>CM060354.1:52154639-54933382 GCA_030545235.1 Helianthus tuberosus | reverse complement strand
AAGAAGAAGGGGAGGAGGAAGAAAGAAGAAGAAAAGATGTATATTTTTGAGTTTTTTTTTTTTTTCCTTGTGATTTTTTCCATTGTGATTTTTTTCTTGTGATTTTTTTATTACTTTTAAAAATACCCCTCAAACTTGTTTTTAATTAAATGAAATGTTCTATTTTTTATTTTTATTTAGTTTTAATTTATTTAAATTATGTTTTACTTTTATAAAAATATTTATATAAAAAAAAATAAAACCAAGTCCCCCAAGAGAGGAGTGTCGCCATCAAATTGAGGGTGTGGGGGAAGTTAAGGGGGGGGGGGGGGGGGGGGTTGACATGGCGCGTGCTGATTGGGTGTGTGTGTAAGAGAGGTCACTCCCCTCTTTGATTGAGGAGTGCCCCTCTCACCCTAAGCTGAAAAAACTTAGAAAAAAAAAAAGAACACATGCCTGAAGGAATGATCTCCTCTCCTGAACATAATGCAACAAATAAAATTTTGAGAAAAATGCCCGGATAGTCCCTGTGGTTTCGCCTTTTTTCACCTATAGTCCCCAACTTTCTAAAACTACCTGAATAGTCCCCAAGTTTTCATTTTTAGTTCCCGGATAGTCCCTGGGTCTAACTTCAGTTACTTTTCTCTGTTAAAATGATGTGAAATGACAAAAATACCCTTTTCTTAAAAGGCCAAACCATAGGGACTATCCGGGCATCTTCTTCATTTTTATTTATAAAACCCCACCACCACACTTCATCTTCAACCTCCACCCACCATCACCCTCCTCCACCCTCCACCATCACCGCCACAATCACTCTTTAAACCATAATTAATAACAGTAACTAATTACATAACATAAAAACCTACAACTATATTTACAACCCAGTAAAAGCTATGAACACAAGTGAAAGCTAATTATATACACTACAAAAGACAATGTCGGCAGCCTGCTTCCATTGGCCAAAATGGGCGGCTGCCATATTTATTTTTTTAATTTTTTTTTCCGTTTTGCCCCTAGCTCATACTAGAATTACGCTTTTGCCTCCATCTCAAAATTACGATTTTGCCCTCGGTTCAAAATAAAATTATGCTTTTGCCTACAGCTTAAAATTACGATTGTGCCCTTAGTTGAAATTTATATTACGCTGTTACCCTAGGTGCAAAATTACGACTTTGTCCCTATTAAAATTTCAAATTTTCCCCCTTCAAATTTACAGTACTGCCATCACTTTAGGTTTTGGCAATTTACGATTTTACCCCAGTCAAAAAATACAACTTTCCCTCAGTTAAAAATTACAATGTTGCCATTGTTTTAGTTTTTTTTTTTCAAAAATATAAAAGTTTGTTTTTTTATTGGTTGACTCGATTTAGTTGTTTTTCGTGTCTATGAGCTGCTGCCTAACACTCGCTCATTATTCGTCCACCGCCCCGCAACGCGGGCGGGGCATCTAACTAGTACACTACAAAAGACAATGTCGGCAGACTGCTCCCATTGGCCAAAATGGGCGGCTGCCATATTTATTTTTTTAATTTTTTTTTTCCGTTTTGCCCCTAGCTCATACTAGAATTACGCTTTTGCCTCCATCTCAAAATTACGATTTTGCCCTCGGTTCAAAATAAAATTATGCTTTTGCCTACAGCTTAAAATTACGATTGTGCCCGTAGTTGAAATTTATATTACGCTGTTACCCTAGGTGCAAAATTACGACTTTGTCCCTATTAAAATTTCAAATTTCCTCCCCTTCAAATTTACAGTACTGCCATCACTTTAGGTTTTGGCAATTTACGATTTTACCCCAGTCAAAAAATACAACTTTCCCTCAGTTAAAAATTACAATGTTGCCATTGTTTTAGTTTTTTTTTTTCAAAAATATAAAAGTTTGTTTTTTTTATTGGTTGACTCGATTTAGTTGTTTTTCGTGTCAATGAGCTGCTGCCTAACACTCGCTCATTATTCGTCCACCGCCTCTAACTAGTTTTGAACAAAAGCTGAACTTCATCATCTATCAATTAACATAACAACCGACGACTCTACGACAGATTCAAGCCAAGAAACCGCCGTAGTTGAGTAGTAGGATCATCCTTAACACTCGAAACAATGTTCTTGGTGAAAAAAACCAAGAATGGGAACAGAGCTGGGTGGAGGTGAGTCAACAAACACAGATCCAGCGAAAAACTCGCTTCTATTGTTGGAATCAGTGTGTCGGTTGTTGATCTTTTTGTTATTTGGTGTTGGTCTCTTGATGGATCTTCTGTGAGATTTGTGTGGTGTGGATAATAGATGATGATGATTATCAGGATGGTTGTTGAGAGAATCCTGAGGGTGAAGAAGGGCTACACTGCCTATTGATTTCATTTCAGGTGAAAAAAATATAGTTGAAATGAAATGAAATGGAAATTTTTGGGAGTGAGTTGGGGTTAGGGTTAGAAATGAGATGAAATGGGAAGGGGGAGGGGGTGGGGATTTATAGGGAGTGGAGACACGGTGGACGCCGGACTGCTGCTGTTCCTGGTAGCCGACAGTAAAGTCGCCACCGCGGCGGCGACATGGGGTTGTTGGTGGAGGCTTCTCGGTGGCGCCAGAACCACTTGGCGCAGTGGTGGATGAAGGATACGGAGATTACAGCTACAGAAAATACTACGATTGGGACCATCAAGATTTTTCCGAAACGTTCTACTAGATGTGAATCGCTCATGATTGATATTAAAGGTTGAAACTTTTTGGGTGGGTTTTTGTTTGTGGGTGATGGTGGCGGCGATGGTGGAGGGTGGAGGAGGGTGATGGTGGGTGGAGGTTGAAGATGAAGTGGCGGTGATGGTGGAGGGTGGAGGAGGGTGATGGTGGGTGGAGGTTGAAAATGAAGTGTGGTGGTGGGGTTTTATAAATAAAAATGAAGAAGATGCCCGGATAGTCCCTATGGTTTGGCCTTTTAAGGAAAGGGTATTTTTGTCATTTCACATAATTTTAATAGAGAAAAGTAACTGAAGTTAGACCCAGGGACTATCCAGGAACAAAAAATGAAAACTTGGGGACTATTCAGGTAGTTTTAGAAAGTTGGGGACTAGAAGTGAAAAAAGGCAAAACCACAGGGACTATCCGGGCATTTTTCTCTAAAATTTTTGATATCCAAGTATTACACATATTCACTTCTAAAACTTCAAACAAAGGTGGCTTGCCTCTAAGGAAGACATCAAATGAGTTGCTATACGCCTCGTTGTCAGGACAAGGCATTGTATAGAAAGCTCTTACTGCCAAAGGGAATCAGTGTAATATATAGAATTCAGTTCCATACCTACAAATCTACAATCAATCAAAAAAAAAAAAATTTTTTTTTGAATGGCAAACGGAACACTTCATTAATCATCAACAAAACTGACCCCAGCCAGGAGCTGGGATGTCCATACAAACACAAAAGCAAAGTAAATTAGAAAAGAAATTACAGTGTTACGTTAAAATCTCACCATTCCTGTTGTGTTATCCTATTGAACTTTGATTTCATCTTCACCCCTTGATAAGAGTTTTTCATTATATCCTCCACAGTGGTTTGTATCGCTCCTTGCTAATAACAATATTAACAAAGAGGACAAAAAATAAAAAATAAAGAAATTACAAGAACAAGAACAATAACAATAATAAGTGATAGAAAAGAACACAAAACTTTGGAAACGTGTGAAGAGTTAAAAAGATACTACTACATAGATGATGTGTTACCCTAATTTTATCACCGCCGATCTCCATTGAAAAACTTCCCCAAACCCACAATTCCTCATCTCACCAACCGTTTTTCCACAAATGAAGCCCGCAAACAACGAAGAAGAAACCGTTGATTCCGTTGTCAAGGTTGTAACGGGGCCAAGATGGAAAGGGAAAGGATCGAAAGCGAAAGCACTTGCAAATCCCATTTCAAACTCCGTTTCAGATCTTCAATCGTCTCTACTCAAATCCAATTCTCAAGGAATACTCTCAGGCTGCAGTGTTCTTCTCGCAGCTGATCCTCAACAGACCCATCTTTTAAACCAAACCTGTTTCGGTCGACCCGTTATCACACTTGATAAACATAAACAATGGTTTCAGTTTACCTTACAGGAAGCCTTTTATCTATGCTTTTCTCTAACATGTATCAAGATAGTAGACAGTTATCATCATCCAAAATCGAACAACGAGTTATGGCAGTATATGGTTTCGAAACAGCCATCTTTCGTTCACAGTTTCAAGGCTTATTCTCATCTACGAGCCAAGAATTGGGTTGTGAGGTCCGGGTGTCAGTACGGTGTTGACTTTGTTGCGTATCGTCATCATCCTTCACTTGTACATTCGGAATATGGTGTGTTGGTGTTCTCTGATGGGAATGTGAATGATCGGTTGAGGGTTTGGTCGGATTTTCAGTGCTCGCTTAGGCTTTGTGGTAGTGTTGCAAAGACATTGTTGATTCTTTATGTAAATAGAAATGGTGTAAATGGGATTGGTTCTTCGCCTTCTTGTTTAGATGGGTTTAGCGTTGATGAGCGGACCATCACACGATGGAGTCCAGAACGATGCAGGGAGGATCAACGATGTCTTTGCAAAAGTTAAACGATCGTCTTGAAAGAAGAGTGTTGTAAAAGTAATTCTAGGGATAGTTTGGTTTGCGGATTGTTTTAAAAAGTTAAACGATCGTCTTATGTCGATCTGGTGTTTGAAAATATCAAATTCGTGGTTTTTGGCCTACCGTTCGGATGGTTTTGTTGTGGACCTTGAAACTAGGTAAATCCGAACATGGCCTATTTATTTATGTTAAATTGATTAACCCGAAAATTCATGTATGTATATATGCTAAAGGAAAACTCTAATCCGTGCTTACTTAAAATGAGGCAATCCAAACACGACTCATGTATATCCTTTCACTTAAATAGTTAAAACGAGTTGAACAGTCAAAACTTGGTTCATGTAGCACGTTCACTTGAAAAGTTCAAATGTGTTGATCGATTCAAGACAAGATGATAGACTGTATTTATATAGTGTTAGATGCGTTTTTAGGCATATTTTATCATATTTTTAGCATATATTTTCATTGCATTTTAGACGATTAGACCATAGATACTGCATTATTTTGGAAAATACATATTTTGTTGGGATGGAATCTACTTTGTTCGTTTTTTGTTAATTTTGTGGGTGTGAAGCATTTGTGAACGGTAATGAGCATTAAAGAGATTGATCGATCAAGAGGAACTTGAGCTAAAATAAGGAATTTAATAATCAAAGACTTTTTATCTGATTGGTGAATTTATTAATTCATTTCTTATGGTATGGACTGGAGTTTACAAATTCAATTATGGGGAATTGTGGACCGAGTACAACAATTAATTTGGGCCTAAACTCCATTACATTGGGCTGAATCTAAATAGAATGTGTTGAATATGATTTGGGCTCACAAGCCTCAATGGTTACAAGAGATTAGACCGTGTGGTATGGTGGGGCGGGGGTTTGGGGCATGGGTTGACACGTGGACTTCGAGAGGTACCGCTGGTCAGTTGCATGTTGAGTCGGTGTGGCGGGGCGTGGCTAGCCCGCGTGGGTTGGCCACGTGTTATAATTTTTTTTTCAATTATTATAAAAATACACATAAAATTTAAATTTAAATCCTAGCCACCAATAGCCTAGCCAACCCAGCCAATGAGAGCCGGCCACGGAAGACCGCTAGGCCCGCCCAACGCCCGGGCTGAAACCCCCGCCTAAGGGGCCACGCCGAAACCCAAGCCCACCCGGGATGGTGACTTGGGCGTTTATACCCAACCCCCGCCCCATACCCCATAGTCTTAAAAGGATTTTTTTTTTTTAATCACAACAATCTAGACTACGACGGCTGCACTTTTTGGAAGCAAGAAGCGATTGGAGTTTTTGTAGACTATAACTTTTGTTTTGTTAGTTTATGCATTGTTTCGTATTTGGATCGATTGTTTTAGCCATCATGTCCGGCTAGACTTTTATAGTTTCAACATTAGGGTTTATTTTCTTTGATTTGGCTCGTAAACTTATGTGAAACGATTACGTTCGATCCAATATTCTTGATTTTAATACGGATTTAATCTGGAAAAAATCTTAGATTGTTAATGAACCCGATCAACTTATTAGTTTTTCTAATAAAGTTCATCAGATTTTAAACCCTAACCAGATTTTAAGTTTTGATAAAAGAAACAAATAATGGTTCAAGTTTGTCTATGAATTTGGTAACATACCCACAACAGTCCGAGCGGTAGATTCTTTAACGCTCAAAACCTAAGGAAAAGATCGGTAGATGATAAACCCTTATATTTAAAATGTCAGCGAATTGATGAGGCGACGATGTGTAGTACTCGCACATGTAAATGGCAACTATTTCTCTAGCAAAAGTAAATTATTCTCGTCATGTTGGTACATTGGTGTTGTGGTGTGTTATTTGACAAGTAAAATACATTAACATTATCACACATATTGTAGTTTCTAAAAAATGGCAATTAATGTAACTTAAGATGAAGATTATGAAGGTTGTTTCATCACTTCATGTAAACCTTACCAGAAAGATTGTCATATAAAAAAACATTCTTATTATTATTACTTTTTTTGAAGTTATTTGAGAAATAATATAGATTAGTTTATTATTTATTTCTGTTATTTATGTGTTTCTATTAAAAAAGTAACTTTTATTTGTACTTAACGTTATCATATAGTATGTGTTTGGTTCCAGTACAAACCATATTTATTCTACAAACCGTAAGAACAGATCCTAGCATGTAAAAAAGTTAAATTAGCACATACTAAAACAATACATACATAAGAGTAGCACTTTTAAATCATATTAGCACATGAAAATTAATCAAGATAATTGATTTTAGCACATATATGAAATGATATTAACACTTTTCTTTATCAGCATATTGAAAACAAAAGAAAAATCCAAATAAAGAATTAATTGGTTGTTAGCATAATTATAAAGAATTTAAGATAATTGATATTATTTAGGTTATCATTTTATCATTTCTCTATAATTGATTGAATGCTACATATCACTTTTTAAATGGTCCTTACAGTTTGTGTATGAAATTTGTTTTTATTTGATCATACTCCTGTGTTTGTGTTTATAGTATAATATAATAACAAAATAATGATAATAAATAAATAAAACTATAGAAGGCAAAGAAAAAATGTATATCTGATTTTTAGCCTTTTAGGACTAGTCGGGTGTGAATAAGAGTAACATGGTTGGAAACCTACAATAATTCATATACCTTTGTAAAGAGCTAATTCCTTCCCACTCACATGGGATATTTAATTGTCCATTTAGGGAACTTTAAAAAGATAATAAACAAGTTTTCACATTTGGGTTTTAAATGGGACCAAGGAAAAAAAAAAGTTAGAAACAGATATGTATAACCAATGTTTTAAAAAACGGTTTTTAAGTCATACCGGGTTGGGTTTTAAAATGGTTCAATCGGTTGAACCAGGTTGTATCGGACAGTTGAACCGGGTTACTAGTTAACCCTATAAATTTCATAACATACAAATTCATCTAAAAACAATTCAACCTCAACTAGGATTTATGTAACTGATCATAGTTTTATCTAAAAACAACAATTTTTATTGTAAACTATTAAGCATTTTAAGAATATTTTTATTAGTTATAAACAATATTGCATTGTACGATGTGAGTAACAATTTCAAAAAACGATGAAATATTGGAATAGAAGGCACTAGGTTAATAACCGAAAATATGTAATATCAATATTACCTTAATATCGTATTTTATTAAAATTAAGAAATCAAAATCTTAAGATAATGCAAACCGGTTCAATGGTTTGAATCGATAGAACCGGATTTACCGCCGGTACATAAGACATACCGTATTCGAGTTTTACCGGCCTTTATCGTACCGGACTCGTGTCCGATATCCGGTTTAACCGGTATAACTGGCCGGTTCATACCGATATTTAAAACATTGTGTTCGTGTCCGATATCCTGTTTAACCGGTATAACTGGCCGGTTCATACCAATATTTAAAACATTGTGTATAACCATGAACAAAACATATTTTTATAACAATGAACAAAACAGAAGATAGAATAGAAGTTTTGATAATCACATGAAACTAAATATAGTAACCTTAAATCTTGAGTGCTAAGAGGTTATCTTAAGTTTTATAAAATGCGACATTTATAAGAGTGTGTTGTTGAGAATATGCCTTATCGTAATAAATAGTGTAAAGCCGTCATTGCATTCATAAATGTTTTTTTATTATTGTATTTATGATGTATTATAATATTCTTTTTCATAAATATGTATATGCATACATCTTGACTTTCATGTGTCAAAATGTCTTGCCATTAAGATAAGCTTTCACACATAGAATTGAAAACCATTCAACTTTATATGTGAAAGTAATAACTTTAAACAACTTGCATATGACTCAAAAATGAATCACTAAAGGAGTAAAGGGCATTTAAATCTTGAATTTTAAAAATAATTTCCATAATTAAAAAAAAATATATATGTTAGAATAAAGAGAGAGAATGAGATCGGGTTGAATGATAAGCTCTAAACTTCCGTAATACATCACTACCGTATTAATCGAGTCAGGTTATGCAAATTTTAAATCTGAATATGAATTTGAAAGGAATGATTCGACTTTAAGTTGATTTGAGTCGAATTAATAAATACTTAATTCAATTTCATTACCCAATATTATCAAATTTGCATTTTTTTAAGTTGATTTGAGTTAAATTAATAAATACTTAATTCAATTTAATTACCCAATATTATCAAAATTACATATAAAAAACTCGTATATATCTATTTCGATTTTTTTTTATTTGAATCGAATTCATATTCGACTTGAGTTGAAATTTAAATTCAAATTGGTTGTTAATACAACTTGAAAATTCGAAATCTAAAATTGGATTCGAATTTGAATCGAAAATCAAAACTATATATATAATTATACTGTATAAGACAAGGATATATTAAAATACGAAATAGTTAAAGAACTTTTTTCTTCTGTAACGCGTAAGGTACAACATCAAATAAAGGTGAATTGATCTTTTAAACACTAACTACTCTCACGATTTTTAAATGATTATAACTTTTTTGTACATTAATATTTTGTTTTTAAACTAAATCATGAAAACAAATGTTTTATTCTCATTAATTTGAGTATAACATTGATATAGTCATTTTTTACTAAAATTAATATAGTACGTTATTAACAGTGTTTAGATGTGAATAATAACTGAATCTTTAACTGAAACCTAACCGAAAACAAACGTAACCGAACCGAAATCAACCAAAAATTGAATTAACCGAAAATCAATTAACTGAAATCCGAGTTAACCAAAATCGGTTATCGATTTTTTTGTACACTCGTTTAACCAAATTAACCGAACCAAACCATTCATATATTGATAGTTTTTATACCCCCGGTTCATGTATTTCATATTATACACTTTCACTTCATGTATTTATACCTCGATTTATGTAATCTAAGAAAGAGTTTTAGCCCAAGTTTGGTTTTGCCTATTAACCGAAATTAAACGAATCAAACAACAAAACCATCAATCTAACCGAATAAACCAAACTAATTAACTGAAAACCGATTGATTAATAAAATAGACCAACCTATGACTTCGGTTTCGGTTAAAGGATAATAACCAAACAATCTGACAATGTTTATGTTTCCCGTCGTATCACGCAGACACCCTTATATTATTTTAATATGTGCTGGATTACGTCGATCAATCAGATAAAACTCGAGTCGCCCATGGCATTATAGCCTAGTGGCATGGGATAAGGCTTAGAGACCATTTGGTTCTGAGTTTGACTCCCACAAGAGGGGGTTTTTCCAGATTTATTGGATTTTCTCCTGAATTTGTGTATATGCATTATAGACTATTGGAGATGGATAAATCAGGTGGTTCCGCTGGTGACACCATTATTTTTCAGTGATCCGCCAATGATCCAAAATTTTTTATAAAAAAAAGGTAAAACTCGAGTCATATTTACTATAGAATTTAAGAATTAGTTGGCATCGTACAAGCCCACATCAACGGCTAGGATTATATATGTCCACCAATCACTCCGCAACAAGTGTTATGACATTTGTTTTAATATTCTAAATTCTAATTTCTAGATAAACGAATGATTAGTGAATACGTAATTAGTCGCCGGTGATTTGGGGGCAAATGCTTATGCTGCCTTTGGAAGCCACTTCATGGGCATCTTATATTACAATTCTTTATCATATAAATATGAAATGATTTTTAATAAAAAGTGTAAGCGTAGACGATGCATAAACTTGAAACAAAAATTATAGTAAAGTAAACAAAAATTGTATTATTTCTAAAAAAAGTCAATCAAAACCGTTACATAATCGGTTAATCTCTCACGATAAATGCCAACGTTTTTCACAAGCAAATAGTGCCATTAGCAGACCAAGAGGTGTTGAATAGGTTTAGTCCATGGCCCATGGGTTGAAGGGTCGAACCCTTATTAACCCAAACACAACATGAGTTTGAGAATTGACACTTGACATGAATACAACCAATTTAGAGTAAATTACACGTTTTGTCCTTTATGTATGTCCTAAATTGCAGGCGCTGTCCTTTAAACCAAAACTTGACAGGCGGTGTCCTTTGTGTTTTCAAAATCTTGCACGTTTTGTCCTTTAGGTCAAACTTAGTTAGATTTGTTAGTTAAATCTGGTATCAAGGGGCTATTTTGTAAAAAAAAAAAATTATTCAGGGACTAAATTATACAAAACTTAAAAATATAAAACCCCCAAATTTGGTCGTCTTCCCCATTTATCCCCATTCACCACCGCCCCCAAACACCTGCAACCACCACCGCCATTACCACCACACCCACAGCCCTCCGCCGCTCAACCATCACCTTCCCTCATCACGACCATCCACCGATTCACACCACCGTCAGTCACCCACCGACTTCAACCACCGCCATTACCACGATCTCCACCACCATTCACACCGGTCAACCTCCTCAGCCACTGCCACCGCCGTTTCAACCGCCGGACCACCATTTCCGACGCCACACCACTCCGCCCTCAACCACTGTTACACCCCGATATTTCCACACTTTACCGGTGGGCCCGGTAGGGGAGTAACGTGACGTGGTTGGTAACATCATAGTCAAACAACACAATATATAAATGCACAGCGGAAGCAAAAGATAAATATATTACAATTCGAATATTTTGTAATATCAAAGTATTACAACGAAAAGTAAAGGATCCACAGGCGGATCAAATAAAAGAAAAACTGTTCAACAGACTTCAGGCATCTAGAACTAGCAAGATTCCTTATTAACGCCCTGAGCTTCCAGCCAATTACGTTCAGTACCTGTCACTTAACCTTTTTGGAAAATACGTCAATTTACACTGGTAAATACAATTAACTGACTCATTTTGGAAAAGAGTTTGAAAAATTGATTTGAATGCACGAGGCACAAAATATCTTCTATAACTTGGGACAATCTTATTAATAAAAATCTTGTATCCGATTTACATGGTTGTCCAACATTTAGGGCCGATGATTTTACAAGACAAGCCGGTCAAGATTAATCGACACACCATAAATATAACTCACAAGAAGACATCCTTACGAGTGAGTATATCTTTTACATACGCAACAGGAAGTGTTATGCCTACACCTTGTGCTTAAGTTATGGCCATTCACTTTTTAAATGAGCCAAGGATATCCAGGACACGATCATTAACCCCCAATGTTATTTGTTATCAATCAATACAGATTAAAACGGGATTATGCAATTTAATCATCTCCGATTAAAAGGTTTCTACACCCGACCAAGCGGTATTTTTATAATACCGTATCCCAAGCCCGTATAAGGGAAAATAAGTTAAAAGTATTTACCTGAGCTAGCAAATGCAATTTATACTCAGCCGTATATTCTAATCAGCAAGCACAAGTACTTCTACTGGGGCTCTCAATCTGGAACGAAGGTTTTATTAACCTATTAGATTCCTAACGGGTCTTATTTAAGTCGTAACTTAGACCGGTTAGTTTTAAGGAAAGGTTTACGGTTCAAACGCATGATTAAGCGGAGACCGGAATAGAATGTGATTTAGACCTGACAAGTTCGGAGACTTGTATAATATGGGTAAACTAAACACATTCTGGATTTTGAGATAAAAACGATAAGGTTTGACCCGTTTCGGCTAATTTATGCAAACTAGTTACATAAACCGAACCGAACGCGCCAGAGGCGTAACGGGTAACCATATGGGTCCTAAACAGGTTTCCTAAGTTAATATGCCTTAAATATGTTGTGATATCAGTAGGATATCTTCCATTATGCCCAAAACGAGTTTAATCTCAAAATAAGCCCCGTAGGGGTATTTTGGTCATTTTAAAGATTATAAAAGAGGTTAATTAAAATTCTGAGATTCGGGTCCGAATACATCAGAAAAATAACTTATTTTTATAGGTCATATCAGTTGATAATAAGTCTTATGTGACAAAATGGTTTTAAACCTAAACTATGCGTTTAATACGCGTAAAAAGCCTTTTTAAGCGATTTCCGGGTTATACAGGAAATCTGAGTTTTCTGATCAGGGTATAAAGTTCAAAATACTTTATTTATTATATAAAATCAGTAGCAATTGGATTGACATCAAAAGGGCTTGTAAAACTCATTTTATACACGAAAAGGATATAATCAGTATTTACCGAATCAAGGCCCTAACCTTAGTTTATGAGCAGGTTAAAAATAATTAAAAATCTTTAAAAATCTCAAAATATTATATTACATTAGTAGGTAAAAGGTTTGGTGTCAAAAATTGGATTTAGATAGGCTTTATGCTAATTGCGCCTTTTAATTACTAAAAGGCGTTATAATTACGCTAATGAGCATAACTCCTAATCTAGACCTCCAACTGATGTAAAATTTTAGGGACATGTTTATAAATCAGTAACAAAGGTTATTGTCTTTTCACATATCCAAAGTTCTCGTTTTATGGTCAAAAGGGCATATTGGTCAACATTAAGCATTTAACGGAAACGTGTAAACGAATCGGACAAACAACGAACCAAACACAGAGGGTTATACCATCATGTAACCTGGTCCTAAGGAAGCTATAAGGCATATCCAAACTTATCTAAATCGGGTCAGAACTGAAGTCAAAACAAAAGTCAAACTATGCGCCTTTCGGTTCCGAATCGATCCTAAACTAAAAATTGTCGGGTCGGACATGCTTAGACATGTTCTTACATTGATTACTAAGTTATATTAATGACAAAACAGATTACACGCCTCTTACATTGCAAATTATGCATTAATTCAAAGATTATATTTCTGTTGACTTTTTCTAATCATCTTTGACTCGACAAATGACCTAGCTAGGATGGGAATCAGTGGATGCCCTTTTAAGGGTTTATTGCCCACATAATTACCAACTTATAACAACCCTAAGATTGACAAATCGCTGGACCATTAGCGATTAATCAATAATTCAACCGTTAATTACGACGGTTTGACTTTAAGGCTAAAAACTAAGCAAAACTTAATTAAGGAAGGTTTAGGATACTTACAAGTGTCTAGTGCGCGTTTAGGGAAGCTTAGAAGATGGCCTTGAGGTCCAGAATTCTTCAGATGTTGAGTTGTGAAGGGATGATCAAATGTTGCAACTCATGATGCTTTATATAGTGATTGAAACTCACTAGATTGTTGACAAATCATGCTACCATGGACCCTTGATCATCCACAAGTGTCCCTAAGGCCTAAATACCAGTTTAGGAAGCCCATGGTATTGATTCAAAGCAATTGGAGTCGGTTAAAGGCTTCAACAGGCAGCTGCCTGTTAATTCTGCATCTGGGGGTCGTAGGCGGGCCGCGTAAAGGATACCCTTACCTTTACGCGGGCCGCATGAAGGTGGCGATCAGGTTACCATGTTTCATTTAATTGCATTTTTAGTCCCCGATCCTCCTAAACGTCGTTTTCACATTGTTTCTTGCATTATAAGCCCTCTAAATTGATTTATAAGGGCTCCAAGACTTATACAAATTTTGTGAAGTCCTTGGTCCCTTTATGTTTACCCGAAAAGTCATAACTTTCAACGTTTACGCTTTAACCCCTCGCATACGAATTTGATCATAACTTTCTCATACGATAACGAAACTTGGTGAAATTTTTATCACGCATTCTAGTGAGCATAATTAATCGTTACAAAGCTTCGGGTTTGCTAAAAGGTCACTCGGAGGTATACTTTAAACATGTTGACATATTTAACCCTTGTCGTTTGTAATTCCTCACTTTCTTTCACAATTAGCTTCGTACGATCCCTGATTTATTCGTTTAAGGTTATAAACATCATGTAGGGTTATAGTAAAGTATATTTATCCATTGTTGACATTTTGAACCCTTATATTCACATAGTTTCTTTGTTTGTCAACTTTAGTCCTTCTAAAGTATTCTTTCGCACGTTCAAAGCTTATGACACGTGTCAATACATTATTGGACGTAAATTTTCGAGGTGTTACATTCTCACCCCTTAAAAGAAATCTCGACCTCGAGATTTGCTAAGATGCTGGAAATACTTTTTGTCGCATAATGGTCTTAACTTCTATAACATATCTGGAGTCTTTCCAAGATCCCAAAGCGACTTTTATATTAGGTACATGTATCCTGTTGGAGTTTCCTAACATGTCGATCCTTAATCGATACAGGTTGCTCATCATATCATAATCTGCATATCATTATGTGATAGTGCTTCTTAAATTATTGGCAAAACACATCCCTCAGTCACTAGTGTGCAATGTATTGCGAGCTCCGCCAAGCTCCTTAAATAGGTTTTAGCTTATAAGCTACTTGATCTTGATACATTCGATTTCCTTCAAATGATTCTATATATTCAGAGCTTAACTAGCCTAATAATTTAACAAATTTGGCACACCCTTCCTGGGTGACATCTTCTGTTGAACCTTATTCCTTAACAAGAATTTAGGAGGTTTGCTATTTTCATTAATCCTTGATTTTCTGCCGAATACCGGCATCTTACTAATGATTATTAATTTATGTGATCTTATTTGTTGTTTCCAATACAACTTTCAGATTCTGATAATTGGACTTGCCAGTCTATTGTCCTAACGATAGATGTTTAACATTCCATCTATACAAGGTCTCCAAAGGAGCAGCCTTGATGCTTATATATCAACTATTATAGAAAAGCTTATCTTAAGGTGAGATGGTTATTCCAACCATTGCTCAAAACTAATCGTAAGGAGTAGTTAATCCTTGCAGTTAGTCGAAGAAATCGATGATCCTGGGCAGCTGATGGCGATTCTCAATCGTTGCCTAATTAGGGTTGCGGTAAACAATGCCTAAGCAAAATGAACCGTCTTTCATAATTAACTATACCGAATTCTCAGGATATTGAGTTAGACTATATGAACCTTTTATTTTAAAAACTTAGTTAATCAGGGTTTCGATTCTTCCAATAATGGTATTAGCTGTCTTGGAGATCTTATAATAATACAGCCTTAAATGGGATATAAACCTTAACTCTACCTGCCTCTCAGGGGAAAACAGGGTAATCTTAGGAGAAGATAATTAAGATATAAGGAGGTTACAGAGATTTTCCAAATCTCAGGCTCCAGTTCATCCATCCTCGCTTGTGCCAAATGAGTGGCACATTTATACTATGAGTCTACAGATTCCTTTACCAGGAAACATTTATTTGGAAATTCTATTTTTCTAGATATCTTCTTTGGATGCCATTAGCTGACTTTAGTACCATATGATCATTGGGATATGTTTGTGGTTCCATGCATTAAACCTCCATACTGATCAGGCATGGATGCAATCTATGGAACATATTAAGATACACCAATCCTCATATGGTGCTTTTGTCATACCATTTGGTATTCGAAATCAATAGGGATTAAGGAGATATCAATTACAAGCGAATGTACTTTATCTGTAGAGGGGGTACATTAGAATTTTATGACTGAAGATTTCTGACAGGAATAGAAGAAATAGTTCCTGTGAATTTTCTACCTGTAAGTTTTACCTTATACATATTATATATAGGGTTCTTATGAATGGTTTTAAAAGCTTGTTACACTTATAGTTTATGAAGGATTTATTGGTATACGAACTAAAAATAAAAACTTTTAGTATTTAAATCACTGATAAAATGTTAAGGAATGTACCTGATGCCATTATTTATGGACTAGCTCAGGCATTTTAGGCGCTTCCATTTTTAGGCTTTCCTTCCTTAGCCGCATTTCCTTTGACAGATTTAGGGCACGTAGTCTTGATGTGGCCTTTCTCATTACAGCCGAAGCAGACTGCATTCTTCATGTCCTTACAGTCCAACGTTTTATGTCCCTTAGACTTGCAGATCCCACAAGCCCTGGGCTGCGATTTGGATTTTGGTTCGTACCTGCATTTCCCATAATGGCGCTTCTTGCAGGTCTCACATACTGGTTTCTGGTCGGACTTTTGTTTGTTCTTTTTCTTAGAACTCTGGGAGTTATCTACCTCCCTTTTCCTTTTTAGTTCTTCCTTTCCATCAGAGGTATGAATGAGATCCTCCTTAAGAGTAAGGAAATGTGGTCCTAGATAAAATTTGGACCGAGCAGCATGGGGCTCCTTGAACTTTTTCACAGCCTTCTTCACAGCTTTTCTAACAGCTGCGTCTATCATAGTTTGAAGAACATCTTTGGAAATTCTAAGGTTCACAATTTCAGCATCATTAGCATGCGTCGCGTCATCAATGGCGCGATTGACTGTTGTCTTATCCGAGTTTGCCATGCTCGATATTGGTTCCTAACACCAATAAAACAATTTCTTAGTTGCAATCCAACAACTGCTATTCCTCATCCTGATGGCCTTAATATATACTAACCATGGTATTAATAACCCCTACTGGCTAATACAGCACTAACATTCTTAATGAACGTTATTTATGATATATATTAATATTACTTAGCCTAGGTCGCAAAAGACCATAAATGGCATTTAAGGTTTGGACCTAATTCATCATTTTTCTGACAGAGGATCAAAACGTCACATCTGTCTTTATTATAGTGAAGCATTTAGGTAGTTTGAAAGTTTGTCATAGGGATATCAGAAGGGAGTGATTCCTAATAGATATAAAATATCCATCTAAGATTTGTTGGAGCATTCCATAAAATATCATCGGCAAATTTCTATCTCGCGCTAAATGACCGGAGTCCCAGTCAGGCGGAGACAACAGATCTCAACATTTATCGTTAATAATAGAATCATGTGTGCCAGCATCAAGTAAATTTCTGCATAAATCTTTTGATAAGGAAAGGTACCTGCTATATAGTTATCATTCTGAACCATCTCCTGGGCGTTCATCTGGAAGACTCATGTGTTCGTTTTCCTGGCCTCTCCAGGCTTCTTTATAAGCTTTGGACAGTTGGTTTTGATGTGCCCTTCCTCGTTACAATTGTAACATGTGGCGTTCTTTAACTCCTTGCAATCTAAGGTTTTGTGACCCTTGGTCTTGCAAATTCCACACAACTTAGCACGTGGGTCGATTGTACATTTTCCAGAATGTTGCTTTTTGCAGTTACTGCATTTGGGTCTGTTATTTGACTGACTCGAGTTCTTCCTAAACTCGGAATCCTTCCCGCGCTCAGAGCTTCCCTTCTTCTTCTTGTTATATTGTTGAGAGTTTTCCTCCTCTCTTTCTCTTCTTCCCTCGCCAGAAGCCTTAACAGACTTAATTCTGATTGCATCTAAGGTGAGAGATAAGGATAAGTCCACCGCGGACCTATATGTGGTTGGCCTAGATGCTTTAACATTTCCTTTTATCTCTGGTGCTAGGCCTCCAATGAAACGCGCTATGCGTTTAGGTTCAGGGGTGACTAAATAAGGAACTAGGCGGGACATAGTGTTGAAACTTATCACATATGCCTGACAATCCAAATTCTCCATGACCAGAGTCAAGAAGTCTGATTCTATCTTTTCTACCTCATGCTGAGGGCAATAGTTTTCCTTGACTAATGCAACAAATTGCTCCCAAGATAAGTTGTAGAGTAGAACCTTTCCCGTGGCTTGGAGCAATGATCTCCGCCATGCCAACGCTTCTCCTTTGAATGATTGTGAAACAAATTTCACAACATCTTGCTCCGCACAACCGCTGATGTCAACAACAGCGTCCATCTCATCGAGCCATGTCATGCAATCGATGGCCCCTTTTTCTCTTGTAAAGTCTCTGGGCTTGCAGGAGGCAAAATATTTATATGTACAGGTCTTAACTGGTGCCTCTTGATGAATCACAACTTGTCTAGACGGAATACTCCTTTGATTTGGCAAGTCATGAACATCGTCCTCCCTTGACTCATGTGTTTTAGGAGGGGGCTTACTACGAGCCACAGATAGAGTCTTAGAGTGTGTATCATTTGATTCATCATACTGTCGATCAAGAGCTCGAGTAACAGCATAATCTATTATTGCCTGTAGTTCTGCTCCAGTTACATTAATTCTGGTAGTATCATTGCTCTCCTTCAAGTGACTGCTAACTTCATCTAATCATGCCATGTAGCTTGATTGCTACACAAATATTAACAATGATTTATTCAGAGGTTATTATGGAATCATCATCTTTGACGATTCATCAACCATGGTAATATAAACCATATTGGTTAACTTGTTAGTTATATTTAATTAGTATTTTCCATTATAATTTATCCTATTTATAAAACATTAAGGATATTAAAGTGGCGCAAAAGGCCTAGTCACAAGGACAGTTCTAAATTTTATAAGCCATGATTTCAGAGAATCGAGGCATTAAGGTTTGAATCAAAGTTCATTACCTTCTCTTGACAGGGAGTTGTAGGCTTCAACTGTCTTTTGTCTTTTAGGACAATAGATATAGCCCGTGGGCATTTCCCTTCTGAGGGATGGTTATAATATGATCATCTTCTCAAATGCTATTAGTCGAGATCGTATGGATCCTACCGACTATTATGCTTGGACCTGGTCCAACATTTTTTTTTAGACAGGAGGTCAAAGACACCACTGTCGTTGTCTTATCGGACAACAAGTTTAGCCCGTAGGCACTTCATCACTATCGAATGTTTATAATATGATCATCTTATAGGATGACACAAGCCATGATTTCTAAATCACTAGGCTAGATAAGAAAATTGGAAGAATCCAATATAAGGATGACTGTTGTGATTTTCTCGAATCACATTTGTCAAGAGTGCTAACACGTTCTTAGGTGTTAACAAGGATTTGAATCTCTTGAATAGGTCTTACCATCTTGGCCATGTCAAAAATGACACGTGGCTAGGTCTTGTCCTTTTTAGATTTTGCCATTTTATTATAATGGTAGATCTTATAAAAGGAATGTTTGAATGAAAATTTAAAGTTAATTATTCCACTATAAATTTAAAAATACAGATGTGCCCTATACGGGACTTGAAAGGAATAATGTTGTCCTCGAAGGAATTGAAAGGTAATTATGTCTTTATAAGGACTATTAAGGAAACGATTTTTTTTTTAGCAAAAGGAGTTTCTTCTTCATTCAATTTCTAAATGTTTTCTCCTCAGTTGCACGTTTATCCTAACAGCAGCACAAGGCTCCGCATTCCTCGGCTTCGTATGGGGAGGATTTTTCTTACGGCTCCGTTGCTTGGCGATATATTAAAAGTATATAAATTGAAAGCAATAGTTCTCCGAATATAGACGAGAGCATTCCTATGTTAAGTCTAGACTCAGAAGGTCAAGGAATGTGCTACTGTGTCACTGAGATTAAACACAAAAGATTAGTGTTTAATTCACTCAGTGTTGGCTCTGATACCAACCTGTCACACTCCGATATTTCCACACTTTACCGGTGGGCCCGGTAGGGGAGTAACGTGACGTGGTTGGTAACATCATAGTCAAACAACACAATATATAAATGCACAGCGGAAGCAAAAGATAAATATATTACAATTCGAATATTTTGTAATATCAAAGTATTACAACGAAAAGTAAAGGATCCCCAGGCGGATCAAATAAAAGAAAAACTGTTCAACAGACTTCAGGCATCTAGATCTTGCAAGATTCCTTATTAACGCCCTGAGCTTCCAGCCAATTACGTTCAGTACCTGTCACTTAACCTTTTTGGAAAATACGTCAGTGTACACTGGTAAATACAATTAACTGACTCATTTTGGAAAAGATTTTGAAAAATTGATTTGAATGCACGAGGCACAAAATATCTTCTATAACTTGGGACAATCTTATTAATAAAAATCTTGTATCCGATTTACATGGTTGTCCAACATTTAGGGCCGATGATTTTACAATACAAGCCGGTCAAGATTAATCGACACACCATAAATATAACTCACAAGAAGACATCCTTACGAGTGAGTATATCTTTTACATACGCAACAGGAGGTGTTATGCCTACACCTTGTGCTTAAGTTATGGCCATTCACTTTTTAAATGAGCCAAGGATATCCAGGACACGGTCATTAACCCCCAATATTATTTGTTATCAATCAATACAGATTAAAACGGGATTATGCAATTTAATCATCTCCGATTAAAAGGTTTCTACACCCGACCAAGCGGTATTTTTATAATACCGTATCCCAAGCCCGTATAAGGGAAAATAAGTTAAAAGTATTTACCTGAGCTAGCAAATGCAATTTATACTCAGCCGTATATTCTAATCAGCAAGCACAAGTACTTCTACTGGGGCTCTCAATCTGGAACGAAGGTTTTATTAACCTATTAGATTCCTAACGGGTCTTATTTAAGTCGTAACTTAGACCGGTTAGTTTTAAGGAAATGTTTACGGTTCAAACGCATGATTAAGCGGAGACCGGAATAGAATGTGATTTAGACCCGACAAGTTCAGAGACTTGTATAATATGGGTAAACTAAACACATTCTGGATTTTGAGATAAAAACGATAAGGTTTGACCCGTTTCGGCTAATTTATGCAAACTAGTTACATAAACCGAACCGAACGCGCCAGAGGCGTAACGGGTAACCATATGGGTCCTAAACAGGTTTCCTAAGTTAATATGCCTTAAATATGTTGTGATATCAGTAGGATATCTTCCATTATGCCCAAAACGAGTTTAATCTCAAAATAAGCCCCGTAGGGGTATTTTGGTCATTTTAAAGATTATAAAAGAGGTTAATTAAAATTCTGAGATTCGGGTCCGAATACATCAGCAAAATAACTTATTTTAATAGGTCATATCAGTTGATAATAAGTCTTATGTGACAAAATGGTTTTAAACCTAAACTATGCGTTTAATACGCGTAAAAAGCCTTTTTAAGCGATTTCCGGGTTATACAGGAAATCTGAGTTTTCTGGTCAGGGTATAAAGTTCAAAATACTTTATTTATTATATAAAATCAGTAGCAATTTGATTGGCATCAAAAGGGCTTGTAAAACTCATTTTATACACGAAAATGATATAATTAGTATTTACCGAATCAAGGCCCTAACCTTAGTTTATGAGCAGGTTAAAAATAATTAAAAATCTTTAAAAATCTCAAAATATTATATTACATTAGTGGGTAAAAGTTTTGGTGTCAAAAATTGGATTTAGATAGGCTTTATGCTAATTGCGCCTTTTAATTACTAAAAGGCGTTATAATTACGCTAATGAGCATAACTCCTAATCTAGACCTCCAACTGATGTAAAATTTTAGGGACATGTTTATAAATCAGTAACAAAGGTTATTGTCTTTCACATATCCAAAATTCTCGTTTTATGGTCAAAAGGGCATATTGGTCAACATTAAGCATTTAACGGAAACGTGTAAACGAATCGGACAAACAACGGACCAAAAACAGAGGGTTATACCATCATGTAACCTGGTCCTAAGGAAGCTCTAAGGCATATCCAAACTTATCTAAATCGGGTCAGAACTGAAGTCAAAGCAAAAGTCAAACTATGCGCCTTTCGGTTCCGAATCGATCCTAAACTGAAAATTGTCGGGTCGGACATGCTTAGACATGTTCTTACATTGATTACTAAGTTATATTAATGACAAAATAGATTACACGCCTCTTACATTGCAAAATATGCATTAATTCAAAGATTATATTTCTGTTGACTTTTTCTAATCATCTTTGACTCGACAAATGACCTAGCTAGGATGGGAATTAGTGGATGCCCTTTTAAGGGTTTATTGCCCACATAATTACCAACTTATAACAACCTGTAACACCCCGAAAAAAAATATATATAAATCTTTATATTAGAAATTTAAGGATTTCATAAACAAGAATTGACCATCTAGAAATTTTAACCTAGTTAAAATTACACGCCTAGAAATAACTAACACTAGGTTAAAAACACTAGTATTTAAAGCTAGATGATAAGTGAGGGACTAAACTTGCCAAAGAATGAAAGTTAAATGCTGATTGTAACAAAACTCACCAAACACACCATTTTGGGTGTGTCTGGTCGAACAAGAGGAGGGGGGGCAGGGTATTCTCCAAACCCTAGCTTCACACTAAAATCTGCAAAATTGAAGCCTCAAATCCGTCCCAAATCGAATTCTAAACACAAATTAGTAATCACCTCGTCGTAAGGATCAAAAGGTATGTAAAATCTTGGTACTTTGATCCATCATGAATTCTAGGTTAATTGTGAAAAACTGAAATTTAGCCTAGATATGCCATGCATGAATGAATGTTGAATTAATATGATGTCTAGAGTCAAACCCTAGGTGATTCCTTGTGAAAACTTTGCATCATGTTTGTAAGGTTTGGGGTTTACATGTTAGGAGACTAATGAGCTTGAAGGAAACTTGACGAATACTAGAATTATGACTATTGTTATAGTGAAATCTGGATTGGTAAAGTAAATTCAGAAATATAGATGTCAAGATGTATGTGAAACTTACTAATTTAGTGAAATTAGATGTTAATTACAAATCATGAACTTGGTAATAATTATAGAAGAATCTGACCCGTTAGGTGTTTGTTGAAATGCCTAAGTGAGGATTTAAATGTTAAAATAGGATGAAAACGCAGATTTGATCATGTTTCACAATGATGTGATTATGGTCATGAAAAGAATTCTAAACAAGCTGTAAACTGAATTTTCTAGGCAAAGAGTCCGGATCATCAAGCGGACAAGCCGGAGGGAATTCAAGGGGGAAAGACGTGCTCTAAAGGTACGAAATTACCGTTTCGTTACATTAAAATTATTTATTAGTTTTATGTTGTAGTTTCAAAAATATGGTGAACAAGATAGACCAATACGTCACGGAAGTGACTTTGCGTCTTAAACAAGTAAAACGGGTCAAAAACAAGTTTAATAGTAGACACGATGAATGGTTATAAACCAAGCGTAAGCCGTGTAGCGAACACGCAGAGCTAGTTGAGAAACTTAACTCCTAATGTGGGAGTTAAGGTTCAGAAATTCTAACATGTTAATTAGCTTAGTTAATTAATAATCTTGATCAGAAGTAAAATACATTGATGTAGGAAGTGAATCAGCAAAACTGCAAAAACAAGAAAGAATGTACAGCAGCTACCGTAAATTACGGTAGCCACCGTAATTTACGGTAGCCAGTAAATTGTTACGGTGCAAATCTACTGCTTTACGGCAGACCATAACTTTCCAGTGGCCACCGTAACTTACGGTGCTACCGTAAGTTACGGTGGAGCCCAGTTTTGAATATTAAATTTCTCTTTTAAATTTTGATTTTCTCAAACATGAATTCGGACATGGTTACAATCATGTTAAATTTAAGAATCATTTTACTAATGGTTGTCTAAAATTTTCAGTTTCCAGGTATATCAAGTAGTAGGATGATGATCAAGCCACCAAGTCGAACCGAACACACAATTCAACGCTTCCGCACTTGATCTTTTGTTTTTAAACTATGTAAACACTTGTAGTTTTTGTCTCGAATATTGTTTAGTAGGTTAATACGTGAATGTTGTAACTAGATAGACTTTCAAATATTTAAGGTCATTTTGTAAACTCTAAATTTTTCGTATAAAATGCAAGATTTTATGTTATTAAATCTACTATTATAAACTGGGTCTTACAAGTTGGTATCAGAGCTCAAGGTTGTCAAGAAGTGTTCGGTTCAAGCTTGATCGATCGTCCGGTAAGAATTAACTTATTTTGTTAATAAATTATGTATTATGTAAAGAATGAGAAATGAACAAATATGCATGAAAAGAGTGTGTAAGCTCACTCAAATACAAGAAATGCATGAAACAAGAATGATTAAATCAAGTTATGAACTTGATTGAATTGAAACAAGAATGATTAAATCAAGTTATGAACTTGATTGAATTGAAACAAGAACGATTAAATCAAGTTATGAACTTGATTGAATCAAAACAAGTAAAGCATGTGTTATAAATGGAATGTTTAACAACCTATGTAAACATTTCAGAAATAGAGATGGCTGATGGAGGTAATGATAATGCGGTGCCAAGAGTCACCGAACAAATGAGGGAAGTGATTGCCGAAGAGGTTGGAAAGGTGATCGAAAACAGTTTGTCGAGCTTTATTGATAAAATTCAAAACACAGTTTTATCAATAGTAGAAGAGAGAATCAAGAAATTGGAAGATGATTCAAATTTAGCAAAGGAAAAGCATGGAGGACGAAAGCCTTGTTCATACAAGGAATTAATGGCTTGTAAACCACCAATATATAATGGGGAGGTTGACCCAATAGTGTGCCAACGATGGCTAAGTGATATCGAAGGGGTATTCGAGAGGACCCATTGTGACGAAGATGACTACGTAGCCTATGGTATGGGTCAACTAAGGAGTCAAGCGAAAGATTGGTGGGATAACAAAAAGAGAGAGATCGGTATTGAAGCTGCTAAGGTCATGACTTGGGAAGAATTCAAGACGCCATTTCTTAAGCATCATAGCCCCAAGGCGGTTATGAATAAAATCAAGGAGGAGTTCATGTAACTTAGGCACAAGAATGAGACCATAGACAAGATTACGGCAACGTTTATGGATAAGATGAAGTTTTGCGATGATCTAGTGACGAATGAAGAACAAAAGATATACTACTACCACAACATGTTGAGTGCTGAGTATAGGGAATTTATCACCCCTTCCAAATACGAGACCCTTACCGAGATCATAAATGTCGCTCGGGAAAGGGAGATCGAACTGAAAAAGAGCATTGAAAGGGGTGAACGGAAAGCACAAGATGTAAACCCAAGCCCTGCTTAGAAGGCACGAACAAACGAAACCGCAAAGAAATTTGATACGAAAGGTGGGTCGCCAAGTTGCAGAACCTGCGGAAAGGGTCATAAAGGCGAATGCCGTTACAAGGATAAGCCTTGTCCCATATGCAAGAAAACGGGACATATGGCTATATCGTGCCCGGAGAAAGTGACGGTTTGTTACAATTGTTATCGAACGGGTCACAAAAAGTCGGAATGCCCGGAACTGATTGGAAAGAAAGATGGGCAGGACCCGAAAGGTGAAGCCCCAAAAGCAAAGGCAAGATCTTTTCAACTAACCGCCGCAGAAGCAAAGGTTGAACCTGACGTGGTCTCAGGTATATTTGCTGTAAATTCGATTCCTGCACGCGTGTTATTTGATACGGGTGCGAATAAATCCTTTGTTTCATATGGATTTATTCGACATCCTTCATTTGTTCTAACAAAATTACATGTGCCCTTAGAAGTAGAGATAGGTAATAACAAGAGCTTTATGGTTTGTGATGTATGTAAAAACTGTAAACTGAGCATTGATGACGAAGAATATTTGATAAACCTAATCCCGATGTCAATGGGAGAATTTCAAGTAGTCGTTGGGATGGATTGGCTATCTCAACACCATGCAAAGGTCGTGTGTTTTCGTAAAGAGATAAAACTAACATCTCCGAGCGGGAAACACGTCACCATTTATGGCGAAAAAGGAGGCAACCCTATAGTATGCTCAATGTTGAAAGCTCACAAGCTTATGAAGCGAGGATGCAAGACATTCATGATATACACTAATGAGCCCGAAAAAGAATCACGAAAGATTGGAGATGTACCGGTAGTACGAGATTATGAAGATGTTTTTCCGGAAGATTTACCGGGGATACCGCCTGAACAGGAAATAGAGTTCGGGATCGAATTGATTCCGGGCGCGAAACCCGTAGCAAAAGCCCCGTACCGACTTGCACCGTCGGAATTACAAGAGTTGATGTCCCAAATCCAAGACCTGCTTGACAAGGGATTCATAAGGCCGAGTGTGTCTCCTTGGGGCGCACCGGTGTTGTTCGTGAGAAAGAAAGACGGGAGCATGCGCATGTGTATCGATTACCGGGAGTTAAACAAACTCACGGTAAAGAACCGATACCCGCTCCCGAGGATAGATGATTTATTCGACCAACTACAAGGTGCAAATTGGTTTTCAAAATTGACCTTAGATCGGGGTATCACCAACTAAAGGTCAAAGAAGAAGATGTGCCGAAGACGGCTTTCCGCACTAGATACGGACATTACGAATTCCTCGTGATGTCATTTGGGCTAACAAACGCACCCGCGGCTTTCATGGACCTCATGAACCGGGTTTGCAAGCCAATGTTGGATAAGTCGGTCATCGTGTTTATCGATGATATCTTGGTGTATTCGAAAAGTGAAGCTGAACACGCACGCCACTTACAAGAAGTGTTAGAGACACTTAGACGAGAGAAATTATATGCAAAATTCTCTAAATGTGCCTTTTGGTTACGAGAGGTACAATTTCTTGGCCATGTCATAAGTGCCGACGGAGTTTTGGTGGATCCGTCAAAGATAGAGGTTGTGTCAAAATGGAATCCCCCGAAGAACCCTTCAGAAATTAGAAGCTTTTTGGGGCTTGCGGGATACTATAGGAGATTCATTCAAGATTTCTCCAAGATTGCGTCACCGTTAACAAATCTAACCCAAAAGAAAGAAAAGTTTATTTGGGGTTTCGATCAAGAAAAAGCGTTTCAAACGCTAAAAGAAAAGTTAACTCAAGCTCCGGTATTGACATTGCCGGACAGCGTCGAAGACATGGTGGTTTATTCGGATGCTTCACTATCGGGGCTCGGTTGCGTGTTGATGCAACGGAGCAAGGTAATAGCCTATGCCTCGAGACAATTGAAGATACACGAGAAGAAATATCCCACGCACGATCTCGAGTTGGCTGCGGTGGTATTTGCATTAAAAATATGGAGGCACTACTTGTATGGGGTAAAGTGCACCATATTCACCGACCACAAGAGCTTGAAATACTTTTTCGATCAGAAGGAGTTAAATATGCGACAAAGGCGATGGCTGGAAACGGTTAAAGACTACGATTGTGAAATACATTATCACCCCGGAAAGGCTAATGTGGTGGCGGATGCGCTGAGCAGAAAAGCGGACTATGTCCCAATACGAGTAAGATCGATGCAACTCGTGGTGACCTCGGGTATACTTGAACGTATCCGAGAGGCGCAATCAGAAGCAATGAAAGAAGAGAATTGGAAGAAAGAAAGAATAATCGGTCAATTGAAAGATTTGTCGGATGGGAATAACGGGTTGAAGACTCGATCCGGAAGGATATGGGTCCCACATACTTGTGGAGTGAGGGCGCTTCTACTTTATGAAGCTCATAAATCCCGTTATTCAATTCATCCGGGTGCGACCAAAATGTACAATGATTTGAAACAAAATTATTGGTGGCCCGGAATGAAGAGGGATGTGGCAAAGTATGTGGAAAAATGCTTGACATGTTTACAAGTCAAGGCGGAGCACCAGAAACCATATGGCAAACTCCAACCGTTAGAAATACCGGTTTGGAAATGGGAACATATTACAATGGACCTATTAACCAAGTTGCCAAAGACGAATCATGGTTTCGATGCCATATAGGTAGTGGTGGATAGATTGACGAAAAGTGCTCACTTCATTCCGATTCGTGAGATTTATACGTCAGAAAAGATGTCAGAAGTTTACACTAATGAAATAATAGCACGTCATGGGGTGCCGGTATCCATCGTGTCTGATAGGGATACCCGGTTTACTTCAAATTTCTGGCGAGATTTCCAAGAGCAAATGGGAACCAAATTGTTCATTAGCACTGCGTACCATCCTCAAACAGATGGACAGAGTGAAAGAACAATACAAACATTGGGGGATATGCTACGGGCGTGTATAATCGACTTTGGAGGAAGTTTGAGATGTTCACCTACCGTTAGTTGAGTTTTCGTATAATAACAGCTACCAATCTAGTATTAAAATGGCACCGTACGAAATGCTTTATGGTAGGAAGTGTCGAACCCCGGTATGTTGGGGTGAAGTGGGTCCACGTGAACTCGCCCACCAAGATATAGTACGAGCCACGAATGAAAAGATTGAAATAGTTCGGGCACACTTGAAAGCAGCTCAAGACAGGCAAAAGGCGTATGCTGATAAAAGGAATAGGCCAATCGAATTCTAGGTTGGTGACATGGTCATGCTAAAGGTTTCCCCATGGAAGGGCGTTATTAGATTCAGAAAAAGGGGGAAGCTAAGCCCGAGGTTTATTGGGCCATTTAAAATTATCGGAAGAGTTGGCAAGGTAGCTTATCGCCTTGAGCTACCGGAGGAACTAAGTGGGATCCATGGCACGTTCCACGTGTCACAATTAAGAAAGTGCCTAGCAGACGAAACGGCCTATATCCATTACGATGAGATCGAAGTGGATAATAGTCTGAATTATGCGGTGAGACCGGTGGAGATTTTAGACCGAAAGGTCAAACATTTACGAAATAAACAAATTGACCAAGTCAAAGTCAAATGGGAGCATAGGAAAGGTTCGGACACTACGTGGGAGTCCGAAGAGGAGATGCGACGACTTTACCCTACTTTATTTGGTACGTAATTCGGTTTCGGGGACGAAACCCTTTTAAGGGGGGTGGACTTGTAACACCCCGAAAAAAAATATATATAAATCTTTATATTAGAAATTTAAGGATTTCATAAACAAGAATTGACCATCTAGAAATTTTAACCTAGTTAAAATTACAAGCCTAGAAATAACTAACACTAGGTTAAAAACACTAGTATTTAAAGCTAGATGATAAGTGAGGGACTAAACTTGCCAAAGAATGAAAGTTAAATGCTGATTGTAACAAAACTCACCAAACACACCATTTTGGGTGTGTCTGGTTGAACAAGAGGAGGGGGGCGACCAGGGTATTCTCCAAACCCTAGCTTCACACTAAAATCTGCAAAATTGAAGCCTCAAATCCGTCCCAAATCGAATTCTAAACACAAATTAGTAATCACCTCGTCGTAAGGATCAAAAGGTATGTAAAATCTTGGTACTTTGATCCATCATGAATTCTAGGTTAATTGTGAAAAACTGAAATTTAGCCTAGATATGCCATGCATGAATGAATGTTGAATTAATATGATGTCTAGAGTCAAACCCTAGGTGATTCCTTGTGAAAACTTTGCATCATGTTTGTAAGGTTTGGGGTTTACATGTTAGGAGACTAATGAGCTTGAAGGAAACTTGACGAATACTAGAATTATGACTATTGTTATAGTGAAATCTGGATTGGTAAAGTAAATTCAGAAATATAGATGTCAAGATGTATGTGAAACTTACTAATTTAGTGAAATTAGATGTTAATTACAAATCATGAACTTGGTAATAATTATAGAAGAATCTGACCCGTTAGGTGTTTGTTGAAATGCCTAAGTGAGGATTTAAATGTTAAAATAGGATGAAAACGCAGATTTGATCATGTTTCACAATGATGTGATTATGGTCATGAAAAGAATTCTAAACAAGCTGTAAACTGAATTTTCTAGGCAAAGAGTCCGGATCATCAAGCGGACAAGCCAGAGGGAATTCAAGGGGGAAAGACGTGCTCTAAAGGTACGAAATTACCGTTTCGTTACATTAAAATTATTTATTAGTTTTATGTTGTAGTTTCGAAAATATGGTGAACAAGATAGACCAATACGTCACGGAAGTGACTTTGCGTCTTAAACAAGTAAAACGGGTCAAAAACAAGTTTAATAGTAGACACGATGAATGGTTATAAACCAAGCGTAAGCCGTGTAGCGAACACGCGGAGCTAGTTGAGAAACTTAACTCCTAATGTGGGAGTTAAGGTTCAGAAATTCTAACATGTTAATTAGCTTAGTTAATTAATAATCTTGATCAGAAGTAAAATACATTGATGTAGGAAGTGAATCAGCAAAACTGCAAAAACAAGAAAGAATGTACAGCAGCTACCGTAAATTACGGTAGCCACCGTAATTTACGGTAGCCAGTAAATTGTTACGATGCAAATCTACTGCTTTACGGCAGACCATAACTTTCCAGTGGCCACCGTAACTTACGGTGCTACCGTAAGTTACGGTGGAGCCCAGTTTTGAATATTAAATTTCTCTTTTAAATTTTGATTTTCTCAAACATGAATTCGGACATGGTTACAATCATGTTAAATTTAAGAATCATTTTACTAATGGTTGTCTAAAATTTTCAGTTTCCAGGTATATCAAGTAGTAGGATGATGATCAAGCCACCAAGTCGAACCGAACACACAATTCAACGCTTCCGCACTTGATCTTTTGTTTTTAAACTATGTAAACACTTGTAGTTTTTGTCTCGAATATTGTTTAGTAGGTTAATACGTGAATGTTGTAACTAGATAGACTTTCAAATATTGAAGGTCATTTTGTAAACTCTAAATTTTTGGTATAAAATGCAAGATTTTATGTTATTAAATCTACTATTATAAATTGGGTCTTACACAACCCTAAGATTGACAAATCGCTGGACCATTAGCGATTAATCAATAAGTCAACCGTTAATTACGACGGTTTGACTTTAAGGCTAAAAACTAAGCAAAACTTAATTAAGGAAGGTTGAGGATACTTACAAGTGTCTAATGCGCGTTTAGGGAAGCTTAGAAGATGGCCTTGAGGTCCAGAATTCTTCAGATGTTGAGTTGTGAAGGGATGATCAAATGTTGCAACTCATGATGCTTTATATAGTGATTGAAACTCACTAGATTGTTGACAAATCATGCTACCATGGACCCTTGATCATCCACAAGTGTCCCTAAGGCCTAAATACCAGTTTAGGAAGCCCATGGTATTGATTCAAAGCAATTGGAGTCGGTTAAAGGCTTCAACAGGCAGCTGCCTGTTAATTCTGCATCTGGGGGTCGTAGGCGGGCCGCGTAAAGGATACCCTTACCTTTACGCGGGCCGCGTGAAGGTGGCGATCAGGTTACCATGTTTCATTTAATTGCATTTTTAGTCCCCGATCCTCCTAAACGTCGTTTTCACATTGTTTCTTGCATTATAAGCCCTCTAAATTGATTTATAAGGGCTCCAAGACTTATACAAATTTTGTGAAGTCCTTGGTCCCTTTATGTTTACCCGAAAAGTCATAACTTTCAACGTTTACGCTTTAACCCCTCGCATACGAATTTGATCATAACTTTCTCATACGATAACGAAACTTGGTGAAATTTTTATCACGCATTCTAGTGAGCATAATTAATCGTTACAAAGCTTCGGGTTTGCTAAAAGGTCACTCAGAGGTATACTTTAAACATGTTGACATATTTAACCCTTGTCGTTTGTAATTCCTCACTTTCTTTCACAATTAGCTTCGTACGATCCCTGATTTATTCGTTTAAGGTTATAAACATCATGTAGGGTTATAGTAAAGTATATTTATCCATTGTTGACATTTTGAACCCTTATATTCACATAGTTTCTTTGTTTGTCAACTTTAGTCCTTCTAAAGTATTCTTTCGCACGTTCAAAGCTTATGACACGTGTCAATACATTATTGGACGTAAATTTTCGAGGTGTTACAACCACCACTGCCTCTCTCTCTCTCCTGTATCTATCCTCTCTCTCTCTACTCCATCTCTCGCTTCCTCTGTAAACTTCACCACCACCACCACCACCATAACCTCCTTCCTCCAGCACCACCACAACAGATGTATCAATCATTTTCCTACATCAACCTTCGTCATCCACACACATCCTCCAACGACCGTAACGGCGGTGGTTCAACCCTCGGAAGATCATCAATCCAGTAGCGACTATTCTGTTGCGTGCGTCACAACAATCGTCTAACATCGGAATCAACTTTAAAGATTGAAGCTTTCGGTATACCCATCAGAATTTTTGATTCAGATGATAATTAAGGTGGGTTTGAATTTGGGGTTTTTTAATTTGTGGTGTTGGGGTTTCTTCTTCTTCAGATGATTATGATTGGTGATTGTGTTTTTTGTGATGATGGACAAGGCATTGTTGCAACCTGGGTTTCGGCTTCATCCCATAGATGAAGATTTGATTGGTTATTACCTTGGGCGAAAGGTTGAAGCACTAATTGAACTTGAAGTAATTTTTGTTATCAAATTGTACAAGTAAATTGATTTATTTTAAAGGTCAAGTTTATGGAACTTTCATGCGAAGAATGGTGACCGAAGAGAGATGACACCAGATGAGTTTAAGAACAAAGATGGTGGCGGTAGTGGTGGTGGTGGCGGCGGCGGTGGAGGGTGGTGGTGACGGTGATGAAGGGTGGTGGTGATGGTGGTTAGTAATTTACTCAATAATATTAATAATAATAATAATAATAAGTTTTGTACAATTTAGTCCCTGAATAATTTTTTTTACAAAATAGCCCCTTGATACCAGATTTAACTAACAAATCTAACTAAGTTTGGCCTAAAGGACAAAACGTGCAAGATTTTGAAAACACAAAGGACACCGCCTGTCAAGTTTTGGTTTAAAGGACAGCGCCTGCAATTTGGGACATACATAAAGGACAAAACTTGTAATTTACTCACCAATTTAACCCAAAACTTTTATTTTATGTTTAACCTATTTATATTATAATGTTATGCTTTATGAAGAGGCCTTATCGAGAAAAAATGGTGCCACGTAGGCACAGTTTTTTCTCACCCTTCACACACCGTAAGGGAGTGATGTGAGGCTTTATTGGGGATTAAAAATGAAATGTGGTATTAGGTTGAGCTCGCTAGATGTGATCGGATAGTTATATTATTTAATATTAAAAAAATTAAAATTCACCAATTCCCTTCCCACACTCGTGATTTGCCCTACTCCTTGGTTGGCGACACAATGTAACGGTGTCAGCCCCCACAGGTTACGTGGCGCCAGCGCCCATAATATATGCCATAAAATATACAAATTTATAAACAAAAGTTCAAATGTATATAAAACAATTAATGTTCATAATATAAAATTTAATGCTCATTTTTTCTATGTTAAATTTTGATACATAATATCATCCAACCTATTTTAGCTATGACATAAAAACAATTTTTTAGATTTATCCAAAATTTGCACAAACATATTTCAACTAAACTCAAAACACATATATTTCGTGTTATGTTGGTATTAGGCCCTGAGATGTAGCCTAACGTCTCGGGCGTTAAAGATGACATGACATATTAACGGGCGTTAAAGATGACATACAAACTACTCCCTCTTGGTGTTAAGAGGCGTCAAAGTTTCCATTTGTTAACATGTTAAGGTGAAACAAAGGAGGATGAATGCTTCTAAGGCCTTTGGGTATACTTTAACTAATCTTAACTCTACCTGAATGTCACATCAACCTTTTTTCCTCATTTTATTTTACCTCACTCCAAGGAAATGATTTAATCCCTTTAACTTCATCTAACCCTATTTTTTAGTGGTTTTTGGTTTAAAAAATAAAAGAATAATTAATTATGTCTCTTAACATCCGGTTAACATGTTAACATACAACCTATTTAATGTCCCTTAACACAAGGAGGGAGTGGTTTACAATCTCAGTTAACATGTCATGTCACCGTTAGGGTGAACGGAGTGGGCGGCAAACTTGGTCGGTAAACGAGTTTACCGAGCGGTAACACCGCCGCTTAAGGTGTTTACCGCTCGGGAAGGGTCATGAATCGGTGAAACATTATCGATGAGGGGAAGGTGAAGGTTTGAGCGATGATTGGATGGTTTATTTTGTTTACATTTTTTTTAAATATTAGTTTACCTAATCCAAGATAGGTAAACCACTGTCAACGTTTTTGAGCAATAGGTAAACAAAATAGGTAAAATGACGTGACACTGTTTGATTGGGTGATTTGAGAGTTTACCTATTCAAAATGTTTAACCACTCCCTTGACCTTCACCCTTTAACACCCCAAATGTTAGAGTACACATCGTAGCCTAATTTTTAACTACTCTTTTAAAGCTTTGAATTAATTACTTTTTCCTTTTTTAACCAAGGACAACTGATATTTATAAGTCAACACTTATTACAAGAATAAATAATAATATTAATATTTAATCAATTTCTCAAGGATTTGAATTGTCAATTGGCATAAGAAATAAAATAAGACATACGTAATACACACATGATTTCTTAGTTTCTTTTAGTGTTATTGGATTTTATCACCCCTAACTATTGGCTATTGGTTACTGTCACCCCCAACTATCATTTTGACGTCCGTCACCCCCAACTTAACACTTAGTGTGTTATGTCACCACGCCGTTAACTGATCACTAACTTTTGATCTTGTTACTATACATTTGGGGTGTCCTAAGATCCCTAAAACCTTTCTAAGATCCCTATGACACCCCCAAAAGTATTGCAATGGGATCTAAAGTTAGTGAACAGTTAACGATGTGGTGACAGAACACACTAAGTATTAAGTTAGGGGTGACGGACATCAAAGTGATAGTTGGGGGTGGCAGCGGCCAATAGCCGATAGTTTAGGGTGATAAAATCCAATAACCCTTTCTTTTATTATTATTATTATCAATGTTTGTTTTTAATAAAGAAATAAATTAAATATTAATATTATTATTTATTCTTATATTTCAGTTAAATGCCTAATATTGAAAACAAAAAAAAAGTGGATAAGGTGCCGTTAAACCATTTCATTGTAGTGAAAAAGGGAAAAATATGTGATGTCTAGATGGAGTTAAGGTGCGTTATACCTTATGGCCTCGTATTGAAAATTCATATATTAACTTTAGGATTATTTACGGTAAGCATTGCTGCTAATTATGTTAACCACTGCAACCCAGCAAAATAAATCTATTAACTTTACATAATTTTGTTATCACACTTCTTTTTTTCTTTTTTATAAGTTATTTTTAACCACTCACGTTGTAATAATTTATTTTTACAAATAACATTGCAAAATTTGAATGCATTACTAACTTGTAAATCTAATCTTTTATATAAAACTTACTAGTTGACCATTATTCCATTAACTAATATTTTTAGAATATATTCAGAGGCTAAGTAGCATTAGATATGTATAGGTTTAGAAAAACCATGGTTTAAGTTTTTTCTATACGTTTCTTTAGAAGTATTCAATAATCAATGCAACTTCAAATTTACGACATGTTAAGTTTTAGAGTTAAATGTAATTTTAGTCCTTGTGGTTTAAGCCATTTAGCAGTTTAGTTCAAATGTTTCACTTTATGTCTGTGGGTCCAAAAATGTTTCATTGTTTATATTTTAGTCCATTGGGTTAACTTCAACCATTTTTTCTGTTAACGAGAAGTAGGGGTGTTCAGAAAAAACCGTAACCAAATAAAAACCGTAAACCGAACCATAACCGTAATCAAATAAACCGATCCGAACAACGAATTTGGTTTTTGGTTTGGTTTCTAACCGAAACCGAATTGTGAATATGGTTTTTGGTTCGGTTTATGGATCCACATTTTATTTTATTCGGTTTATTCATAACCGTAATCAAATAAACCGATCCGAACAACGAATTTGGTTTTTGGTTTGGTTTCTAACCGAAACCGAATTGTGAATATGGTTTTTGGTTCGGTTTATGGATCCACATTTTATTTTATTCGGTTTATTTGGATAACCGAATAAACCATTTAAGTTAATTAATTATTAAATAAAAATAATAATATTTTATAAATCATATACAATTTATTAGCCAAAATAGTTATTTTTTATGCAATCCAAAATACCAAATATAAATCTAAAAGCTCAACTCAAACCCACTCATTTCTAAAATAATAGAACTTCTTCAGACCTTTAGTATAGAAACTAGGGTTACTAAATGTTTGAAGATTATTTATATTTTGTGTCATTAGACTTATAAACTAGTTATAGTTTCTATGATCTATGTTTTGAAGCTTTAACTTTGTGGTTGTGTCTACGACTACTTTATGGATGTGTTTGTTTTATTTCGCAATGAAACTTTCTTGTATTCATATGTTGTTAGGTGTAAATTAGTTGCGATGTTCGGAAGCTGGAACACAAACATAAATATAAATTAAGAAAAAAAAGTACTTAGGTACAATTTGGTTAGATTTGGTTTATTTGATTTCTAACCGAAACCAAACCGAATTGAATTTGGTTTGGTTTGGATCGGTTTGCGTATTCCTTATTTGGTTTGGTTTGGGGTAAAAAATTTTGAAAACCGAATAAACCATAAACCGAACCGATGAACACCCCTAAGAGAAGGGTAGCTCGGTCATTTTATATGGCCGAATTGTCTTTCTAGTTAACAGAATTACATAAAAAATGACTGAATTGCCATTCTCGTTAACAGAAAAAACGGATGAAGTTAACCCAGTGAACTAAAATGGCAACGGTGAAACCTTGTTAGACCCACAGGCGAAAAAATGAAACATTTGGACTAAACTGGCAAAATGGCCTAAACTATAGGGACTAAAATGACATTTAACTCTAAGTTTTATTTGAAAATTTATGGGATGACGTGTTCATCCGACTTTCTTTAATTAGTAAAAAGTTAATTTAGAATAAAATAGATATTAGATACTCATGAAAAAAAGGTGTATACATAGTAATACATACCGTAAATAATAGCGTTGTCGAAAAGCAAAGATAAGTCCGTCTAAACTATTTACAAAAAGTATGTATATTAATTACATTTGTGTCTAAACTAGTTACAAATGAATAACAATTATACACCTAACACAACAATAGTGCATCTAAGACTCCATGAACAAACTGAGAGATTATAAAGTTGCGTTTAAAATTGTGTGTAATTTAGCGGGGGCGCAAATATCCTCAACCTAAAGTACATATGTCGCATTGGAAAAAAACATCTTTTATATAAATCATCCTTATATGTACATGTGGTCAGTACTATACATTTTGAACTGCATGGCTTATCTGAGATATGATTCATAATTTTGTATAAAATAAACTTTGTTTTACATATATACCTAATTGAAACCATTAAAATTCATTTATAGAGTAATGATTAGTACATATAATAAAGAATATGCTAAACAAAGCTCTTAAGGCTATGTAAGAGAGGTTTTATGCTTTAATTATAAATTATAATGATGCTTGAGTGATTAGTGGTTTTTAAAGGAGGAATTTCATATGTTATTGTTTAAAGTTGTAAGTATCATATTTTTCTAAAAGACAAATTCTTAATGTATGTACAATACTATTAATAATGATTTGAGAAAATATGATATTTTATAAGTGTAACATCCCAAAAACAAGTTTGTTTTTTAAAACCAAATTAACTAGGGATAAGCGAGTAAAATACCATTAGTGGTAAAGATTAAACAAATAAACATTAAGATTTAAGTAAATGTTTTTATAATGTTAAATGAATCTAATTTCAAAATGTATCGAGACTTAAATTAAATCGGGTTGTAACATCCCCAAATTTAGTAATTTAACTACGGATGTTTAAGCTAATTAATAAGAGTTGATATATTTAGAATAAGTAGGTTGTCACCTTCTTAAGGGTATCCGAGGCACTCTCGGGGAGGGTGTTCGGTGACCACATTCCCCGATCGGGAACACCGCCGCCATCACCGCGGGGACCCGATTCGGGAAGTGGTTTCGGTGGTTGTTCACCGCGATGAAATGGCACATGGATCGAGGAAAGAGACGTTGGCAATGGTCACTTTTAAAAAAAAAATCAATTTTTTTTAATATAAATAACCAACTTAAACTCACTCTCAAATAATTTTTTTACCACATCCACCACTCTCAAACTCACTCTAAAAAATTCTATCAAATACAACACAAAATGGATTCCAAGTTCCCGTTTTTTCCTCCCCTACCCGACTTTCCCGACGATGAAGGTTCTCCGTCAAACGATAGTAGTTTAATTTTCTTCCAAAATCTCATTCAACAAGCGGAGATACTAGACACGGCATCGTCTAGTAAAAAAAAAATTGTCCCTCGAGATCGTGAGGGTGGCCACGAAACACTAATGGCCGATTATTTTGTAGAAAATCCAAAATTTAATGCCGATATTTTTCGTCAGAGGTTTCGTATGTCCAAGTCTTTGTTCCTAAAAATTGTTAGTGACGTCGAAGCGAACGACGAGTGGTTTCAAGAGGGCTTGGACGGGAGAATGAAGAAAAGTTTCACGCCGTTGCAAAAGGTTACTTCTGCGATTAAACAACTTGCAACCGGTAACCCACCAGACGAAAACGACGAGTATTTAAAGATGCCTGAAAGGACCTCTCGTGAGTGCCTTGAATATTTCTGCCAGACGGTCTGTGCAATGTATGCCGGTGAATTCTTACGTAGACCAACGAGCCACGACGTTGCGCTATTGTATCAGGCTCATGAGGAGAAACATCACCTACCTGGTATGTTGGGTAGTCTGGATTGTACACACTTCGTCTGGAGAATGTGCCCCACAGAATTGCGTGGACAATATATGAGAGGCGATCATCAATACCCGACGGTTATGTTAGAGGCGGTGGCGTCTCAAGATTTGTGGATTTGGCATGCTTTTTGTGGCCCGGCGGGTTCACAAAACGACATCAACGTGCTCCAACAATCTCCGTTATTTCTTACTCAACGAAACGGAACGGCGCTATATTGTCCATTTCAGGTGAACGACCACTTATACAAACGCGGGTATTATCTTACTGATGGGATCTATCCTAGCTGGTCCGTGTTTGTGAAGTCTTTTCCATATCCTCACATCCCGAATGAAAAAAAGTTCAAGAGACAACACGAGGCTGCAAGAAAAGATGTGGAACGGGCGTTTGGTGTGTTAAAGGCGAAGTGGGGAATACTAAAGCGTCCAATGCGTTCCAAAACGGTGAAAAAGATAAGGTTACTCGTGTATACGTGTATTATTTTACATAACATGATTATAAAAGACGACGGAAGGGCGATAGCACCGGTACACATTCAAGATCCTCCAGTCGAACCCGTCTTCGCTGATACAGCTTATAGCGAACTCATTGACGAAGAAACGCATTGGAGACTAAAACACGATGTCGTTGAGCATCTCGGACGTTTAGATCTACCTCACCTTGAAGTGAGTTCCGACGACGAGTAGTTTGTAGTTTGAATGTAATTTTTATTTTTCTAGTTTGAATGTAATTTTTATTTTTAATTTAATGAAATGTCTTTTATTATATTTTATTTAATTTTTATTAATATTTTTTTAATTTATAAACATGCATAATTTTACAAAAAAAAAAAAAAAAAAAAAACACAAGTCCCCTCTTAGGGGAGTGCCGCCATCAAATTGGGGTGTTAGGGGAGTTTAAGATGGGAGTTGACGTGGCACACAAGGATTGGTGGTGCGTAAGAGAGGGGACTCCCCTCTTAGGGGAGTGCCCCTCTCACCCTAACAACTAAGGGTGTAAGGGGCACTCCCCTTAGAGGGGAGTCCCATCTCTTACGCACCACCAATCAGCTAGTGCCACGTCAACTCCCCTCTTAAACTCCCCTAACACCCCATTTTGATGGCGGCACTCCCCTCTTAGGGGACTTGGGTTTTTTTTTATTTGTTGTAAAATTATGCATGTTTATAAATTAAAAAAATATTAATAAAAATAAAAATTAAATAAAAGACATTTCATTAAATTAAAAAAAAAAACCTAGAAAAATAAAAATTACATTCAAACTAGAAAAATAAAAATTACATTCAAACTAGAAAAATATAAAAACAAACTACTCGTCGTCGGAACTCACTTCAAGGTGAGGTAGATCTAAACTTCCGAGATGCTCAACGAGATCGAGTTTTAGTCTCCAATGCGTGTCTTCGTCAATGAGCTCGCTATAAGCTGTATCATCGAAGACGGGTTCGACTAGAGGATCTTGAATATGTACCGGTGCTATCGCCCTTCCGTCGTCTTTTATAATCATGTTATGTAAAATAAGGCACGTATACACGATGGACCTTATCTTTTTCACCGTTTTCGAACGCATTGGACGATTTAGTATTCCCCACTTCGCCTTTAACACACCAAACGCCCGTTCCACATCTTTTCTTGCGGCCTCGTGTTGCGTCTTGAACTTTTTTTCATTCGGGATGTTAGGATATGGAAAAGACTTCACAAACACGGACCAGGTAGGGTAGATCCCATCAGTAAGATAATACCCGCGTTTGTATAAGTGGTTGTTCACCTGAAATGGACAATTTGGCGCCGTTCCGTTTCATTGAGCAAGAAATAATGGAGATTGTTGCAGCACGTTGATGTCGTTTTGTGAACCCGCCGGGCCACAAAAAGCATGCCAAATCCACAAATCTTGAGATGCCACCGCTTCTAACATAACCGTCGGGTATTGATGATCGCCTCTCATGTATTGTCCACGCAATTCTGTGGGGCACATTCTCCAGACGAAGTGTGTACAATCCAGACTACCCAACATACCAGGTAGGTGATGCCTCTCCTCATGAGCCTGATACAATAGCGCAACGTCGTGGCTCGTTGGTCTACGTAAGAATTCACCGGCATACATTTTACAGACCGTCTGGCAGAAATATTCAAGGCACTCACGAGAGGTCCTTTCAGACATATTTAAATACTCGTCGTTTTCGTCTGGTGGGTTACCGGTTGCAAGTTGTTTAATCGCCGAAGTAACCTTTTGCAACGGTGTGAAACTTTTCTTCATTCTCCCGTCTAAGCCATCTTGGAACCACTCGTCATACGCTTCCACGTCACTAACAATTTTTAGGAACAAAGACTTGGACATACGAAATCTCTGACGAAAAGTATCGGCATTAAATTTTGGATTTTCAACAAAATAATCGGCCATGAGTGTCTCATGGCCTCCCTCACGATCTCGACGGACTATTTTTTTTTACTAGACGATGCCGTGTCTAGTAGCTCCGCTTGTTGGATGAGATTTTGGAAGAAAATTAAGCTACCATCGCTTGACGATGCATCTTCATCGTCGGGAAAGTCGGGTAGGGGAGAAAAAAACGGAAACTTGGAATCCATTTTGTGTTGTATTTGATAGATTTGTGAGTTTGAGAGTGGTGGGTGTGGTAAAAAATTTGATTAAGTTGGTTATATTTATATTGTTAAAAAATCGATTTTTTTTTAAATTTGACCGTTGCCCAACGGTCCACTCTTGATTCTCGTGCCTTCAACGCGGTGACTCCACACCGATTACCCTCACCGATTCGGGTCCCCGCATGGATGGCGGCGGTGTTCCCGATCGGTGGATGTGGTCACCGAACCACTCCCCGCTTTACGCCCCGTTCACCCTAATAAAATTACAAGAACAGAAATGACACATCATGGAAACTGGAAAGTGGGAAATATAAAGGGTGAATTACACTTTTCGTCCTTTATGTTTGTATCAGATTGCAATCGATACCCTTTAACTTCAATAATTACAGTCACAATCATTTATTTATAAAACTCATTACACCCTAGATTCTTTGGCCCTAACCAGTTAAAAATTTCAGTTAAGTATGGTATGTGCCAAAGCTCATGGGGGTATTTCAGTTATTTTATTTATCAACATGTTTATAAATAAAACAAGACTGTTATGAATGCATCCATTATTAGTGACTATCCACATTTCTAACTCCCATGTCACATTTATGTTTGTATTAATGTTATAGCCTATATATAGTGGCTCATGTATTTTGTATGATATATATCAATAAGAAATTCATCTCCAATTCTCTCATTCTCTTCTATACATTGCTAATAGGTTCTAGTTATTACACAACACGTTATCAGCACGAATTCAATTAAAGTTCTAATATATAACTTATGAGTGTGGATTGAATATTATTAATTATAAAATTAATTCCGATTTCCTATCATTAATTGATGTTGATGTATAGTATTTAAATAGTAATTAAATAGCCTTTTATTGTTGTTCTAATGTTTTTATTATATTTTATGGTTAGTAAATAGTAATTAAATAGCCTTTTATTGTTGTTCTAAATTTTATACAACAAATTACGTTTCAAAGAGACATTACAAATTCTAAATCATTATGTGATTTTATTATTATGGTTATGAGTTTTGATATCATTATGTGCTTTTATTATTATGGTTATGAGTTTTGATATCATTATGTGCTTTTATTACTATGGTTATGAGTTTTGATTGGTCCATTAATTAGTTTTTGTTATTAGTATTTATACAATTTATGATGACTACCAAAATACAATTTGTATTAAAAGGTGATGTCTAATAGTTATATTTGAAGATAATCATTAGTGCAGTTCTGTTAATGAATTTACAACAATGCACATGTTTATATGATAATATGTTATATTATGACACCTACTTAGTTAATTTTGTTGTATATCATTGTTATTGCAATTGTATAAGCCTTTTAGTTGCTATTTGATATTTAAATATGTGATTTGATTCTATGAAATATTTGTGAGGTAAAAGATATTATTTGCAAATTAACATGACACTAAAATTCTCAAGATGCATGTTATATTTTCTTGAGCAACAAAATTTATTAGTATAAGAAAGCTCATTTACGAGTAATAAAGATTCATATGTTATTATATGATCGAGAAAGTTGATAGTGACATTTGTTTATGTTTTAAACTATAGTGACAAATATGTGTATATATGATATACTTGTGATTGGCTATATCATGTTACATTTATACATAAATTACACAACACGTCATAAACAAATGGGTACGTTACTTTAAATGATCTTTAATATCCATTTAATTACAATCTTAAATTATATGGAGTTATGAACATGGATATTAATATATATGATGTTGGTTAATGCATAGAAATTAAAATCATTAAATATCATTTTTCCCATTTAATTCTTTCTTTATTAATTTTAATTCATTCTTATTAATATCTTTTAATTAGAAATTTGATTAATTCTTATTACTTTAAATGATCTTTAATATTTTTTTTTCTAGACATGACAAGCAAATTAATATGAGCTTAATCTCTTTAACACTCACACACACATATATGCATACGTATAATGTCCTAGGATTGTGTGTGATTTATATATATGTAATTGATATGCATATAAATTGTGAATAATATATAACTTGCTTATGGGTAGATATTACGGATTTCATTTGTTTAGCAATACTTCTGTTGGTCTCATTGTTTTAGATAGCATATATGTTATATGTATTGCCTTTTGACAAGTTAAATGTGCTAAATAAATTAACACAAATTTCATTGGTAGCTGGTTACCAAAACAACTACGCTGAGATAAACATTGTTATGCTTTAGTGATTTGATATTTCAGCTTGTTACAATGCTATGCATAGTCAACATAATTAATTGTATGGTTATTCTTCTAATTGCTTGTTGTTGCTAAACAAATATTAATAGACATTGATATAGTCATTAGAAATGTGCCCTCACATGAAAATGATGAAAAATAGATATGAAAATAATTAGTGGACTTTAGCTTAAGTAAACTAATCTGATGTTAGTTACTTAAATTGATAGATAATAATTCATTTGAGTTAGTGTTGATGCTCACATGAATCCTAAATCAATGATGAGAACCCGAAGTTCTCCCAAATGTATACAAAGTCCCATTTGTTTTTAATAATGATTTTTCAAGTTCAACCCAAACTTTAGTTCATCGCACTTAGCGTTTTTGGCTAACACACAGCCTAGTGATGGAAAACCTTATGAATAGTACATGTGTTTCCCTCTAAACAAATGCTAAAACTATAATATTTCACGTGGTAGAGACGCTAATGATACTATTTCACGTGTTAATAGCATATTAAATGCTCCAGGAGAGCATCGATAGTTTACCCGCTGATATCGAATTTTGTAATTCATAATGCATCATATTCTAATGTATACCGAAGAAATTTATTAAGTTTCCACTATGTTTGAATGAAAAGTCATCATCTTGGAATGGTGTAAAAGAAAATGTACTAAATATCTAAAATATATCATATAGCAAATATGGCCGGAAGACTATTAGAAGTTACTAGAATATTTATACGTTCACCACATGGCATGACCAAATAGGTCATCAAGATAGCATCATGATATGCTAAACAATCAAACATGCTAACCGGTACCTTAGCACCTCTAAGTAATCTAAAAACATTGCTCCCAAAATGCTTTATCATATGTCTAGTTAGTTTTTTTCTATGGTAAATAAATATTTATGCCCTTCCAAACAATAGACTCCTACAAATAATCCCTTTTATATGGGACCATTGAAATGTACAGTTGTGTGGATTGTGGCATTCATACATGGTTACATGTGAGTTTTTAGCTACCCGTATGTAGCATATGCCCAACACTATGGCACATTGTTTTTTTTACATGGTTTAACACTGTTCTTTGACAACCCAATTGTAGGGACCATTGTTGGGCACAATGTGAAATATCGTGAGAGGCATACGTAGTCGAGACGGAATTCGTCGATTGATTATATCAATTCAAAACCAACTGCTTATCACAAATACTCCCCATTACAATTGGTCTCCTGAAGAAAACTAAGTTTCCATTTTTTTATATATTTTGTTGTGCAGCCTATGTACCAATAGCACCACCATAACATATAAAATGGGATACGTACATAGTATTCCCAGTCTTAGGGGGGACAAGAAAATGAAAGACTGGTAACATAAAAAAATGCATCATATTATATATCCACCCCTGAAGTGGTCAATGCAAATCTGAAGTCCAAAAGAAAGAGCGTTTATTTGCAAATAATAACAAATGAAATACAAGATGCATTCACTAACACAAATAAGGTGACAAAGTCACATATACCAGCTTAAACTTATCTGCTCGAATGGAAGTACTCACAAAATGATTATCATATTAATAAATTGTGAGAGATAAACCGGTTCCAAAAAGATAAAACCCACAAACACAAAAAGAGCAGAGTAACGCAGTTGGTGTAACCCCAAAAGAGGTGGCACACAAAACACCATAAGTGGTTGCATACAAAACCCCAGAAGTGGTTGCATACTAAACCTTAAAGAAGGTTGTTGTCAAAACCCCAAAAGAGGCTAATGGAGTTCTAAAAGAAACTCTAGTACCAAACAAATATGAGATCGCGATAAATTATGTACAAAACAAGTACAATATGGAACCGTAATGAAACACGTGTAAAATGATATATTTGATTATGCTATAGCAATAGATGTAATCGATGAAAAAAAGATTACATATATAGAAAGTGTGCAAGAGTGTACGCACACAAATAGCCAAAATGGCTACATAACTTAAGGTTGAACTAAATTTGCTCGACAAACTAAACGTTTTCGAACCAGCAGTTCGAACACCCAAAGACGTCAAACCTCTAGGTTATAAATGGGTGTCTTTAAATAAAAGGAAACGTAAATAATGAGTTTTTACGATGTAAGGCACGCATTTTAACATAAAGATTTTCCCAAATCCCAGCAGTTGATTACGAGGAAACGTATACCCCTGTAGTGGATGCGATAATCTTTAGATGTTTAAGCGGCCTCGCAATCTCCTAATGACTTCAGATAAAACAACTTATGGATGTCATCACCGTATACATGTACGAGACAATTGCAAATGACATCTGTATGAAAACCCCTGAAGGATTAAAAATGCTCAAAGCATTATGAAACAATAACCCCATATGTGTTATATATATGAATCTTAAAGGAAACTACTCGTATGTGGTACAGTCGACTATACTCTGAAAAGAGAGGTATAATTTTGATAAAAATGAGCAACATCTATTTAACAAGATTTCACTCTTACAGTGATAATGTAAACATCATCGAGAGGGAACTCTCAAACTAAAGAGGAAAACTTTGAATGACTTTTACAAAGTGTAGTTATCCTCGACCTGTAGTTTCGAGTATATATGTACTATTTTTGCTCATCAATCTGACTACATCTAGAAGATGTTATATAGAAAAAGCTCATTCGTTGAGTACATGAACGATTGTCTGATCGCTTGACATAGAAAAAATATTCTAATCAACCCCAAGAAAAGGATGTTGAACTACTTAGTCAAGATGTACCATACTTAATTGCGATCAGAGCATTGACGTATCTTGCAAACAAGACGACATCTGATATTACGTTGTATTGGTAAGATTACTGTTCTAATCTCAAATGTTGCACTCTTTTTCCCTTCACTAAGTTTTTCCCATTGGGTTTTTCTTGGTAAGGTTTTTAACGAGACAACATAACTGATCCAGCAGTATCAGTTTATCTTATAGGTCCCGAAGTACTAATTTAACATCATCATAAATCATGTTGTTAATTATGTATAATGCGTAGTGCACTCTTTTCCATTAGCTACGGTTTTGTCCCATTGGGTTTTCCTGGCATGGTTTTTAACGAGGCAGAATTATAAAGCGCATTAAATAATTATTTGACATATTTACAAACTCGAGACACGGGATAGTTCCACAAGAACAATATGGCGTCCTGGGTTATGATTGATATATATTAGACTAGCATAGAGTTCGATCTCAATCCAGATACAAGTTATGAAGGTCGAATATTTCAGCATATTTAAGAAGTATGTAGATTAGAGTTGATCAAGAGAAGCTCAAGCTATACTGTATGAAGACAATGTAGACAACAACACCCAAATCAAAGAAGACTGTGCCAAATATCAAGTCAAGCAATTGTCACAGAAGATTAGATTCAACATCATCAAGATATACAAGTAAAATTGAGGGGGAGTAACGTACCCATAATATACACAGTGTATGTACTCTTTTTTTAATGAGGCAACATATCTGATCCAGAAGTATTAGGAGGAGACAATACGCGCTGCACTCTTTTTCCCTTTACTGAGGTTTTGTCCCACTGGGTTTTCCTAGCAAGGTTTTTAACGAGGCAGCATCACCAAGCGTATTAAAGAATAGTATATCATCATGTGGATAGTCAAGGGGGAGTGTTATGAATGCATCCATTATTAGTGACTATCCACATTTCTAACTCCCATGTCACCTTTATGTTTGTATTAATGTTATAGCCTATATATAGTGGCTCATGTATTTTGTATGATATATATCAATAAGAAATTCATCTCCCATTCTCTCATTCTCTTATATACATTGCTAATAGGTTCTAGTTATTACACAACAAAGACAACCTCTTTTATTTAAAATTCTTTTGTTCTTCTTCTCCACCCCAATGTTTTTAAAACCGGACCGGGCCGGCCGGTCGGACCGGTCTGGCCGGGAACCGGAGGCTGCAGCGGGCCGGTTCTCTGTTTGGGCTGTTTCAACATAGGGCCGGTAGTTGGGCCGGCGGTTCACAGCACTGTGGGTCGGGCCGGTCTGCACTTCTTGTAATCCGGTGGGCGGATAATCACCGGCAGAGTGGACCTATGTTAACACTGCACCCCATGAACAAAACAAAAGAAGAAAAGGTAGAACATAGAGAAAAAATTCCGGTAGACGGAAAGAAGTTGCAAATCATATCGTTGGAGCTTGGAAATTTTAAAAAGGTAAAGAACTTCAAAGTAGGTACATGGTCCTTTATGCACTTTAATTAATGTGACTCATCGAAAAGTGCATTACGGTACATTGAAAGATGAAATATTAATTTTTCATATTATATTCAGTTGAAACAATTTATTAATACGTGGAAATCATTATTATAAATTTACTTTTTATCTTATCATTCATTAAATTTTACTACATAAACCCTATAGATTTATGACGTAATCCGGTTCTTAAATCCGGTTGAACCGGTCAGACCGGTCCGACCTTTGACCCCATAAGGCGACCGGGTTGACCTCCGGTCCGGTTCTGAAAACATTGCTCCACCCATCACCAATACCTCCACCTGCCTATAGTACCTGCGATATTGCTCATCATAATCTATACAACAAAAATATATAAAACTTGTTATGAATGCATCCATTATTAGTGACTATCCACATTTCTAACTCCCATGTCACAATTATGTTTGTATTAATGTTATAGCCTATATATAGTGGCTCATGTATTTTGTGTGAGATCATATCAATAAGAAATTCATCTCTCCTACTCCCATTCTCTTCTATACATTGCTAATAGGTTCTAGTTATTACACAACACGTTATCAGCACGAATTGCTTTTGAAGTTGGATTGTATCAACACAAGACACCATGTCGTATCAACGTTGGCGAAAGAGATAAAAGACAAAATTGTTGATCTGGTATGAAAACCCTTAATTATTTTAATTTTATTTCCTCCGCTTTTCTTGATATTTTTTATTGGTTATGATTTAAGATTAAAATTATCATGAACAACATTGATATCATCCTTATTTAACCAGGATCATAATGTTTTTGCTTCTTTGTTTACTTTCCTATGTGTCTATGTGTTAACATATCTGAATAGTTTTCTTTCACAAACAAACACCTACGAAAAACATTGAGATGTGAAGAAAAGAAAGCAAAAGTAAACTAGAAATACAATGGTTTTCGATCAAGAAAAAAAAATCTTTCTAGTTTCTCTAATTGATTATTTGCAATATTGTAACTAATTTCTTACACCTCTTGGTTATCTCCCTTTTATCATTAAATATTTTATTGGATTTCAATGGAAGTTTTGGTACACTAAACTGAATAGGTATGTTTCATTAACGGTTTGAAAAGTTGAAGTATATAGTGAATTTATGCGTTAGTTTAGTTGTCCCAAATATGCAATATATATTTAAATCTCCACAATTGGTCATTTTGAAACTACTCTAAAGATTTTAATAATATAATTCTACTTGTATGTCAACTAACTCTTGGAAGATTTAGTTTTGGTTTTTGAATTGTAATCGACTTATTACTTGTGGGATAAATTGTTTTTATTATATTTTATGGTTAATAATTATATAGCCTTTTATTGTTGTCCTAAATTTTATACAACACGTTATCAGCAAATTCTAAATCATTATGTGGGTTTCAAAGAGACATTACAAATTCTAAATCATTATGTGCTTTTATTGTTATGGTTATGAGTTTTGATATCATTATGTGCTTTTATTATTATAGTTATGAGTTTTGATTGGCCAATTAATTAGTTTTTGGGGTTTCAAAGAGACATTACAAATTCTAAATCATTATGTATTTTTTATTATTATGGTTATGAGTTTTGATATCATTATGTGCTTTTATTATTATGGTTATGAGTTTTGATATCATTATGTGCTTTTATTATTATGGTTATGAGTTTTGATTGGCCCATTAATTAGTTTTTGGGGTTTCCAAGAGACATCACAAATTTTAAATCATTATGTGCTTTTATTATTATGGTTATGAGTTTTGATATCATTATGTGCTTTTATTATTATGGTTATAAGTTTTGATTGATCCATTAATTAGTTTTTGTTATTAGTATTTAGACAATTTGTGATGAACTACCAAAATACAATTGGTATTAAAATATGATGTCTAATAGTTCTATTTGAAAATAATCATTAGTGCAATTATGTTAATGAATTTACAATAATGCACATGTTTGTATGATAATATGTTATAATATGACAACTACTTAGTTAACTTTGTTGTATATCATTGTTATTGCAATTGTATAAGCCATTTAGTTGCTATTAGATATTTAAATATGTGATTTAATTCTATAAAATATTTGTGTGGTAAAAGATATTATTTGCAAATTAACATGACACAAAAATTCTCAAGATGTTTGTTATATTTTCTTGAGCAACAAAATTTATTAGTATAAAAAAGCTTATTTACAAGTAATAAAGATTCATATGTTATTATATGATCAAGAAAGTTGATAGTGACATTTGTTTATGTTTTAAATTATAGTGACATAATATAAAGTGATGCATTGTATAATTATCACCTTTACATATTACCATAAATCTTTTTAATAGTGTTCTTGATATATTTTAATATTCAATCATGACAGTAAGACAAATTAATTATATGTATTTTATTATATTGTATTTGATGAGAAGACATCTTATATCAATTATATATTGTACAATTTGACTTTGTACATTAATATGCCATTGTTTATGTATATAAACAGTCTTCAATGAAGAAGCTAAATTAAAGTTGTGTATATGATCACACGTTATAAACATGATTGAGTAGTGATCAAGATTTATTTATAATATGACATTCGAAGTTTCAAACTCACTAAAGCTTATTGTAAAATTATTGATGCTTGTAAGATTTTGGACTGACAAATCTTAATGATTCGGTCATATAATTGATGTTATGTGGTGAAAAGATTAGTTATACATGTGGAATAAAAAAAAACAATTTCCACTTGTCAAACCTCAAATGCACTATTGATATATAAGGTTTGAAACAGTCACCAGGAAAGTTGTCTGACTCTATTCCATTCCTTGAAGAGAATGTGATGAGAAAAATATATATCATAATTCATTGAGCAAAACAATTTCCATCGTCAAATGTCATTAATTGTTAAAGAATATATATAAAGTTTGAAACAACAAGCATGGAAGTTCTATGGTTCTAATCCATTCCCTAATATGAATGTTGATGATCAATTCAAAGGTTATGATCATATACATAACTAAGAAAATTGTAATGATGCCACCATGAATGTTGTATGGGAGTATAGCAAATATGGTCAGAAGACTATATTAGAAGTTACTAGAAATGATACTAATTTTCCACAATATTCCATTAAATCAAATATGGTGAGTAACCAGAAGTTACTATAATATTTATACGTTCACCACATGGCATGACCAAATAGGTCATCAAGATAGCATCATGATATGCTAAGCAATCAAACATGCTAACCGGCACCTTAGCACCTTTAAGTAATCTAAAAACATTGCTCCCAAAATGCCTTATCATATGTCTAGTTAGTTTTTTTTTGGCAAATAAATTTTTATGCCCTTCCAAACAATAAACACCTACAAACAATCCCTCTTATATGGGACCATTGAAATGTACAGTTGTGTGGATTATGGCATTCATACATGGTTACATGTGAGTTTTTAGCTACCCGTATGTAGCATATGCCCAACACTATGGAACATTGTTTTTTTACATGGTTTAACACTGTTCTTTGACAACCCAATTGTAGGGACCATTGTTGGGCACAATGTGAAATATAGTGAGAGGCATACGTAGTTGAGACGGAATTCGTCGATTGATTATATCAATTCAAAACCAACTGCTTATCACAAATACTCCCCATTACAACTGGTCTCCTGAAGAGAACCAAATTTCCATTTTTTTATATATATATTTTGTTGTGCAGCCTATGTACCAATAGCACCACCATAACATATAAAATGGGATATGTACATCATATTCCCAGTCTTAGGGGGAGACAAGAAAATGAAAGCCTGGTAACATAAAAAAAATGCATCATATTATATATCGACCCCTGAAGTGGTCAATGCAAATCTGAAGTCCAAAAGAAAGAGCGTGTATTTGCAAATAATAACAAATGAAATACAAGATGCATTCACTAACACAATTAAGGTGACAAAGTCACATATACTAGCTTAAACTTATCTGCTTGAATGGAAGTACTCACAAAATGATTATCATATTAATAAATTGTGAGTGATAAATCGGTTCCAAAAAGATAAAACCCACAAACACAAAAAGAGCAGAGTAACGCAGTTGGTGTAACCCCAAAAGAGGTGGCACATAAAACACCATAAGTGGTTGCATACAAAACCCCATAAGTGGTTGCATACTAAACCTTAAAGAAGGTTGTTGTCAAAACCCCAAAAGAGGCTAATGGAGTTCTAAAAGAAACTCTAGTACCAAACAAATATGAGATCGCGATGAATTATGTACAAAATAGGTACAATATGGAACCGTAATGAAACACGTGTAAAATGATATATTTGATTATGCTATAGCAATAGATGTAATCGATGAAAAAAAAAGATTACGTATATAGAAAGTGTGCAAGAGTGTACACACACACATAGCCAAAAATGGCTACATGATTTAAGGTTGAACTAAATTTGCTTGACAAACTAAACGTTTTCGAACCAGCAGTTCGAACACCCATAGACGTCAAACCAGTAGGTTATAAATGGGTGTCTTTAAATAAAAGGAAACGTAAATAATGAGTTTTTGCGATGTAAGGCACACGTTTTTAACATAAAGATTTTTTCCCAAATCCCAGCAGTTGATTACGAGGAAACGTATACCCCTGTAGTGGATGCGATAATCTTTAGATGTTTAAGCGGCCTCGCAATCTCAGAATGACTTCAGATAAAACAACTTATGGATGTCATCACCGTATACATGTATGAGACAATTGCAAATGACATCTGCATGAAAACCCCCTGAAGGATTAAAAATGCTCAAAGCATTATGAAACAATAACCCCAGAGGTGTTATATATATGAATCTTAAAGGAAACTACTCGTATGTGGTACAGTCGACTATACTCTGAAAAGAGAGGTATAATTTTGACAAAATGAGCTACATCTATTTAACAAGATTTCATTCTTACAGTGATAATGTAAACATCATCGAGAGGGAACTCTCAAACTAAAGAGGAAAATTTTGAATGACCTTTACAAAGTGTAGTTATTCTCGACCTGTAGTTCGAGTATATATGTACTATTTTTGCTCATCAATCTGACTACATCTAGAAGATGTTATATAGAAAAAGCTCATTTGTTGAGTACATGAACGATTGTCTGATCGCTTGACATAGAAAAAATATTCTTATCAACCCCAATAAAGGGATGTTGAACTACTTAGTCAAGAAGTACCATACTTAATTACGATCAGAGCATTGACGTATCTTGCAAACAAGACGACATCTGATATTACGTTCTTGCTAAATGTATTGGTAAGATTACAGTTCTAATCTCAAATGTTGCACTCTTTTTCCCTTCACTAAGTTTTTCCCATTGGGTTTTCTTGGTAAGGTTTTTAACGAGACAACATAACTGATCCAGTAGTATCAGTTTATCATATAGGTCCCGAAGTACTAATTTAACATCATCATAAATCATGTTGTTAATTATGTATAATGCGTAGTGCACTCTTTTTCCTTAGCTACGGTTTTGTCCCATTGGGTTTTCCTGGCATGGTTTTTAACGAGGCAGAATTATAAAGCGCATTAAATAATTATTTGACATATTTACAAACTCGAGACACGGGATAGTTCCACAAGAACAATATGGCGTCCTGGGTTATGATTGATATATATTAGACTCGCATAGAGTTCGATCTCAGTCCATATACAAGTTATGAAGGTCGAAGATTTCAGCATATTTAAGAAGTATGTAGATTAGAGTTGATCAAGAGAAGCTCAAGCCATACTGTATGAAGACAATGTAGACAACAACACTCAAATCAAAGAAGACTACGCCAAATATCAAGTCAAGCAATTGTCACAGAAGATTGGATTCAACATCATCAAGATATATAAGTAAAATTGAGGGGGAGTAATGTACCCATAATATACACAGTGTATGTACTCTTTTTCCTTGACTAAGTTTTGTCCCACTGGGTTTTTCTTAGTAAGGTTTTAATGAGGCAACATAACTGGTCCTGCAGTATCAGTTAACATCGGTCCTGAAGAATCGTGTAAACATTATCTAGTAGTATAATGTTAACAGTGTATGTGTGTTTCTAAATGTCTGAGGGGGAGACAATACGCGCTGCACTCTTTTTCCCTTAGCTGAGGTTTTGTCCCACTGGGTTTTTTCTAGGAAGGTTTTTTTTAACGAGGCAGCATCACCAAGCGTATTAAAGAATAGTATATCATCATGTGGATAGTCAAGGGGGAGTGTTATGAATGCATCCATTATTAGTGACTATCCACATTTCTAACTCCCATGTCACAATTATGTTTGTATTAATGTTATAGCCTATATATAGTGGCTCATGTATTTTGTGTGAGATCATATCAATAAGAAATTCATCTCTCCTACTCCCATTCTCTTCTATACATTGCTAATAGGTTCTAGTTATTACACAACAAAACTCACTTTGTTTAATATTCTTTATGATCTAAACTTTTATTCATATACACAAATTGTTACATTCATATATATGTTTATCCCAAATCACTTCAGCCCATACACATTCTTTCAAAATAACCATAAGACAGAATTAATGGCTCCGCTTATCACAATTCAATGAAAAAAAAGTCTTGCATGTTCACACAACGAAGCACCACCGCTTGTCAATCACATTTCAAAATAACCATAGCCTAAAATCTTTCTTCTAAATCTTGAGAGTTGGTAAAGAAGCACCACCGACGTCATTCAAATACGATATGGTCACCGTCATCGTCTTATTGCACCGCCACCGTTCATATGTAACCGGAAAAAAATGCAAATCTGAAAGCTTTGAAGTCCACTCAACCATACATCTGAAAGCTTCGAAAAATTATACAAATCTGAAAGCTAATCGTCTGATGGTGGTTATTTGAGATGGCGACACGGATCTAGGGTTTCTCAGTCGGAACACCGCACTTCCACCACCTTCATTCTTCACGGATTTGTTGGCCTCAGAGAGAGAGAGAGAGATAGAAAGGGAGAAAAGATGTAGATGGTGCCGGATTTGGTGGTTATTCCGATGGCCGGTGGTTACAGGCAGCGGTGGTAGCAAGGCTGTGGTTGTGATCTGTTACAGAGAATGTGTTAAAAAGATAAAAGAGAGTAAAAAGAAAGAGGGGTTTACAAAGGAGAAGAATCAATGGGGTAAAGGACATAAATTCCCTCACATGAGGTGCACGTGACATAACTTAACCTTTAAAACTAACTAGGTTAGTGCTAAAGGACATAGGGTGTAATGGGTTCTACAAATAAAGGATTGTCGCTGTAATTATTAAATTTAAAGAGTATCCATTACAATACGATACAAACATAAAGGACGAAAAGTGTAATTTACCCAAATATAAAAGATGGAAGAAAATCAAACAATGTGTATGTAGTGTGTGAGTGTGTGTCGAGATTAGCATGAGAGGGAGCGGGTTTTCTCTCCAAAACCCCTCTCCTAAATTCAGCAAAATCACAAGAAGAATAGAGGGTAAATCCTTGCATGTTTGAAGATATTGAATCACTAGTATCATCAACATCCAAGTTATGTTGTAGAAACCACATGGGTGATAAACTATGTGGTTAGTTCTTGATTTTAGAAGACTAGTATGAAATCTTAGCTGATGAATGTAAATTGATGTTGAAATGTGTCTATAATCATCATATTTACAAGAATGTATGAAGAACATGAATAGTTTAGATGTTTGGATCAATGTCCATATATATATATATGATGAAATAAGTTTTTACATGGTGATGAAAATCCCAAATTCTTGTATGATGATTGTGATATACTAGCCTTAATGGTTAGAAATCATATGTATGATTGCTCTAGATTAAAACCCTTACAAGAGCTAAAGTGGGTTTTGGACATACTTATAGAACTTGAGCCTTTTATGGTTGAATTGTAGATGCTAGTCATTGAACTTGAAATCATGATGATTAAATGTAGATAAATGACAAGAAATGTGTTATCTAATGGATACATGGTAATTTTGGATGACAACTTGAGCTAATATGATGGCCTAAAAATGATGCCCACCAAGTGTTTGATAAACTGCATAAGTGAGTTTATCGAATTGTTAGTGTATCTATATATGTCAATTGGCAAAAAGTCAGACTGGCCTAAAATAGAATGGAAAGATAAATGAGATATGAGTATCCATAAGGGTGATGGTCATGGTATTTGATGACTAATCTAATCATCTTGTGGATATTATGTGATAGTTTGACTCTTGACAATCTAGATGGGAGCTTGGAAAGGAATGGGTCGAACGGGTCAAAGGCACGAGGAAGTTTGAAGAACGCAAGATAAGTAAAGCTTACACTTCCTAGAATAGAACCACTACTTATGTAATGGGAAGTATTTGGTTAAAATCAAGGTTAATAAAGAACCATATGCGATTAAACGGATAAATTTGTTAAGGTGAGACCCCATGGTGTAAACCATGAAATGGGTCAAATGGATAAAGTTATGACGAACTATATTTTGGTAATAAATGATAACTTGATAAGATGAGTGTAACGCTCCGCATTTTCCGTACTTTCAATATTTAGAAAGTTGTATTCAGATTGTATTTTTAGAAAATTGTATTCTTACTTCATTTCAGTCCTTGTAATCTCGAGACTTGATCATAATGGAGTTCGTATTTTTATATCAACCTTATTTAATCATACATGCATAATATGTAATCAGTCTCGAAATACACGTTTTAATTTAAAACCGAGACATACATTGAGATTATATTTCCTCAGAATCACATTCATACACGTATCATACTTATAATATACCTGCATACACATTTACAGCATAAATTAACCAACAATATAAGTGCAAGGACTAAAAATTAAAATTTTCATCTCCCCAACCACTTTCTTTAATGTCCTAACCTCCAACCAACTCATTTAATACCCAAACCCACCTTCTAACCTCCAACCAACTCATTTAATACCCCTCCTAACTCCCAACCACCTTTATTTAAACACCAACCACTTAACTCTCTTATAAATACCAACTCTAACACCTTCCAAACATTTGCACCACCTCCAAATTACTTTCAAACTCTCTCAAATCTCCAAGATTTTCAACTTTGGGCAAAAAGTTCAAGAACCAAAATTGGTAACTTCGGTGTTCCAACAAATCAAGACTCTTCAAACTCACTAAGTGGAAATTCTTTCGCAAACCGTGAGTATACTTGACCATTTTTACGCTTTAACGCACTTTTGGGTGTAACATGTTTTAACTTATCAAAACACACAATTCACACAAACATATTCATTCACTCAATCCGCCATACATGCTATTTGTTATGCTTTGGTTGTTTATGCTAGAATACATACATGCCCTCTATTTGTCATTAACTTAGCTAGCCCACCTTAACAAATATAGCGCTATAGGAGTAGCACACCACCCGACGGGGTATTGTTAAGACAACATACTTTACGGTCTCGATTACTTCGGTGTCGAGGGACGCACATTATACTTTACGCTCTCGTCCACTTCGGTGTCGAGGGATGCACGTTATTCTTGTAGACACTCAGGTTTGGCCTATAGTTATGCATGCTATCTTCAACTTTGTATATGAATTTCCATGTTGGATTTGAGTCAACATTTTTATACTTATATGCTAGTATTCCAAAACTTGTATACTCGCCAATACTTTTGTATTGAACTATACTTTAAAACATGTTGCAGAATTATGATGATGATGATGATGATGCACGGAACTGAGTAGGATGCCTAGAAACGCATTTTAAACTTTAAATACATGTTGTAATGTAATTCAATTTGTTGTATTCGATTTCAAACAATGTAATTGATTCTTTTAGCAATAAAATGAAATTTATTATTAAATACTTGTCATAATTTAGTGTTATGAGTAATGAGCAATCTATTTCGTCTCACTTCGATGTTTCCGCCATCGGTTGGGGTGTGACAATGAGACCCTATAGTGTAAACCATAAAGGGTCAAATGGGTAAAAATGGTATTAAAGAACCTTTGGTGACAACAATGACTTGTTAAGGACGAGACCCTATGGTGATAACCATGAAACATGTCAACATGGGTAAAACTATGTTATATAACATTTTGGTGATCAAATAAATAATTGTAGAAATAAGACCCTATATGGTTGAATGAGTTTTGAAATACTAGGCCATTGGAAATCTTTATGTCCTTATGGACATAATTAATCTTAATGGGATAATGAGCTAAACGTGTCCGCTAGTTTTCATTTAAACTTATAAAATTTTTCCGATTGTAAAAAAAAAAAACTTAAGTTTGAACAAAACGCCCCCGGATAATGGGTACGGGTAAACTACCTCCAGTGGTAGATTTGATAATGAATCCTTGAATAGAGTTGATCATTCTGGTAACTAAAAATGGGAGACGTGAGCTAAATAGCTTAAAGTCCCATAATGGGTCGTTCGGACCGGAAGATAATAATGGAACGTTAAGGTAATGTCTAAGGTAATCAACCATAATTGGGGTTGTGGTTGGCAAAAATTATGAAAACCTTGATAAGAAAATAGGAGGCATGAATTAATATGCATAAGGCCTCCAAATGGGTCACTTGGGTAATAAACTCCAAACCGAAAGAATGAATTGAAAAACTAAAGGATCCGGGTTGAGATTAAGGATTTGAACCTATAATGTGGGAGAAAGTCCTAAAAATGATAAACTTGAATTTGGGTCAAGTTTGGGTGAAAATTTGGCAAAATTCAGCTAAGGGTAAAAACTGCCAGCTTTCAAAAGTTTCTGGAAAAGTGTTCCTCCGCGCGTCAACGAAAGTCATTTTTTGTTCCCCCGCGCCATGCGAGGGAGCTAGGTTGTCCTTCCGTGATGCGCGGGGGCACCCCGATTCAGCTGATCTAACCATTTAACTTAAACACGAATTGTTTTTGGTGTTTATGATAGGCTTTAGCAAAGGCGGGAACCAGACTAACGACCAACTGCATGAAGAACGAACATTATTAAACCGCTATCTCTTTGGAAACATTTACGGGAAGGTTGAAGCATGACATATATGGGATCAAATCGTTCGAATATGTAAGATATTCGGTTTAAACGGGGCAAAGTGTTACAAAAAGTTTGCAGGAGAGTATATGATATTGCATCGTTTTAATAGTTATAGCATTGTTTATAGTAAGTTAGGCATAAAAAAATATCAAAATTACCTTTTAAATATAACTAGACAAAAACGTAAAATGTAGAAAAAATAACTAAGTCGATTTAGGACCCGCGCGTTGCAACGAACTTATCAAATAGAGAAAAATAGACGTGTTGCGACTGGCCTTTAAACGGGAGAAAACAGATGAAAAAATATTGAACCCCGCATGCACGTTGCAGTTGTTAACTCACAAAATATACAACGAAAAGCAAAACAAAAAACTTGCGAAAGATGAAAAGCATGGGGGTACAAAGTTGAAAATAAAAAAGTGTTGGGGTTAAATTGTAAAAGATGCGAAAGATGAAAAGCATGGGGGTACAAAGTTGAAAATAAAAAAGTGCTGGGGTTAAATTGTAAAAGATGAAAAGCTTTGGGTTAAAAGTAAAAAAGCCAAGGGGGTTAAAATGAAAAAGATTAAACCTTTAGGTTAAAAGTACAAAATGCAATTTTTTTTAAAAAAAAATCCCCCCAATGCATATGTTACAACAACATAAAGCAAGAATATGTTGCTAATTTATAGGTTGGAAATGTTTGGGTCAACGTTTAGCAAAGCCTTAAAAATTACTTTGAAACTTGTTTAGCAACAAGAAAGTATAAAATTGTATAGTTATGTTTCACATATAAATCATCCTACTATATTAAAATGTTTGACTTAGGGCATACGCAGTGACATCGGGAAAAAGGGCTCGGGACATTCTGACAAGCGTTTACCGCCTCTTTGACCCTTTATTTCTTTGCTCTCTCACACACGCAAAACCGCGCTCGGTGAGTATCTCCCTCACCTCATTGAGACTTTATCTCAATCACCTCCATATGGAACAAGTTGATCAGGGTGTTATAGGTTTTCCCGTGGTAACGAGATGGACTTCGTATGTGTCGCAACCCCCGACCCCTGCCCGGGAGCGGGCGGCCGCGAGCTACTCAGAGAGGGTGGTATCGGTGTTTATTAATTTGGCAGCGGAATACATCAGGACCGTAGTTAGGAAATATTTTTATCAGAGTAAAACACCAAACTTTTATAAAAATAATTCATGGGAATAAAACCCAAGTTCATTTGACAATACATTGATAGGTATAAACCCTAATTATTGAAAACAAAATGTCTTGTTTATTTTAGATAACTTTTATAGCCACTATCCCAAGCCTTCAGTGCTCTCCAGCTGGTTTCTATTGGGCTTTCACATTATGTTACCTGAAACGCGTTTTTAAAACATTTTGTCAGCAAGAAATACTGGTAAGTGCATCCCAATTTAATCAAAACATTTTTAACACTTTAACAGAATTGAGAGCAACCCGCAATTACATTTGCTTGCTCTAATCAATTACCCAATTGGTACTGTTAACCCGACTTGTGGGTCATATTACTCATTGGCTAACTCTTTGTCCAATGGTAACGTCTCACAAATTTTGTATACAAAACCCCAACATACCGGCAGTAATTGTAGACTTACAAATACTCAATTACGGTTAAGTATAATTTAAACAATTGAGGTTTTTATAAAAATAGTTTACAAAAAGCAGATGAACTCACATTACAAGTTTAGATAATACTAAGGTTTCCTGAGAATCTCCTGGTTATTATCTAGTAAATCAAATAATGCACACGTGTTAGTAAAATAACTCAATTCAATTTAACCGTACAACTCGAGACAGAAATTCCAATGAATGAGTTGGGCGAAGCCGACATGCATTACAGAAATTCTAAATCAATCAAGTGTATACACGAGACATAATTCCAATGACTGAGTCGGGCAGAGCCGACATGCATTACGAAATTCTAAATCGATCGTGTAGGATAATAGCAGGGTTATAGTACTTACAACGAGGCAAAGCTTCGCTATATAGTGGGTATTATGACTGAGCAGAGTTTCTACTACTAGAGAAGTTGAGAGTCAGAAATGAACGAGGATTTAAATGAGCTCGACCCCCCTTTATATAGGCTGATTCGGGGGTCTATCGCACCCCGCGAAAGAGAAGGCAAGGGCCTTCGCGGCCCTTGAGCGACTACGTGTCGATTATAGCCTTGCTGAGTCAAAGGGTAGCTTTGCTGAGTCAGGTGCCACGTGGCATGCCACGTGTCCGGATAAGGACCAGGCTGTCGCGCCCCGCGACAGACCAATAAGTCTCCCTCGCGGCCCGCGAGAGACTGCCAAACTCAGTTTTTGTTGATTTTAACGAGTATGGAGGTATAACGAGTCCTGTTTTCACGTACACGGTATATTTAGGGACATTTAGGGTGTCCAAAAATATTTTTAGGAGGGTTGTTATATCCTCCCCACCTTGTTTTGGATCTCGTCCTCGAGATCTACTGGAACAGGTGTGGGTATTTGCTTTGCATCTCAGATTTGAGTTCCCAAGTGTATTCTGGTCCTCTTTTGGAATCTCATTTCACTTTGACCAGAACTAATCTCTTGTGTTTGAGATTATTAATCTCTCTATCTACAATCTGAATGGGTTTCTAGATAAACTTGAGTTTCTCATTTACCTCTATGTCCTTAAGAGGTATTGCTAGAGATTCGTCTGCTAAACACTTTTTGAGATTACATACATGAAATACATCATGTATTCCTGCCATTTCCTCTGGAAGTTGTAGTTGATAAGCTACATGCCCTATTCTGCTAATAATCTCAAAAGGTCCAACATACCTAGGGCTTAGCTTCCCTCTCTTAACTAATCTGACTACTCCTTTCCATGGAGAAACTTTTAACAATACTTTATCTCCTACTTGAAACTCCAATGGTTTTCGTCTGTTATCGGCATAACTCTTTTGACGATCTCGTGCTGCTTTTAGTCTTTCCTTGACTTGAATTATCTTATCTGTCGTTTCCTGCATTATTTCTGGTCCAGATAATTGTTTTTCTCCAATCTCTGCCCAGCAGACTTGAGTTCTGCACTTTCGTCCATAAAGTGCTCAAATGGTGCAGCATTAATGCTAGTATGATAGCTGTTATTATAGGAAAATTCTATTAATGGTAAATGATCGTCCCAATTTCCTCCGACATCAATTACAAAAGCTCTAAGCATATCTTCCATAGTCTGGATTGTCGTTTCGCTTTGTCCGTCCGTCTGTAGATGGTAAGCTATGCTTAGATTCAACTTAGTTCCCATTGCTTTTTGGAAACTTATCCAAAAATGAGAATAGCTTGGCTAACTGTTCCATACTGAAAGTTTCCTTCATCGGTAAGAAATGAGCAGATTTAGTTAATCTGTCTACAATCACCCATATTGTATCATTTCCTTTTCTTGTCTTGGGTAATTTGGTAACAAAATCCATTGTTATCAATTCCCATTTCCATATGGGCATTTCTAACTGCTGCTATAAACCTGAAGGTTTCTGGTGTTCAGCTTTAACTTGAGAACAAGCTGCTATATCCTTTTTCATTCCTATCCACCAGAAATTCTTTCTTAGATCTTGATACATCTTATCACTTCCAGGATGTATCATATACTTATATTTATGAGCTTCTTCTAGAATTATATGACGTAGGTTTCCATGTTTAGGTATCCATATTCTTTTCTTATGGAACTTTCAAATTCCATCTGTTCCTTGTTCTAATTCCTTAATCATTCCTTTCAATTTTCAGCATCGCCCTTGATTACTGATTCCTGTACTTCTCTGATTTGTTCATTCAAATCTACTTGTAGATTTAATCTGAGAGAACGTACTCGCTTTGGTTTTTCATGATACTTCCGACTTAAAGCATCAGCTACTACGTTGGCTTTTCCAGCGTGATACTGGATATCACAATCATAATCATTAAGAACTTCCATCCAACGTCTCTGTCTCATATTTTATTCTTTTTGCCCAAAAATATATCTTAAACTCTTATGATTAGTGAAGACAACAAATTTATTTCCATATAAATAGTGTATCCAAATCTTGTTAGGATCTGAGTTTGGTTTTGATTGTGTTTTACGTTTGAATTAAAATGAAAGATGAACAAGTAATGCAGCGGAATGTAAATGGAAACAAACTTTGCACACAATCAAACAGGAGAATTGCTTTCAACACACATTTTCAACAAAGAACTGAATGATTGAATTTATTTCATCAACGATTACAATTGCATGCATGTAACAAACTCCCCCTCAGCCTGAGCTCACATTGATTTGTTTGTACAGGAAGAAAGATGGTGAAGAGCTAATAGAACAGTACAGGGTACTGTTCTATTTATAGGCACGGACAAACCACTGAGGCATCTTTGCTGACGTCACCATGAAAGTGACATCTAACCTCCTAACAAACTCTAACAACTGATCTATACAAACACTGCTAATGCTAACTACTGATTATAATTCATTACATAAAAACAAACTAAACTACCGCTGAATCCTTCCACCGATGTGAACCCAGCAGTACTTGATATATCCAGTGGTGCTTGACTCATAGCAGTAGATTGAACAACAGGGCTTTAGTCTTCATCAGTCTTTGACTAGATCAGCAGTTGTAGGTCAGCAGTTGTAACGATCAGTGGATTGGAGGTCATCAGATGTTGAAACCACTTTCAAGGGGAGAGACTTGAATACATAACATCAGCTTATTCTGGATCCACTGCTCTGATCCAGGTTTGGCTTTAATTATCTGTTCCTCTAATAGGGTTCAATCCCAACAATCTCCCCCTGGAACAGATAATGCCAAAACCCTTCATTATTTGTAGATCTTTATTGCCTCATCAACAGTTCCCTTATTTTCCCTTTGAGTTGTAACTCAAAGTCTAAGGAATCTGTGTCATCTTCATCCCTGCACAGTGGAAGATCAAGGAGATCCTGCAGATCTTCAAGACTTAGGCCAAGTGCTTGTTCCCTTGTTATTTTCTTCACTTCTCCACTAGACTTGATCACTATCAGTACATGGGCCTGTTTGTCCGTTTTCCATTTTAGTACTTTTGAGTCTGGTGGGTTTCTTGGGAGATTTTTATTAGATGAGGAGTTTGGTGATGCTGGCCTTGTGATGGCTGACTGAGCAGTACTTGTAGGTTGATTCAATCCAAGAGTCTCTGCTATCATCTTCTTAATACCTTCTTTTACAAGGTCATCTCCTGCCATTAATTCTTCCACTGTTTCAGCATCCAACTGTTTTTGTTGTCTTCTTTTATAGATGGCAGCACCAGTTGGAGCAGTGGATCTCCTGATTTGCAGCTTTTGTGGTCTATTTGAAACCTCTACTTCAGGATAGTCATGTTTTTGTGGAACCCTAGGATCTTTCTTCCTTAATTCCTCCAACCTTTTGTAGGTGGTCCTGACTTTTTCTTCTCTCCATCTCATCACTTGATTTTTAGACCCATAATCAGCAGCAACTAATTCCTCTTTCTTTCTCCTCAGCTCCAATGCCTTATCAGGTACATTTTTCTTGTACTTTGCCCAATCAGGAGGAGTGTGTTTGACCTTATTCTTGATCATTTCTTGAATCCTGGCTGCTTCTTTTTCAAGCTCAGGAATGGTCCACTCTTTGTACATATGTTTTCCCCCTTATACTTCTTAAAAGCCATGATATTTTCAATGTAGTCTTTTCTCAGGGTTTCATCTGCTCTTTCTGATATTTGCTGATAAACATTCTTTGCAAACTGCTCCAAAGATCTGACTTGTGTGAGCAGAAATTGATAATGCCTTTGAATTTCTTTGTTAGATTTTCCTTGTGAGCTTCTTTTAGAGATATCCTCTGCTTGTTGAGCCTTAACTTTCAAGTACTCTTCAATGTTGTTAGGCCTTGGATATCCTTCAACTGATGGCAAACTCCTTTTAGCAGGATCATCCTCAAAGTAGAAGGATTTGATCTCTTCTCTGACTGCTATAAGTTCAAGAGGATATTGAAATCCTACAGGAGTGATGGCAGTGATTGGCTGTTGTACTTGAGCTGATGAGAGAGGAACAGGGTTTGGGATATTAACAAGTGAAAGAGATTGTGAGGATGTTGGTGGTGGTGATGGAGAATCATCATCAGGTATAAATATCCTTCTCCTTTTTAGTATAGGAGAGGCTGATGATGTTTTGGGTGGATCAGTGGTGGTGATTTGAGTGGTGGAAGGTAGCTGACTAACAGTTGTTGAAACAACTGGTGTTTCAACCACTGTTGTCATTACAACAGATGTTGTAACATCTGATGTCTTCTGCTTTTTAGCAGGAGGTGATGGTGGTGAGGTTGTTTTTGGTGGTGAAGTGATGTTAGGTAGTGGTGGTAGGGCAGTGGTTGTGGTGTGTGTTGTAGTGGTGTGAGTTGAAGTGATGGCAGGTGTTTGACTGACAGTTGTTGAAACTACTGAAGTATCAGCAGCTGTTGATACAACAGAAGTTACAATAGCTCTTTGGGTGGTAGTTTGAGGTTTGGAGCCTTTAGTAGGTGGTTTGGAAGCATGCTTTGTGGGTCTGGATGGTGTGTGTTTGGGTTGTCTCACTTGTCTAATGGGCTTCTTCTTTTCATCCTTAGGATTTTCATCATCCTTTGTCTCAGAAGGACCATGTGCATTCAGCTCCATAAAAGCTCTTTTCTCATGTTCCCACCTGGCTTTATCCTTAGCCTCTCTATCCCTTTTTACCTCAGCTAATGCATCAGCAATTGCATTAGTGGTAACATCAATCTTTTTGGACCCATCTGGCAAAGGAATGTTTTTTAGCATACTATCTTGTTGAGGCTCAATATAAAGACCATCTTCAATTCCCTTCTTCTTCCACTGCTTGAGTTTCTCCCCCTTTTTGGCATTATCTGGTGGGGGGTTATCAAGAAAAAGAACAGTGGGAGGAGCAGTGCCAGTGGTGTTCAGTATGTGAGCCTTGATAGCCTTGATGTCATCTTGGGTATCTTTGAACCTTGACTCCATCATGTTTCTCAGCATTTGAACATGTGTTGCATGCTGCTGATCAGCCAATTGTCTTTGTTGTCGGAGCAGGGGTTGAAATAGGTTCCATAACTCATTTGCAGCAGGTGCAGGTTGTGCAGGTGCTTGAGTTGGAACAACAGTGGTTTGCACCTTTTGAACTTTCAACAACTGTTGCAGCATATCTTTAATTTATGCAACAGAAGTATCCGGTTTGTCAATTATGTCCGTTAATTCGCGGTACATTAAACCATCACCCAACTTAATGGGATCATCTGATTTCCCACTTGGAGTGGTTGTAACAGTGGTTGATCCAGGAAATGTATTCCAGAAATCATCCATTGTTGCCCCTTGTTCTTGGTACTGGGGACCTCTTCCTTCAAATTGAGAGACACTTTTTAGTGACCCAGTATAAACTGGATACACAAGTGTTCCCAGAGAAGAAATTGCCTCCAAGGAAGTCTTATTGATGTAACCACTGTCCAAATGCAAACCAGTGGGTTCAGCACTTGTATTGGTTGCTTCACTTGGATTACCACCAATAGTTACTTGTAACTCAAGGGGTGTAACCTCCTCAGGTCATGTTAGTGGGTTAGCAATGATTGATACATCAGACCCAGTCACATGTTGAGGTATGTTCTCATTGACAGGTGAGTGAGAAGGACTGGTTTGTGCCTGGTTCAAATCAAGAGCATCCAACAAAAGTTTTGTCTGTGGGGGAAATGTGGAGGTGAGGTTGGGTGTAGAAAGAGAATTGGCCCCGGGCAGTGGGCTGTGGATGATGGAAGCAAGTGATTCCATATCATCATATTGTGGTGTCCCTATATGTACAACCTGTTCTTTTTTAGAAGAAGCAGGAGGAGTTTCAGGCATGGGTTGAGATATTTCTACCAACTGCTGTAAGGAAGTAGCAGCAGTGGTTTCTTGTGACTTTTGTGCTGTCACAGGCAGTTGCTCTGGTATCTCATCCTCCAGAGTTGCCTTTTTAGTAGGTTTGGGGGGCTTTTGAGTTTTCTTTTGTTTTGGCTTTTTGGTGATTTTAGGTGTGGGTTTCACAGTAGTTGTTTTGCTGTTGTGATCACCTGGAGCAGTGGGCTCAGCAGCAGATACCTGAGGAGCAGTGGTAGCTGCTAAAGTCTGCTCAGACACCTCTGCTTGTGTTTTGTAAGGTGTTGACATTCTTGTAAAAGTTTCAGCAGTTAAGCTGTTTATTTGAAAAGAGTCACCTTGGTTTATTACATGAGCATCATCCTTACCAAATTTCTTTTGAAAATAATAACTTAGAAATCTTGGGAAAAGTAAGAATGACTTTTTATCAACATTTTTAACCAAATCATTAAAGATTTCCTGGGAATAATTGAAATTTTCATCTTGAAGAATAGCATATCCCAGGTTTTGAATCTCTAATGGTATCTCATTAAAAGAAGTGGTTTTGTTTGAAACACACATATGCAGGGTATGGAACAAAAATCTTGTTGCAGGTGGAAAATTACCTTTTTGTAAGGTATCTTTTTTTGATTGTATCTGCATACCCCCTTTCAAGGAAATCAGTTTTAACTCATTTTTGGGAAAAGAAGTTTTACCTTGCTGATCATCGAGTTCAAAGACTTCCAAGATGGATTGTGGTGTGATTGTGACTGCTTTACCTATTAGAGAAGAGTTAATGGCTATGACATCTTCTCCTTGTTTTTCAAGGGTAATATTTTTCCAAAACTCTCTCTGGGTTTTCAGATAAATTGGAGCATCTGTTGTTAACAAAGTTTTGTACTTTGATGCAGACATGGTGTCAATGATGGAGTCGAATGTATCGGTGGTGCCTGGTTTTGTAAGAAGACCCAAATAATTGTGAGGAGATTTGTATGGTATTTCGATGGGTGTGGTAGCCATTTCAGTGGCCTTTTTCGAGGATGATTTTGAAGTGGATTTTGCAGATGACTTTGATTTTGTCATTTTGGAGAAGACGATCGATGAAGGTTTTGAAGAAATCGAAAGAAGGAGATGGAAACTGCTTTGAGAAAGGAATTTTTGTGAATTCGATTAGACAGTAAAACCCTGTTTGGGGTTTTGAAGGGGGTTTTATAGAAGAAAAAGTGAATGCTGATGTGGCAGCGGTTACAAAAGATCTGACCGCTATGTACTGTCTACGTGCCAACCCCTGATGGAATAAAGGACAAGTGTTTTTATGAAAACCACTGATAGAACAAGACCAGTGGTTGTAACGGTAACAATGAAAGCAGTGGGTGATTTTTACTATCAGTGGATAACATATCAGTGGATAAAACATTGAATTTGAACAACAGTGCTTATCAAGAAAATGAGAGAACAGTGGTTGACTTTCAGCAGTGGACAGACTTTTAAGAAGACAGACTTTTGAACAAACAGTGGTTATGGCAGACTTTTAAGGATTTAATGAAAAATTCATTTTAGCTATTTTTAAGGATGGATTTTTGATTTTCTGAAAACATTTTAATGCTTTTATTCATAGAAAAATAGGATTTTGCCTGTTATTCCATGTGTAGCATGCCAATCCTAGAGATCAAGCTTTCAAAGGTGGATGTGTCTAATGCTTTGGTTAGCACATCTGCCAGCTGATCTTTAGTTGGAACATGATGCAGAGAAATCAAACCTTTTTCATAGCAATCCCTCACAAAGTGATGTCTGATGTCAATGTGCTTGGTGGTTGAATGGGAGACTGGATTTTTGATGATATTTTCTGCTGCTGCCTGACTGTCTATCATGAGAGGTGTCTTTAAGGTAGTGATACCAAAATCCAGCAACTGATTTTGAAGCCAAAGCAGTTGGGCTGTACAGCTTGCAGCAGCTATATATTCTGCCTCAGCAGTGGATGTGGAAACAACTGCTTGCTTTTTGCTTTGCCAAGACACTAAACAACTGCCTAGGAATTGGCACCCTCCTGAAGTGGACTTCCTTGTCTTGTCACATCCAGCAAAGTCACTATCTGAGAAACCTGAAAGCTCAATTTTACCATCAGCTGGATACCAGATACTAACTATGGGAGCACCTTTTAGGTATCTGAATATCCTTTTTACAGCAATAAGGTTTGACTTTCTAGGGGCTGATTGAGATCTTGCACAAACACATGTTGCAAACATGATGTCTGGCCTAGATGCAGTTAGGTACAATAAAGACCCAATCATGCTTCTATATAAAGTTTGATCTACCAAATCATCCTTCTCATCAGACATGACTACTTTATTGGTTGCAATGGGTGTACTGCATGGCTTACAATCATCCATCTCAAATTTCTTCAAAAGTTCTTTGGCATATTTGCCTTGATGGATAAAAGTTCCATTTTACAGTTGCCTTACTTGGAGACCAAGAAAGCATTGGAGTTCACCCATTGCACTCATTTCAAACTCAGCTATCATGAGTTTCCTAAACTCCTCACACATTTTGTTGCATGTGCTTCCAAAAATGATGTCATCCACATAAATCTAGACAATCATCAAATCCTTTCCTCTCCATTTTAGAAACAATGTTTTATATATATTACCTCTTGTGAAACCAATGGAAAGTAGAAAGGTGGAAAGAGTTTCATACCAGGCCCTTGGTGCTTGTTTCAAGCCATACAAAGCTTTGTTTAGCTTGTAGACATGATTTTTGTAGGATCGTTCGACTGACCCAAATGAGTTGTTTAGAGAGGTTCTGATCTATTTCAGGTGCGGAAAACAAGAAATAGATTTAGTAACAGCTTGATCTTCACTTAATTCACTGATTGTATTAATCTGATGTTGATTACAATTAAACTTCACACCGGCAGCACTTCGGCATGGAATACAAGAACTCTATACTAATTTCGCTCATAGAGACCTATATATAGGGTCTTGATTACGCTCGTAATGACATACTGACAGTTGGAGCGGAATTAACAACTTGTGATTCCGGGCGTAATCACCTACACATGTAAGTTGGAGCGAAATCAGCTTCTTACACTCTAAGACATGCTACTTTCTTGTAAAACGTGCCCAAATCTATACAATCTAGTCTAAGACTCGATACAAGATGAAGTCGACAGATGCATGCACCAACAGACTCCCCCTCAGATGTTGACGAGTCACACGTGTCGAGTCTTTGACCGTGACATGTCTTCGCATCTTCAGTCTTGATCAGTCTCTGGGCTTCACTCTCTCTTCTCATCTTCAGATTGTCTTCAGACTCCCCTTTGCGATATGCTGGCATTCCTTAAGTTCATCAGCATCATCAGCTTCAGGATCATTGTTTGGCTTTCACACTTTGTCAATGATCAAAACCTGGCTCAAGCTTTATCCACAGCATCTTCAGGAATCGGAACCTGACTTTTTAAGCATTCTCAGAATCAATCAACCTGGTTCTCTATCACTCGACTTTGACGTTGTTCCAAGATCGTCACCTGGCTCACGTTCAGCTCAGGTTATCTGCACAATCTCTACCTCAAAGTAAATTTTCTAAATTTAATAATTCAATGTATGCACTAACACTGACTCTCCCTCAAAAATAACTCAATAAACTTCATGAACCACTTTAAAATTTGATCAAAACACATTTGATTTTCAAACACATACATCTTTTCACAAGAATGTCATCATGTTTAGCACTTGAAATTTTGAAAATCAGCTCTCCAACATCAGTTGTCGAAAATCTTTTTGGATTTTTCAAAATTTTATGCTAAAACACACTGACAATCTTTTTGGATTTTTGAATATAAAGAAAAAAATAAGATGCAGTAAAGAAATATTTACAGAAAATATTTTTGTGAGTTTTGTGTAAGAGGATCATATCAGTTTATGACAAATCACAAGTACCGTTGAGCTTAGTTACACATAAAGAATTAAACAATTCACTTAGATTGTCGATATACTAATCCACTTAAATTCTCACACAAATTTCAACTGATCCAGGATATGAGTTAGGTGTTTTAAGAACTTAAACTCATTCATGTGTTCCACCTCTTGAATATACTCCCGTATCCAGATCCCAATATTCAGTCTTACAGGTGAATATACCACAGATGATATCTGTTAGGGGTTAAATTGCGAGGGCAGTGAGAGCTCATGTCGATACTCCCGTATACGCAGAGAGATGACGGCTTCGACTTTTGGTGTGTCCCCTTTAGAGGATCTTTTGAATTACAACAGCAATGACTATCAATTTTATTGTTTCATCAATTTGCTGAGGGAGGCGCTATATTTCAAGCAAGCAGAAAGTATTCTCCGGGGACTAGGTCAGAATTTCCATTCAGCAGAAGTCCCGGGATAATACCCCAGATATCATTGAGCATAAAGACCTAGTATCTCAGAAAGAGGGACCTTTCAAACTAGATTTCAGGGGTTACCTATATATCCAATTAGTGTTCCCCACGAAATAAGCAAGTTTAAATTTAAGTTTTTATCCCGAAAAAGTTTACTAAATGTATGAAAACCTATCGGCATATCATCAGTGAGACTGTTTAACGCTATTTAAACATTACATTTCTTTAGCATACTGTGACTGTCTACTGATGTACTATCATTTCCTCTTCTTTGACACAAAAACTCATTTTTGATTTTATCATGTTTTTGCCTTTTTCAATTTTTCTAATGTTTTTGGATTTTCAGAAATTTCTACCCCCCCCCCCCCCTAAAATGTAAACACATTAAAGGAAATTTGAAAATAAACTGTACAACAAACTTGACAACAGATATCGAATCGCTTCAAATCGCCATCCACTTGGCATAAACAATCAGAACTCCCCCTTTCACAAAACTATTTTCTCATTATGATTTCAAAACACTTAAGTTTATTTTAATCAAAATGATTTTTCCGGAAAATAAGTTTTGTTGATTTTATAACTTGTAGGTTTCGGGGTGTGGTTCATCACATTGTCTTTCAAAATACCACTTGTAGGTTAGGTCCAATCAAGTTCAACCTAATGACCTTGATTAACCATTTGTAGGAAAAACAAGTACAACTTAATGTCCTTGATTTACCACTTGTAAGTTTAAACATTCATCAACCAACTTGTAGGAATAAATCATCTACACAAACCATTTTACCAATCAAAATGCCGATTCCTGCTTCACACTTACCTACCTGGAAGCTCCGGCAAGTCACATTTAACCTGTAAACTCTTAAACAATTTTTAAAAAAATTCATTCACAAAAACATTTATCAAGAAAGATGCCGATTCCTGATCCACGATTACAAACTTGGGATCTCCGGCAAAGTCAGATGTTCAAGGGAAAAGAATTTCCACCCAAGTCTGACCAACCTTGGGTGTTTTTAGCTCTTGTTCAGTAAGGTTGTAAGTAGCCTTTTTAGTTGCATAGAACTCTTTAACCCCTTTTACTTTCCCATCAAGCATTTTCCCAAAAATTTTCTTTACATTCCCGTTGAATGCTTTCTCAACATCAAACTCAGTTTTCTCATAATAAAACTGATCTAAGATCTCAACCTTACCAACTTTTTGTTTAATTTCTTCAAACTTCAGTGATGGAAAATCATCATCATTCACTGAAGATACAGAATTTACCTCTTTTACCTCACCTTGTGGCTCTTCTGGCTTTGTGGAACCAGAATCATCGCCAACTTTCTCATCAACCTTTTTAACAACCCACACTTGGTTCTCTTTTGCTTTCTTGTTGTAAACATTCTTTTTAGAACACTCACCAACCTCATAAGTTGAGTTTTCAAAAATTTTAAATTTTTCGGTTGGTGGTTCAACATCAACAACTTTCTCTTTCAATTTCCTAGAAACTCCCTGTTTTGTCTTGGCATTTTTCATACAATTCCATGCAATGTGACCAACTTCATTGCATTTGTAACAGGTTCAAGTCTCTCTTGGATGAAACACTCCAGTTCCATTCCTTCTCTTCTCAGTAAGAAACTCCTGGTTCGATTGTTTCCAGAATGGCTTCTTCTGTTCCTCCTCAGCATTTCCACCTGAAACAAATTCTGTTTTTGTTTTAGAATTTTTTTCATTTTTATAATTTTTAGGTGGAATAAAACCTAATCCTTTCTTTTTGTAGCTACCATTATGGTTTGATTTCTTTTGAAAACCAGAACCAGAATTGTAACCCTTTTTCTTGTTTAATCGTTGTTGTACTCTTGAAGTGTATTTTTTAAGTTTTCCAGTAAGATTTAAATCTTTTATTACAGAAATATTAATTTCTGTCATTTTGAAAACCTTTTTGATCATATCAAATCTAACACTTCTTATTGGAAACTCTTTATCAGAGTATAATTTGTCAGAATCATTTAAAGTGTATGCTACTTCAAATGTTTCATCATCCAAATTTTCTTTTGATAACAAAAACTCTTTACTGTATGACCGTTTAACCGACGATTTTGGACTGTTGACTGACGAACTTGACCCTCCAGACTTAGATTTTGACTCAGACTCCTCATCAGTATCCAACACCTGATCGACCACCTTTTTAATTAACTCAGACTCATTATCAGTGTCAGACGAGGTGAACGTGACATCGATGTTTTCTGGTAATTCATCAGTTGTGTCGGTTTTTAACTTTATATTGACTGCTTTTTAAAGTTGCCCCACGTTTGGTTTTCTAGGAGAATACCCTTCCCAGATCGGAGGCGGGCACTTGTTATAGCTAACAGTCGGTTTCTTACCACTATCTTTCTTCTTTGACTTCTCGTCTTGAAAAGCTTCCAAACCTGCAACAGTTGGATAAATTCGATCAATGAGATAATCAGAACTAGAGTAACTCTGCAATAAACGTCTAATTCTCTCATTCTCAATTTTCTCGGTTTCCAACTCTTGCTTCCACTTAGCACTTTCTTATATGTAGAAGTTGATAGCTTTCTGCTTTGACATCATCACAGCATTCATCATCGTCAAAGCATCCTCTCTTTCAGAGTTGGTCTTTTGAAGACCAGTTAGCGTTCTGTTCAAGACATCATAGGATTTTTACATAATTGAGTTTGAACAGCAACTGCTCCATCTTTTCATATTCTGTCAACTTCTCATCTTTAGCTGCACATTCTTTGCAAGCTTCCAGACACTTCAAGCAAGGCTTGACGACCTCCACTATCTTTTCAATTTCGATGATCTTCTCAACTTTGACCATTTTCTCTGCTTTAGTCACCTTTTCATCTTCTTTCACTTGCTCAATCTCAACAATCTCTTCAGCAACACTTTCAGTCTTCATTTCCTGTTGTTCTTTTGCAGCTCTTTTCTCCTTTAATTTCTCCAAGCGATCTTGCAAAATAGAAATGAAAACTTTCAGGAGAAAGATGAGATTTAGCAATATTAATATGTTTCTCTTCCTCATCGTCACTTCTGTCATCAGTTGGTGACTGATCAAACTGTACAGATTTTTCAAAATTTTCATCCGATGACCCAGAATCAGATGGTGTTTTATCAAAAACAACTTCTTTTTCTGAACTATCATCATTTTGTATACTCTCATCTGAACTCTGTGAGTTTTCATCAGCACTTTCTGAGTTTTCATCAGATGCAACAGACTCTTTCTCCACATTCTTCACAGTTTCACCAATAGACTTCATCCATGTGGCAAACATATCTGGTTCTTTAACAATCTTACCAAGTGACAGTATCTTTCAATCAGCTTCTTTGTATCTTCTCCCGGTAAACTACTGAACAAATCAAACTCTTTCTTGAGCAACGCCTTCTTGCTCTTAATCATGTTTTCACATCCTTCAAACTTTACACGTAGAGCATCCCAAATTGATTTTGAAGTCTTGTCATGCTGAAGCAACACAAAGATGTCTTCTTTGATAGCTTGTTGAAGCAAACTGACCATCATCTTTTCAGCACGATACATATCTCTTTCTTGACACTGAACTCAGAAATTGTTTTCATAACTTGTAACTCAGTACGAGGTAACACATATTTCTTCAGTATACACTCCCAAGACCTAAGATGATTTGCCTGAACCCAGTTTTCGAATATGTCTTTCCACCCATAGTACTCTTCAATACTCATCAGTTTCGGAGGCTTTTGTAACGTTCCGGTTTCATTTTCCAAATTCATATTCTGAGCAATAGAAGCCGGAGTAGTAGAAGATGAAGCGAACGCGTTGTAGAACTCTTCACTCATGATTACGTATCACGTTTTTCAAAAACAGTAGCTTTCAAGCGAAAATAACCAGATAAACCTTTGGAGTGATATAGCAAACCCACAATTAGGAGCGAAATCACTAGGTTGAACACTTGGAGCGAAATCAGAATGGTTACACTGAAGCGAAATCAGATGTTTGGTTGACAGGAGCGAAATCACAATTTTGAAATTTGGAGCGAAATTCCAATTTGGCAATCTGGAGCGAAATCAACCACAACTTTGGAGCGAAATCAGAAAGTTTGACAGCTTGGAGTGAAATCAAGGTAATATTTCGAGCAAAATCAGAGATGTCCAGTTCGAGCGAAATCACTTCGGGATCCATTTTGGTCCATTTTTAATCCGATTTTAGCTATGAAACTTTCAAGGGTTTGTCTATGTCCAATTTTAAACAATCTGAGAAAGTTTTGTCCGATTTTGACCGTTAAATCTTCCTGAACTGATGAAAGAAGGTGTAGAAGCTAGAAATTTCAATGAAATTCGGCTGTAAACTGCAGAACTCCTCCAACTGGCTCTGATACCAATTGTAGGATCGTTCGACTGACCCAAATGAGTCGTTTAGAGAGGTTCTGATCTATTTCAGGTGCGGAAAACAAGAAATAGATTTAGTAACAGCTTGATCTTCACTTAATTCACTGATTGTATTAATCTGATGTTGATTACAATCAAACTTCACACCGGCAGCACTTCGGCATGGAATACAAGAACTCTATACTAATTTCGCTCATAGAGACCTATATATAGGGTCTTGATTCCGCTCGTAATGACATACTGACAGTTGGAGCGGAATTAACAACTTGTGATTCCGGGCGGAATCACCTACACATGTAAGTTGGAGCGAAATCAGCTTCTTACACTCTAAGACATGCTACTTTCTTGTAAAACGTGCCCAAATCTATACAATCTAGTCTAAGACTCGATACAAGATGAAGTCGACAGATGCATGCACCAACAATTTGGATTAAATGGATCCTTAAAGCCTGGAGGTTGACAGACATAAACCTCTTCTTGAATCTTACCATAGAGGAATGCACATTTAATGTCCATTTGATACACCTTGATGTTGTGGTTGACAGCAAAGGCCAAAAATAGTCTGATAGCTTCAAGTCTTACTACAGGGGCAAATGTTTCATCATAATCAATGCCCTCTTCTTGTCTGAACCCTTGAACCACAAGCCTGGCTTTATTCTTGACAACAATACCCCTTTCATCAGTTTTATTTTTGAAGACCCATTTTGTGCCAATAGGACTTACACCCTCTGGCAATGGTACAAGCTCCCAAACTTGTTGTCTTCTAAACTGTTGGAGCTTCTCTTGCATGGCCTCTACCCAGCTGTTGTCTTTTAGTACCTCTTGGTACTTGACTGACTGATGGAGAGATAGAAAACCAGCAAAAAGACAAATGTTTTGGGATTGACTTCTTGTGAGCACCCCTTCATTGATGTTGCCAATGATTTGGTCAGGTGGATGAGATTTCAAGAAGATAAGCTCTCCTTGGTATGGAACAATGGCATTAAGTGGGGAGGGCTGCAGATGTGAATCATCTGAGCTAACCACTGCTGGTGACTTTGATGATCCAGTAGTGACTTCAAAAGGTGGTGGAATAGGAAGTAGTGGTGTGGACACATGATGACTTTGATCCACTGTTTGAGGACTTTTATCAACAGTGTTTGAGGATGTGGAAGCAGGGGTTACAGGGCTACTTTGGTCAAAAACTGTTGAGGTAGCAGTGGTTGAGCTTTAACAGCTGTTTTGAACATCTGCTGCTCTTCCCATTTTGACAGACTTTTGTGAGGAATGATGATTTCATACCCATAGTCTGGTGATGAATCCTCTGATGGACCTGCACTGTTAGTCTTGACATCAGTATTTTCAAAAGTAAATTTATCAAGATCAAACAATTCTGCATGGTTTGCTGGGATTTTCAATGATGAAAGTTCATTGAACTTTACATTCAAAGTCTCTTCCACTGTTTTGGTCCTTGTGTTAAATACTTTGTAGGCCTTAGCAGTGGTTGAGTATCCCGGATGATAACCACAATCAATTTTGGCTGCAAACTTTGAGATAGAATCTTTTAAGTTTAAAATGAAGCATGGGCAGCCAAAAACCTTGAAATATGAAATCAATGGCTTTATTTTATACAGCAGTTCATAGGCAGTCTTTTGATGCCTGGGGTTGATTAAAACTCTGTTTTAGACATAACAAGCAGTGTTTACTGCCTTTGCCCAAAAAGTCAATGGCAAACCAGAATCAGCAAGCATGGTTCTGGCAACCTCAATCAAAGTTCTGTTCTTTCTCTCAACAACCCCATTTTGTTCTGGTGTCCTTGGAATGCTGTATTGTCTCACAATTCCTTTTGACACACAGAAATCATCTAACTCCTTGTTCTTGAACTCTGTGCCATTATCACTCCTGAAGATTTTCACTGGAAGATCAAACTGCTTTTCAACCTGTTTCACAAAGTCTTGCAGAATGCCTGCAGTCTCATCTTTTGAGTGTAAAAAGTAAGTCCATGTAAACCTAGAAAAGTCATCAACAATAACCAAACAATACATCTTTTTCTTAAGACTCATGACTTTAACTGGGCCAAACAAATCCATATGAAGCATTTGCAAACATTTGGTTGTTTTGGACTCATCAATTGATTTGTAGGAGCTTTTATGTTGTTTTCCTTTTAGGCAGGAAACACAATGCTCAGGACAGGTGAACAGTTTTTGAGGTAAACCTCTTACTAACCCCTGTTTTGAAATGGCAGTGATTGTCTTAAGATTTATGTGCCCCAATCTCCTGTGCCATAATTATGTCTCTTTGTTTGATGCAACTGAGAATAGACAGTCATCAGTTCTGGGGCTCTCTTTTGACATATCCACCACATAAACATTGCCACTTCTTTGAGCAACAAGTTTGGTTTTTCCAGTTTTTATTATTGCTTCAATCTTTTCAACCATTTCTGGTCCAACAATCCTACAACAGTCCTTTGTGAAGAATGAGCCATAGCCCTTATCACTCATTTGTGAAACACTCAGGAGGTTGAATTTTAGATTGTCAATTAGATTGACATTTTCAAATTTTACATTACCAGACTGTATTGTACCAGACCCCAGAACTTTCCCTTTACTATTATTACCAAAGGATATATCACACCCTCCATGGATTTTGAAATCTTTGAGTAGGGCTTTACATCTTGTCATGTGCCCGGAGCCTCCACTATCTACATACCAAAGGCTATCTAAGCATGCAGAAGCTCCCTGTACATGAAGTAAAAGGATTAGTTCATTAGGGTCTCCAAAGCCAATAAGGCTTTGGATGGGGTCTCAACAGTGTCTGGGATGAGTTCAGATGGATGGGCAGTGGTTAGGTCAGGGGTTTGGACAGTTTTAGGCTTGTTTTTCTCTAACCACTGTTGTGGGTCTTGCCCAATGATCTGCTGATAACCAAAAGGATGCCTGTTCACTCTTGGTTTAGAAGGCCTTTTGTAGGCCTCATAAAATGTGGGATCCTTTGGTATGGTGGTTGTCCCTTGCCTCTTCTGTATTGATTGGCAGGGGGTGCATCAGTCACTTGAACATCTCTTTGGACAGATGTTTGGTTCAGCTGTTTTGTAATAGTTGTTTGGACTGGCACAAACAGTTGTTGATTTTTGGTGAACTTGACAGATGATGTTGATGAACTTAAGGATGTTTTTGCAGTGTACTCATTCTTTTTTACATCAAAGTTTTTGAGATACACACATTCTTGAGTTTTGTGGTTTGTTTTACCACAGATGGTGCAGCTTTCAGCAGGTACAATGACACTTGTTTTGTTTAGATCATATGCTTTTAGATGAAAACAATCTTTTGTTAGATGATTCTTCTTTTCACCAAAATCACAAAACAGGTTTTTGATCTTTTCTCTTTTCTTCCTTTTCTCAGACTCCTTAGCAACAGAGTTTTGAACCACTGTTGGGATGTCTTTGATAGGAATGACCTTTGCTTTTGGAGCTATGACACCATTAGTGGTTATGAAATCCATGGGCTTGAAATTTTCAAGAATGTCACACTCATCAGACCATGTGGGTTTAAATTGGTTTTTCTCAATTTCCTCAAAAGTTGAGGACCCCACAGATCTTTCCAGAGTGATTTTGTTACCAAGTTTGTCAGTTATCTTAACTTCTTGGCCATTCTTGTTAGTTGGTTTTATCTCAGATGAACCAGCTTGTTTGACAGCAGTGTTTTCAAGATCATCATATTTTCTATATCCTATACCAAACTTGACATTGCTTTCAAGTTGTTTCTCAAGCATAACCTCATAACCTTTGCAAGATTCCACCCATCTTTCACAAGTGATTTGGGTGGATTCCAACTCCTTTTTGAAAACTTGATATTTTTCTACCATAGTTTGGAGTTGGTTATTGGTTATGCTTTGCTCTTCTTTTAGACTGCATATTTCTTTGTCTTTTTCAGCCAATTTGTTTTTAAGTTCTTTTAAAGACTTTTCAAATTTGACCTCATCATTTAACACTCTACCCCTAAGGTTTTCATTCACCTCTTTGATGTTAGCAAATGCTATGATGCATTTGTCTGAACACAGATTTTCAAGAACCTGAGATGATACCTTAGCTGCAGCCATCATGGCACAGTCACATTGATGATCATTTTCTTCATCAGCTCTCTCTTCTTTCTCACCTTCTTTCTTTTCTTCTTCTTTGGACCAGGGGTCAAACAATGGTTCAATCAGGGTTTCTGAATTTTCTCCTAGCAGTAGTTCACCAGCAACAGCAGTAACCACTGCTTCAGCAACTTCATCCACTGTTTCATCACTTGTTATCCCTTTTTCAGCATTCAGCTCTTCAGGTATTGACTCTAACGCCATAAGACAAAATTCATCATTAGAAGCATCATTAGTAGTATAGAGTGCAAAATTTTCAACACCTAGCTCATCAGGTAAGTTGCTCCAGTCAACAAAGCCTTGGGTGAAAAAGCTTTGCTGATCTTGTTGAACCACTGCTGGTGGTGCAGCTTGTTGTGGTGCAACTGGTTGCACTTGAACCTGAGGTACAGGAGCCTGAACATACTGAATTCGAGGGACAGTGGTTTGAACATAATGCACAGGAACAGGGTTTGCATAATGAGCAGTGTTTACTGTGACAACCCGCAAATTACATGTATTCCGTACAATTTATTAAATGATAATTAAAGTACTTGATGACTGTGTGGAATTATTTGACTGCTCTCTGATTACTGTGTTATACTTACATGTGCCTAGTAGCATACTAGGAGTATGCAGAAAACTTGACCAAATGGTCCTGAATATTTTCCTATGTGTTAGGAATTAATTGTGTTACAAAAATATATGTATAAGACGCCTTACGGAACAATTTAACAAATTTACGGAACAGTATCCGACCGAACAACCAGATATTACCCGGGACATCAAATATTTGTCAAATACCTTGTCTTATTATTTTTGGCTTGTCATGATCCCCGTGTGGCATAACACCCGCTAAAATAATAACTAACTAGCATATGAAGTTCATACTTGTGATGTAACTATCTTTTACCATCTAACCACAAAATGTTACATTAAGACCCCCCCCCCCCCAACGATTTTAGTTCCCAAGTGGGACCCCACATATCTTCTAACCATACTTCTAATATTTGGCAAGATTATATTTGATCTGATTTATTTCTTGTGTAAGTATCCATGATATATGGATGATCTTATATGTATGGAGTTCTTGGATTTATCATCATGACTCAAGATCATACACTCTACCTCACCCTCTCTCCCCATTTCGGTCACCACCTAAACCGAACCCACCATCACCTTTAAACATCTTCATCTCCTTCATTTACTAGTGCCATACAAAGCTTACAAGAAGATCTATGGAGGTTGCATCTTGAATGACTTTCTAAGGAGCTTGTTCTAGTCTTTTTCACCATCATTTCCTCATCACTTTGCATTAGATTCATCCCTAGCTATAAGCTAGTAGTAAGTCTCATTTTAACTTGTTACATCTTGTTCTAAATTATAATGTGTAGTATGATGTGTTGTTGTTTAAATCACTAAAAGAACAAAAGACTAGAAGATGTTAAACAAAATTAAAGAATATTAAAGTTACATAAAAGTTTACTTATGTATGAATCATGAAGCGGAATCTTGTTGGTTTGAGGGTTGGTTAAATCATACTTGATGTTTGATTGTTGGTTTCTTGTTAAATCCATTGTTCGGACACTCGTTGATGCGATTTAGTAATGTTTAAACTTAAAAATAACATGTTGAGTTACTTTTCCAGCCGCCTTCAACAGGCTATAAACGGACTTTAAAAACTCGAAAAACGGAATTTCAAAAGCCTAAATTGTATCTTTTCGAAAAATGAAGAAAATGGCGCTGGAATCGTATTTTTCTGAGGTCGGTTACTATTTTAAAAATCTGTTTTCGTGACAGCAGCTAAGGCTGATTTTTACTGCAGTAAATTGGGCTGTGTGTTTTCGATCACAACTTAAAACCTGAACCGAACCAGCCCCTGAAATTTTTATCAAAGATGGTCACTGATGTATTTGTGACCCCCCAACTGGAATTTTGACAAACGGACTTACGAGGAATTTTAAGCGAATTATTCGGTAGACTGTGATCAGAATGTAACAAATCTGATCACAGTTAGGTAAACGATTTTCTATAAATTATTGATAATGAACTAGACCCCGATATTTTTACACAATAAAATATGGAACGTTTAAGACATCCTGTAAAAATTTGGGAATTTTTGGAATAATTTAACTATTTTATTTAAATGTCCGAAAACAGCCGGTTTCGAATATTAATGCTGAATTGACATAAGTTGTGACTAGCGTGTCTAAATGTCGAGTATGCTATCGGTGAATTATCTAACATGTTATATGTGTTACGTGCAATATCGTATGTTTGTTTATGAGTGGGGAATGGATGGGAAGTTCATATGGGCATAAATCGTTAAAGTGTGTACCTGTTATGTGGACGAAGTAATGTGCAAATAAACCATACGTAGGATACGTGTTATGCATGAGAAACTGATTGTTATCCGTACCTTATTAGGACGTGATTGACCGACCTTGACTGTTAACTATATTTGAGAACCTAACCGAGTAAACCGAGGTGAGTTCACACTTTTTCTAAGGCATGGGATTCCCAGGGGTTTGGGAATGGGATTGAATAACTACTTATACTGTCATTACTATTAAACTACTTTTTACTGTCCTCGGAATGAAGGGCACGTACGTAAAACCTACGTACACTCATACTTACTACTGTCCTCGGATTGAAGGGCACGTACGTAAAACCTACGTACACGATCATAAGACCATCAACTCTATCACTTTAAGTCCCTCAATTATCGACTTAATCGCCGAGGCCTATGGCGAGCGGGTCATTAGTTAATAGCGCTATTAGGTTTAACAAACCTCACACCGTGTCAGTCGGACGGGCGTGTACTAATGGACTATGGGCAAAGGGTCAATGCTGATAGACATTGACTTAGGGCACCTCTTACATTTTCGTAGCAGTCGATACGCGTGGTCTAGTAACACATGGGAAACCCCCACTAATCTTCGCAAACATGTCAGAAAGACCGCGATGCAAACTTATACGATACATGGTTTACAAAACGAACATATGATTTACGAAACGAATGCTATAACTAAACAACCAAACGTGAACTCACTCAACTTTGTTGTTGACTCGTTGTTACATGCCTTACAGGTCGCTAAACATTTGGAGTGTTGTGGTGTGCGGACGGTTATGTCCAGTGTTTAATGTTTAAAACATTATGAACTTATTAAACCTATGTGTTGGACTTTAAACTTATGAACTGCGAACTTATGTTTTGAACCTTACGTTTATGCTTCCGCTGTCTAAATTAAAAACTTGGTTAGCTAGCTTTCGGTCACCAATCGTATTGTGGTTGTCTTTATTTACTTAAGTACGTTGTTCAGTATGATTGGTGGCTCGATCCTGGTCATGTCACGCCTCCAAGCGGTGGAACTCCGCATGGTGGATTTTGGGGGTGTGACATTTACATGGGCAGCAGGGGTATAATGGGAATAGTGCACAGTGCTTTGGTTTTGTGGTCTAGGGTTTGAGCTGGGATGAGTAACAATTGGACCAGCAGTTTGACTCCTACATTCCCAAGCAAAGTGTCCTAGCCTGTTGCACTTATTGCACATGATCTTAGATTTATCCAACCCCACTTTTAAATGCCCATGTAACCATGGGAATTTTCTCCCTGTCCTTTTGTAAAATTTGCTTGTTCTTACACTAAGCAATGCCAATTGATGCAAAATGTCCATTTCTTCAAGGTCAGTTGGATCAAAGTGCTGTAAGTCATTGAGTTCAAAACACAAGTTATCTGACATCTGGTTTTCACAATTTGCAGTAAAAGCATAATTTGCAGAGTGAGAATCAGAGTTGTTAAAATTTGCACCAGCAGTTATGTCAATAAAATGATCATAACTCTAATCCTTACTACTGCTACCCGATTCTTCCTGACCAAAAAGAGTTGTGCTGCCAAATGAATAATCATCAGCAACTTTGCCAGACTCTTGCAACTTCTTTTTCTGGTTTAACTCCCTTTCATAGGTTAGGAGTCTACCATGAAGTTGGGTCAGGGTCAGATCTTTGAACTCAGCAGAATTCCTAGTTACAAAAGCAATGGTATCCCATTTTTCAGGTAGTGATCTAAGAAACCTGCTATTTTGTGTTGAATTAGGAAATGTAACTTTAACAAGTCTTAGCTCACTAATGAGACAACTAAATCGCTCAAACTGCTGAGTCAATGATTCACCCTTGATGTGACAGAAGGTTTCATACTGCTGATTCAGAATTTCCCTATTGTTTTCAATAACTTCTTCCGTTCCCCCCAAACTATCCTTCAGTGCATCCCATAGCTCTTTGGCACTATTACAGTGTAACAACCCAGCATAGATTTCGTTGGGTAATGCATATGCTATGATGCTAAATGCTTTGGCATCGAGTTCGAACTTTTGAAAATCAGTTTCAGTATAGTTTTCAGGTTTTTTAGGTTCGAACTTCTTTGTATCCTCAGCACTTGGCACCATAGGAACATGGGGCCCAAAAACAATAGATCTCCAATATCCAGTATTCTGTTGAGCAAGGATGTGACCCATCCTTCTCTCCCAGATGTTGTATTCATTACGTTTAAGCATGGGTGGTTTGAAAAGTGAGCCGATGTTATTCTTATCATCTTGTGATTGTGACGTCACCCTGGTTGTTTTACAGGCACTGATTAATCAACTTTGATGGTGATTAAACCTTGCTCTGTTTTTCAACAAAATGAACAACTATCAGTATCAACGATTGTGAGCTGAACTATTTATGTCAAAATGATTGTTAAATCAAATTTGACTGTCCGAGCTCTGTTGGTGCATATGTCTGTTGACTTCTTCTTGTATCGAGTCGTGTAACTAGATTGGATAAACTGGAGCTCGGTAGATTAGAAATTAGAAGTTTAGAGGTGATAGTCCAGTTCGCACGGACTGGTGAAGGTTGGTTCGTGGGGACTGGCGATGCCTATAAATAGGAGTGTCCAGGTCTTCATTTGTAGAACTTCTGATTCCGGTAGTGAAGCTCTGCCGAAGTGTCGCCAAGCCTGTAAAACGTTGTGAAATCAATCTAAACGACAATTAAAGTGATTCTTAGTGTTAATCAAGCTGCAACAACATCAACACGTCTGATTCCGCCTTTCGTATTGATCAAGAACTCTTCTAAACGTCTCGTTTGATCGATTCACCGATCCTACAAGTGGTATCAGAGCTCAGGAGGAAGAGTTCTTACCATTTCAGCTTGTTTTCACCGAAAATTCTGATTTCTACTCATTCTTTTAGACTTTTTCATCAAAATTACCAAGATTTCACGGATAAAATAGACTGATTTTGTGATATAACACGTAAAACACTGTTTTAATCAATCCTTGAAGAAATCAGAACTTAATTCAACCTAAAATCGATCAAAATTGGACAAATTCATGACTTTTTGAACCAGTTCGTTCGAAGTCAAGTCGTGCGAAGTGATCCAGTTCGCACGAAGTGAACCAAATCGTGTGAAATCAAGTTCAGGTCACACAGTGTGACCCACTTCACATCAAATCAGATCGTTTGAGATATTATCAGGTCGTACGAGGTTCAGTTCTATTGAAATTGAACCAGGTCGCACGGATTGAACAAAAGAGTTCCAGTTCGTACAAGTTGATCATCAGGTCACACGGATTGACCAAGTCGTTTGAGTTTGTTGCTTTCAGTTCGTACGAAGTTGTCAGGTCGTGTGGGATTGTTCCAGATCGTGTGAGATTTGAACCAGTACGTACGGTGTGAGGTCCAAATCATTTGAAAAACCTTCAGTTCGCACGAGGTGGTTCAGGTTGTGTGAAACATCATCAGAACGTGTGAAAGTTGATCCCAGATCGTTTGAAAACTCAGCTCGCTTGAACATTGTGTTTTTGTAAACTTTCGACATAAAAACATAGATAACGAGTTTTACAACGCGTTGCTACTCCAGTTACAGTTGCCAAAACTGTCGGTATCGAAAATGAAACGGGAACTTTCCAAAAGCCTCCAAAGCTTATGTACATTGAGGACTTTAAAGGATGGCAAGATCGTTTTGAAAACTGGGTACAAGCTAATAAGTTTGATGCATGGGTTTCGTTAGAGAAAGATTATACTTTACCTAAAGATGATCTTGAAAATGAAAAACCATTAAGTCAATTTACACCAGAAGAAAAATTAAGATACACCAGTGAAAAGATGATGATTAGTATTCTCCAACAAGCGGTAAAAGAAGATATTTTCGTTTTGCTTCAACATAAGGGAACTGCTAGATCAATCTGGAAAGTGTTGATTAAAAAGTTTAAGGGTAGTGCTGATATGATAAAAAATAAACGTGCATTACTAAAGAAATCTTTTGATATGTTTACAGCTCTTGAAGGTGAAACAACAAGAACGATTATTGAGAGATATTGTCATCTTGTCATGGAAATGAAAAGTTTGGACATCAAGAAAGAAGATGATGAATGGGTTGATAAGCTAGCCGATGCGTTACCACAAAATGAATGGGGAACATATCTGTTGATTTTAAAGCATAACCGATAATTTGAAGATATGAATTTGAGTAAGTTTATCCAGAAGTTGGAAGAACATGAGCTAGCAATGAGAAAATTGCTACAATGAGAAGTCCGGGTGCTCAACAAGATGTTAGTCTATACTATCGAGGAAGCAAAGTTGAGACCACCCCGAGTCCAAAGATTCAGACTGCGTTCAGTGCTGATGGTACTTCCGGAACAAATCCAAGCAATACAAATCAAAGCAATGGATTTTCTTCGTCTTATTCAAATTTTGAACCAAATTTCTCAACACCTAGTTCTCAACAACAAAGTTCAACTGTCACACCCCAACCGATGGCGGAATCATCGGGGCGCGGCACTAGGCGAATCAGATTGCTCAAGAGAATCCATAACAACTATAAAGCGACAATATTGATTACATTTGTTATCCCATACTAACAAACAATACAATCACATAAGTTATCACGGATTTCTTGTCCTCTCGAACAATACAAATCCGACAACCTAGATTTTAGGTAAGTTTCTAGACTTCCTAGCTTGATTTGATGTAGACTGCGACTAAACCTGCAACATATGTTAAAACAACGTCAATACAAAAGTATTGGCGAGTATACAAGTTTTGATAGTAGCAAAAAAGTAGATAAAAAGTGTTGCGAATTACCAAATACATAAACGAGATACCTCAACATACATGCATACAAGACTGATACTACCAGCTAAGTCACTCGAGCTGCGATTGCTATTCATCCTAACTAGACCCCGTCGGGTGCTATAGTACTATACTAGTTAAGGCGGGACCTCGCGAGTATAAGTCCTAACACATATGTAACTAGCATCACGTGTAAATATGCATAACAGTCATTCGCAAGTGATAAGTAGGTTGATTGATTAATTCATTTTGATAAGTTCGATTTAATAAGAACGTATGTTACACCCAAAATGCGATAAAAAGGGTTCGAGTATACTCACAGTCGGTGTTCAGTAAGTAAACACAGCTTGGTTGGATTGAAGGGGGCGCGTCTGAGATTAACCTGATTACAGATCGATAGCGTGAGCGTTGAATTGTGTGTTAAACGGAGCAAGGTGTCAATGGAACGGACAATGCTCCAAATTGCTGAAATTAAAGTCAGGTGTGGGACCCAAGGTGAAATCCGGTCAGATGGTAGTCCGTTCGGATGGCCTGACCGTTCGGATGGCCTGACCGTTCGGATGGCCTGACCGTTCGGATGGCCTGTCCGTTCGGATGGCCCGTCCGTTCGGGTGGCCCGTCCGTTCGGATGACTGTCCGATCGGATGGCAATCCGTCCAAACCATCCAGTCGTCCTTGGCACTTGACTACTTTAAAGGTTCTTGGTGGCTTTGATCGAGACGGTGTTGTGACGTGTTATCCAAAAGAAACCCCATCTCGAACCAAGGGACCCGATCGGACTTTATCACCCAATCAGACCGGTTTACTGATTCGTGATGGTCGTTCTTGGTCAACCCGAAATCGATTGTCTTTTTGTTAGAAACCAGATCTTGAACCAACACGTCACTAAGAATGAGTAGAAGGTTGGTACAAGTTCCGATTCTATCGGTCTTGTGTGCATTGAGTGTAAAAGAGTTGAAAGAAAGTTGGAAAACTATCTTTCAATCCTTTTATTCATGATTATATGTAGGTTTGTGTGAAAATGTTGTTTATTCTTGTGGAAATCCTTCGGATCTGAGCTGTTCTTGGTGGAATGAGGCCAACACTTTAAGTTTATAAGAACGTTGTGATGACATCACCCTATAACACCTCAAACCCATTGATTTCACGGGTTAAAAGTTAAGATTTAGGAGAGAAAATGATGAAGAAGTGCGTGTAGATCATAGAAGTACAAGATTTGAGTTGGAAACTTACAAGAATTGTGAGAAATCGAGAGAAACCGACCCCAAGGCGTGCTGGTCGAGTGAGAGCTCCACATCAGGGAAAATGACGAGAGTGGGGGGTATTTATAGGTAAGAGAGGAGTGAAGGTGATGTGGTGTGTTGGATCGGATGGGATGTCCGTTCGGATGGCCTTTCCGTTCGGATGGCCTGTTCGTTCGGATGGGTTGTCCGATCGGATGGGTCATTGAAGCGCCATTCGATCAAACGCCTCCGGTGAGCTGAGTTTTGGCGTTCCGTTTCGATCGTTAAGTGTTGCGATAGTTTGATTACCCATTTTCATCCACATTTTCATATATTTATTAAAATTAGTCACGTTGGGTCGTATATATATATATATATATATATCCGTATTCCAAACCTGCGATAATCGAGTTATGCGTGCCTGCGAATGCGTTTTCGAGTATTGCGTTGCATTGCGACATGTCACGGCTATCAAGGAGGGTAGAATTGGTCCTCACTCGACATCATCGTGGTTGTCATCAGTGCAACTATGATGTGATAGCGATAATGTGTGTGAAAATATGCTAAATATATGGTGATATAGCGATATATGCGATATAGGTACATTTTAATCTGAATCTCTGGTGCTAGGCGTAACGAGTATAGCGACTAGTAACAACGCACAAAAATGCGGGTTGTTACATCAACAAATACTACAGGTCAAGTATTGCAATGCAATGTTACATTAAATATTCAAAATGGTCAAAATTTCTCTCCAGATATTGCGAAGCAACACATGGCATCACTTGCTACTATGTTAGAGTCATATGAAAGCTTAGTTGCTGGAAGAATCGGAAATCCGATGCTTACTAAAGAGGATTATGATCAGATTGATTCTGAGGAACTTGAGTTGATGGACATCAAGTGGTGTTTAGCAAGTGTTTTGAGAAGAGCAGAAAAGTTCAAACAAATCACAGGAAGAGATGATCTTCGTGAAGCTGCAACATCTCAGCTAGGTTTTGATAAATCGAAGGTTACTTGTTTTCGTTGCCGAGAAAAAGGTCATTTTAAACGAGAGTGTACAAACAGGGAAGCAACCGGAAGACAAGATCCATTTGGAAACAACGATTATCATCGAAAAGCAATTTATCATCAGGTTGCTCAACAACCATGTCAACAACAATCTTCACACTAAAATACTATTCCAATTGAAGATGGAAAGAAGAGAGCTTGTTATGGTCTGCTAGATCAAGATGATGAAAGGATTCCGAAAGATTTCAATTAGGATGACTATGATCCTTCTAGAGCTTCAGTTTCTAAGGCATTTGTTGCTCGACTCTTTGAAGATTCATCCTCGGAAGAAGAATCAATCAAATCTAAGAAAAGTCCTAGAAGACAACCGATTTTTAAATCTTCAGGAAGTGATGAAGACACTGATGATGAGGAAGAGTATATTAATAGAGCTAGAAAACAGTTGGATCCTTACAATTTTAATTTGTTTTTTGCAGATAAAATCGAGATTTTGAAAGAGAAAAAGGCTGCTAGACTGAAGAGAGAAATGGAAGCAAGAAGAGTTGCTGAAGAACAGACTAAAGTTCAAATGGAAGCTGATAAGGCAAAAGTTGAAGAAAAACCAACAGAGAAGGTCGAGGTTGAAGAGAATGAAGTGAAGATAGAATTTGATAAAGAATCGATTGTGATTGAAAAGGTGGTGGAGAAAATAGTTGAAGTTTCAAAAATTGTTGAAGTGGAAAAGATTGTAGAGGTTGAAAAACCTTGTACTAAGTGTTTAAAACCATGTAACGATTGTGCTGAAAAAGATACAAAGCTTGCTGAATTGGAGAAGCTCAAAGAGAATTTATTGCATAATGTGAGAAGCATAAAGGAGTCATATGATCTCCTAAGCAGCAAAGTGAACTTGTACAAAGGAGATTGTGATTAAGATATTCAGATGAAAAATCTTCTGAAAGCAACAGTTCTTCAAAAGCAAACTGCTATCAACGGATATATTGAGATGATGAAAAACATTCTGGTAAGAAAACTGGTTTGAAGTATAACAGAGTACCAAATCCAATGTGGGATGGCTATACCCCCTGACATTTTGAAAAGGTGGCTGAAGCACTCAATCCGAATCTGAAATCCGAGTCTGTCAATGGATTACCAGATAATATTGATGTCACCTTCACAACGTCTGACACTGATCATGAGTCCAAGATAATTAAGAAAGTGGTCGATCAGGTGTTGGATAAAGATGAAGAGTCAAAGTCAGAGTCTAAATCTGAAAATTCGAGTTCATCAGACAGAAGTTCGAGTTCACCGGTCAAAAGGGTTTACAATAAAGATTTTCTGATGTCACAAAATAATTTGAATGATGAAACATTCAAAGTAGCATATACTTTGAATGATTCTGACAAATTATATTCTGATGAATAATTTCCAATAAGAAGTGTTAAAACTGAAATGATTAACAAGGTTTTCAAATTAACAGAAATTAATATTTCTGAAATAAAAGATGTAAATCTTACTGAAAAACCTAAAAAATACACTTCAATAGTTCAACAAAGATTGAACAAGAAAAAAAAGGTTACAGTTCTGGTTCGGGTTATCGAAAGAAACCAAACCATAACAGTAATTTCAAAAAGAAGAGATTAGGTTTTATTCCACCAGAAAATCATAAAAAATGAGAAAATTTATAAACCAAAAACTATATTTGTTTCAGAAGCAAGTTCTGAAGAGGAGAAGGAGAAACCTTTCTGGAAACAGTCAAACAAGGAGTTTCTCGCTGAAAAGCAAAAGAATGTGTTGAAAGAATCTGAACCGAGAGTTGAAAGAAGAACCTGTTTCAGATGTCAAGAGGTTGGACATATTGCTTGGAATTGCCCAAAGTCCACCAACACAAAACAGGGAGTTTCTTCTAACTCTAAATTGAAAGAAAAATGTGTTGATAAAAAGGAACAACCAATAGAAAATTTAAGGAGTTCAAAAATTCGACTTTCAAAGTTGGTGAAAGTTCGAAACATTTTTACAAAAGAAGAGCCAATTTAAACAAACAAAAATGGGTTGTCAAGAACTCAGAGGTTGTTTCTGGCAATGAATCTGACTCGTCAAAGTCAGAGGAGCCACATGTTGTGCTAAATGATGAGAATTCCGTTCCAACAATGGATGATGAAAATTTTCCACCATTGTCAAACGGAAACTTGAAATCAATTGGTAAGATTGAGATTTCAGATCAATTCTTCTCTAATAAGAAAGAATTTGATGCTGAAAAAGCATTTAGTGGTAAAGTGCTACATATTTTTGGAAAGATGGCAGATGGGAAGGTAAAAGGAGTGAAAGAATTTTACGAATCGAAAGTTGTTAAACCAAATGCTGATGGTTCACCCATGATTGATCAGGCATGGGTGAGATTCTTTAAAAAGTAAAATCCTGACTTGCCGGAGCTCCCAAGTTGGTAATCGTGGAGCATGAATCGGCATCATTCTTGAAAATTAGTTTTGTTGATTTTGGAAAACAATGTGATGAAACCCCATGTTTGTGAAATGACAAACAAACTAATTTTTCGGAAAAACCATTTGATTAAAACAAACTTAAGTGTTTTGAAATCATAATGGGAAAATAGTTTGTTGTCAGGGGGAGTTCTGATTGTTTAAGCCAAGTGAATGGAGAATTGAAGCATTTCACATCATTCAAATAAAATGACAAACTGATGTCAAAAATTGAAACATATTTTTCAAAATTTTATTTGTACAGTTTATTGCTTTTATGTTTCAAATTTTCCCGAAAAATCAAAAATTGAAACATATTTTTGTTTTTAGGGGGAGTAAAAAATTTAGAAATTTTGAAAATTTGAAAAAATCCAAAAACATGATAAAATCTAAAAACCAAAAATATCGAAAAATCAAAATGGGTTTTGTTGTGAAAAAGGGGAAATGATAGTACATCAGTAGACAATCACAGTACGCTAAAGAATTGGAAAGTTAAAATGTGATAAACGGTCTCACTGATGATATGTCAGTAGGTTTTTACACGCTTAGTAGATTGTTGTCCAGATATAAACCTAAATATCAAACACTTACTTATTTCGTGGGGAACATCTCTCGGATATATAGGTAACCCCTAAAATCTTGTTTGAAGGGCTTTCTATTTCTGACATACTAGGTCTTTGTGCGTGATGATATCTGGGTTATTATACCGGGACTTCTGATTTTGCGGGAGCAATAGCCTAGTCCTCGTATAATACGTTGCATTGCTTAAATCTTAAAGCCCACCCTCAGCATATAAAATGATGAAACATTGAAAAATGCTAATCATGTGCTGGTGAAAAGAAGATCCCCAAGGGGCACACAAAAAAGTCGAGCCATCATCTCTCTGATTGAACGGAAGTTCTAGCATGAGCTCTCATGGTCTCGCATTACCCATTTACAGATATCATTAGTGTACATTCACCTGTAAGACTGAATATAGGAGTCTGGATACGGGAGTATATTCTGAGGTGGGACACGCGAATAAGTTAAGTGATTAAAACACTAATCTCGTATCTCGAATCAATTGAACTTTGTGTGAAAATTTAAGTGGATTAGTATACTCACAATCTAAGTGAATCGTTTAGAACTTAAAGTGTTTAAAGCTCAACGGTACTAGGGATTTGTCATAAACTGATATGATCCTCTTACACAAACTCACAAAAATATTGTCTGTAAATATTTCTTTATTGCATTTTTAACACTCTTAAAATCTTAGAAAAATCCAAAAAGAATGTGTTTTAGCATAAATTTTGAAAATCAAAAAGATTTTATTTCATCTTATTTTCGACAACTGAAGTTGAAAAGCTGATTTTCAAAATTCCAAGTGCTAAACATGATGAACAACAGTGGGTTCGGAAAGTGTGTTTGAAACGAGAAAATGAAGTTAAAGTTTGAGATAATTTGAACTGTTAGTTAATCAAGGTCATTAATTTGAACTTGATATAACTTTTGTTGATGTTGTATAATATCTACAAATGGTTTCTAAATTTGTTAAATTTTAAAAAAATTGTGAAATTTACTTTTGGGTAGAGAATTGTGCAGGTGAAAAGCTTTGAAAAAGCCAGGTTTCGATTCCTGAGGTTTTTCCGCATGAGCATATGCATATTAGAGCTAAGTTTCTGATCCTGTTGCTATGGAAAGCAAGGAGAAGTTCCTGGACCTGTGAAAGATGCAGATAGTGAATTCCAGACTACGATCCCAGCTTATCGAAAGGGGGAGTCTGAAGACGGAAGAGCCAGATTGAGATTCTGGAAGAGTAGAGAGAGATTGAAGGATGCTTACAGAGAGATACTTTGGAAAGAGCGAGAAGACCGATCAAGACTGAAGACTCAATACACTGAAGACTTGTCAACATCCAAGGGGGAGCCTGTTGGTGCATATGTCTGTTGATTTCGTCTTGTATCGAGTCATGTAACTAGATTTGATTAACTGGAGCTTGGTAGATTAGAAATTAGAAGTTTAGAGGTGATACTCCAGTTCACACGGACTGGTGAAGGTTGGTTCGTGGGGACTGGCGATGCCTATAAATAGGATTGTCCGGGTCTTCATTTGTAGAACTTCTGATTCTGGTAGCGAAGCTCTGCCGAAGTGTCGCCAAGCCTCTAAAACGTTGTGAAATCAATCTAAACGACAATTAAAGTGATTCTTAGTGTTAATCAAGCTGCAACAACATCAATACGTCTGATTCTGCCTTTCGTATTGATCGAGAACTCTTCTGAACGTCTCGTTTGATCGATTCACCAATCCTACAAGCTCTGATACCAATTGTTAGGATCTGAGTTTGGTTTTGGTTGTCTTTTACGTTTGAATTAAAATGAAAGATGAACAAGTAATGCAGTGGAATGTAAATGGAAACAAACTTTGCACACAATCAAACAGGAGAATTGCATTCAACACACATTTTCAACAAAGAACTGAATGATTGAATTTATTTCATCAACGATTACAATTGCATGCATGTAACAAACTCCCCCTCAGCCTGAGCTCACAGTGATTTGTTCGTACAGGAAGAAAGATGGTGAAGAGCTAATAGAACAGTACAGGGTACTGTTCTATTTATAGGCACGGACAAACCACTGAGGCATCTTTGCTGACGTCACCATGAAAGTGACATCTAACCTCCTAACAAACTCTAACAACTGATCTATACAAACACTGCTAATGCTAACTACTGATTATAATTCATTACATAAAAACAAACTAAACTACCGCTGAATCCTTCCACCGATGTGAACCCAGCAGTACTTGATATATCCAGTGGTGCTTGACTCATAGCAGTAGATTGAACAGCAGGGATTTAGTCTTCATCAGTCTTTGACTAGATCAGCAGTTGTAGGTCAGCAGTTGTAACGATCAGTGGATTGGAGGTCATCAGATGTTGAAACCACTTTTAAGGGGAGAGACTTGAATACATAACATCTGCTTATTCTTGATCCACTGCTCTGATCCAGTTTTGTCTTTAATTATCTGTTCCTCTGATAGGGTTCAATCCCAACAAATCTTAAGGGCAAAACTATGGCTCCTAATTCTAAGTCACGGGTTGTGTAATTCTCTTCATGTTTCTTAAGTTGTCTAGAGGCATAGGCTATAACCTTTTGACGTTGCATCAACACACATCCATATCCTAACTTAGATGCATCACAATAGACTATAAAGTCTTCAGTTCCTTCTGGTAATGCAAGTATGGGTGCGTTGGTTAACCTCTGCTTAAGAATCTTAAAAGCTTCTTCCTGTTTTGGTCCCCATGTCACACCCAGACTTTTGCAGAAGCGTGATTATGGTGTGACTTTCTTAATACCATTGCATTCAATCATAACACAACTATATGATAAAACCATAGATCGTCATCCATTAAATAGATTTGAAAACATCACAAACGTCATTGTTTAAGCAAGACTCCAAATTCAAGTTTTACAAACCATACAAATTGTTTAAGAGTTCACAAGGACTCATCAAAAGACTCTAAATAAACCAAGATTTGGAAGTGGTGTCTTTTCCAGGATAGGACACCCAAACCAAACCTCAAGACCATGGATGACATCTTTTATTCTTAACGCAACCTGAAACGTCCAACGCCCGCCAGATCCACTTTTAATTCCCTGAAATACATGTATTTTGAAAACATCAACAAAAGTTGAGCGAGCTCATGTGTTTGTGTGTGTATGAATAAAACCTTGTAATCATTGTATGAATGCATATTTGTAAATCCTGGTATGAAAGCAAAATAAGCAAACAGATCGATTAATGGTTTGCAAGGCCATTAAAATGCGTGCAACGGCGTAGGAAGGCTCAAACCTAGCAGATTTTGTACCGGGCTTCCGGCTGTAAGACATAGTCACCTCATGGGCCAGACCCCGGTCCACATGGGTGTGGGCTCACTACACCCAAATAGATCTATCACTCATGCCCCTCGGTCCTAACACGAGGATTAATGGTCTTAAGAGTGTGCCTACCCATTCACATGATCTACTGTACTTTCCATGGCTAACCATACCAATTGTAATTGTTTGTAATCCTTTTGTAACATGTACTTCACCCCCGAAGTTATAAAACAAAACAGTTTAAAGAAAAGGGAGACATGAACTCACAGTCTTGAGTCTTTAGCAATCGTAACTCGAGCTTCTTCGGTGAACACGACTACCTACACCGTCCTAATGTCTATTAGACGAATGGGTCGTGCCTTGGCTTAGTATCAATGTCTTTGAGTTACGTATCTTTGATAATATTCCAAGTTATATAATTATTTGTTAAAATAATTAATATTTTAACTTCAATTATATTTATAAATTTTGGAATAATTGTTAAACTATATTATTGTAATAATACTTCCCAAGTATTTATAGTTGTATTTCCTTCCCAAGGGTGGGGGTATCTTATACATGTGTATTTTTGCCATGTTTTGGGGTCGTATTCCGGTGTGTATTTATACGTACGAGAATACGTATATTTATTGTATTCATTAAGTATCCTTATACTTAATTTCATATTAATTATTATCTTTAATAACTATCCAATATATATTTCCAAAATATATATTTTAAGGAATATTACTTAGAAAAATTATTTATAATTTTTCATTGACAAAGATATTCGTATTTTCTCATAAGTTCAAAAATAATATATTTTCAAGTCCACTTGGAATATATATATATATATATATATATATATATATATATATATAGAGTGAACACTAGGTTGAGAGTGAACTGTGTGAACTAATCTGAGCCATTAATTGTTTAGATCTTGCAAATTTTAATAATGACAATTTTGTAATTATTTATATGTAAAAAATAAATGAAAAGGGTGTAAAGGTAAATTATTAACTACTTCTCTCTCCAATTAATTACATTCTCTCTCATTTTTTTTCTCTCACCAATTAACTAAATAATTAATTACATTCTCTCTCATTTTTTCTCTCACCAATTAACTAATTTTCTAATTCTAAAAAAATTAACCATTATATAATATATTGTTCCATGTAGAACATGATTAAAAACACGTAGAAGTGAATATACATGTATGTATTACACGTAATCACCATTTAAAAATGTATGTACATATATATACATTAACAAATATTGTTCCATCCGATCATCTTATCTTCTTTAAGTGTACATATCTGATTTGTAATGTGCACATATGTACATTCATAATATACTTGTAAAAAAGAAGTTAATGATATGGTTGTTCAACATGGTACACATATGTATAGCAAGTATATGAGATGATTGTTCGGCATTGTATATATGTGTACATAACAGTCTCAACACGTAGATACATATATGTACATTAACAAGTCATATTCTTAACACATATGTATATTATCATACCTATGTTCAGAACAAGCGTACATTATCACACAAGATTCAATAAATTAACCATAAAAAAGAACGTGTGCTTTGATAAAAAAAAATTACGAGAAAACATGCAATGAACATAATTGAAATACTAGAGAATCATAATTGAAAAAACAAAATAAATTAACATGCGATGAACTCACTGTGATTTTAAAACATCTATATGGTGATGTCACAATCTAAATCAAAATACCATTAATCAAGAAAAGATTTGTAAATTTCTACCACAAGCAATGTCAGCAATGATCGAACCTCACCGTGAATGATTTGAATCGTGTCGATCTCTTTATTAAGAATAATGATTTGGAATTTGTTAAAATTTGAATTATAATTTGAAATTACAAGTAAATAGAATTAGGTAATTGATTTTGTAACTCCCTATTAAAAATGGAATATATTAAAGGAATTAATATTAAACTTACATGAATAATTACAATCCTATCCTTTTCATCTTAAACTAAATCAATGGCTAGAATAAGTTCACTAAGTTCACAAACAAGGGTTGGGTTCACTCTTGATCCTAACCCTATATATATATATACACACACTCATTTTTCCGAAAAATGATATGTTTCATATTTATTTGAGAAAATATATTTCTCCCAAAAATATTGTATTTCATGTTTGTGTAAGAAAATATATATTTCTTAAAAATAATATATCTTCCAACAATTTCAAGAAAAATATATATTTCATACTTGTCAAAAATAATATATTTTTCTCTTGTCAAAAATTTGATATATCGTTGTAGTAATTGTAATAATCATATTTTACTTCCTTGGTGTCCAAAATATTATTTACCAAAATATTCTTTGTGAATAAATTTTCTGGAATATTCCGTAAGTCCTATATTACATAGTTCGGTTTCACCAATATTTTGTGTAAGTGTGTATATTTATTCCTTGGAATTTTGGTAATATTTTGGATGGTAATTCTTGGTGTTTTTGTGAGTTATATTACTTCAAGTCTTAAAATAATATAACTAATTACACAAAGTATACAAATAATCACACACATTGTGTCTTCTAAATATATATTTCCTAAATACATATTTAGTCACTTTTATTTATGAAAACCAACCTCCAATATTTGTATTTTTGTAACAAAAAATTATGGCAAAGTTTATGTAGGAAACTCATGGTTTAAAATACACTTGTAAATGTTTGTTTAAAAATATTTTTCTAAGTGTTTATATTTTTAGAAAATTTTGTCATAGTTTCCCCTAAAAATAGAGGTTTCCATGCTTTCAAGCATATCATTTTCTTTTGTAAAAATCAACACAATCAATTCACAATCATCAACAAACAAACTTTACTTACCAATCTTGCCAAAATCATGCATATCCTACTACTTCATGAACTTGAATATTTGAAAAAATTTGTAGTAACTTACTAGTACTCTTAGTAAGTCTTGTTACCCTTTAAAATGTGATTAGTTCTTTAAAAACTTCATTTTTAAAGAAGTTAGATGTTTAAAACTTCTTGTCATATTTTCTAAAAATATTTCTTTATGCATTCTTCTTGATACACAAGTGTTTATACACTTGTTTAACCACTAAAAATAAGATTTGTTTATGTGAGAACCAAGATCAAATGAAACTTATATTTTTAACTTGGTTTCTTTAGAAATCCTTCATGAAATTCTTAGATCTATATGGTTAACAACTTGCTTGATCATGATTTTTCAAGAAAACATTATGTTCCTTCAAGTTCATGCTTTATGTGTGGATGATCCATCATCCTACAACAATTTCTATTCTTACATCTTGCTAGATTATGTTTTTAATCATGATCTAGCAAGAGCTTATGATGATCAACATCATTTCTACAAACATTCAATGATCAACAAGCATAACAACTCATATTCATCATGATTACTTCATTAAACAAGCTTATGTTCATGTTTCATGCTTATGATCTTTAGTGTTCTTCAATTTTTTGATTATGATACTTCTTTAACCACTAAAAATGGAAGTAATATAGCAAGATCAAGACTCTTACCACTAGCACAAGGCTAGGGATGATTCAAGGATAGAAAACAAGTGGATAAAAGCAAACAAGAGAGGTCCTTCAAGCTTCAAGGCCACCAAGCTTCCTTGTATTATCTTTAACACCTTTGTGAGTATGTAGAATATATGAGGATGGATGAATGAAGATGGTTGTGTGGGGGATGAGGTTCGGCCGAGAGTAAGGGAGGAGAAGAGAGGAGAGTAGTGTGTGTTAGTGTGTGAAATAATGAGCTCTAGTTCCTCTCATGTTCTTCTTATAACCATTTCATCATTCAATCCCTTGGTTTTTATGTCACTAAAAGCATAAACAAGATCTAATATATTACTAAAACAAATCAAGATGGTGGGGGCCACTTGGGCCGTGAACTAGGTGGGGGGGTCTAGCATAGGTTTTAACTAGATTGATTACTTACTAGTTCAAAACCAAGTATTAGTTACAAGTTTTGGTTATTAGATATTTGCATGGGGTGTTATGATGTTCGGGGACCATAACTAGCTTAGTAATGTTAAAACAGTGCTTCTATTGTAAATTTGATGTTTCGGGTAGTGTCTGGTTGTTCGGTTGGTTATTGGTTCGTTAAAGTGCTAAACTATACAGTTTAGTGTTCCTTATGTACCCTTTTGTGACACTTTTGATTCCTGACACTTAGAAAAGTATTCAGGACCATTTAACCATGTTTCTGCATAATATTAGTGTGTTAAGATGCTGTTTTTTGCTGAATTTTGCTGAATTCAGCACTTTGGGTGAGTTTTAGGCACTTTCCGGCACTTAAACTATCACTAGCAAGGCAGTTTTGTGATCCTTACTTTCCTACACACTATACTAGTGCAGTACTTGGTTTCTGGCTCATTCTGTGTCTCAATGCACTGTCTGTCTATGTGCTGAGGTTTATCAGCATTTTCCTTATTTATCAGATAACTGTGCTAGCTGTACTTAATGCATCATTTGAGGCAATATAGCTTTCATGCAATATCGATATGACATTTAACAATGTATGATGCACATGTTTGTGTATGGCAGTAATCAGAATGCAGTTAATTGTAAATTCAACACAGTCATTAAGCACTAATCATGATTAATTAATTGTACGGATACCTGGATTTTTGACAGTTGTCACACCCCATTCAAACTTAACTGATTTGCAGGTCAGTTTAGTTAATGGAATAGCTATTCTAGAGAAATCACGGATAAACCGTCTGTAATATCCTGCCAATCCAAGAAAACTTCGTACTTCTGTTGGTGATTCAGGGACTTTCCATTTAGTAATCGCCTCGATTTTTGTGGCATCTACATGAATTCCTTCAGGATTAACCAGATGTCCAAGGAATTGCACATCTTGTAACCAAAATTCACATTTTGAGACTTTAGCATAAAGCTTCTCTTTTCTCAATAATGTGAGGAGCGTATGCAGATGGGCTGCATGGTCCTCTTTACTCTTAGAGTAAATGAGAATATCATCTATAAAGACAATTATGAATTTATCCAGGTATGGTTTACATATCATGTTCATCATGTCCATAAATGCGGCTGGGGCTTTGGTTAAACAAATGGCATGACAGTAAATTTTCATAATGATCGTATCTCGTTCTGAAAGCAGTTTTAGGAATATCCTCTTCCTGTACTTTCAGTTGATGATATCCAGAGCGTAAATCGATCTTAGAAAAGAATCGAGCTCATTGAAGTTGATCGAACAGATCATCTATTCTCGGTAGTGGGTACGATTCTTAATCGTGACTTTGTTCAATTCTCGATAGTTAATGCACATACGCATCGATCCATCTTTCTTCTTAACGAACAACACTGGTGCTCCCCACGAGGATGAACTTGGTTGTATAAAACATTTGTTATGAAGTTCGTCCAATTGCTTCTTCAGTTCCTTCATTTCCGTTGGTGCTAATCGATATGGTGCTTTGGCAATCGGCGTCGTCCCCGGTATTAGGTGAATTCTAAATTCAACCTCTCTATCAGGCGGTAATCCAGGTAACTCTTCTGGAAAAACGTCTGCGAATTTAGATATTACAGGAATATCTTTTAATTCTTTTCCTTTAGTATTAATGATTACAGAAATCATATATACTATCCCTCATTTCCTTTCATAACTTGCAGCTTTCATCACAGAGATGAATTTCGTTGATCTAGTTGGCTTATCTCCTTTAATTGTGATCCTTTCACCACTTGGTGTACTTACTTGTATTAACTTTTGATCACCTAAAATATTGGCACGATTGGCTACCAACCAATCCATTCCTAATACAACATCGAAACCAGCCAGATTCATAGGGTAAAGGTTAGCAAAGAAACGATGGTTTAGGATTTCTATTCTTGCTCCCTGCAAGATTTTACTTATCTTAACAGATTCTCCATTGGCCGTTTCTACCAGACAGTCTTGTTGAAGTTTGGCTAAGGGTTAGTCAAGAAATTGGTAGAAAACAATATTGATAAAACTTTGGTTTGCACCAGAGTCAAACAATACTTTGGCAAATATGTCAATAACTAAAAACATACCGGCGATCACATCCGGAATCATCTTGGCTTCCTCAGCTGTCAGAACGAAGGCCCTGGCATTCTTCTTGGGTGCTTCTGCCGTGTTAGTCTTGTTGGGCATGGCTAGAGCTAGTTTTGGACAATTTGGTCTAATGTGTCCATTTTCTCCACAATTAAAGCATATCCCATTACCGGGTTTCTTCCTACAGTCTTCTTCCTTGTGTCCAGAGATTTTGAAAAAGTTGCAATATGTGGAGCATTTTCCAAAATGCTTTCTTTTGCAATTCTTACAATAGGGTACATAAGAACCTGTTCCCTTTCTACGGTAGGAATTACTAGAACGGAATTCATGTGTAAGCTTTTGAGCTAGGTTCTTCCTCTGGTTTTCTTCTTGTGTGAGTACCAGTTCGTCAGTCAAGGTATTGGCTAATTCTACTGCTTCTTCTATGGTTTGCGGTCTAGCTGCCTTGACTACATGTCTAATCTCACTAATTAATCCCCAAATATAACGGGAGATTAGTACTGGTTCGGGTGAGGCTAAGGATGGTACTATCCTAGCATATTCGAAGAATATGGTAGTGTAACCTTTGCAGTCTATTCCAGTCATTCTGAGATTTAGGAACTTATTGGCTATTTGTTCCTTCTCATTAGGAGGACATAATTTTCTTTCAACCATTTCCTTAAAGTTGATCCATTCCATATTATAAACTCTGTCACTTCCCCTAGACTAGAGAATAGTATTCCACCATTCTAAGGCTGCATTTTTGAAAAGATTAGAAGCAAACATAATCTTATCTTCGTCAGCGCATTTACTTATTTTTATGACTGCTTCCGTCTTTTCTATCCAACGTAAGGTTGCAATGGCTCCTTCATTGCCTGAGAATTCTATAGGTTTGCAGGCCAAGAATTCTTTAAAAGAACAACCGTATGGAGCGGTTCTTCTTGTTTTAGGGATTGGAACTTGGATAATAGGTCCATTGTCATTATTCACACTGTGACTGGGTTCAGTGTGTTGACGTTTACTGCCATTTGCAGATTTATCTGCTTCCTTAACAGTCTTGATAATATAAGGCATGGCATCTATAATTCCTTGTGCCACTATATGTTGAATGGCACTATTATCTATTTGGTTTCCGTTATTCTCATTATTCTGGTTTTCTTGATTTACTTCGTTGTCCATCTGAATTGTAAACATTTACCAGATATTAATTATCACAAAATAGAATTGAATACAATTATTTATACACAATCACACGAACAAGTTGGTCAAAAACGTCGATCTTTGCGACTTTTACTCTTTTTCGTATATATATGCATCTATTACAAATTACAACTGGAAAGGAAAAATACTATGCATCCCTACTTATATATATATATATATATATATATATATATATATATATATATATATTATAGCATGGTTGTAGAAATCGGCCTAGGCGGCCGATTAATCGCCGCCTAGGCGCTAGTCGGTAGTCTACTGACTAATTTTAACCTAGTCGGTCCAATTAATCGGTAATCGGTCAAAGTCGGTCGTAGGCGGTCGTAATCGGTGAAAATCGGTCCTAGGCGGTCAAAAATCGGATTAATCGGCCTATATTAATCGGTCAAAATCGGATAAAATCGGATAAAATCGGTCCTAGGCGGTCCTAGGCGGACAGAATTGGTCAAAATCAGTCAAAATCGAACCATACTATCTGAAACTTGAAGTATTTATGTGAATTTTGAAGTATTATTTTTATATTATTGGGTATATATATATAATTTTGAAAAAATACATATAAAAATCCCATTCCGATTAATCCCGATTAATCCCTATTAATCCCTAGGCTGTACCTCACCGCCCGACTAGCGCCTAGCGCCTTCTACAACATTGTATTATAGTACAAAATTACACGTATATCTAGTTATGTACTAAGTGTCGTTCATCCAGTATTGCATTTCCTTCTCATCATATTTCCAAACTAGTCGTTCTCCTATCTGTCTGATTCTATTCCCCTCGTTTACTAAATCTTCTCCATACTGATGGAGTTCCTGCACCTGTTGTCTACTAATTGGTGGATCTAATGGTTCAGGTGGAGGTACGGGTTCCTCATAGGGGTCTCTGCTATTCATTTCAAAAAATGTCCTATCTATTTCCTTCCAAGGATCAGGTTCTAAAGGTTTTATTTCTTCTTCAGGAGGGTATAAGGCCGAATATGACCTATTGTCGTAAAACCATAGATCATATCCTGGAGGATGTGGAGTTGGGATTCTAGGTGATGTGTCTGGGTTAAATGCAGGTATCGGGAGTTGGTTTTCGGAGTTAGATTCTAGCATTGGTTGGTCTTGTGGTAATGGAGGTTCATATACTTGGTTTTGGTTATTATCTACGGCTGTAGTGGCTAACATGTGGAAATTGGCCAACTGTCTATCTAATTCATCTTCCCAAGGTGGTCTACTGGTTACTTCCTAGATTTGTGAATTCGCCTCCCAATTGGCTCTGGCTATTGCTCTCTGTTGCTGTAACTTTTTCATTTTGTTTCTCCTTTCATAGGCTCCTCTATTAAACCAACCTCTTTTCTTAGTAGTAAAAGATTCCTCTGATTGTGCCTTAAAAATAAATATTCCCTCTTCGGTATCGGCTGAATATCCTGAGGGGTCAGCCTGGGATGAGGTTCCCTCATTTTTCTGTGAATTATCTAAATGACGATAAGCGTCCGCTGTTCCTTGATCACTCATACTGTAAACTAACAAATAGTCAAATAACACATAACACATAATCACATAATTTATTTCCTAACATATAATTTGGAATTTTAGTGTCAGCAGAACACTTCTCTGGCTTAAATTAGTGGTTGTATCTCTGATACCTCTTTCTGTCGCAAACTTTTATAAGAATAATTCATGGGAATAAAACCCAAGTTCATTTGACAATACATTAATAGGGATAAACCCTAATTATTGAAAACAAAATGTCTTGTTTATTTTAGGTAACTTTTATAGCCACTATCCTGAGCCTTCAGTGCTCTCCAGCTGACTTCTATTGGGCTTTCACATTATGTTACCTGAAACGCGTTTTTAAAACATTTTGTCAGCAAGAAATACTGGTGAGTGCATCCCAATTTAATCAAAACAGTTTTAACACTTTAACAGAATTGACGGCAACCCGCAATTACATTTGCTTGATCTAATCAATTACCCAATTAGTACTGTCAACCCGACTTGTGGGTCATATTACTCATTGGCTAACTCTTTGTCAAATGGTAACGTCTCACAAATTTTGTATACAAAACCCCAACATACCGGTAGTAATTGTAGACTTACAAACACTCAATTACTGTTAAGTATAATTAAAACAAGGGGAATTGGCATGTAATAATCCCATCTAGACCTTATTGGCCATTAATAATCCCACCTCAGAATATTCCCCCCACCAGTCCCACCTTTCACCTATTTTTCCTACAATGGTCCCCCGTTAAAAAAACTTAACGGAGTTAAGCTTTTTTCCAAATTACAAACAGATTTTTTAGGGCTTTTGATCAGAACGATGATACGAGTCCATTGATGTAAAACTTACTTTGAAATGGTGCTCCAAGTGACTTGATTTTGGTTAATTGGAAATTTAAACACCCGAATTGAAGCGCCATTTTCATCGTTTGGAGCACTGTTTCGAGGCAAGTTTTACATCAATGGACTTGTATCGTCGTTCTAATCAAAAGCCCTAAAAATCTATTTGTAATTTGGAAAAAAGCTTAACTCCGTTAAGTTTTTTTAACGGGGGACCATTGTAGGAAAAATAGGTAAAAGGTAGGACTGGTGGGGGGGATATTCTGAGGTGGGATTATTAATGGCCAATAAGGTCTAGGTGGGATTATTACAGGCCAATTTCCCTTAAAACAATTGAGGTTTTTATAAAAACAGTTTACAAAAAGCAGATGAACTCACATTGCAAGTTTAGATAATACTAACGTTTCCTGAGAATCTCCTGGTTATTATCTAGTAAATCAAAGAATGCACACGTGTTAGTAAAATAACCCAATTCAATTTAACCATATAACTCGAGACAGAAATTCCAATGACTGAGTCGGGGGAAGCCGACATGCATTACGGAAATTCTAAATCAATCAGGTGTAGACACGAGACAGAATTCCAATGACTGAGTCGGGTAGAGCCGACATGCATTACGGAATTCTAAATCGATCGTGTAGGATAATAGCAGGGTTATAGTACTTACAACGAGGCAAAGTTTCGCTATATAGTGGGTAGTATGACTGAGCACAATTTCTACTACTAGAGAAGTTGAGAGAGAATTCAGAAATGAACGAGGATTCAAATGAGCTCGACCCCCCTTATATAGGCTGATTCGGGGGTCTGTCGCGACCCGCGAAAGAGAAGGCAATGGCCTTCGCGGCCAACGAGCGACTACGTGTCGATTATAGCCTTGCTGAGTCAACGGGTAGCTTTGCTGAGTCAGGTACCACGTGGCACGCCACGTGTCCGGATAAGGACCAGGCTATCGCGCCCCGCGACAGACCAATAGGTATTTGCCGCAAGGTTAAAGGTGAGGGTAGAGAAAGATAGAGAGAATAGTGAGTAGGAGAGAGAGAAATGGGAGTGTAAAATGGCGGGGTCCATGCTTTAGGGTAGTGGTGCCACTAAATCGGATAGCTTAGGGAAGTGGATGGTCTAAGTGGTGTGGCGGGATTGGCGCGTGTTAGGGTAGGAAGTGTAAGTAGCCCTTCCCTCATAGGCTATATGGTGTGTTGACCGGTGATGTTCCTAATCACCACCACCCTCTACGTCAGCGCCACATCACTCCACCCTCATCCACCACTGCACCACCCTATATGGTTTGGTCCATGACCACCATCATCATCGACCATCCTCCACCACTAATGAAATTTCCCAAAATAATTCAAGGAGGTTCATCGTCGGCATGAAAATATCCATGCTCACCAATCACCATGCATGAATTCAGAGAGGAGTGGTATACCACGCGAATCATGTCCTATGTGGCAATCCATGACCCATGCAACCATCCTCACACTCCATAGACTTATGGGACTTATGGTGTATTATTATACAAATAAATTACTTTAGGTTGATTGGGGGCCGTCATTTATTATTTATTGTAACTCGCTTTATAAAATACATAAATATACAAATCTTTTGAATATTTACTAAATGTATAAATCTTTCTAGATGAACATGTCTACTTTTATCATCCTCGTCAAATTATGAATTACTTTATAAAAGTATATATCTAAAGAAATAAAGTTTAAGCTTAAAGCGACCAAAAAGGTTTCAATCATCCAAATGATCCATGGTTAGAATTGAAATCCAAAGTATAGGACAAGTCCATATCTTGATTCGGATAAATATCTAACTTGATCTTTTTTGGTATAAATAGTTTTTGTGACAATAGTTCATAGGTTACATACTTGACATTTAGTTTTCGATGATAAAAGGAAAACAAAAGTTATGCACTTTTATACCGGATTAATTTATACGTCAAGAAAACTATTTTTCTACCGTGCAAGTATATAATCATGGCAGGCTTAGGGTGGGCGGAAAGGACCACCGGCCAGTGTCCGATACTTCGAAGGACACGTTATTTAAAAAAATGCGATATGTAAATGTAAAAATAAATTAATTAATAGGGTATACTCATACAAACACCAACATTAGCCTACTTACAAAACTATTTTTATGGTTTAGATTAGTTATTAGCCCATTACCAATAGGTTTAAACTTTTAATGAGCTCAATACCCAATTTTATTAAGGCCTAAGGGCACGTTTTTTCGAGCACGAAAATGGTACATGAATTCTCAGGGTCAGCCCTGTATATAGTGATTACACGTGTTTTTTGCAAATAATATGCTAGGGTGTATGAAGTATTTTTTTTTAATGTGTAAATCACCTTTTTTTTGTATATAAAGAGGTTAATGTTCCATGTCATAAAACATCAACATGCAACTTTCTTCAATTGTTTTAATAAAAGCTCTTTCATCGTATTCTTTTTGGTTACGTTTTTTGCCCCATGTGGTTATATCACTTTTACTATATTAGCTAAAAATAAGAATTTTTAATATATCTACCCCCATGGTCTCTAAGACTAACTATTTTGTCCCCTAAGTCTAGAGATCATGTGGGCCAAAATGGTTAGTTATAGAGACCATGGGGGCCAAAATGGTTAGACTAGGGGTCAAAATGGTTAGTTATAGAGAATTAGAAACAATGGGGGCAGATATGTAAAAAATTCTTATTTTAGGCTAATATAGTAAAAGTGATATAACCACATGGGCCAAAAACATAATTTACTCATCTCTAAATTTGCTATAAACTTTAGGTGTTCCGGTTGTGCCAGTGAAAATTTGATGAGGTAAACTATATATTTGGTGAAAAAAGTACATTAACCAATACCGTATTTATAATTTTTTTGAGTATCCAAAACCTTTTAAAATAAGTAAAAAGAATATGACACAAACTCACCATGCTACATTTTACAGACATAGCTTTTTAATTTTACTTGTAATTAGGTTGTAGATAGGTTGTAGTAGTGGTGCACAAAAAACCTGAACCCGGACCCGAAAAAAAACCCTGGAACCGGGTATTATAAAACCCGGGTTTTTATACCCGACCCTACCCGTAGGGTAGGGACCGGGTATGCATATTTGATCTAAAACCCGAACCCGGAACCGGTTTTTTTATACCCGATTTATACCCGAAACCCGGTTTTATAAATACCCGAACCCGGAACCGGGTTTTATAAATACCCGGAACCGGTTTAAAAAAAAACTCGATTTTGATGTAATCTTGTTTAATTATGTATGCATTAAGACTTCTAGTTCTTATGATTTAACAAAATTATGTATGCACTTTGATGTAATCTTGTTTAATTATTAGGTTTCTAATGATATTTGTCACCGCTACTTAATTATTTAGTATATTTCATTACAAGTGGAAACAAATATGTCAATATATGTTGGACCTTCTATTTTATTTGTTTGTTTAATATCATTATTAGTTTTTGTATTTAATAAATTGTGCCTCTGTTTATAAAGTTCAAGAATAACCACATGAAAAACTATAAATTGTGCCTCTGTTTATAAATTGTGCCTCTGTTTATCAATAGATTTGATGTCTATGTGTGAGAGTTATGTTTGATACATTTTATAAGCATAGTTCCGGTCGGGTTTTTTTAATACCCGGTGCGGGTTTTTTCCCAACCCGATGCATACCTGAACCCTACCCGATGAATACCCGAACCGGACCCGAACCCGGAAATAGGGTATTATAATACCCGGGTTTTATAAAACCCGACCCGAACCCTACCCGAACCCGGGTATATAGGGTATACATTTTTTGTAGAAAACCCGGACCCGACCCGGTATTTAAAAAAACCCGATTTTATAAAACCCGATCCTACCCGAACCCGATCCTACCCGAAACCCGGTTTTTAAAAAAACCCAATTTGTGCACCACTAGGTTGTAGGGTATGGGGCGTGATTGTTCATCTATCTTAGCATTTTTTTCTACCAATAGAGCATTTTCCCCATACTATGCTAGCTATTTAGGGAGAACTAAGCCATTGCAATAACGAGCATTCACGAGCTGTTGTGTGTGTGTGAAGTATTAAACAAAGGGGACGCTATTGGTGGAAAATACGAATAAGAGGGTTCATCTCATACCATGCTAGCTATTCAGAAGAGGCAATAAAGCTCTTTGGCTGATGTGGCGCATCATGACGCAATGGAGCCCCTACCACCTCTAAACCATACTCTGAAGCCTTATAATTCAACTAAAAGAAATTATCGGTCATCTTCCTAGCCATTGGTTTTTACCCAACATGTCCCATTTCAAACTAATTTGCATATTTGTGTTCAGATATGTGATTGTATGTGTAATATTTTGAATTAATGTAAACTAATTGTTGCTACAACGATGAAAGTGTGGTAATAAAGTGTGTATTATTAATATAATGAAGCACTTATCCTTCGGAGAACCAATGCTAAGTGGTATAAGTACAAAGAAGGAGTACAAGTTACAAAGGAAGAGTAAACTACCATACAAATGGTGAGTAAAGTAGTGATTGGTCTACAAGCCTGGAGTTCAAGTCTTGCATCCGAAGAGATCTTCATTGTCTCCCTGACTTGGTATTTATAAGCGACCAAGAGCCTTCCCTTGTTCTTAAGCAGGTTTGTGACACTTCCAGGAGATGAAGTGCAACATGGTCCTTTCCTTTGTTCCCTACCTCTTTCCTTGTTCTTTTCCATAACGACGGATCTAGAGTTGTCTCCTTGTGTCATATTAATTGATCTTGTCTTTAACTTTTTGTCTTTGACTTATGAGACCGCTGACTTGCCTCGATGTTGATGTCTTATAGTTGTTATCTTGCTTACGAGGAGATGACTTCTCCTTGTTCGTTTCTGCAAACACACTGCCTTATTGGTTTTGTGCTTATTCACCTGGTGACAAGTTGATATCTCTTTGTCTGGTATTGTGTAGATTGGTTATTAATCTCCTTCCATTATTATGGGAGGGGAAGTGGGTTTTGACCCACCCCTGGTGTCACCAATAGTGCTTGTTTTATCCATAACAAGCTTATAGATTTGTTTTTTATTGTTTGAGTGAAAACTTAGGGGGTGTTTATTTTTTCCGTTTAACCTCTTCTGGCATCTTATGTCTATGCCGTGCAGACTAAGTGCAGACCTTTAGCTCTGCAGACCGTTTGTTTTTTAAAAGACATTTCATTAAAAAATGTCTTCAAGCCTCTGCGCGTCTTCTTCCCCACACAGACATGGTTCAATGTCTTCCCACCTCTTCCAACCTCTTCCATGCCTTCCTCCTCTCAACCACCGTCACTACCACTGTTGACCCAACCCGAACCAAGTCTGACCCGACAGTGACCCAAGACCCAAACTGAATCTGAACTGAGTGACCCAAATTCCTGTTTAATCGAAGATCCTGACATCTCCGTGGAGAAAAACCACCGCTGGAGATTATATGTTTTCGATCTCGGCTACGTGAAGCTTCAGTCTGTTGACTTCAATGAACTTATGCACTATCTGATCCATTGAAGTTGATAAGAAAGCTAGAAAGAAGGTGAAGATTCAGCACTTCTACAAACGAACATGGTAATAACTCATATGGCAAAATTGACCCTGAGAACTTGATCCAAACCCAAACCTGAAATCGAGTCGAGCAGCACCACCGCCGTCGAGCTCCTCTCTCTAGCCGTTGATTCTCTCTCTCTCTCTCTCTCGTTGTTTTTTTTCTCTCTACCACCCCCCCTCTCTACGTCGTGTTGGTGGTGGTGGGAGATGGAGATCTGAAAGAGAAAGGGGTGGGTTTGGGAGAAGATCTGAAAGAGAAAGGGGTGGGTTTGGGAGAAGAGAAGGTTTGCGGATGTGGGGTTTTGAGATAACCAAACAGTCTTTTTATTACACTTTACAGACATTTGGTCTACCTCTTTTCGTGCAGACGTTTGCAGATGTGGTTCGCAGACTGCATACCTTTTACATCTAAAAAAACAAACACCACCTTAATCTCTAGAAGACCATTCATGCTTACATTGCTCTCACACAAAACACATTTAATTGTGGAATTCTACTCACATTACGTGTTAGCTATAGTAATTAAAGCGATATATTAGTATTTAAAACGATCTCTCTTATAGGGTGAGGTTCCGCTACAAAGTCCATTTTTCCTACAAAGTGTACAAAGTCATAAAACAACACAATTTCAGCCATAAAACACACTCAAAACCCACAAATAACATAGTTAAGATCACTAAAACACAATATCCAAATCCAAACATTCCTTAAAAACTTCAAACACACCATCGTATAACTATGAATATAAAACAAAATATGATAATCAACATAAAACACACTAATGTTAGTCATTCGATAATCAAAGCCTTATCATTCAAAACACAACACAAAACCCACGAATATGGTGTTTTAGTAACCTCCATTATGTTATTTGTGGGTTTTGAGTGTGTTTTATGGTTGATATTATGGTGTTTTATGACTTTGTATACTTTGTAGGAAAAATGAACCCTGTAGCCAACTCCCGCCCATCTCTTATAAACCAATATATCTCTTGTATAAGACGGATTTGGATTTACCTTCGTTATTAAAGTATGTTTATTTGTGTGTATTGTGTTTGATGTGTGTCCACATAAACATTTGTTATTTTTTATGATGTTAACACTTCAAAAATTTATATAATGCTTTGCACAACATATAATTTGAAAAGTCATTTATTTTTCATACGAATATATTGAATACATAAACCATTAGTAATATGTTCTTTTTCTATAAGAACGGGCGCATGCCCAATTATAGTAACACCCGCGTTGCACTGAGATGCGATTGGAATTCGCTACGTATCACACACCATGATAACCGATAAATAAATTCGTAAAACTAAACAAAACGATATCTAAATGTGTTGATGTTATTTACGTCGTAGCTCGGCACTAAACATCAAAATAATACAAAAAAGATAAAACAATAAGGTAAATAACAAAGGTAAACACAAAAGAACACGATATGAACTCGATCGGTCTCGGTGTACTCGTTATAGCAAATGAAAAAAAAGTTAAAAATACGTCCAAAAGAGTATCTGCGCGTGTCCTGTAAGGACTCTCAAAAAATGTCCTAAACCGACCCACAAGTAAAAACCCGGACCCCTGAAACCATACCGTGCATCAAAAATCAAGAAATATGGTCTTCAGGCGGGCCGCGTAAAGGTAAGCTTAACCTTACGCGGGCCGCGTCAAAGCTGGGTTGACCGGATAAGTGTTCCGGATCCACGTGTTGTCCACCTGGCACACCTACATGTGACACATCAAACCTACACGTAGACTAGGTGGTCACGCGGGCCGCGTAAAGATCGGCCGAAGGTTCACGCGGGCCGTGACAGGCCTAAATTTCACCTATAAATAGACTTGATCAGGGGCAATTCATCTGTGTCGAAATCAAAGTTCAAAAACGAATTCTTACTGCTCTAAAGTCGAAATTTCAATTAATATAGCGAGGCGCTGCTACGATACAGGGTATTAACTCGATCGCTGCTACGATTCAATGTCCGATCGATTAAAACTATCCAATGGATGTTTAAGTGCTGCTCAAACTTGGGTTATACTTTGTCATTCGTTGTAAATTCGATGGATGATTAAGTATTGTACTTTGTCATTCGTTGTGAGGGTTTAATCTCGTAAGTTATCGTAAATGCTGTATTAGTTACTGACCTAGTTCGTGTGCATTGTTATTTAAATTAGGTTACAAGGCTAATCAGTAGGCTAAACTCTGCCCGTATAAATCTGCAATGTGAGTCATTCTCCTTTTATCAACAGTATTTTACAATACTCCAATCATTTTCAAATGTTATCATTACATGGATTAAGTCGTGGTTATCTTAAATCACTGGCTAAGTGGGGTATTGTGCACATTACTAATTTCTCACGGTTAGGCTAATAAATCCTAACAGTGATAATCGTCACTACTTGGGGAAAGACCGAATAGTGGTATGACCATCGTCACCAGGTGACACGACGCCAGATAAAAATAAGATAGAAGCCACTGTAATCGCTCTTATGCTGTAATTAATAACTACTGTGTCGTTTTATCAACTTGAATGACTCGCCAGCATTTCCCCGCTGATAAAATATTTTTAAAACATGTTTCAGGCGACCTGCTGTAAATCAAGGAAAACGTGCTAAGGAGCACTAACAAGCTTGAAGAGGTGGCTCAGTTAAAATAAATAGACATGTTTTATAAAATCAGGGAATTTCTTAGCAAAATTCCTCTATTGTAAATTACGGGGTTTATCCCGAATTATGAAATAAAATAAATCGGGCATTTTCGAGTTTTAAAAGATCCTATTAAAAATCTTCCGCTGTCGCATCATTTAGACACCACGGGTTCCCGTCGCGCGGTTCCTGACCGGGTCAAACCGGGGCTGGGGCCGTGACAGGAAAATGTGGTATCAGAGCAACTGAAAGAGCCACTGATTTAAGCCTATTAAGTATTTAAAATACTTAATTTTCCTGATTATCATCTTGTAATTATGTGCTCTTATCTTGACTATCTGTTAGTTACAGTATGGGTAAGCAAAGAGTGTCGGATATCTATCTTAAATTAGATAGTTCATAGAAAGGTAAGGGAAATTCATCCCAATCAAATTCCTCAAGATACTCAGCAGACACTGAGGAGGGAATATTTGTTCGTAAGGCACAGTATGAGAAACCACTTTCTCCTAATAAAAGAAGTTTGATTATTAGAAAAAGTTAAGAGAAAATGAGGAAGTCACAACAAAAAGGAATGACGAGGGATAAGGAAATCCAGGAAATAGATAATAAACCACTATGGGAAGATGAGTTAGATGAACAATGGGCAAATCTCTATATGTTAGCCACTATAGCAGTAAATGCTAACTTATAGTTTAAATCATCAAACCAATACTAGCACCTATGTCACTTACAAGCCGAAACTTTAATATTTTAGTTGTACTAAAAATAAATATTTTGTTTCAATAAAATGGGTTGTTAAATAATTATAATTAATATTAAATTTTCTGCTTTCCATTATATGATTCTGTGAAAATTAATTTTAAACTAAAAGTTTATGTGTTTCTTCATAAATGCTAAACAGCATGAATGAATTATCTGAAGCTCTTGAGAATCTCAATCTCTATCCTGTGAAAATAGAAGTTTCCAGAGACTTTACTGGTTACTTAGCTGATGTTGAAGAACCTATGGAATTCCAAGCTCCACCACTAGAGAAATCAAAACCAAAGAAAAGAAGAAGATTTGTGGGTTGGAGACGTGTGCGCAGAAGAAAACCAGCAACTAGGAAAGTTCCCAAGATAGAAAATCCCATGGATAAAGGAAAAGGGATTAAAATCGGGGAAAGTTTTAGACAAGGAGGAATGGAAATTGGGGAAAGTTCCATGCAAACCAAAGAAATGACGTTACAGGAAGAGCTAGATTTCATACTGGCAAGCTGTGATACCCTTAATGTAAGACCCTAATTCGTATTAGACAAAAAGTCGCAGCGGAAATTCATGCCATAAAATTTTTTTCCTTTACAAACGTTTTAACTTACTTGAAGGTCCATTTTAAATATAAAAACATAACTTATCATTACTAAATTACATAAGTAACCATTCCCGTACAATCCGTCTTGTGACTCGGTCTTCGATCGCTACTCCTTGTGAGGTTAATCCGTGATTCGTACAACCTGCACTCACCGCATTCATTCATACATTAGCACACATTATATAAACAAGATTTATTCACGTACACTTCACATATCATCATTTATCAAACTTTAAGCATTTCATCTGCGTATCCATTTCCTGGTGAGGCTTCAGTAATGTACCTGCATTGCTTTTCATTCTCAAGGTACACCGTTAATAACGTTAACACTCAACGTGTCTAAATTATGCATACTTGCGTTCTTATTTTCAAACATACATTCACATCTACATAGATACATATCTTTCCTACAACTTTACATACATGCATACACTCATACATGTCTTTACACATACATACATACACAACTACATACGTACATACCTTTCCTACGTCTTTACATACATGCATACACTCATACATATCTTTATACATACATACATACATACACATCTACATACGTACATACCTCTACTACATCTTTACATACATGCGTACACTCATACATATTCTTATACATACGTACATACACATCTACATACGTACATACCCTTCCTACATACGTACATACCTTAACGAACACGTATTAGATCACGTGTACCTCCTACATAATCATACATTATTTACATGGGTCTTAGACTTAGCTTTATAACCCATAAACATCTAAGGAACCATCAAAATCATGTTTGGAAGGTCCGCCGTAGTCCACGGATAACAAACCGAAGCCTACGATACATAAATCAACTTAGAAACAAGATTTCAGCTTTTGAGACCTTGGGAGGCCGTCGGCGACGGCCCCTAGGGTCGTCGGCGACGGGCCTTGCATTTGCCCGTAGCCAGAAACACCCGTAGACAGGTAGTTAACCCGTCGGAGGAAAACTGGTTTTCCCTTGCCCGTCGGCGACGGGTCCCCTACCCGTCGGCGACGCCCTCTAGTTTTTGTAGTTTTCTGCAGATTCGTTTCGTCGTCCGTACGCACTAAAACGCGCGTAACTTTTGAACCGTTTACCCGTTTAACCTCCCGTTTCTTCCTACATGCTTGTAAATTCACATTCTATCATGTGAACTTAAAATCCCACATCCGGATTACGGAAATTCTTAGCTTACACGCTATCGTCTTATTATTCATTTGTGATTCAATCGACCCATTCATGCATTCATCAACATAACTTGTTGGTTTCACCATAACCTCTTATAATCCTAATAATATCAATGACGTTTATCATATAATACCAAAAGTTGTGGATGTCTTGCATCCTCTTAACACATTATCGCTCATAAGCCTATTTTGACCCGTTAAGGGTATTTACACATTTTAAGGTCTATGACTTACAAAGACCATACTTCACACTTCCATACTTGTCTAAAACATTACATTGATCGAACAACTTGTTTCTAAACCACTTCTTAAGATCGTTTGCCCAAAATACCCATCAAGGGCATTTTGGTCAACTTTAACTCAATCATTCATGACAAAGGACTTCAACACATATTTGACCTCAAACATCATGTTTAATTAATTTAAACAGTATATTACTTAATCGTACTAAGAAGTGATTACGGAAATCACTTACCTTATGCATCCGCGTTCCTATTCGCTTCCTTGCCTTCTCTTGACCCGTTAGTCATTCATGCTTGAGTCCGCCTTGATATGATTCCTATACTTTCATATCACCCACATCGCATTCTCGTTAGCTTACATCATTGTACATGCTCACGACCATATCAATCACATGTTTCACATTTGACTTTCATTAGTCGGTTCTAGCTAACATAAAACATACAACCAAATTCATATCCCGTTAACGCATGTAATTCATCATGTCATTCCATTTAACACATATCGACATAACAGGTACCATACCACTTCCTATAATCCTACCTTTACGACAACTAGTCACATCGTACTTCATATGCATAGTTGACTTTCTGAAAGTCAACAGTTCATTAATTTAACTTTCCTACTTATCATCATATACTCGTAACATCATAATAGACTATACGGACGACATTATATACGTCTTATCATACTCTTGGTGTGAGTACTACCTTTTAAGCATAACGTACAACTATTTCTTGCACAATTCTTCTAAACTCATACATAACCCATCAAAACCAACTACTAATCATCATGTATCATACCAAATGAACATTAAACATAACATCATCATATTCCTATACTTTCATCTAACAATAATTCATCATACCCACATAATACATCATTCTTTCAACAAGAATTAAACATAAATGGTGATTCAAGTCATCATCCTCACCATAACAAACGGGTTTCACATCTAAACTTCAAATTAACACAAACCTTACATAACCCATGTTCTATATGATGTTTCTAACCCTTATACATAATCAATTTCATATTATCTCACGGATTAGAGCATAACCCACTTCACCCATGATCACCAATCTTAGATTTAAAACATACCTTATGATCTCCTCGTGTTGGTGATCATTAATCCATGCTCGGTTATGGATTTAAGCATCATTTAGCCTTTCAATTTGGATGATCTTTCATGTTTAGGGTTTGGAGCTCTTGAGAGCTCCTGAAGCTTCACGAACACACACGTATGTGTGTTTGTGTGTGTGTGTGTTAATCTTTTAATTAGTAAACAACTTTCATTTGTTCCACTTTAGCCCCTCGGGTTTTCCTTTAAAACATAACTGACACTACCTTTCATCACTTAATACTTTTGACCATACCCTTAACTAGGTTAAATAGCCTAGTTATTTATTTCATGACGTGTCATAAAGGAACATCCGACAAATATTAACATTCAGATTTTGGGGCGTTACAAGTCTACCACCCTTAATTGAGGTTTCGTCCCCGAAACCTTTCTTACCTTTATTTAACACTAATTATTCCTTCTCTACATCCACTCGACACAACCACGAGCTCATCACAATGACTATCATCCAATTTCAAGAACATTCTTATTAATGTTTCTTTCATGTTTATTTCATTATTCATATCATTGACTTCTCCCTAACAATTCCATACCTTCCTTATCATAATTTCGCATATCATTTTCATTTCCTTGACCTGACAACCACGGTTCAATATACATACTTCTTTGACTTGTAATCACACACACCTATGTACTTAACTCTAACGTGATCATCCTTCTACGTTTTCTACAATCACTTGTACCATGCATACCTTTACGTTACTTTCCAACCATCTTTTTCATTTCACCTTACAATTACTCTCACTTCGTGCATTATTTAATTTACATACGTAAGTGTATCATGCAGTTCATCTTACGAGAATTTAATCATTACCCGAAATTTTCACTCAAAACTTTTAGGATTTACCATTTTCTTCTTAGGTTGACTGTTAAAAGTCAAACATCACATACCTTACCATACATATCCTATCCTTCACTTCATAGGTTGATTTCCAATCTTCTGATTCGTACACATTCAGCATAAGTTGAACATTTCACTGACCTCGGTTTCATTTCATAACTCAACGATCCGTAAGCCAGATCGATCCGTCTCTTCTCGAGTACTAATCGTACCCGGCCATGGTTCATTCATCCTTATAATGAGCTTCCGCTCGTGCACATTTCATTCAAACATTTATTTTACTAGGTGATTACGCACCCATAATTCTTCTTCAACTTCCTACGTACATGCTATAACACATTCCATACTTCATTCCTTACGTACAATTCTTTTACTCTAGTTACTTATTTCGTCACCCTTGCGGTTTGGCCTTTCAAGTCCAACTGACATTTCTTACTTAACAGAGATGCATCGAGGTACACATTCGTACTTCTTTCCATTCATGCTTACTTGCAAACACATTCATTACATTATTCCGGTACTCATGACCAAACTTACCCTTCCTATTCATACTTAACTTATTGCCCGGGTCGTAGCCCGCCCTACATTATGACTCCCATGAGTCGATTACTAACACATCTAACACCTCGCGGGTTCAATCATTCCATTCATGCCTTTCATACCTTGAATCCATCTCACGGATTCAAACATATCATTCATGCCTTTCATCCTTGAATCCGTCTCGCGGATTCAAACATTTCATTCATACCTTTCCTTCCTTGAATCCGTCTCGCGGATTCAATCATTTCATTCATACATTTCATCCCTTGAATCCGTCTCGCGGATTCAAACATTTCATTCATACCTTGTTGATCTGCGCTTTCTTACGGATTCAACATTCTTCATTCTTAACATGCATGTTTTTCATCCTTACATAGTACTCTCATTTTCCCGAGAGTCTTACTTCCCATTTCACCCACACGCCTGCCTGCTACCCAACTCTACCGGACATACCTGTAACAATTATCATGATCTCACAAACGTCGTACGTTTCTCGTGTACTGGCCAGGTACACAATACACATAGTAGTTTCGTGCCTTCATGTAATTGCCACCTTATGTCCGTAGACTTAGGTTTCGGCGCGTGTATCACTTTCAGTACTTCATTACATACAATCCTTATCTTTTATTCAAAACTTTCCTTCCCTTAATGAGTTTACCATTACATATATCCACATATTAAATTTACGTACCTAAGCTCATTTGCCTACTTATCTTATTACCTCTTTGCCTGCCTTAGTATTCATCCTAGACCGCATTCACGGATCATCCTCTTCCAACACTTATGCTTACCTTGCACATACAAAACCATCAGTTTCTTTATACGTATACATAAGTACATACTTACATTCGCTTCTATCTTTGGATCTTGATCGAGTCTTAGATTGTACGGGTTCCTTATCATACGAGCACACAAGTTTGAGTTCAAGTACTTACTTTCTTGTACTTGAGTCTCTCAAACCAGGGCTCTGATACCAACTTGTAAGACCCTAATTCGTATTAGACAAAAAGTCGCAGCGGAAATTCATGCCATAAATTTTTTTTCCTTTACAAACGTTTTGACTTACTTGAAGGTCCATTTTAAATATAAAAACATAACTTATCATTACTAAATTACATAAGTAACCATTCCCGTACAATCCGTCTTGTGACTCGGTCTTCGATCGCTACTCCTTGTGAGGTTAATCCGTGATTCGTACAACCTGCACTCACCGCATTCATTCATACATTAGCACACATTATATAAACAAGATTTATTCACGTACACTTCACATATCATCATTTATCAAACTTTAAGCATTTCATCTGCGTATCCATTTCCTGGTGAGGCTTCAGTAATGTACCTGCATTGCTTTTCATTCTCAAGGTACACCGTTAATAACGTTAACACTCAACGTGTCTAAATTATGCATACTTGCGTTCTTATTTTCAAACATACATTCACATCTACATAGATACATATCTTTCCTACAACTTTACATACATGCATACACTCATACATGTCTTTACACATACATACATACACAACTACATACGTACATACCTTTCCTACGTCTTTACATACATGCATACACTCATACATATCTTTATACATACATACATACATACACATCTACATACGTACATACCTCTACTACATCTTTACATACATGCGTACACTCATACATATTCTTATACATACGTACATACACATCTACATACGTACATACCCTTCCTACATACGTACATACCTTAACGAACACGTATTAGATCACGTGTACCTCCTACATAATCATACATTATTTACATGGGTCTTAGACTTAGCTTTATAACCCATAAACATCTAAGGAAATATCAAAATCATGTTTGGAAGGTCCGCCGTAGTCCACGGATAACAAACCGAAGCCTACGATACATAAATCAACTTAGAAACAAGATTTCAGCTTTTGAGACCTTGGGAGGCCGTCGGCGACGGCCCCTAGGGTCGTCGGCGACGGGCCTTGCATTTGCCCGTAGCCAGAAACACCCGTAGACAGGTAGTTAACCCGTCGGAGGAAAACTGGTTTTCCCTTGCCCGTCGGCGATGGGTCCCCTACCCGTCGGCGACGCCCTCTAGTTTTTGTAGTTTTCTGCAGATTCGTTTCGTCGTCCGTATGCACTAAAACGCGCGTAACTTTTGAACTGTTTACCCGTTTAACCTCCCGTTTCTTCCTACATGCTTGTAAATTCACATTCTATCATATGAACTTAAAATCCCACATCCGAATTACGGAAATTCTTAGCTTACACGCTATCGTCTTATTATTCATTTGTGATTCAATCGACCCATTCATGCATTCATCAACATAACTTGTTGGTTTCACCATAACCTCTTATAATCCTAATAATATCAATGACGTTTATCATATAATACCAAAAGTTGTGGATGTCTTGCATCCTCTTAACACATTATCGCTCATAAGCCTATTTTGACCCGTTAAGGGTATTTACACATTTTAAGGTCTATGACTTACAAAGACCATACTTCACACTTCCATACTTGTCTAAAACATTACATTGATCGAACAACTTGTTTCTAAACCACTTCTTAAGATCGTTTGCCCAAAATACCCATCAAGGGCATTTTGGTCAACTTTAACTCAATCATTCATGACAAAGGACTTCAACACATATTTGACCTCAAACATCATGTTTAATTAATTTAAACAGTATATTACTTAATCGTACTAAGAAGTGATTACGGAAATCACTTACCTTATGCATCCGCGTTCCTATTCGCTTCCTTGCCTTCTCTTGACCCGTTAGTCATTCATGCTTGAGTCCGCCTTGATATGATTCCTATACTTTCATATCACCCACATCGCATTCTCGTTAGCTTACATCATTGTACATGCTCACGACCATATCAATCACATGTTTCACATTTGACTTTCATTAGTCGGTTCTAGCTAACATAAAACATACAACCAAATTCATATCCCGTTAACGCATGTAATTCATCATGTCATTCCATTTAACACATATCGACATAACAGGTACCATACCACTTCCTATAATCCTACCTTTACGACAACTAGTCACATCGTACTTCATATGCATAGTTGACTTTCTGAAAGTCAACAGTTCATTAATTTAACTTTCCTACTTATCATCATATACTCGTAACATCATAATAGACTATACGGACGACATTATATACGTCTTATCATACTCTTGGTGTGAGTACTACCTTTTAAGCATAACGTACAACTATTTCTTGCACAATTCTTCTAAACTCATACATAACCCATCAAAACCAACTACTAATCATCATGTATCATACCAAATGAACATTAAACATAACATCATCATATTCCTATACTTTCATCTAACAATAATTCATCATACCCACATAATACATCATTCTTTCAACAAGAATTAAACATAAATGGTGATTCAAGTCATCATCCTCACCATAACAAACGGGTTTCACATCTAAACTTCAAATTAACACAAACCTTACATAACCCATGTTCTATATGATGTTTCTAACCCTTATACATAATCAATTTCATATTATCTCACGGATTAGAGCATAACCCACTTCACCCATGATCACCAATCTTAGATTTAAAACATACCTTATGATCTCCTCGTGTTGGTGATCATTAATCCATGCTCGGTTATGGATTTAAGCATCATTTAGCCTTTCAATTTGGATGATCTTTCATGTTTAGGGTTTGGAGCTCTTGAGAGCTCCTGAAGCTTCACGAACACACACGTATGTGTGTTTGTGTGTGTGTGTGTGTTAATCTTTTAATTAGTAAACAACTTTCATTTGTTCCACTTTAGCCCCTCGGGTTTTCCTTTAAAACATAACTGACACTACCTTTCATCACTTAATACTTTTGACCATACCCTTAACTAGGTTAAATAGCCTAGTTATTTATTTCATGACGTGTCATAAAGGAACATCCGACAAATATTAACATTCAGATTTTGGGGCGTTACACTTAAGCATGTCAATGAAAACCTTTTTACTTATCCTGCTAAAACCCAACTTCCAGTAAACTTGGAACCGGCCATTCTAGAACATCTGATCCATACTCAACCTTTAGGAGAAATGGACGAATGGTGGACCAACGACTGGCAGTTTCAAAACCTTCTAAATAATCCTTATACCTTTTTCCCTCAGTTTGACCCAGAACCTGCACCAAACCTACCAATGAGTAATGAGAACTTAGCTGAACTCCGCAATTTTGGCGAGGAGCTGATAGATGCAGGAAATAGGATTCGGGAGGTGGGAGAACAAATCTCCTGGAAGTACGACGAAAGGGAACGTCGCTTCTGAGGTGCCAGTTGACGGGAGATAGTGTGGTAGTGACGCTGTGATTATATAATAATAATAATAGTAATAAAAATATAATTATGTATAATAACGTAAAAATAAAACTTTTGTAAAATAAACAGTTTGTACGGATGCCTAATATATATAAAATATCGAAAGTCGAAAGATCGACAATTTTGGCTATACGTGTTAATATGATTGTGTGCAATTGTTTGGTTATATATTTGGTTATTAATTATTTTTTTACTAATCACTTATATAAATTACCAGATGGCAAACGCTGGTAATGAACAAGTTAATGAGGATAATCAAAATGAGCGTATCAATGAAGATCAATTTCTGAATAGGCAAGATATCGAAAATATCGTTGCTCAAGGAATAGCCAATGCTATTCCAGCAATTCTTGTTGCGGCTTGAAATACAATTGAACCTCAACAAATTATTCCTAGCAAACGCACACACGGTGATAATTTCAGTAATAGTATAAACGGAGGCGGCAACAACAACAATAACAATAATGATAATATACTGCAAGCCCCAACTCTTAAAAGAATGAAAGCTGCAACGCCTGGTTGCACTTATAAGGAATTTCTTGCCTGTAAACCAGCTGAATTTGCAGGCAATGAAGGGGCGACTGCGGCACTGCGTTGGTTGGAGAAAACCAAAGCAGTGATTATGATAAGTAAATGTGGCGAGGAAGACAAGGTCATGTACGCGTCACATCTTTTTAAAGAAGGGGCGCTAGAATGGTGGAATACGGTACTTCAAGCCAAAGGAAGAAATATGGCTTATGCCATGAGTTGGGAAGAATTTAAGCAACTAGTGGAAAGAAAATTCTGTCCCGAGTATGAAAAGGAACAAATGACGAATAAATTCCTGAACCATCGGATGGTGAATGTAGACTGTCGAGGGTATAGTTCGACATTCTTCGAATATGCGAGTGTGGTACCAACCCTGGCTTCGCCAGAACCGGTACTTATTTCCCGTTATATTTGGGGATTGATTGGCAAAATCCGTGATATCGTCAAAGCAGCGAGACCCCGCACTATTGACGATGCGGTAGAATTAGCTAATACCCTAACAGACGGACTGGTACGCACAAGAGAAGAAAACCAGAAGAAGGAAGTAGCCCAAAAGATTACCCAGGGATTCTGTGTGGGTAATCGTAGTAATTTCAAGAGAATGGGAACCGGGCAATCTTCCACTGTTCCATTTTGCAATGCATGCAAAAGGAAGCATTTTGGAAGATGCAAAGGATATTGCAATTTCTGCAAATTCCCGGGGCATCAAGGAGAAGACTGCAGGAAGAAGAAAGCAACAGTCTGCTACAACTGTGGAGAAGCTGGACACTTCAGGCCAGACTGCCCAAAACTGGTCAAACCAGCCGATAACAAAACCAAATCTGCAGAAGGAGCTACCAAGAAGAATGTAAGAGCCTTCCAGTTGACTACTCAGGAAGCAGAACTAATTCCTGACGTAATAGCTGGTACGTTCCTAGTTCACGACCTTTATGGAAAAGTATTATTTGACTCTGGTGCAAACCAAAGTTTTATAAATACTTCATTCTTCCAAGCTCTTAACTTACCTTTAACCAACCTTAGGCAGATTTTTACAGTCGAAACAGCAGATGGGAATTCTGTTAGAATAAATAAGGTTGTGCGAAAAGGAAAGATAGAACTTTTAGGTCATAAATTTTCGGCAACCCTGTTACCTATGAATTTAGCCAGATTTGATGTTGTGCTAGTAGCCAATCATGCTCGAATTCTTTGTGATAAGAATTCCATAGAAATACATACACCCACAGGAGAATTAGTGGTGATTACAGGAGATAAGCCACGAAAGCCTCTAAAGTTCATTTCAGTAATGAAAATTGCCAGTTATGAACGAAAGCAAGGAATAGTGTATATGATTTCTGTATTCATTAACACTAAGGGTAAGGAACTCAATAAAATTCCAGTAGTATCAGAATACCCAGAGGTATTCCCAGAAGAACTACCTGGATTACACCTGATAGGGAAGTAGAATTTAGAATTCATCTAATTCCTGGAACAACACCGATAGCCAAGGCACCTTATCGGTTAGCACCCATAGAAATGTTAGAATTGAAAAAGCACTTAGATGAATTACTAAACAAAGGATTTATACAACCTAGTTCATCCCCATGGGGAGCGCCAATGTTGTTTGTAAAGAAGAAAGATGGTTCGATGCGAACGTGTATCGATTATAGAGAATTGAATAAAGTTACAATTAAGAATCGATACCCATTGCCTAGGATTGATGATCTTTTCTATCAACTTCAAGGAGCAAGATATTTTTCTAAGATAGATTTACGCTCCGGTTATCATCATTTGAAGGTACAAGAAGAAGACATACCTAAAACTGCTTTCAGAACTAGGTATGGTCATTACGAGTTTACAGTCATGCCCTTTGGGTTAACAAATGCTCCTGCAGCATTTATGGACATGATGAATAGAATCTGTAAACCGTACTTGGATAAATTCATAATTGTCTTTATCGATGATATACTTATTTATTCCAAAAGTCAGGAGAAACATTGTGAGCACCTGCATACACTCTTAACTTTGTTAAGAAAGGAAAAACTTTATGCCAAATTCTCGAAATGTGAATTTTGGTTACAAGAAATGCAATTTTTAGGTCACATGGTGAATCATGAAGGTATTCACGTAGATCCTGCTAAGATAGAAGTAATCACCAAATGGAAGGTCCCGCAGTCAGTTATGGAAATTAGAAGTTTTATAGGATTAGCTGGATTTATTACAGATTTTTCCAAGATAGCCGTACCATTAACTAAGCTAACATCTAAAGCAGTTAAGTTTGAATGGGGACCTAGGCAAGAAGAAGCTTTTAGGATTTTAAAGCAAAAGCTAACTAATGCTCCAATTTTAGCTTTACCTGAAGGAACAGAAAATTTTGAAGTATATTGTGATGCTTCAAAGCTAGGATTAGGATGTGTGTTAATGCAACGCAAGAAGGTAATTGCGTATGCATCAAGGCAATTGAAAAAGCACGAAGAAAACTATACAACTCATGATTTAGAACTAGGAGCCATAATTTTTGCCCTTAAGATTTGGAGACATTATCTGTACGGAAGTAAGTTTATTGTCTATACAGATCATAAAAGTTTAAGATATATCTTTGGGCAAAAAGAATTAAACATGAGGCAAAGGAGATGGATGGAAATCCTAAGTGACTACGACTGTGATAATCAATATCACGAAGGAAAAGCAAACGTAGTTGCTGATCTTTAAGTCGTAAATATCATGAGAAACAATGACGAGTTCGTGCTCTTAGATTAAATCTACAATTAGATTTAATGGAACAACTGGAAAACATTCAAGAAACAGCAATCAAGGATGATGCTGAAGGAATGAAAGGAAGAATAAAAGAATTAGAGCAGGGAAGTGATGGAATTTAGAGATTCCATAAGAAACGAATTTGGGTACCTAAGCAAGGTGAATTAAGGAATAAGATTTTAGAGGAAGCCCATAAATCTAGGTATACCATGCATCCTGGTAACAATAAGATGTACCAAGATTTAAGAAATAATTTCTGGTGGATATGAATGAAAAAGGACATAGCTAGATATGTTTCTAAGTGTCTTACTTGTTCACAAGTGAAGGCAGAACACCAGAAATCTTCAGGTCTACTACAACAATTAGAAATGCCTGTGTGGAAATGGGAACTCATAACAATGGATTTTGTTACTAAGTTGCCCAAAACCAGAAAAGGTAATGATGCGATTTGGGTAATTGTGGATCGATTAACCAAATCAGCTCATTTTCTACCCATGAAAGAAACCTTTAGCATGGAAAGATTGGCAAAGCTGTATGTAGATGAAGTAGTATCCTTACATGGAGTTCCACTCTCCATTGTATCGAATAGGGATAGTCGTTTTACTTCCCACTTCTGGACAAGTTTCCAAGAAGCTATGGGAACCCGACTAAATCTAAGTACTGCATATCATCCTCAGACAGACGGACAAAGTGAAAGGACGATCCAAACTCTAGAAGACATGCTTAGGTCATGTGTGATAGGTTTTGGTGGAAACTGGGATGACCATCTACCTTTAATTGAATTCTCCTATAACAATAGTTATCATTCAAGCATCGAAACTGCCCCCATTCGAAGCCCTATACGGACGGAAATGCAGAACTCCAGTTTGTTGGGTAGAAATAGGAGAAAATCAATTATCAGGTCTCGAGATTATACAAGAAACTACCGACAAGATTACTCAAATCAAGGAAAGATTAAAGACGGCTCGAGATCGCCAGAAGAGCTATGCAGACCATAGGCATAAGCCGTTAGAATTTAAAATCGGAGACAAGGTTCTCTTGAAGGTTTCTCCTTGGAAAGGAGTAGTTCGGTTCGGTAAAAGAGGAAAGCTAAGTCCAAGATACGTAGGACCATTTTCAGTAATCCAGCGAATAGGACCAGTTGCTTATCGCTTACAATTACCAGAAGAGCTAGCCGGAGTACATGATGTATTTCATGTATCCAACCTTAAGAAATGTCTATCTGACGAATCTTTGGTAATACCTATTCAAGATGTAGAGGTAAATGAAAAGCTAAAATTTGTTGAGAAACCACTTCAGATAGAAGATAGAAAGATCAAGTTTCTCAAGCACAAACGACTAGTGCTAGTCAAAGTCAGATGGGATTCCAAAAGAGAACCCGGATACACTTGGGAGCTAGAATCAGAAATGAAAAGAAAGTATCCTCACTTATTTCGGTAAATCTCGAGGAAGAGATATTAAATAAGGTGGGGAGGATGTAAGGACTCTCAAAAAATGTCCTAAACCGACCCACAAGTAAAAACCCGGACCCCTGAAACCATACCGTGCATCAAAAATCAAGAAATATGGTCTTCAGGCGGGCCGCGTAAAGGTAAGCTTAACCTTACGCGGGCCGCGTCAAAGCTGGGTTGACCGGATAAGTGTTTCGGATCCACGTGTTGTCCACCTGGCACACCTACATGTGACACATCAAACCTACACGTAGACTAGATGGTCACGCGGGCCGCGTAAAGATCGGCCGAATGTTCACGCGGGCCGCGACAGGCCTAAATTTCACCTATAAATACACTTGATCAGGGCCAATTCATCTGTGTCGAAATCAAAGTTCAAAAACGAATTCTTACTGCTCTAAAGTCAAAATTTCAATTAATATAGCGAGGCGCTGCTACGATACAGGGTATTAACTCGATCGCTGCTACGATTCAATGTCCGATCGATTAAAACTATCCAATGGATGTTTAAGTGCTGCTCAAACTTGGGTTATACTTTGTCATTCGTCGTAAATTCGATGGATGTTTAAGTATTGCACTTTGTCATTCGTTGTGAGGGTTTAATCTCGTGAGTTATAGTAAACGTTGTTTTAGTTACTGACCTAGTTCGTGTGCATTGTTATTTAAATTAGGTTACAAGGCTAATCAGAAGGCTAAACTCTGCCCGTATAAATCTGCAATGTGAGTCATTCTCCTTTTATCAACAGTATTTTACAATACTCCAATCATTTTCAAATGTTATAATTACAGGGATTAAGTCGTGGTTATCTTAAATCACTGGCTAAGTGGGGTATTGTGCACATTACTAATTTCTCACGGTTAGGCTAATAAATCCTAACAGTGATAATCGTCACTACTTGGGGAAAGACCCAATAGTGGTATGACCATCGTCACCAGGTGACACGGCGCCAGATAAAAATAAGATAGAAGCCATTGTAATCGCTCTTATGCTGTAATTAATAACTACTATGTTGTGTTATCAACTTGAATGACTCGCCAGCATTTCCCCGATGATAAAATATTTTTAAAACATGGTTCAGGCGACCTGCTGTAAATCAAGGAAAACGTGCTACGGAGCACTAACAAGCTTGAAGAGGTGGCTCAGTTAAAATAAATAAACATGTTTTATAAAATCAGGGAATTTCCTAGCAAAATTCCTCTATTGTAAATTACGGGGTTTATCCCGAATTATGAAATAAAATAAATCGGGCATTTTCGAGTTTTAAAAGATCCTGTTAAAATCTTCCGCTGTCGCATCATTTAGACACCACGGGTTCCTGTCCCGCGGTTCCTGACCGGGTCAAACCGGGGCTGGGGCCGTGACACGTCCAGCTGGTTTAAAAGTTTTCGTAAATTAAAAGCGGTTTTTCGTATTGGTATCGGTTTCGTTCGTTAAAAAACTAAACTAAAAAATGCAAAAAGGGAAAAAGAGCTCATGTTAGCATACTAAACTCAAAAAAAAAGAAGGGCTTAAGTTAATAAGCCTCCAAGACTCATGTTATCATGTTTGCGTATCACACACCATAACGATCGATAAATAAATTCGTAAAATTAAACAAAATGATATCTAAATATGTTGATGTTATTTACGTCGTAGCTCGGCACCGAACATCAAAATAATAACAAAAGAAACAATAAGGTAAATAATAAAGGTAAACGTAAAAAAACACAATATGAACTCGATCGGTCTCGGTGTATCCGTTATAGCAAATGAAAAAAAAGGTAGAAATATGTCCAAAAGGGTGGGTATCTACGCGTGTCCAATTCGTTTAAAAATTTTCGGAAATTAAAAGCGGGTTTTTCCGTATTTGTATCGGTTTCGTTCGTTAAAACTAAACTCAAAAAAGCAAAAAAAAAAAAGGAAAAAAAGGTCATGTTGGCATACTAAACTAAAAAAAAAGGGGCTTAAGTTAGCAAGCCTTCAAGACTCATGTTATCATGTTTGCGTATCATACACCATGATGACCGATAAATAAATTCATAGAATTAAACAAAATGATATCTAAATGTGTTGTTATTTACGTCATAGCTCGGCATTGAACATCAAAATAATAAGAAAAGATAAAACAATAAGGTAAATAACAAAGGTAAACGTAAAAGAACACGACATGAAGATCGGTCTTGGTGTACTCGTTATAGCAAATGAAAAAAAAAGTTAAAATATGTCGAAAAGGGTGTCTGCGCGTGTCCAGTTTGTTTAAAAATTTTCGGAAATTAAAAGCGGTTTTTCGTATTAGTATCGGTTTCGTTCGTTAAAAAAAAAACTAAACTCAAAAAAGCAAAAAATAGGAAAAAAAACTCATGTTAGCATACTAAACTCAAAAAAGGGGGCTTAAGTTAGCAAGCCTCCAAGACTCATGTTATCATGTTGGCACTTGTCACACCACAACCGATGGCGGAAACATCAGGACGCGACACTAGACGAACCAGATTGCTCAAGAGATCCATAACAACTATTTGTTACCAATACTTTTAAAGGTCAATTGTCCCATACCAATCAACAAAATATTCAACAAGTAATTATTACAGACAACGAGTTTCTCTCAAACAAAACAAGTCCGACAACCTAGATTTCTATTAGTGTAGTTTCTAGACTGCCTATCTTGATTTCCAACAAACATAGCATCCTATCAACCTGTCATATACGTTAAAATAAAGTCAATATATAAAAATGTAAAGGTGAGTACACAAGTTTGCGTAGCATATAGTATAGAAAAGCGTTTACGCATAACCAGCTTGTAACACGTAACGGGCGATGCATGTAACTATGAAACAATGATTACAACTTAACCACGTGACTGCGTTGTAGAGTATGTGCGACACATGTTCAGCGAACACGTGAAGTAATGTAATGTGATCCCTAGCAACCCCTGTCCACGACAGGTGCTGAGTCCAAACTATAGTACTATCGTTGCTAGAGGCGGTATAGTGTAACATTGTATAAGCATAGTACAAGCATTCAAGTACATGTATAGCATGTGGGAGCGGTTAGCGTTGTAAAGTGTTTGCATTGTGTGTTGTGTTTTGATAAAGAACGTATGTAACACCCAAAAGTGCGTTAAAAGAAAATGGGTTCGAGTATACTCACAGTGCGTGTTTATCAAGTAAACACAGTCAGTTTGATTGAAGGGAGCGCGTTGAGTTAGCCTGAGTATGGAAACAGTAGCATAAGCATTGAACAGTGCGTAACAGAGTGTCGGATGGTGATTCAAACAAATGATATAACCCATCGGAACGGATGGCCATTCGAGTGTGCGTGTGAGTGTTTGTAAAATTGTTAAAATTCAGAGTTTTATCAAATCGTTTAAACAAGGATTAGTATAAGGGACAGGTCACCTGGTCGAATTGTCATTCGATCGGATGGCCACTCGAGTGGGCGGTCTATTATTTTGAAAATTTATAAAATTTTCTAAATAAAGGTTTTGAGTTTAACGGAGACGGCGTGTCAAACAATGGAAACACACCAACTTCAGCTCATTCGATCGGATGGGAATCACCCCTTCGGATAGACGGTTGTCCTTGGCGGAATCTCATGTTTAATCCGTTAGTCGGTGCATCTCTCCAGTGGAAATCCGTTTTCCAGCCGACTCTCGACTATGAGGCGAGTAAAGAGCCTGGATGGGTTCATATTCCATTGGTTTTGTTGTGAAAGTTAAAGAAAAGTTTGAAAACAGATGAAAAGTGTTGGAATCTTGCAAAAACTTAGTTAAAAAGTTGTGGAAATCTCTTAGATCTAAACCAATCTTGATGATTTGGTGTTTCACAATAGGTTGCATAAGCAAAGTGAGTGAAGAACACCTTCAAGAGGTCTAAATCGGGGATTTCAGAGAAAAGTTAGTGAGTTTGATGGAGAGAATGATGTAGAAGTGTTTAGTGATGAAGATTGTACAAGATTTGAGGAGAAATACTTAAAAAAAGCCTTGAATCGCGATCAAAAGTGACTGAGAGCGACTTGTGTGCAGGTGGTCGGATGGAGGTGTCAAATCTGTGAAAGGGACGTGTATGTGTAGTATTTATAGGCAAGTGAGAGGGTGTGAGTCGGTGCGCGATAGTGTAGCCGGTCAGATGCCCATTAGATGGGGTGTCCATTCGACTGGCTGTGCGTGCGCGAGTTAGTTTTCCAACTTTGGTTCGTTTGTTAAGTGTTGCGTTTAATCGAGTTGCGAGTGAGCGTTGAGCGTGTAAGCGTTGCGTTTAATACCACATAACATTCAACCACAAATAATCACACAATAACACACCTAAACATAACATAAACAATCTGCATTTCGAGTTTGCGTTGAGATAGCTTTGTGATAGCGTTTAGTATAATCAAGCGATGTAACATGCGATAAAATGCGTTAAATAGTATACGTTATAAACAGCGTTTGAATGCGATAACTGCGTTCTGAATAAGCGTTGTGACATGCGTTGTAATAAAAGGAGTTTAAAACATAGTTTAACCTATTGCGATAATCGAAATCTCAGGAATACAAGCGGTTACAAGAAGAATAACAGCGGTAAGTAATGACCCGAAGAGTCAGATTGTTACAGCACTATTCACCTTTTTTTCTTTTATATAGAAGTTGTTCTACACCAATATTCAATAATGCTTGAACTCCAACCTCATAAGTAAGGACATCACTATATATACCCTGTTACCAATAAGGCTAGAAGTCTAGAAGCAATTTGGTTACTATTATATGTAGGTGTATGCAAAGCCGGTTCGGTTATGGAGACTTAACCATAACCACAATCGAGCTTTGATTATTGAGATATGTTTAACCATAATGATAACTGATTGTCGGTTAAGAGTGGTTCAGTTAATCTTTGGTTATTGGTCGATTTCAGTTAAATTTGGTTAATTATCCAATTTTTTTACTCTCTTCCAACTATAAATGGTTCGATTGTGTTGTTTCTAGCCTGGCTATCCACGAAAATAGGCATGGTTCATGTCAAATAACATAATGAAAAACAGTTTACTAAATATGTAGAACAAGTCTATAGATTTACAAAATATGAAATGAACTATAAAACACGAAAAATCTCGATTAGTTTCTAGAAATATAAAATATGTTTTATATAAAAAATAATGGCTAACACTTTTTAACCTGATTAACAAGTAACATTAAATATTTCAAGCTATTGGAAAAGTTAAAATATAATTTTTACCAACTTGAAATATAGATTTTAACTGTTTGGTTCGGTTTTAGTTAATTCGATTATGAAAAATTGTTTAACCCCAACCATAATTGATGGCTTGGTTATGGAGATGCACTTAATCATAACTGATTGATTTGATCGATTTTCTGCTAATTTTTTTCGGTTATTCGGTTCTTATTAGGGTTGTTCAAATTGCTCGGCGCTCGACGCTCATTCGATGCTCGCTCGAAAAATGCTCGGAATTTGCTCGTTCGATTCAGCTCGTTTGAAAAAATGCTCTGTTCGGATCGGATCGGTTCGGTTCGGTTTGTAAACGAACCGAGCACGAGCAAAGGTCCGCTCAGTTCGATTCGGCTCGGTTGGATCGATTTATTTTTTAATATGTATATATATTTGTGTGTGTGTCATTTTTAATGAAATGACTATAGACCAACATCAACAATGTTTGGTCCAAAATCCAAATAAAGCTCATTTAAGTAATTAGAATTGGAATCCAATACCAATAGTCCATTGTCCAATACTTAAATGTTCATTTAAGTAATTGAGTCAAAATTTCAATTACTAAAATGTGCGTCGTTGATCAATACTCAAGTCTCAACCCGTCATTCGATTCAGAAGTACAAGACCCTAATCAAAACCCCCCATTGGTCATTGTTATTTGATTTCTCCATCGCCACTCGCCAATACGACAACTCGCTAGGGTTTTGGTTCAATCGGTTCATTCAATTTCAAACTTCCGAAAAAACAAGGGTATGTTTCAATCGGTCGACAATTTATCTACCCGCTTAGCTAATCTCGATAGAACTAGTTGAGTGTTTTTTTGTATTCCTTGTTATTTGTTAAATTTTTACTTGTGTTATATTGGACGAAACATCAGGGACGAAAACTGCACTTTATTCTAATAACTAGCACTCCCATCGTCACTTTCCTTGTTTGTTCTACGACGCTCGATACTCGCTCGACGTTTGTTCGAAAAATGCTCGGATCGAAAGACGCTCGCTCGACTTTGGCTCTGTTGAAAAAATGCTCGGTTCGGTTCTAATCGATTTGTAAACGAACTGAGCACGAGCAAAGGTCTGATCGGTTTGATTCGTCTCGTGGACAGCATAATTAAATAATGTATAATAATTTTATTTTATTTTATTGCCTTAAGTTTGTCTTGACTTATTATAGCAAAACATACCACCCATTTATAAATTATTTTACCACCTTTAACGTAAAAATTATTGTTTAAAAACATATCGTTTTTCTTTATTTGATATATTTTTTTACCACGTCTAACTTAAAAATTATTGTTTAAAAACATATCGTTTTTCTTTATTTGGTATCTTTCTATTTGTTTCTGGGTTTGACCATATTGTTTGACTTGACTGATTTTTATCTTTAAATAAAGGTAAAACCAAAATAAGACCCGCCAAATTTGTTTGTTACCAAACACAACCCTACAAGATCTTTTCATTATGCGGAAGATGCAATTCAGTACAAGGTACAACAACCCATGCATAAAGTACAACATATCAATCATGCCCCACTCTTCTCTCTCTCCGACCAACCCATTTTTGCTTCAATTTAAAGGTAACATGAAAAAAAGTCACTCCCAAAACAAAATCATGCAAACTCATGGGTAGCTAATCAAAAGCAAAAGCTTAGGAAGCTTGCACCTTTTCATCATTTACAGCCACAAGCATATTAGGTTTACTACTCTTACTTTGAATAATTACAAGCAAGTGGACTTGTTTAAAATGACAGTTTACGCCAGTTAAAACCAGTGGTCGAATAAAAAATGATCAGATATGTAAAATTACGACGATAGTTGTACTGGGTTGGAATGCATCTATAGGCAGACCTAGGTGCAGGAGATGGGAGGTCTTCCGCACCCAATGAATTTTATTTTATTGTTTATAGTATGCAATACTTTATTGTTTATATAGCCAAGACATTAATATGTCATACTTTGTGTAGGATTTTAAGTATCTATCTCTTAATCATAAATAATAATCATATAAGTAACTTTCTCGAGCTCGGAAAGCAATCCCGGGTGATAACCTAGTATAGTATATGCACAATTTAATACCGAGCGACCCTTGAGAAATTTTGATACCGACCCTCACAATTTTTTTATAACCAACGACACCAAAAGAATACAAATGTAACCCCATTATAAACTAATTACTTATATGGTTAATTGGAGTATTAGACCATTACCTATTTATCCTTTTACATTCACCAAACAAGATCCAATAATCGTTTAACCCGATAACTAATAGCACAATAATAACCATTTAACTTACTAATTTTTTTTTTTTTACAATGGCTAACTCACACACTCACTATACTCATAATCTACACTTTTTGTCTAATATGGAATTCAGTTTGACCCAAATAAAAGTTGAATCCAAAACCTTAGATTTACACTCAATAACACAAACAAATTTGGCAAATCTGACTCAAACCAGTAAAAAAAACTCCATAACCCGACTTATCCCTATAAAAATTTCAATGAGACCTGAAAACAAATCCTTCTTGATAGACATTCAAACATAAAAAATTATTGATTCCATGGCAAAAATTTCCTAGTCCACCCCTATATGCATCGACGTATAATGTTTTGGCCTATTTTTTTTTATAAATAATAACCGAGATAAAATAAATATTAGAAACACTATGTTATTAGTGATCAACCTTTGGAATAAACGATTTATAAATCACTCAAAGTTATGTTATGTATTTAAAGGGATAGCCTGGTGGTAAAGTCGTGTATTCTCCAACTAAATAGTTGTGGATCTAAATCATGCAAATGATATTTGTGGTAATTTTTCTCGTTCAAAATAAAACCTGACAAGTGCTTATTCTACTAGGCTTTTAACTTTAGCTGCAAAAATACAATTTCAGTCCCTGAGGTTTACACCCAATCACACTTTCAGCCCCCATTTGAAAAAATTCAACAATCCATGTGGTTGTTAATTGCTCGCAATCAAGTCCCTGATGTTAAATGGCCGTTTGAATTTATGTGGAAAGACTAAAATACCCTACAACTTTACTTACCTTTCAGTCTCTGCAGTTATACCCAATATATTCCCTCTAATTTCAAAAGTAATTCCTAAATCTAGTAATTAAAGACAAATGGCAATTAATCCCCCTAATATAATTCCTAGTGATGTTACTAATAACAACAACTGATTAACAACTGAATCTAAATTTGAATTTAGACTGGGTTTGACTTTTAGAAATTTAACTAGGTTTGACCTTTAGAAGTTGCATTGGGTTTGACTTATCGAACTTGAAGTAAACTAATACTATACTCCCTGCACCCTTAACAAACAAACAATGTTGCATACAATAGACTAATCCTATGCTCCCTGCACCCTTATCAAACAAACAATACCATCAACTTAAATTATATTTTAAACCAGCAAAAGGCTTATATGCAGCAAACATCTCATGGTGAAATCCATGTACACTGATGTCATTTGATCATAAGCATATCAAAGTCAAAGTCAAATGCTTCAATTGGTCCTAATGTGCAAACATCTCACAGTGAAATCCATGTACACTGATGTGGATCAACCAACATTTCATGGTGAAATCTTTACTGTGCATACAATATCTAATGTGCATCACTCGGTGTCGTTTAATCCCAAGCACATCAAAGTCAGTCAAATGCTTCAATTGATCCTAATGTGCAGCAGTGAAAGTTAATTGATCCTAAGCACATCAAAGTCATTTGAACCTAAGTCAACTGTTTAACATGATATTGACACCTAAACACAGTTAATCAAATGCTACAATTGATCCTTAACATGTAACACCCCAACCAATGGCGGAAACGTCGCAGTGAGACGAAGACAAGATTACTCGTAGCATCATAACACTAATTGTGACAATAATTAAATAATCAAAATTTCATAATTACTAAAATGGCATACATTGTTCAAAAACCAAATACATTGAAACTATAGCAAACATGGAACATGAATAATTGTTTATTATTAAGGTGTGTATCTAAGTCCACCCTAAACTTGTTTCTTCATGTCGTCATTTATCAACCTGCAACATGTATTAAAATATGATCAACAAAAATGTTGGGGAGTATACAAGTTTGAATACATAGCATAATAGTAAAAATGTTTAATAGTGCTCATATCCAACATGATAAAATGTATACAATGTTACTAACATACTACACAAGTATAAGCTATATGTCAAACCAGAGTTTAACGCAATCGTGATTAGCCAACATCGTTGAAACGAAGAGGGTGTAATGGTGTTTTACTTAACAATACCACAAGAATACGGGTGGGGCATTAGTCCTATAGCGCTATAATTGTTAAGGTAGGCTTGCAAAGTTAATGAGCATATAGACACGTGTAAACATAGCATTCGAGATTAACAAGTATAACAAGTCTCATGTTTAATAGTGGATAGAGTGAGATTTGTAAACATGTTTAATAGTGTTGCGTGTTTTGTATAATTGCACATGTTGCACCCAAAGTGAATAAAATGAAAAAGGGATCGAGTTTGCTCACAGTTTTGCGTAGATTTCCATGAAAACCGGGAGTGGATTAGACAGGAGCTGGTACACCGAAGTCACCCTGAAATGGGTAAACGAAGGTGTGAGTATTCTGATGTGAAAAGGGTTCGGATCAGACTTTAAAATACGAAAAACTATGAAACATATCAAGTAACAGACCCTTCGTGCGTAAAATTTAATTGTAACTCAAAGAAACCATACCGTGTACCCTAAAGTTTGAAATGTAGTTTGTCAATGACAAATTTTGATGAAAAGGTTCAATATGAGAGTCAACGCCTTAATCAATGCTGAGATTCATGACTAGTGGTAATTTAGGTCATCGAAAAAACGAGAAAATTTGTCATAAAAGAAAGGGGAGGGTGGTTGGTAATACATGTTTTTTAACTAAAATACTAAATAGTCATTTAAAAAAAAAACTTAAAGGGCAAAATGGTTACTTTGAAAAGTTGAAACAAAAAGTGAAAATTTGAGCTCATAATTCATAAATGTAATTTACTCTTAGAATTTATATGAACCATCAGTCAATCAAGGACTTACAAAAATATCCCATGTTACAATAATTTCTAAACCTAAAAGTAACTAGCATATATTAAATAATAATTAAAATGCCAACGGAGCATTTGAAATATCAGAAAAAAAAGTAGCAAACTGAAAACCCCTCAAAATTCCCATTGGAGCCCCTTTACGCTACATTGCCCATACGCCACCGTTGTGGTCATTGAATCCGAAAAATAGATGATTAGATGTGACAATGATAGCTTATTGAACAAGTGATATGTGATGACTGATAATCAATGTTGATGTTAGATGTAAATAAACTCCATGGGTTGCAAGAATACCCTCTTCAGGGGCGTCAGTTTACGTGCATCAGGGATAATGGCAGGAAATTAAGTAAGTTGGACCGTTTTTTGGTCTGTTCGGAGTTTTTTAACGCATGGCCTTTGGCGTGTGCTAGGGTGCTTCCTGGGAGGCACTCGGATCATTGCCCTATTATGTTGGAGGTTGTCGATCATAACTATGGTCCCAAACCGTTTAGGATTTTTAGTTCTTGGATCGGGCAACCAGGATTCGAGGAAGCAGTGATCGAGGCTTCTAATAGTTTTGTTTCGGTTGATTCCCCAGATAAGTATCTCACCTCCAAGTTTGCCCATATTAGAGCTAGGTTAAAGACATGGAGGGATGATTTCTTAGCGAAAGAAAAGGAAAATGTGAACGTGGCTTTAGCCGAATTAGAGGCTCTTGAGATTGAGATGGAGAATAGGGATCTCACCGAGGAAGAAGAGTGGATCATGGCTGAAAATCAGAAAATAGTTAAAGAAGTGGATTGTAGAAAGAAAGCCGACCTTAGACAAAGATCGAGATTGAAGTGGGCTTTAGATGGGGATGAAAATTCAAATTTTTTTCACGCCATGGTGAATAATAGGAAAGCCGTCAATGCCATTCACGGCCTCACCATTAATGGTGAATGGTGTACCAAACCTAAGTTGATAAAGAAACATGTTCTCACGTTTTTTCGAGATAAGTTTAAAGAGAGTGTTTCGAATAGACCGGAGTTGGTGTGTCAGAACATTAAAAGGATCTCTGAGGCAAACAAGAATCTCCTGATTGAGCCTTTTAGTGAACGCCAAATAAAAGAGGCTGTTTTTGATTGTGGGGATGAGAAGGCCCCGGGTCCTGACGGGATGAATTTTCGGTTCATTAAACATTTTTGGAACAGTTTTAAGGATGATTTTAGGCAGATTTTCGACATGTTTCACAACTCGGGCGCTATTAACTTAGGAAGTGGGGCCTCTTTTATTACTCTTGTCCCTAAAATCAAAGATCCGGTGTCCCTGAACAATTACAGACCTATAAATTTGGTGGGAGCGATTAGTAAGGTGATTTCGAAGGTCCTTGCCAACCGTTTGAAGATGGTTCTTGATGAAGTTATATCCGATACGCAGTCGGCTTTTCTCAAAGGAAGATACATTTTAGATGGGCCGCTTATTGTCAACGAATTAATCTCTTGGCTCAAAAAGAAGAAATCTAAGGCTTTTTTCTTAAAAATCGACTTCGATAAAGCGTATGACAATGTAAGTTGGGATTTTGTGGTAAGTATTCTCCAACAAATGGGCTTCCATAATAAATGGTGTTCTTGGGTTATGGGGATTCTTAAATCAGTGAGTTCTTCGGTTTTAGTTAACGGTTCGCCGACTTTCACATTTAGATGTGAGAAAGGTATGAGACAAGGCGACCCTCTATCGCCGTTTTTATTCTTGGTTGTCATGGAGGCATTGTCTAGTATGTTTAGCTCAGCTAAAGAAGCCGAGGTTATTAAAGGGCTTTCACCTCCTAATAATGGGCCAATTTTGACTCATCTCCTTTTTGCGGACGACGCTATTGTTATGGGAGATTGGTCTAGAGCCGAGTTATCTAACGTTGTGAGAATTTTGCGTGTTTTTCATCTATGCTCAGGTCTTAAAATTAATCTCGATAAGTCAAATTTATATGGTATTGGAGTTGGCATGGAAGAAACTGGGGATTTGGCTAATGTGGTGGGATGTAAGCCGGACAGTTTGCCATTCAAATATCTTGGTCTTAATGTCGGAGCTAACATGAACCGGATTTCTAACTGGAACCCGGTTTTAGATATTTTTCGGGCGCGTCTGTCTAAATGGAAGTCGCATCTTCTCTCTATCGGGGGAAGGGTGGTTCTTATTAAGTCAGTATTGAAGAGCCTTCCGACGTATTACTTTTCTCTTTATAAAGCTCCTAAGAAGATTGTCTTAGATTTGGAATCGATGATTAAAAGATTTTTGTGGGGAGGGTCTTCGGAAGAAAAAAAGATGTATTGGGTTGCTTGGGATACGGTAACTCGTCGTATAAAAGATGGAGGATTGGGTCTTAACAAGCTTGAAATGGTGAATACGTCTCTTTTGTTTAAATGGGGATGGAGATTTAAATCGGAAGGATATAGCCTTTGGAAAAAAATTATCGGAGCGATTCATTCAAATAGAAAGGGGTGGGAATCTATTCCTTTTAAAAAATCTCAATCTGGAGTTTGGAATAACATAGCAAAATTTTTTGTCTATACCAAGGTGGCTGCTCAGCCAATAAAAAACTTCTTGAAAGGGAATATTGGTAACGGTGTTGATGTAGCCTTTTGGCTGGATTGCTGGGTGTTGAACGAACCGCTGAAGAAAGTGTTTCCGGATCTATTCAGAACAGAATCTGATAAACGATGTTCGGTTGCTGAAAGAATCAAAGTTATTCAAGGCGAAACTTCATTTACTTGGAGCTGGAACTCGGTGTTCATAGCTGAAGGTCTGGACAGCCGTCTTAATTTGCTGATAGGCGCTCTTGCTGGGGTCCAAATCACTTCCGGTCTAGATGGTTGGAAGTGGACTGCTGATTCTGATGGATGTTTCTCGGTAAAAAGCGTTAAAAGGCTGCTGAAATCGGATACCGCTGCGAATAGTAGGCACGTTGTGGAATGGTGTAAATGGCTTCCTTCCAAAGTCAACATCCATGTTTGGAGGATGGAACTGAATAGAATCCCTACGGCTGAGGCACTGATATTCCGCAATATTGCTGTTAGTAGGGCTGTAAACGAACCGAACGAACACGAACAAGGCCTTGTTCGTGTTCGTTCGTTAAGGAAATAAATGTGTTCACGAACGGTTCATGAACACTTACCGAACGAGATTTTATGTTCGTGTTCGTTCATTAAGGAAATGAGCGTGTTCGCGAACGGTTCACGAACACAAATAAATTTGACGAACTCGACGAAGGATAAAGATGGATGGCCCAGAGTGTAGCACTCGAACTTGAATCCCTTGTTGTGGAACAGAGGTCGATCGTATTCGTGGATGTAAATAATGAGAAATGAAAGTGAAATGATGCATAAACAAGGTGAAAGTGGGTTTCCTAGTTTAATTGTTAGGGAAATAAAATAAGTAAAAGTTTAATAATATAAAAAGTACAAATAAAATATAAGAAAGTACAAAGATCTTCAATTAAAACAAAAACATACGAACATAAACAAACACAAATCAACGAATGTTCACGAACACGTTCACGAACACCTTACCGAACGTTCACGAACACAATCGAACGAACGAGACCTCTGTTCATGTTCGTTCATTTAACTAATCGAACGAAATTTCTTGTTCATGTTCGTTCGTTTATTAAACGAACGAACATAAACGAACTTCCCGCCGAACGGTTCACGAACTGTTCGCTGAACGTTCGGTTCGTTTACAGCCCTAGCTGTTAGTGATATGTTATGTCCGCTTTGTAGTTCTGATACAGAGACTGCGGAACACTTGTTCATTGCTTGTTTTATTGCGTCTACGATTTGGAATGGAGTTAGTTCATGGTGCAAGATACCTCAAATTTTTGCGTTTTCTCTTCATGATCTTCTTAGTATTTATTCCGGTTTAGATGTGTCGGAGAAGAAGAAGGAGGCGGTTCAGGGTATCATTATGGTCTCTTGTTGGAGCCTGTGGCGAGCCAGGAATAAGCTCAAATTTTCGAACGTCCCGGTCAAGATAGAAGGTATTTTAAGTGAAATAAAGGCTTTAAGTTTTTTATGGTTCTCTAAAAGATCGAAATTCAAAGGGATAGAATGGAAGGATTGGTACTCTTTTGTAAATTTGTAATTTGTTTGTAGTGTTTGTGTCGTCGGCCCGGCTTGGGTCGTCGTTGTTGTGAATGAAATATTACCTTTCAAAAAAAAAAATAAACTCCATGTAATATGGCGATTTTGGGCTAACAATGATCGATGATTATGATGTAGTACAATTAATTACACGACCTATGATGGATCCATCTGATCATCCGTTGCTTGAAAAACGTTGACTCGGTATATAAACTTCTTACCGTACATAATCTCCATGATTCAAATATATTTACAATTATCGTCATGTTAACCATTCAATTTGCTTAAATAGCTCTTAAGGATGGCTTAAGGGAGAGTAAAATAAAGCAAGAGCTTTAGACTCGTGCTTCTCTAGGACCCCAAATTTGAAGAGAAAAAAAGTTTATATGTGTACACAAAAATGATAATTGAATTATAAGCATGAAACAATTTTTATGACAAAAAAACCTTTGTATTCATTATTTGCTTTGAGCCCCCAACAAACTTGAGACGACCCTGATTATAACCCCTTATTCTATCCATTAATAATAGGAAAACAGTTTATTCTTGATCATAACAATAGAAAAAAGAAATTGGTTCATAAAAGTGTTCATTCTCATTAAAAATATATATACAGTGATTGAATCATATACAAACTTTATTTTGTGTAAAAACAATAAAATAGTAATTAAAAATCTCCATATTCTTGGATTCTACACTTTGATGGGTGTATTTTTATTCATGTAATATCATGAAACATAAACATTATACATAAAACAAAACAAATTATTGACCTTTTACTCTTTTCTTTAGGGGGCAAACAAAAAATTAAGGGCGTGTGAAATGTAAAGTGAGCCTGAAAAATCCATCAATGATGGAGGCCGATTAATGTTGGGACCGGCTGGCAACAGGGGCGGACCCAAGCCCACCCCAAGGTGGGCGGGCGCACCCCCGGGGGAAAAAAAATTAGGGCTAAATTCCGTCAAAAATCTCGTCCGCACCCCTTGGAATTTTTCGTCCGCACCCCTTCGAATTTTCGATCGCACCCTTTGAAATTTTTCGTCCGCACCCCTTAGGTAAAAAGTGTTATCAATTTATATTTTAATTTTTTTTAGTAAACTCTTATTTTTAAAAAAAATTATACTACCTAAATTATATAACTTTTAATACCTAACCAACTAAACCCAAATACCCATACATTTACCCACTTATAATTCCTAACTAGCTAGCCCACTAAGTCTTAGTCCATTAACCAAACCCAACAATATTTCAAACTATAATAAAATAATTAAAGCCCAAAACCTTAAGAAATTATATACTGCTCTCTCTCTCTCTCTCTTGCGTCCCTGCACTGCCAACGAACAACATCACCCAGCGACAACAGTCCAGCGGCCGACGACCACCGTAATCAGCCACCATACCACCGTCGTTCGACACCAAATCTAACCGGAATCCGAACACGGGTAAGTTTCTTTGTTATTTTGATGATTTTGGTTGATATTATAGGAGAAAAAAGGGTAATAAAGTTGTTAAATAGGTTTGAAATTTTGTGTGTTTTGACGTTGTTTATGGTTGTTTTTAGGGTGATTATGTTGTTTATATATTTTTAGGGTGATTACAACTTACGTTATGATTTCTAGGGCTTGAATAGTTGAAAATTAAAATTGAAACATTATGTTATGGAGCGATGAACTTATGTTATATAGAGAAAGAATTGCTTAAGAAATTAGCTTTAGATGATGTTTTGGATAGATTTCAAAAAATGAAAACCCGTAGGGCGTCGACGTTTTAATTATTTTTGTAACAAGGTTTGACATGTTTTTGATGATTATATAAATTTAGTTTGATGTTCGTTTGTTTTACATGACCCGACCCGACCCGATACGAACCGATTTTTTTACTTATATACCTAGGGGCCTAAAATTTTTAAAAATGTTCCGCACCCCCATGAAAAAATTCCTGGGTCCGCCACTGGCTGGCAACCGATTATCGATCAAAATCATTTTAAAAATTCATTACAGATTCTTTAGAGTATGTGTAATGGGGCTTTATATCACGGGGAGAAAGGCTATAGCGTCCCATAGCGCCGCCCCACACCTCTACGGGTGGCGCTATGGGGGTGATTTTTTTTGCAGGCGCTATGGACATCTGCGGCGTGATTTTTCTTGAGAGGGAGGAGTTATATAAAGCCCACTCACACACACATATATATATATACATACATACATACATAAAACCCCATACATATATATCCCCACTACACACTTAAGTTATATAAAGTCCCATAAAGCCCTCTCTTATGCGTTTCAACACTTGTCGCATAGCGCTCTACAAAGAGCTTTATGACTAGTCACACATGGCCTTATTGAAAGGTTTGTTACAAATATGCTTTAATTTTTAATGCGATGTAGGAATATACGAGTCTATTCAAAAGAAACATATAAACAAAATATTAAGTTATGTTAATAATATATTCATGTATTAAATTAAATTTTACTTAGATTTCGTTAACCCATATGGCCATATGAAAATGTGTGCATGTTAAAATAATCTTTAACATAAGTATAAAAATATTTGTTAACATTTAACCGTTTGCCTTGTTCTTTTTAATGAGATCAGAACGTTAATAAATATTTTTCAAATATTATCACTTGTTAGACAATGCGTAGTCGTTGGGGTGAATAATGTCCCACCCTATGGCGTTTTGCGCCATGTGGCAGCCCAGTCAGCAATGTGACATTATTGGGCGTTTTTATAAAAAAGGGTGTAGTGGGGATGTGGGGGTTGTGGAACATTATGTTTGTAATAAAATAAAATAAAATAAAACATTTAAAAAATCTTATTAGCCAAAAAATGGAAACTCAAATGTGATTGGCCAAGTCCCCCCTTCAGCGTGTTTCAAAACACGCCAAAACAAAATCTAGGATAAAACACGCCCGAAAACGCCCATGGGGTGGGCAAACGGTGGAATTGAGCGTTATTGGGCAATATTTTTGAAAAAATGACGCCCACCTCTTAAAGATTTTTTAAATACATATGTTACTTATACGTAAATATATTTAAAAACAATAGCTCTTTAATATAATATCACACGCTATAGCTAATGGTGTGTCTTCCATTAAAAGTTTTTAAAACACAATTTTCTTTTTTATGAACTTAAAAATTATTATATTTATCACGATGAATAGTTCACATTTTAAAGTAGCATGGGTAAATATAAAACTACTCTTGTGAAACTAGATTATTTATAACATCATGTGTAGTGGTTAACATCCTATCTTTGGGCGTTTTGCGCCATGTGGCAGTCCAGTCATCAATGATGTATTATGGGGCATTTTCTAAAATGTGTATAGTGGGGATGTGAGCATTGTGGGGCATTATGTTTGTAATAAATTAAATAAAAAAAACATCAAAAAATCTGATTGGTATTACAAAATAGAAAATGAATCTGATTGGACACAAAATGAAGGGCTGGGCGTAGAATATATCACGCCGGAAGTGATTTGGAGCAAGAACACACCCACGGGGCGGAGGTGGTGGCGTTTTCGGGCGTGTTTGTAGGGGGGGAGGGGGAACGCCCAGTACGCATGGTCTAAGCTCCCACTATTCTCACACATTTTTTCACTATAGAGAGAGAGAGATAGAGAGAGAGAAAAAATATATGAATATTAACTCCCTTATTTATATTTTTTATAATTATATATAATCACTTGTTTTCATTTTAACGAGGCTTATTACATTGAATCATGAACTTCAACTAAAAGTTTATAATCCCTCCACTTGTGGCCTAGTGTTAGAAGATTTGGGTTTTTCGATGGAGACTCAATTTTAATTCCCACTTGTTTCATATTGGGGTGGATATTGGGCAATGATGGTGACAAACCCACCAAGGGGGTTCGATCCTGAGCCGCACCCCGGTTTTCATCCGGCTGTTACTTCAGCGAGGCATCTCGTGTGGAGGCAGTACGGTTTTTCCGGGGGAACGCCGCAACCAAGTCAGACCAACCAAGCGTGGCCCTTGTTAAGACAACGTAGTCTGAGTAGATCTTGGCTAGGACCGCCGTTTAGGCGATGTGACATTAGGTCACTAAAAAAGAAAATCACCGTAAAAAAAAAAAAAAAAAAACTAAAAGTGTATAACAATTAACAAACGCGTTTTCTTCTACATTTTGATTATTTGCCATTACTAAAATATAAAAAGCTATATAAACTCGAGAAATAATTTTACATTTTAACGAAGGAGAAAAAGCAAGCCACGTGGGTGCCGGTGAGTTAACGGGAATAAACATTTAACGGCCGTTAACTTTTAACAACTTCTGCTTCAAGTCTATAAATCGACTGCTTCTCTGACTTCCCGCTTCCTCCATCCCCACATTGTCAGACTCTGCACCGGAAAAACGCACAAACACACACACACACACTGCGTGACTAGAGGCTGACAATGGCGGTACCTAACAAACTGTTCGCATTAACTTCATTTCTGCTTCTCATGCTGCTGCTTGCGACGGTTGTCGCCGTCGCCGCCGTGCACAAAAATGACGCCTCAAACGCTAGGTATCGGTTTATGTTTACGAATTGTCAGTGTTTCTTCGTTTTTGTTGAACTTACGGTACGGAATTGCTAGTTTTAGGTCGATTTGTGTAAGTTTTTATGAAAAATGTTGCAAATGAACGCGTATATAGTGAAATTTGACGTTTCTGAGCTAATTTCAGCTCGATTTTGTGAATTCGCAACGTATGTTTTCGATTTTTATGAGAAATGTTAAGAAACGAACGCATAACTGGTGAAATTTGACGTTTCTGAGCTGGATTTAGATCGAAGTTGCAGATTGTTAATTGCTAATTTCAGCTCGATTTTGTGTATTTGCAATGTATATTTTCTGTTTTTATGAAAAATGTTGCAAAAATGAGCGCACATCTGGTGAAAGTTGACATTTCAGAGCTGATTTAGGTCGAGTTTGCATATTTTTTCTTTCGTTAGATGTGCTCATTAGGCTCAGAGTTGTTGTTTAGATAAATAAGAAGCTTACATTCGAATGAAATGAACATATTATACAGCACTGCGGAAACAGAGAAGATGCAGAAACAGAGCATCTACAACTCATCAATGGAAGCAAGGTAAAAACATTCAAACACTGACTCACTGAGTCGACTCGGTTTCCTGCTTTAAATGTACTGGTTATGCACTTTTTAACTCATGAAGAACACCTCAAACGAAACAAAATCACAACCGTTGAGATTCCAAATTTCTAGATCTGGACGGTTTATTTCCGTTGTTCATCTCGGATTCCTCTTATTCATTGAATCATATATTGCATTTCTCTTTGTTCAGATTCGGATAAACCGTTTTCAGTTTTTTTTTTTTTTTTTACTTTTCACTTTTTGACGGTTATAACTGTAGAAAAGTAACACCATTGTATTTCTCTCTCACACACTAAGAACACACACATCCTCATTGTTTTTGTTTTCAAAATATACATTAAGTTTTCTGTTAATGCAGATTAAAGGATATTGAAGCTTTGAATGACAATGCTGTTCAAGATCCTGAAGAGATCGTCTCCCTCGTTGAAATGTAAGGATCTCTATGTATTAATCTGTTTACAAACGTGTAGAAATTTAGTGATTATTGGGATAAATGAATTTCTATTTAAAATAATAAAATCACAACAAATTAGCCTGGATTCACTCGACAACATTATTAAAATTGGTTTTTAGTGACATGGGGATAGCAGCAGAGCTAAGCAAATGATTTGAAGAATTGTCTTACTATTTTCGGCGTCACACATTACAAGATCTTTTGCTTAATTATATTATTTATCAGAAAAATAAAAAAAATATATTTTTTTGTTGGTTACATTTTTACGGAAGAGTGTGTGTTAACAAATGCTTAACTTATGGTAATGAAATACGTGTAAAACATTTTTATATTTGTGTATCATGAGAAATGTTATCACATATAGATATAATTTTTTAATGACAAGTTAAAAAGATTCATATATTTCATTGCTACCTAAGGTGAATAGGTGAAAACTTGTGTGACATGATTACCGGCATATAATAAGTTTATTTAAAGATATATTTTTATTTTTGTTATATTTTCTGAAATACGTTTCTATTGGTTTTACCTATTTCCTAACCATATTTCTTTTATTGGGTATATATTGTTTAAACCAACCACAACTTTACCCCTTTGTCAAATTTGCCATAACAGAGGAATCAACCCATGTGACCCTACTCTTTATAAACTGTCTACATAACTTTACACATGGTTTGCTGATTGATTTTGACATCTTTACAACCGGAGCTCCGAATAATATTACCCTTGTTCAGTTGTTCCGGTTCAACTTTAGTGTGTTAACAACTGATTTTACTTTTATCTATTCATCTATTTCCCAAGATATTCGTTTCGTATGCTATATGCATTCCTCCATGTGAAATTGTTTTGATTTAAGTTATCCAAAATCTCCAATAATTTGGCATCACATGTGACACACCATTCCCCCATGTGCTTCTAACTAGTGATGGCACAGTGATAAAAACATGTTTAAAAATCTTGACAAAAATCTATATAGTTATAAAAGTTATATTATTTTTAACACTAATGATGTTGTTTAGGAGCATGAGGAACAATACTGAGAGGAGGAAGCTAGGGTATTTCTCATGTGGGACCGGTAACCCTATCGATGACTGTTGGCGATGCGACCCGAATTGGCATCGCAACCGTAAGCGCCTTGCCAATTGCGGCATTGGGTTCGGGCGGAATGCGATAGGAGGCCGTGACGGTCGGTTTTACGTGGTGACTGATTCCCGAGACGATGACCCGGTCAACCCGCGACCTGGCACCCTGCGCCACGCTGTCATACAAACAGCTCCACTCTGGATCGTGTTCAAACGCGACATGGTGATCCAACTAAAGCAAGAACTTATCATGAACAGTTTTAAAACCATCGATGCGCGTGGAGTAAACGTCCACATAGCTAATGGAGCTTGCTTAACTCTTCAGTTCATTACTAATGTTATTATCCATGGTTTACATATTCATGACTGTAAGCCCACCGGTAACGCGCTGGTTAGAAGCTCCCCGTCCCACTACGGTTGGAGATCAATGGCTGATGGTGATGCCATTTCAATATTCGGCTCGAGCCATATTTGGATCGACCACAACTCTCTTTCTAACTGTGCCGATGGACTTGTTGACGCGGTCATGGGCTCAACCGCTATCACCATTTCCAACAACCACTTTGCTCATCACAACGAGGTCCGTAAATTTTATATATAATTTTTTTTTAATAAAATTAGTCTACAGTTTAAAGAGTTGTAATAATTAGTTTAGTAAAACAGGTGATGTTGTTGGGCCATAGTGACTCTTACGTAAGAGACAAGATGATGCAAGTGACTATTGCGTATAACCATTTTGGTAAAGGTTTAATTCAGAGAATGCCAAGGTATTAATACCAAATGACCAATTTAATTCACTATTTGTATATAATGAGAATTCGATCTGACACGTGTCATTTTGCAGATGTAGACACGGGTATTTCCATGTAGTGAACAATGACTATACACATTGGGAGATGTATGCCATTGGTGGAAGTGCAAACCCCACAATCAACAGTCAAGGAAACAGATATCTTGCACCTGTTAATCCTTTTGCAAAAGAGGTATCATACTCTACTCTAGTTCTATGTAACACTTGGTTTTTATGGGGTGTTTGGATGTTAATTTTGGAATGGGTATGGGTATAGGTTACAAAGAGGGTGAATACAGATGCAAGTAAATGGCATGGATGGAACTGGAGATCAGAAGGTGATTTACTTCTCAACGGGGCGTATTTCACCCCATCTGGGGCTGGTGCGTCGGCAAGCTATGCCAGAGCCTCGAGTTTAGGGGCCAAATCGTCTAACATGGTTGCTTCCATTACCGCGAATGCTGGTGTTCTTAGCTGTCGTAGGGGTCGCCAATGCTAGCCTCTTTTCATTTCATTTTTTTTTATGTTTTTAGTGTGTTGGTTTCACTTTCCACATATCTGTCCGTTTTGATCCATTTCCGTTGCCGTATTACGGGCAAGTTTATGAGGAGTGTGTTTTATTCACACACTCCTTTCGTCACCATGTTGTTGTGTGTCGTGCAACCTCGGCCAAGACCGAAGTGTTGTTCACAGTGTGGTTTGTGTTTTAGATCTAACTAGCCACTAGGTATATTGGTTTTAGGTCACAAAATTGGATTTTTTCGGCTTTCTTTTTTTATTTTTTCAAGTGTAATTTTGGGTTCTTGAGTCAGATACAAGTTGTAATGTCGAAGCTACTTGGTTCACTAAATGGAAAGACAGGTTTTACTTTTTATGATTCGGAATTTAGAGACGCGTTCAATACAAAAGTTTTAAGTACTAAACTACGAGAACCAGATAAATAATTAATTATTCATAGTGTATGAAAGAAATTACATGAGACATAAATGGAATCCGTTAAAACCCGTATCATAGATCACATTTAAAATTTAGAGCATTATATATATAGAAACTATTGCTAAGTAAATAGAGGGGATTACGAAATGATGGAAGCGTTGGCCTGTCGTGTGCCAAGACAAGAATCATCTTGTTCCAGCTTTTCCTCTTTGAAACAGAGGTTGGTGCGGTCATGATTTTGGTTTCTTGAATAATCATATCTTCTTTACTACCACCAAAAGGGTTCAAACACTTTTATTAATTTATATATTATTACTTTTTTTGTCAAAGCTTGTAATGATCTTGTCTCAGAAACATTAAAGAGCATTGGATCCTCCTTCCAGGTTTTGTAATTTAAATAGTAGCCACTTTAATACTTTATACTAAAGTTCTCCCTCCAAAAATCTGAGTGGGTCAACAAGAATTTTAACCCCAAACTGTTTTTACATGTTATTCTACTTGTCGGCGAGACTTGTATAGTTGTATATCCAGCCAATTCTCCGCATAGATCTTGAATTAGAAACTTGAAATTTCTATTATTTTTAAACAATTAGAATTGTACATGTGTGTTTGGTATTTCGAATATGTGAAGTCAATTAGTTTTAGATCGAGTTTCAAGGTATGAGAATCACAACTGGTAAATTTTTAACCATCTAAACTATAAAGGGTGATCTCCAATACATGAGCGAATCAGCCAACCGAACAAGTTTACATAATCAAAGCACTCCTGCCCGTGGTTGTAAAAATCCCGACTAGCCTCCGATTAGTCGCTGATTAATCGCTAGTCCTAGGTTCACCGAGTAATTTTTATCTAATCGGCCGATTAATCAGTAGGCGGTCAACAGTGGTCAAATCCAAACCCTGTAAATTCCGGCAATTAATCCTATATACTTGAAAGTATGGGTCAAATAAGGTGTTAAAACATGCCAACTTAAAAAAATAAACAAAAAATGTGTGTACATACATATAAAACTGAAAATTACATATAAAATCCCAATCCGATGATTAGCACCTCACCAGCTGACTGACGCCTAGTGATTCTTACAACCTTGCTCTTGCCTCGACAGGCATTATATTTATTATTTAAGAAAAAGCCATCCCTAAATTGGTGTGCAAAGAAAATTCCAATACAAATTCCTAAATCCGTAGTCATTTTTGGCAACAAACCAAACACCATATGATAATAGACTGCTCACATGAATTTCCAATGGGGTGTTACTATGAATGAAATAAGGTGTGGCCCTCCATGTGAAGTTTCTCATGATTTAGGCCTTTTGACTTTAGGGTGTTTACATTTAACATATAAACAGTCCATCTGCCCCATTGTACAACTCACTCATGCACAAGGTACTAGTCGAACTGATCCAGATGTCACAACCACAAATGTGGATCAAAATGGGACTCTAAAGACTAGTACAACACAGTTAATTTTAGTCCTAGAAGATATAGACACAGTTGCAACTTTGTCCTGCCAATGTACAACTCACCAATGATAAGGTGCCAAATGAGTCACACCAAAACCGGTGTCGGTATATAGTTATGACAATATAATAATATATATTAAGCTCAAGGAAACTAAAAACACTAGCTACGACATCGAAAGTATTCAAAATGCATAAAAAAACTTCATGGTGTTATTTCAGTTTTCACACACACGATTATATATAAAACATCAAGTTTTTTTTTTTCGAAATTTACGAAAAGAAAAGGCAAAATAAGGTGTTTCCAAAGTAACATATTAAAATCTTTCAACTTTGCTGCCTTTACCTTCAGGTAATGCAAATTGATAAGACACCCACAAACTACTATCTAGAGTTACAATGTTAAATGTAGAATATGAATCCAAAATGAGATACACCAATGGATATAACTTCTGACTTATATATCGAACACATACCCGGCCTCAGCAAAGTGGGATTTTACCAATGCAAGAGCTCTTGAGCGATGAGAGATCTTGTTCTTTTCTTCCTTGGGCATTTCAGCATAACTGAAACAACAAACGACATAATATTAATTCAATATTTAGTCATATGATCAAAATTATGCATGCAAGCAGAAATATCATGGGATTAGAGGTGGCAGTATGCCCAAGTATAGCAAGCTGGCTAACGGGTCAAAACAGGCTCTAGTTCAAATGGACCTTTTTTAGTATGGGTCAAAAGTCGTAACAGTCCATGCCATGTTTCCTGCAAACAACTTCGTACATGTTTTAAAAATTTATATACAATATATGTGTTAATTATGCTTGCAAAAACTATATTATTACATGAAATTATCTATATCTATAAACAAAAACAATTTAGGAGCTTATACGCAATACAAATAGAGTCAGGGTGTCTTTCAACTTATTTGACATGTTTGAAATGACAAAAACAACAGAAACCAACCTGTTGATAAGTAAATTGGTTAATATTGCCAACTCCAATGAAGATTATAATTTAAAAATAAACACAGATACGGGATTACGTTTGTTCGTAGCCATCAGGTTGGAATACGGGATCCCATCCAAAGTCGTTCGGTCCTCTTGCAGGAACAATCTTCCCCTAAAAGATTACAAAATTGCGTTAAATTATGTAAAATACGAATCAAGTGACAACATCTACAAGGACCATTCGTAAATATATGTAAATCGCATTTCAAACCACAAAAGATCAATTAAAATTGTCTAATACCAGTAAAAACACAACATGAATAAAAGTAACCGTACCGGGGTCTTTCCCACAAAAGTAAGGGGTTCAGAATCCGGCCCTATAGCTAGAGAAAATATGCAGAGAGCATACGCAGATTTATCTTCATAAGCCATCAACATATTGTTTAGACCTACAAAAGCGATTAAAGACTTAAAGTATATAGCAAACATGATATTAATAGAGCTCAAGAATGAGATTTAATTTGGAATAAAAGTTATTTCGAGTACCTTCGTGACCCAGCTTTTGGAGAAACCATTTGCTATGGATCGGCCGTAACACCAGCAAGAAAGTATAAACGTTAATGAAAGAATGGTCCAAATTTGATCAAAATCTAGAGATTTTGTATAAATACATAAAAAATCACTCATCATCTTAACAAAAATATTAAATATATAATTTTCATAATTATTTTAATCTCTAATGATGAATGATGAGTCCTAAATAGCATGTAAATTGTGAAGGATAGTTCAAAATGCCACGAGAAAACAAATTACCAACGAACCAAAAAATGTAAAAGCCAAAGGTACAATAATTATTGTCTTAGTAAGTCAAAACTCTAAATGCCTTGGTCGTAGGAAATTCAAAAAACAAACCAAGTAACATAATATTACATCCTACTTTAGAAAGTAAAGGGATTGTAGGCTATGTAGTTAATATCCCGATATATCAACCGATATATCAGTGATATATCGGTTATCGGTCCCCTGCCGAGATAGCGGTACAAAATATTGGTCGGAATATTGATACCAATAATATCAGCGATATTGTCCGATATAGGACCGATATTTGATCGATAAATCACCGATTTTCCCGATATCAGTACCATTCTTCTTATTTCTACCGTTCATTTTTCTTCTTATTGTTGCTATTAGTGTTTTAAGTCTTAATTGTTAGTTGTTACTGATAAATATTAGTGTTTTAAGTCTTAGTCAGTTCTTACCTATTACAATTGTTAGTGTTAAATTGCTATATATATAAATTTAGCATGATATTAAGATTACCGATATCCCACCGACATCTCACCGTGATAACCGATGTCTCAAATATCGGTCCTTGACCGATATCCGATATTTTACCGCATTAACTACTTAGATTGTAGGTTAACATAATCGATCATTTATTACATCATTGTTTGGTTAGTGCTTGTTATTTATCATTATAGTTCTCTTGTTTATCCATTCATTAGCGATTGACTCAAATCGTGATTTTGTTCATTTTTAGAATCTTAGCGACATATTTCTAGGGACATCAAGCAATCAAGAGCAAAGAAATCTAGAGTATTTAGGGACATCAAGCAATCAAGAGCAAAGAAATGTAGACTTAATTAAGGATATGTATGTTGAAACTAAAACTAGTGTTCGTGCACCGGTAGGGGATACTGATTTCTTTCCTGTGGAAGTCGGACTCCACCAAGGGTCAGCGTTGAGTCCTTTTCTTTTTGCGATTGTTCTAGATGAGTTGTCAAAGTCGATTCAGGAGTCAGTTCCATGGTGCTTGCTTTTTGCAGACGATATTGTGCTGATAGAAGAAAGTAAACAGAGCTTGAATGAGAGGTTAGAAGAATGGCGTGTAGCCTTAGAAGGCAAAGGTTTGAGGATAAGTCGCTCTAAGACTGAGTACCTTTACTGTGATTTTAGTGGAGCAGGTGATGAGCACGACACTCAGATCACCATTGAGGGTCAGGTGGTCCAACAGGCAACTAAGTTCAAGTATTTAGGATCGTTTGTTCAGAGTAATGGAGAGATAGACAGTGACGTAGCTCACCGTATCCAAGTTGGATGGTGTAGGTGGAGAGCAGCCACAGGGGTATTGTGCGACAAGAGGTTCCCTGATAAATTAAAAGGGAAATTTTATAGGGTGGCAATTAGACCCTCTATGTTATACGAAACAGATTGTTGGGCCATCAAGAAAATCCATGCACGAAAGCTAGAGGTGGCAGAGATGAGGATGCTAAGATGGATGTGTGGGCATACTAGGTTGGACAAGATAAGAAATGAGGTTTTTAGGGTAAGATTAGGAGTTGCTTGTATTTCAGACAAAATAAGGGAGGGAAGATTGAGATGGTTTGGGCATGTCAGGAGAAGGCAAATGACAGACCCGGTTAGAATAGTGGAAACAATCACTGTAGATGGAAGGAGGAGTAGAGGTAGGCCGAAAATGACTTGGGATGAGCGGATTAGGAAAGATTTGCTAGATTTGCACCTCTTCGAGGACATGGTCGAGGATAGAACTTCGTGGAGACGTAGGATTAAGGTTAAGGACTTTTAGGAGTGTGGCTTGGTTTTTGGTTTAGGTCCTTGTCTTATGAGTTTTTTTTTTTTTTTTTTGGTTTTTTATGAGGTGTGATATAGCTTTTTATAAGTTGTCACTTATTCCCGGCGTCGTAGTTTTACTAACAACTACTTATTTATTTAGGTGTTTATTTTTATTATTTTTCTTTTCCACATTTGTTAGTAGTTGTGTGCTTATATATTTTTGCCAGAAGCTTATGTCTTGGTTATGGTTTTGTGGAGCCGGGGGTCTCACTGGAAGCAGCCTCTCTATCCCCTGGGATAGAGGTAAGGCTTGCCTACATCCTACCCTCCCCAGACCCTACCAATAGTCGCTATAGGTGGGATTATACTGGGTATGGTTGTTGTTGTTGTTGTCATTTCTTAAACGTAACTAGTTATTTATTAAAGTTTTTTGGTTTTCTTTGGATGTTTTAGTTGTTGAACCTTACAGTTATTCATGATTATTTATTCTTTTCTTCAACTATTCAAAGCATTTCTCTCGTTCCAAAAACATTCCAACCTTTACCTTAGCAATTGCATAATGGGTAAGGTGATAATGTAGAATCCTTCAACGCACCTTCAATAATAAACGGTCCTTTTTTTTGAAAAGCCAGAGGCGCACCAAGAAAATAGGTCCCCGAGCCAAGAGCCCAAGGCGAGATGTAAAGGTACTGTACGTGAAAGAGAAAGAACACAGAAATCTCACTCTACGTTGTCAAAAGCACACAAGGCACGCGCCTAGGCGCAGAAGCGCAACGAGGCACAGCAAATGGGTTGCGCAAGAAAGGCGCAGATTCAGGCCAGAAGTTGTCTAAAACCCCTAAATAAGCCTGAAGTCAACCTAAATAAGGCTGAAATCAACCTAAAACATCCTAAACTATCCGTAAAAAGCCTAAACCCTAAAAATGATATTTTATACTATGAGCCTGGTTTAGAAAACCCTCGCTTATTAAGCGCCTAGGCTCCGGACTCGGCCCATGTGCTTTGGGCTTTTGACAGCATAGATCATACTATGTGCTTTGGTTTTCTATCAATCTACACGCGCCTCCGTCTGAATGCTTCAAGGCTCATAGCCTCATGTACAGATCTCATCCCTTCGCCTTGGCGCGCTTTTTACAACACAGAATTGGTCAAACCCGAAAAATTCTCAACTACATAATCTATGGGATTATGATTTATGTCTTAACGCTTTTATAAACGACAGGAGACCATAAAACATCACCTTAAGAAGAACCAAAACATATAAACAAGTGCAGCCAATGGAGACTTACATGTAAGGCCCTGCAAACAAACAAAACAAGAAATGATATTTTATCAGTTAATTGATCTTCATATCAACTCTAATCCTCTTCTCTATCCAATAATCATATTATCTAAAACAAAATAATTAAATTATAACTAAGTAACTAACCAGGGAGTCCCTTGAGAGCATTAAAACAAAGACAAGTGTCCTCAACCAGCACTGGCCCTTTCACCTACACACACACACACACACATTCCATATTATAAAAACTAAAACTTTGATGAATAATTATTAATAGAAATTATAGAATATGACTACTGAGTGAGTGGACCTGATTAGCAGCCAAACGAGCTTTCTCTTTGGCAATATCTTCTGGGTCGCCTTGCAATTCCGGCACTGTTATCAATCAACCATAACATAAACAAAAAATGTTGGGTTGGGTGATGATTATAAGTGAACAATATACTTACAGTCGAGTTTAAGGGACTGAAAGGGGATTGATTGCCCTAAAATCACTTTAACTTCTTCCAGCTTTTTGGCGTTTCCGGTCACGAAAGTCACCGGAGGTAACTTCACCAGTCCACTCCCCGCCACCACACGCGCCGAAGCCATTTTCCGGTTACCCTGCAGCTTTACAATTGACGATTTCTCAAAGAAACAGTCAGTCCCAAAAGCTTCTTTTGATTGCAAATTATGGGCCTAAAATTCTCAACTTGTTGTTTAGGCTAAGCCCATAATGTACTGGGTCAAGGTCGCATAAACATGTTGGCATATTCAGTCCAAATTATCCACCAACAAATGGACTTCATTAAAATAATCAATTGGTTTTCTAAATGTTCACCATGAACATGTGTACGTAGGATAAAAATGAATTTTATAATCTTTCATTTTTAGTTTAATGGTTAAGAAGAAAGTATAGAAAAAAAAAAAAAAAAAAAAGATGGGTGTAACGCTATTTTTGTAATAAAGTCAGACATCTTTTTATCTTTAATTTTCTCTCTTTACATGCAAGGCATATGCATATTCCCCTTATTTTTTTAAACATTCATAACTTTTTCATACGACATTATTTTTACAAAGAAAATTGCACCATAAAGTCAGACATCTTTTTATCTTTAACTTGAGCACCATATTGCTATATAAAAAGTAATATCTAAAAAAACCAAAAAAATTGCCTTAGATTTCTATGTTGTATAACATTTTTTTGTTGGATTTTTTGTACTAGATTTTCGTGCTACATTTTTTGTGTTAATTTTTTTGTACTGATTTTTTGTGTTATATTTTTCTAGCTGGGTATTTTTTGTGCTTTATTTTTTGTACTGGATTTTTTGTGCTAATTTTTTTTACTAGATTTTTTGTTAGGCCTGTAAACGAACCGAACGAACACGAACATAGGCATATTCGTGTTCGTGTTCGTTCATTTAACTTTAACCGAACACGAACACGAACATATAATCGAACAATTTTTTTTGTTCGTGTTCGTTCATTAAGAAATCGGGCATGTTCGTGTTCGTTCGTTTAAAGCCTAAACGAACATAAAAGAATGTTCATGAACATAAATGAACGAACACAAGGTGTGTTCATGTTTGTTCATTTAATTAAACGAACAAATTTTTTTGTTCGTGTTCGTTCATTTATTAAATAGGCGAACATAAACGAACTTCCCGCCGAACAAGTTCATGAACGTTCGGTTCGTTTACAGACCTATTTTTTGTGCTACAGTTTTTTTGTACATTTTATTTTGAGAAAACAAAATGGTGATAGTTTGTGTTTTAGGACCAAAATACTCTTCCATTCTAGCTATAAGGAGTGTAACATGTCATCTTCACAATCCTTTTTATGCTACTTAGTCAAAACTCACTTTTTAGTGAATCCTTCCCCCTACTTACACTTAAAGAAATATGTCTGTTATAATGTATCCATATGATGCTTGCACATCATCCCTTGCTCCTGGTAAAAACTATGTCGGTAATATTGTTCTTCATGTTCCATATAAGCCTTATACTATATAATATATATTTTCATTATTGTTACATATAACTAGTTATAAAAACCGTCGCCGCGTTGCAGCGAACTTCTTTTGTTATTTAGTCTGTGTTTATATGTGTTTGAAATCACTACGAGCGCGTTGCACACGGAATCACTGACAAAAATAAAAAGAAAATGTAGAAAAAAGCACTAAAAAATAACCGAAAGAAAATCAACTAAAAAAGTTGTATGGTAATGATGTTGTTCGGTAGAAGCCCGTAGTCAGAGATGAGCAAATAGTAATGGGTACCGGTACCGAATTTCCTGAACAGAAAGATCCTAAGTACCAGTTCGGTACTGACGTTTGGCGTTCCTAGTACCGGTTCGCTACTGGTTTTTACCTTCATATACCGATACCGTAACCGGTATTTTCGGCACCAATACCGATTCGGTATCAGTTGGCACCGAGCTCATCCCTACCCCTGAAACTAAAAAAAAAGTTGTACGATACCGTTGGTCAGGGGCAGACTCAATGTATAGTGAGCCGTAGCACGGGCTACGACTCAACTTTCTTGGCGAAGTATAATTTTTCTTTTAATGTCCGTTTTATTTATCTAGGATACCCCTAAAAAATGTTAGGATACCTCTAAGTGTTTGTGAAAATAAAATGAAATGAAATTTTACATTTGATGGAAACGAAAATTTATGGGAAGGAACTTGCAGGTGGCACACATTGTTAAAAAAAAATGAAGAAGATGAAGTTATATTTAAAGTTAATATTATAATATGGCATTTGGACAATAAATGAAAAGGTGGTACTATTCTGCAGATGTTAGAAGTCAAATTTAATTAGTATTCTACCATTTTTTTATCAGCTAATCAGGGGCGGATCTAGGCCACTTTTGTGGGTTCTCAGTAACCCATTCGGTTTGGAAAAAAAGGAAAAAAAAATAGTGAGAACCTCGTATGGTTATGAAAAAAAAACAGTGAAAATTAATGAAAACTAGGATTGCGACCCGCCGCATTGCGGCGGAGATTCTTTAGTTATAACTAAGTCAATCTAGGACCCGCACGTTATGTTAAACCTGTCAAACGGGGAAAAAATAGACGATGTAAAAACGTTCACCCACACACGCACGTTGCGTCGTGTTAACTCGCAAAATTTAGAACGAAACGTAAAAACGTTAAACCAAAGACACACGTTGCGCTGTGTTAAGTCACAAAATTTAGAACCAAGCATAAAGCGAAAAATTTACGGAAAATGAAAACTATAAAGGAACAAAGTTGAAAGTAAAAAAAGTTATGAAGATAGATTGCAAAAGACAAAAAGTTTTGGGTTAAAAGTAAAAAAAAACAAATAGTTTTGAGTTAAAAGTAATTTATGAAATACTTTTGGGTGAAAAGTAAAAAAAAAAATCAATTTTTTTGGAAAACACCCAAAGCCAATGTTACGACAACCATATGCATAGCCATTTTTTTTGAAAAACCCCCGAATCACACTCCGCGTTGCGACGGGGCGTAAAATGGTGTCAAATGGTACTAATGTCACACAACCGTCATCGACCACCAACAATGACTCGACCTAGGATATGCGTGTTGCGACGAACTTGTCAAACATGGAAAAATAGAGGTAAAAACGTTGAACCACACATGCACGTTGCGTCGTATGAACTCGAAAAATTTAGAACTATACGTAAAACGAAAATTTACGAAAGATGAAAAGTATAAGTAACAAAAGTTGTGATGTTAAATTGCAAATAATAGAAAGTTTTGGGTTAAGGTTAAAAAACAAATTATGTAGGGTTAAAATTGTAAAAAGTAAAAACCTTTGGGTTAAAAATAAAAAATCAACTTTTTTTTTAAAAAAACACCCTAAGCACAATGTACAAGAAGTAATAAACAAAAAAGTTACAAACTTATATATGAAATAATCTACCAAAAGAAACCCAGTGAAAAAAGGACAATATATTACTTATTTGTGTTTTTTTTTTCACTTTGTTTATTTAGAGTTAAATGTCATTTTAGTCCTTGTGCTTTGGGTCATTTTGTCAGTTTAGTCCAAATGTTTCATTTTTCGCATGTGAGTCCAAAAAGGTTTCACCGTTGCCATTTTAGTCCACTGGGTTAACTTCATCCATTTTTTCTAGTAACGAGAAGGGAAATTCGGTCATTTTATATGTAATATTGTTAACTAGAAGGCCAATTCGGCCATATAAATGACCGAATTGCCCTTCTCGGTAACAGAAAAAATGAATGAAGTTAACCCAGTGAACTAAAATGGCAACGGTGAAACCTTTTTGGACCCACAGAAGAAAAATAAAACCTTTGGACTAAATTGACAAAATGGCCCAAACCACATGGACTAAAATGACATTTAACTCGTTTATTTATTATTTTACCTGTCCCTAAACATTACTAGCCGCATAAGGCCCCTAAGGGTTTTCAAATTCTCAGAGACGACCCTATGTAAAAGAAAATTTAAAGAGCCCATTTTTATTAGTCGGCCCTTTGGGGGCCATTGAATTCTCAGGGACGGGTCTAGGTAAAAGTTTTTTTAGGATACCCATGAATTTTTCTTCTAGTTCCGCCACTGCCGTTGGTGTTCGTACATTACCCGTGATCAGGGATGAGCAAATGGTACTGGGTAGCAGTACCAAATTTCTCGAACTAAAAGATTATCAAACTCAATCCGGTACCGACTTTTGGCGTTTTATGTACCAGGCTGGTGCAGGTTTTTACCTTCATGTACTGATAACGAACCGCTATTTTCGATACAAGTACTTGTTAACACCAAACTTATCAAACTTAAAAAGTAAAAGAGATAACAATTATTATAATATTAAGATATAAAACTATAAAAAAAGCTGATATACAATTTATTTTAGTGTAGTTTACTGTTCATTTGCTTCGTTTATTAATATATAGGACAATTTAAAGAGTTCATTTTAGTTCATGTGGTTTGAGCTATTTTGCCAGTTTAGTTCAAATGTTTTATTTTTCGTTTATGGGTTCAAAAAGGTTTCACCATTGCCATTTTAGTCCACTGGGTTAATTTCATCCATTTTTTTTCTTTTAACGAGAATGACAATTCGATCATTTTAGATGTAATTATGTGAACTAGAAGGGCAATTAAGCCATATCAAAATGACCGAATTGCTTTTCTCGTTAACAGAAATAATGGATAAAGTTAACCCAGTGGACTAAAATGGCAATGGTGAAATCTTTTTGGACCCATAGGGGAAAAATGAAACCTTTGAACTAAACTGACAAAATAACCAAAACCATAATGACTAAAATGACATTTAACTCTTAAAGAACTTCATAAAAACTTTTTTTTGGTAAGCTATAACTCAAAAATATCATTCTCATTATAAATTATTATGGTAAAGATTTTAAATAAATAACTAGTATTAAGTGCCCCCGCGATGCGGCGGGGGGCATAAACCGTTCCAATTAGCACTAATGCTATACAACTACCAGCGACCAACAATACCGAAAAAGCTCGTAAAAACAAAATAAACAAAAAGGAAAAAATAACAACACTGAACGAAAAGCATATGTAAAATCGTTGAATCACGCATGCCCGTTACGGCATGATAATTTTTAGAAATTGGACTGAAATGTAAAAATAGAAAAGAATAACTAAGTCGATCTAAGAACACGCGCATTGCGACGAACCTGTCAAATAGAGAAAAATAGACGCATTGTAACAGTTCTGTCAAACGGGAAAAAATAGACGGCATGAAAAATACGGGGATCAAAGTTGAAAATAAAAATATGTTGAGGTTAAATTGCAAAAGATAGAAAAATTTGTGTTAAAAGTAAAAAAATAAAACTAAAGATGTTAGAATGCAAAAAATGAAAACATTTGGATTAAAAGTGAAAAGTATAGTAATTTTTTTTTTTTGAAAACTCTCTGATCTTAGAATACAACTCACTAAAGTACCAACATGTTACAAATTTATAGTATGGTAATTGTTTCAAATACAAAGTTGAGAATGGTTCACATGATGATTAAAGTCCAAATTAACCTATTTTGATTTGAATTAATTAAATTGATACAAGTGAAGCCCAAAAAATAACATTGTTATGCACAATACAACACTAATGCATCATATACAACTACTTATTGCCTAGTTGTGTTTCAAATTGATAGTATATAAATGTTTTATTGGGCCAGGTAGGCGACGGCTTAGGGCCAAAAACCTAAAGGAACGCAAAATTTCTAATTTTTTTTATTAAAAAAGCTCTATATTTAGTTTTAACTAGCCAATATTTTTTAATATTTGGATATACAACCATTTTGTAAGGCCCAAAATTTAAACCCAAATTCAATAACTAGTAGTAAATGGACCACTCAGTTTTAATAGGTTCAACTTTAAAACAAATCAAACCCAAATTAAGTATTATGGGTTTTTAATTTTTTATCTCGTCGGGGCTCAAATTTTTTTAACATTCTCGGATACGGGTCTAATGTTTTTGTTATATGATATTAACCTATGTAAAAATCACGATAAATCAATTTTAACTTAAACCGATTTTTTGAGAGATAAATATGACACTGACACGTGATATTGTTTGGAATCATTTAGTAAAAAATTACAATAAATCAATTTTAACTGAAACCAATTTTTTGAGAGATTATATGATATTGACACTTGACTTTCTTTGAAACCATTTAGTATAATAACGATTAGGATTAAGATTATTATGAGCTTGAATATATTGACACGTGACATCCTTTGCTATCATTTAGTATAATAACGATTAGGGCTAGGATTATTATGAGCTTGAATTATTATTTGGACCGATCTCGTTTAATGTATTGGATCCAAAGGCGGACCCAAGTGAAGGCTTGGGTGGGCGGGCACTCCGCTTAAAAGAAAATTTGTGTATTTTTATGGGCAAAATTCTCGATCACACCCCTCAAAAGTTTAGTTAAACTCCTTGTTGGTACCCTCAAAAGTTTAGTTAAACTCTTGCAATGAGTGGCATTTAAACATATTGGGCCATGTTCAAATGATCTAGTAAAATATATGAAGAACTAGGTTATAACCCCGTGTATTACACGGGGTTGAATAAATAAATTTTATATACTAAATAATAAAATATTATATTTTTAAAAACCTTATTTATCGTACGGGATGAATAAATTAATTTTACATACTAAATAATAAAATAATATATTTTTAAAAACCTCATTTATTTTACGGGTTGAATAAATATAATTTTATATATTAAATAATAATAAGTTATATCTATAAGAACCATATTGTACGGGTTTAATAAATGTAATTTTATATACCAAATAATAAAAAAATTACATCTTTAAAAATATGCGCATTACACGGTTTGAATAAATGTAATTTTCTGTACTAAATAATAAAACATATATATCGTTAAAAAAACCCTGTGTTTGGTTTTCGTGATAAAAATAGATTATTCTGTTGTTGCAAAATTTATTAACGAAGTCTCAATAAATTTAATTTAAAACTCCCTAAATGTATAAATGATAAATAATATTAGTTAATTTTATTTTAAGTTTCGTAAAATCTATTTGATACCAAGTTAAACAAAACGTTCAAATATAACGTTCAAATCTTCCTATACTAATAAATGAAAATCTTTTCTGGACACGTGTCACTCTCTTGTGCTTTCTCACCTTATTTTTCTATTTATATCCCATATTAAATAATAATAATTTTAAACAAAATATTAGATAAGAATAAATATATAGATAAGGATAAACGTTTGTTTTATTACGATCATATTAAATAATAATAATAATAATAATAATAATAATTTTAAACAAAAAATTAGATAAGAATATAAACGTTTGTTTTTATTATAACCATAGTAACTAATAATAATTTTTTTAAACGATTGAAATTATGGTAAATTAGGAATTAAAGGTTCCCGTTTGATATATATTTAATAATTGTATTATTGTTTTTTCACTAGAACTAAATAATTATTCTAGGTCGGGCATATGCTTCTATCAAATTGTAAGTGTTTTATACGCATCACTAGCTATAATGGTAGGCATACTGTTATAATTGGTTTAAACCCATTATTTATTGCACATTGCATCAACATGTAGAAAGAACACCATTTTTAAATATGACAATTCTATACTCCATTCAAAGAGAATTTAATTCTCGATTTTACGGTATAATTCATAAAAATGATGAAACGTATAAAAACTTGGGGATCGATCTCCACCTTTTTGTACCGTAAACTCTCTTGAATACAAATTTAAGACGAGTGTTTTATGAATGAAATAGACAAGTAAGTATGAAGGTGCATAAAACTAACTAAAATAATTGCATCTCATGATTTGAATGTATCATAAAAACGAGATTCAACCCCATATAATACAAGTGTTTTTAATCTAATCTAAAAATAAATAAAAAACAAAGTAAAATTTTATAACAAAATAGTACATCAAAGTTCATTTTTAGAAGATAAATCTTGAAGACTGTATGTGTTAACATATGACATTATATTTTATTCAACACATACAGTATACGAGTTTTTTAATGATATATCTTTTTATTATTTATTATATAGAATTACATTGATGCAAAAAAAAAACAAAGTAAAATTTTATAATAAGTAAATACTACATAATGTTCATTTTTAAAAGATAAATCTTGATGTATAATCACAGAGGGTTATACTAGTAAAATTATTAACGGAATCATGCGTATTAATTGGTTAACTAATGAACCATGGTGTATAATCACAGAGGGTTATACTAGCATGTAACCTAGTCCAAATGAAGCTCTTAGGTATTTCTAAATCATACCAAAACGGGTCAGAACTGAAAGTCAAAGTAAAAGTCAAACTATGCGACTTTCGGTTTCGAACCGGGTCTAAACAGGGAATTGTCGGGTTGAACATGTTTAGACATGTTCTTACACTAATTACCAAGTTATATTAATGATCAAACAGGTTATATGTGTTCTACATTGCTAATTATGCATAAATTAGAATTTAAGTATCCTGTTCACTTTTTATTAGCAAGTTTGACCCGACATTTGACCTAGTTAGAGTGGGAATCAGGGGGAACCCTTTTAAGGGTTTATTACCCACATAATTACCAACTTATAACTACTTTTAATTAGAGATTTGACTGAGCCATTATTAATTAATCTCGAAGTCAAACCGTAATTACGACGGTTTGACTTTTAGCTAAATAACTAAGCTAAACTCAATTAAAGAAGGTTAAGCAAACTTACAAGAGTCCTATGCACGAATTATGACCACTTGAGTCTGCTTTGGAGCTCCAAGAATGATCAGAAGTTCAAGAGAAATGTGTGAAGAACTTGTTGCAACAAGGGTCCTTTATATAGTGATTTAATCATCACAAAATGTTGACACACAAGTCTACCACTGACCATAACTCACTAACAAGTGTCCTTAGTGCTTAGGGGGTGCCTAGGGGTCGTCCAAGATGAGGAAATTCGGTTAAAGGTCGAGCAGAAAGCACTTAGCAGGCAAAACCCAAGAAAATCGGAACTGGCAGTCCCTCGCATGACGCGAAGGCCCCCCCCCCCCCCTTGGGGCTTCGCGTGGCGCGACGCCTCCTCTGCACAAAATCAGAATTTTTGATTTATTGCGTTTTGATCCTTGGCTCTTCAAACTTCGTTTAGACTTTTGTTTCTTGCATCTTGAACCCTCCAAATTGATGTTTAAAGGCTTTAAGACAAATACCCATTTTGTTAAGTCCCCGGTTAACTTTATTGTTACCCGAAAAGTCCTAACTTTCAACGTTGAAGCTTTAACCCCTCACATACGAATTTGATCACAACTTGCTCATACGATAACGAAAGTTTATGAAATTTATATCGTGTATTCTAGTGAGCATAATTAACCGTTACAAAGCTTCGGGTTTGTCAAAAGGTCACTCAGAGGTATAACTTAAACATGTTGACACATTTAACCCCTGTAGTTTGTAATCTCTCACTTTCTTTCATATTTAGATCCGTATGATCCATGATTTATCCGTTTGAAGGTATGAGCATCATGTAGGGTTAATGTACAATATATTTATTCACTGTTGACATTTAGAACTCGTATATACTCATACTTTTCATGTTTGTCAACTTTAGTCCTTTCAGAACATTCTTTCACACGTTCAGTCATGTGACACGTGTCAACACATTATAGGACGTGAATTTTCGAGGTGTTACATCCTCACCCCCTTAAAAGAAATATCGACCCCGAGATTTACTGAAATAAATAAGGGTACTTTTCTTTCATCGTGGAATCAACCTCCCACGTGTATTCGGGACCTCTACGGGCATCCCATTTGACCTTCACAATAGGCACATGCTTCCTTCGAAGCTTATTAACCTGCCGATCTTCAATCGACAATGGTTTTTCCACAAATTTTAAGCTCTCATCTATATGCACATCTGTGTGTGGTATAACTAGTGATTCATCAGCGAAGCACTTCTTCAGATTGCAGATGTGGAACACATTGTGAATTCCACCGAGCTCTTCAGGTAAGTTTAACTTATAGGCAACTGACCCGACACGTTCGATAACCTCGAAAGGTCCTATGTATCTCGGGCTTAGCTTGCCTTTCTTACCAAATCGCATCACCCCCTTCCAGGGTGATACTTTAAGCAACACTTTGTCACCTACTTCGAAGTGAAAAGCTTTACGCTTTGGATCTGCGTAGCTCTTCTGCCTATCTCGGGCAGCTTTGAGACGGTCACGAATCTGGACAATCTTGTCCGTCGTTTCAAAGACTATCTCTGGTCCTAATAATTGGACATCTCCAACTTCCGCCCAACAAACGGGCGTTCTACACTTTCTACCGTATAATGCCTCAAAAGGCGCAGCCTTAATGCTGGTATGGTAGCTATTGTTGTAGGAGAATTCGATTAACGGTAGGTTCTTATCCCAACTACCACCCAAATCGATCGCACATGCACGTAGCATGTCTTCCAACGTTTGAATAGTACGCTCACTCTGACCGTCTGTCTGAGGATGGTAAGCCGTACTAAAATTTAAACGCGTGCCCAAAGATTGTTGGAAACTTTTCCAAAAATGTGACGTGTATCTAGTATCCCTGTCGGAGATAATAGACACATGTATACCATGTAAGGCTACAATCTTATCGACGTATAATTGGGCTAACATATCGGAGCTATAAGTCTCCTTGATGGGTAGGAAATGTGCTGACTTAGTCAGTCTATCAACTATCACCCATATTGTATCATTTCCTTTCCTTGTCTTAGGTAACTTGGTGATAAAATCTATAGTTACCATTTCCCACTTCCACGTAGGAAGTTCAGGCTGTTGTAGCAAGCCTGACGACTTTTGATGCTCGGCTTTGACTTGCGCACATGTCAAGCATTTAGCTACATAGGTGGCTACAGACTTCTTCAAGCCTATCCACCAATAATTTGCCCTTAGATCCTGGTACATTTTATCGGCTCCAGGATGAACGGAGTATTTGGAACTATGGGCTTCCTGGAGGATGACATCTTGAAGTCCTCCATAAATTGGAACCCATATTCGTCCATTTAATCTTAGAATTCCGTCCTTGCTAAGAGTTAACTGCTCCTCAGTTACCCCTAGCTTTTCGTTAGGATAGTTAGCTTCCAACACAGCTTCCTTTTGTGCAACTAACAACCTTTCAGTCAAAATGTTCTTTATCTCCATGCGCTTGGCATTGATTCGGATGGGTTTCACCCTCTCCTTTCGACTCAAGGCATCGGCGATTACATTCTCCTTGCCGGGATGGTATCTGATTTCACAATCATAATCATTTAAAGTTTCCATCCAACGGCGTTGCCTCATGTTTAAATCCTTCTGATTAAACAGATGTTGAAGGCTCTTGTGATCAGAATAGATCACACACTTGATACCATACAAGTAATGCCTCCACAGTTTTAGTGCGAATACAACGGCACCCAATTCCAAGTCATGGGTGGTGTAATTATTTTCGTGCACCTTTAACTGTCTTGAAGCATAGGCAATAACCTTGCCTTTCTGCATAAGCACACACCCCATGCCAGTGTGCGATGCATCGCAGTAAACCACAAAATCTTCTATTCCATCTGGCAATGTCAGTACTGGGGCGTTGCTCAACTTTTGCTTTAGGATATCAAAGGACTCTTGCTGCTTAGGGCCCCAAACGAACTTTACTTTCTTCTTAGTCAAGGAAGTTAGGGGTGCAGCAATCCTTGAAAATTTTTCAATGAAAAGCCTTTAATATCCTGCCAATCCCAGGAAGCTACGAATATCTGTAGGCGTCTTCGGCTCTTGCCAGTTCATAACAGCTTCAACTTTAGCGGGATCCACTTGGATACCACGCTCACTCACCACGTATCCAAGGAATTGGACTTCTCGAAGCCAGAATTCACACTTAGAGAATTTGGCATAGAGCTTCTCATGATGTAGCAGTTTAAGAATACAGCGAAGGTGTTTCTCGTGGTCAGCTTGGTTCTTCGAGTAGATAAGAATGTCGTCGATGAAAACGATGACGAATTTATCTAGGTAAGTCTTGCAAACGCGATTCATGAGATCCATGAACGCGGCAGGTGCATTAGTGAGCCCAAAAGGCATCACTAGGAACTCGTAATGACCATAACGAGTCCTAAATGCAGTTTTGTGCACGTCTTCATCTCTAACCTTCAGTTGATGGTAGCCTGACCTTAAGTCAATCTTCGAGAAATAACTTGCCCCTTGCAATTGATCGAACAAATCGTCGATCCTGGGCAAAGGATATCTATTCTTGATTCTGACCTTATTAAGCTCACGATAATCGATGCACAGACACATCGATCCATCCTTCTTCTTGACAAACAAGACTGGTGCTCCCCATGGAGATGAACTAGGTTTAATGAAACCTTTGGCTAGCAATTCATCCAGCTGTGTTCTCAATTCCCTCATTTCGGTTGGTGCTAACCTGTAAGGTGCTCTAGCAACAGGTGCTGCTCCAGGGATGATATCAATTCTGAATTCCACTTGCCTATCTGGTGGCAAACCAGGTAGTTCTTCCGGAAAAACTTCTGGGTATTCAGAAATGACGGGGATGTCTTCTATCTTTGGTTTAGGCTCACCAATAATCACTTGTGCCATGTAGATGACACAACCCTTCTTTAAACACTTAGAAGCTTTGAGCATAGTCACTTGCTCAGGTAGCCCATACTGGGTATCTCCCCGAATGGTAAGTTATTCACCAGACGGAGTCTTTATTACCACTTGCTTTTTGTTGCAGACGATTTGGGCCTGGTTATGAGATAACCAGTCCATACCCAAAACTATGTCAAATCCGGCCAATTTAAAGGGAAGTAGAGACAGAGGAAAAGAGTGGTTCTTAATGGATATAACACATCCATCTAACAAAGTTGAGACGGTTTCTAGTGTGCCATCTGCTAACTCCACCTCATAATTCACACTTAAGGTTTTGACAGGTAATTTTAACAATTCACAAAACTTATTATCTACGGAAGACTTATCAGCGCCTGAATCAAAAAGTACTCTTTCATAGACATCATTTACAAGGAAAGTACCTGTAATAACGTTGTCGTCTAGAACCGCTTCCTTTGCGTCCATTCTGAAGACCCTAGCATTGGTCTTCTTGGCCTCTTCAGGCTTCTTGGCGTATTTAGGGCAGTTGGTTTTAATGTGCCCCTTTTCATTGCAACTGTAGCAAGTTGCATCCTTCAGCTTTTTGCAATCCAAGGTTTTGTGGTCCTTGGACTTGCATATACCACAAGCATAGGTTTTTGACTGAGTGTAACACCCCGAAAATATAAACTTTACATTAGAAATATAAAGTTAATAAATAAACGAGCACTTACTAATTTAGAACATTAACCTAGTTAGTAATGGTCTTGAAATAGCTCAAAGTAGGGTTATATGCAAACAAATTAAACATTTATCAAAGTTGAGGGGCTTAAGTGCAACAATTGAAACTTGATGTGTTAATAATTAACAAAAACAAACCAAACACCCCTAATTAGGGTGTCTGGTCGATCAGGAGAGAAGCCAGGTCGATCCCAAGCTCCCAAAACTCTAAAATCACAACAAAACTCTCAAATTGGATATGTAAATCTGGTCCAAAACGAAATTCAAGCTTAGAATCGTGATCCTCATCGCAAGAGGATTGTAAGGTATGTGAAATTTGATGTAATCTATCAACTTGAAATTCTCATGATTTTGAAAATCTGAAATTAGATGCTTGCATGTGTGTTGTTTGATATGATTAGAGATGATGTAGTGTCTAGAAGTGAAACCTAGACAACTACATATGAAATCATGCCCAAATTCTGGAAATTTTAAGAATCCATGGAAGCTAGGTTATGGGTTTTGTAAGATGAAGATGAACACTAGGGTTTAGGATGATTATCCTAGTGTATTTTGATTTTTGAAAGTGATTTTCAGAAAATATGATGCTTAAAACACTATAGGATGGCTCTATTGTTGTCAAGTTAGCTAATTAACAAGCTAAGAAGTTGATTTCAAAAGATATAAAAATTCTGCACATGAAGTGTTTGATGAAATGCCTCTATGAAGGCTTAAAACTGAAATTCTGAGCTTAAACGCATAATCATGATGTTTTGGTGAATTATGCGAATTATGATTTAATTAGAGTTCTAAAACGCATTATGAATGAACTCTATAGGAGCGGACGCAGGAGCGTCGAGTGGACAAGCGAGTGGCGAACCACGTTTAAAGGGCAAACTTTGAAGGTATGTAACTTGTTCCGTTACATTTATTTTGTCGGATGATTTAAATATGTGATTGAAATTGCATAAGAGTGGTTTTGAAGTAAGCCTTGAAGTTGTAATATTGATTGATGACTTAAGTTCGGTTGATGCGCGTTGGTAGTCGTCATATAGGAGGATTTCCTTAGACGAGCCAAACGGGTCAATTAATCAAGTGAAACATGATATGTATATACTCCGGAATACGATGGATAGTGTTATGATATTGGTTAATATTTATCACATGTTTAGAAATACTAGAATTTGGATGTTATGGGTTGATAGAAAAGCAAATTATAAGATTTGTTGGAATAAGTTGAACCAAACGAAACTAAACATTTATTTCCAGGTCTTACCGTAAATTACGGTGATACCGTAATTTACGGTAAAGGTCATAATTGTTATGGTGTATTCCTCCTGGTTTACGGTGATCAGACATCTTCAAGACTCACCGTAAATTACGGTGATACCGTAATTTACGGTAAATTCAGAATTGTTATTTTGTGATTATTAATTCAAATGTGATGTTTATCATTATGATTATGTTATACAATAACGATCAAAACTAATGGGTTTAATGTTTTGATCATAGGTAAATTAGTGAAGCTTACGGATGGCGATCAAGTGATAAAGTGAAGAACCGAACACTCGATTCTGAAGCTTCCGCAAATGTTTAAATCTTTTGTAGCTTTTGTAGATGGATTGTAAACACTTGTTAAATAATTTTTGAAACGTTTTAACTTAGTCATTAGTTGACTAAGTTCTTTGTTACCTATGATCTTTGTTAAAGAATGATGTGTAATTAAACTATATTTTGTTTAAAATTAAGGGTTTAAAATTTAGGGTGTTACAAGTTGGTAATCAGAGCTCATGGTTGTCAATAAGTGTTCGGTTCAAGCTTGATCGATCGTCCGGTAAGAATTAATTTGTTTTGTTAATAAATTATGTACTACGTATAAGAATGATAAATGGACAGTATGCATGAAAAAAGGTGTATAAGCTCATTCAAAACATGAGTGATCAAATCAAGTTACGGACTTGATTAAATAGAAACATGAATGATCAAATCAAGTTACGGACTTGATTAAATAGAAACATGAATGATCAAATCAAGTTACGGACTTGATTAAATAGAAACATGAATGATCAAATCAAGTTACGGACTTGATTAAATAGAAACATGAATGATCAAATCAAGTTACGGACTTGATTAAATAGAAACATGAATGATCGAATCAAGTTACGGACTTGATTAAATAGAAACATGAATGATCGAATCAAGTTACGAACTTGATTGAGTTAAAACAAGAATGATTAAATCAAGTTACGAACTTGATTAAATCAAAACAAGTAAAGCATGTGTTACAAATAGAATGTTTAACAATCTATGTAAACATTTCAGAAATCGAGATGGCTGATGGAGACAATGATAATGCGGTGCCAAGAGTCACCGAACAAGTGAGGGAAGTGATTGCCGAAGAGGTTGGAAAGGCGATCGAAAACAGTTTGTCGGACTTTATTGATAAAATCCAAGACACGGTTTTATCAATAGTAGAAGATAGAATCAAGAAACTGGAAGATGACTCAAATGTAGTAAAGGAAAAGCGTGGAGAACGAAAGCCTTGCTCATACAAGGAATTCGTGGCCTGTAAGCCACCAATATATAATGGAGAGGTTGACCCAATAGTGTGCCAACGATGGCTAAGTGATATCGAAGGGGTCTTCGAGAGGACCCATTGTGACGAAGGAGACTACGTAGCCTATGGCACGGGCCAACTAAGGAGTCAAGCGAAAGATTGGTGGGATAACAAGAAGAGAGAGATCGGTATTGAAGCCGCTAAAGTCATGACATGGGAGGAATTCAAAACTCCATTCCTTAAACATCATTGCCCTAAGGCGGTTATGAACAAAATCAAGGAAGAGTTCATGCAACTTAGGCACAAGGGCGAGACCATAGACAAGATTACGGCAACGTTTATGGATAAGATGAAGTTTTGTAATGATTTGGTGACAAACGAAGAACAAAAGGTCTATTACTACCATAACATGCTAAGTGCGGAATATAGAGAGTTCATAACTCCTTCAAAGTACGAGACCCTTACCGAGATTGTTAACGCTGCTCGGGAAAGGGAGATTGAATTGAAGAAGAGTATAGAACGGGGTGAACGAAGGGCACTAGATGTGAATCCAAGCCCTACCAAGAAAGCAAGAACGAATGAATCCGCAAAGAGATCAGATGCTAAAGGTAGCACATCAGGTTGCAAAATTTGTGGGAAGAATCATAAGGGCGAATGTCGTTACAAGGATAAGCCTTGTCCCATATGCAAGAAAAAGGGACATATGGCTATGTCATGCCCGGAGAAGGTGACGGTTTGTTACAATTGTTATCGAACGGGTCACAAAAAGTCGGAATGCCCGGAACTGGTTGGAAAGAAAGATGGGCAAGAAGCGAAAGATGAAGCCCCGAAAGCAAAGGCAAGATCTTTCCAACTAACTGCCGCAGAAGCGAAGATTGAACCTGACGTGGTCTCAGGTATATTTGCTGTAAATTCAATTCCTGCACATGTGTTGTTTGATACGGGTGCGAATAAATCCTTTGTTTCATATGGGTTTATTCGACATCCTTCATTTGTTTTAACCAAATTACCTATGCCTTTAGAAGTAGAGATAGGTAATAACAAAAGTTTTATTGTTTGTGATGTATGTGAAAATTGTAAACTGAGCATTGATGACGAAGAATATTTGATAAATCTAATCCCGATGTCGATGGGAGAATTCCAAGTAATCGTGGGGATGGATTGGCTATCTCAATATCATGCGAAGGTCGTGTGTTTTCGCAAAGAGATAAAACTAACATCTCCGAGCGGAAAACACGTCACCATTTATGGCGAAAAACGAGGTAACCCCATAGTATGTTCGATGTTGAAGGCTCACAAGCTCATGAAGCGAGGATGCAAGGCATTCATAATTTATGCAAATGAGACCGAGAAAGAATCACGAAAGATTGGAGATGTACCGGTAGTACGAGATTATGAAGATGTTTTTCCGGAAGATTTACCGGGGATACCGCCTGAACGGGAAGTAGAGTTCGGGATTGAATTAATTCCGGGCGCGAAACCCGTAGCAAAAGCCCCGTACCGACTTGCACCGTCGGAATTACAAGAGTTGATGTCCCAAATTCAAGATTTGCTTGACAAGGGATTCATAAGACCGAGTGTGTCTCCTTGGGGCGCACCGGTGTTGTTTGTGAGGAAGAAGGACGGGAGCATGCGCATGTGTATCGATTATCGGGAGTTAAACAAACTCACGGTAAAGAACCGATACCCGCTCCCGAGGATAGATGATTTGTTTGACCAACTACAAGGTGCGAGTTGGTTTTCAAAAATTGACCTTAGGTCGGGGTATCACCAACTAAAGGTCAAAGAAGAAGATGTGCCGAAGACGGCTTTCCGCACAAGATACGGACATTACGAATTTCTCGTGATGTCATTTGGGCTAACAAATGCGCCCGCGGCTTTCATGGACCTCATGAACCGGGTTTGCAAGCCAATGTTGGATAAATCGGTCATCGTGTTTATTGATGACATCTTGGTGTACTCGAAAAATGAAGCTGAACACGCACACCACTTACAAGAAGTGTTAGAGACACTTAGACGAGAGAAGTTATATGCAAAATTCTCTAAATGTGCCTTTTGGTTACGAGAGGTGCAATTTCTCGGCCATGTCATAAATGCCGACGGAGTTTTGGTGGATCCGTCAAAGATAGAGGCGGTGTCAAAATGGAATCCTCCGAAGAACCCTTCGGAAATTAGAAGCTTTTTGGGGCTTGCTGGATATTATAGAAGATTCATTCAAGATTTCTCCAAGATTGCATCGCCGCTAACAAAGCTAACCCAAAAGAAAGCAAGGTTTATTTGGGGAGTTGATCAAGAAAAAGCGTTTCGGACGCTAAAGGAAAGGCTAACTCAAGCTCCGGTACTGACATTGCCGGACGGAGTCGAAGACATGGTGGTTTATTCGGATGCTTCATTATCGGGGCTCGGTTGCGTGTTGATGCAACGGGGCAAGGTAATAGCCTATGCCTCGAGACAATTGAAGATGCACGAGAAGAAATATCCCACGCACGATCTCGAATTGGCAGCGGTAGTGTTTGCATTAAAAATATGGAGACATTACTTGTATGGGGTAAAGTGTACCATATTCACCGATCACAAGAGCTTGAAATACTTCTTTGATCAGAAGGAGTTGAATATGCGGCAGAGGCGATGGCTAGAAATGGTGAAGGATTACGATTGTGAGATACATTATCACCCCGGAAAAGCAAACGTGGTAGCGGACGCTCTAAGCCGAAAAGCGGATTATGTCCCGATACGAGTATGATCGATGCAACTCGTGGTAACCTCGGGTATACTTGAACGAATTCGAGAGGCGCAATTAGAAGCAGTAAAAGAAGAGAATTGGAAGAAGGAAAGAATAATTGGTCAGTTGAAAGACTTGTCCGAAGGGAATCATGGGTTGAAGACTCGATCCGGAAGGATATGGGTCCCACATACCTGTGGAGTAAAGGCGCTTCTACTAGATGAAGCTCATAAATCCCGTTATTCAATTCATCCGGGTGCGACCAAGATGTACAATGATTTGAAACAAAATTATTGGTGGCCCGGAATGAAGAGGGATGTGGCAAAGTATGTGGAAAAATGCTTGACATGTTTACAAGTCAAGGCGGAGCATCAGAAACCCTATGGCAAACTCCAACCGTTGGAAATTCCGGTTTGGAAATGGGAACATATTACAATGGACCTGTTAACCAAACTGCCTAGAACAAATCGTAGTTTTGATGCCATATGGGTAGTGGTGGATAGACTGACAAAAAGTGCTCACTTTATTCCGATTCGTGAGACTTACACGTCAGAAAAGATGTCGGAAGTCTACACCAATGAAATAATAGCCCGTCATGGGGTGCCGGTGTCCATCGTGTCTGATAGGGATACCCGGTTTACTTCGAAGTTTTGGCGAGAATTCCAAGAGCAAATGGGAACCAAATTGTTCATTAGCACCGCGTACCATCCTCAAACGGATGGGCAAAGTGAAAGAACGATACAAATATTGGGAGACATGCTACGGGCGTGTATAATCGACTTTGGAGGCAGTTGGGATGTTCATCTACCGTTAGTAGAGTTTTCGTATAACAACAGTTACCAATCTAGTATTAAGATGGCACCATACGAAATGCTTTACGGTAGAAAGTGTCGAACTCCGGTATGTTGGGGTGAAGTGGGTCCACGTGAACTCGCCCACCAAGATATAGTGCGAGCCACAAATGAAAAGATCGATAAAGTTCGGGCGCACTTAAAAGCGGCCCAAGACAGGCAAAAGGCGTATGTAGATAAAAGGAAGAGGCCAATTGAATTTCAAGTCGGTGACATGGTCATGCTAAAAGTGTCCCCATGGAAAGGTGTTATTAGATTTAGAAAGAAGGGGAAGTTAAGCCCAAGGTTTATCGGGCCATTTAAAATTATCGGAAGAGCTGGCAAGGTAGCTTACCGTCTTGAACTACCGGAGGAGCTGAGTGGGATCCATAACACGTTTCACGTATCTCAGTTAAGAAAGTGCCTAGCAGACGAAACGACCTATATCCACTATGATGATATCGAAGTGGATAATAGTCTAAATTATGTGGTAAGACCAATTGAAATATTGGACAGAAAGGTCAAACGTTTACGAAATAAGCAAATTGAACAAGTCAAGGTAAAATGGGAGCATAGAAAGGGTTCGGACACTACGTGGGAGTCCGAAGAGGAGATGCGGCGTCTCCACCCTACCTTATTTGGTACGTACTTTGGTTTCGGGGACGAAACCCTTTTAAGGGGGGTGGACTTGTAACACCCCGAAAATATAAACTTTACATTAGAAATATAAAGTTAATAAATAAACGAGCACTTACTAATTTAGAACATTAACCTAGTTAGTAATGGTCTTGAAATAGCTCAAAGTAGGGTTATATGCAAACAAATTAAACATTTATCAAAGTTGAGGGGCTTAAGTGCAACAATTGAAACTTGATGTGTTAATAATTAACAAAAACAAACCAAACACCCCTAATTAGGGTGTCTGGTCGATCAGGAGAGAAGCCAGGTCGATCCCAAGCTCCCAAAACTCTAAAATCACAACAAAACTCTCAAATTGGATATGTAAATCTGGTCCAAAACGAAATTCAAGCTTAGAATCGTGATCCTCATCGCAAGAGGATTGTAAGGTATGTGAAATTTGATGTAATCTATCAACTTGAAATTCTCATGATTTTGAAAATCTGAAATTAGATGCTTGCATGTGTGTTGTTTGATATGATTAGAGATGATGTAGTGTCTAGAAGTGAAACCTAGACAACTACATATGAAATCATGCCCAAATTCTGGAAATTTTAAGAATCCATGGAAGCTAGGTTATGGGTTTTGTAAGATGAAGATGAACACTAGGGTTTAGGATGATTATCCTAGTGTATTTTGATTTTTGAAAGTGATTTTCAGAAAATATGATGCTTAAAACACTATAGGATGGCTCTATTGTTGTCAAGTTAGCTAATTAACAAGCTAAGAAGTTGATTTCAAAAGATATAAAAATTCTGCACATGAAGTGTTTGATGAAATGCCTCTATGAAGGCTTAAAACTGAAATTCTGAGCTTAAACGCATAATCATGATGTTTTGGTGAATTATGCGAATTATGATTTAATTAGAGTTCTAAAACGCATTATGAATGAACTCTATAGGAGCGGACGCAGGAGCGTCGAGTGGACAAGCGAGTGGCGAACCACGTTTAAAGGGCAAACTTTGAAGGTATGTAACTTGTTCCGTTACATTTATTTTGTCGGATGATTTAAATATGTGATTGAAATTGCATAAGAGTGGTTTTGAAGTAAGCCTTGAAGTTGTAATATTGATTGATGACTTAAGTTCGGTTGATGCGCGTTGGTAGTCGTCATATAGGAGGATTTCCTTAGACGAGCCAAACGGGTCAATTAATCAAGTGAAACATGATATGTATATACTCCGGAATACGATGGATAGTGTTATGATATTGGTTAATATTTATCACATGTTTAGAAATACTAGAATTTGGATGTTATGGGTTGATAGAAAAGCAAATTATAAGATTTGTTGGAATAAGTTGAACCAAACGAAACTAAACATTTATTTCCAGGTCTTACCGTAAATTACGGTGATACCGTAATTTACGGTAAAGGTCATAATTGTTATGGTGTATTCCTCCTGGTTTACGGTGATCAGACATCTTCAAGACTCACCGTAAATTACGGTGATACCGTAATTTACGGTAAATTCAGAATTGTTATTTTGTGATTATTAATTCAAATGTGATGTTTATCATTATGATTATGTTATACAATAACGATCAAAACTAATGGGTTTAATGTTTTGATCATAGGTAAATTAGTGAAGCTTACGGATGGCGATCAAGTGATAAAGTGAAGAACCGAACACTCGATTCTGAAGCTTCCGCAAATGTTTAAATCTTTTGTAGCTTTTGTAGATGGATTGTAAACACTTGTTAAATAATTTTTGAAACGTTTTAACTTAGTCATTAGTTGACTAAGTTCTTTGTTACCTATGATCTTTGTTAAAGAATGATGTGTAATTAAACTATATTTTGTTTAAAATTAAGGGTTTAAAATTTAGGGTGTTACACTGAGTCTGTGAGTTCGACTCGAGTCTGCACTTTCCAAAGTGCTGTTTCTTGCAAATCTTGCATTTGGGCTTCTCACCAGAATGATGCCCATCTTTCCTTGACTCGGATCCTTTCTTGTTGTCACCGTTCCCACGGTGCTTCTTGTTCGACCTCCGTGAACTATCATCTTCACGTTTTCTCTTCTCAGCCTCCTTATTCCTCAGCGATCTTTGCCTGACCGCATCCAAAATGAGGGACAAGGATATGTCAGCTACAGATCTAAAAGTAGCTGGCCGAGAAGCCTTCACGCTTGCCTTGATTTCCGGGGCTAAACCACCGATAAAACGAGCTATTCTTTTTGGTTCCGGGGTTACCAGATACGGAACCAACCGGGACATATTGTTGAAGATCGTGAGGTAAGCTTGACAGTCAAGGTTTGTCATCACCAATGATAGAAAATCAGACTCTATCTTCTCCACCTTATGCTGAGGGCAGTAATTTTCCCTGATAAGGGCAACAAATTGTTCCCATGACATATTGTACAATGGGATTTTCCCGGTGGCTTGAATCAGTGATCTCCACCAAGCTAATGCTTCACCCTTAAATGATTGCGACACAAACTTGACCACATCCCTCTCAGCGCACCCGCTGATATCCACAACTGTGTCCATCTCATCTAGCCATGTCATACAGTCGATGGCTCCTTTTTCCCCAGTGAAGTCCCAGGGCTTACATGAAACAAAGTATTTATATGAGCAACCCTTCTCACGGGGTCCTTGGTTCAATACAATGTGTTGAGATGGAGCACTGTGGTGGTTTGAGGAGTGTCGATCGTCATCTTTCTTGGGTTCTTCCTTCTTGGAAGGTGGCTTTGTATGCGGTGTAGATAGGGTCCTACTCCGAGTCCCACTATACTCTTCGTACTGCCGCTCAATGCCTTTGTAACTGCGTCGTCTACCAACGCTTTCAATTCAGCACCCGTTAGATTAATCCGGGCGTTATCAATATTCTCCACGGGATGGCTATTAATTTCGTCTGAGTTAGCCATTTTAATTGAACTGTTATAGAAAACAAGGACAATAGTTTATTTGGGAGTTTATTATGGAATTGCCCCTTAGGGTAATTCATTAACCATGGTAACAAAGACCATATTTGGTTAATTTGTTAAGCATATTTATTTAGGATTTCTATTATAATTTATCCTAATTATAAAACAATAACAGTTTTATTTGTGGCACAAAAGGCCTAGTCACAAGGACATTTTTAAATTATAAGCTATGATTTCAGAGAATCAAAGCATGAAGGTTTGAACCTAGTTCGTTACCTTTATCTGACAGGGAGTCATCGCTACCACTGTCTTTTGGCTCATGTAGAAATGAGCAAGGCCCGTAGGCGTTATATTACCAACGTGTGCTCAAAATATGATCATCTTAATTGATGATCTAACCCATGATTCAGAGATCATTAAATTGGGTTAGGAATCTGTGGAAAGATCCTTATATAAAATAACGTGTGTGATTTTTAACAAATCACTTCTGCCAGGAGTGTTAACATGTTTTCAGATGTTAACTGGGATTTGAATCTTTTTAAACAGGTCTTACCATCATGGCCAGGTCTTCATAATGACACTCATGCTAGGTTTCACACTTAAGATTCTTATTCAATATTTAAATAGGCAGATATTTACTAAAAAGGAATGATTTTGATTTATTTATTTCATATAGTATATTTATGCAGATAATAGCAAAAATGAAATTTATAAACTTACATTCCGTTAATTTATTATAAGGTTACACGTCGCCCTAAACGGGACTTTTTAAATAAACAAACTTACCCACGCAGGGGTTTAAAGAAGGATTTACCCACGCAGGGGCTTAATAACAAATATACCCACGTAGGGGCTTAATAACATAATAGTCCACGCATGGACTTACATAAATAACATAATAGTCCACGCAGGGACTTAAACAATAACATACCCTCGTAGGGGTTAACAGAAAGACAGACCCACGCAGGGGTCAAAACAAACAAACATACATACCCACGCAGGGTTTATACAGCAAGACTGGCCCACGCAGGGGCTCAACAACAATTGGAAGGATTCAGTGGTCCTTTTTGCTCTTCCCTTTGATCAAGCTTGTCAATCCTTGGAAGAAAGTTTGTCGCTCCCTTCGGTCTCTATGAAATTCTCGTTCCACATGGTCCAACCTTTGAAGAATTTCTTCTCTTTCAGGTGGGGAAAACCGTGGCGGTTGCGATTGTTGCCGGATGATAGGTCTTGCAGGTATTTGGTACCCATGTGTTGGGTACCCTACTCCCCATGGATCTCCATACGGTCCTTGGGTGTTATAGTTAGCCGCTACCAAGTATGAGTCGGCTTCTGCGTAGTTGTAGTTGGTGTGCACTGGCTGTTCAAACGGGTTATACGCCATGGAACCCGTGTATGCCGGAATTGGGTTATCAAAGCCCATAGGCGGTGGTTGCGGTGCAACTGGGTGTGAGGGTCCACCCATTTGTGGGTCCTCCTGAAGTGGCGGGTAATGGCTGCCACTCGATTGGCGTGGAGAACTAAAATGAAAGTCTCCCGCTCGCGCAGACATGCGCGCTCCGGTTCTCCTACGCCTTGGCGGTTGCGGAGGTACCGGTTGAACTGGTGGCGGTGGCGTGACTGCCACAAATCTTGAATCCTCAGAGGGATCCTGTTACTGCTGCTGCTGCTGAGGAGGTGAATGGCGAGGAGGTGTATAGTACCATTCGTGCCGGGTAAACATAGCTTGAAAGCTGTCTGGACCACCGTAGGGTGATCCGTGGAAAGAAGATCCATCAGAGATCTCTATCGGGTGGTTTGGTGTACCACTGGCAGGTTCGACGGGATCCGTGTCCTCGTCCATGTCCATAGCGTTATCTCCCGAGAAGTGGTCATCCGGTCCCAATGGGTTGGAACCCACTGGTTCTTGTAGGAAGTTTGCCGGGTTAAACCGGCCCCTAAAGACAGGTGTAGGGTCTCCAAAAGAGTGGTGCGATAAGGATCGTTGTAACGGTATGTAGGAAGGTTGAGGGTTGTTGGGTTCATACTCCGACTGTGGTCCATAAGGGTTATGAACAGGAGGTGTCGAACTGTGCGAAACCGATCGTCTAGCCGGTTCGAAGAGGTTCCTCCGGTTCTGTCGAGGGTAGTCGCTCTCGGTGGCAGAAGGAGCTCGCGCATGCGAAGGTCCTGCCTCGTTGTCATTGGGGGCGGTGATTGGCCCCTTGCCTCGTCCTCTTCTTCTAAAGAATCTTGGCGGCATTTTCAATCCAGTCAATATAACATGAGATAACAACAACAATATACATAAAATAAAGGACAAAACAAAACCAAACAAGGTAGAATTTGTCCTATGTTATTTGTCTAGACTCGAAAGTTTAGATATGTGCAATTGTGTCATTGAGATTAAACACAAAAGGCTAGTGTTTAATTCACTCAATGTTGGCTCTGATACCAACCAGTGACACCCCGATTTCCACGTGTCACCGGTGGGCCCGGCAGGGGAGTATCGTGACGTGGTTGGCAACATAATAGTCAAACAACACAATATATAAATATGCACAGCGGAAGCAATTAAGAAATATAATTCAACTTTAATAATATTGTAATATCGTGTATCACAACAGTTGAAAGTTTGTCCACAAAAGGATAAAAAATAAATAATAGTTCAACAGACGGTAGGCATCTTAAGCTTGCGAGACTTCTAGTGATGCTAAGGAGAAATCCCAGCCAATTACGCTTAGTACCTGCATTTAATCTTTTTGGGAAAATACGTCAGTTTACACTGGTAAATACAATCAACTGACTCATTTTAGAAAATGATTGAAAATTGATTTGGATGCACGTGACATAAACATTTTATTTAACTTGGGAGAATTATTTAAATATATAATCTTGTGAACGAATTACATGTTCCTTGTGCGTTCAGTGGCCCGGACGTACCGGGTTAAAGATCAATAAACACACCACATTATTCTTTTGTGCACTGACGGGTGTACGCCTACACCCCGCGCTTAAGTCGTGGCCATTTCGTAAAATGATGCCAAGGATATCCGGGACATGGTCATTAACCCCCCAAAGGCTTTAAGTAAACAAGACTGTTTAAATGAGCCGATCAAATTATTCAATTAACCACCCAACGATGGAAGATTTGATGCCCGATCAAGCGGTATTCTATATACCGTAACCCAAGCCCGTATAGGGAAAATAAGTTAAAAGTATTTACCTGAGCAATGTAATAATCACAATAAGCAAAATGCAAGTAGCTTTTACTGGTACTCCTAATCTGGAACGAAGGTTTATAATAACCTATTAGAATCTCAACGGGTCTTTAGTTAAGCTTAAGCTTAGACCGGTTAGTTTCAAGGATACGGTTCGTACGCACGATTAAGCGAAGACCGGATAGAATATGATTTGGACCCAACAAGTATGAAGACTTGTTTAATATGGGTATATTATACGCATTCTGGATTTTGAGATAAAACCGATAGGGTTTGACCCGTTTCGGCTAATTTATGTAAACTAGTTACATAAACCGAACCGAACGCGTAAAAAGCGTAACGGGTAATAATGAGAGCCATTTACATGTTTCCTAAGTTAATATGCTCCAAATATGTTGTGACATCAGTAGGATATCATTTATTATGCCCGAAATGAATTTAAACACAAACTATGCCCCGTAGGGGTAGTTTGGTCATTTATAGGGTGATAAAAGAGTTTAAGTAGTATCCTGAGTTACAGGTCTGATGTAATCAGCAAACATAATCAATTTGCTAAGTTATATCAGTAGGGTATTGTATATATGTGAAATTTATCAATTATAACCAAATTATGCACCGTAGGGGCATTTTGGTAATTTCACATAAGCCGAAAAGCTCAAAACTGAAGTCTGAGTTAAACAACTTTTGTTTACTGTTAAAATATTATAATTTGCCTCAAATATAAGTAGGTATCACCCTTGTATATTTAAAATAGTTTTAGTACATACTATGCGTTAAAAACGCTTAACAAGGCGATTAGAGGCCATTTCCGGGTTCGATACATAAAGCTGATATTTTTATTATTCCAGGAGGCTTAAAATAATTTATTTATCATGTGTGATCAGTAGCAAAAGGTTTGGAGTCGTTTAGATATGTAAAACTCATTTTATGGCCCGTAAGGGCAAAACCGACAATTACCGGATTAAGCCTACGACTATGAGTTATGCTCAGCCTAAAATTAATTAAAAATCTTCAAAAATCCCAAAATAATATATTACATCAATGGGTAATAAGTTTGATATCAAAAAGTAGGTTTAAATAGGCTATACACTAATTACGCCGTTTAATTAACATAAAGCTTCTTAATTACGCTAATGAGCATAACTCTCAATCTACACCTCAAACTGATGTCAAACTTTGCATACAAGTTTATATATCAGTAACTAAGGTTTCTACACTTTTACATTTTCACAAATCACGTTTTAAAGCGAAAAGGGCATAATGGTCAACATATGAGCAATTAACGGAATCATGCGTATTAATTGGTTAACTAATGAACCATGGTGTATAATCACAGAGGGTTATACTAGCATGTAACCTGGTCCAAATGAAGCTCTTAGGTATTTCTAAATCATACCAAAACGGGTCAGAACTGAAAGTCAAAGTAAAAGTCAAACTATGCGACTTTCGGTTCCGAACCGGGTCTAAACAGGGAATTGTCGGGTTGAACATGTTTAGACATGTTCTTACACTAATTACCAAGTTATATTAATGATCAAACAGGTTATATGTGTTCTACATTGCTAATTATGCATAAATTAGAATTTAAGTATCCTGTTGACTTTTTATTAGCAAGTTTGACCCGACATTTGACCTAGTTAGAGTGGGAATCAGGGGGAACCCTTTTAAGGGTTTATTACCCACATAATTACCAACTTATAACTACTTTTAATTCGAGATTTGACCGAGCCATTATTAATTAATCTCGAAGTCAAACCGTAATTACGACGGTTTGCCTTTTAGCTAAATAACTAAGCTAAACTAAATTAAAGAAGGTTAAGCAAACTTACAAGAGTCCTATGCACGAATTATGACCACTTGAGTCTGCTTTGGAGCTCCAAGAATGATCAGAAGTGCAAGAGAAATGTGTGAAGAACTTGTTGCAACAAGGGTCCTTTATATAGTGATTTAATCACCACAAAATGTTGACACACAAGTCTACCACTGACCATAACTCACTAACAAGTGTCCTTAGTGCTTAAGGGGTGCCTAGGGGTCGTCCAAGATGAGGAAATTCGGTTAAAGGTCGAGCAGAAAGCACTTAGCAGGCAAAACCCAAGAAAATCAGAACTGGCAGTCCCTCGCGTGACGCGAAGGCCCCCCCCTGGGGCTTCGCGTGGCGCGACGCCTCCTCTGCACAAAATCAGAATTTTTGATTTATTGCGTTTTGATCCTTGGCTCTTCAAACTTCGTTTAGACTTTTGTTTCTTGCATCTTGAACCCTCCAAATTGATTTTTAAAGGCTTTAAGACATATACCCATTTTGTTAAGTCCCCGGTTAACTTTATTGTTACCCGAAAAGTCCTAACTTTCAACGTTGACGCTTTAACCCCTCACATACGAATTTGATCACAACTTGCTCATACGATAACGAAACTTTATGAAATTTATATCGTGTATTCTAGTGAGCATAATTAACCGTTACAAAGCTTCGGGTTTGTCAAAAGGTCACTCAGAGGTATAACTTAAACATGTTGACACATTTAACCCCTGTAGTTTGTAATCTCTCACTTTCTTTCATATTTAGCTCCGTATGATCCATGATTTATTCGTTTGAAGGTATGAGCATCATGTAGGGTTAATGTACAATATATTTATTCACTGTTGACATTTAGAACTCGTATATACTCATATTTTTCATGTTTGTCAACTTTAGTCCTTTCAGAACATTCTTTCACACGTTCAGTCACGTGACACGTGTCAACACATTATAGGACGTGAATTTTCGAGGTGTTACAAGTTAATTCGATACGTTTTGAGCCAAATCGAGATGTTTCAGCCGGTAACAGGTCAGGACGTTTTGGGCCGCTAACGGGGCAGGTTGGGTTAGGATGTTTTAGATCGTTAACGAGTCGGGTCTAGACGTGTCAGGTCGATGCTATGTCATAGGGATGAGCATTTGGTACCGAGTACCGGTATCGTACCAACCATTTTCGGTGCCGGTACCCGTTATTCCCATTTTTCGGTACTGGTACCGGCATTTTGGTTGATTTACTTGTACATACCGGTACGGTACCGGTTCCCATTTTTCGGTACGTACCGGTACTTGTTAATCCCTACTATGTGGGGTCGCGTCGGGCTGTTGCAGGTCGGCGCGAGCTAATAGGGTTGAATTTTTATGGGTAGGCGGCGTGCCGGATCGGGGCGAGGCGTTGCGTGTTGGCGACGGACGAGTTCGGGTGGATACATTTTAGACATAGGATACCAGTTAAAGATTCCAATGACTTTATTTGAATTCCTTCTAAATTTGGAAAGATTTTGAACTCCTTTAGTTTAAGGAATTTGAAGGAATTCATTTCAATTCCTTTGCTAACCAAACAAGATCAATAATGGAATTGAGATTCCAATTCCTTCCTTTGTTGAACCGAACAACATAAGAAACTGAAACTAAATTTCTAATTTTCAATTCCATCCAGATTCCGTTCCATTTTGTGAATCGGACACTACCTAATAGTTTTGTCAGTTGAACTCAATCACCACCCAGTGAACCTCTTTTTATTTAACATGTTTTATGTCGGAAACTTTTACCTATCAACGATTTATTTTAACTAGTTAAATTTCCGCCCGCGCGTTGCGGCGCGGACCCAATGACTGCAAAACGCGTGTCAGTAACGGCAAACAGATACCGAATATCAAAACATAAATAAAACTGTCGTGAAAAGGATAGTCAATCCGTCCTAAAAAAATCGATTTTAAATAACCTAATATATAATAATAGGACCCACACGTCCTACACGTTGGAAATTCGGTTGTTTTCAATTCAGTTATTACGGTGCTAACACGTTAAAATATGGATGAGCTCGGTACCGGTAGCGGCACCGAAAGTACCGATCCGGAAAATCATCGAAATTAGGTACCGACCCCGAAAATGCTTGGTACAATACGGTATGGTATTTGAAGGTAAAAATCAATGAATATAGGTATGGTGCTAGACCGGTGTCGAACCGAAAGTAACGATTATGAAAACGCCAAAAGGTGGGTACCAAATTGGTACCGAAAATGATTTGGTATAGTAAATTTGGTACCGATACGATACCGGTTTGATTACAGGATTTGATACGATTTTCTCATCAATAATCTAAATATCCAAGTTAATTTTACATGCTACAATTCATTCATTACGTAAAAAGACAAAAAATAAAGTAAAATAAGTTGTTGTGTATATAAAACCTTATTCAAACGAAATACAGTTTGTGTATGAAAAGTAATCTAAACTGTGCAATTACTTGTATTGCTACGTTGCTACAGGATTTGATGAGCTCGGTACCAACCGGTACCGAAATACCGTTACCAAAATCCCCAAAAGTGGGTACCGGTACCGAATATACCTGGTACGGTACGGCTTGATACGGTCGGTACTGGTACGACACCGGTATTTGAGGGTAAAACCTGATGAATACCGGTGCCTAACGGATACAGAAAATACACTCAGTTTGATAAATTTGATACCGGTACCGGTACCCGATACTATTCACTTCTCTTCTTAATATGGTTACTCTTCAAAACACTCAAAATTTAATATAAGGATAATAACAAATTTAACTTGTGTTGTTTTTATAATTTCCATTTTCAAATGATTATGTAATTCTTCGTCGCTAAAGGTTTCAAACTTTGTATTTAGTAGAATTGGTTTTTCTATTCAAAAGAGGGTGGCGGCGCAACTTGTTGCCCGACTACCTGCCATTGCTTTGTAAAAAAAAATTATAAGATAATTATAAAACAATTTATGTAAAAGTTTGTTACATTTTGTATTTAGTAGAATTGGTTTTTCTATTCAAAAGAGGGTGGCGGCGCAACTTGTTGCCCGACTACCTGCCATTGCTTTGTAAAAAAAAAAGGGTAAATTACATTTTTCGTCCTTTATGTTTGTACCGGATTGCAACGGACATCCTTTAACTTCAATAATTACAATCACAGTCCTTTATTTACAAAACTCGTTACACTCTACGTCCTTTAGTACTAACAAGGTTAAAAATTTCGGTTAAGTTTATTCACTTAAGGGTATTTTGGTCAATTCATAATTTTATTTAAATGCTTAATAAATAAAACCAAAAAATTACATATACCCTTCATCTTCCCCAATTTCCTAACCCTAAAACTCTAACCACCATATCTTACCACCACCACCCCATCCTCCCGCCACCACCACCATCACATATAACCCATAACAATGTCAATAATGATGCATAAAAACCTGTAACTTTTCACCCTAATCAAGATAACTTCAAGTTTAAACACAAATTTCAACAAATAACATCCATTTCAAAAGTGGGTGTAATCTAAAAATCAGAACCATCGAGAAACCCACAAAAATTAAACAATGGGTGCAAGATTGGGGGTTTTAACAAATGTCGACATCAAGATCTTCCAAAGGAATCAGATCTGACCAAAAACCACAGTCGTCATGGCTCTAACTCGTCGAAGCTCCGGTCTCCTAAAACCTCTCTCCTCCGCATCCTCCTAAAACATCTCAGGGGTCGGTAAACCGTCGATCGACGCCAGACTCGTCGGCGGCTGACCCGGTTTCGTGAACTCGTTCATCACTACCATGTGTTGTATCAGTGGGTTGATCAGGACGATCCGGTTCGATTCTTGTTCTGGAGATGAGAGTTGTTGAGACTCTGCGGTGTGGCGATTTGGATGGATGGAGGTCGCGATGTGGCAGATCTGGATGGAGGAACTGTGACGGTGTGGTGGATCTATATGGAGGCGGTGGTGTGGTGGATCTGGTGGTGGTTGTCACAGTGGTGGTGGGGTTGATTTGAGAGAGAGATTGGAGAGACAGGAGATTGAGAGGTAGAGGATGAGATATTGTTTATTTTCTTAAATATATTCCAAGTATAATAGTAAAATTACTAAACTACCCTCATGTGCAAGACACATGTTATATTTAACTGAAAATTTTAACTTAGTTAGTGCTAAAGGACGTAAGGTGTTATGAGTTTTATAAAAAAGGACTGTGATTGTAATTATTGAAGTTAAAGGCTATCCTTTGCAATTCAATACAAACATAAAGGACGAAAAGTGTAATTTTTTCAAAAAAAAAATTATAAGATAATTATAAAACAATTTATGTAAAAGTTTGTTACGTTTTGTCTCGATCACAACACCTTCATAAGATTTCAAGAAAGTTTTTTTTAAATAAAATATTTTGTTTAAATCAAAGATTTGTTGGGTTAAGTTGACGTCTAACAAGCTTCTGTAGGTCTATTTTTTTGAATTTAATGGTTTAAAGACAACACCTTCGTCTACATGGTGATTCTTCTTATTTCATCTCCCCATGATATTTGTTTATTATTTTCTATTACCGATTGTTTGTTTTACATGATATGTCAAAAAGATTTGTGTTCTTGAAAAGTTATCAATTGATTATTATAATTATTATTCATTACCGTTTGCATGTCTTTTGAAAGATACGTCGATTACTATTATTTGTTTATTTAAGGTTATTTAGTCAATTTCATAAATTTGAACATCTGCTGGAATATGTTTGAATTCCTTGTGAATCCAATTTAGTTCCTTACATGGTCTACCAAAAAAGTTTTTGTACTCGACTACCTCCAAATTAAATTCCTTCAAATTTATGAACCAAACAAAACCTAATTTAACCACTAAGCCTTCTGCTTGAGTGATAAGCCAATGATTTTTCAGATAGGAAGTCATGTGTTGGAGTCTCGTTTGGGATAAATTTTGTTTGGATTTTAGTCAAAAAAATTTCATAGTTGTAGGTTTGCTCGTGGGAGGGTGGGTCAGGTCCCCACGTTCTGTTTTTTCGGGTGATCCATTTACTAGGGTAATCCCAGAAGTCCGGGCGTTTGCTGTTAAGAAAGGGTCCTAATTCCTAATTCATGCATTGTCATTTCCAAATTGGATTTTTAATTAGGTTTTGTTAAGAGAACCCTAGATTTTGTTTAATTTTCATTAAAATATGGAATTAAATTAGAAAAATAATAACTAGTTGTTTTATGTACACATTATTTGAGGTCTACCCATTTTGATGTTTTCTTTAAAGAGTTGATTGACATTTTCGAATCTTTAACGTATTTGGGTGATGATATTAAGTTTTATACAGTATCCTTATTTAAATATGTATTAATGTATTATAATACTAAAAATACAATAAAGTTAAAAAAATAGTAATGTAAAAAAAGATTCGAAAGTGGGTTGAGGCCCTGAGGGGTTTTAGGTTTCCGAGAAGACGACCCTTAAAATTCGGGCTATGCATTGTCGTGCTCCGCCGTTGCCTTTTCTCTTTTTTCAAATTTGGCCCCACTAGTTTATATTATTTTATAATACACCCCCTTACTTACTTCACCAATAGTTTAACTACAATAACTTTATGCCTTATTTAAGGTGTAAACACGACAAATCACTCGTGTGGTACGTAAGATTGGTTTGTTATATTCTCAAAATTGAAGAGAGCATGAACAAGTTCGAATTTAAACTCGCTCAAAAATAAGCATGTCTAATGAACAACGGGTTCAAACCCGAGCATCTTGTATCATATTTGACTAGGGCTGCAAACGAACCAAGCGTTCGGTGAACAGTTCGTGAAGCGTTTGGCGGGAAGGTCGTTTGTGTTCGTTCGTTTATTAAACAAACGAACACGAACAAAAAATTTCCGTTCGTGTAGTTAATGTACAAACACGAACAGATGTCGTGTTCGTTCATTTATGTTCATGAACGTTTGGTACCGTGTTTGTTTATGTTCGATGCTTATTAGTATTTTAGTTTTTATATTTTATTTAAACACTTCAAAATTCCAAAATTAAATATTTGATAATTGTCAGTGTACTATATATTTTGTTAACGAACGCTTGTTTGTTTCCATTTGTGTTCATCAACGTTCGTTTTTGTTCCTTGCCTAAAATTAACAAACGAACACAAACAAATTCATTTCCTTAACAAACGAACACGAACACAAAATCTCGTTTGGTAAGTGTTCATAAACAGTTCGTGAACACATATATTTCTTAACAAACGAACATGAACAAAGTCTTGTTAGTGTTTGATTGGTTCGTTTGCAGCCCTATATTTAGCTGTGTTCGTGAGAATAGACGATTTTAAATAGATTAAAGCCCCGCCAACAATGTTAATTTTCCAACAACAAAAATCTACATTATTCATTTGTGAGTAACATGTGTAAAGCACGTTTATTTAACCTTAGAGCTCGGATTGTTTCTTAAATATTTGGTCGCTAATATGGTCGCTAACTTTCGGCGTAATGAAGCAAACAAATGTAACCACCACTCTTCCATCGCCACTCTCTACAACACAAACATAATAAAATGTTACACAAACACAACAACATGAATTAATAGCCTATAATATTGCATTAAAAAATCAGAAATATGAAACTTGAATTAAACAGTATAACATGAGAATAGACAAAAAAAACATGTGCATCTCAGGCTCAGAATAGGTAACCGTTGCAGCTAAAAACCGAATGACATATGTAACATCTCGTATTTCCGTATTCCTATTTTTAGAAAGTTCGTATTCGTATTCTATTTTTAGAAACCTTACATTCGTATTTCAATTTCAATCTCACAATATGAGGCGTTAATCTTAATGAAATTCATGTTTTATACTTATCATGTTAATATCCACACTTGTTCGTTATCCAAACAATCATCCAATACGCGTTTATAAGCGAAACTGAGACTCATTATACTTTTGGAACGTCACTTATACGTACATCACACTTGCATCATACTTTGATACCATTACCATGCTTGAAAATTAGCAAAAAAACACAAGTATGTACCTCAAATATATAAAAAAAACAAAGTTCAGGGGCCAAAATGAAAGAAAACAAACTTTCATGGAAAATGAGCACGTCGCGCCCCGTGGGCAAATGATCCCTTGCTAGCCGCGGGGCGCGAGCGAGCCTAATCCGCAAAAACTTGTTTCCTGCATGCGGGTTGGTCCATTTTGTCACCTCTTTTCCTCACCAATCAACATCTGAACTCCATTAAACATTAACCCTAAACATCTACTATATAACCAAGTCTCCATTCACTTGTTTTCACTTTTCCAAACCCTCAAACACTCTCAAAACTCCCTATAATCAGCTGGAATATAAAGTTTGGGCAGATTCTACTTAAGTTCAAAAGTGAGCTTCTGTAACACCTCGAAAATTCACGTCCTATAAGGTATTGACACGTGTCATAAGCTTGAACGTGGGAAAGTATACTTTAGAGGGACTAAAGTTGACAAACATAGAAAGTAAGTGAAAATAAGGGTTCAAAATGTCAACAATGGATAAATATACTTTACAATAACCCTACATGATGTTTATACCCTTAGACGGATAAATCATGATCATACGAAGCTAAAAGTGAGAGGTTTCAAACCACAAGGGTTAAAGGTGTCAACATGTTAAAGTTATACCTCTGGGTGACCTTTTAGCAAACCCGAAGCTTTGTAACAATTAATTATGCTCACTAGAACGCATGATATAAATTTCATAAAGTTTCGTTATCGTATGAGCAAGTTGTGATCAAATTCGTTTACAAGGGTTAAAAGCGTTAATGTTGAAAGTTTGGACTTTTCGGGTGACAATAAAGTTAACCGGGGGCTAAACAAAATAGGTAAATGCCTTGGAGCCCTTATATGTCAAATTAGAGGGTCCAAATTGCAAAATAAAGGTTACTTGACCTTTCGGAAGGGCCAAGAGACATTTATGCAACAAATGGAAAAAAGGAATGGCTGATCAGAAGCCTTGCGCACCGTAGGCATAAAACCCCTACGATGCGCAAGCATGTGCCAGCGACCAGAATTTGGCTGTTGGCTGTTTTAAGCGTTGCAACTCACTTTCATCCGTTTTTCCTCATCTTACTTGGCCCCTAAACACCCCCTAGAACACTAGGGACACTTGTTAAGATGTTGTGGTCACTCATAGACTTGGGTGTCAAGAATTTGTGGTGATCTAAACACTATATAAAGCCAATAAGTTGCAACACATTCTTCACACTTCACTTGTGCAATTCTGGAGCTTTTGGGAGCTTAAGAGCAGACACAAGACCTTCCTAATCAAGCTTAGGACTTCAGTAAGTTTTCTAATCTTTCCTTAGTTTAAGTTTTAGCTTAGTTTAGCTTAAAAGTCAACCATCGTAATTAAAGGTTGACTTAACGATTAATCACAAATGGTCCAGTGATTAGTCGAATCAAAGGTAGTTATAAGTTGGTAATTATGTGGGCTTTAAACCCTTAAAAGGGCATCCACTGATTCCCATCCTAACTAGGTCATTTGTCGAGTCAAAGATGATTAGAAAAAGTCAACAGAAATGTAATCTTTCGTTTAACGCATAATTAACAATGTAAAAGGCGTGTAACCTATTTTACCATTCATATAACTTGAAAATAAGCATAAGAACTTGTCTAACCTTGTTTGATTCGACAACTTTCCGTTTTGAACCGATTCGGAACCGAAAGTCGCAAAGCTTTGACTTTTGCTTTGACTTCAGTTCTGACCCATTTTTGTATGATTTGGAAATGCCTTAGAGCTTCCTTAGGACCAGGCTACATGTTAGCATAACCCTCTGTGGTTGGTTCATTGATTGACCCATTCGTTTACGCGTTTCCGTTAATAGCTCATATGTTGACCATTATGCCCTTATTACCTTAAAACGTGATTTGTGGAAATGTAAAAGAGTAGAAACTTAAATTGCTGATATATAAACTTGGATGCAAAGTTTGACATCAGTTTGACTTGTAGATTAAGAGTTATGCTCATTATCGCAAAATGAAAGCTTTATTTAAATAAAACGGCGTAATTAGCGTATAGCCTAGTTAAGCCTACTTTTTGGTTTCAAACTTAATACCCACTGATGTAATATATTATTTTGGGATTTTTAAAGATTTTTAATTAATTTTAGGCTGAGCATAACTAGTAGTCGTAGGCTTAATCCGGTAATTGTCGGTTTTGCCCTTACGGGCCATAAAATGAGTTTTACATATCTAAAGGACTCCAAACCTTTTTCTACTGATTAGATATGTTAAATAAATTATTTTAAGCCTTCTGGAAGTATAAAAATATCAGCTTTATGTATCGAACCCGTAAACGACTCTTAATCGCCTTATTTAGCGTTTTTAACGCATAGTATGTATAAAAAATTATATTGAACATACCCGGGTTGATACCTACTGATATTTTAGGCAAATTATAATATTTTAACAGTAAACAAAGGTTGATTAACTCAGACTTCAGCTTTGAGCTTTTCGGCTTATGTGAAATTACCAAAATGCCCCTACGGTGCATAGTTTGGTTATAATTGATAAATTTCACATATGTACTTTACCCTACTGTTATAACTTATTAAATTGAGTATTTTTACTGATTACATCAGACCCGTAACTCAGATTAATACTTAAACTCTTTTATAACCTTTTAAATGACCAAACTACCCTTACGGGGCCTAGTTTGTGTTTAAATATGTTTCGGGCATAATGAAAGACATCTTACTGATGTCACAACATATTTAAGGCATAATTAACTTAGGAAACCTGTTTAGGACCCATATGGTTACCCGTTACGCCTCAGGCGCGTTCGGTTCGGTTTATGTACTAGTTTGCATAAATTAGCCGAAACGGGTCAAACCTTATCCTTTTCATCTCAAAATCCAGAATGTGTTTAGTTTTCCCATATTATACAAGTCTTCAAACTTGTCGGGTCTAAATCACATTCTATTCCGGTCTTCGCTTAATCATGCGTTTGAACCGTAAAACTTCCTTAAAACTAACCGGTCTAAGTTACGACTTAAATAAGACCCGTTAGGAATCTAATAGGTTAATAAAACCTTCGTTCCAGATTGAGAACCCCAGTAGAAGTACTTGTGCTTTCCGATTAGAATATACGGCTGAGTATAAATTGCATTGCTAGCTCAGGTAAATACTTTTAACTTATTTTCCCTTATACGGGCTTGGGATACGGTATTATAAAAAATACCGCTTGGTCGGGTGTAGAAACCTTTTAATCGGAGATGATTAAATTGCATAATCCCGTTTTAATCTGTATTGATTGATAACAAATAACATTGGGGGTTAATGACCGTGTCCTGGATATCCTTGGCTCATTTTAAAAAGTGAATGGCCACGACGTAAGCACAAGGTGTAGACAAAACACCTCCTGTTGCATATGTATAACGTATACTCACTCGTAAGGGTGTCTTCTTGTGAGATTATATTTGTGGTGTGTCGATTAATCTTGTCCGGCTTGTATTGTATAATCACCGGCCCTAAATGTTGGACAACCATGTAAATCGGATACAAGATTTTTATTAATAAATTTGTCCTAAGTTATAAAAGATTAATTTTGCCTCTGTGCATTTTAATCAATGTGTCAAGATATTTTGTGCCGTTTGCACTCGAATCACTTTTCAAACTCTTTTTCCAAAATGAGTCAGTTAATTGTATTTACCAGTGTAAACTGACGTATTTTCCAAAAAGGTTAAGTGACAGGTACTGAACGAAATTTGCTGGAAGCTCAGGGCGTTAATAAGGAATCTTGCAAATTCTAGATGCCTGAAGTCTGTTGAACAGTTTTCTTTTATTGATCCGCCTGTGGATCCTTTACTTTCCGTCGTAATACTTGATATTACTTTATATTCGGAATGTAATATATTTATCTTTTGCTTCCGCTGTGCATTTATATATTGTGTTGTTTGACCATGATGTTACCAACTACGTCACGATACTCCCCTACCGGGCCCACTGTTGACACGTGGAAATCGGGGTGTGACAGGTTGGTATCAGAGCCAACATTGAGTGAATTAAACAGTAGCCCTTAGTATTTAATCTCAATGACACAGTAGCACATTCCTTGACCTTCTGAGTCTAGACTTAACTTAGGAATATTCTCACTACTAATCTAAAATTTTTGCTTCCAAATTTTATTGGATACGTCGCCAAGCGAAGAAGCCGTAATAGGAGTTCTCCACACCCGGAGCCTAGAAATGCTGAGCTTCGTATCGCGGCTAGAATGAAATGAGCATCTAAGGAGAAAGCATTCAGAAATAACTTGAAGAAGAAACTCCTTTTGCTGAAGATCGTTTCCTTAATAGTCCTCATAAGGACATATTTATCTTTCAATCCCTTTAAGGACACATTATTCCTTTCAAAGACCCGCTTAGGGCAACTCTGTACTTTTATTTTCATATAATGGATTGATTAAATTAAGTTTTCATTCTAAACATGAAATATGAAATAAATGGAAAATAACATCCCTTAGAAGGGAAGTGCCTACGGGCTATAATTAACGTCCTCTGAGACTAAAAACGGTGGTAGCCTACAACTCTCTGTCAAGGAAAGGTAATGAACTTTGATTCACACCTAAATGCCTCGATCCCAGACGATCATGGCTTATAAATTAAACTTGTCCACGTGACTAAGCCTTTTGTGCTATTACTAAATGCCTCGATCCCAGACGATCATGGCTTATAAATTAAACTTGTCCACGTGATTAAGCCTTCTGTGCTATTACTAACTTATAAATTTGCCTCGATCCCAAACGATCATAGCTTATAAATTAAACTTGTCTACGCGACTAGGCCATTTGTGCTATTATTAACTTATAAATTATGATTTATGATAAAAATCCTGAATAAAATAAATATCCTTCCTTCCCTGCCAGTAGGCATTTTAAAAAGAATCTTAAAGGTGAAATCTAGCCTACGCGGCCAAGATGGTGAAACCTACCCAAGGGATTCAGATCCTTGTTAACACCTAAGAACGTGTTAGCACTCCTGACAAATGTGATTCGATAAAATCACAACAGTCATCCTTATATTGGATTCTTCTAATTTTCTTTTCTAGCCTAGTGATTTAGAAATCATGGCTTGTGTCATCCTATAAGATGATCATATTATAAACATCCGATAGTGATGAAGTGCCTGCGGGCTAAACTTGTTGTCCGATAAGACAACGACAATTGTGATCTTTGACCTTCTGTCTAAAAATGTTGGACCAGGTCCAAGCTTAATAGTCGGTAGGATCCATATGATCTCGACTAATAGCATCTGAAAAGATGATCATATTATAACCATCCCTCAGAAGGGAAATGCCCACGGGCTATATCTATTGTCCTAAAAGACAAAAGACAGTTGAAGTTTTTAGCTCTCTGTCAAGAAAATGTAATGAAATATGTTCAAACCTTAATGCCTCGATTCTCTGAAATCAGGGCTTATAAATTTAAAAATTTGTCCTTGTGACTAGGCCTTTTTGCGCCACTTTAATATCCTTGATGATTTATGACTAGGATAAATTATAATGAAAATACAAATTATATATAACTAACAAATTAACCAATATGGTTTATATTACCATGGTTGATGAATCGTCAAAGATGATGATTCCATAATAACCTTTGAATAAATCATTGTCAATGTTTATGTAGACATCAAGCTACATGGCTGGATTAGATGAAGTTAACAGCCACATGAAGGAGGACAATGATACTACCAGAATTAATGTAACTGGAGCAGAACTACAGGCAATAATAGATTATGCTGTTACTCGAGCTCTTGATCGGCAGTATGATGAGTCAAACGATACCCACTCTAAGACTCTATCTGTGGCTCGTAGTAAGCCCCCTTCTAACACACATGAGTTGAGGGAGGACGATGTTCATGACTTGTCAAATCAAAGGAGTATTCCGCCTAGACAGGTTGTGTTTCATCAAGAGGCATCAGTTAAGACCTGTTCATATAAATATTTTGTCTCCTGCAAGCCAAGAGACTTTACAGGAGAAAAGGGGGCCATCGATTGCATGACATGGCTCGATGAGATGGACGCTGTTGTGGACATCAGCGGTTGTGCGGAGCAAGATGTTGTGAAATTTGTTTCACAATCATTTAAAGGAGAAGCGTTGGCATGGTGGAGATCATTGCTCCAAGCCACGGGGAAAGTTCTACTCTACAACTTATCTTGGGATCAATTTGTTGCATTAGTCAAGGAAAACTATTGCCCTCAGCATGAGGTAGAAAAGATAGAATCAGACTTCTTGACTCTGGTCATGGAGAATTTGGATTGTCAGGCATATGTGACAAGTTTCAACACTATGTCCCGCCTAGTTCCTTATTTAGTCACCCCTGAACCTAAACGCATAGCGCGTTTCATTGGAGGCCTAGCACCAGAGATAAAAGGGAATGTTAAAGCGTCTAGGCCAACCACATATAGGTCCGCGATGGACTTATCCTTATCTCTCACCTTAGATGCAATTAGAATTAAGCCTGTTAAGGCTTCTGGCGAGGGAAGAAGAGAAAGAGAGGATGAAAACTATCATCGATATAACAAGAAGAAGAAGGGAAGCTCGGAGCGCGGGAAGGATTCCGAGGTTAGGAAGAACTCGAGTCAGCCTGATAACAGACCCAAATGCAGTAACTGCAAAAAGCAACATTATGGAAAATGTACAATAGACCCACGCGCTAAACTGTGTGGAATTTGCAAGACCAAGGGTCACAAAACCTTAGATTGCAAGGGGTTAAAGAACGCCACATGCTACAATTGTAACGAGGAAGGGCACATCAAAACCAACTGCCCAAAGCTTATAAAGAAGCCTGGAGAGGCCAGGAAAACAAACGCATGAGTCTTCCGGATGAACGCCAGGAGATGGTGCAGAAGGATAACTATATAGCAGGTACTTTTCCTTATCAAGCAGTTTATGCAGAAATTTATCTGATGCTGACACATGTGATTCAATAATGAACGATCACTGTTGAGAACTATTGTCTCCGTCTTAGTAAGACTTCGGTCATTTTATACGAAGTAGAAATTGGCCGATGATACTTTAGAAAATGCTCCAACAAACCTTAGATGGATATTTTATATCTAATAGGAATCACTCCTTTCTGATATTCCTACGGCAAGCTTTCAAGCTACCTAAATTCTTAAATATAATAAAGACAGATGTGACGTTTTGATCCTCTGTCAGAAAAGTGATGGACTAGGTCCAAATCTTTAATGCCATTGATGGTCTTTTGCGACCTAGGCTAAGTAATATTAAAATATTTTAAATAATGTTCATTAAGAATGTTAGTGCTTTAATAGCCTGTATAGGTTATTGACACCATGGCTAGGATATATTAAGGCCATCAGAAAAAAAAATAGCAGTTGTTGGATTTCAACTAAGAAATTGTTTTATTGGTGTTAGGAACCAATAGAAAGTAATGGCAAACTCGGATAAGACAACAGTCGATCGCGCCATTGATGGCACGACGCATGCTAATGATGCTGAAATTGTGAACCTTAGAATTTCCAAAGATGTTCTTCAAACTATGATAGACGCAGCTGTTGGAAAAGTTGTGAAGAAGGCTGTGAAAAGGTTCAAGGAGCCCCATGCTGCTCGGTCCAAATTTTATCTAGGACCACACTTCCTTACTCTTAAGGAGGATCCCGTTCATGCCTCTGATGCAGAGGATGAACTAAAAAGGAAAAGGGAGGTAGATAACTCCCAGAGTTCTAAGAAAAAGAATAAACAAAAGTCCAATCAGAAACCTGTATGCAAAATTTGCAAGAAGCGCCACTACGGGAAATGCAGGTTTGAGCCTCGACCTCTACATTGTGGGATCTGCAAGTCTAAGGGACATAAAACGTTGGACTGCAAAGACATGAAGAATGCAGTCTGTTTCGGCTGTAATGAGAAAGGCCACATCAAGACTACGTGCCCTAAATCTGTCAAAGGAAATGCGGCGGAGGAAGTAAAGCCTAAAATTGAAAGCGCCTAAAATGCATGAGCTAGTCCATAAATAATGGCATCAGGTACATTCCTTGGCATTTTATCAATAATTTAAATGCTAAGAGTTTTTTTTTTATTTTTGGTTCAGATACCCGTAAATCCTTCATAAGCTATAAGTATAACAAGTTTTTTTTAAAAACTTTTCATAAGGACTATATATATATATATATATATATATATTAAGTGTAAGGTAAAACTTACAAGTAGAAAAATTACCAGAACTAGTTTTCTGTTCCCTTAAGAAATCGGTAAGTCGCAAAAATCGTGGAAACGGCCGTCCCCGGAGTCGAACCTGGGTCTAGGCCACACCCTTTCGCGCGCCTAGCCAACCGAGCTAGGTGCCTAGTTTGTGAAATTTCCATTCTGATTAAATATAAGCACATATAGTTGATATCTCTTTAATCTCTATCGATTTTGAATACCAAATGGTATGACAACAACATCATGTGAGGATTGGTGTATCTTAATAAATTCCATAGATTGCTTCCATGCCTGATCAGTATGGAGGTTTAATGCATGGAACCACAAAGATATCCCAATGATCATATGGTATTAAAGTCAACTAATGGTGTTCAAAGAAGATATCCAAAATGAAACTGTCCAAGTAAATATTCCCGATTAAGGAATTCGTGGACTAGTAACATAAATGTGTCACTTATTCGACACAAGCAACGATGAGTGAACTGGAGCCTGAGATATGAAAAATCTCTGCAACCGCCTTGTACTTTGATTATCTCCTTCTAAGTTTACCCTGTTTACCTCCCTAGAGGCAGGTAGAATTAAGATTAACATCCCGCTTTGGGTTAGAGTGTTGTAAGAACTCCATGTTGATTATGGAATAACCGAAAACCTGATTAAGTAAATTTTAAGATAGGAGATTCATATAGCCTAGCTCGATATTTTCAGAGTATGATATTTGTTAAATAAGAAAGACGGTTCATTTTGCTTATGCACTCATTACCGCAACCCTATTTAGACCACGATTAAAAATCGACATCAACTACCCAGGATCGTCGAATTGTTCGACTAGCTGTAAGGATTAGCTACTCCTTAAGATTAGTTAAACAGTGGTTGGAATAACCATATCAAGAGAAGCTTTTCTATAATAGTTGATATAGAAGTATCAAGGTTGCTCCATTAGAGACCTTGTATAAATGAAAGGTTAAACATCTGTTGTTAGGACAACAGATTGGTAAGTCCAATATTCAGGATCTGAAAGTTGCATTGGAAACAACAAATAAGATCATACAAATTCCTAATCATCTGTAAGTTGCCATTATTAGGCAGAGAATACTTCCTTTAATTCGGTAAATCTCGGGCCGAGATTTCTTTTAAGGGGGTGAGGATGTAACACCTCGAAAATTCACGTCCTATAAGGTATTGACACGTGTCATAAGCTTGAACGTGGGAAAGTATACTTTAGAGGGACTAAAGTTGACAAACATAGAAAGTATGTGAAAATAAGGGTTCAAAATGTCAACAATGGATAAATATACTTTACAATAACCCTACATGATGTTTATACCCTTAGACGGATAAATCATGATCATACGAAGCTAAAAGTGAGAGGTTTCAAACCACAAGGGTTAAAGGTGTCAACATGTTAAAGTTATACCTCTGGGTGACCTTTTAGCAAACCCGAAGCTTTGTAATGATTAATTATGCTCACTAGAACGCACGATATAAATTTCATAAAGTTTCGTTATCGTATGAGCAAGTTGTGATCAAATTCGTTTACAAGGGTTAAAAGCGTTAATGTTGAAAGTTTGGACTTTTCGGGTGACAATAAAGTTAACCGGGGGCTAAACAAAATAGGTAAATGCATTGGAGCCCTTATATGTCAAATTAGAGGGTCCAAATTGCAAAATAAAGGTTACTTGACCTTTCGGAAGGGCCAAGAGACATTTATGCAACAAATGGAAAAAAGGAATGGCTGATCAGAAGCCTTGCGCACCGTAGGCATAAAACCCCTACGATGCGCAAGCATGTGCCAGCGACCAGAATTTGGCTGTTGGCTGTTTTAAGCGTTGCAACTCACTTTCATCCGTTTTTCCTCATCTTACTTGGCCCCTAAACACCCCCTAGAACACTAGGGACACTTGTTAAGATGTTGTGGTCACTCATAGACTTGGGTGTCAAGAATTTGTGGTGATCTAAACACTATATAAAGCCAATAAGTTGCAACACATTCTTCACACTTCACTTGTGCAATTCTGGAGCTTTTGGGAGCTTAAGAGCAGACACAAGACCTTCCTAATCAAGCTTAGGACTTCAGTAAGTTTTCTAATCTTTCCTTAGTTTAAGTTTTAGCTTAGTTTAGCTTAAAAGTCAACCGTCGTAATTAAAGGTTGACTTAACGATTAATCACAAATGGTCCAGTGATTAGTCGAATCAAAGGTAGTTATAAGTTGGTAATTATGTGGGCTTTAAACCCTTAAAAGGGCATCCATTGATTCCCATCCTAACTAGGTCATTTGTCGAGTCAAAGATGATTAGAAAAAGTCAACAGAAATGTAATCTTTCGTTTAACGCATAATTAACAATGTAAAAGGCGTGTAACCTATTTTACCATTCATATAACTTGAAAATAAGCATAAGAACTTGTCTAACCTTGTTTGATTCGACAACTTTCCGTTTTGAACCGATTCGGAACCGAAAGTCGCAAGGCTTTGACTTTTGCTTTGACTTCAGTTCTGACCCGTTTTTGTATGATTTGGAAATTCCTTAGAGCTTCCTTAGGACCAGGCTACATGTTAGCATAACCCTCTGTGGTTGGTTCATTGATTGACCAATTCGTTTACGCGTTTCCGTTAATAGCTCATATGTTGACCATTATGCCCTTATTACCTTAAAACGTGATTTGTGGAAATGTAAAAGAGTAGAAACTTAAATTGCTGATATATAAACTTGGATGCAAAGTTTGACATCAGTTTGACTTGTAGATTAAGAGTTATGCTCATTATCGCAAAATGAAAGCTTTATGTAAATAAAACGGCGTAATTAGCGTATAGCCTAGTTAAGCCTACTTTTTGGTTTCAAACTTAATACCCACTGATGTAATATATTATTTTGGGATTTTTAAAGATTTTTAATTAATTTTAGGCTGAGCATAACTAGTAGTCGTAGGCTTAATCCGGTAATTGTCGGTTTTGCCCTTACGGGCCATAAAATGAGTTTTACATATCTAAAGGACTCCAAACCTTTTTCTACTGATTAGATATGTTAAATAAATTATTTTAAGCCTTCTAGAAGTATAAAAATATCAGCTTTATGTATCGAACCCGTAAACGACTCTTAATCGCCTTATTTAGCGTTTTTAACGCATAGTATGTATAAAAAATTATATTGAACATACCCGGGTTGATACCTACTGATATTTTAGGCAAATTATAATATTTTAACAGTAAACAAAGGTTGATTAACTCAGACTTCAGCTTTGAGCTTTTCGGCTTATGTGAAATTACCAAAATGCCCCTACGGTGCATAGTTTGGTTATAATTGATAAATTTCACATATATACTTTACCCTACTGCTATAACTTATTAAATTGAGTATTTTTACTGATTACATCAGACCCGTAACTCAGATTAATACTTAAACTCTTTTATAACCTTTTAAATGACCAAACTACCCTTACGGGGCCTAGTTTGTGTTTAAATATGTTTCGGGCATAATGAAAGACATCTTACTGATGTCACAACATATTTAAGGCATAATTAACTTAGGAAACCTGTTTAGGACCCATATGGTTACCCGTTACGCCTCAGGCGCGTTCGGTTCGGTTTATGTACTAGTTTGCATAAATTAGCCGAAACGGGTCAAACCTTATCCTTTTCATCTCAAAATCCAGAATGTGTTTAGTTTTCCCATATTATACAAGTCTTCAAACTTGTCGGGTCTAAATCACATTCTATTCCGGTCTTCGCTTAATCATGCGTTTGAACCGTAAAACTTCCTTAAAACTAACCGGTCTAAGTTACGACTTAAATAAGACCCGTTAGGAATCTAATAGGTTAATAAAACCTTCGTTCCAGATTGAGAACCCCAGTAGAAGTACTTGTGCTTTCCGATTAGAATATACGGCTGAGTATAAATTGCATTGCTAGCTCAGGTAAATACTTTTAACTTATTTTCCCTTATACGGGCTTGGGATACGGTATTATAAAAAATACCGCTTGGTCGGGTGTAGAAACCTTTTAATCGGAGATGATTAAATTGCATAATCCCGTTTTAATCTGTATTGATTGATAACAAATAACATTGGGGGTTAATGACCGTGTCCTGGATATCCTTGGCTCATTTTAAAAAGTGAATGGCCACGACGTAAGCACAAGGTGTAGACAAAACACCTCCTGTTGCATATGTATAACGTATACTCACTCGTAAGGGTGTCTTCTTGTGAGATTATATTTGTGGTGTGTCGATTAATCTTGTCCGGCTTGTATTGTATAATCACCGGCCCTAAATGTTGGACAACCATGTAAATCGGATACAAGATTTTTATTAATAAATTTGTCCTAAGTTATAAAAGATTAATTTTGCCTCTGTGCATTTTAATCAATGTGTCAAGATATTTTGTGCCGTTTGCACTCGAATCACTTTTCAAACTCTTTTTCCAAAATGAGTCAGTTAATTGTATTTACCAGTGTAAACTGACGTATTTTCCAAAAAGGTTAAGTGACAGGTACTGAACGAAATTTGCTGGAAGCTCAGGGCGTTAATAAGGAATCTTGCAAATTCTAGATGCCTGAAGTCTGTTGAACAGTTTTCTTTTATTGATCCGCCTGTGGATCCTTTACTTTCCGTCGTAATACTTGATATTACTTTATATTCGGAATGTAATATATTTATCTTTTGCTTCCGCTGTGCATTTATATATTGTGTTGTTTGACCATGATGTTACCAACTACGTCACGATACTCCCCTACCGGGCCCACTGTTGACACGTGGAAATCGGGGTGTGACAGGTTGGTATCAGAGCCAACATTGAGTGAATTAAACACTAGCCCTTAGTGTTTAATCTCAATGACACAGTAGCACATTCCTTGACCTTCTGAGTCTAGACTTAACTTAGGAATATTCTCACTACTAATCTAAAATTTTTGCTTCCAAATTTTATTGGATACGTCGCCAAGCGAAGAAGCCGTAATAGGAGTTCTCCACACCCGGAGCCTAGAAATGCTGAGCTTCGTATCGCGGCTAGAATGAAACGAGCATCTAAGGAGAAAGCATTCAGAAATAACTTGAAGAAGAAACTCCTTTTGCTGAAGATCGTTTCCTTAATAGTCCTCATAAGGACATATTTATCTTTCAATCCCTTTAAGGACACATTATTCCTTTCAAAGACCCGCTTAGGGCAACTCTGTACTTTTATTTTCATATAATGGATTGATTAAATTAAGTTTTCATTCTAAACATGAAATATGAAATAAATGGAAAATAACATCCCTTAGAAGGGAAGTGCCTACGGGCTATAATTAACGTCCTCTGAGACTAAAAACGGTGGTAGCCTACAACTCTCTGTCAAGGAAAGGTAATGAACTTTGATTCACACCTAAATGCCTCGATCCCAGACGATCATGGCTTATAAATTAAACTTGTCCACGTGACTAAGCCTTTTGTGCTATTACTAAATGCCTCGATCCCAGACGATCATGGCTTATAAATTAAACTTGTCCACGTGACTAAGCCTTCTGTGCTATTACTAACTTATAAATTTGCCTCGATCCCAAACGATCATAGCTTATAAATTAAACTTTTCTACGCGACTAGGCCATTTGTGCTATTATTAACTTATAAATTAGGATTTATGATAAAAATCCTGAATAAAATAAATATCCTTCCTTCCCTGCCAGTAGGCATTTTAAAAAGAATCTTAAAGGTGAAATCTAGCCTACACGGCCAAGATGGTGAAACCTACCCAAGGGATTCAGATCCTTGTTAACACCTAAGAACGTGTTAGCACTCCTGACAAATGTGATTCGATAAAATCACAACAGTCATCCTTATATTGGATTCTTCTAATTTTCTTATCTAGCCTAGTGATTTAGAAATCATGGCTTGTGTCATCCTATAAGATGATCATATTATAAACATCCGATAGTGATGAAGTGCCTGCGGGCTAAACTTGTTGTCCGATAAGACAACGACAGTGGTGATCTTTGACCTTCTGTCTAAAAATGTTGGACCAGGTCCAAGCTTAATAGTCGGTAGGATCCATATGATCTCGACTAATAGCATCTGAAAAGATGATCATATTATAACCATCCCTCAGAAGGGAAATGCCCACGGGCTATATCTATTGTCCTAAAAGACAAAAGACAGTTGAAGTTTTTAGCTCTCTGTCAAGAAAATGTAATGAAATATGTTCAAACCTTAATGCCTCGATTCTCTGAAATCAGGGCTTATAAATTTAAAAATTTGTCCTTGTGACTAGGCCTTTTTGCGCCACTTTAATATCCTTGATGATTTATGACTAGGATAAATTATAATGAAAATACAAATTATATATAACTAACAAATTAACCAATATGGTTTATATTACCATGGTTGATGAATCGTCAAAGATGATGATTCCATAATAACCTTTGAATAAATCATTGTCAATGTTTATGTAAACATCAAGCTACATGGCTGGATTAGATGAAGTTAACAGCCACATGAAGGAGGACAATGATACTACCAGAATTAATGTAACTGGAGCAGAACTACAGGCAATAATAGATTATGCTGTTACTCGAGCTCTTGATCGGCAGTATGATGAGTCAAACGATACCCACTCCAAGACTCTATCTGTGGCTCGTAGTAAGCCCCCTTCTAACACACATGAGTTGAGGGAGGACGATGTTCATGACTTGTCAAATCAAAGGAGTATTCCGCCTAGACAGGTTGTGTTTCATCAAGAGGCATCAGTTAAGACCTGTTCATATAAATATTTTGTCTCCTGCAAGCCAAGAGACTTTACAGGAGAAAAGGGGGCCATCGATTGCATGACATGGCTCGATGAGATGGACGCTGTTGTTGACATCAGCGGTTGTGCGGAGCAAGATGTTGTGAAATTTGTTTCACAATCATTTAAAGGAGAAGCGTTGGCATGGTGGAGATCATTGCTCCAAGCCACGGGGAAAGTTCTACTCTACAACTTATCTTGGGATCAATTTGTTGCATTAGTAAAGGAAAACTATTGCCCTCAGCATGAGGTAGAAAAGATAGAATCAGACTTCTTGACTCTGGTCATGGAGAATTTGGATTGTCAGGCATATGTGACAAGTTTCAACACTATGTCCCGCCTAGTTCCTTATTTAGTCACCCCTGAACCTAAACGCATAGCGCGTTTCATTGGAGGCCTAGCACCAGAGATAAAAGGGAATGTTAAAGGTTTTAAATTTAGTCAAGTTTTAAATTTATAAAACACGATATTTACTAACACCAAACACACATATGCGCAAGTGCACCCATCGTGAGCGTAGTATAGTGTTGGTAAGATACCGAGGTCGTCCAAGGACACAAGAGCTTTTAGTACCGGTTTATCCTCAACGTCTAATCAAATCAAAAGTTAGAAAAAGGTGTTAAACTAGAAAAATAAAAACTAACTAAAATGCTGAAAAATAAAATAAAAAAAACAGATAGACAAGATGAATCACTTGGCTCCGACTCGTGTATAGTGTAACCTTTGATTATTTCCGCTCTTTTGCACTTTTTAAGAGATTATCTTAGTTATTGTAGTAGGCCCCTCTTTTGAAGGTGACGTTACCCTCAACCCAGTAGTTTGAGTCAGCAAGGATACAATCCTAAAGGGTCGGATTATTGAAAGATAATTAATTAAGTTATTAATGCATAATATGGTAGGCCCCTCTTTTGAAGGTGACGTTACCCTCGGCTAAGAAGTCTGAGTCAGCAGGGATACAGTCCTAAGTAGCCGGGTTAAAGTATTAATAGTAGCTTACATATGAGGGGATCAAAGAGTTTGGACCCCCGCCATCCAATACCGGTGGGTATTGAAGGAGGTCCTACTAAATTTGACCCAGTTCCTTGCAGGATCTATAAACTGAACAAGGCAAGACTCTTACCAAACCGTTCCCTTAACCCCCGACCAGGTAGCCAGCATACCTCCATATAGACCGTGGAGATATGAATGGTGAAAATCTTTTATTTTATATAGACAGTAAAATAATGCCAAGACACCACAGACAAACGATAAGGAAGAATCACCTTTAACATAAGAAACTAGTTATTAAAGTCATTAATACATAACCAAGTAAAAAGTGCGAAAAGATTAAAAATAAAAAGTATTACACTAGACACTTGTCTTCACCAAGTGATGTAAGAGACTTAGGCAAACATGGCCTTTGATTGTCAAGAACTCTTACGATCAATCTTGGATCCCGAGACGACTCACACACTTTATGATGGAAAATGGATGATGGTGGTGGATGGTGGGTGAAGTGTGAGAGAGGTGGTGTGCCAAGGGATGGTTTGCAAATGAGCCAAGCACCCCTATTTATAGCCTGAACAATAGCTCGGGCACGGCCCCGTGTCCATTGGGCACGGCCCCGTGTCCATCCTCTTCTCTGTCTTCATTAATTGCAGTTTGTCTGCATTAGTTGACCACGCCCCCGTGTCCGCTGGGCACGCCCCCGTGTGCAGAAGCATATCTGTACTATCAAGATTTGCCTGGATTATGCGAATCTTATAGTTGACCACGGCCCCGTGTCCGCTGAGCACGGCCCCATGGTGGGCGATAGAAGCTTCTATAGATTTGTCTTTTATGCTGGCACTTGGGCACGCCCCCGTGTTCACTAAGCACGGGGCTTGTTCAGCCTTCTGTTCTCTTGTTTTGCTTGGGAAGATGCTGTCGGGGAGGTCGGGCATGCCACGTTTGTTCCTTTTCTTGTATTTATGTTAGATTTAGCTGTCTTTTTGCTTCTTTTGTTCATTTGAGCTCATTTATTCCTGAAAATACAAACGGAAGACAAAAGCACACTTTTTCAAACATTAGTACTAAAAAGGGTTAGTTTTATGCCACAATTGATGTAATTTATATGTTGCATTTTGTGCACATCAAATACCCCCACACTTGAATCTTTGCTTGTCCTCAAGCAAAACTCTTTATAATGTGGCTTTACACTCTCAAATGGAATGGGTAGAAGAGAAGATTTTTGGGCTTGTCATAGAGTGTCGGGATTTCCAAGATTCTTTATCAAGTTTTATTTTTATTTATTTACAATCCTATTCGTCATGATTTATTTAAAACATTTCATAAGATAAATTACTTATTAGGGCATAATATGCCTTTTTAAAATTCAATTTATATACAAGTTCACATACCTCACGGGGGATCACTCAACACTCAGCCGAAAATGTATTTTAGTGAATCACTCGAGAGCGGCATGGAACTTACTCCTACCATAGGCTTGCCAAGTGTAACAACCCTCATTAAAAAGTCCTATTTATATTATTATTTTATTCAATAGGAAACCCTAATTAAGAGACCCAAGTGATTCTGCGCAAAACCTACAAATTTCAGAACAATCAGAATCAGGATCAGGGCCCCTAAAACTCAGGGGGGGGGGGGGCATTCCCTACTCGATGATTATCCTTATAAATTATTATAAAAATTGAATTTTCTAGAATCGTCGACTCATCAAGGCTAGAAACACACGCGACAATCCTATAGCGAAAACGTGTCCCTTACGGACCGTAAGGGTTGATGCTTACGGTCCGTAAGCCATGAAAAATTCGTGTATAAATAGAGGGTCGTGGGACTGGCTTCTGTGCATTTGTTCGACGAAGGAATTCACTTCAGGCGCGGAGATATTGTCCAAATACTCACAATTAACACACACAAATCACTAATTGATGCTGCAATCAGGGTATTAACTCGATCGCTGCTACGATTCAATGTCCGATCGATTAAACTATCCAACGATTGTTTAAGTGCCGCTCAAATTGAGTTTATACTTTGTTATTCATCGTGATTTCGACTTGAATGTTTGAGTGCTGTTCGAACTCGGACTATACTCTGTCATTCGTTGTGAATCCGCTGAATTGTTAAGTAATGCACTTTGTCATTCGTTGTGAGGGTTTTATCTCGTGAGTTATCGTAAATGATGTATTAGTTACTTACCTAGTTTGTATGCACTAGGTTACAAGGCTAATCAGTAGGCTAGGCTCTGCTCAAATTAAATCTGCAATATATCAAGGCTTATCTGTAGACTAAGCTTTGCCCGTAGAAATCTGCAATGTGAGTTCATTTCTCTTTTCTCACAGTTTGTGAGTCCACTCTATTTTCTCACAATTTTATCACCTTTTTGTGATACAATTATATTTACAAAGGCTTTACAGAATCCTAAATGGTTACCAGTTATACTTACAGTGATTAAGTTTTTATATTAACTGCTGGTATGAAAGGTTTTATATATTATTTGATTCTCGTTATTATTTGCCAGAAAGTTAGTCAATATTAGCATGACTACAATAACAGTGGAAATTATGCATTCTACTAAGATTATATTTTAGTCTTAGTCACATGATATTACAATTATTTAATTGACATATTATATGTGATAAAGTTATTATAGTTTGATATAAAATGATATATGTCATTTTCTGGATTAAATGGTTTTATGCCATAAGTAATATATTTGACAAAGTAAATGTCACGGGACACAATTAAGTCCAGAGTCACTAGTTGAGAGAATGATCAACAGTGACATATTCAAAGACACTAGTTGAGAGAATGATCAACAGTGTTATGACCAGAATCACTAGTTGAAAGAATGATCAACAGTGATATGACCATAATTACTAGTTAAGAGAATGATTAACAGTAATATGACCGGAGTCACTAGTTGAAAGAATGATCAACAGTGATATGACCAGAATCATTAGTTGAAAGAATGATCAACAATGATATGATTATAGTCACAAGAATCGCCCAGTGACAGATAAATTGAATAATAGTAAAATATAATTACTTGATAAATTCACTATTGAATGAAAGTGAGTCAATGAATGATATGATTACTGTTACATCGGAACTGCCACCATGTGACAAATACTGATTTAGTTGGGTAAATATAAATAGATATAAAAACCTTAATACTGTAAGGTATAACAATATATTTTATAAAAATGGAATGAATTCACTCAGTATTTTCGCTGACAAAACCTTTTTCAAACATTTTTCAGGTAATTACAGTAAATTGGAATAAGAGCCGGATACGACACTGAAAGGCTTCAAGAAGTGGCTTATTTTATTAATTAAATCAAATTAAGAAATATTGTTTTATGTAAACAAATTTATTTTATAAAACATGGGTTTATCCCATCTATTTAATAAATAAAATCCGGTGTTTCTAAACTCTGATATTTTTCCTAACTTACGGTCCTGATGAAATTTCCGCTGCAACGTTTTTAAAATAATCACCGGTACCGCTGGACTGTTCACGGCTTCCGATTCTGTCCAGGGTGGGTCGGGGGTCGTGACAGAAGGTGGTATCAGAGCCACTTGTTTAATCTATTTAGGTGTTCTTTTAATACCTAAACTTAAACTTAAAAGTTAGGAAATTGATACAAATTTACATATGTGTTATATATATGAATATATATATGTCGATATGCACATATAATATCCTGGAAGTATTGTTTTGTTCTAATTATTCTGTGATATTAATAAGTAAAAATGTTTGCAATTCAGATGTCGAATGAAGTATCACATAATCCAGAAGTTCATGCTAATAATGAAAATCCTTTGGATAAAAATGCTATAGAAAATCTAATAGCCCAAGGAATAGCTAATGCTTTACCTTTAATAATTAAAGCTGTTAAAAATCCCGTAGAACCTACCAAAGTTGTGAGTAGCAAGCATACTCGTGACGATGGTTTTAGCCATAGTGTCAATGGAGGTAATGATGATATTATCAAAACTCCATTTCCCAAGAAAAAGAAGGCGATGACTTTCGGGTGTACCTACAAAGAATTTCTAGCTTGTAAACCAACTGAGTTCGCCGGCAGTGAAGGAGCCACGGCTGCTCTGCGATGGTTGGAAAAGACGGAAGCTGTTCTTACAATCAGCAAATGTGCCGAAGAAGATAAGGTGATGTATGCATCTAACCTCTTCAAGGAAGAATCCTTAGAATGGTGGAATACAATTCTTCAGGCAAAAGGAAGTGGCATGGCTTATGCCATGAACTGGGAAAAATTCAAGGAAATGACAGAAAGGAAATTTTGTCCTCCTTATGAAAAGGAACGAATAGCTAACAAGTTCCTAAATCATAAAATGATAGATGTAAATTGTCGTGAATATACGACAACGTTCTTCGAATATGCAAGAATGGTACCAACTCTGGCTTCGCCAGAACCCGTACTAATTTCTCGTTATATTTGGGGATTAGTTAGTGAAATCCGAGACATAGTTAAGGCCACTAGACCACAGACTATTGAAGAAGCAGTCGAACTAGCTAACATGCTGACAGATGGACTAATCCGCACAAGAGAAGAAAACAAGAAGAAAGAGTTAGCCCAGAAAATTTCCCAAGAATTCTACAAGAAGACAGGAACTGAACCGTCACTGGAGCAACCTATCTGCAGAAGCTGTAACAAAAAGCATTCAGGAAGATGCCGTTTTAGGAGAACATCCTACTGTGATTTCTGTAAGATGACTGGACACATAGAGGAAGAGTGTAGAAGGAAAACTAATGTTTGTTTCAATTGCGGAGAAACAGGACACATCAAACCATATTGCCCGAAACTAACCAAAGCATCCGACAACAAGGTCAGAACAACAGACGGAGCTAAGAAGAACGCGTGAGCATTCGTACTTACTACGCAAGAAGCAGAAATGATTCCAGACGTAATCACTGATATATAATATCTCAGTTAAGTTATTATTTGACCCTAGTACAAATAAAAGTTTATAAATAAATACATTCTGTCAAGTACTTCATCTATTCAAAACCATAACAGAATTGTTTGGTTTTCACTTTCACCGAATCATTCATTTGGTCACGATCACCTTGTGGTGACGTTTTCACAAAATTTGATGCTTGTGCTAATCTCGTTGCATACGGGTTTAATTATTTATTTCTATTGAATCCGTTTTGCTGGTTTATTCTATAAAATCAATCTTAACACAATCATGTGCTAAGATAATGATACACAAATTTATTTCGTATATTCAGTGTATCTCTTAATGATTTTTATATCAGCAATCGAGCGTTTCGTAATCTTTATTGTTTTATCATCTTTGATCGAAAAACATTATTCAAGTATTTCGATTTCAATCCTACTAGATTTATTTGAAACATTCGGACTTACTTCATTTGATTTAAAGCATGGTGAAACTCGTTTCATTCACCGCTACTATTTCCAATTACTATGACACCTTGTGGCGTCATAATAAATTTGAAGTTTGAGCTATTCTTATTTTCACTCTTGATGAACGAATTTTAATTTCTGTCGGTTCATTATCTTAAACAGTCTTAATACAATTATGTGTTAAGATAAGAGTACCCAAATTCATATCATATTCCGGTGTACCTCTTAACGTTTCTTTCATCATTTATCGAAAATTCTATAATATTCATTTGGTCTTTTCATTTGAAAATCCTATTCGAAATGAATATCCAAATTTACTTCATTTTTCCGTTGATTACACGGTGAAATTATTCGGTCACCGTAATTATTAAATTATTTCAATCATGACGACACCTTGCGGCGTCGTTATAAACTTGTAGCTTGGGCTAATCAAAAGCATACGAATCATTCAAAACCACGTATGTATTTCGTTTGACTCATCATTTGAAAATAGTCTTGATGCAATTATGTATTAAGACAATGATACACTAAACTCTGTTGTAATTCGGTGTATCCTTGCAACTCACTGTCAACACCCTGATTTTTCTCTTGTTATAGTTCGATAGTTGACAAATTATTTCGTGCTTCTATTTCATTTTGAACTTGTTGATTCTGAGTCTTCCTCAGTTGCCAATCAAAGTAAGCTTTCTTTTGACAAATAATTTTTATTGATTCTAAAAATTCTTCACATTCATTCTAAATATATATGGATCATATATCGTTTGGCTTGAAAATAGTCACATTGGAAATTATATCATTTCATCTCATCCGTTTGACAACGATTTCTTGAACTAATTCAGTTGAACCTTTGAATTCAATTATGATACAACTAGTATTCACAAAATTTGATATTTCAATTATGTGTCATCTACCTTAATATTATTTTTATTGACTAGAATATGACATAAGTCTAAAAGAAATATCATAAATACACTTAGGAGCTGGAATCTGAGATGAAGAAAAAGTATTCCTACTTATTCCAGTAAATCTCGAGGACGAGATTTTTATTAAGGTGGGGAGAATGTAACAACCCTCATTAAAAAGTCCTATTTATATTATTATTTTATTCAATAGGAAACCCTAATTAAGAGACCCAAGTGATTCTGTGCAAAACCTACAAATTTCAGAACAATCAGAATCAGGATCAGGGCCCCTAAAACTCAGGGGGGGGGGGCATTCCCTACTCGATGATTATCCTTATAAATTATTATAAAAATTGAATTTTCTAGAATCGTCGACTCATCAAGGCTAGAAACACACGTGGCAATCCTATAGCGAAAACGTGTCCCTTACGGACCGTAAGGGTTGATGCTTACGGTCCGTAAGCCATGACAAATTCGTGTATAAATAGAGGGTCGTGGGACTGGCTTCTGTGCATTTGTTCGACGAAGGAATTCACTTCAGGCACGGAGATATTGTCCAAATACTCACAATTAACACACACAAATCACTAATTGATGCTGCAATCAGGGTATTAACTCGATCGCTGCTACGATTCAATGTCCGATCGATTAAACTATCCAACGATTGTTTAAGTGCCGCTCAAATTGAGTTTATACTTTGTTATTCATCGTGATTTCGGCTTGAATGTTTGAGTGCTGTTCGAACTCGGACTATACTCTGTCATTCGTTGTGAATCCGCTGAATTGTTAAGTATTGCACTTTGTCATTCGTTGTGAGGGTTTTATCTCGTGAGTTATCGTAAATGATGTATTAGTTACTTACCTAGTTTGTATGCACTAGGTTACAAGGCTAATAAGTAGGCTAGGCTCTGCTCAAATTAAATCTGCAATATATCAAGGCTTATCTGTAGACTAAGCTTTGCCCGTAGAAATCTGGAATGTGAGTTCATTTCTCTTTTCTCACAGTTTGTGAGTCCACTCTATTTTCTCACAATTTTATCACCTTTTTGTGATACAATTATATTTACAAAGGCTTTACAGAATCCTAAATGGTTACCAGTTATACTTACAGTGATTAAGTTTTTATATTAACTGCTGGTATGAAAGGTTTTATATATTATTTGATTCTCGTTATTATTTGCCAGAAAGTTAGTCAATATTAGCATGACTACAATAACAGTGGAAATTATGCATTCTACTAAGATTATATTTTAGTCTTAGTCACATGATATTACAATTATTTAATTGACATATTATATGTGATAAAGTTATTATAGTTTGATATAAAATGATATATGTCATTTTCTGGATTAAATGGTTTTATGCCATAAGTAATATATTTGACAAAGTAAATGTCACGGGACACAATTAAGTCCAGAGTCACTAGTTGAGAGAATGATCAACAGTGACATATTCAAAGACACTAGTTGAGAGAATGATCAACAGTGTTATGACCAGAATCACTAGTTGAAAGAATGATCAACAGTGATATGACCATAATTACTAGTTAAGAGAATGATTAACACTAATATGACCGGAGTCACTAGTTGAAAGAATGATCAACAGTGATATGACCAGAATCATTAGTTGAAAGAATGATCAACAATGATATGATTATAGTCACAGGAATCGCCTAGTGACAGATAAATTGAATAATAGTAAAATATAATTACTTGATAAATTCACTATTGAATGAAAGTGAGTCAATGAGTGATATGATTACTGTTACATCGGAACTGCCACCATGTGACAAATACTGATTTAGTTGGGTAAATATAAATAGATATAAAAACCTTAATACTGTAAGGTATAACAATATATTTTATAAAAATGGAATGAATTCACTCAGTATTTTCGCTGACAAAACCTTTTTCAAACATTTTTCAGGTAATTACAGTAAATTGGAATAAGAGCCGGATACGACACTGAAAGGCTTCAAGAAGTGGCTTATTTTATTAATTAAATCAAATTAAGAAATATTGTTTTATGTAAACAAATTTATTTTATAAAACATGGGTTTATCCCATCTATTTAATAAATAAAATCCGGTGTTTCTAAACTCTGATATTTTTCCTAACTTACGGTCCTGATGAAATTTCCGCTGCAACGTTTTTAAAATAATCACCGGTACCGCTGGACTGTTCACGGCTTCCGATTCCGTCCAGGGTGGGTCGGGGGTCGTGACACCAAGCAATCAATCCTCCTCATTTTTAACTATATACCTTTGTAAATATCAAGAGGACTTTTGGGTGAAGGGTTAGGCTTGGGTTAAAGGTAGGTGGTTGGGTTAGTAGTTAGTAGAAAAGGGCGAAAAGCGTAAAAAGTATCGGTTTTCGTAAGACTTTTTATTTTTGCAATTTTTATTTTGATGAAGCTATTATTCAAACAAAGTTATTTTTGATGAACTTGTTTGTTTATTTCTCTTTTGCTTCATTTTTTTTTGAAAAAGTCATAAGAAAAACCGAGCTTGTTACTAAAACAAAGGGTTTAAAATGAAAAGGGTTTTGGTGGGTAAAAAGGGTGTTTGTTTTTGGGTTAAGAAATGAAAAAGTTTAGGCTCAAAGGGGTTAACTATGGGGATTTTGGGTAGGTGGTAAAAAAAAATAATAATGGTGTAGAAATAAAAATTAGTCCTAATGCCTCCGTCATTTACTTACTCGGGTTTAACTTGGTAAGGACTGGGAATGTATCGTCGTGGCAAGTTCTAGAGTCGTAATAACCAAGCGGCTATTCACACAAGAAACGAAAAATGAGCATTTAGTTTAAAGATATGTATTTGTATGCTCAATAAAGGCTCAAAACTCACTTTTGTGGGAATGAGTTTTTATGTGATCAAGTATATATAATCAAATTTTAACTAAACTTGTCATGCCGTTTCATAATTTTCTTATGTTGGTTCTTTTTATCACGACGCTATCGGTTGTAAATTTGTAAAAATATAACCTTTTTAGAACTTGAAATTCCCAAGTTAAACCTAGACAAAAAAAAATGAAAATTTTTGAAAAAAATTTGGGGTGATTAGCGGTTCCAATAGAGTTTTGTGTAAGGCTTGTGATTAGGACTTGCAAGATTCAAAGTTTTAGCATCCCCCCACACTTAAATTACACATTGTCCTCAATGTGTCCCAAAAATAAGTTTTTAGGTTGATTGAATGTGTAAAAAGGTGTGAAAAAGCAAAATTTATGTTACTAGGCGTCTGGACACGGCCCCGTGTCCGATGGACACGACCTCGTGTCGGAGTGCCAGTAACGAAAACTTACAAAAGCTGGACACGGGGGCGTGTCCACTGCGTACGACCCCGTGTCTGGAAAAAAGTCTGCAGAATTAAACAAACAGCAGGTCCGGGGAAGTGGGCACAGGGGCGTGTTGGCTGGACATGACCCCGTGTAGACAATCTGCAAAGTTGAAAACAGGTTTCTGGCTCCGGTTTTCCTGTCCCGGCTTTAGTAGCACTAATGTTTAGTGCTCTAAGCCTCGTATGTACCTGTTTTATAAATAAACAGTACACCAAACCATAGCAAACATCCTAAATTACCAAGTTCAACATCCACATCCCAAAGTTAAAAAGAAAAACAAATGCAGAAAATAAAAAGAGTTAAAGGAAAGTAAATTGTTCAACACACGGCACGCAGGCCGGAAATTGTTCAAGATAAAAGGGGGTTAACTCGTGGGATCACCAACCAGCTGCTCCTAACTCCGCCACTCCCGCCTAGTCCATGTCCTCGTCCTCATCGTCATCCCCTCCTCCACCATGCCCCGCTATGTACTTCCGGATATTCCCGATGTCATATTGGATGTCGGAAATGTTTCTCTCGATTGTTCCTACCCGGGTGTACGTATTGCTTGCCATGTTATAGGTGTTCCTGGTGCACATGAGGTTTTCCTGCAATAAATCATGTAAACTTTGAAAGTTAGGAAAATCGCCTCCTTGTGAGGAGGATTGGCCCGGATCACCATGGGGCTGGTACTGGTACTGATGATGCTGTGGAGCGTGAAGGACGAGTGCCTCTTGCGGGTTCCATGCATACCCTTGGACTCTTTGGAAGCTAACTGACCCGTCTTTGGCTTCATAGATCAAGCTCATGGAGCGGCAGATGTGTATATCTACTCTTCCCGACCATGGACTTCTTTGAAAAGATCGAGGCATGTTCACGAAGCGCTTGAAGAGACGGTATATCCACCCCCGAAGAAGATAGGGGTTGGTGGAGTAGCAAGCCAGTTCAAATGCATGTTACGGAGCAGGAGGTACGGAACATCTAGGTGTCTGCGGTTATGAATGCAATGAAGGACCACCAAATCTCTCAACCCAAAAACGCCACTGCTGTCATGCCTTTGGCTAAGAGAGTAAGCGAGGACCCTATGGATGTAACGGTAAAGCGGGTCCCTCAGCTTAGTGCTCTTAGTGCTGCTCGGGTTGTAGTGCCCCTTTCCAATTTGAGCCCAAGCGACTTGACGCTCGTTTTCATCCAACTCTCGCACCTCTCCGGTGTTTTCTTCATTACCCGCATCTTCCTCCGCATACAACCCAACTATCGACCCGAACTATGCCATCGAAATCGAGTATTTGGTCCCCCCACATCGGAACGCTACCCCATCATTGTCAAATGGGTCGCACCTTGAATTGAACACGCAGGTGCTATAGAATTCCAAAGTATATTCGGGGACCGAGCGAAGGCGAGTAGTAAGGGCGACTCTCAGCGGCCTGGTGACTAGGTTGTTGAAGCGGTCAAGTTGGTTCACTAATGTCAACAGATCCGTGCACACTTGTCTTGGGTATTCTTCCGGTCGGGTTCGAAGCATGTCGTATCTAGCCTTAGCGTCTTGCTCACTTGCGTTGAACCTTGTGAATTTCTTCGAAATCTGAAAGAATACAACAAAAGTTAGCACGAAACAGTTGAAATTTCGGAGAAAACTGAAAACAGTTAGCTGGACACGGCCCCGTGTTCAGCGGACACGACCCCGTGTCCAGGCGTCTGTTACTCAAAATCTTCATTTTTTGAACCGGTCTCGAAAACTTGAAAATTTTTGGTCCAATAGGTGCGGTTTCCCCCGAAAATGAAACCCCAAGTGCCGTTTTTCCCAAAACAAACCGTTTACCCCTTCAATTTTATCTTTTTCGGTTAAAAAACAAGGGTTTGAGGTTTTTGTGAGAAATCGGGCGAATCTTTGAACAATACAAGTGGATTTACTTCCTATAACACTAATCTAAACTAATGCTAACAGATTTATGCAAAAATTTGAGGTTCGATCCGAATGAAGTTCAAGAACCCTAGATTTTCCCCCAAATTTTTGATGTTTTAACTTCATGCAAATGCTTAATCTAACTACTAATGATGATAGAATCATACCTTGATGTTGTTAGAGGTAGAGGAGACGTCGAAAATCTGCGAAAAATCGCCTGACCCAGAGAGTTTTCGGGGAAACGGGGCGTGTGGAATGAAGTAACTGTTATGAAAAAGGGGTTTTATCCCGACAGTCGCGCGGACACGGCCCCGTGCCGAGCAAAAATATTATTATTATTTTTTTAGGTGCTCGTGTGAGTGCCCTTGTTTCCCAAAAACTTGGCCAGAATACTTACCGATTTAGATGTCAACCCGTTTGTTCGTAACTTACCAGGTATGATGTTGATGCTTTTACTCTTCGACCGTTTGAAGCGAGATTTCTTCCTCTTCATCCTCAATGAATTCTTGATAGAGTTTCAGCCGTTGGCCATTGACTTTGAATGGAGGTCCATTCCGAGATTTAATTTCTACTGCACCATGTGGGAAAATATGGGTGATGGAAAAAGGTCCTGACCACCTAGACTTTAATTTACCAGGAAATAGTCGAAGTCGTGAATTAAACAAAAGAACTTGGTCTCCTACTCGAAATTCATTAGGTTTAATATGTTTGTCATGCAAGTTTTTCATTCTTTCCTTATAAATTTCAGAGTTTGAGTATGCATAATTCCTAAGTTTGTCTAATTTATTTAACTGACAAAATCTATTTCTACCGGCAAATTCTAAATCTAAGTTTACATTTTTAATTGCCCAGTAGGCTTTGTGTGCAATTTCTACTGGCAAATGACAGTTTTTTCCATAGACTAGCTTATATGGGGTTGTACATATTGTTGTTTTATAAGCAGTTCGAAAAGCCCATAAAGCATCATCTAATTTATCGGCCCATTCCTTTTTATTTAATCCTACGGTTTTTTCAAGTATTCATTTTAAACATCTATCAGTCATGATGTGCACAAAATGCAACATATAAATTACATCAATTGTGGCATAAAACTAACCCTTTTTTAGTACTAATGTTGGAAAAAGTGTGCTTTTGTCTTCCTTTTGTATTTTCAGGATAAAATGAGCTCAAATGAACAAAAGAAGCAAAAAGTCAGCTAAATCTAACATAAATACAAGAAAAGGAACAAACGTGGCATGCCTGACCTCCCCAACAACATCTTCCCAAGCAAAACAAGAGAACAGAAGGCTGAACACGCCCTGTGCTCAGTGAACACGGGGGCGTGCCCAAGTGCCAGCATAAAAGACAAAGCTATAGAAGCTTCTATCGCCCACCACGGGGCCGTGCTCAGCGGACACGGGGCCGTGGTCAACTATAAGATTCGCAGAATCCAGGCAAATCTTGATAGTACAGATACGCTTCTGCACACGGGGGCGTACCCAGCGGACACGGGGGCGTGGTCAACTAATGCAGACAAACTGCAATTAATGAAGACAGAGAAGAGGATGGACACGGGGCCGTGCCCGAGCTACTGTTCAGGCTATAAATAGGGGTGCTTGGCTCATTTGCAAACCATCCCTTGACACACCACCTCTCTCACACTTCACCCACCACCCACCACCATCACAACACCATCATCCACCACCATCATCCATTGTCCGTCATAGAGTGTGTGAGTCGTCTCAGGATCCAAGATTGATCGTAAGAGTTCTTGACAATCAAAGGCCATGTTTGCCTAAGTCTCTTACATCACTTGGTGAAGACAAGTGTCTAATGTAATACTTTTTATTTTTAATCTTTTCGCACTTTTTACTTGGTTATGTATTAATGACTTTAATAACTAGTTTCTTATGTTGAAGGTGATTTTTCCTTATCGTTTATCCGTGGTGTCTTGGCATTATTTTACTGTCTATATAAAATAAAAGATTTTCACCATTCATATCTCTACGGTCTATATGGAGATATGTTGGCTACCTGGTCGGGGGTTAAGGGAACGGTTTGGTAAGAGTCTTGCCTTGTTCAGTGTATAGATCCTACAAGGACCTGGGTCAAATTTAGTAGGACCTCCTTCAATACCCACCGGTATTGGATGGCGGGGGTCCAAACTCTTTGATCCCCTCATATGTAAGCTACTATTAATACTTTAATCCGGCTACTTAGGACTGTATCCCTGCTGACTCAAACTACTTAGCCGAGGGTAACGTCACCTTCAAAAGAGGGGCCTACCATATTATGCATTAATAACTTAATTAATTATCTTTCAATAATCCGACCCTTTTGGATTGTATCCTTGCTGACTCAAACTACTGGGTTGAGGGTAACGTCACCTTCAAAAGAGGGGCCTACTACAATAACTAAGATAATCTCTTAAAAAATGCAAAAGTGCGGAAATAATCAAAGGTTACACTAAACACGAGTCGGAGCCAAGTGATTCATCTTGTCTATCTGTTTTTATTTTTATTTTATTTTTCAGCATTTTAGTTAGTTTTTATTTTTCTTATTTAAAACCTTTTTCTAACTTTTGATTTGATTAGACGTTGAGGATAAACCGGTACTAAAAGCTCTTGTGTCCTTGGACGACCTCGGTATCTTGCCAACACTATACTACGCTCACGATGGGTGCACTTGCCCATATGTGTGTTTGGTGTTAGTAAAATATCGTGTTTTATAAATTTAAAACTTGGCTAAAAAGTGTTAAAAATGGCTTAAAATATACATTAAAAACCTATCACACTCGACACGCATCAAGTTTTTGGCGCCGTTGCCGGGTACACAAGGATTTTAAGAAAGTTAGGAATCAACGGCCTAATCGTTTTATTCTAATTTTTCTATTTTTTAGGATTTTCTTAGTTTTTCAGTTTCTGCAGAGCTCAGCACGGGCCGTGCCTGGTCGGACATGGGCCGTGCCTGGTCGGACACGGGCCGTGCCCAACATTGTTACTGGCAGTTTTTATTTTCCGAGTTACAGAGAGCTGAGCACGGAGCCGTGTCGGTGCAACACGGGGCCGTGTCCAATTCCCAAGTAATAGGGATCCGGAAAACAATCATTGTATCTTCGACCACGGGCCGTGTTCATCTGAGCACGGGGCCGTGGTGAACCTTCTGACCAACGTTCTTTTATGTTTTTATTGCAGGACTAGGAACCCAGGCGCCACATCTGAACTTTCTACGTAGTGTATGAGCTCCAGTTCTAGTAGAGACATAAAAGAACCTCTAGAAGAACCCGGACGCTTTCTCAGAAAAAGACTTATAGCTAAAAACCAAGAGAAAGTTTCGGGGGACCCACTTCCAATGGCGGACCAACGTACCCTCATGGATTACCTACGACCCACTGTGGGTAATCTCGGCGCCGCTATCAATGCATTGAATGTCGAAGCCAACAACTTCGAACTTCGGCCGCATTTGATACAAATGCTTCAAAACTCCGCAACCTTCCATGGGCTTGCGGACGAGGATCCCCATCTTCATATTACTAATTTTTTAGAAATATGTGATACTTTTTGGATTAATGGAGCATCAAACGACGATGTCCGCCTTCGAATGTTTCCATTTTCACTAAATGACCGGGCCAAGGCTTGGCTTAACACCCTCCCAGTTGGCTCGGTAAACACCTGGGATGAACTAGCCCAAAGTTTCTATATAAGTATTTCCCTCCTGCTAAAACGGCTAAACTAATGACTGAAATTAATACATATTCACAAGAGGATGGGGAATCCTTATATGAAACTTGGGAAAGGTTCAAGGAGCTACTAAGAAAGTGTCCTCATCACGGTCTTGCTGTATGGCAACAAATATCAACTTTCTACAATGGGTTGTTTCCACACACAAGACAAACACTTGATTCTAGCTCCGGGGGACTTCTAGGTAATCGTCGCCCAAATGAAATATATAATCAAATTGAGGAAATTGCTCAAACCAATTTTCAGTGGCACACTCCTCAAGGCAATAAATTTGTTGCCCCGGGCGCCCATAAGGTTGATGAAAGCACTTCTTTACAAGCCCAAATCGAGGCCCTTTCTTCAAAAATCAAAAAGTTAGAAATGACAAAAACGGTCTCGGTTATGGCTTGTGAGGGGTGTGGTGGGCCACATGAAAATTGGAGTTGTATGAAAGAATTAGATGATCAAACGGAAACGGTTAACTACATTGATAATAGGCCTAGGCCGTCGGGTCCTCCAACGGGTACCTACAACCAAGGATGGCGTAACAACCCCAATCTTGGTTGGAGAGAACCCGACAATAGTAGTAACCAACAAAATCTGAACCAACGAACAAACTTTCAACAACCACAAAATTTATCTCAACAACAAGGTGGACGAGAAAGGCTTGAAGATATTGTATCTCGCCTCATCTCCGACACCGAAAAGAAAAACTCGGATCGATTTCAACAATTGGAATCGAATTTTAGAAATCAACAAGCTAGCATTCAAAACATCGAAAAACAATTAAATCAAATAGCTCAAAATTTCTCCGAGAGACTACAAGGTGCGTCACCAAGTAATACCGAGACCAACCCAAAGGCGCAAGTACATCTCATAACATTGAGAAACCGTACCGTGGGTCCCGAAGAGGCTCCACTTCCACCAACTGAAAGAAGCCAATCTAGCCAAACCACAACTCCACCCGTGCCCCAGCAAGAAAAGGCTTCTCCACCAGTTCAAGAGCCCACTAAGACTCATCCGGTTCCATACCCCGGTCGGTTAATTCGTCAAAAGACCGATGAGCAATTCGCGAAGTTTGAAAATTTACTAAAACAATTGCATGTTAATATTCCATTTATCGAAGTCCTAACTCAAATGCCTAAATATTCAAAATTTATGAGGGACTTCCTCATTCATAAAAGGAAAATTGAATCATTGCAATTAGTTAACTTAGGCGAAGAATGCTCCGCCTTACTACTCAACAAACTCCCGCAAAAGAAGCTTGACCCCGAAAGCTTCACAATTCCTTACTCGATTGGGAAATCCCCCATTCGTAATGCACTAGCCGATCTCAGGGCAAGCATCAACCTCATGCGCTCATCAATGTTCAATCGACTCGGCTTAGGAAAAACAAGTCCTACAAAAATAAGCATACAACTCGCCGATAGATCCGTCAAATATCCACAAGGTGTCGCTGAAGATCTATTGGTCAAAGTCGGCGAATTTGTCTTTCCGGCCGACTTTGTCATACTAGATATGGAGGAAGATACCGAAGTACCACTCATCCTAGGGAGGCCATTCCTAGCTACGGCCCAAGCAGTGGTAGATATGAATGATGGAACACTAACATTGAGGGTCGGGGACGAGGAAGTAAAGTTTGGAGTCGGAAAAAGAGTAGAAGACGAAGACCCGGTCAACCACATGAAGGTCATTGACTCAAGTTTGGATGACGCTCTCCGACGGTGTAGCATGGGATGCAAAACATCCCACTTGGGTAACATATGACCAGGCTTTGGGTCTAGCCAAGGACCCTTATAAACGTGGCGCACCACGGAGGCATTCCGCGGAACTATCCTTAGTTTAGTTTAGATTAATTTTTTATGTTTTCTACTTTAGTTTTAATTTTTAGGAATAAAACACACTCGGGATGGTGAAGGATAACAAGGGAAACTTGAACCAGCACCCCATGCACGAAAACAGGGCCATCCGACAAATTTTTCTTCATTACAGCAAGTTCAGCACGGGCCGTGCCCGCCCAACACGGCCCCGTGCTGCACAATCTGCAGAAAATGCCCAGTTCAGGTAACTGGACACGGGGCGTGTTCACCTAACACGCCCCCGTTCCCAGGCTTCTGTTTCTCTTTATTCATTTCTATTACTGGCGATCTGAACACGGGGTCGTGCCCGGACACCATGGGGCCGTGTCCAGACGCCCAGTAACACAAATTTTGCTTTTTCACACCTTTTTACACATTCAATCAACCTAAAAACTTATTTTTGGGACACATTGAGGACAATGTGTAATTTAAGTGTGGGGGGGATGCTAAAACTTTGAATCTTGCAAGTCCTAATCACAAGCCTTACACAAAACTCTATTGGAATCGCTAATCACCCCAAATTTTTTTCAAAAATTTTCAATTTTTTTTTACTTGTCTAGGTTTAACTTGGGAATTTCAAATTCTAAAAAGGTTATATTTTTACAAACTTACAGCCGATAGCGTCGTGATAAAAAGAACCAACATAAGAAAATTATGAAAAGGCATGACAAGTTTAGTTAAAATTTGATTATATATACTTGATCACATAAAAACCCGTTCCCACAAAAAAGTGAGTTTTGAACCTTTATTGAGAATACAAATACATATCTTTAAACTAAATGCTCATTTTTCGTTTCTTGTGTGAATAGCCGCTTGGTTCTTACGACTCTAGAACTTGTCACGACGATACATTCCCGGTCCTTACCAACTTAAACCCGAGTAAGTAAATGATGGAGGCATTAGGACTAACCCTTTTTATTTCTACGCCATTATTTTTCTTTTTTTTTTACCACCTACCCAAAATCCCTCTAGTTAACCCCTTTGAGCCTAAACCTTTTCATTTCTTAACCCAAAAACAAACACCCTTTTTTAACCACCAAAACCTTTTTATTTTTAACCCTTTGTTTTAGTAACAAGCTCGGTTTTTCTTATGACTTTTCAAAAAAAAAATATTGATGATGAAGCAAAAGAAATAAACAAGCAAGTTCATCAAAAATAACTTTGTTTGAATAATAGCTTCATCAAAAAAAAATTTGCAAAAAATAAAAAGTCTTACGAAAACCGATGCTTTTTACGCTTTTCGCCCTTTTCTACTAACCACTAACCCAACCACCTACCTTTAACCCAAGCCTAACCCTTCACCCAAAAGTCCTCTTGATATTTACAAAGGTTTATAGTTAAAAATGAGGAGGATTGATTGCTTGGCAAGCATATGGTAGGAGTAAGTTCCATGCTGCTCTCGAGTGATTCACTAAAATACATCTTCGGTCGAGTGTTGAGTGATCCCCCGTGAGGTATGTTAACTTGTATATAAATGGAATTTAAAAAAAAAGGCATGTTATGCCCTAATAAGTAATTTATCTTATGTAATGTTTTAAATAAATCATAACAAATAGGATTGTAAATAAATAAAAATAAAACTTGATAAAGAATCTTGGAAATCCCGACACTCTATGACAAGCCCAAAACCCTTCTCTTCTACCTATTCCATTTGGGAGTGTAAAGCCACATTATAAAGAGTTTTCCTTGAGGACAAGCAAAGATTCAAGTGTAGGGGTATTTGATGTGCACAAAATGCAACATATAAATTACATCAATTGTGGCATAAAACTAACCCTTTTTTAGTACTAATGTTGGAAAAAGTGTGCTTTTGTCTTCCTTTTGTATTTTCAGGATAAAATGAGCTCAAATGAACAAAAGAAGCAAAAAGGCAGCTAAATCTAACATGAATACAAGAAAAGGAACAAACGTGGCATGCCCGACCTCCCCAACAGCATCTTCCCAAGCAAAACAAGAGAACAGAAGGCTGAACACGCCCTGTGCTCAGTGAACACGAGGGCGTGCCCAAGTGCAGCATAAAAGACAAAGCTATAGAAGCTTCTATCGCCCACCACGGGGCCGTGCTCAGCGGACACGGGGCCGTGGTCAACTATAAGATTCGCAGAATCCAGGCAAATCTTGATAGTACAGATACGCTTCTGCACACGGGGGCGTGGTCAACTAATGTAGACAAACTGCAATTAATGAAGACAGAGAAGAGGATGGACACGGGGCCGTGCCTGAGCTACTGTTCAAGCTATAAATAGGGGTGCTTGGCTCATTTGCAAACCATCCCTTGACACACCACCTCTCTCACACTTCACCCACCACCCACCACCATCACATCACCATCATCCATTGTCCATCATAGAGTGTGTGAGTCGTCTCGGGATCCAAGATTGATCGTAAGAGTTCTTGACAATCAAAGGCCATGTTTGCCTAAGTCTCTTACATCACTTGGTGAAGACAAGTGTCTAGTGTAATACTTTTTATTTTTAATCTTTTCGCACTTTTTACTTGGTTATGTATTAATGACTTTAATAACTAGTTTCTTATATTGAAGGTGATTCTTCCTTATCGTTTGTCAGTGGTGTCTTGGCATTATTTTACTGTCTATATAAAATAAAAGATTTTCACCATTCATATCTCCACGGTCTATATGGATATATGTTGGCTACCTGGTCGGGGGTTAAGGGAACGGTTTGGTAAGAGTCTTGCCTTGTTCAGTGTATAGATCCTACAAGGACCTGGGTCAAATTTAGTAGGACCTCCTTCAATACCCACCGGTATTGGATGGCGGGGGTCCAAACTCTTTGATCCCCTCATATGTAAGCTACTATTAATACTTTAATCCGGCTACTTAAAACTGTATCCCTGCTGACTCAAACTACTTAGCCGAGGGTAACGTCACCTTCAAAAGAGGGGCCTACCATAATATGCATTAATAACTTAATTAATTATCTTTCAATAATCCGACCCTTTAGGATTGTATCCTTGCTGACTCAAACTACTGGGTTGAGGGTAACGTCACCTTCAAAAGAGGGGCCTACTACAATAACTAAGATAATCTCTTAAAAAGTGCAAAAGTGCGGAAATAATCAAAGGTTACACTAAACACGAGTCGGAGCCAAGTGATTCATCTTGTCTATCTGTTTTTATTTTTATTTTATTTTTCAGCATTTTAGTTAGTTTTTATTTTTCTTATTTAAAACCTTTTTCTAACTTTTGATTTGATTAGACGTTGAGGATAAACCGGTACTAAAAGCTCTTGTGTCCTTGGACGACCTCGGTATCTTTCCAACACTATACTACGCTCACGATGGGTGCATTTGCCCATATGTGTGTTTAGTGTTAGTAAAATATCGTGTTTTATAAATTTAAAACTTGGCTAAAAAGTGGTAAAAAGGGCTTAAAATATACATTAAAAACCTATCACACTCGACACGCATCAAGTCACTTCGGCTTGTCCGTTTGTTTGAGGGTGATATGCTGTTGAGACCCGATGATAGACCCCATATCTTGTTAAGATTTTTTCAAGTTGATGGTTACAAAAATGGGTACCTCTATCACTTATCAATGCTTTAGGTGTACCAAAACGAGAGAATGATTTTTTCAGAAATCTTACCACGACTCTTCCATTGTTTGTTGGAAGTGCCTCGGCCCATTTAGACAAGTAATCTACTGCCACAAGTATATATTTGTTTCCTTTTGACGGTGGGAAAGGTCCCATAAAGTCAAGTCCCCATACATCAAAAATTTCACAAACAAGAATGCCATTTTGAGGCATTTCGTTTTTGGAAGAAATATTACCTGTTCTTTGGCAAGCATCACATGTCTTGACAAGACTTTGGGCGTCTTTGTAAATGGTTGGCCAATAAAACCCTGAATCAAATACCTTTCGTGCGGTACTAGCGGCACCATGATGTCCTCCGTATGGACCTTCATGACAATGATGGAGAATTCTTCGTGCTTCGCTACCATGTACGCATCGTCGGATGAGTTGGTCGGCACACATTTTGAAAAGATAAGGGTCTTCCCAAAAATAATGCTTCACATTAGCAAAGAATTTTTTTCTTTGATGATGTGGCCAAGCTTTTGCGACTATACCGCTAGCTAAGTAGTTAGCATAGTCGGCGTACCATGGTTCTTCTTTGCACTCCACCATTTCTAGGGACTCTGTCGGAAATTTTTCGTTGATTTGCTCGTCCCTGGTTGCCTCCAAAGCTGGGTCTCCTAAGCGTGAAAGATGATCTGTTGCGGTGTTTTCTGCTCCTCTTTTGTCTTTGATTTCAATATCAAATTCTTGGAGGAGTAAAATCCACCAAATCAAACGTGGTTTTGCGTCCTGCTTTTTGAAGAGATATCGAATGGCTGCATGATATGTATAGACTATAGTTTTAGAAAGAACAAGATAAGAACGAAATTTATCAAAAGCAAATACCACAGCTAGTAACTCTTTTTCAGTTGTTGTGTAATTTTCTTGTGCATCGTTAAGTGTTTTACTAGCATAATAAATTGGGTGAAAATGCTTTTCTTTTCTTTGTCCCAAGACAGATCCAACCGCAAAGTCACTTGTATCACACATGATTTCGAAAGGAAATTTGCAATCAGGCGCTATCATGATAGGTGCATTGACTAGCATTTCCTTTAGGGTTAGAAATGCTTGATTGCAATCTTTGTCAAAGATGAAAGGGGCATCTTTTTCAAGTAATTTTGTTAGAGGCCTTGAAATTTTAGAAAAGTTTTTGATAAACCGCCTATAAAATCCGGCATGCCCTAGGAAACTTCTGATAGCTCTAACGGAGGATGGGGGTGGTAATCGAGAAATAGTGTCTATTTTGGCTCGATCAACCTCCATTCCTTCGCTTGAGATTTTATGACCGAGTACTATTCCCTCCGTTACCATGAAATGACATTTTTCCCAGTTAAGGGCGAGGTTTGTTTCCTCACATCGGGATAGCATTCGTTCAAGGTTATCGAGACATTGGTCGTATGAATCCCCAAAGATAGAAAAGTCGTCCATGAAGACTTCCATTGTCTTTTCTATCATGTCATGGAAGATGAATACCATGCAACGTTGGAAGGTTTCGGGGGCATTACATAGACCAAATGGCATGCGTCGATAAGCAAAAGTTCCATAGGGACATGTGAAGGTTGTCTTTTCTTGGTCTTCGGGTGCTATCGGGATTTGAAAGTAACCTGAAAAACCATCCAAGAAACAGTAAAATTTATGACCGGATAATCTTTCTAACATTTGATCAATGAAGGGCAAAGGAAAGTGATCTTTCCTCGTTGCTTCATTTAATCGTCTATAATCTATACATACTCTCCATCCTGTGACGGTTCTCGTTGGTATTAATTCATTCTTTTCGTTAGTTATTACCGTCATACCTCCTTTCTTTGGAACTACTTGGACGGGACTTACCCAAGGACTATCGGAGATAGGATAAAAAGTTCGGCGTCAAGTAATTTGATGACTTCATTTTTAACCACTTCTTGAACATTTGGATTTACTCGACGTTGTGGTTGTATTACCGATTTGTAGTCATCATTCATTAAAATTTTGTGCGTGCACATGGAAGGACTTATTCCTTTAATATCTACAAGCTTCCAAGCGATCACATTTTTGTGCTTTTTCAAAAGATTAATTAATGCAAAACTAAACTAAAATGCAGAAAAATGTGCGCGCGATTTGAAAAAGTTTTGAAAAACTGATTAGGCCAAAAACTTGATGCGTGTGGTGTGTTATTATATTTTAATGTATATTTTAAGCCCTTTTTACACGTTAGTCAAGTTTTAAATTTATAAAACACGATATTTACTAACACCAAACACACATATGGGCAAGTACACCCATCGTGAGCTTAGTATAGTGTTGGTAAGATACCGAGGTCGTCCAAGGACACAAGAGCTTTTAGTACCGGTTTATCCTCAACGTCTAATCAAATCAAAAGTTAGAAAAAAAGGTTTTAAACTAGAAAAATAAAAACTAACTAAAATGCTGAAAAATAAAATAAAAATAAAAACAGATAGACAAGATGAATCACTTGGCTCCGACTCGTGTATAGTGTAACCTTTGATTATTTCCGCACTTTTGCACTTTTTAAGAGATTATCTTAGTTATTGTAGTAGGCCCCTCTTTTGAAGGTGACGTTACCCTCAACCCAGTAGTTTGAGTCAGCAAGGATACAATCCAAAAGGGTCGGATTATTGAAAGATAATTAATTAAGTTATTAATGCATAATATGGTAGGCCCCTCTTTTGAAGGTGACGTTACCCTCGGCTAAGTAGTCTGAGTCAGCAGGGATACAGTCCTAAGTAGCCGGGTTAAAGTATAAATAGTAGCTTACATATGAGGGGATCAAAGAGTTTGGACCCCCGCCATCCAATACCGGTGGGTATTGAAGGAGGTCCTACTAAATTTGACCCAGGTCCTTGCTGGATCTATACACTGAACAAGGCAAGACTTTTACCAAACCGTTCCCTTAACCCCCGACCAGGTAGCCAACATACCTCCATATAGACCGTGGAGATATGAATGGTGAAAATATTTTATTTTATATAGACAGTAAAATAATGCCAAGACACCACAGACAAACGATAAGGAAGAATCACCTTCAACATAAGAAACTAGTTATTAAAGTCATTAATACATAACCAAGTAAAAAGTGCGAAAAGATTAAAAATAAAAAGTATTACACTAGACACTTGTCTTCACCAAGTGATGTAAGAGACTTAGGCAAACATGGCCTTTGATTATCAAGAACTCTTACGATCAATCTTGGATCCCGAGATGACTCACACACTCTATGATGGACAATGGATGATGGTGGTGGGTGGTGGGTGGTGGGTGGTGGGTGGTGGGTGAAGTGTGAGAGAGGTGGTGTGCCAAGGGATGGTTTGCAAATGAGCCAAGCACCCCTATTTATAGTCTGAACAGTAGTTCGGGCACGGCCCCGTGTCCATTGGGCACGGCTCCGTGTCCATCCTCTTCTCTGTCTTCATTAATTGCAGTTTGTCTGCATTAGTTGACCACGCCCCCGTGTCCGCTGGGCACGCCCCCGTGTGTAGAAGCATATCTGTACTATCAAGATTTGCCTGGATTCTGCGAATCATATAGTTGACCACAGACCTGTGTCCGCTGAGCACGGCCCCGTGGTGGGCGATAGAAGCTTCTATAGATTTGTCTTCTATGCTGGTACTTGGGCACGCCCTCGTGTTCACTGAGCACGGGGCGTGTTCAGCCTTCTGTTCTCTTGTTTTGCTTGGGAAGATGTTGTCGGGGAGGTCGGGCATGCACGTTTGTTCCTTTTCTTGTATTTATGTTAGATTTTGCTTCCATTTTGCTTCTTTTGTTCATTTGAGCTCATTTATTCCTGAAAATACAAAAGGTAGACAAAAGCACACTTTTTCCAACATTAGTACTAAAAAAGGGTTAGTTTTATGTCACAATTGATGTAATTTATATGTGGCATTTTGTGCACATCAATGCACCTAGGTCTTTAGTTGGTTGTTGATTGACTTGCTTGTTGTCACATCCCAACCGATGGCGGAAACATTGGGGTGCGAGCACTAAGCGTTAAGATTGCTCATGAGATTCCATAACACTAAATAGTTTCATTATAAATTAGATTGATTCAAACATTGACTAAGATCAAACAAGCATCACAAAGTATCAAGCTACATCAAGTCTCAAACATTGTTCATAACTTAATTATCTAGGTGAGTTTCTAAGCATCATCCTAGCTCGATTCCAAGAATCCTAGCATCCTGTCAGCCTGCAACATGTATTAAAATAGAGTCAGTACAAAAATGTACCGGCAAGTATACAAGTTTGAATAATAGCATAATAGATTAAAAGTCTCATATCCATATGTAATGTAACAAAATAGTTTCAGCCATGCTAGTGTTCGCAGTCCAACAAGTGATAGCCCAAGTATCCCGATGCTTTGTTGTTTTCCCAAGTCTCAAGTAAAACTAGAATCCTCCTAACAATACCCCCGAGAATAATGGGGAGGTGCATCTCCTATAGCGCTACTATTGTTAAGGCGGAACTATAAACCCTGGATTAAACGTCCACATAGGACAAATAGAATACAAGAATCACAAGTTTCACATACACATTGGATAGAGTTTAGTTTCCAAAGTCTCAAGTATCATAGTTTAATAGAATACATGTTGCATCCAATAGTTTAAAACAAAAAGGGATCGAGTATACTCACAATGATTGCTCAACAGATTAACTGTTATTGGATCAAAGGGAGCTCTTTAGGTTTAGCCTGATTAGATTACAACAGGTAAGAGTCGGGCAAAATAACGAGATTGCGCAAAGTGTCAAGTCAGTCACTGGATCAGATGGCAGTTCGATCGGATGGCTATCCGATCGGATTGGCATTCGATTGATGTGACTGATGCGAGTAAGAGACGGATTGTCATCTGATCGGATGGTCATCCGTTCGGATGGCCATTCGATCGAATGGTCGTTCGATTCAAGTGTCATGATTCCTAATTGATACCAAGTGTTCAAGTTTCTGAAAAAGTTTATAAGTGTTGAAAGGTTCCAAGAGACATGCCACCTCGATCGGATGGCTGCTCGATCGGATGGCCATCCGATCGGTTTGCCATTCGACGATCAAGAATTCAAAGCTACAAAGTGTTTTAAGGTTAAGAGGCAAGTGTCACCTGATCGGATGGCAGTTCAATCGGATGGCCATCCGATCGGATTCCCATGCGATTAGGTTGTCCTTGTCCCGTTCACAACCTTGTAAAGTTTTCCAAGTTTCTGTTTAAACCGCGATGACATGGTACGTATTGAGACAACGGTAAGCACATCAGTGTACAACCGATCTGTTCAGATGGGAATCACCCCAGTCCGTTCAGTCATTCGTTCATGTTGGTGCTTATGTCAGAATTCATACTCCGGTCATCTTCTCTGGAAACAATCCCTCTCCGAACCAACTCCAGACTAATCATCAAGTCTATAGTCCGTTTAGATCTGGATTCCACCGTTTTAAGTGAAAAATTAAGAAAAGATGAAGATAAACATAAGTTTTTGTTGAAAAAGTCTAGATTTGGTTAAGATTCGGTGTAAAACACATGAAATTCCTTTAGATCTGAGCTAGATCTTGACTGGAATGACATCACATAACGGTTTAGTACAAGCCACCATGGTGACGTCACCCTCAAGAGCTCAAATCTCAGAGATTCCATGGTGAAAAGTGAGATTTCGAAAGAGAGTCATGAAGAGAATAACGTGTAGATCAAAGTTGTACAAGAATCTAGTATAAAACGTACCGAAATCGTCGAGAAATGAAGAAAAGTAGGAGTGCGTGCGTCTGGATCGAGTGAGGCTGTCACATCAGTGAGAATGATGTGACAGGCCTATTTATAGTGTGAGGGAGAGAGTGTGAGGCGGTGTGAAAGGATCGGATGGCACCTCGGTCGAATGGCCATCCGATCAGTTGGTCATCCGATTGGATGGCTATCCGATCAGATGGTCATCCGATCGGATTGCCATTCGGTTAATCCCATCTTTTCCGTTTAACCGTCTTTGATTCGTTTTGCAAGTTAGATTAAATGTTGTGTTGCGTATTATTGGATAATAGTATTGTTATGGGTCATTTTCTGAGCATACATATCCTGACCAATATCCTGCCTTTGTTTGTTTATTTGTGACCAGGATGCTGGAAGAGGATATTGCTAACATCTTGGGCGATATCCTGAGGTTTATTGAATTAACCACGTGCAGGTTAAAGGCTGAGACTTGCTAACGGTCAAGTGGACTTCTTCTCCTCAAGACTCGGACGTGTTTGTTGAAGGAGAGACGTTGAACCCGAAAGACCAGGTCTACAACGTTCGATTAAGGAATATTCGGTGGATCCCGGAAGTTTAGGATAGTTTGTTATATTATCTTTACTATAAATAGATGGGGGCGGATCAGTTTAAGGCACACAATTTACACTTACACTCTCGAACACTTTCACTCTCGAGCTCATTGCAAACATCACACTTGTATTCAAATTTCATTGTAACACATAGTCGATCCGCACCACATCCTGCACTGTATCCTGACGTTTGAAGTAATAAGAAGAACAAGGCAGCTGCGATTGTCAGCTCCCGAGGTTTTATGCCGGCGATCTAGATTGATCAAGGGCTTTCCTCGTACATCTCGTGTCGTTTACTTTCCTTTTTGCTCATAGTTTGATCGTAGATACAACTCAATATCCTGAGCCGTATCCTGAATACTGATTTTCTAAATAACTTAACAAGAATATTTTTCACACATATTTCTAGCACACTACCTCACTTAACTAATTTGATCACTAAATTGCTTAGGTAATTTTTGACCAAAACAATTTGGCGCCCACCGTGGGGCAAGTGGTGCTCTCTTTACTAAATTGTTTTGGGAAATCGCTAATCGGCTTTCTATTTTCAAAACTTTTTGCCACATCGTCCATAATGGCCTCAAGATCAAACATGAGTTCCTCTACTGTGTCTGCTATGACTTCTGCTACTACTGGTTCGGTGCTTCCACCACCTCCTCCAAGGATGCCAGCCTCTTCACGACCTCAGGATATTATCCCTACTCGCAGTGTTCAGGAATCTGCTCCCGTTCTAGCTTCTAATGATGAAATTCTTACTTTATTTGGAAGTGTGCAGGAACAAATGAGGCAGCAAGAGGAAACAAACCAAATGCTTTTAAGGGAAATACAACTCCTGAAGTCTGGCTCGAGCAGATCTGCTGAGGATAATGTCACTCCATTACATCCCAGAACGTTGAACTTTAGTTCAGCTGTGTATACTGAGGATAACAGGGGGAATATTGTGCCCAGCCTTCCTCAGAATCATACTCCTAAAATACCCTCCTCGGTCAGGATGTCAACCATGAGGAGCTCAGGATATGCTTCAGGATATGGGCAAAATCCTCCAACGGGTAACGTGTCAAATAATAATAATACTAATGCTACTAACAATAGTGGATCTTTGCAGGATACAGGTGTAACATCAGCACTTACTAGGGAACTTCAGAAGTTGAAGGACATGATATCTAGTGTACCTGGGGTGGTCCCAACATGAAGCTTTATGATGGGACTACGGATCCTGAAGAGCATATTGCTCAGTATAGGGAGAGAATGGAGATTAACCCTATCCCTCCGGAGCTCAAGGAAGCATGCTTGTGCAAGGGATTTGGTTCTACTCTAACAGGATCAGCCTTAAAATGGCTGCTAAACGTTCCTCCTCACTCAATTACTTCGTTTGCCCATTTGGTTAATTTATTTAACAGTCAATTTTCTTGTAGTCGGAGTTTTGAGAAACTAACCAGTGATCTTTACAGGATAACTCAAGGGCCTCAGGAATCCTTGAGGGATTATGTGAACAAATTCAGTCGAGAATCCTTGGATATTCCACATCTTGATGTTGCAACAGTAGTGCAAGCTTTTAAGATGGGATTACAAAAGGATTCTCAGTTTTATCAGGATCTTGTAATGAATCCCTGCAGGAATCTCGACGAAGCTCGTAACAGGGCTTTGAGATATATCCGTCTGGAAGATGACAGGAAGATGCAAGAAAGGATGAACTTATCTAACACTTATGAGTCAACTAACAGGAAGTCAGAATCCTCATTCAAATCATATCGGCCTAAGCCATATGGTAGAAATGAAAACAAGAGAGTGAATGCTGTCGAAGATGAGGATCCTGAAGAGTATCCTGAGTTGTCTGAATATTGCTTTTCTTTTAACATTCCTGAATTGATGTATGCCATGCAGGGTCTAGGAGATAAGGCTAGGTGGCCTCGAAAGAATCAACAAAAGGCTGACTGGAAAGATAAGTCAAAATGGTGTGCTTTCCATGAAGATTTCGGACATGTAACTGAGGATTGCATTGCTCTAAGGAAAGAAATAAGCTATCTTCTAAGCAAGGGATATCTGAAAGATCTCTTAGGAAGAAAGAAGAATAAGGGTCAGGATACTGAGAAGGATCCTGAGCGGGCAGCATCACCTCCTACGGATGCCAAGATAATCAACTTCATTTCGGGAGGATCCGACATTTGTGGAACTTCGTATTCGGCAGCAAAGAGACATGCAAAGGAAGCTAAGGCCGAAAGGGGAGACAAACCTGTCAGGATGACTACCCTTACGACTGACAAAGTGATCACTTTTGATGCTGATGACAGGGATACTGTCCAGGATCCTCACCATGATGCTCTGGTAATAACGTTATATGTGGCTAACCATTTTTACGCAGGATATTGGTTGATAATGGCAGCTCCGTCAACATAATCCAACTAGAAACTCTGAAGAGAATGAATGTATCTCCAATGGATATCACTTCAAAGTCTACCGTGCTTGTTGGGTTCAGTGGAGAGGCTAGAAACACAGTGGGAGAGATAAAGTTGCCAGTATACGTTGAAGGAGTCAACTCGATACAACGTTTCTGTGTGATGGATTCTCTATCCTGCTATAACATCATACTGGGAAGACCGTGGATTCACGATATGAAGGCTGTGCCATCAACATATCACCAATGCATCAAGATACCTACCCCTTGGGGAGTTGTCAAAGTTGATAGTGATCAGCAGGAAGCGAAAGAATGCTACTCATCCTCGATGAAATCCTCAACCAAACCTAGTGCAGCATAGCAATTAAAGACGCGGGCCCAGGATATCGTGGAGGATCCGGAGCAGGATGCGAAGAAAATTATTCTGGACCAGGATAATCCCGATATTTCGGTGCTCGTAGGGACCAATATCACTCAGGATATTGAAGAACAATTAATTAACTTTTTGAAATGCAGGATGTCAACGTTTGCATGGAAGCATGAGGATATGACAGGCATATCCAAAGACATTATCACTCACAAGCTTGGAATTGATAAATCATTCAAGCCTGTGCAGCAAAAAAGAAGGAAGTTTGCTCCTGAGCGGAACACAATTATCCAGGAGGAAGTTGAGAGATTATTATAGTCCAGGATGATCAGAGAGGTTAAGTTCCCAAGGTGGCTAGCAAATGTGGTTGTAGTACAGAAGAAAAATGGGAAATGGAGAGTTTGTGTGGACTACACAGACTTGAACAAAGCTTGTCCTAAAGACCCATTTCCTCTTCCCCACATTGATGCAATGGTAGATGCCACTGCCGGGCATGAAATGCTGACCTTCATGGACGCATCCTCAGGATTTCAACAGATCCAAATGGAGCCTTCTGACCAGGAGGATATTGCCTTCATGACACCAACAGGTATTTATTGTTATACAGCTATGCCTTTTGGTTTGAAAAATGCAGGTGCAACATACCAAAGATTGGTAAACATGATGTTCAAAGACAAACTGGGGGACACCATGGAGGTATATATCGATGATATGGTGGTGAAATCTAAAAAGGCTGAGGATCACCTCCAGGATATCAAGGGAGCATTTGATATCCTGGATCGATACAACATGAAGCTGAATCCTGCTAAATGCCATTTCGGAGTGGGGACAGGAAAGTTTCTTGGATATATGGTGACAAAAAGGGGGATAGAAGCAAGCCCAGAGCAGATCAAAGCTATCATGGATATAAAATCACCCTAAAATATGAAGGACGTACAAATATTGACAGGCCGAGTAGCAGCTTTAAACAGGTTTATCTCGAGATCCTCAGAGAAGTGCAAAGATTTTTATGATATCCTGAAGAAGAACAAAAGATTCGAATGGGGGGAGAAGCATGAAGCAGCCTTGCAGGATTTGAAACGATATCTCTCAACCGCACCTTTATTGATGAAGCCTGAAAATGGTGAACCACTATCCCTATATCTTGCTGTATCAGGGAATACTGTAAGTGCCGTTCTTATAAAAGACCATGAAGGTCAGCAATATCCTGTTTATTATGTTAGTAAAAGTTTGTTAGATGCTGAAACTAGGTATTCTCATTTAGAAAAATTAATATTAGCTCTAGTCATGGCATCGACAAAGCTTAGACATTATTTCGAGACACATAGGATACATGTTAAAACAAATTATCCTATCAAAAATGTGCTCAGGAAACCAGAGATGTCAGGCAGGATGGCCAAGTGGTCAGTAAAGTTAAGTGCTTATGATTTAGTATATGAACCTAGAAATGCCATAAAGTCTCAAGCTTTAGCTGACTTTGTGGCTGATTTCAGTAGTGATATTCAGGATGAGGTAGACCTAGAAGTTCAACAGGTAGGAGAATCCTCAGGATCCTGGACATTATATACTGATGGTGCATCTAATGTAATGGGAGTAGGATTAGGAATACTACTAAAATCGCCACAGGGGGACATATTACCCCAGGCTATTAGGTGTGAATTTCCTGCTACTAATAATGAAGCAGAGTATGAGGCTTTAATTGCAGGATTAGAGTTGGCTAAGAGCATGAGTATCAAAAATTTGCAAGTATATGTTGACTCTTTGTTAATTACTAACCATTTTAATGGATCCTATGCAGTTAAGGGTGAGAAATTAATCGAATATCTCGATATTCTCAAAAAATTAGCAGGATATTTCGATGTTTTTATACTTGAACAGGTACCAAGGGAGGATAATGCTGAAGCGGATGCCTTAGCAAATTTGGGATCATCGATCAGGATACCTGGAGGGACCCAAATACCAGTATTACATGTCTTATATCCTGCAACGAATCCTCAGGATAAAGAAGTAGCGGGTATTCAGGATCCTGGAGCAGAACATCCTGAAGAGGATCCTAAATCCTGGACGGCTCCAATCATGAGATATCTCAAAGAGGGACACATCCCTGGAAATGAAAATCCTAAGGCATTTAGGATGAAGGTATCACGATTCACTATTATAAATAATATTTTATATAAGAAATCTCTTGCAGGACCGTATTTGAAGTGCTTGGAGGATCCTGAAGCCAAAGAAGTACTTCAGGATATACATGAAGGGGATTGTGGTAACCATGCTGGGGGCAGGTCGTTATTCTCAAAAGTATTAAGGACAGGATATTATTGGCCAACAATGAGAAAAGATGCCGCAGAATATGCTCGAAGATGTGACGCATGTCAAAGACATAGTAACATACTGCATCAACCTGCTGAACCATTGTATCCTATTGTTTCCCCTTGGCCATTTATGAAGTGGGGTATGGATATAGTGGGAAAGCTACCAAAAGCTCCGGGAGGAAAAGTCTTTATGCTAGCAATGACGGATTATTTCTCTAAGTGGGTTGAAGCTGAAGCATTTGTTCAAGTTAGAGACCAAGAAGTAGTATCCTTCATAAAGAGGAATATCCTGACCAGATTCAGAGTACCAGCTGAGATAATCTGTGACAATGGTTCTCAGTTTATAAGCAAGAGAACTACTGACTTTTGCAAGAGTTGGGGGATCAAAATGATCACATCTACTCCGGTACATCCTCAATCAAATGGACAAGCAGAATCCTCAAACAAGATAATTGTCAATAACTTAAAAAAGGCTTGGAGCCAAAAAAGGGAGATGGGCAGAAGAATTATCCTTTGTTTTGTGGGCTGATAGGACAACGGTAAAGAATGCAACAGGCCAAACCCCGTTTTCCTTGGTATTTGGAGCAGAAGCAATGATTCCGACGGAAATGACTATACCTACTGCAAGATCTACCCTAAGTGATCCTGAGCAGAATCCTGAAGCCTTGAGTCAGGATTTAGACACTATAGATGAGAAGAGAGATGCGGCAAGGCTAAGGATGGCAGCATATCAACAGAGAATATCCAGGGCATATAACAAGAATATTAGGACCATAAGATTTAAGGTTGGAGATTGGGTGTTAAGAAAGGCTTTTCAGAATACTACTAATCCTGCCGATGGCAAGTTAGCTCCAAAATGGGAAGGACCATACGAAGCTGAATCAGAAGCAGGGAAAGGAGCATACAAATTCAAGAATATGAAGGGGGATATGCTACCGAGATCTTGGAATGCTATACACCTTAAGCTCTATTTCAAGTGAGTTTAGAATTTAATTTCTAACTCAGGATGGTATGAATTCTACCTTTTTTAAATATGTTTGGTGTAATTTGTTCTTTGTAACCCAATACTGATTTAAGCATCGGAGGGGTGTTAGCCAAGCTAACACCCACCTTAGTTTACAATTGTTTTGCAGAATATGTTTCAGGATATGTACTCAGGATAACTCGAAAGATTAGAGGATTGGCCCCCTCTCTCACGTTTAAGGGATACTGACCCCTTCACAGGTTTAAAGGTATTCACCTTTCTTCCGAATTGGGTTTAAACACCCCGCCTGGAGCGCAAGTTATTCAGGGATAGTTCAAGGTGGCGGGACCAGTCCATGTAAAAGTGGCTGACAATTTCGTTACTGTTGGCTATATCCTGAATCCTAAAGGTATATGAGGATTGATCACCCTTTCTCACGAAAGGGTATTTTCATACTCTCTAAGGTTTAAAGGTTTTCACCTTTCTAAGTCTTGGAGTTTATACACTCCCGCATATAGCGCATGAAAATTTGGGATTTTCCCCAGGATACAAGGGATTTACCTCCAGTACATCCTTGGGTTTTACCCTTGGGACGTAAAAAATTGCCTATACAATGGAAACTGACATTCAGTAGATTTCTAAAGTGTTTGAAGACATTGTACACAGGGGACATCCCTACCAAGGTGGTGATGTTAAAAGGATAAGGCTCGGAACTAATGTACTAAGTATCTCGCACAGGGGACATCTTCATTGAAGAAGTTGCAAAAAGATTGAAGCTTGGTAATAGGGTTATATACTACTCCGGGTATGATCTTTCCTTTGTAAACATCGTCTAAGTTTTTAGTAACACTATGTTTTATAAAAGGATAAGTATCCTGATATATTTTCAAGGTCCTTTTCAGGATATTTGATTAAGGTGTTTGAAACTAGTATTAGTTTGGAACTTTGATCATTTAAGTATTATCATAAATTGGTTTTGGAAAAATAGATTGTTTTTCAAAAACTATCTACAAAGTTGAAGGAATGTTTGGAAGTTCTATCTAATAAAAAAGTTTTTGTAATATATTGCTGAGTATACTGATCAGGATATTTTCATAAGATAATGGCAAGAAAAATAAAAAGACGAAATTATTCTTGAAGCAATCAATAATGGTTGATAACCGAAGGTTTCATCCTGAAACCCAGGACCCATCCACCTTCGGCTATCAAATTGTTTCGATACAGAAATAAAAATTGTTCATAAAAACATAAAATTGTTCGAATAATTTATAGGAAATAAGCTCTAGGGGGTAGTGCCTTCTTCGTCCATAGTGGTTTCAGCAACATCCGCCTTGGGATCCGCCTCAGCATCCTTCTCAGCATCAGTTGCTTTTTCGACTGCTTTGGAAGATTCTTCGACAGCTGATTTGGAAGAGGTGCCCCCGAGGTTCTTTAGCTTGGTCTCCCAAGCACCAACATCCCAAGAAGGGCATTCAAAACCTAATGTTTTGGCTTCATGGGCCATCTTCAACCTGGCTTGGAGGAGAGAAATGACGACGAAACTTTTGAGGCTTTCCCGGTAGCTGACCATATCCCGTTCGTACTGCATGTGGGCAGCTTCAAGATCGGTCTGGGCTTGAAGAGTAGCTTTGTTGAGAGCGGTTTGGTGTTCTTGAGTCATGGCTTTAAATTTCTGCTCGTAATGACGAGATTTGGCGGCTGCAATCATGCCTTGGTCGGAGATTGTGATTTCAGCTTCCTTTAGCTTGGTTTCAAGCGTCTTGTTGAGCTTGCAGGATTCTTGATATAAGTTAACCAAACGCTCAAGACCCTACAAAGGTAAGACGACAGGTATTAATATTGATAAATCTTTGATAATAATGTAAATCGCAGGATATGATATGAGAATACTAACCTGGTTAAGAAAAGAAGTCATAAACCCGCTGGCTTCAATGAACCCGTGCTTCTCATAAGGAAATGTGTTAGAAATGACAGGGGAATCAGGTTCTTTCCTTTTGCGGGAACTTGAACTCCGGGGCTTAGTAGCCGGTGAAGGTTTGGGAATAATGATGGCTTTGGAACTGCTGGGTTTGGATGTGGCTGTGGTCTTGGGGCTAGGCTCTTTCTTGACCTGAATCTGATCAGAATAACTGTCCAATTCGTCGAGGTCAAAGACTTCGGGGATCTTGGCCGGTGCTGCATAAAGGGAAAAGTTTTACTCCTCATTTTACTATTTTACTGTCTTGACTAATTATTTTGAAAGTAATCCTTACCAGACATTTCGGATGACGAGTATTGACTGGAACTCGGGACGTGTGTGGTGAAAGTCCTGTCTATTGCAGGTAACTGGTAAACAGTATTGATTCTTTCTTCTGACTCGGCGGTAGGGGGAGCGACTTCCTTGAAGTTCACTGCATAAAGATCGAAAAGAAGGATATTAATAGAAGATAAGAATTAAATGGTCTATGAGAATATTTATAACCCTACTGGTGGTTAACCACTCCACCGGAAGGTTGGCACCCTCAGCAATGGAGTCTCGTTTGACAAAGAAAAATTTGCGTTGCCATCCGTCTTTGTTTTTGGTGGCTTTGAGAATCAGGGGTTTGCTGGAGGTCGAGAATAGCAAGAACCGACTAGAGCCATGGGATCAGAGGCGATAAGCAATAGGTAAATCCTCGATGCGGAGGTCGGAACAATGGAGGTTTTTGATTTGGTTAAGTACAATTAGTACTCTCCAAACCATGGGCATGGTTTGAGCAAAAGAAATGCCGGTGGTTCGAAAGAATTGCATCATGAATTCAGGAAAAGGGTATCGAAGACCTAGTGAAAAAGGGTATGCTGGAAAACAAACCCATTCGGTGGAAGAAACATCCGATCGGATTGACCGATCGAATGGTCTGAAGACCGTGTTATCAGGGAAAGTGCCGGAGGCTCTTAAAGCTGCAATGTCTGCGTTGTCAAAAGCACAGATCTCCTTTTCGGGATTTTTAAGGAGATTCTGCTGGGTGAAGGTCTCGGCATCCATTGCAAGTAAGGCGATGTAAATTGATAGAAAGTAAATCAGAAATGGAGAATTACCTGAAGGTTCTGTTGAAGATATCTGCTTTTCAAACAAGAAAAGAGAAGATATAGGGGCATTGTGGATCTCCATTGAGCAAAAAACGCGTTGGAAGTTACGATGTGATCTTGACCGTCGCTTCGTTTTAAATACCTTGAGTTATGGATAAGATTTTTGAAATATATCCGTTGGATTGGTATCCCAACCGATATATTTGGGGATAATTGTTATGGGTCATTTTCTGAGCATACATATCCTGACCAATATCCTGCCTTTGTTTGTTTATTTGTGACCAGGATGCTGGAAGAGGATATTGCTAACATCTTGGGCGATATCCTGAGGTTTATTGAATTAACCACGTGCAGGTTAAAGGCTGAGACTTGCTAACGGTCAAGTGGACTTCTTCTCCTCAAGACTCGGACGTGTTTGTTGAAGGAGAGATGTTGAACCCGAAAGACCAGGTCTACAACGTTCGATTAAGGAATATTCGGTGGATCCCGGAAGTTTAGGATGGTTTGTTATATTATCTTTACTATAAATAGATGGGGGCAGATCAGTTTAAGGCACACAATTTACACTTACACTCTCGAACACTTTCACTCTCGAGCTCATTGCAAACATCACACTTGTATTCAAATTTCATTGTAACACATAGTCGATCCGCACCACATCCTTCACTGTATCCTGACGTTTGAAGTAATAAGAAGAACAAGGCAGCTGCGATTGTCAGCTCCCGAGGTTTTATGCCGGCGATCTAGATTGATCAAGGGATTTCCTCGTACATCTCGTGTCGTTTACTTTCCTTTTTGTTCATAGTTTGATCCTAGATACAGCTCAATATCCTGAGCCGTATCCTGAATACTGATTTTCTAAATAACTTAACAAGCATATTTTTCACACATATTTCTAGCACACTACCTCACTTAACTATTTTGATCACTAAATTGCTTAGGTAATTTTTGACCAAAACAAGTATTACATAACTAGATTATATCATTAACACAAAAGTTTCCATAGTTTCCGCCAGTGCAAGACTCCAGTCCCTCGTTCAACCAAGTCTCAAGTTTCACGAGCCTCAAAAGTCAAGCACCAAAGTATCAAGAATCATAGAATCAAGTCTCATAGAATCATAGTTTCCATAGTATCATAGTATCAAGAATCATAGTTTCCATAGTATCATAGTATCAAGAGTCATAGCATAATAGACTCACAAAGTTTCAAGTATCAAAAGCATCAAAAGTGACAAGTTTCATATAGTAGAGGGGCTGAAAGTGACAAAAGGTAAAAGTCTAGGGACGCAGGCGTTACACTTGTAAGCGGACGTGTACCAGACGATTCTTAGCAATCTTGTGCACTTTGATATCAATAATATCGACATAATCCTTCTTCTTCTACACTTTTCTTGTTATTCCGCAACTTGTTTAGGTGTATTGTGATATTCGATTGTGTTCTTGGACTTACAATTGGTATCAGAGCCTAAGAGGTCTTTCGAAGGCTCGGTTTTCATCGGATATTGCTTGAAGAACAAGGCTGTTTGAATTTTGCTGATTCGAAGAAACATAAAAGGTTGATTTTTGTTTATCTCTTTGATTCATATATTGTTACTCGACTAATTTTTGTATTTAAGTATGTTAGCAGGTTTTTCTGTTTTTAAATTTTGGCCGAAGTATATTAAATTCCAGAATTTTGTTTAAGAACAGTTCATAAAATCCTTGTGGATTTCATTAAAAAAAACCGTGTTTCAATCTGTTTTGGAACAAATTCAAAAGTGTTTTCAGGTTTTTCAAGTTTACTGGTGGAAAGAAACCAGTCAAATATTTTGATTTTAATATCCTACAACTTCAAAATTCTGTTACACTGAAGTGATTTAGTTTCCAAAATTAGCTTTTGGAAGTGTACGGGACAAAGAAATGGCATTGTGCGAGATATAGTGTGCGAGCTTGACTGTGCGGACAAGCGTGCGACTTGATTGTTGACTGTGAACTGATTGTTGGTGTACGTGCCCAATAACAAAGTGTGCGGCCCAAATTATATTAGTGTGCGGTCCAGCTAAGTGGTGTGCGGTTAAGCTTCTAGTGTGCGATCACTCATTTTTAAGCTACTGTTTGGTTGAAGACTAATTCAGTGTATGGCCCAATAAAGTGGTGTACGACCCAAAAATCAAGTGGTGTGCGGTCCAAATAAACAGTGTGCGACCTAAATAGGAGTGTGCGACTGAAAGTGAACCATTTGGAGTGTGCGGTATTGGACCTTTAGACTGTGCGACCATACTGACCTGAATTGTTGAACTTCAACTGTTTAAACTTGAAATAAAATTAAAAAATTGTTCAGTGTTAAACTAAATTTATTTTTCAATTATTACTTACAGTTTGATTTTTCAGAATCCTAAAACAGACTTGTGAAAATATGTGGTAGGGAAACTGCTTGTATGATAGAGTGTACTGAGTAAAATTCCAGGATTTTATTGTGATTTGTTTGAGTGTTCATATAAATAAACCAATACATGATAAATAAGTTGCAGACAATCTTATGGAAAAGGTCTAAGGAGATAAGTTTTAGTGGACAAACATACTGGCAATCGCTCGGACCACCCAATGTAAATTAGAGTTGATAAGTGAAGTCTGGCCTGAAACACCGTGATTTGATCTCGTAAGAAAAGAGCTTGCAAACGGATTTATGTGTGTGTTTGAGTATATTTTATTATTGTGTGCATTATTTTATTATTATGAAAATATGGCCCTGTTCAAGAAATGAAAAAGACCGTGTTTTTCTTCAAAATTTGTTTCGTTGAAATTGGAGTTTTTGGGTCTCAGGATTCGAGCTGGGTCCACCGCACACTTGGCGGGACCCACAAAATCAAAACGGGCCGTGTGAGTGCTACACGGGGCCGTGTCTATCTTACAGCATTGAAAAAGAATCTGTTTTTCGGGTTACTGGAATAAAAACACGGGGCCGTGTTACAGGAGCACAGGATCGTGTCATACCTTCACGGTCAGAGATTATGTCAAGGGGTATGCCATGACGGCATATAATCTCATCAGTATAGATTCGAGCAAGCTTCTCCACTTTATAATCTACACGAATAGGAGGAAAGCGGGCTGATTTGGTCAAACGATCAACAATCACCCAGATACTATCGTGACCAAAAGGTGTATGGGGTAGTTTCGTAATAAAGTCCATAACTATGCTATCCCATTTCCAAACTGGGATTTCGGGTTGCTCTAAGAGTCTAGAAGGACACTGATGTTCGGCCTTAACCTTCGAGCAAGTAAGGCATTTAGAAACATATGCATCAATGTCCTTCTTCATACCAGGCCACCAATAAGTCATACGCAGATCTTGTTCCATCTTATCGGCACCTGGATGAATAGAGTAACGAGATTTGTGAGCCCCATTCATAATGAGCTCACGAAGGTTATCGCGGTCTGGCATCCAGATGCGATTGAGGTAGTATTGAAGGCCATCAGATTTAGTTTCGAGCTGATTCACGTTAGCACCAAAAACTTCAACATATAGACTTCCTTCATTAGCTGACGAATACTGAGCTTCACGAATACAAGCATGCAAATCACTAGAGATAGGAATAGCCTTAAAATGAGTTTTATGACTAAGAGCATCAGCCACTATATTCTCCTTGCCAGGATGATATCAACTTTCGCAGTCGTAGTCGTTAAGCAATTCTACCCAACGTCTCTGTCGCATGTTCAGTTCCTTCTGGTCAAAGATATGTTGAAGGCTCTTATGGTCGGTGAAGACCACACACTTAGTACCATACAGGTAGTGTCGCCAGATCTTTAACGCAAACACAACTGCACCAAGCTCCAGATCGTGAGTAGTATAATTCTTCTCATGTATCTTGAGTTGACGAGAGGCATAAGCAATAACCTTATCCTGCTGCATGAGCACACAGCCCAAGCCACGGTTCTAGGCATCACAATATACCATGAAATCGTCATTCCCATCGGGTAGAATAAGTACAGGAGTGTTACAACACAAAAGGGTCTGAAAAGATTCCTCTTGCTCGGGACCCCAAGTGTTTTGGTCAAAAATTACCTAAGCAATTTAGTGATCAAATTAGTTAAGTGAGGTAGTGTGCTAAGAATGTGTGTTGTAAATATGCTGAATTGATTGCTAGTTAAAACAGTTTCAGGATATAGCTCAGGATATAGAGCTATATCTACGATCAAACAATGAGCAAAAAGTAAAGGGGGTGACACGAGATATATGAGGAAAGCCCTTGATCAATCTAGATCCCCGGCACAAAACCTCGGGAGCTGACAATCGCAGCTGCCTTGTTCTTCTTATTACTTCAAACGTCAGGATACAATGCAAGATATTGATCAGATCGCTAAGTGTTACAATTCTTTTTGTGAAAGTGAGAGTTGCGAGAGAGTTGAAGTGTTAGAGAGCAGTGAGTGTTGTTGTGTCCTATTCGATCTGATTTATCCATCTATTTATAGCTAAGAAAACAAAACAAAATTTCCTACAAATGGGGGATGCCTTCGAATATTCCTTAGTAAACGTTGGAGACCAGGTAAAGCGGGTTCAACGTCCTTCTTCGAACAACTTAGACCGAGTCTTCCGGGGAAAAGGTCCTCATGAACGTTGCAAGCTTGGACTCGCGCTCCTGCACATAATCCGTTATTGATCCTCAGGATACCATTCAGGATGTTACCAATATCCTGAATCAGCATCCCGGGCATGAATAGACATCATATAATCAAGATATAACTTAGGATATTATCCAGGATATGGGCTCAGAATTTCACCCATAACACCAAGCAAAAGGTCTCTCTTTTTGGGTCAATGAGGTGAGAGGGACAGCGATCTTAGAAAAGTTCGAGATGAATCGACGGTAATAACTCGCCAATTCTAGAAATGATCGAATCTCAGATGCAGACTTAGGCGTACTCCAATTTTTCACTGCTTCGATTTTAGACGGATCAACATGAATACCTTGCTGACTAACGACATGACCAAGAAATTGCACTTCATCAATCCAAACCGCACACTTAGAAAATTTAGCATACAATCGTTCACCACGTAGAAGTTCAAGCATCAAGCGTAAATGTCGAGCATGATCAGCTTTAGACTTAGAATAAATGAGAATCTCATCAATAAAGACTATCACAAAGCGATCCAAATAGGGTTTACAAACACGATTCATGAGATCCATGAACACGGCGGGTGCGTTAGTCAATCCAAAAGGCATGACCACGAACTCGTAGTGTCCATAACGAGTACGAAAAGCGGTTTTCGGTACATCATCCTCGAGTACACGAAGCTGATGATAACCAGAACGAAGATCGATTTTCGAGAAATAGGACGCGCCTTGTAGTTGGTCAAATAGATCATCAATGCGAGGTAGAGGATAACGATTCTTAACGGTAAGCTTATTAAGTTCATGGTAGTCAATACACATACGGAACAAACCATCTTTCTTCTTGACGAATAGTACGGGAGCACCCCACGGAGAGGTACTTGGACGAATGAATCCCTCGTCGAGCAGTTCTTGTAGTTGCCTGGATAACTCTTGCATTTCAGAAGGTGCAAGTCGGTACGGGGCCTTGGAGACAGGAGTCGCACCAGGTATGAGATCAATTCGAAATTCGATAGATCTAGGAGGGGGAAGACCAGGAAGATTTTCATGAAAGACATCGGGGAAATCACACACTACTGGAACATCGTTTATGTTCTTCCTTTTGCCCTTTTGTTCCACTACGTGGGCCAAGAAGGCAAAGTTTTGTTTACGTAAGCATCTATTCGCTTGAGTGTAGGACATCAGCCTTAGTCCTTTCGAAGGTCGGTCTCCATAGACATGCAAAACATCACCGGACGGAAGAGCTAGACGAACAAACTTCTCGTGACAGGCAATCTCGGCATGATTCTTGCGCAACCAATCCATACCGATAATGACATCAAAAATACCTAATTGCATGGGTATTAGATCAATAGTAAATACATGGTCGTTAAGAGTCAAGGAACAAACACAGAGAATAGAATCAACTAGAATAGACTTCCCATCGGTAATCTCCACCGAAAACGACTTAGGTAACTTAGAGCGTGTACAGTTTATCAAAGATTCAAATTCCACGGACACAAAACTTCTATCGGCACCAATATCAAATAGAATCGAAGCGTAAATGTTATTCACGAGAAACGTACCATTAACGACGTCATTGTCGTTACGAGCCTGATTAGCATTGAGGTTGAATGCTCGCCCACGAGCGGCTGGCTACTGGTCCTAATTCAGCTGAGGACACTGGTTTCGGAGGTGAGTGGTATCTCCACACTTGTAGCATGCACGAACAACATTGACTGGCCTCGGATTCTGCGGAGGAGCTGGAAGAGCTGGTAGGGCTGCTTGAGCTGGGGCTTGCTGAGCTGGCTGAGCAGGGTTAGCTTGGCGACAGTAAGGAGTCGTGTGACCATAGCGATTGCAGTTGGCGCACACACGACATGCAGAGGCAACAGGATGATGAAAGTTGCAAGTCGTACACTTGGGGTAAGACCCAGAGTACTGCTTCTTGACTTCAGGAGTAGCAGTGAATGGAGCAGCAGCAACAGCAGGTTTAGCAGCAGGGTTTGTAGCAGGAACAATAGCATTACATCCTGAACCCTGAGACTTTTGCCTCTTGTTCTTGCTGCCACTTGGCTGCTGGGTAACTTGGTGTGCAGACTTGGCGGGAGCAGAGTTAGCAAACTGCTTATCACGAACGCGGTTGTTGTTGAGACTAGCTGCAAGACGGTCGGCTTCCTCAATAGTTTCGAGTTGAGCTACTTCAATAGAATCACGCATAGCAGGAGGTAGACCATTGATGTACTTGGTTATCATGCGCTTAGGGGTAGAAACCAAGTGAGGAATGATCAAACTGAGCTGCTTAAATCGAGTAGTATAAGCCAGATTATCATCACCAATCTGCTTCAAGTGCCAGAACTCTTCTTCAAGCTTCAATTGTTCATGGGGAGGACAGAACTCAAGCATCATTAGTTCACGCACCTCGGCCCATGGAAGAGCATAGGCTTCTTCGTTTGAACGGATGTTTCTCTCATTTGACAACCACTCCAACACTCTGCCTTGAAACATTCCAGTCGCACTCCTAGTCTTTAGATGATCTGGGCACTTACTGTTAATGAAGGTAACTTCGATGCTGTCGAACCACTCGAGCATAGCAGTCACCCCATCACTGCCCGTGAAAGGCTTAGGGTTGCAAGAGATGAAATGTTTGTAGCTGAAATTTGTAGGCTTTAGCTTCTCGGCCTTTGAGTCTACAGAGGATGGAGGAGTGTTTGATCCTTGGATCTCAGAGACGATCTTTGGCACGACTCGAGCAATCTGGTCGGCCATGAAGGTCATCATCTTTTTCTGAGACTTTTCCCTGGATCTCTTGAGAGTGTCGGATAGCTTACGAGAAGACATCTAAAGATCCAATAAGAGGATCGTATAAGTCCAAAATCTCACAGTATAGATTCACACACGATAGATTAAGGCTCAAGATTCAACAAGATTCACATAGGTTAAAGATTCAAGTTTCACATAGATTTCCAGTAGACTCAACACCACAACCCACGACCTTCGCATGGCACGTTGTACGAAGTTTGGCAACATATCAGAAATGCTTATATATAGGAAGTACTAGCGGCGTATCCACCACGCTTCGGGCACATCGCTTCCGCCTTGTACTTGGTGTCATGTTACGTGTCGCAAAACACACTCATCATCATCATCATCATCATCATCATAGATTCACATAGATCTCAATAGATTCACATAGATTCCAATAGACTCCAATATTTTCCAATAGATTCAATAGATCCCAATAGATTCCAATAGGTTCCAATAGACTCAATAGTTTCTCGTAGATTAGTGTTAACAATCCACAAACAACGAAATCCCGCACGGCACGTGCTACGAAAGTTCGGTGACATGACGGAAGCACTTATATATAGAAAGTACCAGCGGTGTATCCACCATGCTTCAATCATGCCACAACATTAAATTTCACCACTTCTCATAACATAGATTAACCAAATAGATTCAATCAATATAGATTATCCAAATAGATTCCACAACTTCAACCCGAGCCTACAAAACTACGAACTTCACTTAGCGCGTGGTACGAAGATTTGGTAACATGCCAGAAACACTTATATATAGGAAGTAACAGCGGCGTATCCACCATGTTTCGGACATGCCACGTCCTCCTCGTCTTTGGCGCTAGGCTACGTCTCGCACTTTGTTTCTCAAAACCACACATACTTAGATTACATGTAGATTATGCTAGAGTACGCGTAGATTCCACATAGATTACACAAGTTGTCACACCCCCAAAAATACCACATGCGAAAACCCCCGTGAGGCGTGTGACGTATCAGTATCTAGCCACCAATCACATTGAAATCATCACTAGATTTCAAATACAAACTTTCATTCATTAAAATAAAGTGTTACAAAACATTAAATGTAATTCAACGTGTTCAGCGGAAGCATAAATTAGTTAAGTATTTCATAAACCATGTGTATGATAACCATTAGACTTGTCTCGCGATTCCATGTATCTCGACCCATGACCACTCCAGCCTCCCAGACAGCAAGTTCCACATCTATACACATATCTATAACCTGCGAGCATGCAAACAAGTGTATTAGACAACGCTGGTGAGTTCACAGTTTTATGAAAACATTTGGTTACCAAGTGTTTAATCCAGTTTAAATAACGATTTCGAAAGTAATGTTGATAATAACTCGAGTACCGTACAAGATGACTCCAGATTGTTTTGCCCGTCCCCAATGCCCCCTATCTAAGCATTGGTCATGATTAAGGTCATTAGTTCACGCCCGTCCTCTCAGGTACGGTGTGAGGTTGCCAAGCCTAATAGCGCCATCAACTAATACCTTGTTACCTCTCAGGTAACTATTCGGTATAAGATGGGACTTAAGGTGATAGGAAATGAGTGTATTATCCAACATCCAAGTTTTTACCTAGCAAGACTTATTCCTCTCAGGAATACCCGTTTGATTGTCCCACCTACCGGGACGCATGCTCAAGAGAAGTGAACTCACCTTAGATTGCTCGGTATGTTATGTTACCCATTCCAGGTTGGTCAACCAAACCCTACCGTGGTTACCAAAGATTATCAGTTTCATAAACACATATCCAAATCACGTATTCAACGAGTCACATGTAATACCATTGTCATGTAGCACATAGTAAACGTTTAGATTTCATACGCGTTCATAACACAAGTTCATGTTCCCAACAGTAGTTACCAATAACATCAGTTTCTTAATGATTAAATCACGTAGTTATCACAAGTTGCATTTATCACAAAGATCACTGTACACACGTAGCAAATACCCAATTCTCATACAAGTCCACATCCCATGTGAATGTTAGATAACGACATATAACAGAGGAGTTTCTACTCACACCATTCCAATCAGATTTCTCATTCTTAATCAACATTGTTATCATGCAACAATTAGTATTTATAATCCAACAACCCAATATCATATTCATCACAACTGTTTCACTGTTCTGACCATTTGCCTTCACGGCGAAGAACCCTTATGGCGAAGGTCTATTCTTCGCCGAGAATGAATGCGACGAAGTACCCAAGTGGTTCGTCAAACACCAATTGACAAAGGACTATATTCTTCGTCGACATGGGTCCTTCGTGGGACATCCTTCGCCGCTGCACTTCAATAGGTAGTTAGGGTTTCCTACAAACCCTATTCATGGCAGTTTCATTCGCTATCACACTAATAACCATCATTCACATCGATTATCATGAACACATTTAACATTCACGCATACATAAATCAATTCAGTGTACTACATAAGAAATCATCGCACATCTTAAAAATTCTTATTTCACACAATGTTCCTCCTCATCAACAGTTATTATTCTACCGAATTCATGTTTTGATGCTAACATCATAACTCACAGTTTATTAACACATGAACCCTAACAACCCTATTTCATGAAATCACAAAACCATTGTTCCAATTATTAAACAAGACTTTCAGATTCAGCAAGGATAAACAATTTATCAACATCCTTATTAACAACCACATCAATCGTTAAATAGTTTGTATGCATACACGAAATTAATCATAAGAAACGATAAGTGTACTAACCGAGGAGTTGTGTGTGCGCGCCTAGGTGTTTGAACCTAGAGAGAGAGAGCTTTAAGGAGAGGATTGCCGTCGCACAGGAAGAAGAGAGAGAGCCTTAGGGTTCTGTGTGATTTGCGGTTACGTTTTACAAGAAGTTTACATTCTGGGCCTCGAATAACCTGGGCCGAGGGCCCTTTTGGCGAACAACTCCCTCGATGAAGAACCTTCTTCGTTGTGGTCCTTTCGGCGAACAACTCCCACAACGAAGAACCTTCTTCGTCGTGGAGTGTTTGGGGCGAAGAACCCTCATTCTTCGTCGACTCTCCTAAGTTTTCAATCAATCAAACATAACAATACTTTATTCATTCACATATAAGGCACATGGTACAACGTACAACGAATCATAGAAACAGGATTGAAAAACAAGTGATGCGTAGAGGAAAGACCTTGAAATCTCGGGTTGTCACATCATCCCCAACTTGAATGAAATTTCATCCCGAAATTTGATAAGTAACCCAAAGCAGTAAGGTGTTAGATCAGGATGACTGTGGATTTTCCTCGGGTACCACATCATCCCCAACTTGAAAGGTAATTTCGTCCCGAAATTCACCAGTTGTATCAGATTTTGGTTCCGCCGTTTTGAACAGTTGCGGAAACTTGAGCTTCATCTGATCTTCGCCTTCCCACGTGAACTACGGTCCACGTCTTGAGTTCCAACGAACTCTCACGATTGGAATTCGACTGTGCTTACGAACTTTAACTTCCCGATCCATGATTTCAATAGGGTTCTCTACGCACTGCGACTCATCATCAATCTAAGGTTCTTGCAAAGAGACCACAAGTGTTTCGTCGGACAAACACTTCTTCGGATTTGAAACGTGAACAACAACGTGAACGTTGCACAGTTTGTAAGATAACTCGAGTTTGTAGGCCACCTTGCCGATTCTCTCCAGAATTCCGAATGACCCAACGTACCGTGAATTAAATAAGCTGCGCTTCCTAAAGCGCACCTCACCCTCCCAGGGTGAAACTTCCAACGCTACATAATTGCCCTCTGCAAATTCTAAGGGTTTTCCTACGCTTAACAGCTTTTCTAATAGTCATGCGCTGTCGCCATACGATTTCCGATCTAAACAATCTTCTCAAGAGTTTCAAGTACAAGTCCTGGACCTGTGACTAGGTTTTCACCCCCTTCAGCCCAACAAAGAGATCAGCATTGTTGTTAATACAATGCCTCGAACGGAGCTGCCTGAATACTAGAATGGTAGATGTGGCAGTAAAACTCTACCAAAGGTAAATGTCTCAATTTTTACCAAAGTCGATCACCCATGCTCGCAACATGTCTTCAAGTGTCTGGATGGTCCGCTCACACTGACCATCTGTCTGAGAGTGTGATAAGCAGTGCTCATGTCTAGACGTGAGTCGGAATATTTGTGCATCGCTCGCCATAAATAGATGCAAAATGTGGATTATGATCAGAGATAATAGAGGTTGGCACCTCGTGCCTAGGTACCACTTCCTTCAAGTAAGAGTCTGCAGGTTGCGAAGACTTATCAAATTTCTTGATCGTGAGGCCACCAGTGATCACCCAGGTGAAATCGTTTCCGTTTCGAGTTTTAGGTAATTCTATGACAAAATCCATGGCAGTCTGTTCCCATTTCCCTATGGGTGTTTCTGGTTGCTGACACAAACCAGAGGGTTTCTGATATTACACCTTGACTTTCGCACAAGTTAAACATCGTTCACATACATTGTTATGTGGGCCTTCATGCCCAGTCACCAGTACAAGATCCTTAGATCCTAATACATTCCATCAAAAATCCAGGCGAGTGGAATTTCGAGACTGGTGTGCTTCGCCCAACACAAGTTTCCCCAGGTTGCCGTATAGTGGGACTCATATCTGCCCTATAAGGTAGCGAATACCGTCCGACTTTTGCCAGAAGTTGTTTCCACATGCCCCGCATAGGTTCAGCTTGAAGATTCTCTTCCTTGAATGATTCGGTTTGGGCAGATCGAATCTGATCGGGCAGGTTAGGGTCGATGGTGAGCTGCAAAGCTCGTACGCGTTTTAGGTTTCACAGTCATAATCGTTCAAGAGTTCCATTCGGCAACGCTGTTGCATGCTTAATTCTTTCTGATCAAAGATATACTGAAGGCCCTTGTGATCGGTCTAAATATCGCCTTTGGTACCGTACAAGGAACACCTCCTGATTTCTCATTCTTAATCAGCATTGTTATCATGCAACAATTAGTATTTATAATCCAACTACCCAATATCATATTCATCACAACTGTTTCACTGTTCTGACCATTTGCCTTCACGGCGAAGAACCCTTATGGCGAAGGTCTATTCTTTGCCGAGAATGAATGCGACGAAGTACCCAAGTGGTTCGTCATACACCAGTTGACAAAGGACTATATTCTTCATCGACCTAGGTCCTTCATGGGACATCCTTCGCCGCTGCACTTCAACTGTAGTTAGGGTTTCCTACAAACCATAATCATGGCAATTTCATTCGCTATCACACTAATAACCATCCTTCGCATCGATTATCATGAACACATTTAACATTCATGCATACATACATAAATCAATTCAGTGTACTACATAAGAAATCATCGCACATCATAACAATTCTTATTTCACACAATGTTCCTCCTCATCAACAGTTATTATTCTACCGAATTCATGTTTTGATGCTAACATCATAACTCACAGTTTATTAACACACGAACCCTAACAACCCTATTTCATAAAATCACAAAAACATTGTTCCAATTATCAAACAAGACTTTCAGATTCAGCAAGGATAAACAATTTATCAACATCCTTATTAACAACCACATCAATCATTTAGCAGTTTGTATGTATGCACAGAATTAATCATAAGCAACGATAAGTGTACTAACCGAGGAGTTGTGTGTGTGTGCCTAGGTGTTTGAACCGAGAGAGAGAGAGCTTTGAGGAGAGGATTGCCGTCGCACAGGAAGAAGAGAGAGAGCCTTAGGGTTATGTGTGATTTGCGGTTACGTTTTACAAGAAACTATACAAGAAGTTTACATTCTAGGCCTCGAATAACCTGGGCCGAGGGCCCTTTTGGCGAACAACTCCCTCGACGAAGAACCTTCTTCGTCATGGTCCTTTCGGTGAACAACTCCCACAACGAAGAACCTTCTTCGTCGTGGAGTGTTTAGGGCGAAGAACCCTCATTCTTCGTCGACTCTCCTAAGTTTTCAATCAATCAAACCGAACAATACTTTATTTGTCACACCCCCAAAATACCACATGCGGGAAACCCGTTAGGGGTGTAACGTACCAGGATCTAGCCACCAATCACATTGAACTCATAACAAGATTTGAAATAAAAGCTTTCATTAATATAAAACGTTACAAAAACATTAAATGTAATACACCGTGTTCAGCGGAATCATAATACATGTTTAACTAAAACCCAAGTGTATGAAATCATTTTGTCTCGTTTCAAGTTTCCATGTTCCTCGACCCATGACCACTCCAGCATCCCAGACAGCAAGTTCCACATCCATACGTATCAATAACCTGCGAGCATGCACACACGTGTATCAGACAACGTTGGTGAGTTCATAGTTTTACGAAAACGTTAGTTACCAAGTGTGTAGTTACGTTCATTAATTACAATGTTGATAATACCTCGGATACAAGACGGCTCCTGATTTATGTTTTGCCCGTTCCCCAGTGCTCCTATCAAAGCACTGGGCATGACTGGGTCATTAGTTCACACCCGTCCTCTCCGGTACAGGGTGAGGGTGCCAAACCTAAGTAGCGCTACCAACTAATACCCCGCTACCTCTCCGGTAACAAAAATATGGGACTTAAGAGTGATAGGACGAGTGTAATATCCAATATACCAGTTTTACCCGCAAGACGTATTCCTCTTCGGAATACCCAGTTGATTTACCCAAAAACCTATCCCTCTTCGGGATACCCAATGACTGTCCCAACCATCGGGACGCATGCTCAAGAGAAATGAACTCACCTTAGATTGCTTGGATTGTTAAGTTACTTTACCCATTCCAAGTTGGTCAACCAAACCCTACCGTGGTTACCAAATATGATTAGTTTCGTAAACATGTATCTAATTCACGTATTCAACAAGTTACACGTAATGCCATTGTCACATAACACATAACCAGCAGTTAAATCTCATGCACGTTATAATATATGTTCATGTTCTCAATAATGGTTACCAATATCAGTCAGTTTCATGTAAACATAAAACATGTGTTCTTTGCATTTATTACACAGATTACAAATAAACAGCACGCATATTATTACGTAGGTCATAGCAAGCAGTTGGGTCTAAAAACAACACAAGTTCATATCACACTACATCACCAGTGGTTTGGTTTACATTCAAGTACACACACTAATTGTGGCAAGCAAACATGCATCGTAATTTAACCGATTATCTCCATGTAATTATCTAACAGGTATCTGGGCCTCACACGAGTTCACTATAAAGGTGCGGCCCATTGTTTGCATAACCAATTAACAGTCTAACACAGAAGTCTTGTAAGTGTGAGGCCCAAGTCTACGCAACCCAGTTTATAGTGTGTGTGTGTGGCCCATGTGATGTACAATTAATCCATTCAATTACTTTCATTAACCATCCCAATATTCTTCACTAATTTGGCTGAATTCGGTTGCACGAGTGTTAACTGTTATGCACTTTTGTTTCATTAGATCCAACAAACTCACAACCTACACCATGGTCCGATTTATCATCAAAATTAACAGGATTATCATTCTAAATTCAAGTATTCATGTAACCATAATTAGGCCTGTATAACAAGTTTACATTTCAATCAGTACAGAGACGAAACATCAGGTTGTTTCATCGTGGAGGTGGCGAAACTCTATGTTTTGTCGGCAATGGGGTGGCGAAACTCTATGTTTCATCATCATGATGTGGTTTCGTCTCAAAACTAGTTCATCTTACACACACAGAACCCTAATCATCATGCCATCCATTAACAGCCAAATCAATCATCAAATAGTTTCATAGTTGAATTATCATGTATCAATTTTTGAGCATATGATAATACAGTTGAATATAACAAGAGAGTTAAGTCAAGCAATCGTACACTAATCATCATCTAATCACATATCAGATTCCTACACATAATTCTTCGTTATCGATGAGTATTATTACTTCTAAACAAGGTGTACAAACAATCAACACCAATAATCAACACAAATATACACATAAGAAAACCGAGATGCTATGACTAACCAGGCGATGTATAGAGCTAGGCACAAAGGATGATCTCTAAGAGAAAGGGGCTTCGACAAGGGGGGCTCTGCCGTCGCAATTCATTGGTGGTGTGAGAGTTGTTTTAGGGTTTGCAATACTCAATTGTATCTTGACACCTTAGTTTACGTATAAGAAGCATAGGAAGGGGGATTGGGCCGAGTTTAATCATAATATGCGAGTTGGGCCAAGTTGGTTCACATATGCTGGCGGCCCAAATATAAATGCGACCGGCCCAATGTAGTTTAGGGATAAGGGCAGCCCAAAAACATAAGTGTAGGTTATTTAACAGAGTTATTATACGCTAAGTTTCAGTTTAACGAAATTATAACGACACAGATTAAACGTCACTGGCCTTGAAAGTTCGGGTTGTCACACCATCCCCAACTTGAAAGAAATTTAGTCCCGAAATTTGACAAGTATCCCAAAACAGCGAGGTGATAGATCAGGATCAGGATGACTGTGGATTTTCCGCGGGTACCACATCATCCCCAACTTGAAAGGGAATTTCGTCCCGAAATTCGCCAGTGATAACAGAAGAACCGTTTGTACAACTGTGGATGCTAGAGCTTACTCCGATCATTGCGCTCCCGCGTGAACTCCGGTCCACGCCTTGTGTTCCAACAAGCTCTCACGACTGAAATTCGACTGTGTTAGTGAACCTTGACTTCCTGTTCCATGTTTTCAATGGGTTCCTGAACCAACTGCAACTTGTCGTTAATGTTAGCGTATCACAAGTGTTCCATTGAACAACCGCTTCTTTTAGATTCGAGACACCAAAGACATCGTGAACGTTACCTAATTCCTCAGTTAACTCTAGTTTGTGAGCCATGCCACCAATTCGTTTCCAGAAATTTGAATGCCCCAATGCATCGTAAACTAAGCTTGCCATGTTTTCCATAGCGTACCGCACCCTTCCAGGGTGAGTCTTTCGATCGCCTACAGGGATCTTCCAGTGTTTCCCAAGCTTATCTGCTTTCCCGCCAATCATGCGTTGCCGTCAAACAACTCTCGATACAAATAACCTTCCCAAGAGTTCCGGGTACAAGTCCTGGACCCGTGATTAGGTTGTCATCCACCTCAGTCTAACAAGGGGGTTGGCATTACCATCCATGCAATGCCTCAAACAGAGCTGTCTAAATACCAATATGGTGACTGCTGCAGTAGAATTCACCCAAAGGTAAATATCCTTCTAACTCTTACTAAAGTCCCTAACACACATGCTCGCAGCATGTCTTCGAGTGTCAGGATGATTCGTTGCTCTGTCCGGTTGTCCTACAGTGATAAGTAATGCTCATGCCTGGACGTGAGCCAAGGGTGTTGTGTTTTGTCCGCCATAAATCAGGTATAGTTCAAAATTGGAGGTAATAGGAGTTAGCACCTCGTGCCTAAAAGCCACCTCCCCCGGAGGAATATTCACAAACTGTGACGACTCGTCAATGCCCTTGATTGTAATAAAGTACGCTGGTTACGTAAGACAATCAACGATCACCCAGGCGTTATTGTTTCTGTTCCGATGCCTCTGGTTACTGATACTCCCCCTTGACTTTCCCACAAGTCAAATATCATTCACATCTATTGCCAGGTGGGCCTTCATGCCCGACCACCAGTACAGGATTTATAGATCCAAATATTTCTTATTGAAACCCAGACGACTAGAATATCGAGGCCAGTGTGCTTTGCTCAACACAAGTTCCCTAACGCTGCCGTATAATGAGATCCACATTCGTTCCATGAGGTAGTGAATATCATCCGACCTGCCAAAGGTTGCTTATCCATGTCCCGCATGGGTTCAACTTGACAATCCTCTTCCTTCAGTTCTCCAGTTTGAACAGAGCAAGTCTGATCAGGTAGGTTAGATCCATGGTGTGCTGCGAGACTCATACGCGTCGAGGTTTCACAGTCGAAGTCATTCAAAGGTTCCATCAAGCGAGGCCATCACATGCTTAGCTCTTTCGAAACAAAGGTACACGGGAGGCCCTTGTGATCGGTCTAAATAGCGCATCTGGTACCATCCAAGTAATGCCTCCAATGTACATCTAAGGACCATGGTTTCCACCGCAGGTTGTGTGTCGTGCAGTTTTCCCTTCGTAACTCTATTGCGTAAGTCATCACCTTCTCATGTTGTATCGGCGCTTAACTGGGACTCTGATTCGAATCATCATGGTATACCACTAAATCATCAGTACCCTCGGATAAATACGATGCTCAGTGCATTGCAGAGTTGGGATTCGAAGGCTGAAAAGATGTCCTCCTGTTTTGTCTACCACGAACACACCACCCTGCTGTGCTAAAAAGATTAAAGCTGTGCGATCCTCGAAATCCTATAATGAATCTACATTAGTGCCTGGCTAGACCAAGAAGTTACTGTATTCTCGAAGGGATCTTTGGTGTCGATTAGTTTCTAACAAAATGGATCTTAGCGAGATCCACGTGTACTTCTCCACTTCGTTGATTACATGACCCAAAATAAATGTACTTCTCAAATCCATAAGCCATATTTAACAAGACTTCGCGGAGTGGCTCCTCCCTCAGGAGCTCTAAAATAATATGCAAATGCCGTCCATGATGTTCCTTACTCCTGGAAATGATCCAAAATATCATCAATAAGCACGGTCGATTCATGTGGTCCTTAAAGCTGCTGGTGTGTTGATTAACCCAAAAGTCATGGTATACAAAGTCACATTGGCCTCATTGCGTTTGATATGCCATTCTAGGAACATCCTCCCCTTGGACTTCCATCTGATGATAGTTCGTTCGTTAGTCAATCCTCGAATGGAAGCTTGTCCCTCGCATCTGGTCGACGGGTTGTCAATACGTGGTCGAGGCAAACGGTTCTTGACTGTCACCTTGTTGAGTTCTCGATTGTCAGTACACATACGAAAAGGCTTGTCTTCATGGACATAACTGGGGCTCCCCAAAGTGAAAAACTAGGTCCGTTAAAACTTCTGTCCAACAGTTCCTGAAGTTGATTAAGCGGTTCCTACAACCTTCCTGATGTGAGACAATAAGGAGTACTAGCAATAACGGTTGCTTCTGACATGCTACCGATATGATATTCCACCTGACGATGTGAAGGTAATCCTGATAGTTCCTCTGATAGCACATAGTGAGGAATCACGAGCAATTGGTAGATCCTCGATCCTCTTTTTCCTTAGCCTTAGCATCAGTAACGAGTGCTAACATAGCGGGGTAATCCTTCCGTGGACACTTCTGGCCTTCATTGCCGAATTGATGCTAACCTCTGCACCACTCGGATACTTTATGACAGACGTCAAATTTCCCCTCACAGGGTATATCTGCACGATACCTGGTTAACCAATCCATACTGACTACTGCATCAAAACCATCATGGATAGTAGAAGGAAGATCGATGTCGAAAACTTGCCCCCACATGGTCGAATTTGCATCCCAACAAACATATGAGGTTTCATTTGACTTGCCATCAGCCGACTCCACAACAAGTTCATTTCCAAGGAATATCAGGGTTAAACAAAATAGAGATGAAGCGATTAGTTACCCAGAGTGTGCAAGCCACCGTGTTGCTATAATCCTGGCGTCGCCCATGCCGATCCTAAATGCCCTTCCATGAGTACCTCTACTAGTGTTGTTACGGTCACGTGGATTCCCAATACTGTCGTCGTTCCCTTGGTTGTTGACACTTTGACTTAATAACAGTCAATCCTTGCCGAAGTCACCTTTGTTTCCATGTTGTAGACTACGATTACGAGTACCTTGATGTCGTTGCTCGAAACGGAGCCCTACGATCTTTCACCGACAAAGTCCATCTTGTTACATTTCCGTGCCACGTTCTAAGGCGCTACTCATTGTGCTGGCCGTTACACATTTCTGCACCATGGTCAATTGTCATCGCTTATGTCCTGATTGATTTGTAAGAGTTGGCTCCCATGAGCCGCTGACTAGGGTTAAAGATTCGATCGGCGTAAAATTGCTGATGTTTGTTGTTGGTAATTAGGGCCGTCCAAATACTGAAGTCGGTAAAGTACTACTCTCATCCTTTTGTCCACCGATGCAGCAAGTTGCTTGAGTAATACACGGTCTGTTACGAGAGTGTTGTTGAAGTGATCGCACTTCGGGATCTAAGACGTCAATACATTAAGTTCCAGCAAACAGAGAAAAGTGAGGGAGATATAGGCCAATCATTCGGCGTTGCAACATCCAACTCAGGGATGTTCGTACAAGCACCTAACGTTCTACACAGTTCGCTAGGCGTTCGGATAGGTGTTCAGGTGACACTCGATAGCATCGAGCTTCGAAAGGTTTCAGAGGGAAATGAAAAGATCACATTCGAGTAGGAGACAATCACTACTATGACTCCTATAGGCTGTTGCGTTTCACATCAATCAAATAACGGAACGGGACCCCTTTTTCACTTGTTAAGCCTCACTTGGACTGGCATCCACCCCACATTATTATTATGTGTGCACCCATAATAATATTGTGACTTGCATGCTCATCTCAGATCCTCCTAACTCATGTCAAATGGTTCCTCAAACTCGAGTAGCAAACAAAGAGCATCACAAAACGTAAGTCATGAATGTTTAGGGAAATACCACCCTATCAGTCACATAACACATGCAAGAATACCGAAATTCATACTGTTGTGCTAAACATGAAATCACATGCAATATCATATCTAAGTGTTCACTAGTTATGCAGTACAATGAGTATACGAGAGACGAACCTTGCAGTCTGGAGCTGAGTTTCATGGTCGTAATCAGAACTTGTTCGGTTATAGTCTGGTTTTATAAAATGTTTTAAAACCAAGTTCACTATATCCAGTGGCTCTGATACCAAATAGTCACACCCCCAAAATACCACATGCGGGAAACCCGCTAGGGGTGTGACGTACCAGGATCTAGCCACCAATCACATTGAACTCATAACAAGATTTGAAATAAAAGCTTTCATTAACACAAAATGTTACAAAAACATTAAATATAATACATCGTGTTCAGCGAAAGCATAATACATGTTTAACTAAAACCCAAGTGTATGAAATCATTTAGTCTCGTTTCAAGTTTCCATGTTCCTCAACCAATGACCACTCTAGCATCCCAGACAACAAGTTCCACATCCATACGTATCAATAACCTGCGAGCATGCACACACGTGTATCAGACAACGCTGGTGAGTTCATAGTTTTACGAAAACGTTAGTTACCAAGTGTGTAGTTACGTTCATTGATTACAATGTTGATAATACCTCGGATACAAGACGGCTCCTGATTTATGTTTTGCCCGTTCCCCAGTGCTCCTATCAAAGCACTGGGCATGACTGGGTCATTAGTTCACACCCGTCCTCTCCGGTACAGGGTGAGGGTGCCAAACCTAAGTAGCGCTACCAACTAATACCCCGCTACCTCTCCGGTAACAAAAAGATGGGACTTAAGAGTGATAGGACGAGTGTATTATCCAACATACCAGTTTTACCCGCAAGACGTATTCCTCTCCGGAATACCCAGTTGATTTACCCAAAAACCTATCCCTCTCCGGGATACCCAATGACTGTCCCAACCACCGGGACGCATGCTCAAGAGAAATGAACTCACCTTAGATTGCTCGGATTGTTAAGTTACTTTACTCGTTCCAAGTTGGTCAACCAAACCCTACCGTGGTTACCAAATATGATTAGTTTCGTAAACATGTATCAATTCACGTATTCAACAAGTTACACGTAATACCATTGTCACATAACACATAACCAGTAGTTAAATCTCATGCACGTTATAATACATGTTCATGTTCTCAATAATGGTTACCAATATCAGTCAGTTTCATGTAAACATAAAACATGTGTTCTTTGCATTTATTACACAGATTACAAATAAATAGCATTTATATTATTACGTAGATCATAACAAGCAGTTGGGTCTAAAAATAACACAAGTTCATATCACACTACATCACCAATGGTTTGGTTTACATTCAAGTACACATGCTAATTGTGGCAAGCAAACATGCATCGTAATTTAACCGATTATCTCCATGTAATTATCTAACAGGTATCTGGGCCTCACACGAGTTCACTATAAAGGTGCGGCCCATTGTTTGAATAACCAATTAACAGTCTAACACAGAAGTCTTGTAAGTGTGCGGCCCAAGTCTAGGCAGCCCAGTTTATAGTGTGTGTGTGTGTGTGGCCCATGTGATGTACAATTAATCCATTCAATTACTTTCATTAATCATCCCAATAATCTTCACTAATTTGGCTTAATTCGGTTGCACGAGTGTTAACTGTTATGCACTTTTGTTTCATTAGATCCAACAAACTCACAACCTACCCCACGGTCCGATTTATCATCAAAATTAACAGGATTATCATTCTAAATTCAAGTATTCATGTAACTATAATTAGGCTTGTATAACAAGTTTACATTTCAATCAGTACTGAGACGAAACATCAGGTTGTTTCATCGTGGAGGTGAAGGTGGCGAAACTCTATGTTTCGTCGGCAATGGGGTGGCGAAACTCTATGTTTTGTCATCATGATGCAGTTTCGTCTCAAAACTCGTTCATCTTGCACACACAGAACCCTAATCATCATACCATCCATTAACAGCCAAATCAATCATCAAACAGTTTCATAGTTGAATTATCATGTATCAATTTTTGAGCATATGATCATACAGTTGAATATAACAAGAGAGTTAAGTCAAGCAATCGTACACTAATCATCATTTAATCACATATCAGATTCCTGCACATAATTCTTCGTTATCAATGAGTATTATTACTTCTAAACAAGGTGTACAAACAATCAACACCAATAATCAACACAAATATACACATAAGAAAACCGAGATGCTATGACTAACCAGGCGATGTATAGAGCTAGGCACAAAGGATGATCTCTAAGAGAAAGGGGCTTCGACAAGGGGGGGTCTGCCTTCGCAATTCATTGGTGGAGTGAGAGTTGTTTTAGGGTTTGCAATACTCAATTGTATCTTGACACCTTAGTTTACGTATAAGAAGCACAAGAGGGGGGATTGGGCCGAGTTTAATCGCGAGTTGGGCCAAGTTGGTTCACATATGCTGGCGGCCCAAATATAAATGCGACCGACCCATTGTAGTTTAGGGATAAGGGCGGCCCAAAAACATAAGTGTAGGTTATTTAACAGAGTTATTATACGTTAAGTTTCAGTTTAACGGAATTATAACGGCACTGATTAAACGTCACTGGCCTTGAAAGTTCGGGTTGTCACATTATTCATTCACATATAAGGCACATGGTACAACATACAACGAATCATAGAAACAGGATTGAGAAACAAGTGATGCGTAGAGGAAAGACCTTGAAATCTCGGGTTGTCACACAAGTAGTTTCCATAGCTTAGATTTCAACCACCTCATCACCGGTCTGCAAAACACTAAGTTTCGCTTGGCACTTAGTACGAAAGTTGGTAACATGTCAGAAACACTTATATATAAGAAGTACCAGCGGCGTATCCACCATGTTTCAGACACATCACTTTTCCCTCATATTTCTATGCCATGTTACATTTTAGTGTCTTACAACCACAATAACACATACATTCATCAAGTAGCCTTACATAGTATCATAGTCGATCAAGATTCCTACATAGATTATCATGATAGAGTGAAACTTCATAAATTTAGTTTGATTCTGAGATTAGAATTAATGTTTTAGATTGCGGACATAAGTGCGATTTGTGTAAAAAGCCTCAAAATAAACGAAGAGTCAAGATAAACGAAGAATCGGGTTTAAAACCACACGTAAAATTGAGGTAACAGAACGATAGGCTCATAAAACATAGGATCGTTCCGGGTAGTGAACGGTGAATAACCAAAGTGATTCAAACCCCTTTCGAATTGAGGCAACGCGTCTTGACTTACTTAGACAAATACGTCATCGATGTTAGGCCTACGGTATTCGTCCTTTTGGTCATTTCACGTTCCTAATTGAATGGAAGTTTCGAGACTTTGGCGAGACATAAAATCATCAAGGAGTGGGGCTAGTTATCAAGGTCTGAGTTTCACCTCTAACTTGACAACATCGTACCCTAATAGTGTTGGTACTTATCCGCAGACAAGACCTACTAGAATAATATGGGGATTTTCCATCAAGGTTTAGATGTCACTCCTGTCTTGAGGGCAAACCTCGTGCAAAATACAAACACTGCTTAACAGTGTTTTCAAGGTATCAAGTGTATATTGTATCAGCCTTAGGAAAGACAAGTAAGTTAAACAGGAAATTGTGCTGCTAGGAAGCAGATACGGTAGAATGCATAAGTCTTAAACAACAAATAGGAGTCAAGATTCCTAGAACTATAGACTAGGGAAAGTATTCCTACTTATCCTAATTCCCTATAGTTATGGCTCTGATACCAATCTGTCACACCCCAACCGGTGGCGGAAACATCGGGGTGCGAGCACTAAGCGTTAAGATTGCTCATGAGATTCCATAACACTAAATAGTTTCATTATAAATTAGATTGATTCAAACATTGACTAAGATCAAACAACCATCACAAAGTATCATGGTACATCAAGTCTCAAACATTGTTCATAACTTAATTATCTAGGTGAGTTTCTAAGCATCATCCTAGCTCGATTCCAAGAATCCTAGCATCTTGTCAGCCTGCAACATGTATTAAAATAGAGTTAGTACAAAAATATACCGGTAATTATACAAGTTTGAATAATAGCATAATAGATTAAAAGTCTCATATCCATATGTAATGTAACAAAATAGTTTCAGCCATGCTAGTGTTCGCAGTGCAACAAGTGATAGCCCAAGTATCCCGATGCTTTGTTGTTTTCCCAAGTCTCAAGGAAAATTAGAATCCTCCTAACAATACCCCCGAGAATAATGGGGAGGTGCATCTCCTATAGCGCTACTATTGTTAAGGCGGAACTACACACCCTGGATTAAACGTCCACATAGCACAAATGGAATACCAGAATCACAAGTTTCACATACACATAGGATAGAGTTTAGTTTCCAAAGTCTCAAGTATCATAGTTTAATAGAATACATGTTGCATCCCAAAGTTTAAAACAAAAAGGGATCGAGTATACTCACAATGATTGCTCAACAGATTAACAGTTATTGGATCAAAGTGAGCTCTTTAGGTTTAGCCTGATTAGATTACTGTGGTACCCGCGAAAAAATCCACAGTCATCCTGAGTTAACGTCTTGCTGTTTTGGATTGCTTATCAAATTTCGGGACGAAATTTCTTTAAAGTTAGGGATGATGTGACAACCCGAGATTTCAAGTCCCTTCATTTATGTATCTACTGTGTGACAATTCTGTTTTGATAAAGTGTCTTGTGTTATGTGATGTGTTACTATTTGAAAGAATAGAGTTGTGTTGGTTATTGAATTGTTGTGTTATTTAAATTGTGTTTTTGTAAATGAACAATTAAACTGTTTACAATTAAAACCATATATGACGAAACTTAGGAGTTTCGCCATAAACTACCTCGACGAAACATATGAGTTTCGCCACACACACCTCTGACGAAATTTAGTGTTTCGCCGTGTGGGCTTGTGGCCCAGGTGAGGCCCAACCACACATCAGTTATATTACCCCCTTATTCGCATAACTTTATGTAAAAATCACAAACGGCGAAACCCTACTTTGCCCTCCTTTTCACTCTTGACTGCTGTTGCTGTAATCCCGAGATCGTTGCACACCGATCGGATCAATCTATCCATTCTCACGGTTAGTGTTCATCTTGATTAATGCTAGGGTGTTGATGTTGTGGTTGTATGTGTAGTTAGGGTTCACCAATAGGCGAATGTTTATGGTTGTTTATGTTGGCCTTTTTGGTTAAAAACTTGTAGTGAGGATTATATGTGACTGAACCTTATTTTTTAATCAATTAACGTATTGCTTGATTAACAATGATCATTGTAGAATGAATTGTTATCTGGAATTGTGTAGTAATATACGGTGAAACTGTATGTAACTGTTGAATGGTCATGATTAACTTAATTAGGGTTTTGACTCATGATTAGAAAAGGGTGATTGATCTGACTTGGGGACTGTTAAATCATGTTGATTATTACTATGACATAGTTAAAACTGATGTGATTGATTGAGATTGCGTGAATGATGAGAACCTGTAACTATTTGACATGAGATCCGACGAAACGTCACATTTGAGCCGATGAAAGGTAATGACTTTCGTCACAGGGGAACCGACGAAACCTAGTGACTTTCGTCACATGTTAACTCGACGAAACACATGGGGTTTCGTCACATGGGGTTTCGTCGCGTGCAACTTTCGCCGAGGGACTTCACATGAACAGTAGGTTATGATGATTACACTAACTGCATGTATTGTAAAGATTGAGTAACATTAATTAAGAACAGGAAACCTGATGTATCTAGTATGTATGGTAAACCATCGGTTACGTATATTATGAGCTGAATTAACTGTTATCTATTAAGCCATGATTCTATTATGAATGTACACTATGAACGTATGTGACCAACGTGATGGTAAACTGATTTTTGTATACGTGAATATCATAGGTTGTGACTGTTTAAGTGTGAACAAGTAATTAATCAAACCGAGCAAACCAAGGTGAGTTCACTGCTCTTTTTCCAAGCATGCATCCCGGGGAGGGATATCTAGTAATTGTTCTGGGGAGGAACGTCGGGTTATTAGGATGTTGGTTATTACACTCATTTCTATCATATAAGACCCCTTACATCTACCGATTAGTTGCCGGGGAGGCAACGAGGTATTTAGTTGATAGCGCTATTAGGTTTGGCACCCTTACACCGTACCGGGGAGGACGGGCGTGAACTAATTACCTTGACCACTTGACCAATGTTTTGATAGAGGTATTGGGGTTGGGCAAAAACATCTTGTAGCCATCTCCGGTATTCGAGTTAATGACAACATCAAATCGAATCTGTGAAACGTTTTAATCTGGTAACTGGTATCTAAACACGTTAACAAAAATTTGAACTCACCAGCGTCGTCTGACACACTTGTCTGCATGCTTGCAGGTCGTTAGATTCTTGATTATGGACTTGCTATCTGGGAGTGTTGGAGTGGTCATGGGTCGAGACTCTTGGATACTTGCTTGTTGACTATGAACACATGCTTTGAAACAATTGATTTACCGTTTACATTATGCTTCCGCTGAACATTTACTTTGGTTAAACTTATGACTTGGATTTATATTTTGAAATGAATGGAATGTTTTATTTAAATATTATGCGTAGTTCAATGTGATTGGTGGCTTGGATCCTGGTACGTCACACGCCCCGCGGTGATTCCGCATGTGGTATTTTGGGGGTGTGACAGTTTGGTATTAGAGCCACTGGTTATAGTGAACTAGGTTTTAAAATGTTTTTATAAAACCAGACTATAACCGGACAACTTCGAAAATCGACCATGACACTCAGCTCCAGATTGCAAGGTTCGTCTTTTGTTTACTTTATGCATTACTTGTTTAGTAGTCACACACTCACAGTTTGCATGAAACGACATACTAGATACTATGGTGATTTGATAGTGTGACACTACTCTTCGACTTTTGTGATTCGTAATCCTGTAATACCTTCTGTGTTGCTATTTGAATGCGGGGGAAACTTTTAGCGCAAGTTAAGAGGCACTGAGATGAGCATGCAAATTGCCTTATTATTATGGGTGCATACATAATAATAACGTGAGGTGCATGTAAGTCCCAGTGAGGCTTAACGAGTGTGAGAAGGGTTCTGCCCTATTGTGTGTAAACTTGGTAGTTCGTAGACTTCAATGTGAAACTTGACTCTTACCTCATTTCGACTCTTAAATTTGTTCCCTCTCCTTATATAGAATCATGAGTGGACGAGGTCATGGACGTGGTCACATCGCGATGACCCAAGCTGAGCTGACAAACTTAATCAACACACGTGTGGCTGAGGCCCTGGCAGCCTACCAAGCTGGTACGAAATTTGCCAAATATTCTTTATTCTTGTGTCGCGTACACAACTCTTACCCCTGTGTTGAATTTTCTTTCGTCCATTAGGTCATCACCCGCATGCTTGCACTTTCAAGACGTTTATGGATTGTAAGCCATAGACATTCAGTGGGACTGAAGGGGCTGTGGGGTTACTACGTTGGTTCGAGAAGGCTGAGTCGGTATTCGCCATGTGTAACTGTCCCGCGGGGGACCGTGTGAAGTACGCTACAGGCACTTTGGAGGATGGTGCCTTGACTTGGTGGAATGCCCAAGTCCAGATGTTGGGTATCGAGATGGCTAACGCCACTACTTGGGATGAATTCATGGAGTTAATGCAGGAGGAGTATTTTCCTCGTGTTGAGATTCAGAAATTGGAGAATGAGTACGACGATTTGAAGATGAAAGGGTCCGAGATCGAGGCTTACATGAAACGATCTCACGAACTAGAAATTTTGTGCCCTAACCTGTCTCGACCTGCACCTCGAAGAATTGAGTTGTACCTCAAGGGCCTAGCACCAGCTGTAAAGGGGTATGTCACTGCTGCAAACCATAACAACCTGCCCCAGATCATCTGTTTGGCACATAAGATTACAGACCAAGAGGTCGAGCGTGGCTCATTGCCTCCTCGTAAATCTGCAACTACCTCTACTGCTACAACTACCACACCTGCTAGTGATAACAAGCGCAAGTGGAACGATACTGAAAAGCAACCAGTGCCAGTCAATCTCAGAAAAGGACTGACAACAGCAATAACTGTAGTTTCAGTCAGTCGTCCTCAGTTAATCAAGGCCAGGGCAGCAATCAGAATCAGGGCTCCTATGTTGGGAAGAAGCCACAGTGCAACAAGTGTGGTTATCATCATTATGGACAGTGTGTCCGGACTTTCCGTAGGTGCGAAAAGGTGGGCCATGAGGCCAAAGACTGTAGAGCCCCGCAACCAAAGCAGCAACAACAGCAAAATCAGCAGTATTAGAGACAACAAAGGCAACAACCCCATCAGAACCAGGGCTTTAAGAAGGGGTGTTTCCAGTGTGGGGACGAATGCCACATCAAGCGGCATTGCCCTCAGCTTAATCAGAATGCCAATGACAACAACCGCCAGAACAACAACAACAATGCTGGGAACAACGACAATGGAAACAATGGGGGCGATGGTGCTCGTGGAAGGGTATTTACGATCAGTGCTGGTGATGCTAGGAACGACGGCAATGTCGTGACTGGTACGCTTTCTGTGAACAATCTTATTTCTTCTGTGTTATTTGATTCCGGTGTCGATTGGAGTTATGTTTCCCTAGAGTTTGGTCAACGATTAGGGTTAGCCCCAACACCTTTAGAAGTTAAACATGTAGTAGAATTAGCTGATGGAAAAACGATTGAAGCTTCGCATGTCCTATTTGGGTGTAAACTTGATCTTGTGGGTCAAGTGTTTGATATTGATCTCCTTCCTGTCACCCTCGGTAGTTTTGATATTATGGTTGGTATGGATTGGCTGTCTAAACACCAAGCTGATATTCTGTGTAAAGAGAAGATTGTACGTATTCCTCTCTCTGGTGGAGAGTCATTATCGGTTCAGGGGCATCGCAGTGGTGCGATGGTTGGTATCATCTCAGCTATGTAAGCGCAGAAATGTCTACGAAAGGGGTATCTTGCTGTTCTAGCACTTGTTACTGATACTCTGTCAGGAGAAAGAAAGATCGAGGATCTTCCAGTTGTACGCGAATTTACCGATGTGTTTCCTGAGGAACTTCCTGGTTTATCTCCTCACCACCAAGTGGAATTTCAGATTGATCTTGCGCCAGGAGCGGCCCCAATTGCTCGTGCTCCCTATCGTTTAGCACTTGGAGAGTTGCAGGAGCTGTCTAACCAGCTGCAAGAGTTATTGGACAGAGGCTTTATTCGACCCAGTTATTCGCCTTGGGGAGCCCCGGTTTTGTTTGTAAAGAATAAAGACGGGTCCTTTTGCATGTGCATCGATTATCGGGAACTCAACAAGGTGACTATGAAGAACCGTTATCCATTGCCACGCATCGACGACTTGTTTGACCAGTTGCAAGGGTCAAGTTTTTATTCGTAGATCGACTTAAGATCGGGCTATCATCAGGTGAGAGTCCGAGAGGAGGATGTTCCAAAAATGGCTTTTCAAATGCGGTATGGGCATTATGAGTTTTTGGTTATGTCGTTTGGGTTGACGAACGCGCCAGCAGCCTTCATGGATCTCATGAACCGTGTATGCAAACCGTATCTCGACGATTTCGTTATAGTATTCATCGACGACATTTTGATCTACTCGAAGAGCAAGGAAGATCACGAGCGGCACCTGCATCTTATTTTGGAACTCCTGAGGAAGGAGCAACTCTATGCGAAGTTTTCTAAGTGTGACTTCTGGATTCGGGAGGTACACTTTCTTGGGCACATTGTTAATGAATTGGGGATACACGTGGATCCTACAAAGGTTGATGCTGTTAGAAATTGGGTGGCACCAAAGAATCCTTCGGAGGTGCGATAATTTCTTGGTCTCGCTGGGTATTATCGAAGATTTATCAAGGATTTCTCGAAGATCGCTCAACCTCTTACCTCGTTGACACAGAAAGGTGTTGTGTATTCTTGGGGAACGAAGCAAGAGGATGCTTTCCAGTTGTTAAAACAGAAACTCTGTAGTGCGTCGATTTTGTCTCTACCTGAAGGAACAGAAGATTTTGTGGTATATTGTGATGCTTCCATACATGGTCTTGGTTGTGTGCTGATGCAACGCAACAATGTGATAGCTTACACCTCTCGACAGTTGAAGGTTCACGAGAGGAATTATACAACACACGACTTGGAGTTGGGAGCCGTAGTATTTGCGCTCAAAATCTGGAGGCATTACCTGTACGGTACTAAATGCATAATTTATACCGACCACAGGAGCCTTCAGCATATTTTCGACCAGAAGGATTTGAATATGCGACAGCGTCGCTGGGTAGAACTTTTAAACGATTATGATTATGCAATCAAGTATCATCCGAGTAAGGCCAATGTTGTGGCTGACGCTCTCAGTCGAAAGGAATCGAAACCCAAGCATGTTCGCGCCTTGCAGCTCACCATTCATTCTAACATACCTGACCAGACCCGTTCTGCACAAGCTGAAGCGTTGAAGGAAGAAAACTATGAAGCTGAGTATTTACGGGGTATGGAGAAACGACTCGAGAAGAGATCAGATGGCATTTACTATTTTATGGAGCGGATATGGATTCCGTTGTTTGGTAACCTTAGAGATCTTGTGATGGACAAAGCGCACAAGTCTCGATACTCTGTTCATCCAGGTTCGGATAAGATGTATCAGGACCTCAAAGTCATGTATTGGTGGCTGAAGATGAAAGCTCACATCGCGACTTATGTGAGTAAATGTTTGACCTGCTCGAAAGTTAAAGTGGAATACCAGGAACCGTCTGGATTGCTGCAACAACCAGAAATACCCATGTGGAAATGGGAGCAAATCGCAATGGATTTTGTCACTGGGCTACCTAGAACTCAAAACGGAAACGATACCATTTGGGTGATCGTGGATTGTCTCACGAAGTCAGCACACTTTCTAGCAGTCAAGGAAACAGATAAGTTCTCATAACTAGCCGTTGTCTATCTTAAAGAGGTGGTTTCTAGGCACGGGGTGCCGACATCTATCATTTCTGACCGTGACCCGCGTTTCATCTCAGATTTGTTGCAGTCGACGCACAAATCATTCGGCTCGCGTCTCGATATGAGCACTGCTTATCACCCATAGACATATGGTCAAAGTGAGCGAATGTCGCAACCCCCGACCCCCGATCCCTGATTCCCGGGAACGGGCGGCCGCGAGCCAGTTTCGGTGGTATCGTGGTATTTGTCTAATTTGGCAGCGGAAATTTTCATCAGGACCGTAGTTAGGAAATATTTAATCAGAGTAAAATACCACTCTTTTCATAACTTTAAATAAATGGGATAAAACCCAAGTTCATAGTACACATATTTTCATAGGAATAAATCCTATTTTATTTAATAAAAACATCTATTTCATTTAAGGTAACTTTATTGTCACTTTTCCAAGCCTTCAGTGCTGTCCAGCTGGCTTCTATTTGGCTTTCACATTTTGTTACCTGAAACGCGTTTTAAAAATATTTGTCAGTGGGAAATACTGGTGAGTGAATCCCAGTTTAATCAAGTTTAAATAAAAAGTCACAGTGCACAGTATTGAGGGCGCATCCGCAATTACATTTGTTTCCAAGTTATATCAATTACCACCACACGGTAATGTCGTTCCGATTTATGGTCATGTTACTCCTTTACCAGGTGGTAACAAATTTTGTATAAAAAATCCCAAATTTACCGACTGTAATTGTATTTTTACAAATACTTAATAACTGTTATTCGCATGGAAAGATATTTAAGGTTTTGTAAAAATAATCAAAAAGGTTTACAAAAAGTGGATCAACTCACATTGCTGTTTTAGGGTTTTCAGTAAGGATTTCCTGGGAATAATCTATAATTTACACAAAAGCATATGTGTTAGTATAATAACCCAATTTAACATTAGCAATACTCTCCCCGAGACGGCATTCCAACGACTACGTCGAGCAGAACCACGACAGCCGTTATGGAACCCTAGATCAATCGGGCAGAGTATCTAATACGTCCCCAGGGGTTATAATACTTACAACAGAGCAGAACTTCACTATTAGGGGGTATAATATCCGCGTATAATAAGCCTAATATCAGAAATTGTGATTTGAGAATTGAGAATGAGCGACGGAAAACGAAATCCCGAAGCCTTCTTATATAGGGCCTGATTCTGGTCCTTACGCGGCCCGCGTAAGAGTAGGCAAGGGCCTACGCGGCCCGCGTCAATGTCCGGTCAACGTATACCTTATCCGGCTCATCCTATAGACCCGCCACGATGTCAACACGTGTCAGCACCGGGCTGCGCCACACTTTAGGTCACTCGCGGCCCGCGTAAACTTAACATGGATCTTACGCGGCCCGCTTTAACTAACTAAATCAAACGGAGTCCGGTCTCAACCCTGATACCACCCGCGTGAAGTTGAGGTGGGGTCCAATGCGGCTCGCCTCAACTTATATTTCAGATTTTAAATTATTTTTTAATACGATTTCATATATTTCGGGCTCGGTGTTCACATACGGTTTATAATTAAAGACATATTGGGACATTCTAGAATATCGGAAAAATAATCAAGGATGTCGGTTTATTGAGGATTGTTACATCCTCCCCACCTTGTTTTAGAGCTCGTACTCGAGATCTACTGGAACAAGTGTGGATATTTCCTTTTCATTTCAGATTCAAGTTCCCATGTGTACTCAGGTCCTCTTTTGGAGTCCCACTTCACTTTGACCAGAACTAGTCTTTTATGCTTAAGGTTTTTGACTTTCCTGTCTTCAATCTGTAGGGGTTTTTCTACAAACTTGAGTTGTTCATTTACCTCTATATCCTTAAGAGGTACTATCAGTGATTCATCAGCTAAACACTTTTTGAGATTTGATACATGAAACACATCATGTATTCCTGCCATTTCCTTTGGCAGTTGTAGCTGATAGGCTACAGGTCCTATTCGTCTAATAATCTTAAAAGGTCCAATATACCTGGGACTTAGCTTTCCTCGTTTGATGAATCTTACTAATCCTTTCCAAGGAGAGACTTTTAACAATACTTTATCCCCTACTTGAAATTCCAATGGCTTGCGTCGGTTATCGGCATAGCTCTTTTGTCGATCACGTGCGGCTTTCAGTCGTTCCTTGACTTGAATAATTTTGTCAGTTGTTTCCTGCACTATCTCAGGTCCAGATAGTTGCTGTTCCCCAATTTCTGCCCAACAGACTGGGGTTCGACACTTTCGTCCATAAAGTGATTCGAATGGTGCAGCATTGATACTTGTGTGATAACTATTATTATAAGAAAATTCTATTAAGGGTAAGTGATCGTCCCAATTACCTCCGAAATCGATTACACAAGCTCTAAGCATGTCCTCCATTGTCTGGATTGTCCTTTCACTTTGTCCGTCCGTTTGAGGATGATAAGCTGTACTTAGTTTTAACTTAGTTCCCATTGCCTTTTGGAAACTCGACCAAAAATGAGAGGTAAATCGGCTATCCCTATCAGAAACAATTGATAACGGTATTCCATGTAAAGAAACGATTTCATTTACATACAATTTAGCTAATTGTTCCATAATAAAAGTTTCCTTCATTGGTAGGAAATGGGCTGACTTGGTTAGCCTATCTATAATCACCCAGATTGTATCATTACCTTTCTTGGTTTTGGGTAATTTAGTAACAAAATCCATTGTTATTAATTCCCACTTCCACACTGGTATTTCTAATTGCTGTAACAAACCTGAGGGTTTCTGGTGTTCAGCTTTAACTTGTGAGCAAGTTAAACATTTAGAAACATAAACTGCTATATCCTTTTTCATTCCTATCCACCAAATTTTTTTCCTTAAATCCTGGTACATTTTATCACTTCCTGGATGCATCGTATACTTAGACTTATGAGCTTCTTCTAATATACGATGGCGTAGGTTTCCTAATTTAGGTATCCACATTCTCTTTTTATGGAATCTACAAATTCCATCTGTTCCTTGTTCTAATTCCTTAATCATGCCTTTCAAGTTTTCAGTATCGTCCTTGATTACTGACTCTTGTGCTTTTCTAATTTGATCATTTAAATCTACTTTTAGATTTAATTTAAGAGAACGTACTCTTCTTGGCTTTTCATGATACTTTCGGCTTAAAGCATCGGCCACTACATTTGCTTTTCCTTCATGATACTGGATATCACAATCATAATCACTAAGCAATTCCATCCAACGTCTTTGTCTCATATTCAACTCTTTTTGCCCAAAAACATACCTTAAACTTTTGTGATCAGTAAATATGGTAAACTTACTACCATAAAGGTAATGTCTCCAAATCTTAAGGGCAAAAATTATAGCTCCTAGTTCTAAATCATGGGTAGAATAATTCTCTTCATGATTCTTAAGTTGTCTAGATGCATAAGCTATAACTTTTTGACGTTGCATTAACACACATCCATAACCTAATTTAGAAGCGTCACAATAGATTATAAAATTTTCATTTCCTTCGGGTAACGCTAGTATGGGGGTATGGGTTAATCTTTGCTTAAGAATTCTAAATGCTTCTTCTTGTTTTGGTCCCCATTCAAACTTAACGGACTTACAGGTTAACTTAGTTAAAGGAATGGCTATTCTAGAGAAATCTTTAATAAATCTTCTATAATAATCGGCCAATCCTAAGAAACTTCTAACCTTGGTTGGTGACTCAGGGGTTTTCCATTTAGTAATTGCCTCGATTTTTGTTGGATCTACATGAATTCCTTCATGATTGACTAGGTGTCCGAGAAATTGTACTTGTTCTAACCAAAATTCGCACTTTGAAAACTTAGCATAAAGCTTTTCCTTTCGTAGTAAACTCAAAAGTGCGTGCAAATGTCTTGCATGATCTTCTTTACTCTTAGAGTAAATTAGAATATCATCTATAAATACAATTATGAATTTATCCAAATATGGCTTACATATTCGGTTCATCATGTCCATAAATGCAGCTGGGGCATTGGTTAAACCAAATGGCATGACAGTTAATTCATAATGACCATACCTTGTTCTGAATGCGGTTTTAGGAATATCCTCTTCCTGTACCTTTAATTGATGATATCCTGACCTTAAATCGATTTTTGCGAAAAATTGAGCTCCTTGCAGTTGATCAAACAGATCATCGATTCTCGGTAATGGGTACCGATTCTTAATCGTAACCTTGTTTAATTCACGGTAGTCAATGCACATACGCATTGATCCGTCCTTCTTTTTAACAAATAAGATTGGCGCTACCCATGGCGATGAGCTTGGTTGTATGAATCCCTTTTCTAGAAATTCATCTAATTGTTTCTTCAGTTCCTGCATTTCAGCGGGTGCTAAACGGTAAGGTGCTTTGACAATTGGTGCTGTTCCTGGTAGCAGGTGAATTCTGAATTCAACTTCTCTGTCTGGAGGTAGTCCTGGTAATTCTTCTAGAAAGACATCTAAAAACTGAGACACTACTGGAATGTCCTTTAGTTCTTTTCTTTTAGTGTTAGTGATTATAGAAATCAAATACACTATAGAACCTTTTCTTATAGAACTTGCAGTTTTCATCACGGAGATGAATTTTGTGGACCTAAATGGTTTATTTCCTTTAATGGTGATCGTTTTACCTTTAGGTGAATTTACTTGAATTGACTTTTGATCACATAAAATACTGGCTTTATTGGTTATTAACCAATCCATTCCTAAGACAACATCAAATCCTGCCAGGTTCATTGGATAAAGGTTTGCCCTAAACGTTTGGTTTAAAATTTCTATTCTTGCTCCCTGCAAGATTTCAGAAATCCTAATAGTTTCTTCGTTAGCTGTCTCTACTAGACATTCTTGTGGTAGTTTAGTTAATGACTGATTTAGAATTTTGCAAAACGAAGTATTAATAAAACTTTGGTTCGCACCAGAGTCAAATAATACTTTAGCAAATACATCATTAACTAAAAACGTACCAGCTATAACGTCTGGGATCATCTTGGCTTCTTCTGTAGTTAGAACAAATGCTCTAGCATTTTTAGTGTTCTTGTTGTTCCCAGCTGGAGCCAGTTTTGGACATTTTGGCTTGATATGACCTTTCTCTCCACAGTTGAAGCATAATCCATTTGTTGGTTTCCTTCTGCAAGTCTCTTCCTTATGTCCTGGTGCTTTGCAGAAATTGCAGTAAGTGGAGCATTTTCCAGAATGCTTCTTCTTGCAGATCCTGCAGTATGGTGCAGAGGTAGAACCTATGTTCCTACGGTTGAAATTCCCAGAACGGAATTCTTGGGTAAGCTTTTGAGTTAAATTTCTCCTCTGATCTTCTTCTCTAGTACGAACTAGTTCATCAGTCAAGGTATTGGCTAGTTCTACGGCTTCTTCTATGGTTTGGGGTCTAGCTGCCTTGACTACATGTCTAATTTCTCCAATTAATCCCCAGATGTAACGGGAGATTAATACCGGTTCGGGTGATGCAAGAGTTGGTACTATCCTAGCATATTCAAAGAATAACTTCGTGTACCCCTTACTATCCACTCCATTCATCCTAAGATTTAGGAATTTGTTTGCTATTTGCTCTTTTTCATTAGGAGGGCATAATTTCCTTTCCACCATATTCCTAAATTCTTCCCATTCCATATTATAAACCTTATCACTTCCTCTAGACTGGAGGATAGTGTTCCACCATTCTAAGGCTGAATTCTTGAATAGATTGGAAGCAAACATTATCTTGTCCTCTTCCGCACATTTACTTATTTTAAGAACAGCCTCAGTGTTTTCTATCCTGCGTAGGGCTGCAATAGGTTCTTCATTGCCCGAGAATTCTATTGGTTTACAAGACCAGAATTCCTTGTAAGAACAACCGTAAGGCACGGTTCTTTTTCTTTTGGGAATGGGCATTCGAAGTACAGTGCCATTGTTCACACTGTGTTCTGGTTCAATTGGTCACTTACTGCTATGTTTACTTTTATTATTCGCTTCTTGAACCGTTTGAAGAATAAATGGCATTGCATCTGTAATTCCTTGTGCCACTATGTGTTGAACGACACTATTATCCATTTGGTTTCCATGGTTATTGTTGCTTGGATTCTCATTAACCACGTTAATGTTACTCTGGTTATCATTATTCAGATTATCTTGATGTCCTTCGTCGGCCATCTGAATTTTAAACATTTATCCCATATTAATATCACAAAATAATGTTTAATATAGTCAATCATATGACACGCAATTTAACCAAAAGCGTCGATCATTGCGACTTACTCTATCCATATACTATGCGTCTATTACACACTAGTACCGAAAATAAAAATTACAATACCAACTGAAAGAAAATTACACTAATAATAGTAGGCATCCGTACACACATATTTTATTTTTATGATATTATTTTATGATTATTACTACTACCGTTCCTTCCCTTCACATTCCCTGATATGGATTCATCCAGAAATCCATATTGCGTTCGTCATACTTCCAGACGAGACGCTCTCCCACCTATCGCATTCTCTCACTGCTTTCTAAAATTTCCAATCAGTCCAAGTTTGTACTAAGTCTATTAGGCCCAAGTTTATGTAACAAATGTAATATGGGCAAAGCCCAATTCGAGTTATTGGCTGTGTGTATATAAACAGCCTTAGACTAGAGTTTTAGGGTTAGACTTTTGAAGATTGTGAGAGAGCATTCGAATTGAGAGAGTTTAGAACAAACAGAAATCGGCTGTTGGGTTCTAGGAGATCTTAGTGATTGTAAAACGTTTCTAAGGTTTGATAATCACAGAAGATCAGTTTGAAAGTTTGTGTGTTTGAGTTCATATTCGTCTAATATTCTTGTTTCTGGTTCGAAGGTTTATCAAGGGGATTCCGCACCCTTGATAGATTAACAGTCTTGTTACGATCCATACGGGATACAAGGACCTACAATTGGTATCAGAGCATTTGCTCTTGTGCGTGGTTCAAGACTGATCGATTGGAATCAAGGCAGTTGGTTTGTTTGAATATTTTCGAGTTAAAATTCTGGATTTTACGAAGAACAGGAAGAACAGTTGAAGAACAGTTTAAATTCGTGTAGTTTGATCTGTTTTGATTATTGGTTTGACTGTTTTTCGTGTTTGTAGGAGTTATTTGTTTGGAAAGTTGGCAAAAGGAATTAATTTCGAGTTTTTGGAAAGATTTGCTGATTTACAGTTGCTGATTTTTCGGGATTTAGTTGCTGAACTTGTGCGTTTAGTAATCTTGTGCGATCAGAGGCCATCTTGTACGTTTGAAGATCTTGTACGTTTGAAGATCTTGTGCGTTTGAAGATCTTGTGCGACCCGTTTTGATCTTGTGCGATCCAGACAGTACTTGTGCGACCCGAACTGTTCTTGTGCGACCAGGATCTCACTTGTGCGATTGGAGGTCATCTTGTGAGATTCAAAACTTGAGCGATCAGGCCCATTTAGTGATAGATCGGCCCAAAGTTATGTGATCCAGAAGACCTTGTGCGTTTCAAAGGGTCTTGTGCGATCCTATCTTGTGTGATTCACTAGTGGTGGAATTTTGAAAGGCAAGCGTAGGAATTTTTTCAGTGTTTCGAGTTTAGAGAACTATCTATAGCTCATCTGAAGAAGCCGTCTGCACCGTTGAACTCGTGGGATTTTTAGGACAAAAAAAAAAGTCTGGAAAATCCCGAATTCAGTATTCGACATTATATATCTTTGGATTCTTCTTTTCGAGACGATTCTAATGGTGTAATTTGGTAACCACTGTTTTCGGAAAAATTCTTGTACGGTTTTATCAGTCTGTTACGTTGAAATGTCGAACATGTCTAAATTGAACGAACTCTTAAGGATGGAACATGAGGTAGGCACAACGAACAAACCACCTAAGATGATGAAGGTGGAGAACTACTTGACATGGAAGGATAGGTTTCAATCTTTTGTTGAGTACCAGGACACGCGTATGTGGATATGCATAGACGATGGGTATGTGAACCCAACTCACGAGTTTGAGGGAAGACAACGTATAACTGCTTATGTTGATATGGATGCCGAACAAAAGAAAATGTATGAGGCTGAAAAGAGAGCCTTGGTAGCCATTAAAATGTCTTTACCTGATGGCATCAAGCATACCTTTAAGAAGTACACTACTTCAAAGGAAATGTGGGATGCACTAGAGAAGAGATATGAGGGAAATCCTGATGTCAAGAAGAACAAAGTTGATCTACTGAAGAAGCAGTTTGCTGTGTTCAAGTACATGAAAAATGAGTCACTTGAAGACGTCATCACTCGATACTACCATCTGATGTCAGAACTGGATAATTATGATATAGATTGCTATACTGACATTGAGAAAAACGACAAGCTGCTTGATGCTCTACCAGCTAAATGGGATATCTACACTCTCATGATTAAGGGAGAAGCAGATTATGACACGAAGGAATTGGAAGAAGTAGTTGGAAAGCTTAGAGCTTATGAGCTTAGTATGAAGAAAAAGGACACTGGTTATGATCAGGTTCAAGATCCAGGGATATACAATGGGCTTACATCTTCTTCATCTCATGATGCTTTAGCGACTTTGCAACTGCATTTCTTTCGTGTGATAAGGAGCAGGTCACAGTGAATGAGGATGGTGATGTGTGTTTTGTAGCTGCTGCAGGAGGATCAACAGGAGTCAAGCGAACATCAACTTCAAAGCAAAGTAGTAGTGCAAAGTCAATGCCTATGAGTGTGAAGTCTGCTGAAGAACATCTTGCTCTACTTGCTTCTTTTGTTGCGTCTTATGAGAACTACATTCAAGGGAAAATATCTGATCCTGCCACTTTAGATGAGGATTATGATCAGATTGACCCTGATGATCTAGAAGAGATGGATCTACAATGGCAGATGGCCATGATTTCGAGACGTGTGAAGAGGTTCATGAACAGAACTGGAAGGAAGTTTGTAGGAAAGAGCGTAGGTTTTGACAAGACCAAAGTCAGGTGCTTTAACTGTCAGAGTTATGGTCATTTCGCTAGGGAATGTCAAAAACAAAAGCATGAGAATACGAATCAAAGTTCAAACAATCGGAATGCATCAAACAACTCTAACTCAAGGGCGTTGATATCTACTGCAAGAGAAGGCTCGTATGACTGGAGCATTCACTTAGAAAATGATGAGAATGTCACTCAAGCGTTCATGGCAGAGATCACTCCAGTCAATGATGGTGAAGCTACAGTAGATGAGGCTAAAGTTGAGAAGAAGAGTGAAGTTGAGGAAGATAAGGCTGATCAGACAACAGATGCTGAAGAGGAAAAGCCAGAGTCTGAGCATGAAATGGAAGCTGATGAGAAAGATGAAATCATCAAAAGAATGGAAGCTCAACTTGCTGCTCTCATGGCCAACTCAGACAAATCAACAGGAGAGGTAAGTAACTCTGCCACTTCTGTTTGCTTAAAGTGTCGTGAACTACAGGGTGAAGTTGAAAAATTGTCAACTCAAAACAAAAGTCTTGTGAGCGAAATGTCTAACGTAAAAGAGTCAAATTTCTTTGCTAAAAGAAACGAGTCATCATATTTGAAAAAGATAAAAGGATATGAAGCTGAAATTGAAGCTTTGACCTGCAAATTAAATGAAAAACTTCAAGTCATAGACTTAGCTCATGACATGATGGCTGAGAAAACAAAAGAGATTTCTGATAAAAACAAAGAGTTGTCAGATGCACAACTTAAAATTGTTGAACTTGAAAAGAAGTTAGGTCAATTCAGAGATTCTACTTTTGTTATGAAACATATGATGGGTGGATTAAAGAAGAGTAATGACAAGACTAGTGTGGGATACCAGGGCTTTAATGAAGTCCCACCTCCTCTTAGTCATGACTATTCATTCCTACCTGATGAAAAAGAGTTCACAGACTTTCTGTCAACATCACCAAGTAGTTTCACATCAAATCAAGGTGATGTGTCTGAAAATAATGATGCTAAGAAGGAGAATAACAGCAAACCTGTTTTAAAACAGAAAAATTCAAATCCTAAGAATAAAAATTCAACTTTTGTTAAAAGGGTTAATTTTGTTCAAGGAAGTGACATGAAAAATGAAACAGCTGTTATTGAAAATGAATCTAATGTAGAGTTTGCTAAAAATAAGAACATAGAAAATTTTGAAACTAAGCAAACTGAACCAAATCCTTCTAAGGCATCATCAGAAAAACCCGAATCTAGTTCAAAGGCTCCAGATAAGAAGTCTTCGAAAAAGAGATCGTGCTTCAAGTGTCACACAAAGGGACATGTAGCTAGCTGCTGTCCTAACAAAAAGAGTGAAGCACAAGTGAGTGAGAGGAAGAGAGAGAAGTCACCAGAGAATAGTGGTGATAAACAGGAGAAAGTTGCAAATTCTACAAAGAAATCTGCTGTTAAGCAACCAGAGAATGTTGCTGTTGGTGAAGATAAGGCTGAAAAAGGAACTCCACAAGTTCCTCGTTTTCAAATAAATCAACCAAGATTTCAGCCTAGATCTCCACCAGGCAGATTTGAGAGACCTAGAAGCAGTTCACCAAGAATGAACAATCAAAACACAAATAATTTCAGAAGTCAAGGCCAATATCAAAATCGATACCAAAATAATGGTGGTCGAACCTTTTATAACAATAGCTTTAGAAATTATAACAATCAAGGTTCTTGGAATCAAAATCAAAATTTTCAAAGGTCACATAATCCAAACACAAATAGGTACCCTCAGGACCAGAGACCTTATGGAAATCATGCCCCATTTCCATCAACAGGCCCAAGATCCAAGACTCCACCTAGGAGTGATGGATACTGGATGGATGTTCCTGTAGTTGATGAATCTGGAAGACCCAAGACCATTAAGGCTTGGGTCCCCCAATCTAACTAATCTTTTGGTTGGTGTGTGCAGGAGCTGCTAAGGAGGATTATCAACTTATGGTATGTTGATAGTGGCTGCTCCAGGCACATGACGGGGGATGCGAGGTTGTTTTTTGAATTTGAAGAATAATGTAGGTCCCTGTATCCCGTATGGATCGTAACAAGACTGTTAATCTATCAAGGGTGCGGAATCCCCTTGATAAACCTTCGAACCAGAAACAAGAATATTAGACGAATATGAACTCGAACACACAAACTTTCAAACTGATCTTCTGTGATTATCAAACCTTAGAAACGTTTTACAATCACTAAGATCTCCTAGAACCCAACAGCCGATTTCTGTTTGTTCTAAACTCTCTCAATTCGAATGCTCTCTCACAATCTCCAAAAGTCTAACCCTAAAACTCTAGTCTAAGGCTGTTTATATACACACAGCCAATAACTCGAATTGGGCTTGGCCCATATTACATTTGTTACATAAACTTGGGCCTAATAGACTTAGTACAAACTTGGACTGATTGGGCTTCACAGAATTCGTTTTTCTTTTAGTCTTCATGATCCAATCTTCTGTTTAATATCCAAAGACCAATCCACAGCTGTTATCACATAACATGCACCAATAAACTCTCCCTTGACAATAGCTTGCAAAGGAAACTTTAGTCTTCAGAATCTTACAGTCTTTGGTCTTTGGATAGCGTCAGCTTCAACATGAACTCTGTCAGCAACAGACTCCCCCTAAGCTGATGTATCCAATCACCAAATCTTCCAAGTTGTGATTCAGCATTCCATGTAAGTCTTCACAGCACCCACTCTGCATTGTAGAAGGAGGATTCTACCAAGTAGCAACAAACTCCTCATCTCTTCAAAGCAACTTCTCATCAACAAACTGCTTCAATCTGTATACTATAAAACAAACATCTCTAGAAACCATAAGAATTTTTCAACATAGTTAAAGAATTATTATTATTCAAGAGATAGTTAAACTGTATCAGATTAAGCATTTTCAATTTAAGCACCAACACGCAACAATTTTTAATCAAACACCTTATAACCTGCATCATTTCAAAATTTTGAACCCACTTACTAACACCGTCTCCCCCTATCAGTAACAAATCCTCCAAGAATAACAGTTTTCCGTACGTTAAGAATTTTAACAGAAAAAGACACTATTTTTGTATTTTTTTGTATTTTCTGAAAGCAAATAAATACGAAAAGCAATAAACACTCTATTTTTGTGAGAATCACGGGTAAGAAGATCATATCAGCACAATTAAACTGTTTTCACACTATTATATAATTTTTTATTTAATTTTTCGTGAAAAGCAGTCCAAGACGATTACCAGTATGTTTGTCCACTTAAACAAAATGCATGAACATTTCAAGTACCATTACCGTATGATACGTTAAGGTAATTTTATTACTGATATATTAGCGTGTCCCACTTCAGGATATACCCCCACGATCAAGGTATGCACAAAGATTCATCGTAGTAGGTGAGTATACTGATGTCATCCTTTAAGATATCCTGACAGTGCCTAGGACTGCATATAATTTGTTTTATCATGTTTTGATTGCTTAACAATGAACACCCAAATAAATACTAATCAAATCCTGGAAATATAAACAACACACTCTATCATGCAAGTATCTTCCCTACCACATATTTCACAAGTCCAATCCAGATTTCTGAAATCTTAACTGGGAATAGGTTGAGAAGAGAACAGAATAGATCTTTAGTAGAGATGGTATAATATACAGATCAAATGAGTTTTTCTCAGTTTGATATAGGTTTCTTGGGTTTCTTTTGGGCACTTGAGGGCCTCTTTCGGGTGTATTAGATCTATAGCGCGACAACGTACAGCTAGGTCAGCATGTATCCGGATGCAGCAGAAGCTGTCGTTGCCTAGCACCTCCAGGTCAGCATATATCTGGATGCAGCAGAGGAGGTACACGATTTTTTTTCAGAGAAGATTTCAGAATCAGATCAAACTTGTGTGTATCGGGACAACATACAGACATTCAAATAGAAATGAGCTAATTCCAAGTGACTTTCTTTTCTGGGGTCATGTACAATTTTAGTTCTGAACAGAAGGACAACCAAGATATCCCCAGATGAAATAACAGTATAAAGACCCAAAACTTCAGATTTTGGCAATCTATCACGCAAGATTTAAGGTCATTAAACCATACACCACTGATGTGTTCCCCACTCATACTCAGTGCATTTAAGTTTATATCACATTGGTAAGTTGATTATTTCATGCTTTTGCCTACTGGTATATCATATGATGAAGCTACTATCACACTTAAGCATTTTGATTCAGTTCGAGTGTGACAGTCGAACTTGCTGATGTACTATCATTTCTTCTTTTTCACACAGTGAAAACTCATTTTTAATTTTCTATTTTTTTATGTTTTTGATTTTTCAATGTTTTTGTATTTTTTATTTTTAAGAAAAACAGTAAACTATTTACAAAATTCTTATGAAAAACCAGTTATTCAGGATTCCTCATCCCGTTGAGTTCGACTAAGTGTTCAAAGCGAGCTCGATCAAAAGCTTTAGTGTAAAGATCAGCAAGGTTATCTTCTGTGTCGACTCGGTGCAATTCAATGAGTCGTTTTTCAGCACAATCCCGTATAAAGTGATGACGTATGTCAATATGTTTAGTTCTACTGTGCTTTACGGGATTGTTTGTGATTGAAATAGTGGCATTATTATCTATCATAATAGGAGTACGAGTGAAATCCAAACCGTAATCGCGCATCTGCTGTTGAATCCAGAGAACTTGAGAGCAACAGCTACCCGCAGCAATATATTCAGCTTCACACGTAGATGTAGACACACATGATTGCTTCTTGAATTGCCAAGACACGATCCTGCCTCCTAAGAACTGACAACCACCTGTTGTAGACTTTCTGTTTGATTTGCATCCTCCAAAGTCTGAATCAGTGTAAGCAACGAACCTCAAATCATTATCAGCTGGATACCACAACCCAAGTTTAGGTTTCCCCTTCAAGTAACGAAGAATACGCTTCACTGCTTTCATGTGTGACTCTTTCGGATTTGCCTGATAACTGGCACACAAGCATACTGCAAACATGATGTCAGGTCTTGAAGCAGTCAAGTACATTAGAGAACCAATCATCGCCCTGTATTGAGTAGGATCAACATCTTCAGTACTTTCATGATCTGGGCCTAGATTGTGATTTTCACAAATGGGTGTGTTGAAAGTAGAGCAATCATTCATTTTGAACCGATCCAAAATGTCATACACATACTTCGTTTGATGAATAAACATCCCATCCTCCTTCTGTTCAACTTGTAATCCCAGAAAGTAAGACAACTCACCCATAGCGCTCATTTCAAACTTGCTCTTCATCACCTGTTCAAACTCCTTACACATGTTCTCGTCTGATGACCCAAAGATGAAGTCATCCACGTACACTTGTACCAGCAGAAAATCTTCCTTCTTCCTCTTGATGAACAGTGTACTGTCAATCTGACCTCTCTCAAAACCATTCTTGATCAGATGTGTAAACAGTGTCTCTTACCACGCCCTGGGAGCTTGATGTAACCCATACAAAGCCTTATCAAGTTTGTACACTCGATCTGGGTAGTCTGGATCAACGAACCCATCTGGTTGTGAGACATACACCACTTCTTGGACTTTCCCGTAAAGAAATGCACTCTTCACGTCTAGTTGGAAAACTTTAAAGCCCTTGAATGAAGCGAAAGCTAGAAACAAACGAATTGCCTCCAACCTTGCTACTGGTGCAAATACCTCATTGTAATCTATCCCTTCTTGCTGATTGAAACCTTTAACAACCAACCGAGCCTTGTTGCGCGTGACAATACCTCTATCATCCTTCTTGCACTTAAACACCCATTTAGTGCCAATCTCTCTCTCACCTTTAGGAAGGTCTACTAACTCCCATACCTTCAACTTCGCAAACTGGGCCAATTCCTCTTGCATTGCTTCAACCCATGAATTATCTTTAAGAGCCATATGAATGTTCCCCGGCTCCTCTTGGGAAATAAAGCAACTATACAAGCATTCATTCACTATCCCAGTCTTCTCAATCGAAACAAATAACCCAGAATTCGCTGCTATGCTTCTTCTCGTCTGAACACCTGCAGTAGGATCTCCAAGTATCATGTCAACTGGATGATCTCTATTTGCTCGTGTAGTAGCAACGACATCGACTTCTAGATTATCACCCAGGTTTGATCCAACCTCCCCCTGAATATTCTGATTTGCAAACGGATTTACAAACTCCTCCCCCTGAATGGGTTCCGAGTCACTATCGCTTGAATCAGGATTAGCAGCACTTTGGGAAGTTTCCACAGCATCTGTCATATCAACATTCGATCTAGGCATGAACTCGCCTTCATCATCTTCACATACCACTGTTTGAATCAGCTGAGAATCATCTGCATCAAAAACCTCAGGAATATTAAATGATTTAAAAACACTTTCATAATCATATAATATAGCAGGACCACTCGTTGATTGGTGAGGTTTGTAGGAAGTAATTTCCACATTAAAAACAACCTCAATTTTACCAGTTTTTAGATTAAAAACCCTTTTATTCGGTGTGCCAGGCACGTAACCCAGAAAGTAGCCTTCGTCAGCCACCTCACCGATTTTTTGTTTATCTTTGTTTCGCACAATGGTGCAGGGTAATCCAAAAGGTTCAAAGCCTGTTAAGTTTGGTTTCTCGTTAAACATCAACTCATGACAAGTTTTGTTAAACCGTTTAACGGTTAACACTTTGTTTAGGACGTAGCAAGCTGTATTCACAGCTTCTCCCAAGAAAAGAACTGGTAGCTTTGAGTCTGAAAGCATCGTCCTAGCGGCTTCAATCAACGTCCTGTTCTTCCTCTCAGCGACTCCATTTTGTTGAGGAGTATAAGGAGCAGAATATTGATGTTCTATTCCCTTTCGAAGACAGTAGAGATCCAGAATCCGATTCTTGAACTCCGTGCCATTATCACTCCTTATTCTCGTAATCCTTGCATCATGGACGTTTTCCAATTTCGTAAAGAGATCTATCAGCATCTCTGCTGTCTCATCTTTCGTACCTAAAAAGAAAACCCATGAATAACGAGAGTAATCATCAGTGACAACAAGACAGTAGTACTTTCCACCTATGCTCCTCACGTTCACTGGACCGAATAAATCCATGTGAAGTAATTCATAAGGGGCATTAATGGAATTTACTGTTTTAGACTTATGAGGTTTCTTGTGTTGTTTTCCCTTTTGACATGGAAGACATTTATCTTCCACTTGAAACCTCAGCAATGGAACCCCTTTCACTAGCTCATTTTTTATGATATAATTCATTTTGCGGTAGTGAATATGGGCCATGCGTCTGTGCCACAACATAGATTCTGCTTCAGATGCTTTTGACAGTAAACACGCCACCGCAGCAGTTGGATCCTTGGCACCCATGTCCATGACATAAGTATCATTTTTCCTTGGTGCACGCATTACTATCCAATCGTCCGGAATGACCAAACTCGGTTTCAACACCAATGCCTCAGATTTGGTAAAATGGACCGAGTGACCCTTGTCGCAGACTTGAGACACGCTCATCAGATTGTGTTTAAGTTGCTCAACATAGTTCACTTTGTCCAATGTGATCTTCCCATTCGTCACTTTTCCTAGTCCAGTAATCCTACCACCTTTAGCACCAGCAAAATTAACATGTCCACCATCACACGACAGCCGTTATGGAACCCTAGATCAATATATTTTTAATACGATTTCATATATTTCGGGCTCGGTTTTCACATACGGTTTATAATTAAAGACATATTGGGACATTCTAGAATATCGGAAAAATAATCAAGGATGTCGGTTTATTGAGGATTGTTACAGCGAACCATCCAGACACTCGAGGATATGTTTCGAGCATGCGTGATTGATTTTGGCAAGGGTTGGGAGAAACAAAAAGGGATTGAGTATACTCACAATGATTGCTCAAGTAATTAACTGTTATTGGATCAAAGGGAGCTCTTTAGGTTTAGCCTGATTAGATTACTGTGGTACTCGCAGAAAAATCCATAGTCATCCTGGGTTAACGTCTTGCTGTTTTGGATTGCTTATCAAATTTCGGGACGAAATTTATTTCAAGTTGGGGATGATGTTACAACCCGAGATTTCAAGTCCCTTCATTTATGTATCTACTGTGTGACAATTTTGTTTTGATAAAGTGTCTTGTGTTATGTGATGTGTTACTATTTGAAAGAATAGAGTTGTGTTGGTTATTGAATTGTTGTGTTATTTAAATTGTGTTTTTGTAAATGAACAATTAAACTGTTTACAATTAAAACCATACATGACGAAACTTAGGAGTTTCGCCATAAACTACCTCGACGAAACATATGAGTTTCGCCACACACACCTCTGACGAAAGTTAGTGTTTCGCCGTGTGGGCTTGTGGCCCAGGTGAGGCCCAACCACACATCAGTTATATTACCCCCTTATTCGCATAACTTTATGTAAAAATCACAAACGGTGAAACCCTACTTTGCTCTCCTTTTCACTCTTGACTGTTGTTGCTGTAATCCCGAGATCGTTGCACACCGATCGGATCAATCTATCCATTCTCACGGTTAGTGTTCATCTTGATTAATGCTAGGGTGTTGATGTTGCACACCGATCGGATCAATCTATCCATCCACGTATTACCGGTGGGCCCGGTGGGGAGTATCGTGACGTAGTTGATATCATCATAGTCAAACAACACAATATTTAAATGCACAGCGGAAGCAAAAGATAGATTTATTTCAACCAAATAAATTGTAATATAAAGTATCACAATGTAGTTGAAACAGATCCACAGGCGGATCAGAATAAAGAGGAAACTGTTCAACAGACTTTGACACCTAAAGCTTTGCGAGACTTGATTACTAGTGCCTGGAGTATCCAGCCTATTACGTGTAGCACCTGCACTTAACCTTTTTGGAAAATACGTCAGTTTACACTGGTAAATACAACTTAACTGACTCATTTTGAAAAGAGTTTGAAAATTGATTTGAATGCACTTCGGCAAAAATTATCTTTTATAACTTGGGACAATTATTTAAAAATAATCTTGTATACAGTTTTACTCATTTGTCGTCCATTAGGGCCGGTTGTAAGGCCGGACTTAAGTTAACTGACACGCCACAGGTATAATGCCCACAAGGTTGATTCCTTTTAAGTGGGTTACCAGTTTTTACATAATGCAACTGTCAGGTGTACACCTACACCCCGTGCTTAGGTCATGGCCATTTCTTTGAATGATGCCAAGGATATCCGGGACATGGTCATTTAACCCCCAAAGGCCATACACCAAATAATACATATTAAACGAGTTATGTAAATACATTAATCATAATCCGATTTAAATGATTACACACCCGACCAAGCGGTATTATTATAATACCGTATCCCAAGCCCGTATAGGGAAAATAAGTTAAGAGTATTTACCTGAGCAATGTATAAGTCAAATACAGCAAGTACAGATGGCTTTTACTGGGCTCCTAATCTGGAACGAATGTTTATAATAACCTATTAGAATCCTAACGGGTCTTTAATTAAGTTTAAACTTAGACCGGTTAGTTTTCAAAGGATTACATGGTTCAACGCATGATAAAGCGAAAACCGGTTTAGAATGTGGTTTTGACCCAACAAGCTTGGATACTTGTTTAATATGGGTAACTTAACACATTCTGGATTTTGAGATGAAAACGACATGGTTTGACCCGTTTCGGCTAATATGTGTAAACTAGTTACATAAGCCGATCCGAACGCGAAAAGTGCATAACGAGTAACCAAAAGAGTCATATGCAACTTTCCTAAGTTAATATGCCATAATTATGTTGTGACATCAGTAAGATATCTTTTATTATGCCCAAAACGGATTTAAACTCAAATTATGCCCCGTAGGGGTATTTTGGTCATTTAAAAGGTTATAAAAGAGTTTAATTTGTAATCTGAGTTACAGGTCTGATTTATCTAGTAAATATACTTAATTTACTAAGTTATATCAGTAGGGTATGACCTATATGTGAAATTTCTCATTTAAAACCAAACTATGCACCTTAGGGGTATTTTGATAATTTCACTTAGGCTTAAAAGGTCAAAACTGGAAACCTGAGTTTAAAAACTTTTACTTACTGTTAATATATAAAAATATACTAAAAATCCCAGTAGGTATCAACCTTATATGTTTAAAATAGTTTTAGTACATACTATGCGTTAAAAACGCTTAAAAAAAGAGGCGATTTGGAGCCATTTCCGGGTTTTCAAAGGAAAGCTGATATTTTTATAATTCCAGAAGGCTCAAAATACTTTATTTATTAAATAAAATCAGTAGCAAAAGGTTTGGAGTCAAAAGGATTTGTAAAACTCATTTTATAGCTTAAAAGGGCAAAACCGGCATTAACCGAAATAAAGCTACGACCCTAAGTTATGCTCAGCCTAAAATTAATTAAAAATCTTCAAAAATCCCAAAATATTATATTACATCAGTGGGTAAAAATTTTGGTATCAAAAAGTGAGTTTAAATAGGCTATATGCTAATTACGCCATTTAATTACAAAACGCTTTCTAATTACGCTGTTGAGCATAACTCTTAATCTAGACCTCAAACTGATATTAAATTTTGGGTGCAAGTTTATAAATCAGTAACTAAGGTTTCTACTCTTTTACATTTTCAAAAATCATGTTTAAAGGTGAAAAGGGCATAATAGTCAACATATAAGCAATTAACGGAATCATGCATGTTAATTGGATAACTAATGAACCAAGGTGTATAATCACAGAGGGTTATACTAACATGTAACCTAGTCCAATTAAAGCTCTAAGGCATTTCTAAAACATGCTTAAACGGGTCAGAACTGAAAGTCAAAGCAAAAGTCAAATTATGCGACTTTCGGTTCTAAACCGGGTCTTTATTGAAAATTGCCGGGTTGAACATGTTTAGACATGTTCTTGCATTAATTACCAAGTTATATTAATGATAAAACAGGTTGTATGGGTTCTACATTGCTAATTATGCCTTAATTTGAAAATAAGCATTATGTTGACTTTTTAATAACAAGTTTGACCCGACAATTGACCTAGTTAGAGTGGGAATCTGAGAGTACCCTTTTAAGGGTTTATTACTCACATAATTACCTACTTATAGGTACTTTTAATTCGTGATTTGACTGAGCAAATATTAATTAATCACGAAGTCAAACCTTAATTACAACGGTTTGACTTTTAGCTAATTAATTAAGCTAAACTGAATTAGAAGGGTTTAAGGACACTTACAAAAATCCTAAGTATGATTAGGGACAACTAGGAAACTTGTTGCTGATCAGGAGAGCTCAAGAGACTATCTTGAGAGAAGTTGTAAATGAAAGACCAAAATGTAGCAAGTTTGATCTTCTTATATAGTGAACCCAAAAGCTTTAGATCATGCCAAATTAGTCTATAGGTGTTGTAAGATCATCCCAGGTGTACCTAAGATGCTAAAAACCACCTAGAGAGTCCCTGATTTTCGAATACCACTGAAATAAGGCGGTGTAACTGTTTGGACAGGCAGCTGTCAATTAAATCGCCCAGATACACTGCTTACGGACCGTAAGCTCTAACCCTTACGGTCCGTAAGGCTTCAGCAGAGGACAAAAATTCGTTTTAATTCAGGCTGTGACCATGCAATGTCTACATCTCCGAATCTCATGCATTTTAATCAGAATGGGGACCATGTTTTCAGCCATTGCATGTCTAGGCATGCACTTACACATTTTGGTACTTTGTGGGAGGTTTAAATTGACGGAAATACCAAGAATTTGCATTGGATCCATGTCTAGAGTTATAATTAATTTATTATTTAGGATAACCAGATTTATTTGCATAATTTGAGATGTCGATAAATTATATTATGGTTAGGGATTTATTAGTAGGTCGCTCAGAGGTATAAATTAACATGTCGACATTTTTAAATCCTACCGCACATCTTTATCTGGATTCGTTTCCATAGCACGTTTGCATTACATGACACGTGTCTTTATTTTACTGGACATGAATTTCCGAGGTGTTATAGAAACCCTACTTTGCTCTCCTTTTTTCTTTGATGGCTGTTGCTGTAATCCCGAGATCGTTGCACACCGATCGGATCAATCTATCCATTCTCACGGTTAGTGTTCATCTTGATTAATGCTAGGGTGTTGATGTTGTGGTTGTATGTGTAGTTAGGTTTCACCAATAGGCGAATGTTTATGGTCATTTATGTTGGCCTTTTTGGTTAAAAACTTGTAGTGATGATTATATGTGACTGAAACTTCTTCTTTAATCAATTAACGTATTGCTTGATTAACAATGATCATTGTAGAATGAGTTGTTATCTGGAATTGTGTAGTAATATACGGTGAAACTGTATGTAACTGTTGAATGGGCATGATTAACTTAATTAGGGTTTTGACTCATGATTAGAAAAGAGTGATTGATCCGACTTGGGGACTGTTAAATCATGTTGATTATTACTATGACATAGTTAAAACTGATGTGATTGATTGAGATTGCGTGAATGATGAGAACTTGTAACTGTTTGACATGAGATCCGACGAAACGCCACATGTGAGCCGACGAAAGGTAATGACTTTCGTCACAGGGGAACCGACGAAACCTAGTGACTTTCGTCACATGTTAACTCGACGAAACACATGGGGCTTCGTCACATGGGGTTTCGTCGAGTGCAACTTTCGCCGAGAGACTTCACATGAACAGTAGGTTATGATGATTACACTAACTGCATGTATTGTAAAGATTGAATAACATTAATTGAGAAAAGGAAACCTGATGTATCTAGTATGTATGGTAAACCATCTGTTACGTATATTACGAGCTGAATTAACTGTTATCTGTTAAGCCATGATTCTATTATGAATGCACACTATGAACGTATGTGACCAACGTGATGGTAAACTGATTTTTGTATACGTGAATATCATAGGCTGTGACTGTTTAAGTGTGAACAAGTAATTAATCAAACCGAGCAAACCAAGGTGAGTTCACTGCTCTTTTTCCAAGCATGCATCCCGGGGAGGGATATTTGGTAATTTTTCTGGGAGGAACGTCGGGTTATTGGGATGTTGGTTATTACACTCATTTCTATCATATAAGACCCCTTACATCTACCGATTAGTTGTCGGGGAGGCAACGAGGTATTTAGTTGATAGCGCTATTAGGTTTGGCACCCTCACACCGTACCGGGGAGGACGGGCGTGAACTAATTACCTTGACCACTTGACCAATGTTTTGATAGAGACATAGGGGTTGGGCAAAAACATCTTGTACCCATCTGCGGTATTCGAGTTAATGACAACATCAAATCGAATCTGTGAAACGTTTTAATCTGGTAACTGGTATCTAAACACGTTAACAAAACTTTGAACTCACCAGCGTCGTCTGACACACTTGTCTGCATGCTTGCAGGTCGTTAGATTCTTGATTATGGACTTGCTATCTGGGAGTGCTGGAGTGGTCATGGGTCGAGACTCTTGGATACTTGCTTGTTGACTATAAACACATGATTTGAAACAATTGATTTACGGTTTACATTATGCTTCCGCTGAACATTTACTTTGGTTAAACTTATGACTTAGATTTATATTTTGAAATGAATGGAATGTTTTATTTAAATATTATGCGTAGTTCAATGTGATTGGTGGCTTGGATCCTGGTACGTCACACGCCCCGCGGTGATTCCGCATGTGGTATTTTGGGGGTGTGACAATTACAACAGGTAAGAGTCGGGCAAAATAACGAGATTGCGCAAAGTGTCGAGTCAGTCACTGGATCGGATGGCAGTTCGATCGGATGGCTATCCGATAGGATTGCCATTCGATTGATGTGACTGATGCGAGTAAGAGACGGATTGTCATCTGATCGGATGGTCATTCGTTCGGATGGCCATTCGATCGAATGGTCGTTCGATTCAAGTGTCATGATTCATAATTGATACCAAGTGTTCAAGTTTCTGAAAAAGTTTATAAGTGTTGAAAGGTTCCAAGGGACATGCCACCTCGATCGGATGGCCATCTGATCGGTTTGCCATTCGACGATCAAGAATTCAAAGCTACAAAGTGTTTTAAGGTTAAGAGGCAAGTGTCACCTGATCGGATGGCAGTTCGATCGGATGGCTATCCTATCGGATTCCTATGCGATTAGGTTGTCCTTGTCCCGTTCACAACCTTGTAAAGTTTTCCAAGTTTTTGTTTAAACCACGATGACATGGTACGTATTGAGACAACGGTAAGCACATCAGTGTACAGCCGATATGTTCAGATGGGAATCACCCCATTCTGTTCACTCGTCCGTTCATGTTGGTGCTTATGTCAGAATCCGTACTCCGGTCATCTTCTCTGGCAACAATCCCTCTCCGAACCAACTCCAGACTAATCACCAAGTCTATAGTCCGTTTAGATCCGGATTCCACCGTTTTAAGTGAAAAATTAAGAAAAGATGAAGATAAACATAAGTTTAATTGAAAAAGTCTAGATTTGGTTAAGATTCGGTGTAAAACACATGAAATTCCATAGATCTGAGCTAGATCTTGACTGGAATGACATCACATAATGGTTTAGTACAAGCCACCATTGTGACGTCACCCTCAAGAGCTCAAATCTCAGAGATTCCATGGTGAAAAGTGAGATTTCGAAAGAGAGTCATGAAGAGAATAACTTGTAGATCAAAGTTGTACAAGAATCTAGTGGTAAACATACCGAAATCGTCGAGAAATGAAGAAAAGTAGGAGTGTATGCGTCTGGATCGAGTGAGGCTGTCACATCAGTGAGAATGATGTGACAGACCTATTTATAGTGTGAGGGAGAGAGTGTGAGGCGGTGTGCACGGATCGGATGGCACCTCGGTCGAATGGCCATCCGATCGGTTGGTCATCCGATCGGATGGCCATCCGATCGGTTGGTCATCCGATCGGATTCCATTCGGTCAATCCCATCTTTTCCGTTTAACTGTCTTTGATTCGTTTTGCGAGTTAGATTAAATGTTGCGTTGCGTATTATTGGATAATAGTATCACATAACTAGATTATATCATTAACACAAAAGTTTCCATAGTTTCCGCCAGTGACAAGACTCCAGTCCCTCGTTCAACCAAGTCTCAAGTTTCACGAGCTTCAAGAGTCAAGCACGAAAGTATCAAGAATCATAGAATCAAGTCTCATAGAATCATAGTATCATAGAATCATAGTTTCCATAGTATCAAGAATCATAGTTTCCATAGTATCATAGTATCAAGAATCATAGCATAATAGACTCACAAAGTTTCAAGTATCAAAAGCATCAAAAATGACAAGTTTCATATAGTACAGGGGCTGAAAGTGACAAAAGGTAAAAGTCTAGGGACGCAGGCGTTACACTTGTAACCGGACGTGTACCAGACGATTCTTAGCAATCTTGTGCACTTTGATATCAATAATATCGACATAATCCTTCTTCTACACTTTTCTTGTTATTCCGCAACTTGTTTAGGTGTATTGTGATATTCGATTGTGTTCTTGGACTTACAATTGGTATCAGAGCCTAAGAGGTCTTTCGAAGGCTCGGTTTTCATCGGATATTGCTTGAAGAACAAGGTTGTTTGAATTTTGTTGATTCGAAGAAACAGAAAAGGTTGATTTTTGTTTATCTCTTTGATTCATATATTGTTACTCGACTAATTTCTGTATTTCAGTGTTTTCTGTTTTTAAATTTTGGCCGAAGTATATTAAAAATCCAGAATTTTGTTTAAGAACAGTTCATAAAATCCTTGTGGATTTCATTAAAAAAACTGTGTTTCGATTTGTTTTGGAACAAATTCAAAAGTGTTTTCAGGTTTTTCGAGTTTACTGGTGGAAAGAAACCAGTCAAAGATTTTGATTTTAATCTCCTACAACTTCAAAATTCTGTTACACTGAAGTGATTTAGTTTCCAAAATTAGCTTTTGGAAGTGTACGGGACAAAGAAATGGCATTGTGCGAGATATAGTGTGCGAGCTTGACTGTGCGGACAAGCGTGCGACTTGATTGTTGACTGTGGACTGATTGTTGGTGTGTGTGCCCAATAACAAAGTGTGCGGCCCAAATTATATTAGTGTGCGGTCCAGCTAAGTGGTGTGCGGTTAAGCTTGTAGTGTGCGATCACTCATTTTTAAGCTACTGTTTGGTTGAAGACTAATTCAGTGTATGGCCCAATAAAGTGGTGTACGACCCAAAAATCAAGTGGTGTGCGGTCCAAATAAACAGTGTGCGACTGAAAGTGAACCATTTGGACTGTGCGGTATTGGACCTTTAGACTGTGCGACCATACTGACCTGAATTGTTGAACTTCAACTGTTTAAACTTGAAATAAAGTTAAAAAATTGTTCAGTGATAAACTAAATTTATTTTTCAATTATTACTTACAGTTTGATTTTTCAGAATCCTAAAACAGACTTGTGAAAATATGTGGTAGGGAAATTGCATGTATGATAGAGTGTACGGAGTAAAATTCCAGGATTTTATTGTGATTTGTTTGAGTGTTCATATAAATAAACCAATACATGATAAATAAATAAGTTGCAGACAGTCTTATGGAAAAGACATAAGGAGATAAGTTTAAGTGGACAAACATACTGGCAATCGCTCGGACCACCCAAAGTAAATTAGAGTTGATAAGTGAAGTCTGACCTGAAACACTGTGATTTGATCTTGTAAGAAAAGAGCTTGCAAACGGATTTGTGTGTGTGTTTGAGTATATTTTATTATTGTGTGCATTATTTTATTATTATGAAAATGTGGCCCTGTTCAAGAATTGAAAAAGACCGTGTTTTTCTTCAAAATTTGTTTGCATTGAAATTGGAGTTTTTGGGTCTTGGGATTCGAGCTGGGCCCACCGCACACTTGGCGGGACCCACAAAATCAAAACGGGCCGTGTGAGTGCTACACGGGGCCGTGTCTATCTTACAGCATTGAAAAAGAATCTGTTCTTCGGTTTACTGGAATAAAAACACGAGGTCGTGTTACAGGAGCACAGGATCGTGTCATACCTTCAGTATCTGGGAACCAGAAAATGGAAACTTTATCGCGATAGCACGGGCCATGCCTAGATAGACATGGGGTCGTGTTTGTTAACTGATCAGTGATTTTTCTGTTTTTGTTCGCAGAAATCTACACCATCACGTATAATCCGTAGAAAATACGACCTGGTGCATGACCTCTATCTCTAAAAAAGACATTAAACTGCCGCTAAAAGAACCCGAGCGTTTTTTAAGAAAAAGTCTCCAAGATAAAAATAAACAAAAATCCTCGACCCAAAACCTTCCCATGGTGTATCAACGTACTCTCATGGATTACCTACGGCCCACGGTCGGTAATCTTGGAGCCGCTATTAACCCACCAAATGTGGATGCTAACAACTTTGAGCTTCGAGCACATTTAATCCAAATGCTCCAAAATTCCGCCACCTTTCATTGCCTACCCGATGAAGATCCCAATTATATATTACCAAGTTTTTGGAAATATGTGACACTTTTCGGATCAACGGAGCCTCCAACGACGCTATCCGGCTCCGTATGTTCCCGTTTTCACTCAAGTACCGAGCTAAGGTTTGGCTCAACACCCTCACAAGTGGATCCGTGCACACTTGGGATGAAATTGCTCAAAAAATCTTTACAAGTATTTCTCTCGCGCTAAAACTGCCAAACTTATGACCGAAATTAATTCGTACTCTCAAAACGACGAAGAATCATTGTACGAGACATATGAATGATAAAAAGTTTTTAGATCATAATACACAACTACATATTCTGAAAATAATGAATATATTATATATACATATAATACAGGGTAATCAATAAGTTTGGTTTTGAACCGACATACAAACCCTCTAAATCTATTTATAACCATCAGACCATGCGTAGTGGGGCGTTATTTTTAAAAAAAATTGAAAAAAAACGCCCCAAAACGCCCCCTCCCCCACTACACTAGGCGTTTTGGGGCGTTACTTTTGGAAAAAAAATGTTTTTGGCGTTATGTTTAAAACGCCGAATTGGGTGAATTGTTTCTGACACTTGTGCAGTTGGAAGCTTGGACCACAAGACCCACCAATCACCACTTGGACCACTCTGACACACCCACATGCTTTCTTTCTTTTTTTCATTAAAAATAATATGTCAAATGGGGCATTATATGGGGCATTATACCCACTACACCACTTTTGCTATAATGCCCCCTTGCTGACTAGGACGCCACGTGTCGTATAATGCCCCATGGTGGGGGCATTATAACCTTCTACCACTACACATGGTCTCATACGAGACTAGATACTCTGATCACTTTAAATGAAAGACATTTACTATGTATCTTCATAGCTATTGGGTTTACAAGTGTTTTGTTATCAATTAACTATTTTTACCATCCATCACTTACTCTAAATGTATTGTCTTTTTTTTTTTTTTTTTAATATTGTCTTTTTCTTGAAATGTAAAAAACACATTCCTTAAACAGTCACTTATATTATAGAGTAAACTGCCATTTTGGTCCCTGTGGTTTGGCCAGTTTTGCCACTTTAGTCCAAATCTCAAACTTATTACATCCAGGGCCCTGTGGTTTGGTTTTTGTTGCCATTTTGGTCCAAATCTCAAATTTGACCAGATTTCAACAAAAAAAAACTGGTTTTTGTCCTTTTCCTTAGGGGCATTTTGGTCTTTTTATATTTTATAAATGAAAAAAATATCCCAAACACCCCATATCACCACCTCTGGCTATTCTTTTGTTCACGAACATGAGCTCTAACTCTTCTGAGCTTCTTCAATTCTTCCATTGGCTTAAATCTTGTTTCATTAATCAATACAGATTCAGTAACAGAAACAAACAAGAACATAGTACAAACAAATATGAAAATAAAAGAAGAAGAAGATGAAATAGAAGGCATGTTTGGATTGGTAGTTAAGAAAGAATATTTGTGTTTGGTTTTATTCTTGTGAGTTAACATGATGTTTTCTGGTATATGCTGATTTTTAGTTGTCTGTTTGCAACTGAGATATGGTGATCAGCAAGACAACAAGAAGAAGAAACAACTGGTTTATTCCAGTTTTTGGTGCATTTCTTGAAAGACAAGATTTGGTGACTTTTAAATTTGAGCCACTGCACGACCACCATCCCCACCACGACCACCATCTGCACCGCAACATCTACACACAACGACCTCGTTACAACCATTACAAACAACCAAATTTTAATCAACCAATTTACAACAGCCTATCATACATCCACAAAGTAATTAAACCTGATTCTTTTTCTGTCTTGATTTCATGACACCATTGTTGGACTCTTCATTCTTTAACCCTAAAGATACAAACTTTAAGATTAAAAACAAATACCCAGATGATCAATTGCTAAAAAAACAGAGGATTGTTGTTAGAACAAATACCCAGATGTCTTGATTTCACCCAGATGATGAAGATACAAACTTTATGATTAAAAACAAATACCCAGATGTCTTGATTTCACCCTCACCTGTCTCTCCCCCGGCTCCGGCGACCTGAGCTCCTCCGGATCCGGCGACCTGACCTCTCTCTCTTCTCTCTCATTGTATCTACACACCTGTTAGAACAATTCAGATCCGTATTCAGATCCAAAACAAACATCATGCGCCGCCGTATAACCACCTACTCCCCCTCATCAGGAACCGTATTCAGATCCAAAACAACCATCTCCTTCAGCGACACCTTCATCAGCAGAATCAGCGATTCAACTTCAGCGATTGATCTTCATCATCGACACCTTCATCATCTTCATCTTCATCATCGACACCGGTGGTGAAACGCGGCTCCGTCTCTTCGATCCCCCTCTCTCTCATGCATCTCTCTCTCTCCGCCGCTCATGGCGGCTCTGCTGATGTCGTTGTGGTTGCGTGTGGTGGTTCACCGGTGGTGGTGGTGTTCTAGAGAGAGGAGAGAGAGAAGAGAGAGAGGAGTTGTTTAGAGAGAGAGTGCAGAGGTGGTGATATGGGGTGTTTGGGATATTTTTTTCATTTATAAAATATAAAAAGACCAAAATGCCCTTGAGGAAAAAGACAAAAACCAGTTTTTTTTGTTGAAATCTGGTCAAATTTGAGATTTGGACCAAAATGGCAACAAAAACCAAACCACAGGGCCCTGGATGTAATAAGTTTGAGATTTGGACTAAAGTGGCAAAACTGGCCAAACCACAGGGACCAAAATGGCAGTTTACTCTATATTATACTTCAACTATTTAAAAATAACCCACATTTATTTGTTTATTACACGTTTTGTTTTTCATTTTTAAACTAATTATAAAGAACTTCGAAAAACTAACTCCTACTTTAAATAAAAAACAATAATCTACACCCTCCTGTATAAGTATAAAAATTATTTGAAGGTTACAGATAAATTTACAAAAATCAGTCTCATGTTTTAAATATTCACACTATATACTAATATATACCATGTGTTTGTTGTTTCAACTTTACTTGATTGATGGATTCCGGGTTTTGCTTGATGGGTTGAATTGATAAACACAAACACAACTCATACGTTTATTTGTGTTAAAAACAACAAACTAAACCCGAACACACTTAACAATCGTGTAAACCGTTTATCAAAACCAGTTACTTGGGTTGATAGGCCGGTGAGTTGTAAACGGGTTGTAAATGAGTTATAAACGGGTTAATGGATCATGGATGGGTGTTTTACCTTTAACAAATTTATATATTCAAGTTTCTACGGGTTGAAAAGTCTAACTTGTTTAATTAACAAGTTAAACGGACAAAAAGAGTTAATAAATGAAAAACTAAGACCTAATTTGGGTCGTGTACAGAATTTTCACCTCTATTGTTTACTTACATGACACAACGAAAATATCAATTTAACAAACATAATGTCATACTTTTTAAAAAAAAAATTATTGTCTAATTTAACTTTGTTTTTACACTGTTAGAACTGTGGTCATAAATCGAATAGTATACGAGTGTATAACTTAATATAATTATAAGATAGAAGATTATCTAACGTATTTTCATAAATTTCAAATTAGAGTCATCCTATTATAGGGATGACAAAAATCTACGAGTCTAAGGGAATACATGAAATCGAAAACATTCAGGATGGGTACGGGACCTTGTATAATTGGAAAAAAAATACTTTATGGGTACATGACATGTATGGTATTAGATAATATATGGGTCAATTAACCGAAACCATATACTCTTTTAACCAAATCATAGATACCCAGAATGTTTTTAACTATGAATTTTATTTTCACTTGACCCTCCTCTAATACACAATGTTTTATTCTAGTAGTTTCATTACATGAAAAAGTTAATTTTCTTTTATGTTATTTATATTTGTATGCTACCAAAAATATAATTTTGAGATCTATATCATCCATTCATCATAAAATTTACATATTTTAGATATTTCAAGCACCTTAAGGTGATGATTATACTTATGTGATTTGTCACATTTTAAAATTTTATTTGTTACAAACATAAAATTATGTAAAAAATAGAATGGAAAGAAAAAAAAGACTTAATAAACTAATTGGTAAACTCGATACCCAACTAGTAATTACCCGATCCAACGGGTATTAGGCGGAGCATTAGACGTGGTTTTATAATCGACTATAAGAGGGAGATTACTCATACGCGTCCCATTTGTAGGAACTATGTTCACCTTTTATAAAATATAATTACAAAATATAAAATAAAGAGACTCTGGTTATTCGTAGAAAATATCATAGTACAATACCGGTTGCAATAACTAAATAAAAAGAATATAAAATATAATTATATATACCAATCTCGATTCAAGCCGCATCTCTGGTTGGTCCTTCACGCGCATTTGATAGCATCCTAGACTCGATTATTCATCATCTTGAGTCTTGAAAAATACTCTTTGACTGCAACAAAGAGCACACTAAAACGTTGATGATTTTGGTTGAGACACGTGTTCAACACGCTTCCCTTAAAACAGATTTCGCGCCTCTACTAAAGACGACGCGTCTGTCTCCCAGGGTACAACAGCCGAAGCAGTTTGTACTGCCGGAGAAGGCCACGCGCCCGAGGTTACACCGGATAAAAACATAGTGTTAGACCTTTTGGAAATTAAGAATAGAAATGTAGTTGAATCATGTAGAGAAACTTATCTCTATATGTTCCTAACATATGGGTCATCAAGTACTTCTTCTTCAAGGACTCTTCATGCATATCTTTATATCTCTTTTTGTATTCTCTCTTTTAGTTTTATATATAAAACCCATAAAGTTAGGCACATAGCATACTTTTAATACAAGAGACATGGGGTAGAGAAAAGTCTCACTTAATTAGAGATTTATTAAAGACATAAACTCTAATAAAAACTAATAAATTGACATAAAAACTTTACTTAAGAGTTTATGTTCCATATAAAGAGTCTAGTACTTAATTAGAGATTTATTAGAGACATAAACTCTAATAAAAACTAATAAATTGACATAAAAACTCTACTTAAGAGTTTATGTTCCATATGAGTAGTCTAGTAAATAATTATAATTTCACTAAATTAATATCCATTCATAATATCTAAATTTCCAACAATCCCCCACATGAATGGAGATTGATCAAAACACACAAAGTTTCCAATGGAACCTCGACAGTTGAGTTTTGCATACGATAGGTAGGTGTTACCCTTTGAACCTTCGCTCATGAAATGCACTTAGCCCACTAGCTCTGAGTAGATCTCGATGTCTTTGAACTCGTCTGTCGTTTGTGTAGACGACAATACACTTCACACAAGACTCTCCTTAGCCGGGTCATCTCCTCATAGTCGTGTCCAATAATGGTCGTGGAACACTTTCCTGGTTCTGAGAGAGCTCTAGGAATTGTGCCCTCAATTCCATTCGAAGTGACCCCACTTCTCTCTAACATAGGGGATTCTCCTTAGATCATTAAAAGTATTGTGGTTATCGTGATTTACCCAAATCATTTACCACATATTATGCTTAGCATCACTCTTTGTCACTGAATATATCATAGGAATAGACTAGGACGTATTTAAACACCATTTTATACTTTGGGGGTATGTATAACCATATATACTACCTTATGCATATCATTTATGCCCCCACAGTGACCACCTTTAGGCATATGAGTTAGTTGTCCTATTGAACTTAGATCTTGGAATCTCTAGTCAACTAAGTTAGGTTTCCTTCACATACCCTTTGTAACACCTCGAAAATTTCGGGTTCAATAATAAAACGACACGTGTCATGTCAGACAAAACGCGTCGTAAACCCGGATTTAATAAAGATGATTCGGCAGGATTTAAAGTGGCGTCATGTTAAACTGTTACCTCTGAACGACCTCAATTATAAATCCCAAGACCCGATTAAATATTACACACATCTTTATGCCCTCATTACAGAGAATTATTGTCAATAATGGGCTTGCAAAGGCATGTTATGATCTCACGAAGAAATTGAATGTTAAACCGATGTTTTCGGGTCTTGTAAATGCATTCAAATGGAACAAGTTCAAATGGTAGGGTATTATACAGGATCATACACTTTGTGAGGGTCCTAAGTTGATAATTGATGTCTAAAGGTCGTACAGGTTGGTTACCCTTTCAAGACTTCGACAAACAACAACAAAATTGCCCCAGAACAAGGCTAGCGCACCGCTACATGTGTAGCGTAACGGTGCGCTACCAGCCATGGTCAGACGGCCCATTATAGCGGGCTAGCGCACCGCTACAGGTGTAGCGTAACGGTGCGCTAGAGGTGCCCAGCGACCAAAAAACCTGCTGTTGGCTGTTCTACGCGATTGTGACCGATTAAACTGGTTTTTATCATTATTTAAAGACCCCTAACTATCCTAGAAGCACTAGGACAAGTGTTGGATGGTTGTGGTCAGTCCTAGCCTTTGTTGTCAACCAATTGTGGTGATCTAATGCACTATAAAAGGACTTCCAAGATCATAACATTCTCCACACTTGCATTTGATCATTGGAGCATTCCTGGAGCTAAGGAACTCTCCCATCTGATCTAAATTCGTGCATTGGACTATGGTAAGTCTACTAGTTCTTGTTAAGTTGTGTTTAGCTTGTTTAATTAGCTAAAAGTCAAACCGTCGTAATTACGGTTTGACTTCGAGATTAGTCACTAATGACTCAGTCTTATCTCGAATTAAAAGTAGTTTTAGAATGGTATTTATGTGGGTAATAAAACCCCAAAAGGGTTTCCCCTGATCACCATCCTAAGCAGGTCAAATGTCGGGTCAAACCTTTACTTAAAAAGTCAACATAATGCTTAAAATATCTTTTATGCATAATTAGCTATCTAGATCATATATAACCTGTTTGATTATTTTTATAACTTGGTAATTAGTGTAATAACATGTTCAAACCTGTTCAACCCGACTATTTCCTGTTTAGACCCGGTTCGGAACCAAAAGTCACATAGTTTGACTTTTCGGTTGACTTTCAGTTCTGACCCGTTTGGGCATATTTTAGAAATGCCTTAGAGCTTAAATTGGATTAGGATACATGTTAGAACAACCCTCTGCGATCATACACCTTGGTTCACTAGTTATCCAATTAATATGCAAGTTTCCGTTAAATGCTCATACGTGGACCGTTATGCCCTTATTACCTTAAATCATGATTTATGAAAATGTAAAAGTGTAGAAACCTTAGTTACTGATATAAAGACTTGTTTGCAAAGTTTGACATCAGTTTGACTTGTAGATTAAGAGTTATGCTCATTGTCGCTAAATTAAGGCTTTATGTTAACAACATGGCGTAATTAGCATAAAGCCTAGTTAAACATACTTTTTGATATCAAATCTTTTACCCACTGATGATATATATTATTTTGGGATTTTTAAAGATTTTTAATTAATTTTAGGTCGAGCATAACTAGTAGTCGTAGGCTTAATCCGGTAATTGTCGGTTTTGCCCTTACGGGCCGTAAAATGAGTTTTACACATCTAAACGATTCCAAACCTTTTGCTACTGATTAGTTATGATAAATAAATTATTTTAAGCCTTCTGAAAATATAAAAATATCAGAATTAAGTATCGAACCCGGTAATGGCCTTTAATCGCCATAATTAGCGTTTTTAACGCATAGTATGTCTTAGAATCATATTGGACATACCCGGGTTGATACCTACTGATATAGGAGGCAAATTATGATAACTTAACAGTAAGCAAAGGTTTATAAACTCAGACTTCGTTTTTGAGCTTTGCGGCTTATGTAAAATTACCAAAATACCCCTACGGGGCATAGTTTGGTTAAATATGATAAATATCACATATATGCCTTAGCCTACTGTTATAACTCATCAAAATGAGTATGTTTGCTGTTTACATCAGACCTATAATTCAGTTAAACAATTAAACTCTTTTACAAACTTTAAAATGACCAAACTACCCCTACGGGGCATAGTTTGTGTTTAAATTGGTTCGGGGCATAACGAAAGACATCCTATTGATGTCACAACATATTTGAAGCATATTAACTTAGGAAACCTGTATATGGCTCTTTCGGATAACCGTTACGCATATTACGCGTTCGGTTCGGCTTATGTAACAAGTTTACATAAATTAGCCGAAACGGGTCAAACATTATCGGTTTTATCTCAAAATCCAGAATGTGAATAATAAACCCATATTAAAAAGGCCTTCAAACTTGTCGGGTCTGAATCACATTCTATCCGGTCTTCGCTAAATCGTGCGTACGAACCGTATCTTCGAAACTAGCCGGTCTAAGCTTAAGCTTAATTAAAGGCCCGTTAGGATTCTAATAGGTTATTAAAAAACCTTCGTTCCAGATTAGGAGCCCAGTAAAAGCTATCTGTACTTGCTGATTTGATATACGGCTGGGATTGAATTTATATTTAGCTCAGGTAAATACTTTTAACTTATTTTCCCTATACGGGCTTGGGTTACGGTACATAGCGTACCGCTTGTTCGGGCATCAAATCTCCACGCTTAGTGGGTAGTTGAATAATTTGATCGGCTCGTTTTAAACAGATTTGTTTACTTTACAGCCTTTGGGGGGTTAATGACCATGTCCCGGATATCCTCGGCATTATCTTACGAGATGGCCACGACCTGAGCACGGGGTGTAGGCGTACACCTGTCAGTGTATAACTCTAGAATTGTGGTGTGTCTATTGATCTTTAACCCGGATACGTTCCGGGCTACTGAACGCATAAGTAACATGTAAATCGTTCACAAGATTATAATATTAAATAATTCTCCCAAGTTAAAAAGATTAATTTTGCCTCTGTGCATTTTAATCAATGTGTCAAGATATTTTGTGCCACGTGCATTCAAAACAATTTACAAACTCTTTCCAAAATGAGTCAGTTGAATGTATTTACCAGTGTAAACTGACGTATTTTCCAAAAAGGCTAAATGCAGGTACTATACGAAATTGGCTGGATATGTCTCCTTAGCATCAATAGAAGTCTCGCAAGCTTAAGATGCCTAAAAGTCTGTTGAACTATTGTTTCCATTTTATGTTCGATCCTTCTGTGGATAAACTTCCGAATATTGTGACATTTGATATTACAATAATAAATTCGGTTGTATTATATTTTCAATTGCTTCCGCTGTGCATTCATATATATTGTGTTGTTTGACTATTATGTTGCCAACCATGACGTCACGATACTCCCCACCGGGCCCACCGGTGACACGTGGAAAGTCGGGGTGTGACACCCTTTTTTCCATGGGCTTCAGTCTCATTCCACAACTTGATCTCTAATAAACCCTCAGGTTGTTGGATCCATAACATTAACAAATAACTTTGCGTATCTAAGATCAGTTGTCATGATGTATTCTTAATTTCCTAAGTTAATTTTGCCTATTGTCAACTTCTAAGACTATAACCTCAGTGGCCATCTGAATCTCGTTATAATATATGTCTTTGTAAGATACGCTTATCATTTAAGGCAAACACATCTCCATTATGTACTACGAACTTTGTGTCCTCCACATAGTCGTCTGTTTGCAATGTTAGATTGGATTACAAAATCCTTATTGCCAAACTTTTTTGATACAAACGCAAGACACCCCCAAATTTAAGTGTTACATGATATCATCCAGATGGGGTAATGAACACCATTTATACATACCCTTATAGGGTTGTTTCTAAATGTATCATCCCCCGCATTTATTGCCATTTGATCAACATTTTCATAACTTCACTTATGACGACATTTATACACATATGATTGAACAGGATCAACATCATTGTATCAGTGAATTCAACTCATATTGCATTAGCTTACATAAGCTTCCGAGCTAACCAAAGCAACACATGCCATTGTCATAAGTTTGTCACCAACTTAGAATAATTCTAATTTAACACCTAGAATAAGCCTAGACAATGAGTTCTCCTCATTAGGTTTTCGAACAAACTCTTCAAAAGTTACATGTCTTTTCCTTATAATTGAATGAAAATTCTCCCTTAAGTTTGTCCATACACAAATTCTTTTTGTGTTCATACACATTTGAATGTTTAGAGTCAATTAATCTCCGTCAAGAACCATAATTAACCAAGTACTAGTCTAGCATGCTTTAGACTACAATACTTTAGCATGTGAACAGAAGATGCATAATTCTGATTCTTCACAGCCCTAAGGAATAATATCACTTTGCAACATTCATCCCTTGTTGAGACAAGATAATGAGACTTATTCATAATCCTAAACCATCAATATTTAGGAAGGTCTCACAATTTATTGTATATAGCACATAGCTAAATTTTATCATTCATTTAAGGAATATAACTTATTTACCTTTGATCTCCAACACTTTACCATTGACTCATAAGGACTTAAACATAAATCTTAATACAATTCACTTGGTGAACATATTCATCACCAACAAGATGAATGTTTCTCATCTACAATCACTATTATGTGTGACATGGAGTCACCTAGATTAACATTCAACAACATGGCATTCATAATTTTGCCATAAGTGATTTGCACACAATTATTGTTATTCATTAGGAGATATGTATATTTAGGATGCTCTCCCAAACGAAGGTAAAATCTCCATATAGTTCTAACAATAATTAAGTGGTAGACGCATCTACGTGTAGATCACTCGGAACAAATCTCGCAAGATTTATTTTCACATTTGTGAATTTTCCAATGACTTCTAACGAAGTATGTCGACATGAATCTCGTTTGTGTATTTCATCTCAATACACTCAGTACATTCTTTCATTATTCTCTCATGATGTGGTTACACATTTGATGTCCCGTCTTTGACACTTAGTCAATGCAACAACTCTTAAGTTGTTTATGTCCAAGAATTTTCATGTACTATCCGTTTAAAACCATATTATGTTAAACAATGTATAACTGGCACTATAATTATTTTCACAAAAATAATTTATACGTCACAAACATTAGTGATTTATTTCTTTGTAAAAAATTGCATGTGTTACTCGAAGATATTGAACACAAAACAATAAAATACATTGGAAATTAAATCACAAGTGCCGAACACTTTTGAAATTTAAACGGAAGCATAGACGATATGTAGACATCAAATATCAAAGTTCTTTGATCTTCAACACTTTATAATCTGACCGAAAACTTCTCAACGATATCGTCCTATGGCATGTCTTGAGGTACTCCCTCAATAAGACTCTATGCACTTGTAAGTACAAGTTCCCCATTTCATCTTGAAACTTTAAACTTGGACAATTATGCTCAAAAAAACACCAAGTTGTTACAAAGACTACATTTAAGTAGTAAACTTGAACAATTAAATTTGTTCACAACAACACCAAGTTGTTTTTCACCAAATAAGTGACTAATTAAGTGTCATCAAGAAGCTCTACTCAAGAGTTTCTCTTTTATTCACCACATGCTACTTCTAGTAAGAGTAGCAAACCATTTGAATTATCAATGTTATGCAAAACTTTCTTTTAAAAATTTTCAAAACAATTTTGCAATATACAATATTAATAATATCAATTAGGGTTATGAAAACATAGATCAAACCCAAAATATCAAATGGTATTATATTGTTTAGTCTTACTACACATGTAGTAAACGTTTTCTATCACGCATGTTAAAAAAATGTTATAACGAGCACATTATAGAATCGAACGTTTACATAAAACGTTTTCCAAAGATATAGTTTATAAAATAAACCATTTCTCATCATTTTTAATGCACACATAGGCAATTAAATGTTTACATAAAACATTTTTGTTCATTATGAACAATCTCTAAACCCATATTCGTGATACACATTTGTCACACCCCGATATTTCCACGTTTGACCGGTGGGCCCGGTAGGGGAGTATCGTGACGTAGTTGATATCATCATAGTCAAACAACACAATATATCAATGCACAGCGGAAGCAAAAGATAAATATATTACAATCCGAATATAAAGTAATATCAAGTATTACAACGGAAAGTAAAGGATTCACAGGCGGATCTTAAAACATAAACATTGCTCAACAGACATTAGACGCCTAGAACTTGCAAGATTCCTTATTAACTTCCTGAGCAGCTTCCAGCCTATTACGTACTTGTACCTGTCACTTAGACTTTGGAAAATACGTCAGTTTTCACTGGTAAATACACTCAACTGACTCATTTGAAAAGAGTTTAAGAAATTGGTTTAGGTGCACAAGGCACGAAAATATGTTGACACTTTGATTAAAATGCTCAAGGCAAAATTAATCTTTTATACTTGGGACAAACTATATCTCATGTTATCAGTTTTACATAACTTGCTCTACATACGGTTCTATGCCGGTTCAAGATTAACCGACACACCACTATTCCCTTATTGGGAATCCCTTATTGGGTATAATTAATTAATAAGCATATTGCATCTGTCAGGTGTATGCCTACACCCCGTGCTTAGGTCGTGGCCATTGTAATTAATGAGTCAAGGATATCCTGGACACGGTCGCATTAACCCCCAATGTTTCAGTCAAGCAATACGAATTAAAACAGGTTATTTGGATTTCCCGACTCATTGGTCTTTGAATCCCATACCTGACCATGCGGTATTTATATTATCGTATCCCAAGCCCGTAATAGGGAAAATAAGTTAAGAGTATTTACCTGAGCTAGCTCCTGTCTTAAATAGCAAGAATTATAATAACTCAGCCGTATTCACTTAAGTAAGCTTAGGTACAATTTACCGGAAGGCTCTAGTCTGGAATGATGGTATAAATAACCAATTAGAATACTAACGGGTCTTTAATTAAGCCTAAACTGAAACCGGTTAGTTTTAAGGAAATATATGGTTCAACGCATGATTAAGTGAAGACCGGAATAGAATGTGTTTTAGACCTGACAAGTTTGAAGACTTGTATAATATGGGTAATCTAAACACCTTCTGGATTTTGAGATAAAAATGATAAGGTTTGACCCGTTTCGGCTAATTTATGCACACTAGTGACATAAACCGAACCGAACGCGCAAGAGGCGTAACGGGTAACAATATGGGTCCTATACAGGTTTCTTAAGTTAATATGCCTTATACATGTTGTGATATCAGTAGGATACCTTCCATTATGCCCAAAACGAGTTTAATCTCTATATAAGCCCCGTAGGGGTATTTTGGACATTTAAAAGATTATAAAAGAGATTAAATGAAGTTCTGAGATTCGGGTCCAAATACATCAGTTACATAACTTATTTTTAATAGGTCATATCAGTTGGTAATAGGTCTTATATGACAAAATGGTTTTAAACCCAAACTATGCGTTTAATACGCATAAAAAGCCATTTTAAGCGATTTCCGGGTTCTACCGGAAATCTGAGTTTTCTGATCAGGTTATAAAGTTCAAAATACTTTATTTATTATATAAAATCATAGCAATTGGATTGGTGTCAAAATATTATGTAGAACTCATTTTATGAACGAAAAGGGTAAAATCGGTATTTACTGAATCGAGGCCATAACCGTAGGTTATGAGCAGGTTAAAAATAATTAAAAATATTCAAAAGTTCCAAAATATTATATTACATCAGTGGGTAAAAGGTTTAGTGTCGAAAATTGGGTTTAGATAGGCTTTATGCTAATTGCGCCGTTTAATTAACAAAAAGCTTCTTAATCGCACTTTTTAGCATAACTCCTATTATAGACCTCCAACTGATGTGAAACTTTAGGGACATGTTTATAAATCAGTAAAAAAGGTTATTATCTTTTCACATATACAAAATCCTCGTTTTATGGTCAAAAGGGCATTATGGTCAACATTAAGCATTTAACGGAAACGTGTAAACGAATCGGACAATCAACGATCCAACCACAGAGGGTTATACTATCATGTAACCTGGTCCTAAGGAAGCTCTAAGGCATTTCCTAACCATACTAAATCGGGTCAGAACTGAAGTCAAAGCAAAAGTCAAAGTTTTGCGACTTTCGGTTCCGAACCGGGTCTAAACAGAAATTTGTCGGGTCGAACATGCTTAGACATGTTCTTACATTAATTACTAAGTTATAAGAGTAATAAAACAGGTTGCAAAGCTTCTACATTTTTAATTATGTTTTAAATCGCAAATTAGGATCCTGTTGACTTTTTATAAACAACTTTGACCCGACAAAAGTCCTAGTTAGAACGGGAATCAGTGGGTGCCCTTTTAAGGGTTTAATGCCCACATAATTACCAACTTATAACTACTTTCAATTTGACTAATCACTGGACCATTAATGATTAATCGCGAAGTCAACCGTTAATTACGACGGTTTGACTTTTAAGCTAAAACTAAGTAAAAACTTAACTAAGGAAGGTTAAGCATACTTACCAAAGTCTAATGCACAATTAGAGATGGCTTGGGTCTGCCCTTATGCTCCAGGAAGCTCCAAGAAAGCAGATGGAATGAATGCAAGAAATGTTGCAAACATGAGGGCCTTTTATAGTGTTCTTGAATGCTTAAGATCATGACAAATCATGCTATACATGATCTCTGATGATTAACAAGTGTCCCTAAGGCCTAAGAATTAGTTTAGGCAACTCTTGGAAGTGTTAAAGGGCAATACATGACGTTTACATGGGCTGAACAGGCAACATAAACGAGTTTCCGCATCTGGGCATGTTCACGCGGGCCGCGTAGACTCTTAAGGAGTCTTACGCGGGCCGCCTAGCCTCGGCAGATCTGAAACCAACTTTCAATAATTGCCATTTTTGGTCCCTGTTGATGTTTAAGGCCATTCCCGACATGTTTAAGGCCCGTAAAGCCATCATTAAGGCCCTAAAGTGATGCCTAAACATTGTAGACATGAAACATGCTCAAAAATATGCCAGATGTTGGTTCGTTTGGTCGTATGATCGCGATGTTCGCTTAATTACGACGGAATGCGCATAAGCGCGAAAAACGATTCAAATGACGCGACGAATGGATTTTTCTTATGCCAAACACTAAAATAAAATTTTTTAGTGCTTACATAAATTTTTGGATGCCCGGGGATATTCAGAATGTGAGATATGCGCGAAAATGCAAACTTGTGCACTTTTTGACACTTTTAGTCCATGCATAACTTAAAAGTTTATTTTTGCGCACTAAACACCTCTAAGCCTACATCTAAGCTATATAAAGGATAATTAGGGTATGTATTACTCATGGTCATACTCTGGAAGGTCCGATAACATACGAATCGACATACTTTTGTAGTTTGATGCTTTAGGTCCCTCTATTGCGCAAACTTGCACATCTCATCATTTAATAGCATTGAAGCCTTATCTAAACCATATTAGGCATTCATGAAAGTATTATTAAACATGATAATGCTTCGGGCTCGATAAAATGCCATTTAGAGGTATAATTAAACATGTTAAAACTTCTAGTCCCTTATACTTGCAAAGTTGCGCGTAACTTCACTTTTAGGCATAAAAGCCTTGGGTGGCCAATGATTGGCAATCCCGAGAGTATAATCAAATATCATGAGGCTCTCGGTTTGTTAATAGGTCACTCAGAGGTAAGAATTTACATGTTGACGCTTTTAACCCGTTATTGCGCAAACTTTCAATTAATCACATAAACGGTTACACTTGATTAACAAGTGACTCATTTGTGAATATAAGACCGTAAAAGTTTATTTAGAAACTTATTTTAGGTATGATAATACTTCCAGTTCTTTCATGGTTAATTTTTTTTTTTTCGAAAAATTAGTCCCTTATATTCAAGGTTTGACTTTATTAGGGTTTATTACACGTGTCGATACTTTATTGGACGTGATTTTACGAGGTGTTACATCCCCACCCCCTTAAAAGAAATCTCGACCTCGAGATTTGCTAGAAATGATGGAAGTACTTTTTGTCGTATAATGGACTTAACTTCTTTAGTATACCTGGAGCCTTTCCAAGCTTCTAAGTTGACCTCTATAGTAGATACATGCATCCTTTTTGGAGCTTCTTAATTTGTCGATCCTCAATCGATACAGGATGCTCCTCACATCATAAATCTGCATATCATTATGTGATAGTGCTTCTTGACTTATTGGCGAAACACATCCTTCAGTCACTAGTGTGCAATGTATTGCGAGCTCCGCCAAGCTCCTTAAATAGGTTTTAGCTTATAAGCTACTTGATCTTGATACATTCGATTTCCTTCGAATGATTCTAAATATTTGGAGCTTAACTAGCCTGATAATTTAACAAATTTGGTACACCCTTCCTGGGTGATACCTTTTGTTGAACCTTATTCCTTAACAAGAATTTAGGAGGGTTGCTACTTTCATTAATTCTTGATTTTCTGTCGAATCCTGGCAACTTACAGATAATTAGGGATTTGTAGGATCTTATTCGTTGTTTCCAATGCAACTTTCAGATCCTGATAAGTGGACTTCCCAAAGTCTCGTCCATCCAACGGATGTTTTGATATCTCATCTATACAAGGTCTCCAAAGGAGCCACCTTGATACTTATATAACAACTATTATAGAAAAACTTATCTTAAGGTGAGATGGTTATTACAACCAATGCTCAAAACTAATCTTAAGGAGTAGCTAATCCTTACAGTTAGTCGAACAAATCGACGATCCTGGGCAGCTGATGGCGATTCTTAATCGTCGTCTAATTAGGGTTGCGGTAATCAATGCATAAGAAAGATGAACCGTCTTTCTTATTTACTATAAATCAGAGTTCTTAGAACTTTGAATTTTGGCTTTATGAAACCTTCTCTAAAAACTTATCGATTTGGCTCTTGTTTCTTCCTATTCCGTTGGTATTAACAGATATAAGGCTTTTACAATAACTGTAGCCCTAAGCGGGACGTTTGTCCTAACATCCTCTTGCCTCTCAGGAGGTAAACAGGGTAGTTCTTATAAAGAAGATAATTACGACACACAGAGATGTCATAGGTGTCTGTATTCTCAGGCTTTGGTTCATCTATCGACGTCGGTGTCAGATAAATGACACATTCTCTTTACAAATGCAAGGATGCCCTAAGTAGAGATACTTATAAGGACATTTTTATATTGGGTATCTTCTTTGAATACTACTAGTCGACTTTAGTACAATATGACCATTGGGATATCTCAGGGGTTCCATGCATTAAACCTCCATACTGACCAGGCATGGAAGCAATCTATGGGACATACTAAGATACGCCAATCCTCATATGGCACTTTTATCAAACATAGTTTGGCATTCGCAGGCGGTAGAAAACAATGGGAAAAATAAAATAAAATAAAGTAATATATATTGTCGTACTCTTTTTGGGGAAGAGTACTCCAGATTCTTATGAAAGGATTATCTTCGAGGATGGGAGAGATGGTCATTAAAGATTCCATTGGTAAGTTATACCTTACATTTAATATCTGGAGTTCTTATGAATGTAATCAAGAGTTTGCTAAGCTTATGGTTTGCTAAAGCTTTATTATCCCTTGCATTAATGTAAAATACTTAGCAGACACTATCAATGCTAAATGGTAAGGACGTACCTAATGCTATTATTGATATGCACTGTCTCTGGCATTCAACCGGTAGTTCAGGTGTTTCCTTTCTTATCCTTCCCAGGCTTAGTTGTTCCTTCCTTGGCAGCCTTAGGGCAATTAGTACTTATGTGCCCCTTTTCGCCACAGCTGAAACAGTTTGCATTCTTTATGTCCCTACATTCGTGGGACTGGTGGCCTGTTCTTTTACAGATGCCACATTGCTTTATCTTTTGGTTTGATCGACACTGTCCCCAGTGTCTTCGTTTGCAGGTTTTGCATGTAGGTTTTTTGTTGGAATCCTGTTGGTTATTGTTGAACTCGGATTTGCTCTTCTTAGGATTCTGAGAGTTATCCTCCTCCCTTTGTCTTTTCTCATTAGTTTCATTCTTGATCGACTTTTGTCTCACTATATCTAAAGTGAGAGACAAAGAGAGATCTACAGCTGATCTGTAGTTGATTGGCCTTGAAGCCTTAACATTCCCTTTTATTTCTGGTGCCAAACCACCGATGAAACACGCAATGCGTTTTGGTTCCGGGGTAATTAAATAGGGTACCAGTCTAGATAGGGAGTTGAAGTCGGTAACATATTGCTGACAATTTAGGTTTTTCATTGTGAGAGCCAGAAAATCTGTCTCCACCTTTTCCACTTCGTGTTGTGGACAGTAGTTCTCTTTGATAAGGTCCACAAACTTGGACCATCCCATATTGTATAGGGGAATTTTCCCCGTGGACTGCATCATGGCCCTCCACCATACAAGAGCCTCTCCCTTGAAAGATTGTGAAACAAATTTTACTACGTCCTTATCAGCACAATCGCTGATGTCCACAACAGTTTCCATTTCCTCAAGTTATTCCATAGCATCAATTGCTCCTTTCTCGCCATTGAAATCTCTGGGTTTGCATGAGACGAAATATTTGTAGGTGCACTCGCCTTCAGTTGAACGGGGCTTATCATAGAGTACTAACTTCTGAGGTTCGCTCTTTTCATCTAAAGAGTGAACGGAACTCTCCTTACGAGCTGGTGCATGTGTTTCCGTATGGACCTTTGAGTGAGTGTCACTCGGTTCCTTTTTGTTCTCAAGGATCTTATCCACAACTTCACTAATTGCTGCGCTAATCAAGGCCTAAAGAGCAGTGCCATTAACATTTATATTTATATTTGCATCCTTGTTTTTAGCCGCAGTACTGCTGTGTGCTTCGACGGAATCCTCCATTCTGGAGCTTTGGTACTAAACACCATAAATAACATATGCTTAGCCACAAACTATTTTGGAATCATTGTAATGGATGATTTATAAGCCATGGTATTATTAAACCCTAATGGCTGTTAGGTTTATAACTTCCTTATAGTATGCTACTAGAAAGTATGTCAATTATATTTAGCCTAGGTCAAAAAGGACCATCAATTGTGTTTATGGTTTGGACCGAGTCCATTACCTTTTGACAGGGGATAACAATGTCACAATTGTCCTTGTCATAACGACAATCTTTAGATAGTTGGAAGGCTTGTCACGAAGGACATTAATAATCATAGGCACGAAGGCCTTGTCACAAAGGACATATAAGATATGGCACTTAAGGCATGAATATATAAGCCGCAATCTTATTGAATCAGAGATCTTAAGGTTCGGACATAGTTCTTCACCTTTGGACAGAGAGTCAAAGACTACAGCCGTCATCTCTTTGTAGATAATTTATTTTGCCACAAAGGCTAGTCAATGTACATCATTCTGACTAACTGGATGATTGTGAGCTCCAGAGGAGTCAGCCGTGGTGAAGCTTTGAAGGCTAACTAACCACGTAGTAATAATTTGTTTAATTATATAGCGAATTGTCGAACTTTACGATTAAATAGCCATGGTGTAACTCAACCATATAGACCAATATATAGTATTAAATTTATTTGATTATGCTTGGCCTAGGTTTTTAGATAAACCATCTTTGGCGTTTAAACGGAATAAAATCCTTCATATTTATTAGACATGGGACATAAGTCACGACTGTCAATGTCGTACCGACATTTTATATAGCATAAGGGCTTGTCCCAAGGACTTTTTGATGGCACGGAGGCCTTGTCACTAGGGAAATTTTAAAACATAATCAATGATTCCTTTGGATCGGCAAATTTTATAATTCATTGTCTTGACAAGAAGTTATGAAATAAAACTATCTTTTCATGTATACATCTTTGCCCGTGGGTATACATCCCAAGGGATGTCTTGATGTGTTCATCCTGTTCGACGTTTATTAGCCATGATTTCTATTGATCATTAGGCTAAACAAGGGGTTTAGAAAAATTTCCTAATATAAAGATGACAAGTGTGATTTTATCGCATCACTGTTGCCAGGAGTGTTAACATATTTACAATGTTACAAAGATTTGAATCCTTTGAATAGGTTCTACCATCTTGGTCTCGTCTGGAATGACATGTAGGCTAGGTCGTACCTTTAAGATTCTTTTTAATATGTATACTGGCAGGGAAGGAAGGATATTTATTTTATTCGGGATTCTTATCATAAATCCTAATTTACAAGTTAATAATAGCACAAATGACCTAGTCGCGTAGACAAGTTTAATTTATAAGCCACGATTTCAGAGAATCGAGGCATTAAGGTTTGAATCAAAGTTCATTACCTTTTCTTGACAGGGAGTTGTAGGCTACCACTGTCTTTAGTCTCAGAGGACATTAAGTATAGCCTGTAGGCACTTCCCTTCTAAGGGATGTTTATAATATGATCATCTTATAGGATGATATAAGCCATGATTTCAGAGAATCGAGGCATTAACGTTTGAATCAAAGTTCATTACCTTTTCTTGACAGGGAGTTGTAGGCTACCACTGTCTTTAGTCTCAGAGGATGTTAATTATAGCCCGTAGGCATTTCCCTTCTAAGGGATGTTTATGGTATGATCATCTTTTCAGATGCTATTAGTCGAGATCGTATGGATCCTACCGACTATTATGTTTGGACGTATTCCAACATCTTTAGACAGGGGTCAGAGACCACCACTGTCGTTGTCTTATTGGACAACAAGTTTAGCCCGTAGGCACTTCATCACTAACGGATGTTTATAATATGATCATCTTATAGGATGATATAAGCCATGATTTCTAGATCATAAGGCAAATTAGGAAATTTTAAAATTTTCCAATATAGGGATGACTATTGTGATTTTTTTTTTCTCAGATCACTTTTGTCAAGAGTGTTAACACGTTCTTAAGTGTTAACAAGGATCTGAGTCTCTTGAATAGGTCTTACCATCTTGGCCATGCCCAAAATGACATGTAGGCTAGGTTTTACCTTTAAGATTCTTTTTAATATTTAACGCAGAGCAATCCTAATTTGAGATGTTAATATGGATCTGAATCTAATTATGGAACTACCATCTTGGCCCGGTCTTAAAATGACATGTGGCTAGGTCTTGTCCTTTTTAGATTTTGCCATTTTATTATAATGGTAGATCTTATAAAAGGAATGTTATTATTCATTTATCTCATATTTCATGTTTAGGATGAAAATTCAGTCATTCCACTATAAAATTAAAAATCAGGTTTGCCCTAAAAGGGACTTTGAAAGGAATAATGTTGTCCTCGAAGGAACTGAAAGATAAATATGTCATTATAAGGACTATTAAGGAAACGATCTTCAGCAAAAGGAGTTTCTTCTTCAATTTATTTCTGAATGCTTTCTCCTTGTTTGCACGTTTCATCCTAGCCGCGGTACGAAACTCAGCATTTCAAGGCTCCGGGTGTGGAGAATTCCTATTACGGCTTCTTCGTTTGGCGACGTATCCAAAAATTTGGAAGCAAGAATTTCCAGATTAGGATTGAGAGTATTCCTATGTTAAGTCTAGACTCAGAAGGTCAAAGAATGTGCTACTGTGTTATTGAGATTAAACACAAAAGGCTAGTGTTTAATTCACTCAATGTTGGCTCTGATACCAACCTGTCACACCCCGATATTTTCACGTTTGACCGGTGGGCCCGGTAGGGGAGTATCATGACGTAGTTGATATCATCATAGTCAAACAACACAATATATCAATGCACAGCGGAAGAAAAAGATAAATATATTACAATCCGAATATAAAGTAATATCAAGTATTACAACGGAAAGTAAAGGATTCACAGGCGGATCTTAAAACATAAACATTGCTCAACAGACTTTAGACGCCTAGAACTTACAAGATTCCTTATTAACGTCCTGAGCAGCTTCCAGCCTATTACGTACTTGTACCTGTCACTTAGACTTTGGAAAATACGCCAGTTTTCACTGGTAAATACACTCAACTGACTCATTTAAAAAGAGTTTAAGAAAATTGGTTTAGGTGCATAAGGCACGAAAATATGTTGACACTTTGATTAAAATGCTCAAGGAAAAATTAATCTTTTATACTTGGGACAAACTCTATCTCATGTTATCAGTTTTACATAACTTGCTCTACATACGGTTCTATGTCAGTTCAAGATTAACCGACACACCACTATTCCCTTATTGGGAATCCCTTATTGGGTATAATTAATTAATAAGCATATTGCATCTGTCAGGTGTATGCCTACACCCCGTGCTTAGGTCATAGCCATTGCAATTAATGAGTCAAGGATATCCAGGACACGGTCGCATTAACCCCCAATGTTTCAGTCAAGCAATACGAATTAAAACAGGTTATTTGGATTTCCCGACTCATTGGTCTTTGAATCCCATACCTGACCATGCGGTATTTATATTACCGTATCCCAAGCCCGTAATAGGGAAAATAAGTTAAGAGTATATTTACCTGGGCTAGCTCCTGTCTTAAATAGCAAGAATTATAATAACTCAGCCGTATTCACTTAAGTAAGCATAGGTACAATTTACCGGAAGGCTCTAGTCTGGAATGATGGTATAAATAACCAATTAGAATACTAACGGGTCTTTAATTAAGCCTAAACTTAGACCGGTTAGTTTTAAGGAAATATACGGTTCAACGCATGATTAAGAGAAGACCATAATAGAATGTGATATAGACCCGGCAAGTTTGAAGACTTGTATAATATGGGTAATCTAAACACCTTCTGGATTTTGAGATAAAAATGATAAGGTTTGACCCGTTTCGGCTAATTTATGCAAACTAGTTACATAAACCGAACCGAACGCGCAAGAGGCGTAACGGGTAATCATATGGGTCCTATACAGGTTTCTTAAGTTAATATGTCTTATACATGTTGTGATATCAGTAGGATACCTTCCATTATGCCCAAAACGAGTTTAATCTCTATATAACCCCGTAGGGGTATTTTGGTCATTTAAAAGATTATAAAAGAGATTAAATGAAGTTCTGAGATTCGGGTCCGAATACATCAGTAAAATAACTTATTTTTAATAGGTCATATCAGTTGGTAATAGGCCTTATATGACAAAATGGTTTTAAACCCAAACTATGCGTTTAATACGCGTAAAAAACCATTTTAAGCGATTTCCGGGTTATACCGGAAATCTGAGTTTTCTGATTAGGTTATAAAGTTCAAAATACTTTATTTATTATATAAAATCAGTAGCAATTGGATTGGTGTCAAAATATTATGTAGAACTCATTTTATGAACTAAAAGGGTAAAATCGGTATTTACTGAATCGAGGCAATAACCGTAGGTTATGAGCAGGTTAAAAATAATTAAAAATCTTCAAAAGTTCCAAAATATTATATTACATCAGTGGGTAAAAGGTTTGGTGTCGAAAATTGGGTTTAGATAGGCTTTATGCTAATTGCGCCGTTTAATTAACAAAAAGCTTCTTAATCGCGCTTTTTAGCATAACTCCTATTATAGACCTCCAACTGATGTGAAACTTTAGGGACATGTTTATAAATCAGTAACAAAGGTTATTGTCTTTTCACATAACCAAAATCCTCGTTTTATGGTCAAAAGGGCATTATGGTCAACATTAAGCATTTAACGGAAACGTGTAAATGAATCGGACAATCAACGATCCAACCACAGAGGGTTATACTATCATGTAACCTGGTCCTAAAGAAGCTCTAAGGCATTTCCTAACCATACTAAATCGGGTTAGAACTGAAGTCAAATCAAAATTCAAAGTTTTGCGACTTTCGGTTCCGAATCGGGTCTAAACAGAAAATTGTCGAGTCGAACATGCTTAGACATGTTCTTACATTAATTACTAAGTTATAAGAGTAATAAAACAGGTTGCAAAGCTTCTACATTGTTAATTATGTTTTAAATCGCAAATTAGGATCATGTTGACTTTTTATAAACAACTTTGACCTGACAAAAGTCCTAATTAGAACGGGAATCAGTGGGTGCCCTTTTAAGGGTTTAATGCCCACATAATTACCAACTTATAACTACTTTCAATTTGATTAATCACTGGACCATTAATGATTAATCGCGAAGTCAACCGTTAGTTACGACGGTTTGACTTTTAAGCTAAAACTAAGTAAAAACTTAACTAAGGAAGGTTAAGCATACTTACCAAAGTCTAATGCACTATTAGAGATGGCTTGGGTCTGCCCTTATGCTCCAGGAAGCTCCAAGAAAGCAGATGGAATGAATGCAAGAAATGTTGCAAACATGAGGGCCTTTTATAGTGTTCTTGAATGCTTAAGATCATGACAAATCATGCTATACATGATCTCTGATGATTAACAAGTGTCCCTAAGGCCTAAGAATTAGTTTAGGCAACTCTTGGAAGTGTTAAAGGGCAATACATGACGTTTACATGGGCTGAACAGGCAACATAAACGAGTTTCCGCATCTGGGCATGTTCACGCGGGCCGCGTAGACTCTTAAGGAGTCTTACGCGGGCCGCCTAGCCTCGGCAGATCTGAAACCAACTATCAGAAATTGCCATTTTTGGTCCCTGTTGATGTTTAAGGCCATTCCCGACATGTTTAAGGCCCGTAAAGCCATCATTAAGGCCCTAAAGTGATGCCTAAACATTGTAGACATAAAACATGCTCAAAAATATGCCAGATGTTGGTTCGTTTGGTCGTATGATCGCGATGTTCGCTTAATTACGACGGAATGCGCATAAGCGCGAAAAACGATCCAAATGACGCGATGAATGGATTTTTCTTATGCCAAACACTAAAATAAAATATTTTAGTTCTTACATAAATTTTTGGATGCCCGGGGATATTCAGAAAGTGAGATATGCGCGAAAATGCAAACTTGTGCACTTTTTGACACTTTTAGTCCCTGCATAACTTAAAAGTTTATTTTTGCGCACTAAACACCTCTAAGCCTACATCTAAGCTATATAAAGGATAATTAGGGTATGTATAACTCATGGTCATACTCTGGAAGGTCCGATAACATACGAATCGACATACTTTTGCAATTTGACGCTTTAGGTCCCTCTATTGCGCAAACTTGCACATCTCATCATTTAATAGCATTGAAGCCTTATCTAAACCATATTAGGCATTCATGAAAGTATTATTAAACATGATAATGCTTCAGGCTCGATAAAAGGTCATTCAGAGGTATAATTAAACATGTTTACACTTCTAGTCCCTTATACTTGCAAAGTTGCGCGTAACTTCACTTTTAGGCATAAAAGCCTTGGATGGCCAATGATTGGCATTCTAGAGAGTATAATCAAATATCATGAGGCTCTCGGTTTGTTAAGAGGTCACTCAGAGGTAAGAATTTACATGTTGACGCTTTTAACCCTTTATTGCACAAACTTTCAATTAATCACAAAAAAGTTACACTTGATTAACAAGTGACTCATTTGTGAATATAAGACCGTAAAAGGTTATTTAGAAACTTATTTTAGGTATGATAATACTTCCAGTTCTTTCATGGTTAATGTTTTTTTTTTCGAAAAATTAGTCCCTTATATTCAAGGTTTGAATTTATTAGGGTTTATTACACGTGTCAATACTTTATTAGACGTGATTTTACGAGGTGTTACAACATTTTATAACACAGGTGCTAGAAAATTGAAGTCATTTTATATATACAAAACATGACCAATTTAAAGCATTTAATGTCATCATTAAAACTCATCAAATGTCATCAATAAAACTCTACTCGAGAGTTTCACCATATGAAGAGTTAAGAGTCTCAATAATTATAGACTTAAACTCTAATAAAACTCATCAAATGTCATCATTAAAACTCTACTCAAAAGTGTCACCATATGAAGAGTTTAATTAGTAATTATAATTTCACTCAAATGGATTTAGAAATCTCAAATTGAAGTTGGTGACAAATCCCACACAACTACACCATCACTTTATGGCAATTTAATTCCTGAAGCCAATAAAACATCAACTTCAATATATGACCTTTTATTTATAAATCATATAAAACACTAAATTCAATGCCACAAAAAATTACTTATATAAAATGTTTATATAAAACATTTCAAAGCATTTGTGCTTTAACCATTTATAACAATCATGTTAAAATGAAAGAAAGTACAACGCGCACGTTAGAAATATTAACATTTCCACAAAATGTTAATTCGACTTGCTAAAAACACATATATGGTTCAAATAAATAAGTCATTTCTAATACACACGTTAGAAACTAAACAATTAAAAGATTGCCTCCAAACTAACGCTTTTCATCAACGTTTCTAACACACATGTTAGAAGACAAATGATTACAACAATCATTATAAGACTTATTTGTTCATATCAATCCATGGGTGGATAAAGAGTCTACTTTAAATAGAGACTTAATTAGAGGCATAAAACTCTAATCAAGTAACATAAAACTCTTATTTAAAGACATAAAAAACTCTACCTAAGAGAATTTAACGTTTACAAAAAACGTATAGTTTACACCAATAATTCCGATCTAACACACATGTTAGAGAATTTAACGTTTACAAAAAAACATATAGTTTACACTAATAAACTCGATCTAACACAAAGGTTAGAAAAATTAACGATTCCGAAAATCGTTTCAAAACCGAACGTTTGAACCAAAAATATTCGTTTTGTACCACGGTATAGGATTTAAGATTGTATCTCAATCTCAATAAATCCAAACACAACAAATTGTACAACATACATATTTCCCCAAAAAAATATTTATAAGATCTTAATCTCTAAAAATATTTTTTTTAATTATAAATCTTTTCGTGAACTCAGAATCCTTATAAATAAGGTTTTAAGATTGTAGCAACAATCTCCCGAAATCTGTTTGAAGTTTGTAGGAACTAGGTTTACCTTTTATAAAATATAATTACAAAATATATAATAACGAGACTCTCGTTATTCGTAGAAAATATCATAGTACAATATCGGTTGCAATAACTAAATAAAAAGAATATAAAATATAAGTATATATACCAATCTTGATTCAAGCCGCATCTCTGGTGGGTCCTTGACGCGCACTTGATAGTATCCTAGACTCGATTATTCATCATCTTGAGTTTTGAAAAATACTCATTGACTGCAACAAAGAGCACACTAAAACTTGACGATTTTGGTTGAGGCACGTGTTCAACACGCTTCCCTTAAAACAGATTTCGCGCCTCTGCTAAAGACGACGCGTCTGTCTCCCAGGGTACAACAGCCGAAGCAGTTTGTACTGCTGGAGAAGGCCACGCGCCCGAGGTTACACCGGATAAAAACATAGTGTTAGACCTTTTGGAAATTAAGAATAGAAATGTAGTTGAATCATGTAGAGAAACTTATCTCTATATGTTCCTAACATATGGGTCAACAAGTACTTCTTCAAGGACTCTTCATGCATATCTTTATATCTCTTTTTGTATTCTTACTCTTTTAGTTTTATATATAAAACCCATCAAGTTAGGCACATAGCCTACTTTTAATACAAGAGACATGGGGTAGAGAAAAGTCACACTTAATTAGAGATTTATTAGAGACATAAACTCTAATACGAACACCTCATTAAATTATAATTTCACTAAATTAATATCAATTCATAATATCTAAATTTCCAACAATTGTCATCACTATGCTGTAAGTACATCTCCAAACCTCTTACAAGATACTAGATCTAGTATACGCCTCCTTGTCATCACATCAATTCATTAGTCATATCATATATAAGTGAATAGTAAATTTAAAAGGGCTTATACAAGTCCTATCCGACAATATACCAACCATATACCGGTGTATACCAACAAAATCATTCACCCTGTACGAACGTAAAATATCAAATCAACAGTGGAGTTGATTACTAATGTAGGAGGTGTTCGTATACAATCTCCAATAATTATCGCTACAAACGAACACAAAAATCCCCACTAAAAGTTATTTACATTGATTTTGGCCAATTTAATTTTCTTTTTTCTTTTTTTTTTTTTTTTGAAAATAAAACTTCATTAAAACACACCTCACTTTCGACCCAAACGGGCAAAGGGCAAAATTACAACATATACATAGGGTATTTACACCACTCCTTCCAACTAATATGTTTACATGATGATCTATTTTTAATCCACCCAAATCATCTCGACTTAATCTCAATCAATATATCTTGTGAACTTTTCTAGATCTGCTTGAAGACAAACTCGTTCCTACATTTTCAAATACACCAACACGAAATAATAACCAACCCAAGAATAATATTTTTCGCTTTCTTACCAAACTGAAGAGAATTATAAATTTCCATTAAATCTTTAAATTCGAAAGCGAAGATCGGGGGGATGTTGCACCACACACTGACCTCCACCCAGACTCGAATAGCCACTAAACAAGCCGTGAATAAATGATCTACAGATTCCTCATACTCGTCGCAGAAAGGGCACATAACCGAAGTAATTGTTGGAAATTTTAGTGAAAATGAGTTTTTCACAAAATATTTTGGACATAAATAATATTTATATACGTGTTGTATAAATAATTATTTATGGGTTTGTGTTCAAACTATGTCCAAATAGAGCTGAGACGAATGAGATATCGAAGCTTAAAGTTGTATGTTTGGAAAAACAAAGATGAGAAAAATGGATTGAGATTTGTCATCTTGTCCCACATAGGTGGAATGACAAACTTAAAGTGGTATATAAGGAGGAACACTCCTTGAAGACAAACACCAGTGGGGACCCTAAATGGTGCGGAGCACCATTACTCGTGCACATATGCGCGCGTGCCGTGGGCTATAGGCCCTATGTAGTGAGCTTTGAACTTCGCACACCGCCTTTGTATTTTTCTCCATGAGCGCGTGGTCAGATACATGGCGGGTCCGCTTATGGCGCACGCTTGGGTGGCATAGGCGGATGCCATGGCGAAGACTGCAAATGGCACATGAGTTTGGATGGCGCATGACCAGGTGGCGTCCTGATATGCGTAGTAGCATCCGTGTGGCGCGCAGGTATAGATGGCGCATGACCAGGTGGCGTCCTGGTATGCGCAATGGCATATGTGTGGCGCGCGGGTCCATATGGCGTGGCGTAAGGTCCATGTAGAGTGTTGCATGGATTTGCGGATCAGTTATGGCGCGCGCGCAGGTTACAGTAGTAACTAGGAGCACTGGTCTGCACACCATGCGCATACGCGGGTTCCATACAATGTGGCGCACGGACTGAAGAGCCACTTCAGGCGCGCGTACATGTATGCAACGGTAACAGAGCAATTGGCAGGACCTGGTCAAGCTAGCTGTTACAACCCGTTAATTGCGTGTCATGATGAATATGACCGTTTTTTGTCTAACCACTTAAGTCCTTTAAAGTCATATTCATTATCTTGTTTATTACAAGATTAATGTTATAATTATGACAAGATTAATGTCTATTTTATTACTAGTTTTAATGAGCTTAAAACTGTAAGTGTATATATATGAACTTGGTGGTTCATATAAGACACACCAACAAAAATTAGACATTCTCTTGACTCTCGTTTTTCTTTTGAGAGGAGTACTCTCATATTTACATACTTCATCTTTTTCCTAAATTTTATAAACACCAATTTATACCCGGTGTAATCTCGGGCGTGAGTGTCATCTCCGGCAGTACAACTACTGCTTCGGTTGTTGTATCCTGGAAACAGACCGTCTGAGAGGAGGCGTGGAATCTGTTTTAAGGGCCCCGTGTCTAACACGATCCTCAACCAAAACCGTCAACGACTGTTTGTTCATTCTTGCAGCGGAGGTTTATTCAAATGGTGCGGTTGAAGTTCTTCCAAAGATGTTGGCTTGAATCAAGATTGGTACAATTATTGTGTATTTTATTTTCGTTCATTTGGTTTATGTAACCGGTATTGTACTTGATGAATTTCCCACAAATAACGAGAGTCTCATTATTATTTATTTTATTAATATTTTTAATAAAAAGTGAACCTAATTACTACAATCTTAAAACAGACTTTCGTGAAGATTGTTGCTACAATTTTAAATCCCTTCTCTACGAGGATTTAGGTTCACGAAAGTTAAAATATTTAATGGGATTTTGTTAAAATCTTGTAAATATTTTTGGGGAAATATATATGTAGTACAATCGAGTTGGATTAATTTTATGATTGGAGTACAATCTATTAATCCGAATACCGTGTTACAAAAACGAACGTTTTGATTCAAGTTTTGGAGTTTTATGGCTTGTGTTCGTGTTTAGATAAACCGAACCACATACAAAATAATATGTATTTCAAAAGGTTTTCGAAATACTATATTTTCTAATGAGCGTACTAGAAAACTTTATTTTGTAACCCCTTACAAATGTTTTTGTAACGTTTAATTTCTTAATAATAAGCTTTTAGTAACCAAAATTGATATTAATGTTGGTTTTAAAAGTCTTGAAATATATTTATTTTCTAATAAGCATATTAGAAAGTAATTATTTTTTAAACAAGTTTTAATATTTTCTAACGAGCGTGTTAGAAACTTTGTTGGTGGAAGTACAACAAGATTAAACTTTTTATATCTCTAACGAGCGTGTTAGAATTTTATAGAATAATAAGTTTAATATCATCTTTTATATCTAATGAGCATGTTAGATACGATGATTGTGTAGAACTAACTTGTTAAAAACGATTAGATTTTCTAACGAGCGTGCTAGAAAATATACGTTTAGATTTTCTAACAAGCGTGTTAGAAAATATTATTATTTCAAATAATTACCGACGAGCGTGTTGGAGACAATTATTTTGGATAATAAACCTTGTAACGGTTTCGTCTAAACTATTAAATTTCTAACGAACGAGTTAGAAACGGATTTTTTCCACATATGTTTAAACGATTTTTATTTGTTTATTTCTAATGAGCGTATTACAAATAGTTTATATTTTTTTATATAAACTTCCAAACAAATTTTGTAATCGATTATTTCTAGCGAGCGTGTTAGAAACGATTTAAAGAGTTTGATAGTTGTTTATTTTCTAACGAGCGTGTTAGAAACGATTTAAGGACTTTGTCAATTGTTTATTTCTAACAAGCAGGTTAGAAAACGTTTATTTTATATAAACCAAAAACGGCTTATGGCAATAAATAATCATTTAATTTTCTAATGGGCGTATTAGAATTAGTTTATCTTATAACCAACTACTTTAACGATTTGCAATCGTTAATTTCTAACGAGCGGGTTAGAACCGGGCTAACTATGATAAACTATTTAAGATTATTTGTAATCGTTTTATATATTTTCTAACGAGCGTGTTAGAAAAGATTTGTGTTCATTTCTAACGAGCGTGTTAGAAAACGTTCATTTAAACCAAAAGTGAATAATTGTATTCGTTTTATTTCTAACGAGCGCGTTTAAAGCGGTTTACTTTATAAAAATCGAATATTTTGAATGTTTGTTCAACATTTAAATTCTAATTAGCATATTAGAATTGGTTATCATATAAACCACTCATTTTAACGATTGATAATCGTTATTATCTAACAGCGGTTAGAAATGGTTTGAATATGATAAACCATTTATTAAAACGATGTGTATTCGTTTTATTTTCAAACGAGCGAGTTTGAAATTGTTTTATTTATTAAACTATTATAAGGTTTATTGTCTTGATTTGTAATTAAAACATAAATATATAGTTTAATATTAAAACACTTGCAAATACAAGAAATGTTTGGACGAATAAAACATGTCTTTGCGAAGTATAAGTGATTCGATACTTCCACGAGAAGTATAACGTCTTGAACCATATAATAGTCTTGGAGAGACTATTTTGTGAAAAACAACTCGATGTTGTTATAGACATAATAAGTTGCTTAACTACTTGCGAGTAGTTAATTGTAAACAACTTTATACTTTGGACAACTTGTGATTATTCAAGTTTAGAGTTCCAAGATGAGGGAGTACCTCAAAACATGACACCGAACGAAATAATTGCGTTTATTTCGGTAAAAAGTGTTGAAGATAATAACACTTTGGCTTTTGATGTTTAGATATCATTGGTGTATCCGTTATTTTGGACTACTAATAAGTTGTCAAAAGGATACACATTTTGATACAAAGTGTAAAAAGTAATTTACACAAACACAACGAGCGGGTTGTGATCATGACTGATGTAATACGTCACAAAACAAACATAAAATGCATAACGGCGTCGTGAGAAACATGGTGTATGGTTTGAGATGGAATACACGAAAACGAGATATGTCATCTAATGTTGAGAGCATCAACATGGAAATGCACATGTAAGTTTTCAAAGAACATAACATATGAAAGAAATATATGTTATTATTGTAAATGTTTTAATAAATTTAGAAAATTTATTAATGGAAATTTACAATAGTGATGGACTTGTAGATGCTTCTACCACCATCAATGTTGTTTAAACTATGTGGAGGCTTGGTCCTCAATTTGGGAGAGTATCCCAATACATGGTATTAATGAAACAACAACGAGTTATGATCCTAATGGATGAAGTTAACTATGGTTTTGAGGCCTTCCTAAAAACCGATGGTTTTGGAATGGTGAAATAAAATTTCATTATTGTGTCTAAACTAAGAAACGAATGTTCGGAAGAGATAGTGCGTTATCTCTTAAGGTTGTGAAGAATCAGAATGATGCATCTTCTGTTCACATGCTAGAGTATTGTGGTCTAAAGCATGCTAGACTAATACTTGTTAATTTATATGCTCGACGGAGATTAAATTAACTTTAAACATTCAAAATATGTGATGATACAAGAATGAATTTTGTGCTAAACAAAACTATAAATATAACTTCATTAAAATGCAAGCAATGTGGGGGAAGGAGGCCATTTAAGAAACAAACCCTTTAGGGTATGTGGAAATGGTAGTTGAGAAGTTTTCTCAAACTCGAAATGAAAGGGAGAACCTTTCATCATCCCATTTGGATGTTATCCAATTACACTTAAATGTGTGGGTGACTTGCATTTGAATGTGGAAATGGTAGTTGAGAAGTTTTCTCAAACTCGAAATGAAAGGGAGAACCTTTCATCGCCCCATTTGTAGGCTATCCAATTACACTTAAATGTGGGGGGGGGGGGGGGTGACTTGCATACATTGCAAACGCATGACCAAGTGGAGTACACAATGGTTATATGGATTCAATCGAGTAGATTGGACTCGAATGCCAATTGGTTAGATTCAAAATCTAGTAAGATGTCAGTCATGACACACCAAAGGCATGGTGAAAACGTGTCTAGCCATGAATTGAGTTTCATGTCATTCTAAAGACAAGGTACATAACTGGATCCAGGTTGAGATCACGCAGTTATAAGTCTTATGAATCGACTAAAAGGCAAAAGTGACTAGCGAGTCAAGAAACACGGTAGAATAACTGATCTCAATTTAAATTGTCGTTGGTGACTTAGCGAAGTCAAAGATAATTTTGGATCCAATAATCAATGGGTTGATAAGAGATCAGGTTGTGGAATGGGACTAAAGCCATGGAAAAAGGGACATGAGGGAAACCTAACCTAGTTGACTGGAGATCCCAAAATCTAGGTTCAATAGGCCAACTTAATCATGAACCGAAGGGTAGTCACTGTAGGGGCGTAGCTAATATATATGTTTATATATAAGCTAGTTTATATGTTTCATATATCCCCCTAAAACTATAAAGGGGTGTTTAAATACGTCCTAGTCCATTCCTATAATATTCAGTGACATTATTGTGAGGTTAAGCATAATATGTGGTTTTATGATTTGTGTAAATCATAGTAAACCATAATGCTTTTAATGATTTAAAGGGAAATCACCTATGTTGGAGAGAAGTGTGGTCGCTTCGAATGGAATTAGGGCATAATTCCTAGAGCACCCGCAGAACCAGGAAAATGCTCCATGACCATTATTGGAGACATACATGAGGAGATGGCCCGGCTAGGGAAAGTATTGTGTGAATGTATATTGTCGTTTACACAAATGGGGGGTTGTTCAAGGACATCACATCTACAAAACCCTAGTAGGCTAAGTATGCTTCACAAAGGAAGGTTCAAAGGCTACACCTACCTATCCTGCAATACTCGACTGTCGAGTTTTCATCGAGGAATTTTGTATTTTTTAATCGATCTCCATTCATGTGGGGGATTGTTGGAAAATTTTAGTGAAAATGAGTTTTTCACTAAATATTTTGGACATAAATAATATTTATATATGTGTTGTATAAATAATTATTTATGGGTTTGTGTTCAAACTATGTCCAAATAGAGCTGAGATGAATGAGATATCGAAGCTTGAAGTTGTATGTTTGGAAAAACAAAGATGAGAAAAATGGATTGAGATTTGTCATCTTGTCCCACATAAGTGGAATGACAAACTTAAAGTGGTATATAAGGAGGAACACTCCTTGAAGACAAACACCAGTGGGGACCCTAAATGGTGCGGAGCACCCTTACTCGTGCACATATGCGCGCGTGTCGTGGGCTATAGGCCCTATGTAGTGCGCTTTAAACTTCGCACACCGCCTTTGTATTTTTGTCCATGAGCGCGTGGTCAGATACATGGCGAGTCCGCTTATGGCGCACGCTTGGGTGGCGTAGGCGGATGCCATGGCGAAGACTGCAAATGGCACATGAGTTTGGATGGCGCATGACCAGGTGGCGTCCTGGTATATGCATAGTAGCATCCGTGTGGCGCGCAAGTATAGATGGCGCATGACCAGGTGGCGTCCTGATACGCGCAATGGCATATGTGTGGCGCGCGGGTCCATATGGCGTGGCGTAAGGTCCATGTAGAGTGTTGCATGGATTTGCGGATCAGTTATGGCGCGCGCGCAGGTTACAGTAGTAACTAGGAGCACTGGTCTGCACACCATGCGCATGCGCGGGTTCCATACAATGTGGCGCACGGACTGAAGAGCCACTTCAGGCGCGCGTACATGTCTGCAACGGTAACAGAGCAATTGGCAGGACCTGGTCAAGCTAGCTGTTACAACCCGTTAATTGCGTGTCATGATGAATATGACCATTTTTTGTCTAACCACTTAAGTCCTTTAAAGTCATATTCATTATCTTGTTTATTACAAGATTAATGTTATAATTATGACAAGATTAATGTATATTTTATTACTAGTGTTAATGAGCTTAAAACTATAAGTGTATATATATGAGCCTGGTGGTTCATATTAGACACACCAACAAAAATTAGACATTCTCTTGACTCTCGTTTTTCTTTTAAGAGGAGTACTCTCATATTTACATACTTCATCTTTTTCCTAAATTTTATAAACACCAATTTATACCCGGTGTAATCTCGGGCGTGAGTGTCATCTCCGGCAGTACAACTACTGCTTCGGTTGTTGTATCCTGGAAACAGACCGTCTGAGAGGAGGCGCAGAATCTGTTTTAAGGGCCCCGTGTCTAACACGATCCTCAACCAAAACCGTCAACGACTGTTTGTTCATTCTTGCAGCGGAGGTTTATTCAAGATGGTGCGGTTGAAGTTCTTCCAAAGATGTTGGCTTGAATCAATATTGGTACAATTATTGTGTATTTTATTTTCGTTCATTTGGTTTATGTAACCGGTATTGTACTTGATGAATTTCCCACAAATAACGAGAGTCTCGTTATTATTTATTTTATTAATATTTTTAATAAAAAGTGAACCTAATTCCTACAATAATATCCATGTTACTTCTTCTCAAATTTACTCTAGTAGTAAGCATGTCAAAGTTACCTCTCCAAGCCATTATTTTACATTTGAGGGGTACCCATTTGCACCAATCGAAGTTAGGGAGTTGGCTACTTCCCCTATCAGAAATTAACACCTTTTTCACAGATTTCACCGAGAACCCTTCTTGGCTGTCATCGTTCCACCTCCATGGATCTATATCGTTGGACAATCTCAATATGTTGATAACATCTTGACATTCGTACCATTCCTTAAGCTTTGTATCAGACTCCGGATATCTAGCCCAATTCCACGAAAAGCCGCCATTTCCATGTCCCGTGTCAATTCTATCCTTAACCCTGCAAGATTTACATGCATCCAAAACAAACAAATGTGGCCATCTTTCCATGAAAGGAAGATCGCCAACCTATGCGTCTATCTAAGAACGGATTTCGACCCCGTTCCCAACCTTACCCAGAATCATCTGATTTAATTCCTTCCCATTTAATTTAATATTGGAAATCAATTTAACTATGTTGTTCCAACAACCCGCATATTTACCATTAAGCGGCAGGAAGCTTTTTTGATTGTTTTTACTATGACAGACTTCCACCACTTTCCTCCACGTATTTTGATTTTTGACTTTATATCTCTAACCCCACTTATACATGAGAGCCTCATTAACTTCTTTTAGTCTGTTAATACCCAGCCCCCCTTTTTTCTTGGGCCAAGTGACCCATTCCCACGTCACCCAGTTCATTTTGTTATTTACACTAGAACTCACCCAAAGAAACTTTCTCATTTTAACTTCGAGAATCTTAAAAACACTAACCATGACTTTATATAAAGAAAAGTAGTAAATAGTTTTAGTCATTTGCTCTTATTGTTTCAAAGTTCTTTTACAACTAGGTAAATCATTTTGGCTAATTTAAGAGTTTCAGTCATTTGCTTTTATTGCTTCAAAGTTCTTTAATAACTAGGTAAATCATGTTTAAATGTTAAAAAGTTGTGTACTGTGCTGTCAAAGTGTTACAATACACTAATACTGTATTGTAAGTGTGTTCTGATGATAAAAACATTATTTAAAATCAAAAAAGTATTGCTTTAAATAAAATCTTATCAAGTCGAAAGTCAATAAAAAAAGTTGTTGCAACCCAACCCACCAATTTCAATATTCAAAACCCAAAATAATTATTATTTTGACTTATTATTCATGGACCATTGTTTATTTTATGAAATCTTCAAACAATTACCCATAACTTTTTGTAACAAAATGATGCAGTTTTGTTGCTCCTTTTCATTTGTTATTTAAAACAAGGAAAGTAGGAAATTGATTGGAGAAAATAAACAGAAAACAACATATTTTTTTTTCAATTTGAGTTATCGAATATGTAATTAGATCTCTTTGGTTCAAACAATAGTTTGAATTGACTAAAATTCATTTAAGAGTTAATTGTTAAAATCGTCCCTGAAGTTTGAGCACGTTTGTCATTTTCGTCCAAAATGACATTTTTGTACCATTTTGCCCTCCACGTTTAGCATTTTTTGTCATTTTCATCCAAATAACTAAATTAGAGGGGTATGTTTGAAATTTTACATTTATAAGTAGGGGTATTTTGGTCTTTTGGCTTTATCATTTTATTAGTTATATAAAAATGTATATCTGATTATTTATTTCCATTTATATATTATATTCAAACAAAAAAATCTGATCATCATGCTTTGTATAAATGTTCATCATTGCAGACAGTACTTCTCCACCCAACTTATCTCCGACAACTACCACCGCCATCAACCACCACCCCCGCCACTACCTGCCACGACCTCCATCATCGTCATCAGCCACCACCCCCATCACCTCCACCTCCACCAACCATCTGGCATCACCGGATTCATCTCTATCACTGCCCAAAGTCGTTGACGAAGCCGATGATGACAGATCTGGAGCGTGCATTCAACTCTCTAAACTCTGACGACTCTGCGGGGGTCATCATACTGTCCGGGTTGGGTCAATTGTTCTGTTCGAGTGTGGATCTGACTTCTAGTAAAGATATGTTCAAGGGAGATGTGAAGGAGGTAGAAACTGACCCAATTGCTCAGATGGAGCGGTGTTAAGTTTGCTTCAGTTTCATTCATCGTGCTGATTTTTTTTAGAAACCTTAGAATTCGTTTTAATTGAGTCGAGTAGGGCTCAATACGTTTTGGATTTGTTCAAGAATTGAGTCAAATCAAGGAGATGTCAATAGTTTTTTTACGGGAAATTGAAGAAAAATTGAATTGTTGTTGTTGAACGAATTTTGATAGAATTGGGTGGGGTTTCAGATTCGACAATGGTGGTTATGGCTGGTGTGGTAGGGTTTCAAATCTGGCAATGGTTGTAATGGTTGGTGGGGTGGTGGTGGTGGTGGCGGTGGAGGTACAGGTGCAGGTGGGGTGACTAGGGATGAAGAAGAATGTTTTTTTTATTAATATAAAATGATAAAGCCAAAAAGACCAAAATACCCCTACTTATAAATGTAAAATTTCAAACATACCCATCATTAAACAGTATTTTTTAACTAAGTCATTTGGATGAAAATGACAAAAAATGTCAAATGTGGGGGGCAAAATGATACAAAAAGATCATTTTGGACGAAAATGACAAACGCGCCCAAACCTCATGGACGATTTTGGCAATTAACTCTTCATTTAATTATAAATCTTGTTTACTTTACTCAGACCATCCAAAGATCATTAGTTTTCAAGATCACGACCGGTGGACGTGCAAAAAGAGAAACCTTGTGGTTCGTGGTCATGAATCATCCGTTAAAAAGAGAAAGGAACCCTGCGTCATGAGATAAAGTGAGAATGTCTACAATCCATAAGGTAGAAATTAGACATACATGTGAAGGAGAGCGTTACTAATACTCTCATACAAATATCACAACCTTCCACATGTCAAAGTAACAATTACATAAATTTCATTTAGAAAACATTTTATATCATCATCATCATAATCATAATACTCATACTCATACTCAGTAAATCCCACCAGTAGCAAACCAAGGGACATGCTCATTTTATATAAGTGATCTAATTCTTTTATTACTTTTTCTGGGAAAAAAAAGTTTAAATAAAAAATATATAAAGCAAGGTTAAATTTTGTAAAATATAAACAACTGAAAGATCATTAATATTCAGCGAAACTTCTTCATATAGTGCTTTTTAAAAGTTGGGAAAAATATTTTATTTAAAGATCATTAATATTCATCGAAACTCCTTCATATAGTGCTTTTTAAAAGTTGGCAAAAATATTTTATTTAAAAAGACCATTTTGTTATTGCTACAATCAATTTAGATACATACACCCAACAAATCAACGATCTACGCATTAAGTTTTTATTTTATATTTTTTTTTAAATATAGAATTACTTTATTTTATATTTTTTAAAATATAGAATTACATCACATTTGATGATAAACATGTCTTGTCGTGTATATTTTTGGGTGGGATCAAGAACCAAGGGACATGCTCAATTTAAGGAAATGGTGGACAACTTTTTATTTGTCGCAATCTTCTGTGACCAACATTCAAATTCAATATATATAAAACTTTCCAAATGGTTATTTATATATGATTTCATATTTTTCTTCATCCACGTTATAGAAAAATGATTTCAATGTAATTCGAAGGATTAGGCAGAAGTGATAACTTACTTCCTTGATGATCCATAGGTTATTATTTGAAGAAGATTACTATGAGATTTTCGATACAACGACCTTTTTTAACGGTAAACTAACATAATTCTAAAAACTCCTATTAATCACTTATATACCTCTGGATAACGATGATTTGAACCTCCACATGTATTAATGTTTATAAGGGATTTCATTATGTTTTGTTTACCTTTATACGGAGTTGTTGGACCCATTTACTCTTCCGTCTCGTCTCTTCTCTTAACTTTTTAGATGGAATGTATAAAAATGTCATTACAACTTTTTAAATGCAATTTATTGGTTTCACCTGGTTCACTAACATGTAATTTGGCCAAGCAAAACGAATTGATGGCTCTCTCGTTCATGTTCTAATCCTGATTTCAAAGCATTGTATCTAAATGTTTGTTCGATTATTGATTTTAAAGACAATTTTGAATGTTACACGATCCATTTGCAAGAGTTAAAATACAAATAAGTAATTTTCCTAACTTTTCCTCAAGTTGTAGTTATTTCTTATTGTTTGTATTTGGTCAATAATCGAACAAACAAAATGTGTGTCAATGTGGTGAGTTAGTTTATTTGGTCAGTGAGTTAGTGAGTTAGTACCATTTAAGCCTATTGTAGTGTCGCAACCCCCGCCCGCTATCTGTCCCGGGAACGGGCGGTCGCGAACTCAGTGTCGGTGGTATCGGTGTTTATTAATTTGGCAGCGGAAATTACATCAGGACCGTAGTTAAGAAATGTTTTATCAGAGTAAAACACCACATTTTATATAAATAAACACATTGGGATGAAACCCAAGATTTCATTACAAACTGATTTATAGGGATAAATCTCATTTTATTGAAATAAAACGCCTTCTTTATTTAGGTAACTTTTATAGCCACTTTTCCAAGCCTTCAGTGTTGTCCAGCTGGCTTCTAATTGGCTTTTACATTGTGTTACCTGAAACGCGTTTTAAAAACAATTTGTAAGTGGGAAATACTGGTGAGTGAATCACACTTTAATCAAGAAATGTTATTTTAATTTAAACAGTATTGAGAGCGATTACAATGTTTACATCTACCCAATTACTCATTCAGTACTGTCAATCCTGACTGGTGGGTCATATTACACATTGGCTAACTCTTCGTGCAATGGTAACGTGTCTCACATTTTGTATACAAAACCACAACATACCGACAGTAATTGTAGAATTACAAGACTCAATCACTGCTAATTATAATTTAAAATAAATAAAGGTTTTGTAAAAACAGTTTGTAAAAAGGAGATTACTCACATTGCTGTCATAGGTTTTCTATAAGGATTTCCTGTGAATTATCTATAATTTACACAAATGCACACGTGTTAGTATAATAACTAATTTTAACATTAGTAATACCTTCCCCGAGACGGCATTCCAACGACTACTTTGGGCAGAACCACGACAGCCGTTACGGAACCCTAGATCAATTGGGCAGAGTATCTAATACGTATCAAGGTAGGGGTGTGCACGGTTCGGTTCGGTTCGGTTATTAGCATTATCCGTAACCGTAACCGAAGTCATCGGTTAATCGGTTCGGTTAATTCGGTTAATTTGCCGGTTTTCGGTTCGGTTCGGTTAATTTTCGGTTAATAACCAATTCAAACATGATTTAATTTTTTTGCTTAGAAATATATGTAATGGAGGTATAAATACATGAAATAGATGTATAAATACATGAAATGGGTGTATAAATAAATGAAATGGAGGTATAATGCATGAATAGATGTTTAAATAAATGAAATGAAGGTATAAATAAATAAAATGAAGGCATAAATAAATGAAATAGATGTATTATTATATTAAATAAAAGTATAAAACATGAAATACATGAAATAGAGGTATAAAAGCTAGAAATATATAAAAAAAATAAATGGTTCGGTTCGGTTCGGTTAATTTCGGTTAACCGATGGTAAAAAAAATATCCGTTAACCGCCTTTCGGTTAATTCGGTTTCGGTTAATTTCGGTTCGGTTTTGTCGGTTTTCGGTTTGGTTTCGGTTAACGGTTCGGTTATTGCACACCCCTATATCAAGGGGTTATAATACTTACAACGGAGCAGAACTTCGTTATTTAGGGGGATATTATACCCGAGTATAATGCCTACTATTAAGAAATTGAGAGAGATCGAAGATTTGAACGAATGGAAACTGAAGGCCGAAGGCCTCCCTTTATAGGGCTGGTCGACAGGTTCGTCGCGCCCCGCGACGCCCAAGTCTTTAGCCTTCGCGGGCCGCGACGTAGGTGGTCTAGGGTGTAGGCTTGATTGGTCACCGGGTAGCTTTGACAGATGTTCGGACACGTGGCAGCCCAGGGCTGCGCCATTTGCCTAGCAGGTCGCGGCCCGCGTAGACTCAAGTGGAGTCTGTCGCGGCCCGCCAGGGCCCCTATTTTCTTGTTTTTAATTAAATTTAATAAAAATTAAGGTATTCGGGGTCCGTTTTCACGTATGGGGTGTACTTTTTGACATATTGGGATATTTTAAATATTTTTAGGGTGTTGGAAAATATTTCGAGGGTGTCATTTTATTTTCGGGTTGTTATATGTAGCGTGTCAATTTAGCAAGTATAGGAAAATTGTCACAAATAAATCGGAATTTACGACGGAAAAAATAGGAAATTGTTCACTTTTCTAGTAGTGGAAGTTAACAATTACAATATACGAAATGAAATTAGTTTAATTATAATAGAATGTAAGTTCATTGGTTGGCTCAATTGTTTTCTACGAACGCAACATGACAGCTTGACCACTTAGTTAAATCATTTGGAAGCTTTACTTCAAGGTTTTAGTCATCTTTCATACATCACCTAGATATATACATCATATTTCAACACAAAACAAGATTAAAAAGGTAAGGACTAAGGAGAGTTAGTAATTGGAAGATTAGTGCTATTTTCCAGGTTGTTATTTGGAGCATTTGGAAGATGAGGAATGAGATTATCTTTGGAAACGTATATCCAAATATCTCTAAAGTGGTGGAAGAATCAAAATCGATGAGCTTTCTTTGGATTAAGCATCGGATGAAGACATTTGACTGGACATGGGACGATTGGAAAAGTTTTCGGTTTGTAATGTAATTTTAGTTTTCGCTCGAGTTGGTGGATTATGGTGGTGAACTTTTGATGTAAATATGGTGTCTAGCATCTTGCTAGTTGTTTGAATAAAATTTTGTTGGCCGTTCAAAAAAAAGTAATTGGAAGATTAGATTTGATGTTTGATGTGTTAATGTAATTATATAGCATTATTTGATGTTCAAAACTATAATGATAGATTGTGTTTATGGTGCTCTTCCTTGTACAACCAAACTTAAATAAGAGAACAAATCATGTGTCATGTGTATATTGGTTAATCCGACAATTCGAAGTATTCCTAAGTTTAACTCTCCGTATTTTTTGTTTCATACAAGGGCAAAATTATCCATTTAAAATTTTCTCTACACACCATAATCAATAATGATAGCTATGTAAGGGATGATCAAATAAGATGAAAATCAATTTAACAAAAAAAAAAAAAAATGGTATAATAGTAAAACATTAAATAGTTTATAATTACTCACATTAATTATTCTCTTTCTAATTATAGTCAATTTCATTTCATCGTACACACAAAAAATATTATCATACATATTCTTGTCAAAAAAAAATATATCATACGTATTATCGAATTTTATTACACATGTCGAAATTTATTCTACACTTTATTCTATACAACTCGCAATTTATCTTACACTCTAAATTATTATTATTATTATTAACTTTTTTTGTCAAAATATATATTTTGAAAATAAGATACAAATTTAATGTAGTTAGTTATTAAATAGAAGACAAAATTGCAGAAAACAACCTTTATGTATACCCCAAACTGCACTTTATACCTTTCACTATGAAATCCGTCAAAACCAACCTTTACGTTCATGTTTTGTTACACATCACAACCTTTACACCAAACCTAGTAAAAAAAGTCAGTTAAGTTGCCCCATGTGCGATGCATGTGAGGGCATATATGTCTTTTCCTTTGACCCCTTTTACAATGAATGTTATATTTAAACCTTTTTATTTATTTTCTTCAAAAAACATCATCATCATCAAGAACATCATCATCTGAAACCCAGATCTTGATCAACATCAACTTCTTCATAAAAAGTCTTATAAACCCTAGAATTTAAAGACACCATGTCTCCTTTAAATCTTAATGAAATCAAGCAGGTCTTGGGTGCAAATTGTGTAACTTTTCAAGACGACCAAAACCCTTTAAACAGAATTTCGAAATTCATCATATATATAGATAGATACAAGTAAAGTATACGTATATGTGTATAGAATTAGAGATGACCTTCAACACAAAATCATCACTGACTTTTCCAGTCAACTCAATTACACAAAAACAGTTCTTCAGCAACAACAACGGAATTTGCCAACAGACGACGGGTGCGGTAGCCTCTGTAGACCTTCTGAAGCTTCATAGGGTTCATAAAAATCCCCAAATTGTGTCCAATTTTTGGCCGGAGACGGTTGCGGAATGCCGGCGGTGAGAGTGGAAAAATCCTTTGTTTATGTGTTTGTTGAATCCTCTGTTTACCAGGCCACCCCTACCTCTGTAGACCTTCAATTTTCACCAAGCCACGCCTAGGGTTCACAAAAATCCCCAAATTGTGTCCAATTTTCAACGATTTCTTCACTCTCACTCTATAATTGAATCTGAAATGGTAAGTTTCATGATACGATTCCAACACTATCTTGTATTTTCATTGTAATTCATACTTATTCATCGTTAATGCTAAATTGAATCTTCTGTTTATGTGTTTGTTGAATCCTCTGTTTATGTGTTTGTTTTTTCAGGAAGGTTCTGGTAGTTTGGATGCTCAAATGAGACTCAACGGTGATGTCGCCGGAATGAAGAAAGCAGCGATTGATATTCTGGAACTTTGCTTCGAGAATCGTGCGTGAAAGACGTTGAATGATCAGATTGTTGTGTTGTCTAAGCGGTGTGGCCAATTGTAGCAGGTGAGAGTTTTGATTTGTATGTGTTGTTGAAATGGGTGGTTGTCGGTGGTGTGTAGCGCCGGCTGGCCGGAAGCCATGGCGGTGGTGGCGGTGATTGCAGAGTCTAGAGAGAGATGAGAGTGGGGTGGGGGTAGGTAAAATAATTAATATAAAAGACACATGAAAAATGGAAAATGACAAAGTGGAAGCAAATTGAGGAGGAGAAAATGGGGTCGTTTTAATTAGGGCAATTGGGTTTTGGGATGTATGGATGCAGAAGATGATGAAATATTGATGTTAACAGGCAAGATGATGGAGATGATGGGGATACATTAATTTTAATTTAATTTAGAAATAAAAGGGGTCAAAGGAAAAGACATATATGCCCTCACATGCATCGCACATGGGGCAACTTAACTGACTTTTTTGACTAGGTTTGGTGTAAAGGTTGTGATGTGTAACAAAACATGAACGTAAAGGTTGGTTTTGACGGATTTCATAGTGAAAGGTATAAAGTGCAGTTTGGGGTATACATAAAGGTTGTTTTCTGCAATTTTGTCTAAATAGAAAGATTACAAATTGATGATCTATACAAGTTTACCAATATACCGTTACTATAACATTAAATACAAATATTGAATGAAATAAAATGAAACATTATTAGTGGTTGAAATTTCGTTTTTTTTATTTTTTACATTTTTTTTTCATTTAAACCCTCTACTAATGACGCATCAATTAAATAATCATGACTTGAAAAATAAAGCGAGTGAAAATCAATCACAAGGTTATACAATGAAAGAAATTATAATGCATCGTACACGCATTACCAGTATTAGATTAATGGATATGCTAGTGGTAGTCTACTGCTACCATTCTTAGAACTTTTTGTATGATTGTTCTTTGATTTCCATTAGCTATATTTTATTATGTTATTTGGACTACTATATTGTACATTATACATGTAAAAATATAAATTTAAATAAGGTTTTTGAAACTGAGGGTTTTAATGGGAGCAATTTTTCTATCCTTTAAATAAAAGATGTATTTACCCTCATCGTACTCTTCTCAAACTCTATCCTTAATTTTATTATATTTGTTTGTGTGTGGTTTAACTCCAAAAGAAACAAAAAGTATAAAACTAGAATCTTACCACTTTTTGCATACCAAAGTTTATCCACGGGCTAGAATAACATAATATCACACGATCATAGAGGTCTCTATTATCTTTAAGCGACAAAGATAGCAGTAATTAAACTTCGAAGTCATGAGTGAAGACATAGTGTCTTTACATATCATGTACTTTTACATAATTGTAATCTTGTATATTCACAAGATTTATAAAAAATCTAGTCTTGATATCTCTCCACCTAGGGCTGTAAACAAACCGAACAAACACGAACAAGCAGGGGCGAAGCATTATGGTTACCCAGGGGTGCACCCGCCCACCCCAATGTTTCGGCTAGAAGTGTGTATATGGTCCGATTTTTCGTCCGAAAATTTAAAATTTATATAGGATAGCCCACCCGATTATTTTTCCTAAATGGTGGGTAATTTGGTAAATATATTTTAACTCTTATTTTATTTGTTTAACCCTAGATTACCCACCACACGACAAACTTAATACCAAATTATTAATTATCAAATATTTATCTTTTTCCCAGTCGTCGTAGCTTTTTGTTTCTGCAATCCTGCCGCAAGACTTTTGGTTCTTACTTCTGTTTCTTCAGTTCTCCGGTAAGACTTTTGGGCCAATTTCACAATTTGGGAAGTGGTACCATCCTTATCCATTTGCAATTCAGTGATTCACGGTTTCACCAACATTTGGGTAACAATTCTTTTCTTTATTCTTTTATATTATAGGAATGTAATAAAATGGCAGATGAATATCTTACAAATAGCTTGGTGATTTACATAGAAAAAGAAATTGCTGATAAGTTTGATTCGGAAGACATAATTGATGAATTCAAAAATCTTAAAGGTCGCTGGGCTGAGTTGTAATTCTTCGTCCAGGTTTCATTTATCTCGTATCATTATATATATACAAGTCTTTTGTTTGTTATACAATATTTAGTTTTTCTATGTGCAAGAACGAGTCCTTTGAATGAATGAATTTTTTGTTAGTTTTATTTGGAACTATTATTATTTAACCTGACTGGAATCGAATAGCCAACCTGACCCGACCCGAAACATAACGATAGGAAAAAAAAATCGGTCCCATCACTTTACGCCCCCTCGAAACTTTTGGTCAAGCTCCGCCACTGCGAACAAGACCTTGTTCATGTTCGTTTGTTAAAAAATATATGTGTTCGCGAACTGTTCACGAACACTTATCGAATAGGATTTTATGTTTGTGTTCGTTTGTTAAGGAAATGAACTTGTTCATGTTCGTTTGTGTTTGTTTGTTAATTTTAGGCAACGAACGTTGACGAACACAAACTAGTGTTAATGAACACAAATGGAAATAAACGAACACAAACAATCGTTCATGAACATAATATATAACACACTAACACTTATTAAATATTTAATTTGTTAGACTTTTGATATATTCAAATAAATATAAAAACTAAAAACACTAATGAACTATCAAGCACAAGCGAACATGTTACCGAATGTTCACGAACATAAACGAACAAATGCGATCTCTGTTCATGTTTGTTCATTTAACTAAACGAACGAAATTTATTGTTCGTGTTCGTTTGTTTGATAAACGAACGAACACAGACAAACTTCCCACCGAACGATTCACGAACAATTCACTGAATGTTTGATTCGTTTACAACCCTATCTCCACCCACCATGACCAGTTCTTTGACCAACATCCTATAGAGAGGACTAAATAAGATTTCAATAGCCCTATCTCTTTTTGTATTTAATATATTCAACATATTACACTTGTTAATCTTTAACTGGCAAGCTTCATTTGTAAATTTGGTCACAAGTTGACTCAAACTGATGATGGTCAATAGTGCTTTCATGACCCGCCATTTATTTTATTTTATTTTATTTTTTGGAAAAATTAATGAATCTTCTTTGATAACCAAGCAAATCAATGTATGAATGACTTGCCACAAACGTAATAACCTGGTCAGTTAACCTAAATTCGAAAACCCGGCATAACTATCAAGGCGCTAGATCATAAAAGAAATCAAAACTGAAAATTACGCCGATCTTCTCATTCTACGTTACTTTAACTCCCCTTTCAAAGCTAGATTAATTTTTTTTTTTTTTTTTGAAAATAAACTTTCAATAAAAAATGCCACACCGGTCCTTAAAACAAGGACCAAGGCACAAACCAACTACAACATATACAAAGGGGACCGACACCAATCTTTCCAACCTATATTGTTACATTTAGATCTATTCTTTAGCCACAAATACGAAAGGGACTTCACACTCGAAACTACATCCCCAATAGCCACTTTTTTCCCATTAAACGCCGAATCATTTCTAGCTTTCCAAAGAGACCACATCGTCACGATCATCACACCATGCACAATTTTTCGTTTCATCTTGCCGCCCGAAACTTTTTTGTACACTTGTAACAAATCTTTAATTTCAAAGGCATATATCGGCTCCAAACCACACCATTTCCCAATCCGCTCCCAAACATTTATCGCTATGATGCAAATCGACAAGAACATGCATAGATGTCTCCTCATGATAATAGCACCAAACACAAAGCGTATTAGGAATATAAACACCTCTTTTCACCAATTCCACCTTAGTCGGCAACCGATTCATCTCCGCGCGCCAAGCCATAATCAAACACTTTAAAGGCACCCACGAAATCCACTTTAAAACAAACACATTACCGTAAGCATCACCATTTCTCAGCAACTTTCTAACCGACTTAACCGAGAAGTTCTTGTTTTTCTCCCCACTCCACATCCATTTATCTTCAGTTGTAGACATCTTCACATTTTCCAAACCAACACAAAGCTAAATTATTTAACTCCTCTATATTTAACCCATAAGAAACGAGTGGATTTGATCTTCTCTTTCAAAGCATTGACGGACACCCGTTTATCTAGGGCCGGACCCAGTGGCGAAGCTTGAAATTTTTTACGGAGGGGTTGAAAACGTATATACCCAAAAATTTCTATAGAACCGGGGGGTCGAAAACATATATACCCAAAAATTTCTATACGAAATATAACACTACTGACCGAAAAGTTCGGGGGGTCGGACGCCCCTCCCGGCCCCTTCAAAGCATCGCCTTTGGCCGGACCTATATTATAAGTAACTTAGGTTTGAGACTAGGGCCTCTAACTAAAAGAAAATTTATATGCTAACTATTAATTTTTATTTGAACGGCCAACAAACTCAATCACGAGCACTCTCGGGGCATCCACTGGACAAACGGAGTACTCCGAAAGTAACCCGAGTCCACCACCAATTCCGGGGAAAACCCGGTAACCCACCCGCCCGTAGGCACGACAGTGAAATTACCGGTAAAACCCGTTTGACTCAATGATCCAACCCAGGTTTCCCTAAGTCTCCTATCATTGCCCACCAGTGCCTCACTCTGCACCAAGTGGGAGTCGAACCTGCATCTCTCAAGAGAAATGCAAACCCTCCACCACTTGATCTAGAGATCATTGGCAATATATGCTAACTATTAATGTTTGCAAATTTATTGTTTTAGATTATAAGTAACTTAGGTTTGAGACTAGGGCCTCCAACTAAAAGAAAATTCATATGCTAACTATTAATGTTTGCAAATTTATTGTTTTAGATTTGTTTTTTTCTGGTACAAGCAAACCACTCTTGTGTTATAGTTGTGTTAGATTTTTGCTTGAATCTAAATACGGATAAAGGAGAACCGTTTATAATAATAATATTCAAAAAACGAAAAAAGGCCCCAAATTTTTATTTTGCCTTGGACCTCCAAAAAGGTTGGAACGGCCTGCGTTTATCACTGAAAAAAATACGTACACTAAAAAAAAGTTAACCTGAATATCTTGGATAACACCACTTGCTTTATTTTAAGCAGGGTGGGGTTCTAGAGTGAACACTAATGTATTTGCGAACTAAGTGAACAAATCATGGCCATTGATCTACACACGTGTATGGCCAGGATCTCATCATCAAATCGTAAAATAAACTAGTGTATTTCAACATCAAATCCTGGCCATTGATCTACACACGTGTATGGCCAGGATTAGTTCACTCAGTTCGTAAGCTACACTAGTGTTCACTCTTAAACCTAATCCTTGGGGATAATTTATATAGTGCTGAAATCTATACATACACTATCCTTGTAGCATGTATGCTTTTAGGTGATAGTATGAGATTACGATTGAATATAAAAAATAAAAGAAATGGTTATTCCTTGTAGGTATTAGCTTTACACATTAGACTAACTTCTTTAATTGTAAGCATATTTAAAAATGATTTCTTTAATATTACAATACAAAGATTTATAGCTTCACCTGGGAATGAGACGTGTGTTTCTCATTCGACCCACGTGAAAGTGAAAAATAGATTTGCTTGAGGGCAAGCAAACGACAAGTGTGGAGATGTGATACGTGGTCGAAAATCGGTGATCGTTTATGCTTAAGTCGATGTTTTTACGTAGCTTTTAATCTTGAATAGCCTACTTTTAATAGGATTTGTATTTTACAGGTCTAAAAGAGTTTAAGGAGCTAATCGGGGGCTAAACGGAGCACCGGGACGTGAATCGGGTCAACCGGGATCAAGAAATGGAAAAAACAGAAAACAAGTTGGTGTTAACCTTGAAGATTGGATGTGTTGTAGGGGATGTTAATGGATTGAAAATGAAGATATTGGAAGATGGCATGATAGATGGCTGAATTACAAAGACGTGGGCGAAAACGGTGAATAAAACGGAGCTAAAACGAAGAAGTTATGAAGAAAACAAGAAATCGGGAAATCCGCACCTTCAGGGGGCGTCAGGACGCCCTAAATGGCCGTCAGCGACGCCCTCCCTGTATGTGTGTCGCGAATTTTGTTGTTTAATGAGTTGGGGATGGTTTTGACCAATTTTCGGGGGTTACGAGTTGGGGACGATAAAACACACATCTTGGACCATTCCCCATTATCTTTTTCACCTCTCTTCACCTCTAATCATCCCTAACACCATCCTAATCACCTCTAACCTCTAACCATCACCATCCACACTTCAAAACCCTAGTTCACCATCACTATCATCTTCATCCATTCTCCACCAAACCGTAACACCTACCCTCCATCATTCCTCCAAGACTCAAGGTCATGGCTCCGTGTTCGTGCACATCATCCGGTGATCGCATCCATTCAACCATGAGCGTCTAGTCTCCTCGATTTCACCCCGGTGTAGATTGTTTTAAGATTTCTAGGGTTTGTACATTTGTTTTGATTTGATTTTGTGACAAGTTGTTTAGTATTTGAAACCTTTGATAATTGTCTTGCATTTGTTTCGAATTCGTAAATTGTCTAGTGATGATAAAATTTGACTTTGCGAAATGGTTATGTGCAATCATGCCTTATCTTAGGTTAGGATTTACATGTTCGAGGTAATAAAGTGCATTATGGTCCATTGTCTCCCGCATCTTGTCAACTAATCCCACTCCTTGATTTTCAAAAATCCCGCCAAGTCTCGAATTTTCGATTGATTTGGAACATGTAGTAACCGGAAGGGTGAATACCGTTAACCGAAATTTCGGCGAGAGTATTCCACCTATTAGGCCAAAGCATGCTTCCCAAACTCAAAAGAACTTTCGACCACTTTGGTTTAGTCAAAAGTTCCGTTTTGGAACAATCCAAGTTTTAATCAAACTTCCATTTTACTATTATCATTCTTATACTTAACACGATACAACCTTTTCTTTTCAAAATTCAAATTATTTTCAAGAGTTTTACACACACATCATACTAAATCTTTTCATGCACTTATACGTCATTCACATGCATGATTTCAAAAACATCACCGACTAGATTCACATTTCTCTAGATCACAAAATGGAGACATATCATCAAGATAGGAGGGATTTCCTTACCTCGACGATTAGCTCCGCTCCTTCCCTTCTAAAAAATGACCTCACCAACGGGTTAGGGGTGATTCCCTTACCTCGGTGATCGTTACCAAACTTTCTTTTAAAGAGACCTTATTATGCAAACCACACGATCAAGTTTTATACCTAAATCGTTTATCATTTGTCCAAAATCTCTACTTATCTAAATTTCAAAAAAGAAAAAATTCATTGTCTTATCAAACATATTTCTTACCCTACCATCTATTTCACATAAAACACATACACAATATTCCTAATCATCTTTAAATGTTTTATTACCCGATTTTCCAAAACTATTGAAATGCTACCTACCAACTTGATCAGTGTAATGAATCTCTTGCCCACGAACTTCATACACAACCTAATCGCTAAAACACGCACACATATACTATTATGCTAAGACAGTTGTTCTCAATCAAAAACCAAACCAACTTTCCTCACATGCTATTAGAACCTTGTAGACGTTATAAGATCTTTTTGCTAAAACTCATTTCAAATTCAAAAGATCATTTTGTTAAAACCCTTTTCAAAAGTAATAGGATTATTTTACTAAAACTCTTTTCGGAATCCCTAAGTCATCTTACTAAAATTCCTTTCAAGGATCAATGTTTTCACGAGAATTTCTGCATTTCAACTCTTCTTATTTTAATACAAGATCCTTTAAATGATGCAAACTCACTATCTTCAAGAACCTTTTCATACACCACTCAATACGTCATTTCAATTTAAAAACACATGGGCAAGGAGACTTCATAGGAACCGACAATTTTCATTACGTAAATCTTTTTTTTTTTTGAAACAAGAGTAGCATTTCCTTTTTCAAAACACATCTCACATAACAAACAAATACTTTACATTCTTAACATTCACAAACTAGATTCTCCATTTTCGTCAAACCCCAATCTATTTTGATTCAATAAACACAATGATCTATTTAAACAACTATGTATGCATATCATCATGCACGTTTTAGTCAATGTTTCACGACAACCACACACATATCATTCGTTTTTTCACACTCAAAACTTCTTGACCATTTCATATGCTCATATTCATTGTGTTTCAACTTATACTATACCCGCAAACACTATCATTCATGCTTATACTTATACACATACTTATATGCATACTCATTCTCATACTCATACTCATACTTATACTTATCCTCATACATATACTCATACGTATACTTATATTCATACCCATATTCATACATTCGTACCTATACGTGAGCATAACCAGAGGGGTTCGCTCCCGTTGGTCTCATACATACTTAAACATAAAAATGCTTATATACTACATTCTTATACGCACACATTCTTACTTTCAAAGTTACGAAGATGTGGCATGTATGTTGATGTATGTAATATGGTTTCTCTATGAACATGGCTAAGTTTTAATAAGTAAAACTTTATTGAATACTATAGATATGTGAAGGACCATAATGTGACAATTGGCATTTTTTCATGCATTCCGTACAATAATTAAACAGTAATCTGTGCTTTAATAACTGTGCATGATTTAGTTTACAAGACGAATGAAATTCTGATTACTATTATATATATACAATGGCATTTCATGTTGCAAGACCTTTATCATTACTACATGCAACACAATAAAGTTCTATTAATGCATAGAACAGAGTTGGCACATCTATCAGACAAACTAGAAATACTGACGGGAGTTCAGTACTTAGGCAGACATGATATTAAGACACAAAATGAGCCCCAGAACCAAGTGTTACACTAGGATAGTGTGTAGGAAAGTAGGGATTATAAAACTGCCTTCCTAGTGATGACATAGGTGCTGGAAAGTGCTAGAAACACACTAAAACTGCAAAATTCTGTAGAAAATAAATAAATTCAGCAAAAATTCAGCTTTTAACATCTAAATATAATGCAGAAATGTGATTTAATGGTCCAGAATACTTTCCTACGTGTCGGAACTCAAAACTGTCACAAAACATAACATAAAGCACACTAAACTGCGCAATTTAGCACTTTAACGAACAGTAACGAAACGAACAACCGGACACTACCCGAAACATCAAATTCTTACTAGAAGCATTGTTTTAGTGTCACCAAACATCATAACACATCCTATAAACATATAACACCTATAACCCTAACTAATATACTTGAAATCTAACTATAACACTTAACTTACCATTAAATGTTACACTTTACCCCCCCCCCCTTTGATGGTCGGTTAGGAGACATGGACCCCACATGGGATTTCTTTGTTATATTTTATAAGATATGTTGGGGAATATTCCAACACATATGCCATGAAGATTTAGAGAATTTTATAAAAATCCTAAACAAATACCACTCCATCATTTATCACCTCCTAACTCACCATCACACCCTTCTTCCTTCTCCTTGGTTACGGCCCAACACCACCACCCTAATCCCACCATTCTTATTCCACTAGCAAACAATCTAAGGTGAATTTAAGGTGTAAGAAGCATATCTAAGAAGGTGTGGAGCTTTGGAAGTTGAAGGACCTTCACAAGGAGATATTAACCACCTCTTCTTCATCTTGTGATCATCCCTAGCCTTGAGCTAGTAGTAAGATCATCTACATCCCATTTTACATCTTATTTAGTTGGTTAAAAGATGTTACAAGTAACTTAACATGAAGAACACTAATGATCAAGAACATAAATCTTAAACATAAGCTTAAAAATCATAAGAATACATGTTGTTAAGTGTTGTTATGCTACTTGATTGTTGATTGTTTATGTTAATGATGTTAAACATCATATGATCTTGCTAGATGGTGATTAAAGACATAATCTAGCAAGATAAGTGTAACACCCCAACCGATGACGGAAACATCGGGGCATGGCAGTGAGCGAAACAGATTGTCCAAGAGAAATTCCATAACGACTACTTTACCGACTAGTTAATATTATGTCCCATACCATAACCCATTAAGCAAGTCAGTTATTACAGAAAGCGATATCTCAAAGACGAATAACATGTTCCGACAACTCAGATTTAAATAAAAATAAATTGTCTTTGTTGGTTTCTAGACTCTCCTAAGCTCGATTCCATCAAATAACAAGCAAGCATCCTAAGCAATCAAACATCTGTCACATACGTTAAAATAGAGGTCAATACACATAGTGTAAAGGTGAGCATACAATTTTAATAGTAATAGTAAAGTTCGAAATTGTTTACGCGTAACCAGCATGTATCATGTATAATGCGAAGCTAGTAAGTTATAGACAATGAAATATACACAGACTAGACTGCAAGTTGTAGAATGCACAACACATATCACCACTGCGACATGTGAGAGGTAACCTTAACAACCCCTGTCCACGACATGTGCTGAGTCCAAACAAATAGTACTATCGTTGCTAAGGCGTCAGGCAACAATCAATGTGTTAACATAACATACAAGCATTCATCGAGTAACACGTATCATGCAATAATGGTCAGCGTATAAATAGTGTTTGCGTTGTGTGATTGATGTGATTTAGAATAAGTAACGTATGTAACACCCAAAAGTACATAAAGCAAAAAGGGATCGAATATACTCACTGCGATGGAAATGGATTGAAGGGAGCACTAGGGTGATTAGCCTGAACAATTAACGATAACATAAGCGAAGAGCGGTGCGTAAAGTGGTGAAAAGTGACCAAGTGTTGAACGATAATCCGATCGGATGGTCATTCGATCGGATGTCAATCCGTTCGGATGGTCATCCGATCGGATGGTCATCCGATCGGATGGCCATTCGGTCGGATTGACATTCGTTTGGTAAGGATGTGTTTGAGTATGATGGCTTTGAAGTTTTCGTTGTAGCATTTTGAAAACAGAGAAGTATCTCTACTCTTCAGGTCGATTGATCGAATGGTCGTTCGATAGGATAGCGATCCGATTGGCAGGACACTTAGTGAGAACAAGATCATAGCAGGATGGTCACTCGATCGGATAGTAATCCATTGAACATGTTGAAAATTGTTTAAGTGTTGAACCTTAAGTGCAATCCGATCGGATTGCAGTTCGATCGGATGGCAATCCGATCGGATTGCAGTTCGATCGGATGGCAATCCGATCGGACGGCAATCCGTCCCAACACATCTGATCGTTATGAACTTGATTATTTTGAAAGTTTGTGGTTTGTTTGAGATGGTTTGATAACGTACTAAACAACATAACCTCGTCAAGTCCCAAGTCGTCCGATCGAACAGGAATCACCCAAATCCGATCAGTTTACTGGTTCATGACCGTTGTCCCCGAAATCGGTTGTCTCCTTGATAGAAACCAGATCTTGAACCAACTCATCACTAGGAAAGAGTAGAAGATCAGAACGAGCTCCGATTCTATCGGTTTTGAGTGCATTGAGTGTAAAAGAGTTGAAAGAAAGTTGGAAAACCATCTTTCAATCCTTTCAACCTTGAAAATGTTTAGATCAATGCAAAATCATTGTTTATTCATGTGAAAATCCTTCAGATCTAAGTTGTTCTTTGTGGAATGAAGCCAAATCTTGAAGTTCATAAGAACTCCATGATGACATTACCCTAGAACACCTCAAATCCGTTGATAGGATTCAAAGGTGAAGGAGTGCGTGTAGATCATAGAAGTACAAGATTTGAGTTGAAAACTTACAAGAATCGCGAGAAATCGAGAGAAAGGAGGGCTTGAGTGTGGCTGGTCGAATGAGAGAGCTGTCACATCACAAGTGATGTGACAGGAGGGTATTTATAGGGCTTCCAAAAGAGGAAAGTGCACAAGTGTCGGATTGGCCACCGATTGGATGGCGGTTCGATCGGATGGAAATCCGATCAGATGGCAATCCGATCGGATGGCCACTCGATCGGTTGGCCATTCGATCCAGGTTTTCGGCGTGTTGAGTTTTGTCGTTTCGGTTCGCGTGTTGAGCGTTACAATGTGATTCGAGCGAGCTATGCGATAGTATTACCCATTAGTTACACAAATAACCTAACTACTATATCTAACATACAATCACTATAAATAACTTGCGTTTACCGTTTACGATTAGATTGCGATTGCGATAGAATTGCGATTGCGATTGCGATTAAACTCCTCAACATAAACATAACATGCACAAGTAACACATAATAGCACACACACACGTAAAACAATATCCAGAACGTATAATTCAAGTTGTGGTGCGATAGCGATGCAATTAGAGATAAGTCGATTAGCGATAAACATGCGATTAAACCTCGATTATTAATAGATACTCCACATAATACAACTAAAACAAATAAATAATATAATTCGATTACAAGTCAAAAGTACGATTTGATGGTCAAGCGAGGAGTGACAGATCGCAATTAACATTCTTTTCTTCCTTTAACTTTGACTTTGACTTATACTTTGACTTTCCCTAAAAGCGGGTTGTTACAGCCTCCCCTACTTTAGGAAATTTCATCCCGAAATTTAAGAAGTAGGCGTAACAAACAGTTACGGGTACTTAGCCTTCATGTCACTTTCGAGTTCCCAGGTAAACTCGGTACCGCGTTTGCCTTCCCAGCGAACCTTCACAGTAGGAATGCGTGAGCGTCTGAGCACCTTGGTTTCTCGTCCCATGATCTCGACAGGCTTTTCCACGAAGTGTAATGTTTCATACACTTGTAAATCTTCGAGAGGGACATGTAATTCCTGGTCGGCCAAGCACTTTCTGAGGTTCGAAACGTGGAAAGTCAGGTGGATATTACTAAGTTCCTCCGATAGTTCGAGTGTGTAGGCCACTTTACCAATCCTTTCCAGAATTTTAAAGGGTCCAACATATCGAGGCGCGAGCTTTCCTTTCTTGGCGAATCTGATCACTCCCTTCCAAGGTGCAACCATTAGGAGTACGTGATCGCCAACGTCAAATTCAAGGGGCTTGCGGCGTCTATCGGCGTAACTTTTCTGACGACTCCGAGCTTTCAGCAGGTTGTCTCGAATTTGGAGGATTTTCTCAGTCGTTTCTTGCAATAGCTCAGGACCGGTAATTTGCGCGTCTCCGATCTCGTGCCATACAATAGGCGATCGACATCTCCTTCCGTATAATGCCTCAAATGGTGCCATTTGTATGCTAGAATGATAATTGTTATTGTACGAGAATTCGACCAAAGGTAAGTGCGTGTCCAAATTACCACCAAAATCTATGACACACGAGCGGAGCATGTCTTCAAGGGTGCGAATCGTTCTTTCAGTCTGACCATCGGTTTGGGATGGAAAGCGGTACTTAGATTAAGAGTAGTACCGAGAGCAGATTGAAACGTTTCCCAAAGACGCGAGGTAAACCGACCATCACGGTCAGAGATGAGGTCATGAGGCGTCCCGTGTCGACAAATAATCTCATCGGTGTAGATTTGTGCTAATTTTTCTACCTTAAAGTCTTCTCGTGTCGGCAGGAAATGAGCTGATTTGGTCAAACGGTCAACGACAACCCAAATGCTGTCATGACCCGATTGAGTATGCGGGAGTTTCGTTATAAATCCATAGCTATACTCTTCCATTTCCACATAGGGATCTTGGATTGAACGAGTAAGCCAGAGGGTCTTTGCTGCTCAACCTTGACTTTGGAACAAGTCAGGCATTTCGAAACATAGATAGCGATATCCTTCTTCATGCCTGGCCACCAGTACTTGTAGCGCATGTCCTAGTACATCTTGTCAGCACTGGGATGAATAGAATACCGAGATTTGTGGGCTTCGTCCATCAGAAGTTGTCTCAAATTTGTACGCTTGGGAATCCAAATTCGGTCCAAATAATGAAAGATACCATTCGACTTATTCTCGAGTTGGGCTCCATCATTTAGAATCATTTCTTTCTTCAAAGTTCATTCGGTAAAACAAGCATGCTGCGCGTCACGGATGAGAGCTTCGAGATTAAACTGGGCTTGGGAATTACGAACGCTAGGCAAATAGCTTCGTCAACTGAGAGCATCGGCAACGACGTTTCTTTGCCTAGATGGTAACGAGTCTCACAGTCGTAATTGTTGAGTAGTTCAACCCATTGGCGTTGGCGCATGTTCAGTTCTTTCTTGTTAAAGATGTGTTGTAGGCTCCTATGATCGGTGAAGCTCGTACACTTGGTACCATAAAGGTAGTGTCGCCAAATCTTTAACGCAAAAATAACTGCACCAAGCTCAAGGTCGTGGGTTTTATAATTCTTCTCGTGGATCTTGAGCTGTCGAGAAGCGTACGCGATAACCTTGTCTCGTTGCATGAGAACACAACCAAGACCAAGGTTCGAGGCATCGCAGTAGACTACGAAATCGTCGTTTCCGTTGGGCAGTGAGAGCACGAGAGCATTGCAAAGCATAGCTTTGAGAGTTTGAAAGGCTTTTACTTGTTTAGTTCCCCAAACAAAAGGTTTATCCTTATGCGTAAGAGAAGTAAGCGGCACCGCGATTTTAGAGAAACCTTCGACAAATCGGCGGTAATAGCCTGCCAGTCCGATAAAAGAACGAACTTCAGACGGGTTCTTGGGTGTAACCCAACTCTTAACAGCCTCGATCTTCGCGGGATCGACATGAATTCCTTGACTATTAACAATGTAACCTAGGAATTGGACCTCCTCCAGCCAGAATTCACACTTGGAGAACTTGGCGTAAAGATGGTATCCTTGGAGTAACTCAAGAACCAAACGTAGATGTTGCGAGTGTTCGGTTTTTGACTTGGAATAGATCAGGATATCATCGATGAACACGATGACGAAGCGGTTAAGGAAGGGTTTGCACACTTGATTCATTAGGTCCATAAAAATTGCGGAAGCGTTAGTCAAACCAAAAGGCATGACAACAAACTCGTAATGACCATAACGGTACGAAAAGCGGTTTTGGTATATCTTCCTCTTGAATGCGTAGCTGGTGATAGCCTGAATGTAGATCGATCTTCTAAAAACACGTAGCACCTTGTAATTGGTCAAACAAATCATCGATTCGAGGCAAGGGATAGCGATTCTTGATTGTCAGCTTATTCAACTCCCTATAGTCGATGCACATCCGGAACGATCCATCCTTCTTTTTGACGAAAAGGACAGGCGCGCCCCAAGGAGAGGTGCTAGGGCGACTAAAGCCTTTATCAAGTAGTTCCTGGAGCTGACTTGAGAGTTCGCGCATTTCAGAAGGTGCGAGACGATAAGGCACTTTAGCAACAGGATTTTCTCTAGGAATGAGGTCGATTCGGATATCGATATCATGAGTGGGAGGTAATCCCGGGAGATCATTAGGGAAAATCACGAACAATGGGAACATCATTCATGCATGTAGTTCTTTTCTTTTCCTTCTCAGCTACTACGATATGTGCCAAGAAAGCTTGGAATTCCTTGCGGAGACACTTACTAGCTTGGACACACGACATGAGTTGGAGTTTCTTCGATGCTACTTCACCATAAACACAAAATTGATCACCATTAGCGAGCGAGAAACGAATCATCTTATCGAAGCAACAAACTTCAGCATGGTTTTCACGAAGAAAGTCCATGCCTACTATGACGTCAAAACTACCGAGCTGCATCAGAATAAGGTCGATAGGGAAGACATGATTGTTGAGTTCAAGCGTACAATCACGTAGAACAGAATTGACGGCAACGGTTCTTTCGGTGGCAACTTCAACATCGAACGTCAAGGGGAGATGGGCGCGCTTACGATTTAGGAGTTTTTCGAATTCAAACGATACAAAACAGTTATCGGCTCCAGTATCAAATAAACACGAAGCATATATACCATTTACAAGGAACGTACCATTGACCACATTGTTGTCTGCTTGAGCCTGACGGGTGTTGATGTTTAAGGCACGTCCGCGGGCTGCTAGCTGCTACTACTGTTGTTGTTGTTGCTGTTGCTGCTGGGGCTCTTCCTTCACTACCCTGTTGGGGCACATGTTTGCAAAGTGGTTGGGATCACCACATGCAAAGCAAGCTCGAGCGTGAGCTGCGGGTGCAGGAGCTGCTTGATGGCCTTGAGGAGTAGGAAGTAGAGCTTGTTGAGCAGGGGCTTGACCTTGAGCTGGAGCTGGAGCTTGACATGGAACTGTATGGCAGTTTGCGGTGAAGTACCTATACATATTACAATGGACACAGAACCGGCATGCGAGACCCGCCGGTGATGATCAGTACAAGTAGGGCAAAGCGGATGTGGCCTGGTGTATGCACGCTTGGCAGGCGGTGCATTGACCACGGGTATCGCTACTTGGCGGTGTTGAGGTTGCGGTTGGGCAGGTACTGTTTGGAGTGGGGAAATAGTAACTGCACAGTTCTTGTTGCTGGAACTGCTGTTGTTCTTCCTCTTGCGGCGTGTGAGGTTCGAAGATTGTGGTGCGACGGTGGTTTCAGCGGTTGAAGCAGCGGTAACTTAATGTAGATTCTTGGCAGCTTTGTCAAAATAGCCAGCCTTGACTCGCTTATCGTTGATCTCAGCTGCGAGCAGGTAGGTTGTCACGGCCCCCGGCCCGGTTTTACCCGTTTCAGGAGCCGCGGGACAGAAAACCCGTGGTAATTAATATGTTGGCAGCGGAATTTTAACAGGATCTTTCAAAACTTGAAAATGCCCAATTTATTTTATTTCACAATTTGGGGATAACACCCATAATTTACAATAAAGGTGATTTCACTGAGAAATCCCTGTTTTTACAAAAACATGTTTCTTTATTTTATTGAGCCACTTCCCCAAGCTTGTAGTGCTACACGACACTTTTTCCTGGATCACAGCAGATCACCTGAAACATGTTTTAAAAAGGTTTTATCAGCATGGAAATACTGGCGAGTCACTCAAGTTACACAAAACGACACATTGTTATAATATACAGTATTAAGGGTTATTACATTGTTTCTATCAACTAATTACCCCAAATCGGTATTTGTCACTCGACTGTATCTGTGACTATGGTCAGATCACCCATTGGCTAACCCGTTGTCCAATGGTGACGGGTATCAAGTAATGTATACAAAACCCCACATACTGGCAGTAATTGAAGATTACAAAGACTTAATCCCTGTAATTATAATCTTGAAAATAAATAGAGTTTGGAAAACAATTTGGTAAAAAGAGAATGACTCACATTGCAAGTTTAGACGGGCAGCATTTAGCCTAATGATTTTAGCCTGGTTAACCTAATTCAAATAACAATGCACACGAAAACTAGGTCAGAAACTTAATACAACTTTTACGACAACTCACGAGATCGAAACCTTCACGACGAATGACAAAGTATAGCCCAAATACGGGCAGCACTTAAACATCCATCGGACTGGTCTGAATCGATCGGACATTAAATCGTAGCAGTGATCGAGTTATTACCCTGTTATCGCGGCAGAATTTCGTGCTGTGTGTGTGTTTTGAAGTAAACAGACGATATCTCAATGTACGAAACGAGTTTTTACGTCGAACCAACGCCAAAATTCAAGTGCCATTGCCCTGCATTTATACTGGAAAATCAGCGCCGTCGCGTGGCACGACAAGTACCCTTTTAGCATAGGGTAGCCATGTCTGTTTGTAGCCTGGGCGAGTCGACGGTTCGATAAAATTCGATTTCTACAGCGAACTGTTTAGATAATACCAATTAGGGGATCCCCCCCCCTCGAGTTTTAGGGGCCCTGATCCTAGTTCTGATTGTTCTGAAAATTTTAGGGATCATGCCATATTTCTTGGGGGTCTCAATTAGGGTTTCCTAATGGACAAAATAAAATAAGAAATAATAATTTTAGCGAGAGTTGTTAAATCCTCCCCACCTTAATAAAAATCTCGTCCTCGAGATTTACTGGAACAAGTAGGGATATTTTCGCTTCATTTCTGATTCCAACTCCCAAGTGTACTCAGGTCCTCTCTTTGAATCCCACTTGACTTTGACAAGTACTAGTCTTTTGTGTTTGAGGAATTCGACCTTTCTGTCTTCTATCTGAAGTGGCTTCTCAACAAATTTTAACTTTTCATTTACCTCTACATCTTGAAGAGGTACTAACAGGGATTCGTCAGATAGACATTTCTTGAGGTTGGATTCATGAAATACGTCATGTACCCCGGCTAGCTCTTCTGGTAGTTGTAGGCGATAGGCGACTGGTCCTATTTGCTGGATTACTAGGAATGGTCCTACGTACCTTGGACTTAGCTTTCCTTTCTTACCGAATCGGACTACTCCTTTCCAAGGAGAAACTTTCAAGAGTACCTTATCTCAGACTTGAAATTCCAGTGGCTTGCGTCGATTGTCTGCATAACTCTTCTGGCGATCTCGAGCCGTTTTCAGTCTTTCCTTGATTTGAGTGATCTTGTCAGTAGTTTCTTGCACAATTTTGGGACCTGATAATTGGCTTTCTCCTATTTCTGCCCAACAAACTAGAGTTCTGCACTTTCGTCCATACAGTGCTTCAAATGGGGTAGCTTCAATGCTTGCATGATAACTATTATTATAGGAGAATTCAATTAAGGGTAGGTGGTCATCCCAATTTCCACCAAAATCTATTACACATGCCCTGAGCATGTCTTCCAGGGTTTGTATCGTTCTTTCACTTTATCCGTCTGTTTGGGGATGGTAAGTTGTACTTAAATTTAATCGTGTCCCCATTGCTTCTTGGAAACTTGTCCAGAAATTGAAGTGAAACGACTATCTCTATCCGATAGAATAGAGAGTGGGACTCCATGTAGGGATACTACCTCGTCTACGTAAAATTTTGCTAACCTTTCCATGCTAAAGGTTTCTTTCATGGGTAGAAAATGAGCTGATTTGGTTAATCGATCCACAATTACCCAAATCGCATCGTTACCTTTTCTGGTTTTGGGCAACTTAGTAACAAAATCCATGGTTATTAGTTCCCATTTCCAAACAGGCATTTCTAATTGTTGTAGTAATCCTGAAGGTTTCTGGTGTTCTGCCTTAACTTGTGAACAAGTTAAACACTTAGATATATATATATATCTAGCTATGTCCTTTTTCATTCCTATCCACCAGAAATTATTTCTTAAATCTTGGTACATCTTATTATTACCAGGATGCATGGTATACCTAGATTTATGGGCTTCCTCTAGAATCTTATTTCTTAATTCTCCTTGCTTAGGTACCCAAATCCTTCTTTTGTGGAATCTCCAAATTCCATCAGTTCCTTGCTCTAGTTCCTTTATTCTTCCTTTCATTCCTTCAGCATCATCCTTGATTGCTGCTTCCTGAACATTCTTTAATTGTTTCATTAAGTCTAATTGTAAACTTAATCTAAGAGCACGAACTCGTCGTTGTTTCTCATGATACTTACGACTTAAGGCATCTGCTACTACATTTGCCTTTCATTCATGATATTGAATATCACAGTCGTAGTCACTTAGAATTTCCATCCATCTCCTTTGCCTCATGTTTAATTCTTTTTGCCCAAATATGTATTTTAAACTCTTATGATCTGTATAGACTGTAAACTTACTTCCATACAGATAGTGTCTCCAAATCTTAAGGGCAAAAATTATCGACCCTAATTCTAAGTCATGCGTCGTATAGTTTTCCTCGTGCTTTTTCAATTGCCTTGAAGCATATGCAATTACCTTCTTGCGTTGCATTAGCACACATCCTAATCCTAGTTTTGAAGCACCACAATATACTTCAAAATCTTCTGTCCCTTCTGGTAAGGCAAGAATTGGGGTGTTGGTTAACTTTTGCTTTAAAAATCTTAAAAGCCTCTTCTTGCTTAGGTTCCCATTCAAACTTAACTGTTTTACAGGTTAGCTTAGTTAATGGCACAACTATCTTAGAGAAATCCTTAATAAAGCGCCTATAGTATCCAGCTAAGCCTAGAAAACTTCTAACTTATGTAGCTGATTGCGGGACCTTCCATTTGGTGATCGCTTCTATCTTGGAGGGATCTACGTGAATACCTTCGTAATTCACCATGTGTCCTAAAAATTGCATCTCCTGTAGCCAAAATTCACACTTCGAGAATTTGGCGTAAAGCTTTTCTTTTCTTAACAAAGTTAATAGTGCATGCAGGTGCTCACAATGTTCTTCCTGGCTTTTGGAATAAATAAGTATACCGTCAATAAAGACAATTACAAATTTATCCAAATATGGTTTACAGATTCTATTCATCATGTCCATAAATGCTGCAGGAGCATTTGTTAATCCAAAGGGCATGACTGTAAACTCATAGTGACCATACCTAGTTCTGAAAGCAGTTTTAGGTATGTCTTCTTCTTGTACCTTTAATTGATGATATCCGGAGCGTAAATCTATCTTAGAAAAATATCTAGCCCCCTGAAGTTGATCGAAAAGATCATCAATTCTAGGTAATGGATATCGATTCTTAATTGTAACCTTATTTAATTCCCTATAATCGATACACATTCGCATCAAGCCATCTTTCTTTTTCACAAACAATATTGGTGCTCCCCACGGGGATGAACTAGGTTGTATGAATCTTTTACTGAGCAATTCATTTAATTGCTTTTTCAGTTCCAACATTTCAGTGGGTGCTAATCGGTAGGGTGCTTTTGCTACGGGTGTAGTTCCAGGAATCAAATGAATTCTAAATTCTACCTCCCTATCTGGTGATAATCCTGGTAATTCTTCTGGAAATACATCCGAGTATTCTTATACTATAGGAATTTTCTTAAGTTCCTTACCCTTAGTGCTAATGATTACCGAAATTATATACACTATTCCTTGCTTTCGTTCATAACTAGCAACTTTCATTGCAGAAATGAACTTCATTGATTTACGCGACTTATCCCCTGTAATCATAATTACTTCTCCTGTGGGTGCACGTATTTCTATGGAGTTCTTATCACAAAGGATTCGAGCATGGTTGGCTACTAACCAATCCATTCCTAATAGGACATCGAATCCAGCTAAATTCATGGGTAATAGGTTTGCAGAAAATTTATGACCTGAAAGTTCTATATTTTCTTTTTGCAAAACCGTATCTATATTAACAAAATTCCCGTCTACCGTTTCTACCGTAAAAACTTGACTAAGTTTGGTTAAGGGTAGCTTAAGAGCTTGGCAGAATGAAGTATTTATAAAACTTTGGTTTGCACCAGAGTCAAATAATACTTTTGCATAAACGTTGTGAACTAAGAACGTACCAGCTATTACGTCAAGAATCAGTTCGACTTCCTGCATGATCAATTGGAAGGCTCTTGCGTTCTTCTTATTAGTTCCTTCAGCCGGTTTGACCTTGTTATCTGCCGGTTTGATCAATTTAGGGCATTCTGGCCTAAAATGCCCAGCTTCTCCACAGTTGTAGCGGATCTTTGTTTTCCTTCTGCAATCTTCTTCACGATGTCCTATAGCTTTGCAGAAGTTGCAGGTTTCATTACATTTTCCAAAATGTTTCTTTTTACAGTTCCTGGAGAACGGCGGAGTGGAAGATGGTCCAGTTCCCTTTCTTTTGAAGTTGCTATTATTACCCACACGAAATCCTTGGGTAATTTTCTGAGCCAATTCCTTCTTCCTGTTTTCTTCTCGCGTACGTGCCAGTCCGTCAGTCAGAGTGTTGGCCAATTCTACCACATCATCAATTGTGCGGGGTCTCGCAGCTTTGACAATGTCACGAATCTTGCTAATCAAACCCCAGATATAGCGAGAAATAAGTACCGGTTCTGGCGAAGCAAGAGTAGACACAATTCGAGCGTATTCGAAAAACTTTGAAGTATACCCTCGGCAATCAACATCCACCATTCGGTGGCTCAGGAATTTGTTCGCCATTTGTTCCTTTTCATATTCGGGGCAGAATTTCCTTTCCACCAGACGCTTAAATTCTTCCCAACTCATGGCGTAGGCCATGTCACTTCCCTTAGCTTGTAATAATGTATTCCACCATTCTAATGCTTCTTCCTTGAAAAGGTGAGAAGCATACATAACTTTATCCTCCTCGACACATTTACTTGTTTTAATTACTGCCTCGGTTTTCTCCAACCAATGCAGTGCAGCAGTCGCCCCTTCAGTGCCTGCAAATTCGACAGGTTTACAGGCAAGAAATTCCTTGTAAGTGCAACCAGGCGTTGCAGCTTTCATTCTTTTAAGAATTGGGGCCTGCAATACATCATTATCATTATTATTAATGTTGCCACCTCCATTTATACTATTACTAAAGTTGTCTTCATGAGTATGCTTGCTAGGAATAATTGGTTGAGGTTCAACTGGATTTCGGGCAGCAGCAATGATTGCTGGAATAACATTGGCTATTCCTTGAGCAGCGATGTTTTCTATATCTTGTCTATTCAGAAAATGGTCCTCATTGTTTTGCTCGGATTGGTTAACCTCGTTATCTGGTTCATTACCAGCGTGTTCCATCTGGTAATTAATATATATAACTTATTAGCACAAAATGAATAACAACTAAACATAATAAACAATTGCACATAATCACGTCAACACATATAGCCAAAATTGTCGATTTTTCGACTTCCATATTTTATATATTTTAATATGCATCCGTAGATTACCAGATATGTTACAAAGTTTTATTTTTAGTTATTTTACATAGTTATATTTTTATGTATTATTTATTATTTTATTATTATTAAACACATAGTCACACCACCACAAACGATCCCTTTCAGCTGGCATTTTAGAAACGACTTTCCTTTTCGTCGTACTTCCAGGAGATCCTTTCCCCCACATCTCGAATTCTATTTCCTGCGTCCACCAGCTCCTCGCCATAGTGGCGAAGTTCAGCCAAGTTATCGGTACTCATTGGTGGGTGTAGTGGAGGCTCAGGGTCAAATTGAGGGAAAAAGGTATTAGGGTTATTCAAGAGATTCTGGAATTGCCAGTCAGTTGTCCACCATTCTTCTAGCTCTTCTGGTAGAGGTTGAGGGTGGATAATAAGATCTAGAATGGCAGGTTCCAGATTAACTGGAAAATGTATTTCAGCTGGGTAATTGAAGAGGTTTTCATCGGCAGGTCCGATGAGGTCACTAAGTGCTAGTTTACGATCCAGCTCCTCCCATGATGGCATTTCCTGAGCTTGCCCGGAACTTTCTCCGATCTCTATTCCTTTGCCTTTATCCTTCGGATCCTCAGTCTTTATAACTTTTCATGTCGCTGGTTTCTTCATACGCACACGCCTCCAGCCTACTAGTCTTCTTCTCTTTGTCGGCTTTGGTTTCTCCTGAGGTTGAGCCTGGAACTCCATAGGTTCTTCAGTGTCGGCCAGATAATTGGAAAAGTCTTTGGAAATTTCCATGTCAGCAGAATGGATAGTGATATTCTGAAGAGCTTCAGACAACTCATTCATGCTGTTAGCATATATAAAGAAACATACAAAATTCTAAGTTAAAATTTTGTAAATTAAATTTTCACAGAATCACAGAATAGCAATCAGAAAAATTAAGTATTTCTAAATATTTAATTGGCTTAAATCAGTGGCTCTGATACCACCCTTTTCTGTCACGGCCCCCGGCCCGGTTTTACCCGTTTCAGGAGCCGCGGGACAGAAAACCCGTGGTAATTAATATGTTCGCAGCGGAATTTTAACAGGATCTTTCAAAACTTGAAAATGCCCAATTTATTTTATTTCACAATTTGGGGATAACACCCATAATTTACAATAAAGGTGATTTCACTGAGAAATCCCTGTTTTTACAAAAAAACATGTTTCTTTATTTTATTGAGCCACTTCCTCAAGCTTGTAGTGCTACACGGCACTTTTTCCTGGATCACAGCAGATCACCTGAAACATGTTTTAAAAAGGTTTTATCAGCAGGGAAATACTGGCGAGTCACTCAAGTTACACAAAACGACACATTGTTATAATATACAGTATTAAGGGTGGTTACATTATTTCTATCAACTAATTACCCCAAATCGGTATTTGTCACTCGACTGTATCTGTGACTATGGTCAGATCACCCATTGGCTAACCCGTTGTCCAATGGTGACGGGTATCAAGTAATGTATACAAAACCCCACATACTGGTAGTAATTGAAGATTACAAAGACTTAATCCCTGTAATTATAATCTTGAAAATAAATAGAGTTTGGAAAACAATTTGGTAAAAATAGAATGACTCACATTGCAAGTTTAGACGGGCAGCGTTTAGCCTAATGATTTTAACCTGGTTAACCTAATTCAAATAACAATGCACACGAAAACTAGGTCAGAAACTTAATACAACTTTTACGACAACTCACGAGATCGAAACATTCACGACGAATAACAAAGTATAGCCCAAATACGGGCAGCACTTAAACATCCATCGGACTGGTCTCAATCGATCGGTCATTAAATCGTAGCAGTGATTGAGTTATTACCCTGTTATCGCGGCATAATTTCGTGCTGTGTTTGTGTTTTGAAGTAAACAGACGATATCCCAATGTACGAAACGAGTTTTTACGTCGAACCAACGCCAAAATTTAAGTGCCAATGCCCTGCATTTATACTGGAAAACCGGCGCCGTCGTGTGGCGCGACAGGTACCCTTTTAGCATAGGGTAGTCACGTCTGTTTATAGCCTGGGTGAGTCGACGGTTCAATAAAATTCGATTTCTACAGCGAACTGTTTAGATAATACCAATTAGGGGATACCCCCCCTGAGTTTTAGGGGTCCTGATCCTCGTTCCGATTGTTCTGAAAATTTTAGGGATCATGCCATATTTCTTGGGGGTCTCAATTAGGGTTTCCTAATGGACAAAATAAAATAAGAAATAAATTTTAGCGAGAGTTGTTACATAGATTTCCTCGATTGTTGTCGTCTTTGCAGCCTGAACAAAGTCTGCAACGCAATCCAGAAGAGCACGGATATACTTCTTGATTGTGATATCTAGGGTAGTAACCAGACCAGGGCAGATAATACTCAACTGCTTGAAGCGAGCAGTTAAACCAGCGTTATCTCCGCCATCCTGCTTTATGTACCAGAATTCATCCTCAAGCTTTTGGAGTTCATGGGGAGGACAGAACTCTTGCATCATTATGTTCTTCAACTCGTCCCACGACAATCCGAAAGCCGCGTCGTTTCCTCGTTTGTCCCTCTCGGCCGTCCACCAATCAAGAGCGAAGGATTGGAAGACGCCGGTTAGCATTGACGGTGCACAAGTTTTCTGGACAGCCACTCTGGCGCAGGGTGACTTCGATAGAATTAAACCATTGAAATATGGCCGTAGGACCATCTTCGCCGGTAAACTCTTTTGGTTCGCAGGCTTTGAACTGCTTGAAGCTAAAAGCGGCCTTAGGAGTATCAGTCATGGACTCTTCCGAGGACTTGCTTGCATTCTCGTTCAGTTCACTGATGATTTATGGGATGACTTTAGCCATTTGCTTAGAGACGAGAGCGGCGATGCATTTGTCATCATGGTTTCGGTGAGCGGCTCGGGAGTGGAATGATCCAAACGACGACATTGTCTGCAACAGACATCGCCATAAGACTCAAACACAATTTTGATAAACCCTAGTATAGTCTAGCGATTCACCATAAAGCTCAGGAACACATCGATTCACCAAATCACGTAGGACATAATCACATAAGCACATAAACACATAAGCACATAGGCACATAAGCACATAAGCTAACCTAAACACATATCTTGCAAGTATTCACCTATCCTTCACAGCACGTATATCGATTAAGTATAGCGATTGCGAATAATGACCAGCGATTTGTCAGCGGTGTGAGGTAGAAGTGCAGTGCGAGTTGTGCGTGATAATCAAGCGAATAGCGAAAAGCGAGTAGATCACCAAATTCGAACATATAAACACAAAAAAATCACATAAAATTGATCATAAAAGCGATAAATCATAGAGTTGGAGACGACAAAACCCAGAATCAAACACATAAAATCGAAAAGATTGTCTCGGGTGTCTTTAGACGTTGACTTCCCAAAGTGATTCGACTATTCACAAGGACTCGTAAGTGCATACTTTGGTCTTTTGGACTGTGCTCTCGCTTCTATTTGAGCGATTGGCACGCATCCTTCCAGCTACGGTGTGACCTCAAGTTGTTGGAGTCCGTCGATACTTTGGTGAGAGTCTTCCAAAACCAATAGCATAGAGCGGAACGGGTCATCAAGGTTCGGGTTTCACCACTGACTTAACGACTACATCCCTGTTTGTGCGATAAAATCATGAGATAGATAAGGAGATTTGCGTCGAAGTATGTATTTCACTCCTGGTTCAATGCAAACTTTCTTGTTTATAGTAAAAATAGCAATTCGAACGAATAATCTGGTCGAGAGTTTGCGGTTTTCACACCTATTCTTAACCAAATCATCCATTTTGTGTGTGTAATCAGCCTTAGGAAAGGTTGATCTTGCACAGAACTGTAGTATGCGATGTTCGCGCAAGTGTGTAGTGCACAGCGAGTTCGAGTGAGAAATAGCGAGTAAGCTCGTACAAAACCCATAACAGGTATGCACAAGTCGGTCTGTTGGTACTTAGACTATAGACTAGGTCGTTCCTAAGACACCGACCCGGACTAGGTTGGGTCTCGCCTAATTCCCTATAGTTATGGCTCTGATACCAATCTGTCACACCACAACCGGTGACGGAAACATCGGGGCATGGCACTGAGCGAAACAGATTGTCCAAGAGAAATTCCATAACGACTACTTTACCGAATAGTTAATATTATGTCCCATACCATAACCTATTAAGCAATTCAGTTATTACAGACAACGATATCTCAAAGATGAATAACATATTCTGACAACTCAGATTTAAATAAAAATAAATTGTCTTTGTTGGTTTCTAGACTCTCCTAAGCTTGATTCCATCAAATAGCAAGCAAGAATCCTAAGCAATCAAACACCTGTCACATACGTTAAAATATAGGTCAATACACATAGTGTAAAGGTGAGCATACAAGTTTAATAGTAATAGTAGAGTTCGAAATTGTTTACGCGTAACCAGCATGTATCATGTATAATGCGAAGCTAGTAAGTTATCGACAATGAAATATGCACAGACTAGACAACGAGTTGTAGAATGCGCAACACATATCACCACTGCGACATGTGAGAGGTAACCTTAACAACCCCTGCCCACGACAGGTGCTGAGTCCAAACAAATAGTACTATCGTTGCTAAGGCGTCATGCAACAATCACTGTGTTAACATAACATACAAGCATTCATCGAGTAACACGTATCATGCAATAATGGTCAGCGTATAAATAGTGTTTGCGTTGTGTGATTGATGTGATTTAGAATAAGTAACGTATGTAACACCCAAAAGTGCATAAAGCAAAAATGGATCGAGTATACTCACTGCGATGGAAATGGATTGAAGGGAGCGCTAGGGTGATTAACCTGAACAGTTAATGATAACATAAGCGAAGAGCGGTACGTAAAGTGGTGAAAAGTGACCAAGTGTCGAACGGTAATCCGATCGGATGGCAATCTGATCAGATGGTCATTCGATCGGATGTCAATCCGTTCGGATGGTCATCCGATCAGATGGCCATCCGATCGGATGGCCATTCGGTCGGATTGACATTCGTTTGGTAAGGATGTGTTTGAGTATGATGGCTTTGAAGTTTTCGTTGTAGCATTTTGAAAACAGAGAAGCATCTCTACTCTCCAGGTCGATCGATTGAACGGTCGTTTGATCGGATAGCTATCCGATTGGCAGGACACTTAGTGAGAACAAGTTCACAGCAGGATGGTCACTCGATCGGATAGCAATCCGATCGGATAGCAATCCGTTGAACATGTTGAAAATTGTTCAAGTGTTGAACCTTAAGTGCAATCCGATCGGATTGTAGTTCGATCGGATGGCAATCCGATCGGACGGCAATCCGTCCCAACGCATCTGATCATTATGAACTTGATTATTTTGAAAGTTTGTGGTTTGTTCGAGACGGTTTGATAACGTACTAAACAACAGAACCTCGTCAAGTCCCAAGTCATCTGATCGAACAGGAATCACCCAAATCCGACCAGTTTACTGGTTCGTGATGGTTGTTCCCGAAATTGGTTGTCTCCTTGATAGAAACCAGATCTTGAACCAACTCATCACTAGGAAAGAGTAGAAGATCAGAAGGAAAGAGTAGAAGATCAGAACGAGCTCCGATTCTATCGGTTTTGAGTGCATTGAGTGTAAAAGAGTTGAAAGAAAGTTGGAAAACCATCTTTCAATCCTTTCAACCTTGAAAATGTTTAGATCTATGCAAAATCATTGTTTATTCAAGTGGAAATCCTTCAGATCTAAGTTGTTCTTGGTGGAATGAAGCCAAATCTTGAAGTTCATAAGAACTCCATGATGACATTACCCTAGAACACCTCAAATCGGTTGATAAGATTCAAAGGTGAAAAAGATGAAGGAGTGCGTGTAGATCATAGAAGTACAAGATTTGAGTTGAAAACTTACAAGAATCGTGAGAAATCGAGAGAAAAGAGGGCTTGAGTGCGGCTGGTCGAATGAGAGAGCTGTCACATCACAAGTGATGTGACAGGAGGGTATTTATAGGGTTTCCAAAAGAGGAAAGTGCACAAGTGTCGGATTGGCCACCGATTGGATGGCGGTTCGATCGGATGGAAATCCGATCAGATGGCAATCCGATCGGATGGCCACTCGATCGGTTGGCCATTCGATCCAGGTTTCCGGCGTGTTGAGTTTTGTCGTTTCGGTTCGCGTGTTGAGCGTTGCGATGCTATTCGAGCGAGCGATGCGATAGTATTACCCATTAGTTACACAAATAACCTAACTACTATATCTAACATACAATCACTATAAATAACTTCTGGTTAGCGTTTGCGATTAGATTGCGATAGAATTGCGATTGCGATTGCGATTAAACTCCTCAACATAAACATAACACGCACAAGTAACACATAATAGCACACGCACGTAAAACAATATCCAGAACACATAATTCGAGTTGCGGTGCAATAGCGATGTGATTAGCGATAAGTCAATTAGCGATAAACATGCGATTAAACATCGATTATTAATAGATACTCCACATAATACAACTAAAACAAATAAATAATATAATTCGATTACAAGTCAAAAGTACGAGTTGATGGTCAAGCAAGGAGTGACAGATCGCAATTAGCAATCTTTTCTTCCTTTGAATTTGACTTTGACTTGTACTTTGACTTTCCCAAAAAGCGGGTTGTTACAATAAAAGGATGATTATGTTAAAGATCAAGAGATCATCCTTATGTTTAAGCATGAACTTGAAGTATAAATTGTTTTCTTGAAGTATGATGATCAAAGTGTGAAATGAGAATTGTAAACATATGATTTCAAGAATATTTTTCAAGAAACCAAGTTAAAAATGCAAGATTTACATAAACTTGGTTCTTAAAGAGATTAACCACATTTTTAGTGGTTAATAAAGTGTAGAAATATATATTTAACAAGAAAAAACTCAAGAAGAAATATTTTTAGAAAATCACTTTATAAGTTATGAAGATCTAACATATTCAAGAATGATATTTTTAAATAAATAACCACACTTTAAAGGGTAACTAAGCTTACTAAATACACTAGTAAGTTACTACAAATTTTTATAAATTTTCAAGTTCATGAAGTAGTGATTAATGCTTGATTTATGGCACTTGGTAAGTATTGTTTGGATTATTGTTGACTGTGATGATTTATAAAAGAAAGTGATATGCTTTGAAAGCATGGAAACCTCCATTTTTAAGGAGAAACTATGGTAAAATTTTTCTAAAAATATAACACTTAGAAAAATTATTTTTAAACAAATAATTACAAGTATATTTTAACCCATGAAATTTTATATAAAGTTTGCCATAATTTTTGTCACAAGATTATAAATATTGGAGGTTGGTTTTGTAAATAAAAGTGACTAAATATGTATTTAGGAAATATATATTTAGATGTCACCATGTGTGTGATTATTTGTATATTGTGTGTATTAATTATATTATTTTAGGGCTTGAAATAATATAACTCACCAAAATACCAAGAAATTACAATCCAAAATACTACCAAAATTCCAAGAAATAAATACATAATTTATACCCAAAATATTGGTGAAACCGAACAAGGAATATAACTCACAAAAATATTCCGGAAATAAATTCATAATTATATTTTGGTAATTAGTATTTTGGACACCAAGGAAACAAAAATATGATTCTTACAATAATTACAAAATACATCATATTTTTTACAAGGAGAAAATATATTATTTTTGGGTAAGTAAAAATATATATTTTCTTGGAATTATTAGAAGATATGTTATTTTTGGGAGAAAATATATATTTTCTTAAATAAACTTTGGACATATTATTTTGGGTGAAAAATAGATTTATACATATATTTTCTAAGTTAGACTTGAAAATATATTATTTTTTGAGACTTATATGAAAGTTTAAAATATTTTTGCCTAGGAAAAATTATAAATAATTTTTCTATGGAATATTACTTAAAATATATTGATGTATTTTTTTATTAGAAATATTATTCCGTAAAAGTTAATACAAAGATTAAGTATAAGAATACTTAATAAACACAATAAAATACGTATTCTCGTACGTACAAATACACACCGGAATACGCCATCGATACTTGGCAAAAATATAGAAGGATAAGAATACGAATACAAATACACCCATCCTTGGGAGGTTATACAAGTACAAATACATAAACTTGACAAGTTAAAATGTATTATTTTAACTAATATTCCAAAATTCATAAATATAATTTAAGTTAAAATATTTATTATTTTAACAAATAATTATATAACTTGGAATAATATTGAGGACACATAGAAACGTGACTCAAAGACACTAATTAATACCAAGTCAAGGCACGACCCGCTCGTCTAATAGACCGTAGTACGTTGTAGGTAGTCGTTCACACTAGTAGCAGTTTGAGTTACGTCGGATTGAAGAACGCAAAACAGTGAGTTTATGTCCCCCTTTTTCTCTTAACTGTTTTTGGTTTTATAACTCTCGGGGGTGGAATACATGTTACGAATGTTTAAATGGTATGATTTGGCTGTGAAATGAACTAAAAGATCATGTGAGCATAAATTGAATTTGAAATGCCATTAACTCTCATAAGAAATATGGACGAAGGTTAGATCTAACGGGTACGGCCTAGCCCCACTCATGGTCCTTATGTGACCACTTGAGTGCTTTGGTGTCCCAGTCGAGGTAATTCGACAACGGTCAAGGGTAATTTGACACAGTCAAGGTGAATTTGACTCAGTCGAGGGGAAATTCGACACAGTCGAGGGAAATCGACGAGGGTATAAGCCTACTCATTTTGAGTGCTCCCTATGTCTTCACATACATTAATGTCTTTGCAAAACATTAATTTGATCTGTTCATAGATGCTTTTCATACCTGTTTTCAAAAGGAGTCTCTCAAATGTTTACAAGCTTATCAGTACTCATACAAAACGCATGAACTCGCTCAACTTTTGTTGATGTTTTTCCAAATTACATGTATTTCAGGTAACAAGTTGGATCTTGGACACAGGTGTTGTTTCTAGAAGTAAATTCCAAGTTAGATGTCATCCACTTTTGTTGGTTTGTAACTTAGTCAAAGGTTGTGTTGTTTGAAACTTAAATGACCAGTGTTTGTAATATTTTAAACTTAATGAATGGATGAACATCGTTTTGATCATATAGTTGTTTATTATGATTGAATGCAATGATATTGAACAAGTCACACATCATACGCTTCCGCAAAATTCAGGGTGTGACACATAACTAGTATATGATAACATGCTTATAAATAGGAATGATGCGCCTAATAAAGTAGGGTGTTCAAAGGAAATTAAGTGAATGTGTATGCACATGATGTGATTTAATGTGGAAACCGTAGCTAAATATGGTTAGATACACGTAGACTAGTATGTAAAGAATTATAGACATAGAAGATATGATTAGGATTTGTTAAATAATATGTGTGTATGTAAGATTTTGGGTAGGGAGGTATGTAAGTTTGTAGTAGGCTTTATTGTACACGAAAGAGTTGGAATAGACAATATGGATGCGTGTTATTAAACCATACATTTCTGAATGAATGAGACTTGTACATTGATATGTACGGTGTCAATATATATATATATATATATATATATATGAGTATTGACGATGCTAACCTGTCACACCCCAACCGATGGCGGAAACATCGGGATGAGACGAAGTGTGTATAGATTGCTAGAGACTTCATAACACTATGTGACAATATTTAATTAAATTCAAATTTCATTGCAAGTGCTAAATTGTCATACAATAATCAAAACAAGATACAACATTGTTTCAACAAATAACATAACATTAAAAGATAAATGAATTAAAGGTGTGTATCTAGTCCACCCTATACTTGTTTCATCTTTCAACATACTTCAACAATTTAACCTGCAACATGTATTAAAATAGAGTTTCAATGCAAGGGCAAAGGCGAGTATACAAGTTTGTTTACATAGCATATTAGAATAAAAACTCAAATCCAACATGATTCATAATATGTGATTACTAGTATGCAATTTTGTCGTACAATATGATCAAACCCTAGAATACAACGCATAAAATAGCCTAATCCCAATAGTTTAGCGGGGTGGTAATGTTTAACTTAACAATACCCAATAGAATAGCGGGCGAGGCGTTAATCCTATAGCGCTATAATTGTTAAGGTGGGCGAGCAAAGTTAATGAGCATATAACGTTCCAAATCGTTCACATAGCATACGAGAATAACAAGTAAGTCACATTAGTTTCATGCTTGATCAAGGATTGAGTATGTTTAGTTTAAAAGTTGTTTTCATAGTTATACATGTTGCATCCCAAAGTGTAAAGGGGAAAAAGGGATCGAGTATACTCACGGTGGTTGCAAGCTTTCCTACTTGAAATCCCGCGAGTGAGTTGGTGGATGGATTAGTTTGGAGCACCTAGTCCTTCTACATGAGGAAACATAGGTGTGTGAGTTTGGCGTTTAACGGAAGATTATAAATTTGGAGTTTAACATAACATAAAGTATGATACTAAAAATAATCATCTTTAACTTATAACACTTATATGACACTATGTAACCACTAGGGTTATATTGTATTTCATGGGTAGTACACCCATTAGAATCATATCAAGGTTTTAAAGTCTTAGATGATATTCTACTACTTTAACATATAAACACAAGTTCAACATTAAAGGTTTGATTGAGTATATATACATATCTAGGTTACATAATATTTAGTCCAATAATTCATGTAGGAGGTAGAAGATTAGGATCTTCATTTAGGCACCTCGAGTTATCATGGAAGTCATGCATGGGGTAGGAAGAACAAGCTTCCGTTTAGGAACCCCTTGAATGTTCACCACTTCACTTGATGTAAAAACAACCAAGGAGGGTCAAGAACTATGATTAATACAAGTATGTAAATGAACTAAGCTAAGAGAAATCATCAAATCATGTGAGGATTGTATGTAGGACAACCCAAGTTGTTCCATAATCACTCATTCATCAAGATCTAAGCTTGACATGATTTGTGGGTTAAATACCCTACAGAAAGTTTATGAGGTTTAATCCTCTGATTTTAAGTGTCTCAACCTTGTTTTTAAGCCCAACTAATCATTCATTTGATTATGAGCATTAGGACATAGGTTTGAGATGAGAAAACTCAAGTTTGACAAGTTTTGAAAGAGTTTAAAACATAACAGAAAGTTTATGGACATTTTCAGGGCAATTCCAGGTCTGATTTCTCCAAGGAGAGATCAAGGAATCAAACCCTATGATTATCCAAACAAGTAGGGAGAAGAATCAAGTGATTTGGTTGAGAAATGAGCAAGTTATACTCACTTTAGTACAAGAGTATGAATCTGCCCGAATTTCTGAAATTTGCAAGAGATTTGAGAGTGATTTAGAGAAGATTAAAGAGTTGTGAAAGTGTGAAATGGCTTGGAGAAGGGTTGTATTTATAGGGGAAGAGGTTAGGGATGATTGGAGGTGATTAGAGGTGGATTAGAGCTGATTGGAGAGGGCAAGAAAGTGGGATTTCGTGCAAAAACGCGGGCTGCTGCGAATTCTGTCCGCCCAGACACCCCTTACGGACCGTAAGTGTAGAGGCTTACGGTCCGTAAGCCTGGACCAGAAGCACAAAATTTTTATTTTATGTTATTTCAATTTGTAACTCGTCCCCAAGTTAAAAGTTACGGGTTTTGGGATTATTTTAAGGTTATAAGGTATAAGTAACATGTTCCAAAAGTTATGTGAGTGTCCAATTGAATATGATTAAGTATAAGTTTCGTATAAAACATAAATGTCACGAGTGTAATAGTTTATCATAAGTTTTCAAACATCTCAAATAAACACCAAATTGTTTCTCAAATTAAGCGTACAAACATGTATAGAGTATGTATATCACGAGTTTTGAATAATTGCAAGTTTAGCACTTAGTTTCCAAGAATAATGATCAATCATCAATTGGTTTACAAAATCGAACATACGAGCATATATAGAGTGTGCATAACATATTTGTAACAAAATACGAGTTTTATTAATGATCCAAGTCTCGGTTTTACAATGATTACAAAGAAAGAACGATTACAAGAATACAAGGTTTCCAAAAATAGAAATACGAACAAAACTTTCTATAAATGGAAAGTACAAAAGAGTCGGGTGTTACATAACCGAGTTGCTTTTGAGAATGAAATGAAGTGCAGATGCATTATTGTTGACTGATTGAAAGTTAGACTACGGGATGAAGTGCTTGAACTCAAAAGGATAATTGAATAGAATCTTAACGAGAATAGAACACGACGCGATCAAATAGTATACAATTCAGATTATACAAAATATCATGTCACTAAGTACTAATGATGTGAACGTATGTGGTGATTACAGGTTGCACAGAATCACGGATCATTATCATGAGTTGTAAGCGATTGAAGATCGAGTCATATCATAGATTGTACGGGGATGTATGATTATGTAATTCAGCAAACATAAGTTGTGTTTTACTTCCTAAATGAGAACGGAGATTGTGTTTATTGTAAAAATGTTATTTTAAAATGGACCTTCAAGTATGTCAAGACGTTTATAAAGAAAGAAATTTTAAGGCTCGTATTTCCATTGCGTCTTTGTGTTTAAAACGTGTTAGGGTCTTACAACAGACCCATCCACCTTATCATAAGTTTCTTTTAACTCGTCCCATACATCATAAGTAAGCTTAGAAAACACATATCCCATATAAAGATCTTCACTAATAGAATTTAAGATCCAAGTAAGCACAACAGATTTACACCTATCCTATTGCCTAGCAAGAATTTCATTCTCTTGAGATTTTACACAAGTCTTATCTATAAAACCCCATTTATTTTTAACTTGTAAAAACAAGAATCATGGTGTTAGACCACAAAGTATAATTCTCAATACCTTTATATAGACATTATAGTAAGACTACCAGAATAAAAAACATTGAAATACAATAGATCACTATCATCCAACTTACTTATCAAAGTTTCACTAGATCTTGCATCACCCATGATGCCCAGACAAACAACGCAAATAACCAAACAGAGCACATAGATTTATCCAAAAAAAATCAATCAACAACGGTGAAGCCACATCAGTGTTGTTATCGTTGGTTCGTCACTCTCAGGTGCCAACACAAGTCTTAACATGGGAGACCTTAGACCTAGACCAACCCTACATTCTATAACATGGGATAGCTCTCCATGTTGTCAAATCCCAAATACTAACCCTAATAAATGCAAAAGTCCTTAAAAATGCAAATGAAAGAAATCAGAAAGATCTCACCGAGAGGGGGCCCAAGTTAGGGTTTGCCAATCAATAACTCACTTGTCCTTCACTCGGGCTTACTTAACTATGAGGCAGAAGAAGAAGATTTAAGAATCCACAAGTTCCGATCTCTGACAATCTTGATATGAGATTACTCACCAAGATTTCAACACACAAAGATCTAGATCCAGATCCACAAAATTCACTAGTCTTCAATCAAACCCTAAGAACACATCAGAAACCCTAGATCGGATTTAACCATAACAAAAACAACCATAAACACCAGATAAACGAGAACTAGACCTTCAGCTCCAATACCATGTCACAAGACATGATACTCATCGCAAATCAACACAAACACAACAAGATACCCAAACCAAATGGATTAACCCTGAAACTTATTTGAGAATGATTGCAAGCAAATTTAAACACTCTACACTAACACCAAAGATTATCAACACAATAATGTCTTAAACAAGATCTACGATCAATCTTACACAAGAAGCAGATTCAAGGTGAATCTGATAACGACTCATATGAAACCCTAATATCTAAATGTAGAGAGAGAAACCTAAAGTGTGTGTGAAAATATATGAGATGAATGAGCTGACACGGAACTCCACTCCTTTTATAGTAAAGCCCGATCTTGACCCGCTTTTGACCCGCATATACCCTGAACCTACGACCCAGCTGCTTCATGCCTAGCCTATGTTGCCTGACCCGACGCTCCTCCAAGCCCCACAACATAAAATCACCCCAACACACGAAACACACAAACAAAAAATATAAGAAAAATAATAAAAAGGATAATGAAATGAAATTAAATTATTATTTAGAGTAAAGTACACGGATGGTCCCTATAGTTAATCAAAATTTTGAATTTAATCCCTAGCTTTTTTAAAGTACACGGATGGTCCATGTGGTTTGCACTTTGTAACGCATTTAGTCCCCAACTTTTGCCAAAAGTACTGGGATGGTCCTTGTGGTTTGCACTTTATAACGCATTTTGTCACTAAACATTGGGAACTAAATGCGTTATAAAGTGCAAACCACATGGATCATCATTGTATTTAAAGGAAAAGTTGAAACTAAATACGTTACAAAGTGCAAACTATACGGACCGTATGTATACTTTTGAAAAAGTTAGGACTAATTTTAAAATTTTGATCAACCACAAATATGATTTCTAATTATTTATAAAGTGTTTTGTAAAGGCCTGGTCTATTCGCACACTGAAGGGGTAAGGTCCCAAAAACCTCGAAAAGAGGATTCGAGACCATACCACAAACCAACCTTTCTAACCTTTTTGGTCTTACAGAAGGAAGAAAGCAATCAGTAATGTATAGTCGCGCGCCCAAAGGAAAGCATGAATCCTTGCGCCTTCTCCCGTTTACAAAGGATTAAAAACCTTTACTTCCGCCTAAATATCCAGACTTGGATATTATTTTACCCAGACTTGGGATTTATTCGTCTGTGTCCACACAGCAAGGTGTCACACCAGATTACAGCAGTAATCTTCTAGAAAGAAATACAATCGTGCACCACCCAGACGGTTATAACCGTCTGGACACGTGTCATCACCACAGACAACCCTAGAATCACAACGAAGGCATGCAATTGGAGAGTAATCTCCAATTAATCACTTTCCACGTGGCGATTCCCCAGCCATAGATCAAACCACGATCCGTGTGCATTCACATCGGATCGAGGCTAATTGACGTCAGATCAAAGAACTCAAACGGAAGAAAAAATAACCGCTACGGCGTTAGCATTTTCCGTTATCTTTTCAATAACAGGTTTTCCCTCCCAAACTCCCGGTTATAAATAAGAGAACTGTTCAGGTATAAACTCAGATCACTCTCACTTCCCAAATACTTATCTTCTCCATTACCAATACTTATTCTCACGCCGGAGTCGGGTCAAGGAGAGAACCTTCTTCTCCCCTTGACGAGACTAACGGTGTTCTTTTTTGCAGAACCATCGGAGAGGAAATTCCATTGCAACTGAATCAACCGAGAGAGAGCTAACCCCTTTTATGCAGATTCAAACCCCCTAACTATCTCGGTTCCGACCATTTAGTTAGTGTTTCTTCATTGGCGCCCACCGGTTTCTCAGTTTTTCTAGTTTCTATCTCGTTCGATTCAGTTCATTCCATTTTCTGTTTTTGCACATGGCAGAAAATTCGTCATCTCACCGGCAACCTGGTCCTCGACCAAACGTCGGAAACAATTTACAACTAAAAGAATCTCCAGAACATTGGTTTAGCAGATGCCAAGCTGCTTTAAACACAATCGTTATTCAAATCGCCAGATCCGATTTGTTAAACATCAGATCTGGAAAAGAAATTAATACCACAGTATTGGACCCACCAACACCACATAGGGGGGACATCCAATCCAGCCAATATAGCAGTTATCAAAAACAAATACACATGATTCAGGGAGGTCCATCACGAAGACCAAATAAACGAAACTATGATCAACATTGGAGAGAACAACAAGTCGTGTTCCCTGTTGTTCCTGGGGGCCCTCAGGAAGAACGACCAGTGATTATCACTGGTATTTTCGGTCATTACCGAACCGACTATATGTTCATAGATCCGGGAAGCTCGATGGACATCATATACGAACAGTGCTTTAAACAACTCGATCCAGAAGATAAAGCACGTCTAGAGCCGGTCGATTTTCCTCTCACCGGATTCTGTAATGAAGCTGTATTCCCATTAGGGCAAATTGTTTTCCCGGTGACCTTATCTGATGGCGAGCACTCACGAACAGTTACAGTCAATTTCATGGTCATGCCGGCAACATCACGTCATGATGTCTTGTTCGGGAGAAGGTCACAAAGGGAATTTAGCATGATCACTTCCATTCCACATACTGCTTGCGGATTTCCGACAGAGACTGGAGTTGCAATACTCTATTCAAGCAAAGAAGTCATGTTCGTAGACGACGAACCACCAGCAAAGGTAGTCAAACCTTCGGCACCAAATGAACCAGAGAAATGGGTTCTAAACAACGAGTACCCAGAGCAGACCATTCTGCTAGGACCAGCCATTTCACCAGCAACACGTATACAACTGAAAGAATTATTGTCTAACAACAAAGATATATTTGCCTGGTGCCCAGCAGACATGACTGGAGTCCCACGCGACATCGCACAACATTGTCTAAACATCAAACCATCAGTAGAACCTGTTGCTCAGGGGAGGCGCAGTTTCAGTAAAGAAAAAGCAAAAGCAATGGACGAGCAAGTAGCAGAGTTACTTAATGCGGGAATCTTGCGCGAAGTAAAATACCATACATGGGTAGCCAACCCAGTGATGGTACAAAAACATAGCGGCGGGTGGAGAATATGCGTCGACTTCAAAGACCTGAATAAAGCATGCCCAAAAGATTGCTACGCGCTTCCAGAGATAGACAAGAAAGTCGACTCTCTAGCATCATTCAGATGGAAATGTTTTCTTGACTGTTACAAGGGTTATCATCAGGTCCAGATGAAAGAAGAAGACGAAGACAAAACAGCGTTCCGCACAGATAAAGGCATTTTCTGTTATACCAAAATGCCGTTCGGCCTGCGCAACGCAGGCGCAACTTATCAACGCCTAATGGACACAATTTTCAAAGATGATATTGGCAAGACTGTCGAGGTATACATGGATGACCTCGTCATCATGAGCCACGAGGAAGGCATAATGCTTGACAATATTCAGCGCACATTCGACTCCTTGCGCAGCGTAAGCCTAAAACTCAACCCAACTAAATGCTCCTTCGGCATGGAAGAAGGAAAATTTTTGGGATTCATCGTCACAAAAGATGGTTTTAAAGTAAATCCAGAAAAAGTGCAGGCTATTCAGCTAATGCCGTCACCCGCAACAGTTAAAGAAATGCAAAGGCTCGCCGGACGCCTAGCGACTTTAAACAGATTTTTGGCTAATCACGCAGCAAAGTCTTATCCATTCATCAGTACGCTACGAAACTGCGCAAAGAAAACTGACTTTCAGTGGACTTCTAAAGCGGAAACCGCATTCAAACAAATGAAAGAATGTTTAATTCAGCTGCCAACACTGACAGCCCCAAAAGAAAAAGAGCCACTGATTTTATATCTATCTGCCGCGGAAGTAGCAGTTGGTGCTGTATTAATGGTAGAACGCGAGAACATCCAAACGCCAATCTATTACATCAGCAAAATGCTCACCGGCCCAGAAACTCGGTACTCAATGATAGAAAAGCTAGTCCTAGCACTAGTACATGCATCCTGACGCTTACGCAGGTATTTCTCGGGTCACGTCATCACAGTTCTTACCAATTACCACTTAGGCCAGATCTTATCCAAACCCGACGTGGCGGGACGACTGGCCAAATGGGCAATTGAACTGGGAGGCTACAACATTTTTTACAAGCCAAGACCCGCAATCAAAGGGCAAGTTCTAGCAGACTTTACCACTGAAGTTCCTATCAATAAAATACAAGAATGTGAGGCAATCCAGAACCCAACACCTGTTTTCGACGACAGAGTCTGGACCTTACACACAGATGGTGCCTCCAATGACGATGGAGCAGGAGCAGGTCTCCGATTAATCAGCCCAGACAACCATGAGCTCACGTATGCTATACGCTTAGATTTCAAAAGTACGAATAACGAAGCCGAGTATGAAGCCTTCTTGGCAGGTCTCCGCCTAGCGTTAAAAATGGGGGCAAGAAATCTTGAAGCCAATGTTGATTCAAAACTGGTAGCTGAGCAAGTTAATGGCAATTACGATGCAAAAGAAGCTATGGCGTTGTACCTTGAACAAGCCCGGATGTTAATCAGCCAATTTCAAACATTCAAAGTTAATCACATAAACAGAAGCGAGAACAAACATGCTGACGCACTAAGCAAGTTAGCCGCTACCAGCTTTAAGCACCTAGCAAAGGAGGTACGCATAGAGGTATTATCCAATCCTTCCATTCATCTCAAGCAAGTAAGTGTTATAGAAATGGGAGATCCGTCCTGGATGTCTCCAATTATCTTGTACCTTCAACACGGGAAACTTCCGGAAGGAAAAGCAGAAGCTCGAAAAATACAACACAAAGCAATAAATTACGAAATGGCGGATGGCGTCCTTTACTGAAAATCATTCATGGGCCCATTACTACGCTGCGTAGATAAAACAGACGCGCAATACCTTATCAGAGAAATCCACGAGGGATTATGCGGGATACACGCGGGACCGCGCATGGTCGTGGCAAAAATAATGAGCGCCGGATATTACTGGCCAGGAATGCACATGGATGCAGTCGATCTATTAAGAAGATGCGAGGCATGTCAACGCCACGCACCAAAGACACTCCGACCCAAAAACCCGCTAATTCCCGTTACCTCCGACTGGCCATTTCAACAGTGGGGCATCGACCTTGTTGGGCCATTTCCTGACGCGCCAGGTGCAGTAAAGTTCATCATCGTCGCGGTAGATTACTTCACAAAATGGGTGGAAGCAAAAGCCCTGGCCTCAACAACAGTAATGGTAATCCGCAAATTTATATGGGAACATATAATTTGCAGATTTGGATTACCATTGCGCATTATTTCCGACAATGGTACAAATTTCGCAGCAGACGATCTCCAAAAGTGGTTCAAAGAAATGAAGATCGAGCATAACTTTGCGTCCGTTGCGCATCCTCAGGCAAACGGACAGGTAGAAAGTGTAAACAAACAGATCGTTGACGGCATAAAAGCGCGACTCGGGACAGCGCGCAGAGGGTGGGTTGACGAACTTCCCAGCATCCTCTGGGCGCATCGCACAATGCCAAAGACTAGCACCGGCGAGACTCCGTTCAGTCTAGTCTATGGATCTGAGGCCGTCATCCCAGCCGAGATAGGTTTACCATCACCGCGCATGATAGCCATGGAAACACAGAACAATGAACAAGAGCGAAGAATGGATTTGGATCTTTTGGAAGAAAGGCGTGAGAACGCCGCGATAACAGAAGCAAGGTACAAATCCAAGCTCGAGAAATATTACAATGCGCGCGTCCGCGTTTGCACTTTTGTTCCTGGTGATTTCGTCTTGCGCGATAACGAAGCTTCCAACGCTGAGAAGCCGGGCAAATTAGCGCCAAGATGGGAGGGACCGTACGTCATTAACGAGGTCCTAGGCAAGGGAGCATACACCCTAAAAAGGATCGATGGGACCCTAGTCCCTCGCACCTGGAACGCACAACAGTTGCGCAGGTGTTACATATGAATTAAGCCTTCAAAAGCGGAAAGAACATACAGGCAATGTATTTCTTTATTATCTCCAGTATTACAAGCCTTGCGCTCTTATCAATACAAACATCATTTTTACTTATCTCACTGTTTATTACAAATTGCATGTAATTTCTTTGGTTCGCGCGAAAACAATATGGTCAAACATTGTATACCTCATGAACAGTCTAAAAACAAGGCAAGCCGTTAGGCCTTTTAGACAAACGTTCAAACATGAGCACAATACCATCTCTCATTCGCCTTACCTATCCAAAAGCAATTGAAAGACATGCAACATATTGTAATCCGAACACGTAAGAAGTAAAAAATTGTCAATATACATATCATCAAGTGTAATAACACACTTCATAAACAAGATCATGACAATGATCTTCAAAATTTTAGTTCCAGAAACTAAAATATCCACAAAAAAAAAAAAAAAAAGAGGTTATGCTAACAGACTAGGGTAAACAATCAAAAGAAGGGATGAAACAACCCCTAAACCTAACCAACAACAGTTTCGTCTTCAACATCCACTTCCCCCGGGGGTCTTTTCCGACGATGGTATACCAACCGGCAATCTTCCCTCCGAATCATCGAAAAACGAGCAATGAGGCCATCTGCATCCAGCACAACACCACTGTTAGCAACAACTTCCCCTTGCTGGAAAACCTTATCATCAGAACAAACCACCATAGAAGGATCATCAAGGACAGAGTCCTCTCCGGTAGCCACCAAGGGTGGAGAGTTAGCAAGTAACAAAAGAGCTTCAGCAGCTTCTCGAATCCTTAAGATATCTGAAAGACGCCGGGAACGAACGGTACTTTTTCCCTTCATCTTCTCCAAGTTAATGATAAAAAGGCATCCCAATACATATATATACAAAAACTCAACCTCGGAAAACGGGAACCCTGCTCATCACTAGTTGTCAGAATTATGTCACATCCGAACGGCGCTACAGGAACCAGGGTCATATCCTCATAAATGAGGTCTGACAAGCGCCACTACGAGTTTCAAGACAAAGAGAAAAATACCCATTCTTACTGCCAGTTGACGTCATCACGTGTCAGAGCATGATTACAAAGATTTTTTCCTTTTTCCAACAAGATAAATCTTCTCATAGAAGCTTTCTTATTTTGACGCGCCCAAAAACATTCCCCTCTCATAAGTCCAGTGCTCCACTTACTTGCATAAGTACAACACTAGACTAGGGGGACTTGAAGGGGTAAGGTCCCAAAAACCTCGAAAAGAGGATTCGAGACCATACCACAAACCAACCTTTCTAACCTTTTAAACCTTGCGCGGCCGCGCACTGGTCTTACAGAAGGAAGAAAGCAATCAGTAATGTATAGTCGCGCGCCCAAAGGAAAGCATGAATCCTTGCGCCTTCTCCCGTTTACAAAGGATTAAAAACCTTTACTTCCGCCTAAATATCCAGACTTGGATATTATTTTACCCAGACTTGGGATTTATTCGTCTGTGTCCACACAGCAAGGTGTCACACCAGATTACAGCAGTAATCTTCTAGAAAGAAATACAATCGTGCACCACCCAGACGGTTATAACCGTCTGGACACGTGTCATCACCACAGACAACCCTAGAATCACAACGAAGGCATGCAATTGGAGAGTAATCTCCAATTAATCACTTTCCACGTGGCGATTCCCCAGCCATAGATCAAACCACGATCCGTGTGCATTCACATCGGATCGAGGCTAATTGACGTCAGATCAAAGAACTCAAACGGAAGAAAAAATAACCGCTACGGCGTTAGCATTTTCCGTTATCTTTTCAATAACAGGTTTTCCCTCCCAAACTCCCGGTTATAAATAAGAGAACTGTTCAGGTATAAACTCAGATCACTCTCACTTCCCAAATACTTATCTTCTCCATTACCAATACTTATTCTCACGCCGGAGTCGGGTCAAGGAGAGAACCTTCTTCTCCCCTTGACGAGACTAACGGTGTTCTTTTTTGCAGAACCATCGGAGAGGAAATTCCATTGCAACTGAATCAACCGAGAGAGAGCTAACCCCTTTTATGCAGATTCAAACCCCCTAACTATCTCGGTTCCGACCATTTAGTTAATGTTTCTTCACACACGGTGTTTGTCTTTTTGCACACTCAAAGCGCCTCGCTTTGGCCATAGCGGGGCGCTTTGGCCAAGGTCAACAGACAAGGACTGACAAAGTCCTAACTTTTTCAAAAGGACAAAGTCAGTCCTTGTCTGTTGACCTTGGCCAAAGCGCCCCGCTATGGCCAAAGCGGGGCGCTTTGAGTGTGCAAAAAGACAAACACCGTGTGCAGCAATTTGTGTTGTTTTTTTTTTTTTGAAATAGGTGGGATGTGGATTAGTTTGGTAGTGTTTTTTGGAGGAAAAAATTGTATTTGAGTTTTATTATTATTATAAAATATTAGTTACATATATTTCATAGTTGTTTTATAATTACGTTTTTTTACGTCATTATTTTTATAGAACGTATATAATATAAGTGCGTCTTTATAAACTGTTAACCTAGTTTATTTTGTTAAATTAAACGAACACGTTAAATAAATTGTACAGAAAGCCATAAGAATTAAACGTAAACAATCCAAAACCAACGTGATGTAAATAGAAGATTAACTGCAATATATATATATATATATATATATACACACACACACATATATATATATATATATATCAGTTTGTACATACAAAACAAAAAGGTACAACTGACTACATAATACATAACAAAACACTATACAAACAAACTAAGGTACCAATCCTCGTGCGGTGGGGACGGTGGGAGGGGAAGTGGAGGCAACCCAGCGAGCTCTCGTAGAGAAACGAGCGTCTCGATGATCCAGTCCTGGCGTGCGGCCAGGCGTCTGAGGCGCCGGTCGAAGTCCCGAGCCACCTCACGCGCTACCGGAGGCAGGTCAGCGTAAACGTGCTGCGGGTACTGTGGTGGCTCAGGAGCTGGCTGAACTGGTGGTACCGGGATCTCCTCGACTTGCTCCTCCTGAGCCGGATCCTCTAATACAGGCTGAGCTTGAGCCTGAGCCTCAGCCTGAGGCTGGCCCGAGAACTGATCGAGTCCCAGAGCCTGTAGCTGAGCCTGCCGAGCGGCCGCCTGAACATCAGGAGGGGCCAACACTCCAGGCCTCACCTCAATAACAACCGGGATGACCTCCGGCACCGGCTCCGGCTGCCAAATCAGCCCGTCTCCGCCCCTAAACCTCAGACCAACATCAAAGGTACGGGTGATCTGCATGCTAGAAACTGACGCGCGGCCCAACCTGGTAGACGGGACCGGAGCGGACAGCACCGGATCATGCTCGGGCACGAGCCCGAGCGAGCGTGCGATGGCGGTGATGTATGAGCCAGTGTGCACCCACCCGCGGAGCTGCCGGTGGTATGCTGTGGCAAAGTAATCTGCCAGGCAGGCTGCTAGATCGCAGGGCTGTCGTCGCAGTAGGCAGTATAGAAAGAAAATGTCACTGAGGTTGACCTTCACCCTGCTGGCACCCCGCGGCACGATAGTTGCTGCGATAACATGGTGCAGGTATCGGAACAAGGGGTCTTTAATGGTGGTGGCCTTTTGCCAGGATTTCCCAAAGGGAACCCTGGAAATGGCCCTCCAGAAACTGATAAGCGTCTGCCTGTCCATCATCTTAACCGCCTGCGTATATAAATCAGTATCAAGCTCGGCCTCTGTGTACAAACCTGTATAAACAAATAATATTAAATAAACAAATAATAATAAACAAATAATATTAAATAAACAAATAACATTAAATAAACAAATAATAATAATAAACAAATAATATTAAATAAACAAATAACATTAAATAAACAAATGATATTAAATATAAAATAATAAATAATATTATTTAAACAAACCTGTATGGACAGCAAACTGCCGCACACTCATCTGAAACTCCTGACCGGCGAGACGGAATGTAACCTCGTGGACTGGAAAATCCGGGTCCTCCATGTAATCCGCCGGATGCGGCGCGTATGTAAACGTGGAAAGAAACTCCCACGTAAGCTCAGGGTACGAGTCCTCCATCGCTAACTCAAATAGGCGCGACCAAGGAGTATCTAGTCCAACTATCTCACGCGCCCGCGCGGCCTCTCCCACGGTCTCCAGCAGGCCCCAGTCTATCCCTACATGCTCCACAATGGGGATGGTGCGCAACCTCGCGCATCTCCCCCTCGCCCGTGACCCCGGCGGAAACTGCAGATACGGACATGCCGGCTCTCCCTCCTCTCCCACATCTCCCTCAGCCTCCATATGCTCAATCTCGTCATCGGAGGAATCCATCCCTGCACGTTGACAAGATAATATTAAATATAAAATAATAAACAAATAATATTACTAAACAATTTAAATAATAAACAAATAATATTATTTAAACAATTTAAATAATAAACAAATAATATTAAATATAAAATAATAAACAAATAATATTATTTAAACAATTTAAATAATAAACAAATAATATTAAATATAAAATAATAAACAAATAATTTTATTTATAAAATTTAAAAAATAAACAAATAATATTACATATAATTTAAATAATAAACAAACAATATTAAACAAATAATATTAAACAAATAATATTAAACAAATAATATTAAAAAAAAATAATAAACATGAACCAAAGCGTCGCGCTTTGGGCTCGGCGCGGCGCTTTGGTTCTTCGTGATGAAGAACAGCCCACCAGATCGATCCACACGCCCAAATCAAATAAAAATCAAACAAACTGAAACACATAACTTGAACCAAAACAAGAAACGAAGTTCGATCGTACCTTTCAGCGGTTGAAAGCTTGAAAACGTTGATGATCCGGCTCAAGTGAGTGTAAATCGCACCTTGTGTGTGTGTTTGTGTGTGGGGTTTGAAATGGGGGAGAAGCTGCTCCGCTTTGGTTTAAGCGAGGGATCGAAGCGCCCCGCTATGGCCATAGAGCGGCGCTTTGGGGTCAAAGCGGGTCGCTTAGGTCAAAGCGGGGCGTTTAGGGCCTTTTTTTATTTTTTTAAAATTGTTTTTAATTCACAAACGCGTCGATAATAGTCTAAATTTTACGTTTTTTCCATTATACATCATTTTTTATTATATATGGACTATACTGCAAGTTCCGAATCAAATCGGTTACGTGTGATGTCTTATTCCGTTATATCGTATCATTTTGGTTTGAAAGCACAAGTACTCCTATGAGAGGTGTTATTTGTATCAGCCGCCTACCGTACATGAACATGACGTATTTTTTCATTAATTGTAGTATTATGATGTATATTGTCATTTTGGGTCGTACAAGTGCTTATTGAATCTGATTGGGTTGTGTCGGTGACATTCGGTTTTTAACGTGATGTAACGCATATATTGAACAAACACAAACGTGATTATTATTAAACACATTTAACCTACATCGTGAACATATGGGGTTACATTAAGGTCAGGGGCACGATACGTAAGCATTTCGTACGCGTTGATCTGATCTCTGTATAATGTATGCCAGGCTGCTGCGCGCTCTGTTCTGTTCGCTGTCCAGAGTAGGTTTGGGGGAGGCATTGGATAACAACCTCCAAGCTCTACGTGTATGAAATGCCCACGGTCGACGAACACAACCGCAACCACCAGGTGAGGTTCCTCAGCTTCGTTTGGCCCGCCCAGCAGAGGGAAAATTGTATCGCTCCCACGCATGTCGAAGGTGTGAACAATCACACCGTATCGTTGGGCAATAAGAAACCCCGTATCAGGCATCGTCATGTAATTTTCGATATCTGCTCGTCCCACCCCCTTGAAATCGACCCGTCTAAGCAGCGCATCATAATGTCCTATGTTTTCCGGATCGAAAACCTGCCTCCAAAGCGATTCGTTCGTACGTAACTCCTTTATAAGTTGTTTCCGGATCATCAAATATGAATTTTGTTTCACTCCTAACCCAACAGCCACCGATCGAAACCCACAATGACCATCGGGTTTCACGTCCTTTATTCTAACGATGTATGGATGGATCACTTCGGGAATCTGAGATGCGTAGGTGCGGATCGCTATATCCGTCTTAGGACCGAGCTTGATCATCGGGAAATCAGGGTGTAGGTTGATCGGTTTGGTATTCTTTTGTCTTCTAGAATATTCGGGTGATATGTACGAGCTGTGAAGGGGAAGATCATCTGAGGCCTCGACCCAAGTTTCTTCCGACGGAATGTACGAGCTTTTTCTAGCGGCTTCAACCTTTCTTTCTTCCTGCGTTTTCAATGTTGGGCGACCACGAGTTTTCTTCAGAACAGCAGGAGGTTTTTTGTTATTGTTCCCTGGATTGAGGATTTGCTGAAACTTTTCAAAGAAGCTCCTTTTCACTTGAGGGGGTGTTGGATCAATCTTTTGTTTCAATTTTTCAAATTCCGCGTCTACATCGATATCCTCTATGTTTTTCTTTGCAGGCTTGAAGTCAAGCTTCTTCCAGAACACGTCTATGTGTGTGATCCGAAGTTGCTGACCTGTGGATGAAAACAAATTAGGTGGCAAAATCATAACGAGAAAGGTCAAAGATATTAATTACCTTTATTTTCCAACTTTTCCAAACGACAGGCACATGGCAAACCACAGCTGGTAAAAAGTTGGCAACCACAGCTTGCACCGTAGGCTCTCAACCCGTCTTCCTTACGTTTTAGTTCCCTACTCAAAAGCTCAATCGCATATATTGAAACCTTTCTGAGAATATATGCAAGCATGGGCTGCTTCTTGTGGTGCGTCATCACTTTTCGGAGGCTTGTTTCAAAGCTACTACTAATCTCGGTGTATTGTCTATCAACAACATGATCAACATACAGTATAAGTTTATCCAGTGTGTTGCGATGACTTGGAAAGTGACTTTTTAGTGTTGCATGCATGCCCTCAACCCTGTTGGTCGTAGTTTGGTGAAAGTTGATAGTTTTGTTAATCCAGCATGATACAAACTTTTCACGATACGGATCCAACCAGGATTTCTTCATATAATCAAAAACCTCTAAAATTAAAAAAAACGTAAATAGTCAGTTTTTGTTATTATATAAAATTTGAACATAATTATGTAAGAAATACCTACGTTCACGGTCATCTTCTTTCAGCTGTGCTTCAAGGTTTTCCAAGTTATACCTGTATATTTCCTCGGTCGTAGACTCGCACAATAACCAAAAACTACGTACGAATTCTTTCCAATCCCTGTCAGAGAATTTCTTCTTGCTGTTCTTATTAATATTTTGTTGAATATGGAACCGACAAAGATACTTATGCGCTTTTGGAAAAACTTGTTCACACGCGTTCATTAGCGCAAAATCCCTGTCTGTTAAAATCACGCGCGGTTCCATACATCCTACCAGCATAGACTTGATCCTCTGCAACACCCATAGGTAGTTCTCTGACTTCTCAGCGGAAATTACCGCACAAGCAGCCGTAAACGATTTGTTTGTCGACGTCATGCCTACGACCTGAACAAATGGCAGGTTGTACATGTTCGTTTTGTAAGTGGCGTCAATCATTAGCACATGCGGGAAGGCACACCACATAGTGAATGAATTTTCGTGAACAAAGAAGACATCTTCAACTTCGTTCGATATCTCATTCGTGCGCATGTAATAAGTGTAATTTTTTTTGAGAAGAATGTTTTCAAGTTTTTGCATCGGAGACTTACCGACATTTTTTTCGGCGTTGATCTTCTGAACAGCGTTGTGTATATCTTTCGGAATAAGCTTTCTAGCCAGATTGTTTTTTGTCAGCGTTCGCCAGATACTTTGGTTGGGAATGTCTTGCTCTGCCAGCTCCTTAACCAGTTTTTTATCCTCCGAAGAAAGCCTTCTCGCATACGCGTGACCCTCTAAGTTTTCAATAGGAATGTGGTTATGCTTCGCATTCGTCACCTCGATCCTCCAAACACTTCCGGATGATTCCGAAAACCCGATCATCTCGAACGGGCAGCCTATTTTCTTGCTACCCGTTTTCCTCTGTGTAGCTATACTCTTATGCTCCCCACCAAAAGTACATTGAAACCAAATCTTGTAATTCTCTCCTCTTTTATTCGACCTCTTAACCACAATGAGGTAACCGTTGTCTTTTGCCGTGTCTTGTACCCAACGCACCAACTCTTTACGTGACGAAAAGGTCTGCGTTGTATCAAACGAAAACGTAACCGGGTAACAGCCTTCCTCGTCAACAGACACATCCCCCGGCTCACCATCGTCACCGAGGTCCGAATATACTTGATGTTCAAAGTTGTGCTCGCCACCGTAACCGAAATTCGAATAACCTTGTAAGCTCTGTTGACAACCGTAACTGTCGTTTGGACCACACTCCTGCTGTACAAAGCTGTACTCGCCACCGTAACCGAAATTCAAATAACCTTGTTGTGCGTAAGGGTCCTCCACATGGGTATTCAAATCCAGCGTCACCGTGTTATCACGATAACGAATGCCAGATACAACATCTGCCTCCCTCAAGTTGGACGAGACCGGTTTCTCATACGAGTCAGAAATAGCGGTCCCCTCGTAAGAATCAGGAACAACTGTCTCGTCAGAATATTGACCGAAAATATAGTTGTTTAACCACGACATCGTTTTTTGTAAACAACAAACAACAAAACACTCGAATACCCACGTATATTTGTAAACAACGTATTGAGTGCGACCTTGTCTCGAACGATAGCTTTTCTGAAGAAGAAGAAGAAACCTCAATCAGTAGTTTGTTTTTAAAAGTGAAAATTTGGGTCGAAGCGCCGCGCTATGGCCAAAGCGCGGCGCTTAGGGTTAACGACAAAACATCATAATCAGCTTTATGTCTCTCAAACAGTAGCGAATGTCTCAAACGTCAATCGAAGCACCTTTTGTCGATCATAGCGCCGCGCTATGGCCAAAGCGCGGCGCTTTGAGATGTGAAAATAATTTTGTCCGTGTATAAATAGCATGACCCGTAAATTCACCAGGATCGGTCCGACAAAGATTTCTCAAAGGGTGAGGGTGTTAAAACCATGGGGAAAAGGTCAGAAATCAGATGGTCTGAACATTGACTTGACCCGTCAATATATGTCTACACGTGGACTGGACCCTGTCAATTGGTTACATCACAAATTCGTTATGCCACTTCATGTCTTCATCATTCAAGATAAATTATAACTTAAAAGTATATACTTTTATTAGAAAAATGCTAAATATAATTTAGCCTATACTTAAAACAAATTTTTTTCCATTATATAAAAAACAAAAAGAAATGGAACCGTGGACTACAGCTAGATATTATATTATTATCGTGAATATAAAGAGTGACGGATCTAGGAATATTTTTGACTGGGTTCACTTTTTTAGATACTCCAATTTCATGTGACTGAACATAAAGAATTTCGGGTCGGTTCGATAGTTCAGATCGGGTAAGGTTCACCACATAATAAAAGTAAGATACAATGATGAAAAGAAAATCGTCATTAGAAATTTAAAATCACATAATATAAACTTAAATAAAACAAACAGTCAAACAGATGTAAACTGAAACTTTCAGCACCAATTCAAGTTTAAAAACCCCAATTCAAGTTTAACTACCAAATTTACAAATTCAGATGCAAACTGAAACTTTCAGCACCAATTCAAGTTTAAAAACCCCAATTCAAGTTTAACTACCAAATTGACAAATTCAGATGTATACCAAATTGACAAATTCAGATGTATAACTAACCTTAATCGATGTTCGCTGATTCGTATAAGAAAAACTCGGCGGTGGGCTGGTGGCGGAGCGGCCGAGCAGCCGAGCACAGTGGCGAAGCGGCAACAGACGGCAACAATCAGGAAGAAAAGCTTAGAAGAGAAAAAAGATTTACACTAAAAGGGTTGTTCGTTATGTGGCTTGCGGCGTCTTTGTTTTGTGACATAACCCTAAAAGGGTTTTATTACATTAAAGAAAAAAGATTAGAAGAGAAAAAAAAAACGGAACAAAAACAGCTGAAACGGGATTCGAACTTGGGAAAAGCGCGGACTTACCAGTGGAACCAAGGCTTGTTTTGTTTATGGGTTCCCTTTATAATTTACTTATGGGTTCCTTTTCAGTTTCTTATATATATTTACACTAAAAATTAAAAACCGACTGGGTTCCCGGGAACCCGTTCTTTCTACATAAGTCCGCCCCTGAATATAAACTTTTGCAATATTTTTCTTCAATAAATATGATATATGTCAATCCGTATCAAAACAAGTTAATTGAGTTAGCTATAAACTAAGAGGTAAAATGGATCGAATAAGTAGAAAATATTAATCGGGTCCAATTTTTATAACACCCCCTAGAGTATACCTCGTATTAAAATAAAATTAAGGTTTTTAATTAGTTTATTTAGATTATTATGTATTGATTATTATTAAGGTTTTTAATTAGTTTATTTAGATTATTATGTATTGATTATAATATATTTATACTAGGTTAGAACCCCGTGTATTACACGGGTTGAATAAATATAATTTTATATACTAAGTAATAAAATAGTTACATCTTTTAAAAACTCGTGTATTGCACGATTTGAATAAACACATCTCTTACACGAATAATGTAATACGTTAAAACATTTAGTCATCAAGATGTGTTTTCAAACAAAAGGAACTTTGAGATACTATTTATTTATTGTAACATCTCACTTTATTTTTTATTAGGTTAGAGAGTTGTGTATTACATGGTTTATAACATTTTACTTTGTTTTTTTATTTATTATTAGGTTAGAAACTTACGTATCACCTGATGTTGGATAATAAGCAGAAAAAAAGAAAAGAAATATTTTAGTAAAAAATATTAAATATACAGGAGATAAGCTGGATATTATGATTTAATATTATTATTTCATTGGAGTGTAAAACAGGATAATGAGATCATGTATTAGAAATAGGATTTTAAATATACCGTGTATAAAAAATATATATGTTCTACATGTATTGAATAATTTTTTTTAACAAAATAGTTGATTAAAATAAATATTTTTATTTTAATATGTGATTATCAGTTATCCTTATCATCAAAATATAAAAACAATTAAAACTACCAATTAAATAAAATCTTTATCTTTATAAATATTTAAAACGCTAATATATTTTTTTAGATTTTAATAATTAATATATGATTGTAATAATTAATATATTATTATCAGTTATCTTTATCTTTATCATTAAAATCTCTTCTACAAATTTTAAATTTAATATTATCAATAATTGATTTTCCAAAAATATTTAGAAAAATAATTAAGACTGACTCATAGAACGCCATGTGTCCTTAACATGGTTTCTTTTATTATATGTATAGATATGTATAAATAAACTTATTTAGCATATCAACATACAACCCTCAAATAAAATCATAAAAAAATATATTTTTCTGAGTATATTATATTTTTCAGAGACGGGTTAATGTACAAAGAATAATTATGCAACATATATACGTAATTGTGCACGATAATATGCATGAAGTTAAAAGTTATGCAACATATGTGTAATTGATTACGCATGATAATTACCCAACATAAATTACGTAGCTTATGTCAATAATTACGCAACCTATATTAATTTTCCCTATGCTTTATAGGTTAACATCCCTATGTATTTTAACCTTTATCATACTTTCTATACTCGTGTAGGAATAACTTCATGTATATTGCAACAAGATACGCAACTAAAATTCATCGTATCCAGGGGCGGACCCACATTGGTGCTACCGGGGTCCCCGGACCCCAATCTTTTTAAAAAAAATAGTAGATTCGGTATATTAAATTGTATATGGACCCCATAAATACAATTAGGTGGACACCATAGAAATAAAAAGAAAGTTGGTGTAGTGGTAAATCTCCCTCTTTTCCACAAAGAGGTCATGGGTTCAATCCTTGATAAGCCCATTTTTCTTATTTTTTTAAAAAAAATCTAGTTCAAACCTCACTTTAACTCGACCCGAACGAGGACCGACACAAAAATGGACCCCATTGAAATAAAATCCTGGGTCCGCCACTGATCGTATCTATTCTTACTCGTGTAACTTAAAAGAATGTGATACACGAAAACATTTTGTTTATAAATTACTGGTTTACCACTTAATGGTTCAGTCTGTTTGTTTCGCGAGCAGATATCTGAATGGTTCAGACATTTGTCTCTGAAAGGTTAAACATTATACTGAGTCTGAATGGTGAAGACCTCTAATCTGAATTGGTCACACATTTACCTCTGAACGGTTAAGCATTATACTAGCTCTTAATGGTTCAAACATCTTACTGGTTCAGCACTTAATGGTTCAGATCTCTTACTGGTTCAGTACTTAACCATTCAGAAGTTGCCAAGCAGCCCCTAAGAGATATTGGATTTAAACAATCTCAACTTTCACCAATTGGCTGATAACACTCCCAACTTTTAATTTGTATCATACCACTCCCAACTTTCAACTTATTTTTATCTTGCACTCTCAAACTAACTGTACACTAACCCTGTTAGTTTTTTTTTTGCTAATGTGACACTTGTGTGATGACATGGCATCTGGATGTGGCGTTTTTTGATGACGTGGCAGTTGATTTTGGCTTTTTTGATGATGCGGCGCCTAATTTGGCCTTTTTGGTGATTTGGCAGTTGATGTGGCACTGGTTTGGTGACGCGACAGCTAACGGTAGCAAACTATGTTAGTGTTGGGTTAGTTTGGGAGTGATGTAGGAAAATAAGTTGAAAGTTAGGAGTATTGTGGTACAAATCTAAAGCTGAAGGTATTATTGACTAATTAGTGAAAGTTGAGGTTATTTATATCCAATATTCTTATTATTAACTATTCATAAGGGAAATTCATCAAAACTGGTCAAACTTAACAAAATAAACATCATACCTTTTTTTGGTTTTCATTTATAAACATTCATCAAATAAGCCATAGAGATACACACACATGGAATGAATGGGCATTGAGTGCTGAATTAATGGTAGCACAAATCGATAGAGCCTAGCGAAATCAACAATGACAATAATCGTATGTTGTAGACCCTAACAATAGCAAAGCAATAAAACCTTGTCATGTAAGCAATTATGCCGATGGAGTTGAGATCTATGCGTGAAATTCGCAAGCGGCATCTTAGCGCGCATTTTGTTTAGCTGCTTATCATCTTCAGACCAAACTCGAACTTGGTTGGTCTTCACTCTTTTGCATGTGACGTTGAGGCTGCTTTAAACGAACGAGTAAAAATTATATTTCATACCTATATGCATGAAACTGTTCTAAAATAATAATAGAAGTATAAATAGGTAGAATTATCATTTTCTTATCTAAATATCACATTCAGTCTCATAACTGTTCTGTGTATAAAAGTTTGCAATCACAGCTAGCATTATTTCTACACTAAAATAGAAACTTCATTCAAACTAGCATAATGCTTCCACCTACCGCCCATGGCTTTGTAGCCTAGTGGCATCTTGAGGGTGAGATAAGGCTTTGGGACCAATAGGTCTTGGGTTCGATTCTTGAGGGTGAGATAAGGCCTTGGGACCAATAGGTCTTGGGTTCGATTCCCACAAGGGGGTTTTCCCATATTTATTGGGTTTCCTCTTGAATTGGTATATAGCCATTATGCCTAGTGGAGATGGATACGATCGGGTGGCTCCGCTGGTGACACGATGATACTCTAGAGATCCGTTAGTGATCCAAATTTACCGTTCAAAAAAAAAAATGCTTCCACCTACCATCAAATGGTGTCTTGTGTAGTAAATCTTTCTTACTGCAATGCTTCATTAACTTGCACCTAAGCTTTAAAAACTTGTACCAAAGACCATAACACAAAGAACCATAAGATAAAGGGAAGAGATTAAAGAATATAAAAATTAACTTCACAAGTTCACATTGATGCTTAACTGTTCCCACACTCACTTTGTCGTGTGGTTTACTGATAGAGTCAAGAACAAGCTTAATCAAAGCATCATATTAAACCATTAAACTAACAAACCTCACAAATTACAGAAGAGGGGGGGGGGGGGGGGGGGGGGGGGGGGAGGTGGTGGTGCCTGCTAATTTTGCAAATCTCTAGGTATTTTTTTAACATTTCTTTAATCTTCTTACAAGTTTTTTATAACAATATTCGCCATGAAACCTGTGCTATTTCTTGATCACCACACCAGTGTTTAAACCAACCCACAAAAATGGAGAGAAGGTTTTAGAGAGAGAAACAAGAGAGAGATAGAGAGGAACACAAAGATTAAGAAAACAAACACCAAACCCAAAACCTCAAACTACACAAACCCAAGAAAAGTTTGCAATTTGAGGCAAACAAATGTCTATCCTGTCTTGCTCTAAACCCCATAACCAGTCCCATAATATTAATCTTCATTGGTTCTTCAACTTCTTTTTCACTTCTCTTTCAACCCTTTTCTTCATTTCCTCTTCCGCCGCCGTCACCAACCATGAAGCCACCGTGCTTTCCACCTGGGCTCATAGCTCCGGCGCCGGCGGAGGTGCTTCTTTTCTACAAAGCTGGAAACTTTCCGGTGAAACAACCACTCCATGCAAATGGGATTACATAAAATGTGACACACAAGGTTTCGTTACAGAAATAAACATTCAATCAATCCCATTACAACTACCATTACCCACTAATCTTTCATCCTTAACCCATCTCACAACACTCACAATCTCCGGTGCTAACCTCACCGGAACTCTCTCCGACGATCTTTCCACCTGCCGGAATCTTGTCACCATAGATTTAAGCTCAAACAGTCTCGTGGGTCCCATCCCATCTTCCATTTTCAACCTTCAAAACCTCCAAGACTTGATACTAAACTCCAACAAACTCACCGGAAAAATCCCATATCAGATAGGTAACTGTAAGAACCTCAAGAATCTTTTTTTATTCGACAACAGAATCTCCGGCAGCATCCCACCGGACATCGGCCGGTTAGGGAATCTTGAAGTTATCCGTGCAGGTGGTAACAATGACCTCACCGGAAAAATCCCAGATGAGATCGGAAACTGTGTTAACCTCACAGTTCTTGGTTTAGCTGACACAAGAATATCAGGCTCTTTACCTAACACAATAGGTAAACTCACAAAACTCAAAACAGTATCCATCTACACTGCTATGATCTCCGGTGAGCTACCACCGGAGATTGGCAACTGTAGTGAGCTTGTAGAGTTGTTTCTATACGAAAACAGTCTTTCTGGCCCCATAGTTCCAGAGATTGGAAAGCTTAAAAAGCTTGAAAAGTTGTTGTTATGGCAGAATAGTTTTGTGGGGTCAATACCTGAAGAGTTAGGAAACTGTAGTAGTTTAAAGATGTTTGATGTTTCTTTAAACTCTTTATCTGGGATTATTCCAGTTTCTGTTGGGAATCTTGTTGAGTTGGTAGAGTTTATGATTAGTAATAATAATGTTTCTGGTTCTATACCATCTGGTATTGCAAATGCTGTTAATTTGGAACAGTTGCAGCTTGATACTAATCAGATTTCAGGGTTGATTCCTGTTGAGATTGGAAGGTTGACGAATCTTGAAGTGTTTTTCGCTTGGGATAATAATCTTGAAGGAAGTATTCCCACAAGTTTAGGTGGTTGTAGTAATCTACAAGCATTAGATTTGTCACATAATTCACTTACTGGTACTATTCCTCCAGGGTTGTTTCAGTTACAAAATCTTACTAAATTGCTTTTGATTTCCAATGATATCTCGGGGTCTATACCGCGAGAGATTGGGAATTCGACGTCTTTGGTAAGGTTAAGGTTGGGGAATAACCGAATCACGGGTGAAATCCCCAAGGAGATTTCGGGTTTGAAAAGCATTAACTTTCTTGATTTGTCGGGGAATCGTATTTCTGGGGCGGTTCCTAATGAGATTGCTAGTTGTACCGAGTTAGAAATGATAGACCTTAGCAATAACATGTTAGAAGGGTCGTTGCCTGATTCGTTATCGTCGTTATCGGGTCTCCAAGTTTTGGATGTTTCGAGAAATCACCTTGATGGTCCTATTCCGGCTAGTTTAGGGCGGTTGGTTTCGTTAAACAAACTCGTTATGAGCCAGAATGAGTTTTCTGGAGCGATCCCCAAATCGCTCCAGCTCTGCTTAGGTCTACAGTTTCTAGACCTAAGCAGTAATAAATTATCAGGCGAAATCCCGCCTGAGTTGGGGAATATTCAAGCGCTCGAGATTGCGCTAAACTTGAGCTGCAATGGGCTAACCGGGCCTATCCCGGTTCAAATTGGCGCGCTTAGCAAGCTTTCGACTCTTGACATGTCGTACAACAAGCTAGAGGGAAACTTGAGCCCGCTTTCGCACCTTGACAACCTTGTATCGTTAAATATCTCGTATAACAACTTTACGGGTTATTTACCGGACAACAAGCTTTTTAGGCAGTTATCCGAAGCGGATTTAGCCGGTAACCAAGGGTTGTGTTCGTTCGGTAAAGATTCTTGTTTCCTAAGCAATGTGGCGGAATCTGGTAACGGGAAAGATGAGTATAGGTCTAGAAATGCGAAAAGGTTACGACTCGCGCTTGCATTGCTCATTACTTTGACCATAGCTATGATGATCATGGGTGTGGCTGCGGTTCTACGCGCAAGAAGGGGGATTAAAGGGGATGACGAATCGGAGTTAGGCGAGTCATGGCCGTGGCAGTTCACTCCGTTTCAGAAGCTTAATATTTCGGTTGATCGAATCTTGAAATGTTTAGTGGACACGAATGTGATTGGGAAAGGGTGTTCAGGGGTGGTGTATCGGGCCGATATGGACAATGGTGAAACGATAGCGGTGAAGAAGCTGTGGCCATCAATGACGGTTGATGGCGCTTATGATGACGAGAAGAGTGCAGTACGCGACTCGTTTTCAGCTGAAGTGAAAACTTTGGGCTCAGTTCGACACAAGAACATTGTTCGGTTTCTAGGTTGTTGTTGGAACAAGAAAACGAGGTTGCTTATGTACGATTATATGCCAAACGGGAGTCTCGGTAGCCTACTTCATGAGCGAATGGGGAGCTCGTTGGAATGGGAATTGCGGTACCAAATCTTGTTAGGAGCCGCAGAAGGACTCGCATATTTGCACCATGATTGTGTCCCTCCAATAGTTCATAGAGATATCAAGGCTAACAACATCCTCATCGGTCTGGACTTCGAGCCTTACATAGCAGATTTCGGGCTTGCAAAGCTAGTCAACGACGGTGATTTTGCCCGATCGTCAAACACAATCGCGGGTTCCTACGGATACATCGCTCCAGGTACATATTTCTTACCCACGTTCCAAACTTTTAACTATTTTATATTCTATGAGACATTTTCACAAACAGTTGGTGTGCACTAAATATTACTTTTGTCATCACCTCAGAATACGGGTACTCGATGAAAATCACCGAAAAGAGCGATGTTTACAGCTACGGAGTAGTCATGCTAGAAGTCCTAACCGGAAAACAACCGATCGACCCAACGATTCCAGACGGATCACACGTCGTCGACTGGGTAAAACAACGAAAAGAATGGACCCAAGTACTCGACCCAAGCTTACTCTCCAGACCCGCATCCGACATCGAAGAAATGATGCAAACATTAGGCATTGCATTACTATGCGTCTACTCGCTACCTGAAGAACGACCAACAATGAAAGATGTTGCAGCAATGTTAAAAGAAATCAAACACGAAAGAGAAGAGTATGCAAAAGTGGATGCTCTTTTGAAAGGTTCACCCGAAAAACCGGGCTCTGGTAGCAGGCCTGGTGGCGGTGGAGACCCTCCGGCAGCAGCGTCGTCATCGGCCGCTGCTTGCAACCCGAATAGCTTCTCTGGTTCTTCGTTGATTCACTCTTCTTCTTCTTCTTCTTCTAGAGTTGCTTACAAGTGAATATGGTTACAAGTTTCGCGGGCTTTTTTTAAAAAAAAAAAGTGTGGTTTTATTTTTATTTTTATTTATTTTGGTGTGGAGTTTAGTTAAGAATTTTAATGGGTTTAGTTGTATTTAAGTGAAGAAAACTTAAAGCCATTTTTGGCTTTTATAATTACTAGTATAATAATTGATAGTTATTTGGTAGCATTTTGTGTAATGCCCGTGGAATGTATGTATAATAAATAATATTTAGTTCAAAATAGCTTGTTTATTATTTTTCTAATTTTACATGTGTTATACATGCATTCAAACATAGGCAAACAAGTAATATTTAACATAACTTTAGTAACCATTGCTTTCAAAATCCTTACGCTTGGTGTGTATTCCAGCCCAAAGATATTTAAAAAGAGCCATAGCCATAGAACTCACCTTAAGACGCTCGAACCGTTGAGAACGATCAAGCTTTCTTTAACCTTGATCTTTAGCTCGTCAAACGACATCCTTCCTATGAATCACAACGCCAGATAATATGTTGTCGCCTGTCACTAACACCCGGATCATAAGATAAACTCTCTTAAACGATTTATGGTATTGTAACTTGACATGCACCTTATATTTCTAACTCACTTTCCAAATAATTAATGCTTCACGTTTAAATTTATAATAATATATAACATTATTATTTTTTTTTTTTAGTAATTTAGATATTTATATATAAGGTCAAACAAATTACACCAAGATAGCCGGTAAGCGGGCAACAAGCTGCGCCGCTACCCCCTTTTGAATAGCGAAACCTAACCTAGTAAAAACGAAACCCCGATCTCTAGGAGACGAAATGTTGCTGTGAACAACCCGTTGGATCCGTTCAAGAAATCTGATGGCTTCTGGGGCTAGCGAGCCAAAGGTATCAAAGGCAAAAGGGATAAAGGAATGTTGATTATCCTCACAGGCTTTTGCATGTTTGTCCATTTTCTTTGCTGCCGCCCTTGCAATCGCCTGACCAGGGACAAAACCTGTATTCCGAAAGCCTACAAGGGGGGAAACCCCGGTAAGATCAACACAAGCGTGTTTACCTGCATCCCACCCGAAAACTAAAACGTCCGCGGGGCGCAATGTGGATCTTCCTTCCCTCGGATCTGTCAAAAAGTTTACGGGGGCTTCTTTCTTCACCGAGATCCCCGCCCGTTTGAGGATGTCCCCCAAGACATCCCGCACCCAGTCGTGCCTATACTTAAAACCTGGCAGTTCTTTACAGTGCAGAGCATGCTCCCTAAATTGGTCTAAGCAAGCTTTCCGGCAAATCGGGCATTGCTCATCATCAGGGAACATAGGAATCATGAGCCGATATTTTAAGATAGCACGATATTCAACGGTTGACATCTTTTGGCCTAAGCCCTCGATGGGGATGACCGATAGAAAATCTTGGGCGTGGGGGCCCCGCAAGCATTCTAGGACGGCGTTCTGACGAGGGGTCGTACAGAAATCTGATCCAATATTCTGAGCGATACGACAAAACAGAGCACTCGCCAAAGTCTTCTGGGTCTTCGGTGGGGCGGTGTCCCTGTTAGCGAAACCGCCAATATCTAAATCCGGGAGGTGTCTATGCAACTCCCCCAGAGCCATGTCATAATCCCCATCCATTCCAACAACCCCACTCTCGCGCAAGATGTGATCTTGCAGCCCCCATGATTGAGCTCGCGAGGCAACAAAACCGTAAACGGAGACATCCATGGCCGATAGAAGCCCCAGCCCCCCCATCTTACAGGGCAGAGAAGCAACCCGCCACTGAAAATCCCCAAAAAACGGACCCCCACACACCACAATGTCCTCTATAGCCCCCCGTAGCCCTTTATCGAATAAGGATACTGCCTCCTTTACAAACACAGGTTGACAAGTTCGCAGACCAAAAAGGAGCTTGGCGACACCCATGCAAGAGCGCAGCAGGAGAAGCTCACTTTGCGGGTCTCGGAGTTGCGAAAGGCTACTCATAAGGTCCACTGCCCGGGAAGCTCGCCGCGCAGCCAAAGCACTAATGAAACTGGGGTCCCGGCTCACAGCTCCCCCAAGGAGTCTCACGCCCCCCGTTGGTCTTCCAATCTCCTTCGGGAATAAACTAGCCTCCAATTTTTCTCCATTGCAAGACGACCAATATACCTCTGTTTTTTTATATTAAGCCGGAGTCCCAAAGGTGGCCCCTCAGATTTAATAACATTATTAAAATATATAAACTTCGGTTTTCACATTAGACCACTACCATCACCGTTGAGTCTATCGTTGCTATTGCAGATATGTTGACGCTGCTAATCTGCCAACGCCGCTTTCACAACAAATGATTCGGTCGTCTTTAGAGAATTGGACACAATTGATAAAAAAAACAACAGGAAAACATATGAAAAACCAGAGTTAATTGGATGTTGACTCTTCCCTTAAGGGGCTGTTTGGTAGCCTCTGAATGGTCATTAAGAGGCTACCTCTTAATGGAACCATTAAGGATTTTATCAATGAGAAGGTAGAAGAATGTGACATGTGATGATTTACCATTCAGAGGTTACCTCTTAACCATTCAGACTTGAGGTTACCTCTTATTCATTCAGAGGTTTTAAACCATTAAGAGGTAGCATCTGAATGGTCATTAAGAGGCTACCAAACAGCCCCGTAGTCCTTTTGTTGTTCGACATTGTTGTGAGACCGAACCAAACGGTTAAACCGATTAACCTTCAAATGCACATGTTCAAATAATATAGTTTCTAACAAGGTAGAATCCATTATTACATTGTTTAAATATCTCTGGATTTATGGATTTATAGCCTAGTGGCATATTAAGGGTGGGATAAGACTTTGGGACCAATAGATTCTAGGTTCGATTCCCACAAGGGAGTTTTTTTTTCCATATTTTACTAAAATTATCATGACATCAATAGATCCTAGTGGCTAGGGGTGTTCTTCGGGTTTTTTATTCGGGTTTCGGGTTTTTCGGTTCGGGTTTTCAAAACTAAATATTTAACCCGATAACCAAAACCTTTCTAGGTTTGCTTTCTTCGGTGTTCGGGTTAAATGGTTTGGGTTAGAACGGGTTGGGTTAGATCGGGTTTTGGGTTAGAAAATGAACTAGGTTAACAAATAAATACAACCTTCTAAAATTTAAAATATCAATATTAGTTATTAGCGAACACTACAAAAACAATTTTATAAAACAACTCTTCTATAGTAATTTAATACAAATTATAAATTGTAAAATGCATCATGTCTTTTAATTAGAAACAAATTATTAATTGTACCATGTTTAATTCCATATATTATATTTACTTTTTCAATCTTCATTTCGATTGTTGTGATTTTAAACTTTTAAAGATTGGAGATATGGATGGAATTAGTGATTTAAAATCTTTAGAAGATATAGTTGGTTGTATCATGGAATAGGAAAGGATTATTAGTTCCTTTTAAAAGATATGACTATATGTAGAAAATATGCTAATTGTTTTAATGTTATTTCGGGTTTTTCGGGTTAAACCGTTTACCCTTTATTCAACTCGTTAACCAATCCATAGAACTATATTCGGGTTCGGGTTTACAGTTATTCGGTTACTAGTTTTTTCGGGTTTTGTCTACTTCGGGTTCGGATGACTTCGGTTTCGGTTTAGGTTTCGGTTAAAAAAGACAGCCAGTGGCATATTAAGGGAGTTTTTTACCGTTAAAAAAATATCTCTCTCACACACATATATTACTAAAATTAACATGACATCAATAAATCCACCATAGATTTTATTTAGTCTAATAAATAGAGTAAATAAAGTCATGATGGAAGTTAGTTGTATCAAATAATTGATTCCTAAATCCTAAACTGCAACCTTTTTCCTTTGACTACACCATCCACCCTTTTTGGTTATTTTTCTGACATTTCCATTTTCCAATGACAGAGTACACATTGAACTACAAGATGTACAACTCTGTTAAGCATCCATTACAAGTATAGAAAGTTTATGTGTACTTTTGGCATAGATGAATGGCGTAAAGTAAAAGAAGGGAATTTTATAGATTTTTTAAAGATGGGCTTCTGAACCAAATTTTACCTTGAGATTCACATATTTCATTGTTTCCCTTATTTAATGGTATATATTCCATGTAACATGCATTTTTACAAAGTTAATATTCTGTATTTCAAATTTGTTTTTGTAAAACGAATATTTAACATTCATGTAATACAATAAAACAGAACTATCCTATTATATAAATGTTGCTTGTACTTTGTATTCATATAATTATATATTGTAAATTGTTGAACATAAGTTTGATAAAAGTTTAATGAAGTTAAAAAAAATGAGTTAATTACTGTTTTCATCCCTGTGGTTTGTCAAAAATCACTATTTAAGTCCATTAGTTTAAAATTTACGATTTCAGCCCCTGTGGCTTCACTTTCGTAACAATTTCAGTCCCTATGGTTTCACTTTCGTAACCATTTCAATCCATTATTCTGTTAAGTACAGGGACTGAAATGGTTACGAGGTGGACTGAAATGGTTACGAAAGTGAAACCACAGGGACTGAAATCGCAATTTTTAAACTAATGGACTGTAATAGTGATTTTTAACAAACCACAGGGACGAAAACAATAATTAACTCTAAAAAAAGTAATTAAATTATTTATTACCGAATATATTCAATACAATCTATGTTACAAGTTAGAAAGAAAATAAGACGCATGACAAATATTTTATCTTGGTTATAAATTCTAGTTTTCTTCATTTGAGTTTCTTTATAACTTCATCTTTAGTTTTTTGTGCCGCAACATCTACCATATTTTCCCGTGCTCGCTTTGTTAAATTTCCCTTGGCTTCTGAAAGTTTTGCAATAACTTCTTTTTTCATGTTTGAAACCTAAAATGAACAAATTGTAAGAAACAAAAACAATAGACTACGTAAAACCATGTGTACGAGATAAATAATCAATTATGATCTTCTAACGGTCATTATTTTGAATATGAATTAATCACCTCGGTGAACCCCTCCTTGACTTTGTCGGCTGCGTCTGTTACATCTTGACATGTTTGTTCAACCTTCTCATCTGTCTTTTCCTGCAATTTACATAGCATTTTATTTTCTTGTTAGATCAAACATGCAATCTAATTTGATACTAGTTGTATCCGAAGATAATTAGAGATGTTTTCATATCACGTTTTAGATAGAAACATACAACATGATTAAGGGGACCAGAAGATCCTCTTAATAAATATTGTCCATATCTAGCAACCATCAACAATGTATGCAATTCTTACATTTTGCAACGGTTTAGAAGCGGTGACAAACGTTCTAGGGCTTCTCAAGGAACAAAATCGGGGTACAACATCATAGATGTTTTTAGAAACCTTAACATTGATACATAATTTGAAACTTGTCATGTTTGAAACTTTAGAATTCAAGAAACAAAATATTCGGATCTTCATTCGAAGGAATAACCATGAAATAGGATTATTTAAACATATTGCCACATGTGGGTCAATGAGGGTTTTTAGATGGTATGATTATGGACCTCATAAACAATTGCTCGATTATATCGACAAAACCTCATATTGTGTCAATGTATCTAACTGTATAATATCTAAATTATTATTTATTAGTATTGTTTAGAGACAATGTTATCATCTATTTTACTGTATTCATAATTTCACAGTGAATTTAGAAGAGCTTTAGTTCTATTACAATATGGGTTAGGAGACACCGAGTGCATACTGGATTAATTACATCATTGACTCATGGCTTAAATGGTCAAAATAAAGTATTAATGTATATTTAACTAGGTTTGGAGCTCGTGTATTATACATGTTGAATAAAAGAAATATTAAATTTATTTCTATACTAGCTTAAGACCACGTGTGTTACACGGGTGGCCTCAAAAAAAAAAAAAATTAACGGTGTTTTCATAAATCTTTTAATGAAAGATTTGTTTCAGTATTAATACTAAAGTAAATATAAAATTACACTTAATTAAAATAAATGAATATGAAATGTGACGTGGACGTTATGGTTTCGGCACATATGGTTTGTTTCTTTTTATGACCCATTACATGACCAAGCCCATTTGCCATAGATCGGTGTCTATAGACCACAACCACCCTGGCTCGGAACCCATAACCCCACTGTACGTGTGTTATATACAATATGTGTACAAAGTAGACCAAACATGTACGCACGGTTTGATCACGACCTGAATTACAACACAACGTTCATAGACTGCCGCATCAAAAGAAAAAAAGTTGACATTTAAATGATTCAAAACGATAACTCATCAAATGTAATTATAAACAGGTGTGATGAAAAAGAATAATTATAAATATAAATTTTAAAATGAAAAAAATGTTTCGCTATTTATGTAAATATTAAATTATAATGAACTGATGGTTATGTAAATTCAATCTTGACTTTGTTTATTAATAATTGATGCATAAAGGGGGTTGCCCAACTAACTTATCAAGTAATTCATGCAATCGAATTACGTCTTTATACCCGTGAACTTCACGGGTTATGGTTTGTGTTAAAAAATCTATATCTATAAAAGTTTTATTTTTATGATTTATAACCTGATATCTTTTCATGTTAAGACCCATGTTTGACAAACCTTACCAAGAAGAAAAAAAAAGGTTACTCAAAGTAAATAATATAATATTTAATAGTGTTTGACATATAATTTGAAATGATAAAAACGTTCCATTACTTATGTAACTATTAAATTACAATTGTTCATTGTAATTATTAAATTACAATGAACTGAAAAAAAATGAATACAGAAAAATCACAAGTCGTTAAAACCTATTCCCATTATCATTCTATTATACGTAAACCCATACCCATAGTGATTCCAAGTTACACACCAATAGTCCCCTTAAACTTCAAGATTCATACCACAATGTCCATGAAAACCGCTAACATTTCGGTGTTTATCTTCTCAAATTCAGCATAACGGTCTTTAATTTGATTATCATACAGCTGGAATAGAACAAAGAGAGTAATTTTAACAACTATTGTGAAATTCAGTAACTTTTCGACAATGTTTTTGCGACCATTGAAACTTTATATAAAATATATATAAAAAGATAATGGGTCAAACAAATTTAAAGTTGGATGATGGAGAAGAAGACATTTAGGCTATTCAAAGTGTACCCGTTCAACCTAATCGGACCAAATCGGACCTTTCACAGCCTTGCTATTTTCTTCATCATCATTCCAAGCAATCACTTAATCTCGTATCTCCCCTTCTTCCATTTCACCCACACATTTTACCTTCTTCACACCCTCTTCATCACTTTCACCATCATCATCATCATCCTCTTCCTCTTACGAATCATCATCACTACTCGAACCACTACCACTTGGTCTAAGGTGTGCTGCATATAAGATTAAGGTCTTGTTTAGAGTTGTCATCTTCAAAGCATTAATAGGAAAATGAAAAGTTAATAAAAAAAGTATGTTGAAATGAACTCTCAACTTTGAGGTATCTATAGACTAGTTAATGCCATAGCGGAAAATGAATATGTGTTGATGGGTGAAGTTGGAACGTATTTGTTTGACTCAGAGAAGTCAAACTAAAGATGGTTCATCTTTTTCTTTGCATCAATTCACATTCACAATTGAAAGCTATATTGCAGCTTATGCTATGGCGACTAAGTTGATTAAAAACAATATTCTTCAAACATGGAAGCTACAATAACATTATCTTATGAGATTTATTACACATTACACACATAATATAGCAACCATTATTTAGTTTACCTTCAGTGAAATTGATGCTTGCCCAGTTGAAAGTGAACAAATCCACCCGAGAAGGTTTCCACAACAGTTCATATTACTGAATTTAGGCACAAGTTATCAAAATTTTTGGTTCACATTAATAAACTTAATTAAAAATCACAATCCGTTCAATCAGTCGATTATTAGGCACAAGTTATCACAAGTTCAAATCATAAACATAAAGCACAATCGGTTTAACACTTGTGAATACAATAAACACTTTAATTTTAATAATAAAGCATGCAATTATCTACTTATATGCGTCATGCGTGAAAAACATACTTTACTCGAAAACATTACACCAGTTAAGGTTTTTTTATTTAGCTCGTATTAAAAAAGTCTAATTAGGACATAATCTAATCCATTTGAATTTAGGAGGTTTCATGTAACTAAAAGTACACTTTGGATGTATTTCTATACATTCAACCCATATGACCAGTTAGAGATAAAACATCACCCAAATAAATTCGCAAAAAAATGGATTGAAATTTCCACCTCTAAGCAATCATGTAGCAACTACCTTTACAATAAAATGCAATTTGGTTCAGGAAAGGTATCGCACATAGCTTCACAAGAAAGACACGTTTTGCCTGCAAAAAATTAATAGAGAAAGACACCAAATTTAAGCTCCATACCACAATATTAAAAAACACAAATCAATCAGCGAAATTTCAAATTTAAAACGAAAGAGATCTTGGATTACCCGCATTTATTAAGAGGTTTTGCACAGTCACCAAATCGCGAAGCCCCGCCTTTATTAAAATAAACAGGTTGTTGCTAATTAAGCTCCGAACAGAAGTGAAATCCCCCATCGTTGTGACCTGGTGCGGCATCTGATTCTTGGTTGGTCATCTCCGATGTTGCCATTGCGGCTATTGCTGGTGATTTAAGATTCCTAATGTCACTGCCAAAGAGATGTCAGTAGCGTTCCTTGTTGTTGGGGATCATCAGTGTTGCCGGTCACCACCTCTTTATCTAGTTTTCAATTATGTCGGCGTCATTCATCATTTGTGCGGAGATGGAGCCTACATTGTTCACTACACTACGCACATCTATCGAACATGTGAAAATTTACATATAAAATGGTCACTTACGTTGTGTGAGGTCCTTGTAAGGTTGGCACATAAGCTCAAAAGGCTTTCACAAGTAAAGGGATATTTGGAGCAGACTGGTCAAATTGCTACCTCTAAGTCAAAATGGGTTGTGAAAAAGGTTGTAAGACATTCAACCCGTATGTTTTTAACTTGACTCGTTTGAGTTGAAACATAACTAACATTGACCCATTCAAGTAAACGGGTTGAAATAATCACCTCTGCTCTCGATCATACTTACTCCATGCTCTCGATCATGCTTACTCCATATTATGTGATGTAACTCCAAATTTGATTCATATCGCAATGCTAGAATTGGTGGGAATTAGACCTAGATCGGCTGCGACACTTAGCTCCATCTAAAAGTAAATAACAAAGTTATGTTACAAAGGTTATTTAACTTAAATATAAACTAAAATATAAATTTCTAAATTAAAAGAATCATTTAATGATTTAAAGTACCCACTGAATTCCATTCCAAAATCGCCCGTAGATCAAAGCACTTAATTTGTAGATCCACGCGATGCAGCGTGTACAAAACCTCTAATTTGATGCTCCAAATTAATATCTTCTCCACAGATCTAGTGAACATAATAGCACCCTAACCCCTACATAAAACAAATTTTCTATAATCTGCAGTCTGCACCTGATAATACTTTATTCAACATTGGCGTCCACACTTTCAGTTTATTGTTTTAAAATAATCGCACATCTGACACTCTGTGAAGCTAAATGTTGATCTGCCATGGCTACCCATTCCGTGAACCACTCAAATCTAGCCTTGATCAAACGCTTTACCTTGGTTGTGAATTGGAAAAAATCAATGTATAAGCAGTCACACATATCTTCACTACTCGCACTAAAATGAAGAAAAAACAGAAGGTGAATCCAGATTCGTGTCAGGTATTGCATTAAAGAGCAATCAAATGTTTGCAATATTCTAAGTCATTTTATTTATAGAAAATTAGATCATTACTTTACTAAATATAGTATCCTGGCTCCAACAAAGGACACGAATAATAATGCATGGTAAATAATATGTGTGTGTGTATTTCATCCAATGACCCATTTGACCGGTTACCCAGCCCACCCATCTTTCCAGTCGCATATACTTTATGGAATCAAAGCTAGAAAGATGATAGGTGATTAATTAGATACATACAATTTGACCAGAAAGGCCAGTTTAACCAGAAGCTTTTGAAGCTCTTTTTGTCATGGTCTTTTTCTTACTAATCCTTTCTTGTTTTGCTTTCTTCCTTCCTCTTCTTGACAGCAGCATGGCTGAATAATCGCCATCAAAGTAACATAATCGAGATGCAGTTACTTTAGCTTTGCATTCACCAGAAGATACAAAAAAGCATCCATACAGATTACGTGGCATGCAATAGTAATAGAATACTCATTTTGACCCGTTACCCAACCCACCCATTAGCTCTACCCAAAAAGGTTAAGAAATAACCTTAGCAGCCACGTCAAAGTCGTTCAAATTTTAGCAGCTTCTTTCATCACTGGAAGATCTGAATCAGATCCCATTATGATTCCAACACGTGGAGCAACTGTGTCAAAATGACAGCATTATGATTATATTATGAAAATAGAAAAATGGCAAGAAAAACTATTTTTTAAGAAAATTGCTAAAGGTAACACAAACTGCACCCGCAGTACCTGTTAATGATATCTACCAAATTTGGTCTTAAAAAGTCTTCCTTAGCAGATGCATTATAGAGATAACTCAGAGCCCCAAGAGCATAGTTCACCTACCAAATAACACGAAATTCAATAAAAAATTGCATGCAATCTCAGTAACTACTAACCTGGAGCATGGAGGAGGTGGAGTGTGTATTGTTTCAAGCTTTCAATTTCCCTAGCCTGAAATGGAAAAAATGAGTTACAATTATAAAACATGAACTCAGACTCATCAACAATCGATTAAATTGAAGTTTAATATGTAACACTTAAATGAAACATATAAATTGCATTCATACCACTTTACAATAAGCCGTCAAGTTCGTAAGAACATTCAAACGAACTGAGTAGCTGTTGGTCCCTTCGTGGTTCCGGCAACTAAGATGACTCTAACTCTGGTAAGAGACTTCAATTTAAAATGTTAGGTCCCTTCACCCACTAACTCACAGTTGAGTTAGCGATTTTAATTTTTTAAATCACACACCCGTTTAAACCTACAATTTAAATATATTCCACATAGGGGTATGGAACATTGGTGCATATTCAAAGTACATTTTGATGGTGTATGAGTTAGTAGTTTTAAAAATTTTTGTGTGAAGATATTTGGTGATGAATAGTTTATAGAATCACAAAATCCGTGAAAGAAAACCGCATCAATGTCTTTGACATACTTGACCTCTGCAAGTTCATTATCAACATCAGCAGCGTCCATATCAATAATACTCTTCGGTTTCGCTTTCGGCTCATAGTTCAAACCACACGCAACCTTGCTCGGTTTAGTGAATGTGGAAGTGAGCGAAGATTGCAGTTTCTTTTTTCGTTTAGACAAAAATGATTCAGATTTCTGTCTCTCTTTTGTGTCGGGACTGGTTTCGATTACAATTGCATTATATGATACCGTTGGTGCTTTTAGCTTGACCACAACTTTCTTCTTGGCACCACTCGGTTATTATCCACATTCAGTGTTAATGGTTTTTGTAAAACCGAATCAAATAATGTGTTAGGTTTGGAAATTAAGTTTACATGACAAACTTAAAAATCCAATCCTGTGTATATCAGTATATGATATATTTATAATAACCTAAAATTGAAATATAATAACATTAACATTTCAAATACACTATGTATATTTTACATGTATAGGCATAAAAGTTAGAATGGTTGAAATTAAAGTACCAACCTGCCAACGGACTTGCACGTGAAGATGCAACAGCTAAGCCAGGAATCAGCGTATTGTCATCGATTTCTATCCCCAGTAAATCCATATCCAGATTTGCACCAAAGGCAAATGATTTTTCTAGCGTCTCTAGCACCTTCTTAACATCTGAACATATATTCAACTAATAAAAACCGTAATACAATAGTTTAATGGGAAAATGAAACAGAGGGTCTCATACCCGAAATCAAATGTACCGCCAGAAAATGCAAAACCTTAATGGGAAAATGGATCAGATGGTTAACACATACCTTAATGTCCCTGGTCTTCATTGTTATGGAATGTGTATTGCAAAAAGAGTAGCCAGAATCTCACCGGAACCCTAGCCGCAATCGCCGGAGGCAGCGGCGGCGGCTAAGCCTTAAGATCCCTAATGCAGACTATATCAATACCCAAACGATCATCTTTCAACCAACGATCAATTAAGTGTCTGGTTCAACGAAGCGTTTCATATAAGTTTATGATATCCAATCTTCGTTCTTCAACAAAGAACAATAGATTCTTGAGTTTGAAGAAAAAAAAAAGAGATTTGTGGAAGAGTTCTAGGGTTTGTTTCCAGCCTCCAGGATTAGGAAACACGAATAGAAAAGCAATAGAAAAATTAGTGTTAGATTTGGGTGAGAATTCAAGAAGAAAATGAGAAGCATGATGATACATCAGATCATAAATTAGGGTTAGAAAAGGAGCGTGTGAGAGAAGGAACGAATGTGATAAAAGGAGAATGGAGGAAAAGAGTTTGGCGCCTAGAATGAATTATCTTGATTGAGAGGCTGTCCACATCATCAAAATGATTGGCTAAGAATAGCTCTTGTGGCCTAAGAGAATTCATTTAGTATAATAGATAGATTTGTAAATGCACTCCTAAAATGAGGCTACTTTTTAATGTATGAGAGAGCATTTTTAGATACCCAAAATATAAGAACCTTTTTTCCCTCTTAATTTATAAATGCATCCCTAAAATGAGGATAACTTGGTCATTTAAACAATGATTATGTTTTAGCTCCTCATCTTATTACACTTAAATATCTTAGTTTTAACATAATTATTGGTAATTAATTAGTTACACTTTCCCCCCTGCACAACAAACTTATAATTCTTTTACGTATTATTGTCATATCTTATAAACTATAATGTTTTAAAAAGATCCAAAAGTGCCAACGATCTTTCCCGTCATCAAAGTCCCAACGAAGTCCCAAAGATCTGGTACTGGACCTTTGCGTTACTATCCTGTTCTTTATTTTCCTTTAAAAAGACATGACCTTACTAACATCAATTTCCTTTTCTTTTCTCTTCTTCTTGGAACCTTCATCTTTCGTCTTTGGTGTGTCGAAGAAGTGGGATTATTGGCTACCTTTCTAAAAATGAAATGGACAAACGGAGTGATGAAGCGGTGATTTTGATGATAGTTAATAGTTTATTTGATTTTACGTGAGCGAGAAAACATAACAGAATATCTTTTTTTTTTTGAACGACAAATTTGGATCACTGACGGACCACTGGAGTATCATCGTGCCACCAGCAGAACCACCCGATCATATCCATCTCCACTAGGAAATAATGCCTATACACCAATTCAGGAGTAAACCTAATAAATCTAGGAAAAACCCCCTTTGTGGGAATCGAACCCATGACCTAATGATCATAAGCCTTATCCCACCCCTAAGATACCACTAGGCTATAATGCCATGGGTAACATAACAGAATATCTCAAACAAACATGTTTATTTGATCTTTAAACTCATGAAATTCATAATTTCAATATCTACTATCATATTAGTCTCAAATCACGGGTTTCTTACTTAGTTAAAACCCATTTACGCTCAAGTGCTTATTTTGACCCATTAGGGGTATTTAAGCACTTTCAAGCTTAAAATCGCTTTCATTCAGTTCTAGCATCGTATTCCTACATTTCTTATCAAGTAATCTTCCACCATAACTATTTGTGTGGTGGATTTAATGTGGATATCTATATGTTCCGAGTTTTACCCTTCGGATTATCGTTTTACGGCAAAGACTCATATAAAGTCATTCGACCCAAGAATTTACATCTTTCACTTTCTATACTTACTCTAAGTATTTATTTAATCATAAAACTTGTTTTCAAACAACCTTTAAAGGTCGTTTGCTCAATTTAGCTTATAAGGGCATTTTGGTCAATTTTAACCCTTATATAACGACGGAGGACTTTTAAAGCCATATTTGACCAACGTCCCACTTTTAAAACTATGATCTTGTATTTAAGGTCATTAGATTTCAAAATACCATGAACACCATTTAAATCATTTGGTTTACTTATTTAAAGTAACTGAATGTCGATTTAACTTTATTTAACGCTCAATGAACCTCTAGTTCCAATTGAGTAGTTAACCTATTATACATACCTGACTCGGATCAATATATTGACCCGTTTCGATACCTTGCCTTAGTAGCCGCTAAACAATAGCGATGTAAATATCCATTTGATATTTATTCCTATAATCATACAACTCACACACCATTAGTCGATATTGTCAAAGGATGATAATTTCACCTTTTGACCCGTTTGGTCTAAATGACCGGGAATTTTTATGAGATGATATTTATTACCATCTTATCTATATGACTCGCTCCGGTTTACACCATATAGTTGTTTTACTTATAAATCATTTATTGATTCTTTTGACCCATTATAACTTACGCTATAAAGTGTCTTTCACAAACTAACAGTTATTGTCAACAAGTGACCGAATTACCGTTTTACCTTATCATTTGCATTGGTTCACCTTATAAGGTAATCATTCAAAATTCGTTTTCTTTTAGTCGTTTCACAACTAAGTAATAGTATTAGTTCATTTTAACCATTAAACATGGTTTATTTTCATTGTCTCTTGTTCCGAACCGCACATGTCATGTCGGAACATCATAACTCAAACAAGACTTTATATTATTAGTAACCTATAAAACAATAGGTATTTAATACAAAGAGTGTAAGATGTACTTACGTAGCATCCAAATTATGCTTTTCCTTCATTCCTGATTCGTTTGACCCGCTTCATTCCCAAGCTTCCACCTAGCTTGTTAAGCGCCAAACTATCATTGTAATTTGTAAGATGGTTAAATTAGTCATTATCATTCAAGACTATTCCATCCTACGATCTTTATATCAAAATTATCATTTGATCATATCGTTGGTCAGTTTGACTTTTAAAAGTCAACTGCCTATTGACCTAATTAATTACACGAAGTAGCTTAACTACTCGTTTAATTACTTGGCCAATTATCCAGTAAACATCATCTTTATGTTACCGTTTTAATCAAGTTCTTTTCATCATAATTCACCGAATTAATACACAATGATATTAAACATCTTTGAACATGAACATCTCATAAATTTTATCATATCATACTAAACTCATATCATAGTAAGTATGATTATACACTTAAGCACACCATTTGTTCAAGTATTTTCTGATTACTATCGTGTATGATGATTCTAATCATAATTATATTATCAAATTCATCTTATAATTAATACCCACTTTTCCTAGTGTGGCAATTCATCAAATCATTCAAATTATATCATCATATGTATAATTTTCACTTAGGGTTTGATTCCTAAGCATGTATACATCATTAATTCAATCATAGCTTCAATAATTAATTCATAATTCGTGATTATGATGATTATCCAAAATTCACAACTTCACAAATCATCAAAAAATGATATGCCTTATGATCCCCTAGCTTGGGTGATCATTAATTCACGTTCAATTGTGAATTTAGACCTCGTTTGAGCCATCAATTTGATGAATATGTTGAGAGTTAGGGTTTGGCTCCTGGGGAGCTCTCTGAGATCGAACAGAACACACACACTAAGTGTGTGTTTTGTTTTGATTTCTTTATTTATAATTTAAGTTTATGATTATCCAGATTTGGCCCCTCTTGTTTGGTTAGTTATTAAGTAGGCTACAACCTACTTATTTCTAACAATATTTTCCACTTATTAACTAGGTTAAACATTCCTAGTTAAATTAGTGGATTCGGGGAATCTATAACTCAGTTTATTTTAAGTCCCGTTAACTCGGGCCTTTTTATAAACTTTATTTCTTCAAAAGCTTTTGTTCAACTTTTATTAAATATTAGGTTTATTTTATTAAAGTCCTAATATTCATTGGGTTACTTTTATCTCTAACGGTACTTTACCCGTCATTTAATATTAACGTGGTTTAATTACCAAACTCATTTTAGGGGTGTTACAAGTCTATCCCCCTTAAAGAGGTTTCGTCCTCGAAACCTTTCTTACCTAGTTCATGGAGTTTTAAACTCAATGCTATTGACCTGAGTTTTTTTTTTTTTTTTTGCATTACTCATATTTTAACCAATTATTAGTAAAACCCTTTAACCAATTATTAGTATTACCAGAAAAGTATGGTAAAACCCTTCTCGTTATTTCGACCAATTTAGTTAATCTAGCGAAATCCATCGCTTTTATACTTTTTGAATTCTTCGTGAATTCGTTATATTAACCCGTTTGAAGGCTTTTAGCGAATTCTTTCACATTTGACAAACAAACTCTTTTGTTTTCGAGTTTATTCATTCGGTTTAATTATACGGAATTTACCGCTTACGAGTAAACCGAATTTCTTAATTTTCATCTTAATTATTTAAGATAGTTCAATAAATGATATTAACAAAATTCTATAAAGTATATAAGAACATGCCTTATAATTTTATCCTTCAATCGAGCTTTTGCTCGAATTGATCTCCCGACACTTTACTTGTGTTGCCTTATGATTCCTCAATATAGGTGATCAGTAATTTCCGTTAGTAAGGCCTTAACCGGTCTCACTGACTAGACTTATTAGTCCAGTTACCTTATACCCATAGCTTGGGCTATAATGTGATTATAATGCACATTACTTTTCTTGACCGTGATCGCGTCACGTCATGTTTAGGTTTATTTCAACCTTTCTTTATCGAAAACCTTTCTTTTCGAATGTATCGTCTTGCACTTTTCAGTGTCAAGACCTGTATCTTTAATATTTACTATCTAAATTCCTATCAGAATTTATGTTTATAAAAACGTTATTTCTTAAAATATATGTTTGGTGTCAAGGCACCTTGTTTATATTTGCAAAATCATTTGGTTTCAAGTTTCAGATCCGTTAACCTTGACTGTAGTTCGTGACTACAATCGTTTTATTTCGGATCATTATCCCGACTCTATGACTTCTCACGTCATTTATACGTCGGTTCATCTTATACTCACCGTTATCTGGTTTGCATATATTCATATTTGATTCTTTCCCATTACCGGGCTCATTATTCTTTTGCGTTTAACGCTACCGTTATCCGGCTTGCGCTTACTTATGCCATCCGGCATTATATTGTATTCAATCCGTTTGACTTGTTAATGTGAAATCCATCACTTATAAATAATCAAACGTTATTATTTATTCAACCCATTCAACCTCAAAATAGTTGAACATATTTATTCAAAATTTCTTTTTGAGAAATTTTATCATATTTTAGTCATAACTCATAATCCAAGTCCTTTGACTTTCAATCCGCGTTCCCATCTCTCGGTTTACGCATGTGTGTAATTTCCTACCCATCAAACGGGTGATTTACTGAAGTCATTATTAATGCAACCCTTTGGTTGTTTTAGCGAAATCCATCGCTTTATTTAACCAAACCTATATTCTTTATGTGACCATGCTTGATGGTCTTATAAATTCCGATTGATGATTATCATCATCATCATCCTTTCTTTACTATGACCAAAGCTAATGACTTCGATCGTCTTTTTGTATGGGCAATACCTTCGTTTCTATGACCTCGCGGGTCATTTATAATTTGGTTTTACACGCCCCTTTTTGTTAACCATGGCTCTTTCGTCCAAAATGACTTATTTCACTATTCACTTGGGTCATCTAATTCTATGCGCACCATCCATCGTTTTTATGGTTCCCTCGAAAACCATTTATACGAGTATGCTCACAAAATTTCTTGACCCCAAGTTTCTTTCAACCTTTTCATTTTTTTCGACCTTACCACATCGGACATAACGGTGTTCATTATTAGAAGCTCATGGTATCATGCGTTCACTACTTACTTGGCCAGAGTAAGCGATCAACACATGGTACGCATGACCTCATTATAATTACCACATCATGTCCCATGTAAGTAATCTCTCGGTTTATTTTAATTGGTAAAACTTTATTTAATTTCCAATTTACAATTACTAGTTTTACATGTTTTATCCTTGAACATTTACAATGTTCCGTTTATAACCATTTATACAATCACATTCATCGATGTGATCATTACTTTTCTCAATTTGAATCCTTATTGAGAATACATACTTGGATGATTACTTTCTTCCAAGTTTATTTTTAAACTAAATTCAGTTATTGTCTCATTATTCATGACTGTGAATAATACGCATCTCTACTGAATTTCTCTTGGAAATATCATCCTGGATATGAATCATATCCATGTTTTCTAAGTTTTATATTCTATATGCAACTTGTCATTTATTATGTATTTGCTGCATATTTTGTAACACCTCGAAAATTCACGTCCTATAATGTGTTGACACGTGTCATAAGTTTGAACGTGTGAAAGAATGTTATAAAAGGATTAAAGTTGACAAACATGGAAAGTAAGTATATATACGGGTTCTAAATGTCAACAGTGAATAAATATATTTTACATTAACCCTACATGATGCTCATACCTTCAAACGAATAAATCATGGATCATACGAAGCTAAATATGAAAGAAAGTGAGAGATTACAAACTACCGGGGTTAAATGTGTCAACATGTTTAAGTTATACCTCTGAGTGACCTTTTAGCAAACCCGAAGCTTTGTAACGGTTAATTATGATCACAAGAATGCACGATATAAATTTCATAAAGTTTCGTTATCGTATGAGAAAGTTATGATCAAATTCGTATGCGAGGGGTTAAAAGCGTCAACGATGAAGTTTAGGACTTTTCGGGTGACAATAAAGTTAACCGAGGACTAAACAAAGTGGGTATATGTCTTGAAGCCCTTATACGTCAAATTGGAGGGTTCAAAATGCAAGAACTAAAGTCGAAACAAAGTCTTTAAGAGCCAAGGACTAAAGCATAAAAATCAAAAATTTGGATTTTGATCAGAAGGGGCGTCGCACCACGCGAGGACCCAGGGGGGGTCTACGCGTGCCGCGAGGGGCTGTCTGCTCCGAAAACTTTGGGCTTTTGTCTGCCAACTCCATTCTAACCGACTTAAAACGATTTTTCACATCTTGGGCGACCCCTAAACAACCCCTAGGCACTTAGGGACATCTGTTGATGATCCATGGCCCTTGTTAGGCTTGTGTGTCAATGATCCATGAGGTTTTGAACACTATAAAAGGCCACAAGATTTCAACATTGGAATCACACCTTTTTTCTGCATTTCTGGAGCTTTTGGAAGTTCAAGAGCAGACCCAAGTCCTTCCTAATCGTGCATAGGACTTCAGTAAGTATGCTTAACCTTTCTTAGTTAAGTTTTTGCTTAGTTTTAGCTTAAAAGTCAAACCGTCGTAATTAACGGTTGACTTAGCGATTAATCATTGTTGGTCCAGTGATTAGTCGAATTCAAAGTAGTTGTAAGTTGGTAATTATGTGGGCAATAAACCCTTAAAAGGGCACCCTCTGATTCCCACTCTAACTTTGTCAAATGTCGGGTCAAACTTGTTATTAAAAAGTCAACAGAATGCTTAATTTCCAATTTATGCATAATTAGCAATGTAGAACCCATACAACCTGTTTGATCATTAATATAACTTGGTAATTAATGTAAGAACATGTCTAAACATGTTCAACCCGACAATTTTCAGTAGAGACCCGGTTCGGAACCGAAAGTCGCATAATTTGACTTTTGCTTTGACTTTCAGTTCTGACCCGTTTAAGCATGTTTTAGAAATTCCTTAGAGCTCTAATTGGACCAGGTTACATGCTAGTATAACCCTCTGTGATTATACACCATGGTTCATTAGTTATCCAATTAATATGCATAATTCCGTTAATTGCCTATATGTTGACCATTATGCCCTTTTCACCATAAAACGTATTTTTTGAAAATATTAAAGAGTAGAAACCTTAGTTACTAATTTATAAACTTGCACCCAAAATTTGACATCAGTTTGAGGTGTAGATTGAGAGTTATGCTCATTAGCGTAATTAGAAAGCTTCTTTAGCGATTAAACGACATAATTAGCGTATAGCCTATTTAAACCTACTTTTTGATATCAAACTTATTACCCACTGATGTAATATATTATTTTGGGATTTTTGAAGATTTTTAATTAATTTTAGGCTGAGCATAACTTAGAGTTATAAGCTTGACCCGGTAATTGTCGGTTTTGCCCTTTTGGGCTATAAAATGAGTTTTACATATCTTTTTTACTCCAAACCTTTTGCTACTGATTTACTATGAAAAATAAATTATTTTAAGACTTCTGGAATAATAAAAATATCAGCTTTATATGTAGAACCCGGAAACGGCTTCTAATCGCCTTTTTAAGCGTTTTTAACGTATAGTATGTACTAAAACTATTTAAACATACAAGGGTTGATACCTACTGATATTTTAGGTAAATTATAATATTTTAACAGTAATAAAAAGTTGTTTAACTCAGACTTCAGTTTTGAGCTTTTCGGCTTATGTGAAATTACCAAAATGCCCCTACGGTGCATAGTTTGGTTATAATTGATAAATTTCACATATATACTTTACCCCACTGTTATAACTTATTAAATTGAGTATTTTTTCTGATTACATCAGACCTATAACTCAGGTTAATACTTAAACTCTTTTATAAACTTGTAAATGACCAAACTACCCCTACGGGGCATAGTTTGTGTTTAATCTCGTTTCGGGCATAATAAAAGATATCTTACTGATGTCACAACATATTTGAGGCATATAAACTTAGGAAACCTGTATATGGCTCTTACGGTTACCCGTTACGCTTCTTGCGCGTTCGGTTCGGTTTATGTAACTAGTTTGCATAAATTAGCCGAAACGGCTCAAACCTTATCGGTGTTATCTCAAAATCTAGAATGTGTATAATATACCCATATAAGGAAAGTCTTCAAACTTGTCGGGTCTGAATCACATTCTATTCCGGTCTTCGCTTAATCGTGCGTACGAACCGTATCTTTAAAACTAACCGGTCTAAGTTTAGGCTTAATTAAAGACCCGTTAGGATTCTAATAGGTTATTATAAACCTTCGTTCCAGAATAGGAGGACCAGTAAAAGCTACTTGCATTTGCTGTTTGTGAATTATACTTGCAAAGGTAAATACTTTTAACTTATTTTCCCTTATACGGGCTTGGGGTACGGTATATAAAATACCGCTTGGTCGGGCATTCGACCTTAACCGATTAGTGGTTAAGTATTATCGAGATGACCCGTTTAAATATGTTTTGTTTGCTTAACGCCTTTGGGGGGTTAATGACCATGTCCCGGATATCCTTGGCATCATTTTACGAAATGGCCACGACCTAAGCGCGGGGTGTAGGCGTACACCCGTCAGTGCATAAATAAATAATGTGGTGTGTCTATTGATCTTTAACCCGGCACGATCCGGGCTACTGAACGCATAAGGAACATGTAATCCTTTTACAAGTTTATATATTTAAATAATTATCCCAAGTTATAAATTGTTTATGCCACGTGCATCCAAATCAATTTTTAATCTTTTTTAAAATGAGTCGGTTAATTGTATTTACCAGTGTAAACTGACGTATTTTCCCAAAAAGATTAAATGCAGGTACTAATCGTAATAGGCTGGATTTCTCCTTAGCATCAATAAAGAGTCTCGCAAGCTTAAGATGCCTACGTCTGTTGATCTACTGTTTCCTATTTATTTTTGATCCTTCTGTGGATTCTTTCAACTGTTTGTGATACATGATATTCCAATTATATTCAGTTGAAATATATTTTTCATTTGCTTTCGCTGTGCATTTAAATATTGTGTTGTTTGACTATTATGTTGCTAACCACGTCACGATACTCCCCACCGGGCCCACCGGTAATACGTGGAAAGTCGGGGTGTGACAGGTTGGTATCAGAGCCAACATTGAGTGAATTAAACACTAGCCTTTTGTGTTTAATCTCAATGACACAATTGCACATTCCTAAAACTTTCGAGTCTAGACAAATAACATAGGACAAATTCTACTTTGTTTTGTTTTGTCCTTTATTTTATATATTCTTGTCGTTATCTTATGTTATATTGACAGGATTAAATATGCCGCCAAGATTTTTTCGACGAAGAGTAAGAGGCAAGGGGCCAATCACCGCCCCCAATGATCACGAAGCCGGGCCTTCGCACAGGCAAGCTCCTTCCACCACTGCAAGTGCTGATCCTCGGGAGAACCGAAGGAACCTTTTTGAGCCGGCTAGACGGTCGGTTTCGCACAGTTCGACGCCTCCCTTTCGTGACTCCTATGGGCCACAGTCGGAAAATGAGCCCGATAACCCACAACCTTCTTACATACCTCTACAGCGATCCTTATCGCACCATTCCTTTGGAGACCCCACACCTGTTTTCCGGGACCGGTTTAACCCGGCAAACTACATACCAAAACCAGTGGGTTTTAACCCATTGGGGCCAGAGGATCATTTCTCCGGCGATCATGCAGAAGACATGGACGAGGACACGGATCCCGTCGAGCCCGCAACCGGAACTCCCAACCATCCTATCGAGGTCTCCGATGGTTCGTCTTTTCACGGATCGCCCTACGTGTCACGACCCCCGACCAACCCTGGACGGAATCGAGAGCCGCGAACAGCCAAGTGGTACCGGTGATTATTTTGAAAAATATTGCAGCGGAAATTTCATCAGGACTGTGAGTTAGGAAAAATATCAGAGTTTAGAAAACACCGGATTTTATTTATTAAATAGATGGAATAAACCCATGTTTTACAAAGGTAGCTTTAATAAGGGATAAACCCAATTACATAAAATAATATTTCTTAATTTGATTTAATTAATAAAATAAGCCACTTCTTGAAGCCTTTCAGCACCGTATCCATCTCTTAATCCAATCTACTGTAATTACCTGAAACGTGTTTTAAAAAGGTTTTGTCAGCAGGAAATACTGGTGAGTTCATTCATTTTGTTAAAATGACACGTTTGTTATAATTTACAGTATTAAGAGCGATTACAATGTTTCCTGATATCAAACCAACTACCCACGGTATTTTGTCACTTGACCCATTGGCCCTTTCATTGTCCAATGGTGTCTGTGACTATGGTCATATCACCCCTTGGCTGCCCCAATGGTGAAGATTATCAAGTAATGTATACAAAACCCTACATACCGGCTGTAATTTGGTGATTACAAAGACTTAATCCCTGTAATTATAACCTTGAAAATAAACATGATTTTGAAAGTAATTTGATAAAAAGAGAATGACTCACATTATAAGCATGCAGATTTATACGGGCAGAGCTTAGCCTATTGATTAGTCTTGTAACCTAGTGCACACGAACTAGGTAAGTAACTAATACAGCATTTACGATAACTCACGAGATTACGAATGACAAAGTGTAATCACTTAAACATCCATCAGATTCGCAACGAATGACAGAGTATTCCCCGAGTTCGGGTGGTACTCAAACATCCTGTCGGAATCACGACTAATGACAAAGGATAGCACTTAAACATTCATTGGATAGTTTCAATCGATCGGATATTTAATCGTAGCAGCGATCGAGTTAATACCCTGTATCGTAGCAGTGCCTTGCTAATTTGAGAGTAATATTCGAATTTGGATAGTATAACTTCGTTTCTAAAAGAAACTTTCGACACCAGAGGACTGCTCGTAGCCTGCTCTATTTATAGCTGGAATTTGGGTCTCACGCGGCTCGCGAGAAGGTGTAAAATATAATTTTCTTGATTTTTTGATATGGATTGGGGTTTCAGCGGTCCGGGTTTTTACTTACGGATCAATTTGGGACATTTTTGAATATAATTATATTATAAAGAAAAAGAGAATAAAATAGTGGGAAAAGAGAATGGACCCACTTTGTAACTTTAGGGTTTAACTAGAAAGTCTCCGGGTAGAATATTGGGTATAATTTCTGAGCTATTTAAAAATATATAATGCACTCGAGTTAAGTATAATACCCCTCATTCAACCTTGTCCCTATGTCACGAGACAGAACCCCAACAACTTAGTCGGGCAGAGCCCTGACATATGTTATGAGGCTCAGATCAATCGGAAAGGGTAGCGGTGATCGGGAGTTAAAACACTTAAAACGGGGCAAGGCTTTATTATATAAAGAATTAAAATTTATAATTTTTAGAAAGAAAGTGAGGGAGAATGCGAGACTAAGAGAAAGAAGGGACACGGTGAAATGCTTCAACCTTTGCTCATATTTATAGTCATTTCAGAAACTTAGAAGACAAGTTTTTCGTACACATTAATAAATTTTTAATTTATACATTTTGATTCTTATAAGGACACGTATGGACTACATTAAATGAATTCAAAATGTTAGTTTAGATTTTTATCGGGACAAGCCACGTACACCCCAAAATTCATATTCTAGATTGTTAAGTTTATGTTTTATTTTATTTATTATTCTATACTATATGATTATTTTAAGTTTTTATTTTTATTATTATTATTATTATTATTATTATTTTATTTTGATTACTACTGACTTATGATTATCTCGATATACACAACTTTTCCACCAAAGTTAGATTTATTTATATTATTATTTTAATTTATATATTATAATTTAATTCAATTAGTTTACTTCTTTGTTGCGTATAACTTCTAAATTATGACGTTCTAGAAAATAATAAATATATATCATTAGAACGAGAATATTTGTATCTACATTTTGAACCAAGTTTTATTAAAAACAGAGTAGGTCCAAATACAATGTAGTTTTAATTATTAGACGGTCACTAGGCCCGTCTAGGTACTTCATATTTTTAACAGTAGACTTACCCGTAATATACCTGTCTAATAATATAAGTTTTTTATAGACTTTTATTTTATTAGAAACGTCACCCATATATGGGCCAATTAATTAATATATCATTCCAATCAAATATATAAAATAGTATTTAAAACTATTTGGGTTGAATATTTATATTAAAAATAAACTAGTTACTAGTGGTTAATAAATTTAACCAAACCTATAATTCTTATATAAAAATAGGAATGTTACACTACGGTGGTCCAGACAGCTTTCAGGCGAGGTTTAACCAGCATGAATGGTACTTCACACCTTCCCACCATTCATCACCTCACCAGCAGCAGCAGCAGGATCCCTCTGGGGATTCACGATTTGTGGCAGTCACGCCACCGCCTCCACCACCACCAGTTAATCAGGCACCTCCAGAACCGCCGAGGCGTAGGAGGACGGGCGCGCGAATGTCCGCGCGTGGAGGAGATTTTCACTTCAGCTCTCCTCGACACTCGAGTGGCAGTCATTATCCGCCACTACATGAAGACCCGCAAATGGGTGGGCCTTCAAACCCAGCTGCACCACAGCCACCACCGATGGGTTTTGATAACCCAATTCCTGCTTACACTGGTTCAATGGCATATAACCCGTTTGAGCAGCCGGTTCACACCAACTATAATTACGCTGAAGCCGACCCATACTTGGTAGCGGCCAACTATAACGCCCTTCATCCTGAAGGACCGTATGGAGCTCCGTGGGGAGTAGGGTACCCAACTCATGGGTACCAAATACCTGCTAGACCTATAATTCGGCAACAATCGCAGCCGCCAAGGTTCTCCCCACCAGAGCATGAAGAAATTCTGCAAAGGTTGGACCAAGTCGAGCGAGATTTTCACAGAGATCGCAGAGAGCGACAAAGTTTCTTCCAGGGATTGGCAAGTTTAATAAAAGGGAAGAGCAAGAAGGACCATTGAATCCTTCAAATTATTGATTGTATTTCCTTGTATTCAGTTGAGCCCCTACGTGGGTCTGTCTTACTGTTTTAACCCCTGCGTGGGTATGTTTGTCTTTTGAGCCCCTGCGTGGGTCTATCTTTCTATTAACCCCTACGAGGGTATGTTGTTTGTTTAAGTCCCTGCGTGGACTAGTATTTCAGTTTGACCCCTGCGAGGGTATGTTGTTCTATTAGGAAGTCCCGTTTAGGGCGATGTGTAACCTATTAATAATTAATGGAATGTTTAATTTATAAATTTCATTTTTGCCATTACATGCATAAATAAATTATATATGAAATAAATCAAAATCATTCCTTTTAAAAATTAAATCTGCCAATTTAAATATTAACTAAGGATCTTAAAGGTATAACCTAGCCTGTATGTCATTATAAGACCTGGCCAAGATGGTAAAACCTGTTAAAAAGATTCAAATCCCAGTTAACATCTGAAAACATGTTAACGCTCCTGGCAGACGTGATTCGTTAAAAATCACACACGTCATTTTTATATAAGGATCTTTCCAAAGATTCCCAACCCAACTTAATGATCTATGAATCATGGGTTTAAATCACCAATTAAGATGATCATATTTTGACCATACATTGGTAATATAATGCCTACGGGCCCTGCTCATTTTCATATGAGACAAAAAGACAGTAATAGTCTGAGACCCTGTCTGAAAAAAGGTAAAGAACTATGTTCAAACCTGCATGCCTTGATTCTCTGAAATCATGGATTATAATTTAAAATGTCCCTGTGACTAGGCCTTGTGTGCTAATAAAACTGTTATTGTTTTATAATTAGGATAAGTTATATTAAAAATCCTAAATAAATGTGAGTAACAAATTAACCAAATATGGTCTATGTTTACCATGGTTAATGAATTACCCTAAGGGGCAATTCCATAATAAACTCCCAAATAAACTATTGTCATTGTCTTATGTAACAGTTCAAATTAAAATGGCTGACTCGGATGAAATTAATAGTCACCCAAGGGAGAATAATGATAACGCCCGAATCAATATAACGGGTGCTGAACTGAAAGCGTTAGTAGACGACGCTGTTACAAAGGCCTTAGAGCGGCAGTATGAAGAATACAGTGGGACTCGAAGTAGGACCCTGTCTGCGCCGCATTCAAAGCCGAGGACTCATTATGAGGCTCACAGCAAGCCTCCCTCCAAGAAGGAAGAACCAAAGAAAGATGATGATCGATTCTCCTCAAACCACAACAGTACTCCATCTCAAAAGATTATGCTGAATCAAGGACCCCGTGATAAGGGTTGCTCCTACAAATACTTTGCTTCATGTAAACCCAGGGATTTCACTGGGGAAAAAGGAGCCATTGACTGCATGACGTGGTTAGATGAGATGGACATAGTAGTGGATATCAGCGGGTGCGCTGAGAGGGATATAGTCAAGTTTGTGTCTCAATCGTTTAAAGGTGAAGCCTTAGCCTGGTGGAGATCGTTGATCCAAGCTACCGGGAAGATTCCACTCTACAACATGTCATGGGAACAATTCGTTGCCCTCATCAGGGAGAACTACTGTCCTCAGCACGAGGTCGAAAAGATTGAGTCAGACTTCCTTTCATTGGTAATGACGAATCTAGATTGCCAAGCTTACCTCACGAGATTTTATACAATGTCAAGGTTGGTTCCGTATCTGGTGACCCCGGAACCCAAACGAATAGCTCGTTTCATTGGGGGTTTAGCCCCGGAGATAAAGGCAAGCGTGAAGGCCTCTCGACCAACTACTTTTAGATCTGTGGCTGATATATCTTTGTCCCTCACACTGGACGCGGTCAGACAAAGATCGCTGAGGAACAAGGATGCTGAGAAGAGGAAACGTGAAGATTTCAATTCACGGAGGTCAAACAAGAAGCACCGAGGAAACGGTGACAACAAGAAGGGGTCAGAATCTAAGAAAGATGGGCATTCATCCGGTGAAAAGCCCAAGTGCAAAGTCTGCAAGAAACAACACTTCGGGAAGTGCAGGTTGGAATCAAACTCGCAGACTCAGTCAAGAACTTTTGCTTGTGGGATATGCAAGTCCAAGGAGCACAAGACCTTGGATTGCAAAAAGTTGAAGGATGCAACCTGCTACAGCTGTAATGAAAAGGGGCATATCAAGACCAATTGCCCAAAATACGTAAAGAAAGCTAATGAAGGAAAGAAGACCAATGCTAGGGTCTTCAGAATGGATGCAAAGGAAGCAGTACAGGATGATAATGTGATAACAGGTACATTCCTTATAAATGACGTTTTTGCAAGAGTGCTTTTTGATTCAGGAGCTGATAAATCATTTGTAGATAATAAGTTTTGCAAATCGCTGAATTTACCTGTTAAAACCCTAAGAGTGAAATATGAGGTGGAGTTAGCAGATGGCACCTTAGAAACCGCCTCAACCATATTAGATGGATGTTTCATATCCATTAAGAACCACTCTTTTCCTTTGTCCCTACTTCCTTTGAAGTTAGCTAGGTTTGACATCGTTTTAGGCATGGACTAGTTATCTCGTAACCAGGCCCAGATTGTCTGCAATAAAAAGCAAGTGGTGATCAAGACTCCGTCTGGCGAATCACTTACCATTCAGGGAGATACCCGGTATGGATTACCTGAGCAAGTGACTATGCTCAAGGCCTCTAAGTGTTTGAAGAAGGGTTGTGTCATCTACATGGCACAAGTGACTATCGATGAGCCAAAACCTAAGATCGAAGACATCCCCGTCATTTCTGAATACCCTGAAGTTTTTCCTGAAGAACTACCTGGTTTACCACCAGATAGGCAAGTGGAATTCAGAATTGACATCATCCCTGGAGCAGCACCTGTTGCTAGAGCGCCTTACAGGTTGGCACCAACACAGATGAAGGAATTGAGGACACAACTAGATGAATTGCTAGCTAAAGGTTTCATTAAACCTAGTTCGTCTCCATGGGGAGCGCCAGTCCTGTTTGTCAAAAAGAAGGATGGATCGATGCGTCTGTGCATCGATTACCGTGAGCTTAATAAGGTCACAATAAAGAATAGATATCCTTTGCCCAGGATCGACGATTTGTTCGATCAATTGCAAGGGGCAAGTTATTTCTCGAAGATTGACTTGAGGTCAGGCTACCACCAACTGAAGGTTAGAGATGAAGACGTACACAAAACTGCATTTAGGACTCGTTATGGTCATTACGAGTTCCTAGTGATACCTTTTGGGCTCACTAATGCACCTGCCGCGTTTATGGATCTCATGAATCGCGTTTGCAAGCCATACTTAGATAAATTCGTCATCGTTTTCATCGACGACATTCTCATTTACTCGAAGAACCGAGCTGACCATGAGAAATACCTTCGCTGTATTCTTAAACTTCTACATCATGAGAAACTCTACGCCAAATTTTCAAAGTGTGAATTTTGGCTTCGAGAAGTCCAATTCCTTGGACATGTAGTTAGTGAGCGTGGTATCCTAGTGGATCCCGCTAAAGTAGAAGCAGTTATGAACTGGCAAGAGCCGAAGACACCCATAAAAATTCGCAGTTTCTTGGGATTGGCAGGATATTACAGACGCTTTATCGAAAATTTTTCAAGGATTGCTGCGCCCCTAACTTCCTTGACTAGGAAGAAGATTAAGTTCGACTGGGGACCCAACCAACAAGAATCCTTTGATATCCTGAAGCAGAAACTGAGCAATGCGCCTGTAATAACATTGCCAGAAGGTACCGAAGATTTCGTAGTGTACTGCGATGCATCACACACTGGCATGGGGTGTGTGCTTATGCAGAAAGGCAAGGTTATTGCCTATGCTTCAAGACAGTTAAAAGTGCATGAAAAGAATTACACCACCCATGACTTGGAGTTGGGTGCCGTTGTATTTGCACTGAAGCTATGGAGGCACTATTTATATGGTATCAAGTGTGTGATCTATTCTGATCACAAGAGCCTCCAGCACCTCTTTAACCAAAAGGATTTAAACATGAGGCAGCATCGATGGATGGAGACTTTGAATGATTATGATTGTGAAATCAGATACCATCCAGGTAAGGCGAATGTAGTCGCCGATGCCTTGAGTCGCAAAGAAAAAGTTAAACCTATAAGAATCAATGCCAAGATCATTGAGATAAAGAATAGTTTGAATGAAAGGTTGTTAGCTACACAGAAGGAAGTGTGTTGGAAGCTAACTATCCTAACGAAAAGCTAGGAGTAACTGAGGAGCAGTTATCTCTTGGCAAGGACGGAATTCTAAGGTTAAATGGATGAATATGGGTTCCAATTTATGGAGGACTTCGAGATGTTATCCTCCAGGAAGCCCATAGTTCTAAATACTCTGTTCATCCTGGAGCTGATAAGATGTACCAGGATCTGAAGGCAAATTTTTGGTGGATAGGCTTGAAGAAGTCTATAGCCACCTACGTAGCTAAGTGCTTGACATGTGCACAAGTCAAAGCTGAACATCAAAAGCCGTCAGGTTTGCTACAACAACCTGAACTTCCCACATGGAAGTGGGAAATGGTGACGATGGATTTCATCACCAAGTTGCCCAAGACCAGGAAAGGAAATGATACAATATGGGTGATAGTGGATAGACTGACTAAGTCAGCACATTTCCTACCCATCAAGGAGACCTATAGCTCCGACATGTTAGCCCAACTGTACGTAGATAAGATTGTAGCTCTACATGGCGTGCCTGTGTCTATTATCTCTGACAGAGATACTAGATACACGTCGCATTTTTGGAAAAGTTTCCAACAATCTCTGGGCACGCGTATGAATTTTAGTACGGCTTACCATCCTCAGACAGACGGACAGAGTGAGCGTACTATTCAAACGCTGGAAGACATGCTTCGTGCATGTGTGATTGACTTGGGTGGTAGTTGGGATAACCACCTACCGTTAATCGAATTCTCCTACAATAATAGCTACCATACCAGCATTAAGGCTGCGCCTTTCGAGGCCTTATACGGTAGAAAGTGCAGAACGCCTGTTTGTTGGGCGGAAGTTGGAGATGTCCAATTATCAGGACCGGAGATAGTCTTTGAAACGACGGACAAGATTGTCCAGATTCGTGATATCAAAATTATCATTTGATCATATCGTTGGTCAGTTTGACTTTTAAAAGTCAACTACCTATTGACCTAATTAATTACACGAAGTAGCTTAACTACTCGTTTAATTACTTGGCCAATTATCCAGTGAACATCATCTTTATGTTACCGTTTTAATCAAGTTCTTTTCATCATAATTCACCGAATTAATACACAATGATATTAAACATCTTTGAACATGAACATCTCATAAATTTTATCATATCATACTAAACTCATATCATAGTAAGTATGATTATACACTTAAGCACACCATTTGTTCAAGTATTTTCTGATTACTATCGTGTATGATGATTCTAATCATAATTATATTATCAAATTCATCTTATAATTAATACCCACTTTTCCTAGTGTGGTAATTCATCAAATCATTCAAATTATATCATCATATGTATAATTTTCACTTAGGGTTTGATTCCTAAGCATGTATACATCATTAATTCAATCATAGCTTCAATAATTCATTCATAATTCGTGATTATGATGATTATCCAAAATTCACAACTTCACAAATCATCAAAAATTGATATGACTTATGATCCCCTAGCTTGGGTGATCATTAATTCACGTTCAATTGTGAATTTAGACCTCGTTTGAGCCTTCAATTTGATGAATATGTTGAGAGTTAGGGTTTGGCTCCTGGGGAGCTCTCTGAGATCGAACAGAACACACACACTAAGTGTGTGTTTTGTTTTGATTTCTTTATTTATAATTTAAGTTTATGATTATCCAGATTTGGCCCCTCTTGTTTGGTTAGTTATTAAGTAGGCTACAACCTACTTATTTCTAACAATATTTTCCACTTATTAACTAGGTTAAACATTCCTAGTTAAATTAGTGGATTCAGAGAATCTATAACTCAGTTTATTTTAAGTCCCGTTAACTCGGGCCTTTTTATAAACTTTATTTCTTCAAAAGCTTTTGTTCAACTTTTATTAAATATTAGGTTTATTTTATTAAAGTCCTAATATTCATTGGGTTACTTTTATCTCTAACGGTACTTTACCCGTCATTTAATATTAACGTGGTTTAATTACCAAACTCATTTTAGGGGTGTTACAAGTCAATCCCCCTTAAAGAGGTTTCGTCCTCGAAACCTTTCTTACCTAGTTCATGGAGTTTTAAACTCAATGCTATTGACCTGAGTTTTTTTTTTTTGCATTACTCATATTTTAACCAATTATTAGTAAAACCCTTTAACCAATTATTAGTATTACCAGAAAAGTATGGTAAAACCCTTCTCGTTATTTCGACCAATTTAGTTAATCTAGCGAATGTCACACCCTGGCTTTGCGGAAGCGTGGTTAATTTTGGTGTGACTTCTTAATACCATAGCTTAATCATAACAAAGCTATATGAAATAAAATCATGCAAGATCATCCGTTTGATTTAAGTTTTAAAACCAGAGTAACATACCATTGTCTTATAGACTTACAACATCATAACATAAAACATTGTCTTTAACAACATAACCATTAACATGAAATAAGCGCAGTGTAAGATCTGTGACTTGTCCAGGAAAGAGTCACATTTCCTAAACTGGGATGACCTTAGAACCCTTATGCAGCGGGAAAACATAACATACCGTGCCAGATCTTTAATTTCCTGAAATACATGTAAGTTGAAAAATCAACAATAATGTTGAGCGAGTTCATGTGTAAGTGAGTATGTAAAATACTTGTAAGTATAAAAAATTCCTGGTATGTAGCAGTGTAAGGAAAAAGAGATCGCCAATGGGTTGCAAAGCCATTGGTGTATGTGAAGTGCAAGTAGGAAGACTCAAACCTAGCAGATTTTTGCGTTGGGTACAAAGTCACTCAAGGTCCGTTCTGCTGGGCCTCTTAGAGGTCCGTTCTGTTGGGCCTAGAGTTGGGCTCGCTACACCCAGATAGATCTACCGCTTACATCCCTCGGTGTTTCTGCCTACCCACTCACATGATCTAAGTAGTAAACCTCCTTACGCTAACCATACCATGTATAAGGTACTTGTAATCAAAGTAACATGTATTTCACCCCCGTAGTTAAGAAAACTGAAAATAGTTAGAGAAAAGGGGGACATGAACTCACAGTGAAGCGTCTCTACCAAGTATCTCCTGCTCACGCAGCTGTGCGACGACCTACAGGTGCTAATTCTATTAGACGGACGGCCGTGCCTTAGCTTTATAGTTTAAGTCTTTGGGAAATAGTTAGACAACTATTTCGTGTTTACATTCAGTATATACTTGGTAGTTAATTTCCTTCCCAAGGATGGGGGATTCAATACATGTGCGTTTCAAAGTATTTCCGTAAGTGCGTAAGTTACGCTTTAACAATCGAGAGGTAATATAATTACCGATGTAACTTATATATTCATGGTGAATGCGTTCGTATTATTTTGGATTCGTTAACGTTCGTAAATATTATTTTTACTCTAAAATAATATTTATGTATTTTCACAAAATAATCATAAACAATGTGTGAAAAATATATATTTATCACGTTAAATTTTGTGAAAATCCCACCTCCGAATATTTAGTAAATAAAGTCATGGCGAAATTTATGTTTCGAAAACATGTCAAAAATGATTCTAACACTTGTAGTGTAAATAGTTCCAAGTGTAAGGTTTTTAGAAAAATTTCGCCAGAGTTTCCTCTGTAACTGGAGGTGGCCACGCTTTCAAGCGTATCATTTTCTTTTATAATTCAACTCAACAATCTTCTTATTCAATCAAAACAGTGTTCAGATCACAAACTAGCCAAAATATGTATATAAATCGCATAAACTTCATGAACTTGTGATTTATCCAAACTGTGAAGTAAACCTCATTACTTTTAGTGGATCTTCATATATAACAATCCGGTTTCGTAAAAGTCGTGTTTTTATGAAAGTTTCGTCTTTACAACTTCTTGTCATTTTTCCCAAAAATAGTTATTTCGTCGAAACTTTGTGTTACACAAGTGTTTACACACTTGTGTGTTCTAAATATCATTCTTGTTATTGTAAGATCCGTCTTTTAGAAAACATGATTTCTTTAACGTTTGGTCCTTTGAAAATACCATTTGCAGATACGTAGATCTGCTAGTTTTAAACACTATTTTGCAAGTAAAAATACTTTTACACAAGTTCATGTCTTATGTGTGGTAGAGTTTCACCTTTTAACCCTTGTATTATTCAAACAAGCTTATGTTAAGATCCATGATCTTACCAAACCGGGTTAAACGATGATCCGAGCTACCACATCATAGATCGGGTCTCAATAATCACACATTTCGAATACTACAACATTTACACAACTAGTGAGCTATTAACCACCATCTTTAGTGTTTTAAGTAACTTTAAAGCATCAACTTGCATGTTAACGGGTTTTAACCGATAAAAATCCTTTTAACCACTTTAGATTAGTTCAAGAAGGTGTTTTAAGCATTATACCTCTAGCTCGAGGCTAAGGAAGAATCTATGCGCAAAAGCGGTGGATAAAAGCAAAGTGGAGAGGTCCTTCGTGTTCCGCTTGCACCAAGCTTCCTAATACGAGACCCTTATCGCGTGTGTGAGCTTGGAATGGCTTGAATAAAAACCGAAAATGGTTGTATGGGGGGTGGGGTGTTCGGCCGAGACTTAGAGCAAGAGAGAGAGAGGTGTGTTGTGAAGTGGTGTTGTGATGGAAAGATCATAATGTGCATAAGCTTATACTTATAGATAAATCATGAGATAATTACCCAAAGGTTAATGTGCCCACTAGATACTAAACATATTAGATTAAAATAATCAATCAAGTACCAAGTATGTCTCCCCATGGTTGGGGACAGTTAGGAATGGGGGGGTTTAGTCCGATTTCAACTAGTAATTAGGTAGTTAGTTAGGTTAAACTAAGTTAAGTTAAGTGTTTAACTTAGTTACTAAAGTGTAGTGTGTTACAACGGGTGTTAGGGTATTCAGGGACCCTAACTGGCTCAGAAAAAGATAAATAATGAAAAGAACAATATTTTCATGTTTCGGGTATAGTCCGGTTGTTCGGTTGGATAGTAATCCGTTAGAGCGCTTAACAAAGCTTTAAAGTGTCGTTATTACTCTCTTTAGTGACACAGCTTATTTCTGACACTTTGGAAAGTGTCTAGTAATATTTTTCTCAGGTTTTGGCACTTTATTAGTAGCTATAAGCTGAATTATTATGTAAAGTGCTGAGTTTTGTACTTAGAGTACGTTTTAGGCACATCCAGTCATTGTGACTTATTCCTAGAGACGCAGTTCCACAACCCTTATATCCCTACACTCACTACTAGTGTAGCAAAACATCTCAGGCTCTTACAGGCCTTGGAGGCAGTGTATGCCTGATGCTGGCTTTATCAGCATGTTCAATAGGTTATCCGCTATTGTGCTACTGTGCTTTTTGTGCATCATGTTTGTCACTAGGGTTCAGCATGTTAATTGTAACACCCCCAAAATACCACCCGCGGAACCTTCGCGAGGCGTGTTACTCATCAGAGTTCGAGCCACCAATCACATTGAACAAATGATAAATACTTTAATAAAACACGTTATGAATTACCAATAGAAAATGTCAAACATAAAGTTAATCCCAAAGAGTTGAGTAGCGGAAGCATATAGTAAATCGTTTAACAATTGTTTCATGAGAAATGTTCAAAACCAATGTTTCACTTATAAGTTAATCCAAGAGCCTCGATCCATGACCACTCCAGCACTCCCAGATAGCAAGTCCCCATCACGAAATCTAACGACCTGCAAGCATGCAGACAAGTGTGTCAGACGACGCTGGTGAGTTCAAGGTTTGTTAATGTGTGTAGTTACCATATATCTGTTAAGTCAAATCATCGTTTCGTTTTGGGATTGTTAATAACGTAGGAGAGTCTTATATATTGGAAGTGTGTCCAATATATACCACGGGAGTATGCCCAATATAACCTGGGAGTGTGCCCAATATAACCTGGGAGTGTGCCCATCCCCAATGCCCCTAACCAAGCATTGGTAATGATATCCCCAAACCACCGGGACGCATGCTTAGAGAAGTGCAATGAACTCACCTTGGTTTGCTCGGAATGCTAAGTATGTGCTCGCAAATAATCAATCACGTCCTATAGTATGCACGTATGTGAGGTCAGTTTGTGTTCACGTATAGACACACAGTTGATAAGCAAGTAGCACGTATTTGAGATCATACACAAGATGATTACGCTAAACAGCAGTTAAATATTCCAGTTAACACTTAACAGCAGTTAACTAACCAGGTTAACTTTTAACAGAATTCAACTAAGTTACTGTGCAATGTATTCAAGTCGACGAAACACAAGTTTGGCGAAACACTTTATTGGCGAAACACATTCTGTTTCGTCGTTCCATTCGTTGACGAAACATAATTCTGTTTCGTCAACTACCCTTGGCGAAACACCCTATCTGTTTCGTCAACAGTTCCGATTCGTAAGCTAGTTTCAGTTACGTCAAGCATCAGTTACGTCAATCATGCCAATCAGTTACAGTGTAACACAGAAAACCCTAGTTGCCGTCATCATCTAAACATCAATCATTCAACCAACCGAGCATAGCAATCATCACAATGCTTAACATTTATCAAGACCCACTAACTGTTAATACATGAAATACCAAAACATGCAATACATGGAAAAAGTCTAATTAATTTAGTCATGGTCGACCACTACAAACCACCTCAAGAGGTGATTGGACCATAACTGTTAGTGGTCTGCATCAAGTAATCACATGGCCCCATGTATTTTATTTGATTCATATTGATTGCACCCCTCACAAACCCTTCCATTCAATATCTGACCAAAACTGAATTAGAAGCACACATACATATGATCACTAACCTGACAATGCATATTCACTAAAGACAATAATGGCCGCCCAAGACTTTAGTTAACTCACACATGATTGGACCGATTTGCATGTTAAGTCTAATCTATAGGCACATCACAATCTCTTGTTTATTTGACAATCACATGCACACCATCGATATTTACAAAGCAACAGTTATTCATGATCACAATTTCATAACAACACATCTATCTTTTCATGACTAAAACTAACCGAAGTTAAGAGGATCCAATAGAAAGGCTTCGAGTGTGAAGGGGCTCCTGTTGCCGTCGCACAACTATAGAGAGGATTTAGGGTTTCGATAACTGATCATATGCACACGTATTACGCTAAAATACGTAACTGATATGAGGTTGGGCCCTAACTGGGCTTTGGCGAATCTGGGCTCGGCGAAACACACTTGTGTTTCGTCGGGTCGTTCAAGGTTTAATAGCTTAAGTTTTGCAAACAGTATTCCTAATAAACACTTTGATCACATTGCATGGTTAACACATCAAACCAACATCTCAACATATAGTTCATATAATCCAACGTATATTATTACAAAGCGACAAGTCATGTAAGTAAACGATTAAACAGTTAACGTGCAATAAATGCGAAAGTGAAATGTCGGAAACTCGAGTTGTCACATTATCCCCAACTTGAAAGAAATTTCATCCCGAAATTTGATAAGCCATCAGCCACACAATGCGATGCTAATCAGGACGACTGCGCATTTTCCGTGGGTGTCACATCATCCCCAACTTGAATGGGAATTTCGTCCCGAAATTTACCAGTCACATGAGATCTAGAATTGCTAGGCTTGGTCTTGTCCTTGGGGAACAAATGTGGATACTTAAGTTCCATTTGGTCCTCACGTTCCCACGTGAACTCCGGACCACGTCTTGAGTTCCAACGAACTCTCACAATAGGTATACGGCTGTGCTTACGAACTTTAACTTCTCGATCCATAATCTCAATTGGTTCTTCGACAAACTGCAACTTGTCGTCTATTTTCAGCTCTTGATATGGTACCACTAATGGGTCGTCAGCATAACACTTCTTTAACTGTGATACATGAAATACGTCGTGAACATTGCCCAGCTCAGTGGGTAACTCCAACCTATAAGCCACCTTACCGATACGCTCAAGAACTTTAAACGGCCCAACATAACGTGGATTCAGCTTGCCACGCTTCCCAAAGCGTACAACCCCTTTCCATGGTGAGACTTTCAGCATGACGCGGTCATTCACTTCAAACACTACTTCCTTGGCACGCTCGTCAGCATAGGCCTTCTGGCGGTCACGAGCAGCTGCCATGCGTTCCTTGATTTTCACAATCATACCTGAAGTTTCGAGTACCATCTCAGGACCTGTGATCTGACTATCACCCACTTCAGCCCAGCAGAGAGGTGAACGACACTTTCTCCCGTACAGTGCCTCAAATGGTGCCGCTTTGATGCTGGTGTGGTAACTGTTATTGTAGGAAAATTCTACCAACGGCAAGTGCTTCTCCCATCCTTTCCCAAAATCAATAACACATGCCCGCAGCATGTCCTCTAGTGTCTGAATAGTACGCTCACTCTGACCATCTGTCTGTGGATGATAAGCCGTGCTCATATCGAGACGTGAGCCGAACATCTTATGCATAGCCTGCCATAACTCCGAAGTAAAACGAGGATCTCGATCAGAAATAATAGAAGTCGGCACCCCGTGCCTAGAAACCACCTCCTTAAGGTACACTGCTACGAGCTGCGAATACTTATCTGTCTCCTTGATTGCTAGGAAATGCGCTGACTTTGTGAGACGGTTGACAATCACCCATATAGTATCGTTCCCAGCCTGTGTTCTAGGTAACCCCGTAACAAAATCCATAGCGATCTGTTCCCATTTCCACATGGGTATCTCTGGCTGCTGGAGTAGACCCGAAGGCTTCTGGTACTCGGCCTTGACCCTAGCACAGGTCAAACACTTACCCACGTAGGTGGCAATAATAGCTTTCATGTTCGGCCACCAATACAAAACCTTGAGGTCCTGGTACATCTTATCAGACCCTGGATGAATAAAATATCGCGACTTGTGTGCTTCGTCCATCACCAGTTCTCGAAGATTACCGAATGAAGGAACCCATATCCGTTCCATGAAGTAGTAAATATCGTCAGACCGTTGTTCGAACTTCTTCTTGTGTAAACCTCGTAATCCTTCAGCTTCGATATTTTCTTCCTTTAACGCTTCAATCTGAGCTGAACGAATCCGGGCAGGTAAATTAGAGTGGATAGTAAGCTGTAGGGCACGAACACGCTTCTGTTTTGGTTCCTTGCGACTAAGAGCATCTGCTACCACATTAGCTTTACCCGGATGATACTTGATAGCACACTCATAATCATTAAAAAGCTCAACCCAACGCCGTTGACGCATATTCAATTCCTTCTGGTCAAAAATATGTTGAAGACTCCTGTGATCGGTATAGATGGTACACTTGGTACCATACAGGTAATGCCTCCAAATTTTCAACGCGAAGACTACGGCTCCTAACTCCAGGTCGTGTGTCGTGTAGTTCTTCTCGTGTACCTTCAGCTGTCGAGAAGCATAAGCTATCACCTTGTCTCGCTGCATCAGCACACAGCCGAGACCCTGAATAGACGCGTCGCAATAAACCACAAAATCTTCAGTACCTTCTGGTAGAGATAAAATCGGTGCACTGCACAACTTCTGCTTTAAGAGCTGAAAAGCTTCTTCCTGGTTCGATCCCCACGAATAAACAACTTTCTTTTGAGTCAAGGCGGTGAGAGGCTGTGCAATCTTCGAAAAATCCCGAATAAAACGACGATAATACCCCGCGAGACCAAGAAATTGACGCACCTCCGAAGGATTCTTTGGTGCCGCCCAATTTCGAATAGCATCGATCTTGGCAGGATCCACATGAATACCCATTTCGTTAACGATGTGCCTAAGGAAATCCACTTCCCGAATCCAGAAGTCACACTTAGAAAACTTTGCGTACAACTGCTCCTTCCTCAGAAGCTCCAAAATGAGACGAAGATGGCGCTTGTGGTCTTCCTTGTTCTTGGAGTAGATCAAAATGTCATCAATAAAAACGATAACGAAATCGTCAAGGTAAGGTTTGCACACGCGGTTCATGAGATCCATGAAGACTGCTGGTGCGTTGGTCATCCCAAATGGCATAACCAAGAACTCAAAGTGACCGTACCGCGTTCGAAAAGCCGTTCGAGGCACATCCTCCTCTCTAACCCGTACCTGATGATACCCCGACCTCAAATCAATCTTGGAGTAAAAACTGGATCCCTGTAGCTGGTCAAACAAGTCGTCGATGCGAGGCAGAGGATAACGATTCTTGATCGTCACCTTGTTGAGCTCACGGTAGTCTATACACATACGAAAAGACCCGTCCTTCTTCTTTACAAATAATACAGGGGCTCCCCAAGGAGATGAACTAGGACGAATGAAACCTCGGTCCAATAACTCCTGAAGTTGGTTCGACAATTCTTGCAACTCTCCTGGTGCTAGACGATATGGAGCACGAGCAATCGGCGCTGCTCCTGGCTGAAGATCAATCTGAAATTCCACCTGACGATGTGGAGGTAGACCGGGGAGTTCTTCAGGAAAGACATCAGGAAACTCTCGAACAATAGGAAGGTCTTCGAGTTTCCTTTCGTTAGTCTGAGAATTAGTAACCAGGGCGAGAATGGAAGGATAGCCCTTTCGTAGAAAACTTAGGGTCTTCATGGCTGAGATAATACCTACTGTAGCACCGCTACGATGACCCTGGACCGATAGAGATTCACCACTGGCAAGGGGAATACGAACGACCTTCTCCTTGCAAAGAATTTCCGCCTGATATTTGGATAACCAATCCATTCCAACAACTACATCGAAGCTCCCAAGAGTGACAGGAAGTAGGTCAATGTCAAATACTTGACCTAAGAGATCTAATTTGCAACCCATGAGAACATGTGACGCTTCGATAGTTTTACCATTCGCTATTTCTACTATATGCTTAACAACAAGAGGTGTAGGACTCAATCCTAGACGTCTACTGAATTCCAAAGACACATAACTCCAGTCGGCACCTGAATCGAATAAAATAGAAGCATAAACACCATTTACTGAAAACGTACCAGTAACCACATTGTCGTCGTTTCGAGCTTCACCAGCTCCAATAGTAAATCCGCGACCACGCGCCACGTTGCCCCCATTGTTGTTGTTATTCCCAGCGTTATTGTTATTCGGGCGGTTGTTGTCGTTAGCGTTTTGATTCAACTGAGGGCAATCCCGCTTAAAGTGACCCTCGTCACCACACTGATAGCACCCCTTCCTGAAGCCCTGATTCTGCTGGGGTGGTTGTCCCTGCTGTCTCTGGTTCTGCTGGTTCTGTTGTTGCTGGTGTTTGGGCTGTGGGGCCCTACAATCCTTGGCCTCGTGGCCCGCCTTACCACACCTGTTACATACCCGTCCACACTGCCCGAAATGATGATATCCACACTTGTTACACCGTGGCTTCCTCCCCCCATATGAACCCTGACTTTGGCTACCTCCCTGGCCTTGATTGACAGAAGACGACTGACTGATGCTGCGATTGTTATTGTTGTCTGGCCTTTTCTGAGTCTGACCCGCACTGGATGCTTTGTCGTAATCGTTCCACTTCCGCTTGTTGTCATTAACGGATGCAGTGGCAGTGGGTGCAGCAGCAGTAGTGGTTGAAACACGCGGTGGTAACGAGTTACTCTCTACCTCTTGATCCACAATCTTGTGGGTCAACCGGACAATCTGTGTCAAATCATTGAGATGGGCTGCAGTGACCAAATTCTTCACACGCGGAGGCAACCCCTTGATGAATAACTCAATCCTCCGAGACATAGGCCGGGACAAGTTCGGGCACATGTCGGCCAATTCATACGATCGCTTCACATACGCTTCGACTTCAGATCCTACCATCTTCAAGTCATAATACTTGTTTTCCAACTTCTGGATCTCATCCCGAGGACAATACTCCTCCCTGATCAGTTCTTTGAAATCATCCCAAGTTGTGGCATTCGCTGCCTCGATGCCCAGCAACTGCACTTGGGCATTCCACCACGTTAGGGCACCATCCGCCAAGGTACCCGCAGCATATTTCACTCTGTCCCCAGCGGGACAGTTACATATAGCAAACACGGACTCTGCTTTCTCGAACCATCTCAAGAGTCCCACAGCCCCTTCAGTCCCGGTGAAGGTCTGTGGCTTACAGTCCATGAACGTTTTAAACGTACAGACTGGCTGATTGTTCTGGGGTTGCGCTTGCTGACCTAAAGGATGAAAGGAAACACATTACAGGAGTGAAAAGACGTGTACGCGATATAAGAGTAAAGAGTACTTGGTACATTCCGTACCAGCTTGATAGGCTGCTAAAGCCTCAGCCACACGGGTGTTGATTAGGTCAGTCAACTCAGCCTGAGTCATGTTAATGTTGCCACGTCCGTGTCCTCGTCCACTCATGATTCTATAGATAGAGATGAACCGATTCAGGAAATCGAAACGAGATAGAAATTAAGTATCTCGTTGATATCTATGTACTACCAAGTTCACACATAATAAGGCAGAACCCTTCTCACACTCGATAAGCCTCACTGGGACTTGCATGCACCCCACGTTATTATTAAGTGTGCACCCATAATAATAAGGTAATTTGCATGCTTATCTCAGTGCCTCTTAGCTTGCGCTCGAAGTTTCCCCAATTCACACAACACAACGATTGATATCACAAGTTTACAATGCACATGAGTCGAAGAGTAATGTCACACTATCAAGTCACCATAATATCAAGTGTATCGTTTCATGTAAGTTATGAGTGCGTGTCTACTAAGGAAGTAATGCATAAACTAAACAGAAGACGAACCTTGCGATCTGGAGCTGAGTGTCATGATCGATTCTTCGAAGGTATTCGGTTATAGTCTGGTTTTATAAAACGTTTTAAAACCTAGTTCGCTATAACCAGTGGCTCTGATACCAACTGTAACACCCCCAAAATACCACCTGCGGAACCTCCGCGAGGCGTGTTACTCATCAGAGTTCGAGCCACCAATCACATTGAACAAATGATAAATACTTTAATAAAACACGTTATGAATTACCAATAGAAAATGTCAAACATAAAGTTAATCCCAAAGAGTTGAGTAGCGGAAGCATATAGTAAATCGTTTAACAATTGTTTCATGAGAAATGTTCAAAACCAATGTTTCACTTATAAGTTAATCCAAGAGCCTCGATCCATGACCACTCCAGCACTCCCAGATAGCAAGTCCCCATCACGAAATCTAACGACCTGCAAGCATGCAGACAAGTGTGTCAGACGACGCTGGTGAGTTCAAGGTTTGTTAATGTGTGTAGTTACCATATATCTGTTAAGTCAAATCATCGTTTCATTTTGGGATTGTTAATAACGTAGGAGAGTCTTATATATTGGAAGTGTGTCCAATATATACCACGGGAGTGTGCCCAATATAACCTGGGAGTGTGCCCAATATAACCTGGGAGTGTGCCCATCCCCAATGCCCCTAACCAAGCATTGGTAATGATATCCCCAAACCACCGGGACGCATGCTTAGAGAAGTGCAATGAACTCACCTTGGTTTGCTCGGAATGCTAAGTATGTGCTCGCAAATAATCAATCACGTCCTATAGTATGCACGTATGTGAGATCAGTTTGTGTTCACGTATAGACACACAGTTGATAAGCAAGTAGCACGTATTTGAGATCATACACAAGATGATTACGCTAAACAGCAGTTAAATATTCCAGTTAACACTTAACAGCAGTTAACTAACCAGGTTAACTTTTAACAGAATTCAACTAAGTTACTGTGCAATGTATTCAAGTCGACGAAACACAAGTTTGGCGAAACACTTTATTGGCGAAACACATTCTGTTTCGTCGTTCCATTCGTTGACGAAACATAATTCTGTTTCGTCAACTACCCTTGGCGAAACACCCTATCTGTTTCGTCAACAGTTCCGATTCGTAAGCTAGTTTCAGTTACGTCAAGCATCAGTTACGTCAATCATGCCAATCAGTTACAGTGTAACACAGAAAACCCTAGTTGCCGTCATCATCTAAACATCAATCATTCAACCAACCGAGCATAGCAATCATCACAATGCTTAACATTTATCAAGACCCACTAACTGTTAATACATGAAATACCAAAACATGCAATACATGGAAAAAGTCTAATTAATTTAGTCATGGTCGACCACTACAAACCACCTCAAGAGGTGATTGGACCATAACTGTTAGTGGTCTGCATCAAGTAATCACATGGCCCCATGTATTTTATTTGATTCATATTGATTGCACCCCTCACAAACCCTTCCATTCAATATCTGACCAAAACTGAATTAGAAGCACACATACATATGATCACTAACCTGACAATGCATATTCACTAAAGACAATAATGGCCGCCCAAGACTTTAGTTAACTCACACATGATTGGACCGATTTGCATGTTAAGTCTAATCTATAGGCACATCACAATCTCTTGTTTATTTGACAATCACATGCACACCATCGATATTTACAAAGCAACAGTTATTCATGATCACAATTTCATAACAACACATCTATCTTTTCATGACTAAAACTAACCGAAGTTAAGAGGATCCAATAGAAAGGCTTCGAGTGTGAAGGGGCTCCTGTTGCCGTCGCACAACTATAGAGAGGATTTAGGGTTTCGATAACTGATCATATGCACACGTATTACGCTAAAATACGTAACTGATATGAGGTTGGGCCCTAACTGGGCTTTGGCGAATCTGGGCTCGGCAAAACACACTTGTGTTTCGTCGGGTCGTTCAAGGTTTAATAGCTTAAGTTTTGCAAACAGTATTCCTAATAAACACTTTGATCACATTGCATGGTTAACACATCAAACCAACATCTCAACATATAGTTCATATAATCCAACGTATATTATTACAAAGCGACAAGTCATGTAAGTAAACGATTAAACAGTTAACGTGCAATAAATGCGAAAGTGAAATGTCGGAAACTCGAGTTGTCACATTAATAATGTAGTGACGATAAGTAAAGTATGATGCAAGTAAGTACATGTATCAGATATCAAGTAGCAGTTCATCAGCTAGTTCAAACAAGCACAGTAATTAAGCAGTAATTAATCATTAGTTAAGTCGTACGGATACCTGGTTTGGTGCGGGTTGTCACATTCTCCCCCCGTTAAATAAATTTCGTCCCGAAATTTAAGTTCTGCTTGTAGATGCAGGGTTCTTAGGAAAAAGGTGGGGGTATTTCTCTTTCATCCGGTCCTCACGTTCCCAGGTGAACTCAGGACCATGTCTGGCATTCCAACGAACTTTGACGAGTTTGACACTGCTCCCGCGGGTCTTGTTAACTTTCCAACCCGTGACCTCAACAGGTTCTTCAACGAAGCAGAGCGTGTCGTCAACATGAATCTCGTCGGTGGGAATAGCAACGGTAACTTGAGTTGGACTTTTCTTTAGATTGGATACATGAAATGTATCGTGAACACCATTTAGTTCAGCAGGTAGGTCCAACTTGTATGCTACTAGTCCTATTCTTTCCAGAATTTTGAAAGGACCAATGTAGCGCGGATTTAGCTTCCCACGCTTTCCAAAGCGTGCCACCCCCTTCCAGGGTGAAACCTTCAATAACACCATTTCTCCAACTTGGAATTCCACATGCTTCCGGTTTGGATCCGCATAGGCCTTTTGTCTATGGCGAGCTGCTTCGATGCGTTTAAGAATCTGCGCAATCTTGTCTGTCGTCTCTTGGACGATTTCGGGACCAGCAAGCTGCCTATCACCTGCGTCAGCCCAACATAAGGGTGATCGGCACTTGCGTCCGTAAAGGGCTTCAAACGGCGCGACACCAATACTGGTGTGGTAGCTGTTGTTGTACGAAAATTCGACTAAAGGCAAATGCTTATTTCAGCTACCGCCCAAATCCATAACACACGCTCTCAGCATGTCTTCCAAAGTCTGTATCGTTCGCTCGCTCTGGCCGTCAGTTTGCGGATGAAACGCAGTGCTCAGATTCAATTATGAGCCAAAGGCTTCTTGGAAGGATTGCCATATCCTTGACACAAACCTTCCGTCTCTATCAGAAATGATTGAGAGAGGCACTCCATGACGTGCGACGATCTCTCTCATGTATATTTCGGCCAATTTGCTTGTATTATCCTTCTCTCTGATAGGTAAGAAGTGTGCGGACTTTGGTAGGCGGTCAACTATTACCCAAATCATATCATGGCCTCTTGGCGTTCTTGGCAATTTTGTAACAAAATCCATTGAGATTTGTTCCCATTTCCACTTGGGAATCTCAGGTTGTTGCAGCAGCCCTGAAGGCTTCTGGTATTCCGCTTTAACCTTAGCGCATGTTAAACATTCGCTCACGTAAACAGCAACATCGCCTTTCATCCTAGGCCACCAATAATAATCTTTGAGATCCTGGTACATCTTATCCGCTCCTGGATGGATAGAGTACCGCGATTTGTGAGCTTCATCGAAAATAACTTTCCTTAGATCACCAAACAGTGGAACCCAAATCCTTTTCTCAAAACATAACGTCCCTTCCTCGTTTGGTACCAATAGTTTCTCCATTCCACGGAGATATTCTTCTTCCAGATTCCCTTCCTTGAGAGCTTCTTTCTGCGCGGCACGAATGCGCAAGGAAAGATTGGTTCGAATAATCATCTCTAAAGCCCTAACCCTTATGGGCTTGATTCTCTCTTTTCGACTTAGGGCATCGGCGACCACATTCGCCTTCCCTGGATGATACTTTATCTCGCAGTCGTAGTCGTTTAGCAACTCAACCCATCGTCTTTGCCTCATATTCAACTCCTTCTAGTTGAATATATGTTGTAGGCTCTTGTGATCTGTAAAGATTGTACACTTCGTACCATAAAGGTAGTGTCTCCAGATCTTTAAAGCAAAAACCACTGCGCCGAGTTCCAAATCGTGTGTGGTATAGTTCTTTTCATGCACTTTCAACTGACGCGATGCGTAAGCAATAACCTTTTGGCGTTGCATCAACACACAACCCAATCCTTGACGCGATGCGTCGCAGTATACCACAAAATCATCAGTACCTTCTGGTAGAGCTAAGATTGGCGCGTTACAAAGCTTATCCTTCAATATCTGAAATGCTTCATCCTGTTTGATTCCCCAATCAAACTTCTTATCCTTCTGCGTGAGGAGCGTCAATGGTTGAGCGATCTTTGAAAAATTCTCAATGAATCTTCGATAATAGCCAGCCAAACCCAAGAATTGCCGAATCTCGGTTGGCGTCTTTGGCGTTTCCCAATCCTTGATCGCCTCGATCTTTGTGGGATCAACATGGATTCCATTTCCATTAACCACATGTCCAAGGAACTGGACTTCGCGTAGCCAAAATTCGCACTTAGAGAACTTGGCATACAACTGTTCCTTCTTTAGCAGCTCCAAAATAGCTCTTAGATGCTGTTCGTGCTCAGCCTTCGTCTTTGAGTAAATCAAGATGTCGTCGATAAACACAATCACGAACTTGTCCAAGTACGGCTTGCAAACTCTATTCATCAAATCCATAAAGACTGCAGGTGCGTTTGTCAAACCAAACGGCATAACAAGGAACTCGTAGTGTCCATAACGAGTTCTGAAGGCTGTCTTCGGGATACTTTCCTCTTGTATCCTTAACTGATGGTATCCAGATCGAAGATCGATCTTTGAATAAAAGCTTGACCCTTGCAGTTGGTCAAATAGATCATCAATTCTTGGCAGAGGATACCTATTCTTGATTGTCAGCTTGTTCAACTCCCGGTAGTCAATGCACATACGAAAACTACCGTCCTTCTTCTTGACAAACAGGACCGGAGCTCCCCAAGGCAAGAAGCTTGGTCGGATAAATCCCTTGTCTAATAACTCTTGAAGTTGTGTCGACAGTTCCTGCATCTCAGACGGAGCAAGTCTATAAGGTGCCTTAGCCAGAGGCGCGGCGCCTGGAACTAAGTCGATGTGAAACTCTACTTGCCTCTGAGGTGGCAGTCCAGGTAAGTCTTCTGGGAAGACTTCTGGGTACTCCCTCACGACAGGGATGTCTTCGATTCTTGGCTCAGCAGCCTTCTTATCCACAATGTGTGCCAGGAAGGCAACACATCCTTTCTGCAAACACTTTCGCGCTTTCAGGCAGCTGATAAATCTTAACGGCGTATCACGCTTCTCTCCGTGAACCACAATTGTTTCACCATCTTCGGTTGGGATACGAACAACCTTTTCGTGACAAACTATCTCAGCCTTGTTGCCCGATAACCAATCCATTCCTACCACCACGTCGAAGCTTCCCAACTGGACTGGTAGTAGATCTAAAGCAAACTCACGTTCTCCTAATTCGATCACACAACCTCTGATAACTTCATTGGTTTCTACTAACTTCCCATTGGCCAATTCGATTGAGTAGGGAATGTCTAACTTATTAGCGGCTAAACCAAGCATATTCTTAAACTCTAACGACACGAAGCTATAATCGGCACCGGTATCAAATAAAACGGATGCATAGCGTTGATTTACAGGGAACGTACCAGTGACAACATTGGGATCCTGGCGCGCTTCCCTTGCTTCGAGTTGGAACACTCTTCCACGGGCTTGGTTTAACTCTGGGCAGTTCTTCTTAAAATGCCTGATATCACCGCGGTTATAGCATCCAAGTCTTTGCCCGTTTCCACCTCCATTTCCAGCTTGGTTGTTGTTTTGGTTTGCATTGCCAGCCTGATTTGCAAAGTTGCCTCGATTCCCGTTTCCTCCATAGTTTCCTTGTGAGCGATTTCCATTCCCACCCCGGTTGTTATTTCTGTTTCCGAATCCTCCCTGGCCTCCCTGACCAGCAGTGGCCCAACAAGTGTCCTTCGAGTGGCCACGTTTCCCACATGCTTCGCATACTTTTAGCCCGCAATGACCAGAATGGTGGCGCTGGCAGGTGTTGCATTTGGGCTGGGCGCCCATATACCCTTTTCCTTTCTTCCCTCTACCAGCTGTAACCTGAGCTGGCGAGTCTGATCCTCCTTTCTTAACCGCCACACTAGCGCCCTGCTTGAAGTTCGAGAACTTCCGTTTGTTACCTCCTGATGACTCGACATGAGTCTCTGCCTTCTTCGTCTTGATCTCATCAAACTTGTTTAGGCGAATAGCCTCCTCAGTGAGAGCTACGCTCAAATCAATCGCCTCAGTAATAGTTGCAGGCTTGGATGAGGTTACCATGCTTATGATTTGAGGAGCTAATCCCCAAATGAAGCGTTCAATTCTCTTGAACTCAGGAGTGACCATGTAGGGTACCACATGCGATAAGTCATGGAACCTTTGAACGTATTCTGCTATCTTTGGACCGTCCATTTTCAAGTGCCAGAACTCGGTCTCCAATCGCCGGATTTCTGCGCGGGAACAGTACTTTTTGCGCATAAGTTCTTTTAGTTTGGTCCAGGTCAGCGCGTAGGCAGCAGCTTCGCCAAGAGTCTGTACTTGCAGATTCCACCAAGAGAGGGCTCCATCTAGAAACAGCCCTGAGATATAGGTGACTTGCTGATCCAGCGCGCATTTGCTCATGAGAAGAACCGATTCGGTTTTCTCAGCCCAACGAACAAAGGCGACAGCACCTCCTGTGCCATCAAAGTTTACGGGCTTGCAGTCTAAGAACTGCTTGTAGGTGCATCCTGCACATACGTTATAACATACGATTGGCATTAGCATCATTGCTAAAGATATCCAATTAGGTCACGGTATGTCTTAATGACTTAGTATTACCGTGAGGTGGATTGTTATTGCCTTGGTTAATACTTCCGCTCGTTCCTGGCTGGGATGCTGCATACTGTGCTATGGCAGCAACAATAATTTGCTGGAGTTCTACCTCATTGGTAGGCATGCGTGTCTCACGTCTCGGCGGCATCTTCTAAAAGATGGTTTACGTTGGTCAGGCCATAGTGAAACGTACGTATATAGTAATAGTAATAGCACATAACATCTCATGTTATCAATACATCACAAATATCAATCACACAACAGCCCATGTCATAAAAATGTAAATAAGAAATCAAGCGAATCAAATATGGTGAGAATACTGCGATTGCCATATATCGAGACCACGTAGTAAGTGTATCAGTACATCCCTGTGTCATAAAATCATCAATCAACTAGGGGCTACATCACCCTGTCCAAAAACTATATCATGTCAATGTCAAATACAACATCAAATACATGTCAACAAAAGTCGGGATCATAAAGTAGTCTCCAAAATTGTTGTGCAGTCCAACAATCGCCGTCTTCTCACCCTCGTCTTACCCAAACAGCACTGATGAGCTCTATGCAGATGGTGGTGGAGGAGGGGGAAAGTGGGTGTAAAACAAACGACGTAACTGGAGCCAGTCCTCCTCCATGGCTCGCTGGGTACGAATGACAGAAGCAACCTGCTGCTCTAGCGTAAAGAGACGGGCAGCATAATCTGGAGGTAAGGGTCGAAATGACTGCAGAGGAGAGTGTGTCTGACCATGGCACTCGCATGGTGGCAGCTGAGCTCTCTCAAGCTCCTGGATGCGCTGTGTGTGTGACTCGTGCTGGGCGACAAAAGACATCAAAACGTCCTTGATAGTGTACCCCCTGTGGAAAGAATGGTAGGGGTCAGTAGGTGGCATACCAGAGTCTGGTGCCCAAAGGAACGACTCACTGGTGGGGTCAAAAGGTGCCACATGAAATGGAGCAACAGAGGGTGGAACAGATGACATCTGGGGCATGAAGGGAATAGACATCGGTACATGCCCAAAAGGATGGGCTGAAGAACCCTCTCCAGGCCTCGCTGGAGGTACAAACTGAGGGACCTGAAAAGAAAAATCAACATGTCGTGTAGCAGGGATCTGAGGGGGAAAAGGTGGAACATCCTCATCAGCAGGTATCCAACCGTGCTGTGCATGCTCATCTGGTGGATCCATGTGTGCCGCGAACAGTGCATGCTCGGGCTCTAGTGGGATGGGATCAGGTGGGGGAGCAACAAAAGGGTGAACAGGTGCAATGTGCTCAACAGGATGGTCAACAGGTATATCAACAACGACATGATCGCCCTCTAACAAAGGAACATCCACGGGGAGATCATCAACAGGCGGGTCTGCTATAACAGGATCAATAGGGATGCCAGCATGTACGAGGTCATGCTCAAGTATGGGGTCTAGAGCGGCTGCCTGCTCAGGAGCGACGACAGGCTCGGGATCATCAAAAGCCATCTCGAAGTCAAACTCGGGGTCGATAGGGTCTACTGGGTCAGCTGGATCCGCCATGGGCTGATCCATAGGTATAAACTCGATATCACGATCCGGGTCGTATCCCGGGGGAAAGATAGGATCAGAATCCTCTATGTCATCATGGTCAAACGCAAAACTGGGAATAGGTGCAACAGAGGATGCCTGGTCAGGATCAGAATCATGCGCAAAGTGCTGTGTGCTCAATGTGTGAGAAGGTGAGGATGCCACAGACTCGAAGGAGTCTGGGACAGGAGAATGTGCTGGCGAATCCTCAGCGGGAACGTCAGCGATCATCAGAAGATCGTCCGCAGGAAGAAGGGCCTCGCCCTGGATCTCATCCTCAAAGGGTTCCTCCTCAAATAGGTCAACATCGCCGTCAGCCTCGGCGTCAAGAAGGAAATCATATGCTGGATAAACGGCTAAGGGTATAGGAGCCGGAATCTCTACTAGAGGTAGGTACTCAGCGGGAGGGTCATCTGCAGGCTCATCAGCATCATCGGGTAGTGCGAAGGGCTGGAAATTATCCTCGTCAGTACTGGTATAGTCAGATGTGTACACCTCATGCTCGGAGGATGTGAGGTCATCAGATACGATAGGTATGGGTCCATTGGTGTCCGAATCGCCAGTACCGGCTGAATCCATGTGTCTGTATCATAAACACAAATATGCTCAAATAATCAGTCATATAATCAGATAATCACATTAGTCACCAAGTAAGATATCACATAATTCTCCTAGTCCACTAGCCATATACCTCCCAGTCTCGAAGACTGCTCTATCCTCCACCTCGACCCCTTAGGTCGAGCCTCGGTCCCCTTGACCGAGCCTCAGCCTTCATGACTGAGCCTACTCTTCCTAGCCTCACTAGCCAACTACCTCGGTCACCTAGACCGAGCCTCGATCCTCCAGACCGAGCCTCAGCCCTCCAGGCTGAGCCTATAATAAATCAACGTGCTCAACTACCTCGGTCACCTAGACCGAGCCTCGATCCTCCTGACCGAGCCTCAGCCCTCCAGGCTGAGCCTAATAAAATGTGCTCAACATTTGTTTGTAAAAAGTTTTGGATCTGGACTTAAGTGGTATGTAGTAAAATGTTTTCGTGAGAGCCCTAGTGATCATAGTCTAGACTCGAGAAAGAATCCTAGTTCGCTATGATCAGAGCTCTGATACCAAGCTGTCACACCCTGGCTTTGCGGAAGTGTGGTTAATTTTGGTGTGACTTCTTAATACCATAGCTTAATCATAACAAAGCTATATGAAATAAAATCATGCAAGATCATCCGTTTGATTTAAGTTTTAAAACCAGAGTAACATACCATTGTCTTATAGACTTACAACATCATAACATAAAACATTGTCTTTAACAACATAACCATTAACATGAAATAAGCGCAGTGTAAGATCTGTGACTTGTCCAGGAAAGAGTCACATTTCCTAAACTGGGATGACCTTAGAACCCTTATGCAGCGGGAAAACATAACATACCGTGCCAGATCTTTAATTTACTGAAATACATGTAAGTTGAAAAATCAACAATAATGTTGAGCGAGTTCATGTGTAAGTGAGTATGTAAAATACTTGTAAGTATAAAAAATTCCTGGTATGTAGCAGTGTAAGGAAAAAGAGATCGCCAATGGGTTGCAAAGCCATTGGTGTATGTGAAGTGCAAGTAGGAAGACTCAAACCTAGCAGATTTTTGCGTTGGGTACAAAGTCACTCAAGGTCCGTTCTGCTGGGCCTCTTAGAGGTCCGTTCTGTTGGGCCTAGAGTTGGGCTCGCTACACCCAGATAGATCTACCGCTTACGTCCCTCGGTGTTTCTGCCTACCCACTCACATGATCTAAGTAGTAAACCTCCTTACGCTAACCATACCATGTATAAGGTACTTGTAATCAAAGTAACATGTATTTCACCCCCGTAGTTAAGAAAACTGAAAATAGTTAGAGAAAAGGGGGACATGAACTCACAGTGAAGCGTCTCTACCAAGTATCTCCTGCTCACGCAGCTGTTCGACGACCTACAGGTGCTAATTCTATTAGACGGACGGCCGTGCCTTAGCTTTATAGTTTAAGTCTTTGGGAAATAGTTAGACAACTATTTCGTGTTTACATTCAGTATATACTTGGTAGTTAATTTCCTTCCCAAGGATGGGGGATTCAATACATGTGCGTTTCAAAGTATTTCCGTAAGTGCGTAAGTTACGCTTTAACAATCGAGTGGTAATATAATTACCGATGTAACTTATATATTCATGGTGAATGCGTTCGTATTATTTTGGATTCGTTAACGTTCGTAAATATTATTTTTACTCTAAAATAATATTTATGTATTTTCACAAAATAATCATAAACAGTGTGTGAAAAATATATATTTATCACGTTAAATTTTGTGAAAATCCCACCTCCGAATATTTAGTAAATAAAGTCATGGCGAAATTTATGTTTCGAAAACATGTCAAAAATGATTCTAACACTTGTAGTGTAAATAGTTCCAAGTGTAAGGTTTTTAGAAAAATTTCGCCAGAGTTTCCTCTGTAACTGGAGGTGGCCACGCTTTCAAGCGTATCATTTTCTTTTATAATTCAACTCAACAATCTTCTTATTCAATCAAAACAGTGTTCAGATCACAAACTAGCAAAATATGTATATAAATCGCATAAACTTCATGAACTTGTGATTTATCCAAACTGTGAAGTAAACCTCATTACTTTTAGTGGATCTTCATATAAAACAATCCGGTTTCGTAAAAGTCGTGTTTTTATGAAAGTTTCGTCTTTACAACTTCTTGTCATTTTTCCCAAAAATAGTTATTTCGTCGAAACTTTGTGTTACACAAGTGTTTACACACTTGTGTGTTCTAAATATCATTCTTGTTATTGTAAGATCCGTCTTTTAGAAAACATGATTTCTTTAACGTTTGGTCCTTTGAAAATACCATTTGCAGATACGTAGATCTGCTAGTTTTAAACACTATTTTGCAAGTAAAAATACTTTTACACAAGTTCATGTCTTATGTGTGGTAGAGTTTCACCTTTTAACCCTTGTATTATTCAAACAAGCTTATGTTAAGATCCATGATCTTACCAAACCGGGTTAAACGATGATCCGAGCTACCACATCATAGATCGGGTCTCAATAATCACACATTTCGAATACTACAACATTTACACAACTAGTGAGCTATTAACCACCATCTTTAGTGTTTTAAGTAACTTTAAAGCATCAACTTGCATGTTAACGGGTTTTAACCGATAAAAATCCTTTTAACCACTTTAGATTAGTTCAAGAAGGTGTTTTAAGCATTATACCTCTAGCTCGAGGCTAGGGAAGAATCTATGCGCAAAAGGGGTGGATAAAAGCAAAGTGGAGAGGTCCTTCGTGTTCCGCTTGCACCAAGCTTCCTAATACGAGACCCTTATCGCGTGTGTGAGCTTGGAATGGCTTGAACAAAAACCGAAAATGGTTGTATGGGGGTGGGGTGTTCGGCCGAGACTTAGAGCAAGAGAGAGAGGTGTGTTGTGAAGTGGTGTTGTGATGGAAAGATCATAATGTGCATAAGCTTATACTTATAGATAAATCATGAGATAATTACCCAAAGGTTAATGTGCCCACTAGATACTAAACATATTAGATTAAAATAATCAATCAAGTACCAAGTATGTCTCCCCATGGTTGGGGACGGTTAGGAATGGGGGGGGGGGGGTTTAGTCCGATTTCAACTAGTAATTAGGTAGTTAGTTAGGTTAAACTAAGTTAAGTTAAGTGTTTAACTTAGTTACTAAAGTGTAGTGTGTTACAACGGGTGTTAGGGTATTCAGGGACCCTAACTGGCTCAGAAAAAGATAAATAATGAAAAGAACAATATTTTCATGTTTCGGGTATAGTCCGGTTGTTCGGTTGGATAGTAATCCGTTAGAGCGCTTAACAAAGCTTTAAAGTGTCGTTATTACTCTCTTTAGTGACACAGCTTATTTCTGACACTTTGGAAAGTGTCTAGTAATATTTTTCTCAGGTTTTGGCACTTTATTAGTAGCTATAAGCTGAATTATTATGTAAAGTGATGAGTTTTGTACTTAGAGTACGTTTTAGGCACATCCAGTCATTGTGACTTATTCCTAGAGACGCAGTTCCACAACCCTTATATCCCTACACTCACTACTAGTGTAGCAAAACATCTCAGGCTCTTACAGGCCTTGGAGGCAGTGTATGCCTGATGTTGGCTTTATCAGCATGTTCAATAGGTTATCCGCTATTGTGCTACTGTGCTTTTTGTGCATCATGTTTGTCACTAGGGTTCAGCATGTTAATAATGTAGTGACGATAAGTAAAGTATGATGCAAGTAAGTACATGTATCAGATATCAAGTAGCAGTTCATCAGCTAGTTCAAACAAGCACAGTAATTAAGCAGTAATTAATCATTAGTTAAGTCGTACGGATACCTGGTTTGGTGCGGGTTGTCACAGCGAAATCCATCGCTTTTATACTTTTTGAATTCTTCGTGAATTCGTTATATTAACCCGTTTGAAGGCTTTTAGCGAATTCTTTCACATTTGACAAACAAACTCTTTTGTTTTCGAGTTTATTCATTCGGTTTAATTATACGGAATTTACCGCTTACGAGTAAACCGAATTTCTTAATTTTCATCTTAATTATTTAAGATAGTTCAATAAATGATATTAACAAAATTCTATAAAGTATATAAGAACATGCCTTATAATTTTATCCGTCAATCGAGCTTTTGCTCGAATTGATCTCCCGACACTTTACTTGTGTTGCCTTATGATTCCTCAATATAGGTGATCAGTAATTTTCGTTAGTAAGGCCTTAACCGGTCTCACTGACTAGACTTATTAGTCCAGTTACCTTATACCCATAGCTTGGGCTATAATGTGATTATAATGCACATTACTTTTCTTGACCGTGATCGCGTCACGTCATGTTTAGGTTTATTTCAACCTTTCTTTATCGAAAACCTTTCTTTTCGAATGTATCGTCTTGCACTTTTCAGTGTCAAGACCTGTATCTTTAATATTTACTATCTAAATTCCTATCAGAATTTATGTTTATAAAAACGTTATTTCTTAAAATATATGTTTGGTGTCAAGGCACCTTGTTTATATTTGCAAAATCATTTGGTTTCAAGTTTCAGATCCGTTAACCTTGACTGTAGTTCGTGACTACAATCGTTTTATTTCGGATCATTATCCCGACTCTATGACTTCTCACGTCGTTTATACGTCGGTTCATCTTATACTCACCGTTATCTGGTTTGCATATATTCATATTTGATTCTTTCCCATTACCGGGCTCATTATTCTTTTGCGTTTAACGCTACCGTTATCCGGCTTGCGCTTACTTATGCCATCCGGCATTATATTGTATTCAATCCGTTTGACTTGTTAATGTGAAATCCATCACTTATAAATAATCAAACGTTATTCTTTATTCAACCCATTCAACCTCAAAATAGTTGAACATATTTATTCAAAATTTCTTTTTGAGAAATTTTATCATATTTTAGTCATAACTCATAATCCAAGTCCTTTGACTTTCAATCCGCGTTCCCATCTCTCGGTTTACGCATGTGTGTAATTTCCTACCCATCAACCGGGTGATTTACTGAAGTCATTATTAATGCAACCCTTTAGGTCTGCAATTAAGACTTTGTTTGACTTGTTTGGTTGTTTTAGCGAAATCCATCGCTTTATTTAACCAAACCTATATTCTTTATGTGACCATGCTTGATGGTCTTATAAATTCCGAATGATGATTATCATCATCATCATCCTTTCTTTACTACGACCAAAGCTAATGACTTCGATCGTCTTTTTGTATGGGCAATACCTTCGTTTCTATGACCTCGCGGGTCATTTATAATTTGGTTTTACACGCCCCTTTTTGTCAACCATGGCTCTTTCGTCCAAAATGACTTATTTCACTATTCACTTGGGTCATCTAATTCTATGCGCACCATCCATCGTTTTTATGGTTCCCTCGAAAACCATTTATACGAGTATGCTCACAAAATTTCTTGACCCCAAGTTTCTTTCAACTTTTTCATTCTTTTCGACCTTACCACATCGGACATAACGGTGTTCATTATAAGAAGCTCATGGTATCATGCGTTCACTACTTACTTGGCCAGAGTAAACGATCAACACATGGTACGCATGACCTCATTATAATTACCACATCATGTCCCATGTAAGTAATCTCTCGGTTTATTTCAATTGGTAAAACTTTATTTAATTTCCAATTTACAATTACTAGTTTTACCTGTTTTATCCTTGAACATTTACAATGTTCCGTTTATAACCATTTATACAATCACATTCATCGATGTGATCATTACTTTTCTCAATTTGAATCCTTATTGAGAATACATACTTGGATGATTTATTTCGTCCAAGTTTATTTTTAAACTAAATTAAGTTATTGTCTCATTATTCATGACTGTGAATAATACGTATCTCTACTGAATTTCTCTTGGAAATATCATCCTGGATATGAATCCAATCCAGGTTTTCTAAGTTTTATATTCTATATGCAACTTGTCATTTATTATGTATTTGCTGCATATTTTGTAACACCTCAAAAATTCACGTCCTATAATGTGTTGACACGTGTCATAAGTTTGAACGTGTGAAAGAATGTTATAAAAGGATTAAAGTTGACAAACATGGAAAGTAAGTGAATATACGGGTTCTAAATGTCAAAAGTGAATAAATATATTTTACATTAACCCTACATGATGCTCATACCTTCAAACGAATAAATCATGGATCATACGAAGCTAAATATGAAAGAAAGTGAGAGATTACAAACTACCGGGGTTAAATGTGTCAACATGTTTAAGTTATACCTCTGAGTGACCTTTTAGCAAACCCGAAGCTTTGTAACGGTTAATTATGCTCACTAGAATGCACGATATAAATTTCATAAAGTTTCGTTATCGTATGAGAAAGTTATGATCAAATTCGTATGCGAGGGGTTAAAAGCGTCAACGATGAAGTTTAGGACTTTTCGGGTGACAATAAAGTTAACCGAGGACTAAACAAAGTGTGTATATGTCTTGAAGCCCTTATACGTCAAATTGGAGGGTTCAAAATGCAAGAACTAAAGTCGAAACAAAGTCTTTAAGAGCCAAGGACCAAAGCATAAAAATCAAAAATTTGGATTTTGATCAGAAGGGGCGTCGCGCCACGCGAGGACCCAGGGGGGGTCTACGCGTGCCGCGAGGGGCTGTCTGCTCCGAAAACTTTGGGCTTTTGTCTGCCAACTCCATTCTAACCGACTTAAAACGATTTTTCACATCTTGGGCGACCCCTAAACAACCCCTAGGCACTTAGGGACATCTGTTGATGATCCATGGCCCTTGTTAGGCTTGTGTGTCAATGATCCATGAGGTTTTGAACACTATAAAAGGCCACAAGATTTCAACATTGGAATCACACCTTTCTTCTGCATTTCTGGAGCTTTTGGAAGTTCAAGAGCAGACCCAAGTCCTTCCTAATCGTGCATAGGACTTCAGTAAGTATGCTTAACCATTCTTAGTTAAGTTTTTGCTTAGTTTTAGCTTAAAAGTCAAACCGTCGTAATTAACGGTTGACTTAGCGATTAATCATTGTTGGTCCAGTGATTAGTCGAATTGAAAGTAGTTATAAGTTGGTAATTATGTGGGCAATAAACCCTTAAAAGGGCACCCTCTGATTCCCACTCTAACTTTTTCAAATGTCGGGTCAAACTTGTTATTAAAAAGTCAACATAATGCTTAATTTCCAATTTATGCATAATTAGCAATGTAGAACCCATACAACCTGTTTGATCATTAATATAACTTGGTAATTAATGTAAGAACATGTCTAAACATGTTCAACCCGACAATTTTCAGTAGTGACCCGGTTCGGAACCGAAAGTCGCATAATTTGACTTTTGCTTTGACTTTCAGTTCTGACATTTTTAAGCATGTTTTAGAAATGCCTTAGAGCTCTAATTGGACCAGGTTACATGCTAGTATAACCCTCTGTGATTATACACCATGGTTCATTAGTTATCCAATTAATATGCATAATTCCGTTAATTGCCTATATGTTGACCATTATGCCCTTTTCACCATAAAACATGATTTTTGAAAATATAAAAGAGTAGAAACCTTAGTTACTGATTTATAAACTTGCACCCAAAATTTGACATCAGTTTGAGGTGTAGATTGAGAGTTATGCTCATTAGCGTAATTAGAAAGCTTTTTTAGCGATTAAACGACATAATTAGCGTATAGCCTATTTAAACCTACTTTTTGATATCAAACTTATTACCCAATGATGTAATATATTATTTTGGGATTTTTGAATATTTTTAATTAATTTTAGGCTGAGCATAACTTAGAGTTATAAGCTTGACCCGGTAATTGTCGGTTTTGCCCTTTTGGGCTATAAAATGAGTTTTACATATCTTTTTTACTCCAAACCTTTTGCTACTGATTTACTATGAAAAATAAATTATTTTAAGCCTTCTGGAATAATAAAAATATCAGCTTTATATGTAGAACCCGGAAACGGCCTCCAATCGCCTTTTTCAGTGTTTTTAACGCATAGTATGTACTAAAACTATTTAAACATACAAGGGTTGATACCTACTGATATTTTAGGTAAATTATAATATTTTAACAGTAAGCAAAAGTTGTTTAACTCAGACTTCAGTTTTGAGCTTTTCGGCTTATGTGAAATTACCAAAATGCCCCTACGGTGCATAGTTTGGTTATAATTGATAAATTTCACATATATACTTTACCCCACTGTTATAACTTATTAAATTGAGTATTTTTGCTGATTACATCAGACCATAACTCAGGTTAATACTTAAACTCTTTTATAAACTTGAAAATGACCAAACTACCCCTACGGGGCATAGATTGTGTTTAATCTCGTTTCGGGCATAATAAAAGATATCTTACTGATGTCACAACATATTTGAGGCATATTAACTTAGGAAACCTGTATATGGCTCTTACGGTTACCCGTTACGCTTCTTGCGCGTTCGGTTCGGTTTATGTAACTAGTTTGCATAAATTAGCCGAAACGGGTCAAACCTTATCGGTTTTATCTCAAAATCTAGAATGTGTATAATATACCCATATAAGGAAAGTCTTCAAACTTGTCGGGTCTGAATCACATTCTATTCCGGTCTTCGCTTAATCGTGCGTACGAACCGTATCTTTAAAACTAACCGGTCTAAGTTTAGGCTTAATTAAAGACCCGTTAGGATTCTAATAGGTTATTATAAACCTTCGTTCCAGAATAGGAGGACCATTAAAAGCTACTTGCATTTGCTGTTTGTGAATTATACTTGCAAAGGTAAATACTTTTAACTTATTTTCCCTTATACGGGCTTGGGGTACGGTATATAAAATACCGCTTGGTCGGGCATTCGACCTTAACCGATTAGTGGTTAAGTATTATCGAGATGACCCGTTTAAATATGTTTTGTTTGCTTAACGCCTTTGGGGGGTTAATGACCATGTCTCGGATATCCTTGGCATCATTTTACGAAATGGCCACGACCTAAGCGCGGGGTGTAGGCGTACACCCGTCAGTGCATAAATAAATAATGTGGTGTGTCTATTGATCTTTAACCCGGCACGATCCGGGCTACTGAACGCATAAGGAACATGTAATCCTTTTACAAGTTTATATATTTAAATAATTATCCCAAGTTATAAATTGTTTATGCCACGTGCATCCAAATCAATTTTTAATCTTTTTTAAAATGAGTCAGTTAATTGTATTTACCAGTGTAAACTGACGTATTTTCCCAAAAAGATTAAATGCAGGTACTGAAGAAACACTAACTAAATGGTCGGAACCGAGATAGTTAGGGGGTTTGAATCCGCATAAAAGGTTAGCTCTCTCTCGGTTGATTCAGTTGCACTAGAATTCCTTCTCCGGTGATTCTACAAAAAAGAGCACCGTTAGCCTCGTCAAGGGGAGAAGAGGGTTCTCTCCTTGACCCGACTCCGGCGTGAGAATAAGTATTGGTATCGGAGAAGATAAGTATTTGAGGAGTGAGGGTAATCTGAGATTATACCTGAACAGTTCTCCTATTTATAGCCGGGAGTTTTGGGAGGGAAAACCTGTTATTGAAAAGATGACGGAAGATGCTAACGCCGTAGCGGTTATCTTTTCTTCCGTTAAGTTCTTTGATCCTTTGTTAAGTTGCCTTGATCCGATATGAATGCACACGGATCGGGGTTTGATCTACGGCTGGGGGATTGCCACGTGGAAAGTGACTAAGTGGAGATTATTCTCCAATTGCATGCCTTCGTCATGATTTCAGGGTTGCTTGTGATGACGACACGTGTCCATACGGTTATAACCGTCTGGGTGGTGCACGATTGTATTTCTTTCTAGAAGATTACTGCTGTAATCTGGTGTGACACCTTACCGTGTGGATACAGATGAGTAAATCCCAGGTCTGGACAAAATAATATCCAAGTCTGGATATTTAGGCGGAGGTATCTGAACAAAAGGTTTTAATCCTTTGCTAATTTGGAGAAGGCGCAAGGATTCATGTTATCCTTTGGGCGCGCGATTATAAGTTACTGATTGCTTTCTTCTTTTAGCAAGACCCATGCGCGGCCGCGCAAGGTTAAAAAAGGTTGAAAAAGTCAGTTTGTGGTATGGTCTCAAATCCTTTTTATGAAGTTTTTGGGACCTTACCCCTTCAAGTCCCCCCAGTCTAGTGTTGTACTTATGCAAGTAAGTGGAGCACTGGATTTATGAGAGGGAAATGGTTTTTTGGGCGCGAAAAGGTAAGAAAGCTTCTCTGAGAAAAATGGGACCTTGCAATTATGTTCTGACGTGTAATGACGTCAGTTAGGAGTAAAAGTGGGTATTTTTCTTCCTTTGTCTTGAGGTTTGTACTGGCGCTTGTCAGTCCTTATTAATGATGAAATGACCTTGGTTCCTGTAGCGCCGTTCGGATGTGACATAATTCTGACAACTAATGATGAATAGGTCTTTCGTTTCCCGAGGTTGAGTTTTTGCTTTGTATATATATTTTTTCGGGGTGCTTGTTTGTCTTTAATTTGGAAAAGATGAAAGGAAAAAGTACCGTTCGTTCCCGACGTCTTTCAGACATTTTGAGGATTTGAGAAGCTGTTGAAGCCTTACTCCTTCTTGCTAACTCTTCGCCGTTGATGTTTACCGGAGAAAAAAATGCTGTTTTTGTTAGCCCTTCCCTGATTGCCGGTGCTGATGATAAAGTTTTCCGGCCAGATAGGGTTGCTGATGCCAGTGGTGTGTTGGATGCCGATGGACTGATGGCTCGTTTTCCGACTCTCCGTCCGAGTACATGTGAGTTGGTGTACCGTCGTCGTCGGAAAAAACCTTCGGTGAACATGGGTGAAGATGAACCTATGGTTGGTTAGTTTTGGGAGTTGTTCATCCCTTCTTTTGATTGTATATATAAGTCTGTTAGAACAAACTCCTTTTTTGAAGATCACGGGTGTGATCGGTGTTAATGTCTGTTGTTTAATCGTCTTGCTATCTTGTAGAAGCAAGGTTTTTTTGTTTGAATATTTTAGTTTCTGGAACTAAAATTTTGAAAATCATTGTTATGATCTTGAAGTGTTTTGTTACACTTGGTGATATATCGATAATGTTTTTTACTTCATACGTGTTTGAATTACAATATGTTGCATGTTTTTAATTGCTTTTGGATAGGTAAGGCGAATGAGAGATGGTATTGTGCTCATGTTTGAACGTTTGTCTAAAAGGCGTAGCAGCTTGCCTTGTTTTTAGACTGTTCATGAGGTATACAATGTTTGGCCATATTGTTTTCGCGCGAACCCAAGAAATTACATGCAATTTGTAATAAACAGTGATATAAGTAGGAATGATGTTTGTATTGATAAGAGTGCACGGCTTTGTGATACAAAACATAATAAAGAAATACATTTCCTGTATATTCTTTCCGCTTTTGAAGACTTAGTTCATATGTAACACCTGCGCAACTGTTGTGCGTTCCAGGTGCGGCGGACTAGGGTCCCATCGATCCTTTTTAGGGTGTATGCCCCTTTGCCTAAGACCTCGTTAATGACGTATGGTCCTTCCCATCTTGGCGCTAATTTGCCCGGCTTTTCAGCGTTTGACGCCTCATTGTCGCGCAAGACGAAATCGCCGGGGACAAATGTGCAAACGCGGACGCGCGCATTGTAATACTTTTCGAGCTTGGATTTGTACCTTGCTTCTGCTATCGCGGCGTTCTCGCGCCTTTCTTCCAAAAGATCTAAATCCATTCTTCGCTCTTGTTCGTTGTTCTGAGTTTCCATGGCTATCATGCGCGGTGATGGTAAACCTATCTCGGCTGGAATGACGGCCTCAGATCCATAGACTAGACTGAACGGAGTCTTGCCGGTACTAGTCTTTGGCATTGTTCGATGCGCCCAGAGGATGCTGGGAAGTTCGTCAACCCACCCTCTGCGCGCTGTCCCGAGTCGCGCTTTTATGCCGTCAACGATCTGCTTGTTTACACTTTCTACCTGTCCGTTCGCTTGAGGATGCGCAACGGAGGCGAAGTTATGCTCGATCTTCATTTCTTTAAACCATTTTTGAAGATCTTCTGCGGCGAAGTTTGTTCCATTATCGGAAATAATGCGCAATGGTAATCCGAATCTGCAAATGATATGTTCCCATATAAATTTGCGGATTACCATTGCTGTTGTTGAGGCCAAAGCTTTAGCTTCCACCCATTTCGTGAAGTAATCCACCGCGACGATGATGAACTTTACCGCACCTGGCGCGTCAGGAAATGGTCCGACAAGAACGATGCCCCACTGTTGGAATGGCCAGGCGGAAGTAACGGGAATTAGTGGATTTTTGGGTCGGAGTGTCTTTGGTGCGTGGTTAGCCAAAAATCTGTTCAAAGCCGCTAAGCGTCCGGCGAGCCTTTGCATTTCTTTAACTGTTGCGGGTGACGGCATTAGCTGAATAGCCTGCACCTTTTCTGGATTTACTTTAAAACCATCTTTTGTGACGATGAATCCCAAAAATTTTCCTTCTTCCATGCCGAAGGAGCATTTAGTTGGGTTGAGTTTTAGACTCACGCTGCGCAAGGAGTCGAATGTGCGCTGAATATTATCAAGCATTGTGCCTTCCTCATGGCTCATGATGACAAGGTCATCCATGTATACTTCGACAGTCTTGCCAATATCATCTTTGAAAATTGTGTCCATTAGGCGTTGATAAGTTGCGCCTGCGTTGCGCAGGCCGAACGGCATTTTGGTATAACAGAAAATGCCTTTATCCGTGTGGAACGCCGTTTTGTCTTCATCTTCTTCTTTCATCTGGACCTGATGGTAACCCTTGTAACAGTCAAGAAAACACTTCCATCTAAATGATGCTAGAGAGTCGACTTTTTTGTCTATCTCTGGAAGCGCGTAGCAATCTTTTGGGCATGCTTTATTCAGGTCTTTGAAGTCGACGCACATTCTCCACCCGCCGCTATGTTTTTGTACCATCACTGGGTTGGCTACCCATGTATGGTATTTTACTTCGCGCAAGATTCCCGCATTAAGTAATTCTGCTACTTGCTCGTCCATTGCTTTTGCTTTTTCTTCACTGAAGCTGCGCCTCCCCTGAGCAACAGGTTCTACTGATGGTTTGATGTTTAGACAATGTTGCGCGATGTCGCGTGGAACTCCAGTCATGTCTGCTGGGCACCAGGCAAATATATCTTTGTTGTTGGACAACAGTTCTTTCAGTCGTATGCGTGTTGCTGAGGAAATGGCTTGCCCTAGCAGAATGGTCTGTTCTGGGTATTCGTTATTCAAGACCCATTTCTCTGGTTCGTTTGGTGCCGAAGGTTTGACTACCTTTGCTGGTGGTTCGTCGTCTACGGACATGACCTCTTTGCTTGAATAAAGAATTGCAACTCCGGTTTCTGTCGGAAATCCACAAGCAGCGTGTGGAATGGAAGTGATCATGCTAAATTCCCGCTGTGACCTTCTCCCGAGCAAGACATCATGACGTGATGTTGCCGGCATGACCATGAAATTGACTGTAACTGTTCGTGAATGCTCACCGTCTGATAAAGTCACCGGGAAAACGATTTGCCCTAATGGGAATACAGCTTCATTACAGAATCCAGTGAGGGGAAAATCGACTGGCTCTAGACGTGCTTTGTCTTCTGGATCAAGCTGTTTAAAACACTGTTCGTATATGATGTCCATCGAGCTCCCTGGATCTATGAACATATAGTCTGTTCGGTAATGACCGAAAATACCAGTAATAATTACTGGTCGTTCTTCCTGAGGGCCCCCAGGAACAACGGGAAATACGACTTGTTGTTCTCTCCAATGTTGATCATAATTTCGTTTATTTGATCTCCGTGATGGACCTCCCTGAACCATATGTATCTGTTTTTGATAGCTGCTATATTGGCTGGATTGGATGTCCCCCCTACGTGGTGTTGGTGGGTCCAATATTGTGGTATCAATTTCTTTTTCAGATCGGATGTTTGGTAAATCAGATCTGGCGATTTGAATAACGATTGTGTTTAAAGCAGCTTGGCATCTGCTAAACCAATGTTCTGGAGATTCTTCTAGCTGTAAATTGTTTCCGACGTTTGGTCGAGGACCAAGTTGCCGGTGAGATGACGAATTTTCTGCCATGTGTAAAAACGGAAAACGGAATGAACTGAATCGAACGAGATAGAAACTAGAAAAACTGAGAAAACGGTGGGCGCCAATGAAGAAACACTAACTAAATGGTCGGAACCGAGATAGTTAGGGGGTTTGAATCCGCATAAAAGGTTAGCTCTCTCTCGGTTGATTCAGTTGCACTAGAATTCCTTCTCCGGTGATTCTACAAAAAAGAGCACCGTTAGCCTCGTCAAGGGGAGAAGAGGGTTCTCTCCTTGACCCGACTCCGGCGTGAGAATAAGTATTGGTATCGGAGAAGATAAGTATTTGAGGAGTGAGGGTAATCTGAGATTATACCTGAACAGTTCTCCTATTTATAGCCGGGAGTTTTGGGAGGGAAAACCTGTTATTGAAAAGATGACGGAAGATGCTAACGCCGTAGCGGTTATCTTTTCTTCCGTTAAGTTCTTTGATCCTTTGTTAAGTTGCCTTGATCCGATGTGAATGCACACGGATCGGGGTTTGATCTACGGCTGGGGGATTGCCACGTGGAAAGTGACTAAGTGGAGATTATTCTCCAATTGCATGCCTTCGTCATGATTTCAGGGTTGCTTGTGATGACGACACGTGTCCATACGGTTATAACCGTCTGGGTGGTGCACGATTGTATTTCTTTCTAGAAGATTACTGCTGTAATCTGGTGTGACACCTTACCGTGTGGATACAGATGAGTAAATCCCAGGTCTGGACAAAATAATATCCAAGTCTGGATATTTAGGCGGAGGTATCTGAACAAAAGGTTTTAATCCTTTGCTAATTTGGAGAAGGCGCAAGGATTCATGTTATCCTTTGGGCGCGCGATTATAAGTTACTGATTGCTTTCTTCTTTTAGCAAGACCCATGCGCGGCCGCGCAAGGTTAAAAAAGGTTGAAAAAGTCAGTTTGTGGTATGGTCTCAAATCCTTTTTATGAGGTTTTTGGGACCTTACCCCTTCAGGTACTAATCGTAATAGGCTGGATTTCTCCTTAGCATCAATAAAGAGTCTCGCAAGCTTAAGATGCCTACGTCTGTTGATCTACTGTTTCCTATTTATTTTTGATCCTTCTGTGGATTCTTTCAACTGTTTGTGATACATGATATTCCACTTATATTCAGTTGAAACATATTTTTCATTTGCTTCCGCTGTGCATTTAAATATTGTGTTGTTTGACTATTATGTTGCCAACCACGTCACGATACTCCCCACCGGGCCCACCGGTAATACGTGGAAAGTCGGGGTGTGACATATTTCTGTTTGTACTATAAGTTTAAGACATGTACCTTGTAGCTACTTTCCCTGATAAACTTTCCTTGTTGTTCGATCTATCATTCGAGATCGTTTCTCGATTCATGTCTTTGGCGTGTATGACTTACTTGTCATACTTCAGACTATTCCTTTTTCCGCATCGATTATTCTTTAAGCTCTCGTCATCTTCCAATGCGAGGTTCCTTCAACTTAAAACATCTTCACATGTTAGTAATGTTAACATTAACAAGCACCCGTATTATCATATAAGGCTTTATACGACACGTGTTAACACACGTAACCCATTTAACTATATCGGTCTTTTATCGCCTTCTTTTGGGTAACGTGTTTTACACGATAACCCTATGTGTAGTTTTCAACACTTTACATGCTAGACCGTTAATGTATTGAATAACTTACCGGATTTTGCGATCAAGCCTCGAACCGAACACCAATCTTTATCAAGAGCATAAGGTTTAAGTCCAAGCATAGTTTTTTCCCCACCATACTTGAATCTCTTAAACCAGGGCTCTGATACCAACTTGTAAGACCCTTAGTCCATGTTATACAATTATCAAATAAATTTCGATTATAATAGTGTATTTAAGATTAAACATACACATAAAAATGCGAGTTTGTTAAAACATTTTACTAAATAAAACATTTCAACATTTTGTAATTTGATTCGCCGTTTAAAATGTGACGACGAAACAATTCGCGGAAGCTTTGTTCTTTATGTGTTCGGTTCATCGCTGAGCTTGATCGTCTTCCGGTAACTCGATTAGTACCTATATTTCATAAAACATGGAATAAGTTAGTTATATGTAGTTTATAACGCGTATAAACAAGTTCTAAGCACAAACCAATTAAAATAATCATTTTTCACCAGACCAGGACCCCGTCGCGTGGCGCGAGGGCCCCTGGCCTTTGTCGTCGTGTGGCGCGACGCCTCTAATGTCACAGACTGTTTGCTGTTGCAGCTGCATATTTCCAGCTAGCTTATCTTTTACGGAAACGAGCATAACTTACTCGTTTTTAACCCGATTTAAGTCACGTTTTTTTTCCTACGTGACCGTAATTTAATTCTCCATCATATGGAGTTAAAATCAAACATCCGGATTAACAAACTTTCAGACTTTTAAGACTTCGGCTTATTACCCTTTTTACCAAATTTTGACCCGTTTGTGATTTTATCAAACAAACATGTTTATTTGATCTTTAAACTCATAAAATTCATAATTTCAATATCTACTATCATATTAGTCTCAAATCACGGGTTTCTTACTTAGTTAAAACCTGTTTACGCTCAAGTGCTTATTTTGACCCATTAGGGGTATTTAAGCACTTTCAAGCTTAAAATCGCTTTCATTCAGTTCTAGGATCGTATTTCTACATTTCTTATCAAGTAATCTTCCACCATAACTATTTGTGTGGTGGATTTAATGTGGATATCTATATGTTCCGAGTTTTACCCCTCAGATTATCGTTTTACGGCAAAGACTCATATAAAGTCATTCGACCCAAGAATTTACATCTTTCACTTTCTATACTTACTCTAAGTATTTATTTAATTATAAAACTTGTTTTCAAACAACCTTTAAAGGTCGTTTGCTCAATTTAGCTTATAAGGGCATTTTGGTCAATTTTAACCCTTATATAACGACGGAGGACTTTTAAAGCCATATTTGACCAACGTCCAACTTTTAAAACTATGATCTTGTATTTAAGGTCATTAGGTTTCAAAATACCATGAACACCATTTAAATCATTTGGTTTACTTATTTAAAGTAACCGAATGTCGATTTAACTTTATTTAACGCTCAATGAACCTCTAGTTCCAATTGAGTAGTTAACCTATTATACATACCTGACTCGGATCAATATATTGACCCGTTTCGATACCTTGCCTTAGTAGCCGCTAAACAATAGCGAGAATATCCATTTGATATTTATTCCTATAATCATACAACTCGACACACCATTAGTCGATATTTTCAAAGGATGATAATTTCACCTTTTGACCCGTTTGGTCTAAATGACCGGGAATCTTTATGAGTTGATATTTATTACCATCTTATCTATATGACTCGCTCCGGTTTACACCGTATAGTCGTTTTACTTATAAATCATTTATTGATTCTTTTGACCCATTATAACTTACGCTATAAAGTGTCTTTCACAAACTAACGGCTATTGTCAACAAGTGACCGAATTACCGTTTTACCTTATCATTTGCATTGGTTCACCTTATAAGGTAATCATTCAAAATTCGTTATCTTTTAGTCGTTTCACAACTAAGTAATAGTATTAGTTCATTTTAACCATTGAACATGGTTTATTTTCATTGTCTCTTGTTCCGAACCGCACATGTCGTGTCGGAACATCATAACTCAAACAAGACTTTATATTATTAGTAACCTATAAAACAATAGGTATTTAATACAAAGAGTGTAAGATGTACTTACGTAGCATCCAAATTATGCTTTTCCTTCATTCTTGATTCGTTTGACCCGCTTCATTCCCAAGCTTCCACCTAGCTTGTTAAGCGCCAAACTATCATTGTAATTTGTAAGATGGTTAAATTAGTCATTATCATTCAAGACTATTCCATCCTACGATCTTTATATCAAAATTATCATTTGATCATATCGTTGGTCAGTTTGACTTTTAAAAGTCAACTGCCTATTGACCTAATTAATTACACGAAGTAGCTTAACTACTCGTTTAATTACTTGGCCAATTATCTGGTACACATCATCTTTATGTTACCGTTTTAATCAAGTTCTTTTCATCATAATTCACCGAATTAATACACAATGATATTAAACATCTTTGAACATGAACATCTCATAAATTTTATCATATCATACTAAACTCATATCATAGCAAGTATGATTATACACTTAAACACACCATTTGTTCAAGTATTTTTTGATTACTATCGTGTATGATGATTCTAATCATAATTATATTATCAAATTCATCTTATAATTAATACCCACTTTTCCTAGTGTGGTAATTCATCAAATCATTCAAATTATATCATCATATGTATAATTTTCACTTAGGGTTTGATTCCTAAGCATGTATACATCATTAATTCAATCATATCTTCAATAATTCATTCATAATTCGTGATTATGATGATTATCCAAAATTCACAACTTCACAAATCATCAAAATTTGATATACCTTATGATCCCCTTGGGTGATCATTAATTCACGTTCAAATACGAATTTAGACCTCGTTTGAGCCTTCAATTTGATGATTATGTTGAGAGTTAGGGTTTGGCTCCTGGGGAGCTCTCTGAGATCGAACAGAACACACACACTAAGTGTGTGTTTTGTTTTGATTTCTTTATTTATAATTTAAGTTTATGATTATCCAGATTTGGCCCCTCTTGTTTGGTTAGTTATTAAGTAGGCTACAACCTACTTATTTCTAACAATATTTCCCACTTATTAACTAGGTTAAACATTCCTAGTTAAATTAGTGGATTCGGGGAATCTATAACTCAGTTTATTTTAAGTCCCGTTAACTCGGACCTTTTTATAAACTTTATTTCCTCAAAAGCTTTTGTTCAACTTTTATTAAATATTAGATTTATTTTATTAAAGTCCTAATATTCATTGGGTTACTTTTATCTCTAACGGTACTTTACCCGTCATTTAATATTAACGTGGTTTAATTACCAAACCAATTTTAGGGGTGTTACATTGACGATGGTGGTGAAGATGGTGGGTAAGCTTCTTCTCTTCTCGCGCCCACTAAGGGCTTGGCGGACTCAACCATGGCGCCTCTCCATAGCGCCTATGCAATGGCGTTTGGTGTTTGAAGTAAAATGCTTTAGTGTGGTGATGAAGACGGTAAATAAAACAAAAACGTAAAGAATGTTTTGCATAAACTTACCAATTTCCATATATCATGCGGGGATAAAAAAAAAATCATAATTAACATCCTGTCGAAAGGCATGGGTTAGCGTCAACTTGTTAACTAAAATTATCAAACGCCAATGTTCATATAACGATGATTAGATTCTTATCAACACACCCTGCCTCTGATGACGACAATATATTAAAGATTCAATAAAGGTTACCTACTCTACTCATGACATGAATCACAAGATATGAATGAATCGATTGTTAAAGAACTCCAATATATATATTTTCATAAAAGATGACATGTCCCGTTTTACGTGTAAGGGTATAAGTGTAACAATAAACTGACTTCTTATAGGAAGAAACATTACTAAGTATAAATACAAATGCAGAATATCGGTCTCAATAACCAAAACGGTTGATGAAAATATAATATAAGAATCATCCTTAACCAAAAATACACACAAACATACTTATAAGTTCTTTCTATTACTATAATTTTGTTCCAACAATCCAAGTGTTTTCTTGAATCATCTCATAGAGCATTTTGTATAAACCAAGACATTTTACATGAATGAAATACTTTTTCTTTGTGTAATACGAAATCTAAAATATTATTCCAGATTAGTAATCTCAAACTCTACATTGAATAAACAAATTCTTTAACACACTTTACCAAAAACTCACCCAAGACAAAAGATAGCTAATGTTTAAGGGTGTAACACTATGGTAAACGTTTATTATTCTAGATCAGTAGAGGCACTTGCCTCTTAGATGGGAATTTCTAAATTAAAATCTGAATAACGGGAATATTTTGTATTATTTGACGTAAAGTAGAGTAGAGTAGAGTATCATTTTCTATTAGACCACGCATAATGGGCGTTGTTTGCCCCCAATTGCCGCCCAATACCGCCCAAAACACGCCAGGGAACCACCCCCCTAGGCGTGTTTGGCTGGTTTTTGTGTTTTGGCGTGTTTGGCTGGTTTTTGTGTTTTGGCGTGTTTAAAATCACGCTTGGAGCAAATTTGAAGGGCCAATCACATTTAATCTTTTTTTTTGGCCAATAGCTTTTTTTTGGTTTTTTTATTTTTATTTAATTCTCTACACCCTTTAACATAATGTCCACATCTCCACTACAATCATTTTAGAAAAACGCCCAATAATGCCCCTTGCTGACTGTACTGCCACATAGCGGAAAACGCCCAAGAGTAGAGCCATTATTCCCCCTTACCACTACGCATGGTCTTAAAAAAATCTAGCACATATCTCAATTCAAAATCCTGTTTTTACAGGTTAATAACTTCATCCATTCCATTGAAAGCCAACAAACTCCATTAAATAGATGATGAAAGAAAACTTCCAAATTACTCTTAGACCCTAACCAAAAAATCAAGAGAGATGACTAATTTGACGTGCTAATTTGTTGTGAGTTTATCTATGACGCTATTCACACGGGGCTAATAATCAATACGCTAGGGACGTGAGCTTTTAACACATCACAATAAAATAACACATGCGTAACATAAAATTTACGGATTTGAGTTTAGTCTAAACATGTTCAGATTAATTTGGGTCGAACTCCGCTAACATAGTTAGCCTAATGGGTTGTACTTTGGTCAACCTAATGGGTTTCATCAACTTGTTGACCTATTTAAACTTTTTATTATTTTTATATTATCTTACATATGTTTTATGTCATGGTTAGCTATTTTAAACCAAATATTAAAGTTTAAAAAGAAATTGACATACACCTTTATAATTTAAGTATAACTAGTATTTAGGACATGCACTGCGAGGAAACTGTTAAACCGAACAAAAAGTAGACGTAAAAAATGTTAAACCACACACAGTGTATTAACTCGAAAAATTTGGCCCAAAACATATAACATTATCTTAGGAAAAAGAAAACATTATTGAAGCAGGTTGGAATTAATAATAATAATAGTAATAAAAATAATAATAAGTATATGGTTTTAAAAAATTAAAAGTAAATCATAAGGGATATTTTGTAATTTTACTAAGGGATTGTTTGGTAGGCTCTTAATGATTTCATTAAGACTGAAGGGAGTGGGGCGTCCTTTAGAGGGGGCGTCTTGCGACACGTGACACCACGTCAGATCAGAGGATTTTGAGCAAAAAAGGGGGCGCGGTGTTTGGGGCGGCTTGGAGGGGGAATCCTTGAAACTTTGTGCCAAAAATCGATGTGTGTGAGAGGAAGCAGGCGACGAGAAGAGGACGCCAAGGAGGGGGACGCCCCCTAGAACGCCGATGGGGGGCGGTGTTTGGGGCGGCTTTGGGCGGCAAGGGTAGGGGAGACGCCCCACTCCCTTTAGTCTAAGAGGCCATTTCTGAATCAGTCAGCATTAACTGTGTTTGGTTCACTGAGACATCTGGATCAGTAAGTTTCTTACCTATTAAATTTCAAAATAATGCTGACCGGAAGTTTTACCCTTTATCCATTCACTTTTATTCATAAACCTCAGCCGGCTACTCACGCACCTACTCCTCGACACACCACCACCAACCAATCAAACCAAGGGCCAAGGCAGGTTCATAGTCTCTTGCTCAATTAGTTTTCAGACAACCCCTAATACTACAATGGAAGAAAACTAAAATATACAACATACAATAAAAGCTTTCAAACTGAGCAAGACTAAGCGAAAACTAATTCAAAATAATAACCGTGCTAAGGATCCCCCACTTGTAGTGGAGTGGTGGAAAGAACTTTGGGTTTCCTTGGGGACCCGGGTTCGATCCCCACCAGTTGCATTTGGGGGTAAGGGCAATGAGGGCAAGGAGTCCCGTGGACACAAAGGACCGCGGGCCTGAGCCCGCCCCCGGTTTTCATCCGGCTGTTACTTTAGCGAGTTTTCTCGTGTGAAGGCAGTACGGTTTCCGGGGGAAAGCCGTAACCAAGTCTGATATCCAATGCGGGCCCGGTTAAGACAACGTAGTCTGGATAAGACTTGGCTAGGGCCCCCCGGTTTGGGGGTGTGGGAGTTGCTCTCACAACCAAAGTAGACTTTCACCTTTCAAAAAAAATAACCGTGCTAAGTAACAACCAAACAAAACCACGAATCTTTAACACTAAGACCACATGTAGTGGGGCGTTATTTTAAAAAAAAATTGAAAAAAAACGCCCCAAAACGCCCCCTCCCCCACTAGACTAGGCGTTTTGGGGCGTTACTTTTGGAAAAAATTGTTTTTGGCGTTATGTTTAAAACGCCGAATTGCAAAAATTGTTTCTGACACATGTGATGTTGGTAGCTTGGACCACTAAGACCCACCAATCAAATTACCCATGCTCTGACACACCCACATGCTTTTTTTTTTCATTAAAAATAATATGGGGGTTATTGGCATAATGCCCCACTACGCCACTTTTGCTATAATGCCCATCGCTGACTAGAACGTCACGTGTCGGATAATGCCCCATGGTGGGGGCATTATAACACATTACCACTAGGTCTAAGTAACACACTTAATGTAAACAGTAATTTTCAAATAATTTTCAAAAAACAAATATTGAACAAGATCAACGCCCATATAACTACTGGGGTCACGAACGGCTCCCAATTGGGGCAAAGTCGTAAGCAGAGGAACCAGAATTCGATTCTTATATGGCAGACCAAGAAGACACCAACACATGGGGTTCAACATCATGGACCCGTTTATCATCTCTCCGGCAACAATCACCCCTCATCCAATGCATCACAAACCTCGTATCAATGGATATAATGGCCAACACCCTCTTAGCCGCCGGTGCATCACCCGCAATGGTCCACTCAATTCTTGAAATCCCAGAATTCACTCCTCACACACAAGCCGTTGTTATAAACGTTGGTACACTCACCCCTGACTGGTTGCCGGCCATGAAAGCTGCTGCCGGTCTGGCTAATCAGTTGGGTAAACCGTGGGTTCTTGATCCGGCCGCTGTTGGTGCTTCTGGTTTTCGGCTTAAGGCTTGTCTTGAGTTAATTGAACTTAAGCCTACTGTTGTTAGAGGAAATGGGTCGGAGATTATTGCTCTTTCTATGGCTTCGTTAGGATCTACTAAGGTATAATTGTCTTGTTTTTTTTTGGTTTCTTGAATTTATGGTGATTTAGATTAGGGTTTGGAGTTGAAGGTTGAATTGGGGTTAATTTACCTCAGTTATGGATATGCAATTCTATCTAAACTCTTGAGTTTGGTGTTTGATGCTGATAAAATTCAAGAATTATGGTTATAACTGTTAATTATAAATGATAATAAAATAAAAATAAATTGTTTATCGGGTATCACCTAATACCATGTTTGTGAACTGTTCGGCGGGAAAGTTTGTTTATGTTCGTTTATTTAATAAATGAACAAACATGAACAAAACTTTTTGTTCATTTAATTAAACGAACAAACATGAACACATGTTCGTTTAAATCTTATAAAAATATTAGGAGTTATATTTATATAAATATAAGCATAAAAAGGAGTTTCTAACTTATATAAAATTTACTAATTAGTAAATGGGCAAGATGGCTTTCCAATAGAACTTATCGTAATTAATCATTAATTTATATTTGAAAACTACTTTATGTTCGGTCAATTATGTTCATAAATTTATGTTATTAGTGTTTGTTTATGTTTGTATAAGTTTGTTTGTTTACGTTTGTGAACTATTCGTTTGGATTTTAAACGAATGAACATAATCAATTGTCTTAATAAACGAACATGAACAAAAAAAATGTTTTTATATGTTCGTGTTCGGTTAAAGTTAAATGAATGAACACGAACATGCCCCCTTTCGTATTTGTTCGGTTCATTTATAGGTCTACGTCCCATATTTACAAACGTTTTAAAACTAATGCATACATGTCCCATTACCCATCTGGAATGTTTCAGGTTTTGGGTTGGTCCGTCGGGTTCAGGTCGGTTTGTTCATGTTTTTGCAGATTGCTGCTTAAATTTTGATCTATTATATTAGCGAATTTGGTTTTGATTTTGTCATTTTTATGATCATCAACTAGCTGTTTTGTGCATGATTAGGGTGCTGATAGCTTGCATGAATCTAGTGATGCTGTTGAAGCAGCAAAGTCTTTAGCTAAATCAAGTGGATCCATAGTTGCAATTTCAGGGTCAGTTGACTTTGTTACAGATGGTCAACGCGTCGTTGGTGCACACAACGGTGTGCCAATGATGCAAAAGATAACTGCTACCGGATGCGCAGTCACGGCCCTCATTGCTGCTTTTGTTGCAACTGACCCGACACACGCCTTTGAAGCCACAGCATCCGCATTGTCTGTATTTGGTCTGGCGGGTGAGATTGGCATGGGTCTGGCAAAAGGACCCGCGTCACTACGGATGCATTTGATTGACTCGCTCTATGGGCTAGATCAAGAAACCGTTCTGCAACGTGTCAAAATAACAAGCTTTTCGTGAACGGTTTGGCAAAATGAGTTCCTTTTGTTCTTTGTTTTCTTGTTTCATTTCTTGAAATTACATAATTGTGGTTTTTTATATTGATAGAACTCTGATTCGGTTCATATACATCAATAAGGTATGCAAAGAAGTGTTTAACTACGCGTTTTTGAAAGCGATTATGTGACTTTGAATAATACGAGTTCTAGGAGATGGTGTTTGGATGTGTTTTTGTCGTTTGAAGTTATTATATTCAAAACATTCAAAACGCATACCCAAACACACTCGGAAGGTTCACACGCTATGTTCCGTTAAATAATTTCGACATTGATGAAATGAAGATTACAAACAAGATGACATATTTTGTTCAAACAAGCACGCGCACACAAACACACACACGAAAACTCAAATGGTTCATTTTAGTCTTAGTAAGTAAGGTGCACCGTCAGCCTGAGCAAAGACTCGACTCCATCCGCAACAATCTGACCGGCCGGTATGAGCGACCGCACCTCAGCAAACCCGCAAGCATGAAGGAACTTCCCGGTCCCACCAGTTATCGACAAGCGAGACATCGTGCTTCCAATCCTGTAAACTCCAAAAAAGTTGATACTATCCCCATATTCACCGCCTTCCATCATCGCGGTGAATGTCATCATCTGTGTACTTCCGTCTGCTGAGCTGGACACATACACTCCTTGTGCTTTCCCTAGCGTCTGCGAACCCAACTTCACGTCGGCTGTTAACAAGTCATCAATCACGGTAATGGTCCCAAACCCGAGCCCAAGTCCATCTGGGCCAAACTGGGCTGCAACTTGGTTTTGATTATTATTTTGGTTCAAATTTCCAGCAAACTGTGTACCAACTAAACCGGTTCCAAGCGGGATACCATTGGCGTTAACGGTGGGGATGGCACCATTAGGGTTAGGAATCGCTACCCCTCCTGATGGTGCACGGAAACCTATGCGTCGAGCAAACGGGACTTGACCGCTGTATATGTTTCCTAGCAGCCCGGTCACAGGCCTAGCTGTTGGGTTGCTTCCACCGAGGATATCGTGCATATAGAGCTCGAAAACATGGACTCCTGGTTCTTCTGGCATCGAGTCGGTTGCTGATACATTCAAGATTCCAAGATGAAGAACTGCAATGAGTATTGTGAATGTTATCGTTGCTGATGAATGCTTTGCCATCTTGAAATGGGTTTGTGTTTTGGATGTTGGTTTTGAGGATTTGAAGGTGGAAGCTTGTTTGAATGGTTATGGTGTGCATGGTGGTGGTGATTTATATAGCAGATTTCATGAAGAAGAATAGAAGATGATGGAGTTGTTGTAGGTGTTTTGGTTATGAAAGTTTTTATATAGTTTCTGCTTTGTGTTTTGGGTGAATGCCATTAGCTTTTGTGGGGTCTTTGAGTATTTGGTTTGAATACATAGGTGTGCATGGTCTGGCTTAGAAAAAAAAATATTATGTTATATCGCTAACTACGGTTTTAAGCATGGTTGTAAAAATCCCAGCTAGTCTTTGATTAGTCGTCGGTTAATCAATATATTCGGAGGTTCACCGCTAATGTCCGATTAATCACTAGGCGGTCAATGGCGGTCCTATTCTAGCCAGATTCCGGCCAAATGTCGACCAAACCTTATAAATTCCCGTCAATTACTAAAAAAACAGGTCAATGAGGGGTTAAACATGTCAACTTTATAAACTACATATAAAAATGTGTGTGTATATATATAACTAAAAATTACAAATAAAAATCTCAAACCGATTAATCCCGATTAATCGCTAGTCGGTACCCCACCGACCGACTAGCGCCGGACGATTCTTACAACACTGGTTTTAAGAAACGTGAAACCAAATTTGTTGGCTGAGTTGGCTAGACCGGTTAGTTTTAGCGGTTTGAATCAACTTTAAAAAAGACAAATATTGTATTGGTTGTAACAAAACCATGATCCTAGACCGTTGGGAGTGAATGAAAAGCCGTATTCGCTTCTTATAAAATTCAATACATACAGAACATGAGTTGTGTTAAAGCTAATACAACAGATCATTTCCAGGAGTACGAATCAAATAATAATTTATTTAATAAAAAAATGGTTAATTAAGTATATACTTGTATAATTCTTTATATCAACAATAACGATTCAGACATATCGGAGAGATCTTTAAAATCACAAGATCGATCGTTGTTCCTGAGTCTTTGTTAACGCATGAACCAACTCCTCATCCGAGTGTTGTTGTACAGTTTCTTCAATTTATCAAAAGATGAGAACATGAGTAGTGTTGTGCAACGTTATCAACTTATTAAAAGATGGGTATACGACTGGTGTTACGACATAGTTGTAGTTATTCATGAGACGTGGTAAAAGAGGGCGAGATCTACACCTAGACCCGTGCTAGTTTTTAAAGGGTTGTGTCGACCCTCATAATGACTTGAAAGCTACATCCTTAAAACAAAATGATACTCTCATGGAGTTTAATTTGAAGACTATGTTGGGCCAATAATCAATATGATACTCTCATGATATAAAGTGTAGTTTGAAGATTATATTAGGCCAATAATCAACATTATCTCTTCTCTCTTCTTTTAATGGAGTTGCTAAGACATTAACAAGGGCCACATGAATATTTACGAATTGTATGATAATTTTTTTTTCAATACCTTGTATTTTTTAGGAAAATTGGTTTTCAATAAAACAACATTTGCCCCATTGGTAAATAATAATCCTACCTACGTAATTGGTATACAATAATCCTACCTATCAACATGTTGGTACTCAATGAACTTCCGTTAATTTTTTTAACTGAAGTTAGTTTTTAAGTTTTATTTATTACACAAACAGTCCCTGTAGTTATAATTTACTAGTTTTAACTATTTTATAAAACAAAAAAACGTCAAGGGCCATGTAATTAAATTTTATAAAATAGTTAAAACTAGTAAATTACAACTACAGGGACTGTTTGTGTAATAAATAAAACTTAAAAACTAACTTCAGTTAAAAAAAATTAACGAAAGTTCATTGAGTACCAACATGTTGATAGGTAGGATTATTGTATACCAATTACGTAGGTAGAATTATTATTTACCAATGGGGCAAAGGTTGGTTTATTAAAAACCAATTTCCCTATTTTTTAAGTCATTAACTTTGTAAATTATATAAAGTCATTAAGAGGATAAGAACACTCAACCTAAATCGGTGTTGTGCAACACTCTCATCTTTTGAAGATAATAAGTTGAGAACATTGCATAAAACCATTGAGATGAGTAGTTGGCTCATATATTGTGAATTGTTGATCCTATGATCCTAAATAACTTTGATATATTTAGACCAACGTTTTCGATAAAAACTACCGACGTGTAATGATCTTTCCATACATGTTTGAATTAGTTGTATTTTACTAATGCTCGTTGCTCAAATAAACTTCATATGTTAAATAACAAATCCATGTATGATGTTGTCGTATCCGTCTTAGATACGTGAAGAAACTAAGTTATACCCAAGTTCATGTGGCGTATGTATTAAATTTTATAGTTTAAAGATTGTAGGTCCTGAAATCGGATCTCGAACACAAGGATTTCTTATTTCAAATGGTGTAACAATTGTGGAATCCAAGTTACACCACTAACTGAGTGAGAGCATGAACAATAACACAAAGATATCATCGATTAACATTCGTGTATTGATTTCAACAGAGTTTCGGTCCAAGGTTTATACAATAAGCTCTCCAAAACTGTCTCACACACACTCTCTCACTGTGCTCATTCAAGCATGAATTATAAGTGACAATGAACAAGTATTTACACTAACACATTGGAATTGCCAGACGACAATGATGTTTTCCAAACGATAGTATCACTGTCATCTTGACTATGCTTAAACTATAGTGATATCATGTAGTGGATCCAAACAAGGTCATGCATGTAGTAATCCAAACGAAGGTAACATGTAGTGAATTCCAAGCGATATTCCATCCAACCATGTTGTTAGCATGCTCTTGTCACTCTAATCTCGGTTCTTGTCACTTGAATCTCGAACTTCGAGTCGAACGATGGAGGACATCATTCGACATCAGTCACGACCGAATCGTCACTAGCGACATACACAAAAGAGTGTCAACAAACTCCCTCTTGTATGTTGTTCGTGATGGTTTGTTCTTCAGACTGTCGGATCTTCATAAGTCGTCATTGGTTACAATCAAAAGGTGCATCAACTGTCACACCCTGACTTTTGCGGAAGCGTGGTTTATTTGGTGTGACTTCTTAATACCATAGCAACAATCATAACAACGCTATAAGATAAAAACATGAGATGTTTATCCATTAATAAAGTTTAGAAACTACCACAATACCATTGTTTGAAAACATCAATACCAAATAAAGTTACAAACCATGACGTGTTTAAACGAGTTCACAATGACTCAACAAAAGTACTTAAATAAAACCTGAGTTTAGAATTTTTGTATCCTGTCCAGGAAAGGGATACACCCTCTAAACTCAACAACCCTGGATAACATCTTTTATTCAAACGCAGCTTGACACATCATACCCTGCCAGATCCACTAGTTCCCTGAAATACATGTAGTTTGAAAGATCAACAAAAATTGAGCGAGTTCATGTGTATGTCTGCGTGTATAAACCTTTAAAGTATGTCTGTTGTTTTGGTCAAAAATTACCGAAGAAATTAAGTGATCAAATTAGTTAAGTGAGGTAGTGTGCTAAAAGGTGTGTTGGAAATATGTTGGTTAAGTTGTTTAGAAAAAAACAGTTTTCAGGATACAACTCAGGATATTGAGCAGTATCTATGATCAAACTATGAGCAAAAAAGTAAAGGGGGTAACACGAGATATACGAGGAAAGCCCTTGATCAATATAGATTGCCGGCACAAAACCTCGGGAGCTGACAATCGCAGCTGCCTTGTTCTTCTATTACTTCAAATATCAGGATACAATGCAGGATATGGCTCAGATCAATGCTAAGTGGTACAACGATTACAAGTGTTGAGTGTTTGTGCGTGATAGAAAGAAAAAAGAAGTGTGAGTTCGAGAGTAAAGTGTGAAGTGTGTGTTCCTGTCGATCTGGCCTTCTATTTATAGTTACAAATAACAAACTAACTCTCCTATTATTCCGGGATGCTGGGAATATTCCATTCTGAACGTTGGGGGACTCTTTTAACTTGTTTTCCACGTGCATATTAACTATAAAACCGGGTCTTCAGCTCATATGACCGTTACAACGTCAATAACATTGACCAGCATCCGATATTCTCGCGGAATATGCCTTTCTTCTATTCTGACCGTTACAAGACCCATTCTTCCGCCATCAACGTCCATTTTCAACAACCTTGAGCAAATATTCAGGTAGATCAAGTCCTTTAACGTTGGTACCTTGCAACCAAAGAAAATCGTTAGTAGCAAGAAGGATACCCCCAGAGGATGTTACCAATATCTTGGTTCAGTATCCTGGCCGCAGCATTAAGCATATAATATCAGGATATGCTTCAAGATATAAGATCGAAATTCCACCCATAACATCTGTATGTATGAAAGTCCCTGGTCTGTAGCAATAAGGAAAAAGAGATCACCACTGGGTTGCAAAGCCAATGATATGTGTGAAGTGATGCAGGAAGTACTCAAACCTAGCAGATTTCGGCGATAAGACATAGTCACCTCATGATCCACTCAGCAGACTCAGGAGTGGGGCTCGCTACACCCGAATAGATCTATCACTCATGTCCCTCGGTCCTACAACGAGGATTAATGGCCTTAAGTGTCATACCCACCACTCACATGATCTAAGTAGTAAACCTTCCTCAAGCTAACCATACCATGTATAAAAGTGTCTGTAATAATTGTAACATGTATTTCACCCCCGAAGTATAAAACTGAAAACAGTTAAGAGAAAAGGGGGACATGAACTCACTGTATTGCGTCTTCGGTACTTGTAACCCAAATCTCCTCAGCAAACACGACTACCTACAATGGTCTAACGTCTATTAGACGAACGGGTCGTGCCCTGTCTTAGTATTTATGTTTTTGAGTTACGTTTCTGATATTATTCCAAGTTATACTAATTATATTTAGTTTTGGAATAATTGTTTATACAACATTTCTGTAATAATACTTCTCAAATATTCGTATTCGTATTTCTTCCCAAGGATGGGGTATTTCATACATGGTTACCCGTATTCTTGTATTTGTTTATCTAGCCATGTAGTGGCGTCGTATTCCGGTGTGTTAATCCAAAAGAATATATATCTTTAAGTCCCACTTAGAAATATATAAATAAACCTTATTTTTATTCAAACAATACAGTCTAAGAAAATATATATTTTTCCCAAAAATACTATATTTCTTAATAAACCCGAGTAAAAATACTTTTGCTTTCCCAAATAATAATACATTTTCTCTTGTCCAAAAATATGATATAACTTGGTAATACGTACAAAAATCATATTCTCACATTTTTCGTATCCAAAATAACGTTTACCAAAAATATATTTATAAGAGTATTTCCCGGAATATTTTATAAGTTACGTTTTTGTGTTCGGTTTCACAATATTAAGCGTGTAACTTAAATATTTATTCCTTGTGATTTTTGGTATTATTTTGGAGTTGTAGATTTCATGGTATTTGTTAAGTTATATTATTTTACCCTAAAATAATATAACTAGTTCACAAAATATGCAAATATTCACACAAGTGTCTTAGTATAAAATATATTCTAAATATATATTTATCCCATTTATTTGTAAAAATTCAACCTCCTATACTTTGTATCTTTGTAACAAAACCTATGGCGAAGTTTATTTTGAAAAACAAAGTTAAAAGTATGCTTGTAACACTTGTTTGGAAAATATTTTCTAAGTGTTGGAATTTTAGAAAATTTCGCCAGAGTTTCCTTTGTAAATGGGGGTGTCCATGCTTATTAGCATATCGTTTTCTTTTCAAAAATCCATCCAAACAATTCTAAATCAACAATATACAATCATTAAGCAACATTACCCTAACCAAGTGCAAAAACAATGCACTTTATATAATAACATGAACTTGGTTTTTCGTAAAAACGCGTAGTAACTTAGTGGGGTGTTTAGTTGGTTTAGTTACCCTCCAAAGTGTGTTTACTTTTATTAAAACCTCATTCTTAAAGATTTTAAGTCTTTACAACTTGTAAACTAGTTTTGCAAAAATGTGTGTTTATTGGATCTTCTTACTTTTAAAAGTATTTCCACACTTGTCTTGTTACTAAAAATAGTGTATGTTTAATAAAAATCATAATCTTTCAAAAATCATCTTCTATTCTTAGTTTATTTAGGAAAACCATTTGTAAACCTTGGATCCATATGATCACCAACTTACTTTATTTGCTAATTTTTCAAGAAACCATCTTGTTATTAAGTTCATGCTTAAACATGGAGGTGATTCTTTTATGTAAATCACTAATCACCTCCTAACTTGTTAACTTAAGTTTTTAATCTTACTTTAACAAGTTCCACCATGATGTTTAACATCATATCACTAGTAATCATCAAAAATACAAAACAACATCATATTTAACATTACTTCTTCATTTTAACAATATTTCATCATCAAGTTAGTTTTATGTTCAAGACTTTTGCATATGATCTTTTAGTGTTCTTGAGATATCATCTTAATATAACTATTAACCACCATAAACATGGAATAAATAAGGATTCAAGAGACTTACTACTAGCTTTTAAGCTAGGGAAGATCAAGAGAAGAAATGAGGTGGTTAATAGCAAATAGAGAAGGTCCTTCAACTTCCGAGAACACCAAGCTTCATTGAACACCTTATAGCACCTTTGTATGCTTGTAGAATGGAAGAAGAAGCTTGAATGATGATGATGGTGGTGGTTCTTGGGTTCGGCCGAAACAAGGAAAGAAAGAAGGAGAGAGTGATGGTGTTGAGTGTTGAATGAGAATGAAAGTTATGAGCTCTTGGTACATACTTATATCCATGTTCTAGTATTAACTTGTGTGTAATATGTTTCAAGTGGACCAACAAGATCAATTAAACAATTCAAAGAAATCAAGGGTGGGGTCCCTTGGTTGGAGCCGTAAGGTGGGGGGGGGGGGGGGGTTCTAGTTGGGTTTCAACTAAATTAGTTAATGTTCTTGATTGAAATCCAAGGTTAAGTTAGTGCTTTATGTGTGTTATGTAATATATAGTGTGTTAGGGTGTTCGGGGACCATAACTAGCTTAATAATATTAAAACAATGCTTCTAGCATTATTTTGGTGTTCCGGGTAATGTCCGGTTGTTCGGTTTGATACCGTTCCGTTAAAGTGCTAAGTAATGTCGTAAAGTGTCCTTTATGTAACTTTTAGTGACCCTTTTAATTCCCGGCACTTAGGAAAGCATACAGGACCATTTTGCCATGTTTTTGCAAGTGACTAGCATGTTTAAATGCTGAATTTTGTTAATAGATGCAAAATTTTGTGTTTTAAGTGGGTTTTAGTCACTCTCTGGCACCTAAACTATCACCGAGTGACGCAGTTTTATAGTCCTTACTTTCCTACACTCCCTACTAGTGTAGTATCCTGTCTCTGGCTCATACTGGCCTCAAAAACATTGTCTGTCTATGTGCTGGCATTGTCGGCATGTTTCCGAATTATCCGTTCAGTGTGCTAACTGTGCTTTGTGCATCAAGTATGTCACTATAGTTTGTATGTAATAAATGGAGTGGCAGTATGAAAGGTGATGCATATGTATGTATGTAACAGAAATCAGAAAGCAGTTTAGTCATCAGTTGTAATTAAGCACAGTCATTAAGCATAAATCAATATTAATTAAACGTACGGATGCATGCAAAATTTGACAGTTGTCACATTCTCCCCCCGTTAAGAAAATTTCGTCCTCGAAATTTGTACTACCTTAACTCCTTATGGTTACGTCACACGTGTATGTATATGAATAATACCGAGGTAGATAATCACCAAACCGAATCAAACCTTACTCACATCAGGTGAATCCAAGAATATATAACAACCCGAACCCTATGGTTAAAAGGTGGGTGCTTTTAGCATTTGATGTCAAAGGTACAAGACGTATTTGAAGTATAGTCTAGTGTAAACCAGCTAGCAGGGGTTTCCCCAAAAGAGGAGTTTTGACTAATAAGATTCTCAAACGATCGATCGGAATATGCAAACGAGTTTTCTCAAACCATAGCATCCGCTAAATGAATTCAAAATCAACCACTCAAACGTGATAGTAACATGAAAATGATCTGTCAACTTCCGAATAAAAATGACTGGTAAGGTTTAGTGTGTTGACATTCTTGAATTGCGAAAGTATGCCGAATGAAATACAAGCGAATCTGGTGTATCATTGTCTTGATTCGTAGTTGCATCAGAAATGTTTAAATGACAAGTCAAACGAAAGTATATGCAATTTTGTGTGAGACGGTTGACCCTGATTAGCACAAGCTAGAAATTTGTAATGACACCACAAGGTGTCGTAATTGACATATTCAATAGTAGTGGTGACTAAACAAGTTCACCATGTTTGAAATCAAACGAAAGTATGCATAAACAATCTGAGGATTTGATTTACACGATGCCATAAAGCTTTCAGTTGAATATGGAACATTAAAGAACCACTGCTTCCGATGAAAAAGCAATAATTACTGCGGGACGTTTGACCAGAAATGAAAGAATCGTTAAGAGGTACATTGTGATATGAGATGAATCGATGTACCATTGCCTTAACACACAACTGTGTTGAGAATGCTTTGGTTGTGATAAACAAAATGGATTTAGAGCAAGTCAATAAATAAGCAATTGAGTTCGTGTGTGAGGTGCGTAACCAACTTAGCGCATGCTTTATTTTTGTGAAAGTATCACCACAAGGTGTCGAAACCTACAAACGATTTAGTGGAGTCGTAGACCAAACAAGTTTGCTACGACTTGAAACAAAAGAATCTTTGCCAATTATTTGAATATGATGCTCTCAATACATCATATGACGTCTAAAATTGAATATGCGAGATGGATAAGTTCAAGCAATTAAACCTGGTTCCAGCGTAACCCAGCAATAAACGTATGTATCAATCAAAGGAATCTCGGCATGGTTACAAAGATAAACCGTGAATGTAACTTGAAATAAATAAAGTTTCAAGAAAGTGTGTTGTCTTGATAGCAAAAGAGTCAATAGTCACAATAATATAGGTCATTCGAATCACACACCAGTAATTAGATTTAGCGTCGTAATATTTGAACTTCAATGAAGCGTTTATTCGAAATGAAGTCGCATGCGTAGCAAACGGTGCATGTGTGACGAATAAGTTTCCAAGAAAAGGAATAATGAGTATCTGCTAAAATGAATAAATGACCAAATATCGAAGCAAATGTGTGTTCGCTCTCAGCGAAGAAAATTAACGTGATGCAACTACCATTAAGGGAGTAGGGATGCAAACATCTCCTCGCTAGAAACGAAAGTGAAGATTTCAACAAAAGGAATTTAAACACTTTCTGTCTGGTTAACTGAAATAGCATATATGTCAGGATAGTGGTGTTTGCTTGTGTTAACAGATATGGTTCCTAAGTAACAACTTTTACGAGTTTGGACCTGGGTTCCCAAAGGTTCTAAGTACATGCTTCCTAGGTTTTCAAAGTTTCGTATTTTGTGTGAAACTGTTTTGGTGCATCTTGTAAGAAACACCATTTTTGTGTACGTTTTAATCAAGATTGTCCCACAATTTTCCTGGTATACTTTCTTCCCGTAGTCACAGCTAATGACACTCGCTTATCGATCAGTCGTGAAATAGTAGTTGAATCCGCACAATTAGCTAAATAAGTAATTCGTCAATCCTTAGCAAGAGTCATCGACTCTCGTGGGTTAGCTCGTTCGGCTCCTAGTAGTTTGATGTCCATACGGAAGGTATCGTCCTTCTTATTGATGAGTAGAACTGGGGTTACCCAAAAGGGAATCTTGGTCTGTTATCTTCCTTCTCTATCAATCACTAAGGTTACACTGACAATCCTTGCACTTCCGAAGGTGTAAGCCGTTAGGGTGCATTGGTTGCAGGGGCGCCGCCTGGAATCAAATCGATGCGAAATTCGACTTATCGTTGTGGAGATAATTCTAGCAAGTCTTTGGGAAAGACTTCAGGATATTTCCCTATCACAGGAATATCTCCGAGTTTTGGTTCTTCGGCTCCCTTGTCCCCGACATGGGTCAAGAAAACAACACATCCTTTACGCAACAACTTTCGTGCCTTTAGGCAATTAGTAATCTGTAGAGGCGTATCCTGCTTCATGAGTCACGATCATTCCTTCGTTCGCCATCGGGATGCGGATATCATTCTCCGCTCGATCACTTGACAACCAATCCATCAAATTACCTTGTCGAAGCTTCCCAATTCAACTGGCAGTATATCAAGCGTAGGTTCACGCTCTTCGGGTTCTATCTTGCCGATTCCAATTACTACGTTGGCTTCCACTAGCTTCCCCTCAGCTAGTTTTATCGAGTGCGGGTTATCTAACTTACTTGCTACTAAACTAAGTATACTCTCAAACTTTAGAGATGCGAAGCTTAAAATTTGCAACAGTATCTAGCAGCACAGATGCCTAACGTTGAGTAATATGGGACGTACCGATATCCATGCTTAAATTCCTGGTGAGTCTCCCTAGCTCCGGTGTTGAGCTTTCATTCTTGTGCCTGAGCGTTTTTAGGGCAATATTTTCTGAAATGCTTTTTGCTTCCACAGTTGAAACAACCTCGAGCACGTTTCTGTTTGTCACTCGTTCTGCCTTGATAATTGTCATTGTCGTTGTTTCCTCCGTGATTCTCACTACCATCTTGGCCTCCATTACTATGTTCAGTATCTTGCCTACAAGTTTCTTTAGGATGCCCCCTCTTGCCACAGTTATCACATTTTCCATATTTACATCGCCCGACATGATAACGTAAACAATTGTCGCACTTAGGTAGGATACCCATGTAGTCTTTTCCCTTTTTGGCCTTCTTCTTGCTACTCCCCCGAGTAACCATCTTGAAATTTGCGAGCTTTCTCTTGTTATCCCCAGATAACTCTACAAGAGTCTCCTTTTTCTCCTCCGCAGTGGAAAATTCTCCTCGTCTAACTGCTTCTTCAGTGAGCGCCACGCTTATGTCGATAGCCTCGGTGATTGTTGAAGGTTTAGATGTTGTTACCAGGCTTAGAATCTGAGGTGCCAATCCCCCTATGAAACGTTCGACTCTCTTAAACTCTGGTCCCACCAGGAGCGTAGCAACTTGTGATAAATCGTTAAATTTCCGCACATACTCAGCTATCTTTGGTCCTTCCATTTTCAAGTTCCACAGTTCGGTCTCCAACTTCTGGACTTCTGCCCTAGAGAAATATCTTTTACGCATCAATTCCTTTAGTTTGTCCCACGTCAAAGCATTCGCATCAGTCTCGCCCAACGTTTGAACCTGAAGGTTCCACCATGACAGAGCCCCATCTACAAATAGTCCAGATATATACGTGACCTGATGTTCTGGGGCACATTTTCTCAATCGTAATACGGAATCCTTCTTCTCAACCCAGTGCACGAAGGCTAAGGCACCCCCGGTGCCGTCGAATTCTCAAGGTTTGTGGTCTAAGAACTGCTTGTAGGTGCAGCCTTCGCTGTGTTCGGAGCGAAGGGCCTCGAGCTGTGCAATGGCTTGTGAGATGCGCTCTTGTAGCTTTGCCACTGTTGTTGGCGGAGGGTTGTTGGTAGCGATGTTCCCTTGTATCGACATCTTCTAAAAGAAGATTGGTTAGGTCAGGTTGTATTTGTTCAGGGAGTGCATATATTTATTTAGAGGTCATATGTATATACACGTATTTGATCTTTATATCAACCAATCAAGCAATAGCACAATTATAGCATAACCAAGTAATTTGGGAATTATGTTTAATGAGAGCATAGCAAGCAAGCACGTAGCATTATAATTATAGCACACACATATAGATCGATAACGTGCTTAACGGAGACATAACGACTGAGTTTTCATTGGTTGTTGGCCACAAAGTGTTGTCGCATGTTTAATGATGACTGGCTCTCATTATTCTCCGACCACAATTGCATTGCCTTACAAAATGTATCACATCAAAAGGGACACAGGGTCACCCTACCCTTGCCCAACAAGTATATCAGTGTATCAAAATTACGTAATCAGATGTGGTCTTCAAAAGTCTCCACAATCTTGGCTTATCATTAGTGTATTTACCCAATGTGTAATGCAATTCGCATAATTTTTAAACCAACTGTACTGGTGACTGAGGTGGAGGAGGAAAGAAAAGTAAACTGCTAACATGCATGAACTCCTCCTCGAGCTTATATATATACGTCGAAGTAGTTAACTGATCTGCTGCTCGACAATAAAGAAACGAGCATCAAAACCTGGGAGAGGTGTAATAGCAGCAGGTGAGAGCATCAAAAAGGAATCTTGATGAATGTGGAGGATCAAAGTATACTGACAATAGACAGTGTGGAGAACGTGGTGTCGTCTCAAACTTCAAAACCTTGCGACTTATATCTTCAAACTGTAGTCGATGCGACAAGGGCAACTCATTTTGTGTATAGCCTCCATAGTGTGAGAGATGGTAAGGGTCTAAAATCAGCATGGTGTAGTATAGGAACCATCGAAATGGCTCGTCCAGCGATGTAGAGGTGAAAGTAGCAACGGTGCGGCCTGTGAGGTCGTAGAAAATGCTGCAATAGCAATAGGGATCGTTACGTGGGTACCGACCTGGAGTACCCTTTCCGGGGTGCGGGTATATCCTGAAAGAAAACGATAGGCATGTCGGTGCAATGGACGTCGGTCTCCGTAGGGGAAAAGGAGCAACATCATCGGTTGCGGGTGCAAAAACAAACGTCTCAACCAATAAGGAGATCGTCAGGTGCAGGTACTGGGTCAGATATAAGGGGTGCAATGCCTGGTAACCAAAAGAAACAGGGTCATGATCAAGTAAAAGTGCAGGTTCAGCAGGTGCAACATCAAGCTGACCCAAAAGGTGCAGAAGCTAGCTCAGGAGTAGGTTCTGGGTCACGTAACGGTGTGGTGCCTTGGGCAGGTGATAGTGCAGCAGTCATGTCATCGTCGTCTGCATCAGTAGTAGAAAGCTGTAATCCGGCTGTCTGTAAGGCTGCAGCTGTCAGAGACTCAAAGGAGTCTGAAATCGAATATATGCTAGAATCAGAGGGTAGCCTGCTAACAGGGGCCTTAAGAAGTGAAATTAGTAACAACGTTCTCGTCTAACTTTCCATCATCATGGGTGTTATCAGAAGGACCATCAATAACATGCAAATGTCATCATCAATTGTTCGTTGAGTAGCCTACCTTCGAAAGGAATGTTCACAGGAGGCATATTGTCGAGGATCGGAACCATGGTGTGTTCACCATTGGGATGACCAGTGATGAAGTGGTCATGGACTGAAACAAGAGTGACAGGAGGATTCTTGTCGGGGAAGCCATCAGCTAGGGTAAATTGTTGTCAAAAATCTGGTAGCGCGGATGGTTGCAAGTCGTCCTCGCCCTTGGTCAACATGTCAGGGTCACTCTCAGTGTCTGATGTAATTATCTCTGGCACATGTACAGTCACATCATCTGTGGCGGTGGCCATAGGGTCATCATCATCTGACAATTCATTCCCTGAGGAAGGTGACGTGTGTGCCGGTACATAATAGTCGTAGCATGCATATTCACAGTAATCTTTAACACTTTGTGTATTGCAAATAAAGACAATTCATAATGTAATCATGTATTCACATATTTGTCCCAGTCCTCCCAGACTACCCCACCCAGCCTCTCAGACTGAACTCCCTAGTCTCTCAGACTAACTCCCTGGTCTCTAAGACTAAATCCCTGGTCTCTAAGACCAAATCTCCCCAGTCTCTAAGACTAAATCCCTGGTCTCCAAGACCAAATCTCCCCAGTCTCTAAGACTAAATCCCTGGTCTCTAAGACCAAATCTCCCCAGTCTATAAGACTAAATCCCTGGTCTCTAAGACCAACTTTCCCAGTCTCTAAGACTAATTCCCTAGTCTCTAAGACTGATCCTCCCTCAGTCTCTAGGACTGATCCTCCCTCAGTCTCTAAGAACTGATCCTCCCTCAGTCTCTAGGACTGATCCTCCCTCAGTCTCTGGGACTGAAACATAAATTTTTGAAATGTGTATTTGTGCCTGTTTGTTTGTAAAAATGTTTGTTCCCTGGATCTGGACGTTGAGTGTATGCAATGTAAAAATGTTTGAAAACATTTTCGTGAGAGCCCTGATGATCATAGTCTAGACTCGAGAAAGAATCCTAGTTCGCTATGATCGAGGCTTTGATACCAAGCTGTCACACCCTGACTTTTGCGGAAGCGTGGTTTATTTGGTGTGACTTCTTAATACCATAGCAACAATCATAACAATGCTATATGATAAAAATATGAGATGTTTATCCATTAATAAAGTTTAGAAACTACCACAATACCGTTGTTTGAAAACATCAATACCAAATAAAGTTACAAACCGTGACGTGTTTAAACGAGTTCACAATGACTCAACAAAAGTACTTAAATAAAACCTGAGTTTAGAATTTTTGTATCCCGTCCAGGAAAGGGATACACCCTCTAAACTCAACAACCCTGGATAACATCTTTTATTCAAACGCAGCTTGACACATGCATACCCCGCCAGATCCACTAGTTCCCTGAAATACATGTAGTTTGAAAGATCAACAAAAGTTGAGCGAGTTCATGTGTATGTCTGCGTGTATAAACCTTTAAAGTATGTCTGTATGTATGAAAGTCCCTGGTATGTAGCAATAAGGAAAAAGAGATCACCACTGGGTTGCAAAGCCATTGATATATGTGAAGTGATGTAGGAAGTACTCAAACCTAGCAGATTTCGGCGATAAGATATAGTCACCTCATGGTCCACTCAGCAGACTCAGGAGTGGGGCTCGCTACACCCGAATAGATCTATCACTCATGTCCCTCGGTCCTACAACGAGGATTAATGGCCTTAAGTGTCATACCCACCACTCACATGATCTAAGTAGTAAACCTTCCTCAAGCTAACCATACCATGTATAAAAGTGTCTGTAATAATTGTAACATGTATTTCACCCCCGAAGTATAAAACTGAAAACAGTTAAGAGAAAAGGGGGACATGAACTCACTGTATTGCGTCTTCGGTACTTGTAACCCAAATCTCCTCAGCAAACACGACTACCTACAATGGTCTAACGTCTATTAGACGAACGGGTCGTGCCTTGTCTTAGTATTTATGTTTTTGAGTTACGTTTCTGATATTATTCCAAGTTATACTAATTATATTTAGTTTTGGAATAATTGTTTATACAACATTTCTGTAATAATACTTCTCAAATATTCGTATTCGTATTTCTTCCCAAGGATGGGGTATTTCATACATGGTTACCCGTATTCTTGTATTTGTTTATCTAGCCATGTAGTGGCGTCGTATTCCGGTGTGTTAATCCAAAAGAATATATATCTTTAAGTCCCACTTAGAAATATATAAATAAACCTTATTTTTATTCAAACAATACAGTCTAAGAAAATATATATTTTTCCCAAAAATACTATATTTATTAATAAACCCGAGTAAAAATACTTTTACTTTCCCAAATAATAATACATTTTCTCTGGTCCAAAAATATGATATAACTTGGTAATATGTACAAAAATCATATTCTCACCTCTTTCGTATCCAAAATAACGTTTACCAAAAAGATATTTATAAGAGTATTTCCCGGAATATTTTGTAAGTTACGTTTTTTGTGTTCGGTTTCACAATATTAAGCGTGTAACTTAAATATTTATTCCTTGTGATTTTTGGTATTATTTTGGAGTTGTAGATTTCATGGTATTTGTTAAGTTATATTATTTTACCCTAAAATAATATAACTAGTTCACAAAATATGCAAATATTCACACAAGTGTCTTAGTATAAAATATATTCTAAATATATATTTATCCCTTTTATTTGTAAAAATTCAACCTCTGATACTTTGTATCTTTGTAACAAAACTTATGGCGAAGTTTATTTTGAAAAACAAAGTTAAAAGTATGCTTGTAACACTTGTTTGGAAAATATTTTCTAAGTGTTGGAATTTTAGAAAATTTCGCCAGAGTTTCCTTTGTAAACGGGGGTGTCCATGCTTATTAGCATATCATTTTCTTTTAAAAAATCCATCTAAACAATTCTCAATCAACAATATACAATCATTAAGCAACATTACCCTAACCAAGTGCAAAAACAATGCACTTTATATAATAACATGAGCTTGGTTTTTCGTAAAAACGCGTAGTAACTTAGTGGGGTGTTTAGTGGGTTTAGTTACCCTCCAAAGTGTGTTTACTTTTATTAAAACCTTATTCTTAAAGATTTTAAGTCTTTACAACTTGTAAACTAGTTTTGCAAAAATGTGTGTTTATTGGATCTTCTGACTTTTAAAAGTATTTCCACACTTGTCTTGTTACTAAAAATAGTGTATGTTTAATAAAAATCATAATCTTTCAAAAATCATCTTCTATTCTTAGTTTATTTAGGAAAACCATTTGTAAACCTTGGATCCATATGATCACCAACTTACTTTATTTACTAATTTTTCAAGAAACCATCTTGTTATTAAGTTCATGCTTAAACATGGAGGTGATTCTTTTATGTAAATCACTAATCACCTCCTAACTTGTTAACTTAAGTTTTTAATCTTACTTTAACAAGTTCCACCATGATGTTTAATATCATATCACTAGTAATCATCAACAATACAAAACAACATCATATTTAACATTACTTCTTCATTTTAACAATATTTCATCATCAAGTTGGTTTTATGTTCAAGACTTTTGCATGTGATCTTTTAGTGTTCTTGAGATATCATCTTAATATAACTATTAACCACCATAAACATGGAATAAATAAGGATTCAAGAGACTTACTACTAGCTTTTAAGCTAGGGAAGATCAAGAGAAGAAATGAGGTGGTTAATAGCAAATAGAGAAGGTCCTTCAACTTCCGAGAACACCAAGCTTCGTTGAACACCTTGTAGCACCTTTGTATGCTTGTAGAATGGAAGAAGAAGAAGAAGCTTGAATGATGATGATGGTGGTGGTTCTTGGGTTCGGCTGAAACAAGGAAAGAAAGAAGGAGAGAGTGATGGTGTTGAGTGTTGAATGAGAATGAAAGTTATGAGCTCTTGGTACATACTTATATCCATGTTCTAGTATTAACTTGTGTGTAATATGTTTCAAGTGGACCAACAAGATCAACTAAACAATTCAAAGAAATCAAGGGTGGGGTCCCTTGGTTGGAGCCGTAAGGTGGGGGGGGGGGGGGGGGGTTCTAGTTGAGTTTCAACTAAATTAGTTAATGTTCTTGATTGAAATCCAAGGTTAAGTTAGTGCTTTATGTGTGTTATGTAATATATAGTGTGTTAGGGTGTTCGGGGACCATAACTAGCTTAATAATGTTAAAACAATGCTTCTAGCATTATTTTGGTATTCCGGGTAATGTCCGGTTGTTCGGTTTGATACCGTTCCGTTAAAGTGCTAAGTAATGTCGTAAAGTGTCCTTTATGTAACTTTTAGTGACCCTTTTAATTCCCGGCACTTAGGAAAGCATACATGACCATTTTGCCATGTTTTTGCAAGTGACTAGCATGTTTAAATGCTGAATTTTGTTAATAGATGCAGAATTTTGTGTTTTAAGTGGGTTTTAGGCACTTTCTGGCACCTAAACTATCACCTAGTGACGCAGTTTTATAGTCCTTACTTTCCTACACTCCCTACTAGTGTAGTATCCTGTCTCTGGCTCATACTGGCCTCAAAAACATTGTCTGTCTATGTGCTGGCATTGTCAGCATGTTTCCGAATTATCCGTTCGGTGTGCTAACTGTGCTTTGTGCATCAAGTATGTCACTATAATTTGTATGTAATAAATGGAGTGACAGTATGAAAGGTGATGCATATGTATGTATGTAACAGAAATCAGAAAGCAGTTTAGTCATCAGTTGTAATTAAGCACAGTCATTAAGCATAAATCAATATTAATTAAACGTACGGATGCATGCAAAATTTAACAGTTGTCACATCAACAAACTCCCCCTTGAATGTAGTTTGTGAATCTTTGATCTTCAAAGCTTTGGATCCTCGAGATGTTGAAGAGTGGTCAACTGCAAATTGATCCACTGATCGTATGCATGTCATGTCGTCACTCCCATAACTTATCATCTTGCACGTTCTCTTTGCCTTTGGATGCCACATTTGCACACATAACAAAGCTAAAGACGTAATGAGAACAAAGGCCAGGTCATTAACCAATCTTTGAGAATCTTCAACTCAAGACTTCACTAGGAATTGATTTCAAACAATATTAACAGACAACACACAAGAGACCAACTCGTATTCAACTACCAACCGACAACACTTTGAAAGTTTTAAAATTGTTCAGTTTTATTCCTCTAACTCTCAAAACTTGTCATTCGACCATTATGAAGATGCGACTGTTTTCCGGCTTTCAATCAGATTTTAGGTGGGATAGCTTCGAGTTCTAACATCGGTCCATAAAAAATAAGATATAGGAAAAATCTTTTTGGATTTTATAAAGTTTATATTAAAACATACCTAAAATCTTTTTGATATTTTTCATTTTTAAATGTAAAGACGGAAAATAATAAATAAATATATACAGACAATCTTTTTGCCAATTTCGAGGGTAAGAGAATCATATCAATGTACGGTCATGCCAAAACACACGTGTTGTTCAATTAGTTAGCAGTTTGATAATAATAATTATCGGTATTGTTGTCCACTTAAACTCAATAAATCAGATGTAATCATATGGCCTGGGGATACACTTAAGGTATGATTTATACTTATCTACCGGTGTTCATCCACTCACGACACATTCCCGTATCAAGGTATACACGTGAGTTCATCTTACTAGTGAGTATACTGTTTATCATCTATTTTGACGTATAAGATGTTAGATACTCACTAATTTGAAGGTTGAAAACAAGCCCTACGTGATAAAATCACTTATTGACGAGGAACTTGATTTTTGGATGCATGCAAGGCACAAGAGCAAGTCCGTGAACAGATTAGTACTACCGTACCAACAAAGAGATGAACTTGACACTCGGGTGATAGATGTGATAAGAATATCACTTATTGATGGTCGTATGCAATATGTACACGTATGTATGATGTCATGGAAGTTCTAGAGTTGCGTCCCCGTTTTGTCGGTAATAGAACAACCATGAAGCCCAGGTGATAAATAACATAAAGACCACGTATCTCTGAACCTTGGCAATCTATCAGATGAAATTTCGGTACCAAGACCATATGCTAATGAGCGGTTCCCACACGGTCTTCGGTTCGTTATGTTTATATCGCCTTGCATACTTTAAAATGATTGTGAGCCTACCGATACATCATTAATAGATCTACTTATCATTTTAAGTTCAAAGAGATTTCGACAAACCACCTATGTACTATCATTTTGTCTTTTTCTTACCAAGAAACTCATTTTTGTTTTTCTCTTGTTTTTGTCCTTTTTTATGTTTTCAATGTTTTTATATATTTATGGTAGAATTTACTCCCCCAAAATTCAAAAAGTAAAGTAAATTTTAAAAACATCTTTTTGGATTTTCTCAAGAAAAATATTTATAAAAACGATTTCCCGATGTTGATTTACTCTGGTTTTACCTTAATGCCATTTACCAAAATTAATTAATCAAAAGTGACTTATAAAAAGCTTTGGCAATTAAGTCGACACGTTGGTAGTCGGTGTGGACCCAAACAAGATCGATAAGTTTCTTTTAGAAACAATCACGTGTGAACTGATATTTGTGATCGATGTGTTTAGTCGTGGAGTGCTGTACAAGATTTTTAGTAATTTGTAAAGCAGTTTTAATATTGACAAAAATAGGAAAGCTTAGGAATTCAAAACTGTAGTCCTGCAACTGCTTCGTGCATTGCCAGGTGTCTTTGTGCTCCCCCCAAATGAATATCCAACTGGTGTGAATTTTAAGTCGAATTTGCAACCACTATAAATGGAATCACTATAAGCGATTAGTTCGAAGTCATTATCATTAGGGTACCATATACCGGTGTCTTGAGAATCCTTCAAATAACTGAAAAATCTCTTCACAGCTAGAAGATGATGCCATCCACATACTCATGCACCAACAAAGGTCTTCATCTATCTCCTTGAGAAGTAGAGTGCAGTTGATCAATCCACGCCTAGGAATCTGCAAACCCGGGTGGTTGTTCAACAAACACCTTTTCTTCAATCACACCATAAAGAAATGCACACTACACGTCCATCTAGTAGGCCTCAAACTTCTTGTGGAAGTATAAGCCTTGAATGTTTGAAAAGCTTCAATACATGATGCAGGCGTGTACATTTTGTTGTAATCTATCCTCTTGACCCGATCAAAGCTTTGAACAACTATTTTGTTACACCCGATTCATCTTGTCGGAATTCTCAACTTCATTCACAATCATTCCTTCACCAGACATGATCTTCTTTTCTTTTCATCAAAGGCAACATGTCCTCCTAGATTTAACAATGTGCCGGAGTCTTATGACACCTACCATGTGCCTGGATGTTCTACTATCAACAATCCTACGACTATCAATAGTTCCTCTTGGAACATCCTGCACACTCACTTAACGATTAGTTGGAGAGGGAAGCCTTCGTGGACTTGGGTCGTCCATCATCATCGTGAAATGTAATTTTAGTTTCCCGATGATTAGGAATTGATTGAGCTCTCCCTGAAACAGTTACTAATTTTGGTTTCCAAATTGGTTGTTGTTTTCGATTTTAAACATTTGGTTTACCAGATTGTGTTTGGACAACCTCTGGTTTCAAAACTTTTTCGACTTCTTTTTATCGTTTTCTCTTCTATTTCATTTGTCTCTGTTTTACAAGACGAGAGTATTGTTTAGGTGAAACAGCTCGCTGACGGTAAGCGTTTCCATGGGGGCATCAACTTTTGTCTTTTCTTTCGTAAGATATGGACAATTTTTGACAATGTGTCCATACTCACTACACTCAAAGCATGATCTCCGCTCAACAAACCTCGGAGCATCATGATGATGATAGCTAGAAGATGAACTTTGTGACCTCGAGGTACTTGGCCAATGATCACAACAACTTGTGTGTTGTGTGTAATTGTTTTGATTATTTCTTTTCAAAATCCGGACTTGTCGGACAAAATCCAAGCTCCAACCCAATCCCCTTAGATCATCTGCAAGCCCATCTAACACAAACTCAATCCTGCTGCTTTAAGGCCAAATCCATTTGAGAATTCTAACAAAATACCTCAATAAAAACAATAAAACAATATTAAAAATGTAAAAAATAATAAAAACATAAAATTAGAAAATATAATGATAACAAATAATAAAAACACAAAGCTGGAAAATATAATGGCCTTGTTTTTAACATCCCCCTCAGATCTATGGTTAAACAAATTCTAACCCTAATGACTTAACACTATCATGATGGGGAAGCAATCGTTTCGTGAAAAAAAAATTCTATAAGCCTTGAGGAATGAATACCAATAGTCTTAATAGCTCTACAACTTAACTTCTTACAACGAAAACACAAATCCACTTCAAAGTTTAGTTCTATCAAGTAAAATTGGATTAGCAGCTATACACATAACTGCATTATTATCACAGTTCACCTAAACAAACAAACTTTTGTTCACTTTCATTTCCACCAAAACAATTACAAGCCACTAAACCTCACATGATGTAGTACACATGGATCTATATTCTGCCTTAGCAGAAGATCTAGATACTTACTTTTCCAAGTAATAGGAGAATCACCCAGAAATATCCAATACCCAGCCATTGATCTCCTACTAGTGAAACATTTAGCCTAATCAGAACATGCAAATAGGGTTGTTCATGAGCCGAGTCGAACCGAGCGGACCTTTGCTCGTGCTTGGCTCGTTTACAAACCGAAACGAGCGGAGCGGCTCATTTAGAATCGAGCCTCAAATCAAGCGAGCATTTTTCGAGCGGTAAAAATTCCGAGCGAGCGTCGAGCGAAGTTCGAGCGATTTGGACAACCGTGTCGCCTAATTTAAATTTGCTGAGAGTGATTGTGACAATGTTGGGTCTCAAGTTTTTATGTGTTTAAAAACATGCACATTTCATGACATAATATTTTTCTTATGAATAAAAATGTTGTGGCCGACGAGACGATGATTATATTGCACGAACAATCACGTTGAGAGCAGGAGACGATCGACTTAGGGTAACGGCATGAAACATTGAGGCGATGAGCAGACTATCGTTTATCGGTTTAGGGTTTAACTTTTAGGTTTGATATTAATTTTTTTATCGGCGTCGTTGGGCTAATACGTATAGATAAAGTGGTAAATTTGTATATAGTGGACCAAAATCTAATAGAGTGATACATATAAAACTCTAAATTTAATTTATATTTTTGTAATGTGTGTATATATTTAGGTGTGTGTATATATATGTATAATTTATATTTGTTTATATATATATATGTGTATATGCATGTTTATTATATATGTAAGTGTATATGTATATGTATATATACTAACTAAAAATAATAATTTGAGCCGAACCGAACCGAGCGGACCTTTGCTCATGCTTGGCTCGTTTACAAACCGAACCGAGCAGAGCGGCTCGTTTACAACCGAACGTCAAATCGAACGAGCATTTTCTGAGCAATTTCCGAACGAGCGTCGAGCGAGCTACGAGCGGCGAGCAATTTGAACGGCCCTACATGCAAATGCATTTAAGTGAAAGGACTATGGATAAATTGACTAAGAAAGTGAACATTATAGGAAATATCAGGCTTGGTATGGGATAAGTAAATTAATTTCCTAACAACTTTTGATATTTATATAATCTTAAAGAGAAATGTTGGTGCACCGACCAAATTACAGTAATGCCCTTTCCTCATAATTACGGTAATGCCATTCTTTCTCCTCACTTCTATATCAGTCGAAACATATCACTCACAGTCGAAACATATCACTCAGATCCAAAACTCTAGCAACTAGAAGTTTCCTCAATTGTCTTTACCACCCTCATCATCGCCACTCTGTTCTTCTTCTTCTGCTGCGTACAAACTCCATCAAATCTCTTAACTCTCACAATCTCCTTCACTTTTCCCCAAATCTAAACCCTAACCCTAGGGTTCCGCCATGAGCTGCGACACCGAAGAACGCAAACACCGTCGCACCTCCGACGACGAACCGGAAGAACCGTTCAAACGGCACAAGCACTGCCACCACCACCGTCGCCGCCACAACCGTCATCACAGCCGCAAGCACGACTTCTCTGCCGCCGTTGCCGGTTAATCGGACGATTGAGTATGATATGGAGGAAGGAGAGATTGTGGAAGAAGACGGTGGTGATGTGCGGCAACGGCAGCAGTACGACGGGCTCCGTACACCACCACCATCACTACTACTACTACTACCGGCACGAAGTGTATGTTTATTTAATTTTTATTGCGTTAACTTTTTTTAAGATAATAACGAGTTGTAAGTTGCTTAAAATTTGTTCTTTTAATTTTTGTGTTTTTAATTTCATTAAAGTTGAATGCATTTAAATATTATACTAACATCAAGATTTTTAGGTTTTAGTTTATTTGTTTTAGTTGAGTAATGAGATGTGTATTCATATGTTGTTAAGAAGTTATTTTGAATTATTATTAACGCCGTAGAGCTGGTTGTGGTGGTAGATATCAGAGTTGAGTCGGCCGTTACCGAAGTTGTTGTCGTTTCAGTCGGAATCGTCTTCTAAATCTGCATCTGATGGATCAGGATCAGCCACTGTTTCTCAGGTATATTGATTTGTTGTTTATAATTGTTCATGATTTTGTACAAGTTTGCTGGTCAATTAGCGGTTTTGGAAGTTATGGATTGAATATTTGTTATATTGATTAATTAGACATTAATTCATTGTGTTTTTATTATTTCTGTACGGTGTGGGCCTGTCAGATGAGGATCTTAAGAAGCCCCAAATTGGTATTTCGTCTGTTTGGTATGAAGGGAACACGTGTAACATGCATTTGTTGAGTCTTGCTGAGGCTGTGAAACAAGGGGTTGAAGAAGCTGTGATGATTGGGTTCAGGTTTAATACTATTGGGGTTAGTGATGCTATTTCTATGGGGACTAGAGGGATGGGTTATAGTCTTCAGTCTAGATATTTGATTGCTGATAGTATTGAAACTGTTATGTCTGCTCAGTGGTATGATGCCAATATTTCTATCCCTGGTTTTGCGTATATATCTCAACTCCTACTATCAGATTATGGCTGACAAAAACAAGTTGTAACAGGTGGGGTTACTAGGAAGCTTAACAATGTCAAAAACACGTCACGTCACGCGTGGGCACCACACGTCTAGCTAGAAGCCAGGTATGTTGATAATCGAGTTGTATGTATTCTTTAAAGATTTATGTTTATCGCCTTATAAATCATATTTAATGTGCGTATCAGATTGCAGAGTGGTTTATAAACGAACGCTTATGCGCGCCTTTGAAAACTGTGAATCTTCACCGGAACAGGCTGCAAATTTTTGGTTTTGGTTTGGCTCGATCCACTTTAGGTGAAGAAAGCCAAGAATGCGATGTTGAACCAACGCTACGTAGCGCGCCGTAGCGCGCCAGGATTGCGATAGAAGATGAAGAAAGGGCCTGATTCTGATTTATCTGGTTAGTGTTTACGTAATTCAATCACTGATATTAATGTTATTAGGATTTGATATGATTTGTTGGGTACAAAATTAGGTCTTGAATTAGTTCAGACTTTATTATTCTGTATACATTAGAATTAGTTAAGATATCATACATTTTGAGGACAGTTCACTCCAAAATCTCTCTTTTTTTTTTAATTTTTTCCTCAAGTTCATTTATAGATATTCACCAAATAAAAATATCATGTCCTTTATGCAAGGTAGCTAGCTACACATGTATGTTTAACTTGACATTTTTATCTCATTCTTATGATTTTTATTCGACGAACAGGTGGAGCATATGCCCGATTACTACAATTTGTCAATATAGACATGCTTGACGTCAAGGTAAATTGTGTCTCCACACATGTCTCTCTTTTATTATGTTTATTCACGTAGATTTTATACTGGTAGCCATTAGCAGGGAATACAATCAAGTGCCATAGAGGTTACGTATATCTCTATGATGTTTCTTTACATACTGTTGTTAGGCATGCATCTTGGGTTAACAAGTCATTCATGACTTGATACAATTTTGCTCTCTAGATATCAGTTATATAGTTCAATTTGAACTTTTATGAACGTAGATAAACATCCGGTATAAATACGAATGACTTTAACTTTCGACGCCGCCGCAACGCGCGGTGGGTCAAAATCCTAGTTCATTATACATATCAAAAGAAAGAAGCCATGAATAGTGTTGTACATTTTTTTAATATTGTATCTTTTTTTGTTTTTTATTTTAATGTTGTTCTTTTTTAAGTTTTATAATTTTGTTGATTTATTATATATTTTTTTCAACTTTTAATATACAATCAAGGTACCACATGAATCATAAAAATTAATCTATACCGGTACCATGTTCGGTATGATATGGTAGCGATACCGTATTAGATCACAAAAACAATAAAATAAATGTGGATATTGATACAGATGGTCAATCGATTTCTATTGGGTTTCGTACGATAACGACACAATATTCGTTTTCAAAAGAATATGGTAACATCAAAACAAAAAGAGGCGATGAATAGTAGTTTTTGATTTTTTTTTTCAAAATTGTTTTTTTTCTAAGTTTTTATTATTTTATTGGTTTATTGCTTTAAATGATTTACACATAAATTTTTCTCATATACTGTTTAAGATACGATCAAAATATCTGTTATCAAACATGAAACTATAAACATGAATGCATATCGGTACCGATGTTGTTCGGTATGGTATGCTAGCGATACGGTATCAGTTTATAGAAAGCAAAAACAATAAAAAGAAATATTGGTACCCATATAGATGTTCAATTAGTTTCGATTGGGGTTGGTACGATAGCGTCACAATATCCGTTTTCAAATAAAATTATATCGTAATGTTGAAATAAAATAAACATAAAATGCAAAATGACCAAACCGATATCAACTGAACAATATAGGTATCGTATCAATATGTGTTTTTTTTTCGATCAATGCAATTTTTTCTCTTTCAATTACTATAACGAGTGCCAGTACCGTAATGAACCGAATTAATACCGACTAAATTCCCGCCGCGAAGCGCGAGAGAATATCACTAGTTTATATTACTTTAAAAAGACTCTTCCTTTTTTCACAAAGTAGTAAGAACATAGTTTTATTTAACTGGACAATTGATAGGTTTACACCCACTCATACTGAACTCCTTTAAAAGATCCATACAATACATCTTTTGAGAAAGACACTCCATCATTGGTATTAACTAGGTTTTGCCCGCCCGCGTTGCGGGGCATTAAGCCGAATATTTCTTTCTCATAGCATGTCCGTTTGTGTTTTAGTTACTTGTACATACTACTCATAACACGATCTCAAAAAAATTACATTGAGTAAACAAAGTAAAACAAAATACTACCATACTTTTGCTAAAAAAATTAAAACGATTGAAAAACTACCGCTTGGCATGACGAATAAAATTAAATCGAGCCAACCAATTAAAACAAAACACTACCATAGTCTTGTAAAAAAATATTAAAACGAATTTTATACTGGGGGCAAAATCATAAATAAACACAGAAAATCATGTCGAAATGTAAATCAACTTAAGTTTATATCGACACGTAAATAAAAATAACGACGTAAAACTCGATTAAAAAGTATTTAGAAATTTAAGGGGTTGTAAGAGTTAATGCTAAAAATTAAAGGGTAAAAGTAAAATAGAAAAAAAAAACACAAAAAGAAAAGAAAGAAAGAAAACGAAAAAAAAAAAAAATTGACAACACCACTGTAGCAAAGTCGTGTTGTCAATTGATATATATAATAATAACTTTAAAAGATTGCAAATTTTGTTCTTTATTTTTATACCTAATTTCAGGTGGTGTCATTTGTCTTTAAAATTGACGGGATTTGTAATTGGTGTTTTCAAATATTGCACATTACGTCCTTTGAGCCTCATCCAGTTAAATTTTTCTGTTAAATGAGAACATGTGCATGTCAGATAAGGATAGATCCGTCTTTTCCACTACCCTTTCTATTTTTCCCCCAAATTTCCCCCTCTATCCTAGTTGCCACCACCATCACCACCTGCCACTGCAACCACCCACCACCGGAAACCTACCACCACCATCAAAGTGTCGCACTCTTGTCATATCACCACCACTAACTGAGCTATATACTATTTCAACACAAAATCTTTATTTAATATTTTTCTTATTTAACCTATACAATAACTTTTAATCTTTTATATGGAAAACATCATCATCATACTCAGTAAATCCCACCAATAGCAAAGCAAAGGTAGGGTCTGAGGAGGGTAAGATGTAGACAGCCTTACCTCTACCCCGTAGGAATAGAGAGGCTGCTTCCAGTGAGACCCCCAGCTCGATAGTAGTTTTGCATCAAGCCTTGGACATAAGGCACATAACACTCGGCAATCGGGACAAAGACCGATTAGTGCATGTACCCTTTTGTCTTTCAGCTATCAACGCCACCACATGATGCATGATTAACCGTCCTCCACTTTTAACGTTATTTTCACGAAATTAGTAAAATAACGTTAAAATTAGTGCACTTTTACTTTTGCCCCCCGATGGCCCACACATATATACATTATATGCGCATACCGCAAGCGAGGCGTAACAACACATATATACTTTTGCCCCCCGATGGCCCACACATATATACATTATACATTATATGGAAAACAATTATACCAATCAATAATTCAAGAGGCCATTGTATAACAACAAAATATCAGTGGGCTGTATCTAAATGCATTTCACCCAAACTCACACCAACACATTAGGATTTAGACATAAGTAACCGTCATCCCCCCACTTCCAAAAGAATGGTAGAACCTGCACCTGCACTTCCACCATTCAACAACATAACAATCTTCGACACCTTCACCGAAGTCGAGTTCTCACAGCACGTTTTGATCCGATCACTCCTCTGCCGTCTAGACGCCGACATCGGTCTCGCCGATCAAACCCTAAAGGTCGACGGTTGGGTGAAAAAAGGTGGGAACAAGGCGATCTAGGATGACTTTGACGATTGTAGTCGCCGGACCGGCCAACAATTAGGGTTTCACGGCGTTCTAGGGTGATGGTTGTGGTGCAGGTGGTTGTGGTTGTGGGTGGTGAAGGTTGATTCCTGATTTAAACATGGTGGTGAAGGGTGATGGTTGTGGGTGGTGCAGGTGGTTGTGGTGGTGGCTACAGAGAGAGAGAGAGAGAGAGAGAGAGAGTGGAGAGTGTGTTTCTAGAGATACAGCTGTGTTCCAGAGATCCACTTAACAGGGGGAGGTGAGGGGAGGGAAAATGGGGTTTTTTTTGCCTGAAAATAGTCTTTCCAATTTGGAAAGACATGGAGGGGAGGGGAGGGGAGGGAAGAGGAGGGATTTTTAACTCGGGAACACACCGAGAAAGCGTAGGTGGGGTGTGGTGGATGAGTGGGTTGGTTTTATTTATTTAAGAGTAAATTACAAGTTTTGTCCTTTATCTTTACATCAAATTTCAGGCGCTGTCCTTTAGCCAGGCGGTATCCTTTATGTTGCCAAATCTTGCAAGTTTTGTCCTTTTAGCCAAACCCAGTTAGATTTTTTGGTTAAATCTGGTCATGTGCCTTGCACATGAGGCTATTATTGTCATTTCACCTCTTTAGGGACTGTTTTGTAAAACAACTTGTGTTTAGGGACTAGGTTGCAATGAAATGAAAAATAAAATAAATATAATCTTTCCCTCTCTCAAACTGAAAGTCCTTCTCTCTCTCTAAACTTATTACGGTTCCTCTCTCTCTCTTTCTTCTCTCTCTTTCTAACAATATCTGAAGTGGCGAGGACAGTGAAGGTCTCTCTCTCTCTTCTCTCTCTCTCTAAAACAATCTGAATGGATGACGGCCGTGAAGGGTGGTTGTGGTGGGTTAGGGGCGGCGGTGGATGATTTGGTGGTGGGTGAAGGTGAGGGGTGGATGTGGTGGTGGGTTAGTTCGACGACGGTGATGGTGGTGATCCGATGTGACGGTGACAACAGGTGGAGATTTGGTTGAGACGGTGGTGGGAACTCCGGTTGCAGGGGCGACGGTGGAGGTGGTGTTAAGGCCGGTTGCAGGTGGGTGGTAGGGGATTCGGTGGTGAAGGGGTGGTTTGTGGTGGTGGGGTAGGCTCGGCGGTGGAGGTGATGTTATAGGCGATTGCAGGTGGTGGTGGTCGGAGAATCGATGTCGGAATTGTTTTTTTAGGGTTTTTAATATTTTTGTTTTTTGGGATTTTTTGGGGGTTTTTGATTTGGTATTTGGGTTTGTTGAGAATGGTCAGGGGGATGAATATAATGCAAGTAGCAGTGAATGTTTGGTGATGGTGGTGGCGCCGGAAATGTATAGGGTGGTTGTGGTGTTGGGTAAGGTGCAACGATGGGTGAAGGTGTGGTTGATGGTGGTGGCTCGGGTTAGCCTGCTTATTTCTGTTTGCAATTCAGGTTCGTTATATGATTTGGTTCTTCATCTTTTGATGATACTTAATAATTCCGATTTGGTTCTTCATCTTTTGGGTGTCATGATTATTATGTTGGGCGGGTTAAGGTGTGTTTGATGGTGGCGGTAGTGGTGGTGGTGGTGGCAGCGGTTGAGGGTGGTGGTGATGGTGATTAAGGGTGGTGGTGATGGTGGTCAGTAATTTACTCTATAATAATAATAATAATATTTTAAATTTTTTTGTTTTATTTTTAGATAATATTAAATAAATGGGGTAGAAAGACTAAAATGCCATTGAGTGACCAGATTTAACCAAAAAATCTAACTGGGTTTGGCTAAAAGGACAAAACTTGCAAGATTTGGCAACATAAAGGACACCGCCTGTCAACTTTTTGGCTAAAGGAAAGCGCCTGAAATTTGATGTAAAAATAAAGGACAAAACTTGTAATTTACTCTTTATTTAAGTAGGTTATATACCCGTGAGCTTCACGGTTTATGGTTTTGTTAAAAAAATCTATATCTGTTAAAAAACCAGATGTACACAGGAACACCAAGATAGAGACAAACAGCGACGAAAATTTTTATTAGAAGATTAACCCCAAACCAAAAATACCACCAAACCCTGAAAAGAACTCTACCAATAAGATGAGTTCCTCTGAAAGTACAGGTATTCAATTGATCAAAAACTGACCAGTTGATATGACAAATGAATACAAAAAATAAAGAACAAACCGGATGAACAATAGATAAGAAGAAGAAACCATTCTGGAAACACTACATCTTCTTGTTTTTTCCCACTTCATTCGGCGACTTGCACTTCTTTTATATACCAGCAGCTCCGCACACCCTAAAGCCCACGAACAAATCCAGCCAAACAATCTACAGTCCATCCTTTTAACCAGCCCATTTCACAGCACATGAACAGTCCACATATATGGGCCCTCATGTTTAGCTATCTCATATACAAGATCAAAAACAACAATAAATTGTAAAATATAAAACTGAAATATTATATTATGATATTATTTTTAACAATATCTATAAAAGTGCTTACGTTAAAAAAATCTATATCTATAAAAGGGCATAAAGTGCCATGGGTGCAACCCGGGCTCAAGAATCATAAGTGCACAAATAAAATACAAATAAAGCGCCATATTACACCTTGCTTTGCCAGTGCGTCAGCTGTTGGTATTTTGCCGATAATTGCACGCCGCACAAACATGTTGCCCTTTGAAGTAGCCCAGTTATTCAATTTGAAGCCTGGGGACTGCTTCGGCAGTTCCTTTGCAGTGATCATATCTGCTTTAACTTGTTTGACCATAAAATCTTCATTATCACACGTCTTCCATAAAAATCTTCATTCTCCAAGCGATCATATATGTTGTGGACTGTTGGACATCATATGGTTGAGTTATTTGTCAAACCCACAAAACTTTGATTTAGAAGACACAAAATAAATAACTAAAAGCAACTGTAAATAAAGTATAATAATCACACACCTATTTGGACCAAGTGCATCTGCAAGATCTCCCAACACTAATACTGCTCCCTCACCACACTCTCATCTCTGCAACACGCAAATGCAAAAAATGGGTTATTGCAAAGATTAACATTTTCTGTAATTATATGGAACATTGATTATATTAACATCTTGTGTAATAAAAAAATATGCCGGTTTCGAATATGGGTCAATAAGAAAAAGTCAGCATTTACCCCACATCTAACCATAAATTGACACACTAATGTTGATATCTTTAAAAACATTTTCTCTTTAAAAGTTAAAACAGTTATTATAACACATCACCAAATTAAACCTTACATGTATACCATGAAAAAAAGAAACAATCTTCGTTCAATGCTAGCATACTTGATGCTAATGAGTAATGAATCCAAACCTCGTTGGTTGAAATAGTATAAATTTTATTTAACACATTAACTAATTATATATATTGGGACAAAAGCGTATCAGATCAAACCAACCCAACCTTTTATGTGCCGACATGGGTAGTGTTTAGAAAAGCATGTATACCATATTTTATTAAACGACGAACGACTATACATTTTTTAATGTTTAATTAAAAATAGATTATAAAGAAATACTTTTCGAATTTTTATAATCAATCGTTATTATATGGAACTTTTTTACATTCATGAACATATAGTTAACAAATTAATAGTGTCATTTTGGCTTTACTTCCAAATTAACCTTCCATTCTAAATAGCAAACCTGGTGCAGTGTGAGGATCATCTTTGTGTGTCCAGATGGCAGCAACGGAGGCATGATAGCCTTGAGTAACAACGCTACCTAACGGCCACGTGTCAATCAGATATCGTCGGAGAACTACGTACTGCACCAGCACGTCGGAGGTGGATTCAGAGTTCATGGCTGCGGCCTCCAAAACCAAGATATGGAACTGATTCCAGAAACCTTTACCGAACTTTCACTACCGTAGAGTAACAATAACAGTAAGTATTTTTTTAAACTTAATCGAACAATATAAATACCAAGTGTTTTTGTACAGTCATTCCACACTCAAATTGTAAGTTAAAAGTGATACTCATTTCAAATAATGGAATTTGGAGTAAAGCACTTTAAAATTCTAACAGTTCTCACAATTATAAAAGGCCTACGAGCATGACCAGAATCAGAAGTAACATGTGAAAATGTAATTATATGGTCAGATTCTTGAGATTAACAACTTTCGTAGCCAATCACCTACATTTTTAGGGTTAAAATAAAAATATATAATAAAATTCCCTTTGAAATATTATATTTACGACTCGTTACGACTCGTTAGTTAAAATAAAAATATTATATATTTACGACTCGGACGACGCTACTTACGGATGACTCAGTCGATAAAATAAAAATATTATATATTTACGACTCGTTACGGACTCAACGCTAGTTACGGACGTACGCTCGTTACGGACAACTCGGACGATAAAATAAAAATATTATATATTTACGACTCGTTATGGACTCTCGATGCAAGTTACGGACATACGCTCGTTACGAACGACTCGGACGATAAAATAAAAATATTATATATTTACGACTCGTTACGGACTCGACGCTAGTCACTGACTACGCTCTTTACGGATGACTCGAACGATAAAATAAAAATATTATATATAAAGAAAGGATAACATAAAAAGGATTCTTAGAAGCTAAGTCTTCTTGTTTGATCCCACTCCAACGAAATAAACATGTATGTATATGTGTATCTGTATATGTGTGTGCGTGTCATACATCAGCTATTGAAAAGCAAACTTTAAAACATAAAATATATATTTTACCAGCTATGAGAAGTTGAGCAAGATTGTCAACAATCTTAGGAATGTGTTCTAGTGTATCCTTGCAGAAAAAAGGAAGTACGCGAATTGCTTGCAACTGTATCTTCATAAAAATGAATAGTCAAAAATAGAAGAAAAGAAACAATATGAACTTCAGCTGATATAGATTCAAATAGCAGCAGTTTGCCAGTTCCAATAACAATTCAACATAAGAACATTAAACAGCTAATGCCTTGGCCACTTCTTTCATCTCTAATGAAGTAATAGTACAGTACTAATTCAGTAATTCAATATTCTAAACTAATAATTAAATATTCACATACTGTCAAAATATCTACTCTACTATCAGAACACGCAAATAACAACATAAATTTTTTCCTAACCCTAACTGAGCATAGAGACTAAATCCATATGCAATCATACTTATGCACAATCACTTTGCTTACAAAATAAAATAGAATTATTTATGTCAGTTAGTTAACTGGTTAATAACAACAAAAGCACAAATTTTCTGTTAACAAATCAATCTTTTCAAAATATGATCACAATTAAGACTTAAAACACTAATAGCAGCAATAAGAAGAAAGACAAATGGTAGAACTAAAAAGAAAGGTACTGACATCGGGAAAATCAGTGATATATCGGTCAATATCGCCGATGATATCGGTACCTGTAACACCCCGAAAACGGGTTTGGTAATTAAACCCCGTTAATACTAAAGACGGGGAAAGTACCGTTAGTGGTAAAAGTAAACCGGAAAATATTAGGAATAAATTGAATAATCCTAATATTTATTTAAAAGTGAATAAGAGCTTTCAAGAAAATAGAATGGATAAAAGGCCCGATTTAACGGGACTTAAAGTAAAACGGGTTATGACTTCCCGAACCTACTAAACTGACTAGGAATAATTCTAACCTAGTTAGATAGTGACTTATGAGTGGGTTAAAACCCTTAATTTATGAACTAAGGAAAATGGAGGGGCCAAACTTGTTAAACTTGAAACTAGATTAATTAAAAACAAACCAAACACCCACTTGGGGGTTGTCTGGTCGTTGAAGAAGCAGGGGGGCGACATGGGTTTTCTTCAAACCCTAAAATCCTCACAAAACTCACAAATTGGAGCCTCTAATCAAGTCTAAATCGAATTTTAAGCACAAATTTGTGAACACCTAGTTGAAATGATCACAAGGTATGTAAAATTGTGATGTTTTGACCCATCTTAAATTATAGGTTATTTGTAAGAAACTAAAATTGAGCTTGATTGTGTCATGCATGAATGAAATTAGAAGGGATATGGTGTCTAGGGATGAACCCTAGGTGAAATCTTGTTAAAATATTTCATGTAAATTATAGAGTTTATGATCACCATTGTAGGTGATTAATGAACTTGAAGAAAACTTGATAAACCCTAGAATTATGATCTTGCTCTAGCATAATCTGAATTTAAGAGTAAATTTTAGAAATATGGATGTTAAGAAATGTGTAGAATTGTCTAATCGAAGTTAATTTAGATGATATTTACAAGTCATAAACTTGGTTTTGATGATATAAAAATCTGACCCGCTAGGTGTTTGATGAAACGCCTAAGTGAGGATTAAAATGCTAAAAGTTGGGTAAAAACGCAGATTTGATTATTATAAAGAATTATGCGTTAAAGTTTATGAAAGGGGTTCTAAATACTATGTTGATTTAAACTTAATGTTTTAAACTATGTGATTTAAAATAGTTAACTTTGATAAACTAAGTTAACTAAGCATGAAGTCGAACAGTAGCTTTGACATAGAAAATAAGTGAGGTGGAATAGTCGTGATTGTTAATGACTAATTTAACCACCTTGTAAATGATTGACAATAGTTTGACGCGTAACAAGCTAGGTGAAAGCTTCGAGGAGGGAGCGGGTCAAACGGGGCAAGTACGGAAAGAAAAGCGTGGCGTGGATGCGAGGTAAATGTAATTTACACACTTATGTAGAATACTCGTTTATTCGATACGTTGTAAACGGGATAACGATAATATTGGAAATATGGATTTTCGTTAAGATTACCTTGTAGTGTAACCTAATAATAAGGGAAAAAGGGCAAAAATGGAAATTGGTCAAGTGTTGACTAATGTAAATCAAGGTTAAAAAGGATACACATGGCGTAAGCCGAAATGGGTTGAATTTGTAAGAAAAGAGTGTAAAAGAAAAAGGTTATGGTACTAAAATCCGGGATGGGATGGATGTATGAATTGGAAATCAAAAACGATGTTTTTGATTAAATAGATAACGTTGGGCATATAGTCCAAACGGGTCGAATGGTGGTGATAACACCATTTGACAATATCGACTAATGTGGTTGTCAAGTCTTATGTTAACAGGACCGATTAGCAAATCAGATAATTGCATCACCATTGATAGTGTGGTAATGAAAACGAGGTATAATTCAGGTCTACTTGTTGATCCGGGCCAGGTACGCATAATTATGTTGTAGTTAAAAGTGCTATTTTGGTCGAATAATTGGAGAGAGAGTCCTTCGTAGTAAAAGGACCAAAATCGACCAAAACGCCCTTGTAGGCTAAATTGAACATACAACCCTTAAAGGTTGTTTGGAAACGAATTTCATGATTAGATAAATACTTAGAATAAGTAGAGAAGTTGAAAGATGTAATATGTTAGTCAAATGGCTCTATTTGAGTTTTGCCGTAAAATAATAATCCGAGGGGTAAAACTTGGAATATATAGATCTCCTCATTAAATCCACCACAAATATAGTTGTGGTGGAAGATTACTTGATAAGAAATGTAGGAATAAGATGCTAGAAATGAATGAAAGCGATTTCAAGCTTTAAAGTGCTTAAATACCCTTAACGGGTCAAAATAAGCACTTAAGCGTAAACGACTTTTAATTAAGTAAGAAACCCGTGATTTATGATTAATATGATAGGATATATTGAAATTATGAATCTCGCGAGTTTATAGATCTAATAAACATGTTTGTTTGATAATATCACGAACGGGTCAAAATTTGGTATAAAGGGTAATAAGTCGAAGACTTAAAAGTCGGAAATTTTATTGTGCCGAATGTTGGATTTTAACTCCATATGATGGAGGATTAAATTACGAACGCGTAAGAAAAAGAATCACTCAAAACGGACTTGTAGAATGAAAGTTATGAGCGTTTAAAGTTAGATTTTTGTAAATTTTCGGAGCTGGGCAAAATGCAGGTTTCAAACCTGCACCTACTGGAAAAAGGCTTTCCACGCGCCACGCGGAAGAAACCTTGGCAACTCCCGTGATACGCGGAAGCCGTCGCGAGTCGCGACAGGTTTGATGTCTCTTGCCGCGACACGCGGCAGAACCAAAGTAAAAAATTTATTATTTTTTTATAATCTGATGCTGGAACTTGTTTGCGGACCAAATTTTAATGTCAAAACTAACATTGTTGATGGTTTTGACTCTAGGTAATGATGGGGTCTATCCGGATGGTGATCAAGCATGAATATGAAGAACCGAACACTAAATTTTGAAGCTTCCGCACTTAACTAAACTTGTTTAAACAAGAATGTTTTGTAGACTCTAGCAGTTGCAATTACTTTGAACTAGATGGTCATCTATGTTAACTCGCTAAACGATGTGTAATTCAACTAACTTATTGTTGATTAAGAATTTTGATTTAAAAGTCCGTATTTTATGATTAAACAATGACATAAATAAGACGGGTGTTACAGTACCGATATTTGATACCGATACTTTACATGGGGACCGATAACCGATATATATCACCGATATTAACTGCATAGGTACTGGATCAACCCAACCAATTTTGAACCACACAAAATGTATCTGTTCCGATCGGTTAACCAACCCACCCGACCCGCCCATTTTGCCAAGAGACACGCACCATCTGGATGTCAGAACCAGAGAAGCCAAGTAAGTTGAGAAACGCCTGCAATGGAGTTGTCAAAAAACTTGTAAACTGGCTTCCACTTGGCTGGTGAGGATCTATTGCACCGTGAATAGGACTTGAACAGCTTGGAGATAGGAGCATTGCAACTGGCTCTCCTTTTACTGCTGTGCTTAATGCCTGTAGGCAAATGCATAATTAATTAGGTAAGGGTAATATTGTAATATTATGTAATATATTAATATCATCTTCAATGCATGACATGCTCACATGCACACCTCTGTCCATAATAACTGCTATATGCAACTAAACTACATAGTTCCATGAATACGTGTAAATATAAGTCAAATATCAACTACTACAGTCATATACTAACTAAAACAGACTTATTAAAATCTAAAGAATAATTAATTGATTATCCATTAGACGTTCATAATCGTATAAAATTATCTTAACCTTAAAGAGATTACATATGAATGTCTTGATGCATAGTTTCAAATGCTTGCCTTAAAAGCATTACTGTTGCCACTGTCAATAGCAAGAAAAAGTGGCCTTCTGATAAATGGAAGCAAGTCACAAGGATAAATCAGATTCAAACCTGAAAATAAGATCATTATTAGGCAATAGGCATACTGATCCTATTAACTCTAGCAATATTGCACGAATGTTCTATTAAAAAGAAACAAAAAGCTAGTTATCAATCTGTACTTGAGTACTTCCATTTCCTTTCGCACCAAGATTTATGCCTTCAGAATGGTAGCCAGATCAGTTCCTTTGACATCAAGCACCTACTATAGAAAATTGTATTATACACAAAACAACCGATAAGCATGATCACAATCTAAAAAAAAGTAATTGTAAAGAGAAATCTATATCAACATTGGTATACTGTGAATAAATGTCGACAAATTCATATTATACCTCCTCGTAAAGGATCTGTCTGACACAATTCTTGATAGGCTTCAAATCAACACTTTTATACTTCTTGCGATATCTAAACGCAAATGAAAACAAACTATTAAATGCTATTTAAAAACATATACAAAGTTTGTATAATGTCAAATGCACGCAGCAGATTAGGAGAATACAATTTTGAAAAAGAACTTATGATGTGAAAACTAATTTCATAGTAACAATAATTATCTGTGTATATGAATGTTAAATTACCTAACTAACCCTAATTTCAACATAATTGTTGCATGCTTTCATGTTCAGACACCCCTTCTTTGCTCTAAATTATCAAACTAATGGTGCTAAAGCATCAATTAACAGGTGTTAAACCATCAATTAATTGCTAGAATCTTTATCACCTTCATAATTTCAAAGCATTATTCCATGACCAGGTTGATTATTCCATTAAATAAACAAAGCATTACAAAAAAAAAATTAACATGTAAAATGGTGAATCAATCACTATTTTTTGACTATATACGGACAAAATCATACATAAGGAAGTAAAATTCAAAAAATCCGAGTAACTAAAATTTCAAGATGCGAGTAACAATCTTTACAAATTAAATGAAGATTTATAGGTAGTGAAAACCTAAAACTTTTAAAATTCGAACAAAATGAAAATGCTAATTTTGTGATAGATTTAAAAGAAATCAAAGAATTAAAGAAAAAAAATATATAAACAACAAAACCTTACCAAGAACATGTAGTTTAAGGATGAAAGAAATTGGTAGAAATCAAGCACCTATTTCAAGAAATTCAAATTCGGCAGTAATATCATGCATATTTAGAACATAAACAAAGTGAAACAAAAAAAACATCAATTTCAAAGGAACTTCAAACCCAAATTCTATGTCAGGTTAACAAAAATCAAAGAAAAAAAACCTTACCGATAACGTCTAGTAGATCTAGGAAAGCAGATTCCAAGTAAACCCAAAAATTAGAGTTTGGGTGGTTGTCTTTTCAGCTCTGTTACCGGTGGTCGGATGGCGGTGATTCGCCTGAATCCCCTTCAACTCTCATCTCGTATCTCTCTATCTCTTTCAATGGGTTTTGAAATTTGTTTTGCAGATCTTGTTTGAGGAAACACTGAATCTCTCTCTATCTCTTTCAATGGGTTTTGAAAATTGTTTTGCAGATCTAGTTTGGGAAACACTGAATTTGAATTTTGAATGTGATAAGTTGTTTGAGGAAAGTTGGAAAGGCAGAGGCAAGTGACGTTTGAACCAGATAAGATGGTTTGAAAGGTAAAAGGAAAGTCAGTGATGACTTTAGGGTTTAAAAAATATAAGAAATCAGGGGAAGGTGACACGTGGGAAGAAGAAAGAGGGGCTTGATATGCTTACACGTGGCCTGCTAAACTTTTCCTTTATTATATAGGAAGATTTAGTTATTTATTTAGAATATGAAAAGACAATAATACCCTTATATGGGGTCCACCTGATCATATTTAATAGAAAAAAATAACTGGGTTATGCTTAAAGGACGTAACGTGAAAGATTTGAAAACATTAAGTACAAATCTCACCAGTTTTAAAGACAAAGAACATCTCCTGAAATTAAATATAATGATAAAGGACAAAACTTGCAATTAACTCTAACTTTAATAGCCAAAAAGAATTATAATTTTCCTAATTCTTTAATTTTAAACTCAGATTCAAGAAGGTATTAAACTTGTAGAATTTCAAATTCATAATTTTGAGTAATAACATGACATCCACATAAACTAATAATATAACAAGTATATCATTTGATGACTTAATAAAAAAGAAGGATCACATTTAGACTCATTAAAACCTATCTTTATCAACACATTAACTAACTTTTCATTCCTCATATGTGGTGCTTGTTTTAGACCATACAAAGACTTAGTTAATCGATAAACAAGGTTATTATTAGATTCTAAACCTTCAGGAATATTCATGTAGACTTCTTTTAATTCATCATATAAGAAGGCATTATTGACGTCAAGTTGATAAAGAAGCCAACTATTTTGAACAGGAACAAAAATTACACAACCTAACAGTTATCATTTTAACTATAGGAGTAAAGGTTTCATCAAAATCAATTCCTTCACTTTGATTGAATCATTTTGCAACAAGCCTTGCTTTATGTTATATCTGTCAACTTCACCAGTTGATTTATACTTGACTTTAAATACCCATTTACAACCAATAGATTTTCTATCTTTTGGTAACTCAACTATTTCCCAAGTATTATTTCTATGCAAAGCATAGAACTCATCATTTGTTGGTCACTAGCCATGCCACTATTACCGGTTGTTGGTCACTAGCCATGCCACTATTATAAGTTGGTTGTTGAGTGTTAACAACTGTTGAGTCAACAATACTAGTGTGTTGCTGACCCTCACTAGTTGAATTTATTTGTACTTTCTCATCATCATTGGGTTTTTCATCACTTAACGAATCAAAGACATAAAAAATTAGGTAATGACTAGGTTTGTGTCATACAATTCTTTTTATAAATGTATTAGTTTTATATGGAAATAGATTCATAAAAATTAACATCTTTAGAAAATATAAACTTTTTTCTATCTAAACACCAAACCTTATATCCTTATTTTATTTGAATATCCTATAAATATACATTTTTCAGCTCTTTCTTCAAATTTATCAGAATTGTTTAGGATAGTAAAAAAACATAAACATTCAGAAATCCTTAGGTGATTAAGAGAAGCTTTAAAACGAAATAACAATTCATAAGGTGATCTACCACTCAACACTGAAGAAGGTGTCTTATTAATCAACAGGGCCAGCCTTGGGCCTGTGCGAGAGGTGCAACCGCACAGGGCCCAAAAGATCAAGAAGCCCAAAGTTGTTTAAAAGATGTAGAGTTTTATATATAAACTATTATAGAATATATATTCAGATTCACTTTCTGCCTCAATGGGTGTTGAACTTATTATATAACTAATTGTTCTGTGTTCGACTCTCACATTCGGTTGTTTTTTTTTTGTTTGGTATCCTCTTTGTTTTATATTGGGCATAAATGGCTTATTCATTGAAAGACCCGTATTCTCACACACACAGAATGACAAGCTTATTTTTAGTCTTTAAATTTATTTTTTCACATTTTATTCTTTAAATTTGATTTTTCACACATAAATTTAGGCCTCCATGTATTTGTAAGTTATTTTTTTTCTCATTTAACTATTTACATAAAAAAACTTTATATTTTCTTGTTTTAATTTGTAAGTTTTTGTTGATTATTTCTTATTTAACCATTTACAATATAAACCTAGTAGAACTCAATTTCTAGTTCTATTTATTTTATTTGTATAAAAAGGTTCGTGTTGCGAAACTAATTTGGATATATTTACATATATTTAGAGTTCTTTTTACCAAAAGGATTTAAGTGTTAGTTATTTTTGCTTGTTTAGAGGGTGTTAAAACTAATGCTAGGTGTATTAATTTATTTGTACCATAAAACTAAGATTTATTGTTTTTAATCTATACTTATTTGAGTTGTGTAGTCACTCTATATATGAACATGGATAATTGTGATATATTGAAATATAGAGAAGAATCGGTATGGACTAGAAATGCTTGAACGAGAGCATTACTTCCAAATTTTTTAGTGCGAATAGGGTCCAAATTTTCCTCGCACAGGGCATTTTTGTGATTTTTGGAAACGCCCTGTTAATCAAGTATGAAGCACTAAGAACACACCCAGACCACAATCTTCGAGGCACATTAAACTAAAACAATAAATCTCTAACCATTTTGTTGAGGAGTATAAGTCATGATGTTTAATAATAATACCATAATTTTTAACAAAGTTTAACATTTCAAAGTTAAGAATGTAACACCCTAGTTTGAAAACAAGATTTCTGTATTTATTTAGCAGCGGAAATTGGTCCCAAAAAAATATCACTTAACAATTTACACTTAATATCATTTGCCAATTGTATTTCCTTAAGACTATTAACTAGGTGTTACAATCATTCCTTGAAGAGTGTTCATAATATACTTATGAACCAACTAATCCTTGCCCAACTCGTACAATCCAAACTTCAGACTTGATCTTCAATGTCATAAATTTTAGCTTCAATACCTGTATACCTGAGAACACATACGACACATCATTAGCAAATCTAAGTGAATGGTATAGCACATGTATCCCACTATAATCCAGGAAATATACACCTAACCATTATCGTTTATTGCAGGTTACATTCAAAATCATACAATTATTCCTTACCACATCTGATAAAACTTTTATGTCCAAAATCCGTCCTTAGTCTCCTCACGAAACCTGCAGCTTGATACTCAATATGTAATCATACTATCCATAATCAAGTTGGTCCGTACATTCCAAGCACATATTTGCGAACGATCCAATATCATATTTATTTGGTTGAATTACCACTCATACATCCAACTAACTTGGTCAAAACAAAACATAATACATGGATTAGAAAACCAAGAACACTTCTTACCAACACCTCATAGGTTTGACACATGCGAAAACCAATAATCAATCTAGAACATAGACAGGTACTACAAGAGTCTTAAAACCCACTTTAAGAATTACTACAGTAGGATTCTTCGATCACTTCCATACTTACCAATGAACAACAACCACAATAGCATACAAAGTATTTAACAAGATAAACAATGTGATTTAACATTCCCTATATAGAAGAATTAAGCACTCACCTTGGCCCGTACAAAAGCCGTCATCATTTCCACTTGTTCGCCATGTTGTTTTCCAAGCGTTGCCACACCTAGCTTGGCAACAAGTTCATTCCTTCAATCATTAGAATACATACACCTTGTGGTTGTACAAGCCACTCAAATACATTGATAATAATCCACTTACTTTCTCTTGTATTCGTCTACAATAATACTTCTTTACTATATTATTGACTATATAAGTAATCTGTTTGACTTATTTAAGTGAATACTTGCACAATCCATTCTTAGGCATATAAACAATTTAAAACACACCTTAACAATTGTATTAATTAATCCAAAACAACATTTAGTGTTTAGGCAATGGGTATCTAAACAATCATTCGTGTTAAGTTCATGAAACACATATTTTTCAATGCTGCACTTTTTGTGCAGCAGCTGTTCTCGCCCCATTTTCACCCCTGTTCAATCTGAATTAGTTCAACATATTAACGTGTAAAACGTTATAGCCTCTGATGGCTTTCTAACCATATATCTTATGCCTTAAACCGAGCTATGGTTGATTTTATATGAATTTTTCAAAAACAGGTCAGCAGCATAAAATCTTTCAATCAGCATTGCTGAAAGTTACGAGTTGTTGCTAAAAACCATGTATTTTGACCCGTTTAACATTCAAACCAAGTCTTTATGTTCAAACATGAAATAGAATAAACTCAAAGGGATTTCTAAGCATATAAGTCTCATATTTACATGAAATTTCTATGATTTTACACGAATTTTCTAAAACCAGCCAACAACTAATTCAACTTCAACAAATTCTAACTTTCACCTTCTTAGAAGCATTTCTACAAACACTTGGTGTGCATCCTAGTAAAATATCCATGTCAAACATACATAGCCTACTTAATTCTACCATTTGCATTCATGAACCATGATTCTTTAAGACTAGTAACTAATTAATCTTTGTTAATCATTATTCGAACACATTAGCATAGAAACATAAGGAAATCAATAAGAAAAAGCTTGCATAATTTATGGTTACATCAACCAATTACATGTCTAGAACACATAATAACATCCACATTCAGATTTTTGAGGTTGGATAATCATACATTGCTTGAAGATACTTATGCATTCTAGTTTGTAGGGCTGAGCAGTATATGGTTCAGAACCGCCAGAACCGGGGAACCGAACCGGAACCGCTAGATCCAAACCGTATTTTTGTATATAGGGTCCGCTTCCCATTTTTAAATTTGGGTAAAAATGGTTCCCGGTGCGGTTCCGGTTAAAACCACGGTTCCGGTTAAAGAACCGCTAGAACCAGTTGGGATTATAAATATTTAAAACCCTATTTTATTAATGGGTTTTTCAACATCATACGACCATCCTAATTCTTATTCCCTCCATATATATTCATTCCACGATCTCATCTTTCATCTTCTAATTCTTCTCCATCTCTCAACCCTAACCCTAATTGCTATCATACAAGTTCATCTCCATCAACACCCTGCAAATACAAGTACGCTATTCTACATGACCTTTTTTTGTGATTGCATATATTTTCTTTCTAGATGTTTGCTTTCTGATACATATAGTTTTATGTATGTGAAAATAAAAATTGAACAAAAATAATCAAATCATTGTTGATCAAATTGTAAATGTGTGTATAAATAGTGTATCGCTTGGTAAATACAGGAGATGCATTACTGATCAATCTATTCAATTCACGTGAACCAAATACAGTAGATGCATTATTCGTTTATTTTTTAATTGCTAACACTTGGTTTCATTTAGATATTTATGAGAAGATTGAGAGGATGAAGATCGAATGAAGTTTGAAGATGTTTGTTTTAATTATTAACACGATGGTTGTAATAGTTTTATTTAGAGTTTGTTTTATGGCTTGAATTTTTTTATTGTTGCTTTGCTACTTTTATTTTGGTTGGTTTGAACTTTGAATGTTGCAACTCTTAGTTAATGTTTTAAATGGTTTGATTTGTTTTTATTGAATTGTTAATTTTACGATTTAATCGTCAATCGGTTCCCGCGAGAACTGTTTACATGAGAACTGTTTAACCGGTTCAGAACCGAACCGGAACCGTTATAATACGGTTCGGTTCTGGTTCTTAAATTTAGCAATTAACGGTTCTGGTTTGGTTCCGGTTCTGTTCGGTTAGGTCCGGTTCTGAACTATTGCACAACCCTACTAGTTTGTAGCTCAAATCCAACATGCATTATCAAATCTTTTGGATTTCATCTTTGTCTTGTGTTAGATGTGGGTGTATAAGAACCCTAGCCAAAAGTGGAGATTTCAATCTGATTTGGGGCTTCCAATTTCGTTCACCTCCCTTAGTTAAACCATAATTTTGGTTAAGTTTGTTAATTTGTCAATTTAAGTCCCTCTAGTTTAGGTTTTAGCCCTATATTTGTTAAAACCCCCATTTAACTTCATATTTAGCTCACATTAACATACCACATGCCAAATAAACCCCTTAATACAAAATACTTGCTGGAAAATTGTTAAGTTTGGCTAATTTACATTTTTAGCCCTTACAGTTTGGTAATTTCCACTTTTGACTCGAATTTCGCTTTTCTTGTTATTTAACTAGTGTAGTTCTTTTTGTTAACTTATAAAATGAGTTTGCCTTCATATCTAGTTAGGTTTATTACCAAATGGTTTAAATTATATAAATAACCCTTGTAGTTTGGTTTTTTTTGACACCTCAAACCCAAACTCCAACTTTTTATTTTAAAACCCCATCTAGTTTTCCAATTCAACCGAAAGAGTAATTCTACTAAATTAATGATGTTACTTCCAAGCTTATTTTAAAAGTTTTTTTTTGAGCTTCATTCCATCCAGTTACATGCTTAATATTTTGAACTAATGTAAATTCCAGATTTTAGGATCCTTCTAGTTTGGTCTTCGATATCTCGAACCCAAACTACAACTTCCATTTTCCCGTATCAAGTAAATCCCAAAATGGGATGTTACAAGTCTACCCTCCTTAAAGAAGGTTTCGTCCCCAAAACCTCTTTCTTTCTATATCCCACCATTTCAATGATAAGCTATGTGTATTATCTTATACTAATATCCAACCAACTACTTTATTTCAAAACAAAGGCCCATTGTTTCCCTTAGGGTACACATCAACCGAGGTAATTAAAAGATGTGTGCACCTGAACAATTTGCATAGAACCTCTTGTCAAGCATCAATACTGTACATCCTAAGCCCTAATTTTTATTTATTTATTTACGTTTAACTTCTCGTTCTCATTCCATCCTAGGAAATCCTTAATCCTTGCAAATTTCCAAGTTATAAACGAACACTATCATTACCTTCCTGTTTAAGCATTTCATTCAAGGTGCATAAGGTGCATACTGTAACACGAACCCACTTGAAGGCTTATAATATGTTTTATTTGTGACTAAGCATGTTCACATGTTTCATCTCTTCTTTCATATACCAAACAAGGGATTTCAAATATATGTTAGGTAATCATACCCTCCCCTTTCTATAATGCTTATGTCTTTGTGTCTCTCCTTAGATACATGCTATCCTATTCGCATGTTAGAACCACAAAGGCTTTCATTATCTCGGCATATATGCTATCTTATGTCTATACATGCATAAGAAGTATCATTCATACAGTCTTGCACATTCGCATGGAGTACTACTCACATATTCTGTCTCATTCAAACGATCTTTATCATAAGTTATTACCTTTGATTAATTCAACATAGTACGGGGCAAATCATTTACTACCACGCTACGCAATTTAGTCAATTGGATAACTTACTCGTCATGCAATTCAATTTCTCCACATTTCTATCATTTAAGACCTAGTCGTACTTTTAAACTTACTCATTCATACATGTAAAACAATTTGCATAACTACTATGAGTCTATACAAATATAATTTCCATTTATAAGTATTACCTTCTAACAGGCTTAGAAATAGAAAAGACTTACCAATATGAACATCTAGCTTCCGCAGCTTACGAATCCTACAAACCATCACCTTAACTTCTACGTGCTTGGAGTGGTATCATCCACACTTTCTTACACCACTTACATCCCTAAATCATCAATTCCCTACCTACTCCCTTCACCAAGGGATGTATTCTATGTGAAATCAAGTTTACACTTTATTTATTCTTTCAATATAGTTAAAGCAGGGTTTACACGTATTTCTACCATTTGACAACGTATGCCAATTATCCTTCATACAGTGGTGCTCCTGCAATCATTCTTGTGTAAATGCATAAAAGTATTACGTCTAATACTATACGAGGATTAGTGGCTTGTAAAAGTTTCCTTTCTTCATTCATAACAATCCTACACATTTCACCATGACGTGTTTTTCATTTTCATTCTCATTACCTTAGTTCAGCCATCGAATTCTGAAACAAATTTTGTTAGATATCACATTTTGCAATTCATACACATCTTTAGAATATCATTCAAATTCTATATTTCATTCATGCAATTCATTGCATTCCATTCATTTTATACGTAACAAGATACGAATCCTTTAAAGGACTACAAGTTCATGCATTACTTGTTACCATTTGTGTTTATATCATACTTGCAATTTCGTGTTCGTTCCATGTTTAGAAATCCTTTTAAGAGTTTAAATGATGCTATCGGGGATACCAAGGGTAGAACATACATGGGATAACCACAAATGCAAGTAACGAAAATGAGGGGGGGGAGCATAGGTTGGAGCACAAGTTATGCCCTCCCTGGCGCAAGTTGCGCACCTTGCAAGTGCCTAGGAGTGCAAGTTGCAGCGTGTCGCAACCCCGTCCCCTATCTGTCCCGGGAACGGGCGGCCGCGTCCATTTTTGGTGGAATCCAGGTGTTTATCATTTTGGCAGCGGAAATTACATCAGGACCGTAGTTAGGAAATATTTTATCAGAGTAAATACCACACTTTATATAAATATATTGGGATAAAACCCAAGTTTTCATTACAAACTGTTTTATAGGGATAAACCCCATTTTATTAAAATAAAACATCTTCTTTTATTTAGGTAACTTTTATAGCCACCTTTTTCCAAGCCTTCAGTGCTGTCCAGCTGGCTTTTAGTTGGCTTTCACATTTTGTTACCTGAAACGCGTTTAAAAACATTTTGTCAGTGGGAAATACTGGTGAGTGAATCCCAGTTTAATCAAGAAGAGTTTTATCTTTTAACAGTATTGAGAGCGATTACAATGTTTACATCTACACAATTACTCATTCAGTACTGTCAATCCTGACTGGTGGGTCATATTACACATTGGCTAACTCTTCGTCCAATGGTAACGTGTTTCACATTTTGTATACAAAACCCCAACATAACGGCAGTAATTGAAGAATTACAAAGACTCAATCACTGCTTAATCATATTGTAAAATATTTAAGGTTTTATAAAAACAGTTTACAAAAAGGAGATTACTCACGTTGCTGTCTTAGGTTTTCCTTTAGGGTTTCCTGGTGATTATATATTAAATACACAAATGCACACGCGTTAGTATAATAACCCAATATTTACATTAGGAATACCCTCCCTGAGACGACATTCCAACGACTACGTCGGGCAGAACCACGACAACCATTACGGAACCCTGGATCAATCGGGCAGCGTATCCAATACGTAATCGGGGGTTATGATACTTACAACGAGGCAGAACTTCGTTATTTAGGGGGGGTATTATGCCCGATATTATACTTGCTATGCAGAAATTTAGAGAGAGATCGAGATATGAGCGATTGTAAACTGAAGGCTGATACCCCTTATTTATAGGTGACCTTTCGGCTTCCCTCGCGGCCCACGTAAGACGTAGCTAAGGGCTACGCGGCCCGAGACGTAGGTCGCCTAGGGCTTAGCCTTGGCCAGTCACGACATAGGTCGCCTGGGTGTCTCGCCACGTGGCGGCCTAGGGTTTTGCCACTTGGCATGTCGCTCGCTCCCCGCGTAGGAGGTAGCCATGGGCTACGCGCCCCGCGACAACCCTTTTAAATTTTGTTTTTTAATTAAATTTAATAAAATAAAGGTATTCGGGGTCTGTTTTCGTATACGGGGTGTATTTTAGGACGTGTAGGGATAATTTAATTATTTTTAGGGTGTCGAAATTATTTAGGAGGGTTGTTATATCCTCCCCACCTTGTTTTAGAGCTCGTCCTCGAGATTTACTGGAATAAGTGCGGGTATTTCCTTTGCATTTCTGATTCAAGTTCCCATGTGTATTCGGGTCCTCTTTTGGAGTCCCATTTCACTTTGACCAGAACTAATCTCTTGTGCTTGAGGTTCTTAACTTTCCTATCTTCAATCTGTAGAGACCTTTCTACAAATTTTAACTATTCATTTACCTCTATATCCTTAATAGGTACTACGAGTGATCCATCAGCTAAGCATTTCTTGAGATTAGATACATGAAATACATCATGTATTCCTGCCATTTCCGCTGGCAGTTGTAGCTGATAGGCTACAGGTCCTATTCTTCTAATAATCTCAAAAGGTCCAACATACCCGGGGCTTAGCTTTCCCCTTTTGATGAATCTAACCACTCCTTTCCAAGGAGAGACTTTCAATAATACTTTGTCTCCTACTTGAAATTCCAGTGGCTTTCGTCTGTTATCAACACAACTCTTTTGTCGATCACGTGATGCTTTTAGTCGTTCCTTGACTTGAATGATCTTGTCGGTTGTTTCTTGTACTATTTCAGTTCCAGATAGTTGCTTTTCTCCAATTTCTGCCCAACAGACTGGCGTTCGGCACTTTCGTCCATAAAGTGCTTCGAATGGTGCAACATTGATACTTGTGTGATAACTGTTATTATAAGAAAATTCTATCAATGGTAAGTGATCATCCCAGTTACCTCTGAAATCAATTACACAAGCTCTAAGCATGTCCTCCATTGTCTGAATTGTTCTTTCGCTTTGTCCGTCCGTTTGAGGATGATAAGCTGTGCTTAGATTTAACTTGGTTCCCATGGCTTTTTGGAAACTTGTCCAAAAATGAGAGGTAAAACGGCTATCTCTGTCAGAAACAATTGATAGAGAAATTCCATGTAATGAAACTATTTCATTTACATACAGCTTAGCTAATTGTTCCATACTGAAAGTTTCCTTCATTGGTAGGAAATGAGCTGACTTAGTTAACCTGTCTACAATCACCCACATTGTATCATTACCTTTTCTTGTTTTGGGTAATTTGGTAACAAAATCCATTGTTATTAGTTCCCATTTCCAAACTCATATTTCTAACTGTTGCAACAAACCTGAGGGTTTCTGGTGTTCAACTTTAACTTGTGAACAGGTTAAACACTTTGCAACATATGCTGCTATATCCTTTTTCATTCCTATCCACCAAAAATTCTTTCTTAAGTCCTGATACATCTTGTCAGTTCCAGGATGCATCGTATGCTTAGACTTATGGGCTTCTTCCAAGATATGGTGGCGTAGGTTTCCTAATTTAGGTATCCACATTCTTTTCTTATGGAATCTCCAAATTCCATCTATTCCTTGGTCTAATTCTTAAATCATTCCTTTCAATTTTTCAGTATCATCCTTGATTACTGATTCTTGTGCCTTTTTAATTTGTTCATTTAAATTTACTTGTAGATTTAATTTAGGAGAACGTACCCTTTTTGGTTTTTCGTGATACTTTTGACTTAAAGCATCAGCTACTACATTAGCCTTTCCTGCATGATACTGGATATTACAATCATAATCACTAAGTATCTCCATCCAGCGTCTTTGTCTCATATTCAACTCCTTTTTCCCGAAAAAAATACCTTATGACTTACATATTCGGTTCATCATGTCCATAAATGCAGCTGGGGCATTGGTTAAACCAAATGGCATGACAGTAAATTCATAATGGCTGTACCTTGTTCTGAAAGCAGTCTTAGGAATGTCCTCTTCCTGTACCTTCAATTGATGATATCCTGACCGTAAATCGTTTTTAGAGAAAAATCGAGCTCCTTGTAACTGGTCGAACAGATCATCGATTCTTGGTAAGGGATACCGATTCTTAATCGTGACCTTGTTCAACTCACGGTAGTCAATGCACATACGCATTGATCTGTCCTTCTTTTTAACGAATAGGATTGGTGCTCCCCATGGTGATGAGCTTGGCTGTATGAATCCCTTTTCCAACAATTCATCTAGTTGTTTCCTCAGTTCCTGCATTTCTGCGGGTGCCAAACGGTAGGGTGCTTTGGCAATTGGTGCTGTTCCTGGTAGCAGGTGGATTCTGAATTCAACTTCCCTGTCCGGAGGTAGTCCCGGTAATTCTTCTGGGAATACATCTAAAAATTGGGATACTACTGGAATATCCTTTAATTCTTTTTCTTTAGTGTTAGTGATTATGGAAATCAAATACACTAAAGATCCTTTTCTTATATAACTTGTTGTTTTCATCACAGAGATGAATTTTGTGGATCTAGATGGCTTATCTCCTTTAATTGTGATATTTTCACCCTTTGGTGAATTTACTTGGATTGACTTTTGATCACATAAAATACTGGCTTTATTGGCTATTAACCAATTCATTCCTAATACAACATCAAATCCTGCCAGATTCATTGGGTAAAGGTTTGCAATAAATTTTCGATTTAGAAATTCTATTCTTGCTTCCTGCAAGATTTCAGAAATCTTAATAGTTTCTCCATTTGCTGTCTCTACTAGACATTCTTGTGGGATTTTAGTTAATGGTTGGTTGAGAAGTTTGCAAAATGAAGTATTAATAAAACTTTAGTTCGCACCAGAGTCAAATAATACTTTAGCAAAAACATCATTAACTAAAAACATACCGGCGATCACATCCGGGATCATCTTTGCTTCTTCTGCAGTCAGAACAAATGCCCTAGCATTTTTAGTATTCTTGGTGTTCGTAGCTTGAGCTAGTTTTGGACAGTTTGGCTTGATATGGCCTTGTTCTCCACAGTTGTAACATATCCTGTTGTTAGGCTTTTTCCTGCAGTCTTCCTCCTTGTGTCCAGATAGTTTGCAGAAATTACAGTATATGGAGCATCTTCCAGAATGCTTCCTTTTGCAATACTTGCAGTATGGTGCAGAAGTAGAACCTACATTTTTCACACGGTTGGAATTTCCGGAACGAAATTCTTGGGTAAGCTTCTGGGCTAGGTTCCTTCTCTGATCCTCTTCTTGTGTACGCACTAACTCATATGTGAAGGTGTTTGCTAGTTCTACAGCTTCTTCTATGGTTTGAGGTCTAGCTGCCTTGACTACATGCCTTATCTCACTGATTAATCCCCAAATATAGCGGGAGATCAATACTGGTTCAGGTGATGCAAGGGTTGGTACTATTCTAGCATATTCAAAGAATAATGTAGTGTATCTCTTACTATCAACTCCAGTCATCCTAAGGTTTAGGAATTTATTTGCTATTTCTTCTTTTTCATTGGGAGGGCAGAATTTCCTTTTCACCATGTTCTTAAATTCGCCCCATTCCATATTGTAAACCCTATTACTTCTCCTAGACTGGCGAATAGTGTTCCACCATTCTAGTGCTGAATTCTTAAACAGATTGGAATCAAACATTATCTTATCCTCTTCCGCGCACTTGCTTATTTTTAAGACTGCCTCAGGCTTTTTTATCCAGCGTAGAGATGCAACGGCCCCTTCATTGCCCGAGAATTCCATTGGTTTACAAGATCATAATTCTTTATAAGAACAACCATAAGACATGGTTCTTCTTCTTTTGGGAATGGGCACTTGAAGTATGGGTCCATTGTTTACACTGTTTTCAGGTTCAGTGGGTCGTTTACTATCACGTTTACTTTTATTTTCTGCTTCCTTAACTGTTTTGATAATATATGGCATCGCATCTATTATCCCTTGTGCCACAATGTGTTGCATGGCACTGTTATCCACTTGGTTTCCATTATTGTTGTTGTTCGGGTTTTCGTTATCCGGGTTATTGTTACTCTGGTTATCGTTATTCTGGTTTTCCTGGTTCACTTCGTTGTCCATCTGAATTTTAAACATTTGCCACTTATTAATATCACAAAATAATATTTAAGGCAACAATCACACAACACACATATTGCTCAAAAACGTCGAACATTGCGACTTAATCTTTCTTATATAGTATGCATCTAATACAAACCGATACTGGAATTTAAAATTACAATACTAATATGCGTCACTAACCACGAGGTGGTCTATACTACAACATATATTATTATTATTATTATTATTATTATTATTACACACACACACACATATATATATATATATATTATAATTCTTTTTTCATACACACATATTATATATATATATATATATATATATATATATATATATATATTATATTATTATTACTATCTCCACCATCACCTTCACTAATATGGGTTCATCCAGAACTCCATATTACGCTCGTCGTACTTCCTGATGAGTCGTTCTCCGATCTGCCTCATTCTGCCACTATTTTCTAAAATCTCTTCTCTGAAAGTTCGGAGCTCTTGCACATTTTCTGCACTCATTGGGGGTGCAGGTGCTGGTACTGGATCTGGGTACTGCGGGATGGGTTCTTCCTGAGGGTATGGATTCTCTAGGATTTCCGTAATGTATTCATCATTATCGTAGTAGGGATCTAGAGGGTCCAGACCTGGGTAAGCTGCTAGGTTTGGCATGGGTTCGTCTGTTAGATGGTAGCGTTGTACATAATCCCTATGATCATCGAACCACGGGTCGTAGTCTAGGTCTAAGGGATTAGGTGCTGGTACCCTAGGTATCTCCGCTTGGTTGAAATCATGCATTTGGACTTGGTTTTCTGGGTTGTTTTCAATCTCCATTGGCTGTGTGGGAAACAAGCGTAATGGTTGAGGGGCTACTAGTTGTTCCAGGTTTGGGTCGGCAGCTGTGGATGCTAAAATGTGGAAGTTTGCTAAACTCCTACTAAGCATGTATTGGGTGTGGGCATTGGTTTCTCTTTTAGCGGCTGCTAGAACTCGCTGCTGTTGTAACTTTTTCATTATTTTCCTACGCTCGTGTGCTCCCCTACTGAACCATCCTCTCTTTTTCTGAGGGAATGGCTCTTCAGACTGAGCCTTAAACACGAATATCCCATCTTCATTGTCAGCTGAATACCCAGGGAGAGCAAGCTGTGAAGAAGTGCCTTTGCTTCTAGGTGAGCCGGACAACTGACGATAGGCGTCGGAGGGTCCTTGATCGCTCATACTGTAAACTAACAAATAATCAAATAACACACAACAGTAAAATACAGATATGCACGTATTTCCGTAATTAATTTCCTAACAATTTGAATAATATCTTGGTGTCTGCAGAACACTTCTGTGACTGAATCAGTGGCTTAGCTCTGATACCACCTTCTGTTGCAACCCCCGTCCCCTATCTGTCCCGGGAACGGGCGGCCGCGGCCATTTTTGGTGGTATCTAGGTGTTTATCATTTTGGCAGCGGAAATTACATCAGGACCGTAGTTAGGAAATATTTTATCAGAGTAAATACCACACTTTATATAAATATATTGGGATAAAACCCAAGTTTTCATTACAAACTGTTTTATAGGGATAAACCCCATTTTATTGAAATAAAACATCTTCTTTTATTTAGGTAACTTTTATAGCCACTTTTTTCCAAGCCTTCAGTGCTCTCCAGCTGGCTTTAAGTTGGCTTTCACATTTGTTACCTGAAACGCGTTTAAAAACATTTTGTCAGTGGGAAATACTGGTGAGTGAATCCCAGTTTAATCAAGAAGAGTTTTATCTCTTAACAGTATTGAGAGCGATTACAATGTTTACATCTACACAATTACCCATTCAGTACTGTTAATCCTGACTGGTGGGTCATATTACACATTGGCTAACTCTTCGTCCAATGGTAACGTGTTCCACATTTTGTATACAAAACCCCAACATACCGGCAGTAATTGAAGAATTAGAAAGACTCAATCACTGCTTAATCACATTGTAAAATATTTAAGGTTTTATAAAAACAGTTTACAAAAAGGAGATTACTCACGTTGCTGTCTTAGGTTTTCCTTTAGGGTTTCCTAGAGATTATCTATTAAATACACAAATGCACACGCGTTAGTATAATAACCCAATATTTACATTAGGAATACCATCCCCGAGACGACATTCCAATGACTACGTCGGGCAGAACCACGACAGCCGTTACGGAACCCTGGATCAATCGGGCAGCGTATCTAATACGTAATCGGGGGTTATGATACTTACAACGAGGCAGAACTTCATTATTTAGGGGGGTATTTTGCCCGATATTATACTTGCTATGCAGAAATTTAGAGAGAGATCGAGATATGGGCGATTGTAAACTGAAGGCTGATGCCCCTTATTTATAGGTGACATTTCGGCTTCCCTCGCGGCCCGCGTAAGACGTAGCCAAGGGCTACGCGGCCCACGACGTAGGTCGCCTAGGGCTTAGCCTTGGCCAGTCACGACATAGGTCGTCCGGGTGTCTCGCCACGTGGCGGCCTAGGGTTTTTCCGCTTGGCCTGTCGCTCGCTCCCCGCGTAGGAGGTAGCCATGGGCTACGCGCCCCGCGACAGCCCTTTTAAATTTTGTTTTTTAATTAAATTTAATAAAATAAAGGTATTTGGGGTCTGTTTTCTTATACGGGGTGTATTTTAGGACGTGTAGGGATAATTTAATTATTTTTAGGGTGTCAAAATTATTTAGGAGGGTTGTTATACAGCGTGAATCAGAAGCTAAACATTGTTGGTAGGGCCACAAGTTGTGCCTTCATCTATAGGTTTTCTATGTTTTTATTGATGGATTCATTCCTAGGTCTCGTTTCCGATTACCCTGAATCCCAAATGTTAAAATTTAAGGCTTTGTGGGGCTTTTCAAGGACCCTTAACCATTCCACCATATCCATTATTATACATCTAACCTGACTTCCACATTAATCATTTCTTAGAGTCATTCTTGGGTTGTTAACTTGTTTATCTCAACTACTTTGAGACAAGCATAGTTAATCTACGCTTGACTAGTTTACCATAATCCATGTCCTTGTCATACCATGAATTACCCATCCATTCTACATTTTTTTTATGTTTAAGTACGAACTCAAAGTTACACACTCAAGGGTTTAGTTCAAGAGTCACTTACCTCAAATCCACCACGTTCTTGATTGTTCCTTGACTCATCCTTACCCTTTATCCATTCCATGCTTGAGTCCCTCTTGACATGAACCTATCCTTTCATGTCATCATATTCACAACATTATTAACATACATATTCATGCATATTATCAATCACATTCGAACCATTTGTCATTTCGACTTTTAATTGTCACTTCCTAGCATGCAAAATTATGTTTTTACATTCAGTACATCAATCCTTCAAGATATATATTTGGCACACAGACACTCTCTAATTAACCGTATTTACTTCATGCATTGAACATTTCAGTCCAACTTATTAACACCTTGAATTACACATACCAATTCAACATGGTTAACTTTTCATAAAGTCAACTGTCAATACATTCTTAAACTTGACTTCCACAATCATTTCCCATAGTTAACCACTATCTATCTCTACCAATTCATACATATATAATATATAATCATTTCATTCGTTATATGACATGAGTGCCCTGACTAAGCAATAAACACCACATGCTTATAACGTTAGTATCCACCTTACTTAGGGAGGGAAACATCCCCTATTCTTCATTCATGTTCGATTCATACTTATTCATGGAACATGTCCTCATACGTGTTTAATCTATACTTACATATGGACCCATTTTCTTTTTCATACATGTTTGATCCATAGTTACATATGGACTCAAACCTTTCTTTCAAACATGTTTGATCCATAGTTACTGGTGTGTGTTAGGTCGTATAGTTTTTTAATGTATATTTTAAGCCCTTTTTAACACTTTAGTCAAGTTTTAAATTTATAAAACACGATATTTACTAACACTAAACACACATACGGGCAAGTGCACCCATCGTGAACGCAGTATAGTGTTGGTAAGATACCGAGGTCGTCCAAGGACACAAGAGCTTTTAGTACCGGTTTATCCTCAACGTCTAATCAAATAAAAAATTTAGAAAAAGGTTTTAAACTAGAAAATAAAATCTAAAAATGCTGAAAAAAAAATAAAAACAGATAGACAAGATGAATCACTTGGATCCGACTCGCATTTAGTGTAACCTTTGATTATTTTCGCACTTTTGCACTTTTTAAGAGATTATCTTAGCTATAGTAGTAGGCCCCTCTTTTGAAGGTGACGTTACCCCTAACCTAGTAGTTTGAGTCAGCAAGGACACAATCCTAAAGGGTTGGATTATTGAAAGATAATTAATTAAGTTATTAATGCAAAATGTGGTAGGCCCCTCTTTTGAAGGTGACGTTACCCTCGGCTAAGTAGTTTGAGTCAGCAGGGATACAATCCTAAATAGCCGGGTTAAAGTTTTAATAGTAGTTTACATATGAGGGGGTCAAGGAGTTCGGACCCCCGCCATACAATACTAGTGGGTATTGAAGGATGTCCTACTAAAATTGACCCAGGTCCTTACAGGATCTATACACTGAACAAGGCAAGACTCTTACCAAACCATTCCCTTAACCCCCGACCAGGTAGCCAACATATCTCCATATAGACCGTGGAGATATGAATGGTGAAAATCTTTTATTTTATATAGACAGTAAAATAATGCCAAGACACCATGGACAAATGATAAGGAAGATTCACCTTCAACATAAGAAACTAGTTATTAAAGTCATTAAAACATAACCAAATAAAAAGTGCGAAAAGATTAAAAATAAAAAGTATTACACTAAACACTTGTCTTCACCAAGTGATGTAAGAGACTTAGGCAAACATGGCCTTTGGTTGTCAAAAACTCTTACGATCAATCTTGGATCCCGAGACTACTCACACACTCTATGATGGATGATGGATGATGGTGGTGGATGTGGGTTGTGATGGTGGTGGTGGTGGTGGGTGGGTGAAGTGTGAGAGAGGTGGTTTGCCAAGGGATGGTTTGCAAGTGAGCCAAGCACCCCTATTTATAGCCTGCACAGAAGCCTGGACACTGCCCCGTGTCCATTGGGCACGGCCCCGTGTCCACCCATCTTCTCTTTCTTCATTAAATGCAGTTTGTCTGCATTAGTTGACCACGCCCCCGTGTCCGCTGGGCACGACCCCGTGTGCAGAAGCGTATCTGTACTATCAAGATTTGCCTAGATTATGCGAATCTTAGCATTGACCACGTCCCTGTGTCCGCTGGGCACGCCCCCGTGGTGGGTGATAGAAGCTTCTACAACTCTGTCTTTTCTGCAGACACTTGGGCACGCCCCCATGCTCATTGAGCACGGGGCGTGTTCAGCCTTCTGTTCTCTTGTTTTTGTTTGGGAAGATGCTGTCGGGGGGTCGGGCATGCCACGTTTATTCCTTTTCTTGTATTATTGTTAGATTTAGCTGCATTTTTGCTTCTTTTGTCCATATAAGCTCTTTTAACCCTGAAAATACAAATGGAAAACAAAAACACACTTTTTCCAACATTAGTACTAAAAAAGGGTTAGTTTTATGCCACATTTGATGTAATTTATATGTTGCATTTTGCACACATCAAATACCCCCACACTTGAATCTTGAGATGAATTAATGATATCCATCTCAAGTTCTTTTACCCAATTAAAAATTAAATCCTCCATTTTAAATAATTTATATGTTGTATTATTGTTTGATTTAGCTGCATTTTTGCTTCTTTTGTCCATTTAAGCTTTTTTAACCCTGAAAATACAAATGGAAAACAAAAACACACTTTTTCCAACATTAGTACTAAAAAATGGTTAGTTTTATGCCACATTTGATGTAATTTATATGTTGCATTTTGCACACATCAAATACCCCCACACTTGAATCTTGAGATGAATTAATGATATCCATCTCAAGTTCTTTTACCCAATTAAAAATTAAATCCTCCTTTTCTTGTATTATTCTTGAGATGAATTAATGATATCCATCTCAAGTTCTTTTACCCAATTAAAAATTAAATCCTCCATTTGAAATAATTCATCAAGAAGCATTTCTCCTAGAAGATTCGATTGAGAGCATTCGAGGGAGAGATAGTGATTATTTTTACTTTCACCCCTCTTAAGACTACAGGAAAACAATGGGTCTATATAGTGGGGTTTATAATTTAGAAAATAACATTCTAAATCTTTATGATTGCCACCACATATTTGACACCATGTACCATAAGAGGGCCGATAGTAAAAAAAATCAGTATCACTCATGTTTGTGTCAGAAATTACCAACCGTCAGAATCTTACGGTTCTGTTTTCAGTAACTGATACTTGGGCACGGGGCGTGTTGAGTGGGCACGACCCAGTGTTCAGCTACTGTCTGACTTAAAACAGGATTGCCAGTTCCAAAGATTGGGCACTGGGCGTGTTCAGCGGGCACGACCCGTGCTGAGTTCTGCAGAAGCTGAAAATCTAAGAAAAATCCTAAAAAAACAGAAAAATAAGAAAAGACGATTAGGTCATTGATTCCTAACTTTCTTAAAATCCTTGTGTCCCCGGCAGCGGCGCTAAAAACTTGTGTCTTCGGTCGTATAGTTTTTTAATGTATATTTCAAGCCCTTTTTAACACTTTAGTCAAGTTTTAAATTTATAAAACACGATATTTACTAACACTAAACACACAAATGGGCAAGTGCACCCATCGTGAGAGTAGTATAGTGTTGGTAAGATACCGAGGTCGTCCAAGGACACAAGAGCTTTTAGTACCGGTTTATCCTCAACGTCTAATCAAATCAAAAATTTAGAAAAAGGTTTTAAACTAGAAAATAAAAACTAAAAATGCTGAAAAATAAAAATAATAACAGATAGACAAGATGAATCACTTGGATCCGACTCGCATTTAGTGTAACCTTTGATTATTTTCGCACTTTTGCACTTTTTAATATATTATCTTAGTTATAGTAGTAGGCCCCTCTTTTGAAGGTGACGTTACCCTCAACCAAGTAGTTTGAGTCAGCAAGGATACAATCCTAAAGGGTTGGATTATTGAGAGATAATTAATTAAGTTATTAATGCATAATGTGGTAGGCCCCTCTTTTGAAGGTGACGTTACCATTAGCTAAGTAGTTTGAGTCAGCAAGGATACAATCCTAAATAGTCGGGTTAAAGTTTTAATAGTAGTTTACATATGAGGGGTCAAGGAGTTCGGACCCCATCCATCCAATACCAGTGGGTATTGAAGGAGGTCCTACTAAAATTGACCCAGGTACTTGCAGGATCTATACACTGAACAAGGCAAGACTCTTACCAAACCATTCCCTTAACCCCCGACCAGGTAGCCAACATATCTCCATATAGACCGTGGAGATATGAATGGTGAAATTCTTTTATTTTATATAGACAGTAAAATAATGCCAATACACCACGGACAAATGATAAGGAAGATTCACCTTCAACATAAGAAACTAGTTATTAAAGTCATAAATACATAACCAAATAAAAAGTGTGAAAAGATTAAAAATAAAAAGTATTACACTAAACACTTGTCTTCACCAAGTGATGTAAGTGACTTAGGCAAACATGGCCTTTGGTTGTCAAGAACTCTTACGATCAATCTTGGATCCCGAGACTACTCACACACTCTATGATGGATGATGGATGATGGTGGTGGATGTGGGTTGTGATGGTGGTGGTAGGTGGGTGAAGTGTGAGAGAGGTGGTTTGCCAAGGGATGGTTTGCAAGTGAGCCAAGCACCCCTATTTATAGCCTGCACAGAAGTCCGGACACGGCCCCGTGTCCATTGGGCACGGCCCCGTGTCCACCCATCTTCTCTTTCTTCATTAAATGCAGTTTGTCTGCATTAGTTGACCACGCCCCCGTGTCCACTGGGCACGACCCCGTGTGCAGAAGCGTATCTATACTATCAAGATTTGCCAAGATTCTGCGAATCTTAGCGTTGACCATGGCCCCGTATCTGCTGGGCACGCCCCCGTGGTGGGTGATAGAAGCTTCTACAGCTTTGTCTTTTCTGCAGACACTTGAGCACGCCCCCGTGCTCATTGAGCACGGGGCGTGTTCAGCCTTTTGTTCTCTTGTTTTTGTTTAGGAAGATGCTGTCGGGGGGTCGGGCATGCCACGTTTATTCCTTTTCTTGTATTATTATTAGATTTAGCTGCATTTTTGCTTCTTTTGTCCATTTAAGCTCTTTTAACCCTGAAAATACAAAAGGAAGACAAAAACACACTTTTTCCAACATTAGTACTAAAAAAAGGTTAGTTTTATGCCACATTTGATGTAATTTATATGTTGCATTTTGCACACATCAGTTACGTATGGACTCAAACCTTTCTTTCATACGTGTTTGATCCATACTTACCTATGGACTCAAACCTTTCTTTCATACATGTTTGATCCATACTCATCTATGGACTCAAACCTTTCTTTCTTACATGTTTAATCCATATTTTCTTTCATCTTATATACTCTTGACACATTCTTGATTAATCTAATAATTACCTTCTAAATTTTAAGAAGGTGTCTCATACCCACTTCCCACACTCACCTATTTTCCATTATCTTTGATATGATGGTGGTGGTTGTAAAGTTTTATTAGCACCATATGTGCGCTAATACATCGGCCAAATGTATTAGTTCACATAATTATGTACACGGGTCCCTTTACAATTGCCCACTTCACATCATTAGTAACAAATTTTTGTTCATGTTTCATCTTTTCATTCCCACATAGGCAATGTATTTGCCTTGACTTGAAGGTTTACCAATGAATAATATCAAAGAAAACATGTAGCGTATCCATCCAATTGATACCTTTAAGTGTTTTGTCATGTTTGCATACCCTTGCTACACCACTCTTACAATGTGGTTCTACATTCTCGTGTTCCCTACAAAAACAACATTGCCAATAACATCAATAAAGGTAACCACTTCCATCATTAACTATCCTCTGGGTCTTGATCAAGTCTTGGATTGTACGTTTTTCTCATACCAAGAGCACACTAGTTTAAGTTCAAGTACATTTCTATTTGTACTTGGATCCCTTAAACCAAGGATCTGATACCAACTTGTAACACCCTAGTTTGAAAACAAGATTTCTGTATTTATTTAGCAGTGGAAATTGGTCCCAAAAAAATATCATTTAACAATTTACACTTAATATCATTTTCCAATTGTATTTCTTTAAGACTATTAACTAGGTGTTACAATCATTCCTTGAAGAGTGTTCATAATCTACTTATGAACCAACTAATCCTTGCCCAACTCGTACAATCCAAACTTCAGACTTGATCTTCGATGTCATAAATTTTAGCTTCAATACATGTATACCTGAGAACACATACAACACATCATTAGCAAATCTAAGTGAATGGTATAGCACATGTATCCCACTATAATCAAGGAAATATACACCTAACCATTATCTTTTATTGCAGGTTACATTCAAAATCATACAATTATTCCTTACCACATCAGATAAAACTTTTATGTCCAAAATCCGTCCTTAGTCTCCTCACGAAACCTGCAGCTTGATACTCAATATGTAATCATACTATCCATAATCAAGTTGGTCCGTACATTCCAAGCACATATTTGCGAACGATCTAATATCATATTTATTTGATTGAATTACCACTCATACAACCAACTAACTTGGTCAAAACAAAACATAATACATGGATTAGAAAACCAAGAACACTTCTTACCAACACCTCATAGGTTTGACATATGCGAAAACCCATAATCAATCTAGAACATAGACAGGTACTACAAAAGTCTTAAAACCCACTTTAACAATTACTACAATAGGATTCTTCGATCACTTCCATACTTACCAATGAACAACAACCACAATAGCATACACAGAATTTAACAAGATAAACAATGTGATTTAACATTCCCTATATAGAAGAATTAACCACTCACCTTGGCCCGTACGAAAGCCGTCATCATTTCCACTTGTTCGCCATGTTGTCTTCCAAGCTTTGCCACACCTAGCTTGGCAACAAGTTCATTCCTTCAATCATTAGAATACATGCACCTTGTGGTTGTACAAGCCATTCAAATACATTGATAATAATCCACTTACTTTCTCTTGTATTCGTCTACAATAATACTTCTTTACTATATTATTGACTATATAATTAATCCGTTTGACTTATTTAAGTGAATACTTGCACAATCCATTCTTAGGCATATAAACATTTTAAAACACACCTTAACAACTGTATTCATTCATCCAAAACAACATTTAGTGTTTAGGCAAAGGTTATCTAGACAATCATTCGTGTTAAGTTCATGAAACACATTTTTTTCACTGCTACACTTTTTGTGCAGCAGCTGTTCTCGCCCCATATTCACCCATGTATAATCTAAATTAGTTCAACATGTTAAAGTGTAAAACGTTGTAGCCTCTGATAGCTTTCTAACCATATATCTTATGCCTTAAACCGGGCTACGGTTGATTTTATATGAATTTTTAAAAAACAGGTCAGCAGCATAAAATCTTTCAATCAGCATTGCTAAAAGTTACGAGTTGTTGCTAAAAACCATGTATTTTGACCCATTTAACATTCAAACCAAGTCTTTATGTTGAAACATGAAATAGAATAAACTCAAAAGGCTTTCTAAGCATATAAGTCTCATATTTACATGAAATTTCTATGATTTTACACGAATTTTCTAAAACCGGCCAACAACTAATTCAACTTCAACAAATTCTAACTTTCACCTTCTTATAGGCATTTCTACAAACACTTGGTGTGCATCCTAGTAAAAGATCCATGTCAAACATACATAGCCTACTTAATTCTACCATTAGCATTCATGAACCATGATTCTTTAAGACTAGTAACTAATTAATCTTTGTTAATCATTATTCCAACACATTAGCATAGAAATATAAGGAAATCAATAAGAAAAAGCTTGCATAATTTATGGTTACATCAACCAATTACATGTCTAGAACACATAATAACATCCACATTCAGATTTTTGAGGTTGGATAATCATACCTTGCTTGAAGATACTTATGCATTCTAGTTTGTAGCTCAAATCCAACATGCATTATCAAATCTTTTGGATTTCATCTTTGTCTTGTGTTAGATGTGGGTGTATAAGAACCCTAGCCAAAAGTGGAGATTTCAATCTAATTAGGGGCTTCCAATTTCGTTCACCTCCCTTAGTTAAACCAGAATTTTGGTTAAGTTTGTTAATTGACAATTTAAGTCCCTCTAGTTTAGGTTTTAGCCCTATATTTGTTAAAACCCGCATTTACCTTCATATTTAGTTCACATTAACATACCACATGCCAAATAAACCCCTTAATACAAAATACTTGCTGGAAAATTATTAATTTTGGCTAATTTACATTTTAGCCCTTACAGTTTGGTAATTTCCCCTTTTGACTCAAATTTCGCTTTTTTTGTTATTTAACTAGTGTAATTCTTTTTGTTAACTTATAAAATGAGTTTGCCTTCATATCTAGTTAGGTTTATTACCAAATGGTTTAAATTATATAAATAACCCTTGTAGTTTGGTTTTTTGACACCTCAAACCCAAACTACAACTTTTTATTTTAAAACCCCCGATCTAGTTTTCCAATTCAACCGAAAAAGTAACTCTACTAAATTAATGATGTTACTTCCAAGCTTATTTTAAAAGTTTTTTTTTGAGCTTCATTCCATCCAGTTACATGCTTAATATTTTGAACTAATGTAAATTCCATATTTTAGGATCCTTCTAGTTTGGTCTTTGACATCTCGGACCCAAACTACAACTTCCATTTTCTCGTATAAAGTAAATCCCAAAATGGGATGTTACAAAGAAGTTCTAAGCCATTATCACTTCTAAAAACTTTTATATTTCTTTCAAATTGTGTTTTAACAAGATTATAAAAACTAACAACATTTTCAAACACCTCGGACTTTGTTTTCATTAAATACACCCAAATAGCTCTAGTATAATCATCAACAATAGTAGGAAAGTACTTATATCCTTCAACACTGGACACTTTGTAAGGACCCTAAACATCTAGATGAACTAGCTCTTGTATCTTAATTGATTTATGTTCACTTAATGGAAATGGAACCCTATGTTGTTTAGCCTTGTGATACACATCACAAGGATCAGTTTTATCATCATCCTTATTTTTTAAAACATTTAACACTTCATTATAAGGATGACCTAGTCTAGAATGCCAAAGCTTTACATTTTTTGTATTATTAAAACAAGTAATAACTGAGTTAAATGAAGTACCACAAAAATAAAGACCATCACTTTGTCTACCAGTCGCCAGGGTTTTCTTTAAGCATAAATCCTCAACATAAAAATTTTCTTCGCCAGACATAACTCTAAATTTGATATCCTTAGCAAGTTCATGAACATAAATAAGATTCACACAATATTTCGTAGCAACAAAAACATCTTTCAAAACAACAAAATCAAATATTTCAGCACAACCAATTTTAGTTACTTTAGCATTAGTTCGATTTGGGTACTTAACAATTATGTTATATTTAGAAACATCAATTTGATTAAACAAGTATTACTAGACATGAATACCAACCCAAAGATGAATTTGAACTAAGTTGGAGAATATGCTCTAGTATTAGAACAATACACTCTATTATACCAACCTAAAGACGAGAATGCATTAAAACAATTACCTCTAACATTAGTTTTAGAACTCTTCTATTTTTTTTTGTCTCATTAAGCAACCCAACAATTTTGAAAACTAATCTGTAGCTAGTAAGAGAATTCAAAGAAACAACTGAAAACTTAGTATACTTCATTAACTATAATTCTGGTTAGTTCTAGGTCTAAAGTTAGGCGGATAACCTCAATAAGACCGTGGGGTATGGTGGGGCGGGGGTTTGGGGCATGGGTTAACACGTGACTTGGGTGGGCTTCGCTGGGCTGACCCACATTGAAGTCGGTATGGTGGGGCGGGGGTTTGGGGCGTGGCCAGCCCAAACGGCTAGTTATCTTGGCCAATCAGATCCCGCCATGTCACCTTGATAGCCCCGCCCAACGTCCGACCTTAAACTCCCGCCCAAGGGGCCACACCCAAACCCAAGTCCACCCGGGGTGGTGACTTGGGCGTTTCTCTCCAACCCACGCCCCAACCCCGCCCCATACCCCATAGTCTAAGAACAATAACGTGAAGAGGAATCAACCTGAAGATAGAATTAGGGTTAAGGTGAGACAAGGATGAGCGTGAAGATAGAACTTGGATCCGGGTGACAAAAGCGGATCTAGGATTATCCATGGTTCTCAGGCGGAAAAACATAATGAAGAGACGTTTAGAGATTGACATCTGTCCTCCATCAAAAAGTTAGGTTTGCTTTATTGTATTGTATATACTAGTTGATGCCCGCCCGCGTTGCGGGCGATAACCGAATAATTCTCAACCAATTAAAAAAACAGTACTATAGTTTTGCTAGAAAGAAAAACTAAAATGATGATAAGACCGTAATTTTGAGGTCAGAGCAAAACAGTAATTTGTAAGGACTAATGAGCGAGTGTTAGGCAGCTCATTGACACGAAAAACAATTAAATCGACTCAACCAATTGAAAGAAAACACTGTAATAGTTTTTCTATAAAAACTAAAACAATGGTAATACTGTAATTTTTTAACTGAGGGCAAAGTTGTATTTCTTGACTGGGGTAAAATCATAATTTGCTAAAAGCAAAAGTGATGGCAATACTGCAAATTTGAACCAGTGGCAAAATCTTAAATTTGCGCAAAGGCAAGTTCGTAATTTAGAAGTTGGGGTAATATCGTAATATAAATTTGAACTAAGAGCACAATCGTAATTTAAGCTGGAGGCAAAAAGCATAATTTTATTTTGAACTGAGGGAAAAATCGTAATTTTAAGTTGGGGCAAAAGCATAATTTTATTTTGAACGGGGTGAAAACATAATTTTAAACTAAGGGCAAAATCATATTTTTTTAAACGGGGGCAAAATCATATTTTTGAACAGAGGGCGCAATCGTAATTTTAAGCTGGGGGCAAAGTCATAATTTTAATTTGAACTGGGGGCAAAATCATAATTTTGCATCGAGGGTAAAATCGTAAATTTGAGCTAGGGGAAAACCGTAATTTTATTTTGAACTGGGGGCAACAACGTAATTTTGAATTGAGGGTAAAATCATAATTTTGCACCGAGGGCAAAATCGTAATTTCGACATGTGGCAAAAACGTAATTTTAAACTGGGGGTAAATATGTAATTTTAAAGTGGGTGTAAAATAATAAACTGGTGTAAAACCGTAATTTTGAGATAGGGGAAAAACATAATTTTATTTTGAACTGGGGCAAAATCGTAATTTTGGCTGAGGGTAAAAGCGTAATTTCAGAACCGAGGGCAAAATCGTAATTTTGAGCTGGGGGCAAAAGGGTAATTATATTTTGAACTTGGGGCAAAAGCATAATTTTAACTTGGGGGCAAAATCGTAATTTTAAAGTGGGTATAAAATAATAAACTGGTTGGTTCAATGGGGGAGTGCCAGGCAGTTGCCTGGCACTATTCCCCCAAGCTACTAAGCTTAAAAAAAGTGGGGGCAACCGTCTTTTTCCACAAATAACATGCTGGAACTATTGCCGCTTAGGTAAATGTATATGTAGGTAAACTAGGTTTTGCCCCGCCCGCGTTGCGGGGCAGAAAACCTAATATTTATCTCTCATAACATGTTCGCCTATGTTTCGGTTACTTGTATATACTACTTATAAGACGATCTAAAAAAAAAAAATACATCAAGACAAACAATTAAAACAAAATACTATAATACATTTACTAAAAAAACTCCAACAATGAAAATACTATAATTTTAAACTGGGAGCAAAATTGTTATTTTTCAGGACAAATAAGTGTGTGCCAGGCAGCCTGGCACAAATAAAAATTACACCGAGTTAACTAATAAAAACAAAACATTATCATAGTTTTGAAAAAAAAAAACTAAAACGATTACATGACTATGATTTTACACTGGGGCAAAATCGTAATTTGACAGAGAAAAAAAACTATGGTAAAACTGTAAATTGAACTAAGGGCAAAAGCGTAATTTGGCTGGGAGGGAAAAAACAAAACCAATGGTAAAAATGTAAATTTAAATCGGGCAAAATCGTAATTTTGCCGGAACAATGGTGAAGTGCCAGACAGCTAAAAAAAGTAAAACGATGCCATGGCTATAATTTTCACTGGGGAAAAATCGTAATTTGCTAGGAAAAATAAAAAAAACAATGGCAAAACTGTAAGTTTGAAGTATGGGTAAAATCATAATTTGGCTTAAAGGGAACAAACTAATGGCAAAACTATAAATTTAAATGAGGCCATTGATTTTTCCCTCTCAACCAAATTACGATTGCCATAGTTGTTTGCGCAATATCGTTCAATTCGTAGTGATATAGAATAAAAAATAAATTATATTTCACCCGCCCGACTTAGAACAATTTTTTTTTGAAACATGGATAACAATAAGGAAAAGAAGCTAATTCTGAGACGTAACATGATATCGTAATAACATATGATAATAAGTAAATTAAAATCTAAAAAAAAGTTAAAATTTATGACATAAATTAATTATATAGAATATAGTATATGTTAGGGGAGGATTTTCCAATCTTAAGAATCACGGATCCTCAAGTACTGCCAGGATCACGGATCCTTAATTTTGTTTGAATTAAGGATCCTCAGAAGGTGTTGCAGGATCAGGATTCAGGATCCTCATGCTTATCCTTACACTAACGATTGTCTTTGCTATGTTTGAGTTTTTTTTGCAGGAGTATACGTCTTAGACTTGGTCTTGCCGATATTCTTGGAGAATATGCTTTCAATATTCCGCACGTGCATGGCTTAGTGAACGTTATGGAGATCATGGGAAGCTAGCATGAATTGCGGATAGTTAGTTGTTTTAGTTATTTCTAATTTTAAAAGGGGATAACAAGCTTGAATTAGAACACTTAGCTAAATTTAGCAAACACACACTCTCGTAACAGCTCTCAATAAGCTCTCAACAGTTTACTTGGCGATTTCATACATTTTTGCACTTTTGCACTCTAGTGATCCTTGTAACAAGCTTGTTATCATCCCGAGTTGTAACAACCATTTGTTTAATTGTAGTTGGTGATCGGTAGTTTCCATCACCCGAGGTTTTTTGTGCCGGAGATCAACTCTTGATCAAGGGCTTTTTCCTCGTATAAATCCTTGTGTCAATTGTTCATAACATTTGCAAGTTATTCATACATTTGTTCATTGTTTCAAGCATCATTCCTCACAACAAAGATTTGGTTGCATTATCCTAGACTAATTTTTGACCAAAACAGTTTGGCGCCCACCGTGGGGCAATTGGTGCTTCATTTCTGAAAAAAATTGCTCATTGTGTTCATTTTGGTTCATCATCTTCAACCACATGGCTTCTTCAGCGAAAAACACATCAAGTTCAATGCCGGCAATCACTTTTTCGCAGGGCGTTCCACCTTTGCCTCCACCACCTATTGGATCCCAGAAGAATGCTGAAAATGCTGCAAAGAGACAAAGCCCCATTTTTCCAAAACCACCAACTTCTGCTGTTTCTTCTAACCCTACTACTGGTGATCTTTTTTCTTTGATTTTGCAGATGAGGGATCACATACAAGAGCAGGACAAAACCAACTAAAGGATCCTCCGGGAAATTGGTGACATCAAGAAACAGAAGAAATCAGGGGAGGATCACTCTCCTCTGATACCAAGGTCACTGGATTTTGACACTCCAACTATGACTGCCCAGCAATCTGCAGCTCCGGATATACAGTATCAGAGTGGACCATTGGGAAGGCGTTATGGAACAACAACTATGAGTCAGGCTTTTGGGTCTCACTTCCAGCCTTCAGGATCCTGTTTCAGCCTTCGGGATCCTCTTTCCAGCATCAGGGATCCTTCGTCAGCTCAGGAGGATATATGGGGACGCACACAGTTCAATGATCCTCATAGATTCAAGAATCCTCACAGGTCCAAGGATCCTCCCAGGTCCAAGGATCCTCACAGGTTCAAGGATCCTCTCAGGTTCAAGGATCCTTCAAGGATCCAACATCGTTCAGGATCAAGGATTCTTAAGAAGTATACAACCCTCAAGTTCAGATGTTCATCAAGGAGACTTCATTCCAATGCAGACCATTGCTACTTCCGGTCCTTCAATCATACCAGAATCTCGTCAATATGGATTCACATCTGGGATTCCAAACTTGAATCCTCCGGGAGGTAACACTTTGAATAATTCTTACAACACTAACCATGGTTTTATGCAGGATACAGGTATTAATCAAGCTATAGCTAGAGAATTACAGAAGCTAAAGGATATGATATCCAGTGTTCCAGGAGTGGTTAAGCCCATTCCTGAAATCGCAGATGGTAGCCATATGATATCTCGTTTTGCACCACCTATTTGTGATGCTAAGATACCCAAAAGGTTCCAGATACCAACTATGAAGCTGTATGATGGTTCGACGGATCTAGAGGAACATGTAGCTCAATACAGAGAAAGGATGAAGATCAATTCAATTCCTGAGAGGTTAAAGGAAGCATGTCTATGCAAGGGTTTTGGATCCATATTCACAGGATCAGCTCTGAAATGGATGCTAAGTCTTCCCCCTTACTCTATTACTTCATTTGCTAATCTAGTTAATCTGTTTAATAGTCAATTCTCATGTAGCAGAAAATTTGAACGTTTAACTAGTGATCTATATAGGGTAACACAAGGTCAAAATGAATCACTTAGAGATTACATCACTAAGTTTAGTAAAGAATACTTAGATATTCCTAATCCGGATATAGCTACGATTGTGGAAGCCTTTAAAATGGGTTTGTGATGCGTGTGAAGTGTGTATATAAGTTTAAGTATATTTTAAGCCCTTTTACACTTTTTAGCCAAGTTTTAAATTTATAAAACACGATATTTACTAACACTAGACACACATATGGGCAAGTGCACCCATTGTGAGTGTAGTATAGTGTTGGTAAGATACCGAGGTCGTTCAAGGACACAAGAGCTTTTAATACTGGTTTATCCTCAACGTCTAATCAAATCAAAAGTTTAGAAAAAGGTTTTAAACTAAGAAAAATAAAAACTAACTAAAATGCTGAAAAATAAAAATAAAAGTAAAAACAGATAGACAAGATGAATCACTTGGCTCCGACTCGTGTTTAGTGTAACCTTTGATTATTTCCGCACTTTTGCACTATTTAAGAGATTATCTTAGTTATTGTAGCAGGCCCCTCTTTTGAAGGTGACGTTACCCTCAACCCAGTAGTTTGACTCAGCAAGGATACAATCCTAAAGGGTCGGATTATTGAAAGATAATTAATTAAGTTATTAATGCATATTGTGGTAGGCCCCTCTTTTGAAGGTGACGTTACCCTCGGCTAAGTAGTCTGAGTCAGCAGGGATACAGTCCTAAATAGTCGGGTTAAAGTATTAGTAGCAGCTTACATATGAGGGGATCAAAGAGTTTGGACTCCCGCCATCCAATACCGGTGGGTATTGAAGGAGGTCCTACTAAATTTGACCCAGGTCCTTGCAGGATCTATACACTGAACAAGGCAAGACTCTTACCAAACCGTTCTCTTAACCCCCGACCAGGTAGCCAACATACCCCCATATAGACCGTGGAGATATGAATGGTGAAAATATTTTATTTTATATAGACATTAAAATAATGCCAAGACACCACGGACAAACGATAAGGAAGAATCACCTTCAACATAAGATACTAGTTATTAAAGTCATTAATACATAACCAAGTAAAAAGTGCGAAAAGATTAAAAATAAAAAGTATTACACTAGACACTTGTCTTCACCAAGTGATGTAAGAGACTTAGGCAAACATGGCCTTTGATTGTCAAGAACTCTTACGATCAATCTTGGATCCCGAGACGACTTACACACTCTATGATGGACAATGGATGATGGTGGTGGATGATGGTGTTGTGATAGTGGTGGGTGGTGGGTGAAGTGTGAGAGAGGTGGTGTGCCAAGGGATGGTTTGCAAATGAGCCAAGCACCCCTATTTATAGCCTGAACAGTAGCTCGGGCACGGCCCCATGTCCATCCTCTTCTCTGTCTTCATTAATTGCAGTTTGTCTGCATTAGTTGACCACGCCCCCGTGTTCGCTGGGCACGCCCCCGTGTGCAGAAGCATATCTGTACTATCAAGATTTGCCTGGATTCTGCGAATCTTATAGTTGACCACAGCCCCGTGTCCACTGAGCACGACCCCGTGGTGGGCGATGGAAGCTTCTATAGCTTTGTCTTTTATGCTGGCACTTGGGCACACCCCCGTGTTCACTGAGCACGGGGCGTGTTCAGCCTTCTGTTCTCTTGTTTTGCTTGGGAAGATGCTGCCGGGGAGGTCGGGCATGCCATGTTTGTTCCTTTTCTTGTATTTATGTTAGATTTAGCTGCCTTTTTGCTTCTTTTGTTGATTTGAGCTCATTTAATCCTGAAAATACAAAAGGAAGACAAAAGCACACTTTTTCCAACATTAGTACTAAAAAGGGTTAGTTTTATGCCACACTTAATGTAATTTATATGTTGCATTTTGCACACATCAAATACCCCCACACTTGAATCTTTGCTTGTCCTCAAGCAAAACTCTTTATAATGTGGCTTTACACTCCCAAATGGAATGGGTAGAAGAGAAGGTTTTTTTTGGGCTTGTCATAGAGTGTCGGGATTTCCAAGATTCTTAATTAAGTTTTATTTTTATTTATTTACAATCCTATTCGTCATGATTTATTTAAAACTTTACATAAGATAAATTACTTATTAGGGCATAACATACCTTTTTAAAATTTCATTTATCTACAAGTTCACATACCTCACGGGGGATCACTCAACACTCGGCCGAAGATGTATTTTAGTTGATCACTCGAGAGCGGCATGGAACTTACTCCTACCATAGGCTTGACAAGCAATCAATCATCCTCCTTTTTAACTATATACCTTTGTAAATATCAAGAGGACTTTTGGGTGATGGGTTAGGTTTGGGTTAAAGGTAGGTGGTTGGGTTAGTGGTTAGTAGAAAAGGGCGAAAAGCGTAAAAAGTATCGGTTTTCGTAAGACTTTTTATTTTTGCACTTTTTATTTTGATGAAACTATTATTCAAACAAAGTTATTTTTGATGAACTTGCTTGTTTATTTCTTTTGCTTCATCATCAACAATTTTTTTTTTGAAAAAGTAATAAGAAAAACCGAGCTTGTTACTAAAACAAAGGGTTAAAAATAAAAAAAAGGTTTTGGTGGGTGAAAGGGTGTTTGGTTTGGGTTAAGAAATGAAAAGGTTTAGGCTCAAAGGGGTTAACTAGGAGGATTTTGGGTAGGTGGTAAAAAAGAAAAATAATGGTGTAGAAATAAAAAGGGTTAGTCCTAATGCCTCCATCATTTACTTACTCGGGTTTAAGTTGGTAAGGACCAGGAATGTATCGTCGTGACAAGTTCTAGAGTCGTAAGAACCAAGCGACTATTCACACAAGAAACAAAAAATGAGCATTTAGTTTAAAGATATGTATTTGTATGCTTAATAAAGGCTCAAAACTCACTTTTGTGGGAATGGGTTTTTATGTGATCAAGTATATATAATCAAATTTTAACTAAGCTTGTCATGCCTTTTCATATTTTTCTTATGTTGGTTCTTTTTATCATGACGCTATCGGTTGTAAATTTGTAAAAATATAACCTTTTTAGAACTTGAAATTCCCAAGTTAAACCTAGACAAGTAAAAAAAAATTGAAAATTTTTTGAAAAAAAATTGGGGTGATTAGCGGTTCCAATAGAGTTTTGTGTAAGGCTTGTAATTAGGACTTGCAAGATTCAAAGTTTTAGCATCCCCCCACACTTAAATTACACATTGTCCTCAATGTGTCCCAAAAATAAGTTTTTAGGTTGATTGAATGTGTAAAAAGGTGTGAGAAAGCAAAATTTTAGGTTACTGGGCATCTGGACACGACCCCGTGGTGTCCGGGCACGGCCCCGTGTTCAGGTGCCAGTAACAGAAATGGATAAAAAGAATCAGAAGCCTGGGCACGGGGGCATGTTGGATGAACACGGCCCATGTCCAGTGTACCTGAACTGGGCATTTTCTGCAGACTGTGCAGCACGGGGCCGTGTTGGGCGGACACGGCCCGTGCTGAACTTGCTGTAATGAAGAAAATTTTGTCGGATGACCCTGTTTTCATGCATAGGGTGCTGGTCCAAGTTTCCCTTGTTATCCTTTGCCATCCCGAGTGTGTTTTATCCATTACAACATCATCCAAACACCAAATTAGCTAAAACCATCATTCATTAAGTCATAGAGAGAATTACATAATAATCCTAAAAGTTAAAATTCTAAATAATTAGGTCAAAGAAACACAAGAAATCTAAACCAAGAAGTTCTAGCCTACTATTTATTCTATTAGCAAAATTTCCGAAAAGATAATTCCCTCGGTTAGATGCGGCTAAAAAAAACTTCTTTTTCCGGGCATGGGTCCCTCACACGTCGGCGAGCCATTCTTCTATCTCCCTAGGGAGAAGAAAGGCGGGCTCATTGGTATTTGTTTGAGGGGGTGCAACCTCCACCAAGACTTCTTGTAGATCTTTAAGAGGAGGTTCCGCTGGAATGTCGTCCCAACCGGTAGGATTGTTGATTCCAAGTGCTAGGTTCCAATCCTCTTGAGGGAGGATTGGTTCCATGGGAGGTGTCACAAGAATGTTCAACCTTTGGTGCAAGAGGTTGATTTCTTAAAAACTGTTTTCCAACCCCACCGTAAGATAATTTATACGGTCTATTAGGATCTCCTCTATCGAAGTCATCTCGTCAAGAGCTTCACGCAATGCCATTACGTAACGTACGAGAGTTGCTTCAATCGATGACCTTATTTCCCTTCGACTGTTTCTGGAGTGCGCAGAAGAGGTTCCACTGTTTTGACTAGACATTCTACGAAAACAAACCAAAAATAGTTCATTTTAATGAAACAGTACATCGGACACGGCCCCGTGCTCAATGAGCACGGTCTCGTGTTCAACTTTCTGCAGATTTTTGGAACAAGGAATCTTGGAGTTTCAAATTATTTTTCCAACTTATGAAACACTTTTTGAGCAGAAATAACTTAAAACAATGTTCTACCACTTATTTTTAACAAGATTCCTTGAACAAAAACCTAATAACCATCACAATAAAGCTTGGAGTCATGGTGATCTCAAGCTTTAATGGAGGTGTTGATGCAAGAAAGATGAAGAAGAAGGCAATGGATTTGAACAAAAACCTAATAACCATCACAATAAAGCTTGGAGTCATGGTGATCTCAAGCTTTAATGGAGGTGTTGATGCAAGAAATATGAAGAAGAAGGCAATGGATAAAAGAGGAAAGGACAAGATGTTTGTTAGAACCTTCTTTTAGAAAATACCTAGAATGGTAGGTGAGAAGATCCTTTCAAATCTCTGTCCCTGGATGATCCAAATGTGCAGGATTCTTGGCTGCATTTATAGAAAACGACAGCATGCTGGACACGGCCCCGTGTCGGCTGAACACGACCCCGTGTGCAGGCAAGATCCTGACATATTTTGTCCGTATTCTGACAAAAAGTCAGAAAGGAATCTTTTGGTGGACACGGGGTCGTGTTGACCTGGGCACGGCCCCGTGTCGAAAGGCTGTTTTATGAAGTTTGTCTATTTCTAAGGAACTTATCCGGATCGGGCGGTTCCTTACTGGATGGAACAACCCCAAAGTGCCTAAGATACCTTAATTGTTCTAGATTAAGACGAGAACGCAAGAGGTTGTCGGTGAGGGTGATTCCTATGCTATATGTAGGTGGACAAGTCCAACCCTTTCCCGGGCTCTCGTTAAAGAAGGTGTATGCCGAATCGCTTAGGTCTATGTATGCATCGAACAAAGTCGATGGGGAGTCCTTCACGGCACAATCGACACAAGGACGACTATCGCTCAAGTCTTCACTAGAGTTAGAGGTAACATCGGGAACAACAAAGTTGTTTTTATTTGAATGCGATCCCAACAATTCTTCTTGGTTATCGTCTTGAGATAAATTATTGAAATCTATCCTAAGTTCTTCTAACCAATTAAGAATTAGATCTTCCAATTGAAATAGTTCATCAAGAAGCATTTCTCCTAGAAGATCCGGTTGAGAGCATTCGGGGGAGAGATAGGGATTACTTTTACTTTCGCCCCTCTTAAGGCTACAGGAAAACAATGGGTCTATATAGTGGGGCTTATAATTTAGAAAATAACATTCTAATTCATTATCTAAACCACCACATATTTGACACCTCGTACCATAAGAGTGCCGAAAGTAAAAAATATCAGTATCACTCATGTTTGTGTCAGAAATTACCAACCGTCGGGATCTTACGGTTCTGTTTCCAGTAACTGAATCTTGGGCACGGGGCGTGTTGAGTGGGCACAGCCCCGTGTTCAGCTTACTGTCTGACTTAAAACAGGATTGCCAGTTCCAATGATTGGGCACGGGGCGTGTTCAGCAGGCACGACCCACGCTGAGTTCTGCAGAGGCTGAAAAACTACGAAAAATCCTAAAAAACAGAAAAATTAGAAAAAAACGATTAGGCCGTTGATTCCTAACTTTCTTAAAATTCTTGTGTCCCCGACAACGGCGCCAAAAACTTGATGTGTGTGAAGTGTGTATATAAGTTTAAGTATATTTTAAGCCATTTTACACTTTTTAGCTAAGTTTTAAATTTATAAAACACGATATTTACTAACACTAGACACACATATGGGCAAGTGCACCCATCGTGAGCGTAGTATAGTGTTGGTAAGATACCGAGGTCGTCCAAGGACACAAGAGCTTTTAATACCGGTTTATCCTCAACGTCTAATCAAATCAAAAGTTTAGAAAAAGGTTTTAAACTAAGAAAAATAAAAACTAACTAAAATGCTGAAAAATAAAAATAAAAGTAAAAACAGATAGACAAGATGAATCACTTGGCTCCGACTCATTTTTAGTGTAGCCTTTGATTATTTCCGCACTTTTGCACTATTTAAGAGATTATCTTAGTTATTGTAGCAGGCCCCTCTTTTGAAGGTGACGTTACCCTCAACCCAGTAGTTTGACTCAGCAAGGATACAATCCTAAAGGGTCGGATTATTGAAAGATAATTAATTAAGTTATTAATGCATATTGTGGTAGGCCCCTCTTTTGAAGGTGACGTTACCCTCGGCTAAGTAGTCTGAGTCAGCAGGGATACAGTCCTAAATAGCCGGGTTAAAGTATTAATAGTAGCTTACATATGAGGGGACCAAAGAGTTTGGACCCCCGCCATCCAATACCGGTGGGTATTGAAGGAGGTCCTACTAAATTTGACCCAGGTCCTTGCAGGATCTATACACTGAACAAGGCAAGACTCTTACCAAACCGTTCCCTTAACCCTCGACCAGGTAGCCAACATACCTCCATATAGACCGTGGATATATGAATGGTGAAAATATTTTAAAATAATGCCAAGACACCACGGATAAACGATAAGGAAGAATCACCTTCAACATAAGAAACTAGTTATTAAAGTCATTAATACATAACCAAGTAAAAAGTGCGAAAAGATTAAAAATAAAAAGTATTACACTAGACACTTGTCTTCACCAAGTGATGTAAGAGACTTAGGCAAACATGGCCTTTGATTGTCAAGAACACTTACGATCAATCTTGGATCCCGAGACGACTCACACACTCTATGATGGACAATGGATGATGGTGGTGGATGATGGTGTTGTGATGGTGGTGGGTGGTGGGTGAAGTGTGAGAGAGGTGGTGTGCCAAGGGATGGTTTGCAAATGAGCCAAGCACCCCTATTTATAGCTTGAACAGTAGCTCGGGCACGGCCCCGTGTCCAGTGGGCATGGCCCTGTGTCCATCCTCTTCTCTGTCTTCATTAATTGCAGTTTGTCTGCGTTAGTTGACCACACCCCCGTGTTCGCTGGGCACGCCCCCGTGTGCAGAAGCATATCTGTACTATCAAGATTTTCCTGGATTCTGCGAATCTTATAGTTGACCACAGCCCCGTGTCCACTTAGCACGGCCCCGTGGTGGGTGATGGAAGCTTCTATAGCTTTGTCTTTTATGCTGGTACTTGGGCACGCCCCCGTGTTCACTGAGCACGGGGCGTGTTCAACCTTCTGTTCTCTTGTTTTGCTTGGGGAGATGCTGTCGGGGAGGTCGGGCATGCCACTTTGTTCCTTTTCTTGTATTTATGTTAGATTTAGCTGCCTTTTTGCTTCTTTTGTTGATTTGAGCTCATTTAATCCTGAAATTACAAAAGGAAGACAAAAACACACTTTTTCCAACATTAGTACTAAAAAAGGGTTAGTTTTATGCCACAATTGATGTAATTTATATGTTGCATTTTGCACACATCAGTTTGCTTAGGGATTCATTATTCTACGATGATCTTGTTATGACCCCATGCAGGAATCTTGATGAAGTGAGAACCAGGGCCCTTAGATTCATCAGATTAGAGGATGATAAAAGGATCCAGGAAAGACTGGCAGGATCCTCGAAACAGGAAAAGCAAGGATCCTACTTCAAGAACAACAAGTTCAAATCCTACAACAAGTCTGATAACCAGAACGTGCATGCAGTAGAACAGGAAGAGGATGATGAGGATTATCCTCCCATTTCTGAATATTGTTTTTCTGTTGATAACAGTGAACCAATTCTTACAATGCAAAATCTAGGTGAGAAAGCAAGATGGCCAAGGAAAAGTGATAAACCAGCCGCAACAAAAGACAAGTCCAAATGGTGTGCATATCATGAGGATTTCGGGCATCTTACTGAAGAGTGTATTGCACTTAGAAAAGAAATTGGTTACTTGTTAAGCAAGGGGCACTTAAAGGAAGTTTTGGGCCGGAAGAAGTCAAGGATCCAGGATCCTGAGAAGATCTCAGAAAGATCTCCTGCTCCTCCAACAGATGCACAAGTTATAAACTTCATATCCGGTGGATCAGACATTTGTGGTACTTCCTTTTCAGCAGCCAAAAGACATGCCAAGGAGACCAAGATGAATAATGGAGATAGACTCATCCGGACCTCTACTGTTACACAGGAGAAAGTCATAACCTTTGATGAGGATGATCGTGTTGATGTTCAGGATCCTCATCATGATGATCTGGTTATTACTTTATTCATATCTAACCATTTTGTTCGCAGGATCCTAATCAATGGAGGAAGCTCGGAGAACATCATTTAGCTTGATGTCCTCAAGAAGATCCCTGAATCAGATATCATCCCAAGATCCTCAGTTCTTGTGGGATTCAGCGAAGAAACCAAGAATACATTGGGGGACATTAAACTTCCCATCTACATTGAAGGACTTCATTCTTATAAAAAATTTTGTGTTATAGATTGCTTATCCTGTTGCAATGTTATCCTTGGCAGGCCATGGATACATGAGATGAAGGCAGTTGCATCTACATATCATCAGTGTGTGAAGCTTCCTAGTCCATGGGGGTGATAAAGATTGAGAGTGACCAACAAGAAGCAAAAAATTGCTATACCTCATCAATGAAGCCAGCCTCAAGACCAAGGGAGCAATAGCAACTAAAGTACCCTCCAAGAGACGTCTTGGAGGCAAGAGAACAGGATGTAAAAGAAATCCTTATGGATCCTCATGATCCTGAATCCAAAGTCTTCATAGGATCAGGGATCCCCAGCAACATCGAACAGGATCTAGTATCCTTCCTTAAAAGGAGAAAAACTACCTTTGCCTGGAAGCATGAAGATATGACAGGTATCTCTAAGGATATAATTACTCATAAACTTGGTATTGACAGGTCATTCAAGCCCATACATCAGAAGAGGAGGAAGTTTGCACCTGAGAGGAATGCCATTATCCAGGAGGAGGTAGACAAATTACTCCGAGCAGGTATGATTAGAGAGGTTAAGTATCCAAGATGGTTAGCCAATGTGGTTGTTGTTCAAAAGAAAAATGGAAAGTGGAGGGTATGTGTCGATTTCACTGATTTAAACAAGGCATGTCCCAAGGATCCTTTCCCATTACCCCACATTGACTCCATGGTGGATGCTACCGCGGGTCATGAGTTGTTGACTTTTATGGATGCTTCATCTGGATTTCAACAAATTCAGATGGAACCATCTGATCAAGAGGATACGGCCTTTATGACCCCAACTGGTATCTATTGTTATATTGCTATGCCATTTGGACTAAGGAATGCAGGTGCTACTTATCAAAGGCTAGTCAATATGATGTTTAAGGAACAAATAGGACACACTATGGAAGTCTATATAGACGACATGGTGGTTAAGTCCAAGAGAGCTGAGGATCACCTTAAAGACCTGGAGAAAGCATTCAATATCCTTGACCAATTCAATATGAAGCTGAATCCTTCAAAATGTTACTTTGGTGTTAAAGCAGGCAAGTTCCTAGGCTATATGGTAACTAAAAGAGGCATTGAAGCAAGTCCAGAGCAAATTAAGGCTATTGTGAATATCAAATCTCCTGCCAATGCCAAGGATGTGCAAAGGTTGACAGGGAGGATCGCGGCCTTGAATAGGTTCATATCAAAATCATCAGAAAAGTGCAAGGAATTCTACGACATTTTGAGAAAGAACAAGAAATTTGAATGGACTGAAAAGCATGAAAATGCTCTCAAAGCCCTTAAGGATTACCTATCCTCAGCTCCTGCCTTGATGAAACCAGGAAAAGGGGATGTATTATCCTTGTACCTAGCGGTATCCTCTAAAGCAGTAAGTGCGGTCCTTGTTAAGGATCACAAAGGTACACAACATCCTGTCTATTATGTAGGTAAGAGTTTGCTTGATGCTGAATCCAGGTATTCACATTTAGAAAAACTTATTCTTGCTTTGATTATGGCATCTACTAAACTAAGACATTATTTTGAAACTCATGCCAATATTGTTAAGACTAATTTTCCAATTAAGAATGTTCTCGGGAAACCTGAAATGTCAGGAAGGATGGCTAAATGGGCAGTGAAGCTTAGTGCTTATGATATAAGATATGAACCAATGACTGCCATCAAATCCCAAGCCTTAGCTGACTTTGTGGCAGATTTTAGTAGTGATTTATAAAAAGAAGCTGAGTTAGAAGTTCAGCAGCTTGAAGAAACTAAGGATCCTTGGATACTCTTCACTGATGGAGCCTCTAATGTCAAAGGAACAGGACTTGGAGTACTACTAAAATCACCACAGGGGGACATAATACCCCACTCCATAGCTTGTGAGTTTCAAACTACTAGTAATGAGGCTGAATATGAGGCCTTGATAGCTGGTTTGCAAATTGCCAAGCATAAGAGGATCAGGTATCTTGAGGTACATGTAGATTCGTTGTTAATCACTAATCACTTTAATGGATCCTATGATGTTAAAGGTGAAAAGCTAATCAAATACCTAGAGATAGTCAAGGAATTGGCACTCTCTTTTGTTTCTTTTAGTTTGACACAGGTACCCAGGGAAGAAAATGCAGAAGCTGACGCATTGGCCAACTTAGGATCATCCTTAAAGATCCCAGAGGATATCAAAACACCTATCATCCATGTTTTGGCTCCTGCTATTGAGGATCACATAACTATGGAGATAGAAGAGGATTCTGCAATGGTTCCTAGTGATGGTGCACAGTCTCGTTCAGGATCATGGATCCTTCCAATCATGAGATACATACAACATGGAGAGATTCCTACAGGAGAAAACCCCAGGGCTTTCAAAATCAAGGTATCTCAATTCACAATATTGAATAACATGTTATATAAACGATCTCTTGCAGGTCCATATCTAAGATGCATAGAGGATCCTGAAATTCAAGAAGTCCTAAAGGATTTTCATGAAGGAGATTGTGGAAACCACACTAGGGGCAGAGCATTGTTCTCAAGGATCCTTAGGACAGGATACTATTGGCCTACAATGAAGAACGATGCTGTGGATTATGCTAAGAAGTGTGATCCTTGTCAGAGACATAGCAATATCCTTCATCAACCAGCAGAGCTCTTGCATCCTATATCCTCTTCTTGGCCATTCATGAGATGGGGAATGGATATAGTTGGTAAACTTCCCAAAGCACCAGGAGGAAAGGTGTTCATGCTTGCTATGACTGATTACTTCTCTAAGTGGATAGAGGCTGACACCTTTGCTCAAGTCAGAGAAAAAGAAGTGATATCCTTTATTAAAAGAAACATTATTACTAGATTTGGTATCTCTTCTGAAATTGTCTGTGATAATGGATCCCAATTTATTGGGAGTAGAACTACTAACTTTTGTGACAGTTGGGGGATTAAGATGATAACATCAACACCAGTCCACCCACAAGCTAATGGTCAAGCAGAATCATCCAACAAGATCATCATCAACAACTTGAAGAAGAAGCTTGGATCCAAGAAAGGAAAGTGGGCAGAAGAACTACCTTATGTACTATGGGCTGATAGGACAACTTCCAAGAATGCCACTGGCCAAACTCCATTTTCTTTGGTATTTGGGGCAGAATCAGTGATCCCTACAGAGATGGTGGTTCCTACTGCAAGAACAAGCATTCGTGATCCTGAAGGAAATGCTGAAAACTTGGTTCAAGACTTGGATACTATAGAAGAACTCAGGGATTTGGCAAGGATAAGGATGGCTAGTTATCAACAAAGGATGGCTGGAGCCTACAATAAGAATGTCAGGATCAGGAAGTTCCAAGTTGGTGATATGGTATTGAGGAAAGCATTTCAGAATACCACAAATCCTGTTGATGGAAAGTTGGCACCAAAGTGGGAAGGCCCCTACCTAATTGAAGCTGAAGCAGGAAAGGGGCATATCGATTGCTAACAATGGAAGGTGATTTGCTACCAAGAGCTTGGAATGCTGTTCACCTGAAGAAATATTTCATGTAGAAAGGATCCAGGATCCTCAACTACTTTCATGACCGATATCCTCGAAGGATCCTTACAGGATAAAGGATCCTCGTTTTGGTAATGATCTAATCTCAAACTATTTCATTATTTAATTTTCCTATATACAAGGAGAAGTGTTAGGGGAGGATTTTCCAATGATCAGTGATCCTCAATTACTGTTGGGCTTAGTGATCCTCACTTTTGATTGAATTAGTGATCCTCAGAAGTGTTGCAGGATCAGGATCATGGACCATCTTAAGGATCCTTATATTAACGATTGTTTACTTTGAATATGATGTTGTTTTGCAGGAGTACGAGCTTGGACTTGGTCTTGGCGATATTCCTGGAGCATATTCCATACTTATTCCGCACGTGCTTAACTAAAGTGGACGTTATGGCGTTCGTGGAGGACTTGCACAAAATGCGGAATGTTTGTTAGCTTAGATATTTTCCATTTTTAAACGGGATGGCGAGCTAAATAGAAACACTTGGCTATTTTTAGCTTAACACACACATTCGCAACTGCACTCACCAGCTCTTGATAATTCACTTGGCGATTACACACTTTTTTACACAATACACTATAGTGATCCTTGTAATTAGCTCGCTATCATCCGAAGTTGTAATACATTTCTTGTTTAATTTGAGTTGGTGATCGGTAGTTTCCATCACCCGAGGTTTTTTATGCCGCAGATCATTCATTGATCAAGGGCTTTTTCCTCGTATAAATCTTTGTGTCACTTATTCATTTCATTTCTGAGTGATCCTTAGTGTTGTTCATTGATTCAAGCATCATACCTCACAACAGAAAGTTTGGTTGCATTATCATTGCTTGATTTTTGACCAAAACAGTTTGGCGCCCACCGTGAGGTGATTGGTGCTTCATTCCTAAGAAGATTCATACTTTTGTGGTCATTTCGGTTCATTACAACCAAGCAGATGGCTTCCTCAACAAAGAATACATCAAGTTCTATGCCGGCAATTAGTTCTTCACAAGGTGTTCCACCTTTGCCTCCACCACCTTCTGGATCCCAGAAGAATGCCGAGAATTCCGCGAAGAGACAAACCCCCATTTTCACAAAACCACCAACTTCTTCTGTTTCTTCTAATCCTACTACTAATGATCTTTACGCTCTGATTTTGCAGATGAGGAATCACGCATAAGAGCAGGACAAAACCAACGAAAGGATCCTCTGGGAGATCGCTGAGATCAAGAAACAGAAGAAATCAGTGGAGGATCACTCTCCTCTGATGCCAAGATCGCTGAACTTCGACACTTCAGTCATAACTTCCCAGCACTCAGCAGCTCCGGACGTGCAATACTTGGGTGAATTACCAGGAAGGCGTTATGGAACAACAACTATGAGTCAGGCATTTGGCTCTCACTTCCAGCCTCAAGGATCCTCTTCTCAACCATCGGGATCCTCTTTTCAGCATCATGGATACTTCACGTCAGGAGGATATTTGGGAATGCATGCAGTTCAAGGATCCTCTCAGGTCCAAGGATCCTCCCAGGTCCAAGGATCCTCCCAGGTCCAAGGATCCTTCCCGGTCCAGGGATCCTCCCAGGTCCAAGGATCCTCCCAGGTTGGACCTCCCAGGTCCAAGGATCCTCCCAGGTCCAAGGATTCTCCCAGGTCCAAGGATCCTTCCCGGTCCATGGATCCTCCCATATTCTAGGATCCTCTCTGGTTCCAGGATCCTTTCAGGTTCAAGGATCATCTCAACTTCAAGGATCCAACGTCTTTAAGGATCAAGGATTCTTAAGAAGTATGCAGCCTCAAAGCTAGGATGTTCATCAAGGAGACTTCATACCAATGCAAACCATTGCTTCATCTGGTCCTTCGATCATACCAGAATCTCGTCAATATGGATTCACATCTGGAATTCCAAACACGAATCTTGTGGGAGGTAACACTTTTAATAATTCATGTAACACTAACCATGGCTTAATGCAGGAAACATGTATCAATCAGGCTATGGCCAGGGAGTTACAGAAGCTCAAGGATATGATATCCAGTGTTCCAGGAGTGGTTAAACCCATTCCTGAAATTGCAGATGGTAGCCATAGGATATCTCGTTTTGCACCACCCTTATGTGATGCTGAGATACCCAAAAGATTCCAGATACCATCCATGAAGTTATATGATGGTTCAACGGATCCAGGGGAGCATGTAGCTCAATACAGGGAGAGGATGGAGATCAATCCAATCCCGGAGAGGTTAAAAGAAGCATGTCTATGTAAGGGGTTTGGATCCACACTTACAGGATCTGCTCTTAAATGGCTGCTAAGTCTTCCCCCTTACTATATTACTTCATTTGCTAATCTAGTTAATTTGTTTAATAGTCAATTCTCTTGTAGTAGAAAATTTGAACGATTAACTAGTGATCTATATAGGGTAACACAAGGTCAAAATGAATCACTTAGAGATTACATCACTAAGTTTTGTAAAGAATCCTTAGATATTCCTAATTTGGATATTGCTACGGCTGTAGAAGCCTTTAAAATGGGATTGCTTAGGGATTCATTATTCTATGATGATCTTGTGATGACACCTTGCAGAAATCTTGATGAAGTAAGAACCAGGGCCCTTAGGTTTATCCGCCTAGAGGATGACAAAAGGATCCAGGATAGATTGACAGGATCCTCAAAACAGGAGAAACAGGGATCCTACTTCAGGAACAACAAATCAAAGTCCTACAACAGATCTGATAACCAGAACGTGCATGCAGTGGAACAAGGAGAGGATGATGAGGATTATCCTCCTATTTCTGAACACTGTTTTTCTGTTGATAACAATGAACTAATCCTTACAATGCAGAATCTAGGTGAGAAAGCTAGGTGGCCAAGAAAAAGTGATAAACCAGCTACTACAAAGGATAAGTTCAAGTGGTGTGCATATCATGAGGATTTCAGGCATCTCACTGAAGAGTGTATTGCACTAAGAAAGGAAATTGGTTACTTGTTGAGCAAGGGGCATTTGAAGGAACTTTTGAGACGAAAGAAGTCAAGGATCCAGGATCCTGAAAGGATCCAGGATCCTGAAAGGATCCAGGATCCTGAAAGGATCCCGGAAAAGGCTCCTGCTCCTCCAGCAGATGCACAAGTTATAAACTTCATATCCGGTGGATCAGACATTTGTGGTACTTCCTTTTCAGCAGCAAAAAGACATGCTAAGGAAACCAAGATGGATAATGGAGACAGACCCGTCCGGACCTCCGTTGTTACCCAGGATAAAGTTATAACTTTTGATGAGGATGATCGTGTTGATGTCCAGGATCCTCATCATGATGGTCTTGTAATCACATTGTTTATTTCTAACCACTTTGTTCGCAAGATCCTTATAGATGGAGGAAGCTCTGTGAACATCATTCAGCTTGATGTCCTCAAGAAGATGAATATACCGGAGTCTGATATTGTCCCAAGATCCTCAGTACTTGTGGGATTCAGTGGGGAAACCAAGAACACATTGGGGGACATCGAACTCCCAATCTATATTGAAGGATTGCATTCTTATCAAAAATTTTGTGTTATAGATTGCTTATCTTGTTGCAATGTTATCCTTGGCAGGCCATGGATACATGATATGAAGGCAGTCCCATCCACCTATCATCAGTGTGTAAAGCTTCCAAGTCCATGGGGAGTGGTGAAAATTGAAAGTGATCAACAAGAGGCTAAGAATTGTTATACATCATCAATGAAGCCAGCCTCAAGACCAAGGGAGCAATAGCAATTAAAGTATCCTTCAAGAGATATCTTGGAGGCAAGAGAACAGGATTTGAAAGAAATCCTCATGGATCCTGATGATCCTGAATCCAAGATCTTCATGGGATCAGGGATCCTTAGCGACATTGAACATGAGCTAGTATCCTTCCTTAAAAGAAGGAAAACTACCTTTGCCTGGAAGCATGAGGATATGACAGGTATATCTAAAGATATAATTACTCATAAACTTGTCATTGACAGGTCATTCAAACCAATTCATCAAAAGAGGAGGAAGTTTGCACCTGAAAGGAATGCTATTATCCAGGAAGAGGTAGATAAACTACTTCGGGCAGGTATGATAAGAGAGGTTAAGTATCCAAGATGGTTAGCCAATGTGGTTGTTGTTCAAAAGAAAAATGGAAAGTGGAGGGTATGTGTCGATTTTACTGATTTTAACAAGGCATGTCCCAAGGATCCTTTCCCATTACCCCACATTGACTCCATGGTGGTTGCTACCGCGGGTCATGAGTTGTGGACTTTTATGGATGCTTCATCTGGATTTCAACAAATTCAGATGGAACCATCTGATCAAGAGGATACAGCCTTTATGACCCCAACTGGTATATATTGTTATATTGCTATGCCATTTGGACTAAGGAATGCAGGTGCTACTTATCAAAGGCTAGTCAATATGATGTTCAAGGAACAAATTGGACACACTATGGAAGTCTATATTGATGACATGGTGGTTAAGTCCAAGAAAGCTGAGGATCACCTTAAAGACTTGGAGGAAGCATTCAATATCCTTGATAAATTTAATATGAAACTAAATCCTTCCAAGTGTCATTTTGGTGTTAAGGCAGGTAAATTCTTAGGCTATATGGTGACAAAGAGGGGCATTGAAGCAAGTCCAGAGCAAATCAAGGCTATTGTGAATATCAAATCTCCTGCCAATGCTAAGGATGTGCAAAGATTAACAGGCAGGATTGCAGCCTTGAACAGATTCATATCCAAATCCTCAGAAAAGTGCAAGGAATTCTATGACATCCTGAGGAAGAACAAGAAATTTGAATGGACCGAGAAGCATGAAATTGCCCTTAAAGCTCTTAAGGATTACCTATCCTCAGCCCCGGTCTTGATGAAACCAGAAAAGGGGGATATATTATCCTTATACTTAGCAGTATCCTCAAAAGCAGTAAGCGCGGTCCTTGTTAAGGATCACCAAGGTACACAACATCCTGTTTATTATGTAAGCAAGAGTTTACTTGATGCTGAATCCAGGTATTCACACTTAGAGAAACTTATCCTTGCATTAATAATGGCGTCTACTAAATTAAGACATTATTTTGAGACTCATGCCATTATTGTTAAGACTAATTTTCCAATTAAGAATGTTCTCAGGAAACCTGAAATGTCAGGAAGGATGGCTAAATGGGCAGTGAAGCTTAGTGCATACGATATAAGATATGAGCCTAGAACTGCCATCAAATCCCAAGCATTAGCTGACTTTGTGGCAGATTTCAGTAGTGACTTGCAAAAGGAAGCTGAGTTAGAAGTCCAACAGCTTGAAGAAACTAAGGATCCTTGGATTCTCTTCACTGATGGAGCCTCTAATGTAAAGGGAACAGGGCTGGGAATACTACTAAAATCGCCACAGGGGGACATAATACCCCACTCCATAGCTTGTGAATTTCAAACTACCAACAATGAGGCTGAGTATGAAGCCTTGATAGCTAGTTTGCAAATTGCTAGGCATATGAGGATCAGGTATCTTGAGGTACATGTAGATTCATTATTAATCACTAATCACTTGAATGGATCCTATGTTGTTAAAGGTGAAAAGCTAATCAAATATTTAGAGATAGTCAAAGAATTGGCACTCTCTTTTGTTTCCTTTAGTTTGACACATGTACCAAGGGAAGAGAATGCAGAAGCTGATGCATTAGCCAATCTAGGATCATCCTTGAAGATCCCGGAGGATATAAGGATCCCTATTATCCACATCCTGACCCCTGCTATTGAGGATCACGTAGCTATGGAGATAGGAGAAGATTCTGCAATCATCCCTAGTGATGATACTCAATCTCATTCAGGATCATGGATCCTCCCAATCATGAGATACATACAACATGGAGAGATTCCTACAGGAGAAAACCCTAGGGCTTTCAAAATTAAGGTATCTCAATTTACAATATTGAATAATATGTTGTATAAACGATCTCTTGCAGGACCATATCTACGATGCATTGAGGATCCTGAAATCCAAGAAGTCCTAAAGGATTTCCATGAAGGAGATTGTGGAAACCACACTGGGGGCAGGGCATTATTCTCAAGGATCCTGAGGACAGGATACTATTGGCCAACTATGAAGAAGGATGCTGTGGAGTATGCCAAGAAGTGTGATCCTTGTCAGAGACATAGTAATATCCTTCACCAACCAGCAGAGCTTTTGCATCCTATATCCTCTTCTTGGCCATTTATGAGATGGGGAATGGATATAGTTGGTAAGCTTTCTAAGGCACCTGGTGGAAAAGTATTCATGCTTGCTATGACTGATTACTTCTCCAAGTGGATAGAGGCTGAAGCCTTTGCTCAAGTCAGAGAAAAGCAAGTTAAATCCTTTATTAAAAGAAACATTATTACTAGATTTGGTATCCCTTCTGAAATATTTTGTGATAATGGATCCCAATTTATTGGGAATAGAACTACTAACTTTTGTGACAGCTGGGGGATTAAGATGATAACATCAACACCAGTCCACCCACAAGCTAATGGTCAGGCAGAATCATCTAACAAGATCATCATCAATAATTTGAAGAAGAAGCTTGGATCCAAGAAAGGAAAATGGGCAGAAGAACTACCTTATGTGCTTTGGGCCGATAGGACAACTCCCAAGAATTCTACTGGCCAAACTCCATTTTCTTTGGTATTTGGGGCAGAATCAGTGATCCCTACAGAGATGGTGGTTCCTCAACTGCAAGAACAAGCATTCGTGATCCTGAAGAAAATACTGAAAACTTGGTTCAAGACCTGGATACTATAGAAGAAATCAGGGATTTGGCAAGGATAAGGATGGCTAGTTATCAACAAAGGATGGCTGGAGCCTACAACAAAAATGTCAGGATCAGGAAATTCCAAGTTGGTGATATGGTATTAAGGAAAGCATTTCAAAATACCACCAATCCTGCTGATGGAAAGCTAGAACCAAAGTGGGAAGGCCCCTATTTGATTGAAGCTGAGGCAGGAAAGGGGGCATATCGATTGCTAACAATGGAAGGTGATTTGCTACCAAGAGATTGGAATGCTGTCCATTTGAAGAAATATTTCATGTGACGAGGATCCATGATCCTTACATGACAAGTATCCTTGAAGGATCCTTACAAGACAGATGATTCTCATTTTGGAAATGATCTAATCCCAAACTATTTCATTTTTTAATTATCTTATCTAAGGGTAAGGATCCTGTATCCTTTATCCTCTTTTCACTTGATTCTGAGTTTTGAAGGTTTAGGTATCCTTAACAAAGGAATGATTATCCACAGAAGTATCCAGTTATTTGGGCTAGTCCCCAATTTGGGTCTGTCCCCAGTTTCGCCAGTAGCGCACGATGATCCTGGTATAGTTCATGGCAATGGGACCAATACTCGCTTTAGGGGCTGCCAATTTCATTGTACTGGCTATATTCAGGATCCTACGTATAATGGTAGACGTACCATACATCCATTCCTAAGGTTTCTAACGTTCTCACGTTAGCTAAGGTTTTGGCATTTTCATGTCACTAAGTATGGATAGTCGCCAGTGAGGGCCATACTCCAGTTTACACACGATCCTTTGAGCTTGTCCCCAGTTATCCTTTGGGCTTGTCCCCAGTTATCCTTTGGGCTTGTCCCCAGTTATCCTTTGGGCTTGTCCCCGGTTATCCTTTAGGCTTGTCCCCAGTATATTGGGCTTGTCCCCAGAATTTTTGGGCTTGTCCCCAGTTACTAACTCTTATCTTATATTGGCTTAGTCCCAAGTTGTATCCTATTTCAGGTTTTTGGAGATAAACAACCAAGGATCCTTGATCCTTACCTTCTACTAAGGTTTGTCTTTTGGTTATCCTGATTATAAGTGTTAAAGGTTAGGATCCTAACGTGGATTCTTAGGTATGATCCTTAACTATTTTGATTTTATTCATTATTTATTTGAGTGATCCTTATACTTTTACAACTGAATTTATGATCCTTAAACTATGTTACTTTTCAGAAATTACCAACTAAAGGGTGTGTGATCCTTGATCATATCCTAAACGTTTTGAGGATATTTATTAAATTTTTTCTTTACTTGATAAGTTTAGACAAAATGAATATCACAACAATTGAAAAGTAAAGTACTAACAAGGATAGTAACATGGGAGATAGCCAAAAAGTTAAAGTTATTTTATTCACAAAAGATTAAACCCTTTAAGGTTGTCAAAATTGCCAACCCACGTTTCTACCAGCAAAACGTGGCCCGTCCACATGGGTTGGCAAAGGGTGTCCATTGTTTACGGGTCTTTGTAGTGCAGGAAATAAAAGATAGAAGGATAACGAGTGGCTTCATCCCCCAAACAGAGGATCCATCCACCACCCATTATCCTGCCTATTGTTCAAGGATCCATGATCCTTCATCCTAGAAACTATTGTCTAAAGTTATTACAACCCATCATTGTTCAACAAAAACATCATAACCAAAATACCAAATTCTAAAAAAAATGGGCTCCGGCTACGTCTAGAAATGTCCTTCATCGCCCATTCCTGTAGCTTACACCTTTGCTGCATCACCATCTCCTCAAGCTCCAGAATCCTTCACATGATCCTTGCCACTGCCACCAGCCTCAATTGCCAGAACCTCATCAGTCTCTTCTTCATCCTCCAACTCAGCCAGCCTAGCCTTCCAGCCCTCCATGTCCCAGTTGCTCCTGTCAAAATTAGGATACTGAGCTTCTTGGGCCATCTGCAACTTGGTCTTGTACATAGCAATGGCAGTAGAGACTTTAGCATCCTCCATGATCTCGTGCTTCTCATAGTCAGCATTGATCTGAGCTGCAACCGCCTGGGTTTTGGCATCATTGAGGTCCTTTTCGAGGGAGGCAATCTTGTGATCCTTGAGCACCGCCACTTTTTGGAGATCAGAGTATTTCTCCTCAAGCTCTTCGACGTTCCCAACATAGTCCTCGATTTCAGCAAATTTCTGCAAAGAATACAATGTAAAGTTTAGGATCACATGATCCTCAAGTGGGTAGGATAACTAAGCTAAGTCAGTGATCCTTACATCAGCAAAGTACTCGAGGAACTGATGGCGGATCAGAGGCAAGCCTTCTAGGTTGTCAGCTTCAGAGGTCTTCCTTTTCTTTCCACCTCTTCCCTTTGAAGTGGTTGCCTTGGGGACTATGACGGAGGGGCTAGCAGCAGACTTTTTCTTTGAGGATCGGACAGTGTCAAGATCAGTGACACTGAATTTGGAGGCAGATCTTGAAGGTTTTCCAGCGCCTACACACCCAAAGCAGATAAGTATCCTTATCCTATTTCTATTTAACTATTTATTTAAACATTTAATTATGCAAAAAACAGGATACTTACTCGACATAGTGACAGAACCTGAGGATACTTCTTAGGAATCCTGGGTATTTGTTTTAAATGATCTTCTTGTAGGATCAAGTCTCCGGAAAGCGGCAAGCCTTTCATTTGTTGCAGGTGTTGTGATGAGATGTGCAACAGTAATAGCTACAAAATAGAAACAAAAGGGCGTTAGTGATCCTAAAACAAAAACAAGGTCATCTGGTGATCCTTCTAAGGATCCTCTATCCTAGCATGGGTGGTCCACTTCCTTGGCAGATCCTTTCCATCAGGGATAGAATCCCTTCTGACAAAGAAGAATCGCCGTTTCCAGTTGGTGTCATTCTTAGTGGCTTTGAAGATGGGGTGTTCTTCACCAGGTTTATGTTTGAGTAGATACCGATGGGATCCATGGCTAACGAGGTCTTACATCTCTGCAAACTCCGACATTCCCAGATCAATTCCTTCATGTTCAATGATCCTTTCAAGGGTATATAAGACCCTCCAGATCATTGGCATTGCTTGAATCTAGGAGATGCCGGTGAGAGAGAATAAGGATTGGGTGAAATCTGGAAAAGGATATGAGTATCCTATTGTGAATGGTGTAACCGGAAAAGCTACCCAGGTTTCAGAAACGTGATCACTTAGAACAGTGGGATCAAATGGTTTGAAGTCGGTGTTTGCCGGAAAACAATGGCGGATTCTGTCTATCTGTGGATCAGTGAAGCAGCATCTTTCTTTCGCCGAATCTTTGATGATCCCCTGGCTTTTAAGAGGACTGTCTTTTGTGTGATCCTTAGCCGGAGAGGATCTTAGCATCATCTTGGTCATGCGGGTAGAGAAGAAGATGAACAGAGAAAGAAAACGTAAAGGGAGAAGAGGAAGAGAGATACCTGCTTGATCTTCGGATGTGGATTTAAAGGGAGTTTCTATTGAATTTAAATGTGAATTGATCCCTATCCCTAACTTCAATTTATAATGATGGTCTTTCAGGATAGTCACTTCAGTGACGTCAGGATGGTAACGGCTAGTCCGATTACAACGGCTAGTTATCCGTTGATTCGTTACGGATAAGAACATAAAATATAACTCGATTATTTACATAATTACTCCTTATATTTTGGGGGTAATTGTTAGGGGAGGATTTTCCAATGATCAGTGATCCTCAATTACTGTTGGGCTTAGTGATCCTCACTTCTAATTGAATTAGTGATCCTCATAAGTGTTGCAGGATCAGGATCATGGATCATCTTAAGGATCCTTATACTAACGATTGTCTACTTTGAATATGATGTTGTTTTGCTGGAGTACGAGCTTGGACTTGGTCTTGGCGATATTCCTGGAGCATATTCCATACTTATTCCGCACGTGCTTAACTAAAGTGGACGTTATGGCGTTCGTGGAGGACTTGCACAAAATGCGGAATGTTTGTTAGCTTAGATATTTTCCATTTTTAAACGGGATGGCGAGCTAAATAGAAACACTTGGCTATTTTTAGCTTAACACACACATTCGCAACTGCACTCACCAGCTCTTGACAATTCACTTGGCGATTACACACTTTTTTACACAATACACTATAGTGATCCTTGTAATTAGCTCGCTATCATCCGAAGTTGTAATACATTTCTTGTTTAATTTGAGTTGGTGATCGGTAGTTTCCATCACCTGAGGTTTTTTATGCCGGAGATCATTCATTGATCAAGGGCTTTTTCCTCATATAAATCTTTGTGTCACTTATTCATTTCATTTATGAGTGATCCTTAGTGTTGTTCATTGATTCAAGCATCATACCTCACAACAGAAAGTTTGGTTGCATTATCATTGCTTGATTTTTTACCAAAACAAGAAGGATCCTGGATCCTTTATCCTTCTTTCACTTAATTCTGAGTTTTGCAGAAGATTCATATATCCTTGAAAAAGGGTTGAGTATCTACAGAAGTATCCAGTTATTTGGGCTTGATCCCAGTTATTTGGGCTTGACCCCAGTTATTTGGGCTAGTCCCCAGTTGTTGGGCCTGTCCTCAGTATCGCCAGCAGCGCACGATGATCCTGGTACAGTTCATGGCAATGGGACCAGTACTCGCTTTAGGGGCTGACAATTTCATTGTACTGGCTGTATCCGGGATCCTACGTATAATGGTAGATGTACCATACATCCGTTCCTAAGGTTTCCAACGTTTTCACGTTAGCTAAGGTTTTGGCATTTTTATGTCACTAAGTTTGGATAGTCGCCAGTGAGGGCCATACTCCAGTTTACACAAGATCCTTTGGGCTTGTCCCCAGTTTTTTGGGCTTGTCCCCAGTTTTTTGGGTTTGTCCCCAGTTTTTTTGGGCTTGTCCCCAGTATATTAGGCTTGTCCCCAGAATTGTTGGGCTAGTCCCCAGTTGCTAACTCTTTTCTTATAATGGCTTAGTCCCAAGTTATGTTCCATTTCAGGTTTTTGAAGCTAAACAGCTAAGGATCCTTGATCCTTACCTTTTATCAAGGTTTGTCTTTTGGTTATCCTGATTGTAAGTATTAAAGGTTTAGGATCCTAACTTGGATTCTCAGGTATGATCCTTGTTTATTTTTATTCTTTGTTTGTCTAAGTGACCCTTACTCTTTGACAACAGGACTCATGATCCTTAAGTTACATTACTTTTTTGAATTCATCGATTATAGGATATTTGATCATTGATCATATCCTAAGCTTTGTGACATGATATATTGAACTTTTATTCTTTATTTGTGAATTCAAACAAAATATATCACAACAATTGAAAGATAAAATATTTACAAAAGTAACAACACAAGATAGTCAAAAGATTAAGATTTTATTTACCAAAAGTTAAACCCTTTAAAGGTTGTCAAAATTGCCAAACCAAGCTTCTACCAGCAAAACGTGGCACGTTCACTTGGGTTGGCAAAGGGTGTCCATATTTAACAAAGGTGTGAGTGCAGGTAACAAAATTCGGAAGGATAATAAGTGGCTTCATCCCCTAAACAGAGGATCCATCCACCACCCATTATCCTACCTATTGTCCAAAGGATCCATGATCCTCAACCCTAAAAACTATTGTCTAAGTTATTGCAGGCCAACAACTGTTCATGAAAAACACCATCAAACAAAAACCACTACCAAATCATAAAAAATGGGCTCCGGCCGCGTCTAGATAAATCCATCATCACCCATTTCTGCAGCTCAAACCTTCGCTGCATCACCATCACCTCCTGCTCCAGCATCACTAGCCTGATCCTTAGCTCCACTGCCGCTTGCCTCCAGCATCAAGACCTCTGTAGGCTCCTCCTCATCATCAAGCTCAGCCAACCTAGCCTTCCAGCCCTCCTGGTGTCACACCCCAACTGATGGTGGAATCATCGGGGCATGACACTGAGCGAAACAGGTTGTCCAGAAGTTTCCATAACAACTATCATTACCATTCAATTCAAATTAACATGTCCCATACCATGTCTCAAATAGTAAACAAATTATTACAGATAAAATCTACGCAAATGTTCTGTTCCGACAACTCAGATTCAAACATAAATAGTTTATTTATTGGTTTCTAGGACCTCCTTTCCTAGCTTCAATTTCATCACAGCACAGAGAGCATCCTAGACCTTTCCTAGCCTTAAGTTCACAGCGTGCTAAGCATGTAAACTTCCTAAGCACCTGTCACATACGTTAAAATAAAGTCAATACATAAAATGTAAAGGTGAGCATACAAGTTTGATAATAGTATATAGAGTTCGAATTCGTTTACGTATAACCAGCACGTACACATAGTGAAATGAAGCACGTTAGTTATCGACATAGATCCATCGATACCAATGACTGCGGGTTGACTGCCCGAGGCAGTTCGCAATACTTGATTACCACCGTAATCCATGCAAGTAAAAGATCCTTAACAACCCCCGTGTGAACGGGTGCTGAGTCCAAACTATAGTACTATCGTTGCTATGGCAGGTAGACAGCATTCCATATGTAAACATAACAAACAAGCATTCATGAGCCACGTATAACATGCATTAACGGTTAGCGTTTAAATAGTATTTGAGTAGTGTGATTGTTGTAGTTTGATTATTCGTAACGTATGTAACACCCAAAAGTGCGTAAAGCATAAAGGGATCGAGTATACTCACAGCGATTAATGGATTGAAGGGAGCGCTTAGCGAGTATGGTTAGCCTGAATAGATTTGGTAGCATACGATAAGTGAAACGTAAAACGGGAAACAAGTGTAGGTGAGTCGGACAGCTGGTCGATCGGACGGCTGACCGTTCGGTTGACAGCCCGTTCGGTCTGCTGTCCGGTCGGTCGGTAGGCCGATCGGGTGGCTGTTCGAGTGGATTGTTTCTTCCTTTAAGAAGGATGTGTTTGTGTATGATGGCTTGACTTTTGAAGTTTTCGTTGTAGCATTTGAAAACAATAAAGTACCTTTACCTTTCAGGTCAGTTGATCGGACGGCTGTTCGATCGGCCGACAACCCGACCGGTTAGACATCATCCTAGAACACTTGATTCTTGGTGATTTCACGGTCAAAAGTTAAGATTTGAAAGATAAAAAGGTGTAGGAGTGCGTATAGATCAAGAAAGTACAAGATTTAGGACGAAAACTTACCGGAATCGAGAGAAATCTGCGAAAAGGTGAGCTGAGCGTGCTGGTCGAACAGAGCTTTCCAAAAGTGGAAAAGGATGAAAACGACAGGGGTATTTATAGGATGACAAAAGAGGAAAGTGCTGGCCGATCGGCCAGGCAGCTCGATCGGACAGCCTGTCCGATCGGGCAGCAGTCTGTTCGGCTGGCTGTTCGATCGGCTGGGAGCTTGATCGCTCAGTCGCACTTTTTGAGTGTTTCGCGCGACGATTGATTTCGATTGCGAGCGGTTCGATTCGATAGGGTTTCCTAGTCAATTTACTCTCAGTCCCAACTACTTCGTAACTTGCGTATTCTATTTTCCACTATCTATGATAGTTCAACCGTGATTCGAGTTCGAGTTCGATTGCATTCGAGTTTCGATTGAGTTCGCTTGATTATCACAACACAACATAAATAAACATGCACAGGTAACACGTAAGGCACACACACACGTATAATAAAAAGTAAGAATACGTAGCTCGAGTTGCGAATTGATGTCGATTCGATTAACATAGCTTGATTATTAGTTGATTAACTTTATCGCATTGTTACTTTCTATAGTTCACAGTCGTAGGTCGATTGAATAATGATTACATACGTCGATTATTGCAATTAACGACACTTACTCCACATCATATAAATAAAATAAATGAATTTCTACAAGTCAGGTTGCGCGAAATCGGTCGTTGACTTTAACCTTGACTTTGACTTTGACTTGTGAAAACATGGGGTGTTACAGCCTCCCCTTGTTGAGGGAATTTCGTTTCGAAATTAAGCTGTACAACGCCGTGAATCACATTTGAGAACTTTCTCTTGCTAGACTTTCTCTTGGAACAACTGTGGGTATTTGGCCTTCAGGTCGCTTTCGAGTTCCCAAGTGAACTCTGCACCTCGTTTGCCTTCCCATCGGACTTTCACAATAGGAATGCGTGAGCACCTGAGCTGCTTGGTTTGGCGATCCATGATTTCGACAGGCTTTTCCACGAAGTGTAATGTTTCGTTCACTTGTAGATCGTCGAGAGAAACATGTAAGTCATGGTCGGCTATGCACTTTCGGAGGTTTGACACGTGGAAAGTCGGGTGGACGTTACTAAGTTCCTCCGGTAGTTCGAGTCTGTAGGCGACTTTTCTGATCCTTTCCAGAATCTTAAAAGGTCCAACGTAACGAGGTGTCACACCCCAACCGATGGCGGAATCATCGGGGCGCGGCACTGAGCGAAACAGATTGTCCAGAAGTTTCCATAACAACTATCATTACCATTCAAATTAAGTTAACATGTCCCATACCATGTCTCAAATAGTAAAACAAGTTATTACAGACAAAAACTAAACAAATATTCTGTTCCGACAACTCAGATTTAAACATAACAATTTATTCGTCGGTTTCTAGGACTCTGGTTCCTAGCTTCAATTTCATCACAGCCCGAGAAGCATATAAACAACCTAGGCACCTGTCACATACGTTAAAATAACGTCAATACATAAAATGTAAAGGTGAGCATACAAGTTTGATAATAGCATATAGAGTTCGAATTCATTTACGCATAACCAGCACGTACACATAGTGAAATGAAGCACGTTAGTTATCGACATAGATCCATCGATACCAATGACTGCGGGTTGACTGCCCGAGGCAGTTCGCAATACATGTTTACCTCTGTAATCCATGCAAGTAAAAGATCCTTAACAACTCCCGTGGAAACGGGTGCTGAGTCCAAACTATAGTACTATCGTTGCTAAGGCAGGTAGACAGCAGTCCATGTGTAAACATAACAAACAAGCATTCATAAGCCACGTATAACATGCAATAATGGTTAAGCGTTAAAATAGCTTGAGTAGTGTGATAGTTGTAGTTTGAATAGTTGTAACGTATGTAACACCCAAAAGTGCTAAAGCAAAAAGGGTTCGAGTATACTCACAGCGATATGGATTGAAGGGAGCGCTTTACAGCGAGTACGATTAGCCTGAATAGATTCGATAACGTAACGATAAGTGACGCGTAAAACAGTACCAGTGAGAGTGGGTAGGATGACTGATCGTGCGGTTCAGTTGTCCGTGAATAGGGGTCATCCGTGCGCATGACCTATCCGTACGGATGGTGATGCGTGCGGGTGGTGTTCCATCCGGACAGGTCCTCCGTGCGTGTGACTGTCCGTGCGGGTGGCAACCCGTGCGGACGAGTCTTACGTGCGGACGACTTACCCGTATGGCTAGATTGCTTGTGTAGATAAACGTCCAAGTGGATTGTTTCTTCCTAAGATGTGTTTGTGTATGATGGCTTGTGCTTTGGAGTTTTCGTTGTAGCATTTAGAAAACACCAAAGTGTTTCTACCTTTCAAGCCGGCCGCACGGAAGGCGGTCCGTGCGTGTGGTAGTCCGTGCGGACAGCCTGTGCGCGCGGGCAGAGTCAATCCGTCCGGATAGCCCGTCCGTGCGCACGGCTTGGCCATGCGGGTGGGGTTTGCTCGATTTTCATTTTAAGGCCTTAGTATCTCATGATCCGAAGAGTAATCCATTCAGAGGTCGTCTGTCCGGATTGCTCGTTCGTCGATACTCAAACCTCGCGTGGAAAGTGGGTCCCAAGGGTAGTCCGTACGGGTGGCAACCCGTGCGTATGACCTGTGCGTGCGGATGGTAATCCGTGCGCACAGCTTGTCCGTGCGGGTGGCTAGTCCGTGCGGGTAGCCTGTCCGTGCGGACAACTGCTCCGGTTGTTCCGTTCGTCTACACTTGGTTTCTGTTTGTCGTTTATCGAGACGTTCTGATTACGTGGCAACCACTTGGAGTTGTGTTCTCACCCGCGTGACTAGACCGGTTAGGAATCACCCTAACTCGGCCTGCTGGCGACTCAGAACGGTCGTCCCGGTTAACCCCGAAATCAGTTGTCTAGGGTACAACTCCAGATCTGGAACTAGGGTATTACTATTGACGAGCAAAACACTAGGACTGATCGGGTCTGTACCGGTTTTAAGGGTAAAAGAAGGAGAGAACATTAGATTTATTTCTTTCAACTCTTTTATCCTTAGAAAAGTTTAGATCTAGGTGGAATTATTGTAAAAACTTGTAGAAATCGTTTGGATCTGAAATATTCTTGGTGGAATGAGGCCATGCATGAAGTTCTTACGAACTTCATGATGACGTCACCCATGATTACCTCAAATCCGGATGATTTCATGGTTAGGATTGAAGATTCGAAAGATAGAAATGTGTAGAATCGTGTAGTGATCAAAGATGTACAAGAATTAGTGCAAGATCTTACCTGGATTGAGAGAAATCTGAGAAAAGGTGAAGAATGCGTGTGGTTCGGACGTCACTTGCCAAAAGTGGAAAAAGTGGAGAGTGACCCATGTATTTATAGGATGCCAAAAAGGGAAAGGGGTGAGCCGTGCACATGGCACGCACCCGGGTAGGCTATCCGCGCGGACTGGCCATCCGTGCGGACTGGCAATCCGTGCGGATTGGCCATCCGTGCGGATGGGCCATCCGTGCGGATGCCGCCTCCTAGGGTGAGCTCGGCGCGATGTTGATTTGGTTTCGATTTGCGAGCGATTCGATAGGGTTTCCTAAACAATTACTTTCAGTCCCCACTACTTCTTATATGGTTCGATTCGGGATTCGAGTTCGGGTTCGATAATATTCGAGTTAGACTTCGAGTTCGATTGAGTTCGCTTGATTATCACCACACAACATAAAATAAACACGCACAAGTAACACGTAAGGCACACACACACGTATAACTGACAAATAAAATACAAACTTTCGAGTTACGATTTGGTGTCGATTTGATTAGCTTGCTTGATTATCTTTATCGCATTGTTACTTCCTATCGTTCACAGTTGTAGATCGATCGAAATATGATTGGTGAGGCTTGATTATTGTAATGTACGACATTTACTCCACATAATCTAAATATAATAGAAACAATTCTACAAGTCACGTTGCGCGAATTCGGTCGTTGACTTTGACCTTGACTTTGACTTTCACTCGTGAAAACACGGGGTGTTACAGCCTCCCCTTGTTTAGGAAATTTCGTCCCGAAATTAAGCCGGAAGCTGTAACTAATTCGTGAATCACGTGTGGAGAATCGCCAAATTAGCCAGGATTTCACGGTTAAAATCGGCTGATGTAAAAGCCTATGAAGTCGTTTGAGAGGAATCTTTTTCAAATTATTTTGATTGCGCTGATCAAACAACAAGATTCGTACCAGATCTCAATTCGCATCAGATTCGATAAGGTTCTTCAAAATCTTTTTCTTTTTCTTTCAAAACCTTGATCATTGTGGGTTCTAATTTGAATTTGCTTTGATTGCGATCCGACTCGTACGACGTGCGGAATCCGTGAACGTACGTGATTGAACACACAATAACGTATAGATGGCGTGATTCATTTATAAAAAAAAAAAAAAAATTCAATCTTTATTAGTTTCAGCGGTTTCTGTTGTCTTCCATACATATTAACATATATCAAATTCTCCGAAATCTCTCTCGAATACTCGCTGTTCTAGTTGGACGTCGCTTCCTCGTTGAACAGCTGTGGATACTTTGCCTTCATGTCGCTTTCGAGTTCCCAGGTGAACTCCGCGCCTTGTTTGCCTTCCCACCGGACTTTCACAATAGGAATGCGTGAGCGCCTGAGTTCTTTGGTTTGGCGATCCATGATTTCGACAGGCTTTTCCACGAAGTGCAATGATTCGTTCACTCGTAAATCACCTAGAGGAACATGTACGGCTGGTTCGTAGATGGTCTTTCGGAGGTTTGACACGTGGAAGATCGGATGGACATTGTTAAGTTCTTCCGGTAATTCGAGTCTGTAGGCGACTTTTCCGATCCTTTCCAGAATCTTAAAAGGTCCCACATACCGAGGCGCTAGCTTCCCCTTTTTGCCAAATCGGACTACACCCCTCCAAGGTGATACCTTTAGGAGTACGTAGTCACCAATGCCATACTCGCGGTGCTTGCGCTTTTTATCGGCGAGAAGCTTCTGTCTATCTCGAGCCTTCGCTAGGTTGTCCCGAATTTGGAAGATTTTGTCCGTCGTTTCTTGTAGTAGTTCCGGACCGGTTAGTTACGAGTGACCGATCTCGTGCCACACAATAGGCGATCGACATCTTCTTCCGTATAAGGCTTCGAAAGGAGCCATCTGGATACTAGCCTGGTAGCTGTTGTTGTACGAGAATTCGACTAACGGAAGGTGTCTATCCCAATTACCACCAAAATCTAGAACACATGAGCGGAGCATGTCTTCAAGTGTACGAATCGTTCTCTCGCTCTGACCGTCAGTTTGTGGGTGGAACGCGGTGCTTAGATTAAGCGTCGTACCTAGTGCCGTTTGAAACGTTCCCCACAGCCGCGAAGTGAATCGAGCATCACGGTCAGAGATGATGTCACGAGGCGTACCATGCCGACAAATGATCTCATCGGTGTAGATTCGGGCTAATCGTTCCACCTTGTAGTCTTCTCGTATTGGTAGAAAGTGGGCTGATTTGGTCAAACGGTCAATGATAACCCAAATGCTGTCGTGACCTGATGACGTGGTTGGAAGCTTGGTTACAAAATCCATAGCTATGCTCTCCCACTTCCACATGGGGATTGGAGGTTGTTCGAGCAAGCCAGAGGGTCGTTGGTGTTCGGGCTTGACCCTAGCACAGGTTAGGCATCTTCCGACGTAGAGGGCGATATCCCGCTTCATACCCGGCCACCAGTACCTATATCGAAGGTCATAATACATCTTGTCAGCACCGGGATGAATAGAGTATCGGGATTTGTGGGCTTCGTCCATGATGATTTGTCGCAGGTTGGTTCGCTTGGGAATCCAGATTTTGTCTAGGAAATAGAATATCCCGTTTGATTTGCTCACAAGTTGGGCTCCGTCGTGGTAGATTCTCTCTTTCTTCAGGGTGCGCTCGTTGAAACATGCATGCTGGGCGTCGCGAATAAGAGCTTCGAGATTGTGCTGGGCTTGAACATTTCGAGTGCTAAGCAGATAACTCCGCCTGCTAAGTGCGTCGGCAACAACATTTGCTTTGCCTGGGTGGTAACGAATCTCGCAGTCGTAGTCGTTGAGAAGCTCTACCCATCGGCGTTGACGCATATTTAGTTCCCTCTGATTAAAGATGTGTTGTAGGCTCCTATGATCGGTGAAGATCGTACACTTAGTACCATACAGGTAGTGTCGCCAAATCTTTAATGCAAAAACAACTGCGCCTAGCTCGAGATCGTGGGTTGTATAGTTCTTCTCGTGGATTTTGAGCTGACGGGATGCGTAAGCAATAACCTTGTCTCGTTGCATTAAGACACAACCGAGACCAAGGTTAGAAGCATCACAGTAGAGAATGAAATTATCGTTTCCGTCGGGTAGCGTGAGAACAGGAGCATTGCAAAGCATGTATTTGAGGGTTTGAAAGGCAGACTCTTGCTTGGTTCCCCAAGCAAAAGGCTGATCCTTATGAGTAAGAGAAGTGAGTGGTACAGCAATCTTCGAGAATCCTTCGATGAATCGTCGATAATAGCCCGCCAGTCCGAGAAAGGAACGGACTTCAGTCGGGTTCTTAGGCGTAACCCAGCTCTTAACAGCTTCAATCTTCGCAGGATCGACGTGAATGCCCTGACTATTTACGATGTGACCCAGAAATTGAACCTCCCCCAGCCAAAATTCGCACTTGGAGAATTTGGCGTAGAGTTGGTTTCCCTGAAGTAACTCGAGAACCAAACGTAGATGCTGCGCGTGTTCGGATCTCGTTTTGGAATAGATCAAGACATCGTCGATAAACACGATGACGAAACGGTCAAGATACGGTTTACACACTCGATTCATCAGATCCATGAAAACGGCTGGTGCATTGGTTAGGCCAAAAGGCATGACAACGAATTCATAATGGCCGTAACGCGTGCGAAACGCTGTTTTGGGAATATCCTCCTCCTGTATACGTAGCTGATGATACCCGGAACGCAGGTCGATCTTCGAGAAACACGTAGCGCCCTGTAGTTGATCAAACAAATCGTCGATTCGAGGCAGAGGATAGCGGTTCTTGATAGTCAACTTATTCAATTCCCGGTAATCGATGCACATCCGGAACGTCCCATCCTTCTTTTTGACGAAAAGGACTGGTGCGCCCCACGGAGAGGTGCTCGGGCGAATAAAGCCTTTTTCAAGCAATTCTTGGAGTTGGGTTGAGAGTTCACGCATTTCGGACGGCGCAAGTCGGTAGGGAGCTCTGGCAACAGGATTCGCTCCGGGAATAAGGTCAATGCGAAAATCGATATCACGCTTTGGAGGCAGTCCGGGAAGATCCTCGGGAAAGACTCGAGGAAATTCTCGAACCACTGGAACGTCCTTCACTTTCTTCTTCTCTTTCTTTTCCTTCTCCGCTGCTACGACATGAGCCAAGAAAGCCCTGTACTCCTTACGGAGATACTTGCTGGCTTGTAAGCATGATATAAGTTTGAGACCCTTCGAAGTAGTATCTCCATAGACGCACAATGAATCCCCGTTGGCGAGAGAAAAACGAATCATTTTATCGAAGCACACAACTTCGGCATGGTTTTCGCGAAGAAAGTCCATGCCTACTATGACATCAAAGCTTCCTAGTTGCATTGGGATAAGATTGATTGAGAAGATGTGATTGTTGAGCTCGAGTGTGCAATCACGAATAACAGAGTTTACAGCGACGGTTCTTCCGGTAGCGACTTCAACTTCGAATGCAGAGGAGAGTCGAGAACGTTTACGACTAAGGAGTTTCTCGAATTCAAGTGACACAAAGCAATTATCGGCTCCAGTATCAAACAAACATGAAGCATAAATACCATTCACAAGGAACGTACCATTGACCACGTTGTTGTCGACTTGGGCTTGACGAACGTTGAGATTGAAAGTTCTGGCACGTGCGACCTGTTGTTGCTGCGGCTGTTGCTGCTGTGGTTGCTGCTGCGGCTGCTGGGGTTCTTGTTTCACCACCCTGTTTGGGCACATGTTGGCGAAATGGTTCGGGTCGCCACATGTGAAGCATGCTCTGGCTTTGACTGCGGGTGCCGGAGGAGCTTGTTGACCCTGTGGGGCAGCGAGTAGAGCTTGATTGGCAGGAGCTTGACGAACACGGCAGTTGGCAGTGAAGTGGCCGTAGACGTTGCAATGAGCACAGAAGCGGCATTGAATAGCAGTCGGGTGATGATAGGTGCAAGTAGGGCAGAGTGGATGTGGCCCAGTATATGCACGCTTGGCAGGCGGTGCATTGGCCACAGGCGCCGCCACTTGACGCTGTTGGGCAGGTACAGCCTGAACTGGTGCAGCAGTGATCGCACAGTTCTTGTTGGTGGAGTTGCTCTTTCTCTTGTTCCTTCTCTTGTTGCTTGATGACGTAGGTTCAGCGGTTGGTGTAGCAGTAGTGGCTTGATGCAGATGCTTGGAGGTCTTATCCCACATCCCAGCTTTGACCCATTTGTCATTTATCTCAGCGGCCAGTAGATAGGTTTCTTCGATCGTGGTAGTCTTAGCCGCTTGCACGAAATCAGCAACGCAGTCGGGCAAAGCTCGGATATACTTCTTGATGGTCATCTCAGGGGTCTTGACCTGGTCAGGACAGATAATGCTGAGCTGTTTGAAGCGAGCAGTGAGACCAGCATTGTCTCCATCCTTCTGATGTATGTGCCAAAATTCATCTTCAAGCTTTTGACGCTCGTGAGGAGGGCAGAATTCCTCCAGCATGACTGTCTTGAGCTCATCCCACGACAAACCGTAGGCTGCATCATTCCCTCTCTTGTTCCTCTCGGCCGTCCACCAGTCCAGAGCACGGGACTGAAAGACGCCGGTAGCATTCAGAGTTCGAAGGTCATCAGGGCAACCACTTTGTCGCAGAGTGACCTCGATAGAGTCAAACCAGTGGAATAGAGCAGTAGGACCTCCTTCGCCTGTGAATTCTTTCGGCCCACATGACTTGAATTGTTTGAAGCTGAAAGGTCTCGCGGTAGCTTTGGGACCCTCAGTCCTTGATTCCTCGGATGACTTGCTGGCATTCTCGCAGACATCGCTCACAGCCTTTGCTACCGCTTTCGCGACGATGGAAGCAAGGCGTCTGTCCCTCTTTTCCTGTCGAGAGAGTTGATGACGGGATCCAGACGACATTGTCTGCAATAGTCATCGCCATTGAACTCAACAAATGTATTCGAATTCTCACCTCACACGTCTAGGACTACTAAAGCTCAGTAACACGTACCATGTAAACGCATACAGTCACAAATCACATAATTGCACAAAATCACATAATTCCCAAACGTATAAGCATAATAGTAAGAAACACATATATTCCTAATCACTAAGGCAGTCAGAAAACAGAAACCTAGTATTCAGAGTTTGCGAGTGTTCGAAAGCAGTGTAACGCGAGTGATCTGCAATTGTTGTGTGTCGAGTGAGATTTGTGTTTCAGCAGAAGCAATAGTGTTGGGTCGAAACCAATAGTACCTCAAAATGTTAACAATTAACAGAAAATGCATAAAACTTTCATAAAGATTGATAAATCGAAGGTAGATTGTCTGTGGCTAAATAGACTTCGACTAACCAAAGTAGCTCGATTATTCACAAGGATCCTGCACAACGACCTCCAGGACTATGCCATTGCCTCGATTCTTGGGCGTTGGCGCAATTCCCATTGGTTTGGTCGTGCCTCTAGACCGTTGGAATACAGCGAACTTTGGTGGAGTTTTGTATAAAAGCGGGACGAGTCGTCAAGGTTAGGGTTTCACCCCTATCTTACAACTTCCGTCCTTGTTTTGATAAAAGTTGAGGAGATTATTCATCAAAATACGGATTTCACTCCTGATTTGGTATAATTCTCCTCGTTTGTAGCTAAAAACGCAAGCTAACTAGGCAACTTAGTCGAGAGTTTGCGGTTTTCACACCTATTCTCGACCTCGTTACCTATTCACAACTTGAAAATTCGAGTGTAATGCTAGAAAAGAGTGAGTGATAGTGGTGAGTTTACGCATACGCGTGAGTTGGTCTGTTGGTTCTTAACTATAGACTAGGTCTCTAAGACTTCGACCCGGACTAGGTCGAGTCTTGCCTAATTCCCTATAGTTATGGCTCTGATACCAATCTGTCACACCCCAACCGATGGCGGAATCATCGGGGCGCGGCACTGAGCGAAACAGATTGTCCAGAAGTTTCCATAACAACTATCATTACCATTCAAATTAAGTTAACATGTCCCATACCATGTCTCAAATAGTAAAACAAGTTATTACAGACAAAAACTAAACAAATATTCTGTTCCGACAACTCAGATTTAAACATAACAATTTATTCGTCGGTTTCTAGGACTCTGGTTCCTAGCTTCAATTTCATCACAGCCCGAGAAGCATATAAACAACCTAGGCACCTGTCACATACGTTAAAATAACGTCAATACATAAAATGTAAAGGTGAGCATACAAGTTTGATAATAGCATATAGAGTTCGAATTCATTTACGCATAACCAGCACGTACACATAGTGAAATGAAGCACGTTAGTTATCGACATAGATCCATCGATACCAATGACTGCGGGTTGACTGCCCGAGGCAGTTCGCAATACATGTTTACCTCTGTAATCCATGCAAGTAAAAGATCCTTAACAACTCCCGTGGAAACGGGTGCTGAGTCCAAACTATAGTACTATCGTTGCTAAGGCAGGTAGACAGCAGTCCATGTGTAAACATAACAAACAAGCATTCATAAGCCACGTATAACATGCAATAATGGTTAAGCGTTAAAATAGCTTGAGTAGTGTGATAGTTGTAGTTTGAATAGTTGTAACGTATGTAACACCCAAAAGTGCTAAAGCAAAAAGGGTTCGAGTATACTCACAGCGATATGGATTGAAGGGAGCGCTTTACAGCGAGTACGATTAGCCTGAATAGATTCGATAACGTAACGATAAGTGACGCGTAAAACAGTACCAGTGAGAGTGGGTAGGATGACTGATCGTGCGGTTCAGTTGTCCGTGAATAGGGGTCATCCGTGCGCATGACCTATCCGTACGGATGGTGATGCGTGCGGGTGGTGTTCCATCCGGACAGGTCCTCCGTGCGTGTGACTGTCCGTGCGGGTGGCAACCCGTGCGGACGAGTCTTACGTGCGGACGACTTACCCGTATGGCTAGATTGCTTGTGTAGATAAACGTCCAAGTGGATTGTTTCTTCCTAAGATGTGTTTGTGTATGATGGCTTGTGCTTTGGAGTTTTCGTTGTAGCATTTAGAAAACACCAAAGTGTTTCTACCTTTCAAGCCGGCCGCACGGAAGGCGGTCCGTGCGTGTGGTAGTCCGTGCGGACAGCCTGTGCGCGCGGGCAGAGTCAATCCGTCCGGATAGCCCGTCCGTGCGCACGGCTTGGCCATGCGGGTGGGGTTTGCTCGATTTTCATTTTAAGGCCTTAGTATCTCATGATCCGAAGAGTAATCCATTCAGAGGTCGTCTGTCCGGATTGCTCGTTCGTCGATACTCAAACCTCGCGTGGAAAGTGGGTCCCAAGGGTAGTCCGTACGGGTGGCAACCCGTGCGTATGACCTGTGCGTGCGGATGGTAATCCGTGCGCACAGCTTGTCCGTGCGGGTGGCTAGTCCGTGCGGGTAGCCTGTCCGTGCGGACAACTGCTCCGGTTGTTCCGTTCGTCTACACTTGGTTTCTGTTTGTCGTTTATCGAGACGTTCTGATTACGTGGCAACCACTTGGAGTTGTGTTCTCACCCGCGTGACTAGACCGGTTAGGAATCACCCTAACTCGGCCTGCCGGCGACTCAGAACGGTCGTCCCGGTTAACCCCGAAATCAGTTGTCTAGGGTACAACTCCAGATCTGGAACTAGGGTATTACTATTGACGAGCAAAACACTAGGACTGATCGGGTCTGTACCGGTTTTAAGGGTAAAAGAAGGAGAGAACATTAGATTTATTTCTTTCAACTCTTTTATCCTTAGAAAAGTTTAGATCTAGGTGGAATTATTGTAAAAACTTGTAGAAATCGTTTGGATCTGAAATATTCTTGGTGGAATGAGGCCATGCATGAAGTTCTTACGAACTTCATGATGACGTCACCCATGATTACCTCAAATCCGGATGATTTCATGGTTAGGATTGAAGATTCGAAAGATAGAAATGTGTAGAATCGTGTAGTGATCAAAGATGTACAAGAATTAGTGCAAGATCTTACCTGGATTGAGAGAAATCTGAGAAAAGGTGAAGAATGCGTGTGGTTCGGACGTCACTTGCCAAAAGTGGAAAAAGTGGAGAGTGACCCATGTATTTATAGGATGCCAAAAAGGGAAAGGGGTGAGCCGTGCACATGGCACGCACCCGGGTAGGCTATCCGCGCGGACTGGCCATCCGTGCGGACTGGCAATCCGTGCGGATTGGCCATCCGTGCGGATGGGCCATCCGTGCGGATGCCGCCTCCTAGGGTGAGCTCGGCGCGATGTTGATTTGGTTTCGATTTGCGAGCGATTCGATAGGGTTTCCTAAACAATTACTTTCAGTCCCCACTACTTCTTATATGGTTCGATTCGGGATTCGAGTTCGGGTTCGATAATATTCGAGTTAGACTTCGAGTTCGATTGAGTTCGCTTGATTATCACCACACAACATAAAATAAACACGCACAAGTAACACGTAAGGCACACACACACGTATAACTGACAAATAAAATACAAACTTTCGAGTTACGATTTGGTGTCGATTTGATTAGCTTGCTTGATTATCTTTATCGCATTGTTACTTCCTATCGTTCACAGTTGTAGATCGATCGAAATATGATTGGTGAGGCTTGATTATTGTAATGTACGACATTTACTCCACATAATCTAAATATAATAGAAACAATTCTACAAGTCACGTTGCGCGAATTCGGTCGTTGACTTTGACCTTGACTTTGACTTTCACTCGTGAAAACACGGGGTGTTACACGAGGCGCGAGTTTCCCTTTCTTGCCGAATCGGACTACACCCTTCCAAGGTGATACCTTTAGGAGTATGTAGTCACCAACGCCAAATTCACGGGGCTTGCGCTTTTTATCGGCGTAACTTTTCTGTCGATCCCGAGCTTTTACTAGGTTGTCTCGAATTTGGAAAATTTTGTCTGTCGTTTCTTGTAGTAGCTCCGGACCGGTTAGTTGCGAGTGACCGATCTCGTGCCACACAATAAGCGATCGACATCTTCTTCCGTATAATTCCTCGAATGGTGCCATTTGGATGCTAGAATGATAGCTGTTGTTATACGAGAATTCGACTAATGGCAGGTGTTTATCCCAATTACCACCGAAGTCTAGGACACACGAACGGAGCATGTCTTCAAGAGTACGAATCGTTCTTTCAGTCTGGCCGTCGGTCTGTGGGTGAAAAGCAGTACTTAGATTAAGCGTTGTACCGAGTGCTGTTTGAAACGTTTCCCACAATCACGAAGTAAACCGAGCATCACGATCAGAGATGATGTCACGAGGCGTCCCATGATTACAAATGATCTCGTCGGTGTAGATTCGGGCTAATCGTTCCACCTTGTAGTCTTCTCGTATAGGAAGAAAGTGAGCTGATTTAGTCAAACGGTCGACCACAACCCATATGCTGTCGTGACCTGATGACGTGGGTGGTAGCTTGGTTACGAAATCCATAGCTATGCTCTCCCACTTCCACATGGGAATTGGTGGTTGTTCGAGCAAGCCAGAGGGTCTTTGATGTTCGGCCTTGATTCTAGCACAAGTTAGGCATTTTCCGACGTAGAGAGCGATATCTCTTTTCATACCCGGCCACCAGTACTTATAACGAAGATCCTGGTACATTTTGTCAGCGCCGGGATGAACAGAATACCGGGATTTGTCGGCTTCGTCCATCAGAATTTGCCGCAAATTGGTTCGCTTGGGAATCCAAATTCGGTCTAAAAAGTGGAATATCCCATTCGATTTACTCACAAGCTGGGCTCCATCGTGGTAGATTCTTTCTTTCTTCAGGGTGCGTTCGTTAAAACACGCGTGTTGAGCGTCGCGGATGAGAGTTTCGAGGTTGTGCTGGGCTTGAACATTACGAGTGCTTAGCAGGTAGCTCCGTCTGCTAAGTGCGTCGGCAACAACGTTCGCTTTGCCTGGGTGATAACGGATCTCACAGTCGTAATCGTTGAGAAGTTCTACCCACCGGAGTTGACGCATATTAAGTTCCTTCTGATTAAAGATGTGTTGTAGGCTCCTATGATCGGTGAAGATCGTACACTTAGTACCGTACAGATAGTGTCGCCATATCTTTAACGCAAAAACAACTGCGCCTAGCTCGAGATCATGGGTTGTATAGTTCTTCTCGTGAATTTTGAGCTGACGAGATGCGTAAGCTGTGACCTTCTCCCATTGCATGAGAACACAACCAAGACCAAGGTTGGAAGCATCACAGTAGACAATGAAATCATTGTTTCCGTCGGGCAATGTGAGAACAGGAGCATTGCAAAGCATGCGCTTGAGGGTTTGAAAGGCAGTCTCTTGTTTAGTTCCCCAAACAAAAGGCTTGCCTTTATGGGTAAGAGAGGTAAGCGGTACAGCGATCTTTGAGAACCCTTCGATAAATCGTCGATAATAGCCCGCTAGTCCGAGAAAAGAGCGGACTTCAGACGGGTTCTTAGGCGTAACCCAGCTCTTGACAGCTTCAATCTTCGCAGGATCGACATGAATGCCTTAACTATTAACAATGTGACCCAGAAACTGAACTTCCTCCAACCAAAATTCACACTTTGAGAATTTGCCATAGAGTTGGTTCCCCTGGAGTAACTCGAGAACTAAACGTAGATGTTGCGCGTGTTTGGCTTTCGATTTGGAATAGATCAAGACATCGTCGATGAATACAATGACAAAACGGTCGAGATACGGTTTACATACGCGATTCATCAGATCCATGAAAACCGCTGGTGCGTTGGTTAGACCAAAAGGCATGACAACGAATTCGTAATGGCCGTAACGAGTACGAAACGCGGTCTTGTGTATATCCTCCTCTTGAATACGCAGCTGATGATAACCTGAACGTAGGTTGATCTTTGAGAAGCACGTTGCGCCTTGTAGTTGATCAAACAAATCGTCGATACGAGGTAGGGGATAGCGGTTCTTGATAGTTAACTTATTCAATTCCCGGTAGTCGATGCACATCCGGAACGACCCATCCTTCTTTTTGACGAAAAGGACTGGCGCACCCCAAGGAGAGGTGCTCGGGCGAATGAAGCCTTTCTCAAGTAATTCCTGGAGTTGGGTTGAGAGTTCGCGCATTTCGGACGGTGCGAGTCGGTAGGGAGCTTTGGCAATCGGATTGGCTCCAGGAATGAGGTCGATACGAAAGTCGATATCACGAATTGGCGATAGTCTGGGAAGATCCTCTGGAAAAACATTAGGAAATTCTCGAACCACAGGAACGTCCTTCACTTCCTTCTTCTCTTTCTTTTCCTTCTCCGCTACTACGATGTTAGCCAGGAAAGCCCTGTATTCCTTACGGAGATACTTGCTCGCTTGCACGCATGACATAAGCTTGAGCCCCTTTGAAGTAGTATCGCCATATACACACAATAAGTCACCATTTGCGAGCGAAAATCGAATCATCTTGTCGAAGCACACAACTTCCGCATGGTTTTCTCGAAGAAAGTCCATGCCAATTATGACGTCAAAACTTCCGAGTTGCACCGGAATAAGATCGATTGGAAAGATGTGATTGTTGATCTCAAGAGTACAATCACGAAGAACAGAATTGATGGCGACGGTTCTTCCGGTAGCGACTTCCACATCGAATGTCGAGGAAAGTTGGGAACGTTTACGTCTAAGGAGTTTCTCAAATTCGAATGACACAAAGCAATTATCGGCCCCGGTATCAAACAAACATGAAGCATAAATACCATTCACAAGGAACGTACCATTGACCACGTTGTTATCGGCCAGGGCTTGACGCACCTTGAGGTTGAAAGTTCTGGCGCGTGCGGCCTGTTGTTGCTGCTGCTGTTGTTGCTGCTGTGGCTGCTGTTGCGGAGGCTCTTGTTTCACAACCCTGTTTGGGCACATGTTGGCGAAATGGTTCGGGTCGCCACATGCGAAGCAGGCTCTGGCTTTGACTGCGGGTGCCGGAGGAGCTTGTTGACCCTGTGGGGCAGTGAGTAAAGCTTGATGAGCAGGTGCTTGTCGAATACGGCAGTTGGCAGTAAAGTGGCCGTATACGTTGCAATGAGCACAAAAACGGCAGACAATGGTAGTTGGGTGGTGGTAGGTGCAAGTAGGGCAGAGCGGGTGTGGTCCAGTGTATGCACGCTTTGCTGGCGGTGCATTGGCCACAGGCGCCGCTACTTGACGCTGTTGGGCAGGTACAGCTTGAATCGGTGCAGCAGTGATCGCACAGTTCTTGTTGTTGGAGCTGTTCTTTCTCTTATTCTTCCTCTTGTTGCTTGATGAGGTAGGTTCAGCAGTTGGTGCGGTAGCGGTAGCTTGATGCAGATGCTTTGAAGTCTTATCCCAGACACCAGCCTTAACCCGCTTGTCGTTGATTTCAGCGGCTAGCAGATAAGTTTCCTCGATCGTCGTAGTCTTAGCCGCTTGCACGATATCAGCAACGCAGTCAGGCAGGGCTCGGATGTACTTCTTGATCGTCATGTAGGGAGTCTTGACTTGATCGGGACAGATAATGCTGAGTTGTTTGAAACGAGCAGTGAGACCAGCATTGTCACCATTTTTTTGCTGTATGTGCCAAAATTCATCTTCTAGCTTTTGACGTTCGTGAGGAGGGCAGAATTCCTCTAGCATAACTTCCTTGAGCTCGTCCCATGACAGACCGTAGGCTGCATCATTCCCTCGCTTGTTCCTCTCGGCCGTCCCCCAGTCTAATGCACGGGACTGGAAAACGCCGGTAGCATTCAGAGTACGAAGGTCATCAGGGCAACCACTCTGTCGCAGGGACCTCCTTCGCCAATGAATTCTTTTGGCCAACCCGACTTGAATTGCTTGAAACTGAAAGGCCTTGCGGTAGCTTTGGGAGCTTCGGTTCTCGATTCCTCAGATGATTTGCTGGCATTCTCATAAACATCACTCACGGCCTTTGCCACACTCTTGGCGATGATGGAAGTAAGGCGTTTGCCTCTCTTTTCTTGACGAGAGAGTGCATGACGGGATCCAGACGACATGGTCTGCAACAGACATCGTCACAGGACTCATCACATTGTATTCGAATCTCACCTCACACGTCTACTACTCACTAAAGCTTAGGAACACGCAATGTAACACGTAACACATAGACTCGTAATCACCGACTCAAGCAAACACATAAGCACGTAGGCATGTAGAGCACAGATCCACAAAAGCACATAATCATGTAATTCCTAAGAACGTAAGCACAGAAGCAAGGAAATGCATACACCTTCAATAACTAGAGGCGGTCAGAAAACAGAATCCTAGGTCTAGAGAAAGAAGCTAGAGAGAGAAAGTGGTAAATGGTGATTCTTGGAGCGTGTACTTGTCAAACTGATCAATAAGAATCACGGTAAATTGTACATCTAGTGTGTTCGGTCACGCACGTTCACGGATTTCGCACGTCGAACGTGTCGTTACGCAATCGTTTGGAGTCAAAATAAGCACATAATCTCAAGATGCAGTCAGAATACAGAAACCTATCATTCACAGTTCGCGATCGTCCGGATATAGTGTTCGCGTTTGATACATCCAGTCGTGTAGTATAGGCATAGCATAAAGTCGTACATAAGTCAGCGATTTGTTAACGGTTGTGCGGTGGGTTGCGTGTTTTAGCAGAAGCAAGGGCGTTAGATTGAAACCAATAGTACCTCAAAACGTTAACAAATAAGCAGAAAATACATAAAATCTCCATAAAAATCGATAAAATCGAGGTAGATTGTCTGCGGATACCTAGACATTGACTAACCAAAGTGGTTCGACTATTCACACAGATCCGTTGTGCACCCTTAACCTTCAGGACTGTGCCTTTGCCTCGATTCTTGGGCATTTGGCACTCATCCCGTTAGTCGTATCGTGACTTCAGGTCGTTGGAGTCCGTCGAGACTTCGGTGAGAGTTTTGTAAAATATGCACAGAACAAGTCGTCAAGGTTAGGGTTCCACCCCTGGCTTAACAACTTCGTTCCTGTTTTGATAAAATAGAGGAGATTATTCATCAAAATGTGGGTTTCACCCCTAGTTTGGTATAATTCTCCCCCGATAGCAGTGTTGATTAAGCAATTTAGTCGGGAGTTTGTGGTTTTCACACCTGATCTCGACTTTATCGCCCATTTATTGTTGAAAATTTGAGTGCAGAAATAGTGTAGTATAAGCAAGGATAGTGAGGAATAAGTACGCACAAAATTTCTACTGGGCCTACTCGAGTCGGTCTGTTGGTTCTTAACTATAGTCTAGGTATCTAAGACTTTGACCCGGACTAGGTCGAGTTTTGCTTAATTCCCTACAGTTATGGCTCTGATACCAATCTGTCACACCCCAACCGATGGCGGAATCATCGGGGCATGGCACTGAGCGAAACAGATTGTCCAGAAGTTTCCATAACAACTATCATTACCATTCAACTCAAATTAACATGTCTCATACCATGTCTCAAATAGTAAACAAATTATTACAGATAAAATCTAGGCAAATGTTATGTTCCGACAACTCAGATTCAAACATAAATAGTTTATTTATTGGTTTCTAGGACCTCCTTTCCTAGCTTCAATTTCATCACAGCACAGAGAGCATCCTAGACCTTTCCTAGCCTCAAGTTCACAGCGTGCTAAGCATGTAAACTTCCTAAGCACCTGTCACATACGTTAAAATAAAGTCAATACATAAAATGTAAAGGTGAGCATACAAGTTTGATAATAGTATATAGAGTTCAAATTCGTTTACGCATAACCAGCACGTAGACATAGTGAAATGAAACACGTTAGTTATCGACATAGATCCATCGATACTAATGACTGCGGGTTGACTGCCCGAGGCAGTTCGCAATACATGATTACCATCGTAATCCATGCAAGTAAAAGATTCTTAACAACCCCCGTGTGAATGGGTGCTGAGTCCAAACTATAGTACTATCGTTGCTAAGGCAGGTAGACAGCATTCCATGTGTAAACATAACAAACAAGCATTCATGAGCCACGTATAACATGCATTAACGGTTAGCGTTCAAATAGTATTTGAGTAGTGTGATTGTTGTAGTTTGATTATTCGTAACGTATGTAACACCCAAAAGTGCGTAAAGCAAAAAGGGATCGAGTATACTCACAGCGATTAATGGATTGAAGGGAGCGCTTAGCGAGTACGGTTAGCCTGAATAGATTCGGTAGCATACGATAAGTGAAACGTAAAACAGGAAACAAGTGTAGGTGAGTCGGACAGCTGGTCGATCAGACGGCAGTTCGATCGGACGGCTGACCGTTCGGTTGACAGCCCATTCGGACTGCTGTCCGGTCGGTCGGTAGGCCGATCGGGTGGCTGTCCGAGTGGATTGTTTCTTCCTTTAAGAAGGATGTGTTTGTGTATGATAGCTTGACTTTTGAAGTTTTCGTTGTAGCATTTGAAAACAATAAAGTACCTTTACCTTTCAGGTCGGTCGATCGGACGGCTGTTCGATCGGCCGGGGCAGGTCAACAAGTCAAAGACTTTAAATGAAATATAAAGTATGGTGCAATGGAACAGATAGTTGATCGATCGAATAACACAACTGTTGTTCGATCGGACAACAGGGTGTCACCAGATCGGACTGCTGTTCGATCGGGTGGCACTTCTAGTGCATTGAACATGTTGAAAAATCGATTAAGTATTGAAGCATAGTATCTCATGATCCGAAGAGTAATCCGATCGGACAGTAGTTCGATCGAACAACAGTTCGTTCAATACTAGTCTTCAAAGTAAGTTGATTGTGAGGGACCATGTGTTAGCCGATCGGCTGGCCAGTCGATCGGCTGAATATCCGATCGGCTTGCTGTCCGTTCAGACAGCAGTCCGATCGGTCAGCACCCTGACCTGATCAGCCCTTGCGTCTAACACTTGGTTGTTCTGTTTGTTTGTCGTTCTATTGAGGTATTTTGACAACACGTAGAACCATAGATCCCTCGTCCTTACTTGGTTCCTCGGGTCGGACAGGAATCACCCAAATCCGGCCGGTGGACTGTTCAGAACAAAGTTTAACGTTCAACCCGAAATCGGTTAACCTCATGGATAGAATCCGGATCTTGAGCCATACCACCACCGAAGTGATTTGTAAACCAACTCAGGCTCCTTTTCTACCGGTTTGAAGTTATCGAGTGAAAAGAGTTGGAAGAAAGTTGGAAAAACCATCCTCCAGTCCTTTTCACCGTGTTTATGTTTAGATCTATGAAAGATTCGTGTTTATTTATGTGGAAATCGGCTAGATCCAAGTCATTCTTGGTGGATTGAGGCCAAAACACAAAGTTCTTCAAGAACCCATGATGACATCATCCTAGAACACTTGATTCTTGGTGATTTCACGGTCAAAAGTTCAGATTTGAAAGATAAAAAGGTGTAGGAGTGTGTATAGATCAAGAAAGTACAAGATTTAGGACGAAAACTTACCGAAATCGAGAGAAATCTGCGAAAAGGTGAGCTGAGCGTGCTGGTCGAACAGAGCTTTCCAAAAGTGGAAAAGGATGACAATGACATTGGTATTTATAGGATGACAAAAGAGGAAAGTGCTGGCCGATCGGCCAGGCAGCTCGATCGGACAGCCTGTCCGACCGGACAGCAGTCTGTTCGGCTGGCTGTTCGATCGGCTGGGAGCTGATCGGTCAGTCGCACTTTTTGAGTGTTTCGCGCGACGATTGATTTCGATTGCGAGCGGTTCGATTCGATAGGGTTTCCTTGTCAATTTACTCTCAGTCCCAACTACTTCGTAACTTGCGTAATCTATTTTCCACTATCTATCATAGTTCAACCGTGATTCGAGTTCGAGTTCGATTGCATTCGAGTTTCGATTGAGTTCGCTTGATTATCACAACACAACATAAATAAACATGCACAGGTAACACGTAAGGCACACACACACGTATAATAACAAGTAAGAATACGTAGCTCGAGTTGCGAATTGATGTCGATTCGATTAACATAGCTTGATTATTAGTTGATTAACTTTATCGCATTGTTACTTCCTATAGTTCACAGTCGTAGGTCGATTGAATAACGATTACATACGTCGATTATTGCAATTAACGACACTTACTCCACATCATATAAATAAAATAAATGAATTTCTACAAGTCAGGTTGCGTGAAATCGGTCGTTGACTTTAACTTTGACTTTGACTTGTGAAAACACGGGGTGTTACAGCCTCCCCTTGTTGAGGGAATTTCATCCCGAAATTAAGTTGTACAATGCCGTGAATCACATTTGAGAACTTTCTCTTGCTAGACTTTCTCTTGGAACAACTGTGGGTATTTGGCCTTCATGTCGCTTTCGAGTTCCCAAGTGAACTCTGCGCTTCGTTTGCCTTCCCATCGGACTTTCACAATAGGAATGCGTGAGCACCTGAGCTGCTTGGTTTGGCGATCCATGATTTCGACAGGCTTTTCCATGAAGTGTAATGTTTCGTTCACTTGTAGATCGTCGAGAGAAACATGTAAGTCATGGTTGGCTATGCACTTTCGGAGGTTTGACACGTGGAAAGTCGGGTGGATGTTACTAAGTTCCTCCGGTAGTTCGAGTCTGTAGGCGACTTTTCCGATCCTTTCCAGAATCTTAAAAGGTCCAACGTATCGAGGCGCGAGTTTCCCTTTCTTGCCGAATCGGACTACACCCTTCCAAGGTGATACCTTTAGGAGTACGTAGTCACCAACGCCAAATTCACGGGGCTTGCGCTTTTTATCGGCGTAACTTTTCTGTCGATCTCGAGCTTTTACTAGGTTGTCTCGAATTTGGAAAATTTTTCTGTCGTTTCTTGTAGTAGCTCCGGACTGGTTAGTTGCGAGTGACCGATCTCGTGCCACACAATAGGCGATCGACATCTTCTTCCGTATAATGCCTCGAATGGTGCCATTTGGATGCTAGAATGATAGCTGTTGTTATACGAGAATTCGACTAATGGCAGGTGTTTATCCCAATTACCACCGAAGTCTAGGACACACGAATGGAGCATGTCTTCAAGAGTACGAATCGTTCTTTCAGTCTGACCGTCGGTCTGTGGGTGAAAAGCAGTACTTAGATTAAGCGTTGTACCGAGTGCTGTTTGAAACGTTTCCCACAATCGCGAAGTAAACCGAGCATCATGATCAGAGATGATGTCACGAGGCGCCCCATGATTACAAATGATCTCGTCGGTGTAGATTCGGGCTAATCGTTCCACCTTGTAGTCTTCTCGTATAGGAAGAAAGTGAGCTGATTTAGTCAAACGGTCGACCACAACCCATATGCTGTCGTGACCTGATGACGTGGGTGGTAGCTTGGTTACGAAATCCATAGCTATGCTCTCCCACTTCCACATGGGAATTGGTGGTTGTTCGAGCAAGCCAGAGGGTCTTTGATGTTCGGCCTTGATTCTAGCACAAGTTAGGCATTTTCCGACGTAGAGAGCGATATCTCTTTTCATACCCGACCACCAGTACTTATAACGAAGATCCTGGTACATTTTGTCAGCGCCGGGATGAACAGAATACCGGGATTTGTGGGCTTCGTCCATCAGAATTTGCCGCAAATTGGTTCGCTTGGGAATCCAAATTCGGTCTAAAAAGTGGAATATCTCATTCGATTTGCTCACAAGCTGGGCTCCATCGTGGTAGATTCTTTCTTTCTTCAGGGTGCGTTCGTTAAAACGCGGATGAGAGTTTCGAGGTTGTGTTGGGCTTGAACATTACGAGTGCTTAGCAGGTAGCTTCGTCTGCTAAGTGCGTCGGAAACAACGTTCGCTTTGCCTGGGTGATAACGGATCTCACAGTCGTAATCGTTGAGAAGTTCTACCCACCGGCGTTGACGCATATTAAGTTCCTTCTGATTAAAGATGTGTTGTAGGCTCCTATGATCGGTGAAGATCGTACACTTAGTACCGTACAGGTAGTGTCGCCATATCTTTAACGCAAAAACAACTGCGCCTAGCTCGAGATCATGGGTTGTATAGTTCTTCTCGTGAATTTTGAGCTGACGAGATGCGTAAGCTATGACCTTGTTCCATTTCATGAGAACACAACCAAGACCAAGGTTGGAAGCATCACAGTAGACAATGAAATCATTGTTTCCGTCGGGAAATGTGAGAACAGGAGCATTACAAAGCATGCGCTTGAGGGTTTGAAAGGCAGTCTCTTGTTTAGTTCCCCAAACAAAAGGCTTGTCTTTATGTGTAAGAGAGGTAAGCGGTACAGTGATCTTTGAGAACCCTTTGATAAATCGTCGATAATAGCCCGCTAGTCCGAGAAAAGAGCGGACTTCAGACGGGTTCTTAGGCGTAACCCAGCTCTTGACAGCTTCAATCTTCGCAGGATCGACATGAATGCCTTGACTATTAACAATGTGACCCAGAAACTGAACTTCCTCCAACCAAAATTCACACTTTGAGAATTTGGCATAGAGTTGGTTCCCTTGGAGTAACTCGAGAACCAAACGTAGATTTTGCGCGTGTTCGGCTTTCGATTTAGAATAGATCAAGACATCGTCGATGAATACAATGACAAAACGGTCGAGATACGGTTTACACACGCGATTCATCAGATCCATGAAAACCGCTGGTGCGTTGGTTAGACCAAAAGGCATGACAACGAATTCGTAATGGCCGTAACGAGTACGAAACGCGGTCTTGTGTATATCCTCCTCTTGAATACGCAGCTGATGATAACCTGAACGTAGGTCGATCTTTGAGAAGCACGTTGCGCCTTGTAGTTGATCAAACAAATCGTCGATACGAGGTAGGGGATAGCGGTTCTTGATAGTTAACTTATTCAATTCCCTGTAGTCGATGCACATCCGGAACGACCCATCCTTCTTTTTGACGAAAAGGACTGGCGCGCCCCAAGGAGAGGTGCTCGGGCGAATGAAGCCTTTCTCAAGTAATTCCTGGAGTTGGGTTGAGAGTTCGCGCATTTCGGACGGTGCGAGTCGGTAGGGAGCTTTGGCAATCGGATTGGCTCTAGGAATGAGGTCGATACGAAAGTCGATATCACGAGTTGGCGGTAGTCCGGGAAGATCCTCTGGAAAAACATTAGGAAATTCTCGAACCACAGGAACGTCCTTCACTTCCTTCTTCTCTTTCTTTTCCTTCTCCGCTACTACGATGTTAGCCAGGAAAGCCCTGTATTCCTTACGGATATACTTGCTGGCTTGCACGCATGACATAAGCTTGAGCCCCTTTGAAGTAGTATCGCCATATACACACAATAAGTCACCATTTGCGAGCGAAAATCAAATCATCTTGTCGAAGCACACAACTTCCGCATGGTTTTCTCGAAGAAAGTCCATGCCTATTATGACGTCAAAACTTCCGAGTTGCATCGGAATAAGATCGATTGGAAAGATGTGATTGTTGAGCTCAAGAGTACAATCACGAAGAACAGAATTGACGGCGATGGTTCTTCCGGTAGCGACTTCCACATCGAATGTCGAGGAAAGTTGGGAACGTTTACGTCTAAGGAGTTTCTCAAATTCGAATGACACAAAGCAATTATCGGCCCCGGTATCAAACAAACATGAAGCATAAATACCATTCACAAGGAACGTACCATTGACCACGTTGTTGTCGGCCTGGGCTTGACGCACCATGAGGTTGAAAGTTCTGGCGCGTGCGGCCTGTTGTTGCTGCTGCTGTTGTTGCTGCTGTGGCTGCTTTTGCTGAGGCTCTTGTTTCACAACCCTGTTTGGGCACATGTTGGTGAAATGGTTCGGGTCGCCACATGCGAAGCAGGCTCTGGCTTTGACTGCGGGTGCCGGAGGAGCTTGTTGACCCTGTGGGGCAGTGAGTAAAGCTTGATGAGCAGGTGCTTGTCGAATACGGCAGTTGGCAGTAAAGTGGCCGTATACGTTGCAATGAGCACAAAAACGGCAGGCAATGGTAGTTGGGTGGTGGTAGGTACAAGTAGGGCAGAGCGGGTGTGGTCCAGTGTATGCACGCTTTGCTGGCGGTGCATTGGCCACAGGCGCCGCTACTTGACGCTGTTGGGCAGGTACAGCTTGAATCGGTACAGCAGTGATCGCACAGTTCTTGTTGTTGGAGCTGTTCTTTCTCTTGTTCTTCCTCTTGTTGCTTGATGAGGTAGGTTCAGCAGTTGGTGCGGTAGCGGTAGCTTGATGCAGATGCTTTGAAGTCTTATCCCAGACACCAGCCTTAACCCGCTTGTCGTTGATTTCAGCGGCTAGCAGATAAGTTTCCTCGATCGTCGTAGTCTTAGCCGCTTGCACGATATCAGCAACGCAGTCAGGCAGGGCTCGGATGTACTTCTTGATCGTCATGTCGGGAGTCTTGACTTGATCGGGACAGATAATGCTGAGTTGTTTGAAACGAGCAGTGAGACCAGCATTGTCACCATTTTTTTGCTGTATGTGCCAAAATTCATCTTCTAGCTTTTGACGTTCGTGAGGAGGGCAGAATTCCTCTAGCATAACTTCCTTGAGCTCGTCCCATGATAGACCGTAGGCCGCATCGTTCCCTCGCTTGTTCCTCTCGGCCGTCCACCAGTCTAATGCACGGGACTGGAAAACGCCGGTAGCATTCAGAGTACGGAGGTCATCAGGGAAACCACTCTGTCGCAGGGACCTCCTTCGCCAGTGAATTCTTTTGGCCAACCCGACTTGAATTGCTTGAAACTGAAAGGCCTTGCGGTAGCTTTGGGAGCTTCGGTTCTCGATTCCTCGGATGATTTGCTGGCATTCTCATAAACATCACTCACGGCCTTTGCCACACTCTTGGCGATGATGGAAGCAAGGCGTTTGTCTCTCTTTTCTTTACGAGAGAGTGCATGACGGGATCCAGACGACATGGTCTGCAACAGACATCGTCACAGGACTCATCACATTGTATTCGAATCTCACCTCACACGTCTACTACTCACTAAAGCTTAGGAACACGCAATGTAACACGTAACACATAGACTCGTAATCACCGACTCACGCAAACACATAAGCACGTAGGCATGTAGAGCACAGATCCACAAAAGCACATAATCATGTAATTCCTAAGCACGTAAGCACAGAAGCAAGGAAATGCATACACCTTCAATTACTAGAGGCGGTCAGAAAACATAATCCTAGGTCTAGAGAAAGGAGCTAGAGAGAGAAAGTGGCAAATGGTGATTCTTGGAGCGTGTACTTGTCAAACTGATCAATAAGAATCACGGTAAATTGTACATCTAGTGTGTTCAGTCACGCACGTTCACGGATTTCGCATGTCGAACGTGTCGTTACGCAATCGTTTGGAGTCAAAATAAGCACATAATCTCAAGATGCAGTCAGAATACAGAAACCTATCATTTACAGCTCGCGATCGTCCGGATATAGTGTTCGCGTTTGATACATCGAGTCGTGTAGTATAAGCGTAGCATAAAGTCGTACATAAGTCAGCGATTTGTTAACGGTTGTGCGGTGGGTTGCGTGTTTTAGCAGAAGCAAGGGTGTTAGATCGAAACCAATAGTACCTCAAAACGTTAACAAATAAGCAGAAAATACATAAAATCTCCATAAAAATCGATAAAATCGAGGGTAGATTGTCTGCGGCTACCTAGACATTGACTAACCAAAGTGGTTCGACTATTCACACAGATTTGTTGTGCACCCTTAACCTTCAGGACTGTGCCTTTGCTTCGATTCTTGGGCATTTGGCACTCATCCCGTTAGTCGTATCGTGACTTCAGGTCGTTGGAGTCCGTCGAGACTTCGGTGAGAGTTTTGTAAAATATGCACTGAACAAGTCGTCAAGGTTAGGGTTCCACCCCTGGCTTAACAACTTCGTTCCTGTTTTGATAAAATAGAGGAGATTATTCATCAAAATGTGGGTTTCACCCCTAGTTTGGTATAATTCTCCCCCGATAGCAGTGTTGATTAAGCAATTTAGTCGGGAGTTTGTGGTTTTCACACCTGATCTCGACTTTATCGCCCATTTATTGTTGAAAATTTGAGTGCAGAAATAGTGTAGTATAAGCAAGGATAGTGAGGAATAAGTACGCACAAAATTTCTACTGGGCGTACTCGAGTCGGTCTATTGGTTCTTAACTATAGTCTAGGTATCTAAGACTTTGACCCGGACTAGGTCGAGTTTTGCTTAATTCCCTATAGTTATGGCTCTGATACCAATCTGTCACACCCCAACCGATGGCGGAATCATCGGGGCATGGCACTGAGCGAAACAGATTGTCCAGAAGTTTCCATAACAACTATCATTACCATTCAATTCAAATTAACATGTCCCATACCATGTCTCAAATAGTAAACAAATTATTACAGATAAAATCTAGGCAAATATTCTGTTCCGACAACTCAGATTCAAACATAAATAGTTTATTTATTGGTTTCTAGGACCTCCTTTCCTAGCTTCAATTTCATCACAGCACAGAGAGCATCCTAGACCTTTCCTAGCCTCAAGTTCACAGCGTGCTAAGCATGTAAACTTCCTAAGCACCTGTCACATACGTTAAAATAAAGTCAATACATAAAATGTAAAGGTGAGCATACAAGTTTGATAATAGTATATAGAGTTTGAATTCGTTTACGCATAACCAGCACGTACACATAGTGAAATGAAGTACGTTAGTTATCGACATAGATCCATCGATACCAATGATTGCGGGTTGACTATCGGAGGCAGTTCGCAATACATGATTACCATCGTAATCCATGCAAGTAAAAGATCCTTAACAACCCCCGTGTGAACGGGTGCTGAGTCCAAACTATAGTACTATCGTTGCTAAGGCAGGTAGATAGCATTCCATGTGTAAACATAACAAACAAGCATTCATGAGCCACGTATAACATGCATTAACGGTTAGCGTTCAAATAGTATTTGAGTAGTGTGATTGTTGTAGTTTGATTATTCGTAACGTATGTAACACCCAAAAGTGCGTAAAGCAAAAAGGGATCGAGTATACTCACAGCGATTAATGGATTGAAGGGAGCGCTTAGCGAGTACGGTTAGCCTGAATAGATTCGGTAGCATACGATAAGTGAAACGTAAAACGGGAAACAAGTGTAGGTGAGTCGGACAGCTGGTCGATCGGACGGCAGTTCGATCGGACGGCTGACCGTTCGGTTGACAGCCCGTTCGGTCTGCTGTCCGGTCGGTCGGTAGGCCGATCGGGTGGCTGTTCGAGTGGATTGTTTCTTCCTTTAAGAAGGATGTGTTTGTGTATGATGGCTTAACTTTTGAAGTTTTCGTTGTAGCATTTGAAAACAATAAAGTACCTTTACCTTTCAGGTCGGTCGATCGGACGGCTGTTCGATCGGCCGGCAACCCAATCGGTTAGGCATTCAAATGAATTGCAATGTTTAGTCTTTGGATCGGACAGGTCAACAAGTCAAAGACTTTAAATGAAATGTAAAGTATGGTGCAATGGAACGGATAGTTGATCGATCGAATAACACAACTGCTGTTCGATCGGACAACAGGGTGTCACCAGATCGGACTGCTGTTCGATCGGGTGGCACTTCTAGTGCATTGAACATGTTGAAAAATCGATTAAGTATTGAAGCATAGTATTTCATGATCCGAAGAGTAATCCGATCGGACAGTAGTTCGATCGAACAACAGTTCGTTCAATACTAGTCTTCAAAGTAAGTTGATTGTGTGGGACCATGTGTTAGCTGATCGGCTGGCCAGTCGATCGGCTGATTATCCAATCGGCTGGCTGTCCGTTCGGACAGCAGTCCATTCGGTCAGCACCCTGATCTGATCAGCCCTTGCGTCTAACACTTGGTTGTTCTGTTTGTTTGTCGTTCTATTGAGGTATTTTAACAACGCGTAGAACCATAGATCCCTCGTCCTTACTTGGTTCCTCGGGTCGGACAGGAATCTCCCAAATCCGGCCGGTGGACTGTTCAGAACGAAGTTTAACGTTCAACCCGAAATCGGTTAACCTCGTGGATAGAATCCGGATCTTGAGCCATACCACCACCGAAGTGATTTGTAAACCAGCTCAGGCTCCTTTTCTACCGGTTTGAAGTTATCGAGTGAAAAGAGTTGGAAGAAAGTTGGAAAAATCCATCCTCCAGTCCTTTTCACCGTGTTTATGTTTAGATCTATGAAATATTCGTGTTTATTTATGTGGAAATTGGCTAGATCCAAGTCATTCTTGGTGGATTGAGGCCAAAACACAAAGTTCTTCAAGAACCCATGATGACATCATCCTAGAACACTTGATTCTTGGTGATTTCATGGTCAAAAGTTAAGATTTGAAAGATAAAAAGGTGTAGGAGTGTGTATAGATCAAGAAAGTACAAGATTTAGGACGAAACCTTGCCGGAATCGAGAGAAATCTGTGAAAAGGTGAGCTGAGCGTGCTGGTCGAACAGAGGTTTCTAAAAGTGGAAAAGGATGACAATGACAGGGGTATTTATAGGATGAAAAAAGAGGAAAGTGCTGGCCGATCGGCCAGGTAGCTCGATCGGACAGCCTGTCCGATCGGACAGCAGTCCGTTCGGCTGGCTGTTCGATCGCCTGGGAGCTTGATCGGTCAGTCGCATTTTATGATTATTTCGCACGATGATTGATTTCGATTGCGAGCGGTTCGATTCGATAGGGTTTCCTAGTCAATTTACTCTCAGTCCCAACTACTTCGTAACTTGCGTAATCTATTTTCCACTATCTATCATAGTTCAACCGTGATTCGAGTTCGAGTTCGATTGCATTCGAGTTTCGATTGAGTTCGCTTGATTATCACAACACAACATAAATAAACATGCACAGGTAACACGTAAGGCACACACACACGTATAATAACAAGTAAGAATACGTAGCTCGAGTTGCGAATTGATGTCGATTCGATTAACATAGCTTGATTATTAGTTGATTAACTTTATCGCATTGTTACTTCCTATAGTTCACAGTCGTAGGTCGATTGAATAACGATTACATACGTCGATTATTGCAATTAACGACACTTACTCCACATAATATAAATAAAATAAATGAATTTCTACAAGTCAGGTTGAGCGAAATCGGTCGTTGACTTTAACCTTGACTTTGACTTTGACTTGTGAAAACACGGGGTGTTACACCTGGTCCCAGTTGGTCCTGTCAAAGTCAGGATCCTCAGCCTCTTGAGCCATCTGCAGCTTGGTCTTGTACATAGCAATGGCGGCAGAGAGTTTGGCATCCTCCATCACCTCGTTCTTCTCATGGTCAACATTGACGTGGGCCATTACCAGTTGCTTCTTTGCCAAGTTCAGATCCTTCTCAAGGCGAGAGATAGTCTCATCTTTAGCCAAGAAGATTTTCTGGAAGTCCAACTCTTTCTCCTCAGCCTCTTCAACATAGGCATCAAAAAGCATCTGGATCTCAGCTAATTTCTGCAAAGAAAGAAGGATTCATTTCAGGATCACTTATCCTCATATGTGCAGGATAGGATTAAGGATCAGGGATCCTTACCTTATTGAAGTATTCCTCAAACTGGTGACGGATGATGGGCAGGCCTTCAAGGTTGTCAGCTTCAGAGGACTTCCTCTTCTTTCCTCCTTTGCCCTTGGAGATGACAGGCTTAGGGACTATAGCACTTGGGCTAGCAGCAATTTTCTTCTTTCCAGACCGAGGAGCCACAATGCTAAGATCACTGACACTAAAGCGGGAAGCTGACTTCGAAGATTTTCCAGCGCCTACCAATACAAAACAACATATAAGTATTCTTGTTTTATTTACATTTAAACATTTAATCATATATATAAACTTGGATACTTACTTGACATTGTGACTGAGCCGGAGGATACTTCTTGAGAATCCTTTGTGTTTGCTTGAAATGATCTTACTGCAGGATCAAGATTCCAGAAAGCAATGATCCTCTCTTTTGTTGCATGTGATGGAATAATATGAGAAACAGAGATAACTGCAAAACAAAACAAAAAAAAAGATCAGTTATCCTCACAGGAACATGGTTATCCTATGATCCTTCTATAAGGATCCTCTATCCTACCATGAGTGGCCCATTTTCTGGGGAGATCCTTCCCATCCGGGATAGAATCCCTCCTAACGAAGAAAAAACGCTTCTTCCAGTTAGTGTCATTTTTGGTGGTCTTGAGGATTGGGTGTTCTTCACCGGGTTTGTGTTTGAATAAAAAGCGGTGTGAACCATGGCTCACAAGGTTGTACAGTTCAGCAAGTTCCGACATCCCCAACTCTATGCCTTCCTGCTCAATAATTCTCTCTAGGGTATATAAAACCCTCTACATCATTGGCATTGCCTGAACATAGCACATGCCGGTGAGAGAGAAGAAGGATTCAGTAAAGGCAGGGAAAGGATAGGAATATCCTATCAGGAATGGAGTGACCGGAAAAGAAACCCAGGTTTCAGAAACAAGATCACTTTTGGTGGTAGGGTCAAAGGGCTTGAAGATGGTGTTCGCCGGAAAACAATGGCGAATCCGATCGATCTCCGGATCGGTAAAACTGCAGAGTTCCTTCGGAGTACTTTTGATAATCCCTTGGCTTTTCAAAGGACTATCTTTCTGGTGATCCTTGGCAGGGGATGATCGTAACTTCATTGTGATCTAGAGATTTCGGAGAAAGAACAGGTTAAGAAGATGAAAAGAGAAGGAGGAGAGAAAGATACCTGGTTGATCTTTGAATGAGGATTTAAAGGAAGTAACGCACAAATTTAAATGCATGCCGATCCTTATCTCTAACCTATTTATAATGATGATTCTGCAGGATTGTCACTTCAGTGACGTAAGACCAGCAACGGCTAGTTCGATCCAAACGGCTATATATCCGTTAGTCAGTTGGAGATAAGATCAAAAATATAACTCGTTAAAATTACACTTTACTCCTTATATTTTGAGGGTAATTGTTAGGGGAGGATTTTCCAATCCTAAGGATCACGGATCCTCAAGTACTGCCAGGATCACGGATTCTTAATTTTGTTTGAATTAAGGATCCTCAGAAGGTGTTGCAGGATCAGGATTCAGGATCCTCATGGTTATCCTTACACTAACGATTGTCTTTTCTATGTTTGAGTTTGTTTTGCAGGAGTATACGCCTTAGACTTGGTCTTGCCGATATTCTTGGAGAATATGCTCTCAATATTCCGCACGTGCATGGCTTAGCGAACGTTATGGAGATCGTGGGAAGCTAGCATGAATTGCGGATAGTTAGTTGTTTTAGTTATTTCTAATTTTAAAAGGGGATAACAAGCTTGAATTAGAACACTTAGCTAAATTTAGCAAACACACACTCTCGTAACAGCTCTCAATAAGCTCTCAACAGTTTACTTGGCGATTTCATACATTTTTGCACTTTTGCACTCTAGTGATCCTTGTAACAAGCTTGTTATCATCCCGAGTTGTAACAACAATTTGTTTAATTGTAGTTGGTGATCGGTAGTTTCCATCACCCGAGGTTTTTTGTGCCGAAGATCAACTCTTGATTAAGGGTTTTTTCCTCGTATAAATCCCTGTGTCAATTGTTCATAACATTTGCAAGTTATTCATACATTTGTTCATTGTTTTAAGCATCATTCCTCACAACAAATATTTGGTTGTATTATTCTAGCCTGATTTTTGACAAAACAGTATATAATTAACAATATAAATAAAATAACTATATAAAATTACTATACAATAATTACATTTGCTTTTAGCAAAAAAAATTCACACAGCAATAACAATAGAAGAAAAGTGCTAAAAAAAATTCACACATCAATAACAATCGAAGAAAAGGTAGGTGTAAAGCAAAAAAAAAAAAAAAAATTGTTTGGCTGAAGAGTCAAACTCAGAAGCCAGCTTTAATCAAGGTGTCATCAAACCAATATACCAAACTACAATTTGTTTAAAGATTTGAAAATTAATTTATATATCATGCCATGAAAACGATGGCTATTAAAAAAAAAATTTAAAACCCAATTGGCCTCCTCCACCAATTGGAGGCTGGAGCCGGCCACCTCCACCATTTGGAGGTGGGTACTATTCCCGGCCAGGAAATTGTAGTTATAGGAAAGAGTTAAATGCTTGGTTAGTTCCTGTGGTTTGTGAAAATTGCAGACTTAGTCTCAATGGTTCACTAATTACAAATTGGTCCTAATAGTTGTAATTTTTGCACTCGGGTGGTCCCTATCACTAACCTAAGTTAAATATCTCAGTTAAGTGTGTATGAAATGTCTATATTACCCCATTAAGGTTAAAAAAACCAAATACAAATAAATGGCCCCACCCCACCCTTCTTCCCCATTCCACCATCCACCACCACCATCTCATCTCCATCACTGAACACCCACCACCACACCAGTCACCGCCATTGCAGCCCTCACCGCCACCACACCATCTACTCTGGTAATTCCTATCTTTCATCGTCATCACTTCAGAGTGAGAAACAGAAACAAATTTATCTGCTCTGACAAACCCTATCTTTCATCATCGTCACTTCATCTCCTTCACATATACATACATACACCTGTACATCAAAAGAAGTAACTGATTCACTGCAAACAGTTACCGGGATTCAATAGAACACCCCAATTCACAGCCTCTGGTTTCCATTGTGGGTATCCATATCTAACCACTCTTTTGCTGGATTTTAATGTTCTTGTCCAGAAAATAAGGTCTATCTGAGATTCATCTGGTGGGGTTTTTATCTTCTTGAAAATCTTGACTTTTGTTCCAAAATTCAAGATTTCAACTTCCTGGTTCACACTCCATATGGCATATAAAAGCTGTTCTAGTTAACTCAAATTTCAAAAGGGTATCCTAAAAAAATGGAGATTGATGGGCCTATGATGAGAAAACGTATGTTTCTTGGGTTTTGGTTTGTGGGTTTTGCTTGTTGTGGCCTTGGCTGCTGAGGGCATAACTGTAAATACAACATCATTATTATTGTCATCATAATCATCATCATCAAGTAGGCCTAAATTTGTGAATATTGGAGCTTTGTTAAGGGTGATCGGGGCGTAAGCGGGGAGGGCATGCGGTGACCCTTGTCCCCGATCGGGAACACCGCCGCCATCAAAGCGGGGACCCGAATCGGGGGGTAGATCGGTGGGAACTTACCGCTTGTTTGTGCACGACATTCGAGGAACGGTCATATGCAACGGTCGGATTTAAAAAAAAAAAAAAATTCACTTTTCTAAAACATATATAAATAACCATCCCATTCACTCCATTTTTTTTATACTCAAACCACTACACCACTTTAATTTTTATACTCTCCAACTACACCACTTCACTTTATTTTTTATACTCTCCAACCACACATCCTTCACACCGAGCAATGGAGAACCAACCCCGCGAGGCGAAGAAAAAAACTAAGGGACGGGGCTCGCAACCGTCTCGTGGTGGTTCGAGCGGTGCAAGTGCTCAACCACAATCCCCTTTCGGATACACTTCACAACCCCCGTTTTTTTTCCAACAACCTTCACACCCCTCGTTTTACAACACCCAACAACCCAATTTCGGGTATTTTCAAAATTTGTTATCAATGGACGCTCCTCAATCCCCCGCCTTCGACCCATATGCTTTTCGTTCCCCACAAGTTCCATCTACACGAGGAAATGTCGAACGTCGTCCATCTATTTTAGACGACGAGGACGATGAGGTAGTGCCCGAAACTCAAAATTTGGGCGACGAGGACGAGGAAGATGAATACAATGTGGATGAAGACGCGGGCAACGAAGAAGACGACGCTCGGGAAAAAAAGGGAAAAACGAAGAGCACGAATTGGACAAAGCTCGAAGAAGAGGCGTTGGCTAAGGCGTGGGTACATTGCTCTACCAACAAAAAGAAGGGCAATCAACAAAACCGCGACAGTTTTTGGCGTAAGATTTTAGAGCATTTTAACAAAACTGTCGGTGGAAGTAACCGGACCGTTCATCAAGTACGGTCTAAATGGAACCCGATGTTGACGAAAATAAACTATTTCAACGGCCTATACCAACAAGCGGTAAAAATTATATTTTTTTTTAACATTGTATATTTTTAATTTTTTTTATACACTTTTTCAACTTATTTTTTTTAACACTTATTATTTTATTTTTATTATTTTATAATATGTAGGATCGCACACGAGGGAGCGGATGCAAGGATTTCGACGTGATGGCAGTCGCGTTAAAAGATTTTAAAGAAAAATATCCGAACGGTTTTCAACATATCGAGGCGTGGGAGGTCGTTCGAAGACACGAGAAATGGGCCCAAGTCCCATTGTTGGGTGAGGAAGGTGAAGGTTCGGCACATAAAAGAAAACCCGTTGAGGTGGACCCTTCGATACCGGATATGAACGAAGACCCCTCGCCACAAAGACCACAACGGCGAGACAAGCGTCAAGCTACATCGTCCGAGGGAAGCTCGGCCGAGTTGGCGGCACAATTCAAAGAGTACACCGCCATGAAAGAAAAGAAAACCGCGATTGAATATAAGGCGGTTGAATTGAGGATGAAAAGAGAGGAGCAGGCTCTCGAGCTCATATCGGAACAACGCAAGACGATGAAAAACTACAATTACGATCGAGATATGGAAATATTCATCAAGCCGCACGACGATGCTCCGCCAAGTATGTTGCCGTTCATCCTCGCCCAAAAACGCGACATCGCTAAGAAGTACGGGTGGCCAATCGATTTCTAAAATTATTATTTTCTAGTTTGAATGTAATTTTTATTTTCTAGTTTGAATGTAATTTTAATTTTCTAGTTTGAATGTAATTTTTTTTTTCTAGTTTTAATGTATTTTCTAGTTTTAATGTTATTTTTATTTTGTAGTTTTATTTTGTTAAATTTTATTTAATTTTTATTAATATTTTTTTATAAACATGCATAATTTCAACAAATAAAAAAAAAAAAAAAAAAAAAAAACCAAGTCACCTAAAGAGGGGAGTGCCGCCATCAAAATGGGGTGTTAGGGGAGTTTAAGAGGGGAGTTGACGTGGCACAAGAGGATTGGTTGGGTGTAAGAGAGGGGACTCACCTCTTAGGTGACTGCCCCTTACACCCTAATGATGAATTCAGTAATTGGGAGGTCTGTGAAGCCTATGGTGGTGGATTTGATAGAGAGAGAGAGAGTGAGGAGAGGAAGAAATGAGGGTGAGCCATCTTTTATTTATTTAATTGTTCAAGGGTAATATAGTCATTTTACACATAGTTAACTGAGAAATTTAACTGATGTTAGGGCTGGGGACCAACCGAGTGCATTTTTGACAACTTTTGGGACCAAACGTGTAATTAGTAAACCACTAGGACCAAATCTGAAATTTTTGAAAACCACAAGGACCAACCAAGCATTTAACTCTATAGGAAATGTATAGATTTGTTTTTACATTTTATCTTTTTAATATAGTAAAATACGTAATTAAAAGTTTACAAATTCTATAATAATTTGTATCTAGTTTTTTTTTTCTTTCTAAATATGCTTAATTTTTTATAAGTTCTATTTTTAATTTATAAAAAAATATTAATATACGCACAAAAAAACTTAAAAAGGTATTATGATCTTTTTAATAAAATATTTAGCAATGAATATTTAATTTATTTTTTTTGTATAGAAATAAAAAATATACAGTTTTGTCAAAATTTAATTTAATGAGCTTTCTTAAGACTTGTAGAAGAAGTTGATACCGCTATCAGGATTTACATATGGGTTTTAAAACTTCCTAACGGAAAATGTGTACAACGATTTTCAAACACATTTAAAGTAAAGATTCATTTGCAAAATCTTATAACAATCATTTTTAAATATACAATTACTAGGTTACAACCCCGTGTATTACAAGGGTTTAAGTTAATAAAATATTAAATTATTAAATCAGGAAAAAAAAGTAGAAACGCTGGAAAAAGAAATAGTAAATAAATGAAATATTCCTAAAGTAAATATTAATAAAGAATAATAAATAGGGGTTAGGATATAATAGGAAGTTTATTTGGCTAAGAAGGCTAGGAAGTGATCTTAGCCATCCATTTAGTTAATCAAGGGCTAAGATTAAATGAGGGAAATTGAAGGGAAGAAAAGAGGGGCGTGAGTTTGTTTAGGGGGCATTCTAGTCAATCCAAGACAATAGTTTCTCTCTCCTCCAATTCTCCCCCCATTTTTTAAACGTTAATAACTCTTTCATACGACATTATTTTTTTATAAAAATTGCACCAAAAAAACGAGCGTTTTTTATCTTTAAAACGAGTATACTATTGGTATATTTTCGAAAAAAAAATTCTAAAACCCAGTTGCGTAAAACGCAATGGAAAAAACCCAGTTGCGTAAAACGCAATAGAAAAAAAAACCTAAAAATGACATTTTTCTAAAACGTAATGCACAAAAAACACAAAGAAACGTCTTATTTGTAAAACGCAATGGCCAGAAAACACAAAGAATTGTGTTATTTCTAAAACGCAATAGCCTAAAAACACAAAAGAAAGTGTACTTTCTAAAATGCAATGAACTGAAAACACATAAAAATGTGTTTTACCTAAAACGCAATGGACTGAAAACACATAAAAATGTGTTTTACCTAAAACGCAATGGACTAAAAACACTTCAAAAATGTGTTTTTCTAAAACGCAATAGCCAGAAAACACATAAAAATGGCTTATTTCTAAAACGCAATGGCCTAAAAACACAAAAGAAAGTGTTCTTTCTAAAACGCAATGGACTGAAAACACGCAAAAAATTTGTTTTTCCATTGGGTTATAAAAAATAAATAGACAAAAAGACACTAAAATGTGTTTTTTCATTATATTATAAAACTGCGTTTTACAAATACATAACTGAAAATGTTGAAAATATTCAATAATTGGTAAAATTGCGTTTTACAAATACTTAAAATAATCAAACCCTTAAAATTGCGTTTTACAAATACTTAAAAAATCAATTTTGACCTGTACATTCATCCTCGTCATCATCTTGATGTTGAAATGTGGTCACCGTCAACATACTTTTTGCAAAAAAAAAAAAAAAAAAGAAGTTACAAAATGAAAACACAGCAAATTAGAAATTGTAAACTTACTTCAAGTGGGATATCGATTACTCCACCAAGGTCATAGCCAGCAAATTCTTTGTATTTCAGCTCTGTTTTCAAAGCTTTTTTTTTAATTACGGAGGTAATGCGGCAAGGCAAGAGGAGCTACGCCGCTTCCAGTGACGGAGGGGCTAGTGGTGGAGTGGTGGTGGTGGTGGTGTAGGGGCGAGATGAATCATAAAAGAGAAAGACGTGCTGGGTTTTTTTTCTAGGGTTTCATGATACTAATTTGTGGTTTGACTAAAATACCCTTTCTTTTTATTTTAAATTTTGCCACATGTCATAATCCTATTGCTTCCTATCATTCCTAGCCAAAATAATCTTTCTATTTGATCCTCTCCCTAATAAATAGCTAAGAATGTAAGATTAAATATTTATTTATTTATATTTAATCTAGTAGCCATCATTATCATTTATATAATATAGATCAAAATATATTAATAACCTATTAATAATTAGTTGGTAATTGTTGATGGACCATATTACCCTTATTAACTAATTGGGTTTCCTCTTGGGTGTATATATAAGGAGATTATTAGAGAGGTAAAAGGTTAGACACATAACTTAAACACATAACATCAATTTTCGTCCTCTCTCTCTCAACCGAAACTAACCCTAATTTCGGTTTCATCACCATCATCACTTTACACCCTAAGGAGGAACCAGATCAAACTGACAACTATGTCGAACTCTGTGGCTGCGTCTCTGACTGGATTCTCTACTGATGCAATCAAAGGTATGTTATTATATGTTTTCCATTATGTTTAAACAGAACTGATCAACATGTGGTATCAGAGCATATGTTGATAAATCAGTTCTGTTTTTCGTATCCATCATTCTCGGATCATAATCTGGAAAACGGAAGTTTTAAAGCCTTAAAAACCAAAACTGTATTCGGGTTACATTGAGGCTGAAATCACTGTTTTCGGAATAATATGCTTAATTTTTTGACTCGAAACCATAAAGGGGATAATGATATCCGAAATCTGTTAACAAAAGGTCTTAAAAATTAGATTTCGGATCCCAGATTATGTTTTATTTTTCTTAGGGTTCATCAACTGTTCTAAATAAAAACTCGAAAATTCCATTATTTTGGAATCTAATTTGGATTGATGGGTGTTTTTTAATGTTTTGATCTTAATTTTATCTATTAGAAATTTCGAAAACTGTTAAAAATAATAATCAGTTATTATTTCGAAATCTTTTGATAAGTATAGATCAGAAATAAAATAGAAACACTATCCCACAATCCCTTAAAAATCGAGTTTCTGTTATTATCACAAAACAGTTGTTAACAGTGGGATCGAGACTGAGGTTGCGACTCGCAACCATAACCATCACAACTCGAGACTGAGATTGCGACTCGCAACCGCACTCATCACAACTCGAGACTAAGATTGCGACTCGCAACCGCACTCATCACAACTCGAGACTAAGATTGCGACTCGCAACCACGATCATCACAACTCGAGACTAAGGTTGCGACTCGCAACCACAATCATCACAACTCGAGACTAAGATTGCGACTCGCAACCACGATCATCACAACTCGAGACTAAGGTTGCGACTCGCAACCACAATCATCACAACTCGAGACTAAGGTTGCGACTCGCAACCACAATCATCACAACTCGAGACTAAGATTGCGACTCGCAACCACGATCATCATAACTCGAGACTAAGATTGCGACTCGCAACCGCACTCATCACAACTCGAGACTGAGATTGCGACTCGCAACCATAATCATCACAACTCGAGACTGAGATTGCGACTCGAAACTAAGATTGCGACTCGAGACCTCATTTTTATGCTGTTTAATGTGACCTAACAATGTTAAGTATGCATTACAAAACCAAACTAGCTTAACTTGAATGAGCTAACAGGTTTAATGTGACCTAACAATGTTAATGTGACCGCGCTAACAGGTGGTTTGCTATTAAATACTTGGTTTTGTTTATACTTAATTAATTAATAAGGATCAAATAATGTTTTACAAAACCAAACTAGCTTAACTTGAATGAGCTTCTGATGTATTAATTCTGGCCAAAGCTGATTTAATACATCTATTTATTATTCAAGTATTATAAAAGCTATGTTAAGTATGCATTACAAACGTGAAATGTCTTAATTATGGCCAAAGCTGATTTAATTCATTTATGTTTAGCATGCTTGACAAGTGCATAACTAAAGTGATTGTCTCATTTCTGGCCAAAGCTGATTTGTCACGATTACTTTGCACACATACTTAAATGATTACACTTCTGGCCAAAGCTGATTTGTCTTTGTTTAAGTAGAATTTTACTAAGTCTATTATTTTGATGTTAGTAATAGACATATCACAATTTCTTCACATAATGATCCTTATATTAATGATCCTTAATTAATTTTATGATCATTTCGTCTGTCTTATTTTTTTAGTACCCATAATTTTCACTCACTGTAATTTACTTCTACATATATCTCATCCACTTTAATTCCTAAACCTAACATGTTTGCTTTATTTAAAGTTTCTTTTAGAATTAGCTCTTAAATTAAATCCTTGATTATTTCTTAAGACACGATAATCCTATTGCTCTCTTCTGATAAAGATTATAAAGAAGAAAATTAGAGCATGATAATTAGGACAAATCGAACATGATGTCTCTTATGCTAATCAAGAACTCTCTCACATAATGCTATCACTAAAGTTATTTCAGATTAAGTTTTTCCTAAAGCTAATCTCTTATATATGGGATAATCACTAGAACTCCTAAGATGCATGCCTTCTTTTAAAATTCTAAGCTATAAAGTTAAGTGGTACATGTGAATACATAATAATGTACAAAACCATGACCCATAAAGTTAAGGGCTTACGCATGGAAATAAGTACATTTTCCAGTACATTACGTATTAAGATTTTCACTTGTACAATTTGATGCCTTATAAATCAACTATAACACTCAAAAATACCAAAGTATAATGAGTGTGTTGATAAGCAACATATGTACAAAGAAATAAATGTTTGAAGCTGGAAAAATATGTTGTTACTCACCTTACAACTACTTAAACCTTAAAAGAGGATTGTTCTAAGGTCCATAGACAAATTACAACTGTTAATTCCATCTCTAAGGTTCTTCAAGGGAAAATCTCACTACATGATTATGTCATTAGACTAGACATAAGCAACGAGACTATCCATTATTCTAAAGAACAGTTGGATGAATTAATTAAATAGTCACTTATTAAAGATATTTAAGTCTACTAATTATAATATTCCTATTAATACATGATTAGTTGACTCTAGTTTTTAAACGTTTCCTTACCAGAAGTTAACAAATAACTAACATGAGAGTTAGTGACAAAATTAAATGTTAAGGCTATAAGAACAATAATAAGCAGTCTTCTAACAACGTTTTCGATACCGTACATATATTCTGAGTATTAATCAGAATATAGTATCATAATTAAGCAATGTTATGAAGGTTGTGAGGTTTGCATAGTCAACATAAAGTCACAATTATCTTAAACTCTCATTTTTATTTGTTCTAAATATCTGGATTGAAACATTATTAAGATAAAAACTAGATGATACCTTACACTTTCACAATTTTTGTCATCATGTAAATGAAAAATTTGACAAAAAGGAAAATGAGACTTATAAATTTCATCCATTATAACCGAAATTCATGAGAAATCATGACATGGTTAATGAGGATGATTATTTAATTAATCTCATTCTAAGTGATTTTAGATCATGACGTTAAAGCCCTAAGTATGACTTTACTTAAGGAATAAGTTTGGGTCCATCTTAAGTCATTCACTGACATTAGTGGAACTTATTCCAATTGGAATATTCAGACATAATTCATTTATCATTTAAAAGACTATCAACTTGTATCTAAAATTTTGTCGCATATGGCCCATGGTCTTAAAGAAATCTACTCATATATGTGATTAACATGATTTCTATTAAATATGTCCCTAAGTTTCTTATGATATTTGGACATTAAAGAAATCAAATAAAGTCTAACGTATATGTGATAGGTTCCCACATCACGTAGCTCATTGAAACTTATCTTGTAGCATTTATAGAGATATCATAGATCAGTGGGAGCATTAAGTGTCTTAATAATAACTTGCAATAGTTGCAAGAGGTGGGGAGTGAAAACTTTATATTACTTCAATTTACACCTCTTGTACAAGACACTGCTCCATCTTGACACTGTTCTATCATAACCTGTCTCCTTAAAATCTAAAGCTACTTTTACAAAAGTCTCATTGTTGCTTAATTGTAGGCACACTTAGCTTTCTTATCTAAACTAACATAATCCTCAACAAGAGAAACTACAATGACTAACGTCATTAATTTGTGTTTCTCTATTAGAATTTGTTGGTTGTTAAATATTGACCCTAAGCATGCTGAGTTCATAAAGTTTTCTAAGGTTAGTGGGAGCAGTCAAAGTCCTTATCATGACTTGCAAGGAATACAAGAGGCGGGGGGAAGAGTGTCATTAAATTTCACTCCAAATTTAACTCCGATTACACCTCTTGTATACCATACTGCACCAACTCTCTTACAAACTTAGAATCCTTAAAATGATAGCAACCTAAGCAAGAGCTAATCCATAAAACTGAAACTTCTAACAAAAACTTCTAACAAACCCAATAATCAACTAAGGAGGTCATCTAGGTTTAAAAGCCTACTAACTTTGATGATTACATAACCTCCCTAACTGAAGTTGAAATGGATTTTGGAAAAGTTTACTGATCATATCTCTTCTAATTAAGCCATTAGTGTCAATCAATCTTCTGAATGGAATAAAACAGTTTTCTAGTAAAACTGATTTTATGTGTTCGCATAACGTTTGGGATTAGATTGAATAACCTAAGAGTGTTCATAACTAAACCAAATCCTGATATAAACGTTAAGACACAAAGAAGCATGATTGATTGTCAAAGGTTATACTCAGGAAGAGATATATTATTAAAGAATCTTTATTACATATCTAACAAAAGATTTCTTTTAGGATCATCACTGTTCTAGTAGCTTATAATAGTTTAAAGCTACATTAGATGAACATTAAAACAATTTTCCCTAACAACTGGCTGACATATTTACATGTTCATAAAACAACCTGAAAGTTCTAAACTTAAGGTTAAAGAACAGTTTGTCTATAAGCCAATAAAATCCATGTATGGTTTAATGCAAACATTATAATGTGATGAAATCTTAACGCAATTATTTTCATCAACAACCAAGTGGATTAATGTACCTACCTCAAGATGAGTGGGAGCAACTAAGATAAACTTGTCTATATAGATGATATTCTTTTGACAAGTAGATGTTACATAAGTCAAAGCATTGTTAACACAAACTTTGATATAATAGATCTCAGAGATATCTCTTACATAATAGATATCATAACATGTTGAGATAGACCAAATGGAACATTACTTCCGTTCCATAAGTTTAACATTAAATTGGTCCTTACATATGTAACAAACAATACTGCTCTTCTTTAGAGGATAATAGGATAAATGAGATTATTTCTTACGCTTCATTAATTAGAAGTCTTATGTAAATTTAAGTCTATACTCGTTTAGATATTACTCACATTGCAACACACTAGATATGTCTAGATTAATGTGAAGCATCTAATAGAGTATTACAATATCTTTAAAAGAAACGAGAGACTATAATTTAAAGAAGAAGTGAGAACTCAAACCGGTTTATTATTACTCTAACTTTGTAATATTCAAAGATGACAAAATGTAATTTTGGGTATATCTTTATGTCAGCAGACAAAACCTATCTCATGGAGGAGTCATAATGGACTAATATCAACAACATAAGTTATAACGACATAATATATTGTTGATCACAAAGCAATATTTACTAAATGTTGTTGGAAATTTATCAGTGGACTCATAAGTTTATTAACTCCATATAATTAATATTTTGAAGACTTATTGTGATAAAGTCAGCTACCATGTCTCCTTGAACAGTAACAGTTCGAGAGGTGCTGCATTAAAATTCGATACACAATTAATTATTCGTTTATGAACGAATTGAGGAAACTAAATCTTTGTATCGAATACATTCGTGATATGCTTAAGGATCCTATAACTAAAGGTCTATTACCCATAAGTCTTATTAAGAGTGCACATAAAAGAGAAGGGTTTTAATTGATGACCATGTACAACTGCATATCGTACTATGAATGACTAACTATTAATTAATTTTCCTCATCAGTTTGATTTTGTATGTCTCTTACATATGTTCTGCCGGTGTAATGACATATAGACAACTATAAATACAAATCAAACGTTAAAGGGCTTACATATTTTGATCATAACTGTTAGGTTTTAAATTAAGGCTATAGTATGACTAATGGGGGTCCTGAGTCGCATAATGATTCAACGGCTGTATTTCTCTGCTATAGTACTTGTTTAAGGCTAAAATGAGTATTAACTTCTGATCAGACTAATCTAATACTCATGATAAATGATTATTCGGCTAAGTGGGAGAATGTAAGATTAAATATTTATTTATTTATATTTAATCTAGTAGCCATCATTATCATTTATATAATATAGATCAAAATATATTAATAACCTATTAATAATTAGTTGGTAATTGTTGATGGACCATATTACCCTTATTAACTAATTGGGTTTCCTCTTGGGTGTATATATAAGGAGATTATTAGAGAGGTAAAAGGTTAGACACATAACCTAAACACATAACATCAATTTTCGTCCTCTCTCTCTCAACCGAAACTAACCCTAATTTCAGTTTCATCACCATCATCACTTTACACCCTAAGGAGGAACCAGATCAAACTGACAACTATGTCGAACTCTGTGGCTGCGTCTCTGACTGGATTCTCTACTGATGCAATCAAAGGTATGTTATTATATGTTTTCCATTATGTTTAAACAGAACTGATCAACAAAGAAACAATAAGCGGAAATAATTTCATTTAGTTATTATCAACATTTTTTATTTTAAAATATTTACCTTAATATTCGACCCTTAAATATATATGTTAAACTAATCCATATTTTTTGTTAGATTAGGTCTCTTAAACATTCCCACAAAATCAACCCTTACCTCAAACATATTTTAATTTATAACTTATAATGATATTTATTGTTTAAACCATACCATAAATAGATTTTACGAAAGCATTTTTATATTAGATCTATAATGATGACCATTATTTCATATATAAACTAATTTTAAGCCTTTTTAATGACGGAAATTTATTTAAATTCAGTCCAGGACTGTGTAAACATGATTATCTTTTGTTATTTAAAAAAATATAAATGAACAGTTTTCATTATTGAATCCATTGGATCCATATAATACACAAGACTATAACATAATATTTAACAAAATGACAAAAAAAAAATTAAAAACCTAACTATATATACAATTTCTTAAAATAAACTAACAAACTATAAGTAAAAAACCTTAATTTAATTAATTAATGAATGATTTTTCTACTTCAATTTTTATCGATAGACAAGATATAATTTATGTTATTTAAATATCTAGGAATATGGCTTATTTTTAGGAATAGAATAACAATAAGATAATTATGATTATTTTATTTTTTATTTAATTATTTTTTTAGGTGAGAAACATAAATTAAGAGTGATTGAGAGATTGACATGTGTCCTCAATCAGATTTCTTTTATTATATGTATAGATGTTGCGTGCATTTGACAACTTGTAGTAATGTATCCACACTGAGTTTTAACTGATGCCAGCCGACATACTTTTTTTTTGAACGACATCAATCTATATGTATATATAGAAGCCAGTAAGAAACTGAAAAAACATACAACGGAACCGGAAAGAAAAATAATTACAAGATCATATTGATATCGAAATCAATCCAGTTATTCCATCCCAAAGAGACTTTTTCGCTCTATTTTTCATCCAAGTAAATGAGTCCTCCTTTATCAACTCGACGATTTTCTAAACCAGAATCATGATGTCGTTGAACTCATACTTAAATGTCTTTTTTCATTTGCATATATAACACTGAATCCACGAATCAGAGAACATGATTAAATGTTTTTTTTACGAATACAAAGAAAATAAGCATTATTTTTCCTTCATTTTCTCAACTAAAACCGGAAAACAAATCAGAAGGAAAGTTGTTTTCTACTTTAAAAAAGGATGATGGAAACCTTAACCATATTTGATTTTTCAATCATCTTGTCGAGTTGTCGACATAGTTTAGCAAAATAGTCATGCTCATTTTCAAAAAGAATGAATAAAATAATAATTAATCAAAAGTTAACAACTTAAATATTTTGAATATTCGGTTAAAGACCTTTAAAGTGACTTCCGAAAGCACAATCATATCCAATATATTTAGTTGTTCTTTTTTGTTGCCGTTGAAAAACAAGGACACGCGAAAACGCTTTTAACTCTTTTGTTCCTACCCAAAGTAATCGTAAAGATATGGGATATATTTGAAAAATCATATGCATAAATATATTTATTTATTAATTTTATTATATACATATAATATAAAGTTTTACCTTTTTTTTACTTATAAGAGTATAAACTTTTAAGTAAAATATAAAGTTTTACCTTTTTTTTACTTATAAGAGTATAAACTTTTAAGTAAAATTGATCATCTAATAATACTTCCAAGTAATTTATACACATTTTATATTTCTACATGAAATATATAAACCTTGTAATGTTTTTTATGCCAAATAGTATACATGTATGTAAACAATATAAATATATCATTTACCACAAATAATATATATTTACATTTAATAATTAATATACCTAAAATCAAATACTATAAACTTCTCTATATTAAATTGTCATCATTTCGGGATTTTGTATAATCCGTGAAAATTATTTTCAGCTAAATAGTAATACATATAATGTTGATTGAATTGTTTGATTGCAAATAATATTTAAACAAACTTTTAACAATTATGCTTTGTGACATAATATAGTTATATGTCATTAGTAACTTGTCATATGTTATGTTTTGGGCATATAGCCATATACATCTAACAAATTGTGTGTCATTAACACCGGACACTGACGCCACCTTCAGCCATCGTGTCACCATCGATAGTGGGTGATCCTGGTTTGACGCGAGCCAATTATTATATACTATATTATATACTATAAATTAGCAACTTCTTGTTGCATTGTGTGTAGTACCCCATGCTTGGGGGTGTTTTCAATTTTTTTTTTTTGATTTTTCACTTTTAATTCAAGTATTTTCATATTTTGTATTTTAACTCTTGTAATTTTTTCACTTTTAACCTAAAATTTTCCATCTTTTATAATTTAATATAACACTTTATTATTTATAACTTTGGTCCCTCATACTTTTTATCTTTCGCAAGTTTTTCGTTTTATGTTTCATTCTAAATTTTGCGAGTTAACATGTCGTAGCGTGCATGTGAGGCTCAACGTTTTTTGCTCTATTTTTTCATATTTGACAGACCCGTCGCAACGTGTCCATTTTTTCCCTTTTGACAAGTTCGCCGCAACAGGCGGGTCCTAGATCGACTAATATATACTATAAATTAGCAACTCCTTGTTGCATTGTGTGTAGTACCCCATGCTTGGGGGTGTTTTCAAATTTTTTTTTTTTGATTTTTCACTTTTAATCCAAGTATTTTCCTATTTTGTATTTTAACTCTTGTAATTTTTTCACTTTTAACCTAAAGTTTTCCATCTTTTATAATTTAATACAACACTTTATTATTCATAACTTTGGTCCCCCATACTTTTTATCTTTCGCAAGTTTTTCGTTTTACGTTTCATTCTAAATTTTGCGAGTTAACATGTCGTAGCGTGCATGTGAGGCTCAACGTTTTTTGCTCTATTTTTTCATATTTGACAGACCCGTCGCAACGTGTCCATTTTTTCCCTTTTGACAAGTTCGCCGCAACGGGCGGGTCCTAGATCGACTAAGTTATTATTTTCTACGTTTTACGTTTCTGGTTAATTTATTCGAATTAACACACTGTAACGGGTGTGTGTGGTTCAACGATTTTAAGTTTGCTTTTCGTTCAGTGTAATTTTCCCATTTTATCTATTTTATTTTTACGATGTTGAGAGTCGATGCTGTTGTGGCATTGGTGCTACTTGGCACGGTTTTACGAACGTTTTAACCTATTAAATTTTGGCAAATTGGAAATAAATAATCCCAACTCACTGCTATTGGCCAATAATAATCCCAACTCATTTAATCACCAATAATAATCCCAACTATTCACTTTCGTTTGTAAAATAGTCCCACGTTAAAAATCACTAACTGAGTTAAAAATTTGCTGATGTGGAGTGACATGTGTGCGCTGACGTGGCCAATAACTCATTTAATCACCATTAAAAATTCAAACTACTCTCTTGTCTCCTCTTTATAATTATAAATTCAAACTCTGCAAATGACATACAAACAAACACCAAATTATCAGCCTTATCAGCCTTATTTGCACACAAACCCCAAACAAAAACTGGGTTGGTCATCTTCTTTATCCTAATACCCACTGCCCTAGCACCACCACCTCCACTAGCACCACCGTAACCACCACTGCCACCGCCCTAGCACCACCACCGCACAACATTTGCAACCAAATGATGAGCTCTACCCCCAATTGTATTCACCCCAGAGTTGATCTTAGCAGCATCAGATCTAACCACAAGAGAACTCACTTTCCTCTCTGAAATTCAAATCAACAAACTTTACAAATCACAATGCAATTACCCCAAATCAAATAAACAATAAAGAATTGCAAAAATCGAAGTAATTGAAGATACCCAGAAGAGATCGGCGAGAAGAAAGGTGGAATTTCTTGGTGTCAAGCGTTGTGGACGAAGAAAGAGCTCCGATTCGTTGGAAAATCGAAGCCATTTTCTTGAAATGTTGTGAAAGATGGGTAAGGAAATGGGAATGTATTTATAGGGTGTTGAGAGCGATTTGTAAGATGGGAATGGGGCGGAGAAGTTGAGGAAGAAACAGGGGTGTTCGGTTGTTTGTTTTGGGTCGATTTGATTGAGGAGTTGGGTTGGGTATGGCAGACTTCGGTTGTGCCGCCACTTCAATAGGGCATGTTTGGTTCAAAGATTATGAAAGTGGTGGTTACGGTGGTGATGGTGGCGGTGGTGGTGCTAGGGCAGTGGTGGTTACGGTGGTGATTTGAATAAAGAAGATGAAGTTTATTTATAAATAAAAATGGTAGGCCACATCAGCAACTCATTTAATCATCAGTGCCACATGTGAAGCCACATCAACAAATTTTTAACTCAGTTAGTGATTTTTAACGTGGGACTATTTTACAAACGAAAGTGAATAGTTGGGATTATTATTGGTGATTAAATGAGTTGGGATTATTATTGGCCAATAGCAGTGAGTTGGGATTATTTATTTCCAATTTGCCTTAAATTTTTTACTAATATTTTGTTTCAGTTTACCCGTATACTTCCTTTATTTAAAAACTATTTTTTACGTGCATATTTTATGTACGGGTAGGTATAAATATGATTTGTTCTACATTCCGACGTAAATTTTTTGTATAGACGAGTCAGGTCAAATATAATATGTTTTCGTTTAAAGACACCATTTTTACGTGCATATTTTTATGTACGTTTCGGTATAAATTCAAGTTGTTTTACGTTTCGACGTAAACTTTTTTGAGAAGTGATTCAGGTCAAATATAATATGTTTTTGTGTTTATTTTATGTATGTTTCGTAAAGTTTGTTTTGAACCGAGTGGAGTCAAATTATGGTTCTTTTTCTCCCATTTTTTCGAAAGCTCTAATTAATCCCTTTCGATTACATATGCAGATTTTCCTTCATACCCGTTACGTTTTCTATGTATGAGTTGGGTCACATATAATATGTTATGATTGTTCGATGTGAATTTGATTTACTTTACGTTTGATCCAATCACAATGCTTATACAGGTTACATTGAGTTCAACTGGATACGTCGAATGTGTGTTTTCATATGATTAATGCATCATATAACGTTTGGACTAATACATTCAATGTTTACGATGTACCCGCGCCCCAACGCAGGCGGGTCTTAATCCTAGTTTAACCTAATTTTCTTACACAAATCCATTGCACTACGACTCATATAGCAAACCATACATTATTTTCTCATATATGCTTATCATTTGAGCCATTTTAGGTTGCTTTAGGTTGAAGGTAATAATATAAACTAGTCTTCAGTCGTCCACGTTGCGGGGAGGGAGGCGTAATACTGTGCTACCAACGTTGCGGAACCAAGGGCATAAAATCGTTTTAAGTAGCAACCAAACAACGACCAAAAGCGGAAAAAAACGTAAAACAAAAACACGAATTTATAACAACCAATAACTCACATGATGTAAAAAGTAGACGAAGTGAAATTTATACTGACGCGTATTAGAAAGCCGAGAAAGTAAAAAAAAAACCCGAGGGACCAAATATTACCACCAAACACCGTACTAAGTAGCAATCAAACGACGACAAAGTTGAAGAAAAAACATAGATAAAATTAATAAAAAACTAAACTCATTTAATTTTTGTATCAAAATTATTAAAAACCAAAATACAAAATTAATTAAAAAAAAACTCTAATGCTTACAATAAAATAAAAAAGTAATTAATATTCATTAGTATGATTAAAATTAATATATAAGTAACATTTTTTTTCCAATTTATGAGGGACTAAAAGTGTCGAAATAAAGAAGTCACGTGCCAAAGTCAACAAATACAAACATTACTATTACTATTGCTCATGATGTTATGAATTAATGGTATTTCAATACTTAATTTACCTTGCACAGTAAAAAAGTGAAAGTTTGTTCTATAAATAAGCCTTCACCCCTATGAAGCTCAAACACCATCAACTCTCTTCTCTCACTCTACCCATTTCTTACCACAATTTCTTTTTTTTTTCTTTCTCTTTTCTTCTACTTTCCTCAAAGATTTTCATTTTCTCTTACGTTCCCGATCAAGATGCATATTTGACATTTGAAATGTCAAGATTTTGTTAAATTTTCCCATTAGATCGGTACGATTTTTGTACAAACCTTTGCCGTTTCGATCATTTTTTATCGAGTTGAAGAAAAACAAAATTGTGCCTGGATCTACATATGATCATCTGAATCAAGTCAGATCTGAATCTTGTTTAGGTTCAGTTTTGACTTTTGATTAGATGTATACATGGGGTCTTTGTGGTAAACCTATACGACTTGTTCTTGAGTTTCAGAATACAAATATATATATGTTCCGATGCATTAAATATGCGGGACATGCATGGGAAAGCGTTGATTGATGATCAGAATGTGCTGAACATGCATGGAAAAGCATTGATTGATGATCGGATGTGTTGGAAGTGCATGGAAATGCATTGATTGATGATCAAAATATGCAAGACTTGCATGAATATGCACATATGATCAGAAGAAGCCAGTAGCGGACCCAGGAATGTTTAAGTATATTTTTAAGAGGTGCAGTTAGGCTTTTTTGCCTAAAATATACACTAATTTGTTTTTTCAAAGGGTGCAGCCGCCCACCTTGGCCAAAGATTATTATTATTCATGAGAACTGAAATGCATGAAAAGATTATTGAATTTTTTTTTTCTAGGAGATCTTTTATTCTGATGTAACATAAACTTAGATAACTGTTGAAGTGTGGAAAACAAATAAAAAAGTACGACCAAATTAGTCTTGTATTGTATTTTTTTTATTATCATTCTTCTTGTAGTTGATCAAGATTCATGTAGCACCATCATCAACTCTTCACCAACCACTCTCTCTCCACCGTAATCATCCTCCCCACCACCATTGTCACCGCTACCATCCGCCACTCGGCCACAGTCTTCTCTAATGACAACTAAAAAGGGAAGTTTCGAACTTGGACAGTCCAAATACACACATACACGCCCAAAGGAAATCTCTTATGATCATTGATTAATAACTGATGGTTTGAAGATCGTGTTACAGTATTATCACATTGATGTTTGAATTTTTTTCTCATTTTTTGATAGAATTTTAACTACACGCGTCGCGGCAGAATTGATGAATGATTATTATTGACATATGTACTGTAACGATACTGATACCGACTACCGAAAGGTTAACATAGACCATCGTGACACCCTAGGCAAATCCTACATCGATCGTGGACAGGAGAGACTCTTGGTTCATAAGACATTCCTTGCCTCTTAAATCATCAACGCATGTTAGGTTTAATGTTGGTGGATGAGAGGAGAACTCCACAGTCAAGTGTGCTCAGGTGAGAGTAGTACTAAGATGGATGACTTCCTGAGAAGTGTCCACCGGAGCTAGAATTCTGTTTCTCCACTACCTAAGTTTACTTCATACGTATGGTGACTGGTGTGTGTATATATAATTAAATATATTTTAGCCCTTTTTAACACTTTAGTCAAGTTTTAAATTTATAAAACACGATATTTTACTAACACTAAACACACATATGGGCAAGTGCACCCATTGTGAGCGTAGTATAGCGTTGGTAAGATACCGAGGTCGTCCAAGGACACAAGAGCTTTTAGTACCGGTTTATCCTCAACGTCTAATCAAATCAAAAATTTAGAAAAAGGTTTTAAGACATGAAAATAAAAACAAAAATGCTGAAAATAAAAATAAAAATAAAAATAAAAACAGATAGACAAGATGAATCACTTGGATCCGACTCGCCTTTAGTGTAACCTTTGATGTTTTCCGCACTTTTGCACTTTTTAAGAGATTATCTTAGTTATAGTAGTAGGCCCCTCTTTTGAAGGTGACGTTACCCTCAACCCAGTAGTTTGAGTCAGCAAGGATACAATCCTAAAGGGTTGGATTATTGGAAGATAATTAATTAAGTTATTAATGCGTAATGTGGTAGGCCCCTCTTTTGAAGGTGACGTTACCATCGGCTAAGTGGTTTGAGTCAGTAGGGATACAATCCCAAATAGCCGGGTTAATGTATTAATAGTAGTTTACATATGAGGTGATCAAGCTATTCGGACCCCCGCCATCCAATACCAGTGGGTATTGAAGGAGGTCCTAGTAAGCTTGACCCAGGTACTTGCAGGATCTATACACTGAACAAGGCAAGAACCTTGCCAAACCATTCCCTTAACCCCCGACCAGGTAGCCAAAATATCTCCATATAGACCGTGGAGATATGAATGATGTAAATCTTTTATTTTATATAGACAGTAAAATAACACCAAGACACCACGAACAAATGATAAGGAAGTTTCACCTTCAACATAAGAAACTAGTTATTAAAGTCATTAATACAAAACCAAATAAAAAATGCGAAAAGATTAAAAAAAACAAAAGTATTACACTAAATGTTTGTCTTCACCAAGTGATGTAAGAGACTTAGGCAAACATTGCCTTTGATTGTCAAGAACTCTTACTATCAATCTTGGATCCCGAGACTACTAAACATACTCTATGATGGATAATGGATGATGGTGGTGGATGTGGGTGTTGTGATGGTGGTGGAGTGTGGGTGAAGTGGGAGAGAGGTGGTTTGTCAAGGGATGCCTTTGAAATGAACCAAGCACCCCTATTTATAGACTGCACAGAAGCCCGAACACGGCCCCGTGTCCATCCACTTTTTCTTTCTTCATTTAATGTCATTTAATGTCGTTTGACCACGCCCGGTGTCCGTTGGGCACGGCCCCGTGTGCAGAAGCGTATCTGTACTATCAAGATTTGCTTGGATTCTGCGAATCTTAGCGTTGACCACGGCCGTGTAGAGCTGGACACGCCCCCGTGTTGGGAAATAGAAGCTTCTATGCTTTTGTCTTTTCTGCAGTCACTTGGGCATGCCCCCGTGTCCGCTGGGCACGGGGCGTGTTCAGCCTTCTGATATCTTGTTTTTGCTTGGGAAGATGCTGTCGAGGGGTCGGGCATGCCACGTTTATTCCTTTTCTTGTATTTGTGTTAGATTTAGCTGTACTTTTGTTTCTTTTGTTCATTTACGCTCATTTAACCCTGAAAATACAAAAGGAAGACAAAAGCAAATTTTTCCCAACATTAATACTAAAAAAGGGTTAGTTTTATGCCTCTTTTGATGTAATTTATATGTTGCATTTTACATACATTAAATACCCCCACACTTGAATCTTTGCTTGTCCTCAAGCAAAACTCTTTTCTTATGTGGCTTACACACCCAAATGGAATGGGTAGAAGAGAAGTTTTGGGTTTGTCTAGAGTGTCGGGATTCCAAGATCTTTATTAGGTTTTATTTTTATGTTATTTACAATCCTATTCGTTATGATTTATTTAGAACGTTACATAAGAGAAATTACTTATTTGGGTATAACATGCCTCTTTAAAATTCCATTTATATACAAGTTCACATACCTCACGGGGGGTCACTCAACACTCGGCCGAAGATGTATTTTTGTGAAACACTCGAGACCGGCATGAAACTTACTTCTACCATATGCTTGCCAAGCAATCAATCCTCTTCCTTTTTAACTATAAACCTTTGTAAATATCAAGAGGACTTTGGGGAAGGGTTAGGCTTGGGTTAAAGGTAGGTGGTTTTGGGTTAGTGGTTAGTAGAAAAAGGGCGAAAGGCGTAAAAAGCGTCGGTTTTCGTAAAACATTTTGTTTTTGTGACTTTTTATTTTAATGAAGCATTTTTCAAACAAAGTTTCTTTTGATGAACTTGTTTGTTTATTGCTAAACTTCATCATTTTTTTTATAAGGAAGTCACAAGAAAATTGAGCTTTTTACTAAAATAAAGGGTTTAAAATGAAAAAGGGTTTTGGTGGGTAAAGGGTGTTTGTTTTGGGTTTAGAAATGAAAAGGTTTAGGCTCAAAGGGGTTAACTAGTGGGATTTTGGGTTGGTGGTAAAAAAAAGAAAAATAATGGTGTTGAAATAAATGGGTTAGTCGTAATGCCTCCGTCATTTACTCACTCGGGTTTAAGTTGGTAAGGACCGGGAATGTATCGTCATGGCAAGTTCTAGAGTCGTAAGAAACCAAGCGGCCATTCACACAAGAAACGAAAGCTGAGCATTTAGTTTAAAGACGTGTATTTGTATGCTCAACTAAAGGCTCAAAACTTACTTTTTGAGGGAATGAGTTTTTAATGTGATCAAGTATATATAATCAAATTTTAACTAGATTTGTCATGCCGTTTCATAATTTCTTATGTTGGTTCTTTTTATCACAACGCTATCGGTTGTATATTTATAAAAATATAACCTTTTTAGAACTTGTTATTCCCAATTTAAACCAAGACAAGTAAAAAAAATGAAAAGTTTATGAAAAAATTTGGGGTGTTTAGAGTTTCCAATAGAGTTTTGTGTAAGACTTGTAATTAGGACTTGCAAAATTCAAGGTTTTAGCATCCCCCAATACTTAAATTACACATTGTCCTCAATGTATCCCAAAAATAAGTTTTTAGGTTGATTGAATGTGTAAAAAGGTGTGTTAAACAAAAATTTCATGTTACTGGGCATCTGGACACGGGCCCGTGTTGGATGAGCATGGCCCCGTGGTCAGATTGCCAATAACGAGAACTTACAGAAGATGGACACGGGGGCGTGTCTGGTGAACACGACCCCGTGTCTGTCAAAAGTCTGCATAAACAAGACAAACAGCAGGTCTGGGCGGTGAGCACGGGGGCGTGTCGGCTGGGCACGACCCCGTGTGGACAATCTGCAAACATGTAAAACAGGTTTTTGCTTTCGGTTCTGCTGTCCCGGCTTTAGTAGCACTATTGTTTAGTGCTCTAAGCCTCGTATGTACCTGTTTTACTAATAAATACCACACCAAACAATAACCAACATCCTAAATTACCAAAGTTTAATCATCCATGTCACAAAATAAAAAGAAAAGAAATGCAGAAAATTAAAAAGTGTCAAAGGAAATAAATTGTTCAACAAATGGCACGCAGGCCATGCAATTGTTTTTGAGATAAGGGGGTTAACCTGTTAGACCTTGGACCATGTGATGCTACCTCCGACTCCTCCCGCTCAATCCATGCTCTCGTCTTCATCATCATCATCCCCTCCATGGCCCGCCATATACTCTCGGATGTTTCCAATATCATCCTGCATGTCGGAGATATTTCTCTCTATCGCTCCAACCAGGGTGTATGTGTTGGTGGCCATGTTGTAGGTGTTCCTGGTGCACATAAGGTTTTCCTGCAATAAATCATGTAAGCTTTGAAAGTTAGGAAAACCACCTCCTTGAGAGGAGGATTGACCCGGATCACCATGGTGTTGGTAGTGGTACTGGGGAGGAGGACGGATGTGTGGAGCGTGTAGGACTAGAGCTTCTTGAGGGTTCCATGCATGCCCTTGAACCATTTGAAAACTGACTGTCCCGTCTTCCGCTTCATAGATCAAGTTCGTGGAGCGGCAAATGACCATGTCCACTTTTCCCAACTACGGTCCTTTGTGAAAGGACCTCGACATCCGCACAAAGTGTTTGAAAAGGCGGTAAATCTACCCTCCAAACAGGATAGGAGTCGGGGGAGTAGCAAGCTGGTTCAGGTGCATGTTTCAGAGTAGCAGGTATGGAACATCAAGATTGACACGGTTGTGAATGCATTGGAGAACTAGCAGATCACGCAACCCTACAACACCACCACTGTCGTGTCTCTGGCAGAGAGAGTAGCTGAGAACCCCGTGGATGTAGCGATAAAGAGGGTCTCTCAACTGTGTGCTCTTAGTTCAGCTCGGGTAATAGAGACCCTCCCCGATTTCAGCCCAAGCAGCTTGGCGTTGGTTTTTTTGTAAGCTCGAAGAGGCCGCCGGTGTTCTCTTCATCCCCAGCATCCTCTTCCGAGTACAACCCGACTATTGCCCCGAATTGTGCGAGTGAAATCGAGTACAATGTCCCTCCACAACGTAACTCTACCCCATTGTCACACCCCGATATTTCCACGTAATATCGGTGGGCCCGGTGGGGAGTATCGTGACGTAGTTGATATCATCATAGACAAATAATTACAGTTCAAGGCACAACGGAAGTCTAAAGTAAAAAAAAATATTACAAACCGAATGAAAGTAACATGAAGTATTACAACGGAATGTAAAGAGATCCACAGGCGGACCAAAAGATAAACAGAATTATTGTTCAACTAATTCTTAAACATCTAAAGCTTGCAAGACTCTTTATTCGATGCTAGGAGTAGCCAGCCCATTTCGCTTAGTACCTGCACTTAGCCTTTTTGAAAAATACGTCAGTTTACACTGGTAAATACAATTAACCGACTCTTTTGAAAAGTGTTTATAAAAAAAATTAATTTAATGCACAAGGCACAAATATCCTTTTATAACTTGGGATAATTATTCAAAAATAATCTTGTAAAAGAATTATATGTTTGTTATACGTTCAGTAGCCCGGGTTGAATACCGGGTTAAAGATTAATAGACACACCACATAATATAACCTATGGCGAGTTATTCTCGAACAGGCAGATATATCATTTTACGTACGCACCGGCAGGTGTATGCCTACACCCCATGCTTAAGTCGTGGCCATTTCAATGAATGAGCCGAGGATATCCAGGACATGGTCATTAACCCCCCAAAGGCTTAAAACAAACAAAACAGATTAAACGGGTTATCTCAATGATTTAACCTTCATATGATTAAAAATTCAATACCCGACCAAGCGTTATTTTATATACCGTACCCCAAGCCCGTATAAGGGAAAACAAGTTAAAAGTATTTACCTGAGCGAAAATATAATCTTATTCCCAACCGTAATTCAATCAAGAAAGTACAGATAGCTTTTACTGGGCTCCTAATTGAAGTACTTAGCACGAGTAATGATCCTTAGAAAACGACCTTGAGCTCCAGGAGGCTCCCAAGAGTGAGTTATGAATGAATTTTGAGAATGTGCCATGAACTAGCAAACAAGAGGTGCTTATATAGCCAAATATAATTCACAAGATCATTCCACACAAGTCTACAAATGTTTTCTGATGATCCCAGGTGTCCCCTATGCATGTAATATTGTTGGCTCAGTCCCTGAAATCGAAAACCACCATGCAATGGCGGTGTAACCTGTTGAACTTGCAGTTGTCCACTTCTGGCTGTATCTGGCAGTTCCTCGCGGCCCGCGTAGGCATAAGCCTTGGCTTACGCGGCCTGCGTCAATGGGGAGAATCGGTTTCAAGTTTCCAAATCTTGCAATTTCAGTCCCTGGTCCATTTAAACTTTATTTTACTTTCATTTATTGCATTTTGGACCCCCATAGTTAACTTTTAAGGACCTTAGGTCATAAACTAACTCCGTTAAGCTCCCGGTTAGTCGTACGATTACCCGAAAAGTCTTGTTTACTTTGAAACTCCACAAAATTAATATCCAACATTCTTGGAAGCGAAATATACAATTATTACAATGTTCTTGGGATCGTTAAATGGTCACTTAGAGGTTACTTTCAACATGTTGACACTTTTAACCCCTATGTTTCATAAGATCCTTATTTTGAGCACAAACAACTTTCTAAGTTCGATAAATTATTCGTTAAAGAACACGAACGTCGTGTGAGGTCAATCAGAGGCACAAGAATAGCATGTTGACACTTTGGATCCCTTTTATTAACATATTTACATTGTTTGACCATTTTAGTTCCTTGGAAATAATTCCTTACACGTTTAAAGTCCATGACACGTGTCTTTATTATATTGGTCGTGATTTTATGAGGTGTTACATCCTCACCCCCTTAAAAGAAATCTCAACCTCGAGATTTACTGAAATAAATGAGGCTACTTCTGTTTCATTGTGGACTCAACCTCCCACGTATATACGGGACCTCTACGGGCATCCCACTTAACCTTCACAATCGGCACGTGCTTCTTTCAAAGCTTCTTAACATGTCAATCCTCGATCGAAAAAGGTTTTTCAACAAACTTTAAGCTCTCGTCTATATGCACATCCGTATGTGACATGGCTAGCGATTCATCGGCTAGACACTTTTTCAAGTTGCGGATGTGGAACACATTATGGATTCCACTGAGCTCTTCAGGCAGATTTAGCTTGTAAGCTACAGTCCCAACACATTCGATGATCTCGAATGGTCCTATGTATCTGGGGCTCAACTTGCCCTTCTTGCTAAAACGCATTACCCCTTTCCAGGGTGATACCTTAAGTAACACTTTGTCACCTACCTCGAATTTTAGAGGTTTACGCCTTTTATCTGCGTAGCTTTTCTTCCTATCCCTGGCAGCTTTGAGATGATCACGTATCTGCACAATTTTATCTGTCGTCTCCAGGACTATATTAGGTCCTATTAGTTGGACATCTCCAACTTCCGCCCAACAAACTAGCGTTCTGCATTTCCTTCCGTACAATGCCTCAAAAGGCGCTGCTTGAATACTTGAATGATAGCTGTTATTGTACGAGAATTCAATTAATGGAAGATGGTCATCCCAAATTCCTCCTAAATCAATAACGCAAGCCCGTAACATATCCTCAAGCGTTTGAATTGTACGCTCGCTTTTCCATCCGTCTGAGGATGATAAGCAGTGCTGAAGTTTAGACGAGTGCCTAGGGATTGCTGAAAGCTTTTCCAAAAGTGAGATGTATATCTCGTATCCCTATCAGAGATGATAGACACTGGCACTCCATGAAGAGATACAATCTCATCCACGTAGAGCTGAGCTAGCTTGTCAGAGCTGTGAGTTTCCTTAATAGGTAAGAAGTGGGCTGACTTAGTCAACCTGTCGACTATAATCCAAATAGTATCATTTCCTCGCTTTGTCTTTGGTAACTTTGTGATAAAATCCATGGTTACCATTTCCTATTTCCAAGTGGGAAGTTCAGGCTGTTGCAGCAAACCTGACGACTTCTGGTGTTCGGCTTTAACTTGCGCGCATGTCAAACATTTGGCCACATAAGTGGCTATAGATTTCTTGAAACCTATTCACCAATAATTTGCCTTTAAATCCTGGTATATCTAATCACTACCAGGATGGAGAGAATACTTGGAACTATGGGCTTCTTGAAGAATCACATCCCTAAGTCCTCCATAAATTGGAACCCATATTCGTCCATTCAATCTTAGGATCCCATCCTTGCTATACGATAATTGTTTCGTAGTTATGCCCAACTTTTCATTTGGATAGTTAGCTTCTAATACAGTTTCCTTCTGTGCGGCTAACAATCTTTTATTCAAGCTGTTCTTCCATTCAATGCTCTTGGCATTGATTCTAATGGGCTTAACTCTTTCTTTCCTGATCAAGGATTGGCGACCACATTCGCCTTGCTTGGATGATATCGGATTTCACAATCATAATTGTTCAGCGTCTCCATCCATCGACGCTGTCTCATGTTCAGATCCTTCTGGTTAAACAGATGCTAAAGGCTCTTATGATCAGAATAGATCACACACTTGGTACCATATAAATAATGCCTCCAAAGTTTTAGTGCAAATACAACGGCACCCAATTCAAAATCGTGGGTGGTGTAATTCTTTTCGTGCACCTTTAATTGTCGGGAAGCATATGCAATGACCTTGCCTCTTTGCATGAGTACATAACCCATTCCAGTATGTGATGCATCGCAGTATATCGCAAATTCTTCAACTCCTTCAGGCAATGTCAAAACCGGAGCATTGCTCAACCTTTGCTTAAGAATCTCAAAGGATTCTTGTTGCTTAGGACCCCAATCAAACTTTATATTCTTTCTAGTTAATGAAGTTAGGGGTGCAGCAATCCTTGAGAAATTTTCAATAAAACGCCTATAGTATCCTGCCAAACCCAAGAAGCTGCGAAACTCTGTGGGCGTCTTCGGTTCTTGCCAATTCATGATGGCTTTAATCTTAGCGGGATCCACCTGGATACCACGCTCGCTAACCATATGTCCAAGAATTGGACTTCACGAAGCCAAACCTCACACTTTGAGAACTTGGCGTAGAGCTTCTCTTGCTGAAGAAGTTTAAGGATACATCGAAGGTGTTTTTCATGGTAAGCCTGGTTCTTTGAATAAATAAGAATGTCATCAATGAAGACGATGACAAAGTTGTGTAAGTAGGGTTTACAAACGCGATTCATGAGATCCATGAACGTTGCTGGTGCATTAGTGAGCCCGAAAGGCATCACCAAGAATTCATAGTGACCATAACGAGTTTTGAATGCAGTCTTATGCACATCTTCATCTATAACCTTCAGTTGATGGTAACTTGACCTTAAATCAATCTTGGAGAAGTAACTTGCTCCTTGAAGCTGATCGAACAGATCGTCGATCCTGGGCGATGGATATCTGTTCTTGATTGTAACCTTGTTTACCTCGTAAAATCACGACCAATATAATAAAGACACGTGTCATGGACTTTAAACGTGTAAGGAATTATTTCCAAGGGACTAAAATGGTCAAACAATGTAAATATGTTAATAAAAGGGATCCAAAGTGTCAACATGCAATTCTTGTGCCTCTGATTGACCTCACACGACATTCGTGTTCTTTAACGAATAATTTATCGAACTTAGAAAGTCGTTTGTGCTCAAAATAAGGATCTTATGAAACATAGGGGTTAAAAGTGTCAACATGTTGAAAGTAACCTCTGAGTGACCTTTTAACGATCCCAAGAACATTGTAATGATTGTATATTTCGCTTCCAAGAATGTTGGATATTAATTTTGTGGAGTTTCGAAGTAAACAAGACTTTTCGGGTGATCGTACGACTAACCGGGAGTTTAACGAAGTTAGTTTATGACCTAAGGTCCTTAAAAGTTAAATATGGGGGTCCAAAATGCAATAAATGAAAGTAAAATAAAGTTTAAATGGACCAGGGACTGAAATTGCAAGATTTGGAAACTTGAAACCGATTCTCCCCATTGACGCAGGCCGCGTAAGCCAAGGCTTATGCCTACGCGGGCCGCGAGGAACTGCCAGATACAGCCAAAAGTGGACAACTGCAAGTTCAACAGGTTACACCGCCATTGCATGGTGGTTTTCGATTTCAGGGACTGAGCCAACAGTATTACATGCATAGGGGACACCTGGGATCATCAGAAAACATTTGTAGACTTGTGTGGAATGATCTTGTGAATTATATTTGGCTATATAAGCACCTCTTGTTTGCTAGTTCATGGCACATTCTCAAAATTCATTCATAACTCACTCTTGGGAGCCTCCTGGAGCTCAAGGTCGTTTTCTAAGGATCATTACTCGTGCTAAGTACTTCAATTAGGAGCCCAGTAAAAGCTATCTGTACTTTCTTGATTGAATTACGGTTGGGAATAAGATTATATTTTCGCTCAGGTAAATACTTTTAACTTGTTTTCCCTTATACGGGCTTGGGGTAAGGTATATAAAATACCGCTTGGTCGAGTATTGAATTTTTAATCATATGAAGGTTAAATCATTGAGATAACCCGTTTAATCTGTTTTGTTTGTTTTAAGCCTTTGGGGGGTTAATGACCATGTCCTGGATATCCTCGGCTCATTCATTGAAATGGCCACGACTTAAGCACGGGGTGTAGGCATACACCTGCCGGTGCATATGTAAAATGATATACCTGCTTGTTCGAGAATAACTCGCCGTAGGTTATATTATGTGGTGTGTCTATTAATCTTTAACCCGGTATTCAACCCGAGCTACTAAATGTATAACAAACATATAATTCTTTTACAAGATTATTTTTAAATAATTATCCCAAGTTATAAAAGAATATTTGTGCCTTGTGCATTAAATCATTTTTTTATAAACACTTTTCAAAAGAGTCGATTAATTGTATTTAGCAGTGTAAACTGACGTATTTTTCAAGAAGCCAAAGTGCAGGTACTAAGCGAAATGGGCTGGCTACTCCTAGCATCGAATAAAGAGTCTTGCAAGCTTTAGATGTTTAAGAATCTGTTGAACAATAATTATGTTTATCTTTTGGTCCGCCTGTGGATCTCTTTACATTCCATTGTAATACTTTATGTAACTTTCATTCGGTTTATAATATTTTTTTTACTTTAGACTTCCGTTGTGCCTTGAACTGTGATTATTTGTCTATGATGATATCAACTACGTCACGATACTCCCCACCGGGCCCACCGGTAATACGTGGAAATATCGGGGTGTGACACCCATCATTGTCAAACGGATCTGCTCTTGGCTTAAGGACAAACGTGCTGTAAAATTCCATGTTGTATTCATGCACGGAGTGAAGCCGAGTGCAAAGAGCCACTCATAGTGGGTCGGTGACAATGTTGTTGAAGCGGTCTATTTGGTTCACTGCCTCAAGAGTGTCCATGCACACTTGTCGGGGGTTTTCCTCGGGCCTAGTTCTTAACACATCATACCGCGCCTAAGCAGCCAACTCACTTGCGTTGAACCTGGTAAATTTCTTGGCCATCTGAAAGAAAACACACCAAACAATTAGTACGAAACAGTGAAATTTTCGAAGAAAACCGAAAATAGCCGGCTGAACACGACCCCGTGTTCAGCGGATATGCCCCATGTTCGGCTGAATTTGGTTAGACACGACCCCGTGCTCGCGGAGCACGACCTCGTGTCCAAGCGTCTGTTTCTCCAAATTCCCAATTTTCGACCCGGTCCCGAAAACTTGAAAATTTTTGTTCCAGTAGAGGCGGTTTTCCCCGAAAATGAAACCCCAAGTGTCGTTTTTCCCTAAACAAACCGTTTACCCTTTCAATTTCATCTTTTTCGGTTCAAAAACAAGGTTTGGGGTTTTTGTGAGAAATCGGGCAAATCTACAAACAATACAAGTTGATTTACTTCCTATAACATGTATCTACTCTAATGCTAACAGATTTATGCAAAAAATTGAGGTTCGATCCGGTTCAAGTTGAAGAACCCTAGATTTTTGCCCAAATTTTGATGTTAAACTACATGCAAGAACTTAATCTAACTAATTATAAGGATAGAATCATACCTTGACGTTGTTTGAAGAAGGGGAAACGTCGAAATCTGCAGGAATTTTCGCCGGAACTAGAGAGTTTTTGGGGAAACGGGGCGTGTGGAATGAAGAAACTGATTGAAAAAGGGGGGGTTTTATCCCGACAGTTGCGCGGACATGGCCCCGTGTTCGCTGAACACGGCCCCGTGGGCGGGCAAAATTAAATTATTTTTTTAGTTCTCGTGTGAGTGCCTTGTTTCCCAAAACTTGGTTTTAGAAATCTTACCGATTTAGATGTTTTCCCGACATTCATAACTTACAAGGTACGATGTTGATGCTTTCATTCTTCGACCGTTTGAAGCAAGATTTCTTCCTATTCATCCATAATAAATCCTTGATAAAGCTTTAGCCGTTGGCCATTGACTTTGAATGGAATTCCATTCCGAGATTTAATTTCGACTGCACCGTGTGGGAAAATATGGGTGATGGAAAAGGTCCTGACCACCTAGACTTTAATTTACCAGGAAATAATCGAAGTCATAAATTAAACAATAGAACCTGATCTCCTAATCGAAATTCCTTCGGTTTAATGTGTTTATCATGCAAATTTTTCATTCTTTCCTTATAAATTTTGGAGTTAGAGTATGCATAATTCCTTAATTCGTCTAATTCATTTAATTGGCAAAATCGATTTTTACCGGCAATTTCTAAGTCTAAGTTTACATTTTTAATTGCCCAGTAGGCCTTGTGTGCTATTTCTACTGGCAAATGACAACTTTTCCCATAGACGAGCTTATATGGGGTTGTACCTATTGTTGTTTTGTACGCTGTTCGAAAAGCCCATAAAGCATCGTCTAATTTATCGTCCCATTCTTTTTTATTCAACCCTACGGTTTTTTCAAGTATTCTTTTTAAACCTCTATTAGTCATATCGGCTTGTCCATTTGTTTGAGGGTAATATGCCGTTGAGACCCGGTGATAGACCCCTTACCTTGTTAAGATTTTTTCAAATTGATGGTTACAAAAATGGGTACCTCTATCACTTATTAAAGCTTTTGGTGTTCCAAAACGAGAGAATAATCCTTTCAGAAATCTTACCACGACTCTTCCATAGTTGGTTGGAAGTGCCTCGGCCTCGGCCCATTTAGACAAGTAATCTACTGCCACAAGTATATATTTGTTTCCTTTTGACGATGGGAAAGGTCCCATAAAGTCGAGTCCCCACACATCAAAAATTTCACAAACAAGAATGCCATTTTGTGGCATTTCGTTTTTGGAAGAAATATTACCTGATCTTTGGCAAGCGTCACATGTCATGACAAGACTTTGGGCGTCTTTGTAAATGGTTGGCCAATAAAATCCTGAATCAAATACCTTTCGTGCGATACTGGCAGCACCATGATGTCCTCCGTATGGACCTTCATGACAATGGCGTAGAATTCTCCTTGCTTCACTACCATGTACGCATCGACGGATGAGTTGGTCGGCACACATGTTGAAAAGATAAGGATCTTCTCAAAAGTAGTGCTTTACATCGGCAAAGAATTTCTTTCTTTGATGATGTGGCCATCCTTTTGTGACTATATCGCTAGCTAGGTAGTTAGCATAGTCGGTGTACCATGGCTCTTCTCAGTATTCCACCATTTCCAGGGACTCCGTTGGGAATTTTCATTGATTTGCTCGTCCCTGGTTGCCTCCAAAGCTGGATCTTCCAAGCACGAAAGATGATCTGCTGTGGTGTTTTCTACTCCTCTTTTGTCTTTTATTTCAATGTCAAATTCTTGGAGGAGTAGAATCCACCGAATCAAACGTGGTTTAGCATCACGTTTCTTGAAAAGATACCGAATGGCTGCATGATCTGTATAGACTATCGTTTTAGAAAGAACAAGATAAGAACGAAATTTATCAAAAGCAAATACCACGGCTAGTAATTCCTTTTCTGTTGTTGTATAATTTTCTTGTGCATCATTAAGTGTTTTACTAGCGTAATAAATTGGGTGAAAATGTTTATCTTTTCTTGGTCCCAAGACGGCTCCAACTGGAAAGTCACTTGCATCACACATGATTTCGAAAGGTAAATTCCAATCAGGCACTATCATGATAGGTGCATTGACTAGCATTTCTTTTAATGTTAGAAATGCTTGGTTGCAATCCTTGTCAAAGATGAAAGGGGCATCTTTTTCAAGTAATTTTGTTAGAGGCCTTAAGATTTTGGAAAAGTCTTTGATAAATCGTCTATAAAATCTGGCATGCCCTAGGAAACTTCTGATAGACGGAGGATGGGGGTGGTAATCGAGAAATAGTATCTATTTTTGCTCGATCTACCTCCATTCTTTCGCTTGAGATTTTGTGGCCGAGTACTATTCCCTTCGTTACCATGAAATGACATTTTTCCCAGTTAAGGGCGAGGATAGTTTCCTCACATCGGGATAGCATTCGTTCAAGGTTATCGAGGTATTGGTCGTATGAATCTCCAAAGATAAAAAAGTCGTCCATGAAGTATTCCATTGTCTTTTCTATCATGTCATGGAAGATGGCCACCATGCAACGTTGAAAGGTTGCGGGGGCATTACATAGACCAAAAGGCATGCGTCGATAAGCAAAAGTTCCATAGGGACATATGAATGTTGTCTTTTCTTGGTCTTCGGGTGCTATCGGAATTTGAATGTAACCTGAAAAACCATCTAAGAAACAATAAAATTTGTGACCGGATAATCTTTCTAGCATTTGATCAATAAAGGGTAAAGGAAAGTGATCTTTCCTTGCTGCCTCATTTAATCGACGATAATCTATACATACCCTCTGTGACGGTTATTGTTGGTATTAATTCATTTTTTTCATTAGTTACTACCGTCATACCTCCTTTCTTTGGAACTACTTGGACGGGACTTACCCAAGGACTATCGGAAATTGGGTAAATGAGTCCGGCGTCAAGTCATTTGCTGACTTCGTTTTTAACCACTTCTTGGACATTTGGATTTACTCTACGTTGTGGTTGTATTACTGATTTATAGTCATCATTCATTAAAATTTTGTGCGTGCACATGGAAGGACTTATTCCTATAATATCTACAAGCTTCCAAGCGATCGCATTTTTGTGTTTTTTCAAAAGTGTAATTAATTTTTCTTTTTCTACACTAGTTAATTTTGATGAAATAATTACAGGTGATTTACCATCTTTGTCTAGAAAAAGCATATTCCAAACCTTTTGGAAGTTCTTTGAGCTCAAGAGGTGGATATTTAGGAGATTCCTTATTTGGTTGCTCATTTCAATCAAGAACCACAAAGGTTTGTTCTATGGCGACCTCTTCTTCAACAAAGTGGTCAATTTCTTCTCTTGTATCGGGTGGTTCATCCTCATCTTCAATTAGGGGGTCATTATTGCCGAATGGATATTTCATTGAACGCTCAAGATCGACACTCTTTTTAAATACCCCTAATTGAATAGATAAGTTGTTGTACTTCCGGTTTTTCAAGGCTTCGTGGGTTTTTACAAAAGGTCGTCCCAACACTAGAGGAGCGTCATCAAGGATGACAAAGTCGGTTGGGATTACCATTTGATTTGTTTGGACCAAGACATCCTCAACTACCCCTATTGATTTTTTTACTTTCCGATTAGATAAAAAAAATGGGTATTTGAATTGGAGAAAAATCACCAATACTTAATTTTTTGAAAATGTAGTTTGGCATTATATTAACACAAAGATCTTTATCAATTGTAATATTACTAATAAAGGAATTTTGAAAAAAACATGGAACCGGTGTAATGTTAATTTCAAATGGATCTTCTTTTATTAGTGTAGTTTGATCATTTGTTAACTTAATTCTTACCGTTTCGTCAATTTTAGTCTTAATGTTTAACTCTTTTAAAAACTTAGCATAAGTGGGTACTAAACAATGATTTTCGAAAGAAGGTGACAAGAGATTAATTTCTTCAAAATTAGACTCTTCTTGAATTTTAACGTTGTCGGACTCACATTTTTCGTTGTTTAGCTCATGTGTCGGCTTTTCACTTATTTGTTCTTCCATTTTTACACTTTCAACTATCTCTTCTTTATTACAAGTTAATTCTTCCCTTGCACGGGACTCCTCTTCCCTTGCACGGGATTCTTTTATCCAGTGCTCGATAGTTTTAATGTGTTCTATTATCTTATTGGCTATGTGGGTGATAGAGTAAGGATCTGGATCCTCAAAGCTTGAATCCGGATGTTCGATCCTTAGTTCCTCATAATACTCATATGAAGTAGATGGTTCACACCATTGTTCCTCATTATAAGCATATGATGGATAAGGGTCATAACTTTGTTCTTCATAATACTCATACGAGGTGGGTTGTTTACGCCATGGTTCCTCATAATAAGCAATATCTTGGTTCCTCAAAGCATGAGTATGGAGGCTCATACCTTGGTTCATCAAAATATGAGTATGAGGGAGAAGGTTCATACCTTGGGTCTTTATAGGATGTGTATGAAGTGGACGGCTCGTACCTGGGCTCCTCATAGTAGGGGTATGAAGTGGATGGTTGAAATAAGTCACAATATTGTACCGAGTGAGGGTTACCACAAATGGTGCAATAGTCTTCCCTATAATCATCCTCCTCATAGGTGTAGTTGTAATCTCCTGAGTATTGATCCATAAGGATCACTCAGCAGACCACAACAGATTCTCGAGACCAGAAAACAAAAATAAAAACGGAAACAAAGGCTGGACACGGCCCCGTGTTCAGTGAGCGCGGCCCGTGTTGAGGTTCTGTATCTGGGCGTTTTAATAAAAGTGATTGGTTTTGTGCAGCACGGGGGCGTGTTCAGCAAACACGACCCCGTGTTCAGACTTTGTATCTGGGAGTTTTTAAAAAAAATGTGCAGCACGGCCCCGTGTTCAGCCTACTGTAAATGCAAAAACTAACTAAAATGCAGAAAAATGCGCGCGTTTTAAAAAGGTTTTGAGAAATTGATTAGGTCGTCGATTTTAAGCTTTCTTAAAATCCTTGTGTCCCTGGCAGCGGTGCCAAAAACTTGATATGTGTCGGTGTGTATATATATTTAAGTATATTTTTAGCCCTTTTTAACACATTAGTCAAGTTTTAAACTTATAAAACACGATATTTTACTAACACTTAACACACATATGGGCAAGTGCACTCATCATGAGCGTAGCATAGCGTTGGTAAGATACCGAGGTCGACTAAGGACACAAGAGCTTTTAGTACCGGTTTAACCTCAACGTCTAATCAAATCAAAAATTTAGAAAAAGGTTTAAGACATGAAAATAAAAACAAAAATATTGAAAATAAAAATAAAAATAAAAACAGATAAACAAGATGAATCACTTGGATCCGACTCGCCTTTAGCGTAACCTTTGACGTTTTCCGCACTTTTGCACTTTTTAAGAGATTATCTTAGTTATAGTAGTAGGCCCCACTTTTGAAGGTGACGTTACCCTCAACCCAGTAGTTTGAGTCAGCAAGGATACAATCCTAAAGTGTTGGATTATTAGAAGATAATTAATTAAGTTATTAATGCGTAATGTGGTAGGCCCCTCTTTTGAAGGTGACGTTACCCTCGGCTAAGTGGTTTGAGTCAGCAGGGATACAATCCCAATTAGCCGGGTTAATGTATTAATAGTAGTTTACAAATGAGGGGATCAAGCTATTCGCACTGTAACAGCCGTCTAATTTCTACTTGGATTTAATAGAATATGCATAATTTTATATAAATAGTAATTTAATTCTTCATAAGTACAAAAAAACAACATATAAAGTGATCATATACTAGTCCACTACCGACTAGTAAAAATATTCAAAACATGATTAGTGAAATTGTTTACAACATAAACATTGTCTAAAACATGGTCAATCTATTGCGGAAGCTTCAAAAGTGAGTGTTCGGTTCGTCATAACATGCTTGATCGCCATCCGAAAAGTCGCCATCATAACCTAAAGTCAAAACCACTTAAAAGGTTAGTTTTGACATTGATGTAGAGTGTTTAAACAAGTTCCAGCTCCGAATTATTAAAAATAAATTAAAATTTCAGAAATGGTCATGTCGCGTGTCGCGCCAGGTCTTGTTCATTCTTTCACGTGTCGCGACGCCTCTCGCGTGTCGCGCCGGGTCTAAGTGGCCCTGTCGCGTGGCGCGTGGAAGACGATTTTCCAGCAGGTGCAGGTTTATGACCTGTATTTCCTGCCAGCTCCGGAAATTTCAAATTTCAACTTCAAATGTCCGTAACTTTTGATCCGTAAGTCTGTTTTAAGTGATTCTTTTTCCTATACGTCTGTAAATTCATTACCGACGTGCCTGATATATGCAAAATGCAACATATAAATTACATCAATTGTGGCATAAAACTAACCATCTTTTAGTACTAATGTTGGAAAAAGTGTGCTTTTGTGTTCCTTTTGTATTTTCAGGATTAAATGAGCTCAAATTAACAAAAGAAGCAAAAAGACAGCAAAATCTAACATAAATACAAAAAAAGGAACAAACGTGACATGCTCGACCCCACGACAGCATCTTCCTAAGCAAAACAAAAAGACAGAAGACTGAACACGCCCTGTGCTCAGCCAGCACGGGAGCGTGCCCAAGTGTCAGCAGAAAAGACAGTGGTAGAAGCTTCCATTGCCCACCACGGGGCCGTGCTCAGAGGGCATGGGGCCGTGGTCAACTATAAGATTCACAGAATCCTGGCAAATCTTCATAGTACATATATGCTTCTGCACACGGGGTCATGCTCAGCGGACACGGGGGCGTGGTCAACTAATACAGACAAGCTGCATTAAATGAAGAAATAGAAGGATGTGGACACGGGGCCGTGCCCGACCTTCTGTTCAGCCTATAAATAGGAGTGCTTGGCTCAAGCTCAAACTATCCCTTGGCACACCACCTCTCTCACACTTCACCCACCACCCACCACCACCATAACACCATCATCCACCACCATCATCCATTGTCCATCATAGAGTGTGTGAGTCGTCTCGGGATCCAAGATTGATCGTAAGAGTTCTTGACAATCAAGGCCATGTTTGCCTAAGTCTCTTACATCACTTGGTGAAGACAAAGTGTCTAGTGTAATACTTTTTATTTTTAATCTTTTCGCACTTTTTACTTGGTTTTGTATTAATGACTTTAATAACTAGTTTCTTATGTTGAAGGTGATTTTTCCTTATCGTTTGTCCGTCGTGTCTTGGCATTATTTTACTGTCTATATAAAATAAAAGATTTTCACCATTCATATCTCCACGGTCTATATGGAGGTATGTTGGCTACCTGGTCGGGGGTTAAGGGAACGGTTTGGTAAAGGTCTTGCCTTGTTCAGTGTATAGATCCTGCAAGGACCTGTGTCAAATTTAGTAGGACCTCCTTCAATACTTAACAGTATTGGATGGCGGGGGTCCAAACTCTTTGATCCCCTCATATGTAAGCTACTATTAATACTATAACCCGGCTATTTAGGACTGTATCCCTGCTGACTCTGACTACTTAGCCGAGGGTAACGTCACCTTCAAAAGAGGGGCCTACCATAATTTGCATTAATAACTTAATTAATTATCTTTCAATAATCCAACCCTTTAGGATTGTATCCTTGCTGACTCAAACTACTGGGTTGAGGGTAACGCCACCTTCAAAAGAGGGGCCTACTACAATAACTAAGATAATCTCTTAAAAAGAGCAAAAGTGCGGAAATAATCAAAGGTTACACTATACACGATTCGAAACCAAGTGATTCATCTTGTCTATCTGTTTTTATTTTTATTTTTATTTTCAGCATTTTAGTTAGTTTTTATTTTTCTAGTTTAAAACCTTTTTTCTAACTTTTTGATTTGATTAGACGTTGAGGATAAACCGGTACTAAAAGCTCTTGTGTCCTTGGACGACCTCGGTATCTTACCAACACTATACTACGCTCACGATGGGTGCACTTGCCCATATGTGTGTTTAGTGTTAGTAAATATCGTGTTTTATAAATTTAAAACTTGGCTAAAAAAGTGTAAAAGGGCTTAAAATATACTTAAACTTATATATACACTTCACACGCATCAGTGCCTATCACAATTACCATTCCGAAAATTTGATTTACGGACCGATCAACCAAAAATCACTAAACCATTGTTCGACCCATTATATTTTCACTCATTTTGCTACCGTTTTAATAGTAAACATAAGGCGCCTCATACCCAACATTCGGGCCTTATTATCACCGGCATTTCATTACCAATCTCATGGCTTCATGCTCTTGTGATCGTTACCGCCAATGCTAACTGTTAAAACACTAACACTACAAAATACACCATTATTTGACCCGTTTGGCTCATCTATGGAATCCTCCAATATAATGACTACCAAACGACTTCTAGTCAATTTTTAAGTTATTAATTCAAGTAACGAACTTTGTCGCTACAATCAACACAATCTCTATTCTACAACACATCTATACACATGCTAATTATCAAATTACTCGTTGTAACGAATTAAGTTACATACCTTCAAAGCACACCCTTCAAACGCAAGTCGCCACCGGCTTGTCCGCTTGACGCTCCGGTATCCTTTCCTATTGAGTTCAACCATGGCATGTTTAGAACTCTTTTTAAATCACATATCGCATAGTTTGCCGAAATATCACAATTATGCGGTTTAACTTTGAATTTCATTTTCAAGCCTTCTTTGAGGCATTTATACAAACACTTTAAGGGCAGAATTTTACATAATTTATTTACAAGTTCATAACTTGTCATATAGCTCAATTTTTCATCAATCGAACTATCTTACATAAATATTAGCATCTAAATTCTGAAATCACTTCACATATGTCAAATTACACTAGAAAAATCTCTAACTTCCTAGTGTTTACCAAGTTCTACATAATCCCACTAATCACCTACCATGGTGTTCATGGATTTTACTCAAATTAAGCATGATTTCAACATGTACTTGTCTAGGGTTTACTCCTAGACACTTCAATGTTCCTATTTCATCTACATAACACACATGCATCATCATATTTCGAATTCCCCAAGTTCATGAGACTTTCAAGTAGAGAATTTTTATCAAATTTCACATACCTTATGACCTCCTTACAATAGGGATCACTAATCCACGCTCGAATTTCGTTTTGGGACTGATCTTGACCTTCAATTTGTGAGATTATTGAGAGCTTAGGGTTTGAGGGGAGCTCTAGTTCACCCCCTGTGTTTCTGTCGACCTCAACACACACAAGTGTGTGTGTTTGAGTTTCAATTTTGATGTTTTATTATAACTAGTTTCATTTTAAACGCTTTTGGTCCCTCAAGTATTATCAAATCCTTGTTTTTAGTGTGTTAACCCACTTTTAAGTTACTACAAGACTTTTATTTAACTAGGTTATTTTTAATCCTAGTTAGTTCACTTGTTTATTTACCGGCATTATATTATAAATAATTGTTTTTAAAATTTTCGGGATGTTACAAGTCCACCCCCCTTAAAAGGGTTTCGTCCTCGAAACCGAAGATACGTACCAAATAATGTCGGGTAGAGACGCCGCATCTCCTCTTCGGGCTCCCGTGTAATATCCGAGCCCTTTCTGAGTTCCCATTTGACCTTTACTTGATTAATCACTTTGTTTCTCAAGCTTTTTTACTTTACGATCCAGAATCTCAACCGGCTTCACTGCGTAGTTAAGACTATTATCCACTTCAATATCATCATAATGGATATAAGCCGTTTCCTCCGCTAAACATTTCTGCAGTTTTGACACGTGAAACGTGCCATGTATTCCACTTAATTCATCCAGTAGCTCAAGGCGATAAGCTACTTTGCCGACCCGTTCAATGATTTTAAATGGCCCGATAAACCTCGGGCTTAGTTTTCCTCTTTTTCTGAATCTGATAACGCCCTTCCATGGGGAAACCTTTAACATAACCATGTCGCCTATTTGAAATTCAATCGTTCTTCGTCTTTTATCGGCATAAGACTTTTGCCTATATTGGGTTGCTTTCAAATGAGCTCGTACCATGTCAATTTTCTCATTGGTGGCTTGAACTACATCTTTATGGGCCAGTTCACGCGGACCCACTTCGCCCCAACACACCGGGGTTCTACACTTCCTACGATATAGCATCTCGTATGGTGCCATACCGATGCTTGTACGGTAACTATTGTTATATGAAAACTCAGCCAAAGGTAAATAAACATCCCAACTTCCGCCGAAGTTGATGATACATGCCCGTAACATATCCTCCAGCGTCTGTATTGTTCTTTCACTCTGCCCATCCGTCTGAGGGTGGTAGGCGGTTCTGATGAAAAGTTTCGTTCCCATCAGTTCTTGAAAATCTAGCCAAAAGTTTGAAGTAAACCGGGTATCTCTGTCCGACATAAAGAATACCGGTACTCCATGACGTGCCACCATTTTGTTTGTATATACCTCAGACATCTTTTCTGCAGTATATGTCTCGCGTATAGGAATGAAATGGGCACTCTTCGTCAATCTATCCACAACCACCCATATAGCATCGAATCCCCGTATCGTTTTAGGTAGTTTGGTCAATAGGTCCATGGTGATATGTTCCCATTTCCAAACCGGGATCTCTAATGGTTGCAGTTTTCCATATGGTTTCTGGTGTTCCGCTTTGACTTGCAAACAAGTCAAGCACTTCTCCACGTATTTTACTACATCCCTCTTCATTCTGGGCCACCAATAGTTTTGTTTCAGATTGTTGTACATCTTTGTCGCACCCGGATGAATAGAATAACGGGATTTATGAGCTTCATCGAGTAGAAGCGTCTTGACTCCACAGGAAATTGGGACCCATATTCTTCCGGATCGAGTCTTCAACCCGTTGTTACCATCCGACAAATCCTTTAGCTGACCGACTATTCTTTCCTTCCTCAAGTTCTCCTCTTTCACTGCCTCTACTTGCGCTTCTCGGATACGTTCAAGTATACCCGAGGTTACAACAATTTGCATCGACCTCACTCGTATTGGGACATAATCTGCTTTTCTGCTCAAGGCATCCGCCACAACATTCGCCCTTCCGGGGTGGTAATGTATTTCGCAGTCGTAATATTTCACCGTTTCTAGCCATTGTCTTTATCGCATATTTAACTCCTTCTGATCTAAGAAGTATTTCAAACTCTTGTGGTCTGTGAATATGGTGCACTTTACCCCATATAAATAGTGCCTCCATATTTTTAATGCAAACACCACCGCTGCCAATTCGAGATCGTGTGTCGGATATTTCTTTTCATGCACCTTTAATTGCCTCGAGGCATAAGCTATTACCTTGCCTCGTTGCATTAAGACACATCCGAGCCCCGAAAGTGAGGCATCCGAATAGACTACCAAGTCTTCGACTCCGTCCGGTAACGTTAATACCGGAGCTTGGGTTAACTTTTCTTTTAGCGTTTGAAACGCTCTTTCTTGTTCGACACCCCAAATGAATTTCTCCTCTTTCCGAGTTAGCTTAGTTAGCGGCGATGCAATCTTGAAGAAATCTTGAATGAATCTCCTGTAATATCCCGCAAGCCCTAAGAAACTTCTAACGAAGGGTTCTTTGGGGGATTCCATTTTGACACGGCCTCAATCTTTGACGGGTCTACCAATATTCCATCGGCACTTATGATATGGCCGAGGAATTGCACCTCTCGTAACCAAAAGGCGCATTTAGAGAATTTTGCGTACAACCTCTCCCGTCTGAGTGACTCTAACACCTACTATAAGTGGTGTGCATGTTCTGCTTCACTTTTCGAGTACACCAGAATATCATCGATAAACACGATTACCGCTTTATCCAACATCGGCTTGCAAACCCGGTTCATGAGGTCCATGAAAGCCGCGGGTGCATTTGTAAGCCCGAATGACATCACGAGGAACTCGTCATGTCCGTATCGCGTGCGGAAATCCGTCTTCGGTACATCCTCATCCTTGACCTTTAGTTGGTGATAACCCGATCTAAGGTCGATTTTTGAAAACCAATTCGCACCTTGTAATTGGTTGAATAGATCATCTATTCTTGGAAGCGGGTATCGATTCTTTACCGTGAGTTTACTAACTCCCGGTAATCGATACATATTCGCATGCTTCCGTCCTTCTTTTTTCACAAACAGTACCAGCGTGCCCCAATGAGACACACATGGCCTTATGAATTCTTTATCAAGCAAATCTTGAATCTGCGACATTAGTTCTTGTAATTCTGACGGTGCGAGTCGGTACGGCGCTTTAGCTACGGGTTTCGCGCCCAGAACCAATTCAATTCCGAACTCTACCTCCCGCTCGGGCGGTATTCGCGGTAGATCTTCTGGAAACACATCTTCGAAATCACGTACCACTGGTACGTCTCCAATCTTTAGTAATTCTTTCTCGGGCTCATTCGCGTATATCATAAACGCCTTGCATCCATGTTTCATAAACTTGTGAGCTTTCAACATCGAGCATATTATAGGCTTGCCTCCCTTCTCGCCATATATGGTGACGTGTTTTCCGCTCGGAGATGTTAACTTTATCTCCTTACGGAAACACACAACCTTTGCGTCTTGTCGAGATAGCCTATCCAACCCAACGACTACTTGAAACTCTCCCATCGACATCGGGATTAGATCTATTAAGTACTCCTCATCATCGATACTTAATTTAAAGCCTTGACAAACATCACAAACTATGAAGCTTTTGTTATTCCCTATTTCAACTTCTAAGGGCACAAATAACTTCGTCAATACAAATGAAGGATGTCAAATAAATCCATGTGAAATAAAGGATTTATTCGCACCCGTATCAAATAATTCACGTGCAGGAATCGAGTTTATTGTGAATATACCTGAGACTACATCGGGTTCTGTTTTTGCTTCAGTCGCTGTAAGTTGGAAGGACCTAGCCTTCGCTTTTGGAGCTTCTGTTTGAGATTCTTTAGTGCCTCTCTTTCCAACTAAGTCTGGGCATTCAGACTTTTTATGGTCGGGCTGATAGCATTTGTAACATACGAAAACCTTCCCTGGACATAACGATGCGGTGTGCCCCGTCTTCCCACATATAGGACACGGCTTGTCTTTGAAGCGGCACTCACCCTTGTGCCCCTTTCCACACACCTTGCAACTCGGCGACCCGCCTTTCACATCCGCCTTCTTTCCCGATTCAACCGTTCGAGCTTTCTTTGTAGGGCTCGGGTTAGCATCCACTACCCTTCATTCACCCCTCTCGTTTGCTTCTTAAGTTCAATTTCTCTCCCTCGAGCCGTATTTATGATCTCGGTAAGCGTCTCATATTTGGAAGGGGTCATGAAATCTCGGTACTCAGCACTTAACATATTATAATAATAATAATAATAATAATATATTTTCTGCTCCTCCGTAGTCACTAACTCATCACAAAACCTCAGCCTATCCATAAAGATGTCCGTGATCTTATCAATTGATTCACCCATTTGTCTTAACTGGATGAATTCTTCCTTGATCCTGTTGATAACCGCCTTGGGACTATGATGTTTAAGGAATTGCACCTTAAACTCGTCCCAAGTCATGACCCTTGCCGCTTCGGCTCCTATTTCCTTCTTTTTGTTGTCCCACCAATCCTTGGCTTGACCCCTCAATTGACCCGTTCCGTAAGCAACAAAATCACTCACGTCACAGTGGGTCCTTTCAAACACTCCTTCTACGTCACTTAGCCATCTTTGGCATATTATCGGGTCGACCTCCCCGTTGTAAATTGGCGGTTTACACGCCATGAACTCCTTATACGAACACCCTTTGCGTTCTCCAGATTTTTCTCTCAGAAGGTTGACATTATCTTCCAACCTTTTAACTCGTTCTTCAACTAATGATAACACCATGTTTTGAATTTTGTCTATGAACCCGGATAGACTACCCTCAATTGCCTTTCCCACTTCTTCGACAATTATCTCTTTCATTTGTTCGGTGCTTGTCGGCACCGGATCATCGTCATTCCTTTCTGTTATCTTGAAACTGAAATGTTTACATTAATTATTTAAACATTTCATTTGTAATATAGCTTTATTTGCTTCGGTTTAGCCAAGTTTGTAACTTGCTTTAACCGTTCACATTTAGTGCACTTTCCGGGTTTGAGTGTGTTAACACACTCTTCCCGTGCACATTAATTCACATCTTGTTTCTTACATAATATATGATCTACTAAGATAATTAATTAATTCTTACCGGATGATCGATCAAGCTTGAACCGAACACTTTGTTGACAACCTTAAGCTCTGATTACCAACTTGTAACTGCCGTCTAATTTCTACTTGGATTTAATAGAATATGCATAATTTTATATTAATAGTAATTTAATTCTTCATAAGTACAAAAAACAACGTTTAAAGTGATCATATACTAGTCCACTACCGACTAGTAAATATATTCAAAACATGATTAGTGAAATTGTTTACAACATCAACGTCAAAAACATGGTTAATCTATTGCGGAAGCTTCAAAAGTGAGTGTTCGGTTCTTCATAACATGCTTGATCGCCATCCGAAAAGTCCCCATCATAACCTAAAGTCAAAACCACTTAAAAGGTTAGTTTTGACATTGATGTAGAGTGTTTAAACAAGTTCCAGCTCCGAATTATTAAAAATAAATTAAAATTTCAGAAATGGTCCTATCGCGTGTCGCACCAGGTCTTGTTCATTCTTTCGCGTGTCGCGACGCCTCTCGCGTGTCACGCCGGGTCTAAGTGACCCTGTCGCGTGGCGCGGGGAAGACGATTTTCCAACAGGTGCAGGTTTATGACCTGCATTTCCTGCCAGCTCCGGAAATTTCAAATTTCAACTTCAAATGTCCGTAACTTTTGATCCGTAAGTCCGTTTTAACTGATTCTTTTTCCTATACGTCTGTAAATTCATTACCGACGTGCCTAACACAATTACCATTCCGAAAATTTGATTTACAGACTGATCAACCAAAAATCACTAAACCGTTGTTCGACCCATTATATTTTCACTCATTTTGCAACCGTTTTAATAGTAAACATAAGGCGCCTTATACCCAACATCCGGGGCTTATTATCACCGACATTTCATTACCAATCTCATGGCTTCATGCTATTGTGATTATTACCGCCCATGCTAACTGTTAAAACACTAACACTACAATACACCATTATTCGACCCGTTTGGCTCATCTATGGAATCCTCCAATATAATGACTACCAAACGACTTCTAGTCAATTCTTAAGTTATTAATTCAAGTAACGAACTTTGTCGCTACAATCAACACAATTTCTATTCTACGACACATCTATACACATGCTAATTATCAAATTACTCGTTGTAAAGAATCAAGTTACATACCTTCAAAGCAAACCCTTCAAACTGTAACACCTCGAAAATTCACGTCCTATAACGTATTGACATATGTCATAAAGTTTGAACGTGTGAAAGAATGTTATAAAAGGACTAAAGTTGACAAACATGGAAACTATGTGATTTTACGGGTTCTGAATGTCAACAGTGAATAAATATACTTCATAATAACCCTACATGATGTTTATAACATCAAACGAATAAATCATGGATCATACGAAGCAAGAAGTGAGAGATTACAAACTACAGGGGTTAAATGAGTCAACATGTTTAAAGATATACCTCTGAGTGACCTTTTGACAAACCCGAAGCTTTGTAAATGTTAATTATGCTCACTAGAATGCACGATATAAATTTCATAAAGTTTCGTTATCGTATGAGAAAGTTATGATCAAATTCGTGTGCAAGGGGTTAAAGTACAAACGTAGAAAGTTAAGACTTTTCGGGTTAACCGGAAGTGTTCAGGGACTTGGCAAAGTGGGTATAAGTCCTAAAGCCCTTGTTGGTAAATATAAGGGGGTCAAAATGCAAGAAATAATCTTAGTTGCCCCTTCGTGAAGCCAAAGGTCAAGTTGCAAAACAAAGAAAATGAAAATTCTGATTTTTAAGGCTCAGGCGGCCCGCTTGAGGATCTGGTAAACGTGAGGCGGGCCGCGTCAGGCGCCCAGAACCAGAAAATGGCAGCAGCTGCCTGTAAACGCGGAGAACCGATCTTTTTTCGACTTTAATGCAATGTGGGCGACCCCTAAACTATCCTAGAGCACTAGGACACATCTAGGAATGTTGTGGGCAGTAGTAGACCTTGTTGTCAACACCTTGTAGTGATTGAAATCACTATAAAAGGGCCTTCAAGTTCATAAACATTCCTCACACCTTCAAGTGCATACCTGATCAATTCTGGAGCTCCCAAGCAGCCTCAACTGATCTTATCTCATGCATAGGACTCTTGTAAGTCTACTAGTCCTTCTTTAATTGAGTTTAGCTTAGTATTTTAGCTAAAAGTCAAACCGTCGTAATTACGGTTTGACTTCGAGATTTAGGATTAATGGCTCAGTCATATCTCGAATTAAAAGTAGTTATAGGTTGGTATTTATATGGGTAATAAGACCTCAAAAGGGTTTCCCCTGATCACCACTCTAACCAGGTCAAAAGTCGGGTCAAACTTATATTTAAAAAGTCAACAGGAAGTCTAAAATGCTATTTATGCATAATTATCAATGTAGATCATATACAACCTGTTGGATCATTGTTATAACTTGGTAATAAGTGTAAGAACATGTCTAGACATGTTCAACCCGACAATTTCCTGTTTAGACCCGGTTCGGAACCGAAAGTCACATAGTTTGACTTTTACGTTGACTTTCAGTTCTGACCCGTCTAGGTATGTTTTAGAAATACCTTAGAGCTTCATTTGGACCAGGTTACATGCTAGTATAACCCGCTGTGATTATACACCTCGGTTCATTAGTTATCCGATTAATACGCATGATTCCATTGATTGCTCATATGTTGACCATTATGCCCTTATTACCTTAAAACGTGATTTTTGGAAATGTAAAAGTGTAGAAACCTTAGTTACTGATATTTATACTTGCACCTAAAATTTGAGACCAATTGGTGGTGTAGATTGAGAGTTATGCTCATTAGCGCAAAATGAAAGCTTTATGTTAATTAAACGGCGTAATTAGCGTATAGCCTAGTTAAGCCTACTTTTTGATATCAAAATCTTTACCCACTGATGTAATATATTATTTTGGGATTTTTAAAGATTTTTTATTAATTTTAGGCTGAGCATAACTAGTAGTCGTAGGCTTAATCCGGTAATTGTCGGTTTTGCCCTTACAGGCCATAAAATTAGTTTTACTTATCTAAACGACTCCAAACCTTTTGCTACTGATTAGAAATGATAAATAAATTATTTTAAACCTTCTGGAAGTATAAAAATATCAGCTTTATGTATCGAACCCGTGAACGGCTCTTAATCGCCTTATTAAGCGTTTTTAACGCATAGTATGTATTAAAACTATATTAAACATACCCGGGTTGATACCTAGTGATATTTTAGTCAAATTATAATATTTTCACAGTAAGCAAAGGTTGATTAACTCAGACTTTAGTTTTGAGCTTTTCGGCTTATGTGAAATTACCAAAATGCCCCTACGGTTCATAGTTTGATTATAATTGGTAAATTCACATATATATTTTATCCTACTGTTATAACTTATCAAAATAAGTATTTTTGCTGATTATATCAGACCTGTAATTCAGGTTAACACTTAAACTCTTTTATAATATTTTAAATGACCAAACTACCCCTACGGGGAAAAAATTTGTGTTTAAATACGTTACGGGCATAATGAAAGGCATCTTACTGATGTCACAACATATTTGAGGCATAAATTAACTTAGGAAACCTGTATATAGCTCTCATGAATACCCGTCACGCTTATTACGCGTACGGTTCGGTTTATGTAACAAGTTTACATAAATTAGCCGAAACGGGTCAAACCTTATTGGTTTTATCTCAAAATCAAGAATGTGTATGAAATACCCATATAAGACAAGTCTCTGAACATGTCGGGTTTAAATCACATTCTATTCCGGTTTTCGTTTAATCATGCGTCTGAACCGTATATTCCCTTAAGACTAACCGGTCTAAGCTTAGGCTAAATTAAAGACCCGTTAGCATTCTAATTGGTTATTTATACCATCATTCCAGACTAGAGCATTTCGGTAAATGGTACCTACGCTTACTTAAGTGAATACGGCTGAATTATTAGATTCTTGCTATTTAAGACAGGAGCTAGCTCAGGTAAATACTCTTAACCTATTTTTCCTATACGGGCTTGGAATACGGTATAATAATACCGCTTGGTCGGGTATTGAATATTTAATCTTATTATGATTAAATTATTGAGGTAACCCGGTTTAATCTGTATTGTTTGAAATAAAGACCTTTAGGGGTTAATGACCATGTCCCGGATATCCTTGACATCATTGTGTTATAAAATGGCCACGTCTTAAGTACGGGGTGTAGGCATACACCTGACAGTTACTTAAGTAATAACGGTATCTCACTTCCATGTGGGCCTATACTTGTGGTGTGTCTGTTAATCTGACTCGGTTTCTACATCGGGCCCTGAACGTACAACGAACATGTAAATCTATATACAAGGTTATAAATATAATTGTTCCAAGTTAAAAAGGTTAATTTTGCCTCTGAGCATTTTAATCAAATTATAAAAGATATTTTGTGCCACGTGCATTCAAATCAATTTTCTTAAACTCTTTTCAAATGAGTCGGTTGAGTGTATTTACCAGTGAAAACTGACGTATTTTCCAAAAAGGTTAAGTGACAGGTACTGAACGTAATTGGCTGGAAGCTCAGGGTGCTAATAAGGAATCTTGCAAGTTCTAGGCGTCTAAAGTCTGTTGAACAAGTGATATGTTTTAAGATCCGTCTGTGGATCCTTTACTTTCCGTTGTAATACTGGATATTACTTTATATTCGGAATGTAATAAATTTTTATCTTTTGCTTCCGCTGTGCATTTATCTATATTGTGTTGTTTGACTATTATGTTGCCAACCACGTCACGATACTCCCCACCGGGCCCACCGATGATACGTGGAAAGTCGGGGTGTGACAGGTTGGTATCAGAGCCAACACTGAGTGAATTACACACTAGTCTTTTGTGTTTAATCTCAGTTACACAATTGCACATTCTTGAGTCTAGACAAGAACATAGGCCAAATTCCAATTTGTTTTTGGAGTCCTTTGTTATTTTTCTGATTAAGCTCTTGCATGGGCAAATCAATTTTTATTAGAAGTCCCGTTTAGGGCAACCATATACTTGTTTAAATTTTAAAGGAACCATTATGTTTAAAAGATCATTCCTATATTATAAGATCTACCATTATAATAAAATGGCAAAATCTAAAAAGGGACAAGACCTAGCCTGGTGTCATTATTAAGACGCGGCCAAGATGGCGGTTCCTCAATTTAGGTTCAGATCCTTATTAACATTTCAATTTAGAAATTGTTCTGCGTTAATCTTAAGAGTGAAACCTAGCCTGAGTGTCATTATAAAGACCTGGCCAAGATGGTAAGACCTGTTTAAAAGATTCCTAACCCAGTTTAATGATCTCTGAATCCTGGGTTTACACCATTAAGATGATCATATTTTAACCATACGTGGTAACATAATGCCTACGGGCCCTGCTCATTTCCATATGAGCCAAAAGACAGTGGTAGCGATGACTCCCTGTCAGATAAAGGTAATGAACTAGGTTCAAACCTCAATTGCTTTGATTCTCTGAAATCCTAGCATATAATTTATAATTGTCCTTGTGACTAGGCCATTTGTGCTATTATTAAAACCTTAATGCCTTGATTCTCTGAAATTATGGCTTATAAATTTAAAACTGTCCATGTGACTAGGCCTTTGCGCCACCTTAATATCCTTAATGTTTTATAACTAGGATAAATTATAATAAAAATGCTAATTGAATGTAACTAACAAATTAACCAATATGGTTTATATTACCATGGTTAATAAATTGTTTAAAACGATAAGACTGTATGAGCTTCCGTATAAACCTTGCCCTTGTTTGATTTTTTATGTAGCATTTAAAGCTACATGGCTAGGTCAAAAGAAGAGAACAGTCACCCTCTGGAAAACCGCGATGATGAAAGGATTAATATAACCAGAGGAGAGCTTCGTACATTGATTGATTCAGCTGTATCTAAAGCTGTAGATGAGCAATTTAAGGAGTATAGTGAGACTAATAGTAAAGCCTCATGTGTACCCCACTCTAATTCTGTCCCTAAGACTCATTCAGAGCCGCATAACAAGCCGCCCTCTAAGAAAGAGGAACTAAAGAAGAATGACGATCGACATTCATCTAATGAACACAGTGTTCCATCCAAGAGGATAGTATTCGATAATGAACCGCATACCAAGTCCTGTACCTACAAATATTTTGTTTCCTGCAAACCCCGGGATTTCACTGGGGATAAAGGGGCAATTGATTGTATGGTCTGGTTGGATGAAATGGACACAGTTGTCGATATCAGCGGTTGTGCTGAGAGGGATGTAGTGAAGTATGTATCCCAATCATTCAAGGGAGAGGCGCTAGCGTGGTGGAAGGCTCTCATTCAAGCTGCTGGGAAGATCCCACTTTACAACATGTCAGGGGAACAGTTTGTTGCTCTCATTATGGAGAACTACTGCCCCCAACACAAGGTCAAAAGAATCGAATCAGATTTCTTATCGTTGGTGATGACAAACTTAGATTGTCAAGCATACCTCACCCGTTTCAATACCTTGTCAAGACTGGTTCCTTACCTAGTAACACCAGAACCCAAGAGAATTGCTCGCTTCATCGGGGGTTTAGCCCCAGAAATCAAAGCCAGTGTTAAGGCTTCAAGACCTACTACATTCAGGTCAGCGGCAGATCAGTCGATGTCTCTCACACTCGATGTGGTCAGAAACAAGGCTGCCAAAGTCTCTGAAGATGGAAAGCATAAAAGGGAGGATGAAAATTCTCATCGCTCCGATAGGAAGGGGAATTCTGAAGATAAGAAGAGTTCCGGGTTTAAGAGAGACAGCAAGCAATCGGGAGAGAAGACCAGGTGTGAAACTTGTAGGAAATACCATCTGGGGAAATGCAGATTTGAGTCTCAACCTCTACCGTGTGGAATTTGCAAGTCAAAGGAACATAAAACCCTGGATTGCAAGAAGTTAAAAGATGCAACCTGTTATGGTTGCAACGAGAAGGGGCATATCAAGACCAACTGCCCTAGGAATCAGATGAACGCCTAAGAGATGATGCAGAATAATAACTATATAGCAAGTACCTTTCCATATCAAACAGTTTATGCAGAAATTTATTTGATAATGGCACATATGATTCTATAAGGAATGATAAATGTTGAGAACTGTTGTCTTTGCCTGATTAATACTCCGGTCATTTAAAACGAGATGGAAAGTGACCGATGATACTTTAGAAAATGCTCCAACAAATCCTAGATTGATATTTTATATCTATTAGGAATCGCTCTTTTCTGATACCCTTTTTGGCAAACTTTCAAGCTAACAAAAATCATCAGTATAATAAAGACAGATGTGACTTTTGATTCCCTGTCAAAAAGGTGATGGACTAGGTCCAACCCTTAAATGCCATTGATGGTCTTTTGTGACCTAGGCTAAGTGATATAAATATAATTTTTAAAATGACGTTCATTAAGAATGTTAGTGCCTTATTGGCCGGAATAGTTTGATGAAACCATGGTTAGTATAAAGCCATGAGGAGGATGAATAGCAGTTGTCGGATCGCAACCAAGAAATTGATTCGTTTAGTAATAAGGACTATTTTTCTGTTCCTGTGAAAAAAAAATGGTGGAACCGGCCGTCCCCGGAATCGAACCTGGGTCTAGGCCACACCCTTTCGCGCGCCTAGCCAACCGAGCTAGGTGCCTAGTTTGTGAAAATTTCCATTCTGATTAAATATAAGCACATATAGTTGATATCTCTTTAATCTCTATCGATTTCGAATACCAAATGGTATGACAAAAGCGCTATATGAGGATTGGTGTATCTTAATAAGTTCCATAGATTGCTTCCATGCCTGATCAGTATGGAGGTTTAATGCATGGGACCACAAAGATATCCCAATGATCATATGGAACTAAAGTCAACAAATAGTATTCAAAGAAGATATCCAGAATGAAATTGTCCTAGTAGATATTCCCGATTAAGGAACTCGTGGACTAGTAACATAAATGTGCCACTTATTTGACACAAGCAATGATAAGTGGACTGGAGCCTGAGATATGGAAATCTCTGCAACCTCCTTGTACCTTGATTATCTCCTCCTAAGATTACCCTGTTTACCCCTGGGAGGCAGGTAGAGTTAAGTTTAATATCCCATTTAGGGCTGCGTTATTATGAAATCTCCAAGACAACTAGTACCATTATTGGCAGAATCAAAAACCCTGGTTAAGTAAGTTTTAAGATATAGATTCATAAAGTCAAACTCAATATCCTGGGAATTCGGTATAGTAAATTATGAAAGACGGTTTATTTTGCTAAGGCATTGTTTACCGCAACCCTAATTAGGCAACGATTAAGAATCGCCATCAACTACCCAGGATCGTCGACTTGCTCAACTAACTGTAAAGATTAGTTATTTCTTAAGATTAATTTTGAGCAATGGTTGGAAATCTCACCTTAAGATAAGTTTTTCTATAATAGCTGTTATATAAGTATCAAGGTTGCTCCCTTGAAGACCTTGTATAGATGGAATGTTAAACGTCCATTGATAGGACAATAGATTGGTAAGTTCAATTATCAGGATCTGAAAGTTACAGTGGAAACAACAAATCAGATCACACAAATCCCTAATTGTCTGTAAGATGCCAATATTCAGCAGAAAATACTTCCTTCACTTTAACAAATCTCGAGGTCAAGATTTCTTTTAAGGGGGTGAGGATGTAACACCTCAAAAATTCACGTCCTATAACGTATTGACACGTGTCATAAAGTTTGAACGTGTGAAAGAATGTTATAAAAGGACTAAAGTTGACAAACATGGAAAGTATGTGATTTTACGGGTTCTGAATGTCAACAGTGAATAAATATACTTCATAATAACCCTACATGATGTTTATAACATCAAACGAATAAATCATGGATCATACGAAGCAAGAAGTGAGAGATTACAAACTACAAGGGTTAAATGAGTCAACATGTTTAAAGATATACCTCTGAGTGACCTTTTGACAAACCCAAAGCTTTGTAAATGTTAATTATGCTCACTAGAATGCACGATATAAATTTCATAAAGTTTCGTTATCGTATGAGAAAGTTATGATCAAATTCGTGTGCAAGGGGTTAAAGTGCAAACGTAGAAAGTTAAGACTTTTCGGGTTAACCGGAAGTGTTCAGGGACTTGGCAAAGTGGGTATAAGTCCTAAAGACCTTGTTGGTAAATATAAGGGGGTCAAAATGCAAGAAATAATCTTAGTTGCCCCTTCGTGAAGCCAAAGGTCAAGTTGCAAAACAAAGAAAATGAAAATTCTGATTTTTAAGGCTCAGGCGGCCCGCTTGAGGATCTGGTAAACGTGAGGCGGGCCGCGTCAGGCGTCCAGAACCAGAAAATGGCAGCAGCTGCCTGTAAACGCGGAGAACCGATCTTTTTTCGACTTTAATGCAATGTGGGCGACCCCTAAACTATCCTAGAGCACTAGGACACATGTAGGAATGTTGTGGGCAGTAGTAGACCTTGTTGTCAACACTTGTAGTGATTGAAATCACTATAAAAGGGCCTTCAAGTTCATAAACATTCCTCACACCTTCAAGTGCATACCTGATCAATTCTGGAGCTCCCAAGTAGCCTCAACTGATCTTATCTCGTGCATAGGACTCTTGTAAGTCTACTAGTCCTTCTTTAATTGAGTTTAGCTTAGTATTTTAGCTAAAAGTCAAACCGTCGTAATTACGGTTTGACTTCGAGATTTAGGATTAATGGCTCAGTCATATCTCGAATTAAAGTAGTTATAGGTTGGTATTTATATGGGTAATAAGACCTCAAAAGGGTTTCCCCTGATCACCACTCTAACCAGGTCAAAAGTCGGGTCAAACTTATATTTAAAAAGTCAACAGGAAGTCTAAAATGCTATTTATGCATAATTATCAATGTAGATCATATACAACCTGTTGGATCATTGTTATAACTTGGTAATAAGTGTAAGAACATGTCTAGACATGTTCAACCCGACAATTTCCTATTTAGACCCGGTTCGGAACCGAAAGTCACATAGTTTGACTTTTACGTTGACTTTCAGTTCTGACCCGTCTAGGTATGTTTTAGAAATACCTTAGAGCTTCATTTGGACCAGGTTACATGCTAGTATAACCCGCTGTGATTATACACCTCGGTTCATTAGTTATCCGATTAATACGCATGATTCCATTGATTGCTCATATGTTGACCATTATGCCCTTATTACCTTAAAACGTGATTTTTGGAAATGTAAAAGTGTAGAAACCTTAGTTACTGATATTTATACTTGCACCTAAAATTTGAGACCAATTGGTGGTGTAGATTGAGAGTTATGCTCATTAGCGCAAAATGAAAGCTTTATGTTAATTAAACGGCGTAATTAGCGTATAGCCTAGTTAAGCCTACTTTTTTATATCAAAATCTTTACCCACTGATGTAATATATTATTTTGGGATTTTTAAAGATTTTTAATTAATTTTAGGCTGAGCATAACTAGTAGTCGTAGGCTTAATCCGGTAATTGTTGGTTTTGCCCTTACGGGCCATAAAATTAGTTTTACTTATCTAAACGACTCCAAACCTTTTGCTACTGATTAGAAATGATAAATAAATTATTTTAAACCTTCTGGAAGTATAAAAATATCAGCTTTATGTATCGAACCCGTGAACGGCTCTTAATCGCCTTATTAAGCGTTTTTAACGCATAGTATGTATTAAAACTATATTAAACATACCCGGGTTGATACCTACTGATATTTTAGGCAAATTATAATATTTTAACAGTAAGCAAAGGTTGATTAACTCAGACTTTAGTTTTGAGCTTTTCGGCTTATGTGAAATTACCAAAATGCCCCTACGGTGCATAGTTTGGTTATAATTGGTAAATTCACATATATATTTTATCCTACTATTATAACTTATCAAAATAAGTATTTTTGCTGATTATATCAGACCTGTAATTCAGGTTAACACTTAAACTCTTTTATAATCTTTTAAATGACCAAACTACCCCTACGGGGCAAAAATTTGTGTTTAAATACGTTACGGGCATAATGAAAGGCATCTTACTGATGTCACAACATATTTGAGGCATAAATTAACTTAGGAAACCTGTATATAGCTCTCATGAATACCCGTCACGCTTATTACGCGTACGGTTCGGTTTATGTAACAAGTTTACATAAATTAGCCGAAATGGGTCAAACCTTACTGGTTTTATCTCAAAATCAAGAATGTGTATGAAATACCCATATAAGACAAGTCTCTAAACATGTCGGGTTTAAATCACATTCTATTCCGGTTTTCGCTTAATCATGCGTCTGAACCGTATATTCCCTTAAGACTAACCGGTCTAAGCTTAGGCTAAATTAAAGACCCGTTAGCATTCTAATTGGTTATTTATACCATCATTCCAGACTAGAGCATTTCGGTAAATGGTACCTACGCTTACTTAAGTGAATACGACTGAGTTATTAGATTCTTGCTATTTAAGACAGGAGCTAGCTCAGGTAAATACTCTTAACTTATTTTCCCTATACGGGCTTGGAATACGGTATAATAATACCGCTTGGTCGGGTATTGAATATTTAATCTTATTATGATTAAATTATTGAGGTAACCCGGTTTAATCTGTATTGTTTGAAATAAAGACCTTTAGGGGTTAATGACCATGTCCCGGATATCCTTGACATCATTGTGTTATAAAATGGCCACGTCTTAAGTACGGGGTGTAGGCATACACCTGACAGTTACTTAAGTAATAACGGTATCTCACTTCCATGTGGGCCTATACTTGTGGTGTGTCTGTTAATCTGACTCGGTTTCTACATCGGGCCCTGAACGTACAACGAACTTGTAAATCTGTATACAAGGTTATAAATATAATTGTTCCAAGTTAAAAAGGTTAATTTTGCCTCTGAGCATTTTAATCAAATTATAAAAGATATTTTGTGCCACGTGCATTCAAATCAATTTTCTTAAACTCTTTTCAAATGAGTCGGTTGAGTGTATTTACCAGTGAAAACTGACGTATTTTCCAAAAAGGTTAAGTGACAGGTACTGAACGTAATTGGCTGGAAGCTCAGGGCGCTAATAAGGAATCTTGCAAGTTCTAGGCGTCTAAAGTCTGTTGAACAAGTGATATGTTTTAAGATCCGTCTGTGGATCCTTTACTTTCCGTTGTAATACTGGATATTACTTTATATTCGGAATGTAATAAATTTTTATCTTTTGCTTCCGCTATGCATTTATATATATTGTGTTGTTTGACTATTATGTTGCCAACCACGTCACGATACTCCCCACCGGGCCCACCGGTGATACGTGGAAAGTCGGGGTGTGACACAAACGCAAGTCGCCACCGGCTTGTCCGCTTGACGCTCCGGTATCCTTTCCTATAGAGTTCAACCATGGCATGTTTAGAACTCTTTTTAAATCACATATCACATAGTTTGCCGAAATATCACAATTATGTTGTTTAACTTTGAATTTCAGTTTCAAGCCTTCTTTGAGTCATTTATACAAACACTTTAGGGGCATAATTTTACATAATTTATTTACAAGTTCATAACTTGTCATATAGCTCAATTTTTCATCAATCGAACTATCTTACATAAATATTATCATCTAAATTCTGAAATCACTTCACATATGTCAAATTACACTAGAAAAATCCCTAATTTCCTAGTGTTTATCAAGTTCTACATAATCGCACTAATCACCTACCAAGGTGTTCATGGATTTTACTCAAATTAAGCAAGATTTCAACATGTACGTGTCTATGGTTTACTCCTAGACACTTCAATGTTCCTATTTCATCTACATAACACACAAGCATCATCATATTTCGAATTCCCCAAGTTCATGAGAATTTCAAGTAGAGAATTTTTATCAAATTTCACATACCTTATGACCTCCTTACAATAGGGATCACTAATCCAGGCTCGAATTTCGTTTTGGGACTGATCTTTACCTTCAATTTGTGAGATTATTGAGAGTTTAGGGTTTGAGGGGAGCTCTAGTTCACCCCCTGTGTTTCTGTCGACCTCAAAACACACAAGTGTGTGTTTGAGATTCAATTTTGATGTTTTATTATAACTAGTTTCATTTTAAATGCTTTTGGCCCCTCAAGTATTATCAAATCCTTGTTTTTTTGTGTGTTAACCCACTTTTAAGTTACTACAAGACTTTTATTTAACTAGGTTATTTTTAATCCTAGTTAGTTCACTTGTTTATTTACCAGCATTATATTATAAATAATTGTTTTTAAAATTTTCGGGATGTTACACGCACCCCGGCCATCCAATACCAGTGGGTATTGAAGGAGGTCCTAGTAAGCTTGACCAGGTCCTTGCAGGATCTATACACTGAATAAGGCAAGAACCTTACCAAACCATTCCCTTAACCCCCGACCAGGTAGCCAACATATCTCCATATAGACCGTGGAGATATGAATGGTGTAAATCTTTTATTTTATATAGACAGTATAATAACGCCAAGAAACCACGGACAAATGATAAGGAAGTTTCACCTTCAACATAAGAAACTAGTTATTAAAGTCATTAATACAAAACCAAATAAAAAGTGTGAAAAGATTAAAAAACAAAAGTATTACACTAAATGCTTGTCTTCACCAAGTGATGTAAGAGACTTAGGCAAACATGGCCTTTGATTGTCAAGAACTCTTACTATCAATCTTGGATCCCAAGACTACTACACACACTCTATGATGGATGATGGATGATGGATGATGGTGGTGGATGTGGGTGTTGTGATGGTGGTGGAGTGTGGGTGAAGTGTGGGTGAAGTAGGAAAGAGGTGGTTTGTCAAGGGATGCCTTTGAAATGAACCAAGCACCCCTATTTATAGCCTGCACAGAAGCCCGGACACGGCCCCGTGTCCAGTGGGCATGGCCCCGTGTCCATCCACTTTCTCTTTCTTCATTTAATGCAGTTTGTCTGTATTAGTTGACCACGCCCCCTGTCCGCTGGGCACGGCCCCGTGTGCAGAAGCGTATCTGTACTATCAAGATTTGCTTAGATTCTGCGAATCTTAGCGTTGACCACGGACGTGTGGAGCTGGGCATGCCCCCGTGTTGGGAAATAGAAGCTTCTATGCTTTTGTCTTTTCTGCAGTCACTTGGGCACGCCCCCGTGTCCGCTAGGCACGGGGCGTGTTCAGCCTTCTGATATTTTGTTTTTGCTTGGGAAGATGTTGTCGAGGGGTCGGGCATGCCACGTTTATTCCTTTTCTTGTATTTGTGTTAGATTTAGCTGTACTTTTTCTTCTTTTGTTCATTTACGCTCATTTAACCCTGAAAATACAAAAGGAAGACAAAAGCACACTTTTTCCAACATTAGTACTAAAAAGGGTTAGTTTTATGCCTCTTTTGATGTAATTTATATGTTGCATTTTACATACATCAGTGACCATAGCCATCGTTATTGACTTAAATTCAATTGCATATTAGCCAATCATACTCTGTCAAGTCAACTCCCTCTTAACTCCTCATTTTGCCTCAAATGTAAGGGTTACTTCACTCAAACATTTTTTTCTTAAAAAAAAGGAGATAAAAGTGTGATTGGTTGGAAGAGAGTGACTCATCCCCGCCTTTATATCTTTACCACTCGAATTTAAGGGATGACGACGGTGTTACCATGCGGTAACCCTTCACCGCACACCATCCCTGTTAAACACCCCTTACACCCTTAATAAAAGATAAAAAACAACTTGACCAACCTTAAGTTAACAAAGGTAAGGATATTTGACCATTAACAATAACATAAGATCTTAATAGTGTGTCTTTACAAATGTAGTTAACCTAGGAGCGGCTCAACCTGCCGCCTGAAATAAAATTTAGGATGATAATCCTATTTATTTTGGTTGGTCATCACACATCGTTGAATAAAAAAATGTATGTTTTGTATCATATTGATTGTTTTAGTTAAAAATTGAGTAGATGAACTTTACAATCAAATTTAAATAGTGAGGTGAGATTTTTGTGAAAATAACAGATACGATACTCAAGATCCTGATTTACAGTCAGAATCCTGGTTTAAGAAAACAGTTTGTAAGCTATAGTGTTATTAATTTGAAATGAATGCAATGAACACAAAGGATTTATCACAGGGAAAAAAACCCTTGATCTTCTTGGTAAAGTTGATCTCCGGCATAAAAAACCCTAGGAGCCGGTAACTACACAGCTCCACTAATATTAATACGGAATAGGATTACAATGGTGAGGCTTGATCGATCAAATTAAGTGTTACAGCTGATAATGCTGTTTGTGAATGAGTGTAGAGTGTTTGCGGTAAGTGTTTCGTGTCCCTAAAATGATCCAATCAAGCCATTTATAATACAAGTTAAAAATGAATTCTAACTAAAACTCCGAAAAATCCGAGATCCTGAAGAGAATTGGTCATTGGCCGTTGGCAGCTCCCAACTCCATTTTCACACATTTTCTTGAGCTACCTTTGTGATAATTTAGGCACAAGTAATCTTCCATCCGTTTATGTTTAGAATATTCCTGCAAAATATTCTTTAACGAGACAAGCAAACGATTAGTAACAATAATGCTCTAGATCCTCAGTTCCGTCAGTATCCTATTTTATGTCCCGCATGTTAAAATCCTGCTTTGAATTAACAGATCTCATGATCCTAGTCATAAAAATTATATCCCATTGACAATGAAAGAAAATGTCTATAAAACAAGCAACCATGTTCCACAATTTAAGGGAAGAAAGTGATGATAAAGATTTTTTTTAGAAAGAGACTTTAGGGTCTTCTAAACTTAAAAGTTGGGATGTAAATGAGCTGAGCCGAGCTTGTGCTCGATTAATTCATGAGAGCTCGAACTCAAGCTCGGCTCGGTTCGAGCTTTGTTTTCAAAGCTTGTGTCACACCCTGCTAGTAGCGGAAGCGTATTGTGTGTGACGTAAGAAAGGTAATCATTGCATCCAAATGTGTAAACATAATAAACAACAATGATGCCATAGATATATTGTTTTTCAAACAAAGTTTACAAGTTTCCAACATAGTTTCAAGTTCACCAACGTACACAATGTTAAACATGACATAGTTTAAGTTATTTTACACAACACGAAAGTTTGTTTTTAACATTAACATAGTGAGGTTTTGTCCCATATATACCCATACGAAGTTGGGATATTAAAGACAAACCCTCTAAAAGTAGCTATCGTTGTCATTGACTTTCCCGTTTCCCGTAGTGTATTACCGGCTCAAGACTTGTTTCCTGAAATACATGTAGTTTCAAAAAAAGTCAACAAAAGTTGAGCGAGTTCATGCAGTTATTGTTATCATATGAAATCTTTGTATTCATGTAATGAAATCCTAGTATGTTATTAGCATTTATGGAGTTTAAGGATCTATAAGTGGGTAGCGAGCCCCCTGACATAATGTACCATAAGTACGCAACCAATCCGAGACAACTTTGACATTTCTGGGATCACAAAAGCACTCCAGGGTATACCAACCAGGAGTGGAGCGTGTATCAAGCTCAACAGATCTACACCTTTTGCACCTTGGTCTCTAAGTGATTAATGGTTACTATGTCATCATCCTGCTTATGTACATTGATCATGTTATCATCAAAACCCATAGCTAACATACCCATAGTTTTGACATGTGTTTCCCCTTGACTGTTTTAAAATAAAACATTGAAATCATCGAAAGGAGGGACATGAACTCACAATTTTGCGTTCCATGTATTGTGATATCATAGTGAGCGTCCGTACGTGTGATTAACCTACATGTGTTCTAACTTTATTAGACACTAGGTCTTATCGAACCTCGTACAAGTTGTTCATCTTGAATTTTTATTGTGTTTTCACTTGTCATTTTGGAACAACTTTGTATTTTAGAGTGTTGGTAGGTTTGTTCGTTCACTTGTTATGTATATAGATTTCATAAGTGCATACATATATTTTATATATATTGAATTATATGTGAACGACTTCGCCCTGCACATGTCCTCATGCTTCGCATGTAACACCCCAACCCAGGGCAGGTCGGAGCGTCACTATTACGAATATCATAACCAAAACACATCCACTTAATATAAGATAGGATTCAAGGGGACATACATGTCTCAAAATACCCTAAGTCTTAAGCTCATTTAAAAGTACATGATTTAACAAAATAAAGAGTCTTTAGATACTCTTGAACATCCATTAATCTTTCATTTCCGATTCCCCATATTATCTCTGATTACTTGTAAACAAGACAAGAAAAACACAACAAAGAAACTACGGCTGAGCCAAAGAATTGCTCAGTAACAGAGAGATCAATAGTACAAGTAAGGATGGACGAAAAGTAAGAAGCACGAAACGATATTGAAATAACGACTCTGTGACAACTGGCCCAAACCGGTAATTTCCGTACACATTAATTATTGCTTAATGACTGCAATTAGTGCTTAATTGTCAGCAATATCTGATTACATACCAAACAAGTGAATTCATGCACGTTGTATACTACAAAATATTGCTTTACGCATAAACGAGAGCGTTGCGTCAAAAATACTAGTAAACTCACCGGTAAGACACACTGTGTCAACAGAACTGCAGAAAGCAGTCAGACAATAAAATTGGAGCCTAGGTGTAGGTCCGACAACAAGAATGCGTTAAAACCCAAGAGTACATACAAGGGTTTAATATATATACATTGCGAAAGCAAAATTAAGCACTAAAAAGCACCCGAAACGCACTTTAAGTGCAGAATTTATATAATTCAGCAATAATTCAGCATTTAGACACATGAATATTTTGCAGAAATGTCGTTTTATTATCCAGAATATTTCCCTAAGTGTTGGGAATCGATAGTATTATAAAAAGATACTTATTAGACACTAAAAGGTGCAATTTAGCACTTTAACGAATCGGTATGTAACCGAACAACCGGACTATACCCGGAACATGAAAATATTGTCATTAACATAGTTGTTCTTTTTCTGAGCCAGTTAGGGTCCCTGAATACCCTAACACCCAATGTAACGCATGACACACCACTAACCAGGTTAAGCACTTAACTAACTTATTTAACCTAACTAATATCCAACTAATTAGTTGGAATCGGACCAAGACCCCCCCCCCCCCCCTTAACCAAACCGTCCCCATGAGGGGGACACACTTTGTACAATTGGATTATAATATTGCTTGTGCCTAAAATCTAGTGGACATATGGACCTATGGTTAATACACACACTAATTATCTATAAGTTCATGTATTAGCCCACCATAACATGATCATCACACAACACCTCAACACAACTCTCTCTCCCTCTCTTCTAGCTTACTGCCGAACACACCCACCCCCATCCATCCATTTTCAATTTCTATCTTGCAAGTTCCAAGCTCTACAAGTGTTAAGGATCTCGTATAAGGAAGCTTGGTGCAATCGGAAGGCGAAGGACCTCTTTATCTTGCTTTTATCCACCCGATTTGCGTCTAGATTCTTCCCTAGCCTCGAGCTAGTGGTATGTTGCTTAAATCACCTTCTCGAACTATTTTAAAGTGGTCAATACGATTTGTAACGGTTAAAACTCGTAATCTCACAAGTTCAAGCATAAAAGTCTACTAAAAACACTAAAAATGTTGGTTAAAAGCTCATATGTTGTGCAAATCATGTAGTAATTGATTTGTGTGATTATTTGGACCCGATCTATGTTGTGGTAGCTCAGATCGTCATTTAACCCGAGTTGGTCATGATCATGGATCATGACATAAGGTTGTTTTGGAAGTAACAAGGGTTAAAGGATGAAACTCTACCACACACAAATCATGAACTTGTGTAAAAGCGATTTTGTTTGTGAAATGGTGTTCAAAACTAGTAGATCTACGGATCTACAAGCGGTACTTTCAAAGGACCAAGTGTCCAAGAAATCATATTTTCTAAAGCCGAGTCTTACATGAAAAAGAATGATTTTAGCAAACACACGAGTATGTAAACACTTGTGTAACACAAAGTTTCGACAAAATAACTATTTTTGTAAATGTTGACCGGAAGTTGTAAAGATGTAACTTCTTTAAAAGCAAGACTTTCAAGAAACAAAGTTGATCTATACAAAGATCCACTAAAAATAATGGAAGGATACTACCTATTTTGGAAAAACCACAAGTTCATGTATTTCTGCGATTATATCTATTTTAACTAGTTGCATATTGTTTATTGTTGAATGAGGAGATTGTTGACGATTTAAAAGAAAATAAACACATGTTTTGAAAACATGGGAAACCTCCATTTTTAGGGGAAACTCTGTCAAAATTTTTATAAATTTTGACACTTAGAAAAATATAAGTTTTTGAGAAACTTAGTCCCTAAAAATGTGTTTAAAAGTATTACCAAGGTTTCCCTAATTTTTGGTGATAAGAAATGAGGATTTCTTCAAAATAAACATGGATATTAAGTATGTATATATTTTTTTGAGAAAAATATATATATTATTTTATCACCAACTTTTGTGCTAAGTGTATAAAGTATGTGTTATACGTGCTAGTGTATTAAGACTTAAAAATACACTAAATACTCATGAGGAGTATAAACATAAAAATACACATACAAAATACAAGATACATAATTCGGGTGCGAAGTGCAAAACACAAAAGACTTATATTTATTTTAGAGGAAATAATATAAGTAAGATACGTAGTTAAAAATATGAAATATTTTTAACACAACAATAAAAATACAAAAGAGAGTGACTGTACTTGTGCGATACAAGTTTAGTGACTAACATTAAGAAAACGCGTATAGGTTACGACGTTAAGTAGGCAAATCCGGTGAAGTTTACGACGCACAGGAACGCAAAGTTGTGAGTTCATGCTTCCCCCTTTTCTTTTAACTGTTTTCAGTTTTATACATTCGGGGGTGAAATACATGTTACACATATTACAATGTTTACAAATGGTATGATGGATACAAGAATGATACGAGAAATCGTGTCACGAATAGGGTACCATAAGCACCATTAATCGTGTACATACTTAGACCGCAGAACAAAAGATTAGATCTAATGGGTTCCGGGCAGCCCCACTCTTGGCCACTCTTTTACCAAGCAGTGTTTTTGTGTCTCAGTCGTAAATCGACTACAGAAAAATGCCTATGGTTTGGTGACTTCCTATGTCGTGTCACATGTTAATGGCTTTGCAACCCATTAACACTTGATACATACAGAAATATTTGATTTATACATGAGTACGTGGTGTACACAAAAGACTTGATTTATACAAAATACAAATTATGTTTTTCATACAAAGTATACAAACGTGAAATACAAAAATTGCATGAATTCACACCAACTTTATGTTGACGTTTTTCCAAAACTCACATGTATTTCAGGTAACTAGGATGGATGTGCGCGTGGTCTTACTCATGCTCGTGGATGTCGCTTTGTCTATCTTTAAATAAAGTTGTGACTTTTAAGACAATATGTTATCTCGTGTTGTAAACACTTGACATATGTTTTCAGTAATGAAATATTTGAAGATATATTTGAGCATGTAGTATGTTTACTCTTCGTATGCAATGAGAACCTTTCATGATCACACCTCGTGCTTCCGCCGAAGAAAGGGGTGTGACAGATTGGTATCAGAGCTGTGATTGTAGTGAACCAGGATTCCTTCTCGAGTCTAGTCTACAATCTCTAGGATCCATTCACGAAAACAATTTTCAAATAGTTTTCATTGCATAAAACGTCCCGCGACATCCACTACCTGAAACTGTCTACATGAGTCTAGAAAAGACACTACGAGACTTAGAGTGCACTTGAGTAGCACTTGTCGTTGACTAGAAATTACTTGCAATTATGTGTAATAATTAGCATGTACTAGAAGTAGAATGTCACGAGTATACGTGACTTTATCTGAAAGCAATGGCCCATCTGAAGGAAGAAATACGTGGATGAAACGAACTGTGCGGACTGTGCAAGGAGTTACGTAATTATGGATGCATACATAATTATGGAATTCAGTGCACAGAAATCACAGCAAGTCTTGTCACGTATAGATTCCCTCAGTGCAAGCCTACTAAGTACTCTGCTAGAGTAATAATTGTTTGATGTCACTTATGTGGTATATACTTGTGTGTATATGTATATATATATATACTACTGTCTCGTATGACGATATCAAACAAATGCCTAAACCTAATGGGTTGTGTTCGTCAGAACACGGCACCCAGAAGAGCTGTGAACGCTCGTGACCAACCTCCTCCTCCCCCACTGCCAAGAATTGCCGAAGAGCTGGAAGCTCTACTGGAAGAAAGGATCTCCGCTGCTATCGCCCAGTACGAGGCGAACCGTACTCAAGACAGTGGAGGACCAAGCAATGCTAGGCGTAACGGGCATGGAGATTCGTCTGGAGGAAACGCAGTTCAAGGCTTCACTCTCAAGCAGTTCCTCGACTGCAAGCCAATGAACTACGACGGCACAGGAGGTGCAGTAGCCTTCGTACGCTGGACGAAGAAGACTGAAGCTACCTTCCGCATGAGCAAGTGTACCGCGGATCAACAAGTCACCTTTGCTACTGGGTTGTTTGTCGATGAAGCTCTGACTTGGTGGAACCTGCAAGTCCAAACCTTGGGCGATGATGCCGCATATGGCCTAACTTGGGATGAACTAAAGGAAAGAATGAGAGAGAAGTACTGCTCTCATGCTGAACTCCAAAGGCTGGAGACGGAGTTCTAGCACTTGACCATGGAAGGTGCTGACATTAATGGTTACACTCGAAGGTTCCACGATCTGTCCAGAGTGCTTCCCTACATGGTGACTCCCGAATTCAAGCGTGTTGAACGTTACATTTGGGGACTGGCCTCAGAGTTTCGTGGCATGGTGACGTCGGCCAAACCACAAACAATCACCGAGGCTGTAACTCTGGCTGTCAGCCTTACTGAAAATTGTGTTCGAATGAAGACGCTATCACTGAACCCAACAGAAAATGCCGAGACGCATGCTGAGTCGTCTGGCGACAAGAAAAGGAAATATGCAAACTTGAATCAAGCAACTCGTAACAACAAAGGTTCCAACAAGAAGCGTGACCCTAACCCGCCTCAAGGGGCGAAACCTCTTGCAGCCATGAACGACGCACCAGCAAGGGGATACCGAGGCACCTTGCCCAAATGCCATCGGTGTAAACACCACCACGAGGGAGCTTGTCGCATCTCAAAGTGTGACAAGTGTGGAAAGTTGGGTCACCGCACTGAAGACTGCTGGAGTAAGAGGAACGGGAATGGAAATCGTAATGGGGCTGATGATAGGGACAATGGTGGAAATGGAAACGGTGCTGGTAACGGGAATGGGCGAAACCAAGGATGCTTCAGATGTGGAAGCAAAGATCATTTCATGAAGGACTGCCCAGAGAGAAACAATGCTCAGGCCCGAGCATTTGTGATTGGAGCAAGGGACGCACGCGAGGACCCTAATGTGGTCAACGGTACGTTCCTCATTAACAATCACTTTGCATCCATATTATTCGACACTGGCGCCGATTATAGCTTCATGTCTGTGGAATTTAAACGCATACTTGGAATAGAATCTAGTAGATTAGAAATTCCTTATTCCATAGAACTAGCCAATGGTAAACTTGTTGAATCGAGCGAAGTTGTTAGAGGCTGCACACTGGAACTTGGCGAACGAAATTTTAGCATCGACCTCTTACCTATTCAATTGGGTAGCTTCGATGTAGTAGTCGGAATGGACTGGTTGTCCAAGAACAAAGCTGAAGTTATTTGTCATGAGAAAATCATTCGCATCCCTTTAGCGAATGGTGAAACTCTCATCGTGCATGGAGAAAAACGAGACGCACCTCTTCGAATCATCAGTTGCATGAAGGCACGGAAATGCTTAAGGAAAGGATGTGTCGCTTTCCTAGCACACGTTATAGACAAGAAGGCTGAGGAGCCGAAACTCGAAGACATTCCTGTGGTGAAGGAATTTCCTGATGTATTCCCTGAAGATCTGCCAGGACTACCTCCGCAACGACAAGTCGAATTCCACATAGACTTGGTTCCAGGAGCCGCTCCTGTAGCCAAGGCTCCATATCGACTTGCGCCATCCGAAATGCGAGAATTATCTACACAGCTTCAGGAGTTGTTGGATAAAGGATTCATAAGGCCAAGCTTCTCACCCTGGGGAGCTCCAGTATTATTTATGAAGAAGAAGGATGGATCACTGAGGATGTGTATCGATTACAGGGAACTGAACAAGCTCACGATCAAGAATCGGTATCTGCTACCGAGGATTGATGACTTGTTTGATCAACTGCAAGGATCAAGCTACTATTCCAAGATCGACCTTCGATCTGGATACCATCAGCTGAGAATCCAAGATGAAAGCGTGCCAAAGACTGCATTCAGAACACGCTATGGGCACTACGAATTTCTTGTGATGCCATTTGGATTGACGAACGCGCCAGCGGTCTTTATGGATCTAATGAACCGCGTATGCAAACCATATCTCGATAAATTCGTGATTGTATTTATCGATGATATCCTGATTTACTCACGAACGAAAGAAGAACATGAGCAACATCTCAGAACCATCTTGGAACTACTGAAGAAAGAGAAACTTTATGCAAAGTTCTCGAAATGCGAATTCTGGATTCGCGAAGTACAATTTCTTGGTCACGTTGTGAATGAGAAGGGCATTCATGTAGACCCATCCAAGATAGAAGCAATAAAGAATTGGGAAGCTCCCAAGACCCCGACCGAAGTTCGACAATTTTTGGGCTTAGCAGGCTATTACCGACGATTCATCGAGAATTTCTCAAAGATAGCTCAACCGCTAACGACCCTTACCCAGAAAGACAAGAAATACGACTGGGGTCACAAGCAGGAAGAAGCCTTCCAGTTACTTAAAAACAAGCTATGCGATGCACCGATACTATCATTACCCGAAGGCACTGAAGACTTCGTGGTATACTGCGACGCCTCGCGACAAGGCCTGGGTTGCGTGCTCATGCAACGCCAAAAAGTCATCGCTTATGCTTCAAGATAGCTGAAGGTTCACGAGAGAAATTATACCACTCACGACCTGGAGCTGGGCGCAGTGGTATTCGCCTTGAAGATTTGGCGACATTATTTATATGGTACTCGATGTACAATCTTCATAGATCACAAAAGCTTACAACACATATTTGATCAGAAGGAATTGAATATGCGCCAGCGACGTTGGGTTGAGCTGCTAAACGATTATGACTGTGAGATTAAGTACCATCCTGGAAAGGCGAACGTTGTAGCGGACGCGTTGAGCCGAAAAGAAAGGGTTAAGACCCTAAGGGTTCGAGCATTGGAAATGACGATTCGAACGAACCTCACTGCACGCATTCGGGATGCACAACAAGAAGCTCTTAAAGAAGAGAACCGTAAAGCTGAATACCTTCGGGGTATGCTGAAATACATGGCGCCAAATGAAGAGGGAGCCTTATACTTTAAAAAGCGCATTTGGGTTCCGCTCTATGGTGGCCTACGAGAAGTCATCCTTGATGAAGCGCACAAGTCAAGATACTCGATCCATCCAGGATCGGTTAAAATGTATCAAGATTTGAAAGAATACTATTGGTGGCCTAGACTCAAGAGCGACGTTGCTGTCTATGTTGGAAAATGCCTAACATGTGCTAAGGTTAAGGCAGAATATCAGAAACCGTCCGGCCTACTACAACAACCAGAGATTCCCGTGTGAAAGTGGGAACAAATCTCGATGGACTTCATAACGAAATTACCCAGGACCCCGAGAGGGCACGATATGATATGGGTAATAGTTGATCGATTGACGAAGTCTGCGCATTTCCTACCAATCCGAGAGAAGGATAACACTGGAAAGCTTGCAGAGATATACCTCAGGGAAATTGTGGCACGTCATGGAGTGCCAATCTCAATCATTTCAGACAGAGATGGACGCTTTGTCTCAAGAATCTGGCAATCATTTCAGGAAGCCTTTGGATCTCAGTTAGATCTAAGCACGGCATTCCATCCACAAACAGACGGCCAGAGCGAACGGACTATACAAACGTTAGAAGATATGCTTCGCGCATGCGTCATGGACCTAGGCGGCAGCTGGGATACTCATCTACCTTTAGTTGATTTTTCCTACAATAACAGCTATCATACGAGCGTAAAAGCCGCACCGTTCGAAGCTCTGTATGGCCGCAAATGCCGATCGCCCTTATGTTGGGCAGATGCCGGAGATAAGCGTATGGTTGGTCCTGAACTTGTACAAGAGACAACCGACAAGATTGCGCAGATCCGAGAGCGCATTAAGGCGGCTCGAGAGCGACAAAAGAGCTACGCTGATCCGAATAGAAAATCGGTAGAATTCAAGGTGGGAGACAAAGTGTTGTTTAAAGTCTCACCTTGGAAGGGCGTAGTCAGATTTGGAAAGCGCGGAAAGCTAAATCCACGATATATCGGACCATTCAGAATTTTGAAAAGAATTGGTACCGTGGCATACAAGTTGGAGTTACCGGAAGAACCTAATGGAGTACATGATACGTTTCATGTATCCAACCTGAAGAAGAGTCCAACACAAGAAAGCGTGATCATCCCGATGGATGAAGTGCATATTGATGAAGCCCTCCGATTTACAGAAAAACCCGTTGAGGTTACCGACTGGAAAGTCAACAAGACCAGGAGGAGCAGCGTAAAACTTGTCAAAGTACGTTGGAGCTCTAAGCACGGACCCGAGTACACATGGGAACGTGAAGACCAGTTCAAGAAAAAGTATCCCCACCTATTCAAGAAGACTCCAGCGAGAGTTAGTTCAACCTGAATTTCGGGACGAAATTCTTTTAACGGGGGGAGACTGTGACAACTGGCCCAAACCGGTAATTTCCGTACACATTAATTATTGCTTAATGACTGCAATTAGTGCTTAATTGTCAGCAATATCTGATTACATACCAAACAAGTGAATTCATGCACGTTGTATACTACAAAATATTGCTTTACGCATAAACGAGAGCGTTGCGTCAAAAATACTAGTAAACTCACCGGTAAGACACACTGTGTCAACAGAACTGCAGAAAGCAGTCAGACAATAAAATTGGAGCCTAGGTGTAGGTCCGACAACAAGAATGCGTTAAAACCCAAGAGTACATACAAGGGTTTAATATATATACATTGCGAAAGCAAAATTAAGCACTAAAAAGCACCCGAAACGCACTTTAAGTGCAGAATTTATATAATTCAGCAATAATTCAGCATTTAGACACATGAATATTTTGCAGAAATGTCGTTTTATTATCCAGAATATTTCCCTAAGTGTTGGGAATCGATAGTATTATAAAAAGATACTTATTAGTCACTAAAAGGTGCAATTTAGCACTTTAACGAATCGGTATGTAACCGAACAACCGGACTATACCCGGAACATGAAAATATTGTCATTAACATAGTTGTTCTTTTTCTGAGCCAGTTAGGGTCCCTGAATACCCTAACACCCAATGTAACGCATGACACACCACTAACCAGGTTAAGCACTTAACTAACTTACTTAACCTAACTAATATCCAACTAATTAGTTGGAATCGGACCAAGACCCCCCCCCCCCTTAACCAAACCGTCCCCATGAGGGGGACACACTTTGTACAATTGGATTATAATATTGCTTGTGCCTAAAATCTAGTGGACATATGGACCTATGGTTAATACACACACTAATTATCTATAAGTTCATGTATTAGCCCACCATAACATGATCATCACACAACACCTCAACACAACTCTCTCTCCCTCTCTTCTAGCTTACTGCCGAACACACCCACCCCCATCCATCCATTTTCGATTTCTATCTTGCAAGTTCCAAGCTCTACAAGTGTTAAGGATCTCGTATAAGGAAGCTTGGTGCAATCGGAAGGCGAAGGACCTCTTTATCTTGCTTTTATCCACCCGATTTGCGTCTAGATTCTTCCCTAGCCTCGAGCTAGTGGTATGTTGCTTAAATCACCTTCTCGAACTATTTTAAAGTGGTCAATACGATTTGTAATGGTTAAAACTCGTAATCTCACAAGTTGAAGCATAAAAGTCTACTAAAAAACACTAAAAATGTTGGTTAAAAGCTCATATGTTGTGTAAATCATGTAGTAATTGATTTGTGTGATTATTTGGACCCGATCTATGTTGTGGTAGCTCGGATCGTCATTTAACCCGAGTTGGTCATGATCATGGATCATGACATAAGGTTGTTTTGGAAGTAACAAGGGTTAAAGGATGAAACTCTACCACACACAAATCATGAACTTGTGTAAAAGCGATTTTGTTTGTGAAATGGTGTTCAAAACTAGTAGATCTACGGATCTACAAGAGGTACTTTCAAAGGACCAAGTGTCCAAGAAATCATATTTTCTAAAGCCGAGTCTTACATGAAAAAGAATGATTTTAGCAAACACACGAGTATGTAAACACTTGTGTAACACAAAGTTTCGACAAAATAACTATTTTTGTAAATGTTGACCGGAAGTTGTAAAGATGTAACTTCTTTAAAAGCAAGACTTTCAAGAAACAAAGTTGATCTATACAAAGATCCACTAAAAATAATGGAAGGATACTACCTATTTTGGAAAAACCACAAGTTCATGTATTTCTGCGATTATATCTATTTTAACTAGTTGCATATTGTTTATTGTTGAATGAGGAGATTGTTGACGATTTAAAAGAAAATAAACACATGTTTTGAAAACATGGGAAACCTCCATTTTTAGGGGAAACTCTGTCAAAATTTTTATAAATTTTGACACTTAGAAAAATATAAGTTTTTGAGAAACTTAGTCCCTAAAAATGTGTTTAAAAGTATTACCAAGGTTTCCCTAATTTTTGGTGATAAGAAATGAGGATTTCTTCAAAATAAACATGGATATTAAGTATGTATATATTTTTTTGAGAAAAATATATATATTATTTTATCACCAACTTTTGTGCTAAGTGTATAAAGTATGTGTTATACGTGCTAGTGTATTAAGACTTAAAAATACACTAAATACTCATGAGGAGTATAAACATAAAAATACACATACAAAATACAAGATACATAATTCGGGTGCGAAGTGCAAAACACAAAAGACTTATATTTATTTTAGAGGAAATAATATAAGTAAGATACGTAGTTAAAAATATGAAATATTTTTAACACAACAATAAAAATACAAAAGAGAGTGACTGTACTTGTGCGATACAAGTTTAGTGACTAACATTAAGAAAACGCGTATAGGTTACGACGTTAAGTAGGCAAATCCGGTGAAGTTTACGACGCACAGGAACGCAAAGTTGTGAGTTCATGCTTCCCCCTTTTCTTTTAACTGTTTTCAGTTTTATACATTCGGGGGTGAAATACATGTTACACATATTACAATGTTTACAAATGGTATGATGGATACAAGAATGATACGAGAAATCGTGTCACGAATAGGGTACCATAAGCACCATTAATCGTGTACATACTTAGACCGCAGAACAAAAGATTAGATCTAATGGGTTCCGGGCAGCCCCACTCTTGGCCACTCTTTTACCAAGCAGTGTTTTTGTGTCTCAGTCGTAAATCGACTACAGAAAAATGCCTATGGTTTGGTGACTTCCTATGTCGTGTCACATGTTAATGGCTTTGCAACCCATTAACACTTGATACATACAGAAATATTTGATTTATACATGAGTACGTGGTGTACACAAAAGACTTGATTTATACAAAATACAAATTATGTTTTTCATACAAAGTATACAAACGTGAAATACAAAAATTGCATGAATTCACACCAACTTTATGTTGACGTTTTTCCAAAACTCACATGTATTTCAGGTAACTAGGATGGATGTGCGCGTGGTCTTACTCATGCTCGTGGATGTCGCTTTGTCTATCTTTAAATAAAGTTGTGACTTTTAAGACAATATGTTATCTCGTGTTGTAAACACTTGACATATGTTTTCAGTAATGTAATATTTGAAGATATATTTGAGCATGTAGTATGTTTACTCTTCGTATGCAATGAGAACCTTTCATGATCACACCTCGTGCTTCCGCCGCAGAAAGGGGTGTGACAGACTCAAATACAGGTACAAAAATTAAATTGACGTACATGTGGAACCAAATCAGAACATGCGTCTAAAGTATATTTGGCACAGTAGCGGACGAATCATATCATATCACAAACGTATCAGATGCACATACTAATTAGGTGACCTTGAATGTCACAACAATAAGTCATGTAATTAAAGAAGCACCCAGAGCCAAAAGCAGACCGCTACACAGCTAGCTAGTCCATGCACCTATGAGATGGTGAGTGTGGCGTTCACCCATTATTCCATCTCAACACAACAAACTCAAACTCGGAACTAAGATCGATCTATACGCCTCTAGGGGCCAAGGTGCTACACGAGCACAAGCTAGAGACGCCGTGACTTTTTTTACGCACTGTCACGATAAGTGTCATGCCGTTGACGCCCAAACAGCAAGCCAGACGCTCGGGTGACAGAGTACAAAACTAAGGCCATGTAAATAGCATACAACCAATTGAAAATAATATTGGTAGGAACATGCGACCATGAGTACAAGCCTGAGGTATGGCATGTTACATCACACTAATAATCATACAAACAATACCATACTGATTCAGATAACACATCACATATCAAACAGTTAACGGGAACACACAAAAATCCGTACTGCAAAGTGACGGATATGATAAAATACTATGATGCCAGAAATAGGAATCTGTACCTTAGCTTAGTGAAGCAAGACCAACAAATCGAGTCGTCCTCAAAAATTATGTAAACCTAAATCCCGTATATTCGAGTTTAGTTTTATTATACGTTAAATAAAATTGTTCTTTAGATTTTTCCCGGCAACCACGAACTAATATATCCGTGATAAAAAAAATAACCAATTACACTCCCGAATTAACACACGCGAATGGATTAATAGCCTTAATTTGTATAAAAAAATAGAAGATATTTAAAGTCTGAGTTGTTTTGACTTTTGTGATCTCAGTTTATGAATGAAGATGTTTATTTTAGTTTAATTTTTTTAAATAAATACCAAGTATTTAAAGTCCCACTAATCATTATTTGGTAAAGTATAGTTTAGTGTTAAAACTAAGAAGTATACCAATTACATAATTTTACATTATTATGTGTTATTAAAATAAATGATACGAAAATAATTAAACTATTAAGATTCATGTATGTTTCTAAACAACCTCCATGTTTAGTTTAACTAGCCTAGATTTAACATCCACACACCCAACATTTGGTAAAGTATAGTTTTAGTGTTAAAACTAAGAAGTATACCAATTACATAATTTTACATTATTATGTGTTATTAAAATAAATGAGACGAAAATAATTAAACTATTAAGATTCATGTATGTTTCTAAGACTGAGGGGAGTGGGGCGACTCCCCCTCCCAAGTCGCCCTAAGTCGCCTGGAGCACCGCCCCCCTTGGCGTCTCGGCTGGCATCCCAAGCCAGCCCGTCTCCAAGCGATCGCCCACTTTTTTCCATTTCCCCATACATATATCCGTTGCCAACGGATAGTTTGGCCAAATTTTTTTTTTTAAATACACCCAACCTTTATAAATAATACCACATATCAAACACATTTTTACCACAATCTTCTCTCAACTCATCAAAATTTATACCAATCTTCTCTCAACTCATCAAAATGTATCCCCACAACATCCCTCCTTTCAACCAAAATACACAATCTTCCAATCCACAACCCGATATGGCGGACCCAAACGTTTTAAATAACCCCGCTTTTTACGCCTATTTCAATAACCTTTGTTGATTGTATTTTTTTTTCGGTTGATGTTTTTTTTTTTGTTGATGTATTTTTTTTTTTCGGTTGATGTATTTTTTATTTTGTTGAAGTAATTTTTTTTGTTGAAGTAAATCAATGCCACGTGTCGCAAGACACCCTAACCAGCCAAGTTGCTCCACTCCCCTTTTTTTGCCCAAAATCCTCTAATCTGATGTGGCGCCACGTGTCGCAAGACGCTCTCTCAAAAGGATGCCCCACTCTCTTTAGTCTAAACAACCTCCATGTTTAGTTTAACTAGCCTAGATTTAAAATCCACACACCCAACAAATTTACACATACCAATGTTATCAAAATAAATAATATGTGATATCAATAAATAAAAATAATAAACAATTTGATTAAATGTTTCTAGACAACCTTGCACATTTATTCTCCTTTTTCCTTCCCTTTTTTGTTACACAACACACACACAATGCACACTTCACACACACAAACGCACACACATTACACATATTCAAACACCACAATACACACACTTAATATATTCATAATTCATCCACAAGCTCCTCTCTCACTCTCTTGTCAACCCTGGCCAACAAAACTGTCCGGAAAGGACGACCCGTCTCGGGTCGTCGGAAAATACCAACCAAGACCCAAACCTAAAGTTGCCGGAAAACTGTAGAAACTAGGTTTACTTTTTATTAAAATATATTCCAAAATAAATAATAAATAACAACGAGACTCTCGTTAGTTATTTATGGGAAATTCGACTAGTATAATACCGGTTACAAAATTAAAATAAACGAAAATAAAAACAATATAATTGTACCAATCTTGATTCAAGTCAATGTCTTTGGAAACTTCAACCGCACCTACAAGATCGAAACTCCGCTGCAAGACAAGCAAAATTGTTGACGGTTTTGGTTGAGGCACGTGTTCTACACGCTTCCCTTAAAACAGATTTCGCGCCTCCTCTCAGACGGTCTGTCTCCCAGGGTACAACAACCGGAACAGTATGTGTACTGCCGGAGATGACACTCACGCCCGAGATTACACCGGGTATATATTGGTGTTTATAAATTTAGGAAAAAGTTGAAGTATGTAAATATGAGAGTACTCCTCTCAAAGGAAAACGAGAGTCCAGAGAATGTCTAATTTTATTGGTGTCTCTAATATGAACCACCGAGTTCATATATATACACTTATAGTTTTAAACTCAATAAAACTAGTAATAAAATAGACATTAATCTTGTCATAATTATAACATTAATCTTGTAATAAACAAGATAATGAATATGACTTTAATGGACTTAAGTGGTTAGACAAAAACGGTCATATTCATCATGACACGTAATTAACGGGTTGTAACAGCTAGCTTGACCAGGTCCTGCCAATTGCTCTGTTACCGTTGCAGACATGTACGCGAGCCTGAAGTGGCTCTTCAGTCCGTGAGCCACATTGTATGGAACCCGCGCATGCGCATGGTGTGCAGACCAGTGCTCCTAGTTACTACTGTAACCTGCGCGCGCGCCATAACTGATCCTCAAATCCATGCAACACTCTACATGGACCTTTCGCCACGCCATATGGACCCGTGCGCCACACATATGCCATTGCGCATACCAGGACGCCACCTGGTCATGCGCCATCTATATTTGCGCGCCACACGGATGCTACTACGCATACCAGGACGCCACCTGGTCATGCACCATCCAAACTCATGTGCCATTTGCAGTCTTCGCCATGGCATCCGCCTACTCCACCCAAGGGTGCGCCATAAGCGGACCCTCCATGTATCTGACCACGCGCTCATGGACAAAAATACAAAGGCGGTGTGCGAAGTTCAAAGCGCACTACATAGGGCCTATAGCCCACGGCACGCGCGCATATGTGCACGAGTAAGGGTGCTCCGCACCCTTTAGGGTCCCCACTGGTGTTTGTCTTCAAGGAGTGCTCCTCCTTATATACCACTTTAAGTTTTGTCATTCCACCTATGTGGGACAAGATGACAAATCTCAAACCATTTTTCTCATCTTTGTTTTTCCAAACATACAACTTCAAGCTTCGATATCTCATTCATCTCAGCTCTATTTGGACATAGTTTGAACACAAACCCATAAATAATTATTTATACAACACATATATAAATATTATTACTGTCTAAAATATTTAGTGAAAAACTCATTTTCACTAAAATTTCCAACAATCCCCCACATGAATGGAGATCGATTAAAACACACAAAATTCCCCGATGAAAACTCGACAGTCGAGTATTGCAGGATAGGTAGGTGTAGCCTTTGAACCTTCCTTTGTGAAGCATACTTAGCCTACTAGGGTTTTGTAGACGTGATGTCCTTGAACAACCCCCCATTTGTGTAAACGACGATATACATTCACACAATACTTTCCCTAGCCGGGCAATCCACTCACTATCGTGTCCTATAATGGTCATGGAGCACTTTCCTGGTTCTGCGGGAGCTCTAGGAATTATGCCCTAATTCCATTCAAAGCGACCACACTTCTCTCCAACATAGGTGATTTCCCTTTAAATCATTAAAAGCATTATGGTTTACTAAGATTTACACAAATCGTAAAACTACATATTATGCTTAACCTCACAACAATGTCACTGAATATTATAGGAATGGACTAGGACGTATTTAAACACCCTTTTATAGTTTTAGGGGGATATATGAAACATATAAACTAGCTTATATATGAACATATATATTAGCTACGCCCCCACAGTGACTACCCTTCGGTTCATGATTAAGTTGGCCTATTGAACCTAGATCTTGGGATCTCCAGTCAACTAGGTTAGGTTTCCCTCATGTCTCTTTTTCCATGGCTTTAGTCCCATTCCACAACCTGATTTGTTATCAACCCACTGGTTGTTGGATCCAAAATTATCTTTGACATCGCTAAGTCACCAACGACAATTTAAATTTAGATCAATTGTTCTAACATGTTCTTGACTTGCTAGTCACTTTTGCCTTTTAGTCAATTCATAAGACTTATAACTTACGATCTCAACTTGGATCCAGTTATGACCTTGTCTTTAGAATGACATGAAACTCAATTCATGGCTAGACACGTTTTCACCATGCCTTTGTTGTGTCATGACTGACCTCTTACTAGATTTTGAATCTAACCAATTAGCATTCGAGTCCAATCTACTTCATTGACTCCATATAACCATTGTATACTCCACTTGGTCATGCGTTTGCAATATATGCAAGTCACCCCCACATTTAAGTGTAATTGGATAGCATCCAAATGGGGCGATGAAAGGTTCTCCCTTTCATTTCGAGTTTGAGAAAACTTCTCAACTACCATTTCCACATTCAAATGCAAGTCACCCCCACATTTAAGTGTAATTGGATAGCATCCAAATGGGGTGATGAAAGGCTCTCCCTTTCATTTTGAGAAAACTTCTCAAATACCATTTCAACATACCCTAAAGGGTTTGTTTCTTAAATGGCTCCCCCCCCCCCCCCACATTGCTTGCATTTTAATGAAGTTATATTTATAGTTTTGTTTAGCACAAAAATCGTTCTTGTGTCATCACATATTTTGAATGTTTAAAGTTAATTTAATCTCCGTCGTGCATATAAATTAACAAGTATTAGTCTAGCATGCTTTAGGACACAATACTGTAGCATGTGAACAGAAGATGCATCATTCTGATTCTTCACAGCCTTAAGAGATAACGCACTATCTCTTCCGAACATTCGTTTCTTAGTTTAGACACAATAATGAAATTTTATTTCACCGTTCCAAAACCATCAGTTTTAGGAAGGCCTCAAAACCATAGTTAACTTCATCCATTAGGATCATAATTCGTTTGCCTTTTATCTCCAAGGCTTCATCATTGACTTACTAAGGATTTAAACATAAGTCTTAATCCAAGTCTCTTTGATGAAAGTTCTTTGTATAAAATCACTCGAGTCTTGAGATATAGTCAATTAGATTGACTATATGCTTATAGTGATATATACATTTACATTGTTGTTTCATTAATACCATGTATGGGGATACTCTCCCAAATTGAGGACCAAGCCTCCACATAGTTTAAACAACATTGATGGTGGTAGAAGCATCTACAAGTCCATCACTATTGTAAATTTCCGTTAATAAATTTGCTAAAATTATTAAAATCATTTACAATAATATCATATATTTCTTTCATATGTTATATTCTTTGAAACTTACATGTGCATTTCCATTTTGATGCTCTCAACATTAGATGACATATCTCGTTTTCAAACCATGCACCACGTTTCTCACGAACTCGTTATACGTTTGATGTTTGATTTGTGACTTATTACATTAGACATGATCACAACCCGCTCGTTGTGTCCGTGTAAATTAGCTTTTACACTTTGTATCAAAATGTATATCCTTTTGACAACTTATTATTAGTCCAAAATAACGGATACAACAATGATATCTAAACATCAAATCACATTGTGTTATTACTTTCAACACCCTTTAGAACGAAATAAACGCAATTACATCGTTCTGTCATGTTTTGAGGTACTCCCTCAATGGAACACGTATAACTTGTTTCGTCTTGAAACTCTAAACTTGAATAATCACAAGTTGTCTAAAATATAAAGTTGCGTACAATTAACTACTCGCAAGTAGTTGAGGAACTTATTATATTTATAACAACATTTAGTTGTTTTTCACCTAATAGTCTATCCGAGACTATTATATGGTTGAACACGTTATACTTCTCGTGGAAGTAACGAATCACTTGTAATTCGCAAAGACATGTTTTATTCGTTCAAAACATTTCTCGTTTTTGCAAGTGTTTTAATATTAAACTATATATTTATGTTTTGATTACAATCAAGACAATAAACCTTATAATAGTTTAATATATAAAACAATTTCAAACTCGCTCGTTTGAAAATAAAACGAATACGCATTGTTTTAATAAATGGTTTATCATATTCAAACCATTTCTAACCGCTGTTAGATAATAACGATTATCAATCGTTAAAATGAGTTGTTTGTATGAAAACCAATTCTAATATGCTAATTAGAATTTAAATGTTTAACAAAGATTCAAAATATTCGGTTTTATAAAGTAAACCGCTTCTAACTCGCTTGTTAGAAATAAAACGAATACATTTATTCACTTTTGGTTTACTTAAATGAACATTTTCTAACACGCTCGTTAGAAATGAACACAAATCTTTTCTAACACGCTCGTTAGAAAATATATAAACCGATTACAAATCATGTTAAATAGTTTATCATAGTTAACCCGGTTTTAACCCGCTCGTTAGAAATTAACGATTGGAAATCGTTAAAATAGTTGGTTGTAAGATAAACTAATTCTAATACGCCCATTAGAAAATTAGACGATTATTTATTGCCATAAGCCGTTTTTGGTTTATATAAAATAAACGTTTTCTAACCCGCTTGTTAGAAATAAACAATTGACAAAATCGTTAAATCGTTTCTAACACGCTCGTTAGAAAATAAACAACTATCAAACTCTTTAAATCGTTTCTAACACACTCGTTAGAAATAATCGATTACAAAATTTGTTTCGAAGTTTATAAAAAAAATATAAACTATTTCTAATACGCTCATTAGAAATAAACAAATAAAAATCGTTTAAACGTATGTGGAAAAAATCCGTTTCTAACTCGCTCGTTAGAAATTTAATAGTTTAGACGAAACCGTTAGAAGATTTATTATCCAAAATAATTGTCTCCAACACGCTCATCGGTAATTATTTGAAATAACAATATTTTCTAACACGCTCGTTAGAAAATCTAAACGTATATTTTCTAGCACGCTTGTTAGAAAATCTAATCATCTTTTAACAAGTTAGTTTTACACAATCATCGTATCTAACACGCTCATTAGATATAAAAGATGATATTAAAACTTATCATTCTATACAATTCTAACACGCTCGTTAGAGATATAAAAAGTTTTAATGTCGTTATTCTTTCAACAACGTTTCTAACACGCTCGTTAGAAAGTATTAAAACTAGTTATTTTATAAAATAATTATTTTCTAATATGCTAATTAGAAAATAAATATATTTCAAGACTTTTAAAACCAACATTAATCTCTCAATTATGGTTATTAAAAGCTTATTAAAAATAAATTAAACATTACAAACATTTAATTGTAAGGGGTTACAAAATAAAATTTTCTAATACGCTCATTAGAAAATTTAGTATTTCAAAAACCTATTGAAATACATATTAATTTGTATATGTTCGGTTTTATCTAAACACGAACAAAAACCATGAACTCCAAAACTTGAATCAAAAAGCCGTTTTGCAACCCGGTATTCGGATTAAGGATTGTACTCCAATCATAAAAATTAATCCGACTCATTGTACTAAATAAATATTTCCCAAAAAATATTTTCAAGATTTTAACAAAAATCTCATTAAATATTTTAACTTTCGTGAACCTAAATCCTCGTAGAGAAGGGATTTAAGATTGTAGCAACAATCTTCACGAAAGTCTGTTTTAAGATTGTAGAAACTAGGTTCACTTTTTATTAAAATATATTCCAAAATAAATAATAAAGAATAACGAGACTCTCGTTATTTATGGGAAATTCGACTAATACAATACCGGTTACAAAATTAAAATAAACGAAAATAAAAACAATATAATTGTACCAATCTTGATTCAAGTCAATGTCTTTGGAAACTTCAACCGCAACTACGAGATCAAAACTCCGCTGCAAGACAAGCAAAATTGTTGACGGTTTTGGTTGAGGCACGTGTTCTACACGCTTCCCTTAAAACAGATTCCGCGCCTCCTCTCAGACGGTCTGTCTCCCAGGGTACAACAACCGAAACAGTATGTGTACTGCCGGAGATGACACTCACGCCCAAGATTACACCGGGTATATATTGGTGTTTATAAATTTAGGAAAAAGATGAAGTATGTAAATATGAGAGTACTCCTCTCAAAGGAAAACGAGACTCCAGAGAATGTCTAATTTTATTGGTGTCTCTAATATGAACCACCGAGTTCATATATATACACTTATAGTTTTAAACTCATTAAAACCAGTAATAAAATAGACATTAATCTTGTCATAATTATAACATTAATCTTGTAATAAACAAGATAATGAATATGACTTTAATGGACTTAAGTGGTTAGACAAAAACGGTCATATTCATCATGACACGCAATTAACGGGTTGTAACAGCTAGCTTGACCAGGTCCTTCCAATTGCTTTGTTACCGTTGCAGACATGTACGCGAGCCTGAAGTGGCTCTTCAGTCCGTGCGCCACATTGTATGGAACCCGCGCATGCGCATGGTGTGCAGACCAGTGCTCCTAGTTACTACTGTAACCTGCGCGCGCACCATAACTGATCCTCAAATCCATGCAACACTCTACATGGACCTTACGCCACGCCATATGGACCCGCGCGCCACACATATGCCATTGCGCATACCAGGACGCCACCTGGTCATGCGCCATCCAAACTCATGTGCCATTTGCAGTCTTCGCTATGGCATCCGCCTACGCCACCCAAGGGTGCGCCATAAGCGGACCCGCCATGTATCTGACCACGCGCTCATGGACAAAAATACAAAGGCGGTGTGCAAAGTTCAAAGCGCACTACATAGGGCCTATAGCCCACGGCACGCGCGCATATGTGCACGAGTAAGGGTGCTCCGCATCCTTTAGGGTCCCCACTGGTGTTTGTCTTCAAGGAGTGCTCCTCCTTATATACCACTTTAAGTTTTGTCTTCCACCTATGTGGGACAAGATGACAAATCTCAAACCATTTTTCTCATCTTTGTTTTTCCAAACATACAACTTCAAGCTTCGATATCTCATTCATCTCAGCTCTATTTGGACATAGTTTGAACACAAACCCATAAATAATTATTTATACAACACATATATAAATATTATTAATGTCCAAAATATTTAGTGAAAAACTCATTTTCACTAAAATTTCCAAAAAAAACAACCCACCCTAACCCAACTCGGAGATTTAGTCGGAAGAGCTAAACAAAAAGGATCAGTTTGATACCTCACAAATCGGATTGAGATCGGGAGTGGCGCTGAAAGAAAGAGGCGACAGTGGCGGAGGTGGATACGACCGGAGGCAATGGCTAGGAGTGGTGGGGGTGGTGCTTATGGTGAGTGCACGGTTATATTTTCGGCAAACAGAGGCGATGGCGCTACCTAGGTGCAGCGGTGGGTCTTCAGTAGTCGACAGTCGTTCAAGTCGGTGTTTTGTTCAAGGTGGTAATTTGATTTTGAAATTGAGAGTATGAAGGTATTCTTCCGTATATTGTGTATGATTAAATACTTGTAAATCTGGAGTTGGGCAACCCACACCCATTTATGACGATTTCTTGTATAGTACAAGGATAGGGTAAGGCTTTAGGTTGAGTATTAAAATAAAAGATGACGATTTCTTGTATAGTACAAGGATAGGGTAAGGCTTTAGGTTGAGTATTAAAATAAAAGTTGTAGGGAATGATGGAAACAATGGTGTAATATGAGATTATGTATTTTCTTTTTCTTTCAATATAAATAAATAGTCAAAGGTTGCTAGTTATGGTTTTCTTATTCTTTATTTTATTTTTATCTTTTTGTGTGTTATATTCTAGCCTACGAATGATTATAGGAAGTTGGAGTTATAACCACATAATATTTGGAGTTATAACCACATAATATTTGTTGAAATGTATCTGACACTTCTAAGGATTTTTTTTTCTGCTTATTAACTTATCAAATCTTAAATCTATATAATTGTTGAATTATCATTGTTATCATAAAAGTATTTTGGGTATTACATCGCACGCGTGTCATGGGGCCGAACCTATGTCATTGGGCTTTAACCTACGTTTCTATGTCATTGAGCTTTAACCCACGTACTTTAGTAATTCGGGCCCTAGCCCATGTATTTTATCATTAGGCCCTAGCCCATGCATTTTTAGCAATTTGGCGTAGCCCAAATATTTTATCATTGGGCCCTAGCCCATGTATTTTAGTAACATGGGCCTAGCCCAAATATTTTATCATTGGGCCTTAGCCCATGCATTTTAGGAAGTTGGGCCTAGCCCAAATACTTTAACATTTGGATCTAGCCAAATATTTTATCATTGGGCCTAGCCCATGCATTTTAGCAATTTGGGCGTAGCCCAAATATTTTATCATTGGGCAATAACCCATGCATTTTAGCAATTTGGGGATAACCCAAATATTTTATCATTGGGCCCTAGCCCATGTATTTTAGTAATTTGGGCTTAGCCCAACTTGATTTTTAGGAGTCTATATGTTTAACAATCTTGCATTTTGTAAAAATTACTAAATATGTAATTTTTATAATTTTCATTCTTTTATTAAAGAATACTTAGAATTTTGTATTTTTCTTTCAACTTCCCGGAATTGTTATCGGTGATATATATTCGTATATACGCCCGGTTGTCTAAAATATATTGTTAGACACGTCGTTGTGATCGCTTAATATATATTTCTTGTGAGCTCGTACATTGTCCATTTTATTGATTCGTCCGTTCATTCGCTCGTGGATATAGTATGTTTAGGGTTTAATTATATATGTTTTCATTGCATTTATTTGGAAACATGCAGGAAACATGTATATGTTTATTTGTGTCTTTTTATACTTGTTTCATACAAGTATTTCTCGGTGTCATGGGTGTTCTATTTTGATCACCCTAAGTGTATCTAAGTATATACACATAGCACATAATACATATACTTGACGAGTTTTCAAAATATATAAATTTTTTGCCAAAAAATATACTTATACATGGTTATTATTTTTACCCATTTATTTTTGTAAAAATATATTTTCACGTTCACAAGAACTGTTGAGTATTTAGGACTTAACCATTTTCACCAAAGCTTCCATAATGACGTTTACGACCACTGATTGCGTTTAACTTTGTTAATCACCCTTTAACCCCATTTTTAACCGCGAGTAGATTTTTAGAAAAATTCGCCATAGTTTCCCCTAAAACTATGGCGTTTTCCACGTTTCAAAAACGCATTTAGTTCCTGTTTAAACCCATAATCATAATCAATTTCCAAATCACCTCTAATTCATCAAGACATACACTTTTCATTATTTAACCTCATGTAACACCCTTCTAATTACTACTTGAATTTAATAATAATTCATACAATTTTATATAAAAGATGTCCAACTTATAACATAAGTTCCATAGATAAAGTTCATAAGTATCAAAACATTAGTCAACTAGCGACTAATTCGAACATTCATAAGTTGTTTAGCAAATAGTCTACATTTGTCTATTAGAGTTAGATAACGCGGAAGCTTCAAAAGTTCGTGTTCGGTTCTTCAAAAGGATGCTTGATCATTGTCCACATACTTGCAAAACCTGAAAACTGGAGATTTTTAACAAATCTTAGTGTTAGAGTTCTTATAAATATTACATAATCGAAACTACAATCAAAACGGATTCGATTAACTATAATATGCAAAAACTTGTAAAAATTCCAGGACTCTACCGTAAGTTACGGTAGTCCCTTGAACTTTCTGGTCTACCGTAAACCAGTAGAAAAACCACCGTAAGACTTTTATTTTCCACCGTAAATTACGGTCTCCACCGTAATTTACGGTGGACTCTGCAACTTTGCCATTTGACTATTTTTGTTAATTTCACCCTATTCCCCACATCGTTTTAGGCGATTCTTTTCCTATATATATGTAAATTTATTAAGGACATGTTCCTTACGACTATCATCCCAAAATTTGACTCACCGATTAATACGGCTAAAAGCCACTATACTATCATTCGACCCATTCTAACTTTTTTTCTATTTTACTTCATTACACTAGTAAGCCTATGGCGCCTTAGACCCATCATCCGGGGCTTAGCATCGCTTGCGCTTCTTTACCAATCCCATTGTTTAACGCTCTTTTGATTTTATCGCCAATGCTAACTAATTAGAACACCAATACTACAATTTACACTATTGTTTACCCGTTGGCTCATCTTGTGGAAATCCTCCAATGTGATGACTACCAAACGGTTCCTTATTAATTTTAACTCTATTAATTCAAGTAGCGATCATACATAATATAACCACAAATTTCTATTCTAAAATGCGACTATACATAATATAACCACAAATCACTTAATGTAATGGGTCAAGTTACATACCTTCAAACTACGCCCTTCAAACGCAAGTCGCCACCGGCTTGTCCACTCGACGCTCCGGTGTCCTTTCCTATAGAGTTCAATCATAACATGTTTAGAACTCTTTTCGATTCATAGTTCGCATATTTTTGCCGAAACATCACAATCATGCTGTATAACTTAAATTTTCAGATTTAAGCCTTCTTTGAGGCATTTTTACAAACACTTTAAGGGCAGAATTTTAAATAATTCATTAACAAGCTCATAACTTGTCATATAACCCTAAATTTCCATCAATCAAGCTTTCATATATAAGGTTTAACATTCGGATTTCAATAATCTCTTCCTATGAACCACATTACACTAGAATAATGCTCAAAACCCTAGTGTTCATCATTATCTTACAAAACGCATGAACCACCTTCAATGAGTTCATGAAATTTCCTGAATTTAGACAGGATTTCACATGTTATTGTCTAGGTTTTATCCCTAGACACTATATCATCCATATTCTATCCAAATAATCAAACATGCAACCTCTAATTTGGGATTTCCCAAATTCATGAGAATTTCAAACAGAGAATTAACATCAAATTTTACATACCTTACAACCCCCTTGTAATGGGGATTACTAATCTTAACTCAGATTTCGATTTGGGAGCGAATTTGATCTTCAATTTGTGGGATTTAGCATGAACTAGGGTTTTGAAAGAACCCAGGTCGCCCCCTCCTTGCTCTGGTCGATCCCCGTACTAATTTTTTTTGGTTTGTGTTTTAATAAAAATAGTTTTTATTAAAACTATTTTCAAGTTTAACACTTTTGGTCCCTCTAGTTTCTTTTATTTTATTTCTATGTCTTTAACTACTCATAAGTGATAAACTAACTAGGTTAGTGTCATTCCTGGTTTAATCAAAATTTAAGAATTTGTATTTTTTTCGGGATGTTACACCTCAACACTTCATGAGCTTGTATATATAAACTTTCCCATGTAGCAAAAATTTAGACTTTTTAATATGAACTTTTATAACAATTATTTTGTATAACTCATCTTAAAAAAAGAAAACCAAGTTCATTAATCTCCCAAAATTAGGTTTTAAGTTCATTTAAATCCTTATTTCTCCAAGTATTCTAAAAATTATATACATGGCTCATGAACATGAAGATGATGATCTTTCATGATTTCAACATATCCATCTTTAAATCATATTTTTAAGTTCAACATAACAAGATTATCATGCTTATAAATTACTACAACAAATAAACATGAAGATCATCATAAATCTCATCTTTAAGTAACTAATCTTAACATAATCAACAAGATTACACTAACTAGTTGCACTAATCTACACAAATCAACACATAATATGGTTATAATTAGTGTTTATTAGCTTTGAGATTAGGGTTTTTATCAGGGGCGGACCCACATTGGTGCCATCAGGGTCCCCGGACCCCAATCTTTTTTTAAAAAATAGTAGATTCGGTATATTAAATTGTATATGGACCCCATAAATACAATTAGGTGGACACCATAGAAATAAAAAGAAAGCTGGTGTAGTGGTAAATCTCCCTCTTTTCCACCAAGAGGTCATGGGTTCAATCCTTGATAAGCCCATTTTTCTTGTTTTTTTTTTAAATCTAGTTCAAACCTCACTTTGACTCGACCCGAACGAGGACCGACCCGAAAATGGACCCCATTGAAATAAAATCCTGGGTCCGCCACTGTTTTTGATGTGATTTTTATTAATCTTCAAGATAATCAACTTGTACTTTTGGAAATTACACAAATCAAGAAGCTTAAATATGGTTAAAAGAAAGCTTACAACTTTGCACAAGCTAAACAAGGTGATTAAGAAAGATTAAGCTCCCAAGAAAGTCCATAATGAAGCTCCATGCTTAACCCATGCATTAATGACCATAAAATGCCTTGAATGTGGGTAATTTATGGTGTTTAATGGTGAGTTATGATGGAGTTTAATGTGTGTTGTTGGAGCCGTAAGTATGGAGGCCAAGATGAAAGTTTGTTGCTTGAAAATGTGGTGTGAAAGAATGAGGAATTTTGTGGTTAACTTGTTATAATTCCCATACTTTCAAGACCATGCTTTACATCACCCACCATACTCAAAATCTTGCATTTTTCAACATGAATCATGTGGGGTGGGACCCACTTGTTGACCAAAATTGACTAGGGGCGGGGGGTAAAGTGTAACATTTTTATAAAATATCTAAATTTATTAGATATTTTGGTGATTAAATAAAGTTTGGTGATTAGAGGTTTAATTGCACCATTAAGGTGTAATTAAGGATTCGGATTGTTAATCGACCTTAACTAGTTTACTTAACTAGTAGAAATTGTATTTCGACACTTTAGATGCCTTCCGTTTGGTCGTCGGCTAGTTTACGACACTTTTGCGTCGTACCGACGAAGTTTTGTCGCAAGTTGTTATTCCACCGTCAAACGATGCATGAAGCGATTCCGAGTCTCAAAATATGCTTAACTAGTTCGCCATGTCTTCCATTTAGTTGTTTTGGCGTCGGAAATATTATTTATTAGCTTGTCGGTTCAAAAACGGACAAGTTGTGGGGTTGTAACACAGCACCGAAAGCTTATGTTTTCGGACACCCCAATATTATCCTCATGCTACTTTCATATGTTTGTTGTCATTTTTCATAGTTCCGGAGTCTTGAAAATACTAAATTATAGATTCAGACGAGTTAAAATTGTCATATTTTTAGCGAAACGGACGTTTAAGTGATCAGGGCGTTGTACCGGAAAGTCTTATATTTTTGCAAGATATGTTTACATATTAGTGTTTTCTTACGTATATGGACTCATTCATGTTGTTCGTGTGTCTTTTTCATTGTTTCGTTTTGTTTTCACGGTTTGCTGGCATGAATAGTGTAACCGTGAATAGTGCGTGCAACACTTTTTTACCAACACTTTTAGGACATTGTTTAATTGGTTTCGCGACACAACGAAAACCAACATATCTTATATCATTGTTTCCTTGTCCTAACACTGTTATGTAATATATGACACCGTTACGTAATTAAATTATGCTAATTGCATGAGATTATATACTAAAAATAGTATAAATAATAGACTTGTTTAGGCTCCCAAGCTCGATAAGTGAAGCTCGGGCTTGGGCTCATTTACTAAATAAGCTTTTTTAGGTTCGGGCTTAGCTCATAAACAAGTTTAAATAAGCTAGGTTTGGCTCGTTAATTAAACAACTTTCAGTAAAGGGTACATGTTATTAAGTATTTATAAAAAACCAATATTACATTAGGGCTCAAACTCGGACTCGATAAATAAATGAGCTTTGTTTTAGGCTCAAACTTCAGGCTCGGTGGAAGATGATGAATAGTGATTGTCTTTCAACACTTGGGTTACAACATGTATGAACTTTTAAAGTAAAGAGTTTTGAACGTATAACTTGATGGAAATCACCTCAACACAAACCCCCAACTATAGACTAAGTTGTGAGCTTGGTGGGTACAAGATTCCACCAAGTTTTAGCAAAGAAATAAAAGATACATGAACATTGTACAAAACAGAAAGTTTAGAGGGTGTTTGCACCTCTAAACTCATAAGAATCACTCATAAGAATCACCCATAAACAAGTCCCTCAACTATGAGTTCGATTGAGGACAAATTTAGCACAAGATTCACAAGATAAACAATGAAAGGAAATAAGTTGCATAAGTTTTTATAAATCAGAAAGTAAGTCTGACTTTGGAGACTTGTAAGTGATGTATCACGTGATTTCACCTTGGTGAATCTTGGATAACATCCTTGAAGATCATCCAAGTAGTTTGGTACAAGAAAACATGAAGAAAAGTAGAAGAAAAGTGCTCAAAACTAACTGTTTTGAGCAAAGGTACAATTTGCCAACATTGGAAATTTGGATGAATTGAAAGGATTTGAGAGTGTTTGAGGAGTTTGGAAAGTGAAAATGGGTGTATTTTTTTTTTTGAAAGGAGAAAATCAATAGCAGCAAAACAGCACACCTCAAACCAAGGCGGCCACCCAAAACAACACAGTTACATAATTACAAATTTACACCAATCCTGCCATGAAACCGAAAAACCTTTTAGCCTACTGTTACTCCACAAGAAACCTAAAGCTTTAACATTGCTGATAATATCTTCAATCTTAATCTCCTTGTTATTAAAAATCGCTTCGTTTCTAGCCTTCCAAATGCACCAACACCCGATTCTGGCAAGACCCATTAGAATATCCTTTTTGAGACCAGAAAAGCCGACGTGTTCGTGGACATTCAGCAGGTCCTTGAACTCGAAAAAAAACAATGGAGCTATCTTACACCAGCGACTGAGGTGATTCCAAACCATGTTTGCCACGAAACAGTTCGTAAAGATATGTTCCACAGTTTCAAAGCCTTCGCTGCATAACTTACAATTTTCATCGTCGAGCGAAATGTTCCGGGTCTTTAACGCTTCTGCTGTGGCAATACGATTTAGGCTGGCCCGCCACACAAAAATGTTGCATTTGGCCGGCAACCATTTGCAACTATAATCATCAACAATCAAGTCACTAATCCGGTTACAATCAAGCAATCGTTTAACCGCCCCCGTGCTGAAATTCTCACCATTGCCATCAGACCAACTCCAAGAATCCTGAGCGGAAGAAAGCGCAAAGCTGTACAAAAGACTGCACAGACCCACTAATTCATCAACTTCACGTCCGCATTGAATCGGTCTTCTCCAAGCCCACACATACTTACTCCCACTTCCATCAACAATCATCCGATCAGCAATCTTGCATTTTTTCTCAGTTTCTAACTTGAAGATTTCAGGGAATTTATCTTTTAACGGCTCATTACTAAGCCACGGGTCCAACCAAAAGGGGGTTTTCTCCCCATTTCCGACCTTACTTTTGAAAAAATTCCTTAACGGAGTACCTTCGATTTTAGTTTTAGAGAGCACATTGACAATGTTATTCCAAACACCTCCCATAGACTTTCTATTCGGAATAAAATCCCAGCACAACCTTGTATTATGAATAGCTTCAATGACTTTCTTCCAAAGCGACTCTGCACCCAATTTGAATCTCCAACCCCATTTCGCAAGGAGAGCGACATTTGTGTTTTGCAAATTGCTAAGCCCGAGACCTCCCAATTTCTTCGGTCTAGTAACCTTTTGCCATGCCACCCAATGGAGATTCTTGGCTACACCGTTGTGACCCCATAAAAATCTTCTAATTTTAGCTTCAAGATCATTAACAACTTTCACCGGCGCTTTATAAAGAGAGAAATAGTATATCGGAAGACTATCAAGAACCGATTTGATGAGAGTGACCCTACCCCCGATGGAAAGACACGAAGCCCTCCACTTGGTTAATCTCGCATCAAAAATATCATACACCGTCTTCCAGTTTGATATCCGGTTCATGTTGGCACCCACCTTTAAGCCAAGGTAAACGAAAGGGATTTCCCCTACACGACACCCGATCAAAGCCGCAGCATCACTCAATTCCGCAGTTCCCGCCCCCACCGCAAAAATACTAGATTTAGCGAATTTAATCTTAAGGCCTGAGCACATGTGAAAAATCCTCAGAATGCGAATAATACTCAACATATTATCTTTAGACCAATCCCCAAGGATGATCGCATCATCCGCAAAAAGGAGATGAGAAATATTCGGGCCGTTGTTAGGCAACTTAATACCAACAAAAGCACCAATATCCTTAGCCTTGTCCAACATACGCGATAAAGCTTCCATCACGATAAGAAACAAAAACGGGGAGATCGGATCCCCCTGACGAAGGCCTTTTGAGCACCCAAACTCAAAGGTAGGGGATCCGTTAACAAGCACCGAGGATCTAGCCGATTCCAAAACGCCCTTAATCCATGTCACCCAACGACTAGGAAACCCCATTTGAGCCATGATAGAAAGAAGGAAGTTCCAGTTAACATTGTCGTAAGCCTTCTCGAAATCGATTTTCAAAAGAAACACCTTTTTTTTTACTTAATCCCCCATCTTAACACTTCATTAACGATAAGAGGCCCATCCAGAATGTAATTCCCGCTTAAAAAAGCCGATTGAGAATCCGAGATAACCGACCCAATTACCCTCTTTAAACGATTAGCGAGCACTTTTGAGATGACCTTACTAACTACCCCTATAAGATTAATAGGCCTATAATTGTTCAACTCAACCGGGTCACGAACTTTAGGAATGAGGGTGATGAAAGAGGAACCTCAACCAATATTTATCTTTCCATAGTCGAAAAAATACTCCAACAAATCTTTGAAATCCTTCTCAAAAAGATACCAAAAAGTCTTGATAAATTTCATGTTAAAACCATCCGGCCCTGGCGCCTTGTTACTACCGCATTCGAAAACCGCTACTTTAATCTCCTCTGAAGAAAACCTGCCCGTCAGACTGTTTTTTTCATCCTCCGACAGTTGATTAAGACCTTCACAAACAAATTCAGGTCTAGTGGGAATATCCTCCTTAAACCGATCCCTAAAGAAACACATAATCTCCTTTTTAATTCTCGAAGGCTTCGAAATCCAATTACTACCACAAAGGAGATCGGGAATAAAATTTTTTGCTTTCCTGTTATTGACCAAAGCATGAAAAAACTTAGTATTCTCATCCCCGTCGATAGCCCAATTTATTCTAGCCCTTTGTTTAATGTCCAGGTTTTTTTTTGTACGAAATATCGGAAATAACTTTTTTATTTTCGGCAAAAATCCATTCTTCTTCTTCCGTCAACTCCCTATCCTCCATAATCTTCTCAATTTCCTCCAAGTCCTGAATAGCTTTATCAGATTCTTCATTCACCCTTTTACAATAATCTTCCCGCCAAATTTTAATAGCTTTCCTCAGACCCGAAAATTTATTCAACAACCTAACGTCCGGCGAACCATCATTACCACACCGGGATACCGCCGATTCAACCAAAACCCCGAAACCTGGCTGATCGAACCAAGAGTTAAACACCCGAAAAGGTTTCGGCCCAAAGTTCTTATCAGAGATAGTTAAAACAAGCGGGCAATGATCCGAGAATTTAGGAGAGATGGCCCTCAACGTCGCCACCGGCCACTTATTAAAAAACTCCGGACAAACCAGAATCCTATCAATTTTGCTTAGCTTTTTACCATGCTCTCTTATACACGTAAACCTTTTCCCTTTCATTTCATACTCGAGCAAACTGGCCTGATTAATAAACTCATTAAAATTGTTTGCACATCCAGCTTTGAATTTAGAGTTTTTCCTTTCCGAAGGGTCCCTGACCGCGAGCTGATATGGCTGGGCTGCGGATCGGGTATCCCCACAACTCGTGGAAGGGAACACCAAACGTGCCGCGACATGCGGCCAAGGGTCTCTACTTTCAGTTTTTGACAATAATGGCCCCTCTACTTTGATTCTTAGTGTATTTTAAGTTGTCTCTTGAATTATTATCATGTAATCAAGTATAATTTATGCATGAGGGGGTAGATCAAGTATCATGAGCATAAGATTACGTACAATGTGTGTATAAAGAGTATTAGGTACGTGAATATGAGTGATGCATATTCACCAGACATGTGAATATGATAAAAGTAAAACGAAGGCGTGTGATAAATGTATAATTTAAGTAAAATAACCAAGTTTTATTATGATTGAAGCTTCGAATTACGAAGCTAGAAGTGAAATACGGATACGGTATGCATATAAGTTTCCAAAAATAGAAGTATAAATAATCTTTCTAATTACGGAAGGTTTCAAAGAACGAGGCATTACAGCTTCAACCGCCATGATAATCCTTAAAATTTGAGAGAACTAAGGAAATGTCAGCAAAGAGTATCAATCAATTCAACCATGGGATTCATATCTAATCATCAATCCAGTAGAACACTAATCCTGCAACAGATCATATCCAGATTATGATGAAAAGTGGTTTTCTCAATTACAAAGATAAGATCATTCAGAATTAACAAGCCCTAGAAGTCATACATTTAGCTATAAATCTAAACAAAATTTTGGAAAATCTTATCAATGACAAGTAGCACAAATGCCAGTTTAACTAGAAAAGCAATTAAAGTATAGAAAATAAACGATATTCAAAGAGAAGTACAACTACGCTCCAGCTTATTAGCAACTTCATGTTTGAATATTAGTTCCTATAAAGCAAACAAAACCCATATTATTATATATATCAATTGACAACACCACTTTGCTACAGTGGTGTTGTCAATTTTTTTTTCTTTTTTTTTTGTTTTCTTTCTTTCTTTTCTTTTTGTGTTTTTTTTTTTCTATTTTACTTTTACCCTTTAATTTTTAGCATTAACTTTTACAATCCCTTAACTTTCTAAATACTTTTTAATCGAGATTTACGTTGTTATTTTTATTTACGTGTCGATATAAACTTAAGTTGATTTACATTTCGACATGATTTTCTGTGTTTATTTATGATTTTGTCCCCAATATAAAATTCGTTTTAATATTTTTTTTACAAGACTATGGTAGTGTTTTGTTTTAATTGGTTGGCTCGATTTAATTTTATTCGTCATGCCAAGCGGTAGTTTTTCCATCGTTTTAGTTTTTTTTTAGCAAAAGTATGGTAGTATTTTGTTTTACTTTGTTTACTCAATGTAATTTTTTTTTGAGATCGTGTTATGAGTAGTATGTACAAGTAACTAAAACACAAACGCACATGCTATGAGAAAGAAATATTCAGCTTAATGCCCCGCAACGCGAGCGGGCAAAACCTAGTTAATTACCAAATCTTAAACACATAACCCTAGATATTAAATTGATTCTAGGGATACCTTGCAATTCTCATAAGTAGCTTTAACTATCTCATTGTTTAGCTGTTTTCATCTTGTTTTCTAAAGAAAGTTAATATATTGATTTTGAAAATTGGCCATGCCCGCTCTGTCAACATGATCAATAAATCATTCAGAAGAAAATGAAACAAAATGTTTTAAGTATAGAGTTTTCAAGGTGTCATGATAAGATATAATATGATGTGAGAAAAGGTCCATTCACACATCATACGATGCTTCATTATCAAGAACCATACATTCACCAACATTCTCAACAAAGCTGATGAACCGACTATTAGATCCACCTCGGTCAAAACCGAATTTCCTACCAAAGAAAATTGAATCTCCAAATTAATTTCTTGATTGTAACTTACTATGTAATTATCTCCTTGATTGTAACCTACTGTGTAATTATCTCCTGTAGCTATATTAGTGCCTAGACTTTAGCTTCCTTTCTGTATAAATGTTATCCTTGAATCAATGAGTAAATCATCAGTTTTGATACTTTTATATGGTATCAGCCAGGTTTTACTAAACCTACACACAACTACCCTCTCCTCCATGGCTGATAACATCGTCACCACCACCACCTTGACCACCGGCTCACCCACCACCCAATCGGTCACCATGGTTAATTTTCCTTCCTCTCTAAAACTTACTGCTACAAATTACCTTAGTTGGAAAACCCAACTAGAAGCCATCCTCCAAGGATTGGACCTATACAAATTCGTAGATGGCTCTCACCTTGCTCCTTCTCCAACCAAAAACACCGACGGCTCCACTAATCCACATGCTGATTACCCAGCCTGGTACCGCCAAGATCGACTCCTATTTGGTGCAATCGTTGGCAGCCACTCTGCTGAGATTGTTCCCCTCATCACCAATGCGAAAACCTCTCTTGATACCTGTAAAATTTTGGCATCCACCTATGCCTCTCCTTCTCGTGGACACATCAAACAAATTCAGCATCGTCTCAAAAAATCTATAAAATCTCATGAACAATCTATCACCAACTTTATGCAATCCATAAAAATTCTAGTTGATGAATTAGCCATTCTTGGCAAACCCATGGATCCTGAGGATGTCACTGACATTATCCTTCAAGGATTAGATCCCAAAACCTATAAACCTGTGATTGAATCTGTTCATGCTCGTGACAATCCAATCTCCTTCCATGAACTTCACGAAAAACTCATCAATCATGAGCTTTCTATCTCACAAAACCCACCCGATTCCGCCTCTATTCACCAGCCAGCCACCGCCTTTGCCGCCCACAGCCGTCAGTCCCCCAAACCATGGTCCTCACGACCACCCAACAACAACCCCGGCCTGCTTCCCACTCCCACCTCCACCCCAAATCAGCGTCCCTTTCTCGGCAAATGTCAATGGTGTTTTACTAAAGGCCACTCCTTAACCTCCTGCCCACTTTTTAAGAAAACCCACCCCTCAATCACACCTCCTACCAACAACCGAACCAATACCCAACCAAAACCGCAAGCACACATGATGGCAACCCACCCTACTATGGACTCCGATCTATCATGGCTAAAGGATAGTGGTGCTTCTCATCACATTACAAATGATCTTAGTGCACTCTCTATGCATAGCCCATATGATGGTACCGAGGATCTTATCATCGGTGATGGTTCGTCTCTTAAAATTACTCACGTTGGCACTATAACTCTCTATTTTTCTAATGTTCCTATCATTCTAAAAAATGTTCTTTGCGTCCCTTCTATCTCTCGCAACATTATATCTATCTCTCGTTTATGTCTTGATAACAACATACTAATATTATTTTTCTCTTCTTATTTTGTCATTAAGGACTTTCACACTCGCCGAACCATTCTTCGGGGAATCACCAGTCATGGTCTTTATGAGCTATCCTCAACCAAATCCCCACAAGCGTTCCACTTGCAAACAAACAAAGCGTCTTCGTGGCATCACCGCCTAGGACATCCACATTTGCGAGTTTTACAACATCTAGCTTCTTTTGTTTCGTTTATTTCTAGCAAGCATGAATCTTGTAATTCTTGTTGCATTAATAAAAGTCATAAACTTCCTTTTCATTCATCCTCTATGCATTCTAACACACCTCTTGAATTACTATTTTCTGATGTTTGGTCATCACCAATCACATCCTTTGATGGTTACAAATATTACATAATTTTTGTAGATCATTTCACAAAATACATTTGGATTTACCCATTAAAACGTAAATCGGATTCTCTTAATACATTCATTCGTTTTCAAAACCTCGTTGAGAATTTTTTCAAAACAAAATTAAACAATTATTTTCGGACAATGGTGGAGAATATCTCAAACTATCATCTCACCTACTTTCTTGTGGCATTTCTCATCTCACCTCTCCTCCTCACACACCCGAACACAATGGCTACGCTGAACGGCGTCATCGCCACATTGTCGAAACCGGTCTATCTCTACTTTCTCATGCCAAGATGCCCCTAAAATTTTGGCCATTTGCCTTCACTACCGCTACTTATCTCATAAATAGACTACCTACCGCCACCCTAAACAATGATTCTCCTTACTTTCGTCTCTTTCGCATCCATCCAAACTATGAAAAACTTCATGGTTTTGGTTGTTTATCTTATCCTTGGTTACGCCCATACTCGAAACATAAACTCGAGTCTCGGTCAAAACCGTGTATCTTCATCGGCTACTCCTCTTCTCAAAGTGCTTTTCATCTTCTTGACCCTCTCACTAATCGAATCTACACATCTCGTCATGTTCGCTTTCTTGATCACATTTTTCCTTATGAATCTCTCTCTCAAACCTCTACCCCCTCCACTCCCTCACCCGACACATGGTTACCTCTCACTACCCTATCTATTCCTCTTTCAACATCATCTTCCAATACTTCCCAATCGTCATCCCCTTCTGCCCCAACTAATGACATCACTACACCACCCACTTCCAACCCACCTATTATTACCTATCAACGACGTCCACCAACCATACAAACCCCTACTAACGACCCACCACTTCCATCCTCCAATACTGCCAATCCTACACCTTCATCGCCCTCCCCCACAAATATCTCATCCGACTCCTCTAACATTTCTTCTACTCCACAACAACCCGAACCCACTACCACTACCTCCTATCAAACTCGACCTTCTTGCAAACCAAACCCAAAATATCACAACTCCGACTACGTCTTATATCACTCTACAACTCATTCTCTCCCTGAGCCCAATAGTATTTCCCAAGCCCTTAAACAACCGTTATGGTGAGACGCCATGCAATCCGAGTTTGACGCTCTCAAACGAAACCAAACTTGGACACTTGTTCCTCCCGATACCGCTCCTAACCTTGTTGGTTGTAAATGGGTCTACCGAACTAAATTCAAACCCGATGGCTCGGTTGACCGCCTTAAAGCGAGGCTTGTCGCTAAAGGTTTTCACCAACGTCCCGGCTTAGACTATGTTGAAACCTTTAGTCCCGTAGTCAAACCCGCTACATTACGCCTCATTCTTGCCATTGCCACTTCCCTTAATTGGCCTTTTCGCCAACTCGACATCAACAATGCCTTCCTACAAGGCACTTTAACCGAATCGGTTTACATGTCTCAACCACCCGGGTTTGTGGACCCTTCCTATCCTACCCACGTTTGCAAAATCAACAAGGCCATTTATGGTCTTCGTCAAGCCTCTCGTGCTTGGTATGATGAACTCAAACACTATCTCCTATCGGTTCATTTTAAACCCTCCATATCGGATCCTTCTCAGTTCATTAACAAAATCACCTCCTCCCCCATCTTCATCTTAGTCTACGTTGATGATATCATCATCACCGGTGCTAATTCATCTCTTATAAACTCATTCATCCAAACTCTTGCCACTCGATTCTCACTAAAAGATCTTGGTAATCTCTCCTACTTTCTTGGTATTGAGGTTATTCCTCACAACCATGGTCTATTCTTATCCCAATCTAAATATATTCTTGACATTCTCACAAAAGCCAACATGAGTAATTGCAAGCCGTCACCCACACCGATGTCGAGTTCCTCTTCCATTACCGTATCGGATGGTGACCCATTACCCTCACCAACCGAATACCGTGCATTTGTAGGTGCCTTACAATATTTATCACTAACACGTCCAGACATTGCATTCACTGTCAACAAACTTTCACAGTTCATGCATAAACCATCTACTACACATTGGGAAGCCTTAAAGAGACTGTTCCGATACTTGCATGGCACTCTACATCATGGGATTTTTTTAGGCGCAAATCACCTCTACAACTTCATGCCTTTACTGATGCGGATTGGGCCAGTGATCGCCCGTCTTATCGAAGCACGACAGGCTACATTGTTTACCTCGGTCAAAATCCGATCTCATGGAGCTCTAAACGACAACCAACACTGGCTAGATCATCCACCGAAGCTGAGTTTCGGGCTGTCGCTTCCACGACAACCGAAGTGCAATGGTTGATATCCTTACTAGTTGAACTTGGATACAAATCAACGGTCACCCCTACCATCTACTGTGACAATCTAAGTGCAACTCACTATTCAGCAAATCCGGTCTTTCACTCGCGTATGAAGCACCTTGCCTTAGACTTTCACTTCGTCCGTGAAAAGGTTCAAGACGGTACCATCCGTGTAACTCATATTTCAGGAGATGATCAACTTGCGGATGCTTTAACTAAGCCCTTACTACGACAACGGTTCCAACTTCTCACTACCAAGATTGGTCTCCTCTCACGATCGTCCATCTTGCGGGGGCATATTAGATCCACCTCGGTCAAAACCGAATTTCCTACCAAAGAAAATTGAATCTCCAAATTAATTTCTTGATTGTAACTTACTATGTAATTATCTCCTTGATTGTAACCTACTGTGTAATTATCTCCTGTAGCTATATTAGTGCCTAGACTTTAGCTTCCTTTCTGTATAAATGTTATCCTTGAATCAATGAGTAAATCATCAGTTTTGATACTTTTATACCGACAACGTAGCATTGTAAGGCTCAACAACTGTATCCGAAACCTTGGGAAAGGAAATACAAAACAAGACATCATCATTCTATCTGGTACTCTTCTCTATTCTTTGAAATCAAAAGTGTTCCCATACCAGACCATGTCCCACCTCCAAGAGAATGGCATACCTAAAAACTTGCAACAGCAAAAGATATGCATTTTTGCGAACCACTAATTATAATTAATATGTACAATATACATGACAACAGTGAATAAAAAGATTTGTAAACTGTAGTAAGCAAACAACATATTATATCAACTAAAAGAATTTCCCATAACGAATATCAAATTCAAACATTAGAAAGTTGATCTTAGATCTTCACATCAAGACTTCATAACAAACTGATTAAAAACGAAAACCTAACATAATAAACAGATACTATAACCATCATTTGCTTCACATAAACTATAAGCAGATATATAAAATCACACAAAAATATATCCAAATGATGTCGTTTATGGGCTTTATCTACTGTCAAACTCACCAGAACAACTCAGCGAATGTCCAATTATCAACGACTCTGATGATTTTTTGATCTGAATACCGCACTACATAGTTTGAGTACAAGACCGCTGCTTCCTATAGAATAGATGATAGTTTTTCAAAAAGGGTTCTGACCCGAGTTGTCGACGTATGATAGTTTTGTAAGATGAGAGAAGAAGCTGAGAGAATGCAGGGTTTGAATTTTGAAATGGTCAGCCCAAATGTTTCATGGTCTCTAAGTCTTTAAATTTAAATGGTCCAATTGTTCATTTCAAATTTCATATTTTAAAGGTAGAAAAACATGAAGCCAAAATGATTAGACACATGTTTTAAAAGATTTAGCTTAAATGTGAAGATGGAGCCAAATTTGATTAAAAGAAATTATTTTATAAAAGAAGAGATATAAAAATGAGATAAGAAATGCTTAGTTGGCATGTCTGAGAGATCGACACTTAAGCATTTTTTATATCACCGAATAATCTCCTTTAAGGCCATACGTAATGGGGCTTTATATGGGCATGAAAGGTTTTCATAATGCCCTTACATCATCCCCATGAGCATTATAGGGGCACGAAGAAGGAGTGACATTTCTAGAATAATGCTCAATAAGGAGGAAAAATAAAGAAACTAATATATGAAAGGGCATTAAGAAGCCTTTAACCATTACATAAAGCATTATGATAGTGATGTGGTAAAAAAATGTCTCTTAAGAAACATTAACCATTACCTATAGTCTCATAGTAAGTAGAGATTTGTGCCAACCCATAAAAACTTGTTTTATGTTCATGCCCACAAGTCTAACACGATCTTCAATTTCGGGTCATGTCTTGGTTCCTATAGAATTTTAACTTCGTGTGAGATAACCCCAAACCCTTTTAACACTTATCCTAAACTCACCGAACTAAAAAAATACTAAAATCTATTCTTATTACTATTTTATATGACATGTGCTATTTCCTTGTCATCCGCGTCCTTCCAACAATAAAAAAAACACTAGGTTGCCAGTTAAATATTCCCAGTGAAAAAATATATACTTCGGTCCCTAAAAAGTAAAAAGGTGAAAATTTGTTATATAAATAAGGAGTTAATTGCCATTTTAGTCCCTGTGGTTTGGCTCATTTTGCCAGTATAGTCCAAAGGTTTCATTTTTAACATTTGGATCCAAAAACGTTTCATCGTTGCCATTATGGTCCAACTGACTTAACTCCATCCATATGTGTTAAGTCTGCCAAGGGCATTTTAGTCTTTTATATTTTGTTTTTTGTTTTTTGTTTTTACTTTTTATCCAACCATTTATCCAACCATTTATACACCCACACATTAGTTACAGAACACACACTAACTCTCTCTCATCTTTCTCTCTGCTCTCTCTCTCATCACCACCATCACCGTATCATCACCACCACAACCTGTCTCTCCCCCATAAACTCTCCGCCATGAACCCCCAATCTTGGATTCACAATTTTATCAAGAAGAGTACACACATGAACCCCCAATCTCGTTCTCGTTCGAAAGGGGGAGCGGTGGCAGCGGCGCTGGTCAGGTGGCGCGGTGGCAGCGGCGGTGGTCAGGTTCTCACAAATAGGCCTGTGTATGTTTGATTTTGTTTGTGGTTTGTTTGGATTTGATTTGATTCTTTCGTTAATTTGGATTTGATTTTGTTTGTGGGTTTGTTTTTTAATCTGGATGGATATGGTTATTGGGTTTTGATCAAACATTATTGGTGTGGCAGTTGTGGAGGTGGAGGTGATGGTCACCGACGGGGGACTGATGTGGTGTGGTCGGTGGCTGAAGTGTGGTGGTGGCTGAGGTGTGGCAGAGGTGTGGCTGAAGTGGTGTTAGTCGGAGGTGTATTATTGCAGGTTGTGTTTTGCGGTGGTGGGGGTGGTGGTGGTGGTGGTGGTGGTGGTGTGGTGGTGGTGGTAGTAGAGAGAGAGCAGAGAGAAAGATGAGAGAGTGTGTGTGTGTGTGTGTGTGTTCTGTATGTATGTGTGGGTTCCATGGTGGTCGGGTGGTGGTGATTGGTTGTGGTGGTCGGTTCCTGGTGATAGTTGTGGTAGTCCGGTGATGGTGATGGTGTTCGGCGGAGGTATAGAGAGGGAGTAGAGAGAGGATATGGTGGTGAGGCAGTAATGGCGATGGTTGTGGTGAGTGTGATGATGGTGAACAAAGATTGATTGTTTCTTCCATAATGAAGTTTGTCCAATTCTTACAAATAAAGATAGACCTAGACCTGCTACATATAGAACATTTCTATTTGCACTTTTGGAGTTAGATAACTCTGATGATGATGAATCAGTCAAGGCAGAGAAGCTTATATCAGAAAGGCTGCTAGCACTTGGAATCTGCAAACAGGATGAAGCTGCAATCAGGACAGCTAAAGCAATTATGTAAGCACAAATGCTTTTCTTATGTTTATAACCACTAGTCTACTAACAAGTGGTTGGTTGGTTGGTTTTGCATTAGATTTTTGGGATTTTACGAGCAAACAGAGGTACCCTCATCATGCCAAACTGCATTTGATGTGACATGCCTCCGCATGGAAGAAAGATTAGCCTATACCAGAACGGAACAGGTAGTTTACCAAAATTCATATAAATAAGATACTGGTGGAGGTTGTTGGTATGTAACAACCCATCATTCCTGCAGCGGTAGAGTGAATGTGGTGGGTAGAGTGAATGTGGTGATGGTTAAGCAGGTGGTGGTGATGGTTGTGGTGGTGAGGCTGTGGTGGTGATGGTGGCAGTGGTGGTGAGGCTGTGGTGGTGGTGAAGGCAGGGGTGGTGATGGTGACAGTAGTGATGGTGAGGTGGGTGATGAAGGTGTGTGTATAATATATTCTTTAAATATTAATTAGACTCTATTAATTAAAACAGATAGATAAAATGACAAAATTGCCCTTGAGTTAACTGAGGTTCATGGATGGAGTTAAGTCAGTTGGACCATAATGGCAACGATGAAACGTTTTTGGATCCAGATGTTAAAAATGAAACCTTTGGACTATACTGGCAAGATGGGCCAAACCACAGGGACTAAAATGGCAATTAACTCTATAAATAAGTCACTAGCTACCCTAACTCTTCAATCATTCAACCCAATCATTACTGCTTTTATTTTTATTTTTCATTTCCTGTTTTTCAATCTTCCAGTTCTAGATGCAGATCTGAGGCTCAAAACTTTCTAAATTCACATCAAATTAAATCCAATTTTCTTCTTTCTATTCTGTGTTGTTAAGTTCAAAATACTCAAATTCATTTCGATTTTTACAAAAAGATCTGGATTCATAATTTCCGATCTGAGCTAGTTGACTTTTTTTTTTGCTGTGTGCTTTGTTTGTGGATCTACCACATATGATATGAGCATCTAAATCAAGAAAGATCTGAGTTCTGATTAGATGTATACATGGGGATCTTTGTGGTAAAAGTACACGACATGTTCTTGAGTTTCAGAATAAAAAGAGATATCTTCGAATGTCTCTTTTGGTTTGACGGATACACGTTTTCAAAATTACTACAAGTTATGTAGGTTCTTTTGAAATGCGTTATGTCCGATTCGAAATCGAATGGTAATTTGCTAAGGGTCTAATTTTGTTATGGGTTAACGATAGTGTTTTTTATTTGTGATTAATGTAGTGAAATTTGCAGGCCATGAAGCAAAATGCATCACATGGATCATTAGACAGATTGCTTTGGCGAAATAAATGAAGATTAATGCTGGATGAACTGAAGACGTAAATGAACTTTCGTATTAGTAGTTTAATCTAAAGTTACTTTAAGGCTATTGAAAAAATTGTTGTGTGTAATAATTTTAATTGTAAAATGAACATGATGTTTGCAATTAAAAAAAATGCAAGCATATTTACTATGGTAGTGTATTGTTGTTTATACAGGGAGACATGTGATGTGTTTGTAAGTCTTGAGTAACAGTTAAGATGGTGGTGTATAATGTTGTTTATACAGGGAGACATGTGATGTGTTTGTAAGTCTTGAGTAACAGTTAAGATGGTGGTGTATAATGTTGAAGCATATTTACTATGGTAGTGTATTGTTGTTTATACAGGAAGACATGTGATGTGTTTGTAAGTCTTAAGTAACACTAAAAAAAAAATAGGTGCACGGTACCCCTGACCGCGGAGGGGATCCCCCCTCCCAATTCACCACCCGACAAGGATCCCTGGCGGCAAATACCCTCCCAACACTTGGGGTTCGAGAGAGGTGAGGTTGCCACGTCTCGAACCCGAGACCTCAACTATCCAAGTGTTGGAATATGGGTGTCGGTGGCCAACTGAGCTACCCCAGTTGGTGGTGGTGTATTCTTGTTTATACAGGAAGACATGTGATGTGTTTGTAAGTCTTGAGTAACAGTTAAGGCGAGTGTGTTCTACGGGATCTCTTGTTTGTTTTTTCGATTTTCAATTGTATCTTTCAATTAGTTGTTAAACTGGAAGAACTCAAACACTGACCCAACCCAACCGATTGATACCCGAGAACACAAGACTTGAACTAGACCTTTGTTCTATTCTTTTCAATCATTCAAATGACTTACAACAAAAGATAACAACTATTTATACTAGTGGATTATGTTCATTGGAAAACCATTAAAAATTTGAAAACCAAGAAAAATACTACCAACCAATCATTTTTTTTTTATTAATTTTACTTTTCATTTCGTTAATTATAAAGTTAGTATTTTAGAAACAAAAACAAAAACAAAAATTAAAAAATACATGTAGGTTGCAAAGTTACACATATGAGGTATTCATATGTAGTTCACGAGCTATATGTAGCTCGTCGATCTACATATATTTTTTTTATTTTCTATTTTGATTTTCACAAGTAATGGTAAGATATAAAAGGAATGAAAAAATAAAAATAACAAAAATCTTGTTTAAAAGTGGTTTTCTCGAAGTTTTCTAATATCTTTAAGTTTTCTATTAATCCCTTTCCTTATACCACTAATTAACATCTCAAATACTAACCAATAAACTTAAACATTCAAATTCAAAACAATTAACATCTATCTTCAATATTCATGTTAATATTAATAATACTCCTTGCATCACAAGAAATTTCCTTAGCCGACCCAGACCGAGTTGATGTTGCTTGTTTCACACTCCCTCTCAGCATCAACTTTACTCATTCCAATACTCGTGCATAGATCTTGTATTCTTGATTTGGACAGCCCTTGTATTAGCATGTCTGCACATTGTGACTCGGTATCTACATACACCATCTCGATTTCACCTTAAAGAACTTTCTCTCGAATGAAATGGTAATGCACCTCGATATATTTGGTCCTAGCATGGAAGGTGGGTTCTCGGCTAATTGAATAGCCGATTTCTTGTCACACCGCAACTGCACCTATAGTCCACTCCCTGACTTAAGTCTTTCAATAACCAAACCAACCATATCAATTCTTGAGTTGCTACTGCCGCAACTCAGTACTAGGCTTTTGTTGTATATAATGCCAATGTCGCTTGCCGTTTACTGCACCATGACACCGCATTCGGACCAATCATAAACACATAACCCGAAGTTGAGCTCCGGCAACTCGAGTTACTAGTGTAATCAGAATCGCAATACCCTTGTGGAACAGTATTCGGCTCCCTCTTAAACTATACCCCATAAGTTATTGCTCCCTTGACATACTTCAATACTCTTATTATATAGGACTTTGCATGTAGGACTTAACTATGTAAATATAATTATAGAGGGTAAACATAAACTCAACATGTTTAAATAAAAATCAAGCACACTCTATAACTATGTAAGTCCGATTTGACCACAGCATGCTATTAGTTAAGATTGATTCAAAGTCAACCTCATGTCATTTGGGAGATTCAGTGACCATATGGGACGAACCATCAAAGACTCCATCCACCAAGCAACGCGCACCACAACTTGATACACGACCCATTTTAGCATGAACATGCCTGCGAGTCCCATCCTCTAGCTCTATCCTCTTCTTTTTTGGGTTCAAAAACTCGATCTCAAGAGCTTCCAATGCTTTTTTGGTCAATGAACGGTTTCTTCTACTCTGTCGTTGACCATTTGCAAGAGTGGTCAACGAGTCAGTCTTGTTGGAGTTAGCAAAAGATGATTTGTTATCATCATCTGAATGTGGACCCAGTCGAGGGTTGTTCAAGTCGATCATTATCCTTGTACGCTTCTTATCAGAACATGCAGCATCTTCCGTATCCTCATCTTTACCAGGAGTGCTGTCATTTTTAATATTATCAACAGTTTGACGTTTTCTTTTTCGTATGAATACCAACTTCGGTTTTCTTGCTGGTTGCCCATCTGTAGAGAGACCCATTTTGGTATTTTCCACTCTATTAAGATTCACATCTTCAATGCTAGATTCTTCTGCGATGTCATGTTCAGTTTCTCCAAAAACACTAGCCGACGCTTGCATATCAGCAGGTTCAAAAACAGTCAAACTTGTCAGCTCTCTGACTTTAACAAGTGGGACAAAACTGGTATCCACAACTGTGCATTTCAACAAATCTTGTTCATCATCTGACCGGTATGTTTCATGTGGCGCGACCAAGCGGTCCTTGCCAGGTTCGTGTTCAAGAAGATGCGGTTCAGATGCAACTTTATTCAGCACTTCAATCAACGAGTCAAAATATTGACTTCCTTTGACCAGATTCCTCCTTGAAAACTTTGTCACACCAGGTGCAAGAAACACTAAATTCTTCGAGTTTTGGAACGCATAGTTTCTAGCCTGTTCATAGTGCCATCCTCTAGCCAAAAGCCGAGGCCACACAGCCGCCCAGAAGAACTCATTTAACCGTACATTGCTTAATCCAATTCGATCTTTCAAAATGTTAACAATTTCTTCTGTTTTAAGAGACGAGCAAGTAGATTCAACTTTTTTGCTTCTTAATCGCGTTCGGGTCTTGATAGTAAGGTCTTGTTTCCCTTTGCCAATGGCTACGGCTTGTACAAGAAGATCGAGGCCCATTGTATCCCTTAAAATGAATACGTACTTCTCGAACGGAAGTTTTCCCTCCTCAAAGGTTCTAATGACCTGCAAGAAACCATACGTCAACAATCGATCTTTCTAAGTGTAGAAAATTAAACATTAAACAAAGTACCTGCGTCAAACTAGCTTTACACTCGTCGGTCACATTAGAAAGCAAGCGAGACAAAAGCTTGTGCAGCCTCCACCCGTTGAAAATCTTTTTTCCCGGAAGGGACTTGCTAATTCTTTTCTTCCGATACATTGACCATTTTTGGTGTTCATTGCTTCTATAAAACTTCCCGTAGTAATAACATAGCACATTTGGCATTCCTTTATTTCCCATGAACATGTTCACAACGCGAAGATTCTTGCCAAATATATATAAACCAAGAATAAAACTATCATGTTCAATTGCGCTCCAAGACTCTTCATTGTCTGTGTCACAACCTACAATATAAGACGCATTCTTTGGACACGCATTAATCCCCATTCTTCCTTGTTCTTATCTTGACTGTGAACCCAAGTGACAGGAATTGACAGACCAAATTCACAGACAGGTAACTTTATGAGCTGGGATCGCTCGTTTTCTGTCATCAAAGCTGGGATTTGTGCCTGGTACTCATGCCCGACCCGCGTCGTCTTTTGTGGCTCTCCAAAAGCGTTACCAGCAGAAGAACACTGTTCAGAATGGAGCCACTCGACTCGTTTATAAACATCGTCTGTATCTTTATCCATCTATCCATAGTACACATTTTCTTTTATTCGGTATTTAGTTATTTAGTTTAGTGGTAGTTTAGGTAGTTTAGTATGTTTTCATCCTTGCATTAGGGACAATGCAAATTTTAAGTGTGGGGATGGAACATGTGAGTGGTGGTTTAGTTCGTTAATTTAGTGTGTAGAGTCATAAATTAAAAAATAAAAAAAAATTGAAAATTGAAAAAATCAAAAAAAAAAATTGAAAAATGTTGAAAATGTCTCTCGATTAAAGAAGTTTGCAAAATAAAAGCGGAAAATGATAGAAAAATCGGGTTTTGTTCGGGTTGCAAATAGTGATAATATGAGAATAAATAAATTAAGCATGTGTCTAATTTGGGATGTGTGATTAGGCTTGGCCCGGTTTTAGGTTCCTTTGAGCTAAAAATATACCTAATTATTGATTTACTAGTGGGTTCTCATCTAGGAGAGGTGCCGATACCGTCAATAATAGTATAAGGAATGCCGTTATAAGCTAAGATAATTAGAATTTCTTATCATATCATGGAAAGAAAAAATAATAAAAAGAGCTAGACTGAAAAAATCGACAAGGCCTACGTAATCTCTGTTGGGGATAGTGACTCTGACTTAGAATACCTCTGGGATTGTTGAATAAGAATGCAAAAATACTGATGCCTATTGTAATCTCTCTTGGGGATGGTGACTCTGATTGGTAATGCCTATGGGATAAGGTATGCACGGTCTAAAAATCTCAAAAGAAAGAAGAAAAAGAAAAAAATATATAATAAAGATTTGATTTTAAATTCTCTTGATCTTGGTATAAAACGGTTAGGAAATAGCCCAGTGGTTATTCCTTTTGTTCTATAAGCTTGAGGCAGGACTAGGTGAATTGGCTAATGCTAGTGTGAGACCCTAGGTGAGTTGAGTTGACCGAACTTAAATTAAATAAACATGATAAGGGCTTAGAACCGAGTTTGGGTTTAAGAGGATCGAAATACTTACAATCACGGTTAACATGGGTGTTAATTTTAATAAAATAAACTAGCTTTTATGCCCGAACATTAACTTGATTCTGATTCCGTTGCATAATTCTTTTTCGGGGACGAAAAAAATGTAAGTGTGGTGATATTTGATGTATTGCAAAAGACATCCATTTATCGTGTTCAGTTTGTACATATTTCGTATTCGTTTGATAGACTTTTAGTTAGAATTTCGTTACTTTGATTAGTTTTCGTTTTCCAGGTTGTTGGTGCTGAAAGTGTCGAAAAACGAAGAGAAAACGACTGGAAATTAAGTTGCAAAGGAGTTCGGTTCGTCGCGTTTCTGAAACTGAGTTAAAATCGAAGCATTCTATGAAAAAAGTGCCGTTCGTCGTGCGACGGCCTAAGGAACTCACACTCGCGCCCCGTGAGCATTAATATAATAGTATTTCTGTTTTGGAGCAGTCGTGCTGCGCGACAACTGAGGCACTCACCCGTCGCGCGACGCGACGGGGTATATGGGCAGCAATTCCTTGTGTTCGAGATCAGGATCGCATATAAATTGATCATAAACCACAAAACCCTAGAACTTACGAATCAGCAAGCTTTTGGACGAATTTTAGAGATCTTTGGAGCGTTCTCGAGTTCGTGAAGCTACCGGTTAAAGATACGAAGCTTGGGAATCATTCCGGTTGCATATTTGCCATTCGGGTGTCTTTACTTTGGTCTCTCTCTCTCACCGTCATGTTCCGTGTTCCTGATAATACTGTTTTTTATGTTTTCTATGACTTTGATTGGCTAAACTTGTTTAACTACCTAGATTGGATGAATGATTGCTAAAGTTTTGATTTTTATTATGGATTTATGAATTCTATGGATTATTTATGGATTATAAGCGACTTGTTCTATCAGTTAGATGTGTTTGCGTGCTTGATATTGTTTGAATATTGTTTATTGTTTCGTATGATTCTTGGTGACGGTCTTTATCACATAATAGAGTCGTGCTAGGGTTTTAGATTTTGGTGAGTGTCTATACCACATAATAAATCTTAACTCTTTAGGGTGAAATTGCGCAACTAACCTTAGTAGTAATATTCAGTAATCTCATAAAATCAACTGTTCTACTAATCGTCAATAGCTGAAAGGTGCGAGGTTATTGCTAGGTCTAAGTCATTAAACTGAAAGGTAGGAGCTTCGTTAGGCGTAACCCTATTGGCTAATGTCTAGCAAGTCTAATTGAGAAAACAAGTCTATCCTTGGTTTAGATCTCGACAGGGAGTGAGCCTCGTAGGATACTTTCATAAATCCATTAGGTGTCTTGAAAAAGAGTCTAATAACCGGTAATCTAAACAACCTCTAGGGTGTCATAGCGTGCTCTTGAGAAGGGTTAGGAGTCCTTTAGATTTCCTGAAAGGTGAGAACTTTATGATCCCGGTTCCATAGTAAACAACTTCCAAATATAATCATAACTAAAAGCAATCAGGATTCCAGTCTAGGTAGTGTTTCCACCATCCGAGTAAAGTCCAAAGTAATTCGTTTAGTTAATTTAGGTAATTAATTTAGTTTAATTGGATTCTTAGGATTTTTAGAAACCCCCCCCCCCCCCCCAAACATAAAAATAGTTAAGTGTCAGAGTCAGTCTAGATAAGGTCATTAGCGTAATTCGATAGATTCTCGTGGGTTCGATATCCGGACTTACATTAGCTATACTAGAGTCGATCGGTACACTTGCCGGTTAGTAGTTTAGTGTGTCTTGTGAGTCTAGAGTATTACTTAGAGTCTAGAATTAGGTTAATTTAGTTATTTTTATTAAACTACTTTTTAGCACATTAATGGCAAACCTGAAAACTTGCAACAGCAAAGATATGCATCTTTGAGAACCACTGATTATAACTGATATGCACAATATACATGACAACAGTGAATAAAAAGATTTGTAAACTGTAGTAAGCTGAGAGATTCATCATTCCAGACAAAAGATTATATCAACTAAAAGAATTTCCCATAACGAATATCAAATTCAAACATTAGAAAGTAGAGCTTAGATCTTCACATTAATACTTCATAGCAAACTGATTAAAAACGAAAACCTAACATAATAAACAGATGCTATAACCATCATGTGCTTCACATAAACTGTAAGCGGGTATATAAAATCACACAAAACAAAAATATATCCAAATGATGTCATTTCATGGGCTTTATCTACTGTCAAATTCACCGGAACAACTCAGGGAACGTCCAATTATCAACGACTCCGATGATATTTTGATCTGAGTACCACACTACATAGTTTGAGTACAAGAGCGCTGCTTCCTATAGAACGGATGATAGTTTTTGAAATGGTCCTAACCCGAGTTGTCAACGGATGATAGTTTTTGTAAGATGAGAGAAGAAGCTGAGAGTAAGCAGGGCTTGAATTTTGAAATGGTATGCCCAAATGTTTTATGGTCTTTAAGTCTTTAAATTTAAATGGTCTGCCTAAATGTTCATTTCAAATTTTAAAGGTAGAAAAACATGGAGCCATATAATGTATATTATGCCCCGCTTGTGGTATATGCGCATATAATGTATATATGTGTGGGCGTTCGGGGGGCAAAAGTAAAAGTGCACTAATTTTAACGTTATTTTACTAATATCGTGAAAATAATGTTAAAAGAGGGGGTGGTTAATCATGCATCATGTGGTGGCGTTGATAGCCGAAAGACAATGGAGTACATGCACTAATTGGCCTTTGTCTTAATTGTCGAGTGTTACGTGCCTTATGTCCAAGGCTTGATGCAAAACTATCATCGAGCCAGGGGTCTCACTGGAAGCAGTCCCTCTATTCCTACGGACGGGGTAGAGGTAAGGCTGTCTATAACTTACCCTTCTTAGACCCTACCTTAGTTTTGCTATTAGTGGGATTTACTGAGTATGATGATGATAAAAAACATGGAGCCAAAATGATTAGACACATGTTTTAAAAGATTTAGCTTAAATGTGAAGATGGAGCCAAATTTGATTAAAAGAAATTATTTTATAAAAGAAGATGATGTAAAAATGAGATAAGAAATGCTTAGTTGGCGTGTCTAAGAGGTTGACACGCAAGCGTTTCTTATGTCAGCGAATAGTCTCCTTTAATAGTAAGTAGAGATTTGTGCCAACCCATAAAAACTTGTTTTTTGTTCATGTCCACAAGTCTAACACGATCTTCAATTTCAGGTCATGTCTAGGTTCCTAACGAATTTTAACTTCGTGTGAGATAACCCCAAACCCTTTTAACACTTGTCCTAAACTCACCGAACTATAAAATTTTAAAATCTATTCTTAGGCTAAAGGGTGTGGGTGTCATGGTTGGGACATGATTCGCCACCTAGGAACATGGATGGAAGACTACACCACCCTCTTGCTTGATCCACCATGGTTTGCATGGATTAAACCATGGCAACCATGGTCCTCCTTTCTATTTTTCAAGAAATCAATTTCTTTAGAGAAAGATAAATTAAAATAAGTCATAACAACATCCTTAGGATAGTGGTTTTGGATGGTGGATTAGAAGTGGGTTACATGACCCTGACGTAGATTATCATGGTAGTCACGATTGTCATGACCACACTCAATAGCCTAATTACTATTTTATATGATGATGTGTGTTATTTCGTTGTCTTTCCCTCCTTCCAACAATAAAAAACACTAGGTTGCCAGTTAAATATTCCCGGTGAAAAAATATATACTTCGGTCCCTAAAAAGGTGAAAATTTGTTATATAAATAAGTCACTACCTACCCTAACTCTTCAATCATCCTACCCAATCATTACTGCTTTTAATTTTATTTTTCATTTCCTGTTTTTCAATCTTCCAGTTCTAGATGCAGATCTGAGGCTCAAAACTTTCTAAATTCACATCAAATTAAAATCCGATTTCTTCTTTTTATTATGTGTTGTTAAGTTCAAAATTTGCCGTTCAAAAAAAAAAAAAAAAAGTTCAAAATACCCAAATTTGTTTCGATATTTACAAAAAGATCTGGATTTATAATTTCAGATCTGTGCTAGTTGACTTATTTTCTGCTTTGTGCTTTGTTGGATCTACTACATATGAGCATCCAAATCAACAAAGATCTGAGTTCTGATTAGATGTGTACATGGGGATCTTTGTGGTAAAAGTACACGACATGTTCTTGAGTTTCAGAATACAAAGAGATATCTTCGAATGTCTCTTTTGGTTTGACGGATACACGTTTTCAAAATTACTACAAGTTATGTAGGTTCTTTTGAAATGCGTTATGTCCGATTTGAAATCGAAAGGTAATTTGCTAATGGTCTAGTTTTGTTATGGGTTAACTATAGTTTTTTTTTATTTGTGATTAATGTAGTGAAATTTGCAGGCCATGAAGCAAAATGCATCATATGGATCAATAGACAGATTGCTTTGGCGAAAAAAATGAAGATTAATGCTGGATGAACTGAAGACGTAAACGAACTTTCGTATTAGTAGTTTAATCTAAAGTTACTTTAAGGCTATTGAAAAAATTGTTGTGTTTTCGAATTTTAATTGTAAAATGAACATGATGTTTGCAATTAAAAAAAATGCAAGCATATTTACTATGGTAGTGTATTGTTGTTTATACAGGGAGACATGTGATGTGTTTGTAAGTCTTGAGTAACAGTTAAGGTGGTGGTGTATTGTTGTTTATACAGGAAGACATGTGATGTGTTTGTAAGGGGCTGTTTGGTAGCCTCTGAATGCTCATTAAGAGGCTACCTCTTAATGAAACTATTAAGAATTTTACCAATGAGAAGGTAGAAGAATGTGACATGTGATGATTTACCATTCAGATGTTACCTCTTAACCATTCAGACTTGAGGTTACCTCTTATTAATTCAGTGGTTTTAAACCATTAAGAGGTAACATCTGAATGGTCATTAAGAGGCTACCAAACAGCCCCTAAGTCTTGAGTAACAGTTAAGGCGAGTGTGTTCTACGGGATCTCTTGTTTGTATTTTCGATTTTCAATTGTATCTTTCAATTAGTTGTTAAACTGGAAGAACTCAAACACTGACCCAACCCAACCGATTGATACCCGAGAACACAAGACTTGAACTAAACCTTTGTTCTATTCTTTTCAATCATTCAAATGACTTAAAGATTACAACAAAAGATAACTATTTATACTAGTGGATTATGTTTATTGGAAAACCATTAAAAATTTGAAAACCAAGAAAAATACTACCAACCAATCATTTTTTTTTTATTAATTTTACTTTTCATTTCGTTAATTTATAAAGTTAGTATTTTAGAAACAAAAACAAAAAATACAAAATACAAAATACATGTAGGTTGCAAAGTTACACATATGAGGTATATGTAGTTCACGAGCTATATGTAGCTCGACGATCTACATATATTTTTTTTTTATTTTCTTTTTTTATTTTCACGAGTAATAGTAAGATATAAAAGGAATGAACAAATAAAAATAACAAAAATCTTGTTTAAAAGTGGTTTTCTCGAAGTTTTCTAATATCTTTTAAGTTTTCTAATAATCCCTTTCCTTATACCACTAATTAACATCTCAAATACTAACCAATAAACTTAAACATTCAAATTCAAAACAATTAACATCTATCTTCAATATTCATGTTAATATTAATAATACTCCTTGCTTCACAAGTAATTTCCTTAGCCGACCCAGACTGAGTTGATGTTGCTTGTTTCACACTCCCTCTCAGCATCAACTTTACTCATTCCAATACTCGTGCATAGATCTTGTATTCTTGATTTGGACAGCCCTTGTATTAGCATGTCTGCACATTGTGACTCGGTATCTACATACACCATCTCGATTTCACCTTAAAGAACTTTCTCTCGAATGAAATGGTAATGCACCTCGATATATTTGGTCCTAGCATGGAAGGTGGGTTCTCGGCTAATTGAATAGCCGATTTCTTGTCACACCGCAACTGCACCTATAGTCCACTCCCTGACTTAAGTCTTTCAATAACCAAACCAACCATATCAATTCTTGAGTTGCTACTGCCGCAACTCAGTACTAGGCTTTTGTTGTATATAATGCCAATGTCGCTTGCCGTTTACTGCACCATGACACCGCATTCGGACCAATCATAAACACATAACCCGAAGTTGAGCTCCGGCAACTCGAGTTACTAGTGTAATCAGAATCGCAATACCCTTGTGGAACAGTATTCGGCTCCCTCTTAAACTATACCCCATAAGTTATTGCTCCCTTGACATACTTCAATACTCTTATTATATAGGACTTTGCATGTAGGACTTAACTATGTAAATATAATTATAGAGGGTAAACATAAACTCAACATGTTTAAATAAAAATCAAGCACACTCTATAACTATGTAAGTCCGATTTGACCACAGCATGCTATTAGTTAAGATTGATTCAAAGTCAACCTCATGTCATTTGGGAGATTCAGTGACCATATGGGACGAACCATCAAAGACTCCACCCACCAAGTAATGCGCACCACAACTTGATACACGACCCATTTTAGCATGAACATGCCTGCGAGTCCCATCCTCTAGCTCTATCCTCTTCTTTTTTGGGTTCAAAAACTCGATCTCAAGAGCTTCCAATGCTTTTTTGGTCAATGAACGGTTTCTTCTACTCTGTCGTTGACCATTTGCAAGAGTGGTCAACGAGTCAGTCTTGTTCGAGTTAGCAAAAGATGATTTGTTGTCATCATCTGAACATGGACCCAGTCGAGGGTTGTTCAAGTCGATCGTTATCCTTGTACGCTTCTTATCAAAACATGCAGCATCTTCCGTATCCTCATCTTTACCAGGAGTGTTGTCATTTTTAATATCATCAACAGTTTGACGTTTTCTTTTTCGTATGAATACCAACTTCTGTTTTCTTGCTGGTTGCCCATCTGTAGAGAGACCCATTTTGGTATTTTCCACTCTATTAAGATTCACATCTTCAATGCTGGATTTTTCTGCGATGTCATGTTCAGTTTCTCCAAAAACGCTAGCCGACGCTTGCATATCAGCAGGTTCAAAAACAGTCAAACTTGTCAGCTCTCTGACTTTAACAAGTGGGACAAAACTGGTATCCACAACTGTGCATTTCAACAAATCTTGTTCATCATCTGACCGGTATGTTTCATGTGGCGCGACCAAGCGGTCCTTGCCAGGTTCGTGTTCAAGAAGATGCGGTTCAGATGCAACTTTATTCAGCACTTCAATCAACGAGTCAAAATATTGACTTCCTTTGACCAGATTCCTCCTTGAAAACTTTGTCACACCAGGTGCAAGAAACACTAAATTCTTCGAGTTTTGGAATGCATAGTTTCTAGCCTGTTCATAGTGCCATCCTCTAGCCAAAAGCCGAGGCCACACAGCCGCCCAGAAGAACTCATTTAACCGTACTTTGCTTAATCCAATTCGATCCTTCAAAATGTTAACAATTTCTTCTGTTTTAAGAGACAAGCAAGTAGATTCAACCTTTTTGCTTCTTAATCGCGTTTTGGTCTTGATAGTAAGGTCTTGTTTCCCTTTGCCAATGGCTACGGCTTGTACAAGAAGATCGAGGCCCATTGTATCCCTTAAAATGAATACATACTTCTCGAACGGAAGTTTTCCCTCCTCAAACGTTCTAATGACCTGCAATGCAAGAAACCATACGTCAACAACCGATCTTTCTAAGTGTAGAAAATTAAACATTAAACAAAGTACCTGCGTCAAACTAGCTTTACACTCGTCGGTCACATTAGAAAGCAAGCGAGACAAAAGCTCGTGCAGCCTCCACCCGTTGAAAATCTTTTTTCCAGGAAGGGACTTGCTAATTCTTTTCTTCCGATACATTGACCATTTTTCGTGTTCATTGCTTCTATAAAACTTCCCGTAGTAATAACATAGCACATTTGACATACCTTTATTTCCCATGAACATGTTCACAACGCGAAGATTCTTGCCAAATATATATAAACCAAGAATAAAACTTTCATGTTCAATTGTGCTCCAAGACTCTTCATTGTCTGTGTCACAACCTACAATATAAGACGCATCCTTTGGACACGCATTAATCCCCATGGTTTCTTCCTTGTTCTTATCTTGACTGTGAACCCAAGTGACAGGAATTGACAGACCAAATTCACAGACAGGTAACTTTATTAGCTGGGATCGCTCGTTTTCTGTCATCAAAGCTGGGATTTGTGCCTGGTAGTCATGCCCGACCCGCGTTGTCTTTTGTGGCTCTCCAAAAGCGTTATCAGCGGAAGAACACTGTTCAGAATGGAGCCACTCGACTCGTTTATAAACATCGTCGGTATCTTTATCCATCTATCCATAGTACACATGAAAACAGACATCGTTGTTAGCTTCATGTTTCAAACAAAACACCTGTTCTTGATTGATTGTATGTCTGTAACACATCTTTGTCCCCAAAAACAGAAACTAATTTTCCCCTCGAACTTGACACGATTTAAGACTATTCCATAACTTTACCCCTAACACAGAAACTTTGTCACATTTACTTTGGGAAATTTCAATAAATTGAGTTAAGTTCTTCCATAATTAACCAAAACAACATAATAATTTTTTTTTCATATCAAAGAATCTTTTCATTCATACTTGCCAAGTTAGATAAATTAATTTAGATGATTAGCACCCGCAGAAAACCACACTCAGATCTATATTGAACCCAAGAATATCATAACAATTTATTAACTAAAACAATTAGATCAAACCTAATTATGAACACAACACACTGTTCAACATAATCTCTTGAATGGTTTAACTCAATCCATTAAGTTTATAACAAGTATAAAAAAGCTTGATAAACCTGAATGTAATGATACCCACGTTAAGAAGCAAAGATTAACATATGGGTATCCATGTGTTGCATCAAATTCAAACCTTATAATCATTTTGATGAGCACAAACAACACACAACACGATGATGAAGAATACAAGAAACAAAGACATAAAATAAAACAGTGGTTTATGATCAACAAACTCAGAATAATTCACCTTTTTAGATGCAACTGAACAAGCTGTTGTTGCAGGTTCCTGAGATTGCAGAAAGAGGAGAGTACCCAAAGCAAGATTGTGTTGGGGTATTTAAAATAAAAAGAGACGAGTAATCTGCTTTTATTCGGGTCGATTAATACAAATCGTGTGTTTTGTGGCAGTCACAAGACCAAACACGTTTGACCAACATTTTATAAGCATATATATAAATATTCTAATCCGTCTAAGCCCACAAGCTATTTTTATAACAAATTTAGTTGTATTTGAATGCATGTTGTATTATCCATCTCTATGCTTTATACTAATAAAACCACATATTGATAAATTAACATGTATGGTTTTAAATTGTACGTGATTACGAGCGTGGATGGCCTTTTAACAATAGTTATACCTAGATGATGTGACTTTGTTGGACGTTAAAAAAAGTTAAGTTCTTAATTTTAGTAATTTAGTGTCGCGATCATTTTAATTTCTAAAGATAACCATTCATTTTTTTTTAAAGATCAAATACAAATATTTATGAGTTAACTTCATTTTTGCTTCCTGTTTGTCTATTTTAACGTTTTTGCTCTAATAGTTTAAAAAGTGTCATTTTCCTCCCTGATGTTACTATATTTTTCCTAACTTGACACTAACTCCATCTAAAATATTTATTAACTGTAAGGGTATTTTGATAACTTTAAGTATAAAACTAAGTGTGTTTTGGTAAAATTACAAATAAAGATTATAATATATATAGGGTCAGAATTTAGAGAAAACGGTAGAAAGTATGAGAACGGTGAGAACGCTTATTGATCGTCCAATCAAAACAATCTATGGACTAGATTGACGTGGTGGCATTTTCGTAAATAACACCAATTTTATTACGTGGACGCGCTTCATTAAGGGTAAAAAAGGTAAAACACCATTCCTCACATAAAACGCCACTGAAAAACAAAACGCTATACAAAACGCCAATTTTATCACCGCGTACTTTTTTCTGTGTTTTTATTTAAGCTCTCTGGCTACAAAAACGTCATAAAATATGAAACGCCATAATATATAACGCCAAAGCTTACATCCGGATAAATGTTAATTACATTTTTTGTTATAAAAATAACATCCCGCCTAAACTACGCGCCAAAAAGAATTCTATAAATAGAAACGTCTCACCACCTTCCGTTTATCACACCAAAAAACACACAAAAACACACAATTGTTGCTAAAAAAAATACAAGTCAATGTAAAACTCCAAAAAATACAACGACGGCAAACATCTTTTCTTTGATACTCAGTAAATGTTCTGCATGAAGCTTCGCTGAATGATTTGTTACGTGAGTGTAGTAAGATTTTGCTGCATGAGATGGACAAAATTGAAAAAAGAGGGACTGGTGACACCCATATGTCATACTGTCATATTTGTTCCTGAAGAAGGTTTGGATGATAAGAAGAGACCTATACCAATGTAAATGCTACTTTGGCCTCGATGATTATAATGAAGACGACAGGCAGATAACATCCACCCACACGGGGTCGATCTATGTCTCCAACATCCACAAAGACACTTCAACACATGAACAAAGAAAATAAACAACGCCAAACCCAAAACGCCATTTATTTGTCACATTTCTTGTAGTTTCAAAAGAATAAAGAGACTAATGACACTGAATATTTAAAATCATAAATTGCTTCTACTTTGTTTTGTTTTTTTTCTTTATCTATTGTTTGTTTTGTAATTTCAATTAATAAACAACAAAAGAATATTAATGCTATAATGAAAAATATAATAAACGACAAAATGAGCAAATGCATGTAAAACGCCATCATGCCATAAAAACGCCCCCAAAAAACTACCAAACTATAATAAAATTACTTTGAACAACTACTATTATAAAAAAAATGCGCGAAACAATGTGCAAAGAATTTAAAACAATAGAAGTCCAATCGTTATCTAACCGCCAAACAAAACGCCATAATTACAGTCGTCAAGATTTGACGTGTTGAGTCTGAAAACAAAACACGGTAAACTGCAAAAAACAGTAAAATGAAACGACGGAAAACATAATTACTAACATTTATTATATTTATTTATCTTTTTCAAAACGCCAAAATTACCTGTCATACGCGGGAAAAAAAGTCAATGTAAAAGAAGACCATGAGAACACAAGCTCAAACACGCCAAAAAATTTGACTAAAACGCCACATATTGTCCAAAACGCCAAAAAATTTAAAAATGGCTAAGGTTATTGCATGGAGGTTTGAAAGGAAAGAGAAACGCTTCATCATAAAGTTCTCTGATAGGAGAAGGGTAAAGGTAAGGACAATCAAATCCATGCTTGGAATGAATAAAAAGGTTCAGAAGGATATCTTGGCCCTTGGATTTCCAATGGACAACGATTGCGAAAGAACCAGAACTGTAATAAAAAGACTGAAGAGAAAATTTCCGGCAGAAGATAATGAAGATGATGATGATATTGACGACACTCCTATACCAAAACTTAGCAGTTGGGTATTGCATGAGGAAGAAGGAACACTTGAAGTGACTTATAAAAACGGAGTGCAATATTCAAGGCTAATGGAAGAAATGTTGAAGACAGGGTTGCTATCTATCATTGAACAACTCTGTGATTTAGCACCTTCAAACGATCCAAAATCCAAGGATGTTGTGATATTCAAGAATAGGCTGAGGAAAAGAAGAGACGAGCTAATGGCGTTATACGCAAAAATGAAATTTGATGAGGAAGAATCTGAAGAAAGTGATGAACAAAGCGATGGGTACATCTCTGATGTAATCCCACCTACGGAAGACTATTAGTTTATTTTGATTTCGTGTTATTGTAATTTTATAAAATATTAATCTATGGTAATCAATTATTAACAAAAAGATACAAAACGCCAAAAATGACATGGAAAAACCCATAACGCCAAAAAATCAACTATGTCACACAAAATGAATTAATTCAACGAGAAGAAATCTGAGAAAAACAGTAAAACGACAAATAATTAATAATTCTAGATAACGCCAAAATTATCTTGCACACAAAAAATAAAGCAGCATATCAAACGCGAAAATCGTGAAAGGAGAAGAATACTAAAAAGACAAAAAAACCCCTCGGACCCTGATCATGCCCCGCGCCACGTGTTTGGTCAGGATGCGTTCTCGTCGTTCTCACACTTTTTTCCATTTCTCCTGAACCCGTTTCAATATATGTATATATATATATATGTATAATATATATAACAAAACACGTAAACTATCTGGACTATTTTTTCTCCCTCTACACCCTCTCTCTTCTCTCTCTATACCCTATCTATGTTCCATCACCAACAACCGCCATCACAACCACCAACCGCCACTACCTCACCGCCACCTTCTCACCACCACCTTCTCACCACTAGATTCGATATTACCGCCACCCAACCACCACCGTACACGGCCCCCACTCGACCACCACCTTGCACCAGCTCCACCGGACCACCACCCCCACCGACCACCACCTTGCACCATCTCCAGCGACCCCATCTAACCCCTCAATCTTTCTGAAAACATATCTGAAGTGTCAGATGGTGGAGGACAGCACAATTTAAACCCAAACCACCCTAGATCGATGATCATCGTCCTCTACAACCCACAATATGAAATTAGAAGCCCTAATTATGTCATAGTCCTCTATAACCATAAGTTGATGCCAGAATCGAAGCCCTACGGTGGTCTCTATGGCGGTGATTGTATGAAAACGATGGTGGTGAGATCTGAAACACTCACTCACCGACGAGATCTGAAACACTCACTCACCGGCGAGATCTGAAACACTCACTCACCGGCGAGATCTGAAACACTCACTCACTGGCGAGATCTGAAAGGGGTGGTGATGGAGAAGACAGTGGGGGTTGAGGGGCGGTGATGGAGGTGATGGTGAGTGTTTAGGGACGGTGATGAAGGTGTTGGTATGATTCACGAGTGGAGAGGTAAAGGGGTGGTGGCGTGCAAGGTGGTGGTGGTCGGTGTGCAAGGCGGGTGGTGGTGGCAAGGATAAAGGGGTAAAAAAGAGGGTGGTGGTTGTAGGATGTGGTTGTGGTGGTGGTTTTAGGAGGTGGTTGTGGTGGTCGGGGTAAAGGGGTGGGTGGTGGTGGTGCTAGAGATGGGGTGTTAATATATGTGTGTATATATTAATAAGAAATAGTTGTGTTTTTATTTTTTATCTTTATTATCAATAAAAAAAATTAATTTTAGGAATTAGTAATAAATAATTATATGTAAAATTATCTAAATACCCCTAATTTTAATAGAACGTTTTAACTGAGTTAGAGCCAGGGAGCAAACTGGCGACAACATGGGTGGTGTTTGTTTTTTCAGATACAAAAGGTCTGCATTTTGCGGACCATATCTGCAAAAGTCTGCACGAGAAGAGGTGGACCAAATGTATGCGGAGTGTAATAAAAAGAGTGTTTGATTATCTCACCTCTTTACCCCTCATCTGCAAACTTTTTTCCCTTTCTCTTCTCCCAAACCCCTTTCCCTTGAACATGTCAGATCCTCAAACGTCACAAGCAACTCCAAATCCTCAAACCTCACGACCTGCAACCTTAGGATCATGAGTCACCGGACAACCACATACATGGAATCAAATAAATCATCACTCTAACCTCACGACCTGCAACCTTAGATTTAGTATAAACATCTTGAAAAGGATCTTTTTACAACCGATAATAACAGTGGAGCTCAATAAATCCTCGTCTTCACCATACCCCCAAAACACAGAGCCTAAAATCTCATTCAACAACAAACCCATTGTGGGTTTTTGTCACACTCAATCAACAACACAAGAACCCGATCTAGATCTGCAAATAATGAGGTAAAGATTCAACCTTTTTCACTTCAAGATCACTCTTACACCTTTAATCTTTTGTGTGTATTGTGTAAACATGATGAAAGACGAATCTGAAGTGTTTTTATTGCAACATCAACAGCAGAGGTGTGAAGAGATGAAATGGTTACTTGTGATGAGGGAGTTCCAAGATTTGGAGACTATACTGAATTTGAGAAGGGAATTAAGAGGTAGACGTTTAAGGATTTGGAGTTGCAGGTCGCGAGGATTGAAAGGGTTGGAAGAGAAAGGGAAAAAAGTATGGAGAGAGGGTTGGAAGAGGTGGGAAGATGTAATGCCCTGCTTTTTCATACTTTCCTTAATTGGAAAGATCGTCTTGTATTTCTATTTTTTGAAGCTTGTTCCTTTTGTATTCGTATTTCGTTTCAAACCATTGAAAATCCGAGACTTCAATTGTAATAAAATTGATCTCTTGTGTGAAATATATATTATTCATGTAAAGCTTCGCTTTTCATAACTTTCCTAATTTAGAAGTTATGTCTTTTAAATCTATTTCTTGGAAACCTTGTATTCTCGTAATCATTCTTTCGTCGTAATCAATGTAAAATCCAGGACTTAGATCACGATGAAAGACGAATCTGAAGTGTTTTTATTGCAACATCAACAGCAGAGGTGTGAAGAGATGAAATGGTTGCTTGTGATGAGGGAGTTCCAAGATTTGGAGACTGTACTGAATTTGAGAAAGGAATTAAGAGGTAGACATTTAAGGATTTGGAGTTGCAGGTCGTGAGGATTGAAAGGGTTGGAAGAGAAAGGCAAAAAAGTATGGAGAGAGGGTTGGAAGAGGTGGGAAGATGTAATGCCCTGCTTTTTCATACTTTCCTTAATTGGAAAGATCGTCTTGTATTTCTATTTTTTGAAGCTTGTTCCTTTTGTATTCGTATTTCGTTTCAGACCATTGAAAATCCGAGACTTCGATTGTAATAAAATTGATCTTTTGTGTGAAATATATATTATTCATGTAAAGCTTCGCTTTTCATAACTTTCCTAATTTAGAAGTTATGTCTTTTAAATCTATTTCTTGGAAACTTTGTATTCTCGTAATCATTCTTTCGTCGTAATCAATGTAAAATCCAAGAATTAGATCATGATGAAATTCGTATTTTATTCATAACATGTTATACACATTCTATACTTGATCATACACTTGGATTGGCGAATCATGCGATACTTTATGCTAAACTCGTTAAACATGCAGACACGCAACTTGGATGTTCAATTTATGCAATGTTATGTTAAATCTCGACAAACACACTTGTCTATACTTGTTTTACATTAGTCTTATGTCATAATTTCATCTCATACTCTTGAAAATGGTTAATTATACATAAAAGGCCCTTAAAACTTCAATTATAGAAGTATAGGGGTACAAAATGTCAAGTTTTCAAAGTTTGTTGCGCAGCCAGACCCTCTGGCGGGCCGCGACCCGCCCCCTTGATAGCTTCGCGGGCCGCGAGGCCTTGCAATCCGAAGTCAATCCACAGCCAGCTACGGGATTGGCCAATTTTATGTGTTTTGTTGATGTGTTTTGTGTTTCTTGTCTTAAATACTCCCAACCAACTTGACCTAACCATTCCCTATAAATACCAACTATCTTCCACACTTCATTCGCTTTACAAACCCATAAAAACACTCTAAAAAATATCTCTCAATCAGCTGCAAATCAGAAAAAACGAGCAAATCAAGACATTATAACAAGCATAACTTCTTCATTTCTTGGTCTTTTTCATTGATTCTTTTTCCTATTCACTTGGATTGACCTTAGGAACATTTCCACAGGTTTTCCATGGAAAACCAAGGTCTGGAATGTCACCAAAAAGGCTCCAAATTCATCAAAATTTTGTTAAACTTAGTTGAACTTGAGTTATCTCATCTCAAACCCATGTCCTTATGCTCATAACCACATCTATGGTTAGTTGGGCTTAAAAAAAGGCTGCGACAAGTAAAATCAGAGGTTAAAACCTCAAAAACATTCTGTTTTAGTTAGGGTTTTACCCACAAGTAGTGTTCAAGCTTGAAGCTTGGAGTATGTGTGATTGTAGGATTAGCTTGGGCTATCCTTCATAAGAATCCACTCACTACTTAATGTTTTTCCATAGATTAGTTGTCCAATTTCCCTTCTTATTTGCAAGTTCATGACCCTCCTTGTTGTTTCTAACAACAAGTGTAGTGGTGAATAATAGGGTTACCTAAATAGAAGACTTGATTCTTCCTACCTCATGTATGAATTATATGACACAAAGAGGTACCTAAATGGAGACTTTAATCTCCTACCTCATGCTTGACCTATAGGACTTTGTAATCTCTATATAATAATCATATGTTATCTAGATAATCTATAAATATCCAAGTAACTAGACCTTGATGATAATTTATTGGTTATATATCAAGTGTAAGTTACATCATCTTTGACCATGCACTTGTTACAATTCTAATGAACCTTTGAATCCATGAAAACACACAAACTCTTTTGAGTTTCAATATTGTCAAGAACAATTTTTATGTGTACAAGATGATTATTTTCACATATGTCTATTTTTCATGTACTTTAAACTCCAAATCCTTAGACCGAATGTAACAATCCCTTAAAACTCCAAATCGAACACAACCAATCTCCTAGTCTCAACAACTTCGTCGCATTCCATAATCGGAATAAATATGCAATTTTGTGAGTACACTTGACCCATTTTCCTTTTAATACACTTTGGGTGCAACATGTTTTACTTGTTAAAATGCACGATTCACAAACATGCTTTATTCAATAAATCCTTATGCATGCTTTGTTATGCTTAAGTTCATGCTAGAATTCATACTACTTGTTAACCCGCCTTAACAATTATAGCGCTATAGGAGTAGCACACCACCCGACGGGGTTTTTGTTAAGTTATATTCTTTACGGTCTCGATATTGCTATATCGAGGGATGCTATTATTCTTGTGGATACTTTGGTTTGACTTTTAGTTATGCATGATAATTTGACCTTGTATACCAAATTGCTATGTTGGATTGAAAATACTTTTTGTACATATGTCACGAGTCTAAAACTAGTGTACTCGCCAATAATTTTGTATTGAACTATGCTTTTAAAACATGTTGCAGGTTTAACGATGATGTTGGTGATGCATGGAATCTAGTAGGATGCTTGGATGCACACTTTAAATTTTGTACTCCTATTGTATTGTATTTCATTATTCATGTTGTTGTATTTGCTTCAAATCCTTGTAATTGACTCTTTAGAAAGGGAATGAAATTTACTATTTAAATACTTGTCACAATTATTAGTGTTGTGATGTCTCGAGCAATCTATTTCGTCTCACTCCGATGTTTCAGCCATTGGTTGGGGTGCGACAATTCATTCATGACCATCCTGTTGTTTTTAACAACTTGTGCAATGGTGAATCTAAGAAAGAGGTTTTAAAAGGAAGGTTACCCTCCTACGTCTATGCATGAGTTATATGATAATCCTTGATATTCTTGTTGGACTTAAACTATATAAAATATATAAAAACCGAACCCTCGATGATAATCAAATGGTTCTTCGTCAAGGTAATAAGTTACATCATCTAGGTACTTAGTTTCTTGTTACGATTCTAATGGGTACTTTAACCCATGAAAACATTCTAACCCCTATGGGTTTCATAGTGTCAACAAAGAGTATTAAGTACTAGATGATTAATTTCTCGTATACTTACTTTCTATATACTTTAAATTCCGAATTCCTAATCCTCCGTTATCATCCAAATACTCATACACCTACGTTTCCTCATGTAGAAGGACTTGGTGTTCCATCCTCAAACAACCAACAACTCGTCACGGAATAACAAGTGGAAGCTTGCAAAACCGTGAGTACACTTGACCCATTTCTATTTTAACACTTTTTGGGTGTAATATGTTAACCTTATCAAAATCACAACACATCATACTTTATGCAAATGCACGAAATAATCCAAATACATGAATACTTAATTTGTTATACTTGATGCATATTCTTGTGTGATTCTTATGGGATACCATAGTCATTAGCTTCGTATGAGCCTACATTTAACATGTATAGCACTATAGGATTAACACACCACCCGTGAACGAGAGGTCATGTTAAATTTCATTATTTATTGCGTAAAGAGATGGTTGACTAGAATATTGCATGCCATGATATGTTGATCTTGAATAACTCAGGTTGCCATGCGGATTCGTTTTAAACTCTTTTGATACTTATACTTATAACTTATATACTTAAAATTGTGTACTCGCCAATGCATTTTTGTGTTGAACTATATTTTGTTAACATGTTGCAGGTTGATGAGGTTGATTGTGACGAAATCTAGTAGGGACGACACTAGAAACACACTTGAAATTACTAGATTTGTTACTTTATTATTTGAACTTGTTGTATTGTATTTCTTGTTGTACTTTGTATTTCATGTTGTAATTTGAAATTTTGTTAGGGCTGGCATACGGGTCAACCCGATCTGTAAAGACACGAACACGATAAGACACGAACCCGAAACACGTAAACACGAACACGACACGAAATCTTATCGTGTTAGATTTTTGAAACACGAACACGAACCTGTTAATAAACAGGTTACACGAAACGACTTGCTAAGACACGAAAAAAATTACCAATGTGTCATATGACCTGTTTAAGACACGAACACAACCTGTTAAGACATGAACATGACCTGTTTAAGACACGAACACGACATGTTAAGACACGAACACGGCCTGTTTAAGACAAGAACACAACCTGTTAAGACATGAACACGACCTATTTAAGACATGGACACGACCGAATTGGGGAAGCTGTGAACCGAATTGGGAATGGTGGTGTTTGTGAGAGTGATTTAAAAATTAGGGTTTGGATTGTCAAAAAGAACCGCGTGTGTTTATGTATAATTCGTCCCAGGTCTCACGACTGATGACCCCATGTCCACACCCACATATAATATTTTTTAATTTTTAATTATTAACATGTACTTAACGGGTCTTAACAGGTTAACGGGTTTTAACCTGTTTAGACACGAAACCTGTTAAGTTCTTATCGTGTCGACCTGTTTTAGACACGAAACCTGTTAAGGAAGCAAAAACAAATGGATGAAGAAGCAGACAAGGCTCAAGAAGAATACATTATGAAGATGGTCCTTCAGACAATGATGGCAGAAAATCCAGACTTAACAAAATCTCAAGACCCTGCCAAAGTAGTCATAACCAGGCATCCTTCTCCAAACTCATAAAAAATAAAGCCTATCCCAAGAAACCCACTGGACTCAAAAATACTAAAGTGGAAGTCTGATCAAAAGATCCACGTATTGACTCTGCTCAAGTCCAGTGGTGAAGTTAAGCATATATCAAGGGAAAATGCACTTGGCCTGAGTGTAGAAGATTTTCAAGATCTCCTTGAGCTTCAACTGTGCAGGGACGAGGATGATGAAGATTCCCTAAAATTTGAATTACAATTCAAAGGGCAAATCAGGGAAATGCTGATGAGACAATAAAGATCTGAAATAATGAAGTGTTTTGGCATCATCTGTTCTAGGGGGAGATTGTTAGGATTGAACCCTACAAAGGAACAGTTGATAAAGCCAAAACTGGTTCAGAATAGTGGATCCTTAATAAGCAGTTGTTTGTACACATCTTTCCCATTGACAGTGACTCTAACATCTAATAGCTCAAAGTACTGCTCTTCACAACTACTGCTGATCTAAAAGACTGATGAAGTTAAAGTGTTGTTGCTCAATCTACTGATATGTCTCAAGTACTGCTGAAGACCAAAGCACTGCTGGAGCTATAATAGTGGAATGAAGAATCAGTAGTTTAGTTTATGCTTTGTATTGTATGTAATCAGTAGTTTGCATTAGTAGTTGTAATAGTCAGTGGTTGTAGGTTGTTAGGAGGTTAGATGTCACTTTCATAATGACGTCAGCCAAAGATGCTCAGTGGTTGTTCTGTACTATAAATAGAACAGTACCCTGTACTGTTCTATTAGCTCTCTTTCACCAAGTCATTCTGTACGAACAATTAAGTGAGCTCAGGCTGAGGGGGAGATCTGTGCATGCATGCATTTAGTTTGTATATTGTAATCAAATACAATCATTCGATTAAATGTTAAACATGCTTGCTAAAACTTATCTTCCATTGATTGTGTGTTAAAAGTTTATTTCATTTATTCCGCTGCAATTCATCTCTGTTTCATCTTCATTCTTATTAAACAAATACAATCTAGCAAACTCAGATCCTAACAATTGGTATCAGAGCCAGGACAGACAAACTTGATCTAACAATCATTTTGACGTAAAAGTTCAGCTCAATTTCGTTGATACTTTCGATTGTTCGTTTTTTGTTGAAAAGCAGAGTAAGGTATAATCACGTACAAAAGTTGATTATTCAGTGCCTGTAAAACAAACAGAATGACGTCACAATCGTAGGATAACACAATGAACGCCGGTTCACTCTTCAAACCACCTATTTTGGTCAAATCTGAGTATAACATCTGGCAGCGTAGGATGGGTCACATCTTAGCTCAACAAAACACAGGGTGTTGGTGATCGGTTGTCTTTGGACCACATGTTCCAATGGTGCCGAGTGCTGAGGATCTAAAAGTTATGGTACCTAAGAAAATTGAAAACTATTCTGACCAGGATTTTTAGAAAATTGAACTGGATGCCAAGGCTTTTAGCATCGTTGCAACTGCACTCCCAAATGAAATTTATGCTGGGCTGTTACATTGTAACAGTACCAAGGAATTGTGGGATGCACTTAAGGAACAGTTTGGTGGTACTGAAGAAGTAATTGAAAACAATAGAGAGGTTTTGAATCAACAGTATGAAACCTTTTGTCATGTCAATGGTGAATCATTAACACAACAGTTTGAACGTTTTAGCTGTCTCATAAGTGAACTAACACTTGTTAACACTGAATTTACTAAATCAACTCTAAACAACAGGTTTTTAAGGTCACTTCCTGAAAAATGGGACACAATTGCTTTTGTAACCAGAAATTCAGTTGGGTTCAAAGAGTTAACACTGACTCAACTTCATGGTAGACTCCTGACCTATGAAAGGGAGTTGAACCAGAAAAAGAAGTTACAAGAGTCAGGGAAAGTTGCTGATGACTACACATTTGGTAGCACAACACTTCTGGGTCAAGAGGAATCTGGTAGTAGTAAGGATCAGGGTTATGATCATTACATTGACATAACTACTGGTGGAGCTTTTAATAACTCTAATTCTTACTCAAACAACTATGCCTTCAAAGCTAGTAGTGAAAACCAGATTTCTGATAATCTCTCTTTTGAATTCAATGATCTTCAGCATTTTGATCCAACTGATTTAGAGGAAATGGACATACTACACCAACTTGCACTGCTGAGTGTTAGAACCAGGAAGTTTTACAAAAGAACAAGGAGAAAATTTCCAGGGTTACATGGGAATCTGAAGGTAGGGTTGGATAAATCAAAGATAAAATGCTACAAGTGTAATAGGTTAGGTCATTTTGCTAAAGAGTGCAGGAGTCAGACTAGCGGACCAATCATTACACATCCTAGCCCTAGTTCTAGACCACATAATAACCAAACCACTGTGCATTATTCCCAATATGCCCTTGCTGCTCATGTAAACACTGCTCACTATGCACACCCTGCAACCCCTGTTCCTGTACACTATGTCCAAACCACTGTTCCTCAGATACAGTATGTCCAGTCCCCAGCTCCTCAGGTTTAGGTGCAACAAGTTGCACCTCAACAAGCTACACCAATAGTTGTTCAACCTGATCAGCAAAGTTTTTTCACCCAAGGCTTTGTTGATTGGAGTAGCTTGCCTGATGAGCTAGGTTATGAAAATTTTGCTCTCTATGCTAATAATGATGCTTCTAGTGATGATTTATGTTTTGTAGCATTAGAGTCTATACTAGAAGGGCTGGAAACTGAAGGACGGTCAAATGTGTAGGATCGAGAATCGATCTAAACGAGTCTATCAGAAGAGTTCTAATCCATATCAAAGGCGGAATTCAATGATATAGACTTGATTACAGCTTGATTCACTCTTTAACTGTCTTGTTTATTGATATAACACTGTTACAGATCAAATGACAAGTCGGCAGCACTATCACTCTTTAACTGTCTTGTTTATTGAATCAGCAACGTTACAAATGAGATGGAGCATCAGGTATTTATAGACTAGCCATTTCGTACGAAATGGTTAAGATTCATTTCGTGCGAAATGGACAAAGTCCATTTCGTGCGAAATGCTCTCTTTCATTTCGTGCGAAATGCACACATTCTATATAAACCCTATTTTCTCGTATACTAAGCTCCATTCTATCCTATCTAGACATATGACACGATACAAGACGAAGTCGACAGACATATGCACCAACAGACTCCCCCTTGGATGTCGACGAGTCTTTAGTACAAGTCTTCAGTATGTCGAGTCTTCAGCCTTTATCAGTCTTCGGGCTCTTTTCAAAGCATCTGACAGTGTAAGCATCATTCAATCTCTTTCTTTTCCAGAATCTCAAACTGGCTTTCAATCATTCAAACTCCCCCTTGAATGTTGATCTAATAATTTTCACACTCCCCTTTTCTTGCAGACTCCTCCTTAAGTTATGCTGGGATCGTAGTCTGATCTTCATAGATTCAGGATCGATTCCCGCATCTGCTCATGTGGACAATCTCTTTAGGATTCGAAGCCTGGCTAACCTGCACATTCTCTACCCAAAACATGAGTTTTACAAATTTTAAAATTTAACAAATTTAGAAATCATCATTTGGTAGATATCACATCAAGAATGATTTTACAATTTTAGTTTTTTTTAAGACCACTTGTGAAAATATCATTTTTCTTGTTTCAAAAACAACCTCTCCCAAACCTGTTCATCATGTTTAGCACTCGGAATTTTGAAAATCAGCTTTTCAATATCAGTTGTCGAAAATCTTTTTGAATTTTTCAAAACTTATGCTAAAACACACTAAAATCTTTTTGGGCTTTTTGTTTTAAATGAAATACAATAAAGAAATATATACAAACACTATTTTTGTGAGTTTGTGTAAGAGGATCATATCAGTTTTTGACAAGTCACAAATACCGTTGAGCTTAATTACACATTAAGAATTAAACAGTTCACTTAGATTGTCGATATACTGATCCACTTAAATTCTCACACAAATTTCAACTGATTCAGGATATGAATTAGGTGTATTAAGAACTTCAACTCATTCATGTGTCCCACCTCTTCAATATACTCTCGTATCCAGATCCCAATATTCAGTCTTACAGGTGAGTATACCACAGATGATATCTGTAAGGGGTTAAATGCGAAACCTTGAGAGCTCATATTTTTTGCTGAGTTGAAGGCTCGACTTTTGGTGTGTCCCCTTTAGAGGATCTTTTTTACAACAGCACATGATTTAATCTTTTCGATTTTTTATCATTTTTTTATGCTGAGGGGGGGCTTTTATTTCAAGCAGCGTAAAGTATTATACGGGGACTAGGCCATTGCTTCCGCATTATCAGAAGTCCCGGGATAATACCCCAGATATCACTGAGCATAAAGACCTAGTATTTCAGAAAGAGGGGTCCTTCAAACAAGATTTCAGGGGTTACCTATATATCCAAGTAGTGTTCCCCACGAAACAAGCAAGTTTGAATTTAAGTTTATATCCCGAAAAAGTTTACTAAATGTGTAAAAACCTATCGGCATATCATCAGTGAGACCGTTTAATGCTATTTAATCATTACATTTCTTTAGCATACCGTAACTGTCTAACTGATGTACTATCATTTCCTCTTTTTCTTCAACAAAACTCATTTTTAATTTTTCGATGTTTTTGGACTTTTTCAAATTTTCAAAATTACTCTCCCTAAAATTAAAAATACGTCTCAATTTTTTATTTTCCGGGAAAAATTTGAAATGTGAACTAAAAATAACTGTACAAAGTAAAATGACAAACTGATACGAATTGCTTCAATTCGCCATCCACTTGGCATAAACAATCAGAACTCCCCCTGTCAACAAACTATTTTCCCATTAAGATTTCAAAACACTTAAGTTTGTTTTAATCAAAATAGTTTTTCAGGAAAAATAGTTTTGTTGAAATTACCACTTGGAAGATCGGGGTTATGAATATCACTTTGTTTTCTTATCCACTTGTATGAATAGTTGAATCAAATTCAATTTAATGACCTTGATTAACCACTTGAATGTGAAAACCCTTTTTCAACCACTTGTAGAGTTCGCTTATCAACCAATACCACTTATAAATCGAAATATGACGATTTTAAGAAAAACTACCACTTGTAGGTTGAAATACCACTTGTAGAAGGATGTCGATTCCTACTCCACACTTACCAACCTGGAAGTTCCGGCAAGTCACACTTGATAAATTTTCACATTATTAGAATTTTTCACAAAAACAATTTTTAAGAATGATGCCGATTCATGCTCCACGATTACCAGCTTGGAAGCTCAGGCAAGTCAGGGCTTTAAGTAGAAAATGCTATCACCCAAGCCTAACCAGCCTTGGGTGATTTTGATTCAACTCTATCCCACCATCTTTTTTATTTGTAAAAATCTTTCACATTCTTTACCTTCCCGTCAACCATCTTCCCAAAGATATGTTTTACATTTCCATTGAAAACCTTTTCAGCATCAAATTCTTTCTTACCAGCAAAGAATTGATCTGAAATTTCAAACTTACCAACTTTCAACTTCAAGTTTTCTTTTGACAATGGCAGAAAGTTTTCTTCGTTCATTTCTGGAACGGAATTCTTCTCACTATTCACAACAAATGACTCATCTGACTTTGACGAGTCAGATTCATTGTCAGAACTACTCTCTGAACTTTTAACAACCCATTTTTGTTTGTTCAAATCGACTTTTCTTTTGTAAAAATGTTTTGAACTTTCACCAATTTCAAAAATCTAATTTTTGAACTCTTTGAATTTTTTCATTGGTTGTTTTGTTTTATCAACATTTTTCTTTTTCGACTTTGAGTTATAAGAAACTCCCTATTTTGTATAAGTGGACTTGGGGCAATTCCAAGCAATGTGTCCAACTTCTTGGCATTTGAAACAGGTTCTTCTATCAACTCTTTGTTCAGATTTGTTCACCATATTCTTTTTCTTCTCAGCAAGGAACTCTTTGTTTGACTGTCTCCAGAATTGTTTCTTCTCCTCTTCTACTGAACTTGTACCTGAAACAAATTTAGTTTTTGGTTTATACATTTTCTCATTTTTATGAATTTCTAGGGGAATGAAACCTAAACCCTTCTTTTTGAAATTACTGTTATGGTTTGGTTTCTGTTGAAAACCAGAACCAGAACTGTAACCTTTTTTCTTGTTCAATCTTTATTAAACTCTTGAAGTATATTTTTTAGGTTTTCCAGCAAGATTTACATCTTTTATTTCAAAAATATTAATTTCCGTTAGTTTAAAAACCTGTTTGATCATTTCAGTTTTGACACTTCTTATTGGAAATTCCTCATCAGAATATAATTTGTCCGAAGCATTCAAAGTATATGCCACTTTGATTAGTTCATCATTCAAATTATTTTTCGACATCAGAAATTCATTATTGTAAACCTGTTTGACCGGTGAACTTGGACTCTTGTCTGATGAACTCGAACTTTCAGATTTAGACTCCGACTTTGACTCTTCATCCATATCCAACACCTGATTGACCACTTTCTTTAATAATTCAGACTCATGATCAGTGTCAGACGCTGTGAATGTGACGTCAATGTTGTCTGGTAACTCATCAATGGTTTCAGACTTTAACTCTATGTTGACAGCCTTTTTTAGACGTTCCTCATTCGGTTTTCTGGGAGAATAACTTTCCCATATCGGAGGCGGATATTTGTTATATTTGACACTTTGTTTCTTACCAGTATCCTCTTCCATCTTTTTATCTTGAAAAGCTTCAAGACCTGCAACAGTAGGATAAACTCTGTCAATCAAATAATCACAAGATGTATAACTCATCAGCAATCGTTTGATTCTTTCATTTTCAATTTTTTCGAGTTCCAAATCCTGCTTCAGCTTTGCACAATCTTCAATATACTCATTGATGACCTTTTGCTTTGTCATTAATGTTGAACTCATCATCGTCATAGCAACATCTACCTCTAAGTTTGTCTTGTTCAAACTATCAACCGTTCTGTTCAGCACATCATACGAGTCTTTTACATATTTCACATTAAACAACAATTTTTCTTTCAACTCTTCAAGTTCACGAATCTTCTTGTATTTCTCCTCACAATCTTTGCATGATTCCAAGCATTTCAGACAAGGTTTTACAACATCAACAATCTTCTCAACTTCGACGATTTTTTCAACTTCAACAATCTTTTCAACTATTTTCTCCACTTCAACAATTTTCTCCACCACCTTTTCAATCACATTTTCAACCATCGGTTCTTCATCAAATTCCACTTTTACCTCACACTCTTCATCTTCAACTTTTTCTGTCGAATTTTCATCAGCTTTTGCTTTTTCAGCTTCCATTTTTTCTTTTTCTTCAGCAATTCTTCTTGCTTACAACTCTCTTGTCATTCTAGCAGCCTTCTTCTCATTCAGCATCTCGATCTTATCTGCAAAAAACAAATTAAAACTGTAAGAATCCAATTGTCGTCTAGCTTTATCAATATATTCTTCTTCGTCATCGGTGTCTGCATCACTTCCTAATTCTATAAAAATATGTATTCTTTTCGGCTTAGATTTGACTGACTTTTCTTCCAGAATTTGAGCAACAAATGCTGATTTTTCTAAGAATTCTTTATCTGGAACATATTTATCCCAGCTAAATCCCTCTGGCAATCTTTAGTCATCCTGATTTACCAGATAAGCTTTCTTCTTTCCATCTGCAATAGCACGGGATGATGATGATTGATCAGCAATTTGATGAAAAATTGATTTTTGATGATAATCGTTCTTTCCAAATGGATCTTGTCTTCCGGTTGCTTCTTTGTTTTTACATTCTCGTTTAAAATGTCCCTTTTCTTTACAATGAAAGCAAGTAACCTTTGATTTGTCAAATCCTAATGGAGATGCAGCAACATCACGAAAATCATCTCTACCGGTGATTTGTTGGAATTTTTCAGCTCTTCTTACAGCACTAGCTAAACACCACTTGATGTCCATCAATTCAAGTTCCTCAGAATCAATCTGGTCGTAATCCTCTTTAGTAAGCATTGGATTTCCGATTCTTCCAGCAACTAAGCTTTCATAAGATTCTAACATAATAACAAGCGATGCCATGTGTTGCTTAGCCATTTCTGGAGAAAGATTTTGACCATTTTGAATATTCAAAGTAACATTGCATTGCAAATTTGTTGAATTATGTCGTTGAGGACTTGGTGTTGTGAAATTTGGATCAAAACTTGAATAAGAAGACGAATATCCACCACTCTGAGTAACAGTACTACCATTTGTTCCAGAAGAACCATCAGCACTGCAAGCAGTCTTAATTTTCGGACTCAGAGTAGTTTCAAATTTGCTTCCTCTGTAGTATAAACTAACATCCTGTTGAGCATTCGGATTATTCATGATAGCAGTTTTCTGAATATCCAATTCATGTTCTTCAATCTTCTGAATGAATTTACTCAAATTCATGCTTTCAGATTTTCTCATATGTTTCAAAATCAACAAATACGTTCCCCATTTATTCTGTGGTAGAGCATCAGCAAGCTTATCAACCCATTCATCGTCTTCTTTCTTGATCTCTAATCTTCCCATTTCCTGAACAAGATGATAATATCTATCGATAGTAGTTTTTGTTGATTCACCTTCAAATGCTACAAACATATCAAATGATTTCTTTAATAATGCACGTTTGTTTTTATCATATCAGCACTTCCTTTAAACTTGTTAATCAACGCCAACCAAATTGATCTAGCAGTTTCTTCATGTTGAAGCAACACGAAAATATCTTCTTTTACGACTTGTTGGAGAAGACTAATCATCATTTTTTCACTAGTGTATTTTAATTTCTCAACCGTTGAATAATCACTTAAAGCTTTTTCAATCCCACGTTCATATTTCGGTTTAACATAATCTACATCTAACGAGCACCGTGCATCAAACTTATAGGCTTGCACCCAATTTTAAAAACGATTTTGCCACCCTTTAAAATCCTCGATGTACATAAGCTTTGGAGGCTTTTGAGACGTTCCCGTTTCATTTTCGATTTCAAGAGTTTCGGTAACTGAAATTGGTGCAGCTGGTGCGGTAGCAAACGCATTATAAAATTCCTCTTCCATGTTTTGGTAACCTGTTACACAAATTCACAAAGTTCAAGCAAAATGTAAGTTCACACGAAATGAGATCTAAAACGAAATGGACCCCTTTGGTACGAAATGGAAATTTGGTACGAAAAATCTTTTCAAACGAAATAACACTTTCACACGAAATGCAGGATTCAAGCGAAATGGTCCTCTGGTATGAAATGGAAGTCTATTTCGTACGAAATGAAATACTCAATGTCTATTCCGTGCGAAATGAAGTCCAAACTGTCGATTTCGTGCGAAATGAAATCCAAGATGTTGATTCCGTGCGAAATGGATTCCACAAAGATGATTCCGTGCGAAATGGACTATATCAATTCGTACAAAATGATGATGACATCATCCTATCGGCCATAATTTTGTCAAATTGATCTGGTTTTAGGTCGATTTTAGGTCCAATTCTTTCAAGGCTTTGTTAAAACAGTGTTTCGCTTATAATGTGAGAAAATCAAGCCATTTTAACCATAAAATCTTGTTTAATTTTGAAAATAAGGTGTAGAAGTTAGAATTTTTGATGAAAACAAGCTGAATTGGTATGAACTCTTCCTCCTGAGCTCTGATACCACTTGTAGGATCGAGAATCGATCTAAACGAGTCTATCAGAAGAGTTCTAATCCATATCAAAGGCGGAATTCAATGATATAGACTTGATTACAGCTTGATTCACTCTTTAACTGTCTTGTTTATTGATATAACACTGTTACAGATCAAATGACACGTGGGCAGCACTTCGGTACCGGAATCAGCAACGTTACAAATGAGATGGAGCATCAGGTATTTATAGACTAGCCATTTCATACGAAATGCTCTCTTTCATTTCGTGCGAAATGCACACATTCTATACAAACCCTATTTTCTCGTATACTGAGCTCCATTCTATCCTATCTAGACATATGACACGATACAAGACGAAGTCGACAAACATATGCACCAACAAAATGAAGAAATAGTGGATACAATTGCTGAAGCAGTGGTTACTGCTGTTGTTGGTGAACAACTGTTGGGAGAAAATTCAGAACCCCTGTTGGAACCACTATCTGACCCCTGGTCTGCTGAAGAAGAGGAAAAGAAGCAAGATGAAAAAGAAGAGAAGAAGTCAGAGGAAAGTGAACATGTCTGTGATTGTGCTAAGGTATCACCCCAGGTTCTTAAAAACCTTTGTTCAGACAAATGCATCATAGCATTTGCAAACATCAAAGAGGTGAATGAAACCCTTAGAGATAAAGTGTTAAGTGATGAAATACAATTTGAAAAATCTTTAAAAGAATTTAAAATCAAATTGTCAGAAAAAGAAAATGAGATTTGCAGCCTCAAACATGAGCATAGCATAACCAAGGACCAACTTCAGGCAATGATAGAAAAATATCAGGCCTGTAAAAAGGAGTAGGAATCCACCCAAATCACTTGTGAAAAATGGGTGGAATCCTGCAAAGGTTATGAAGTTATGCTTGAGAAACAGATCAAAAGCAATGTAAAATTTGGTGTAGGGTTCAGAAAACATGACCAAGTTGAAAACACTGCTGCAAATGAATCTGTTCAAACCACTGTTGTAATCATACCCACCAACAAGGATGGCAACAAAATTACTCTGGAAAGATCAGTGGGGTCCTCAACTTTTGAGGAGATTGAGAAATATCAATTCAACCCCACTTGGTCTGATGAGTGTGACATCCTTGAAAATTTTAAACCCATGGATTTCACCACTGTGGATGGTGTTAAAGCTCTAAAGGCCAATGTCATTCCTCTTAAGGACATCCCAACAGTGGTTCAAAACTCTGTTGCAAAGGAGTCTGAAAAGAAGAAAAGAAAAGAAAAGATTAAAAACTTTTTTGTGACTTTTGTGAAAAGAAAAATCATTTGACCAAAGATTGTTTTCATTTAAAAGCTTATGACATTAACAAAACAAGTATCATTGTGCCTTCAAAGAGCTGCACCATCTGTGGTCAAACAAACCATCTCACTCAGGAGTGTGTGTATCTTAAAACCTTTGACGTAAAAAAGAATGAGTACACTTCAAAAACACTCATGAGTTCATCAAGTTCACAAGTCAAGAAACAACCATCCTTTGTGCCTGTCCAAACAGCTATTACAAAACAGCTGAACCGAAACTCTATTAAAAGAGAGGTTCAAGTGACAGATGCACCCCCTGCTAACCAATACCAAAGAGGTAAAGGTCAACCTCCATACCAAAGGGTCCTACATGTTTATGAGGTTTACAAAAAGCCTTCTAAACCAAAAGTGAACAGGCATCCCTTTGGATATCAACAACTGATAGGAAACGGTCCCCAGTAGTGATTAGAGAAGAATATTCCAATAATTGTCCAAACCCCTGAGCTCATATAACAACCCTCTAAAATAATTCTGACATCCCTAATATATTTAAAATGTCCCTATATGTCTTAAAATGCACCTCATATGCGAAAACCGGACCCTAAATACCATATATAATTAAAAATAAAATAAAAACAAGATTCAGTCCTCGCTCGCGGGCCGCGAACGTGTTAGTAGTGACCTACGCGGGCCGTGATAGCTCAAATCCCAGGCGAAACCCTAGCGTGCCACGTGTCCCAATCCGTGTCAAGTCTACGAGTTCGAATCAGCACAGCTAAAGTCTAGACCCCTAGGTCGCGGGCCGCGTAAGACGAACCTTGAGTCTTCGCGGGCCGCGAGGGACTGAGAAATCAGCACTATAAATAGATGGCATAGGCCGTTCATTCGAAATTGTTCAAAATCTCTTCTCTCTCTCAAAATTCTACGTAGTATACATAATTCCCGGGCATAATACCCCCTAAATAACGAAGTTCTGCCTCGTTGTAAGTATCATAACCCCCGGTTACGTATTAGATACGCTGCCCGATTGATCTAGGGTTCCGTAACGGCTACGTGGTTCTGCCCGACGTAGTCGTTGGAATGCCGTCTCGGGGAGGGTATTACTAATGTAAATATTGGGTTATTATACTAACGCGTGTGGATTGTGTAATTAATAGATAATCACCAGGAAATCACAAAGGAAAACCCTAAGATAGCAATGTGAGTAATCTCCTTTTTACAAACTGTTTTTACAAAACCTCAATTGTTTTAAATTATAATTAACAGTGATTGAGTATTTGTATTCTACAATTATCGTCGGTATGTTGGGGTTTTGTATACAAAATTTGTTACTACACTGTGAGTAGTAACATGACCACAAGTCGGGTTCACAGTACCGTGGGTGGTAATTAAAGTAGATGGAAACAAATGTAATTGTGCGACTGCCCTCAATACTGTAAAATGGTTTTACTTATCTTGATTAAAATGGGATTCACTCACCAGTATTTCCCACTGACAAAATGTTTTAAACACGTTTCATGTAACAAAATGTGAAAGCCAAATAGAAGCCAGCTGGACAGCACTGAAGGCTTGGAAAAGTGGCTATAAAGTTACCTAAATAAAGATATGTTTTTATTTAAATAAAATAGGGTTTACCCCTATGAAAATGTGTGCACTGAAAACTTGGGAATTTCCCATGTGTTTAGTATTATAAAAGTGTGGTATTTTACTCTGATAAAATATTTCCTAACTACGGTCCTGATAAAATTTCCGCTGCCAAACTGATAACCACCGATACCACTAAAACTGGCTGTGGCCGCCCGTTCCCGGGTAATTAGGGGACGGGGTTGCGACAGAAGGTGGTATCAGAGCTAAGCCACTGATTCAGCCACAGAAGTGTTCTGCTGACACCAAGATATTATTCAAAATGTTAGGAAATTATTTACAGAACTACGTGCATATCTGTATTTTATTGTTATGTGTTATTTGACTATTTGTTAGTTTACAGTATGAGCGACCAAGGACGTTCAGACACTTACCGTCAGTTGTCCAGCTCACCTAGGGACAAACGCACCTCTTCACAGCCTACCCTCTCAGGGTATTCAGCTGACAATGAAGATGGGATATTCGTGTTCAAGGCCCAATTTGAAGAGCCATTCCCTCCTAAGAAGAGATGATGGTTCAGCAGAGGAGCGCATGAACGTAAAAAAAGGATGAAAAATTACAACAACAACGAGCTTTAGCAGCCGTTAAGAGAGAAACAGATGCTCACACCCAGGATATGCTTAATAGGAGTCTAGCAAACTTTCATATCTTAGCAACTACAGCTGCAGACCCTAATCTAGAGGAACTCATAGCACCCCAACCATTACCCTTGTTTCCCACACAACCAATGAAGATTGAAGTCAACTCGGAAAACCAAATCCCAGCACCCGCTTTTGACCCGACCGAGATACCTAGAGTACCAGCACCCAATCCCTTAGACCCAAACTACGACCCGTGGTTTGACGACCATAGGGATTACCAGCAACGCTACCCAATACCAGATGAACCCATGTCAAACCTAGCAGCCTACCCAGATCTAGACCCTCTAGACCCCTATTATGATAATGGCCAATTCATCAGGGAAATTCTAGAGAGCCCGTACCATTACCAAGAACCCATGCCCCAGTTTCCAAACCCAGTACCAGCCCTTGCACCACCCATGAGCACAGAAAATGTGCAAGAACTCCGAACCTTTGGTGAGGAGATTTTAGAAGGAAGTGAGAGGATGAGGCAGATAGGGGAACGACTCGTCTGGAAATATAACGAGCGTAATATGGACTTTTGGATGAACCCCTATCATTAGTAATAATAGTAATAATATAATAATACATATATAATATGTGTGTATATTTGAGAAAAAAATCTAGACAATAGCTATGGATGCATAATAGTATTGTAATTTTTAATTCCAGTTTCCAGTTTGTATTACATGCATAATATATAAGAAAGAGTAAAAGTCGCAATGATCGACGATTTTGACCAATATGTGTGTTGTGTGATTATTTGTATTGGATATTGTCCTGTGATATTAATATCTGATAAATGTTTGAAATTCGGATGGACAACGAAGTGAACCAGGAAAACCAGAATAACGATAATTAGAATAACAACGATAACCCGAACAACAATAATAATGGAAACCAAGTGGATAACAGTGCCATCCAACACATAGTGGCACAAGGGATTATAGATGCGATGCCATATATTATTAAAACGGTTAAAGACGCGGATAATAAAAATAACAATGGTAGTAAGCGACCTACTGAACCTGAACACAGCGTAAACAATGGACCCGTACTTCAAGTGCCCATTCCCAAAAGAAGAAGAACCATGTCTTATGGTTATTCTTATAAAGAATTATGGTCTTGTAAACCAATGGAATTCTCGGGTAATGAAGGGGTCGTGGCAGCTCTACGCTGGATAGAAAACACTGAGGCAGTCTTAAAAATAAGCAAGTGCGCGGAAGAGGATAAGATAATGTTTGCCTCCAGTCTGTTTAAAAACTCAACACTAGAATGGTGGAACACTATCCTCCAGTCTAGGGGAAGTGACAGGGTTTACAATATGGAATGGGAAGAATTTAAGAACATGGTGGAAAGAAAATTATGCCCACCTAATGAAAAGGAACAGATAACAAATAAGTTCTTAAATCTTAGAATGACTGGAGTGGATAGTAAGGGTTATACTACTACTTTCTTCGAATATGTTAGAATAGTACCAACCCTTGCATCACCTGAACCAGTATTAATCTCCCGTTATATCTGGGGATTAATCAGTGAGATTAGGCATGTAGTCAAGGCAGCTAGACCCCAAACCATAGAAGAAGCTGTAGAACTAGCAAACACCTTGACTGATGAATTAGTGCGTACACGAGAAGAAGACCAGCGGAGAAACCTAGCTCAATGGCTTACTCAGGAATTTCTCTACGGTAATTCCAACCGTGGGAAAAATATAGGTTCTACCTATGCACCTTACTGTAAGGCCTGCAAGAAAAAGCATTCAGGAAGATGCTCCACCTACTGTAATTTCTGCAAGATACCAGGACACAAGGAAGAAGATTGTAGGAAGAAACCTAGTAATGGAGTATGTTCAATTGTGGAGAAAAAGGTCACATCAAGCCGAACTGTCCGAAACTAGCTCCAGCAATGAACAACAAGACTACTAAAAATGCTAGAGCATTTGTTCTGACTGCAGAAGAAGCCAAGATGATTCCGGACGTGATTGCTGGTACGTTTTTTGTTAATGATGTTTTTGCTAAAGTATTATTTGACTCCGGTGCAAACCAAAGTTTCATTAATACTTCATTTTGCAAACTTCTCAACCAACCATTAACTAAACTACCACAAGAATGTCTAGTAGAAACAGCAAATGGAGAAACCATTAAGATTACCAAAATCTTGCAGGAAGCAAGAATAGAATTTTTAAATCAAAAATTTATTGCAAACCTTTACCCAATGAATCTGGCAGGATTTGATGTTGTATTAGGAATGGATTGGTTAATAGCCAATAAAGCTAGTATTTTATGTGATCAAAAGTGAATCCAAGTAAATTCACCGAAAGGTGAAAAGATCACAATTAAAGGAGATAAACCCTCTAGATGCACGAAGTTCGTCTATGTGATGAAAACAACTAGTTATATAAGAAAAGGGTCATTAGTGTATTTGATTTCTATAATCACTAACACTAAAGGAAAAGAACTGAAGGATATTCCAGTAATATCCCAGTTTCCAGATGTGTTTCTAGAAGAACTACTAGGACTATCGCCAGACAGAGAAGTTGAATTCAGAATCCATCTGCTACCAGGAACAACACCAATTGCCAAAGCACCCTATCGTTTGGCACCTGCAGAAATGCAAGAATTAAAGAAACAATTAGACGAATTGTTGGAGAAAGGGTTCATTCAGCCAAGCTCATCGCCATGGGGAGCACCGATTTTATTCGTTAAAAAGAAAGATGGGTCAATGCGAATGTGCATTGATTACCGTGAATTGAACAAAGTCACGATTAAAAATCGATACCCATTACCAAGAATTGATGACTTGTTTGATTAGTTGCAAGGAGCACGATTTTTCTCTAAAATCGATTTACGATCAGGATATCATCAATTAAAGGTACAAGAAGAGGACATTCCTAAGACCGCTTTCAGAACAAGGTATGGCAATTATGAATTTACTGTCATGCCATTTGGTTTAACCAATGCCCCAGTTGCATTTATGGACATGATGAACCGAATATGTAAGCCATATTTGGATAAATTCATAATTGTCTTTATAGGTGATATTCTCATTTACTCTAAAAATAAGGAGGAACATGCAGCGCATCTGCACGCACTTCTAAGTTTATTGAGAAAAGAAAAGTTTTACGCAAAATTTTTGAAGTGTGAATTTTGGTTAGAACAAGTATAATTTCTTGGACATTTAGTTAATCATGAAGGAATTCATGTGGATCCCACCAAGATCGAGGCAATTACCAAATGGAAAACCCCTAAATCACCAACAGAGGTTAGAAGTTTCTTAGGATTGGCCGGTTATTATAGAAGGTTTATTCGAGATTTTTCCAGAATAGCCATTCTCTTAACTAAGCTAACCTGTAAATCTTTTAAGTTTGAATGGGGACCAAAACAAGAAGAAGCCTTTAGAATTCTTAAACAAAGATTAACCAACACACCCATATTAGCGTTACCAGAAGGAACTGAAGATTTCGTAGTCTATTGTGACGCTTCTAAGCTAGGTTATGGAGGTGTATTGATGCAACGTCAAAAGGTTATAGCCTATGCCTCTAGACAACTTAAGAATCATGAAGAAAATTATTCAACCCATGATTTAGAATTAGAAGCCATAATTTTTGCCCTTAAAATTTGGAGACATTACCTTTACGGTATTAAGTTTACCATTTTCACAGATCATAAGAGTTTAAGGTATTATTTCGGGCAAAAGGAGTTAAACATGAGACAAAGATGTTGGATGGAAATTCTTAGTGATTATGATTGCAATATCCAGTACCATGCAGGAAAGGCTAATGTAGTAGCTGATGCTTTAAGTCGAAAGTATCATGAAAAGCCAAAAAGAGTGCGTTCTCTTAAGTTAAACCTGCAGGTAGATTTAAATGAACAGATTAGAAAAGCACAAGAATCAATAATCAAGGACGATACTGAAAAATTGAAAGGAATGATTAAGGAACTAGATCAAAGGACAGATGGAATTTGGAGATTCCATAAGAAGAGAATGTGGATACCTAAATTAGGAAACCTACGTCACCGTATATTAGAAGAAGCCCATAAGTCTAAATATACGATGCATCCAGGAAGTGATAAGATGTATAAAGACTTAAGAAAGAATTTTTGGTGGATAGGAATGAAAAAGGATATAGCAACCTATGTTTCTAAATGTCTAACCTGTTCACAAGTTAAAGCTGAACATTAGAAACCCTCAGGTTTATTGCAGCAGTTAGAAATGCCAGTTTGGAAATGGGAATTGATAACAATAGATTTTGTTACCAAACTACCCAAGACAAGGAAAGGTAATGATACAATCTGGGTGATTGTAGATAGGCTAAATAAGTCAGCTCATTTCCTACCAATGAAGGAAACTTTTAGTATGGAACAACTAGCCAAATTGTATGTAAATGAAATAGTTTCATTACATGGAATTCCTTTATCAATTGTGTCTGATAGAGACAGTCGTTTTACCTCTCATTTTTTGACAAGTTTCCAAAAGGCAATGGGAACCAAGTTAAATCTAAGCACAGCTTATCATCCTCAAACGAACGGACAAAGCGAAAGGACCATTCAAACAATGGAAGACATGCTTAGAGCTTGTGTAATTGATTTTAGAGGTAATTGGGACGATCATTTACCATTGATAGAATTTTCATACAATAACAGCTACCATACCAGTATCAATGCTGCACCATTCGAAGCACTTTATGGACGAAAATGTCGGACGCCGGTTTGTTGGGTAGAAATTGGAGAAAAGCAACTATCTGGACCTGAGATAGTACAAGAAACAACCGACAAAATTATCCAAGTCAAGGAACGAATGAAAGCAGCACGTGATCGACAGAAAAGTTATGCTAACAACAGGCGAAAACCGTTGGAATTTCAAGTAGGAGACAAAGTGTTATTGAGAGTTTCTCCTTGGAATTTCAACGAAAACCGTTGAAAGGAGTGGTAAGATTCATCAAAAGGGGAAAGCTAAGCCCCAGGTATGTTGGACCTTTTGGGATCATTAGAAGAATAGGACCTGTAGCCTATCAGCTACAACTGCCAGAGGAAATGGCAGGAATACATGATGTATTTCATGTATCTAACCTCAAGAAATGCTTAGCCGATGAATCACTACTAGTACCTCTTAAGGATATAAAGGTAAATGAAAAGCTTAAATTTGTAGAGAAGCCTCTACAAATCAAAGACAGAAAGGTCAAGAATCTGAAACACAAGAGATTAGTTCTAGTCAAAGTGAAATGGAATTCCAAGAGAGGACCAAAGTACACATGGGAGCTTGAATCAGAGATGCAAAGGAAATATCCACACTTGTTCCAGTAGACCTCGAGGACGAGTTCTAAAATAAGGTGGGGAGGATATAACAACCCTCTAAAATAATTCCGACACCCCTAATATATTTAAAATGTCCCTATATGTCTTAAAATGCACCCCGTATGCAAAAACTGGACCCGAAATACCATATATAATTAAAAATAAAATAAAAACAAGATTCAGTCCTCGCTCATGGGCCGCAACGCGGGCTGCGACAGCTCAAATCCCAGGCGAAACCCTAGCGTGCCATGTGTCCCAATCCGTGTCAAGTCTACGAGTTTGAATTAGCACAGCTAAAGTCTAGACCCCTAGGTCGCGGGCCGCGTAAGACAACCCTTGAGTCTCGCGGGCCGTGAGGGACTGAGAAATCAGCACTATAAATAGATGGCATAGGTCGTTCATTCGAAATCGTTCAAAATCTCTTCTCTCTCTCAAAATTCTACGTAGTATACATAATTCCCAGGCATAATACCCCCCAAATGATGAAGTTCTGCCTCGTTGTAAGTATCATAACCCCCGGTTACGTATTAGATACGCTCCCCGATTAATCTAGGGTTCCGTAACGGCTGTCGTGGTTCTACCCGACGTAGTCGTTGGAATGTCGTCTCAGAGAGGGTATTACTAATGTAAATATTGGGTTATTATACTAACACGTGTGCATTGTGTAATTAATATATAATCACCAGGAAATCATAAAGGAAAACCCTAAGATAGCAACGTGAGTAATCTCCTTTTTGCAAACTGTTTTTACAAAACCTCAATTGTTTTAAATTATAATTAACATTGATTGAGTATTTGTATTTACAATTATCGTCGGTATGTTGGGGTTTTGTATACAAAATTTGTTACTACACTGTGAGTAGTAACATGACCACAAGTCGGGTTGACAGTACCGTGGGTGGTAACTAAAGTAGATGGAAACAAATGTAATTGCGCGACCGCCCTCAATACTGTAAAATGGTTTTACTTATCTTGATTAAACTGGGATTCACTCACCAGTATTTTCCACTGACAAAATGTTTTAAACGCGTTTCAGGTAACAAAATGTGAAAGCCAAATAGAAGCCAGCTGGACAGTACTGAAGGCTTGGAAAAGTGGCTATAAAGTCACCTAAATAAAGAGATGTTTTTATTTAAATAAAATAGGATTTACCCCTATGAAAATGTGTGCACTGAAAACTTGGGAATATCCCATGTGTTTAATATTATAAAAGTGTGGTATTTTACTTTGATAAAATATTTCCTAACTACGGTTCTGATAAAATTTCCGCTGCCAAACTGATAACCACCGATACCACTAAAACTGGCCGCGGCCGCCCGTTCCCGGGTAATTAGGGGACGGGGATTGCGACAGCTAACCACTGTCCGTCTTCCTGAACTTAATATAGACACTGTTGAGACCCCATCCAAAGCCTTATTGGCTTTGGAGACCCTCCTGAACTAATTATTTACTTGATGTGCAGGGAGCTTCTGCATGCTTAGATAGTCTTTGGTATGTAGATACTGGAGGCTCCAAGCACATGACTGGATGTAGAGCCCTACTCAAAGAATTCAAAACTCTTGTAGGGGGTGATATATCTTTTGGTAATAATAGTAAAGGGAAGGTGATGGGTTATGGTACAGTTCAGTCTGGAAATGTTAAGTTTGAAAATGTCAATCTGATTGACAATCTAAAATTCAACCTCCTTAGTGTCTCTCAAATGAGTGACAAAGATTATGGATCATTTTTTACCAAGGAGTGTTGTAGGATTGTTGGACCAGAAATGGTTAAAAAGATTGAAGAAATAATAAAAATGGAAAAACCCAACTTGTTGCTCAAAGGAGTGGCAATATTTATGTAGTTGATTTGTCAAAAGAGAGCCCCAGGACTGATGCCTGTCTATTCTCAGCTGCCTCTAACAAAGAGACAGAACTATGGCACAGAAGATTGGGGCACACAAATCTCAAGACAATCATTGCTTTGTCAAAACAGGGCCTTGTAAGAGGTCTTCCACAAAAAGTGTTCACCTGTCCTGAGCATTGTGTTTCCTGCTTAAAAGGAAAACAACATAAAAGCTCATTTAAGTCCATTGAAGAGTCCAAAACATCCAAGTGTTTGCAATTGTTGCACATGGATATGTTTGGCCCAGTTAAAGTCATGAGTCTTAAAAAGAAAAGATATTGTTTGGTAATTGTGGATGACTTTTCTAGGTTTACATGGACTTATTTCTTACATTCTAAAGATGAGACTGCAGGCATTCTGCAAGACTTTTTCAAACAGGTTGAAAAGCACTTTGACTTGCCAGTAAAAGTCTTTAGGAGTGACAATGGCACAGAATTCAGAAATAGGGAGTTGGATGAGTTTTGTGTGTCCAAAGGAATTTTAAGGCAGTACAGCATTCCAAGGACACCAGAACAAAATGGGGTTGTTGAGAGAAAGAACAGGACATTAATTAAGGCTGCCAGAACCATGCTTGCTGATTCAGGTTTGCCATTAACTTTCTGGGCAGAGGCAGTAAACATTGCTTGCTATGTCCATAATAGAGTTTTGATAAACCCCAGGCATAAAAGACTGCCTATGAAATTCTGTATAAAATCAAACCACAGATCTCACATTTCAAAGTTTTTGGCTGCCCATGCTTCATTTTAAACTTAAAAGATTCGATTTCTAAGTTTGCAGCCAAAATAGACTGTGGTTATCATTTGGGATACTCAACCACTGCTAAGGCCTACAAAGTGTTTAAAACTAGGACTAAGACAGTGGAAGAGACTTTGAATGTAAAGTTCAATGAACTTTCATCAATGAAAATCCCTCCAAACCCTGCTGAGTTATTTGATCTTGATAAATTTACCTTTGAAAATGTTTCTGTCAAGACTAACAGTGCAGGTCCATCTCAACCTCCTCCATTAGACAATGGATATGAAGTAATCATTCCACAACAAAAGTTCACATCCATTGCCAGAGCAGCAGATGTTCAAAACACCTGTCAAAGCTCAACCACTGCTACATCAATAGTTGTTGACCAAAGTAGTCCTCAAACCCCTGCTTCCAAATCCTCAAACACTGTTGATAAAAATCTTCAAACAGTGGATAAAAATCAACTTGTTTCCACACCACTTCCTCCTATCCCTCCACCACCATTTCAAGACACTGTTGGATCATGCAGAGGGTGTAAGTCCTATTGGCACAAAGTGGGTCTTCAAAAATAAAACTGATGAAAGGGGCATTGCTGTCAAGAATAAAGCAAGGCTAGTGGTTCAAGGGTTCAGACAGGAAGAGGGCATTGACTATGATGAAACTTTTGCCCATGTAGCAAGATTGGAAGCTATCAGACTATTCCTGGCCTTTGCTGTCAACCACAACATAAAGGTGTTTCAAATGGATATCAAATGTGCATTCCTCTATGGTAAGATTCAAGAAGAGATATATGTTTGTCAACCTCCTAGTTTTGAGGATCCATTTAATCCAGATCATGTCTACAAGCTAAATAAAGCTTTGTATGGCCTGAAACAAGCACCTAGAGCCTGGTATGAAACTCTTTCCACCTTTCTTCTCTCTATTGGTTTCACAAGTGGCAAAATTGACAAAACATTGTTTTTAAAATGGAGAGGGAAAGACTTGATGATTGTCCAGATTTATGTGGATGACATCATTTTTGGAAGCACATGTTCAAAAATGTGTAAAGAGTTCAGAAAACTCATGACAGCTGAGTTTGAGATGAGTGCAATGGGTGAACTACAGTGCTTTCTTGGTCTCCAAGTAAAACAACTGCAAAATGGTACTTTCATTCATCAAGGAAAATATGCCAAAGAACTTTTAAACAAATTTGATATGAATGATTGCAAACCATGTAGTACACCCATAGCAACCACCAAGATAGTCATGTCTGATGAGAAGGATGATTTGGTTGATCAAACTCTTTATAGAAGCATGATTGGGTCCTTATTGTACCTAACTGCATCTAGACCAGACATCATGTTTGCAACATGTGTTTGTGCAAGATCCCAATCAGCCCCTATAAAGTCAAACCTTATTGCTGTAAAAAGGATATTCAGATACTTAAAAGGTGCTCCCACACTTGGTATCTGGTATCCAGCTGATGGAAATATCAAGCTTTCAGGTTTCTCAGACAGTGACTTTGCTGGATGTAACACAAAAAGGAAGACCACTTCAGGAGGGTGCCAATTCCTTGGCAATTGCTTAGTGTCTTGGCAAAGCAAAAAGCAAGCAGCTGTTTCAACATCCACTGCTGAGGCAGAGTATATAGCTGCTGCAAGCTGTACAGCCCAACTGTTATGGCTTCAAAATCAATTGCTAGATTTTGGTATCACTGCCTTAAAGTCACCTCTCATGTTGGACAGTCAGGCAGCAGAAAATATCATCAAAAATCCAGTTTCACATTCAACCACCAAGCAGATTGACATCAGACATCATTTTGTGAGGGATTGCTATGAAAAAGGTTTGATTTCTCTGCACCATGTTCCAACTAAAGATCAGCTGGCAGATGTGCTAACAAAGGCTTTAGACACATCCACCTTTGAAAGCTTGATCTCTAGGATTGGCATGCTTAACATGGAATAACAGACAAAATCTTGTTTTTCTATGAATAAAAAGCATTAAAATATTTTCAGAAAATCAAAAATCCATCCTTAAAAATAGCTAAAAATGAAAATTTTCAATAATCCTTAAAAGTCTGTCATAACCACTATTTTGGTTCAAACATCTGGTTTGTTGATACCATCCACTGCTGAAAGACAACCTCTGTTCCTTCATGTTCCTTGTTAATCATTGTTGATCAAACAATCAGTGTTTTAACCCACTGATGGCTATCCACTGATCGTTAAAAGTCAACCACTGTTTTCATTTTCACCACTGTAAACCACTGATATTGATCATCAGTGGTTTCCTAACAACTGTCATCCATTAATCATCAGAGGTTGTCACGTATCAGATCTTTGTAACCGCTGCCACGTCAGCATTCACTTTTTCACCTTATAAAACCCTGATCAAAACCCCAAACAGGGTTTTTATTGTCGAATCGAATTCAAAATTCCTTTCAAAAGCAGTTTCCATCAAAATCCTTTGAATCATTCTTCGTCTTCCTCCTCTCGCATCTACTTTCAAATCACCATGGCTCTCGCACTAAAAAATCCTCATAACTACTTGTGTACACTTGAGAAAACAAGTCAAAACACAACCTTTCACTCCATTATTGATGTTCTTTCGTCTTCGAAGTACAAAACTTTGTTGACCTGTAACGCACCTATCTACCTGGATACCCTACGTGATTTCTGGAAAAATGCAAAACTTGAAGTTCAGGACAAAAAGCCCTGGGCTATTACTTCAACAGTAAGGGGAATTCAGGTTGTTGTCACACCAAAAACCATTTCTGAGGTTTTTGACATAAATGATCATACAGGTAAAAGTTCTTTCCCAAAGGAAGAATATCAAACTGATTTGATCGAGAGGGGGTATGAGGAACAAATGAAAAAAGATACCTTGCAAAAAGGGAGTTTTCCACCTCCCATGAGATTTTTATTCCATACCCTCCTCATGTGTGTTTCAAATAAAACAACAGTTTTCAATGAAATACCATTGAAAATCCAATACATGGGATATGCTATAATGGCTGAAGTTGATTTTAACTACTCCTAGGAGATTTTCAATGATATGCTCAAAAATGTTAATAATATCAAAGAAAAGAAAAAGCCATTTTTATTGTTTCCAAAATTTTTAAGTTTTTATTTACAAAAGAAAATTCCAAAGGATAGTGCACATGTGCTTATCCAAGGAAATCCTTTTCAAATAAACAGCCTATCTTCTGAAACTTTCACAAGGCTGTCAAAAGCTTCTAAAACACAAACAGAGGAACCTAAGCAGAATTTAGCTGAGACAACCTCTGCTCCTCAGGTCCCTGCTATTGAGCCCATTGCTCCTGGTGATCACAGCAGCACAACCACTGCTGTGAAACCCACATCAAAAAGACCATCAAAAAAATCCACAAAGCCCCCTAAACCCTCCAAAAAGGATCTTCTGGAAGATGAGATCCCAGAAGTAACTCCTGTAACAACACAAAAGTCACCAATAACCACTGCTGCTACTTCCTCACAGCAGATGGAAGAAACATCTAAACCTAAGCCTCAAACTCCTCTTGCATCCTCTCAAAAGGATCAGGTTGTATCCACAGGGACACCACATTATGAAGCTCTGGATTCACTTGAATCCATCTTCCACAGCCCTACTCTCGGGGCAAATTCTCTTTCTACCCCTATCCTCACTTCACAAATTCTACCATCTTTTATACCTCTGTTGAATGCTTTGGATATGGATCAGACAAAAATCAGTTCTTCTCAACAACCTATCACTGAGAAAATACATCAACAAGTGACTGAGTCTGATTCCTCTATCATTTCTAACCCATCAACACCTGAGGAGGTTACACTATAGGTATTACAAGTAATTCCTGTCAGTAGTTCAAGTGGAGCAGCTACTACAGGTGTTGAATCCACTGATTTACACCTGGACAGTAGTTTCATCAGTAAGCCTCCCTTGAAGGCAATTTTCTCTTTGGGAACTAAGGTGACCACTAGTGTGTTTCCATTACCCACTGGTGTGTTTACTAAGGTAACCACTGCTGAGGAAAGAAGTCCCCAGTACCAAGAACAAGGGGCATCAGCTGATGATTTTTGTGAAACTTTTCCTAAGTCAACCACTGTTAGTGGGAAATCAGATGATCCCATTCATTTGGGTGATGGTTTAAAATACAAAGAATTGACAGAGAGAGTAGACAAAATTGAAACATCTGTTGTAGATATCAAAAATATGATGCAACAGTTGTTACAATCTCAAAGAGCTCCATCCACTGCTGCAAAGAGAGTATGCTGATCACCAACATGAGCTATGGCAACTGTTTCAACCTATGCTTCATCAACAAAGAGAGTATGCCGATCACCAACATGAGATTCAACTTCAAATGTTCAGAAGTATGATGGAAGCTAGGTATAAAGATACTCAAGCTGATATAAAGGCCAAAAAAGCTCATCTGCTCCAAACCACTGGCACTTCTCCTCCTACAGTTGTTTTTGTAGAAAACCCTGATGATTCCAAAAAGGGGGAGAAAGGAAATAAAGGAAAAGAAGGTTTATATCTACCACCAGATCCATTGTCTAAACCTCTGGTAGAAATTCCAAGGCCAAATGGTTCTAAAAAGGTTGATGTGACTCTTAATGCATTTGCTGATCAAAAAGCAAACAAAAAAGAGACAATGGAAATAAAATGGTCAAAAAGATTTGAACAAGAGAAGAAAGTTATGATGGAAAAAGAAAAGTAGGGTACTTCAACCACTAAAAGAAGAAAGACTACCAGAAAGGTTAGCCAACCCAAAACCACACCTTCCAAAACCACTAAACATACTCCTCAAATCCCCAAAAGTTCCTCACATCAAACCTCCAAGCTAACAGATGTTGAGACACCTGTTGTATCAACAGTTGTTGATACTTCAGTGGTTTCAACAAATGTTGTTTCAACCACTGCCCTCATCATTTCATCAATCATCACTCAATCCACTGCCATACCAAAAACAACACCACCATAACAAAAACCACCTGCCAAAAAGCAGAAGACAACAGTTGTAGTGACACCAATGGTTGAGACACCAGTTGTCTCAACAGCTGTTAGTCAGTCACCTATTACTTCAAACACCACCACTCAACCCACAAATACACCACCAACCACTCCAAAACACAAAAGAAGAAGGGTAACAAAATGTTGTACTTGAAGATGACATTGTACCTTCTCCACTTCCAACATCTTCACAACCTCTGATCCTATCCACTATTCCAAACCCTATTCCAATCTCTTTAGTTCAAGCCCTTGATCCAAACACTGCCTCAGTTCTTATGGGAGTAAAATATCCTTTGGATCTCCCAACAGTTAGGGAGGAGATCAAATCCTTCTACTCTGAAGATAATCCTGAAAAGAGGAAACTCCCATCTCTTCAAGGTTATCCTTTGCCAAGAAACATAGAAGAGTATCTTCAACCAAAGGCCAAGCAAGCAGAGGATATATCACAAAGAGACACAAAGGGAAAATCTGATAAAGACATTCAAAGAAATTTGCAATATCTGCTCACCAAAGTCAGAACTTTAGAGCAGTTTTCAAAAGACCTTTGTCAGAAGTTGTTAGAAAAGGATGATGAAAAGCTTAAAACAAGACTACATTGAGCACATCATGGCATATAAGAAATACAAGGCAGAAAAGTATTAGTACAAGGAATGAACTATAAGTGAACACAAGGAGGAGATTGCAAGAATCCAAAAGATGCTTGATGACAAGATAAAACAAACTCCTCCAGTTTGGTCCAATTATAAAAAGAATGTACCTGAAAAGGCCTTGAAGCTGAAAAATATGAAAGAAGAGCTTATAGCTACAAACTATGGCTCAAGGAATCGGATTACAAGGTGGACAGAGGTGAAAGTGTTAGATACCTACAAAAGGTTGGAAGAATTAAGAAAGAAAGATCCCACTGCTCCCAAAAATCCAGATTATCCAGAAGCAGTGGTTCCAGTCAAACAGGCCTTGCCAATTAAAATATCAACTGCTCCACCTGCTGCTATCCTTTATCAAAGAAGGAAGAAAAACAGATGGATGAAGAAGCAGACAAGGCTCAAGAAGAATACATTATGAAGATGGTCCTTCAGACAATGATGGCAGAAAATCCAGATTTAACAAAATCTCAAGACCCTGCCAAAGCAGTCATAACCAGGCCTCCTTCTCCAAACTCATAAAAAATAAAGCCTCTCCCAAGAAACCCACTAGACTCAAAAATACTAAAGTGGAAGTCTGATCAAAAGACCCACGTATTGACTCTGCTCACGTCCAGTGGTGAAGTTAAGCATATATCAAGGGAAAATGCACTTGGCCTGAGTGTAGAAGATTTGTAAGATCTCCTTGAGCTTCAACTGTGCAGGGATGAGGATGATGAAGATTCCCTGAACTTTGAATTACAATTCAAAGTTCAAATCAGGGAAATGTTGATAAGACAATAAAGATCTGAAATAATGAAGTGTTTTGGCATCATCTATTCCAGGGGGAGATTGTTAGGATTGAACCCTACAAAGAAACAGTTGATAAAGCCAAAACTAGTTCAGAACAGTGGATCCTTAATAAGCAGTTATTTGTACACATCTTTCCCCTTGACAGTGGCTCTAACATCTGATAGCTCAAAGTACTGCTCTTCACAACTGCTACTGATCTAAAAGACTGATGAAGTTAAAGTGCTGTTGCTCAATCTACTGATATGTCTCAAGTACTGCTGAAGACCAAAGCACTGCTGGAGCTATAATAGTGGAATGAAGAATCAGTAGTTTAGTTTATGCTTTGTATTGTATGTAATCAGTAGTTGTAATAGTCAGTGGTTGTAGGTTGTTAGGAGGTTAGATGTCACTTTCATGGTGACGTCAGCCAAAGATGCTCTGTGGTTGTTCTGTACTATCAATAGAACAGTACCCTGTACTGTTCTATTAGCTCTCTTTCACCAAGTCATTCTGTACGAACAATCAAGTGAGCTCAGGCTAAGGGGGAGATATGTGCATGCATGCATTTAGTTTGTTTATTGTAATCAAATACAATCATTTGATTAAATGTTAAACATGTTTGCTAAAACTTATCTTCCATTGATTGTGTGTTAAAAGTTTATTTCATTTATTCCGCTGCAATTCATCTCTGTTTCATCTTCATTCTTATTAAACAAACACAATCTAGCAAACTCAGATCCCAACATCTTACCAATACTATACTACGTATACAATAGGTACACTTGCCTACATGTGTGTAGTTTGGTTTTCGGTACTTTTTAATTTTTATAAATTTAAATCTTAAGCAAATTTTATAGATACCACATGAATTTATTTTACGTTAAGGATTTTGTATAACGAAATTCACTTGAATGAGCCAGTATAACTATATTAAAATGAATGAGTTATGTAACAATATCTATAGAAGTTACTTGCCAAGAGTACGTGGGGTGTGTGTGGGGTGGTTAATGTTAGGGTTAATCTGTAAAGTAGTAAAGAATTGTTTCTAGACATATGTAGATTAAATAATTGTTTTAAAATAAAAAGTGTTTTAAAGGCTATTGACCTAATGTTGAATGTAAGGAATACAATCTATCGCATGTATTTCAGTTACAACAATTTGACACAATACATAAGCATGATAAAGTACTACAACCTTTACCAGTCTTGGAGTAGGGACACAAACTTATCTCGAAGCTTATAGTTGTATTAGAAACATTGACAATGGTTAATCAAATGAAAGAGACGTAGTCAATCGTATATGAGGTGTATAATCAAAGATTATCGCGTTGGAGGCGTTGCCACTGTAGAAAAGATTCAAAAGGATATGGGTTAGTCGAGTTCCTAATGTTCATGCTTAATTTAAGCGTTCTTCAGAATGGTGACCAACACTTTGGAAAGTTGAACTGCATGATTCAGAATCAGCACATACGTCGCTCAAAAATGAACATAACAGAGATGTGAAAACATGTTCAAAACGGATGGTTGCATCAACAATACATGACAATCTTTAGAATTCAAAGATTGATCACCAAGAATCGAAAGGAAAGATTATTAAGATCTGGTACTAGATTGCGGTCTTATTGGAGTTTATGAATAGAAAGTCGAAGATGTAGTGTCACCATAATGGTGGAACCGATAGATTTGTCCAAGTCGACAATAGTAACTAGCTATCACGTTATACGTAGGTAGGCACAACAAAATTTCCTATAATTCTCAAGCACCTGTAAATTCACAATTACATGACGTCAATGTAATCGTTAACTCACCTTACTCGACAATTCTAGTAATCTTTCGTCATGGTTTATAATTTAGGGATCTATAAAGCACACATTGCAAATATTGGTCATACATGTCACCTAACTATTTTCACATGCGTTCACATAGCAAATTTTGGTCATGTATGTCACTTAACTGTTTCTAGTTTTAATGTTGCAAATGCATTGCGAATGTAATTATAACTAATAATTTTGAAAATATAACTAGAAAATGTATGAGTTAATTATATGAATGATGTATTTGGAATCTCATATTTGCTCACGCGTAACCCTTCTAATCCTTGACACTAACAATTTTTAAATTTACGTAAAATGATGATGGATCATTCCTCGTCGCTCTTCTCTATCGGTTGAGAAAGATTCCAACCAAAATGATTGATGGAAAATAAATCGATTCCCAAAGCCACGGCCAGCCTTGGGGTGGGCGAGCCGCACCCCCGGCCGAGGCCTGTTTTTTCGAAGGGCTTTAGATTTTTTATATATTTTTTATATGTATATTTTAAAAAATGTAATCTAAAAACTTGAAGGTAACGTAGATAAAATGACTAGAGAGGAGTGAATAAATTCTTGATCTGAAAAGTTTCCGATGATAGTAGTTGAGTATGAGGGTGGAGTATGGTGAAAAGTTGGAGAAGAAGAAAGCAAGAAATGAAGTGGAAAAAGAAGGGCTTTTTACGTATTTCCCCCTCCTAAGCTGCTTTATTACATACTAGGTTATATACCCGTGAGCTTCACGGGTTATGGGTTGTGTTAAAAAAATCTATATCTATAAAAGTCTTTTTTTGTATGATTTATAACCTGATATCTCTTCATGCTAAGACCCATGTTTGGCAAACCGTACCAAGAAGAAAAAAAAAAGAAATTGAATTACTTAGGGTACTATGTCTTTTCAAGAGAAAGAAGGTGAAATGAACAAATAGGTCAATAGTATTCAAATGCTTACAATGTCCTTTAATCGTATTAAAAAAAATCTTATATCATTTTTTTTGATAATATATTTTCAGTAATAGTAAATCATGTACAAAATATTTTTTTAAAAGAATGAACAAAAGGCGTTGACATGTTTCACCCTAATGTGACCCAACCCATTTTGACCCGTCAGTCAAACAAAGATGTTCCCCTAAAATAAAGTTACAAACTGACATAACATTAACAAATGTAATAAAAAAACAGATTACTTCTAATTCTAACAACACAAATGTGAAGTAGTCACCCTCGACTGGTAGCCCGAACCATGTTGTTGACCGAGTGAAATAGGGCCGCATGTAACTCTCTTGATTGTCCCATCAAATTATGAAAAGAAAAGTATAATCTGCAGATGGTGGATTAACCAAACACGACCGGATTAATGATTCCCAAATATTGTCTTTTTGACCTGTTTACTTATAGCGGGTCCATTTCGGTTGTTTTGTAACTCAAAACGGGTCAAATGGTTTGAAAAGCATCTAAATTAATAAATTATATATTTCATGCATACAATCTCCTTAACCACTTTTTTCAAACTTTTAGATCATAACTAAACACATTGAACACGACCCAGTCATTTCAACCTTAACTAAAGTTGAAACATCTCAAATTGCTAATTAGAAACAACTTATTTACCCTAAAATATGCAGATAAGCATAATCATTTCTTTTCATCCAAACACTCAAAAATGCTTATCTGATTTTATAAAACGCAATAAGCAGAAAGTTTTTTAAACAAGTAATGTCACACCCTAACTGGCATCGTAATAATATTGTGTGCACGTGTCAACCCAACCGCGTAAACCAAGAACCATTACCAAACCGCCCATCTACCGCATCCAGGGATGTCAATCGTGTCGGGTTGGCATGTTGGCGGGTTACGGGTGGGCGGGTTGAAATGTGCAAGCAGAAGTGTCAAAGCTCTGAACCCTAACCCGCACACACATAACTTCGGGTCAACCTGAACACGACCCATTTAACCCAGATTTTAAATGAGTCATACATGTTGATGAGTTATAAGCGGGCAGTTGGATTGTAAAAGTAATATGAATAGTTTTTTTTTTTAAAATGGATTCAAAATTGCAAGTGTATCTTCAGAAAAAATGGAAAAAGAAAAAAAAAAGAATTGTAAAAGTTTTGGAATCAACATTGCCTTGTATGTGACATGACTTGAAGAATTGGCGAAGCGAGTGGGCGTAGAGGGTGTCTTGATTGCCCAAGATCTCACAGTTCTCTATAACCGATTGTTCGATGTCGGTTCGTAAGGCCACTGCTTGGTGTGCATCGGGACCGGCCGTGTTCTCTATGGTTAAGTTTCTTGCCATGAATCCGTCCCCAAGTACTCCTGCAACATAATATCGTTCATATTTCTTACAAGAAAATCCAAAAACAAATATAACATTTACATTTGAGTATGTTTCCTTTATTCTCATATATCTTTTAATGAACATAGGGTATAATATATTTCATAAAAAATTAATGAACTTTAAAAGCATTTGGTAACATTCAGTTAAAACTGAAAACTGCAGTTACCAACTGTAGCCGAGTTATAAGTAGACATCCCAGGTTACCCAACATTCGAACTCCCTGAAATTACAGTTTTGCCCATCCCCTCACCCAAAACAACAACATTCGGCTTCTCTAACCCCACTCTAACACTCTCCTTATACACTCCCGCCTTCACCAATATCACAAACCTCCTCCCACAACCCCAATCCGGCGCTGCATTCACCGCCTCCTGCACCGTCACATACTTGCACGCGCCACCTTTACACACCGTCACATTACCCTTCAACCCAACCGGAACCCCCAACTCTTTCCCCTTACCCCCGTCCCCACCACCCTCCCAAAACCCATCTCTCTTCGTCTTCACCGGCCCCACACGACCCCGTTTTGTCACCATACATGTTGTACGCCATCATCATGCTCAAAGCGTTGCTGGTGTAACCCACAAGATTGTTTATAAACAACATCGTATCAATGACTATTTTGGTGCCGTTCACGTAACTTAATGCGGACCAGCAGTCGTACTGGGAGGTTAATGCGGCGCTTGTCCATGCACGGCAGTCTTTGATCTGCTTACGTGGCAATGCAACGGCTGTTGCGTTTAGACGGTACTCTGAGTTTCGGAGGTGTTCAATGCAGGTTTTAGCGGCTGAAGTGCGATTGGGATTGCTTGGGGATGATTTGAGGATTGATTGGATTTTGATTTGAGGATTGATTGACATATCTATAGAGGATCCTACCAGTGGATTTGTAGTAGATGAATACATCATATAATTCAAATTAAATCCAAACCCTAAAACTATCTTTTAGATTCAACATCAAACACACATATGGAATATATAAATGGAAGCGGAGGTTGTGATTTTTCCAAAAGGATGATACCAGTTACCTACAAAAGTAACAATAAATTAGAAAATAAAACAAAAGGATAACTCTGAACTTATCTCCAATATTCACAATACTTGACCACCAGATCCACATTTCAGTAACCTAAAGCATAAAAATCGTAAATTTACCGGGCGACGTTCCGGGCATGAGACACTGTGAAAGAACCTCTAGAGATATTGATTTCGGTATGAGTACCAACGATCTTCTTCATTGATGGAAAATTACTCTACACAAACATGATCACAAAACAAACGCACAATTATTATTAATAAATGAAAACGCTAATTATTTGAGTCATGAAAACGGCGTATGGAACTTACAGATCTAGAAGGTTCGGGAGTGGATGCCATGCATATCGGTTCTTCGAGAAGCAAGTGATTGAACCCATACTCAGACTCTCATCTCTCTCCGTAGGGACACGTACTCAGACTCTCATCGTTCTCCGTCGCATCCCACCATCTCCTTGCTCCTAACCCTTTCTTCTCCACAATTTATCTACACTTTACGCGAAGTTGTTCATAAAACCAAAGGCCTTAAACTGCTTAGCAATTTGAATTGCAACTACCCTACCATGAATTCAAGACCATTACAAAATTTATCAAGTACAAAATCCAATTAACTTGCTAAACAAATTACCAAACAAAATACAAACCTAGTGGGAGAAAGCAAATTAAGTTTACCTCTTTATAATATATAACCTGACTTTCTTGATCTGGTGTTGGGGCGAAGAGGTTAGAGGTTTTGCAGAGCTATCAACAAACCATCAGGCAAAGAATCTGCTTCTGGCAGTTGATTTACTGTAGGGTTCTTCATTTCACCTACAACTTAGCTAATGACACCAAACAAAAAAAAACATCAAACTCAATTAACTTTCCACAATAAGTTTCCTAAAGAACATCTAATAATAGGTTATAGATAAGTTGACAGTAGCAATTTAAACAACACAGTCACAAATATAAATATAAATAAATAAATAATAAATATTTACACTCATGAGCATAATCAAAATCTCCATAGAGCCAAATAAATTGTGCCTAAAATCCTCAAAATAGCAGGCAATAGGGTACCATACAACACAAAAAAAAAAAAAAAAAAAAAACCCTTAATTTCCAAAGTAAGGAGCGGTCGTAGGGTTGTGAGCCAATCATACTATGACGTTGAAATCTTTAGGCAATTCAAATAAACAGGGTTGAAACCCTTTAAACGAAAGAGGAAACACCTTTTTTTTATACATCCCCGTTCCCGTGAATATTAACCGGATCCTTACCATGTTTCCATCGATCTCCAAAAACTGCGGGATCCTTATCACCATTAATCTTTATCTTCGTTCTCACATCCTCATCTGAACCGGAATATAAATCGAATAAAACCCTAATTACAAAAAGTTGTTTATGTGTTTTCGAATTCATCAAATCAGCATTATCCAAATTGCAAACAACCACCATAATCATCCACCTTTGTTAAGGTCAAAAATCGCCGGAAAGTATAAGTTGGGGAAGTAAGGTGTTTACCTGGTCACCGCACTGACCGGAGTAAGTTCATACATCGTCGCCATTGACAACCACCACATCAGCATCGTCGGAATTGAGAGGATTGACTTAGAGATGTGTCGACAAACTGGAGTATAGAATTACATTTTAGGGTTTTTTATTTGAAGCAGTAAGAGGAAAGTGTGCCGTGTAAGAGAGAGAATTTTGATTCAATACTGAGAATAAGTTGAATTTGAATTTTGAATTTGAATTTGAATGTGATAAGTTATTTTTGGAAAAATGGAAAGGCAGAAATGTTGTGCTTTGAACCAGGTAAGCTGATTTGGGGAGAGAGAAGTTTCAGAGACACGTAGAAGATAAGACTTTGACACCTAGGAAGATTTAATAAAACATAGAAATTGAAAATTGTGAGAAAATGACACATAATAAAAGATAGAAATTGAAAATTTGAGAAAATGACACATAGGATAAAATAAAGGAGGGTGCTTCATATTGTGACACCTAGGATTTCTAATGTTTGCTTTATTATAGATGAAGATTTACCCAAACCATAAAATCAATTACATATTTCCCCTCCCTAAGACTATGTGTAGTGGGGCGTTTTTTTTTTAAATTTCAAAAAAAAAAAACGCTCGAAAACGCCCAACGCACCATTACATGGGGCGTTTTTTTGTAATTTTTTTGAAAAAAATGTGCAACGGCGTGTTATTTAAAACGCTCAAAGTTGTTGCTTTAGTTCTGACATCTTTGACAAGTGGGGGCATTCTTTGCTTTTTTTTGACATGTGTATGTTTCTGACATTTTGTTGACTAGTGTTAGTTTCTTTTTTTTTAATCTTTTTTAATGATTGGAAGGGGCGTTATTGGAATAATGCCCCACTACACCTCTTTTGCTATAATGCCCAACGCTGACTAGGATGCCACGTGTCGGATAATGCCTCATGGTGGGGGCATTATTTTTGTTCACCACTACGGGTGGTCTAATTGATATATATTACATATTTTCCCTTTTCATTTAAATGACTCTTGTTTATGACTATTTTACCCTTAATGAACTAGTAAATGAATATTTACATATTTCTCATTCTGATATGTAAAATCAATTACATATTTACCCAATTTATATAACTTTATTATTAAAATCATGACTAATTTTAGGTCTTTTTTATCATCTTCATATTATGCGCATTTCTAAAACATGGTCTGTATGTATGAATTGTGTGTTAAATGGTACAATATCCATCCATATTATCACCTAATAAAAAAAAGAAAAAAACTAAACAAAAAAGCATAAAAACACAGCAAACGATATCAATATTCATTTACACAATTTATATAATATGCATCATTTATTTTGCTAGTTGAAGTTAAAAGTACAATATATAATAGTGTACAGTTGTTTAGTCAAAAAACAATAAACGTACTCTGTCAAAATTTCATATTTAATTGCCCAGAAAGTGCTTTAATCGATGAATACAGCCTACGGATTTCATCGAGATTTATATTAATATTCAAATATACAACCTACAAACCCAACAAAAAGCAACATACCTGAACGCATGAAAGAAGAAGGGGATTTGGCGTCGTCACGGAAGGGGAAGGGGAACGCATGTAATTTCTTTTCTTTTAAAAAAAAAGAGGGGTAATTTGGTAATTTCTTAAAAAAATGGGAAATATGTAATTGAGTTTTTGGCTTGGGGAAATACGTAATAAGGCAACTTAGGAGGGGGAAATATGTAAAAATCTCGAAAAAGAAAGAGTAAACTTCCGTTATGCTCCCTGTGGTTTGGTCACTTTAACGGTTTCGCCCCAAACCTTTAAAAATAGTCATTTTACTCCCTTATGTTTTGATTTTGTCTCCAGTTTACTCGGCGGCTCTAACTCAGTTAAAACGGTCAGTTAAAAGTAGGGGTATTTCAGTAATTTTACTTGTAATCAGTAGGGTATTTTAGTAATTTTACACATAAGCATTTAATTATTTATTTATTTATTATGTCATATATATACATTTATACAGAGATAAATGGTGTTTCATCCTTAGAAAAGTATAAACATCTGCATCAACACACCCCTTGAACCGGAGACAAAATCAAATACCCCTACTTATCACCATAAGCCACCGCCTCAACACCACTTGACATCTCCACAATCAGTTACCGCCTCACCCACCACCCAACATCATCACCGTAAGCCACCGCCTCCCTGTCTAAACCCTAATTTCATGTATAGCAGCAATAGAGCTGTACAACCCATTCATCCCTCTCTAATTGCAGATATGAACAAAAACCCCTCACCAAAAGACCCTCACAAAAACGAGATTCGTTGTACTGAGGTGAAGGGCATCATAGTCAAACACCGTGTTTGCAGCGGCGGCCTGATTTGCAGCGGCGGCTTGATTTGCAGCGGCGTCAAACACCTGATTTGCAAAGACGTTGATGGTGGCGGCGGCGGCGGATTATATTGGGGGCGACGGATTATGGTGGTGGTAAGTGTGTGTGTGTGTAGGAAGACTAGCAAGTAATCATGACCATTAATTAACTAATCAAGGGCTAAGATTAAATAAGTGAGATTGAAAAAAAAACAAGAAGACGCTTGGGTTAATTTGAGGGGGTATTCTAGTCCATTCAAATTAATAGTTTCTCTCTCCTCCAATTCCCTCTATTTTTAAAACGTTAATAATTTTTTCATACGACACTATTTTGTTCATAAAAATTGCACCATAAAAACGAACGCTTTTTTTCTTTAAAACGAGCACACTATTGCTATCCTTTTGAAAAAAAAAAGTTTTCGATAACCCAGATACCTAAAACACAATGGACAAAAAACACAAGAAAATGATTTTTTTTTTCTAAAACGCAATAGACTAAAAACACAAAAGAAATTGTTATTTCTAAAACGCAATGGACAAAAAAACACAAAAAAAATGTTTTTTTTTTTCTAAAACGCAATGGACTAAAAACGCAATGGACTAAAAAAACAAAACAAAGTATTTTTTCTAGAACGCAATGGACTAAAAATACAAAAGAAAGTGTCCTTTATAAAACGCAATGGACAAAAAACACAAAAGAATGGTTTTTTTTTCTAAAACGCAATGGATTAAAAACACGAAAGAAAATGTTTTTTCTAAAACGCAATGGAATAAAAACACATAAAAATATGTTTTACCTAAAACGCAATGGACTAAATACACTTCAAAATGTGTTTTTCTAAAACGCAATTGACCAAAAAACACATAAAAATGTGTTTTTTTTTCTAAAACGTAATAAACAAAAAACACAAAAGAAATTGTTTTTTTTTTCTAAAACACAATGGATTAAAAACACATAAAATGTGTTTTACCTAAAACGAAATGGACTAAAAACATTTCAAAATGTGTTTTTCTAAAACGTATTGGAACAAAAAACACATAAAAATTTGTTTTTCCTAAAACATAATAGACAAAAAACACAAAAGAAAGTGTTTTTTTTTCTAAAACGCAATGGACTAAAAACATAATAAAATGTGTTGTTTAAAAACGCAATGGACTGAAAATACAAAAAAAAAGTGTTTTTCATTCATTTGTAAAATGCAATGACTCAATTCAAAAACTCAGATCGTAAAAATGCAATTCAAAATTTTCTTACATAGATCAAAGCCGATTTCTTCAAATTTCTTCAAAGATTGACGAAATTTGAATGCTAGAATTACTTATCATCGATCGAATCAAACAAATCGAGTGATTCGCTTCAAAATCCCAGAAAAAAATGAGATATTGTATGAAATTAAACTGGTTTTCTTCAAAAAAAAATTGAAGAACACGTTGATGGGTGTTTGAATCATTGATTGGTGACGAAAATCGCACTATAATGTAGTGATTATTGAGATAGAAAGTGAAAAAAAGGTTGAAGATTGTGGGTTTTGAAATTGGTGGGTTTTGAACTTACAAAGAGTGAAGAAGGGAGAAGATTGGATAAAATTGATCAAAATACACTTCCCCTTTATTTTTAAATTTTGGCGCATTTCATAATCTTATTGTCTCTTATCCTTCCTAGCCAAACTAAACTTCCTATTTGATCTCTCCCAACTAAATAATAATTTATCTCACTTTTCTTAAAACTTGCAGGTGTTGTCACTTAAAACTTTTACACCAGTTTTTTTAGTAATAATTTTACTCCGAATAATGACATTTTTTTATATTTTTAGTTTATTACTTCATTTAACTGCTTAAAAGAATTGGTCTTTATTTTTATTTATTTATTTTTTAATTTTATGTGCATTTGTTAATGATTTTAGGAAAAATTACACTTTTCGTCCTTTATGTTTGTAGCTAGTTGCAATGGATGTCCTTTACCTTTAATAATTACAGCCACAGTCCTTTATTTTGAAAACTTGTTACATCTTTCGTCCTTTAGTGCTAACCAGGTTAAAATTTTGAGTTAAATCTAGTCACATGAGGGTATTATGGTCATTTCACATTTTTATGTTATTAATAAAGAAAACAAAAACATTAACATATATATACACACTACAGCTTCTCAGTCCACTCAACCACACACTTTCTCTCTGATAAAACAACCACCCAACCACCGCCAAAGTCAACCACCGCCATCGCCCCGCCTTCGCCACCGCCTGTAACATTACCACCACCATCATCGGAGCTACACGACCACCACTCACTCTCTCCCTCTCTCTCTCTCTCTCTCTAAATCATAACACCACCGTCAGATCGGAGCCCTAGATTTTATGGATCTACAAACACCGCCTGTGACATCACCACCACCATCATCGGAACTACACCCCCTCCCTCTCTCTCTCTCTCTCTCTCTCGAAAACATGCTCATCGGATGATGGAGGAGTTTGCGCAGATGATGGAGGCGTTTGGGACGCCGTTGTTGATGATGGAGGCGTTTGGGACGCCGTTGTTGATGATGGTGGAGTTTGCGCAGATGATCGGAGGTATTTTAGGGATTTTTTAAGTTCTTTAATTTAGGGATTTTTTTGGTCTTTAATTTGATTATTTATATCCTAGACGAGATGTTTACGTTCTTGGTTTTAACATTTAGGGCTTTTGTTACCATGATTTAATATTTGTTGGGGTTGGTTGCATACGGCGGCTGGTGGTGGTGGGGGTTGGTTGCATATGGCGGCTGGTAGTGGTGGGGCTTGATTCGGTGGTGGTGGCTGGGATATGGTGGTGGTGGGGCTCAATTCAGTGGTGGTGGCTGGGATACGGTGGTGGTGGGGCTTAATTCGGTGGTGGTGGCTGGGATACGGTGGTGGTGGGGCTCAATTCGGTGGTGGTGGCTGGGGATACGGTAGTGGTGGTGGCTGAATTTGGTGTTGGTGAGGTTGGTTGAAGAGATGAACTAGCTGATAAAATGGTGGTGGTGACTGGATGTTGTCGGAAATGGTTGGTGGTGACTGGATGTCGCCAGAAATGGTGGGGGTGATTGGATGTCGCCGGAAAATGGTTGGTGGTGCTTGGGGTTGCAAACGGAGGAGGTGGGAGTGGTGTGGCGGATGAGGTGGGTTGCAAACGAAAAATATTTGATTTTATTTTTTTATTTATACTATAAATAATTAAGTAGAAAGACTAAACTGCCCTTATTTAAATAAATTTAACTGAAAATTTTAACCAAGTTAGTGCTAAAGGACGAAAGATGTAACAAGTTTTCAAAATAAAGGACTGTGGCTGTAATTATTAAAGGTAAAGGACATCCATTGCAACTAGCTATAAACATAAAGGACGAAAAGTGTAATTTACCCATGATTTTATTTATTTTCTGTGCATCACTAAAAATTATTGTTGTACCCAATTAGATATATATGTTAATATACAAATGGTACAATTAGAGTAATTATTATTAGGTTATAAATTAGTAATTTCCACACTAAAATAAAAATGAAGAGACCCTTTATATAAAACATTAAAACCTCAAAACTTATTGGGCTCTCTATCTAAAAAAATAAACTTTGTAACTTAGGGGGCATTTTTTCAGACTCGTATAAGACACTTAAATCCTCAAGACCAGCCCTGCCCAAAGCCAAATTGAATTGATCTAACATAACCTGACCACCATCTATGAGCTAATATTCGATTCAAAGAATCAAAATCATGTGATGGAACAAGAATTAATGGAAATCGACCACAATCCAGAAGTCATTAATATGTGATACATTGCATCGTTCATCTATGAGACCTTTGTCATACTATAAGCTGAGTAAGTCTTGATTAACACTTAAGGAGAGCGTGTTCTAAGGGATCTCTTGTTTGTATTTTCGGTTTTCAATTGAATCTTTCAGTTAGTTGTTAAACTGGAAGAACTCAAACACTGACCTAACCTAACCTAACCGATTGATACTCGAGAACACAAGACTTGAACTAAACCTTTGTTCTATTCTTTTCAATCATTCAAATGACTTAAAGATTACAGTAGAAGCTAACAACTATTTATACTAGCGGATTAGGTTCAATAGAAAACCATTAAAAATTTGAAAACTACTACTAATCAATCAATTTTTTTTAATTTTACTTTTCATTTCGTTTAATTATAAGGTTAGTATTTTAGAAATATAAACAAAAATTAAAAAATACATGTGGCTTGGAAAGTTACACATATGAGGTATACATATGTAGTTCACGAGCTGCATATATGTAACTCGTCAATCTACATATATTTTTTTATTTTCTTTTTTTGATTTTCATAATAGTAGTAAGATATAAAAAGAGTAAAAAATAAAAATAACAAAAATCTTGTTTAAAATTGGTTTTATGGAAGTTTTCTAATATGTTTTAAGTTTTCTAATGATCTTTTTCCTTATACTAGTAATTACGTGCCATGCAAGACTTCTACTACTCCTCAAATACTAACTGATAAACTTAAAAATTCAAATTCAAAACAATTAACATCTATCTTCAATATTCATGTTAATATTACTAATATTAATAATTCTCCTTGCTTCACAAGTAATTTCCTTAGCCGACCCAAACCGAGTTTATGTTGCTTGTTTCACACTCCCTCTCACCATCAACTTTACTCGTTCCAATACTCATGCATAGATCTTGTATGCTTGATTTGGACAACCCTTCTATTAGCAGGTCTGTACATTGAGACTTGGTATCTACATACACCTTCTTGATTTCACCTAAAAGAACTTTGAAAGGTCCCTATAACCCCCTAGATCGATGACATATACATATACAAATATTGCACTTGATTAAGATGTAAAACATAGAAGATGAGAAAGTGTATAAGAAGAAACTCTTTTATTCAATCAATCATCACATTTTACATAACCGAAAGAGTATACATCCTCCCAATTTGGTTTAGATCACAAAGATCTAAACCAGTCTTTCTCTCTCTAACTTTCTCTCTCTACAAATTGTTCACTCAGAACTACTCTCAAAAGTGTACGTTCTTACATGTTAAAGCTCATATATATATAGGCATACATGAGTAGTTCGGAACTTACTTAAAGTTCCGAAGAACTCTCCTATAATACGGACAATATATAGTTCAGAAGTACACATACTTTTGAACTTCAACATCATCTGGAAGCTCTAAACATATTAACTTCAGAACATATGTTGACTTTGACTATTTTGACCTTTGACTTCATCTTGTAATTTGGACTTTTTACACATAATTGATAAAGCACAAGCAGGAACTACGGTTAAAGACTCCCCCTTAACTGTTGCTATTAATTTTTTGTGGCACTGATAATCTTCAATCACCAGGCATTGCACTTACAGACTCCCCCTTGACTGATGATATCACGTCTGCTTTCCACTATGGCAAAGACTTGATCTTTCCGGCAGAGTATAATGCTCGACATTAAACACTTTAAATCTCATAAAGACATGAAGTTTAGTTCGATAACTTAATACCAAACTAAACTCCGAAAACATACATCCACCATCTTGATCAAAGTCTTCAATCGTTCATGTATAATCACATTTCGTCACGTATCTTCATGATTCAATCTCATATTTTCAGGAATCCACTAAATCCCTGATGGCTTTCTTCTCTGATATCCACCTAAATGTACGAAGCTCCTAATTATTTTGAGAATCCAACTAGCAACCAATCTTGGAAGAGGGACCAATATACTAATCTTCTCTACTCTAACCGGCATGTGATAAAGGCTTGACCTTCAACTAGTCGTCAACCGAGAAATTAACTTCATCACGTCAACACTTGATTAAATCACGAACATACTTGATGAAATTTCAATCAAACATGAGCTCATAACCACCCACTGATAAGATCAACCCCTAGCTAATCTTAAAAATAGCAACACAAATTTATGACAATAAAGCACCACGAGCATTTTGAAATTTACAAAGAAAATATGAATTTAATTTTTAATCCCCTTATTTCTTTGTAAACTTTCAAAGTCCAAGCCTCTTCACCTTCGTTTCACCTCCAATGTACGATAAAGTCTCAAATTGTCCCGAAACTCTAGTAAAGACCAAATCCAAACACCGAGAATCTAGTAAACAACCATGGTCCATCGTTATAGTACCAAATTTCCAAAAATTTTCTATCAACAATTTTTTTCTACACACTCGTCTCATTGCCATGAACAAAAAATGCATTGTTTTTTTTTTAAGTTGACCATCACTTGTTTTGTACAACACCAATATTCTGGATAAAACTAATAGCCCGGAACCTAGTGTTTTACGAAACCTATTATTACGGAAGTGATAATAGTTTGGAACAAATCTATGATAATCCATACTTCCAAAAAATCTCTTTTCCGCACTTTAGTGGATAATTCGAAACCAGTAGTAATTCGGAACAAGCAAAACTACAAAACATGAACTCTGAACACAAATTCAGAGTACCAATCTGCTGAATAATTCGGAACCACAAAATCCTCTAAACAAAACTTCGAACCAGCCAGGAAACTCAGAATACTTAGAAATACGGACCAGGTGTATCAAATAAACTCAGAAATTTGAAATGTATTTTTTCTGAATTATACTTATTTTTTCCGTATTATCTACTATCTACGAAAGCATGACTTCACACTAAGGTCATCAATACGACGGAAGGTAACAAATACAAATAAACTCGGAACTGTAACAAACTCAATACTTTGGAAGAAATGGTTACCAGATCTTCAATACTTCGGAATACATAAGTGTTCTTTGGACAACTCCAAAACCGAGCAGAATCGAACAAAATCAATCCATTTTCACAGATCTGAACCAAATTCACACAAATTTCTTCAAATTTTCGACAGAAATCCATTCGAACACATCAAATCTGGTTAATTTTGATCCAGGATCTAGAAACACACTAAGAATTCATCAAAATCTCTCTGAAATTTCACGTCTTCATGATGTTTGGCGGAAACAAACATCAAATTGGCGGAAAAAAACATCAAATCAAGAGCAATGGTGATTCGGAAGGCGATTAGACCAATCCGAATCGGTAACCATGCTCTGATACCACCTAAAAGGTCCCTTTGACCCCTTAGATCGATGACATACACAAACATTGCACTTGATCAAGACATAAAACATAGAAGATGAGAAAGTGTAGAAGAAGAAACTCTTTTATTCAATCAATCATTGCAGATTTACATAACCAAAAGATTATACATCCTCCCACCTGGTTTAGATAAAAAAAGATCTAACTAGTCATTTTCTCTCTACGAACTGTTCACTCGGAACTACTCTCAAAAGTGTACGCTATTACATGTTAAAGCCCATATATATAGGCATACATGAGTAATTCGGAACTTACTTAATGTTCCGAAGAACTCTTATATAACATGGAGAATATACATTTCAGAAGTATACATCCTTCTGAACTTCAACATAATCCGAAAGCTCTAAACATATTAAACTTTAGAACATATGTTGACTTTGACTATTTTGACTTTTGAATTCATCTTGTAACTTGGACTTTTTTCACATAATTGATAAAGCATAGTTATCCAGAAGGAACTGCACTTACAGACTCTCCCTTAATTGTTGCTATCAATTCTCTATGGCATTAATAATCTTCAGTCACCAGGCACTGCATTTACAAACATTCTCTCGAATGAAATGGTAATCAGCTCGATATGTTTGGTTCTAGCATGGGAGGTGGGATTCTCGGTTAATTGAATAGCTAATTTCTTGTCACACCGCAACTGCACCTAATAGTCCACTCCTTTACTTAAGTCTTTCAATAACCAAACCAACCATATCAATTCTTGAGTTGTTACTGCCACAAATCGATACTAGGCTTTTGTTGTAGATAATTCCATTGTAGCTTGTCGTTTACTGCACCATGACACCGCATTTGGGCCACTCATAAACACATAACCCGGAGTTGACCTCCAGCAACTCGAATTACTAGGGTAATCAGGATTGCAATACCCATGCGGAATAGTATTCGGCTCCCTCTTAAACTATACCTCAAAGTTATTGCTCCCTTGACATACTTCAGTACTCTTAGTATAGCATACAAATGGGGCTTGCAAGGACTTTGCATGTAGCGACGTAATATACCAACAACGAATGCGATATCTGGTATTGTAAGAGTTATAAGAACTAAGACAAAGACGAGAGCAAAGAGCAAGCAAGAGTGTAAATGATGGTGATGAACAAACCACTTAGGCAAGAATCCCTAACCATATGCAAGACTTCTACAGTTTTCAATTACCAAGTTATTTTAATTCTAGACTGACTACCTTCTTATTAGAGAGAACAAATCCTATAGTAATTAGACAAGATGAATGTGACCCACACGCAAAAGCCTAAGAACCAATCTATGACGTGCAATTAGACAGTGAATGAAGTGCTAGATAGAAACGACTTAACTTATCGATACCGAGTCACACAACTAGAGACATGAGAAAGAAACACACTTTAACAACTTTTTGTTACGAAGCTAGCTTTAAATTGATAAACCAAAAACCTAGAATCACCTAGACACAAATAAATAAAAAGACCCCAAGCCATCAAGTGTTTAAATCCCCTCTGGATGCAGGAATAGCGACATGGACTAAATGCCATGTCCAAGCCAAGGAACTTACGCCAAAGAGTCCTGATAAATGATGATTGAGACGAGATTCTGCATTTTTGAACCACGAAACGCTCGGTTTCCATTTCGGTTGTAGGTGTAACCAACCCGCTATTAAAGATATGGCAGAAATAAATAATAGAAAAAGAGCTCCAGTATAAAGATCTTCATTAGTTCATAAACCGATTGTATACCACCACTGATAAACACCAGAATAGGCGATATTCATCGGCCCAGGAGCACCCCCTCGAGTAAAAGCCTCTACAGCTGGTTGACCAAAATGAGGATCCCAAATTGCAAAACTACCAAACAACAACTAGACAACCCCTAGCAATCCCAAAATCATATCTCTGTTCAATAGGATTGGATGCACACTAATTTCTAATGATCTAACTAATTAAGTACATGTGTTATCTCTAATAATAGAGTTAAAACAACGTGTCTATGGTGTATTTCTTCTTTACAAACACATCAATAATGAAAACCAATCAAGTAACACTAGAAAACAGTAGCGTACATGATCAAATTCAACAACAATCAAAACTATTTTATATTAAACACAAAAACGAGATAAATGTCAAACCGAACAAGTCAATACATGTGATTAGTTCATCAAACCTAGGCGGCTACAGAAAGTTAGCCTCTAAACATGATTACAAAAGTAAAACCAAGTTCAAAGATGGCAAACATCATGTTCAAAACCAGAAAAACAAAGAAAACTCAAAACTGAAGCCTTACCGGGTTGCAATCTTCAATAAGCGATCTCGAGCTTCAATCCCCGAATTTTTCACCAATTCCTTTGCTCTTATATTCCTAAGAGTGTCCTCCGAAAATCTTTGGTCGAATGGTTGTGTAGAATGGGAGAAAACGATATTTATATACACACAATCCTAATACGTTTAGAATCACAATTGCACTACAAGACAAAATAGGCGATCAACGCCCAAAGGCTTCGGTCAACGGATAACCCGCGTGGCATATCGCATGCACCCGGGTTTCCTTTTTGTAGCGATACGCCATTAATGCTTTTAGCTTTCCAAATATTGCAGTTCAGCCCTCCAACTTTCAATAACATGTCACGATGCAGCCTGTCCCAACTACTTTCCTTAAATTACAATTCAAACCCTCCGACTTCATTATATATTTCCAAAATTTTGCACTCATAGTCCGTTAGGTTTTACTAAAAGCCCCCGATTCTTCATGTCTCATTCGTTTAAGCTCGTTTTTCTCCTTTTTCGCATTGGGACCTAGAAATACACAATCTAATCAAATATAAGCTAAAAAATAATAAAAAAGACTCTAAAACTACTAAAAATTGTACAAGTTATAAAGGATAAATGTGTGTCTTTGCAACACATCCATGTTGATTTCTCATCAAACACCATATTTCGCAAGACATAAAATCAACCCATATATGAGTTCCAACATTTCAATCCCTTCCTTTCTTCATCACTGCCCACGAAGATACATTTGACTACTTTTTTATCAAGTCTAGGTGGAAGATGACCTGGTACAAACACATAACACACAACACACAACTAAAAACTTAAAGTAAGATGCATTAGGTTTCTTTTTGTGTAGTAGTTTGTATGGAGATACATTGTTACGGCCTTGTTGCAGGATTCGATTGATGATGTATGTTGCAATCTTCATAGTTTCTGGCCAAAACCTAACGGAACATATTTATCATGAATTAGGCTACCCAACACTTCGGCTAAGTGTCGGCTCTTTCTTTCAGACCCACCATTTTGTTGCGCTATGTTCGGACATATCAACTGTGAGCTTATCTTGCACTCTTTCAGATACTCCAAGAGTCTTGAGCTAAATACCAATCATAGTTATCTGGTTTTTTAGCTCTTATGTGAAATTTCTTAAACCTATTAAACGTTCAGATTTATGTTTCATGAGTAAACCCAAACATACCTCGAGTAGTCATCAATGAAATTAACCATGTATTTCATATCACCTAATGACTTTTGTTTTACATGTCCAAACACATCTGTGTGTACCTATTTGAGTTGTTCAGTTGCTTTAAAGTTTAAACTCCTAAATGGTTATTGATGGACTTTACCATATTGACTGTAACACCTTGTCCTAACTAGGGCTAACGTGTCACTTATGTAGAAACCAGAATCAGACATCATTCCAATAAAAATATTAAATACTCACATAATTTTCAAAGAATTGGAAAAAAAAATTATTACATTGTGTTGACTGCTTCAAATGTTTCTTTTAACTCGCGGTACAATTTCGTATATTCCTCAATAACTTTATGACCTAACGTACAAAATAAAACCACGAGTACATCTGAGCAAATTGCTCAGTAAGTGGATAAAGGGTAATAAACCAGAATACATTATCTCATAAATATGTTTTCATTTGTAACAAACATAATAGTTTATTATACATAAGATAAATAAAAGTTTTCAAGTGTAAGTCCCAAATACTTAACAATCGGATATCAAACACCAAACAAGTAGCGGAATTACAAGAATGATGTAGAAGATTGAAACAAGATTGTATTGATTCGTAAACACAAGCACACCATCTCAAAGGATCGTCTGGTACTTGATCGCACAAAGAACACAAAGTTTGCAAGTGAATCAACAACCACAAAAGACTAAGGAATCCCCTATTTATACTAGCATAGGAGATCCTATTACATTGGGCCAAGCCCATATCCCATAGACCACAAAACAACCGAATAAGCCCACAAAATGTATCGAACCCAACTGATGTGTTCAAATATTAACATATAAATTTCATCAAATGAGGCATAAAACTAACCTTTTTTAGTACTAATGTTGGAAAAAGTGTGCTTTTGTCTTCCTTTTGTATTTTCAGGATTAAATGAGCTCAAATTAACAAAAGAAGCAAAAAGACATCAAAATCTAGCATAAATACAAGAAAAGGAACAAAACGTGACATGCCCGACCCCACGACAGCATCTTCCCAAGCAAAACAAGAGATCAGAGGCCTGAACACGCCCCGTGCTCAGCCAGCACGGGGGCGTGCCCAAGTGTCAGCAGAAAAGACAAAGTGGTAGAAGCTTCTATTGCCCACCACGGGGCCGTGCTCAGCGGACACGGGGCCGTGGTCAACTATAAGATTCACACAATCCATGCAAATCTTCATAGTACAAAGATTCTTCTGCACACGGGGTCGTGCTCAGCGGACACGGGGGCGTGGTCAACTAATAAGACAAAGCTGCATTTAATGAAGAAAGAGAGGATGTGGACACGGGGCCGTGCCCACTGGACACGGGGCCGTGCCCAAGCTTCTGTTCAGCCTATAAATAGAAGTGCTTGGCTCAAGCTCAAACCATCCCTTGGCACACCACCTCTCTCACACTTCACCCACCACCCACCACCACCATAACACCATCATCCACCACCATCATCCATTGTCCATCGTAGAGTGTGTGAGTCGTCTCGGGATCCAAGATTGATCGTAAGAGTTCTTGACAATCAAGGCCATGTTTGCCTAAGTCTCTTACATCACTTGGTGAAGACAAAGTTTCTAGTGTAATACTTTTTATTTCTAATCTTTTGCACTTTTTATTTGGTTTTGTATTAATGACTTTAATAACTAGTTACTTATGTTGAAGGTGATCTTTCCTTATCGTTTGTCCGTGGTGTCTTGGCATTATTTTACTGTCTATATAAAATAAAATATTTTCACCATTCATATCTCCACGGTCTATATGGAGGTATGTTGGCTACCTGGTCGGGGGTTAAGGGAACGGTTTGGTAAAGGTCTTGCCATTGTTCAGCGTTTAGAGGTCCTGCAATGGACCTGGGTCAAATTTAGTAGGACCTCCTTCAATACTTAACGGTATTGGATGGCGGGGGTCCAAACTCTTTGACCCCCTCATAAGTTAACTACTATTAATACTATAACCCGGCTATTTAGGACTGTATCCCTGCTGACTCAGACTACTTAGTCGAGGGTAACGTCACCTCCAAAAGAGAGGCCTACCATAATATTGCATTAATAACTTAATTCATTATCTTCCAATAATCCACCCTTTTAGGATTGTATCTTTGCTGACTCAAACTACTGGGGTGAGGGTAACGTCACCTTCAAAAGAGGGGCCTACTACAATAACTAAGATAATCTCTTAATTATGTGCAAAAGTGCGGAAATAATCAAAGGTTACACTAGATACGAGTCGGAACCAAGTGATTCATCTTGTCTATCTGTTTTTCTTTTTATTTTACTTTTCAGCATTTTAGTTAGTTTTTATTTTTCTTAGTTTAAAAATCTTTTTCTAAACTTTTTATTTTGATTAGACGTTGAGGATAAACCGGTACTAAAAGCTCTTGTGTCCTTGGACGACCTCGGTATCTTGCCAACACTATACTACGCTCACGATGGGTGCACTTGCCCATATGTGTGTTTAGTGTTAGTAAAATATCGTGTTTTATAAATTTAAAACTTGGCTAAAATAAGTGTTAAAGGGGCTTAAAATATACACCTAATATATATAACACTTCACACGCATCAAGTTTTTGGCGCCGTTGCCGGGGACACAAGGATTTTAAGAAAGTTAGGAATCAGCGGCCTAATCGTTTTTCTTATTTTTCAATTTTTTTAGGATTTTTTTTAGTTTTTTCTGTTTCTGCAGAGCTCAGCACGGGCCGTGCCTGGTCAGACACGGGTCGTGCCTAGCATCATCACTGGCAGTTTTTATTTTCTGAGTTACAGAGAGCTGAGCACGGGGCCGTGTCGGTGCAACACGGGGCCGTGTCCAACTCCCAGTAACAGGGATCCGGAAAACAATTACTGTACCTCTGACCACGGGCCGTGTCCACTGAGCACGGGGCCGTGGTGAACATTCTGACCAACGTTCTTTTCTGTTTTTATTGCAGGACTTGGAACCCAGGTGCCACATTTGACCCTCCTACGTAGTGCATGAGCTCCAGTTCTAGTAGAGACATAAAAGAACCCCTAGAAGAACCCGAACGCTTTCTCAGAAAAAGACTTAAAGCTAAAAATCAAGAGAAAGCTTCGGGGGACCCACTTCCAATGGCGGACCAACGTACCCTCATGGATTACCTACGACCCACCGTAGGCAATCTCGGCGCCGCTATCAATGCACCGAATGTCGAATCTAACAACTTCGAACTTCGGCCGCATTTGATACAAATGCTCCAAAACTCCGCAACCTTTCATGGGCTTGCGGATGAGGATCCCCATCTACATATTACTAATTTCTTGGAAATATGTGATACTTTTCGGATCAATGGAGCATCAAACGACGCCATTCGCCTTAGGATATTTCCATTTTCACTAAAAGACCGAGCTAAGGCTTGGCTTAACACCCTCCCAGTTGGCTCGGTAAACACCTGGGATGAACTAGCCCAAAAGTTTCTATATAAGTATTTCCCTCCTGCTAAAACGGCTAAATTAATGACTGAAATTAATACATACTCACAAGAGTATGGGGATTCCTTATATGAAACTTGGGAAAGGTTCAAGGAGCTTCTAAGAAAGTGTCCTCATCACGGTCTAGCGGTATGGCAACAAGTATCCACTTTCTACAATGGGTTGTTGCCACACACAAGACAAACACTTGATTAAAGCTCCGGGGGACTTTTAGGTAATCGTCGCCCAAATGAAATATATAATCAAATTGAGGAAATTGCTCAAACCAATTTTCAATGGCACACTCCCCGAGGTAATAAATCTATTGCTCCGGGCGCCCATAAGGTTGATGAAAGCACCTCTTTACAAGCCCAAATCGAGGCCCTCTCTTCGAAAATCAAAAGGCTAGAAATGACAAAAACGGCCTCGGTTATGGCTTGTGAAGGGTGTGGTAGGTCACATGAAAATTGGAGTTGTATGAAAGAATTAGATGAACAAGCGGAAATGGTAAACTACATTGATAATAGACCTAGGCCGTCGGGTCCTCCAACGGGTACCTACAACCAAGGATGGCGTAACTGTCACACCCCCAAAACACCCCATTGCGGAAACCCCCGTGAGGCGTGTGACGTACCAGGATCCAAGCCACCAATCACATTGAACTCATAGATATAAGTAAATAAAACTTTCATTCATAAACATAAGGTGTTACAAACGTCTCATATCATTTATTGAATACAGCGGAAGCATAACTCATATGTTAAGTGTTTCGTAAACAATGTGTACATAAACCATTAAGCTTGTATTGAGATTCCATGTATATTGACCCATGACCACTCCAGCCTCTCAGACAGCAAGTTCCAAATGATATAAGCCTATAGACCTGCAAGCATGCAGACAAGTGTGTCAGACGACGCTGGTGAGTTCAAGGTTTTGTTAACGTGCGTAGTTACCAGATATCTGTTAAGTCAACTTGTTGTTTCGTTTTGAGATTGTTATTATCGTAAGAGAGTCTTATATATTGGAAGTGTGTCCAATATATACCATGGGAGTGTGCCCTATATAACCTGGGAGTGTGCCCAATATAACCTGGGAGTGTGCCCAACCCCAATGCCCCTAACCAAGCATTGGTAATGATGTCCCGGTAACTAGTTACCCCATTGCCTTACAGAAAAACGTTTACCAGATGTCCCAAAACCACCGGGACGCATGCTTAGAGAAGTGCAATGAACTCACCTTGGTTTGCTCGGTAAGATTAACTACTTGTTCACACTTAATCAGTCAACCCTAAAGTAGGCACGTGTACCAAAATCAGTTTGCATTCACGAAGTTCACGTATAGATACAATCAATGATCACCAAGTAGTACATATCACATAATCGACATTGTACAAGTCATGCATAGCATTTAACAGCAGTTAACTAACTGGGTTAACTCTAACAGAAATAAACTAAGTTACTGTGCAAAGTGTTCAAGTCGGCGAAACACAGGTTGGCGAAACACATACATCGGCGAAACACATTTGTTTCGTCGAGGTCTCCTTTGGCGAAACAGAACTTCTAATTCGTCGATTACCCTTGGCGAAACACATTCTGTTTCGCCGAGAGTTCTGTTTCGTCTAACAGTTCAGTTACATCGAACATCAGTTATATCAGTTACGAATAACACAGAAACCCTAATCATGCTATCAGCCGTCATCAACAACAGAAATTATATGGAGATCAATGGGCATATAGAATCATCATAACTCAATCATTCAAGAATCATTGTCTAGCATGAACCCTAGTTTAAACGTATCAACAAGCCGGTTTCTATGATATATCTCATCATTAACGGAGCAGAGTTTATCATCATCCGATTCAACCATAAAAACCCTAATAGTCTACCGTTTTCATATTCATCATCAATTATATATTCGGACACGACAATTCTCAAGCATCATTCAATACCATAACATAACATGTAATCGTTGCCAGGACTCTATTCGATTGTCTGATCAGGTTTATGAAAACAACAACATCAAAATAAGCAAACAAGACAAATCACGGAACTAAACACACTAACCGAGATGAAGGAAACGATGATTTAATCGTTCGGGAGGGTTAGGGTGTTCACATAGCTTCCGTCACACAGAGGAGAGCCCTAGGGTTTCAACTTTTGCCAAAGATATGAAAACACAAGTCGGTTTACGTTAATATTTGCGATTTAGCGTTCTGGGCCCGAACTGGGCCTTTGGCGAAACTGGGCTGGCGAAACTGACTTCTGTTTCGTTGACGTGCTCTTAACGAATCAAGGACCTGTTTCGTGGAGAGGTTGTATGGCGAATCACATTTGATTCGTCGGGTCCTTAATGGGCTTTTAGGTCCGTAAAGATTTAATCAGTTAAGTTCACATGTCCCAAACAAACACATAACCATGCAAACCCAATAACACATACTCATGCAAACACAATGCACTTTATCTTATTACAACGGTTTCAGTTATAAGTCAATTAAACAAACAACTAATAGTCACAGTCAACAGTCAAAGTCAACGTGCATTTAATGCGAAAGTGAAAGTCGGAAACTTGAGTTGTCACATTATCCCCAACTTGAAAGAAATTTCGTCCCGAAATTTAGCATGCGGTTACTGAGAAAGCTAGGTAAGTTGTATCGTTTACTGGTTTTCCTGGGGTGTCACAGTAACCACCCAAATCTTGGTTGGAGAGATCCCGGCAATAGTAGTAACCAACAAAACCAACGAACTAATTTTCAACAAACACAAAATTTCTCTCAACAACAAGGTGGAAGAGAAAGGCTTGAAGATACCCTATCTCGCCTCATCTCCGACACCGAAAAGAAAAACTCGGATCGATTTCAACAATTGGAATCGAATTTTAGAAATCAACAAGCTAGCATTCAAAACGTTGAAAAACAATTAAATCAACTAGCTCAAAATTTCTCTGAGAGACCACAAGGCGCGTTACCAAGTAATACCGAAACCAACCCAAAGGCGCAAGTACACCTCATCACGTTGAGAAACCGAACCGTGGGTCCCGAGGATGAGCCCTTACCACCAATTGAAGGAAGTCAACGCCAAAACACTACTTCACCCACACCTCAACCAGAAAAGGCTCCTTCAACAAATCAAGAGCCCACCAAGACTCATCCGATTCCGTACCCCGGTAGGTTAAATCGTCAAAAGACCGATGAGCAATTCGCAAAGTTCGAAAGTTTACTAAAACAATTGCATGTTAATATTCCTTTTATTGAGGTCCTAACCCAAATGCCTAAATATGCAAAATTCATGAGGGATTTCCTCACTCACAAAAGGAAAATTGAATCATTGCAATTAGTTAACTTAGGCGAAGAATGCTCAGCTTTAGTACTCAACAAACTTCCACAAAAGAAAATCGACCCCGGGAGCTTCACAATCCCTTGCTCGATTGGGAAGTCCCCCGTCCGTAATGCTTTAGCCGATCTTGGGGCTAGCATCAACCTCATGCCCACGTCAATGTTCAAGCGACTCGGCCTAGGAACAACAAGCCCTACAAAGATGAGCATACAACTCGCCGACCGGTCCGTCAAATTTCCACAAGGTGTCGCTGAAAATCTGCTAGTCAAGGTTGACAATTTCGTATTTCCAACCGACTTTGTCATCCTAGACATGGAAGAAGACACCGATGTCCCTCTCATCCTCGGGAGGCCATTTCTAGCCACCGCCCAAGCAGTGGTGGATATGAATGACGGAACTTTAACATTGAAGTTTGGGGATGAGGAAGTAAAATTTGAATGTGGAAAGAAAGTAGAGGAAGAAGATCCGGTCAACTACATGAAGGTCATAGACTCAAGCTTGGATGACGCTCTCCGACGGTGTAACATGGGATGCAATACATCCCACTTGGGTAACATATGACCAGGCTTTGGGTCTAGCCAAGGACCCTTATAAACGTGGCGCACCATGGAGGCATTCCACGGAACTATCCTTAGTTTAGTTTAGATTAATTTTCTTGTTTTCTAGTTAGTTTTAATTTTCAGGAATAAAACACACTTGAGATGGCAAAGGATGCAAGGGAAACTTGAACCAACACTCCATACAGGAAAACAGAACCGTCCGACAAATTTCTCCATTTCCAGTAAGCTCGGCACGGGCCGTGTCCACCCAACACGGCCCCGTGCTGCACAGTCTGCAGAAAAAGACCCAGTTCAGGTAACTGGACACGGGCCGTGTTCACCCAACACGCCCCCGTGTCCAGACTTCTGTTTCTCTTGTTTCAATTTTGTTACTAGCACTTGAACACGGGGCCGTGCCCGGATCACATGGGGCCGTGTTCAGCGCCCAGTAACACAAATTTTTTGCTTTTTACACCTTTTTACACATTCAATCAACCTAAAAACTTATTTTTGGGACACATTGAGGACAATGTGTAATTTAAGTGTGGGGGGGATGCTAAAACCTTGAATCTCGCAAGTCCTAAATACAAGCCTTACACAAAACTCTATTGGAACCGCTAATCACCCCAAAATTTTTTCAAAAATTTTCATTTTTTTTACTTGTCTAGGTTTAACTCGGGAAATTCAAGTTCTTAAAAAGGTTATATTTTTACAAATTTACAACCGATAGCGTCGTGATAAAAAGAACCAACATAAGAAAATTATGAAAAGGCATGACAAGCTTAGTTAAAATTTGATTATATATACTTGGTCACATAAAAACCCATTCCCACAAAAGTGAGTTTTGAGCCTTTATTGAGCATACACTTACATATCATTTGACTAAATGCTCATTTTTCGTTTCTTGTGTGAATAGCCGCTTGGTTCTTACAACTCTAGAACTTGCCATGACGATACATTCCCAATCCTTACCAACTTAAACCCGAGTAAGTAAATGATGGAGGCATTAGGACTAACCTTTTTATTTCTACACCATTATTTTTCTTTTTTTTTACCACCTACCCAAAATCCCCCTAGTTAGCCCCTTTGAGCCTAAACCTTTTCATTTCATAACCCAAACCAAAAACCCTTTTTACCCACCAAAACCTTTTTCATTTTTAACCCTTTGTTTTAGTAACAAATTCGGTTCTTCATATGACTTTTCAAAAAAAAAAATATATATATATTTTGTTGATGATGAAGCAAAAGAAAATAAACAAACAAGTTCATCAAAAAAAATAAAAAAAATAACTTTGTTTGAATAAATAGCTTCATCAAAATAAAAGTTATGAAAATAGAAAGTCTTACGAAAACCGACACTTGTTACGCTTTTCGCCCTTTTTCTACTAACCACTAACCACCAACCCAACCACCTACCTTTAACCCAAGCCTAACCCTTAACCCACAAAGTCCTCTTGATATTTACAAAGGTATATAAGTTAAAAAGGAGGAGGATTGATTGCTTGGCAAGCCTATGGTAGGAGTAAGTTCCATGCCGCTCTCGAGTGATCCACAAAAATACATTTTCGGCCGAGTGTTAAGTGATCCCCGTGAGGTATGTGAACTTGTATATAAATAGAATTTTACAAAGGCATGTTATGCCCTAATAAGTAATTTATCTTATGAAAAGTTTTTAATAAATCATGACGAATAGGATTGTAAATAAATAAAAATAAAATTAAATAAAGAATCTTGGAAATCCCGACACTCTACGACAAGCCCAAAACCTTCTTTTCTACCCATTCCATTTGGGAGTGTAAATAGCCACATATTAAAGAGTTTTGCTTGAGGACAAGCAAAGATTCAAGTGTGGGGGTATTTGATGTGTTCAAATATTAACATATAAATTTCATCAAATGAGGCATAAAACTAACCCTTTTTTAGTACTAATGTTGGAAAAAGTGTGCTTTTGTCTTCCTTTTGTATTTTCAGGATTAAATGAGCTCAAATTAACAAAAGAAGCAAAAAGACATCAAAATCTAGCATAAATACAAGAAAAGGAACAAAACGTGACATGCCCGACCCCACGACAGCATCTTCCCAAGCAAAACAAGAGATCAGAGGCCTGAACACGCCCCGTGCTTAGCCAGCACGGGGGCGTGCGTGTCAGCAGAAAAGACAAAGTGGTAGAAGCTTCTATTGCCCACCACGGGGCCGTGCTCAGCGGACACGGGGTCGTGGTCAACTATAAGATTCGCACAATCCATGCAAATCTTCATAGTACAAAGATTCTTCTGCACACGGGTTCGTGCTCAGCGGACACGGGGGCGTGGTCAACTAATAAGACAAAGCTTCATTTAATGAAGAAAGAGAGGATGTGGACACGGGGCCGTGCCCACTGGACACGGGGTCGTGCCCGAGCTTCTGTTCAGCCTATAAATAGAAGTGCTTGGCTCAAGCTCAAACCATCCCTTGGCACACCACCTCTCTCACACTTCACCCACCACCACCATAACACCATCATCCACCACCATCATCCATTGTCCATCGTAGAGTGTGTTAGTCGTCTCGGGATCCAAGATTGATCGTAAGAGTTCTTGACAATCAAGGCCATGTTTGCCTAAGTCTCTTACATCACTTGGTGAAGACAAAGTGTCTAGTGTAATACTTTTTATTTCTAATCTTTTGCACTTTTTATTTGGTTTTGTATTAATGACTTTAATAACTAGTTACTTATGTTGAAGGTGATCTTTCCTTATCGTTTGTCCGTGGTGTCTTGGCATTATTTTACTGTCTATATAAAATAAAAGATTTTCACCATTCATATCTCCACGGTCCATATGGAGGTATGTTGGCTACCTGGTCGGGGGTTAAGGGAACGGTTTGGTAAAGGTCTTGCCATTGTTCAGCGTTTAGAGGTCTTGCAATGGACCCGGGTCAAATTTAGTAGGACCTCCTTCAATACTTAACGGTATTGGATGGCGGGGGTCCAAACTCTTTGACCCCCTCATAAGTTAACTACTATTAATACTATAACCCGGCTATTTAGGACTGTATCCCTGCTGACTCAGACTACTTAGTCGAGGGTAACGTCACCTCCAAAAGAGGGGCCTACCATAATATTGCATTAATAACTTAATTCATTATCTTCCAATAATCCACCCTTTTAGGATTGTATCCTTGCTGACTCAAACTACTGGGGTGAGGGTAACGTCACCTTCAAAAGAGGAGCCTACTACAATAACTAAGATAATCTCTTAATTATGTGCAAAAGTGCGGAAATAATCAAAGGTTACACTAGATACGAGTCGGAACCAAGTGATTCATCTTGTCTATCTGTTTTTCTTTTTATTTTACTTTTCAGCATTTTAGTTAGTTTTTATTTTTCTTAGTTTAAAAACCTTTTTCTAAACTTTTTATTTTGATTAGACGTTGAGGATAAACCGGTACTAAAAGCTCTTGTGTCCTTGGACGACCTCGGTATCTTGCCAACACTATACTACGCTCACGATGGGTGCACTTGCCCATATGTGTGTTTAGTGTTAGTAAAATATCGTGTTTTATAAATTTAAAAGTTGGCTAAAATAAGTGTTAAAGGGGCTTAAAATATACACCTAATATATATAACACTTCACACGCATCACCAACCCATACATACTAACCCAAGACAGACGCAAACTTATACTAGGTTATACCCTTACAATATCCCCCTAGGTTTGTGTTGTCTTGGCGTCTCCAGCTTCACCTTCACTTTCGCTTTCTCAACTGCTTCTTTGCTTGTTCCTTCTTTTTCTTCTGCAACTCAGGTAAGATTGGTATACTTCTCCCAACATATGGACGAACAGTTGTGTCTCCACCCTTGTACGCTGCCCTGACCACAACTTAAAATTCATGATCTGAGCCACAGCTCCTTTTGGCACACACTTCGTACTGAGGATCACCTGAATCTGCGTTTTTGCCAAGAGATTGATGTCATTTTCACCAAAACACATCAGATTTCGAGTGTCCAGAAATATGTATTCAGCATCTTCGCAAACAGTCACGGCTTGTCCAGAAACAGGATCATACATCCAAAACGTTAAGTTATTCAAGGTGTTATCAGGAAGCTTCTTTAATAATGGCACTGTATTGGTTTGTTTCGTTGCAGGCCATCTAACTGTCTTGTATGGCTTCCCGGTAGCAGGGTCTAACACTTCTTCATCCTCTTCAATGGTTGATTGAGCTGGCTTCATATCTCGAAAGTTAACTCGAGCTTGTTTCTTGCAACCTATTGAAGAAATTCCATTCCAATTTTGCAGTTTGGATTCTTGGTTTGATCATGATAACCTGCTTTACTTAACTCCCTGAGATCAACTGCCGTCCATGATTCAAACGCCTCAGAGTTATCATAGTACTCCACCTCTCCATTCTTCCTCAGCACGATGAACATTCCCTTTTCGTCGTTGTAAGCCCAGCTAGTAATACCTGATCTGTTTCCACGTTTGCTTTTCTCTGTAGTGATCACATACCTATCAGGTTGATCACCAAACTGCAAGTTCTTCTCAGCATCGTTCACGACATAGGTGATCACAGTTGGTCCGTTGCAAGTGGACCTCCAGGCCTTTGGATCTTTGATTCTCATATATTGGATAAATCTGAATTTCCATTCTGAAAAGGATCCCCCGAAATCAGCCTAGGAATCCTGTTGTTAGTTCCAATTATGTTATCTAGATCCTGGTTAATAGCAGCTTTTTCAATCAATCCCAATTGATTAATTTGATCCATTTCTGAAAAGACAGTTAAACGTATAAGTAACAAATAATATAAATATAAAACAACTTATCAATATCCTTTATGGTTACAATACAGTTTAAAAACAATTCAGAAGGTCCAACAATTTGTCAAAAGGTTCAAAACAGTGTATGGTCCGTATAGAAGTCCAAACAGTCCAACACAGTTCAGCACTTGAAGAAGTTCAACCACAATCGCACACTTGAAGGCAGTCGCACACTTGACCACCTGTAAAAGTCCAAATGCAATCGCACACTTGAAACCAATCGCACACTTGAAAAGGGTCAAATACAAGTTGCAAAGTTCAAACGAATGAACTCGCACACTTTCTGTCACACCCCAACCGATGGCGGAAACATCGGGGCGCGGCACTGAGCGAAACAGATTGTCCAGGAGAATCCATAACAACTATAATTACCAAATATTTAACGTCATATCCCATACCATAACATATAAAGTAAAACAGTTATTACAGACATAGTGTTCTCAAAGACAACAATTGTTCCGATAACTTATAATTTATTCGTGGGTTTCTAGACCACCTAAACTTGATTCATCACAGCTAGCAAGCAAAAGCATCTTAAACACCTGTCACATACGCTAAAATAAAAGTCAATACACATAGTGTAAAGGTGAGCATACAAGGTTAATAGTATAATAGTAGCAAAAGCGATTTACGCTTAACCAGCATGTAACACGTAGAAAATGTGAATCAAGTAAGCTATCGACAATGAAATATGCACAGACGTGACTGCGACTTGTAGAATGCGCAACACATATCACCACTGTGATATGTGAAGAAAAGCCCTTAACAACCCCTGTCCATGACAGGTGCTGAGTCCAAACTATAGTACTATCGTTGCAAAGGTGTCAGGCAACAATCACTGTGTAAACATAACATACTAGCATTCATCGAATAACACGTATAACATGCGAGAGCGGTTAGCGTATAAAAAGTGTTTGCGTTGTGTGTCGATTGTGATTTGATATATATGTAACGTATGTAACACCCAAAAGTGCATTAAGAAAAAAGGGATCGAGTATACTCACAGTTCGTGTTTAGTAAATAAGCACAAGCTTGGATTGAAGGGAGCGCTTGAGAGGTTAGCCTGATCAGAGAACGATAGTGTAAGCGTTGAACAGTGCGTTAAACAGTGCATCGAGGAGTTGAGTGAGCGGACAGTGATCCGGGCGGATGACCGTCCGGACGGATGGTCATCCGGGTGGATGACCATTCGGTCGGAGGGTCATTCGAGTGAGGGTGTTTGTGAAGTGTTTTAAACTTTGAAGTTTTCGTTGTAGTATTTTAAAAAGTGAGAAATATCTCTATATGTCTAGATCATCCGGTCGGATGGTCATCCGGACGGATGGCCGTTCGATCGGATGGTGGTTTGAGTGGGAACTGATATTCCTTGAAGTTTTGAAAATTGTTTAAGTGTTGAAATTCACCAATCACCTGATTGAATAGCCATTCGATCGGATGGTCGTCCGATCAGGTGGCTATTCGATTGAGCAACTGTTTTGTTTGAAAACTTAGTAAAATCAGTTAAGTTGTAAAGTTTTGTGGTTTAACCGAGACGGTATGACGACGTGTCGAACAACGGAAGTCACATCAAGTCCAACTCATCCGATCAGACGGGAATCACCCCGTTCGACCAGACTCAGCTGTTCTCGATGAAGTTTCATGTTCAACCCGTGAATCGGTCGTCCCTTCGATAGAAATCTGTTCTTAGACCGGTTCTCCACTAGAGAATGAGTAGAGCCCGAATGAGTCCAGATTCTAACGGTTTTGAGTGAAAAGTGAAATATGTTGAAGAAAAGTTTGAAAACAGTGAAAAGTGTTTAGATCTTTGTAAAAACATGTGGAAATCCTTTAGATTCGATCCATTCTTGATGAGATGAGATCACACTTTGGTGTTCATGAGAACCCATGGTGACGTCACCCTAGAACAGCCTCAAATCGGATGATTTCACGGTTAAAATGTAAGATTTGATGGTGAGAAAGTGTGTAATGAAGATGGAAGTACAAGATTTAGAGTGAAAACTTACAAGAATCGCGAGAAATCGAGAGAGAAGAGCTTGGGAGTGCACTGCTCGGAGGGAGCTGTCACATCAATGAACAGTTGATGTGACAGGAGGGGTATTTAGAGGTGAGGGAGTGAAAGGCGGTGCAGGTATAATGGGTCGGACAGCCGTTCGATCGGACGGCCATCCGGTCGGATGTCCATTCGACCGGTTGGTCGTTCGATCGATGGCTTGCGCGGGTTAGTTTTCCGACTTTCGCTTCGAGCGTTGCGCGTTGCGTTGCGTTTAATCGAGTTGCGAGTAAGCGATGCGATAGTATTACACATTGGTTACACAAATAACATAATCAACCTAACAAACATAAAGTAAACTTGCGTTTCGGGTTGCGATGCGATACGATAGAGTTACGATTGCGTTTGCGAATATCATCCCACGACATATAAGCACACACAAGTAAGGCACATAATAACATACACACGTAAAACAATATCCATAACTGCGATTCGAATTGCGATGCAGTAGCAATGTGATAGCGTTTAGTAGATTAGTGTTTGGTTACGTTTATCGCATTGTTACTTCACATGATTAATAAATCGTAGTTCAAAATAGCGTTAATTAACATATATCGATTATCGAGTCTGCGAGTACAAGCAATAATCAAGTAAGAAATGTCAGATCTGAACGTAAACCCGATGTTGACCTTGATTTTGACTTTTACTTGTACTTTGACTTTGACTTCGAAAAGTCGGGTTGTTACACTTTCAGATGAGCCTTAATCAAACGCACAGTTTACAATCGCACAGTCCAAATGAATTGCACACAATGAACCTCCAATATTAACAGTTCAGATAACCAGTTGGTCGCACACCAAGCTTCAAATCGCACACCTTGTTTTGGATCGCACACTTTGTAGAATTTTGGGCCTGAATCCTTAAAAGCCCAAGCAATTGGCAAATATTTCACAGTCGCACACTTGTTTTAGGCTCGCACACTTCTTCCAAGCCCACACCAGAGATTGAAACAACTTGATCTCGCACACTTCAATCGCACACCTTATTTTGGAAATATGATTGTGTTTTTGGAAAACTTTAAACACCGAAAGAATATCAACTGAAATCCCAAAATTTCTGGTAATTCTATCTCCGAATTTGTTTGAAGATTTCCTGTAATAACTTTCCAACTATTCTTTTCCCTGTCAAAAACGATTCCAATCAGCAGCAAAGCAAGCTTCAATCTTCAAGATATCCGATCACAACCTAGCCTTCGCAAGACTACTTAGGCTTTGATACCAATTGTAAGTCCCAAATACTTAACAATCGGATATCAAACACCAAACAAGTAGCGGAATTACAATAATGATGTAGAAGATTGAAACAAGATTGTATTGATTCGTAAACACAAACACACCATGTCAAAGGATCGTCTGGTACTTGATCACACAAAGAACACAAAGTTTGCAAGTGAATCAACAACCACAAAAGACTAAGGAATCCCCTATTTACTAGCATAGGAGATCCTATTACATTAGGCCAAGCCCATACCCCATAGACCACAAAACAACCGAATAAGCCCACAAAATGTATCGAACCCAACCCATACATACTAACCCAAGACAGACGCAAACCTATACTAGGTTATACCCTTACAATTGGTACTTTCATAAAAATAGATATTAAAAATATTCTAAAATACTTTGACATTCAAAACGTATATTCATAAGCATATTAATATAGGGTCAGGATATACCAGAAAGTTTATTTTGATTAGGAAAGCTAGGAAGTAATTTTGACCATCAATTGATTCATCAAGGGCTTGGATTAAATGAGTATAATTGATAAAAAAAAAAAAAAGAAGACGCATGAGTTTGTGTAGAGGTATTCTAGTCAATCCAAAGCAATAGTTTATCTCTCCTTCAATTCCCCATGTTTTTTAAACGTTAATAACTCTTTCATACGACATTATTTTTTATAAAAATTGCACAAAAAAACAAGCGTTATTTATCTTTAAAACGAGTATACTATTGCTATATTTTTGAAAAAAAATATTCGAAAACCCAGATGCGTAAACGCAATGGACAAAAAGCATAAAAATGACTTTTTTTCTAAAACGCAGTTGACAAGAAAAACACAAAGAAATGTATTGTTTCTAAAATGGAGTGGCAAGAAAACACAAAGAAATGTATTTTTTTTTTCTAAAACGCAATGGTTAGAAAACACAAAAAATGTCTTTTTTTGTAAAACGCAATGGACTAAAAAGTCTTTTTTTAAACGTAATGGACTAAAAACACAAAGAAATGTGTTTTTTTTTTTCTAAAACGTAATGTAATAAAAACACAAAAAAAAGTGTTTTTTCTAAAAAGCAATTGACTAGAAATACAAAGAAATGTGTTTTTTCTATAACATAATGTTCTAAAATTACAAAAAAAAAATGTTTATTATAAAACACAATTGACTAAAAACACATAAAAATGTGTTTTACGTAAAACGTAATGGACTAAAAACACATAAAATGTGTTTTACCTAAAACGCAATGTACTAAAAACACAATAAAATGTATAGTTTCTAAAAAGCAATGGACTGAAAATACAAAAAAAATGTTTTTTCATTTCTTTGTAAAATGCAATGATTCAATTCAAAAACCCAGATCGTAAAAATGCAATTCAATTTTTTTTTACATAGATAGATCGAAGCCGATTTCTTCAGATGTCTTCAACGATTGACGAATTTTGAATGCTATAAATACTTATAAGCGATCGAATCGAACGAATCGAGTGATTTGCTTCAAAATCACTGGAAAAAATGAGATATTGTTTGAAATTATACTGGGTTTGTTAAAAAAGTTGAAAAACACGTTGATAGGGTGTATGAATCATTGATTGGTGACGGAAATCGCGCTATAATGCAGTGATTATTGAGATAGAAAGTGAAGAAAAGGTTGAAGATGGTGGGCTTTGAAAATAATGAGTTTTGAAGTTACAAGGAGAAAAGAAGAGAGAAGATTGGATAAAATTGACTAAAAGATCATTCTTCTTTATTTTTAATTTTTACGACATATTATAATTTTGAGTAGGAGTTGGGTGGAAAGTCTATTTTTCCTAGAAAGTCTAGGAAGCAATGAGAATTGGACATGTGGCATTGAGTTATTTTAACTAAAAGGGCAACTAGGTAATTTCACATTTTAATTTTATTTTTGGAATTTATTTTTCATTAACTAACATTACATGATTTTCGGAATTTTTGTTGTTTTCGAATTCAAATTCAAATATGGAGGTCAATGTGTTTATATGGAGTCAAATTCAAATCGAATTTATTTTTCATTAACTAAATTCAAATCTGAAGTCAGTGTGTTTTAACAGCAAACAGGCCAGTGTGTTTTAACAGCAAGCAGATTCTTGACGCTGTGTTTTAACAGCAAGCAGATTTCTTGACGCTGTGTTTTAACAGCAAGCAGGCCAGTGTGTTTTAACAGCAAGCAGATTTATTGACATTGTGTTCTTGACATTGTGTTTTAACAGCAAGCAGGCCAGTGTGTTTTAACAGCAAGCAGATTCTTGACGCTGTGTTTTAACAGCAAGCAGATTTCTTGACGCTGTGTTTTAACAGCAACAGATTCTTGACGCTGTGTTTTAACAGCAAGCAGATTGCTGGAGGAATCTGGACATTGTGTTTTAACAGCAAGCAGATTTATTGACGCTGTGTTTTAACAGCAAGCAGATTGCTGGAGGATTCTTGCCATTGTGTTTTAACAGCAAGCAGATTCTTGACGCTGTGTTTTAACTGCAAGCAGATTTCTTGACGCCGTGTTTTACCATCCATGCTGGTAATCCTTCCATTTATCAAGAACGACTCAGAAACAACGGTACAATCCTCTCTACAATCATCAATTAAAATAGAAAAAACGCAGCCAAGTTACAAGCAGATTAAGACCGAAAACGTATATGCACTTCAAGAACTTTAATCACAACACAAGATATGAATACCTAGTGAAGAAAAGGGGTATGAACAAGCCTTGGAACCGAAATCTGAATGCTCTTGGGGTCTTGTTTTGCGTCGCCTGGTTTAGAGAGGGAGAGAGAGAAAGAGAGAGAGAAAGAGGGGAAATTGCATGAATTTAGGGATTGGTTATTGATATGGCAGTTTGTTGACTTATTTAAAACACTTCCAATTACCAAAATATCCTCACTATATTAAAAGTCTCTAATTATATAACTCAAATATTACAAGATTGCCATTGATTTAATCTCAACCCTTAAACACACCAATCTGATGGACCAGATCACTTCCTAGACTTTCTAGGAAAAACACACTTTCCGTGCGAACCCTACTCTATAATTTTATTGTTTTCTATCCTTCCCAGCCAAACTAAACTTTCTATTCTAACTTTTTTTTTTACCGTTCAAAAAAAAAATCGGTTTTACATTTCTCTCTTTCTATTCTTTTTGGTCCAACGGCAAAAGAAATGAATCCATGGACCAATATTCGTTGATATCTTGTAAAAAATACATATAAAAAAAGGTCGGTGCAAAGCAAAGCAGCCATACTTTTAGAAAACAACAAATAGGGAAAATATCAAACGGTCTAGTAACTTTTCTTTCTTCATGACGACTACATTCAAATATTACGTATAACATGACTCACCTGCTTCATCTTCTTCCTTTCCTTAGGGTGTAAGGAGTGGTTAAACACTTTAATTAGGTAAACTTTGAAATTGACCAATCAAACAGTATCACGTCAGTTTACCTATCTGGTTTATCTATTCCTCAAAAACGTTGGCAGTGGTTAAACACTTTACAATAGGTAAACTATTTTTTTTATTTTTTATTTTTTTAACTTAAGATAAAACAAATAATAAAACATCAAACTTTTATTATTAAAAAAAAACATTACATTAAAATCTAAGTTTAAAAAAAAAAAACAATGCAACAACAAAAAAACTAAAAATTACAAGGTCAACCATATTTTTTTGCGATGGTAACCGAAATTCGGTTGCATGGTTGGTTAAAAAAATGGAGGTTGGGTTTGATGGCAAAGCCAAGTTGGGGATGAAACGGCACACTAGAACCACCCGAACCACCACGTTTGTCTTGAGCCCTCGCCTTCGAACCGGGCCCTACATTTTTTTTCTTCCCTTCACCTTTGTTTGAGCCTTCCATTTATTTGAAAAGATTTGAAAAAATGAGTGGTGTTTAAAAATGGCAGTGAATATGAGAGAATATGGTTTGTTTGATGAAAATGGAAGTGAATTTGGTTTGATTTATAAAGTTGAAAATTATTATTATTATTATTATTTAATGGGTAAATTACAAAAAACGTCATTTATGTATGTCACTTATTGCAAACTGTGTCCTTTGTCTTCAATAATTACAGAAAACATACTCGATTTTTGCAAACTCTTGCAAATTATGTCATTTAGCCCTAACTCAATTAATTTTTTGTGGTTAAATCTGACCAAATGGACCCCACATGAGGGTAGTTTGGTCATTTACTCTCATGTGGGGTCCATTTGGTCAGATTTAACCACTAAATACCCTCATGTGGGGTTCATTTGGTAAGATTTAACCACAAAAATTAACTGAGTTGGGGCTAAAAGACATAATTTGCAAAGATTTGCAAACATCGAGTACGTTTTCTGTAATTATTGAAGACAAAGGACACAGTTTGCAATAAGTAACATGCATAAAAGACGATTTTTGTAATTTACTTTTTTTAATTGTAACGGCTATAAAGCCGTTGAGATTGCACAAACCTCGAGCGGTAAAGGTTCACCGTTCATCAAAGTTCACCGAGCGGTAAAGGGGTCGGCGGCGGTGTTCCCGCTCGGCAAACTCACTTTGCCGCACCCCTTTACCAACCACTTCGTATACCCTTATTTATTACCCACGTGAGCTTAGGGTATACGGGGCACTCTCGGGGAGGGGATCGGTGACCCAATTCATCGCTCGAGAACACCGCCGCCATCGGTGCGGGGAGGGGGATCGGGGAGGTTTCACCGAAGAAGAAGCACAAGGATCCATGATGTATGGTGGGCCACCCTCATTTTCAACCAATCAGTGATTTTCCTATTTTTTTTTTTAATAAAAAAAAGTCCCCTAAGAGGGGAGTGCCGCCATCAAATTGGGGTGTGAGAGAAGTTTAAGAAGGGAGTTGACGTGGCATAACTTGATTGGGTGTGTGCAAGAGAGGGGAGTGCCCCTCTCACCCTTATCTTGCACTCTTTCAGATACTCCAAGAATCTGATCGTAATGTCGTTAATCGTTATCTTCGTTGATATCTTGTAAAAAATACATATAAAAAAATATAAAAGAAGGTCGGTGCAAACCCAAGCAGCCATTACAAAACAACAAAATAGGGAAAACATCAAACGGTCTCGTAACTTCTTCCTTCTGCATGACGACTGCACTCACCTGCTTCGTCTTCTTTCTTTCCTTAGCCCACAAGTTTTACATCACTTATTTATTCACCCACGTGGGTCCTTAACTCATCACCTCGAGCAAAAGGACAGACCAAACCATTATGGAGCACGGGGGGTCCGGACCCTGTGCTCGTAGTTTACAACAAGACCCATTAGTCGTATGTGGCTCTGATATCATGTTGATGATATTGAGCCGGCTCGACGCACGCAGCTTGGCTTCCACACTCGGTGTTTCTCGTAGATGGCGTTCAGTTGCTTCCAGTGATATCATTTGGTCTAAAAAGGTATACACCCCCGGCTCAACCATTTTGGTGACCTAAGGCGAAGTAAAATATTGTGGTCTTTTTCTCAAAAAAAAATGTATGTGATTGAAAGTTAAACTTGAATGGCCCAAATGTAATTATTTGAAAGATTGTGTTAAAATTTAAAAAAAAAAAGAAAAAAAATGTTGAACTAGGGATTTGAACCCAGGTCTCACCAACATCCATACATACACAAAACCACTACACTACCAACCATCAATCTGTTGATAACCCACGCCCTAAATCTTTTATAAATAGACTGCGGTTTCATCAAATTGTGGAGGCCCTATAGTTTTGGTGGCCTAAGGCCCAAGCCTCATTCGGCTTACCCTTGGGCCGGCCCTGACCCTTATTATTTTGTTATGATGATTATGCCTCTTTTTTTTCATTTGATCATATCGAACTCTTCTTTTTTAGTTGTGTGCAACATTTGATGATGGCTTGATTATGAAGATGCAAATGAAGGATTACTAATTTTTAACTATAAAGAGCATTCACATTCATTCCATCAAATTCTGTGTGTGTGAAGCTTTTATAATACAAAGAGTATAAAAAATGGTTGTGAGAGGAGGAGAGGGAAAATGTTACTCTTTATCTGTATATTTGAAGGGACATTGTTCATCCTTTATAATTTTTTAATGTATTTTGAAAATGCTTGTGAGTGGTGGAGAGAGAAAAGGTAATGATAAAGGTATAAAAAATATTATTTAATTGAAAAAGAGAGAGAAAATGTAGTGTTTTTTAGTGTAATTTAGGGTGAAAATATAGTGGAATGGATGTGAATGCTCTAAAGGCGTGACATGTGGACTTAGATATCACAAATAACATAACATGGCTTTGGACTTAACTAAAGATAAAAAATCAACTAATTAAAATTGGCACCTCCTCAACTATAGTAGATGGTTTTCTTATAAAGAATAACGAGTACATATAATATTTTAATTAATGAGTTAATTACTGTTTCCGTCTCTATGGTTTGTCAAAAATCATTATTTCAGTCGGTTAGTTTAAAAATTGTGAATTCAGTCCCTGTGGTTTCACTTTCTTAACCATTTCAGTCCATGTACTTAACAGAATAATGGATTGAAATTGTTACGAAAGTGAAATCACAGGGACTGAAATGGTTACAAAAGTGAAACCACGGGGACTGAAATCGTAATTTTTAAACTAATTGACTGAAATAGTGATTTTTGACAAACCACATGGACGAAAACAATAAAAACTCTTAATTAATATATTATTGAGACCATCTGCAACAACAGTGATTTTTGACAAAACACAGGGACGAAAACAATAAAAACTCTTAATTAATATATTATTGAGACCATCTGCAACAACGAAAGGTCTATCACGCACGCCTATGTGGTTCTCATAGACAAAGGCCTCTCGTTATATATGTGGTGGGTTCTTGGTTTCTAGGGTATAAAGTTTGTGGTTTTGGGCTTCTCAAAATAAGGTATTTTCTTTATTTTTCCCTCTTAATTTTCATAAATTTTAGTTTGTATTTATAAAACTAATAAAACGTTTGTAAAATAATATATATATATATATATAGGTAAAGTATAGGAAAATAATATATATATAGGTAAAGTATAGGAAGACAACTCACTTGAGTTGAAAAACTCAAGAAAACCTTATGTAACATTTTTAATTTTTTTTAAACAGAGAAGGTAACATACATATATGTGAACATTTTTATAAAAAAATTTAAAAAGTGCCAACTAGTTTTTTTTAAATGTTCAAAAATTTGTATGTTACATATTTTTGAACTATATTATATAAAATAGAATTTTTAACATTTAAAAAAAACTATTCGGCGCTTTTTTGTTTTGTTTTTTTTTTTACAAAAATGTTCAAATATATGTATGTTACATTCCCTATTTTATATAAAAAATAAATAAATAAAAATGTTACATAAGATTTTTACAAGGGTTTCTTGAGTTTTTTTTTTTTTTAACTCAAGTGGGTTTTCATTTTATCATTCCCCTATATATAAACCGAATATAATAAATATATTAATTTATAAAAATAAAATTTAAATTATATTAATTTTCGATTAAGAACGCTATACTAAAAAAAAGTTAATGATCTTTTTAATATAACTTAAGTTATGTTTAACACATTCGTAACTTGATTACAACTAATCAAACCTTTTAACTCAATTAGGTAAATAGGTTAAAAGATCGTGTTTGGTTAAACTATTGTTACCTTTGACACAAATAAATTTTTGGGTCGTATTCAATCTTCGGATAAGCACGCTAAAGCTTGCGCAGAGAACCAACATGTCTTTATCCCTTTTGCCTTTGATACTTTTGGCTCCCTAGCGCCAGAAGCCATCAACTTCTTGACGAGGGTTCAACGGGTTATCCACAGCAATTGTTCGACCCCAAGGGGGCAGGGGTTTGTGTTCGGGAGGTTGGGGTTTGCAATTCAGAAAGGGTTGGCGGCGCAGCTTGTTGCCCGTCTACCTTCTGTTTTGATGTAACTTAACAAGTTTTCTGGTTATATAAATGCCAACTTTTATGTGGAAAAATTACATAATTCAATTTAAAAAAAAAAAAATTCTTCGGATTGAATAATTTAGACAGCCAGCACAAAACCTTTCAACCTACCAACAATCCTAAAAGAGTTGTAATGTTTAGATTATTGTCTTTCTATTGATTATTTTTTCCCCTTAATTATATAGTATTTACATTATTATTCATTATTTAAATATTATTAATAATATATTTTGTTCTTAGTTATACTATATTTATTTATATAATATTAAATACTAAATTAGTTATTAAAATAAATTAAGCGTTTATGAGGTTTGTTTGTGTGATGAAATTCAGAAAAGCCTATGGGACCAGACAGGTTCTTGAAAGTTTTTTAGTTTTAGATGTGGCACAGATTCAACTCTCCTGATGAAAGTTCAAAGGTCCATATAGCTTCTTATTGGTGGCCGACGACACAAGAAAACTTGAATGTTTCAGGAGTTGTAACATAATTTGTTGTTTGAATCATGTTAAAACATCATCTGTAGAAAATAATGCATAAAAAAACATATTTCTATGTATTTTTGTTGCTGATAGTGTGAAGAACTATGGGCCGGAAAAGCTCATCTACCCCGATTTCTTGAAACTGAGGGATTGTCACGGTTGTCTGCTTATTCGTTGTCCATTCAAGGTGGCAAACGGGTAACTGTTTAAAATTATTTCTTAATCGTGGTAAGAGATATCTAAAGCTTTTTCTTAATCAGGACCGGATCATGAAGGAAGATCTTTGGGATCATGCTTGGGAGTTTCACTTCAGAGAGGCATGCAATTATGTTTTCTAGTATTTATTCTCAAACGGGTCAAACAAAAAATAGATAAAAGGGGGGTTCATGTTAAATGGGTCGAACAGGTTAAAAGTCGCTCAAAATCTGGTTTTAATACATGTTATTGCAGTAGATAAGCGTCTGCTGGTAATTCAAATCCATCATGACCTGACCTGACCTAACTTGTTTTAACCCGTACTAAATTTGTGTTGACTGTGTTGACCTGTAACCCGACCCGCTCATCTTGCCAACTTTAATCTCCACTCGCCAGTATCATTCTCCCACATGATCATGTCGGTGCTTATGTTAACTTTTTATTTTTTATTGCATTGCAGGATGCCCCAGAATACTGGCGCAATTTGGACCCGTATTGGACAGGGGCAGAAGATGCGCCAATGCACCGCTACTTCCATCCAGATGGCAGCCAAACGGCAGATCCCAGCGACCAGGTTTGGGGCGGCCACGAGTCCTGTTACTCCATTGTCACTAGTTTCTTAGCAGATGGAACGATCAGAGAACACTATGTGAGAATTAACCGTTGGCCGCAATTGCACATATCTAGAAGAGAGGATTGGGGTTGGGAAATGTCGAACCACCTCTATTGCTACTCGAGTGTTCCTGATGCGGATATGAAAGGAGGAACCGGTCCCTGTCTTCCAATCCTTTGATTTTGGTTTCCGGTTTTTGTACTAGGAGTGTTGTGTTAGAATTTTATCTGTTTTTTAGTATGTTCTTCTGGTTTATGAAAGCAGAATTTAATTGTTTGAAGGTTGGACTGACCTATTATCCGGTTCTAAAATTAATATTATATACAAAAAGTTTAATTGTATCCATTTGGCTTATTATTGATGCTTCTAGGATGTTTTTGCATGTTTTATACTCTTTTAACTAGGCTGCATACATTATATTTTTTTTAAGGAATTAATTTCTGTACCCTGCTATAATTGATCTTGATGTTTGACATCATTTTGTTAAAAGCTCGAATCTTGCCAAGTTTAAACGAGCTGGAGCTTTATAGCCTTGGATCTTTAGCCACCTTCGATACCACCTTCCGTTTTAGAACAAAATCAAACACATGTTTTGCTCCTATATAGACGAATCTGATTCTGTTCCATCATTCAATCAATAAATACATATTTAGAATAAACTTAAAAAAAAGTCCATATGTTTCTGTTTACAACTACTTCACTGCCAATACAAGTTTACACCCTTGTTCTAGATCAGCATTTCCAACTAGTATTCAAAGCATAAGAGCAACAGTAGCTTCTTGCACCAATGGCTGTGTCACCCTTGCAAAATGTTCAGCCTCCTCCACTTGCTTCCTAGTCTCTTAGGAACATAACAGTTTCTAGTCTGTGAAGTTGAAACAGACGAGTCGACAGCTTTGATTGAGAATTAAACAACCGATTAAATTGCATTGCATTGAAGATGTTCAAAGAAATTTCATTTTTAGTCACGCCTTTAATGCAACATTGCTAACTACACTTGTTGCCAAGCAATCCCAAGTTCTTGTGAATGTTGAGCAAGTCTTTGAAGGTGAAGGCGTATACTAGAGGAATTCTGCACCACTGCTAACTTTCCCCGTAGACCACGGCTGCAACGTAACAGAAAGTGAACAAGTGATACGAGGTTTCTTCAAACCCAATTCTTGAATCTCTACATCTGTTGTTGGCAGCCTATTCCATTCACCCATCCATCCAAACATCGTGAATCGTTTGCGACTGACACATTTTTATCTTTTTCCAACACGAACAGAGCTGGAAATTGTTCGGCAAGTGGCCAACCCGATCCATCTATCTAACCAAAACCGCCCATTCCCCACATTGCTTTTGATTAGACTACTAGCTAAAGGTTGCGATTCTGCAGCTCCTTTTCAATTCTAAAGATCGCATTCCATACCCCAGAAGTTCCAGCTTTAACCGGAATGAAGGACCAACTTCTCGGATTGTAATAAATTGCCAGTATTACCCTACGCCACAAATTCCCTTCTTCGTTTTTGAACCTCCACCGCCACTTTACTAATAAACTAACGTTCATATCGCGAAGTGAGCTCAGCCCCCCCCCCCCCCCCCCCCCCTCTTTTGGACCAATCACCCTCTTCCAACATACCCAATTGGTTCTACTTCTATTTTCATCTCCTCCCCAAAAGAACCGAACCGTCTTCTAATCGCTTCTAACTTATCCAAAATACAAATAGACGCTTTATACAACGAAAAGAAGTATAACAAGAGACTATCAACAGACGAATTTCAATAAAGTAACTCTACCATAAAGTCGAGGCTTTCTTAGAAAGCCTCGACTTTATAACTTCCACCACATTATTCCAAAACCGTACTTGATTCATATTTGCTCCCACCAACAACCCGAGGTACTTGCAAGGAAACGAGCCAACCTTGCAATTTACTTACTACATTTGCCATCTTTTCATCCCCCGAGGTACCAACAACCCGGTGGCGGTGGCGATGACGGCTGCGGTGGTGGTAATGGTGGTGGTAATAGCGGTGGCTGCGGTGGTGGTAATGGCGGTGGAAATAGCGGCTGCGATGGGCGTTTTCTCTTCTTCTTCTTCTCGAAGCTGATCCCTCTTGCTTTAGCTTGAGAATCCCTAACTTCACGAAGATAAAGTCTAACAGCTCGAGCTCCAAATGGGTTAGTCTGCCACTTCCCTCCATTTTCCTCATAGGCTGCCCGGAGACGGCCGATGAGGGCATCAAGGCTGCCCCACGCCTGCCGGAGGGGGCAGGGGCAGACTGCCGGTGAGTCGTTGGGGCGACCGAAGAATGGACAAAGTTGTGTGTGAACTTTTGTTTTGCCAAACTGGTCAAGGTACCGGACGAATTCAATAATGTGTGCACCGGAGCATTGGGAAATGGTTAACGGCGGCTGGTGGTCGCGGAGGAACTGGCCGAATGTGTTCCAGTCACGGCGTTTCTGGCTCTCGTAGCGGCTGAGAGTGGTGGCGGTTGGAGAACGGGAAGGAAATGAAGAGGGTGAGGGTGGTGGTGGTGGTTTTGGGGTTAACCTGTTTGTGCTAAAGAGAGTGGTGGCGGTTGAAGAAGATGAAGAGGATGATGGTGTTGGGCTTAACATGTTTGTGCTAAAGTTTGAACTGATGCTTTCACTCATGGTAAAAGGGTAATGAGACAGATCTAAGTTTAGGGTTTCATCAAGATTCTTGATGAAGGAGATGAGGGTGTAGATCAAGATTTCAAGATTTGTGACGGATGAATCTTTTTAAGCATAAAAAAACCTAGAAAACAATGGATGAGGGGCGGATTTATTAAGGGCTAGGGTTGATTAATAGGCTGTTTGGTAACGTCCGAATGGTTAAGTGCTAGACCAGTCATAGGTCTGAATCATTAAGTGTTGAACCAGTAAAATGTCTGAATCATTAAGAGCCAGTATAATGCTTAATCGTTCAGAGGTAAATGTGTGACCAATTCAGATTAAAGGTCTTAACTATTCAGACTCTGTATAATACTTAACCATTCAGAGGCAAATGTCTGAACCCATTCAGACATCTGCTCACGAAACAAACAGTTTGAACCATTAAGTGTTGAACCGGTAAGAAGTCTGAACCATCATCAAGAGATAAACAACAAGCCCCTAAATACCCCTCAATTTTCTTGGCAAAGTAGAAAATACTCCAGAATTTATATTTTTATTGTTCAACTAGTTTTATGCTCGGTTTGAGTTACTAGTCGTTGAGCCAATATTTTTCAGTTTCATAACATGTACGTTTGTGTTTCGGTTACTTGTACATACTACTCATAACACGATTTTAATAAAAACTACATCGTGTCAACCAATTAAAAGAAAACACTATCACAGTTTTGCTAAAAATATTAAAACAAAACACTACGTCACGACCACAATTTTGCATAAAAAACTAAAATGATGGTGAACCGTAATTTTAAACTGTGAGCAAAATTGTAATGTGTCTGGATCAAAGAGCAAGGGCCAGACAGCTGGCTGCCACGAATAAAAATTAAATGGACTCAACCAATTAAAACAAAACCTTAGAGCGATGACAAGACTATAGTTTTAACCTGGAGGCATAATCGTAATTTTTCAGGGTCAATGAGAAAGTGTCAGGAAACTGTCTAGCACTGTAATTTTTTATGGGGCCCGACAAAATCGTATTTTTTTCCAGACAAATGAGAAGTGGCAGGAAAGTTTTTCTGGCACTATTCTTTCTTTTTACCTTGCAAAGGGTATACAAAGTGATGGTGCAATTGTCCAAAAGAAAAGTATTGATATTAGCATATTACGGCATTTGTGGAAAGGTTGTCAGTTAAGATGAAAAAGGATCTTTGGGATCATGCTTGGGAGTTTCAAAAATAGATAAAAAAAACATGTTAAGACGAGTCGAACGATTGAAAGTCACTCAGAATCTGGTTTTAGTGTAAATCCAATCCATCCTGACCTGACCCGATTCGACCAATACCAACAAAATGACATGTTATAACCAAACCTGCTCATCTTGTCACCTCTAATCTCTACTCACACATCATTCTCCCACAAAGCTTTTTTGTTCTTTCTATACCACCTTATGTTTTATAACAAAATTCTCCAACAAAGAAGAATCTGATTATCATCATTTAGTTAATGAACAAATATGTTTTTATTTACATCTATATGACTGCCATTACAACTTTACACATTCTGTTCTAATCCCACTAGTATTCAATAAGAGCAACGGCAGCTTCTTGCACCAATGGCTGTGTCACCTGCACAAAATGTTCAGCCTCTTTCTCCACTTGTTCCCAACATCTCTCAACATCTTTCCCTTCTTTCATCTTCTTCACAAACGCCACAAACTTCCTCCAGTTTTCCACCTCAAACAACTCTCGTTTCAATCGCAGATACGTAAACGCACACATCTCTGCGTTCTCCGCTGCCCGCAGGATCTGCTCAAGTGCATAATCATCATATCGCGGCAACGCATTCTCTCCAGCGATCGACACATGTGCTTCTCGTGTCGCCAACGCCACTTGCTGCACGAGATTCTCGGGCGAGCAATGCGCGCCCTGAGGCTGCTCATGGTTACGCATCTCGACACAGGTGAAGTTAAGAACAGCGTTGAAGCGGCTTAGCATTTTGGCTATTGGGAGGTATCCGTTTCGGAAGCGGGTGTTGTAGTAGCCCGCGGTGAGCTCTGAGGCGTGGGAGCGTGTTCCGTAGTGCCAGTGGATTCCTGCGACTTTGACAGAGATCTTGACACCTCGGTTGTTGAAAATGGATGTGGCAGATGTTAGAATCCGTTCGCCGTGATCTAACAGCATTTGGGAGTACCAGGAGAGGAAGAACTTGCCGTATTCCCCGTTCCAGCCACCACATTCCCTTTTGAAGAAGTTGGTTTCTTCCGGTGAGTTGTTGTATTCACCGGCGTCAGTAGGGCCGGTGGTTCCCCATTCTGGTTTACCATAGTTCTCAGCTGCAGCTTTCAAGCTACAAAGCATGTACTGCAATGGAATCCGATTGTTGGATTAGAATCGTCGATCCAAAACACCAGTTTTGTTAGACTTAGGTGTTCATAAACCGCGAAACCAACCAACCATTCAAACTGAAGAAACTTGATTGGTTTGATCAGTTTGAAATATATACGCCAATACAGTTCGTTTTGCTGTATGGTCTGATGGTTTATGGTTCGGAGCTTGGAACCAGCCGGGTAAACTGAACCCCCCGTATAACACTTATTGTTCAACCTTTTCATTTTAGGATAACAAAGTTATGGACGCATTCTTTTCAGAACCAATATTATGTTGACTACCGTGAGATCCGCAAAATACACTTGTCACATTGCTTTAGTATAAAAGGCGGTTTTGTAATCCTCTCTCACAGTTTTTACTGTAATATTAATTCTAAAAAGAATGCATCCCTGTAAAGTTATGTATAATATATTATATTTATGAACAATCCTTTATCACTTGTTGAAATTGAAATCTAATACAAAACTATGCTTTTGGAAGAAAAAAAATTCCTAAAACCACTAACCGGCCAAAACCAAATTGTAAAACCGTAAAAACCAATTGATTCAGCCAATCTAACCAACCCAGCCAGTTCAGTTTGATATTTTCCATTTTCCAAAACCATAGTTAGTGAGTTGGCCCAAAAATTTCCTTTAAAACCTGCCGAACCGGACCATGAACATCCCTAGTTAAACTTTTACACGAAACCAACCTGGTCGTAGCACTGGAAGGCTCCTATCCCCGGGAATTTCCATATTCCATCTTTCTCCGGATAAGATGGATATCTAAGTTCTCCTGCAGGACCCATTCCAACTTGAATTTCCTGCATGCTATACCAATTCAATACCCAAAAACAATCATGAATCATGTTCTAATTGAGTTCTGTTGCTTGAAAACAAGATGGGCTTTCTAGTTTCTAATCTCAATCAAGCTAACCAATTTAACTAAAAAAGTACAGCCTACAAGATAATGAGGGTTCATAGTAATTACAACAATGGTGTCCCCAAGAAGATGCGAAAACCTGTGCCTGAAAGCACGCATGTAGTCCGCGTAGCACTGGATCGGAGTCCTGCCTTTGAGGCATGGGATTGTATCACATCCAAGAGAAAGATATTCATAGTTCCTTCTTCCCCATTGATCTGTGTATGCTAAATCCTGATCCTTGTTGATCTCTTCCACCACCCATTTTGGAAGTGGTATCCTGCAAAAGTCATACTCAAAGTCAAAATGAAAGTCAAAATATTCAAGCTTAAGGTTGAGCAGAACACTTAAAAACAGAACCAACATAACCCAACTGAAATAACTGAACCATACAAAAAACTGACAGTTCTGTTTTCTATTTTTTGAAAACCAATTTTACGATTCAGTTTCGGTTTTGAATTTTCTGGAAACAGAATAACTGAATAAACCGTTATTTGTAATGTTTGTTATCGAATATATGTAATGAAAAAGTATAATCGTACAATATGCCTTAACATACATTGCGTACGCGATGGCAAAATCGCACGTTATGTTACAAAAAAATAAAATCGCATGTTTTAAGAAAGCTGGAAATCGCATGTGCATAATGAAAATAGGAAATCGCATGTACAAAAACAGCCTAAAATCGCATGTACATGATTTTTTTGAAATCGCATGTTGATAATGCATCGCGTACACAATGTACGTTAAGGCATTTTATACGTTAACCAGTAAATTCATTATTTTAGCCCCAAAAGTTTTAAGCCCAAATAATAAAACTGAAACCAAACCGAACCTATCATGAAAACCGAAAAATCTGAAACTAGACGGTTTTTGAAAACCACTTTTTTTATTTTTGGTTGCTATTGAACCTAAAACCGACCCAGCCCCTAGTCAAACTTTTGTAAGAGCATTCACAATCAAATCTCTTACTTTTTCTCTATAATTACACTAAAAAACACTACCTTTTTTGGTTTACGGTTCAAATACGAGCTCAAAACCAACCCAAACCAACCCGTATACAACATTTCATAAAACAGTTACAAAAAAGGCGCCAAAAGTAACAGAAAGTTTCACTAACGTGCAAGAGTCACCCACATTACCACCACACTGATGAAACGACATAACCGCCTGTACCTTCAACCCATACCTCTTCGCCATCTCCAACAGCTCTGAATAACCACCCCAATTATACTCTCCGGCCACCTCTCTCTCCACCAACCCCCACCACACATCCATCATCACCCCCTCTACTCCCGCGCTCTTCAACGCCTGAAAACACGCGTTCATCGCCTTCCTCCGGTTCACACCGTTCGCCATCGTTACACTGTCCAACGGCAGCATCACGTACACCGGAACACCTTTGCCTGTCGTCGTCCCGCCACCACAGCCTGTCTTATACTTGCGCTCCGTTGGAACCGGAGGTTCTGTCAACGTTGGACGAGCAATTGATAGATCTGGATTATATTCACATTGAATCGATTGCGATGACAGTAATAAGTCTGGTTGTATAGCTTTTTTCGGTACTTGAAACCTAGGATTCGCTTCTGCGCAGCGCCAGAACGATTTGTTCACGTTATTTGAGTCGGATGAAGAATCGGATGAATAGGATGGGATTGAAGATGCGGATATGGCTCCGATTTGAGGTAATCTCATCGTCATTTCCCTATGAAACAGACAGTTTTCTGAATTTGAGAGAATGCGTAACGATAACGTGTATGGCAATCTCCACACAATATGAATATTGAATGTGTTGGTGAATGGTGATAATTTGTTGTGTAGATTTTTGTAAAGGAATGAATAATTTATACGTCAATCTATGAATATGAATATGGAATATCTGTTGTTGGTGATAATTTGTTGTTGTTTGTTGTGAAGATTTTTGAATGGGATTTGTAGAGGAATGGAAGGTGAGGAGTGATTGGGGTAATGTGATCGAATAGGGATGGTGTTAATGAGAAGAGGGTATTGATATGAAGGGTGGGGTGGGGTGTGTTTGAACGTGGCGAGATATTGGCAACGGCGGAGATGGGGATGCGAGTGGTGGGTGGAAGGCGGCGAGGTGGTGGAGATGGTTGACACTTGGTGAGATGGGAGAGATTTGTTGTTTTTAAAAGTTAGGATTAAATTGTATCCATGTTTTTTATTTGGTTGTTAAATTTTTGATTGTGTCTAAGAAAAGTTAATTAATTTAATTTAGAGTTAAATGCCATTTTAGTTTTTGTGGTTTGAGTCATTTCGTCAGTTTAGTCCAAATGTTTCATTTTTCATATGTAGGTCCAAAAAGATTTCACCGTTCTATTTTACTCCATTGAGTTAACTTCATCTATTTTTTTGTTAACGAGAAGTGCAATTCAGTCATTTTATATGTAATTTTGTTAACTAGAATGACAATTTGGCCGTATAAAATGACCGAATTACCATTATCGTTAACAGAAATAATAGATGAAGTTAACCTAGTGGACTAAACTGAAAACGATAAAACATTTTTAGACCCACATGCGAAAAATGAAACATTTGGACTAAACTGTCAAAATTACTCAAACTACATGGACTAAAATGACATTTAACTCTTTAATTTAACTGTCAATAAGCTAGTGGTGAAATAATGATGCAGATTCGATTCGTGACCGTTAAAAAATTGAAATGTAAATTATTAAAACACATATCCATTAAGGTTGGGTAAAATATAAAAATATTTTTTTTATTATTTATAAGATAGGGTTTGCGTATAAGTCATAATCTAAGTCATGGTGTAACAATAGCTCGTAATACAATTAACATATCAAAAATACTAATCTACATGAACTTTATAGTGCAGGATTTCGAATTCTAACTTGGTCTTCAACTTGATGAAAGTATGCATCACACACGCATTAGCAATGTAGATACTTGAAAAAAGATCATTTTTACAAAGTTTTTGGAAGAGTAAAGTACACTTTCCGTCTTGTCCCTGGGGTTTACACCCAATCGCAGGTTCAACCCTCATTTGAAAAAATTCAACAATCCAGGGAGTCCCGGTGGTTATCAATTTGATTCAATCAAGTTCCTCTCCATCAAACGACCGTTAGTGAATCGTTAGTATTTTGGTTAAATGACCATGATACCTCTGAGAGACTGAAAATGCAACAGAAAAAGTCTTCTCTTTATAGTCCATGTATTCTTCACACCCACCTTCATCTCTTCATCCCTGGTCTCTTTTCTCCACTTTTTTTCTAAAATTAAAGTAAATCAACAATATCCTTTTAAAATTATTATTTAACAATCCTGTTTCTCTGTTTAATTTCAGCAAAAAATGGAGAAAAGGAAACCAGGGATGAAGAGATGAAGGTTGGTTTGAAGAAGACAGGGACTATAAATAGGGCTGCAAACGAACCAAACGTTCGGCGAACAGTTCATGAACCGTTCGGCGGGAAGTTCGTTTGTGTTCGTTCGTTTATTAAACAAACAAACATGAACAAGAAATACTAGCGCGTTTAGAAACCAATTTCTTTTTCAAAACATGCTTTAGAAATTTGTGTTCACTTTACATTACAAAAAAGTATAATATTACACCTTGCAACAACTACACAAACACCATGATCACTTGGATCCAATAAGAATAAGTTCATAAGCATAGCGAGATACCCTATAGGTGGAAACAAAAATCCATCCCGATTCCAAATCTTAAATAGGAATTTTTGCCTAGGTTTCGGCAACCGTTGGTAACAATCAACTCCAAAATTACTCAAATATAAAGTTACTCTAATACATCAAAGTAGATGTGCAGGGCCGGCTTTGGTCTAAAATCATAACTATAATCGTGATGTTGGTTAATGGATAACCATAAAAATAACCAAGGTGGTTATGGTTAATCGGTTTTAATGGTTATAGCAGGTCGGTTGTTGGTGGATAACCGTGTATTTAGCCTAGCTAAAAATAGTTTTTTTTACAGGGAATAAATTGTTATTGCATATTTGTATTCATTAGTATATTACTTAGTATGAAAAATACGTATAATCTATAATATTAATATCGATTATTACGAATATTCAAATAAAGTGATAATTCAGATAAACATTCAACCAAAACCGCAAAACTATATGAAATAACCCATAAATACTAAAAATCTTCAATCAAAAATATCAAATATTAAAAGAAATGGTGAAAAGTTCTAAATCCTACCAAGATTTATTACATGTCGGTTCGCTTATGGTGGGTATGGAAACATTGATAACCATAACCAACCCGCTACCGTTAACCAACCCACGGGTTTTTGATTTGGTTCAGTTTTTTCAGTTCGGTGTTATCGGTTAATTTGATTATGGTTCGGTTAATTTGATTTTTTGCACACCCCTACATCAAAGTTGGTTATATAACATATAAACATACAACACATTTCCATGTAACCTATCACAATAGCATGATTGTGCTCATATATTTGTCATTTCGCTTATACAATCTATCTAGCATTTACATAACATAATCCATTGATACTTAGCAAAGTTGTGGAAATATGGATGGTGATAATAAAATTAGCGAATATATGTTTCTTAATTAATTTACTTAAATTATAGAGTTAATTACTGTTTTCGTCCCTTAGGTTTGTCAAAAATAACGGTTTCAGTCCATTAGTTTAAAAATTGTCATTTCAGTCCATTAGTTTCATTTTCGTAACCATTTCAGTCCACTAACTTAACTCCATCCATTTATTTTGTTAACTTTGAGTTAACTAACTAATTCAGGGACGGTTTGCGTCAGTTTTAGAAACACAGGGACTTAAGTGTAAACTCTAAAACATTAAAACAAAAAAATAGTAAATTCCAAAAAATCAAAAAAATTCCAAAAAACCAAACAAATTCCAAAAAATTCTAAAAAATAATAAAAATTCTAAAAAATCATAAAAATTCTAAAAAAATCCAAAAAATCCGTTTCGGCGCGAACTGTTTCGAACCCGAACCATTTCGAGCTGGACCGTTTCGACGCGAACCGTTTCGACCCGTACCGTTTCGACCCGAACCGTTTCGAGCTGAACCATCTGTACCGTTTCGAGCTGAACCGTTTCGACGCGAACCGTTTCGACCCGTAACGTTTTGAGCCGAACCGTTTCGACCCGTACCGTTTCGAAGCCGAACCGTTTCGAGCTGAACCGTTTCGAACCGAACCGTTTCGACCCGTACCGTTTCAAAGCCGAACCGTTTCAAGCCGTACCGTTTCGAACCGAACCCTTTCGAGCTGAACCGTTTCGAACCGAACCGTGCCGTATCGAACCGAACCGTTTCGAGCTGAACCGTTTCGAACCGAACCGTTTCGAGCTGTACCGTTTCGATGAGAACCGTTTCAAACCGAACCCTTTGGACCCGAACCGTTTCGACCCGAACCGTTTCGACGCGAACCGTTTCGAAGCCGAACCGGTACGGTTCGATACGGCACGGTTCGGTTCGAAACGGTTCAGCTCGAAAGGGTTCGGTTCGAAACGGCACGGTTCGAAACGGCACGGCTTCGAAACGGTACGGGTCGAAACGGTTCGGTTCGAAACGGTTCGGCTCGAAACGGTTCGGCTTCGAAACGGTACGGGTCGAAACGGTTCGGCTCGAAACGGTACGGGTCGAAACGGTTCGCGTCGAAACGGTTCAGCTCGAAACGGTTCGGGTCGAAACAGTTCGCGCCGAAACGGATTTTTTGGATTTTTTAGATTTTTTTAGAATTTTTATGATTTTTTAGAATTTTTATTATTTTTTAGAATTTTTTGGAATTTGTTTGGTTTTTTGGAATTTTTTTGATTTTTTGGAATTTACTATTTTTTTTGTTTTAATGGTTTAGAGTTTACACTTAAGTCCCTGTGTTTCTAAAACTGACGCAAACCGTCCCTGAATTAGTTAGTTAACTCAAAGTTAACAAAATAAATGGATGGAGTTAAGTTAGTGGACTGAAATGGTTACGAAAATGAAACTAATGGACTGAAATGACAATTTTTAAACTAATGGACTGAAACCGTTATTTTTGACAAACCTCAGGGACGAAAACAATAATTAACTCTAAATTATATATATTTATGGAACCCATTAAGTCTAACTAACTTTTAAGATAATCCTAGCCATCTAAATTCATCAACTTTTGATCTTGGCCCTTTAAACTCAAGAAGTTATACTCTCTCTCCTAAAATGAGGATGTTTTGAACGGTTATCTGATTTAATCTCTCCCACGTCTTCTCCTCCCCACGTCCCTCTAACTTCCATGTACACTTCCTTTTAAGTTCATGGAGGTTTAGCATTCTCTCTCCTCAAATGAAGCAGTTTCGAACGGTTTTAATTATATTTCTCCCACGTACTCCACACGTTTTCTGTAACTTCCATGTACCCTCTCTATCTCAAACCTCCAATTTTGCCCCCATTCGCCTCCATCACTCTTTATCTCTGCGTTGCACTTTGAAAAGTGAAACTGAAGCATCAATTTCGTCACCAAATTCAGGCATCTATGTCATCGCAACATCAAATTTGTCTATTTAAAGCATCCATTCCTCTTTGAATCCCTCGATTGTTATTCATTCGCAGCCCTCAGATGTTCTTCTTTACAGACTTCTCTGGTCGCTGGTAATCCTAGGTATGGCGGTGGCGTTAAAAGAGGTAGGTGGTGTTGTGTCATTTTATTTATTCGTTATCTAGGTTTCGTTTAGGCTCTTTGTGTTCTTCATTGTTGATTTTACAATCGATTGGTTATTTAAATTTCTGTAAGTGATACGTGTTCGTTGATGTGCAAATGATACTGTTTATTGATGTTCAGATTTTATGTTTTTTTTATTTACTAGGTCATCAAAGTTTAAGCTGTTAAAGAAATTGTTTTTTTTTTGTTTGAATGTTATTTGCATGCCAGGTGTTCGATCATATGCCTAGGTGGAGCTGAACAGTTTGTCTGCAGCTGTGTTCTCTTTCGGGTTTAGGTCTGGGGAAGACACTTGCTTTTGATTATGTAGCATCATTGCCGAGACTTTGGTGATATTTTTTGGTGATAATTGTATTCATGGAAGAATTGTTCTTACATCTGAGGAGAATGACCCTCGAGTTCGCGTTTGTTATCGTTGCATAGTATGCTTTTGTAACACCATTGTTATTTTTATTTTTTATTTTTTTTGCTCTAAAAGGGTATTTACATTTATTACACTCTTTAAGTTATTTCGGCGGTATTTTGTTTGTGGAGGATGTATTATACAAACAAAGGGTCTTATGTAAGCATTTTGTTGTAGGTTCTACATGAATTCAATCATGTCAATCCTGAAGATTACAATGAAGTTAAAGACTTTGCAACAACTTGAGTACCTTTGAAAGTATACCTTAATTTATTGGCTATTGGATTGGTTTGTGTACTCATGCTCTGTTCACTATTAGGGTCTTTTAGCAGCAGTTATTGAAGCATATAATATACTCCCTCATTTGGTAACTTTTCATTTACATTGGATTTGTAGTATTAACTTTAGCTGATTATTATTGTGATTCATGCACTACCTCTATGATCATTAATCGCCATAACTATAACATGTTGTATGTATAACTAATTAACCATATCCAGTTTGCTGAACAGGGCGTTATGAAGACACCAAGTTTTAATAAACTTACTTCAGCTGGTTTCAAAGTCAAAATCTGGATAGCGAACTGGTTTGATTTCTTAAAAAGACAAAAAGGATGCGGATTTGGAAAAGAGACAAACCGTTGGGCGTTACCTCATTGAGATATGGAAATCAGCCGGGATGATTGGTAGGTATGAAGCCAATGGTGTGGTTTTTCACCATTCTTTGCATTTAATCTCAAAGATCTCTTGGGTTTGCATAAGTATTTCAATGGATGTAAAAAGAAGGAAAAAAGTTTTCCATTCCGTTATTTTGACCGCTATTTGGTGCATTTGGAATGTGCGAAATAATTTGTTATTTAATAACAAACCCCGGTCGTTGTCTAGAATCGTGGAAGAGTCCAAGGTGTTGAGCTACACGTGGGTTAAAGACAGGGCAAAAGAAAGCGGGTCTTACATGGGAAGGCTGGAGGAGATTTAATGTTTTTGGGGCTATGCAATTTTCTGTTTTGGTGTCCTGTACCTTCTGTTTGGTTGGAGGTCTTGTATTGTTTGGCAGTAATCGTGATTGAAGCGGACGACTTTCGGTGTCTTTTGAGGTGTCGTTCATGTATTTCGGTCAGATTTCGTTGATTTTCAGACTGATTAAGGATTGTTTTTAAGGATAAAAACTGATTAATACGGTTGAAATTTGTTCATAATGTGATTATATGAAACTGTTAGACATGTTTTCTGATCAGAATCAAAATCAAAAATGTTTTTTGTTGAGATGATCGTTGTTATAGTCCATGCGAAGTTGAGTTTTTTATTTGAAATTAGAGCGAATAGGATTGATTTCGAATAGTTTTTTATTGAATTTCGTATTGAAACGATTGATTTTCAGTTTGATTATCTGTTTTTCGGACCATTTACATCAGTTTTCAAGCTTTCAAATTGTTAATATCGATTCTGGAATAATTCAGTCATGTTTCGGTGAACTCGGATTGATTTAGATTGATTTTCGGTTGATTCGATTAGGCTTTGGTGATTTTCAGTTGAAAGTTCAAACATTCTGATCATATTTCATACTTTTCGAACAATTTATATTGATTTCAACAGTTTCTGTTTGATATAACGGATGAAACTTGAACAAAAATAGTATATTGATCATAATGTTGTTATATATCATAATAAGTTTGTTTTTGTAAGAATCAAGATCTGAATAACAAATACCATAGAAATTAGATTTAATTTGAAGATCTGAGTTCCATAAAATGGTGTTGTTGACTTGATAGTGTATATAGTTCTTGCATCAGCTTCGTAAATTGAATCTTCAAAACTTGCATCTGAACGAAGAACTAGATTGATTTTTAACGTGTTTCAAACGAGTTACAATCCGTTTTAGTTTGTTTCGAATAAAATCTAGCTGTTTCGGTTAAAGATTCGGTGTATCGTTTGAGATTTTCGTTTTGAATCGGTGATTGATGGTTAAGATTTTTATAATTCTGAACAGATTTGATTGATTTTTGATGAGATTCGGGTTGATTTAGTGTGATAATCAAAGTGTTCTGAACAGTTTTCATGGATTCAACAACTTTCTTTGTTCAGTGTGATCATATTGATTCAATGCAAGTGTGATAAATGCAACTTTCTTTGTTCAGTTTTCATTTACAAATTGTTTAAACAGTTAACAACTTGCTGAGAATTTGATAAGATTTGCAGGTTTCTTGAAGATAGAGAAAGAATTGAAAACAAATCTGAATCAGTTGTTTTTCGAGAAAGTTCAGTGATATTCGGTTGATTTTAAATCAGTTTCGGAGTGATTTTTGGTTAAAAACTGGATAAGTTTCGGATTAATTCGCTCGATTACGGACTGATTTTGATTGTTTTTGGTGAAACTGATTGAATAACGGTGTGTTGTGTCACTGGGAAGATATGAGAGTTGTATAGTTGATTTGGTGGGTTTGTTAACGGGTCAAATAGTTTAGTTTGAGACAATCATTTTTAGTTATGTGTCAATGGTTGGCTTGAATTGATGTTTGAATTACTTTCAGTCTTTCATACCAATGCACTATTTGAAACATATAATGTTTTGTCTAGGGTGAACGCAAAGAAAAGAATAGTTGTGTTACTATGACATTAAAATACCCCCGTCCACCGGACGGGTATTAAACTAGTTATACTTGTTAACATTCCCTTAGACTCAAGTATGTACATCAGTGTTGGTTTTGACTTCACCTGAAAGTATTTACAAAAGATCCAACTCGTTTGGCTTGTTTGTCACTTTTATGTACATATTCTGTTTTTATCATTATTCAAACCATTGTTTTGGTTGAACATCATTTTTTAAAAGCAATAAACACGTTTTCAAGTAGGTGACAATCACTTGAATAAAATTCTGAATAAGAAGTTAATGTTTACTACAAGATGCACGCATAAAACAAAGTTTAGAGCATGATAAGAAGAATTAAACAAATCAACCTCAGCCTAACGGACATAAATGTTTAAAGGGTAGACGTAGGATCATAGAATTCGTCTTCGAAGGAGTTGATGAAATCGGAATATATAAAGCGATTGTGATCCAAGGCAGGAGGGCCTTCTCCCAAAAAATGAGTACTTTCGAAGTCAATGATCACAATCGATGCTTGCTCTTTCATATCTCCAAGTTGTTGAACCTTAAGTAATAAGTCAAGTCTTACCTATCCAAGTGAGGAAAACCCAAGCGTCCATTGGTTCACACGTATGCAATTGATCAGATCACATTGTATGCCACTACACCACCAAGCGGCACAGGGAAGTGGTCTGGACACCAAGTTAACTACTTTGCTGTTTTGCACACTGCAAACATTTTCTATTGACAATGTTACCCTTACACCCAAGGCACATTTTTTTGTCTTTTCTTGTGGCGCAAAAGGTAACCACATCAACAAAAAAGTTCCAAAAAGCGTGCAAGTAAAAAAATATGGTTTACAAATCACCTCTTCAAGCATCGGTGACTAGAATTCAAAGAGAAGTAATTTACAACAGATTTACTTCACATTTTTTTCCAATTTCCTTCAAGCTATACATATATGCTGGCCAGGTCTTTTGAACAAATAGCCAACAGTCAAATGAATGATAAATTGAGTTTTTAGAATAGTTGTATCATCTTGAAAATAATCCAACTCGGTTTAGAAAACAACCTGAAGCAGGGTCTCCAATGCAGCCACAAAAATCATCATCATCCTTAGGAAACAAAGCTGGCAAAGGATGATCAGGAATTATGCCAACCTACATACATATAGAGTGGTTAGAAATTAGATGTCGAAAACGCATTTCACACATTAGACCCGTGTGTGTAGAGAGAGAACCTTGTTGATGTCGATGTGATCAGGGGTTTCATAACGAGCAACAGTAACAGCCAAGCCAGATCCATCAGACATTTCAAAAACCGATTGAATTTTTCTGAAAAAAAAAGAGAACATTAAGACATTTATAAAATATTTGATGCTGTTAAAAGAGGAAGCGTTATGCAAAAATAATTACCCTTTCCCGAAAGTGGGTTCTCCAAGAAGCACCGCACGCTTGTTATCCTTCAATGCACCGGCTAAAATCTCACTTGCACTTGCAGTTCCTTTGTTCACCTACAAGAACCGAAAAGTTAACATTGCAGGTGATCAATTTAACCCATTTGAATAGACCTGTAAACGTACCGAACGTTCATGAATTGTTCCTGAACTTGTTCGGCGGGAAGTTCGTTTATGTTCGTTTATTTAATAAATGAACGGACATGAACACAATTTTTTGTTCATTTAATTGAACGAACGAACATGAACTCACGTTTTGTTCGTTCATTTATGTTCGTGAACGTCCGTTTATGTTTGTTCATTTATGTTCGTTTATTTACATTTGTTTATCTTTGTTCGTTTCAATTTAAATACATAAGTAGTTATTTTGCATATGAATATTAAATATGAAAGGAACATTCTAACTACTTATATAAATATAGCTAACTGGTAGTGGGGCTTTATAGTAATCAAAGTGGGTTTTGCAATGAAATTTATCATAATTAATCACTAATTTGTATAAAAATCACTTTATATTCATTTATGTCTAGTCAATTATGTTCATTTATGTTTGTTCAATTATGTTCATTTGTGTTGTTTTTTGTTTGTTAAATTATATTCGTTTCAGTTTGCTTGTTTATGTTTGTTTACGTTCGTGAAGTGTTCGTTTAGGTTTTAAACGAACGAATATGAACATGAACATGGCCAATTTCTTGATAAACGAACATGAACGAAAAAAATGTGTTCAATTATATGTTCATGTTCAGTTAAGGTTAAATGAACGAACATGAACATGCCTCTGTTCGTGTTCATTTGGTTCATTTACAAGCCTACATTTGAACCATTAGAGATAAAATATAACCCAAATTAACCTCTTTATAAGTACACCTATACATGTATACTTCAGTTTTGAAGATATTATAAAGTTTACGATGGGTTGGCATTACCAGAACTGCTAGCGGTTCTGAAGGTGCTATTGCATTGGTTCCATCCGTGTCATATATATCTCTAACCCCTCGACTATCACATATGTACACAATCACACCTTTGTCCAACCTGGTTTGCAACAGCTTCATATGATTAATATTTGAACCAAAAACACATGTTCATGTCGCATTATGTGGTAAATTAATATACAATTAGTAACTTACCAGATCTTAGCAATCTCAATTCCTTCAGGAAAAAGACCACCACTGCATCCACATTTATTCATCTTTTAGAAAACATTGCAAAAAGGATGTCCAAAAGGAAAGCCCGAAACAAGTCAGCGTTATAAAAACATATATATATCACCTATTATTGCGGAGGTCCAAGACAAAGCCCTCCACATTCTCTCTCCTTAAAGTTTCAATTGCTTCCTTGACAGCAGCTGGAAAGGCAAATTTGTTAGAAGCATCCTAACTTTTCATGATGAAATAATATAACACTCCCGTTTATTATTTGGTGATGGTGCTGGAAAGGCAAATTTGTTAGAAGCGTCCTAACTTTTCATGATGAAATAATATAACACTCTCGTTTATTATTTGGTGATGGTGCAAAAGGATACCATAAGACCAACCAAAACCTAGAACACATGATGTACTGACATAAGATTCTTCCTTTCAGATCTGACCACTACAGATTATAGAATTGAGAAACATCAAACATGTACCATCATGTATTTCAATACCATCTTCCCTTTAAAGATCAAGTCGAGACAACGAATATAGTAAAAAATAGCATTAAGCAGGTTATGCGTGCGCTTAATATACCAGAAGCATTTTGGTTAAATGACGTTAACTTTATGTATCCGATCTTTGAAGCAGCCTTCCCGAGACCAGGTGTCTCACAAACCCTTGACTTCACTGGATTTATTGATATGTTTTCCCTTCTGCATAGCACATGATTTTAATCGCAATATCCGGTATACACAGATGAAGCTTAAGACAAATTTTAAATAGAAGAAAACAAACTTACGTTAACGAGAGTTGCTTGATATCTGACCCACTTCGTATTTTTAGTTGTACTTCACTTCCTTCAGGTCCCCTACAAGTAAGTCAAATGTATAGTTAACTTCAAATTCAGAGTACTACCTAGCGGCTTGCTTAGGATAAGTTCTATAGTCAATGATAACTTACTGCAAGCGTTCTGCTGCATCATAAATGTCCATTGTTTCTGTGCTGGTATCATCAATGGCCATAATTAGATCACCTGGAGAAATGGCAGCCCTACTAGCAGGCCCACCTGGAGAAGCTGAAATAACCATGATTCCAGAAACAGCTCCATCATTTCCAGTCGGGTAGCCAATTGATAACCCTACTCCAGTAAGAGCACCTTGTGTTCCTGACTGCCTTCAAAGGAACATATTTGCATATTTAAAAAGAAAAACCGACAAAACTCATTATATAAAAGTAAAAGTAAATACAGGCAGCGTAGATGTAAAGTCAGATTCGATCTTCATACCCTTAAACTTTTGAACTTATCAGGCTCCAAAAAACGGGTGAAGGGGTCATCCAATGTGGCAAGCATCTTCTTTATTGCTGCATCTGGATGCAAAAAACGCATTGAATGTCTTACATATATTAAGGCATATAAAGCTAGTAACGTATTATCATCAAAAAAACTGACAACGCCGTAATAACCATAAATCATACAGGTTTGTTCACGGTTGTTCATTGGTTCATTGCGCAGCGCATTTTCTCTGTACCTAAACCAACTTTGACCGTTAAAGCTTTTGTCAACATATGCACGGTCAATCGTCCTCCACGCCTCAAGGAACAGAAGATTCTCCTCAGTGAGTGCCCCTGTATAAATCAACTTTATTAAACCATTACACAGACTGCAAACTTATAATAGAAAAACTTACATGAAGGAGATTTGCTAACAGGAACAGCGATTGCCATACACAGCATCATTCCCAACGCAACTCGAACAAAGAAATCCGGAAACAAATCCTTAAATTTCTCAGAACTCTTCACTAGTTTCTTAAAGCTCACATTATGTTTTCTTAACTTGGTTAATAATCTCCCATTCCTCCTAAAAAGCACAACATGATGAAATGCAAATCTCTTGTTCAATCTTTTCACCAACCAAAACAAACTCCTGTCTTCACCAACCTCCTTACGGTTACAAGCCGCTAATCTATCGCTAGCATTTACGCTTACACATGTTAATCCATTGCTCAACCTAGGGTTTACAGAGCTAACAATCACAGAATTCCATCTCACAACCTGCAGTCACAGTTTCAACTACTAATTTAAATTTTCAACTAATACGTAACGATTTATACGAAACAGTAGCGATACGAGACGATATTGCATAATAAATGATGACATATAAATGATGGATTGTTGTATACAGGAAGTAACAATGAAATTTAGGTCAAGATCGTACGTGATATACCATATATGGCGGTGAATTGAAGCGAATTTGAAGGTTTTTTATAGTTAACTGGAATGAAAGTGAATGTTAATGATGAATTGAGGGTGAGATGTACCTTAGGGTTTGGAGCGAAGCAGATATTGTTGCGAGGGGAGATGAAGAAAGAGGAGGATGAGCTGCTAATCACTTCCATTTGCTCCCACCAAAGTGGATGGGGTTTCGAATTTTGCCACTTTTCTTATATATATGCTTTTTATATATTTCGAGAAGGATACATTTTGAAAAAGTATATAATTATATAACAGAAGCTTGTGAATAGTAACCTACAACACTTCTTTAAGCCACGTGACAAACCTAATGAATAGTGAACTCTCATTTTGTTTGGTGAAACTTCAGCCGACACCTCCTACATTTCTTCTCTGCATCTCTTGAAGAAACCCTATCTCTCAAGTTCAGCCACACACCAAGTCTCTGCCTCTCTCCCTCTTGCAACTCCGACCACCGGAGTGAGCTCCGGCATATCTATAAGAACCCAAAAACACGATCATCATCACTTTCTCATTTCTACAACCCACTTCATCTCAAAACCCTAACACCAAACCCACCATCACCGCTCCACCATCACATCTGTAAAGAAGTCCAGCATAAGTCTCTTCTTCTTTTGACAGCTCCTACGGAAACGACAGTGGCGGCTAGGGTTTCGTTTGCCGTTTCAGGCGACATCAGCGGAACCAGATGGTGATGGCAGTTAGGGTATTACCACAGTGATGAGGATGATGTAATTGATTCGTTGTGTTTTTCCAATTATCAAGGTAAAACCCGTCTAACCCACCCCACCAATCTCATCAGTAGTTGCTGGTATTATTATTGTTGTTGTTTTAGTTTACTTTATTACACTTTCTTGCGGTGATGATCTGTAAATGGTTGTTTCTTGCTTAATAATTTCTTTGCGAGATGGTGGTTGTTTGTTTGGTTGGGCTGTTAGCTGGCTGCTGGCTTTAGGCTTAAACTTTTGTTGGTCCTATACATATTTGCCCCTAATTTCAAACTGTTGTGTGGTTTTTTGTTGTGTAATATGGTTATTGTAGTATCTGTTGAGGATAAATATCGATTTCGTTTTGTTTTGTTTTGTTTTGTTTTGATTTATCCAAATTAGAGTAGCATTCATGTATAATAATATAGCAATCAGACATTAGTAATGGCAACATTGGTTTGGATGGACAGTTGTGGCATAACATCTTGGTTTAACCTGTTAAAGTTAATTATTCTTGCTGAGTGTTTGTAATATTTAGTTTATTGAATACAAGAAGTTATGCTGTTAAGTTTCGTTTTTAAGATTGGTTATTAAAGCTTATCATGCTTTTTAAAATAAGCAAAAATAATCAACAAAACTTAAAACGGGAGAAATATTAACATTATCTAGGTAGATGCTTTCATTTAGGATTAATTGGGAACTCAAGTCACAGAGCGGATCAAGTAAAAAAATTTGGCCAAAAAGTGTAGTGTTGACCTATAAAGCCTTAATAACACGCACTGCAATTTAATTGTTTAAAGCCTTAAAATTAAGACAAAAAGTGTTGTGTCCACACTCCACCTATAAAGCCTTAAAACTACTTGGCCTTAAAAAAAATTTATAAAGCCTCGGCATGTTAATATGTACGGGTCGAAGAATACTTTTATTGTAAACCTACTTTTTGTAAAAGGGTTCAATCAACGTTAAGTCTTAGAAGGGTTGCTAAAAATTTGCAAACGCTACTCTTATTAACTAAGGTCATGATAGGATGATACATACAGTTAGTTCAGATCTACTAAGAAGCAAAAAGATTTTAATTTGTCAAATAGCATTTGATACTTATTTTTATTTGCTGCATACATACCCAATACTTATTGATTAAACTGAAGTTTCTGAATCCGTCACCGGTAAAATTAGTTTTTAAAAGTATTGATGATGATCTTCGATCAGTTTTTTGACATTTATATGACTAATTATAGTTGACATGGACATGGGGAGCAGGACATATTCATATAGATGGAACAGAGTATCGATTAACCAGCTTCATTGGTACACAACTACCAAGCATACCGTCAATGGCAGAAGGTACCATAGTACAACCTTTTTGCAGTGGCTGACGGTACAAGTGATGATTTCTTGATGGCATAAGGCACACACGTGCTAATTTCTGTATTAGTTTAGCGTTGCCATTGTAGTCGATCTTTGTCGGTAGTGATCTTACTGAAATCTTTATCGGTAATCATGTTCCTGGCAAATAGCTCTATTTAACTACTATTGGTGAATCGTGTTAGTAATCATATTCATGAAGCGCAGCGCAACGCGCGCGCCGGAAAATACCTAGTTTACATAATAATATAAATTAGCAACAAGTTATAAGGTATTGAGTTGTTGTACCTTGAGAATTTTTCAAAAAAATATATATATATTTCACTTTAAACCCCAAACTAATTGATTTTGTAGTTTTAACCCAAAAGTTTTTAGCTTTCCCAATTTGACCTCACAACTTTTTTACTTTCAACTTTGATCCCCTGTGTTTTTCATATTTTGCAATTTTTTTCGTTTTACGTTTAGTTCTAAATTTTGCGAGTTAACACGTCACAATATGTGTGTGCTTCAACAATTTTACGTTTTGTTATACGCTTCGTTCTAAATTTTATGAGTTTATAGCACAACGTGTGTGTGTGTGTGGTTCAGTGGAGGAAACTTAGACCAAGTGTAGTGGGAGGTAAAGATAATGTCTTACCCTTGGGTATGATCCGTCATGTGGCGGTTCTGTCTACATTAGGGAATTATGGCGCATTTGTTTATTTAGGGTGTAGTGGTATAATGCCCAATAATGTCTCATTCAATGATTACCCAAATTTTTTTTTTTTTCTTTTCAAAATAAAACTAATAATATTTCATTAAATAAAATAACATTACATTGCAAAAAAATAAAATAAAAAACCGAAAAATGCAAAAAAAAAAAAAATAGAACATAAAATCTAAAGTCTGTATTTGTCACGGATTTGTTACCAACACATTTCTGCTAGGATCAACGCATCTCCTACGAGGTGATCGATCGGTTTAGACAAAAATTCTATTTCTTTCTCCATTTGCCTCGTTTCTTGTAGTGCGACAATTTTTTTGTTTTCCGCGTTTTTTTCTTGCATTGTCTCTAAACGCCTATTACCGAGGTCTCGAATGTCTGGTAGGCGTCGGTTCATCTCTTCAAAATCTTGCTTCATTTTGAAATTAGCCGAAGACGACTCCGCCTTTCCCCCTTTTTTGCCACTTCTTCTACCGGGGGTCGGGCCAACTCTGTCACACCACAATCGATGGCGGAAACATTGGGATGAGACGAACAAATCGCTCAAAGCATCATAACACTATCGTGACAATATAGTTTAAATCAAATTTCATAACAATACTAAAAGTCATACATTGTTCAAACATAATAAAATTCTATCCAAAAATAATTCAAAACATTGTTTATTCTAAGATGGGTGTCTAGGTTCATCCTAGCTTGTTTTCTTGATCACGTCGTCTATCAATCTGCAACATGTATTAAAATAACATCAACAAAATGTTAGCGAGTATACAAGTTAAATACATAGCATAAAGTAGAATAAAAAGTTTAAATACTCAAATCCAACATGAATAATATGATACCAGTTACTAATATGCTGAAACGGTGTCACTATATGTTCAAACCCTAGTTTACAACACAATTAATTTTGCCTATCCCAAAGAATAACCGGAGGTTAACATCTTTAACTTAACAATACCCATGACTAAACGGTCGGTGCGTTACTCCTATAGCGCTATAATTGTTAAGATGGTCTCGTACAAAGTTAATGAGCATATAAACATGAAAAGTTTACATAGCATACGAGATTATCAAGCATCAAATTGTTTCACGTTTAAAAGTGGATAGAGTGTGCATATAACAAGTTCAAGCATTGCGTGTTTTTATATAGAATACATATTGCACCCAAAGTGTTAAAAAGTAAAAATGGGATCGAGTATACTCACATTGGTTGCGCATAAGAATTCCTTGAAATAACGCACGAGTAAAGACGGAGAAACCGAACGAACGAAATGGTTATCCTAGATAATTGAAATAACACGTAACGAACTTGTTAATATTCATGGATTAAATACAATTCTTTATATTTAAGGCTTACAAATATATTAATTAATTATTAAAATTATTTCATTTTTTTAACGTTTTATATAAAAAGAAAACGATTATAACTCACTTGGTTTTACAGGTTTATTTATAAAGGTACAACATATATATATATATAAAGTGAAATTGCCAATAACCCATACGAGTGGAACAAGTGTGGCAAGGTTTAAATAACTCAGCCATATAATTCACTAGACAAGTGTAGATAGCTTTTACCGGAAGGCTCTAGTCTGGAATTATGGTATAATTAGCCCATTAGAATGCTAACGGGTCCTATTTAAGTCTTAGACTTGGACCGACTAGCTTAGATAAACGATAACGATACGATACGCTAGATTAAACGATGACCGGAATAGAATGTAGTTTAAACCCGACAAGTACTAAGACTTGTACAATATGGGTAAACTATTTACATTTTGGAATTTGAGATAAAAGTGATAAGGTTAAACCCGTTTCGGTTAAATTATGTAAACTAGTTACATAAGCTTAATTGTGCGCATATAAGCATTCGCGGGTAACCGAATGAGTCCTATGCAAGTTCCATATGTTATTATACTTAAAACATGTTATAATATCAGTGGGATACTAACATGTATTCCCGTTAAGGTTTTAAAATCAATTAAGCCTCATAAGGGCGTTTTGGTCATTTTACGACTTATAAAAGAAGCTTGCAAGTAAACTGTTGTTATGGTCATAAAAATTCTGGAAAAATATTTAATTTATGATATAATATCAGTATGATATCAAAAGTGTGTGGTTTATGTTTTAAGACCAAACTATGCACCATAGAGGCATTTTGGTCATTTCACACATAGTTTTGATGACTTATTTGGGATTCTGAGTTCATGATTTATACCTACTGTAAAAAAAATATTTAAAATGATTTATAAAATCAGTAGGTAACAAGTCCTGGTTCATAAATATGGTTTAAAACCATACTACGCGCCTAAACGGCGTAAAAGTCGTTACATGATGATTTATGCGATATTTAATGAAACCTGAGGTTATGACCAGGTTTATAAGTTTAAAATATGTTATTTAATATACCATATCAGTAGGTAAAAAGGTTTTGTACAAAAAGTTTGATTAAAACCATTTTATGTGCCATAAGGGCATTATCGGCATTTATCGGCATTATACAAGAACTCAATGTTCAACTCAGTTTACAATCTAAATTAGCATCCCAAATTATCCTAATTATGATATCATATCAGTAGGTAATGGGTTTTGTTAAGAAATTATGTTTAAAACTCAATTTACCTATAAAAAATGGCATTTTAGACCTTTTAAATGCATGATTTATGATTTATAAGCAAATTCTGGTTATGACCAGAATATTAACATCAAAACATGATTTATAGAAATGAAGAACAAGAATGGAGCACTTACAAGTGGTCCAAGATAGTGAGCAAAGAATGGAGGTGCACAAAGCCTCTATTTATAGTGCAAGAAGATGATCAAGATCATTCCACATGTTAGGAGTTGCTCTAGGATGTCTCTAGGTGATTAGGGACGTGTAAGGAGTTGCGAGAAGGTGGCAATTCGCGACAAAGGTGGCAGCATTGCAAGCTTCCAATCAATCTGCCACTGGCAGTCCCTTACGGACCGTAAGGGTAATGGCTTACGGTCCGTAAGCCAGTTTACCGCCCCTGGTTTTGAAACCTTTACGGTTCGTAGCCGCCTATCGGAAGCATTGTTCTCCATTGCCTTACGGTCCGTAAGGTATCAGCCTCCGTAAGGATCCTTTAGAAGCCAAGTTTTGGCATGTTTACACATATGACCCCTCAACTTTGTTTTTGTTATTCAGAGGTTATTAAAATAATATAATGACGAAATTAGTCCCTCTCGGCCACACGTGGCATAAACGAGGATCAACGGGACACGTGTCGGTATATAATTGGACACGAATTTATTAGGTGTTATGTCACACCCCGAATTTCCTACCAAATCCCGATGGGCCCGGGTGGAGAGTATCGTGACGTAAGATTGGTATCGTCATAGTCAAACAACACAGCACAACGGAAGTCTTGGAGTTTAAAATATTATTACAAACCAAAGTGTACGAATGTTCAAAAATTAAATTCAGACGACTTGTAATAAGATCCACATGCGGATCGTAAAAATGTACAAAAGAACGTTCAACAGACTTTATGAAACGACTCACACAAAAACGTCCTAAAAACGTTCCGTAAGTATAAACCCGGACCCCTGATATAACAACTCTCATTAAAAATACTATTTCTTATTTTAATTTAACCAAAAGGAAACCCTAATTGAGACACCCATGTAATTTTGCACAAACCCTACAAATTTCAGAACTATCAGAATCAGGATCAGGGCCCCTAAAACTCAGGGAGGGTATTCCCTACTCAACGATTATCCTTATAACTTATTATAAACATCGAATTTAAACATTTCGTCGACTCATCAGGCCTAGTCCCACACGTGGCAACAATATAGGAAAGATGTGACCCTTACGGACCGTAAGGGTTTATGCTTACGGTCCGTAAGCTAATCAAAATTCTTGTATAAATAGCAGGCATTGGCAATCGCATTCTGTTGTTCATTCGACGATCAAATTCACTCTGTACGTCGAGTTATTGTCAAAATAGTCTCAAAATCACTAATTAGTAGAGGGGGTGCTGCTACGATACAGGGTATTAACTCGATCGCTGCTACGATTCAACGTCCGATCGATTATAACTATCCAACGATTGTTTAAGTGCCGCTCAAATTGAGTTTATACTTTGTTATTCATCGTGATTTCGACTGGAATGTTTGAGTGCTGTTCGAACTCGGACTATACTCTGTCATTCGTTGTGAATCCGCTGAATTGTTAAGTATTGCACTTTGTCATTCGTTGTGAGGGTTTTATCTCGTGAGTTATCGTAAATGCTGTATTAAGTTATCTACCTAGTTCGTGTGCACTAGGTTACAAGGTTAATCAATAGGCTAAGTTTTGCCTGTATATAAATCTGCAATATATCGAGGCTTATCTGTAACTTTGGCCGTATGAATCTGCATGCTTATAATGTGAGTCATTCTCCTTTTCTCACAGTTTGTGAGTCATTCTCTTTTTATCAATTGTTTTACAATACCTCAAATTATTTTCAAGGTTATAATTACAGGGACTAAGTCGTGGATATCTTGAATTACTGGTTAGTGGGGTATTGTGCACATTACTAATTGTCTCCCAGTTAGGTTCATTGACCTACTCGGGATAATCACTGTTGGGTTCATTGACCTACAGGGATAATCGTCACTATTTAGGTTCATTGATCTAAATAGTGGTATGACCATCGTCACCATTGTGACTTGTCACCATTGTGACAGAACGCCAGATAAAAATAAGATAGAAGCCATTGTAATCGCTCTTATGCTGTAATTAATAACTATGCATCATTATGCAAAATAGAATGATTCACTCAGTATTTCCCGCTGACAAAACCTTTTTAAAATACTTTTCAGGAAATTACAATAGATGGAAGTAAGCGTTGGATACGGCACTGAAAGGCATCAAGAAGTGGCTTATTTTATTAATTAAATTAAAATTTAGAAATATTGTTTTATATAATAAAATTTATCTTTATTAAAGCTACCTTTGTAAAACATGGATTTATTCCATCTATTTAATAAATAAAATCCGGTGTTTCTAAACTCTGATATTTTTCCTAACTCACGGTCCTGATGAAATTTCCGCTGCAACGTTTTCAAAATAATCACCGGTACCACTGGGCTGTTCGCGACTCCCGATTCCGTCCAGGGTGGGTCGGGGGTCGTGACAGAAGGTGGTATCAGAGCCACTGCTTTAAGCCTTTAGGTGTTGTAATAATAATACCTAAATTTATATAAAAGAGTTAGGAGATTGCTGTTAACTGGTAGCATTTAGACTTGAACTTAAGAAAAGATGCCTTAGTATTAGCTTCACGATAAGCTAAGTACTTGTGCAAATAAATATGATGGAATTTTGGTGTGCCATAAGTAATTGATGAAGTAATGTCACGGGACAACTAAGTCCAGAGTCACTAGTTGAGAGAATGATCAACAGTGACATTACCAAAAGCACTAGTTGAGAGAATAATCAACAGTGTTATGATTAGAATCACTAGTTGAAAGAATGATCAACAGTGATATGACCGCAATTACTAGTTGAGAGAATGATCAACAGTAATATGACCTGAGTCACTAGTTGAAAGAATGATCATTAGTAAATTGAAACTGTCACAGGAATCGTCCAGTGGTCAAAATAAAAATAAGATATGTTACGGAAATACAAATTTCCTTAATTCTGGATAAAAGCCTAATAAAAGAGGCACTTTTAAAAGATACTATTTATGGGAAATAGAAAAAAAAAATTCCGGCAAGACTGGGTATGGTGTAGCAGACTCTCCAGTTTGTCCGGATATACTGAGGTTACCGCTCCGGCGCGAATCGGATAAGACGGGGTATATAATATGTCAAATGAGTGGCAAGATTTCCCTAAATAGTATCATGATCTGATATCTGACTTGTATTTGGAAATATGAATCTGTTAAATACATAGACCTTATAGAGGGTATGTATATTACAGCATGTGAAATATATGATTATATAGATATATATCTATAAGGAATTCCAAAAGTCAATTTGGAATAAAGCACAAACATCTGTGTCTAGATTTCTTTATTAGGAATCTCTTTTCCGATATCAAACATTATTTCGTTTGATTATCTGCCTAGTAACTTGAGCGACAATAATAACAATAGAAACCCATTAAGTTGGGATACCATCGAAAGTGTAAAGAATTTCTAACACGTTACCATAAACTATTAACGCAAGTAAGAAGCATGTAAAGTTGTGATAATGTACAAGAAAACACATGAAAATTTAATTATAAATCCACAGAAGTTGAAGTATATCACACACAACTTTCGAGGCAAGACCTTTGGAAAATATAAATTAGGCACGATGACACCAAAGCGAATTTTGTCAAGAACTACTAATAAAAAAAAAGAAACACTTTGCCACGTGATCCTACAAACAACCTGAATCTCGTTGAGGTACGTTGTAACAAGATTTCACAACTATCAGTACACAGTATAATCAGAGTCATAATTATTTATCACTGAAAAAAAAAGAGTCACATACCTTTGTAAATTCCCTATTTCATTTTATTTGACATTTCCTAGTAATTTCACTTAAACAACGGTTATCACTCGAAATTCCAGATAAAGTTCTTATATTTCTTCCATTGAAATTCTGACTTCTGTATATAATAAGTTGACTTTCGTATTTTTACTTCCTTTAAGGGTCATCATACTATAAGGATTTTTTTTCATAGTAGCAAATATTGATCTATTTCATTTCTTGGTAAATCCACACGTTACACATGCATTGTTTGTTACGCATGTGGTTCGTTTGATTTATGAAGACCACTGGAGGACTTCATTCCGATTTATTATTTTATCCAAACTCAAATATCATTCCGTTTTCTTTGCACTATAAACCACATTATTACAAAACGATAACTCTTTAATATCGAGTCAATAAATTTTTGAAAAACTCAATTTTCTTTGGTATCCATGATTTCTGTTATGACCATGTCCGAACTTTCTTATTTAAACTCGTTTTGTTTAAACCGAGTTCAATTATTTGAACTTGCTCGCATTACATATTCATTTCAAAATCCCATATGACAGATGGAAGCTATCATATTCAAAATAGTCCCAACAAGCACTTCATTTGTTTTGAACCATAATAGGCTTGTTTAGTCTTCGACTTCATTGAATCATTTCTTTGATCATGATCACCTTGTACTGACATTTTCAGAAAATTTAAAGCTTGCACTAATCTTGTTTATATATATCATATACGGATTTAATTATTTATATAATTATAAAAGCCATCTTAACACAAATTGTGTGCTAAGATAATGATACACAAATTCTTGTCATACTTCAGTCTTTCGTGATAATTATTGCTTTAACATCTTCAATTGAAAAACATTATATTTTATATGGAAACTTACATAAGTAAGTACCTAATTTACAAAATAGTATTACTATATTCTTGTTAAACCATTGAGGTAAAGAATTTATATTTTTATATATAAATATATAAAAATTTATGTTGAAGTATACTTTCATATAAGTTTACGTTCAGTTATTTATTATTGATAATTAATATTAGTTTTATTATTAATAATAAATTAATAACAGAAGTGTTAGTATAATTTTAAAATACTAGGGTTCTTGTCAGAGGCAGGTATTGAATAGCCTAGCCTTAGTTAGGCATGGACTGATCACCTATGCTTAAACAAGGCAGCACTAACCAATATCCACCATGATAATGACTAGTTAATATAAATTAAGTCATCATACTTATTTAGTAAATTTTAACTATATATGAAAATATATATACTTTGGAGAAGACATATTTTCATACAATAAAAGGGACAAATAAAACATTATAAATAATAGTGATTTCTTTTACAAAAATACTAAAATAATATTTATTTAAAAGCAGTAACCAATTACATATAGTAAAAATGCGTAACAAATAATATATATTACATTTGCTTTATAAATATTTGGCCATACCAAAACAACTTGTTTTTATTATATTTCGATCTCTAGGACATAGTATGAAAAATATAGTCATTAAAAGTATACTATCACATTGTTTCATAATTAAAACAACTTGGAACTCTAAACAATGATACACTAACTCTATAGTCTTTTGGTGTATCTTTGTAATTCACTCATCTCAGCACATTGATTTTCTCATATCATAACTTAATAATTGACAATTCATTTTTCATGCTTTAATTTCATTTTAAACCTGTCAATTCTAAGTCTTCCTCAGTTGCCAATCAAAGTAAGCTTTCTTTCTTTTGACAAAGAATTTTATTTCTAAAAGTCCTTCCCATTCATTCTAAATATCTATTGATCATATATCTTTTGGCTTGAACCCAGTCACATTGGAAATTATATCATTTTATCTTATTCGATTGTTATCGATTTCTTGAACTAATTCAGTTAAACCATTGAATCCTACTTATGGTACAACTCTTATTCACAAAATTTGATATTTAATCTGTGTCATTTTGTTGACTCAAATATGACATAAATCTAAAAGAAATATCATAACCCAAATATACTTGGGAGCTGGAATCTGAGATAAAGAAAAAGTATTCCAGTAAATCTCGAGGACGAGATTTTTATTAAGGTGGGGAGAATGTAACGACTCACACAAAAACGTCCTAAAAACGTTCCGTAAGTATAAACCCGGACCCCTGATATAACAACTCTCATTAAAAATACTATTTCTTATTTTAATTTAACCAAAAGGAAACCCTAATTGAGACACCCATGTAATTTTGCACAAACCCTACAAATTTCAGAACTATCAGAATCAGGATCAGGGCCCCTAAAACTCAGGGAGGGTATTCCCTACTCAACGATTATCCTTATAACTTATTATAAACATCGAATTTAAACGTTTCGTCGACTCATCAGGCCTAGTCCCACACGTGGCAACAATATAGGAAAGATGTGACCCTTACGGACCGTAAGGGTTTATGCTTACGGTCCGTAAGCTAATCAAAATTCTTGTATAAATAGCAGGCATTGGCAATCGCATTCTGTTGTTCATTCGACGATCAAATTCACTCTGTACGTCGAGTTATTGTCAAAATAGTCTCAAAATCACTAATTAGTAGAGGGGGTGCTGCTACGATACAGGGTATTAACTCGATCGCTGCTACGATTCAACGTCCGATCGATTATAACTATCCAACGATTGTTTAAGTGCCGCTCAAATTGAGTTTATACTTTGTTATTCATCGTGATTTCGACTGGAATGTTTGAGTGCTGTTCGAACTCGGACTATACTCTGTCATTCGTTGTGAATCCGCTGAATTGTTAAGTATTGCACTTTGTCATTCGTTGTGAGGGTTTTATCTCGTGAGTTATCGTAAATGCTGTATTAAGTTATCTACCTAGTTCGTTGCACTAGGTTACAAGGTTAATCAATAGGCTAAGTTTTGCCTGTATATAAATCTGCAATATATCGAGGCTTATCTGTAACTTTGGCCGTATGAATCTGCATGCTTATAATGTGAGTCATTCTCCTTTTCTCACAGTTTGTGAGTCATTCTCTTTTTATCAATTGTTTTACAATACCTCAAATTATTTTCAAGGTTATAATTACAGGGACTAAGTCGTGGATATCTTGAATTACTGGTTAGTGGGGTATTGTGCACATTACTAATTGTCTCCCAGTTAGGTTCATTGACCTACTCGGGATAATCACTGTTGGGTTCATTGACCTACAGGGATAATCGTCACTATTTAGGTTCATTGATCTAAATAGTGGTATGACCATCGTCACCATTGTGACAGAACGCCAGATAAAAATAAGATAGAAGCCATTGTAATCGCTCTTATGCTGTAATTAATAACTATGCATCATTATGCAAAATAGAATGATTCACTCAGTATTTCCCGCTGACAAAACCTTTTTAAAATACTTTTCAGGAAACTACAATAGATGGAAGTAAGCGTTGGATACGGCACTGAAAGGCATCAAGAAGTGGCTTATTTTATTAATTAAATTAAAATTTAGAAATATTGTTTTATATAATAAAATTTATCTTTATTAAAGCTACCTTTGTAAAACATGGATTTATTCCATCTATTTAATAAATAAAATCCGGTGTTTCTAAACTCTGATATTTTTCCTAACTCACGGTCCTGATGAAATTTCCGCTGCAACGTTTTCAAAATAATCACCGGTACCACTGGGCTGTTCGCGACTCCCGATTCCGTCCAGGGTGGGTCGGGGGTCGTGACACTTTAGGCATGCAAATGATTTGCAAGATCCTCTTCTAACATAACCGAGCAGCTTCCAGCCTATTTTCGTTTGATACCTGTAACTTAGTCTTTTGAAAATACATCAGTTTTCACTGGTAAATACAATTAACTGACTCGTTTTGAAAACAATTCTAAAATTGATTTAAGTGCACAAGGCACATGAACGTGGGCTTCCCCAGTTGACAACCGGCCCAACTCTCGGCCCTCCAACAGCCAAGGTTCTTCCCGGCAGTAATTGGCCCAGGCCCATGTCACCAAAACTGACCCACTTGAGCCCACTCGGTTAGCAGAAGCGGTCAATGCACTTTCCATGGACTCCGACAATGATCAGTGGCATTTTGATTCAGGTGCGTCTTCTCACGTGACTTTTGATCACGCGAAACTCAATACGTTTCCTTGTACTCACCAATATCGTCAATATTTGTTGGTAATGGCAATAGAATTCCAGTTTTGGGTTCGGGTTCCACCTCCATTCCCACACCATCAAAACCGTTACATTTAAAATTGGTCTATTATAATCCCAACTTTATTAAAAATCTTATATCTGTATGTAAGTTCAATGTTGATAATTGGACTTCAATTGAATTTGACCCATTTGGTTTCACTGTGAAGGATTTCAAGGATGGCATGATCCTGAGTCGTCACAACAGTTCTAGTGACCTTTATCCGCTCACTCTGCCTGCTTCCGCAACCGCTTGTTTTGCTTCGACTAAAGACTCTCCTTTTTGGCATGATCGGCTTGGACACCCGGGTCAACCCGTCATGGAGTTTCTTAATTCTAAGCATTTTATTTCTAGTTCTAAAATAAAGACTCCACCTGTTTGCGAGTCGTGTCAATTGTCCAAACATAAACGTTTGCCATTTTCGAATTCTACTACTAGTACTTTGTTACCTTTTACTATATTGCATTGTGATTTGTGGACTTCCCCAATCTTGAGTCATGTAGGTTATAAGTACTATATGGTTTTAACGGACGAGTACACACAATATACATAGGTATACCCGTTAAAATCTAAATACGAAACTTTCACAAAATTCACCCAGTTTCACAACTTTTTCAAAACACAATTTAATTTCCCAATTAAATCCTTCCAATGCGACATCGGAGGCGAATTTGATAACACCAACTTTAAAATTTCATAACTCAAAACGGTATTCAAATTCGGTTTTCTTGCCCTCATACTTCTCAAAAAACGGCAAATCCGAGCGCATGATTCGTCGTATTAATGAAATTATGTTCGCTCTTCTCACCCCTGCTCGCCTTACATCCACTTTTTGGGTCGAGGCTTTACACGCGGCTTCTTACCTCCATAACATTTTACCCACCAAACTCCATCAAAATCGTACTCCTACCGCCCTTTTATACCTCTGTCAACCTTCCTACGACCATCTTCTTGTATTTGGTTGTTTGTGTTATCCCAACCTTTCATCCACTCGCCCTCACAAACTTGCGTTTCGTTCCACTCCATGTGTCTTCCTTGGTTATCCGGCTACTACAGCGGGTATCGATGCCTTGACATCGCCACCGGTAAAACCATTTTCTCACGACACGTAATTTTCGATGAAACCAAGTTCCCTTTTGCCAACCCCTCTAAATCACCACCCTCACACTCGTTTCTTGACCCCTCACCTCTCATCTTTACCCAAACTATCTCTATCTGGTGTGTGCGAAGCGTGATATTTTTTTTTAATATTTTGAGCACATTTTACACATTAGTCAAGTTTTAAATTTATAAAACACGACATTCTACTAACACTAAACACACACCTGGGCAAGTTCACCCATCGTGAGCATAGTATAGCGTTGGTAAGATCCTGAGGTCGTCGAAAGACACAAGAGCTTTAGTACCGGTTTATCCTCAACGTCTAATTAATCTTTTTTTTTGGGAAAAGTTTTGAAACATGAAAATAAAACTAAAAATGAAAAGATAAATAAAAACAGATAGACAAGATAAAATCACTTGGATCTGACTCGTCTTTAATGTATCCTTTGATGATTTTCGCACTATCAGACTTTTTAAGAGATTATCTTAGTTATAGTAGTAGGCCCCTCTTTTGAAGGTGACGTTACCCTCAACCCAGTGGTTTGAGTCAGCAGGGATACAATCCCAAAGGGTTGGAATATTGAAAGACAATTAAGTAAGTTATTAATGCGAAAAGTGGTAGGCCCCTCTTTTGAATGTGACATTACCCTCGGCTAAGTGGTTTGAGTAAGCAAGGATACAATCCAAAGAATCCAGTTTAAAGTATTAATAATAGTTTACATATGAGGAGTTCAAGCTATTCGCACCCCCGCCATCCAATACCAGTGAGTATTGAAAGAGGTCCCAGTAAGCTTGAACCAGGTCCTCGCAGGATCTATACACTGAACGAGACAAGAACTTTACCAAACCATTCCCCTAACCCCCGACCAGGTAGTCAACGCGCCTTTATATAGACCGTAAAGACACGAATGATACAATCTTTTACTTTATATAGACAGTAAAGTAACCTCAAGACACTACGGAAAAATGATAAAGAAAATTCACCTTCAACATAAGAAACTAGTTATTAAAGTCATTAATACAAACCCAAATAGTACTAAAAAGGGTTAGTTTTATACCTCATTTGATGTAATTTATATGTTGCATTTTGCACACATCAAATACCCCCACACTTGAATATTTGCTTGTACTCAAGCAAAACTCTTTAATATGTGGCTTTACACACCCGAATGGAAGAGGTAGAGGAGAAGTTTTGGGCTCATCTTGAGTGTCGGGAATCCAAGATATTTATTGGGTTTTATTGGAGGGAATTTTTAAAGTTGGGATTATTATCGGCCAACAGTTGAAACTTAGGATTATTAAAATCTAATAACCCTTATTTTTATTATATTTACAATCCTGTTCGTCATGATTTATTTAGAACATTTTATAAGAAAAATTACTTATTTGGGCATAACATGCCTCTTTAAAATTCCATTTATATACAAGTTCACATACCTCACGGGAGATCACTCAACACTCAGCCGATTTGTGTATTTTTGTGAAACACTCGAGACCGGCATGGAACTTACTTCTACCATATGCTTGCCAAGCGATCAATCCTCCTTTTTAACTATAAACCTTTGTAAATATCAAGAGGACTTGGGGAAGGGTTAGACTTGGGCTAAGGGTAGGTGGTTTTGGTTAGTGGTTAGTAAAAATGGCGAAAAGCGTAAAAAGCGTCGGTCGTCATATTTTTTTTTGTTTTTGTGAATTTTATTCAAACTAAGCACATTCAAACAAGATTTATTTGAGAAACTTGTTTGTTTATTACAAGACTTTCATTTTTTTTTCATGTCACAAGATAACCGAGCTTTTTACTAAAACAAAAGGGTTGAAAAGAAAAATGTTTTGGTGGATAAGGGGTGTTTGTTTTGTGGGTTTTGAAATGAAAAGGTTTAGACTCAAAAGGGTTAACTAGGTGGATTTTGGGTAGGTGATAAAAAAAATGAAAAATAATGGTGTTGAAAGGAAAATGGGTTAGTCCTAATGTCTCTATCATTTACTTACTTGGGTTCAAGTTGGTAAGGATCGGGAATGTATCGTCTTGGCAAGTTCTAGAGTCGTAAGAACCAAGCGGCTATTCATACAAGAAATGAAAAATGAGCATTTAGTTTAAAGATGTATGCATGTATGCTCAATAAAGGCTCAAAACTCACTTGTTGTGGGAATGGGTTTATAATGTGATTAAGTATATATAATCAAATTTTAATTAGATTTGTCATGCCTTTTCATAATTTTCTTGTTTGGTTCTTTTTATCACGACGCTTTCGTTGTAAATTTGTAAAAATATAACCTTTTTTAGAACTTGGTATTCCCGAATTAAACCAAGACAAGTAAAAAAAATGAAAAGTTTTGAAAAAATTTGGGGTGATTAGCGGTTCCAATAGAGTTTTGTGTAAGGCTTGTTATTAGGACTTGCAAAATTCAAGGTTTTTGCATCCTCCCCACACTTAAATTACACATTGTCCTCAATGTGTCCCAAAAATAAGTTTTTAGGTTGATTTGAATGTGTAAACGGTGATTAAAAACAAGTTTTTATGTTACTGGGCGTCTGGCCACGGCCCCGTGTGGTCCGGGCACGGGCCCGTGGTCAGATCGCCAGTATCAAATGAAACAGAAGGCTGACCACGGGGTGTGTTCAGCGAGCACGGCCCATGGCCAGTTACCTGAACTGGGACTTTTTCTGCAGAGCCTGGGCACGGGGCGTGTTGGGCTGAGCATGGCCCCGTGCTGCACATGCTGTAATGCTAGAAAAGTTGACGGAAAGCTCTGTTTTCGTGCATGGGGTGTGGTTTTAACGTCGCTTTGGCAATTTTCATCCTCCTTCGTTTGTTAAACCATTATAACATCATCCAAACACCACAAAATAACTCAAACCATCCTTCATAAAGAGTGCAAGATACGTAGTTCCTAAAAATTAAAATTACAAACTAGAAATTAAGATAGATAGGTAGGTCCTAGCATGTAACACCTCGCAAAATCATGTCCAATATAATAAAGACACGTGTCATGGACTTTAAGCGTGTAACGAATTGATTTCGAAGGACTAAAGTTGACAAACAAAGAAAGTATGTGTGTAGAAGGGCCAAAAGTGTCAACATTTGAAAACTATGCCTTTCAACAACCCTACACGATGTTTATACCTAAAACGAATAAATTTTGAAACATATGAAGCCGTTTGTGAAAGAAAATGAAAGTTTACAAGACGCGAGGGTTAAATGTGTCAACATGTTAAATTACTACCTCTGAGTGACCTTTTAACGAACTCGGGGATTTGTAACGGTTGTTTATACTCTCAAGAACAAGTGACGAAAAGTTCACGAGGTTTCGATATCATTTGATATTAAATACATCAACTTTCGTAAATAAAGGGGTAAAAGCGTCAACACTTGAAATAAGATCTTTCGGGTGACTTCGTAACTAACCTGAAGCTTAACGATGTTTGTTTTATGACCCAAGACCCTTAAGAGTTAACTTTGGGGGTTAAAAGTGCAATAAATGAAAGATAAATCAAGTTAAAAAGGACCAGGGGCTGAAAGTGCAATTTACTAAAGTTTGTAACCGGATTGGGGGGAGCCTCGCGGGGCGCGTAGACCTTCTTTGAAGTCTACACGGGCCGCGACTAAGGCACCAACGAATAAAAAATGGCAGCTGCAGGTTGCAGCATTCTATACCACCATTGCATGCCTTCTGCTCGAAACCATGGGTTGTTTGATGGTTCCTTCTGCCACCACAACACCTGTAAACATCTGGGAGCCTCCCTAAACAGCTGGAATGATCTTAGCAACCTCAAATCTCCTATAAATAGCTCCTATTTTGATCACTTGAAACTTGCACATTTCATTTTCACTTCACAACTCACTCTCTGAAGCATCCTGGTGTTCAAGGAAGCTTTCTCCAGTTGAATTTTCGTGCTAAGGACCATTGTAAGTGTTCTTAGCCTCCATAGTTAATTTTTCATTAGTGTAATGACCGAAAGTCAAAGATATCGTAATTACGCTTTGACTTTGTGATTAATCACTAACGGTCCAACCAGTATTCGAATTGAAAGTGGCTATGTGTTGGTAATTAAGTAGGTGATAAACCCTTAAAAGGGCACCTTCTAATTAATTGTCGGGTCAATGCAACTAGTCAAAAAGTCAAAACAATAAATTTTTCAAAATATAATTAAAACTGATAATGCAGAAGTTATGAAACATGTTTTGACACTTAAATAACTTGGTAAATAATATAAGAACATGTTTAGGCATGTTCAACCCGACAATTCTGAGTTTAGGCTCGGTTCGCAACCGAAAGTCGCAAAAGTAGACTTTGGCTTTGACTTTCAGTTCTGACCCGATTTAGCTTAGTTTAGTTATGCCTTAGGGTTCCTTTGGGACTACATTATATGTTAGTATAACCCTCTGAGATTATACTATACGGTTCCATAGAAATCTGAATCATTTGCATGTTCCCGTTAAATGCTTAAAAATGGACCATTATGCCCTTATGATATAAAAACGAAATTTTTGAAAATGTGAGAGGACAAAAAGATTTATTACTGATTTATAAGTATGTCCTAAAAATTTGACATCCGTTTCTGGTCTAAAATAAAAGTTATGCAAGATATCGTAAAACAAAAACTTTTTGTTAATTAAATGCCATTTTCAGCATAAATCATATTTAAACCCAATTTTTGGCATCAAAATTCCTACCCATAGTTATAATATAATATTTAGAGATTTTTGGAAATTTTTGTCAAATTTTATACTTACCATAATATAGAGTTCTAGCATGAATTCGGTAATTGACGATAATGCCCTTTTCGTTAATAAAGTGAGTTTAACATATGATTTGAATACCAAACCTTTTCCTACTGATATAATATGTTAAATAAAATATTTTAAACTTTAGAAACTGATCAAAACTTCAGAATTTTATAAACATCTCAAATATCGTCAAATACCGACTTTTACGATAATTAGGCGCATAGTATGGGTTAAAACCATATTTAACGCCTAAGACTTGTTACCTACTGATTTTAGAAATAAAATTTAATATTTTAACAGTTATTATAAGTCTTGAAATCAGACTTCCAATTTTGACCCTAAAAGCATATGTGAAATGACCAAAATGCCCTTACGGTGTATAGTTTGGCCATGAAAGATAAACCTCACATATGTATGATATCTTACTGATGTAACTTGATAAAATAATTATTTTTGCTGATTATTTTAGACCAGAATCTCAGTTTGCTATTAAAACTCTTTTATAAACTTTAAAAAGACAAAAATACCCTTTCGGGGCTTAAATTGGTTTTAAATTCGTTGTGGGCATAATTATTGATATCCTACCGATATCATGTCATATTTAAAGCATATTAACTTATGGAACTTGTACATGACTCATTTGGTTACCCGTTATGCATATACGCGTTCGGTACGGTTTATGTAACTAGTTTGCATAAATTAGCCAAAACGGGTCAAACCTTATCATTTTATTTCAAAATCCAGAATGTATTTAGTTTACCCATTTTATACAAGTCTCCATACTTGTTGGGTCTAAATTACATTCCAATCCGGTCACTGCTTAATCTTGTATTTTGTACCGTAAACTTTCCTTTAAAACTAACCGGTCTAAGTTACAACTTAAATAAGACCCGTTGGTAATCTAATAGGTTATTAAAACCTTTGTTCCAGATTAGGAGCCCAGTAAAAGTTATATGCACTTGCTGATTAGAATATACGGCTAGGTAGAATTTATATTTTAGCTCAGGTAAATACTTTTAACTTATTTTCCCTTATACGGGCTTGGGATACGGTAAATTATTACCGCTTGGTCGGGTATTGAATATTTAATCGATTAGTGGTTAAATCATTGAGATAACCCGTTTAATCTGTTTTGTTTGATACAAAGCCTTTGGGGGTTAATATGACCATGTCCTGGATATCCTCGACTCATTTATTGAAATGGCCACGACTTAAGCACGGGGTGTAGGCATACACCTGACAGTTGCGTATGTAAAATGGTATCTCACTCGTGAGGAAACTTCTTGTGGGCTTATACTAGTGGTGTGTCTATTAATCTTGCCCCGACTCTTCTATTCCAGGCCTCGAATGTACGACAAACATGTAAAACTGTATACAAGATTATTTTAAATAATTGTCCCAAGTTATAAAGGATTTTATGCCTGGTGCATCCAAACCAATTTTTTAAACACTTTTCAAAAGAGTCAGTTAATTGTATTTACCAGTGTAAACTGACGTATTTTTCAAAAAGATTAAGTGCAGGTACTACGCGTAATGGGCTGGAAGCTCCTTAGTATTAGTTAAAGAGTCTTGCAAGCTCTTAATACCTAAAGTCTGTTGAACAACATTTTCTTTATGTTTTAGATCCGCCTGTGGATCCATATACAACCGCTTGTATAATATTTAATTATACTTTGTGTTTCGGTTTGTATTAATATTTTACTTTCATGTCTTCCGCTGTGCGTTAAACTGTGATTAATTTACTATGATGATATCAACTACGTCACGATACTCCCCACTGGGCCCACCAGTAATACGTGGAAATATCGGGGTGTGACATAGCATGCAAGAAATTTAAACCATGAAGAAGTTCTATCCTAGATGTTTTCATGACAAGAACAACAAAAACCCAGAAAATGATTTTTCGGTTGATAAAGGCTCTTAGAACTTCAACCCAGAGGGTGCTCCTCAAACATCATTGAGCCACTCCTCAATCTCTCGAGGGAGAAGGAAGATGGGCTCATTGTCCACAACTTCTTGTGGGGGAGGTGCGACATCCACCGGAACCTCGTGTAATGCGTCTAGAGGAGGCTCCGGAGGAATGTCATCCCATCCGGTTGGGTTGACAACTTCTTTCGCCAAGTTCCAATCTTCTTGTGGGAAGATTGGTTCCATGGGTGGCATAGCAAGAATGTTCAACCTTTGGTGCAAAAAGGTTGATTTCTTGAAAGCTACTCTCCAGCCCCATCGTCAAATAGTTGATACGGTCAATGAGGACCTCTTCCACCGATGTCATTTCATCAAGTGCTTCCCTTAGTGCACACACGTATCGGACAAGGGTAGCTTCTATTGTCACGGCCCCCGTCCCGGTTTTACCCGGTTCAGGAGCCGCGGGACAGAAACCCGTGGTATTTATTTGTAATTTGGCAGCGGAAATTTTAACAGGATCGTGAAAACTGAAAATGCCCAATTATTTTATTTCACAAATTGGGATAAACTCTGTAATTTACAATAAAGAAATTTCACAAGGAAATTCCCTGTTTTTCAAAACATGTTTATTTATTTTACTGAGCCACTTCTGCAAGTTTTTCGTGCTACGCGGCACTTTCCTTGGGTCATAATAAATCACCTGAAACATGTTTAAAAAGATTTTATCAGCGGGGAAATACTGGCGAGTCATTCATTTGGTACAAAACGACACTGTGTTATAGATTACAGTATTAAGAGCGATTACAATTGCCCCTATCTTATAATTAGCTGACCCAGTTGTCACTCGACCGGATCTGTGACTGTGGACATATCACTTATTGGGTCCTTTCACCCACAAGTGATAAATAATAAGTAGTAATGTGCACATACCCCCACTTACTGCCAGTAATTTAAGATAACAAAGACTTAATCCCTGTAAAATATAACTGGAAAGTATTTTGAGATTTAGTAAAACAATTTGATAAAAAGAGAATGACTCACATTGCAAGTTTAGTTTGGACAGAGTTTCGCCTACTGATAAGCCTGATAACCTAGTTTAAATAACAATGCATACGAAACTAAGCCAGTAACTTAATACAACTCTTTACGATAAACTCACGAAATCAAAACCCTCACGACGAATGACGAAGTATAGCCCAAATACGGGCAGCACTTAAACATCCATCGGGTCGGTTTCAATCGATCGGACATTGTATCGTAGCAGTGATCGAGTTAATACCCTGTACTCGTAGCAACGCCTTGACACCTTAATACGTGTTTTAAGCAGAATATGGACGTTTTGAAACTGAATTTTCGAACACAGAAGCAAGTCCCATGCACAGGCAATTTATAGCTGATTTTTAGGTTTTACGCGGCCTATGTAAACCTTCACTTAAACCTTACTGTAACACCTCGAAAATTCACGTCCTATAATGTGTTGACACGTGTCATAAAGTTTGAACGTGTGAATGAATGTTATAAAAGGACTACAGTTGACAAACATGGAAAGTATGAGATTATACGGATTCTAAGTGTCAACAGTGAATAAATATACTTCATAATAACCCTACATAATGTTCATAACATCAAACGAATAAATCATGGATCATACGAAGCTAAAAGTGAGAGATTACAAACTACAGGGGTTAAATGTGTCAACATGTTAAAGATATACCTCTGAGTGACCTTTTGACAAACCCGAAGCTTTGTAAATGTTAATTATGCTCACTAGAATGCACGATTCAAATTTCATAAAGTTTCATTATCGTATGAGAAAGTTATGATCAAATTCGTGTGCGAGGGGTTAAAGCGTCAACGTTGAAAACTGTGACTTTTCGGGGATTAACCGAGTGGCCAGGGACTTATCAAGAGGGGTACAAGTCTTGAGGCCCTTATGTGTCAATATGGAGGGTTCAAAGTGCAAGATATAAGTTAGTTGCCCTTTCGAAAAGCCAAGAGCCAACTATGCAATAACAAGAAGGATTTTTGCCCCTGGTCCAAGGCTTACGAACCGTAAGCCGACGACCCCTTACGGTCCGTAAGGGGTCTGCCCAGCGTCTGATTGTTGCTGTTTGCTGTTATACGCGAATCTGGCCCTTCAAATCGATTTTCCTCATATCTCTTGGCCCCTAGGCACCCCCTAAACACTTAGAGACATGTGTTAATCAATTGTGGTAAGTCCTAGACCTATGTGTCAAAGATTTATGGTGTTCTTGATCACTATAAAAGGCCATGAAATGCAACAACTTTGGACACACTTCATTCTGCATAATTTGATCATTCCTGGAGCTCTTAAGCAGGTCCAACTGATCATATCTCGTGCATAGGACTCTTGTAAGTCTGCTAGTCCTTCTTTATTTGAGTTTAGCTTGTTTAATTAGCTAAAAGTCAAACCGTCGCAATTACGGTTTGACTTCGAGATTAGTCAATAATGGCTCAGTCATATCTCGAATTAAAAGTAGTTATGAGTTGGTATTTATGTGGGTAATAAAACCTCAAAAGGGTTTCCCCTGATCACCACTCTAACTAGTTCAAATGTCGGGTCAAACACGTACTTAAAAAGTCAACAGGATTCTTAAAATGTCATTTATGCATAATTAGCTATCTAGAACATATACAACCTATTTGATCATTGTTATAACTTAGTAATAAGTGTAAGAACATGTCCAAACATGTTCAACCCGACTATTTCCTGTTTAGACCCGGTTCGGAACCGAAAGTCACATAGTTTGACTTTCACTTTGACTTTCAGTTCTGACCCGTTTAGGTATGTTTTAGAAATACCTCAGAGCTTTAATTGGATTAGGATACATGTTAGAACAACCCTCTGTGATTACACACCTTGGTTCACTAGTTATCCAATTAATATGCATATTTCCGTTAATTGCTCATATGTTGACCGTTATGCCCTTATTACCTTAAAACATGATTTATAAAAATGTAAAAGTGTAGAAACCTTAGTTACTGATATATAAACTTGTATGCAAAGTTTGACATCAGTTTGACTTATAGATTAAGAGTTATGCTCAATATCGCAAAATTAAAGCTTTATGTTAATAAAACGGCGTAATTAGCGTATAGCCTAGTTAAGCCTACTTTTTGGTATCAAAATTAATACCCACTGATGTAATATATTATTTTGGGATTTTTAAAGATTTTTAATTAATTTTTAGATGAGCATAACTAGTAGTCGTAGGCTTAATCCGGTAATTGTCGGTTTTGCCCTTACGGGCCATAAAATGAGTTTTACTTATCTAAACAACTCCAAACCTTTTGCTACTGATCACATATGATAAATAAATTATTTTAAGCCTTCTGGAAATATAAAAATATCAGCTTTAAGTATCAAACCCGGAAATGGTCTTTAATCGCATTATTTAGCGTTTTTAACGCATAGTATGTCTTAAAATCATATTGGACATACCCGGGTTGATACCTACTGAGATATGAGGCAAATTATGATATTTCAACAGTAAGCAAAGGTTGATAAACTCAGACTTCAGTTTTGAGCTTTTCGGCTTATGTGAAATTACCAAAATGCCCTTCGGTGCATAGTTTGGTTATAAATGATATATTTCACATATATGCTTTAGCCTACTGATATAACTTATCAAATTGAGTATGTTTGCTGTTTACATCAGATCTGTAACTCAGTTAAACATTTAAACTCTTTTACAACCTTTAAAATGACCAAACTACCCCTACGGGGCATAGTTTGTGTCTAAATTCATTTCGGGCATAATGAAAGACATCCTACTGATGTCACAACATATTTGAAGCATATTAACTTAGGAAACCTGTATATAGCTCTTACGGATACTCGTTACGCTTAATTCGCGTTCGGTTCGGTTTATGTAACAAGTTTACATAAATTAGCCGAAACGGGTCAAACCTTATCGGTTTTATCTCAAAATCCAGAATGTGAATAATAAACCCATATTAAACAAGTCTTCAAACTTGTCGGGTCTAAATCACATTCTATCCGGTCTTCGCTTAATCGTGCGTACGAACCGTATCTTTGAAACTAGCCGGTCTAAGCTTAAGCTAAATTAAAGACCCGTTAGGATTCTAATAGGTTATTAAAAACCTTCGTTCCAGATTAGGAGCCCAGTAAAAGCTATCTGTACTTGCTGATTTGATATACGGCTGGGATTGAATTTATATTTAGCTCAGGTAAATACTTTTAACTTATTTTCCCTATACGGGCTTGGGTTACGGTATATAGCATACCGCTTGATCGAGCATGAAATCTCCACGCTTAGTGGGTAGTTGAATAATTTGATCGGCTCGTTTAAACAGTCTTGTTTACTTTACAGCCTTTGGGGGGTTAATGACCATGTCCCGGATATCCCTGGCAGCATCTTACGAGATAGCCACGACCTGAGCACGGGGTGTAGGCGTACTCCCGTGTATAACTCACTTAAAGTGGTGTGTCTATTGATCTTTAACCCGGACTAGATCCGGGCTACTGAACGCATAAGTAACATGTAATTCGTTCACAAGATTATAATATTAAATAATTCTCCCAAGTTAAAAAGATTAATTTTGCCTCTGTGCATTTTAATCAATGTGTCAAGATATTTTGTGCCGTTTGCACTCAAATCACTTTTCAAACTCTTTTTCCAAAATGAGTCAGTTGAATGTATTTACCAGTGTAAACTGACGTATTTTCCAAAAAGGCTAAATGCAGGTACTATACGAAATTGGCTGGATATTTCTCCTTAGCATCAATAGAAGTCTCGCAAGCTTAAGATGCCTAATAGTCTGTTGAACTATTGTTTCCATTTTATGTTCGATCCTTCTGTGGATAAACTTCCGAATATTGTGACAATTGATATTACAATAATAAATTCGGTTGTATTATATTTTCAAATTGCTTCCGCTGTGCTTAATAATATTGTGTTGTTTGACTATTATATTGCCAACCATGACGTCACGATACTCCCCACCGGGCCCACCGGTGACACGTGGAAATCGGGGTGTGACAGGTTGGTATCAGAGCCAACACTGAGTGAATTAAACACTAGCCTTAGTGTTTAATCTCAGTTACACAATTGCACATATCTAAACCTTCTGAGTCTAGACTTAACTTAGGAATATTCTCAATCCTAATCTTGAAGTTTTACTTCCAAATTTGTATTGGATACGTCGCCAAGCAAAGAAGCCGTAATAGGAGTTCTCCACACCCGGAGCCCTGAGATGCTGAGCTTCGTATCGCGACAAGAATGAAACGAGCATCCAAGGAGAAAGCATTCAGAAATGAGATGAAGAAGAAACTTCTTTTACTGAAGATCGTTTCCTTAATAGTCCTTATAAGGACATAATTATCTTTCAGTCCCTCCGAGGACACATTACTCCTTTTAAGTCCCGCTTAGGGCAACTTTATACTTTTATTTTTATAAAATGGAATGATTAAGTTTAAACTTTCATTCTAAATAAGAAATATTAAATAAATGGAAAAATAATATTTCCTTTTTGCAAGATCTACCATTATAATAAAATGACAAAATCTAAAAGGGGCAAGACCTAGCTTCGGGTCATATTAAGACCGGCCAAGATGGCAGTTCCGCAATTTAGATTCAGATCCATATTTACACCTCAATTAAAAATTGTTCTGCGTTAATTATAAATTAAGAATCTTAAGTGTGAAACCTAGCCTTGGGTCAATTATAAGACCGGGCCAAGATGGTAAGACCTGTTTAAAAGATTCAATTCCCTGTTAACATCTTAAAACATGTTAACACTCCTGGCAGATGTGATTCATTTAAAATCACACACGTCATTTTTATATAGGATTCTTCAAAAGATTCCTAACCCAGTTTAATGATCCCTGAATCCTGGGTTTACGTCATCAATTAAGATGATCATATTTTAACCATACGTGGTAATATAGTGCCTACGGGCCTTGCTCATTTCTACATGAGCCAAAATACAGTGGTAGCTATAACTCCCTGTCAAATAAAGGTAATGAACTAGGTTCAAACCTCAAATGCTTTGATTCTCTGAAATCCTAGCATATAATTTAAAAAATTGTCCTTGTGACTAGGCCTATTGTGCCAATATACCTTCATGCTTTGATTCTCTGAAATCATAGCTTATAAATTATATATGTCCTTGTGACTAAGCCAGTTGTGCTAATATACTTAAAGACCTTGATTCTCTGAAATCATGGCTTATAGTTTAAAAAAAAAATTGTCCTTGTGACTAGGCCTTTTGTGCTATTAAATAAAACTGTTATTGTTGCTTTGATTCTCTGAAATCATAAGCTTATAATTTATAAATGTCCATGTGACCAGGCCATTGGGTGCCACTAATAAAATTGTTAATGTTTTATAATTAGGATAAATTATAATAGAAATCCTAAATAAATACGATTAATAAATTAACCAAATATGGTCTCTGTTTACCATGGTTAATGAATTTCCCTAAGGGGCAATTCCGTAATAAACATCTCTTAGAAGGGAAGTGCCTACGGGCTATAGTTAATGTCCTCTGAGACTAAAGACAGTGGTAGCCTACAGCTCCCTATCAAGAAAAGGTAATGAACTTTGATTCAAACCTTAAGGCCACGATTCTCTGAAATCATGGCTTATAAATTTAACTTGTCTACACGACTAGGCCATTGGTGCTATTATTAACTTATGAATTAGGATTTATGATAAAAATCCTGAATAAAATAAATATCCTTCCTTCTCTGTCAATATGCAATTGAAGGGAATCTTAAAGGTGAAACCTAGCCTACACGGCCAAGATGGTGAAACCTACTCAAGGGATTCACATCCTTGTTAACACCTAGGAATGTGTTAGCACTCTTGACAAATGTGATTTGAGAAAATCACAACAGTCATCCTTATATTGGATTCTTCCAATTCTCAAATCTAGCCTAGTGATCTAGAAATCATGGCTTATATCATCCTATAAGATGATCATATTATAAACATCCGTTAGTGATGAAGTGCCTACGGACTAAACTCGTTGTCCGATAAGACAACGACAGTGGTGGTCTTTGACCTCCTGTCTAAAATGTTGGACTATGTCCAAGCATAATAGTCTATATGATCAATGCGATCATGACTAATATCATCTAATACGATGATCATATTGTTTAACATCCTTAAGTGATGTCTTGCCTACGGGCTATAATATATTGTCCATTTGAGACATTGACATTGTTATCGTTATCATTCCTTGTCTAAGGTGGTGAGCTATGCTCAAGCCAAATAGTCAATATGAATAATGCAATCATGACTTATAGCATCTAATAGGATGAACCAATTATAAACATCCATAAGTGATGTTTTCGCCTATGGGCCGAATTATACTGTCCATGTGTGACAAAGACATTGTGATCTTTACGATTCCCTATCCAAGGTGGTGAGCTATGCTCAAGCCTAATAATTCATATGATCAATACGATCATGACAAAAATCATCAATACGACGATTAAAAATTTTAACATCCGTAATGATGTTTTGCCTAAGGGCTATATTATATCGTCCAACTAAGACAAGGCAATTGTAATCTTTTGTGATTCTTTGCCAAGGGGGTGAACTATACTCAATTCCCATAGTCTATACTATCAGTGTGATCCTGACTAGTACCCTCAGTATGATGATCATAATATTAACATCCCTCGTGATGAAATGCCTACGGGCTATACTTTATTCTAGTGTCGGTAAGACAAAGATAGTAGTGATCTTTATGATCCCCTGTTCAAAACGGTGTGATTATACCCAAACCTAATAGTCAATATGATCGATGTGATCATGACTAATATCATTAGATACGATGGTTATATATAAACATCCATTAGTGATGTTGATTGGCTTATTTTCTGCCAAAAGAATCGTCTTTCAAGACGATGACAGTTGTAGTCTATGACTCCCTGTCCAAAGGTGAAGAACCACGTTCAAACCTTGAAGCCCTAATCTAATAAGATTGCGGCTTATAAATTAAGGTCCTTGGTGATAGACCATCAAGTTATGTTTTAAAGTCATTCATGACAAGCCTATGTGCTATAATTGGTCATTCGTGACAAGTTAACATATTAAATGTTAACATTCCTGGTGACATGCCTTTGTACCAGATTTGATGAATGTCCTTATAACAAGGCCGTTTGTGCCATATCTAAATGTCCTTTGTGACAAGGCCTTCGTGCCGTATAATCATTTATGTCCTTCATGACTGGGCTTTATGCCATATTTTCTACGTCCATCGCGGCAGGCTTCTATGCCATATATGTATATATATAATAAAAGTCTTGTAAGGCTAGCCTTTGAGCTATTCATGATCGTCCTTGTGACAAAGACAGTTGTGACATTATGGTCCCCTGTCAAGCAAGTATTGGACTTGCTCCAAACTTTGAATGCCATTGATGGTCCTGTTGTGACCTAGGCTAAATATAATGGAATACGTTCAAAATAACATTAACTATGAATGTTCGGAACAGAATAGCCCATACGGTTTATGAATGCCGTGGCTAATCTAAGTCAGGTCATCAGGATGATGACTAATAATGGTTAAATCTTGGCGATTTGTACCAAGTTTCGAGTATGGAAAACTCGGATGAGGTAGACGACGGTCGCAACACTATTAAGGCGACGAAAGTTAATAAAACTACAAACGTAAACCTCAATATTAATGGAGTTAATCTTCAGGCTGTGGTTGACGCAGCAGTTGGAAGGACCATGGAAAAGGTCATGAGACAATACAAAGAGCTGAATACTTCTCGCTCTAAATCTCATTCAAAACCATATTGAAATTGCTCATGAGAAGATTTTGTTCACACTTCGTATATGAAGGATGAACCAAAGAAGGAGGATAACTCCCAGAAATCTGAGAAAGAGAGCGAGTACAGGCTTAATAAAAAAAAGCAACGAAAGTTCGGTAAGAAGCCTGTATACCTCTGAGACTGCTTCAGCATTATTAGATGGATGTTTTATATCCATAAGGAATCATTTTTCCGATGTCCTAGTTTCGTTAAATATAAGGACTCCAAATATTGATAAAAAAATCGATGGATGCCTTAAAAATCAAACCCATATTGTGGGTGATAAGGAGCAATTAATTATCAAGACTCCTTATGAGACAACCCTCGTAATTACACGTATCCGTACGATTAATAAATATTAAACGAAAAAAAAATGGTGGAATTGGCCGTCCCCGGAATCGAACCTGGGTCTAGGCCGCACCCTTTCGCGCGCCTAGCCAACTGAGCTAGGTGCCTAGTTTGTGAAACTTCCATTATTGATTAAATATAAGCACTTGTACAATAAACTTCCTTATCATTTATCAATGATAATTTCTGCTAAGTGTCCTGTTTTTAATACAGGCAATAATAAATCTTCATGAACCATAAACTTAGCAAATTTTTTTATCATCCACAAGGTATAACTACCAAGGAAACCATAGTAACCGATTCTTCTAGTATCGGCAAGGAATTCTTCCGAAAAATCTAAGAGTACTCTTTCTTCGCATAGAGTACGACAACATATGTTATTTTAATTATTTTTCTCATTGTTTTTTTTCTATCGCCTGCGAATGCCAAACTATGTTTGATAAAAGTGTCATATGAGGATTGGCGTATCCTAGTGTGTCCCATAGATTATTTCCATGTCTGATCAGCATGGAGGTTTAATACATGGAACCCCTGAGATATCCCAATGATCATATTGTACTAAAGTCGACTAGTAGTATTCAAAGAAGATATCCAAAAATGGAATTTTTTTTTCAAGTAAATGTTCCCGATTAAGAAATTCGTGGACTTATAACATAAAGATGTCACTCATTTAACACGAGCAATGATGGATGAACTGGAGCCTGAGATATGGAAAATCTCTATAGCCTCCTTGTATCTTAATTATCTTCTCATAAGTTTTCCCTGCTTACCTCCTGGAAGACAGGTAGAACTAAGATTAACACCCCGCTGTGGGCTGGAGTATTATGAAAACTCCATATTGATATTGGAATAAACGAAACCTTGATTAAGTAGGTTTTAAGACATAGGCTCATATAGCCTGACTCAATATTCTGAGGGTTTTATGATATTAAATAAGAAAGACGGTTCATAATGCTTATGCATACATGCTGCAACCCTAATTAAGCAACGATTAAGAATTTGCCATCAGCTACTCAGGATCTAAGGGCAAATTATTGGTGGATAGGCTTGAACAAGTCTGTAGCCACCCATGTAGCTAAATGCTTGACATGTGCGCAAGTCAAAGCCGAGCATCAAAAGCCGTCAGGCTTGCTACAACAGCCTGAACTTCCTACGTGGAAGTGGGAAATGGTAACTATGGACTTTATTACCAAGTTACCCAAGACAAGGAAAGGAAATGATAAAATATGGGTTATAGTTGACAGACTGACTAAGTCAGCTCATTTCTTACCCATCAAGGAGACTTATAGCTCCGATATGTTAGCCCAATTATAAGTGGATAAGATTGTAGCCTTGCATGGCATACCTGTGACTATTATCTATGATAAAGATACTAGGTACACGTCACATTTTTGGAAGAGTTTCCAACAATCTTTGGGCACACGTTTGAATTTTAGTACGGCTTATCATCCTCAGACTGACGGTCAGAGTGAGCGTATTATTCAAACGTTAGAAGAAATGCTACGTGCATGTGCGATCGATTTGGATGGTAGTTGGGATAAGAACCTACCGTTAATCGAATTCTCCTACAACAATAGCTACCACACCAGCATCAAGGCTGCGCCTTTTGAGGCATTATACGGTAGAAAGTGTAGATCGCCCATTTGTTGGGCAGAAGTGGGAGATGTCCAGTTGTCAGGACCAGAGATAGTGTTCGAAACAACGGACAAGATTGTCCAGATTCGAGACCGTCTCAAAGCTGCCCGGGATAGGCAGAAAAGTTACGCTGACCCTAAGCGTAAAGATTTTCACTTTGAAGTAGGTGACAAAGTCCTACTTAAAGTGTCACCCTGGAAAGGGGTGATGCGGTTTGGTAAGAAAGGCAAGCTAAGCCCGAGATACATAGGACCTTTCGAGGTTATCGAACGTGTCGGGTCAGTTGCCTATAAGTTGAACTTACCAGAAGAGCTCAGTGGAATTCACAATGTGTTCCACATCTGCAATCTAAAGAAGTGTTTCGCTGACGAATCACTGGTTATACCACATACAGATGTGCATATAGACGCGAGCTTAAAATTTGTTGAAAAACCTTTGTCGATTGAAGATCGACAGGTAAGGAAGCTTCGAAGGAAGCATATACCTTTTGTAAAGGTCAAATGGGATGCCCGTAGAGGTCCCGAATACACGTGGGAGGTTGAATCCACGATGAAAGAAAAGTACCCTTATTTATTTCAGTAAATCTCGGGCCGAGATTTATTTTAAGGGGGTGAGGATGTAACACCTCGAAAATTCACGTCCTATAATGTGTTGACACGTGTCATAAAGTTTGAACGTGTGAAAGAATGTTATAAAAGGACTAAAGTTGACAAACATGGAAAGTATGAGATTATACGGATTCTAAGTGTCAACAGTGAATAAATATACTACATAATAACCCTACATAATGTTCATAACATCAAACGAATAAATCATGGATCATACGAAGCTAAAAGTGAGAGATTACAAACTACAGGGGTTAAATGTGTCAACATGTTAAAGATATACCTCTGAGTGACCTTTTAACAAACCCGAAGCTTTGTAAATGTTAATTATGCTCACTAGAATGCACGATTCAAATTTCATAAAGTTTCGTTATCGTATGAGAAAGTTATGATCAAATTCGTGTGCGAGGGGTTAAAGCGTCAACGTTGAAAACTGTGACTTTTCGGGCATTAACCGAGTGGCCAGGGACTTATCAAGAGGGGTACAAGTCTTGAGGCCCTTATGTGTCAATATGGAGGGTTCAAAGTGCAAGATATAAGTTAGTTGCCCTTTCGAAAAGCCAAGAGCCAACTGTGCAATAACAAGAAGGATTTTTGCCCCTGGTCCAAGGCTTACGGACCGTAAGCCGACGACCCCTTACGGTCCGTAAGGGGTCTGCCCAGCGTCTGATTGTTGCTGTTTGCTGTTATACGCGAATCTGGCCCTTCAAATCGATTTTCCTCATATCTCTTGGCCCCTAGGCACCCCCTAAACACTTAGAGACATGTGTTAATCAATTGTGGTAAGTCCTAGACCTATGTGTCAAAGATTTATGGTGTTCTTGATCACTATAAAAGGCCATGAAATGCAACAACTTTGGACACACTTCATTCTGCATAATTTGATCATTCCTGGAGCTCTTAAGCAGGTCCAACTGATCATATCTCGTGCATAGGACTCTTGTAAGTCTGCTAGTCCTTCTTTATTTGAGTTTAGCTTGTTTAATTAGCTAAAAGTCAAACCGTCGCAATTACGGTTTGACTTCGAGATTAGTCAATAATGGCTCAGTCATATCTCGAATTAAAAGTAGTTATGAGTTGGTATTTATGTGGGTAATAAAACCTCAAAAGGGTTTCCCCTGATCACCACTCTAACTAGTTCAAATGTCGGGTCAAACACGTACTTAAAAAGTCAACAGGATTCTTAAAATGTCATTTATGCATAATTAGCTATCTAGAACATATACAACCTATTTGATCATTGTTATAACTTAGTAATAAGTGTAAGAACATGTCCAAACATGTTCAACCCGACTATTTCCTGTTTAGACCCGGTTCGGAACCGAAAGTCACATAGTTTGACTTTCACTTTGACTTTCAGTTCTGACCCGTTTAGGTATGTTTTAGAAATACCTCAGAGCTTTAATTGGATTAGGATACATGTTAGAACAACCCTCTGTGATTACACACCTTGGTTCACTAGTTATCCAATTAATATGCATATTTCCGTTAATTGCTCATATGTTGACCGTTATGCCCTTATTACCTTAAAACATGATTTATAAAAATGTAAAAGTGTAGAAACCTTAGTTACTGATATATAAACTTGTATGCAAAGTTTGACATCAGTTTGACTTATAGATTAAGAGTTATGCTCAATATCGCAAAATTAAAGCTTTATGTTAATAAAACGGCGTAATTAGCGTATAGCCTAGTTAAGCCTACTTTTTGGTATCAAACTTAATACCCACTGATGTAATATATTATTTTGGGATTTTTAAATATTTTTAATTAATTTTTAGATGAGCATAACTAGTAGTCGTAGGCTTAATCCGGTAATTGTCGGTTTTGCCCTTACGGGCCATAAAATGAGTTTTACTTATCTAAACAACTCCAAACCTTTTGCTACTGATCACATATGATAAATAAATTATTTTAAGCCTTCTGGAAATATAAAAATATCAGCTTTAAATATCAAACCCGGAAATGGTCTTTAATCGCATTATTTAGCGTTTTTAACGCATAGTATGTCTTAAAATCATATTGGACATACCCGGGTTGATACCTACTGATATATGAGGCAAATTATGATATTTCAACAGTAAGCAAAGGTTGATAAACTCAGACTTCAGTTTTGAGCTTTTCGGCTTATGTGAAATTACCAAAATGCCCTTCGGTGCATAGTTTGGTTATAAATGATATATTTCACATATTTTTTTTAGCCTACTGATATAACTTATAAAATTGAGAATGTTTGCTGTTTACATCAGATCTGTAACTCAGTTAAACATTTAAACTCTTTTACAACCTTTAAAATGACCAAACTACCCCTACGGGGCATAGTTTGTGTCTAAATTCATTTCGGGCATAATGAAAGACATCCTACTGATGTCACAACATATTTGAAGCATATTAACTTAGGAAACCTGTATATAGCTCTTACGGATACCCGTTACGCTTAATTCGCGTTCGGTTCGGTTTATGTAACAAGTTTACATAAATTAGCCGAAACGGGTCAAACCTTATCGGTTTTATCTCAAAATCCAGAATGTGAATAATAAACCCATATTAAACAAGTCTTCAAACTTGTCGGGTCTAAATCACATTCTATCCGGTCTTCGCTTAATCGTGCGTACGAACCGTATCTTTGAAACTAGCCGGTCTAAGCTTAAGCTAAATTAAAGACCCGTTAGGATTCTAATAGGTTATTAAAAACCTTCGTTCCAGATTAGGAGCCCAGTAAAAGCTATCTGTACTTGCTGATTTGATATACGACTGGGATTGAATTTATATTTAGCTCAGGTAAATACTTTTAACTTATTTTCCCTATACGGGCTTGGGTTACGGTATATAGCATACCGCTTGATCGAGCATCAAATCTCCACGCTTAGTGGGTAGTTGAATAATTTGATCGGCTCGTTTAAACAGTCTTGTTTACTTTACAGCCTTTGGGGGTTAATGACCATGTCCCGGATATCCCTGGCAGCATCTTACGAGATGGCCACGACCTGAGCACGGGGTGTAGGCGTACTCCCGTGTATAACTCACTTAAAGTGGTGTGTCTATTGATCTTTAACCCGGACTAGATCCGGGCTACTGAACGCATAAGTAACATGTAATTCATTCACAAGATTATAATATTAAATAATTCTCCCAAGTTAAAAAGATTAATTTTGCCTCTGTGCATTTTAATCAATGTGTCAAGATATTTTGTGCCGTTTGCACTCAAATCACTTTTCAAACTCTTTTTCCAAAATGAGTCAGTTGAATGTATTTACCAGTGTAAACTGACGTATTTTCCAAAAAGGCTAAATGCAGGTACTATACGAAATTGGCTGGATATTTCTCCTTAGCATCAATAGAAGTCTCGCAAGCTTAAGATGCCTAATAGTCTGTTGAACTATTGTTTCCATTTTATGTTCGATCCTTCTGTGGATAAACTTCCAAATATTGTGACAATTGATATTACAATAATAAATTCGGTTGTATTATATTTTCAAATTGCTTCCGCTGTGCTTAATAATATTGTGTTGTTTGACTATTATATTGCCAACCATGACGTCACGATACTCCCCACCGGGCCCACCGGTGACACGTGGAAATCGGGGTGTGACACTTACGCGGCCCGCGAAGGCCCCTAGTCTACGTGTAGGGCTAGCGTGTCATGTGTAGGCCCGCCACGTGGCTGACACGTGGCCTGTAACGCATCCCCGGTCACCAGATGTCCTGTCGCGGCCCGCGTAAGCCTAGGCTTAAGTCTTACGCGACCCGCCATAAATCCAAATTTCTTGTTTTCTTGGTTTTTCATGAGCACTAGGGTTTCAAGGGTCCGGGTTTTCACTTACGGGTCGTTTTTGGACATTTTTGCAGGTCCTTACATCCTCCCCACCTTATTTAAAATCTCGTCCTCGAGATTTACTGAAATAAGTGAGGATACTTCCGCTTCATTTCCGATTCCAGCTCCCAGGTGTATTCAGGTCCTCTTTTTGAATTCCACTTGACCTTTACTAGTACCAGTCTTTTGTGCTTGAGGAATTTAATCTTTCTGTCTTCTATTTGGAGCGGTTCCTCCACGAGCTTCAACTTTTCATTCACCTCTATGTCTTGAAGAGGGACTACCAGTGATTCGTCAGATAGACATTTCTTGAGGTTAGATACAAGAAATACGTCGTGTACTACAGCTAGCTCTTCTGGTAATTGTAAGCGATAAGCAACTGGTCCTATTCGTTGAATTACTGGGAATGGTCCTATGTATCTTGGACTCAGTTTTCCCTTCTTACCGAACCGAACTACCCCTTTCCAAGGAGAAACTTTTAAGAGTACGATGTCTCCAACCTGGAATTCTAACTGCTTGCGTCGATTGTCTGCATAACTTTTCTAACGATCTCGGGCCGTTTTCAGTCTTTCCTTGATTTGAGTTATCTTGTCGGTGGTTTCTTGCACAATTTCGGGACCTGATAATTTACTTTCTCCTATTTCTGCCCAACACATTGGAGTTCTACACTTACGTCCGTATAGTGCTTCAAACGGGGCAGCCTCGATGCTTGCATGATAACTATTGTTATAGGAGAATTCGATTAAAGGTAAGTGGTCGTCCCAATTTCCCCCCAAAATCTATGACACATGCTCTATGCATGTCTTCCAGGGTTTGGATCGTCCTTTCACTCTGTCCATCTGTTTGGGGATGGTAAGCGGTACTTAAATTTAATCGTGTCCCCATGGCTTCTTGGAAACTTGTCCAGAAATGTGAGGTAAAGCGACTATCTCTATCTGATACAATGGAGAGTGGGACTCCATGTAATGATACTATTTCGTCTACGTACAACTTTTCTAACTTTTCCATGCTAAAGGTTTCTTTCATGGATAGAAAATGGGCTGATTTGGTTAATCAATCCACAATCACCCAGATTGGGTCGTTACCTTTTCTGGTCTTGGGTAACTTAGTAACAAAGTCCATGGTTATTAGTTCCCATTTCCATACAGGTATTTCTAATTGTTGCAGTAGACCCGAGGGTTTCTGGTGTTCTGCCTTAACTTGTGAACAAGTTAGGCACTTAGAAACATATCTAGCTATATCCTTTTTCATACCGATCCACCAGAAATTATTTCTTAAATCTTGGTACATTTTATTGTTACCAGGATGTATGGTATACCTAGATTTATGGGCTTCCTCTAAAATCTTATCTTTTAAATTTCCTTGCTTCGGAACCCAGATCCTTTTCTTATGGAATTTCCAAATCCCATCAGTACCCTGTTCTAACTCCTTAATTCGTCCTTTCATTCCTTCAGCACTATCCTCAATTGCTGTTTCCTGAACATTCTTCAGTTGTTCCATTAAATCTAATTGAAGATTCATTCTAAGAGCACGAACTCGTCTTTGTTTCTCATGATACTTACGAGTTAGGGCATCTGCTACTACGTTTGCCTTTCCTTCCTGATATTGAATATCACAGTCGTAGTTAGTTAGAATTTCCATCCATCTTCTTTGCCTCATGTTTAATTCTTTTTGCCCAAATATGTACTTTAGGCTCTTATGATCTGTATATACAGTAAACTTACTTCCATACAGATAGTGTCTCCAAATCTTAAGGGAAAAAAATATTGCTCCTAATTCTAAGTCGTGCGTAGTATAATTTTCCTCGTGCTTCTTCAATTGCCTTGAAGCATACTCAATTACCTTTTTGCGTTGCATCAGTACACATCCTAATCCTAACTTAGAAGCATCACAGTAAACTTCAAAATCTTCTGTTCCGTCAGGTAAGGCGAGAATTGGGGCATTCGTTAATCTTTGCTTTAAAATCTTAAAAGCCTCTTCTTGTTTGGGCCCCCACTCAAACTTAACTGTTTTACAGGTTAGCTTAGTTAATGGCATAGCTATCTTAGAAAAATCCTTAATGAAACGCCTATAGTAACCAGCTAATCCTAGAAAACTTCTAACTTCCGTGGCTGACTGTGGGACTTTCCATTTTATGATTGCTTCTATCTTAGAAGGATCTACGTGAATACCTTCATGATTTACCATGTGTCCTAAAAATTGCACCTCCTGTAGCCAAAATTCACACTTCGAGAATTTGGCATAAAGCTTTTCCTTTCTTAACAAAGTTAAGAGTGCATGCAGGTGCTCACAATGTTCCTTCTGGCTTTTGGAATAAATAAGTATATCGTCGATGAAAACAATTACAAATTTATCCAATTACGGTTTACAGATCCTATTCATCATGTCCATGAATGTTGCAGGAGCATTTGTTAACCCAAATGGCATGACTGTAAACTCGTAGTGACCATACCTAGTTCTGAAGGCAGTTTTAGGTATGTCTTCTTCTTGTACCTTCAACTGATGGTATCCGGAGCGTAAATCTATTTTAGAAAAATATCTAGCTCCCTGAAGTTGATCGAATAGATCATCAGTCCTAGGTAATGTGTATCGATTCTTAATTGTAACCTTATTCAATTCCCTATAATCGATACACATTCTCATCGAACCATCTTTCTTTTTCACAAACAACACTGGTGCTCCCCACGGGGATGAACTAGGTTGTATGAATCCTTTGCTTAATAATTCATCTTACTGCTTTTTCAATTCTAACATTTCGGTGGGTGCTAACCGATAAGGTGCCTTAGCTATCGGTGTAGTTCCAGGAATTAGATGAATTCTAAATTCTACTTCCCTATCGGGTGGTAATCCAGGTAGTTCTTCTGGGAATATATCCAAGTATTCTGATACTACTGGAATTTCCTTAAGTTCCTTACTTTTAGTATTACTAACTACCGAAATCATATACACTATTCCCTGTTTTCTTGAATAACTGGCCACTTTCATTACTGAAATGAATTTCATTGGCTTTCGTGGCTTATCTCCTGCAATCACAATTATTTCTCCTGTGGGTGTACGAATTTCTATGGAATTCTTATCACAGAGGATTCGAGCATGGTTGGCTACTAACCAATCCATTCCTAGCACGACATCGAATCCTGCTAAATTCATAGGTAACAGGTTTGCCGAAAATTTGTGGCTTGAAAGTTCTATCTTTCCTTCTTGAAGAACCTGATCTATGTTAACAGAATTACCATCTGCGGTTTCTACCGTATAAATCTGCCTAAGTTTTGTTAAAGGTTGCTTAAGGGCTTGGCAGAATGAAGTATTTATGAAACTTTGGTTTGCACCAGAGTCAAACAATACTTTGGCGTAAACATCGTGTACAAGGAACGTACCGGCTATCACATCTGGAATCAGATCTGCTTCCTGCGTTGTCAGCTGGAAAGCTCTTGCGTTTTTCTTGTTAGTTCCTTCAGGAGGTTTGGCCTTGTTGTCAGCAGGTTTGACCAGTTTTGGGCATTCTGGTCTGAAGTGTCCTGTTTCTCCGCAGTTGTAGCAGATTAGGGATTTCTTCCTGCAATTCTCCTCTTGATGCCCCGGAACTTTACAGAAATTACAGTACCCCTTACATTTTTGTAAGGATCGGGTTCGCGACCTAAATGAGTCGGTTCAGAGGAATTCCATCAAATACAGGTGCGAAAAACAAGTATTTGACTATAAAACAGCTGAATCTTCACTTTAACACTGATTTGTATTGATATGAAAGCAATTACAATCAGTTCTCACACCGGCAGCACTTCGGTATGGAAATCTCACAAAAACAACTTATAACAACTTATGATTTCGCTTGACCTTGATCTCCTATATATAGAGATTGAGATTTCGCTTCAGCATGACTCAAGCGAAATCTTAACATGTTGATTTCGCTTGAGTAGCTTCAAGCGAAATCTCTTCAACATCTAAATGTTCAAGCGAAATCTCACTATTTCTATAACATTTTCTCGTTTTACGTGCCCTGATCTTTTCTAACTAGTGTAAGACTCGATACAAGACGAAGTCGACAGATGTAGTGCACCAACAGACTCCCCCTCATATGTTGACGAGTCGACTATCGAGTCACAATAACACTGTGTCTTCACATCTTCAATCTTGATCAGTCTCTGGGCTTTTCTCTCTCTATCTTCTTCTCTAGAATCACCTAGCACTATCAGACTCCTCCTCACGATTTGCTGGTATTCATTTGTTCTTCAGCAACATCTGCTTTAGGATCGATGCCTAACTCAAATGTTGTTTACAAGATCATTGCCTGAATCTCATCTAATTCTCTCGATCAGATCTCTTGATTCCTTAAGTTCATCAGCATCAGCAGCTAGCAAACTTTTAGATTCATAATCAGATTCTGACTTTCATAAGCTTTGAATGAATTAATCTGGCTCACCTGTAACAATCTTAACCCAGAAATAAATTTTCTAAATTCAACAATTTATACGCACCAACAATCTGATATAATCAGATAATTCTTTCTCATATCAAAAACCAATGATGAACCAAATGTAGGTGTTAAAATAACAATTGTAAGGATTTTAACAAACCTATTGACATCCCCCTCACAACCAAGTCATCATGTTTAGCACTTGAAATTTTGACAATCAGCTTTCCAATATCAGTTGTCGAAAATCTTTTTGATTTTTTTACAAAATTTATGCTAAAACACACTAAAATCTTTTTGAAATTTTTAATGTAATGAAATAAAAAAATATTTACAAACAATATTTTTGTGAGTTTATGCAAGAGGATCATATCAGTTTCTGAGACAGATCACAAACACCGTTAAGCTTCATTTCATATTAAGTTCTAAACAATTTACCTAGATTGTCAGTATGTTTGTCCATTTAAATTTTCACACAAAGTTCAACTGATCTGAGATACGTAGTTAATGTTTTAAGCAACTTAAACTTATCTGTGTGTCCCACTACTTGAATATACTCCCGTATCCAGATCCCAATATTCAGTCTTACAGGTGAGTATACCACAGATGATATCTGTAAGGGGAATAAATTATGCAACCGTGATAGCTCAGGTCAGAACTTCCGTTCAGCAGAGAGCCTAGTTGACTTTTAGGTGTGTCCCCTTTAGAGGATCTTTTGAATTACAACAGCCATGATTAGCATCTTTCAATGTTTCATCATTTTTTAGCTGAGGGTGGTGCTATTTTTCAAGCAAGCGTAAAGTATTCTCCGGGGACTAGGCCATTGCTTCCGCAAAATCAGAAGTCCCGGGATAATACCCCAGATATCACTGAGCATAAAGACCTAGTATCTCAGAATAAGGGACCTTTCAAACAAGATTTCAGGGGTTACCTATATATCCAAGTTTGTGTTAACCCACAGAACAAGCAAATTTGAAATTTAGGTTTATATCTCATCACAATCTACTAAATGTGCAAAAACCTACTGACATATCCACAGTAAGATTGTTTATCACATTTTTCTTTACATTTCTTTAGCATGTTGTGATTGTCCACTGATGTACTATCATTTCCTCTATATGCAACAAAAACTCATTTTTGAATTTTATCATGTTTTTGGCTTTTTCAAATTTTCAAATGTTTTTGGATTTTCTAAAAAAATTTTACTCCCCCTAAAATGCAAACACATTTTAGAAAATTTGAAAACTAAACTGTACAAAAACTTGACAACTGATATCGAATCGCATCAAATCGCCATTCACTAGGCATAAACAATCAGAACTCCCCCTATCACAAAACTATTTTCTCATTTAGATTTCAAAACACTTAAGTTTGTTTTAATCAAAATGATTTTTCCGGAAAATAAGTTTTGATGATATAATCATTTGTATATTCAGGGTATGGTTCATCACATTGTCTATTCTTAACCACTTGTAGCAGATCAAGTACAAATTAATGTCCTTGATTTACCACTTGCATGTATGCACCATCTATATCAATTGTAAAAATTACCACATGTAGAACACAATACCACTTGTAGGAATGTTACGTCTACATCACCATATTACCAATCAAAATGACGATTCCTGCTTCGCACTTACCAACCTGAAAGCTCCGGCGTAGTCATACAATCTGTAAACATCCAAACACTATCAAAAACTTTCAACCAAAAATTTCAAATATCAGAAAGATGCCGATTTCTGATCCACGATATAAACTTGGGATCTCCGGCATAGTCATAGACTATCATGGGAAACAAACTTCCACCCAAGTCTTCTTAGACTTGGTGGCTTCCAATTCTTGTGCAGTAGGGTTGTAAGTTGCATTTTTAGTTGCATAAAAATCTTTAACCCCCTTTACTTTCCCATCAAGCATTTTCTTAAAAATTTTCTTAACATTTTCATTAAATGTTTTTTCAATATCAAAATCTGAGATTTCTACTTTATCAACCATTTGTTTAATCTCTTCCACACTCAGTGATTTAATGTCAACATCATTCATCAAATCTTTGATCTCATCTTGTGACTCCTCTGATTTTGTGAAATCAGATTCATCGCCAGATTGTACATCTGATTTTTTAACAATCCATTTTTGATTGTCTTTTGCACTTTTTTTTGTACAATCTTTTAGAATTTTCACCAACTTCATTCTTTGAATTTTCAAAATTTTTAAATTTTGTAGTTGGTGAATCATTCTTTTCAACCACTTTTTCTTTAAGTTTTTCAGAGACTCCCTGTTTTCTGTTGACTTTGTTTGGACAATTGTGAGCGATGTGTCCAACAACTTGACATTGAAAACAAGTTCTTGTGTCTTTTGGTTGAAAAACTCCAGTTCCTTCTCTTTTCCTTTCTGCAAGAAATTCTTGATTTGATTTTCTCCAAAATAAGCTATTTGACTCTTCTTCATAGCTTTTTCCTGCAACATATGTCATTTTTGATTTAAAATCTCTAACATATTTTTCATTTTTACAATTTTCAGATAAAGTAAAACCAAGACCTTTCTTTTTGTAACTACAATTTTGATTTGTTTTCTTTTGAAAACTAGAATCAGAATTATAATTCTTTTTCCCTTTTTTTCTTGTTTAACCTTTGTTGAACTCTAGAAGTGTATTTTTTAGGTTTTTCAGTAGATTTTAGATCCTTAATTTCAGAAAAATTAATTTCCGTCATTTTGAAAACCTTTTTGATCATGTCAAAACGAACACTTTTAATCGGAAACTCTTTGTCATAATATAATTTGTCAGAATCATTTAAAGTATATACAACTTCAAATGTTTCATCATCCAAATTTGCCTTTGATAACAAAAATTCTTTACTGTAAGACCGTTTTTTCCGACAACTTTGACTTGTTGACTGACGAACTTGAACCCCCAGACTCAAACTTTGACTCAGACACCTCCTCAGTATCCAACACCTGATCGACCACCTTTTTGATTAACTCAGACTCATGATCAGTATCAGACGAGGTAAACGTGATATCAATGTTATCTGGTAAAACGTCAGTTGTCTCGGATTTTTAACTTTATATTGACTGCTTTTTCGACTTGCTCCTCATTTGGTTTTCTAGGAGAATATCCTTCCCAGATAGGAGGCGGACACTTGTTGTATTTAACAGTCGATTTCTTACCAGTCTCATTCTTTGTCTTTTCATCCTGAAATGCTTCAAAACCTGCAACAGCAGGATAAACTCGATCAATAACGTAATCAGAACAAGAATAACTCAGTAATAACCTTCTGATCCTTTCATTCTCGATCTTTTCTTTTTCCAACTCTTGCTTTAGATTAGCATTTTCTTCGATGTAATGATTAATTGCCTTTTGCTTTGCCATCAACGTAGAATTCGTCATCGTTAAAGCCTTTTCTCTTTCGGAGTTCGTTGTTTGAAGACTTGTCACAGTTCTGTTCAACACACTATACGATTCTTTCACATAGCTGATGTCAGATAGTAACTTTTCTATCAGTCTTTCTCGATCAAACAATGTAACATCTTTTTCTTCACAATTCTTGCAAATTTCCAAACATTTCTTGCAAGGCTTTTCAACTTCAACAATCTTCTCAATCTCAATTGTTTTTACCACTTCAATTACTTTTTCTACATCAGTTACTTTCTCAGTTTCAGTCACCTTTTCTTTATCCACAATTTTAACTTCTTCAGTTTGAACAACAGTCTCAACCTTCTCATCTTGTTGTTGTTCTTTTGCAGCTTGTTTCTCCTTCAGTTTCTCCATGCGATCTGCAAAATAGAAATGAAAACTTTCAGGAGAAATATAATTTTTAGCAATATTAATATGTTTCTCTTCCTCATCATCACTGCTACTCTCCATCGGTGTTTGATCAAACTCTACAGATTTTTCAGACTTAGCATCTGAAATACCAGAATCAGATGGTGTTTGATCAAAAACAACTTCTTTTTCTGAAGTATCCTCATTTTGCACACTCTCATCTGTACTTAATGATTCAGAATCAGCGCTTTCTGAACTTTCTTCAGATGTAATCGATTGATCTTTCACTGTTTCACCAATTGATCTCATCCAAGTAGCAAACAAATCTGGTTCTCTAACAATCTTTGCAATGAAAGCTTTGAAATTCCCTTTTTCATCAACAAACATATCCCAGCTGAATCCTTCAGGTAGTTGTTCATCATTTTGGTCCACTAAACATGCTGTGCTGTTAGAAGAAATGTAGTTGCTCCAATTGAAATCTACCAAACATCCTTTCTTTGATTCTTCAATCTTTCTACCATGAGCTGTCTGTAATTCTTGTGTCTGACCAACTTGTTGATAAATGGCTTTCCGGTAGTAGTCATCTTTTCCAAATGGATTCTGAGCACCACTAACTTCTCTGTTCTTGCACTCCCGCTTAAAAATGACCTTTTTTCCCTGCACCTGAAACAAGTAACTTTAGATTTATCAAAACCTAAAGTAGAAACACAAGCATCAAGAAAGTCATTTCTCCCAGTAATTGTCTTGAACTTTTCAGCACGTCTAAGAACACTTGCAAGACACCATTTGATATCCATTAGTTCCATCTCTTCAGCATCTATTTGGTCGTAATCCTCTTTGGTAAGCATAGGATTTCCAATTCTACCAGCCACTAAACCTTCATATGATATAAGCACGGAACCAAGTAATGCCATATGATCTTTTGCAATGTCTTCAGAAAAACTTTGACCTTCTGGAAGATTTAGAGCTATATTGCATTGAATCACACAACTATTTCCCATCTTTGTGCTTTGAGACTGAAAACTTTCTGATGAAGTCTTTGGATTGACACTTGGATAAGATGAGAATCCACTGCTGTTTTTGTTTAAGCTTTGATCAATCTTTTCAGTAGTATCTCCAACACTATATGCAGTCTGAATTTTTGGACTTCTCTCAATTTCTGAAGTTGGAACACCATCCTTATAATACATCTTTACATCTTGTTGACCACTTGGATTATTCATCCTTGCAATCTTCTGTTGTTCCAAATCCTGACTTTCAATTTTTTCAATGAACTGAGAGATTGACAACCTATCATAAACTCCAGTATTCTTCAGTATCATCAAATAAGTTCCCCACTCTTTCTGAGGTAAAGCATCAGCAAGTTTATCCACCCATTCCTCATTTTCTTTTGTGATGTTCATCATCGACATTGTTCGCACTAAGTGACAATATCGTTCAATAAGTTTCTTCGTATCTTCTCCGGGCAAACTTGTGAACAAATCAAACTCCTTTTTAAGCAATGCCTTCTTGCTTTTAATCATACTCGCACTGCCTTCAACCTTGATTTTTAGAGCATCCCATATTGATTTTGATGTTTTGTCATGTTGAAGTAGTATGAAAATGTCTTCTTTGATGGCCTGTTGAAGCAAACTGATCATCATCTTTTCAGCTCGATACATTTCTCGTTCTTCTTTACCAAGATCTGAAAGCTGTTTTTCAATCTGCATTTCGGTTCGTGGTATAGTATACTTTGTCAAAATACATTCCCATGATCTTAAATGATTTGCTTGCACCCAGTTTTCGAATCTATCTTTCCACCCATAGTATTCCTCAATGCCTATAAGCTTCGGGGGTTTCTGAGTCGTCCCCGTTTCGTTTTCTGAATTCATGTTCTGAGCAATGGAAGATGAACTAGATGATGTTGCAAATGCATTGTGAAAATCGTTGTCCATGTTTCAATAACAGATTCTTTCAAGCGAAATAGTCACTTTGTGTTCTTCAAGCGAAATAATCAACTGAACAACCTTTGAAGCGAAATTGTCAATTGAATAACCCTCAAGCGAAAACCTTGAAGCGAAATCAGATAATCTCTAAAATGAAATATTTGAAGCGAAACTTTCTGAAGCGAAAACCTTGAAGCGACAATCTTGAAGCGAAAACGTTGAAGCGAAATGTTAAATGTCGCTTGAAAGTTCAAGCGAAATCGTCCAATGAAACTTTGTTCTTCAAGCGAAATCCATTCGAAGGTCGATTTTGATCACTTTTAGGTCGAATTTGGCTGTGAAACTTTCAAGGGTTTGTTATCTTGTACTTTTAAACAATCTATGAGAAATTGAATCGATTTTGACCATGAAAAATCTCTGAACTGATAAACGAAAGTGTAGAAGTAAGAGAATGAGATGAATTTCGGCTGAATTTTGCAGAACTCCTCCTCCAGGCTCTGATACCAATTGTAAGGATCGGGTTCGCGACCTAAATGAGTCGGTTCAGAGGAATTCCATCAAATACAGGTGCGGAAAACAAGTATTTGACTATAAAACAGCTGAATCTTCACTTTAACACTGATTTGTATTGATATGAAAGCAATTACAATCAGTTCTCACACCGGCAGCACTTCGGTATGGAAATCTCACAAAAACAACTTATAACAACTTATGATTTCGCTTGACCTTGATCTCCTATATATAGAGATTGAGATTTCGCTTCAGCATGACTCAAGCGAAATCTTAACATGTTGATTTCGCTTGAGTAGCTTCAAGCGAAATCTCTTCAACATCTAAATGTTCAAGCGAAATCTCACTATTTCTATAACATTTTCTCGTTTTACGTGCCCTGATCTTTTCTAACTAGTGTAAGACTCGATACAAGACGAAGTCGACAGATGTAGTGCACCAACAATTTTCCAAAATGCTTTCTTTTACAGGTACTGCAAAATGGCGGGGTGGAGGATTGCCCCGTTCCCTTTTTCTTGAAGTTGTTATTATTACCCACATGAAATCCTTGGGTAATCTTTTGGGCTAGTTCTTTTTTCCTGCTTTCTTCTCTCGTGCGTACCAGCCCGTCAGTTAAGGTTTTGGCTAATTCCACCGCATCGTCAATTGTGCGGAGTCTCCCAGTTTTGACGATATCACGAATTTCGCTAATCAACCCCCAAATATAGCGAGAAATAAGTACCGGTTCTGGCGAAGCCAGAGTTGGTACAATTCTAGCATACTCGAAGAATGTCGAAGTATACCCTCGACAGTCAACATCCACCATCCGGTGGTTCAGGAACTTATTTGTCATTTGTTCCTTTTTATATTCGGGACAGAATTTTCTTTCCACCAATCTCTTAAATTCTTCCCAACTCATGGCATAAGCCATATCACTTCCCTTGGCTTGTAGTACTGTATTCCACCATTCCAACGCTCCTTCTTTAAAAAGATGAGACGCATACATAACCTTGTCTTCTTCGGCACATTTACTTATTTTAATTACTGCTTCGGTTTTCTCCAACCATCGCAGTGCGGTAGTTGCCCCTTCATTGCCTGCAAATTCAATCGGTTTACAGGCAAGAAATTCCTTGTAAGTGCAACCAGGCGTTGCAGCTTTCATTTTCTTAAGAAATGGGGCTTGCATCACATCATTATTATTATTATTATTGCCGCCCCCATTTACACTATTACTGAAGTTGTCATCGCGAGTACGTTTGCTGGGAGTAGCTGGTGAAGGTTCAACTGGATTTCGGGCAGCAGCAAGGATTGCTGGAATAGCATTGGCTATTCCCCGAGCAACGATATTTTCTATATCTTGCCAATTAAGAAAGTGGTCCTCATGGTTTTGCTCAGATTGGTTAACTTCGTTAACTGGCTCATTGACGGCGTGTTCCATCTGATAATTATCAATATATAAATATATAAATTATTGGCATGAAATAAAATAAATAATAATCAGTCACAATAAAACAATCACACATAATCATGTCAACACGTATAGTCAAAATTGTCGACTTTGCGACTTTCATATCTTTATATATATATATATATATATATATATATATATATATATATATATATATATATATATATAGGGAGGGGCTCATGCGAGAACCACCCTTATTGTGAGAACCATGAGAACCAATGTGAACACAACCTAAAATAGCTAAAAGAACCTAAAAAAACCCTAAAAAACCTAACCCCCACCCCCCCCCCCCCCACCCAAAAACCTAAACCCCCCCCACCCCCCCCCCCCCCCCACCAAAAAAACCTAACCCCCCCCCCCCAAAAACCTAAACCCCCCCCAAGCTAAAAAAAACCTAAAAAAACCTAACCCCACCCCCCCCCCCCCAAAAAAAAGCCTAAACCCCCCTCCCCCACCCCCCCAAAAACCTAAACCCCCCCCCCCACCCCCCCCCCCCCAAGCTAAAATGCTAAAAACTAAACCCCCAAAAAACCTAAAAAAATCTAAAAAAAATCTAAAAAAAATCCAAAATTTTTTTTTGATTTTTTTAATATTTTTTAGGTTAAAATCGCTACTTTTCGAAGCAAAAAAAAATTTTTTTTTTTTTTGGGTTCGAAAAGTAGCGATTTTAACCTAAAAAATATTAAAAAAATCAAAAAAAAAATTTTTGTGTGATTTTTAGCTATTTTTAGGCATTTTTGGTGTGTTCACATTGGTTCTCGTGGTTCTCGCAATAAGAGGTGGTTCTCGCATGATCTTCTCCCTATATATATATATATATATATATATATATATATATATATATATTAGTATGCATCGATACACGCCCGTTGTCTTACAAAAGTTTTATTTTAAGTTATTTTACATAATTATATTTCTATTATTATTACTTTTATTATTATTATACAGACACCACATCACCACCACCACAGTTAACCGACCCTTTAGAAACGACGTTCCCTCTCGTCGTATTTCCATGAAATTTTCTCCCATACTTCCTGGATTCTATTTCCTGCGTCCACCAGCTCCTCGCCATAGTGGCGAAGTTCAGCCAAGTTCTCTGTGCTCATAGGTGGGTTTGGTGCAGGCTCTGGGTCAAACTGGGAGAAATAGACGTTAGGGTTATTCATGAAATGCTGAAACTGCCAGTCACTGGTCCACCATTCCTCCAATTCACCGGGTAAGAGTTGGTGATTGACAATAGGGTCTGGGATGGCAGGTTGCAGGTTAACTAGAAGTTGTGATTCAGCAGGGTAATTGAAGAGGTTTTCATTGGCAGGTCCGATGAGGTCACAATTCGCCAGTTTGCGATCAAGCTCCTCCCACGGTGGCATTTCCCGGGCTTGTTCAGAACTTTCCCCGATCTCCTTTCCTTTCCCTTTGGGATCCTCAGTCTTTTTAACCTTCTGGGCGGCTGGTTTCTTCCTACGACCGCGTTTCCAGTCCAGAATTCTCCTCCTCTTTTTCGGTTTTGGTTTCTCCTGCGGCTGGGCCTGGAATTCCATTGGTTCCTCAGTGTCGGCCAGATAACCAGAAAAGTCTCTGGAAACTTCCATACCAGCAGAATGGATATTGAGATTCTGAAGAGCTTCAGACAACTCATTCATGCTGTTAGCAGATTGGATATTGAGATTCTGAAGAGCTTCAGACAACTCATTCATGCTGTTAGCAGATATGAAGAAAACACAAAATCCTAATTAGAAAGTTATGTATTGCAAGTTAAATTTTCACAAAATCACAGAATGGCAATTTGAAAAATTAAGTATTTCTAGATACTTAATTGGCTTAAATCAGTGGCACTGATACCACCTTTTTTCTGTCACGGCCCCCGTCCCGGTTTTACCCGGTTCAGGAGCCGCGGGACAGAAACCCGTGGTATTTATTTGTAATTTGGCAGCGGAAATTTTAACAGGATCGTGAAAACTGAAAATTCCCAATTATTTTATTTCACAATTTGGGATAAACTCTGTAATTTACAATAAAGAAATTTCACGAGGAAATTCCCTGTTTTTCAAAACATGTTTATTTATTTTACTGAGCCACTTCTTCAAGCTTTTCGTGCTACGCGGCACTTTCCTTGGGTCACAGTAAATCACCTGAAACATGTTTAAAAAGATTTTATCAGCGGGGAAATACTGGCGAGTCATTCATTTGGTACAAAACGACACAGTGTTATAGATTACAGTATTAAGAGCGATTATAATTGCCCCTATCTTATAATTAGCTGACCCAGTTGTCACTCGACCGAATCTGTGACTGTGGACATATCACTTATTGGGTCCTTTCACCCACAAGTGATAAATAATTAGTAGTAATGTGCACATACCCCCACTTACTGCCGGTAATTTAAGATAACAAAGACTTAATCCCTGTAAAATATAACTGGAAAGTATTTTGAGATTTAGTAAAACAATTTGATAAAAAGAGAATGACTCACATTGCAAGTTTAGTTTGGACAGAGTTTCGCCTACTGATAAGCCTGATAACCTAGTTTAAATAACAATGCATACGAAACTAGGTCAGTAACTTAATACAACTCTTTATGATAAACTCACGAAATCAAAACCCTCACGACGAATGACAAAGTATAGCCCAAATACAGGCAGCACTTAAACATCCATCGGATTGGTTTCAATCGATCGGACATTGTATCGTAGCAGTGATCGAGTTAATACCCTGTACTCGTAGCAACGCCTTGACACCTTAATACTCGTTTTAAGTAGAATATGGACGTTTTGAAACTGAATTTTCAAACACAGAAGCAAGTCCCATGCACAGGCAATTTATAGCTGATTTTTAGGTTTTACGCGGCCCGCGTAAACCTTCACTTAAACCTTACGCGGCCCACGAGGGCCCCTAGTCTACGTGTAGGACTAGCGTGCACGTGTAGGCCCGCCACGTGGCTGACACGTGGCCTGTAACGCATACCCGATCACCAGATGTCCTGTCGCGGCCCGCGTAAGCCTCGGCTTAAGTCTTACGCGGCCTGCCAGAAATCCAAATTTCTTGCTTTCTTGGGTTTTCATGAGCACTAGGGTTTCAGGGGTCCGGGTTTTCACTTACGGGTCATTTTTGGACATTTTTGCAGGTCCTTACATCTATCGACGGCCTTCTCCCCCTTCGACTGTTTCTCGAGTAAGCTGAAGATGTTCCACTGTTTTGGCTCGACATGCTAAGAAAACAAGACAAAAATTTCAAAAAGTATGAAACTGAGTGTAACATTCCCATTTTTATCATATAATAATTTTAGGTTTGTTTAAATTTATTAACCACTAGTAACTAGTTTTATTTTTAATATAATTATTCGACCCAAATAGTTTTAAAAACTATTTTATATATATAGTTGGTTGGAATGTTATACTAATTAATTGGCTTGTAGATGGGTGACCTTTCTAATAAAATAAAAGTATATAAAAACTTATATTTTTAGACGGATAGATTACGGGTAAGTTGACTGTTAGAAATATGAAGTACCTAGACGGACCTAGTGACCGTCTAATAACTAAATTATAAAAATACATTGTAATTGGACTTACTCCGTTTTTAATGAAACTTGGTTCAAAATGTAGACACAAATATTCCCGTTCTAATGACATATTCATTGTTTTATAAAACGTTATATTTTAGAAGTTATAAGCGCCAAATAAGTGAAGCAGTTGAATTAATTATAATATATAATAATAATAATATTTTTTTAACTAAACATATCAATTCAAGATATGTTGGCTACGTGTGCATGCATGGTATGAGAATTATGATTAGTGTACATAAAATAATTAATGTGCACATCTACGTGTCCTTACAACAGTTCGTAGGCAACAAATAAGACAAACATTTCAACTATAAATAGGAAAGAAGGCAAACACTTTAAATTGTTCAAATTCTTTCCATTTCTTCATTTCTTTCGTTTCCCTCTCTCTCTAAAAATCTATAATTTTATTTTTTCCCCATAATAATAAATAAAGCCATGCCCCATAGTGTTTTAACTCCCGATCACCGCTACCCTTTTCGATTGATCTGGAGCCCCACAACACATGTCAAGGCTCTGCCCAACTATGTTCGTTTGGGTTCGGTCTCGTGACATAGGGATAAGATTGAATTAGGGGTACTATACTTAACACGAGTGCATTAGATATTTTTAAAATAGCTCGGGAGTTATACCCAAGATTTATACCAGGAGGCTTTCTAGTTGAACCCGTAAGTAAAAACCCGGACACCTGAAACCCTAATGCATATCAAAAAATCAAGAAAAATCACATTTTGGTCTTCAGGCGGGCCGCGTAAAGAATAGGCAGGAGGTCACGCGGGCCGCGTCAACTTGAAAGTTGACTGGATAAGCATCAGGGGCTACGTGTCATCCACATGGCACACCTACTCGTGACCCAGCAAGCCTACACGTAGACTAGACCTTCTCGCGGGCCGCGTAAGGAGTGGCTTATGGTTCACGCGGGCCGCGTGAGAACCATTTTTCACCTATAAATAGATTCGATCAGAAGCAGTTCAATGGTGTCGAAACCAAATCTCAAAAACGAAGTTACACTGCTCTAATTCGTAAATTACATTCACGGTAGTGAGGCGCTGCTATGATACCGGGTATTAACTCGATCGCTGCTACGATTCAATGTCCGATCGATTGAAACTATCCAATGGATGTTTAAGTGCTGCCCAAATTCGGGCTTTCCTTTGTCATTAGTCGTGAATCCGACAGGATGTTTGAATGCCACCCGAACTCGGGGTATACTTTGTCATTCGTCGTGAAAACGATGGATGTTTAAGTGTTGCACTTTGTCATTCGTCGTGAGGGTTTTAATCTCGTGAGTTATCGTAAATGCTGTATTAGTTTTTAACCTAGTTCGTGTGCATTGTTATTTAAATTAGGTTACAAGGCTAATCAGTAGGCTAAACTCCGCCCGTTTAAACTTGTAATGTGAGTCATTCTCTTTTTATCAAAGTTATTTTACAATACTCCATTTTCAAATGTTATAATTACAGGGATTAAGTCATGGTTATCTTGAATCACTGACTAGTGGGGTATTGTGCACATTACTAATTTCTCACGGTTAGGCTAATAAATCCTAACAGTGATAATCATCACTACTTGGGGAAAGACCCAATAGTGGTATGACCATCGTCACCAGGTGACACGGCGCCAGATAAAAATAAGATAGAAGCCATTGTAATCGCTCTTATACTGTAATCTATAACAAAGTTATAATTACAGGGATTAAGTCGTGGTTATCTTAAATAAGATAGAAGCCATTGTAATTGCTCTTATGCTGTAATTCATAACTAAGGGTCATTTTATAAAACCTGAATGAACTCACCAGTATTTCTTGCTGACCAAATCTTTTTAAAACGCGTTTCAGGTAATTACAGTAGATCGGAATTAAAGTTGGATGTGGCACCAACAAGGCTTACAGAAGTAACTTATTTTATCAATTAAATTAAATTAAGAAAAGTTGTTTTATGTATTTTGATTTATTCTATATTAAAGCTACCTTTCAGAACATGGGTTTATCCCATCTCTTTAATAAATAAAATCCGGTGTTTTCTAAACTCTGATATTTTTCCTAACTCACGGTCCTGATAAAATTTTCTGCTGCACTACTTTTTAAAATAACCACCGGCACCACTTGGCTGCTCGCGGCTCCCGATTCCGTCCAGGGTGGGGTCGGGGGTCGTGACACTGAGACTCTGGCCACCGCCCTGTGCCCATTGGGCACGGCGCCGTGGTCACTCCTCTGCAAGTTTTTAAATCAAGTAACATCATCGGTTTAAATTATTTTTCTATATTTTGAAACATTTCTGAACATAAATAACTTAAAATAGTGTTGTAAAACTTATTTTTAATAAGATTCCTGTCACACCCCGATTTCCACGTGTCACCGGTGGGCCCGGTGGGGGAGTATCGTGACGTGGTTGGCAACGTAATAGTCAAACAACACAATATAATAATGCACAGCGGAAGAAATTTAAAAATAAGATACAACCGAATTTATTTATTGTAATCAAAGTCACAATATCCGGTGTTTATCCACAGAACGGATCGAAACAAAATAACAATTATGGTTCAACAGACTTCTGGCATCCTAAGCTTGCGAGACTTTTATTGATGCTTAGGAGACAATCCAGCCAAATTTCGTTTAGTACCTGCATCAGTCTTTTTGGGAAAATACGTCAGTTTACACTGGTAAATACATTCAACTGACTCATTTTGGAAAATGATTGAAAATTGGTTTGGATGCACGTGGCATAAATCATTTTATTTAACTTGGGAGAATTATTTAATATTATAATCTTGTGAACGAATTACATGTTACTTATGCGTTCATTAGCCCGGAACGTATCCGGGTTAAAGATCAATAGACACACCACTATAATGAGTTATACACGGACGGTGTACGCCTACACCCCGTGCTCAGGTCGTGGCCAATCTCGTAAGATGATGCCAAGGATATCCGGGACATGGTCATTAACCCCCCAAAGGCTGTAAAGTAAACAAAACTGTTTAAAACGAGCCGATCAAATTATTCAACTACCCACTAAGCGTGGAGATTTGATGCCCGATCAAGCGGTACGTTATGTACCGTAACCCAAGCCCGTATAGGGAAAATAAGTTAAAAGTATTTACCTGATGCAAAGTATAGTCACAATAAGCAAATAGCAAGTATCTTTTACTGGTTCTCCTAATCTGGAACGAAGGTTAAATATAACCTATTAGAATCCTAGCGGGTCTTAAATTAAGCTTAAGCTTAGACCGGCTAGTTTCGAAGATACGGTTCGTACGCACGATTAAGCGAAGACCGGATAGAATGTGATTTAGACCCGAAAAGTTTGAAGACTTGTTTAATATGGGTTTACTATTCACATTCTGGATTTTGAGATAAAACCGATAAGGTTTGACCCGTTTCGGCTAATTTATGTAAACTTGTTACATAAACCGAGCCGAACGCGTAATATGCATAACGGGTATCCGTAAGAGCCATATACAGGTTTCCTAAGTTAATATGCTTCAAATATGTTGTAACATCAGTAGGATGTCTTTCGTTATGCCCCGAACTAATTTAAACACAAACTATGCCTCGTAGGGGTAGTTTGGTCATTTTAAAGTTTGTAAAAGAGTTTAATTATTTAACTGAGTTACAGGTCTGATGTAAACAGCAAACATACTCATTTTGATGGGTTATAACATTAGGCTAAGGCATATATGTGAAACTTATCATTTTTAACCAAACTAGGCCCCGTAGGGGTATTTTGGTAATTTCACATAAGCCGAAAAGCTCAAAACTGAAGTCTGAGTTTATCAACCTTTGCTTACTGTTAAAATATCATAATTTGCCTCTTATATCAGTAGGTATCAACCCGGGTATGTCCAATATGATTTGAAAACATATTATGCGTTAAAAACGCTAATTAAGGCGATTAAAGGCCATTACCGGGTTCGATACTTAAATCTGACATTTTTATATTTCCAGAAGGCTTAAAATAATTTATTTATCATAAATAATCAGTAGCAAAAGGTTTGGAGTTGTTTAGATGTGTAAAACTCATTTTATGGCCCGTAAGGGCAAAACCGACAACTACCGAATTAAGCCTACGACTATGAGTTATGCTCAGCCTAAAATTAATTAAAAATCTTTAAAATTCCCAAAATAATATATTACATCAGTGGGTAATTCGTTTGATACCAAAAAGTATGTTTAATTAGGCTATACACTAATTACGCCATTTTATTAACATAAAGCACCGTAATTACGCTAATGAGCATAACTCTTAATCTACAAGTCAAACTGATGTCAAATTTTGCATACAAGTTTATATATCAATATTTAAGGTTCCTACACTTTTACATTTTCACAAATCACGTTTTAAGGTAATAAGGGCATAATGGTCAACATATGAGCGATTAACGGAAACATGTATATTAATTGGGTGGTCAACGAAACAAGTACAGAGGCTTATACTATCATGTAACCCAACCCTAATGAAGCATTAAGGCATTTCTAATTCCATCTAACTCGGGCCAGAACTGAAGTCAACGTAAAAGTCATAGTTTCGTGACTTTCGGTTCCGAACCGGTTTAAAACTGAGAGTTGTCGAGTCTGAACAGTTTAGACATGGCCGTACATTTATTACCAAGTTATATTAAGTTTAAAACAGGTTACACGCATCACGTATTGCTAATCGTGCATTAAATTGTAATTTACATAACTGTTGACTTTTTCGGTCAACGTTTGACTCGGCAAACGACCTAGTTAGGTCTGGAATCAGTACGTGCCCTTACAAGGGTTTAATACCCATATAATTACCTACTTAACGGTACTTTTAATTTGACATACGACTGAGCTATCATTATTTAATTAAGAAGTCAAACCGTAGTTACGTCGGTTCGACTTTTAGCTAAAATACTAAGCTATAATTAATTTAGAAAGGTTAGGCAACTTACAAAGTGTTTAATTGATGAATTAGGAAGGCTTGCTCTGCTTGGAAGCTCCCAAAATTGATCAGAAGTGAATTGTGATTGGAATGATCAAAGAGTTGCAACTTATGAGGTTTATATAGTGTTCAAGGCACCATGATTTATTGACAACAAAGTCTACAACTCTCCACAACTGATATACACATGTTACTAGTGCTTAGGGGTTGCCTAGGATCGTTCATAAGTGAGAAGAAACCGGACAAACGGGTCAGATTCGCGTTAAACAGGCTGCAGCCTGTTTTCTCGTCGCTGGGCATCTGTTTACGGACCGTAAAGCGTGGCTTACGGTCCGTAAGCTGGCTGTCAGACGGGGAAAATTGTTGCTTTTTGACGTTTTGAAGGGGCAAGTGGGTATAAACGAATTGTGAGCTTATCATTTACCATGTGGGACTTCAATTATCAGTTGCATACCCTACCACTTCAACTTGTTTCACTTTGAACCCAAAAACAAGTACCGAAATTTAAGGTTTACCATTCTTTTCTTTGTGGGATCATATCATGCACTTCCGATTTATTTTTGTCAACCCATTTCTGGATTTTAGGCATGATAGGTGTTTAATATATAAAAATTTTGGGTCTTGGGATTTATAAATGAGGTGTTCAGAGGTAAAAATTTAACATGACGCCACTTTTAAATCCTGCCAATACGTCTTTATTAAATCCAGGTTTACAACGCGTTTTGTCATACATGACACGTGTCGTTTTATTATTTAACACGAATTTTCGAGGTGTTACATCAGTAGGCGTACACCGTCCGTGTATAACTCATTATAGTGGTGTGTCTATTGATCTTTAACCCGGATACGTTCCGGGCTACTGAACGCATAAGTAACATGTAATTCGTTCACAAGATTATAATATTAAATAATTCTCCCAAGTTAAATAAAATGATTTATGCCACGTGCATCCAAACCAATTTTCAATCATTTTCCAAAATGAGTCAGTTGAATGTATTTACCAGTGTAAACTGACGTATTTTCCCAAAAAGACTGATGCAGGTACTAAACGAAATTTGGCTGGATTGTCTCCTAAGCATCAATAAAAGTCTCGCAAGCTTAGGATGCCAGAAGTCTGTTGAACCATAATTGTTATTTTGTTTCGATCCGTTCTGTGGATAAACACCGGATATTGTGACTTTGATTACAATAAATAAATTCGGTTGTATCTTATTTTTAAATTGCTTCCGCTGTGCATTATTATATTGTGTTGTTTGACTATTACGTTGCCAACCACGTCACGATACTCCCCCACCGGGCCCACCGGTGACACGTGGAAATCGGGGTGTGACAGGTTGGTATCAGAGCCAACTCTGAGTGAATTAAACACTAGCCTTTTGTGTTTAATCTCAGTACACAATTGCACATATCTAAACCTTCGAGTCTAGACTTATAATCTAGGACAAATTCCACCTTATTCGGGTTTTGTTTTGTCCTTTAAATTTTATATTTTTGTTATTGTTATCTCATGCTGTATTTACAGGAATAACGAGGATGCCTCCTAGATTTTTCCAAACGCGAGGACGCGGAAAGAGGCCAGTAGCCGCCCCCAACGACCATGAAGCAGGGCCGTCTAATACACGAGCTCCAGTTGCGACGGAAAGCGAGGACCCCCGCCGAAACAGGCGCAACCAGTTCGAACCAGCAAGACGATCTGTTTCGCACAGTTCAACACCGCCAGTACAAAACGCATATGGACCATACTCAGGAGACGAGCCTAACAACCCTCTACCTTCATATATACCACTGCAGAGGTCGTTGTCCCATCATTCCTATGGGGACCCCACACCCATCTTTAGAGGCCAGTTTAATCCGGCTGATTACCTTCAAGAACCCGTGGGTTTCAACCCACTAGGGCCAGACGATCACTTCTCTGGTGATCAAGCTGACGACATGGACGAGGATACGGACCCCGTCATGCCGGCAAGTGGTACTCCAAACCATCCGATCGAAATCTCCGACGGATCATCCTTCCACGGATCACCCTACGGTGGTCCAGACAGTTTCCAAGCCCTGTTCGATCAACACCAGTGGTATTATACACCATCACACCACTCGTCGTCTCACGGGCAGCATCAGCAGCAGCAGGAGCCACAGCCACAGCCGCATCATCAAGATTCATCCGAGGATCACTGGTTTGTGGCAGTTACGCCACCACCTCCACCGCCACCAGTTCAACCGGCACCTCCACAACCGCCAAGGCGTAGGAGAACCGGTGCCCGCATGTCGGTACGACCGGGGGGCTTCAATTTCAGTTCCCCACAATAGTCAAGTGCTAGTCACTACCCGCCATACCAGGAGGACCCACAAATGGGTGGACCCTCCAACCCTGCTGTACTACAGCCACCGCCGATGGGATTTGAAAACCCAATCCCGGCATATGCGAGTGGCATGGGATACAACCCGTTTGAACCCCCAACGCATCATGACTATGGGTACGCGGAGGCTGATCCATACATGGTAGCAGCGAACTACAGCACCCAAGGACCCTATGGGGACCCATGGGGGGTGAGTTACCCGACTCAGGGATACTCGATACCTCCCAGACCCATCATCCGGGCTCAATCGCAGCCACCTAGATTCTCACCGCCCGAACATGAAGAACTCTTGCAAAGGATGAATCAAGTTGAACGGGTAGTTCATGAGGACCGCAGGGAGAGGCAGACATTCTTTCAAGGATTAGTAGGCCTAATCAAGGGGAAGAACAAAAAGGATCATTGAATCCTCCTATCTTCTGTGTAAGCCCCTGCGTAGGTGTATTTGATTGTTAAGCCCCTATGTGGGTATGTGTGTTGTATGTTTGTTTGAGCCCCTGCGTGGGCCTATCTTTCCATTTTCCGTTAACCCCTATGAGGGTATGATGTTTAAATTGTAAGGTCCCTGCGTGGGCCAGTTTGTTGCTTAAAGCCCCTACGTGGGCAAGTACTTGTTTAAAACCCCTACGTGGGTAGTTTGTTGTTTGGAAAAGACCCGTTTAGGGCAATATGTAACCTATGTATGATTAATGGAATATTATTTCTATGAATTTCATGATTGCCTTTTTGTGCATAAATAATTACAAATGAAATAAATGAATTAAAATCATTCCTTTTAAATTAATCTGCCTATGTAATTAGTTAATTAAGGATCTTAAAGTGTGAAACCTAGCCTCGTGTCAAATATAAGACTGGGCCAAAATGGTAAGACCTGTTTAAAAGATTCAAATCCCTGTTAATATCTTAAAACATGTTAACACTCCTGGCGGAATTGATTCGTTAAAATCACATGTCATTCTAATATGAATAAGGGGAATTATTTAGAAGATTCCTAACCCAGTTTAATGATCTCTGAATCCTAGGTTTACATCATCAATTAAGATGGTCATATGTTACCATACGTGGTAATATAGCGCCTACGGGCCTTGCTCATTTATATACGAGCCAAAAGACAGAGGCAGCAATGACTCCCTGTCAAATAAAGGTAATGAACTAGGTTTAAACCTTAAAAGCCTTGATTCTCTGAAATCATAGCTTATAATTTAAATTGTCCATGTGACTAAGCCTTATGTGCTAACATATATTGTTATTATATATATTTAGGATAAATTTTAAATTGAAATCCTAAATTAATACGATTAATAAGATTAACCAAATATGGTCTCTGTTTACCATGGTTAACGAGTTACCCTAAGGGGTAATTCCATAATAAACTCCCAAATAAAATATTGTTCTTGTTTTCTGCAACAGTTCAATTCAATGGCTGACTCAAATGAAGTAAATAGCCATCCAGTGGAGCCAAATGAGAACGCCCAGATTACGTTAACGGGTGCCGAATTAAAAGCAATCATAGATGGCGCTATTACCCAGGCTTTGAATAGACAGTATGAGGAATACAGTGATACTCGAAGTAGGACCCACTCTGCATCACATTCAAAGCCCAGGACACATTCTGAGGCTCATAACAAGCCTCCTCCCAAGAAGAATGGACCCAAGAAAGATGGTGATGTCCGTCAGTCCACCAACAATCAAAGTGTCCCATCTCAGCATATAGTACTGCATCAAGGACCCCGTAACAAGGGTTGCACTTATAAGTACTTCGTGTCTTGTAAACCCAGGGATTTTACTGGGGAAAAAGGGGCCGTCGACTGTATGACATGGCTGGATGAAATGGACACGGTGGTGGATATCAGCGGGTGCGCTGAGGGGGATATAGTTAAGTTTGTGTCACAGTCCTTCAAGGGTGAAGCATTGGCATGGTGGAGATCTCTAATGGAGGCCTCCGGAAAGATCCCGTTGTATAGCATGTCGTGGGATCAATTCATTGCCCTGATCAAGGAAAACTTCTACCCTCAACACGAGGTGGAGAAGATAGAATCCGACTTTCTATCCTTGGTGATGAAGAACCTCGATTGTCAAGCTTATCTGACAAGCTTCAATACACTGTCTCGGTTGGTTCCCTACCTGGTAACCCCGGAGCCAAAAATAATCGCTCGCTTTATTGGTGGTTTAGAACCCGAGATCAAGTCCAGTGTAAAAGCTTCTCGGCCAGTTACCTTCAGGTCTGTAACTGACCTTTCCTTATCCCTCACTCTGGATGCGGTCCGGCAGAGATCGCAGAGGAATAAGGCGGCCGAGAAGAGGAAGAGTGAAGATGATGGTTCGCGAAGGTCGAATAAGAAACACCGTGGGAACGGTGATAACAAAAAGGGATCTGAGTCGAGGAAGGATGGGCATAAGTCTGATGAGAAGCCCAGGTGTAAAATTTGCAAGAAGCAGCACTATGGAAAGTGCAGACTGGAGTCAAGCTCTCAGACTCAGTCAAAATCATTTGCTTGTGGAATTTGCAAGTCCACGGACCATAAAACCCTGGATTGCAAAAAGATAAAAGATGCAACGTGCTACCGTTGCAATGAGAAGGGGCACATCAAGACCAACTGCCCAAAATACAACAAGAAGCCTGAGGAGGCTAAGAAGACTAATGCCAGAGTCTTCAGAATGGACGCGAAAGAAGCTGTGCAGGACGATAATGTCATAACATGTACTTTCCTTGTAAATGATATCTTTGCAAGAGTACTTTTTGATTCAGGCGCAGATAAGTCTTTCGTAGATCATAAGTTCTGTAAATTGTTGAATTTACCTGTCAAAACCTTAAACGCAAACTATGAGGTAGAGTTAGCAGATGGTACCATAGAAACTGTCTCTACTGTGTTAGATGGATGTGTTATATCCATTAAGAACCATTCTTTTCCTCTGTCTCTACTTCCGTTTAAGTTAGCCGGTTTTGACATAGTTCTGGGTATGGACTGGTTATCTCATAACCAGGCCCAAATCGTCTGTAACATGAAGCAAGTAGTGATAAAGACTCCGTCTGGTGAGTCACTTACCATTCGGGGAGATACCCAGTATGGACTACCTGAGCACGTGACTATGCTCAAGGCTTCAAAGTGTTTGAAGAAGGGGTGTGTCATCTACATGGCATAGGAGATTATTGATGAGCCCAAACCGAAGTTAGAAGACATCCCTGTCATTTCTGAATACCCAGAAGTGTTTCCTGAAGATCTACCTGGTTTGCCACCAGATAGACAAGTTGAATTCAGAATCGATATCATCCCCGGAGCAGCACCTGTTGCTAGAGCTCGATACAGATTGGCACCCACAGAAATGAAGGAGTTGCGGACGCAGCTAGATGAATTACTGGCTAAGGGTTTCATACGACCTAGTTCATCTCCTTGGGGAGCGCCAATCCTGTTTGTCAAGAAGAAGGATGGGTCGATGCGTCTGTGCATCGACTATCGCGAGCTTAATAAAGTCATGATCAAGAATAGATATCCATTACCCAGGATCGACGATTTGTTCGATCAGCTTCAAGGGGCAAGTTACTTCTCAAAGATTGATTTGAGGTCAGGCTACCATCAGTTGAAGGTCAAAGATGAAGACGTTCACAAGACTGCATTTAGGACTCGTTACGGTCACTACGAGTTCCTAGTGATGCCTTTTGGGCTCACTAATGCACCAGCCGCATTCATGGATCTCATGAATCGCGTCTGCAAGCCTTACTTAGATAAATTTGTTATTGTCTTCATCGATGACATCCTTATTTATTCTAAGAATCAAGCTGACCATGAGAAACACCTACGTTGTATTCTCAAACTCCTACATCAGGAGAAGCTCTATGCCAAATTCTCTAAGTGTGAATTTTGGCTACGAGAAGTCCAATTCCTTGGACATGTGGTCAGTGAGCGTGGTATCCAAGTGGATCCCGCTAAAGTTGAAGCTGTTATGAATTGGCAAGAGCCAAAGACGCCTACGGAGATTCGTAGCTTCCTGGGATTGGCAGGATATTACAGGCGTTTTATTGAAAATTTTTCAAGGATTGCTGCACCCCTAACTTCCCTGACCAAGAAGAAAGTAAAGTTCGTTTGGGGCCCTAAGCAGCAAGAGTCCTTCGATGTTTTGAGACAAAAGTTGAGCAACGCTCCTGTGCTTACATTACCTGAAGGCGCTGAAGAATTTGTAGTTTACTGTGACGCATCACACACTGGCATGGGGTGTGTGCTTATGCAGAAGGGCAAGGTTATTGCCTATGCATCACGGCAGTTAAAGGTGCACGAAAAGAATTACACCACCCATGACTTGGAGTTGGGTGCCGTTGTGTTCGCACTAAAACTGTGGAGGCATTATCTTTACGGAATCAAGTTTGTGATCTATTCTGATCACAAGAGCCTCCAGCATCTGTTTAATCAGAAAGAATTAAACATGAGGCAACGCCGTTGGATGGAGACCTTGAATGACTATGATTGTGAAATCAAGTACCATCCCGGCAAGGCGAATGTAGTCGCTGACGCCTTGAGCAGAAAGGAAAGGGTTAAATCCATTCGAATCAATGCCAAGCGCATGGAAATAAAGAACAGTTTGATAGAAAGGGTGTTAGCTGCACAGAAGGAAGCTGTGTTGGAAGCTAACTATCCTAATGAAAAGTTAGGAGTAACTGAGGAGCAGTTAACTCTTAGCAAAGACGGAATTCTGCGATTAAATGGACGAATATGGGTTCCAATTTTTGGAGGACTTCGGGATGTCATCCTCCAGGAAGCCCATAGTTCCAAATACTCCGTTCATCCTGGAGCTGATAAGATGTACCAGGATTTGAAGGCAAATTATTGGTGGATAGGCTTGAAAAGTCTGTAGCCGCCCATGTAGCAAAATGCTTGACATGTGCACAAGTCAAAGCCGAGCATCAGAAACCATCAGGTTTGCTACAACAGCCTGAACTTCCTACGTGGAAGTGGGAAATGGTAACTATGGATTTTATTACCAAGTTACCCAAGACGAGAAAAGGCAATGATACAATATGGGTTATAGTTGACAGACTGACTAAGTCAGCTCATTTTTTACCCATCAAGGAGACTTATAGCTCCGATATGTTAGCCAAGTTATACGTTGATAAGATTGTAGCCTTACATGGCATACCTGTAGCTATTATCTCTGATAGAGATACTAGGTACACGTCACATTTTTGGAAAAGCTTCCAGCAATCTTTGGGCACACGTTTGAACTTTAGTACGGCTTACCATCCTCAGACAGACGGTCAGAGTGAGCGTACTATTCAAACGTTGGAAGACATGCTGCGTGCATGTGCGATCGATTTGGGAGGTAGCTGGGATAAGAACCTACCATTGATCGAATTCTCCTACAACAATAGCTACCATACCAGCATAAAGGCTGCGCCTTTTGAGGCATTGTACGGTAGAAAGTGTAGATCGCCAGTTTGTTGGGCGGAAGTTGGAGAAGTCTAGTTATCAGGACCAGAGATCGTGTTTGAAACAACGGACAAGATTGTCCAGATTCGTAACAATCTCCAAGCTGCCCGGAATAGGCAGAAGAGTTACGCTGATCCAAATCGTAAGGATTTTCATTTCGAAGTGGGTGAAAAAGTCCTACTTAAAGTGTCACCCTGGAAAGGAGTGATGCGATTTGGTAAGAAAGGCAAACTAAGCCCGAGATACATAGGACCTTTTGAGGTTATCGAACGTGTTGGGTCAGTTGCCTATAAGTTGAACTTACCAGAAGAGCTAAGTGGAATTCACAATGTGTTCCACATCTGCAATCTGAAGAAGTGTTCCGCTGACGAATCACATGTCATGCCACATACAGATGTGCATATAGATGAGAGCTTAAAATTTGTGGAAAAACCTGTGTCGATTGAAGATCGACAGGTAAGGAAGCTTCGGAGAAAGCATATACCTTTTGTTAAGGTCAAATGGGATGCCCGTAGAGGTCCCGATTATACGTGGGAGGTTGAATCCACAATGAAAGAAAAGTACCCTTATTTGTTTCAGTAAATCTCGGGTCGCGATTTATTTTAAGGGGGTGAGGATGTAACACCTCGAAAATTCGTGTTAAATAATAAAACGACACGTGTCATGTATGACAAAACGCGTTGTAAACCTGGATTTAATAAAGACGTATTGGCAGGATTTAAAAGTGGCGTCATGTTAAATTTTTACCTCTGAACACCTCATTTATAAATCCCAAGACCCAAAATTTTTATATATTAAACACCTATCATGCCTAAAATCCAGAAATGGGTTGACAAAAATAAATCGGAAGTGCATGATATGATCCCACAAAGAAAAGAATGGTAAACCTTAAATTTCGGTACTTGTTTTTGGGTTCAAAGTGAAACAAATTGAAGTGGTAGGGTATGCAACTGATAATTGAAGTCCCACATGGTAAATGATAAGCTCACAATTCGTTTATACCCACTTGCCCCTTCAAAACGTCAAAAAGCAACAATTTTCCGCGTCTGACAGCCAGCTTACGGACCGTAAGCCACGCTTTACGGTCCGTAAACAGATGCCCAGCGACGAGAAAACAGGCTGCAGCCTGTTTAACGCGAATCTGACCCGTTTGTCCGGTTTCTTCTCACTTATGAACGATCCTAGGCAACCCCTAAGCACTAGTAACATGTGTATATCAGTTGTGGAGAGTTGTAGACTTTGTTGTCAATAAATCATGGTGCCTTGAACACTATATAAACCTCATAAGTTGCAACTCTTTGATCATTCCAATCACAATTCACTTCTGATCAATTTTGGGAGCTTCCAAGCAGAGCAAGCCTTCCTAATTCATCAATTAAACACTTTGTAAGTTGCCTAACCTTTCTAAATTAATTATAGCTTAGTATTTTAGCTAAAAGTCGAACCGACGTAACTACGGTTTGACTTCTTAATTAAATAATGATAGCTCAGTCGTATGTCAAATTAAAAGTACCGTTAAGTAGGTAATTATATGGGTATTAAACCCTTGTAAGGGCACGTACTGATTCCAGACCTAACTAGGTCGTTTGCCGAGTCAAACGTTGACCGAAAAAGTCAACAGTTATGTAAATTACAATTTAATGCACGATTAGCAATACGTGATGCGTGTAACCTGTTTTAAACTTAATATAACTTGGTAATAAATGCACGGACATGTCTAAACTGGTCAGGCTCGACAACTCTCAGTTTTAAACCGGTTCGGAACCGAAAGTCACGAAACTATGACTTTTACGTTGACTTCAGTTCTGGCCCGAGTTAGATGGAATTAAAAATGCCTTAATGCTTCATTAGGGTTGGGTTACATGATAGTATAAGCCTCTGTACTTGTTTCGTTGACCACCCAATTAATATACATGTTTCCGTTAATCGCTCATATGTTGACCATTATGCCCTTATTACCTTAAAACGTGATTTGTGAAAATTTAAAAGTGTAGGAACCTTAAATATTGATATATAAACTTGTATGCAAAATTTGACATCAGTTTGACTTGTAGATTAAGAGTTATGCTCATTAGCGTAATTACGGTGCTTTATGTTAATAAAATGGCGTAATTAGCGTATAGCCTAATTAAACATACTTTTTGGTATCAAACGAATTACCCACTGATGTAATATATTATTTTGGGAATTTTAAAGATTTTTAATTAATTTTAGGCTGAGCATAACTCATAGTCGTAGGCTTAATTCGGTAGTTGTCGGTTTTGCCCTTACGGGCCATAAAATGAGTTTTACACATCTAAATGACTCCAAACCTTTTGCTACTGATTAGTTATGATAAATAAATTATTTTAAGCCTTCTGGACATATAAAAATGTCAGATTTAAGTATCGAACCCGGTAATGGCCTTTAATCGCCTTAATTAGCGTTTTTAACGCATAATATGTTTTCAAATCATATTGGACATACCCGGGTTGATACCTACTGATATAAGAGGCAAATTATGATATTTTAACAGTAAGCAAAGGTTGATAAACTCAGACTTCAGTTTTGAGCTTTTCGGCTTATGTGAAATTACCAAAATACCCCTACGGGGCCTAGTTTGGTTAAAAATGATAAGTTTCACATATATGCCTTAGCCTACTGTTATAACCCATCAAAATGAGTATGTTTGCTGTTTACATCAGACCTGTAACTCAGTTAAACAATTAAACTCTTTTACAAACTTTAAAATGACCAAACTACCCCTACGGGGCATAGTTTGTGTTTAAATTAGTTCGGGGCATAACGAAAGACATCCTACTGATGTTACAACATATTTGAAGCATATTAACTTAGGAAACCTGTATATGGCTCTTACGGATACCCGTTACGCATATTACGCGTTCGGCTCGGTTTATGTAACAAGTTTACATAAATTAGCCGAAACGGGTCAAACCTTATCGGTTTTATCTCAAAATCCAGAATGTGAATAGTAAACCCATATTAAACAAGTCTTCAAACTTGTCGGGTCTAAATCACATTCTATCCGGTCTTCGCTTAATCGTGCGTACGAATCGTATCTTCGAAACTAGCCGGTCTAAGCTTAAGCTTAATTTAAGACCCGCTAGGATTCTAATAGGTTATATTTAACCTTCGTTCCAGATTAGGAGAACCAGTAAAAGATACTTTCTATTTGCTTATTGTGACTATACTTTGCATCAGGTAAATACTTTTAACTTATTTTCCCTATACGGGCTTGGGTTACGGTACATAACGTACCGCTTGATCGGGCATCAAATCTCCACGCTTAGTGGGTAGTTGAATAATTTGATCGGCTCGTTTTAAACAGTTTTGTTTACTTTACAGCCTTTGGGGGGTTAATGACCATGTCCAGGATATCCTTGGCATCATCTTACGAGATTGGCCACGACCTGAGCACGGGGTGTAGGCGTACACCGTCCGTGTATAACTCATTATAGTGGTGTGTCTATTGATCTTTAACCCGGATACGTTCCGGGCTACTGAACGCATAAGTAACATGTAATTCGTTCACAAGATTATAATATTAAATAATTCTCCCAAGTTAAATAAAATGATTTATGCCACGTGCATCCAAACCAATTTTCAATCATTTTCCAAAATGAGTCAGTTGAATGTATTTACCAGTGTAAACTGACGTATTTTCCCAAAAAGACTGATGCAGGTACTAAACGAAATTTGGCTGGATTGTCTCCTAAGCATCAATAAAAGTCTCGCAAGCTTAGGATGCCAGAAGTCTGTTGAACCATAATTGTTATTTTATTTCGATCCGTTCTGTGGATAAACACCGGATATTGTGACTTTGATTACAATAAATAAATTCGGTTGTATCTTATTTTTAAATTGCTTCCGCTGTGCATTATTATATTGTGTTGTTTGACTATTACATTGCCAACCACGTCACGATACTCCCCCACCGGGCCCACCGGTGACACGTGGAAATCGGGGTGTGACAATTCCTTGGTTAAAAACCTTGCAAATGTTGCAATAAAGCTTGAAGTTATGAATGTTTCAAGCTTTAATGGAGGTTGAAGAGTTTTGGAGAAGAAGGTAAGTGACAAAAGTAGCAAAGACAAGATAGTTGGTGAGAAACCTTCTTTGGAATATACCTTTTAAGGTATGTGTGAAGATCCCAGCAAATCTTGGTCTTTGGAATGGATCCAAATGTGCAGGAATCATGCTGACTTTATATTAAACGACAGCAAGCTGACCACGGCCCCGTGTCGGCTGGACACGGCCCTGTGGTCAGACAAGGTTCTGACACATTTTGTCCGTATTATGAGCACGAGGCGTGTTGGCCTGGACACGACCCCGTGGTCAGATTTGAGGTGGGCACGAGGGTGTTGACCTAGGCATGGCCCCGTGGCTAGAGTATTTATGAAGTGGTGTCTTATTTTAAGGTTTTTATTTGGATCGGGCGGTTCCTTACTGGAGGGAACAACACTGAAGTGCCTAAGGTACCTTAATTGCTCTTGATTTAAACAAGAATGCAAGAGATTATCAGAAAGGGTAAAACCTAAACTAAATACCGGTGGGCGAAACCAACCTTTATTCCCCTTATCCGGGCTCTTGTTAAAGAAGGTATATATGTAACAACCCGACTTTTTGAAGTCAAAGTACAAGTCAAAGTCAAAGTCCAAGGAAGAAAAGATTGCTAATTCGATCTGTCATTCCTTGCTTAATTATTGCTTGTACTATTTGACTTGTTAATCGATTCTTTAATTTATGTTACTTTAGTTGTATTATGTGGAGTAAATGCAATAAATCGCTATTTAACGCTAATCGTCTTATTGCTAATCGCGTCGCTATCGCATCGCAACCCGAATTACAGGCTATGGATATTGTTTTACGCGCGTGTGCTATTATGTGTTATTTGTGCATGTTTATATTTGTTGAGGTGTTTATTCGCAAACGCAATCGCAACTCTATCATAACGCAATCTCATCGAGAACTCGAAATCTAAGATTTACTTTTGTGATTATTAGTAGTTATATTATTTGTGTAACTAGTGTGTAATACTATCGCATCGCTTACTCGCAATGCATCGCAACGCTCAACGCACGAAACGAAAAGTCGGAAACGAACCCAATCAAACCATCCGATCGAAGGACCATTCGATCGAATGGTCATCCGTCCGGATGACCATCCGATCGGAAGGCCCTCCGATCCATCTCAATTGCACCACCTTTCTCCCTCACCACCTATAAATATCACCTGTCACATCACTGTTCATGGGATGTGACAACTCTCGTTCGACCAGCACGCTTTTGGCCTATTTTCTCTCGATTCCTCACGATTCTTATAAGTTTCTACCTCAAATCTTGTACTTCTATCATCTACACACACTTCTCCATCGATTTCATCCACAAATCACGACTTTCCACCATAAAATCTGTGGATTTGGGCTGTTCTAGGATGATGTCATCATGGGTTCTCATGAACACCAAAGTGTGACCTCATTCCACCAAGAACAACTCAGATCTAAGGGATTTCAACATGTTTAAACACTGATTTCGACACAATCTAAACATTTTCCAACTGATTTCCACTTTTCTTCAACATTCTCAACTTTTCACATAAAACCGATAGGATCCGAGCTCGTTCAGGCCTTCTGCTCAGTCTCTAGTGAAGTGCTGGTCTAAGAACGAATCACTATCGAAGAGATGACCGACTTAACGGGTTGAACATGAAGTTCCATCAAGAACAATTACTGATTAAACGAGGTGATTCCCATCTGATCGGATGACTTGGGCATGATGGGGTTTCTGTTGTTTGACACGTTGTCATGCCGTCTCAGTTTAATCGTAAAACTTTCTAGACTTAGCAAAATTTACAAGTTTTACAAACGAACAGGTTGCCAAGCGGATTGCCATCCGATCGAACGACAATTCGAACGGATGACTTGTGAGTTCTTTTCAACACTTAAACACTTTCATAAAATTTCAAAGGTGTTCAGTTTCAACGAAGGGCCATCCAACCGGATGACCTGAATTGTAGGAACACTTCTTGATTTTTAAAATGCTACAATGAAAACTTCAAAGTTCCATCATACATAAACACATCCATCCCAAACGGACAACCCTCCGAGCGAATGGTCATCCGATCGGATCACTATCCGTCACTCAGCTCACTCGACATCGTTTTACGCACCGTTCAACGCTTATACTGTCGTACTGTGTTTAGGCTAATCTCTCAGCGCTCCCTTCAATCCAAGACTGTGTTTATTCACTAAACACGATCTATGAGCATACTCGATCCCTTTTTGCTTTAAGCACTTTTGGGTGTTACATACGTTACTTATATCAAAATTAAAATTGACATACAACGCAAACACTTTTATACGCTAACCGCTCTCGCATGTTATACGTGTTATTCGATGAATGCTAGTATGTTATGTTTACACAGTGATTGTTGCCTGACACCTTAGCAACGATAGTACTATAGTTTGGACTCAGCACCTGTCGTGGACAAGGGTTGTTAAGGGCTTTTCTTCACGTGTCACAGTGGTGATATGTGTTGCGCATTCTACAACTCGCAGTCACGTCTGTACATATTTCATTGTCGATAACTTGCCTGCTTCACATATCTACGTGTTACATGCTGGTTATACGTAAATCGCTTTCGCTACTACTATACGACTAAACTTGTATGCTCACCTCTTAACGTATGTGACAGGTGTTTAGGATGCTTGCTTGCTGTGATGAAATCAAGTCTAGGGGAGTCTAGAAACAAATAAACAATTTATGAGTTGTCGAACTATGATTTGTCTTTGAAAACAATTTGTCTGTAATAACTGTGCTACTTTATATGTTACAGTATGGGACGTAATGCTTAAATATTTGGTAATCATAGTTGTTATGGAATCTCTTGGACAATCTGTTTCGCTCAATGCCGCGCCCCGATGTTTCAGCTATCGGTTGGGGTGTGACAGATTGGTATCAGAGCCATAACTATAGAGAATTAGGCAAGACTCGACCTAGTCCGGGTCGATGTCTTAGAATTGACCTAATCTATAGTCTAAGTGCCAACAAACCACCTTGTGCGAACCCGGTACGGGTTCTGCGTGAGCTTACTCTCTCTATACTCTCGTTTGTACTCGCTAAATACGCACTGCATACTACAGCCTTAGGAAAGGAACGCTGGTAACACACACAAACGAATGATCTGGTTGAGATTAGGTGTGAAAATCGCAAACTCTTGATCAAATCGCTCGTTCGACGCGCTTTTTTACTATAAACACGAGAATTTGTGTTGAATCAGTAGTGAAATCCATACTTCGACGCGAATCTCCCTATCTATCTCGTGATTTTATCACCCAAACAGGAATGAAGTTATTAAGTTAGGGGTGAAACCCGAACCTTGATGACTCGTTCCGCTCTCTAATTTGGTTTTACAAAACTCTCACCAAGGTCTCGATGGGTTCCCAATGACACGAGTCACGTGAATAAGCCGAAAAGATGCGTGCCATTCACCGTATGCCGGTGAGGGAGCACAGTCTATAGGCCGAAGCGCGTACTCGAAGTCCTTGAGAATAGTCGAATCACCTTGGGTAGTCAAAGTCTAGCACACCCAAGACATTCCGATTTTCGCTGATTTTATGCTTATCGCTATTATGTTTTTCGATTCTGAGAACCGCCACCGCTGACTCTGTGAATTATCGCTTTTATGTGAGATTTTACGTGTCTTATGTGATTTTATGAGTTTATGTATGTTTTGGTTTTGGTAATTTACTCGCGTTTCGCTTCGATGCACACACGCAACTCGCTTTATGCATTTATCTCAAAACGCTAACAAATCGCGGTCTATTCACACATTATGATGCTCGCTTACGCTACTCGCACTCGCACTTGTAACTCTTGATCGCTTTTCGCAGGTGTGAAAGATAGGTGAATACGTGCCAAATATGTAGGTGAATACGTGCAAAATATAGTAGAATATGTGCTTATGTGAGCTATGTGCTTACGTGCCTATGTGAATTATGTGCCTACGTGATTAGGTGCCTATGTGTTCCTCAGCTTTATATATAAAAGTAGTGCGTGGAGATACACTAGACTATACTAGATTTAATCGACTTGTGCCTGAGTCCTATGGCGATGTCTGTTGCAGACAATGTCGTCATTCGGATCGCACACTGCTCGCGCTTCTCGCCGAAACAACGCTGGCAAACGCATCACATCACTAGTCGCTAAGCAGATGGCTAAGGTCATTCCGCAAATTGTTAGCGAGCTTAATGAAAACGCTAGCAAATCCTCTGAGGAATCTAGGACCGATTCGCCGAAAGCTACTTTTAGCTTCAAGCAGTTTAAGGCCTGCGACCCTAAAGACTTCACTGGAGAAGATGGGCCTACTGCCATGTTTCAATGGTTCGATGCAATTGAAGTCACTCTGCGCCAAAGTGGCTGTCCTGATAACCTACGCACTGTCAACACAACCGGCGTTTTCCAGTCCAGGGCTCTGGATTGGGGGACCGCCGAAAGGAACAGGCGAGGGAACGACGCAGCCTATGGGCTTACTTGGGAAGAGCTGAAGGAGATCATTAAGCAAGAGGGTGGCGACAATGCTGGTCTAACTGCCCGCTTTAAGCAGCTAAGCATCATTTGTCCTGGCCAAGTCTCTACTCCAGTCATCACCATAAAGAAATTCATCCGTGCTTTACCGGATTGTGTTGCTGATTTCGTGCAAGCCGCCAAGACAACCACCATCGAAGAGACTTACCTGCTCGCTGCCGAGATTAACGACAAGCGAGTTAGGGTTGGTTACTTCGATAAAACCACCAAAAGTCTTCATCAAGCCCCGCTGCTCCCCCGCTGAAACCGCCGCACCGCAATCTTCCAAGTCTTTACGCCGAAAATGCAAGAACAACAACAATAACTGTGCTGTCACAACCACTCCTCTCAATGTTGTTCCTGTCAAACAGCAAAACCAGAACCGCCAGGTAGCAGCACCAGTGACCAATGCACCACCGGCTAAGCGTGCATATACTGGTCCATACCCGCTGTGCCCTACCTGTACTTATCACCATCCTGTTGGGATTACATGCCGATTTTGTGTTCACTGCAACCTTTATGGTCACTTTACTGCAAACTGCCGTACTGGTCCCCGTCAAGCTCAAGTTCAAGCTCCTGCTCTACCAGCTCCTCAAGGACAACAAGCAGCTCCTGCTCACGCAAGAGCCTGCTATGCATGTGGTGATCCCAACCACTTCACAAATGTATGCCCGAACAGAGTAGTGAAGCAAGAGCCACAGCAGCAGCCAGCGCAGCAACAACACCAGCAGCAGCAGCCAGCTCAGCAAGCAGCCCGTGGGCGATTCTTCAAAATCAACGCCCGTCAGGCTCAAGCAGACAACAACGTGGTTAATGGTACGTTTCTCGTAAATGGTATATATGCTTCGTGTTTGTTTGATACTGGAGCCAAAAACTGTTTTGTATCATTCGAATTCGAAAGGCTCCTAAATCGTAAACGCGTTAATCTCCCATCAACATTCGACGTAGAAGTTGCCACTGGAAGAACCGTTACTGTTAGTTCCGTTCTGCGTGACTGTACTCTTGAGCTCAACAGTCACGTTTTTCACGATCAATCTTATCCCGATGCAACTCAGTAGCTTTGATGTCATAGTAGGCATGGATTTTCTTCGTGAGAATCATGCTGAAATTTTGTGTTTTGATAAAATGATTCGTTTCTCTCTCGCAAACGGCGACCAATTGTGTGTCTATGGCGAAGTCGCTTCGAAGAAGTTACAACTCATGTCGTATGTCCAAGCCAGCAAGTATCTCCGTAAGGAATACCAAGCTTTCTTGGCGCACATCGTAGTAGCAGAGAAGGAAAAGAAAGAGAAGGCAATGGAAAAGGTGCCTGTGGTTCATGAATTTCCTAATGTCTTTCCTGATGATTTACCTGGTTTACCGCCAACTCGTGATATCGATTTTCGAATTGACCTCGTTCCTGGAGCAAATCCCGTCACTGGAGCGCCTTATCGTCTCGCTTCATCTGAAATGCGCGAACTCTCGAGTCAACTCCAGGAATTGCTTGACAAAGGCTTCATTAGCCCTAGCACCAGTCCATGGGGGCGCCTGTCCTTTTCGTCAAAAAGAAGGATGGATCGTTCCTGATGTGCAACGATTACAGGGAATTGAACAAGCTTACCATCAAGAATCGTTATCCCTTACCTCGAATCGATGATTTGTTTGATCAGTTACAAGGTGCTACATGTTTTTCGAAGATCGATCTACGCTCCGGCTATCACCAGTCTCGAATTCAAGAGGATGACATACCCAAAACCGCTTTTCGAACCCGAACGGTCACTACGAGTTTGTTGTTATGCTCTTTGGTTTAACCAACGCCCCTGCAGTCTTTATGGATCTAATGAATCACGTGTGTAAACCCTTTCTCGACCGCTTCGTCATCGTGTTTATCGATGATATCCTGATCTATTCTAAGTCCAAGGCCGAACACGTGCAACATCTCCGTTTGGTTCTTGAACAACTCCAGGGAAACCGCCTCTATGCCAAGTTCTCCAAGTGGGGATTTTGGCTTGAGAAGGTTCAATTCCTTGGTCACATTGTCAATAGTCAAGGTATTCATGTCGATCCCTCGAAGATCGAAGCAGTTAAGAGTTGGGTTACACCAAAGAACCCGTCCGAAGTTCGTTCTTTTCTCGGATTGGCGGGTTACTACCGTCGATTCATCGCTGATTTCTCGAAGATCGCTGTTCCTCTCACCTCTCTTACGCACAAAGACAAACCTTTTGTTTGGGGAACCAAATAAGAAGAAGCCTTTCAAACCCTCAAAATCATGCTCTGCAATGCTCACGTGCTCTCATTAATAGACGGAAACGACGACTTCGTAGTCTACTGCGATGCCTCGAACCTCGGTCTTGGTTGTGTTCTCATGCAACGAGACAAGGTTATCGCGTACGCATCTCGTCAGCTCAAGATCCACGAGAAGAACAATACAACCCATGATCTCGAGCTTGGTGCAGTGGGGGCCGGTGGAGAGTCTTTCACAGCACAATCGACACAAGGACGAGTGTCGCTCATTTTTTCACAAGAGCTTGAGGTACTTTTGGTATTGTCAATGTTGGTAGAATCTGAATGTGGCCCTAACAACTCTCCTTGATCGTTGTATTGTGATGAATAACTTGTTTTCATCTCAAGCTCTAATTCTTTTAATTTTAGGAGAATTATTTCTTCAAGTCGACAGAATTCTTCGGAAGTTATGTCGGTTGAAAGAGGTGGTTGAGGGCATTCGGGCGAGAGATCGTGATCGTTTTTACTTTCGCCCATCTTAAGGTGATTATAGGAAGACGATGGGTCTAAATAATGGGGATCGCAATTTAGAAAGAAACATTCTAGATCTTGATGGAATCCACCACATATTTGACACCACTCACCGTAAGAGGAGCGAAAGTAAAAATAATCAATATCACTCATATTTTTGTCAGAATTTACCAACCGTCGGGATCTTACGGTTCTGTTTTCGGAAACTGGATGGCGGACACGGGGGCGTGTCGAGGAGTGGGCATGACCCCGTGGTCAGCTACTGTCTGACTTAAAACAGGATTGCCAGTAACGATGATGGACACGACCCCGTGTCTGGTTGAGCGCGGCCCGTGCTGAAGTCTGCAGAAACTGAAAAATTAAGAAAAAATCCTAAAAATATAGAAAAATAAATAAAAATAATTAGGCCATTGATTTTAAGCTTTCTTAAAATCCTTGCGTCCCCGGCAACGGCGCCAAAAACTTGGTGTGTGCGAAGCGTGATATATTTTTATTAATATTTTGAGGCCATTTTACGCATTAGTCAAGTTTTAAATTTATAAAACACGATATTCTACTAACACTAAACACACACTTGGGCATGTGTACCCATCGTGAGCGTAGTGTAGCATTGGTAAGATATCGAGGTCGTCCAAGGACACAAGAGCTTTTAGTACCGGTTTATCCTCAACGTCTAATCAATCTAAATTTTTTTGGGAAAAGTTTTGAAACATGTAAATAAAACTAAAAATGAAAAGATAAATAAAACAGATAGACAAGATAGAATCACTTGGATCCGACTCGTCTTTAATGTATCCTTTGATGATTTATGCACTTTCGGACTTTTTAAGAGATTATCTTAGTTATAGTAGTAGGCCCCTCTTTTGAAGGTGACGTTATCCTCAACCCAGTGGTTTGAGTCAGCAGGGATACAATCCCAAAGGGATGGAATATTGAAAGACAATTAAGTAAGTTATTAATGCGAAAAGTGGTAGGCCCCTCTTTTGAAGGTGACATTACCCCCGGCTAAGTGGTTTGAGTCAGCAAGGATACAATCCCAAGAAGCCGGTTTAATGTATTAATAGTAGTTTACATATGAGGGGTTCAACCTATTCGCACCCCCGCCATCCAACACCAGTTGGTATTGAAGGAGGTCCTAGTAAGCTTGAACCAGGTCCTCGCAGGATCTATACACTGAACAAGACAAGAACTTTACCAAACCATTCCCCTAACCCCCGACCAGGTAGTCAACGTGACTTTATATAGACCGTAAAGACACAAGAATGATGCAATCTTTTACTTTATATAGACAGTAAAGTAATCTCAAGACACCACGGAAAAATGATAAAGAAAATTCACCTTCAACATAAGAAACTAGTTATTAAAGTCATTAATACAAACCCAAATAAAAAGTTCCGAAAGATTAAAAATCAAAAGTAATACAATAAACACTTGTCTTCACCAAGTGATGTAAGAGGCTTAACCAAACATGGACTTTGATTGGCAAGAACCCTTACAATCAATCTTGGATCCCGAGACTACTACACACTCTAAAGATAGATGATGGATGATGGTGGTGGGTGTTGGTGTTGTAGTGGTGGTGGAGTGGTGGCAAAGTGGGAGAGTATTGGTTTGCCAAGGGATGCCTTTCAAGTGAACCAAGCACCCCTATTTATAGCCTAAATAGAGCTCTGGCCACGGCCCCGTGTCCAGCGGGCACGCCCCGTGGCCAGCATCTTCTCTTCCTTCATTAATTGCAAGTGTCAGTAGAGGGCCCCACACGACCCCGTGTCTCCTAGGCACGACCCTGTGGTCAACTCTTATCTGTACTATCAAGATTCTTCGTATCTTTGCGTTGACCATGCCTCGTGTTGAGCTGGGAAAACCCTTTTGGTGGGCGTGGAAGCTTCTACAAGTTTGTCTTTTGTAACAACTCTCATCAAAAAGTATTATTTATTATTTTAATTTGACCAATAGGAAACCCTAATTGAGAAACCCAAGTGATTCTGCATAATCCCTAAAATTTCCAGAACATTTGGAATCAGGATTAGGGCCCCTAAAACTAAGGGGGGGGGGGGTAAACCCTAGTTATAGTTATCTACAGAAAACGCTGTCAAAAACGAGAATTCACGAAACGTCGACTCAGCAGGCCTATACCAGTGACAAGCCTACCCTACTCTAACTTGACACCTCAGGCGAGTCGCGACAGGCACCACAACATCTTCCGCGACACGCGGGGGAAACCAATTTCAAGTATAAATAGAACAGTCTGTTTCATGCAATTGAGTATTCGTTCGACGTTCAAATTCGAATTGTACGTTGAGTTATAGCATAAACAGTCCCAAAACACACACTGATCACGAAGTGCTGTCACAATTCAGGGTAATAATTCGATCGCTGCTACGATTCAATGTCCGATCGATTAAACTATCCAATGGATGTTTAAGTGCTGCCCACATTAGGGTTTATGCTTTGTCATTCGTCGTTAAATCGATGGATGTTTAAGTATCGCACTTTGTCATTCGTTGTGAAGGTTTTAATCTCGTGAGTTATCGTAAATGCTGTATTAAGTTATTAACCTAGTTTGTGTGCATGATTATTTAAACTAGGTTATCAAGGCTAATCAGTAGGATAAGCTCTGTTAAATCTGCAATGTGAGTCATTCTCTTTTTATCAAATTACTTTCAAAAGCATGTTTATTTTCAAAGTTATAATTACAGGGATTAAGTCTTTGTAATCACCATATTACAGCCGGTATGTGGGGTTTTGTATACATTACTTGATAATCTTCACCACTGGACAACGAGTTAGCCAATGGGTGATATGACCATAGTCACAGAAACGAGTCGAGTGACAAATACCGACGGTAGTTGGTTGATATCTGAAACATTGTAATTGCTCTTAATACTGTAAATTATAACAAATGTGTCGTTTTAGTAAATAGAATGATTCACTCAGTATTTCCCGCTGACAATACCTTTTTCAAACATGTTTCAGGTGATCTGTTGTGATCCAGGAAAAGTGCCGTGAAGCACTATCAGCTTAAGGAAGTGGCTCAGTATAAAATAAAGAAACATGTTTTGTAAAATAAAAGATTTCTTTGTGAAATCTCAATATTGTAAATTACCGGGTTTTATTCCGAATTGTGAAATAAAATAATCGGGAAATATTTCAGTTTTAAAAAGATCCTGAAGAAACTTCCGCTGTTAAATTAAATACCACGGGATTTCTGTCCCGCGGCTCCTGAAACGGGTCAAACCGGGTCGGGGGCCGTGACAGAAATAAGGTGGTATCAGAGCCACCGATCTAAGCCTATTAAGTATTTAGAAATACTTAATTTTACTAATTGCCAAGTATGTGATTATGTGTTTTATTAACTGATTATTTGTTAATTACAGTATGGGTAAACAAAAGCTGTCAAACATCTATCTTAAACTAGATAGGTCATCCAATGAGAAGGGAAGTTCATCCCAAACAAAACCTTATGTAATTCCTGAAGAAGGAATATTTGTCCGTAAAGCACAATATGAAGAACCACTTTCTCCTAATAGAAGAAGTTTGATTATTAGGAAAAGTCAGGAGGAAATAAGGAAAAACCGAGAGAAGAAAGTTAAACAAGAAACCCAGGACTTAATCAGTAAATCACCTTGGGAGGACAAATTAGATGAGAAATGGACAGATCTTTATATGCTAGCCACAGTAGCAGAAAATGCAAATCTCTAAATACTCAAAAGTTTTAGCACTGTTATTTTCCAGAAACCTTATTTAGTAAATAAATAAGTTTACAGTAAATCGTAGTATAATTTACTTGTCAGTTGTTTTATGGATGCAATAATATTTACGGGTTATCTATAAAATTTTGTTATTTTATTTTAACATTTGGTATGTATTTTTCATATATGCTAAACAACATGAATGAGATATCTGAAGGTTTAGAAAATCTTAACCTCTATCCCGTTAAGATAGAAGTTTCCAAGGAATTCACCGGTTACTTCGCTGATAAAGAAGAACCCATGGAATTTCAATCCAAACCACTAGCAAAACCTAATGTCACACCCCCAAAATCCACCATGCGGAGTACCACCGCTTGGAGGCGTGACGTGACCAGGATCGAGCCACCAATCATATTGAACATCGTAATTAAGTAAATAAGACCAATCCACAATACGATTAGTGACCAAAGTTCGTTAACCATGTTTAGTTTAAACAGCGGAAGCATGAAAGTAAATCCAAAAGCATAAGTTCACAGTTCATGAGTTTTAAGTTTCAAAACGCAAGTTTAATAAGTTCACAAGGATTTAAAGTTTAAGCACGGAGCATAACAGTCCGTACACCACAACGACTCCTTCCTCGTGCAAGCTCCAAGCATTCAGCGACCTGTAAGGCATGTAACAACTAGTCAACAACAAAGTTGAGTGAGTTCACATTTGGTTGTTTAGTTTTAAGTTGTTTCTGAAAAACGTGGTTTGACTTTCGTTGGCTTATTTGCCGTGGGGGTTACCCCGTAGTTGAAAGTATGTTTAACCATTTCCTTTTTCTTTACCCAATCCATAACCATGATCAGTGGGGGTTTTCCCCGTATGAACCACTAGACGGTATGATATCGACTGCTACGCAAATAAGTTGTGCCCTATATCAGTGTCTATCATCACTGACAATCTGCCATAGTCCATTAGTACACGCCCGTCCGACTGGCACGGTGTGAGGTTTGTTAAACCTAATAGCGCTATTAACTAATGACCCGCTCGCCATTGGCCTCGGCGATTAAGTCGATATAAATTGAGGGACTTCATGATAGAGTTTTGTCTAGCTAGTTTTAAGGTTGTTGTCCTGCACCAGGAGGACGAACGTACATATTCTGCACCAGGAGAATTCGTAGGATTAATAATGGCATCCACTCTATGGAGGATGGCCGTACATAACCTACCCAAGGAGGATATGTAGATTTAGTTTTAATTCTTTAACCCATTCCCAAACCACCGGGAATCCCATGCCTTAGAAAGTGTGTGAACTCACCTCGGTTTGCTCGGTTAGATTCTCAAATATAGCTAACAGTCAAGGTCGGTCAATCACGTCCTAATATAATTTACCAGTTAGTCATTTAGTGGCTTTCAAATAGAACACAAAGTTCCTACACGTATCTATCACACAACATGCATCACTTTAACGGTTTATGCCCATCCAAGTTTCCCATCCATTCCCCACTCAAAATCAAACATACGATAATGCACATAACATGTATAACACGTTAGATCATTCACAGATAGCATACTCGACATTTAGACACGCGAGTCACAACTTATGTCATTTCAGCATTTATATTCAAAACCGGCTGTTTTCGGACATTTTAATAAAATAGTTAAATTATTCCAAAAATTCCCAAATTTTTACAGGATGTCTTAAACGTTCCATATTTTATTGTGTAAAAATATCGGGGTCCGGTTCATTACCAATATTTTATAAAAATTCATATTCCGGACTGAACTCAGATTTATGTATTTCTGACCACAGTCCACGGAACAATTTATTAAAAATTCATCGAGTGTCCGATTCACGAAATTCCAGTGGGGTAATTACAAATGAATCGGTTTCCATCTACTGTACAAATTTCATGGTCCGATTCATCACAAAACTCAGGTTATGACTGAAAGTATAACACCCATTTATTGCTGTCAAAATTCAGCTTAAGTTGTTGTTACAAATCGACACTTTAAAAATAGTAAACGAAGTCCAAAAATTACGATTCCGGTGCCATTAGAACCGTATTTCATAATAACATATTTTAGATTCAAAATATTGGTTTTTTGTTGAGTTTAAGACCTGTTTACAGCCAACTGAAGTTGGCTGTAAAACCGGGACAGATTCTATTTTTCAGTGTTTAACCTTCTAAATCGTATTCGATCGATTCCGTTAACAAGTTTATTAATCACAACAACATTAAACATCAATATTAATCAGCAAAACATCAGATAATCAACCAATAATCATAACAACACAAGATCTACATGATTTACACACATATTCATCCATTAACCACCTTGTTCATCACTTTAGTAGACTTTTAGTTGGTGATCTTATATGTTAATGATTTTTAACCGACGAAACTCTTATTAACCACTCTAGACAAGATCAAGAAGGCTTTTAGAGTCACTTACTACTAGCTCGAGGCTAGGGGAGAAACTAGGCGAAAAACGAGTGGTTAAAAGCAACGTAGTGAGCTTCTTAGCAATCCGCAAGCACCGAGCTTCGTTGTTGATCCTATTGCACCTTTGAGTGTGTGTGGTTTACTTGTAGGAGGCTCGATGGTGGTGGTAGGGTGGTATGGTGGTGGCGGACGGACAAGAGAGGGAGAGGAGAGAAGAGAACTTGTGTTGTGATGTTTTGTGAAGTGAAGTGTATAACCTCATGAGTTTACTTATAGTCCATGCATTACCAATATCCATTGTGTTAAGTGTCTACTAGATATTAGGCAAAGTTATTAAAATAATCAACAAAGGTAATGGTGTGTCCTCACATGGGAAGCAATCGGTTGGGGGGGGGGGGGGTTGGGATAATTAGTTCCATTTCAACCAAGTGTAAGTAACTAGTTAATTTAGTTAGGTGTTTAATTGGTGTATTAAGTGGGTTGTAATTTATAACGGGTGTTAGGGTACTCGGGGACCCTAACTGGCTCAGAAAGAGAAAAACAATGTCATTGACAATATTTTTGGGTTCCGGGTAAAGTCCGGTTGTTCGGTTGAATACTGATTCGTTAAAGTGCTAAATAAGCATTTAAAGTGTCTTTTATGTATATTTTCGTAACACTTTTAATTTCTAACACTTAGGAAATCATAACGGACTATTTAATGACTTTTCTGTACATTACTAGTGTGTTAACAGGCGCATGTAAATATAACACAGATATCAGAAAGCGGTTACGTAATTCCACACAGTCGTTAAGCACATTAATTATTATTAATAAATTATACGGAATACATGGGATTTTGAGGGTTGTCACACCTAAACCCAAGAAAAGAAGCAGATTTGTGGGCTGGAGGTGTGTACGTAGGAAAAAGCCAGCAACAAGAAAGGTTACCAAAACTGAAGAACCAAAAGACAAAGGAAAAGGGGTAGAAATTGAAGAAAATGTTAATCAAGTAAAGATAGAAGCTGAAAAGAGTTTTAAGCAAACTGAAAGAGAAATCGGAGAAAGTTCTAGACAGAAACAGAAAATGACTCCCTGGGAAGTTTTAGATCATAAACTAGTAATGAGTGACCTCATCGGACCTGCCGATGGAAACCTTGAACCAGCCAATCCAAACCTTATATTTACTGAAGAAGATCTTTTCAACTATCCACTAGAAGCTCTAATTCCAATCAATCTGGAACCTGCTATTCCAGATCCTATTGTCCAACCTCAACCACTACCAGTAGAATTAGATGAATGGTGGACAACTGATTGGCAATATCAAAATCTTTTAAACAACCCTGATACATTTTTCCCACAAGTTGACCCAGAACCTCCACTATACCCAACTATGAGCCCGGAGAATCTGACGGAACTTCGTCTTTGGGGCGAAGAGTTAATTGATGCAGGAAATAGGATTAGGGATGTTGGAGAAAGAGTTACTTGGAAGTATGACGAAAGGGAGCGTCGTTTTTAAGAAATTAGCTGACCAAATAATGGGAGTTTGCAGGAATATGTGTTAATAAATAATCATAAAAACCAGTATGTATAATAACTTAACAATAAAACGTTGTATGATAATCGAGTGTACGAGGCATAATATAATATATGGAAATGAAACTCGGGAAATCAATAATTTTTTGTTATACATGTTAATGTGATTATGTGCAAACTGTTTTATTATATTTGTATTTATACTAATTATTTATATAAAATTTATTATCAAATGGCAAACATTGGTAATGAACCAGTAAATGAGGTTAATCAGTCTGAGCAACATCCAGGAGATCAATATATGACTAGGCAAGATATCGAAAATATTGTTGCTCAAGGGATAGCCAATGCTATTCCAGCCATCGTTGCTGCTGTAAAGAATCCAATCGAACCGCAACAAATTGTTCCTAGTAAACGTATTTCTGAAGATAACTTCAGTAATAGTGTAAACGGAGGCAATGATAATGTTAATCATAATGCGGAACCACATCAAGCTCCATTTTCTAAGAAAATGAAAACTGCAACGCCTGGTTGCACTTTCAAAGAATTCCTTGGTTGTAAACCCACTGAATTTGCAGGCAATGAAGGAGCAACGGCATCACTACGTTGGTTAGAGAAAACCGAAGCAGTAATTGCAATAAGTAAATGTGCTAAAGATGATCAGGTCATGTACGCATCAAATCTCTTCAAGGAAGGAGCACTCGAATGGTGGAACACTGTGTTACAATCAAAAGGAAGAATACTAGCTTATGCCATGACTTGGGAAGAATTTAAGGGTTTTGTAGAAAGAAAATTTTGTCCCGAGTATGAAAAGGAACAGATGACAAATAAGTTCCTAAATCATCGGATGATGGGTGTAGATTGTCGCGGTTATACTTCGACATTCTTTGAATATGCTAGAGTGGTACCAACGCTGGCTTCGCCAGAACCGGTACTCATTTCTCGGACATGATGAATAGGATCTGTAAACCATATTTGGATAAATTTGTAATTGTTTTTATAGACGATATACTTATTTATTCCAAAAGTCAGACAGAGCATTGTGAACACCTTCATGCACTCTTAACTTTGTTAAGAAAAGAAAAGCTTTATGCCAAATTCTCGAAGTGTGAATTTTGGTTAAAGGAAGTTCAATTCCTAGGACACATGGTGAATCACGAAGGTATTCATGTAGATCCTGCTAAAATAGAGGCAATTACCAATTGGAAGGTTCCACAAACAACAATGGAAATAAGAAGTTTTATAGGTTTAGCTGGGTATTATAGACGGTTTATTAAGGATTTTTCCAAGATAGCCGTACCATTAACTAAGTTAACCTGTAAAGCCATTAAGTTTGAATGGGGACCTAAGCAAGAAGAAGCCTTTAGAATATTGAAGCAGAAATTAACAAATGCTCCAATCCTAGCTTTACCGGAAGGGTCTGAAGATTTTGAAGTTTACTGTGATGCTTCAAAACTAGGATATGGATGTGTGCTTATGCAACGCAAAAAGGTGATTGCATATGCTTCAAGGCAATTGAAAAAGCATGAAGAAAACTATACGACTCATGATTTAGAATTAGGAGCCGTAATTTTTGCCCTTAAGATTTGGAGACATTATCTGTATGGAAGTAAATTTACTGTTTATACAGATCATAAAAGTTTAAGATATATATTTGGGCAAAAAGAGTTAAATATGAGGCAAAGGAGATGGATGGAAATTTTAAGTGACTACGACTGCGATATTCAGTATCACGAAGGAAAGGCAAATGTAGTTGCAGATGCCTTAAGTCGTAAGTATTATGAGAAACAACGACGAGTTTGTGCTCTCAGATTAAATCTACAAATAGATTTAATGGAACAATTGAAGAATGTTCAAGCTACAGCAATCAAGGATGATGCTGAAGGAATGAAAGGACGAATCAAGGAATTAGAACAAGGAGTAGATGGAGTTTGGAGATTCCACAAAAGTAGAATTTGGGTACCTAAGCATGGACACTTAAGACCTAAAATTTTAGAAGAAGCTCATAAATCTAGGTATACTATGCACCCAGGAAACAATATGATGTACCAAGATTTAAGAAAGAACTTCTGGTGGATAGGAATGAAAAAGGATATAGCACGATATGTTTCTAAATGTCTTACTTGTTCACAAGTTAAAGCAGAACATCAGAAACCTTCAGGGTTACTACAACAATTAGAAATGCCAGTATGGAAATGGGAACTTATAACAATGGATTTTGTTACTAAGTTACCCAAAACCAGAAAAGGTAATGATGCGATTTGGGTAATTGTGGATCGATTAACCAAATCAGCTCACTTTCTACCTATGAAAGAAACCTTTAACATGGAAAGACTGGCAAAATTGTATGTAGATGAAGTTGTATCCTTACATGGAGTTCCACTCTCCATTGTTTCGGATAGGGATAGTCGTTTTACTTCTCATTTCTGGAAAAGCTTCCAGCAAGCTATGGGAACTCGACTAAATCTAAGCATTGCATATCATCCCCAAACAGACGGACAAAGTGAAAGGACAATCCAAACTCTAGAAGACATGCTCAGAGCATGTGTAATAGATTTTGGTGGAAATTGGGATGATCACTTACCATTAATTGAATTCTCCTATAACAATAGCTATCATTCAAGTATTGAAACCGCCCCATTTGAAGCACTATATGGAAGAAAGTGCAGAACTCCAGTTTGTTGGGCAGAAATAGGAGAAAGTCAATTATCAGGTCCTGAAATAGTGCAAGAGACAACTGATAAGATTACACAAATCAAGGAAAGACTGAAAATGGCTCGTGATCGTCAAAAGAGTTATGCAGATAATCGGCTCAAGCCACTTGAATTCCAAGTAGGAGACAAAGTATTATTAAAAGTTTCTCCTTGGAAATGAGTAGTTAGATTCGGAAAGAAAGGAAAGCTAAGTCCAAGGTACGTAGGACCATTTTCAGTGATCCAACGTATAGGACCAGTTGCTTATCGTTTACGACTACCAGAAGAATTATCTGGAGTACATGATGTATTTCATGTATCCAATCTCAAGAAATACTTATCAGATGAATCACTGGTAATACCTCTTCGAGATATAAAGGTAAACGAAAAGCTGAAATTTGTTGAGAAACCTCTTCAAATTGAGGATCGAAAGATCAAGTTTCTCAAACACAAACGACTAGTTTTAGTCAAAGTCAGATGGGATTCAAAGAGACGAGCTGAATACACTTGGGAGCTGGAATCGGAAATGAAACGAAAGTATCCTCACTTATTCCAGTAAATCTCGAGGACGAGATTTTTATTAAGGTAGGGAGAATGTAACAACTCTCATCAAAAAGTATTATTTATTATTTTAATTTGACCAATAGGAAACCCTAATTGAGAAACCCAAGTGATTCTGCATAATCCCTAAAATTTTCAGAACATTTGGAATCAGGATTAGGGCCCCTAAAACTAGGGGGGGTAAACCCTAGTTATAGTTATCTACAGAAAACGCTGTCAAAAACGAGAATTCACGAAACGTCGACTCAGCAGGCCTATACCAGTGACAAGCCTACCCTACTCTAACTTGACACCTCAGGTGAGTCGCGACAGGCACCACAACATCTTTCGCGACACGCGGGGGAAACCAATTTTAAGTACAAATAGAACAGTCTGTTTTATGCAATTGAGTGTTTGTTCGACGTTCAAATTCGAATTGTACGTTGAGTTATAGCATAAACAGTCCCAAAACACACACTGATCACGAAGTGCTGTCACAATTCAGGGTAATAACTCGATCGCTGCTACGATTCAATGTCCGATCGATTAAACTATCCAATGGATGTTTAAGTGCTGCCCACATTAGGGTTTATGCTTTGTCATTCGTCGTTAAATCGATGGATGTTTAAGTATCGCACTTTGTCATTCGTTGTGAAGGTTTTAATCTCGTGAGTTATCGTAAATGCTATATTAAGTTACTAACCTAGTTTGTGTGCATGATTATTTAAACTAGGTTATCAAGGCTAATCAGTATGATAAGCTCTGTTAAATCTGCAATGTGAGTCATTCTCTTTTTATCAAATTACTTTCAAAAGCATGTTTATTTTCAAAGTTATAATTACAGGGATTAAGTCTTTGTAATCACCATATTACAGCCGGTATGTGGGGTTTTGTATACATTACTTGATAATCTTCACCATTGGACAACGAGTTAGCCAATGGGTGATATGACCATAGTCACAGAAACGAGTCGAGTGACAAATACCGAGGGTAGTTGGTTGATATCTGAAACATTGTAATTGCTCTTAATACTGTAAATTATAACAAATGTGTCGTTTTAGTAAATAGAATGATTCACTCAGTATTTCCCGCTGATAAAACCCTTTTCAAACATGTTTCAGGTGATATGTTGTGATCCAGGAAAAGTGCCGTGAAGCACTATCAGCTTAAGGAAGTGGCTCAGTATAAAATAAAGAAACGTGTTTTGTAAAATAAAAGATTTCTTTGTGAAATCTCAATATTGTAAATTACCGGGTTTTATTCCGAATTGTGAAATAAAATAATCGGGAAATATTTCAGTTTTAAAAAGATCCTGAAGAAACTTCCGCTGTTAAATTAAATACCACGGGATTTCTGTCCGGCGGCTCCTGAAACGGGTCAAACCGGGTCGGGGGCCGTGACATCTTTTGTGCAGGCTTCTGACCACGCCCCATGCCCAGCTGGGCACGACCCCGTGGTCAGTCTCTGTTTCCTTGTTTTTGCTTTGGGGATGCTACCGAGGGGTCGGGCATGTCACGTTTATTCCTTCTTTTTGTATTTATGTTGGTTTTGGCTGCTTATTTGCTCCTTTTGTTCGTTTAAGTTCGTTTGGTCCTGTAAATTCAAAAGGAAGAAAGAAACATGCTTTTTCCAACATTAGTACTAAAAAATGGTTAGTTTTATGCCTCATTCGATGTAATTTATATGTTGCATTTTGCACACATCACTACCCCAAACGGCCCAACTACTCCTCTAACCCAACCTCACGGCCCAACACCTTCACCACCACCCTCACCCCCACGTGGCCCAAACCCACCCCCCTATCGGCCCACATCCACTTATCGACCCCAACACCCCTGGCCCATCTACAACCGCTGGCCCTTCTTCACCTCCTTCACCTCTCGGCCCACACCCCACACCCCACACCAGGCCCATATTCCACAACCTCACTTCCCCAACACCAACCGAGTCCACCTCCTGTTGACATTCATGTACCTATACCGACCCACCCTATACAAACCCGGTCACAATCCAGGATATTTAAACCCCGTCAACCCATGTCTCTCAACACCGTCACATCACCACCCATCTCTCCATTACCAAAATCACATCTCTCCGCCCTCTCGGACCCGAACTGGAAAAATGCCATGACAAACGAATATGAAGCTCCATTGGCAAATAATACGTGGAAATTAGTACCGCGTCCGACTGACACACCTATTATTCGGTGTATGTGGCTCTTCAAACATAAATTTCATGCTGATGGAACCTTAGAACGACACAAAGCTAGACTCGTCGTTAATGGTAAAAGTCAAACTGTGGTCATCGATTGGGACGAGACTGTCACACCCCAACTGATGGCGGAATCATCGGGGCGTGGCACTGAGCGAAACAGATTGTTCAACAGAAATTTCCATAACAACTACATTACCGGATAGTTAATATTATGTCCCATACCATAACCCATCAAGCAAATTAAGTTATTACAGATAGCGATATCTCAAAACAGTAACATGTTCCGACAACTCAGATTACAAAAAAAATAGATAAGTCGTTTATTGGTTTCTAGGACTCTTTCCTAGCCTCAATTTCATCACACAGCAAACAAGGCGTCCTAGCATCTTATGCACCTGCCACATACGTTAAAGTAAAAGTCAATACACATAGTGTAAAGGTGAGTATACAAGTTTAATAGATATAATAGAGTTCGAATTCGTTTACGCGTAACCAGTACGTACAACGTGTGATGTGAAGCACATTAATTATCGACATGATCCTATCGATACCAATGACTGCGGGTTGACTGCCCAAGGCAGTTCGTAATACATATTCACCATTGTTAACCATGTAATTAATTGTCCTTAACAACCCCTGAGTGAACAGGTGCTGAGTCCAAACTATAGTACTATCGTTGCTAAGGCAGGTAGACATCAATCTATGTGTAAACATAACAAACAAGCATTCATCGAGTCACGTATACATACAGTAGCGGTTAGCGTTATAGTATTCCGTAGTGTGTTTGATGTGATTTAGAATAAGTAACATATTTAACACCCAAAAGTGCGTAAAGCAAAAAGGGTTCGAGTATACTCACAGCGATGATGGATTGAAGGGAGCGCTTAGAGCGAGATTAGCCTGATCAGAATGATAGCATAAACGATAAGCGGCATGTAAAACGGTGCATGGAACCAAGTGTCGAACAGCAACCCGATCGGATGGCAATCCGATCGGACGGTCATTCGATCGGATGTCAATCCGTTCGGATGGTCATCCGATCGGATGCCATTCGGTCGGACTGACACCTTGCTTGGGTAGGATGTGTTTGTGTATGATGTTTTGACTTTTAAAGCTTTCGTTGTAGTATTTTGAAATCAGAGAAGCATCTCTACCCTTCAGGTCGGTCGAGCGAACGATGGTTCGATCGGACGGTAATCCGTTCGGTGAGACATTTCTCAGAGAACAAATTCACAACAGTTTTATCATCCAATCAGATAGTCTACCGATCGGGTGGAAATCCGCTATCACTTGCTAGTGCATTGAACATGTTGAAAATTGTTAGGTGTTAAACCCCAAGTATCACCCGATCGGATTGCGGGTCGATCGGATGGCAGTCCGGTTGGACGGCAATCCGATCGGATGGTAATCCATCCCGCGATCTGATCGCGTTGTTATCTTGGTGTTTTTGCTAAGTTTTGCGGTTTGATCGAGACGGCATGACAACGCTCTAGACAACAGAACCACCATCTGACCCAAGTAACCCGACCGAACAGGAACCACCCTGTCCCGATCAGTCAACGGTTCGTGATGGTTGGTCATGTCTAAATCGTAATCATTATCTCTTGGATAGAATTCAGATCTTGAACTGATACATCACTAGGAATGAGTAGAGGATCAGAACCAGTTCCGTTTCTATCGGTTTTGAGTGCATTGAGTGTAAAAGAGTTGAAAGAAAGTTGGAAAACCATCTTTCAATCCTTTTAACCTCGAATACGTTCAGATCTATGCAAGATCTTTGCTTATTCATGTGGAAATCCTTCAGATTCAAGTTGTTCTTGGTGGATTGAAGCCTAAACATGAAGTTCATATGAACTTCATGATGACATCACCCTAGAACACCTCAAATCTAGTGATTTCACGGTTAAAAGTGAAGATTGTTCGGTGAAAAAGATGAAGAATCACGTGTAGATCATAGAAGTACAAGGATTTAGGAAGAAACTTACAAGAATTAAGAGAAATCGGAAGAAATGAGATTGAGTGCGGCTGAGTCGAACAAAGGAGTTGTCACCATCAAACGAGGTAACAAATGAGGTATTTATAGGGTTTCCCAAAATGGCAAAAGTACAGGGGATCGAGTGGGCTACCGATCGGATGGCAGCTCGATCGGGTGGCGACTCGATCAGTTGACCATCCGATCGAGTGGTCACTCGATCGAGTGGCTTTGGTGAGTTGGTTTTCGTGTTTCGTTTCGCGCGTTGAGCGTTGCGATTCGATTCGAGTGAGCGATGCGATAGAATTAACTACTAGATTACACCATTAATCCCAACTACTATATCTAACATACAATCACTATAATTATCTTGCATTTAGCGTCTGCGATTCGATTGAGTTGCGATATCGATTTTGATTGATCACCACAAAAACATAAACATAAATATAAATAAACATGCACAAGTAACACATAAGAAGCACACACACGTAAAACAATATCCAGAGCGCATAAATTCGAGTTGCGAGTGCGATAGCGATGCGATTAAGTCGATAAACCACACGATAAATATCGATTAAACCTCGATTATTAATAAGTACTCCACATAATACAACTAATGTGATAAAACAAGTAGATTATCTACAAGTCAAAGAAGTCAAAACAGTAGTTGAGCAGGGAGTGACAGATCGCAATTAGCAACCTTTTCTTCCTTTGATTTCAATCTTGACTTTGACTTTGACTTTCGAGACACGGGGTGTTACAGATACATTTAGTCCGATGGTCAAACCCACCACGATTCGCACCGTCTTAAGTCTTGCTATTTCAAAAGGATGGTCCATCTATCAACTTGATGTCAAAACTACATTTTACACGGTCACTTTAAAGAAACGGTCTATATGTTCCAGCCTTCGGGGTTTACTTCCACGACACATCCGAAACATGTTTGCAAACTTAACCATTCTCTTTATGGCCTAAAACAAGCACCCCCTGCTTGGTACCAACGTTTTGCAGGCTATGTGTCTCGGTGTGGTTTCAGAAGTAGCACATGTGACACATCCTTGTTTGTGTATAAGAAAGGAGATCAAATGGCCTATTTGCTCTTATATGTCGATGACATAATCCTCACGGCCTCAAGCACTTCACTGTTAAACAGCATCATCAAGTCTCTTTCTACGGAGTTTAACATGACCGACCTTGGTTCGTTACACCACTTTCTCGGCATCGCTGTTCAACAACGAAAGAATGGTTTGTTTCTATCTCAATCCACTTATGCCACAGATATATTGTCACGAGCAAAAATGATGAATTGTAAACCCGATGGTACACCTGTTGAGGCCGGTTCTAAGTTAAGTGCCATGGCTGGTGATCCCTTTTCAGACAGTTCACTATACAGGAGCTTGGCTGGTGCTTTGCAATACCTTACCATCACACGCCCAGACATCTCGTATGCGGTCCAACAAATATGTCTTTTCATGCATTCTCCTCGTGAGCCGCACTTTCAACTGCTGAAACAGATCTTACGTTACATCAAAGGCACTTTGTCACATGGTCTTCTCATATCACCCTCCTCGTCTACATCATTGACTACCTATTTTGATGCAGATTGGGGCGGGTGTCCTGACACTCGTCGGTTGACTTCTGGTTATCGCGTCTTCATGGGAGGTAACCTCGTTCTTGGTCTTCAAAACATCAACCTACAATCTCTCAGTCAAGCGCCGAGGCAGAATATCGAGGAGTTGCCAACGCAGTATCCGAACTCAGCTGGATTCGTAATCTCCTTCTCGAGCTCCAAGTACCGGTTAGACGTGCTCATTGTTTATTGTGATAACATCTCTGCAGTATATCTAGCCGAAAATCCAGTACAACATCAACGAACAAAACATATAGAGCTGGATATTCATTTTATTCGAAAGAAAGTCCGTCTTGGCACGATCAAAGTTCTACATGTTCCGGCCGACTATCAATATGCGGACATTTTTACCAAGGGATTACCGAAGGAATTGTTTCAACGCTTTTGATCTAGTTTATGCCTCCGATCTTCTACGGCTTCAACTGCGGGGGACTGTTAGCCGATAATATCTCCTGATATTATTGGCATGAATATTTTGTATATTTGTATAAAATAGTTTGTTAGGATTAGATTGATTGTGATTAGTTTGTTACTCTATTTATCTCTTCTCCGTGTACTATGTATAGGGGTGATCCCCATTTTGAATGCAAGGAATATTGATTATCTTACAAAGAAGACCCACAAATATATAGTAGCAGAGGGATTATGATGCTTATTTTTAGAATCTGCTCGTATTCATGTTTAGTGTTTAATTAATCAGATAATCTACCTTACAAACATTTGTATTATGTGATACATCCTTAAAAAAAACAAACAAACAAACTACTATTAGGAAGGATAAAATTTTATAAACCATCACTACACAAAAATTGGTATACTCCGATGTATCAATATACACATATCTTATTAGGCATGAGCAAATGGTATAAAATACCAATCCCATCCCGATCCCATCTCGATCCCGATACCGATAATCCCGATCCCGACATGTTTTGGTATCGAAAACGGTATCCACATTTTGGTTTTTTCGGTATCGGTAAAATACCGACTTTTACCCTCAAAATACCGATACCGTACCGATAACGTACCGAACCGACAACGTACCGAACCGACATGTTTCGGTATCGGTATCGGTATCGGTATCGGTATCAAGTATTCATGAAATTTCGGGATCGGGATTATCGGTATCGGGACGGAATCGGTATTTGCTCATCCCTATATCTTATAACTATAAACTTTAATCGCGATTTGCAATTATCATCAGCAAACTTACAAATCAAGATATGACACATGCCATTTTTGTTTATACTATATTATAAGTTGAAATTGATACATATAAAAGCACAATCAAAACTGGTGCAATATATATATATATATATATATATATATATATATATATATATATATAGGGGAAGGTTAAAATGAGAACCACCCCCAGTTGTAAGAACCATGAGAACCACTTTCACCAATCAAAATATGCCAACACAAAGGGTGTTTTGGTCATTTACTCATGTTGTCTAATCTCTTTCTCTCTCTCCATTAATAAAAGTGCAGAGCTTTCATCTCTCTCATCACACAAAAACCTTTCATCTCTCTCATCCACAAAAACCTTTCATCTCTCCCATCCACAAAAACCTGCAACCCACCCTCATCCGACCACCACTTTTGGGCGGCGGTGCACCACAAACAACGACAGCAGCGGCGGAAGGCGGTAGTGGGGCGGTGGTTGATCGGTGGCGGAAGACGGTTGTACGAGGTGGTTGGTCGGCCACCATCGCCTGAAAACGAACCGTCATGGCCACCATCTCTCCGGTCACCCCTTTTGCGACCTTGCTGGTTTTAATTTGGTATGTTTGGGGGTTGCTTGGGTTTGGGGTTTCTTTGATTCTGATTATGTTGGTTTGGGATTCTTTTGATTCTGATTATGTTGGTTTATGATTTTTTTGATTTCGTTTCCGTTGATTATGTGGTTGTTTGTGGTGGGTTTGTGGTGAAGGTGGGTTTGTGATGTGGTTGGTGAAGGTGGGTTTGCGGTGGGTGGTTGGTGAAGGTGGGTTTGTGATGTTGGTTAAGGGCGGCGGTCGTTGAAGGGTGATGTGGTTGTTTGTGGTGGGTTTGTGGTGAAGGTGGGTTTGTGATGTGGTGGGTGTTTTGTGGTCGGAGATGGTGGGTTTGTGAATCTGTTTGCCTTTTGAATCTGTTGAATTTGTTGAGTCTGTTTTGAATATGCTTTTGAATGTTTGAATATCTGGGTTTGAATGATATTCTGTGATTCTTGGTCTGTGTTCATGAATTTTTTCTGGGTTTAGTTGATTTTCTGTGTTCATCTTGAATCTGGGACCTTTCTGTGTTCATGTTGAATCTGGGTTTAGTTGAGAATCTGTGTTCATGTTGAATCTGGGACTTTTCTGTGTTCATGTTGAATCTGGGTTTGAATGTTGTTCATGTTGAATATGATCGATGGGGTGGCGATGATGCAAAAAAAAAAAAAAAGCGTAGATTTTGATGACGATGGCGCGGCAAGGACGGCGGAGGGTAGGGTTTTTGATCCTGCAACCCCACTTTTGCAGCCTCTTGATTATCGGATAATCTGAGCCAAACCCCGTTTTTTTTTCGATGTTTGTTGGGTTTTTATATTTTTTTTGCAGCCTATCGGATAATCGAGATACCCTTAGGTTTTGATGTTTGTTGGGTTTTTATATTTTTTTTGAGGCGTCGATGATGATAAATCTATCTGAGACACCTACCGAGTAGCGATTTTCTGGATGCGTTCGTTTTGTGTAAAAAACTTTTAGATAAAACGTAAAACGTAAAAAGTTTTACGTAGAACGTAAAACATAAAACGTTTACGTAGAACGTAAAACGTAAAAAGTTTAACGTGAAACGTAAAACGTAAAAAGTTTTACGTGAAACGTAAAACGTAAAAAGTTTTACGTCAAACGTAAAACGTAAAACTTTTTAACGTAGACCGTAAAAACTTTTTAACGTAAAATTAAAAAAAAAAAAAAATTAAATCGTAAACTTTTTTAACGTAAACCGTAAACTTTTTTAACATAAAACGTAAAAACGTGAAGCGTAAAAAGTTTTACGTAAAACGTAAAACGTTTTATGTAAAACGTAAAACGTAAACAGTTTAACGTAAAACGTAAAAAGTTTGAACGCAAAACGTAAAACGTAAAAAGTAAAAAGTTCTACGTAAAACGTAAAAAGTAAATAGTAAAAACTTATACCGCAAAACGTAAAAAGTTTTACGTAAAACGTAAATTTTTTTTAGTAAAACGTAAAAAGTTTTACGTAAAACGTAAAAAACTGGCGCGAAAAAAAGTAAAAAACGTTAACGAAAAAAACCGGCGCGTAAAACGTAAAAAAAACGTTAACGTAAAAAACCGGGCCGTAAAACGTAAAAAACCGGCGCGTAAATCGTAAATAACGTTAACGTAAAAAACCGGCGCGTAAAACGTAAAAAAAATGTTAACGTAAAAAACTGGCGCGTAAAACGTAAAAAACCGACGCGTAAAACGTAAAAAACCGACGCGTAAAACGTAAAAAATCGGGGCGTAAAACGTAAAAACCGACGCGTTGAAAAATCGAGGCGTGAGAAAGCCGGGCGTAAAAACGGCGCGTCAAAAAACGAGGCGTGAAAAGGTCGGGCGTAAAAACGTTAAACGTTAAACGTAAAAATATGTAAATAAATCTGAATTTGAAAATGTTTAATAAAAAAACTAAGTTTAAAAAATAAAAATCTAATATAATAAAAATCTGAATTAGAAAATGTTTAATAAAAAAATCAGTTTATAAATAAAAAAGAATTAAATAAAAAATGTAATTAATGAATAAGACAAAAAAGGTAATTAAAAACTAATATATATAAAAAGACAAAACAAAGTAATTTTACTAAAATACCCTTTAACAATAAAATATTAAAGACATAATAAGACAAAAAATACTTAATATTATTTTTTAAGTACTTTTAATCTCATCCATCCATCTCCTTGATCTAAAGGCCAGAAAGTGGTTCTCATGGTTCTTACAACTGGAGGTGGTTCTCATTTTAGCCATCCCCTATATATATATATATATATATATATATATGACAAAGATCCGTTAGGAACCACCCCTTATTGCGAGAACCGCGAGAACCAGTGTGAACACAAACAGTAATTCCTAAAAAAATCTAAAAAACACCCCAAATTTTTTTTTTTATTTTTTTACTATTTTTTTTTTTAAAATCGCAATATTTTGTTAATAAAAAAAAATTTCAAAAAAAAAAAAAAAAAAAAATCGAGTAACAGTTATCCATGCACATGTGCATATGTATCGTTTCTTTGTCAAATTCCGTAATTCATTACAAATAATAGTCAATTGCACTATCATTTACACTACCACGTGTAATACACTACTTTTTACGTTAACAATGTTAGAAATGCACATGTGCATTTATATGTATTAACAGGAAATAAGGTGTTTTGGTACACTACTTTCTCTTTCATCTATCATTCCATCCATAATACACAAGCATGCACATGTGCATTTTTGTCATTTCTTTGACAAATTCCGTAATTCATTACACATATTAGACAATTGCACTTTATTTACACTACCATATGTAATACACTACTTTTTACATTACCAATATTAGAAATGCACATGTGCATTTATATGTATCAACATTAAATAAGTTGTTTTGGTACACCACTTTGAATACACTTTCCTTTTTCATCTATCATACCATTAATACACTACCATTACCTTCTACCATCCATAATACAATACCATTACCTCCTACCATCCATAATACAGTACCATTAACAATATTTTCACTTTAATACATGTATGTAAACACCATTTATACCATCCAATCAACATATTACATAAAAAATTGACAACTATAACCAAACCATCAATCACTAGATATAACTAACCAAAAAACATGTATATGAGCCTACTTCTCCATTCAAAATTACAAACTTTTTGTAACAAAACACGTTATATCATGGTTATACCTAATGATGCACATGTGCATTTTGAATATTGGTAATGTAAAAAGTAGTGTATTACTAATGGTATTGTAAATTAAAGTGCAATTGTCTATTCCTGATAACGTATTACTGAATTTGTTGAAGTAATGATACATATGCACATGTGCATGGATAACTGTTACTCGAAAAAAAAGTTTTTTTTTTTTTTTTTTTATGGTAACGAAATATAGCGATTTTTATTAAAAAAATATTAAAAAAAATTTTTGAGTGCTTTTTTGATTTTTTTTAGATTTTATTTTGTGTTTACATTGGTTCTCGCGGTTCTCGCAATAAGGGTGGTTCTCGCATGAACCTTACCCTATATATATATATATATATATAGGGAGGAGATCATGCGAGAACCACCCTTATTGCGAGAACCAATTTGAACACAAACAAATATAGCTAAAAAAACCTAAAAAAACCTAACCCCGACCCCCCCCCCCCCCAAAAAAAAAAATCTAAACCCCCCCCCCCCCCAAGCTAAATGCTAAAAACTAAACCCCCCAAAAAAACCTAACCCCCCCCCCCCCTCCCAAAAAAAAAAATACCTAAACCCCCTCCCCCACCCCCCAAAAACCTAAACCCCCTCCCCCACCCCACCCCCACCACCCCCAAGCTAAAATGCTAAAAACTAAACCCCAAACAAACCTAAAAAAATAAAAAAAAAATCTAATTTTTTTTAATATTTTTTATGCTCAAATCGCTACTTTTAGTGGCAAAAAAAAAGTTTTTTTTTTTTTAAAAAACAAATTTTTTTTTAATTTTTTTTTGCTTCGAAAAGTATCAATTTTTATATAAAAAATATTAAAAAAAAAATTGTGTGATTTTTAGGCATTTTTGGTTGTGTTCACATTGGTTTTTTAAAACGGTTTTTTTTTATAAAATTTGTGAGGATATATATTCAATAATTCAATGTTAATCGTATATTCGTATATAAATATATATATATATATGCAAACAATGCGATTTATCAATGGTAACAATTACCATATAATTTTCAACATATTACCAGATAATTTTCTACGTATGTAGAATGATTCAGACCAAGATGAAAGGATGTTAGAACGTCTCGCCATTCTCTGTATACACATTTGCAGCCATAAATTGATATAGCATTTAGCTTGGTTAAAATCTCAAAGAGTAGCATTTTAAAAGGAATATAAACCATTGTATGAAAGAATGAAACATATAATGTATTACTGAGTATAGTATATATATTAATAACCTAATTTATATAAGTAAAATGAAAATGAACTTGAAACATAAGTTCAATTTAGCTCATTTCCATCGATTGAAATGTTGATTACTATTTAATAGAATCAACTAATCCATTTAAATATTTGTTCAAAGTTATTGCAAATATTCCACTTTTTCAAAATGTTATCACCCGGGTGGTAACCCGGATAGGAAAATTTAATTTTAAAAATACTCACAACTGTATAAGTAAAATAAACTTAAATAACGTGGCGTATTAGATAAGTTAATGACAAAGTGCATACTTTGTTTTCGAGCATTCTATAAGCATAGAAGTGTCTCGGACTCGTGCCGTGATAATTTTTAAAAATTATAATCGAGTCCCCCTATACAAAAATAACCAAACAAATTATAAGTGTTCAAATATATAAAATAAACGTTGGTCTAGATGCTATTCTACTATTATGTTGCTTTATATTTTGGTAATCTCATACCCATACCCGACTCAATACCCCGTGTATTATACGGGTTAATGTTATCATTGTCTTGTCATACACAGTTATAGTAAAATACATTATACGTATAGATTATGACTCACTTACTAATATGAGTAATCAGTATTTAATTATATGAGTGATGATCATATAAACAGAATTAGGTAATAATAAGTGAAATATGGAACTACTTTGGCATTAACTGAGCATTTTCTATGTGTTTCTATCTCAAGTTTTAGCCCTCGCAATAATAACTTTGAAACATCACATCCAATTATCCAAATACCAGGTCCCTGAAGCAAGTCTCAGGATAAAACAAAAAGACATAAGCAACATAAGCCATAAGTTAATACAGTACATCACCTAAAAATGATAAAAACATATTTTGACATAATAAGTGAATGATTAATTCATACCTTATAAATAAAAAGTATATATTAATTATTCTAATAAATATTTACAATTGTACATATTATCAAAACGTGTTGTATATCATCATTGGTCAACTCCAAAAATGGTCTGAAACCTTTCTAGTATCGACATCAGTTATTTGTAAATAAAACAATATAATTAGTAATACATCAATATGGTAATGTAGATTCAACTTTTAATACTTATGAGTTATGAATCATTAGATCAGAAAGCGCCAGCAAATGAAGATCAATTTTAGAGTTTCCACGAAGAATGAATCAATCGACTAAAAACATAAACAAATAGAACGTATAGTTTAACAAAAAATCAAGCAATCGACAAAAATATCTTACCAATCAATTGAGTTCGGATGATGTAGACATAAACATGGATCTACAGCTGAACTCAACTTATTCATATTAATGCAATCGTGCATTATCACTTTTAATATCCATAAAATATTTCACATATATATACTCGTCAATTTAATAATAAAATTATCTTACCAATTGATTGGTAAGATATCTTTATAATATAAAAGATAAAATATACTTCTAAGTATAATTTAGAAATTTTGGCCAACCGAACTCAACTTATTCTGACTCGTTACCTGTATCCCCTGGCTCCTATGAAGTAGGGGTGTGCACGGTTTGGTTCGGTTCGGTTTTTGGGTAAAATCAAAACCGAAACCGAAATGTCGGTTTTTGGGTTTTAAAAACCGTTCGGTTTCGGTTTTTTTCGGTCTAGGTTTTTCGGTTTTTACGTCGGTTCGGTTTTTCGGTTATTTCGGTTTTTGGAACAAAATTATGTAAGATTCAAAAAATAAAAAGTATAATTTATATTATAACAATCTTTTTATATGTTTATATTTAAGTTATTATAGTTCACCTCTTTAATTAGTATTGTTTACATAAAGCTAACCTTCTAATATATTTTTATGTTTCTTCAAAGTTTTATTAAATTTAATTTTTATAATAAATTTTGTTATATCTTATAGGTAATAGTAAATCATTTCAGTTATAATGTTTTTATTATAAACACTTTACATTCAAGAATAAAATTAACATTTTCTACTAGCATTGGGTTAAACACTTAAACAATTTAAATTTAAACTTAAACATAAAAATATATGGATTGTAACTTATAGGTTCGGTTCGGTTTTTTTCGGTTATTGAAAACGTTTATCCGAAAACCGAACCGAAATTTTCGGTTATTAAAAATCCGAAAACCGAACCGTCGGTTTTTGTTTCGGTTCGGTTTTTTCGGTTCGGTTATTTCGGTTATTCGGTTACGGTTCGGTTATTTCGGTTTTCTTGCTCACCCCTACTATGAAGCTTCGCCCTTGCACTTTCCATTACGACCATGACTTCATTAACCTGAACTAAAGAAGGGCAAATTTGTCATTTATTTGGCACTGTTTCACTTAAAATTGAGAAACAATTATTAAATAGCATACCAAGTTCTTAATCAATTATCACATACAAATTAATGAAATGTTTAAAATCCCAATCTAACATAACAAAATAAAAACCAAAAGATCCAATATCTCACAATACATAAAAACAACATAAAAATGAGATTATTATTAATATTAAGAATTACCTAAGAAGATGAAGATCTTCAAGTGTTCTTGGAAATCCTACAACGTAAGATAAACTCTGAGGAGACCTACAACCAAACATAACACACCAACGCACCCGCTACTTTCCAGACATGATCGCCACTACATAACCATCGCTCAACATTAGGGTTCGCAAATACAAACATAGAACTTAAATGTTGAATCATAAAAAAAAAATCGTATAATAAAAGTTTAGGACTACAATACAGTAAAAAAATCATGTATATTAAGGCGAAAAAAAAGGCTTACATGGTCTCTTGATAGATATAAGCGGCCTTCGGTGAGGTAGAATGCAAGACCCATAATACGCCGAAAACTACAGCCGCGGTGGGACATAACCGCCGATCCAGCGAGATTATTCATCTATTCGTCGCCGATTCAATGGAAGGATAATCGGTTATTAGAAGGCAGGGAGACAATCGATTGAACTCAATGAAAGGGTGAATTAAAGATAATCGGTAATTTTTGTTATAAATTTCTTTTTTATTCTGGTTTTATGGTAATTTTTGTCTTAATTGTTTTTTAATTGTGTTATTTTGTTATAAATTTATTATGTTCTGATTTGACAATGGGTTCTAACTTGTTTTCTTTTTTAAATCATAATTTATAATTTCATAATTAACTGTGGCCAAAGTTTATTTTGGGGGATAACACTTTTATATGGCAAAAATTGGAAATGTAAAGCTAACCTGTAGCTGCAACTACTGCTATAACTACGACTCTAGCTTCTACCACGTCGAGCTGGAGATGGAGTTCTTGAGTAGCTTCGTCCACGCCTACTTTGAACACTTGATAAAATAAGTATTTTTTTTTAATTTGTATGGTAAAATTAGACTTTTCAAATGAACAAAAGATATGCTAATAAACTTACACTTTCTTGGGGTTGTTTTGACAATCCCTTTCCATATAAACTCGCTCACCACAACGATAACATTTATTTTTCCAGTCGCCAGCTTTGAAATCTCGAGCGCAATGGCCATCAAGTCCACAACTGAAGTTTATATTTTTAAGTAGACACATGTTAAATAGTTGCTTCAAATAGTCAGATTATGGTTGATTATTAGAGTAATAATAAGTATATAACTCATTAATGAAAAGTTCAAAAAATGGGCAGGCCTTGTATTTTGACCAGTATTTAGTATGTTCCGACCTGAGCCCGTTTTGAACAGTTAAATAATGATCATATTGTCAACTATATATGAAACCAAAATATAGCATAAAAGATCATTAATAAGAACCTCTTTCCGCTTGCTGAAGAAGTTCTTGAAGCTTCCTCTTTGTGGCTTCAAGCTTGTCTTGATCGGTTTCTCCACCAGAGGACATTGGTTTCTGTATACATCAAGATCTCGTTCAGTCTTAGATCTAATTTGATATTCTTAATTTAAAAGAATTATACACTGTCTCAATTTAACCATTAAGTTGATATGCAATCTGTACACATCAAGTTAGAGCATTCACATTCGATATCGTATATTGAGGCTTATCTTTAAAATTAAAAAAAATAAAATAAAAGAATTGCACAATCAGTTTAGATAAGTTTAACTCGTGAGCAATGTTGTAGAAGGCGCTAGGCGCTAGTCGGGCGGTGAGGTACAGCCTAGGGATTAATCAGGATTAATCGGAATGGGATTTTTATATGTATTTTTTCAAAATTATATATATATACCCAATAATATAAAAATAATACTTCAAAATTCACATAAATACTTCAAGTTTCAGATAGTATGGTTCGATTTTGACCAATTTTGACCAATTTTGACCGCCTAGAACCGAATAGGACCGATTTTTATCGATTTTGACCGACTAATATTGTCCGATTAATCCGATTTTTGACCGCCTAGGACCGATTTTGACCGATTTTTGACCATGACCGATTAATTGACCGCCTAGCTTAAAATTAGGCAGTAGATGACCGCCTAGCGCCTAGGCGCCGATTAATCGGCCGCCTAGGCCGATTTCTGCAACCATGCTCGTGAGAACCATAGTATCGTATTATACAAAGCTTACTTGAGGGTCCCATGAAGATGTCCAAAACGACTTTAGGCCTTTGTACTTCATCAGGTCTGAAACAAAACATCCAATAGAATGAAAAGAAAAGTGGTGGTTCCGCTAATATGTTACATGTCAGCCCATTTGACCTGTTTTTCCTTTTAGTTGATTTTTTTATTTGTCCTGTTGAGATAAAACACAACCCGGATCAAGTCATTCATAAGTTAACTAAGAAAAATTGCAACCTCTAGTTCTATGATGTTTACATGTTGTAAGACTTACCACATTGCCAAAATGACGGTCCATAGTTTCAACTAAGAGATGTATATATTCCAGTATTGTAACCTCATTCTTCGAAGAATAAAAAACACACTTACTAGGAAGATAAGAAACTGAAAATGAACACTTTTATATGGCAAAAAAATGGATAGAACCATTTGTTTCACCTAAGCTAATATCCATATTTATTAAAAAAAATTAACCATGACAAATGAGTTATATACGTAACTTAGTTTTATAAAAAATGGGTCAAAGCCAAGACGACAAATAGAACCATTAAGCGTAAAAATAAAAACAACATTAAATCAACCACAAATTATATTATACTATAATATAAAAATGAGATGAAGTAATAGGTGCATACCTTCAACAACCCTTCAACAATATACTTTATGAGAAGTTAATAGATAATTTATCCCCCAAATTAGTGTTTGCACCTTAAGTTATATTAATATATGAGAATATAAAAGATAATTTCTGCAATAAAATGCCAGATCCACGGTCCAAATAAAAATCAACAGGTGATAAAAAATTAATTCAATAACATTAAGTGCATAAACAAAATAAAAATACAAAGTGCCATGTTACATATGTCAATCTGATCTCAGAAGGAGTACATTGTGATAATAGTTAGATAAGGTTAAGTGCACAATAATTAATAACCAACAATATAAACAATTAAATATGAAGATGAAACTACTTTTGTTTACTCATAAACACTTGAAAGAAATGAAAAAAAGGCAAACCTCGGTGACAAAAGAAATATCTGGGAGATGATTCCTTTATTCAATGACGGGACTTGCATACATAAGTCTTTGAAATATGATAGTGTCATAATAAATAAAAACATAATTTGAGACTAAAGTATGACAACAATGATATAATTTGTATTGTCATGAATACATGTAAACATTGCAAGTAAGAGCTTTCATGACAGATTAGCAAAAAATTATTCATCATGAAACCATCAGCACTATTGTATTTAGCATTTCCCAAAAAGAATGCTATCACTTGTTCCTATCATTTCAAACAGGCCCATGGACCCAAACAAACTCTAGATAGAAAAGAAGTTGATGACTAACCACGATAATCACTATACACAAATCCGTTTGGTCATATATGTCCCTATGGACATAGATATACTGAATTTCTTGTCATTTCAGCCTCGACTTCAATGAGCCTCCTCATCTTGTCATTTCAGCCTCGACTTCAATGAGCCTCGACTTTCTTATGCATAGGATAGCCTGATGTCAACTTCCAATTTACGGAGTCTAACTATTTATAACGATTGGTAGAGAATATAGGTTTAGACTTTTGACTCTAGATGCTAACCCCGTTGAGAAAGATCCTCCCATGATGCAAGCTCATCGCTGTTAACGCATCCAACTACATCCACACAACCTATGTTAAGAAAACCATTTGCATGCTTTATCATTGAATAGGTTAAATACTGTTAATGAAAATCAAAGATGAAGTTTGGAAAGTTCATGGCCCACTTGACCGCTTACATTTTTCTACCTTTCCTTGCCTACGGGATCAACACACTATTAGCCCGAAGAAAGGCCAACCAGGCCTTTGATATGAAATCATCTAATACCACAGACTCCAACCACAAAGCTTTTCTTCTCGATTCAAATGAGCCTAAATCTTCATCTTACTAATCTCTAACTTTTAAATGTGTATTCCCCACTTTCTTATGCATAGGATAGCCTGATGTCAACTTTGAACCTTCAACACTTTGTCTGCACATATATGATGCTTCAGATTCACAAAACTCTTACTAATCTCTAACTTTTAAATGTGTATTCCCCATTATGTAGAAACTCGGCTTCGGATCTGTCATTGACACTTTTAAAAGAAACGATAAATAATAAAATAATAAAAATATACAAAATATATACTAATGAATAAATATGTAGAGATGTTCATTAGAATCTTTTAATGTGTGTTCCCCATTAGGAAAAGGACGAACATGAAACACCATTAAAAATAAAAAATAAAACGCCAATAAACACCAAAGATTGTGGCGTAAATGGTAATACTCAACTCATCACAATCATCTGTTTCAAGAAATACCAAGTAAGCACCTCTATAAAACACCACTACAAGGTCAAGAACCAGTTTCAAGAAAGTAGCCGAACCATTTAATGCACAAAAGCTAAAGATCCTACATGTTTCTTCTGATAATAGCTTATTATTGTTTAGATAAACATCACTTTTGTAATCGTATATGACTACTTACCCAAAAATTGAATAAAAAGGAGGCTTGGGTCTATTCCGCATGACATGTCATTAACTGAACCATCATTGACTGCCAGGTAAATTTTCCTACTTTGAGTACCTGAAGAAGCATTAAGAAATAATAAGAGACAATTTCAAAGATGTGGTTTTTACAATGATGCGGCGATTAAAAATATCGTCCTGCCTCTCTAGCATGAGTTCTCTGCCAGTTTTAAATTTGCATATGAATACAATAAAAATGTTGATTACCTTTCTTTTTCCTTCTGACAAGCCATTGGAGTCGAAGCTTTTCACTCTAACACTTTTTTGGTGGTTGCCAAAACCGAAAATTAATAAATCATGGTTTAAAACAGTCAATTAAAAACAATCATTTTGCCTTCTGTTAAATGTCAATATAAATTGAAAAGCTTCAAGGATGACCAACTAAGATGAAAGTTAATACCGAAACCCTACCCAAGTTAACCCGAAACCTAACAAACCTAGTTGTAATTCAATCGGGTTAACGGTTAGACTTTCAAACAACAAAAACCCAGGTAACCCAAACAGTAGGATGAAATAGTATTTGTAAAGTAAAAGTTAATTCATGTCTTTACAATTACATACTCAAGCAAAAAGTCCCATCACTCGAGCCATATTCATCCAAATATCTGGGAAAAAAAACAAAAAATCATTTTACATTAGAAATTTGTGTCTTTAGAATAATATGCCATAGACATGAACATACCTTCTGATGAAACAACGACGAGTTTTAACAGCCCTAAATTGAATTGATCCAGATAATCGTTGTTGGTCTAGAAATCATCTTTTGATCAAGAATCATAGAAATCGAAAATATGCAGGGACTATTGTGTGCGTCAATTAACAAAAGCTTGAAGAAATTGGGGGTAGTTTAGAAGCAATTAGAACAGAAAATAAGCAAAATAAACACAAGATGCACAAAGATAAACAAACCTTGAACCACAAGAAGGATCAAACAGTTGGATTTGATTAAAATCTTAATACCAACACCGTTAGCGTTTCACATAAGAACGAACGATCAAAAAATAAAAACCTTCGTGGTGTTCAAAAAAAGCTTCATATACAATAGAGAAAGAATCAATTGATATCGGATCTTGAAGTAGAGATATCTAGGGTTTTTGATGATTGAAGAGGATGCAGGTTAGGGTTTACTTGGCGTGTGAAGAATAGAGAATGCTGAAATATATATGTATCCGAATCAAACACGGATCCGAATCAAATCTTCCATTTGCAGATTACTAAAATCAAATCTTCAAAAATAAAATGTGACAACTGGCACAAACCGGTAATTTCCGTACACTTTAATTAGTGCTTAATGACTGCAATTACGTGCTTAATTGTCAGCCATGTCTAATTACATACTAAACAAGTGAATTCATGCACGTTGTATACTACAAAATATTGCTTTAGGCATAAACGAGAGCGTTGCGTCAAAAAAAATACTAAGTAAACTCACCGGTAAGACACTATGTGTCAACGGAACTGCAGAAAGCAGCCAGACAATAAAAATTGGAGCCTAGGTGTAGGTCCGACAGCAAGAATGCATTAAAACCCAAGAGTACATACAAGGGTTTAATATATATGCAATACGAAAGCAAAAATAAGCACTAAAAAGCACCCGAAACGCACTTTAAGTGCAGAATTTATAAAATTCAGCAATAAATCAGCATTTAGACATATAAATATTATGCAGAAATGTCGTTTTATTATCCAGAATATTTCCCTAAGTGTTGGGAATCGATAGTGTTACAAGAAGATACTTACTAAACACTAAAAGGTGCAATTTAGCACTTTAACGAATCGGTATGTAACCGAACGACCGGACTTTACCCGGAACATGAAAATATTGTTATTTTCATTATTTATCTTTTTCTGAGCCAGTTAGGGTCCCTGAACACCCTAACACCCATTGTAACGCGTGACACACCACTAACCAAGTTAACTACTTAACTAACCTACTTATCTTAACTAGTAGCTAACTAACTACTTGGAAACAAACTAGAACCCCCCCCCCCCCATGGCCGATTTCGGTCCCCATGTAACTAGAGCAAGTACCACTCTTGATTATTATATTTACTTATGTCTAATATCTAATAGACATAGTAACCTTTGGTCCATAATCACAAGTTTTGCCTATAAGATCAAACTCTTGCACACTTATCATTCTACACATTTCACTCAACTCAAAACTCTCTCTTTCTCTCTATATAAGTCACGGCCGAACACCCCCTTGATCATACACCCAATTTTCGATTTTGATCTTCACATTCCAACATCATACAAGCTTCAAGGACCACGTATTAGGAGGCTTGGTGCAAACGGAAAGCGAAGGACCTCATCCTCTTGCTTTTATCCACCATATTTGCGCATAGATTCTTCCCTAGCCTCGAGCTAGAGGTATAATGCTTAAAACTCATATTTGAACTAATCTAAAGTGGTTAAAAGGATTTTTATCGGATAAAACTCGTTAACATGCAAGATGATGCTTTAAAGTCTACTTAAAACACTAAAAATGGTGGTTAAAAGCTCATATGTTGTGTAAATCTTGTAGTATTTGATGTGTGTGGTTATTTAGGCCCGATCTATGTTGTGGTAGCTCGGATCATCATTTAACCCGGTTTAGTCATGATCTTGGATTATGACATAGAGCTTGTTTAAGTATAACAAGGGTTAGAAGATGAAACTCTACCACACACGAGCCATGAACTTGTGTAAAAGCGATTTAACTTGTGAAATAGTGTTTAAAACTAGTAGATCTACGTATCTACAAGCGGGATCTTCAAAGGACCAAGTGTCCAAGAAATCATATTTCCTAAAGCCGGATCTTACATGAAAAAGAATGATTTTAGCAAACACACGAGTGTGTAAACACTTGTGTAACACAAAGTTTAGACAAAATAACTATTTTTGTAAATGTTGACCCGAAGTTGTAAAGGTGTAACTTCTTTAAAAGCGAGACTTTCAAGAAACAAAGTTGATCTATACGAAGATCCACTAAAAATAATGGAAGGATACTACCTATTTTGGAAAAACCACAAGTTCATGTATTTCTGTGATTATATCTATTTTAACTAGTTGCATATTGTTTATTGTTGAACGAGGAAATTGTTGAAGATTTAAAAGAAACTAAACACATGTTTTGAAAACATGGGAAACCTCCATTTTTAAGGGGAAACTCTGTCAAAATTTTTATAAAATTTGACACTTAGAAAAATATAAGTTTTTGAGAAACTTATTCCCTAAAAATGTGTTTAAAAGCATTACCAAGGTTTCCCTAATTTTTGGTAATAAGAAATGAGGATTTCTTCAAGAATAAAAATGGATATAAGTATGTATATTTTTGAGAGAAAAATATATATTATTTGATCACCAACTTATGTGCTAAGTGTATATAGTATGTGTTATACGTACTAGTGTATTAAGACTTAAAAATACACTAAATACTCGTGAGGAGTATAAACATAAAAATACACATACAAAATACAAGATATATAATTCGGGTGCGAAGTGCAAAACACGAAAGACTTATATTTATTTTAGAGGAAATAATATAAGTAAGATACGTAGTTAAAAATATGAAATATTTTTAACACAACAATACAAATACAAAAGAGAGTGACTGTACTTGTGCGATACAAGTCTAGTGACTAACATTAAGAAAACGCGTATAGGTTACGACGTTAAGTAAGCAAATCCGGTGAAGTTTACGACGCACAGGAACGCAAAGTTGTGAGTTCATGCTCCCCCTTTTCTTTTAACTGTTTTCAGTTTTTATAACTTCGGGGGTGAAATACATGTACAAAAGTACAATATTTATAAATGGTATGATATAAATACAAGAAGTACACTTGGTGAGAACGAGAACCAAGTGTGACAAAATATAAGACAATAAGAAACGCGCTTGGTGAGAACGAGAACCAAGTAAGATGCGTTATGAGAAATAGTGTCACGAATAGGGTACTGAAGCACCATTAATCGTGTACATACTTAGACCGCAGAACAAAAGATTAGATCTAATGGGTTCCGGGTAGCCCCACTGTTGGCCACTCTTTTACCAAGCAGTGTTTTTGTGTCTCAGTCGTAAATCGACTACAGAAAAATGCCTATGGTTTGGTGACTTCCTATGTCGTGTCACATGTTAATGGCTTTGCAACCCATTAACACTTGATACATACAGAAATATTGGACTTATACATGAGTACGTGGTGTACACAAAAGACTTGATTTATACAAAAGACAAATTATGTTTTCATACAAAGTATACAAACGTGAAATACAAAAACTGCATGAATTCACACCAACTTTATGTTGACGTTTTTCCAAAACTCACATGTATTTCAGGTAACTAGGATGGATGTGCGCGTGGTCTTACTCATGCTCGTGGATGTCGCTTTGTTTATCTTTAAATAAAGTCGTGACTTTTAAGACAATGTGTTATCTAGTGTTGTAAACACTTGACATATGTTTTTGGTAATGTAATATTCGAAGTTATTTTTGAGCATGTAGTATGTTTACTCTTCGTATGCAATGAGAACCTTTCATGATCACACCTCGTGCTTCCACCGCAGAAAGGGGTGTGACAGATTGGTATCAGAGTTGCGATTGTAGTGAACCAGGATTCCTTCTCGAGTCTAGTCTACAATCTCTAGGATCCTTTCACGAAAACAATTTTCAAAGAGTTTTCATTGCATAAAACGTCCCGCGACATCCACTGCCTGAAACTGTCTACATGAGTCTAGAAAAGACACTACGAGACTTAGAGTGCACATGAGTAGCACTTGTCTTTAATTGAGAAATTACTTGCAATTATATGTGATAATTAGCATGTACTAGAAGTAGAATGTTACAAGTATACGTGACTCTACCTAAAAGCGATGGCCTATCTGAAGGAAGAAATACGAGGATGAAACGAACTGTGCGGACTGTGCAAGGAGTTACGTAATTATGGATGCATACATAATTATGGAATTCAGTGCACAGAAACCACAGCAAGTCTTGTCACGTGTAGATTCCCTCAGTGCAAGCCTACTAAGTACTCTGCTAGAGTAATAATTGTTTGATGTCACTTATGTGGTATATACTTGTGAGTATACATACCACTACTGTCTAGTATGACGATATCAAACAAATGCCTAAACCTATTGGGTTGTGTTCTTTAGAACATGGCACCCAGAAGAGCTGTGAATGCTCGCAATGACGATCAACCTCCTCCTCCCCCACTGCCAAGAACTGCTGATGAGCTGAACGCTCTACTGGAGGAAAGGATATCCGCTACTATCGCCCAGTACGAGGCGAACCGAACTCAAGACAGTGGAGGACCAAGCAATGCTAGACGTAACGGGCATGGAGATTCGTCTGGAGGAAATGTAGCTCAAGGCTGCACTTTCAAGCAGTTCCTCGACTGCAAGCCGATGAACTATGACGGCACAGGAGGTGCAGTAGCATTTGTGCGCTGGACGGAGAAGACTGAAGCTACTTTCCGCATGAGCAAGTGTACCGCGGATCAACAAGTCACCTTTGCTACTGGGTTATTTGTCGATGAAGCTCTGACTTGGTGGAACCTGCAAGCCCAAACTTTGGGTGATGATACCGCTTATGGCCTAACTTGGGAGGAACTGAAGGAAAGAATGAGAGAGAACTACTGCTCTCGTGTTGAACTCCAAAGGTTGGAGACGGAGTTCTGGCACTTGACCATGGAAGGTGCTGACATCAATGGATATACTCGAAGGTTCCACGACCTGTCTAGAGTGCTTCCCTACATGGTGACTCCTGAATTCAAGCGTGTTGAACGCTACATTTGGGGACTGGCCTCAGAGTTTTGTGGCATGGTGACGTCGGCCAAACCACAAACAATCACCGAGGCTGTAACTTTGGCTGTCAGCCTTACTGAAGATTGTGTTCGTATGAAGAAGCTATCACTGAACCCGACAGAGAAGACCGAGACACATGCTGAGTCGTCCGGTGAAAAAAAGAGAAAACATGCAAACCTGAACCAAGCAACTCGCAACAACAAGGGTTTCAGCAAGAAGCGTGACACTAATCCGCCTCAGGAGGCGAATACCCATGCAACCAAAGCATACCAAGGCTCCATGCCTAGATGCCAAAAGTGTAAGTATCATCATGATGGAGCTTGTCGCATTCCAAGGTGCGACAAATGTGGTAAATTGGGTCATCGAACAGAAGACTGTTGGGGAAAAGGAAAGAACCGAAATGGAAACGGTGCTGGTAATAAGAATGGCAACGGGAAAGGGCAGAACCAAGGATGCTTCAAGTGTGGAAGCAATGATCACTTCATGAAGAACTACCCAGAGAGAAACAACGCTTCGGCTCGAGCATTTGTGATTGGAGCAAGAGACGCACGCGAGGACCCTAATGTGGTCAACGGTACGTTCCTCATTAACAATCACTTTGCATCCATATTATTCGACACTGGCGCCGATTATAGCTTCATGTCTGTGGAATTTAAACGTATACTTGGAATAGAATCTAGTAGATTAGAAATTCCTTATTCCATAGAACTAGCCAATGGTAAACTTGTTGAATCGGGCGAAGTTGTCAGAGGCTGCACATTAGAACTTGGCGAACGAAATTTTAGCATCGACCTCTTACCTATTCAATTGGGTAGCTTCGATGTAGTAGTCAGAATGGACTGGTTGTCCAAGAACAAAGCTGAAGTTATTTGTCATGAGAAAATCATTCGCATCCCTTTAGCGAATGGTGAAACTCTCATCGTACATGGAGAAAGACGAAACGCGCCTCTACGAATCATCAGTTGCATGAAGGCACAGAAATGCTTAAGGAAAGGATGTGTTGCCTTCCTAGCACACGTCATAGACAAGAAAGCTGTGGAGCCAAAACTCGAAGACATTCCTGTGGTGAAGGAATTTCCTGATGTATTCCCTGAAGATCTGCCAGGACTACCTCCGCAACGACAAGTCGAATTCCACATAGACTTGGTTCCAGGAGCCGCTCCTGTAGCCAAGGCTCCATATCGACTTGCACCATCCGAAATGAAAGAATTATCCACACAACTCCAGGAGTTGTTGGATAAAGGATTCATAAGGCTAAGCTTCTCACCCTGGGGAGCTCCAGTATTATTCGTGAAGAAGAAGGATGGATCACTGCGGATGTGTATCGATTACAGGGAACTGAACAAGCTCACGATCAAGAATCGGTATCCGCTACCGAGGATTGATGACTTGTTTGATCAACTGCAAGGATCAAGCTACTATTCCAAGATCGATCTTCGATCTGGATACCATCAGCTGAGAATCCAAGATGAAAGCGTGCCAAAGACTGCATTCAGAACACGCTATGGGCACTACGAATTTCTGGTGATGCCGTTCGGATTGACGAACGCGCCAGCGGTCTTTATGGATCTGATGAACCGCGTATGTAAACCATGTCTCGATAAATTCGTGATCGTATTTATCGATGATATCCTGATTTACTCACGAACGAAAGAAGAGCACGAGCAACATCTCAGAACCATCTTGGAGCTACTGAAGAAAGAGAAACTTTATGCAAAGTTCTCAAAATGCGAATTCTGGATTCGCGAAGTACAATTTCTTGGTCACGTGGTGAATGAGAAGGGCATTCATGTAGACCCGTCCAAGATTGAAGCAATAAAGAATTGGGAAGCTCCCAAGACCCCAACTGAAGTTCGACAATTTTTGGGCTTAGCGGGCTACTATCGGCGATTCATTGAGAATTTCTCGAAGATAGCTCAACCGCTAACGACCCTTACTCAGAAAGACAAGAAGTACGACTGGGGTCACAAACAAGAAGAAGCCTTCCAGTTACTTAAGAACAAGCTCTGCGATGCACCAATACTATCATTACCCGAAGGCACTGAAGACTTCGTGGTATACTGCGACGCCTCACGACAAGGCTTGGGTTGCGTGCTCATGCAACGCCAAAAAGTCATCGCTTATGCTTCAAGACAACTGAAGGTTCACGAGAGAAACTATACCACTCACGACCTGGAGCTGGGTGCAGTGGTATTCGCCTTGAAGATTTGGCGACATTACTTATATGGTACTCGATGTACAATCTTCACAGATCACAAAAGCTTACAACACATATTTGATCAGAAGGAATTGAATATGCGCCAGCGCCGTTGGGTTGAGCTGCTGAATGATTATGACTGTGAAATTAAGTACCATCCTGGAAAGGCAAACGTTGTAGCAGACGCGTTGAGCCGAAAAGAAAGGATTAAGACCCTAAGGGTTCGAGCATTGGAAATGACGATTCGAACGAACCTCACTGCACGCATTCGAGATGCACAACAAGAAGCTCTTAAAGAAGAGAATCGTAAAGCTGAATACCTCCGGGGTGCATTGAAGTACATGGCGCCAAATGAAGAGGGAGCCTTATACTTTAAAAAGCGCATTTGGGTTCCGCTCTATGGTGGCCTACGATAAGTCATCCTTAATGAAGCCCACAAATCGAGATATACGATCCACCCAGGATCGGACAAAATGTATCAAGACTTGAAGGAATATTATTGGTGGCCGAGACTCAAAAGCGACGTTGCTGTCTATGTTGGAAAATGCCTAACCTGTGCTAAGGTTAAGGCGGAATATCAGAAACCGTCCGGCCTACTACAACAACCAGATATTCCCGTGTGGAAGTGGGAACAAATCTCGATGGACTTCATAACGAAAGTACCCAGGACCCCGAGAGGGCACGATATGATATGGGTAATAGTTGATCGATTGACGAAGTCTGTGCATTTCCTGCCAATCCGAGAGAAGGATAGCACTGGAAAGCTTGCAGAGATATACTTAAGAGAAATTGTGGCACGTCATGGAGTGCCAACCTCAATCATTTCAGACAGAGATGGACGCTTTGTCTCAAGAATCTGGCAATCATTTCAGGAAGCCTTTGGATCTCAGTTAGATCTGAGCACGGCATTCCATCCGCAAACAGACGGCCAGAGCGAACGGACTATACAAACGTTAGAAGATATGCTTCACGCATGCGTCATGGACCTAGGCGGCAGCTGGGATACTCATCTACCTTTAGTTGAGTTTTCCTACAATAACAGCTATCATACGAGCATAAAAGCCGCGCCGTTCGAAGCTCTGTATGGCCGCAAATGCCGATCGCCCTTATGTTGGGCAGATGCCGGAGATAAACGTATGGTTGGTCCTGAACTTGTACAAGAGACAACCGACAAGATTGCGCAGATCCGAGAGCGCATTAAGGCGGCTCGAGAGCGACAAAAGAGCTACGCTGATCCGAATAAAAAATCGGTAGAATTCAAGGTGGGAGACAAAGTGTTGTTAAAAGTCTCACCATGGAAAGGCGTAGTCAGATTTGGAAAGCGTGGAAAGCTGAATCCACGATATATCGGACCATTCAGAATACTGAAGAGAATTGGTACCGTGGCATACAAGTTGGAGTTACCGGAAGAACTTAACGGAGTACATGATACGTTTCATGTATCCAACCTGAAAAAGAGTCCAACACAAGAAAACGTGATCATCCCGATGGATGAAGTGCATATTGATGAAGCCCTCCGATTTACAGAGCAACCCGTTGAGGTTACCGACTGGAAAGTCAACAAGACCAGGAGGAGCAGTGTGAAGCTTGTCAAAGTACGTTGGAGCTCTAAGCACGGACCCGAGTACACATGGGAACGTGAAGACCAGTTCAAGAAAAAGTATCCCCACCTATTCAAGAAGACTCCAGCGAGAGGGAGTTCAGTCTGAATTTCGGGATGAAATTCTTTTAACGGGGGGAGACTGTGACAACTGGCACAAACCGGTAATTTCCGTACACTTTAATTAGTGCTTAATGACTGCAATTACGTGCTTAATTGTCAGCCATGTCTAATTACATACTAAACAAGTGAATTCATGCACGTTGTATACTACAAAATATTGCTTTAGGCATAAACGAGAGCGTTGCGTCAAAAAAAATACTAAGTAAACTCACCGGTAAGACACTATGTGTCAACGGAACTGCAGAAAGCAGCCAGGCAATAAAAATTGGAGCCTAGGTGTAGGTCCGACAGCAAGAATGCATTAAAAACCAAGAGTACATACAAGGGTTTAATATATATGCAATACGAAAGCAAAAATAAGCACTAAAAAGCACCCGAAACGCACTTTAAGTGCATAATTTATAAAATTCAGCAATAAATCAGCATTTAGACATATAAATATTATGCAGAAATGTCGTTTTATTATCCAGAATATTTCCCTAAGTGTTGGGAATCGATAGTGTTACAAGAAGATACTTACTAAACACTAAAAGGTGCAATTTAGCACTTTAACGAATCGGTATGTAACCGAACGACCGGACTTTACCCGGAACATGAAAATATTGTTATTTTCATTATTTATCTTTTTCTGAGCCAGTTAGGGTCCCTGAACACCCTAACACCCATTGTAACGCGTGACACACCACTAACCAAGTTAACTACTTAACTAACCTACTTATCTTAACTAGTAGCTAACTAACTACTTGGAAACAAACTAGAACCCCCCCCCCCCCATGGCCGATTTCGGTCCCCATGTAACTAGAGCAAGTACCACTCTTGATTATTATATTTACTTATGTCTAATATCTAATAGACATAGTAACCTTTGGTCCATAATCACAAGTTTTGCCTATAAGATCAAACTCTTGCACACTTATCATTCTACACATTTCACTCAACTCAAAACTCTCTCTTTCTCTCTATATAAGTCACGGCCGAACACCCCCTTGATCATACACCCAATTTTCGATTTTGATCTTCACATTCCAACATCATACAAGCTTCAAGGACCACGTATTAGGAGGCTTGGTGCAAACGGAAAGCGAAGGACCTCATCCTCTTGCTTTTATCCACCATATTTGCGCATAGATTCTTCCCTAGCCTCGAGCTAGAGGTATAATGCTTAAAACTCATATTTGAACTAATCTAAAGTGGTTAAAAGGATTTTTATCGGATAAAACTCGTTAACATGCAAGATGATGCTTTAAAGTCTACTTAAAACACTAAAAATGGTGGTTAAAAGCTCATATGTTGTGTAAATCTTGTAGTATTTGATGTGTGTGGTTATTTAGGCCCGATCTATGTTGTGGTAGCTCGGATCATCATTTAACCCGGTTTAGTCATGATCTTGGATTATGACATAGAGCTTGTTTAAGTATAACAAGGGTTAGAAGATGAAACTCTACCACACACGAGTCATGAACTTGTGTAAAAGCGATTTAACTTGTGAAATAGTGTTTAAAACTAGTAGATCTACGTATCTACAAGCGGGATCTTCAAAGGACCAAGTGTCCAAGAAATCATATTTTCTAAAGCCGGATCTTACATGAAAAAGAATGATTTTAGCAAACACACGAGTGTGTAAACACTTGTGTAACACAAAGTTTCGACAAAATAACTATTTTTGTAAATGTTGACCGGAAGTTGTAAAGGTGTAACTTCTTTAAAAGCGAGACTTTCAAGAAACAAAGTTGATCTATACGAAGATCCACTAAAAATAATGGAAGGATACTACCTATTTTGGAAAAACCACAAGTTCATGTATTTTTGTGATTATATCTATTTTAACTAGTTGCATATTGTTTATTGTTGAACGAGGAAATTGTTGAAGATTTAAAAGAAAATAAACACATGTTTTGAAAACATGGGAAACCTCCATTTTTAAGGGGAAACTCTGTCAAAATTTTTATAAAATTTGACACTTAGAAAAATATAAGTTTTTGAGAAACTTATTCCCTAAAAATGTGTTTAAAAGCATTACCAAGGTTTCCCTAATTTTTGGTAATAAGAAATGAGGATTTCTTCAAGAATAAAAATGGATATAAGTATGTATATTTTTGAGAGAAAAATATATATTATTTGATCACCAACTTATGTGCTAAGTGTATATAGTATGTGTTATACGTACTAGTGTATTAAGACTTAAAAATACACTAAATACTCGTGAGGAGTATAAACATAAAAATACACATACAAAATACAAGATATATAATTCGGGTGCGAAGTGCAAAACACGAAAGACTTATATTTATTTTAGAGGAAATAATATAAGTAAGATACGTAGTTAAAAATATGAAATATTTTTAACACAACAATACAAATACAAAAGAGAGTGACTGTACTTGTGCGATACAAGTCTAGTGACTAACGTTAAGAAAACGCGTATAGGTTACGACGTTAAGTAAGCAAATCCGGTGAAGTTTATGACGCACAGGAACGCAAAGTTGTGAGTTCATGCTCCCCTTTTTCTTTTAACTGTTTTCAGTTTTTATAACTTCGGGGGTGAAATACATGTACAAAAGTACAATATTTATAAATGGTATGATATAAATACAAGAAGTACACTTGGTGAGAACGAGAACCAAGTGTGACAAAATATAAGACAATAAGAAACGCGCTTGGTGAGAACGAGAACCAAGTAAGATGCGTTATGAGAAATAGTGTCACGAATAGGGTACAAAAGCACCATTAATCGTGTACATACTTAGACCGCAGAACAAAAGATTAGATCTAATGGGTTCCGGGCAGCCCCACTGTTGGCCACTCTTTTACCAAGCAGTGTTTTTGTGTCTCAGTCGTAAATCGACTACAGAAAAATGCCTATGGTTTGGTGACTTCCTATGTCGTGTCACATGTTAATGGCTTTGCAACCCATTAACACTTGATACATACAGAAATATTGGACTTATACATGAGTACGTGGTGTACACAAAAGACTTGATTTATACAAAAGACAAATTATGTTTTCATACAAAGTATACAAACGTGAAATACAAAAACTGCATGAATTCACACCAACTTTATGTTGACGTTTTTCCAAAACTCACATGTATTTCAGGTAACTAGGATGGATGTGCGCGTGGTCTTACTCATGCTCGTGGATGTCGCTTTGTTTATCTTTAAATAAAGTCGTGACTTTTAAGACAATGTGTTATCTAGTGTTGTAAACACTTGACATATGTTTTTGGTAATGTAATATTCGAAGTTATTTTTGAGCATGTAGTATGTTTACTCTTCGTATGCAATGAGAACCTTTCATGATCACACCTCGTGCTTCCGCCGCAGAAAGGGGTGTGACATAAAATGCGCCGCTGCCACTGCTGTTAGGGTTCACAGCGAAACCCTAATCGCGCCGCCGGAGTGCCTCTTGCCGTTGTTGTCTTCAGCCTTAGGAATCGCCCGAGCCGTCATCCGACGATCCAAAAGAAATGGTCTGCAAAGAAGAGAGAAGCGGATGAACATATGAAATTCAAGTAAAATTCTCTACAAATTGTGGATTAAAAAAAACATACCACGATCCATATGAAATTGATGCAGATGAAATCAATATATGAAATCGCCCAGCTTGAAATCTTCAAAGTCATAAGCGATTGAGATTTAGGGTTTGAGATTGTAATAGATTGGATGTAACAAATAATCAGTTACTGGAATGGAGATGGAGGCTCTATAGGGTTTTGGAAAAGAAACACAAATGTATGTCGTACAAAATAAGGTCGGGTCATAATAATAGGAAACGGATCCCGCTGTAGCCCATATACAAAAATCTCTGACCCGAAGTTTTGGAGCCAAAAAGCAAAATCTAGGGCCCTCATTGCTTGACACATCAGCAAAATTTAACACATTTATTATATTATATTATATATGATAGATCTTACCTGGGCAACCACGTCTGCAAAAATCTTACTCGGGCAAGCAATTGGGGCATGTACTCCCTTGTCTTTCGGCTATCAACGCCCCCACATGATGCATGAATAACCATCCCTTTTTAATATTATTTTTACGAAATTAGTAAAACAATGTTAAAATTAGTGCACTTTCACTTTTACCCCCCCCCCCCCCGAGCGCCCACAGATATATACATTATATACGTATACCGCAAGTGAGGCTCATTTAGAAATTATTAAAGTGACCTTGGTTTTAAAAAGCGAGAGGCGCACAAAAGCAACGAGGTCCAAACCCGAGGCGTGAAGCGCAAAAGCGGCGGGCTTTTCGTACCCGATGTGCAAGCTAATTATATATATTTTTTATATATCTCATATATATTTCATAGGTTTTTAGCTTTTCATACCCAAAATATAGTTATAAGTAAGGTTCTTGTATGATTTTAGTTGCATGTACAAGCAAAAAAAACCCAAGGTACAACAGTTAGATGCATAAATACGCCTCGGGTACAAGAGGTGCGCGCCTCAGGCCAAAAAAACCCCAGAAACATCCCAAAAAAGCGTGCCTTTTTAGGGCTTCTTGTAATTACTCTAGGTGCTGAGCGAAAAAACCCCAGGGTGTGAGCCTCACGCTTAATCGCGCCAAAGACGCGCGTTTTAAAACCAAGAAAGTGAAACGTTTTTTTACATGACACAAACTTATAAAGGATTAAATCAATAAAAAGTATTTATAGTTTTCTATGTCCTAGAAAATCGGCCAATTATTGTAACTAAGAGGAGCCCACACAAAGAAAAAGAAAGAAAAGGATATTCTCTCACTTTTATGGGTTGATATGCATGTCCAACTCCACATCCCACTAACTTCTCCATGATTGATCCCATTATCATAATCTCCATAATTTGTTGACCATATCAAGAATCCGTTGAAATTGATTGCCATGTACAACTGGTTTTTCTAAAAAAAAATCAAATCGTTTTGTTTATTTGGATCTTAATTGTTTGATTATTAGTTGTTGGTACATGGCAGGACTGAAAGAGTCGCAACACCTCGGTCTACCATTCAAAGAAATAGAATTAGCAACTAAAAACTTCCAAACATGTATTGGAAAAGGTGGATATGGTTGGGTGTACAAAGGAGAACTCTTGATAGCTGGAAAACGTACCACGGTTGCCGTAAAAAGGTTACATGAGACCCTCGGACAAGGGTTAAAGGAGTTTTTGACCGAGATTCAGTTGCTTACTGGTCAACAGCATCCGAACCTCGTCTCTCTTCTAGGTTATTGTGACGAGGGGAAGGAGAAAATCATTGTTTATGAATACGTAGAGCGTGGAAGTTTGGATCGGTATATAAGGCCTATCAATACCACTAATTATTGTCTTACATGGCTAGAAAGACTTAAAATATGTGTGGATATTGCTCGCGGGTTAGATCATCTCCATAGTCATGTCGGAAAGCATCAAAGCATAATCCACAGGGATATAAAAAGCGCCAATATTTTGCTGGATGGTAACTGGGTTGCAAAAATTTCTGACCTTGGATTGTCCAAATTAAGTTTTGCAGGCCTAGATAGAAGCGAGGTTATTTCGCACGCTTGTGGAACAATTGGCTATTGGGATCCAGAATACATTCATAGTGGGATCCTGACGAAAAAATCAGACGTTTACTCTTTCGGTATGGTACTCTTTGAAGTTCTTTGCGGAAGGTTGTGTAGAGTTAAAGAGGATGATGGCTTATTCTTTTCATCCAAATTAGCCAAAGAATGTTACCAAAAGGGGAAAATGGAGGAGATTATTCATCCTACATTAAGAGAACAAATGAGCACATCTTCCATGCACAAATTTTCCAAAATAGCGTATGAATGCTTGCAGGATGATCGAGAAAAACGGCCTCCTATGCATGTTGTCAAGAAAGAGCTTGAAGAAATGCTGAAAAACGAGGTAAGTTCTATACATACATGATTCTTAAATCCAAACAACTAATGTAAAAAGTCTTATCTGTTTAATTTTAATATCAGCTAAGTTACTTCAAACAAATAAAACATGTATAATAAGAAAATACAATTTAATTTCCTAGCTTTATCTTCGGTAGGTATAAGGTGCCGCTTCTCCAGAGTGCTTAAAGATTTGGATTTTTTTTTTGTTGTTAATGAACGATTTTTTTTTTTTTTTTGAAATTAGATTTTAATAATCTCACGTAGTAGAGGTGGTTGGCCAATATTAGACCCACTTTTCAATATTACCACCGACAGTTTCACCTTTTAATTTTTTTTCCTCAATGCCGTTAAAGACTATGAACGTAGTCGTATCCTCGTTCTAATCATAAAGTTCTTTGAGAACCACCTTTATTGTGAGAACCGCGAGAACTAATGTGAACACAAAATAAAATTTAGAAAAAATAAAAAAAGCACTCAAAAAAACTTTTTTTTAATATATTTTTTTTAAAATAGCTATATCTCGTTACAAAAAAAACTTTTTTTTTCAAGTAACAGTTATCCATGCACATATGCATATGTATCATTACTTCGACAAATTTCGTAATACATTATCAGTACTAGACAATTGCACTTTAATTTACAATACCATCTGTAATACACTACTTTTTACATTACCAATATTTAAAATGCACATGTGCATCATTATTATGATATAACGTGTTTTGGTACAAAAAGTTTATGATTTTTAATGGAGAAGTAAGCCCATGTACATGTTTTTTTGTTAGTTATATCTAGTGATTGATGGTTTGGTTATAGTTGTCACTTTATGATGTAATATGTTGATTGGATGGTATAAATGGTATTGATATACATGTAATAAAGTGAAAATATTGGTAATGGTATTGTATTATGGATGGTAGGAGGTAATGGTAGTGTATTATGGATGGTATGATAGATGAAAGGGAAGGTATATTCAAAGTAGTGTACTAAAACACCTTATTTCATATTGATACATATAAATGCACATGTGCATTTCTAATATTGGTAATGTAAAAAGTAGTGTATTACATATGGTAGTGTAAATGAAAGTGCAATTGTCTAATATTTGTAATGAATTACGGAATTTGTGAAAGAAATGATACATACATGTGCATGGATAACTGTTACTCGAATTTTTTTATTTTTTTATTTTATATATTTTTATTGACGAAATATAGTGATTTTTCCAAAAAAAAATAGTAAAAAAAATTTGGGTGTTTTTTATATTTTTAGGTATTTTTGGTTGTGTTCATATTGGTTCTCGCAATAAAGGGTGGTTCCTAACGGATCCTTCTCTTATATATATTATATTTATATTTATGATAAATAGTGTTTTGTAGTTTTTATTAGTTTCTTATTATTAAATTATATATGTTAAAATAGATTAATATAATATAATATAATATAATATAATATATTATATTATATTATATTATATTATATTATATTATATTATATTATATTATATTATATTATATTATATATATAGTTAACGAAGCACGATAAACAGTAACTTATGAATAGTAATTTTATTTTTAAAATAATATATAGCTTTTTATTATTTTTTATATTATATATTGTAATAGTTTATTATTATATTGTTATTTACTTTTAATAGCATATTTTTATTTTTTTCTTTTTTAAAACCATATATTTTCTTTACCATATTTTTAATAATTATATTTCTTTTTTAGAACATATATTAATTTATCAAATAATAATTTGATACTTCTTTAATAATTTACGTATATAACTTTTTTCTAAAAACTTAAGCGCGTAGTTATGCTTGATTTTTCCCTCAATATTTCGTTATAAGTTTTGTTAAAAACGAAGTTGTACTTTAAATAAAGTATTTATTTGGTATCATAAATCGGTACAATGATAAACTAAATCGTTCTAATGATTTGGCTTTCTAAACAACATGCTTTATTTTCAATTCACGTTTGTTTTACATTACCATTTGCTCGGTTTCGCCACAATGTGCGACGTAAAAAAACCAGTATATATTGATATGAAGGACGATGAATATTAATTTTATTTTTATAATAATATATAACTTTTTATTATTATTATTTGTTTAATATATTATAATAGTATATTATAATATTTACTTTTAACAACATATTATTATATATTTTTCTTTTTTTTAAACCATATATTTCCTTTACCATTTTTGTAATAATTCTTTTTTTTCTTTTTTTAGAACATATTAATTTATCGATTGATTAATTTGATACTTCTTTAATAATTTACGTTTATAATTTTTTTTTCTAAAAACTTAAGTGTGTAGTTGTGTTTGACTTTTTCCCTGACATTACGTTATAAGTTTTGTTAAAAACGAAGTTGTACTCAAAATAAAGTATTTATTTGGTGTTATAAAACGGTACGATGATAAACTAAACTATTCTAATGGTTTGGTTTTCTAAGCAACATGCTGTATTTTCAAATCACGTTTGTTTTACATTATCATTTGCTCGGTTTCGCTGCAACGCGCGAAGTTAAAAAAACTAGTTATACTTTAAACTTCAATACCTTTCGTTTTATTTAATTTATTTAATTTTATTAGTTTCTTATTACTAAATTATATATGTTAAAAATAGATTTATTATATGATATTTTAAACTTTACGTTTAGTTTTCATTTAATTTGATTTTTCTTTAATAACTCATGTTCGTTAAATTTTCTTAAAATTTGAATACATAGGTGTGTTCGATTTTTGTTTCTAAACATTCCGATATAATTTTTGTTGAAATGAGTTGTATTCAAAATAACGTATTTTTTTTGTATCATAGGCTATAGTAATTGCAAGTATTGTACTCTCGTTACCGTTATTGTTATTATTGGAACCGGTTTTTATGATTTTAAAAATAAAAAAAATCTTCTGTGCATATCATGACTTTAAATTGAGTGCCGATACCATACCGCCACTGACAAGAACTGAACCGATACCGACTGAGTTCCCGCCGCATCGCGCATGGTGTTTTCAATATTATAATAATATATATAGCTCTTTAATACTTTTATTAATTTAATATTATAATAATAAATATTTTCTTTACTTTTTAAGTTGGATAAGTTTGGTGTCAACCGGTACTGGTATCAAAAATACCGGTACGGTCCGGTTCGTTATCGATACAAGATAGGTAAAAACCGGCACCAGCCTGGTACAGAAAACGCCAAAAATCGGTACCGAATTGATTTTGAAAATCTTTTAGTTCAGGAAATTCGGTACTGCTACCCGGTACCATTTGCTCATCCCTGATCATCGGTACCTTACGAACAACAACGGTGTCGTAAACCTTTTTTTTGTTGATTTTCTTCAACTTTTAATGACGATTTTTTTAGTTTCAGGGGTAGAGATGAGTTCGGTGCCAATCGATACCGAATCGGTACCAGTACTGAAAATACCGGTTATGGTATCAGTATATGAAGGTAATAACCGGTAGCGAACCGGGTTCCAGGAACGCCAAAAGTCGATACCAAATTGGTACTTAAGATCTTTCGGTTCATGAAATTCGGTACATTTGCTCATCTCTGACCACGGGTTTCATACGAACAACATCATTACCATACAACTTTTTTGGTTGATTTTCTTTCGGTTATCTTTTAGTGTTGTTTTTATATTTTATTTTTATTCTTATCAGTGGTTCCGTGCGCAACGCGCTTGTATTGATTTCAAAACACATGTAAACACAACATAAATAAGAAAAGAATTTCGTCGCAATGCGACTACGGTAAAACATTTAATTAAAATCATTTGACATTTCATCCACTTTTCTCTTTCCAACTTTCCCTCTCCAAAGCCGCATCATTAACTTTTACTTAATCTTTTTTTGAAGTTTTTCATATAAACATATTTAAATATCGTTTTAATAATAATAAAAAAAGTTTAGAAAACTGTTCAAAAATAGTAAGAAAAATTACAGTTTTTTTTATTTGAACGGATCTACGTGTATTTATGTATATATATGAAAAAAACGCCTAAGAGATTATATAGACATGCTTTTTTTCTATGTAAAATGAATTTTATTGAGTTTTTACATGTAGGATTAGTGGTTCTCCGGTTCCCTAATTTTTTTGATGTTTCCCATTATATATAATGGTTATATTTTCGAAGTTTAATAACCTTAGTGGACTTTACAATTTGATCTTGACTAGAGTGCTGATCCTTCTATTCAAAAGGTAGAGTTGATAGAAAATACTGGTAAGTATGGTCTTTTTGCTGTTCCTTCTCTGCAAATGGATGAGTTGAAGGAAATTACTGGTAACTTTGGTACTGTGTCAAAAATCGCTGAAGGATTATTTGGAAGGGTGTACCATGGTTTCTTAAGAAGTGGCAAGGCTGCAGCCATTAAAATGTTATACTCGACTGAGCAACCAAAGCAAGAATTTTTAGTTCAGGTCTGACATATGGTTGCTATCATCTTTATTTAGTAATGCAAATAAAAAAAATCAATATAATATATTTCGTGTATTATTGCAGGTTGCTTTTGCATCGAATTTAAGTCATGATAATGTCGTTGAGATGCTTGGGTATTGTGTGGATGGTGGTTTGAGGTTACTTGCTTATGAGTACGCTTCAAATGGATCTCTTTGGGATATTCTTCATGGCAAGTTTTTAGCTTATTGTCTTTTGATTAAAGTCCATGACTGGTTGTGGGTAAAGACTTCACCCATGCGTCGTTGATAAATGAAGTTCACCGTTTAAAAAGGGGTTATTGGATTTTAATAATCTAAAGTTTCACTATTTGGCTGATAATAATTCTAACTTCAAAAATTCCCTTTGACAGTCCAACTTTTAAGATTCTGGCCTCCATCGATCCTTTTCTAACTGAGGTCTAACTCAGTTAGTTATATGCTGATGTGGCAGTTTATGTGGCATAACCCTTTATGATTTTCTGAGATAGCTGCTTACCCAGTTAGTTATATGTTGATATGGCAGCTTATGTGGCATAACCCTTTATGATTTGCTGAGATAGCTGCTTATGTGGCATCTTCACCATATCCACCTCCACCACCACCACCACCGGCCACCGCCATCCACCACACCGCCAGCCACCACCACACCAACACCCACCACCTTCAGCCACCACCACCCGCCACCACCAACAGCCACCATCACCACCACCATTATTTTTATCAAATTATTAGGCTTGAATCTTAGAAGATCGAGAAAAAGAAGTAATCAAGGGAATGTGAGCGTTTTTCTTACCCTTACACACAAAATACCCAACTCCTCTTTGAAATTTTTTGGTTGAATTAACTTACCACACTTCCTTGTGCACGAAATTGGATGAACAATCTTCATATGGGTGATGATTTCATCAATAGATTGGTAACGTTTTGTTGATTTTTCCAGGTTGATGACGATCCACGCACACACACGCACGATTAAGTGTTTTTTTTTTATTTTTTATTTTTATTTTTTTGGAACAGAGCATGAACTCACCCACAATTTTATGCTCATTAATCCAATTTAATCTCTCATGTTTACAAGATATGTAATTCAAACCCAATGATATAGAAAAATTCTTAATCCTTTTACAAGCTTAAATGATTTTTAATTTCAAAAAAGAAATATATCAGTGGCATGTAGGGACTCAAGTGGTTTGGAACAGAGCATGATCTCACCCACGATTCGTTGATTTTTAGGAACTCAAGTGGTGGCGGTGGTAGATGGTGGTAGTTGTGGGTGGTGGCGGTGGATGGTGGTGGTGTGTAGGGTGGTTGAAGGTGGCGGTGGCTAAAGATGGTTGTGGGTGGTGGATGTGGATGTGGTGGTTGAAGGTGGCGATGGCTCAAGATGATGATGGGTGGTGGAAATGGATGTGGTGATAATGCCACGTAAGCAGCCATGTTAGCAAATTACTAAGGGTGAGAGGGGCACTCCTCTCTTAGGGGAGTCTCATCTCTTACGCACGGCCAATCAGCACGCGTCACGTCAACTCCCCTCTTAACTCCCCTCACACCCTCAATTTGATGGCGGCACTCCTCTCTTGGGGGACTTGTTTTTTTATTTTTTTATATAAATATTTTTATAAAAGTAAAAGATAATTTAAATAAATTAAAACTATATAAAAATAAAAAATAGAACATTTCATTTAATTAAAAACAAGTTTGAGTGGTATTTTTAAAAGTAATAAAAAAAATTAAGTGTTTTTTTAAATTAAAAATAAAACTTAAAGGGTATATTTGAAAATTCTTTTTCCTTCTTCTTTCTTCCTCATCCCTTGCTTCTTCTTCATATTTGAAAGTGTAACAGGTTCTAACAACTCAGCAGATTATCACAAGAAAAAAAAAACCTCAAAAATATACAACTCTCATCGGTGACTTCTCCCCGCTCCTCGATTTGCCTCCCCGAATTGATGGCGGCGGTGTACCCGCACGGTAAAAGCAGTCACCGCATATAACTAAATGGGTTAGAAAATGATCGATGGGGAGCTAAATTCTTACAAGTGGGCATCGTTGGAGGGATTTTTTTAGTTGGGATTATTATCGTAAAATTCAATAACCCTTTAAAAAAGTTATATTGTGATTTTCTCTGTAAAGAAAAAAGTAAAACCTTTAATAATAATAAAAGTAACGCGTTTAAAGTAAATAACTTGATTCCAATCATAGAGATTATTTACGTTGGAGTTAATTACTGTTTTCATCCCCGTAGTTTGTCAAAAATCACTATTTCAGTACATTAGTTTAAAAATTACGATTTCAGTCCATGTGGTTTCACTTTCGTAACCATTTCAGTCCACTTCCGTTAACCCCATCCATTTATTCTGTTAAGTACACGTGAACCGACCATAATGCCCTTATTAATAAAAAAACAAAAAGATATCTAAATGAGTTAATTACTGTTTTCGTCCCTGTTGTTTGTCAAAAATCACTATTTCAGTCCATTAGTTTAAAATTTTGCGATTTCAGTCCCTGTGGTTTCACTTTCGTAACCATTTCAGTCCACTCTCCTAACACCACCTATTTTACCGTTAAGTTTTAAATGAAATACCTAAATTACCCTTGTGTTAATTAAATAAAAAAAACCATGGAAATTTAAAAGATTGTATTCTAGGACCCATCCCACTCCATCTCTGCTCTCAGTTCCGGCAAAAGTTTCCGGTCATCTTCTCCGGCTTCACAACCCACCCTCTTAATGTCCAGCGACTCGTTACCCCACCCCAATTAATATCTTCCTAGCAGCATCAATTAACATAATAATTGTGAAAAATAATGCTTACCTGGACATTTTCTCATTCTAAAATTCAAAATTAAAATTTTGGAACCATACAATCCAAATTTAAGTCCATATGTCATACAACAATAAAATCATATAAATCCAATAATAAAATCATATAAGTCCATACTTAATTAACACAAGGGTAATTTAGGAATTACATTAAAAACTTAACGGTAAAATAGACGGTGTTAGGAGACTGGACTGAAATGGTTACGAAAGTAAAACCACAGGGACTGAAATCGTAATTTTTAAACTATTGGACTGAAATAGTGACTTTTGACAAACCACGGGGATGAAAACAATAATTAACTCATTTTAGATATTTTTGTTTTTTTATTAATAAGGGCATTTTGGTCAATTCATGTGTACTTAACAGAATAAATGGATGAGGTTAACGGAGGTGGACTGAAATGGTTACGAAAGTGAAACCACAGGGACTAAAATCGCAATTTTTAAACTAATGGACTGAAATAGTGATTTTTGACAAACCACAGGGACGAAAACAATAATTAACTCTTTACGTTGAGTCGTCGTTCCGATTTACTTTAGGAGTTATTTGAAACCCTAGTTACAAAAAGTGGTTATTACATACGTTTATTAGTTATTTTTACAATTACAATTAGAAAACTAATTAAAGTTTAAAAGAAATGTAGAAATAAAATATAAAGGTTGGTTTGGTATTTTATGGAATACAATCTCAAGAAGAAGAAATCCATGGGTTTTTAACAAACCATATACTCTTTTAACTGTGAATGTGGGAGTAGCTCACTTGGTAGAGGCTTTTGCCTTTTAGTGAGAGGTTTTGGATTCAACCCTAAGCAAGGAGTAAATTAGTATTTATTTGGTGTAATTTAGGAGTATGTAAGGTTTGACATTCAAAAAAAAATATGCTCTTTTAACTTAATTGTATATAGGTTAGAAACCCGTATAATACATAAAATACTAAACCCTCCTTTATATTTTATTTCTACTTTTCTTTTAAACTTTAATACGCAACCTCTGGAAAGATTTGAGAGGAAGAAATCCTTGATTTTGAACAAACCATACACTCTTTTAACTTAACTGTATATAGAGGAGTTAAATAAAGAAAATTTTAAATAGTTAGTATCGAAGATTTAAAAACTATAAAACAATATTTTGAGATGAGATATACATGAGTGAAATTCGTAATTTGCCTAATTACTGTGACACAGGATCGTACCCCTAATTATTTTGCCTAAACCTTTATATAATATATAAATTGGGTCCTATGATTTTCCGTCCTATCAGAACTTTTGGTCAAACTCTGCCACTGGTGACAAATGAGGCTACCAATTATTAGGATTTACGGAGTGGGCGGTAAGGGGTGCGGAAGTGGGTTTGCCGAGCGGTAACACCGCCGCCAACCCCCTTTACCGCTCGGTGATCTTTCCACATCGATGACATGTTACTGATCAACAAAATCAATGTTTTGACCGTTGGGGTGATGCTCAACGGCTATATAGCCGTTTAAATAAAAAAAAATCATTTTTCTTTTTAAAATTTAACTATAAATACCAAACATAATTCATACCTAAATAAATTCAACTTTATACCCCAACCAAACCAAAAAATACCAAACATTTACCCAATCATTCCAAAACAAAATGGCGGATGAACTCCCGTTATTTTTTCCACCCGATAGTAGCGACGATTCATCCGATAGTAGCATTCTTTTTTTTTTTCCAAAATCTCATCGAAGAAGCCGAACTTCAAGACACGGTTACATCTGACCGAAGGAGATATATTGAACGTCAACGGTGGGGCATGAGACACTCATGGCGGATTATTTTGTCGAAGACCCGAAATACAACGAAGGTATTTTTCGGCATAGGTTCCGTATGTCGAAACGTTTGTTTCTAAAAATTGTGAGTGACGTGGAAGCGAACGACTCGTGGTTTCAAGAGGCCTTCGATGCGCGAGGTAGGAAGGGCTTTATGCCGTTGCAAAAGGTTACATCGGCTATTAAACAGCTCGCAACTGGTAGCACTCCAGACGAGAACGACGAGTACTTGCATATGGCCAAAAGAACTTCCCGCGAGTGCCTAGAATATTTTTGCGACACGATTTGCAAAATATACGCCCCGGGGCTCTTTCGTAGACCGACAAGCCATGACATGGCACTTTTATACGAAGCTCATGAAGAAAAACATCACCTTCCAGGTATGTTCGGTAGCCTTGATTGCACCCATTTCGTTTGGCGATTTTGTCCCACAGAGTATCGAGGCCAGTATATGCGAGGAGATCACCGATACCCAACAGTTATGCTCGAAGAGGTTGCATCTCAAGATTTATGGTTTTGGCATGCTTTTTGCGGTCCACCAGGTTCACAAAACGATATCAATGTGCTACAGCAATCTCTGTTATTTTTAACGGAACGAAATAGAATCGCACCAAAATGTCCATTTTACGTTAACAACCATTTATACAAACATGGTTATTTGCTCGTGGATGGAATCTACCCTACATGGTCCGTGTTTGTGAAGTCCATCCCATACCCTCACGAAGTAGACGAAAAGAAGTTTAAGAGGCGACAAGAAAAGACGTCGAACAGGCTTTTGGTGTTTTGAAGTCGAAATGGATGTATTGAGTCGGCTGATGCGAGCAAGAAGCGTTAGAAAAATTAGGAATGTTGTGTACACGTGTATTATTTTACACAACATGATTTTGAAAGACGACGGAAATGCGATAGCACCGAAATGTTATTCTTAATTTATTCTACATTTATTATGTTAAGAGTTAATTACTGTTTTCATCCATGTGGTTTGTCAAAAATCACTATTTAAGTCCATTAGTTTAAAAATTACGATTTCAGTCCATGTGGTTTCACTTTCGTAACTATTTCAGTCCCCGTGGTTTCACTTTCGTAACCATTTCAATTCATTTATTCAGTAAGTACAGGGACTGAAATGGTTACGAGGTGGAATGAAATGGTTACGAAAGTGAAACCACAAAGACTGAAATCGCAATTTTTAAACTAATGGACTGAAATAGTGGTTTTTGACAAACCACAGGGACGAAAACAGTAATTAACTCTTATGTTAAAATACGTGTTTAAATATTAAATATACTAGTTAAAAAAATAAAAAAAATAGTTTACATATTCCAAAGTGTCTAACCACCGCTGTAAACAAAATAGGTAAAAGGACGTGGCACTGTTTGATTGGTCGATTTAAATGTTTACCTATTAAAAGTGTTTAACCACTCCCTATACCCTTATTTAGACTATGGGGTATGGGGCGTGGGTTGGGGCGTGGGTTGGGGGAAAACGCCCAAGCCGCCACCCCGGGTGGGCTTGGGTTGGGGCGTGGCCCTTGGGGCTTGGGTTTCAAGCCGGGCGTGGGGCGGTCTTGACATCCTAGCTGGCTGCCTCCTATTCGCTGACTCCGCCATGTCATAGCGGGCAATTTGAAAGTTTGAATTTTAAATTCAAACCGTTTGGCTACCCCAATCCGCCACCCGGGTCCCAACATCCCCTATAAATGTAACCCCCAACCCCACCGGCTACCCCATCCCACGAATCCGCTACCCCACCGGCTACCCACTTCATTCCACGAACCCACTACCCCAACCCGAAGAACATGGCATCTTGGACTCACGAGGAAGAATTGGCTCTCGTCACAAGCGTCGTTGACTCTATGAAGGGGCGGCAATCGGGCCAAACAAAACATTGGCCGGAAGCATTCGCAACCTACCGACATAACGTCGGAAACGACCGCCACAACCTCAACGCGTGCCAACATAAATGGCGCGAGCTACGGCCCATGCTCGATCGTTTCAAGGCTTACTACGAAGCCGTTCCGAGCGGCGAGTTAAGCCACGAGGACCGGGTGGCGGTGGCGAACATAGAGTTTCGAGGCAAGGAGCGAAAGGCGTTCGACAAGATCGCCCTTTTTGAAATTTACCTAACGCTCTAGGTTTTTTATTTTGTAATTTTTAGGAATTATGTAATTTTTAGGATTATGTAATTTTTAAAATTTTAATGAAATTGTAGGTTTTTTTTTATAAATGTGGTGTGAATTTTATAAATTTTTTGTAATTTTTTTTTAATATTCTGCTACGCGGTGCACCCAAGCCCAACCCACGCCCCGCCATACTCCACGGACACGTCCTTAGGCGGTGGGGGGGGGGGGGGGCTCCAATTCCAGGTGTCAACTCATGCCCCAACCCAAGCTCCACCATACCCCACGGTAGGGGTGTTCAAAACTATCTGTATCCGAAAATCCGATCCGAAATATCCGATATCCGAATTCGAAATATCCGAAAAATCGGATATCCGAAATTTTCGGATTCGGATAGTGATTTTCAATTTTTTCGGATATTTCGGAAATATCCGAAAATTTAATTTTCATTTTTTTCGGATATCCGAAAATATCCGAAGTATCCGAAAATATCCGAAAAATATCCGAAAACTTATATTCGGATATCCGAAAACTTATATTCGGATATCCGAAACTATCTAAAATATCTGTTTCTGAATATGAAAAAAATAATAAAAAAATAAAAATTAAATAAAAAGTTGGATTTTCGGATATCCGATTCACTATCCGAATCCTTATCCGAAATTTCGGATATCCGAATTCCGGATATCCAAAATTTCGGATACGGATTCGGATAGTGAAATCTGGTATCCGAAAATTCGGATATCCGAATTTCGGATATCCGGTTTTGAACACCCCACGGTCTTTTTTTTTTTTTTTTTGAAAAAAGGCGATGTATTAAAAACTCAAGCAAGGAGCTCAAGCAAATTACAAACAAAGGAAAAGACAAAGGGACGAAAATACATTACATCTACACTATCAGACTAAAACTTCTCCAAATCTCCCATGACATATCCGAGAGTCCTGACCGATTGTGAACCCAAGTATATGAAGTAGTTTTTATATCTCCAATCGCTTTTGCCAATACAGGAGATTTGTTATTAAAAATAACCTCATTCCTCGTACGCCAAATGATCCAACAAGTTGCCGCCACCACTGTATACACTGCCCTTTTGAATTTCTTTTCGCCTTTGTATGAGTTAATGAATTCTAACAATTGCACCACACCACCACGGTCTTATTAGGTATAGATGTAGGTGTGAGAAAGTTTTCCTGAAATTAAATAGGTACTGATTGTGTGTGGATGCAGGATCTAAACGTACACAACAGCCTAGTCAAGTTCTAACGTGGGACCAAAGAGTTAAAATTGCTGTAGGGGCTGCGAAAGGGCTTGAATTCTTGCATTACGAGGCTAATATTATCCATCGTAATATAAAATCTAGTAATGTTCTTCTTTTTGACGACCATCTTGCTAAGGTTGCTGACTTTGAATTTTCAAACCAAGAGTACATTTCTACCTGTGATTCTAACCTTGGTTGTTGTGCACCAGAGTAAGCAGGCTATTAGTCAACTTGTTCGGTTGTAAATCGTGATGTCATTTTATAATTATGACTTTTATTACAGATTCGTCATGACTGGAGAAGCGAGGTTTAATAGTGATGTTTATAGCTTTGGGATTGTTCTCTTGGAACTGCTGACTGGTCGAAAGCCTATTGACCATACTTTGCCACGTGGTGAACAAAGTCTAATCGTTTGGGTATGTTTCTTAGTTGTAACACACCTTCTAAGATATTTTGCTTCTGCCAATAACCACTAGCTCAAGTGGTAGGAGAATTTGAGTTCTTGTTGGAAGAAGATTCAAGTTCAATTCTCATTTGGTGCAAAAAAATGAGTGAGCCACTGATGGGCAGTGATAGGAGACCTAGGGAAATCTGGGTTCGATCCTTGAGCCAAATGAGTTTTACCGGTAATTTTACCGTCGTGCCTACGGCCGGGTAGGTTACCAGGTTTTCCCGGAATTGGTGGTGGACGACTGGATTACTCTCTGAGTACTCCGTTTGTCCAGTGGGTGCCCCGAGAGTGCTCGGGATTGATTTGTTGGTCGTTCAAAAAAAAAAGGCTCTCACTATCTAGACACTCGCTTTGCCTATCTGCACACTTAGGGTTTATATACGCTGCGTATTGACCAATACGCAGCGTATAGGGTTAACCCTATATGCTGCGTATTGGTCAATACGCAGCGTATATAGACCATAGATCTCAGTGCCTGATTACCAATCATTGCACAGAAAACAAAGTTCCTATACGCTGCGTATTGGTCAATACGCAGCGTATATAAAACTGATGCAAATTTGGGGTCATTTAGGTAGGTTTGAAGTGTAATTTTTTTCCCAGGTTTATATAAGCTGCGTATTGAGCAATACGTAGCTTATAAACAGGGACCATTTTTGTAAATTTATGAAACTTCAGGGACCATATTTGTCAGTTTTCGAAACTTTAGGGACCTTTTTTGTCAGTTTTCGAAAAACCAGGGACCATTTGTATAAATTTACGAAATCTCAGGGGCCATTTTTGTAAAAATATCAAAAAAGAGGTAAAAGGGGGTCTTCATTTAAGAACCGGCCCTTGCATGACTCGAACCCATGACCTCCCGTTTAGAACCGCAACGCCTTAACCAGTTTATCCTCTGCCCAGAGCTGTTAGAATATGAAACTTAATTATATATATACACTAGTTAGGTTATACGCTGCGTATTGATCAATACGCAGCGTATGTTAATGGTAGGGACACAACCAGACAGTCAAACCTAGTACCATGGTCAAATCAGTCTGACATAGGGTCCGTAGTGATCAATACGCATCGTATAGATGTAACCCTATACGCTGCGTAGTGGTCAATACGCAGCGTATGTCAGACTGATTTGACATCGATACGATGTTGTCCAGGCACGTGAATAAAGTAATACGGGGAGTAAAGGGCAATACGCTGCCTATTGAACTGTCACGTGAAAGTCTATTTATCCATCTGTTCACAATTCGAATTCACTGCCTACTGCTTTCTTTTTCATCTTCTTCTTCAGTAAGCAATTTACACATCATTTGTTCCATTTTTTGTTCAATCTGGTTAAAATGTCATCATTTTGGACCGATAATTATTTCGGTAAGCGCTATTCTAACGACACATGGGGAGCAAATGCTGCCAAGGAGGAGGAGGAGGTTGTGTCTGGAGTCCCCGTTGATCAAAAAACACAGTTGCCAGACTTGAACAAGACTCCCACTCCACCTGTTGATGAACCAAATTACCCGACGCATCAAGTGTATCCAGATTACGGATACGGGTATGAATCTCCGTACGTGCAACAAAGTGGATACGGTGCTGAGAATGCACCTGTTGATGAAACATATTACCCGACGCAGCAATCGTATCCGGGTTACGGGGTATACGGGGATGAAGGTGGATACGGGGGTGAAGGTGGTTACAGTGGATACGGTAGATATGGGGGTGAAGGTGGTTACAGTGGATACGGGGGTGAGGGTGGATACGGGGGTGAAGGTGGTTACAGTGGATACGGGGGTGAGGGTGGTTACAGTGGATACGATAGATATGGGGGTGAAGGTGGTTACAGTGGATACGTGGGTGAAGGTGGATACAGTGGATACGATAGATATGGGGGTGAAGGTGGTTACAGTGGATACGTGGGTGAAGGTGGATACAGTGGATACGATACATCACTTTATGAACCATCTACCCCGGGCAATCCGTTTCAAATAAATGAGGTATCACATTATTATTGTTATTATTATTATTATTGTTATTATTATTATTATTATTGTTATTATTGTTAATATTATTATTGTTATTATTGTTATTATTATTATTGTTATTATTGTTATTATTGTTATTATTATTATTATTGTTATTATTGTTATTATTATTATTATTGTTATTATTGTTATTATTATTATTGTTATTATTTTTATTGTTATTATTATTATTATTGTTATTATTATTATTATTGTTATTATTGTTATTATTGTTATTAACGTAACTTTTTTTTAGCGTTTCATGTCTCTAACTGATTTGAAGAATTGGGTACAAGAAACGGGAAAGAAGTATGGTTACGTAATTGTTACCCGCCGATCAAAAAATTTTGGCGGTACTACTGGGATGGTATGGCTTGTGTGCGACCGTAGTGGTGAGCACCGTAGTAAAGCAACAGTTAGGAAAGCAGGTAGCAAAAAAATCGGTTGCCCATTTTCATTACTCGCCATCCGGGACGTGACGAATGACACGTGGGAGTTAAAAGTGGACTGTGCGAACCATAACCATGAACCTACGACGAGTCTGTTGGGCCACGCTTTTGTGCGAAGATTTACTAAAGCCGAATACAAGCTAGTGGAGCAGCTAACTGCTCAAAACATGGAGCCACGTATCATATTTCAAACCCTAAGAAAGCAGTTCCCCGACAGCCTGCACGTTCAGAAAGACGTGCAAAATGCGGTACAAAAAATTAGAGCGACAATAGCGGACGGAAAGAATCCTATTCAGGCACTGGAAAGCCTGCTGCACGACCACCGATTCATTTACGACACCCGACAGGAACCCAAAACAGATGTCGTAACAGAGATTTTCTTTGTTCATCCTTATTCAATCACTATGTGGCGTGCATTCCCGCACGTGATGTTGATCGACGCGACCTACAAAACAAACCTCTACAACATGCCATTTGTCCAGGTTATGGGTATGACGTCGACCGCGAAGTCTTTTTGTATAGCACATGCCGTTATTTGTAAAGAACGAAGGGGTAACTACGTGTGGGTGCTTGAGCGGATCAAGTCAATATTGCATGAATGTATGATGCCGCGTGTGATAGTCACGGATAGGGAGCTTGCCCTAATTAAAGCGTGTTCTAAAGTATTCCCGAACGCAACCAGGCTTCTATGCCACTTTCACATCCAACAAAATATAGCTAGAAATTGCAAGAAAGGGTTCGATAAAGAAGATTGGGGGAAATTTATGTCGTACTGGAATAGATTGTGCGAATCTTCATCAGAGCCCATGTACAAGTACAACTTGGAGAAAATGTATAACCGACTCGTGGTTGCCAACCGAGAAAGTAAGTGTTCCTTCAACATACGACTCACCCAATCTATTATATTTTACACACGCTTTTACATTTCATTATTTTATTTTTGCAGGTGTCTATGATTACCTCTACGAAAACTGGCTCAAAGACTATAAAGAAATGTTCGTTTATGCGTGGACCGATAAGTGTCGCAACTTTGGTCAGCGCACCACCAACAGAGTTGAGAGCCAGCACGCAAATTTAAAAAGATACATTACGCGCGGGAGTTCATTGGAGCGAATAGCTAGATGCGTCATTGATATAGTTGAAACTCAGTACGATGAAATACAAAAAAGTTTCACTGAGAGCATCGAAAAAACGATGAACCACCACAGAAAACGAATGTTGGACAACCTACGTGGAAAGGTTTCCCATGAAGCACTTGATTTGCTGGAAAAAGAGCTACTGAGGAAGATGGAGGTGTTGCGGAAACTTAACGCATCATGTGGTTGCCATATGTGGCTCAGCAATGGATTGCCGTGTGCTTGTAGGCTGGAAAACTACAAACAGACAGGTAAAAAATATTAAAACTACAAACCTTTTGTTATTTTGTACGATTTAGCTGTTTCTCACACCGTATTAACTTAACTGTGCAGGGCGTATTATACAACTCGACGACATAGATGTATTCTGGCGTAAGCTTGACTTGCTCCCGTGTAAACTGGTAGACGAGGAGGTCGATGTTGTAGCAGAGCTAAATAATGTGCGGCAACATTTAGAGGCGCAGTCCCCCGTTCAGCAAAAGAGTTTGCTTTCAAAGATAAAAGCGGTCTTCAACCCGAAATCGTCAACCAAGAAACCACCGATCGTCCAGCAAAATACTCGCGGTCGGCCTACATTAAAGAAAGTACAAGAAAGGCTAGATGAAGCTGCGAGGTTAGACGAAGCTGCGAGACACAGCTCCTATGGCGAGGACAGCAACGTATATACCGCTTCCCCCAAACATAGGTACGATTTACCCCGACACAGCTCATACGTACCGTCAGAGGGCTCTCGTGGAACTGGTTCGGTTAGAAAGTCTGAAAAACCTAAAACGCAACGAAACAGTTCAACGAGTTATAAAAAGAAGGAGACGCGGGATGATAACGGTTTTCCATTAATGAAGGGGGACGAGCACTTGTTAAGCATTGAGAGGTTTAAGGATCAAATTCCCTCAGAGTTTCACTCTTACATATCGCGTATACAAGATGTGATCCCAGACGGTCATTGTGGGTACAGGTCTGTGGCTGTCGGATTAGGTTTTCTGGAACACGCATGGCCCAATATTCGAAGAGATTTACTACTGGAGATTGGCCATAACGAGGCGCGTTGGAAGCATGTATTCGAAACATATAACAAAGGAGACTTTGAACGAATACGTAAGAGCATCGGATGGAATTCATTGAAAGCGTGCGGTCCAAGTCACTGGATGGAAATGCCCCAAGTAGGGCTTCTCGTAGCGCAAAGGTATAATATTGTCGTCCACGTGCTAAGCATCGAAGGGAGCACTACCATCTTCCCATTAAGGGATGCCCCACTAGATCCACGACCTCAAGCGATAACGCTCGTACATGTTGACGGGGGACACTTCATACATGCTAAGTTGGAAGGAGACTACCCCATGCCTTTAGTGACCCCGTTGTGGTCGACACATCGATCAATAGCTGCGGAACGGTGGGAAGAAATGTATAGACCGCGGTTACAGCACTACTACAAGTTAATCAATCCTAACGCAGACAAAGACAGAGAACCGAGTATAAATGAAATCGAAGATTAACCGGAAACTTGTATTTTTGTGAATTGTAGAATTTTTTTAATTTATAAAGTTTGTATCATTTTCAATTTTTATAATTTATTCATATTTTTGTATTATTTATCAAAGGAAAACACAAAAAAAAAAAGTGGAACTTTATATACGCTGCGTAGGGATCCCTACGCAGCATATGTAGTGCAAAGGACAAAAAAGCCCCTGTTTTTGGCTTCGTATTGCCTCAACACAAGGGCAAAACAGTAAAACGAGCATCGACAAAGGCAGCGTATGGATCCATACGCTGCGTATTTAAAAGGCGGACAATTTCCCCCCAAACCAAAATTTCAAAACCTATACATGTTAAACTACTATTTTGCCCTTGTGTTTGTCGAAACTGAGATCGTCGTTAAAACTGTTTTTTGACGATCTTAGTTTTTTAAACAGAAAACTGTTTTTTTAACAGATTTTTTTTAAACAGATTTATTTTTTTAAACATAATTTTTTTAATTATTTAGTCGACGTCGTCCGTAAGGCGCGTACGGGCCTAACGAGCGTCGAAACTAAGTCCGTCGTTAAAATATAAGACGGACTTAGTTTCGACGCTCGTTAGGCCCGTACGCGCCTTACGGACGACGTCGACTAAATAATATTTTTTTATTATTTAGTCGACGTCGTCCGTAAGGCGCGTACGGGCCTCGACGCTCGTTAGGCCCGTACGCGCCTTACGGACGACGTCGACTAAATAATATTTTTTAATTATTTAGTCGACGTCGTCCGTAAGGCGCGTACGGGCCTAACGAGCGTCGAAACTAAGTCCGTCGTTAAAATATAAGACGGACTTAGTTTCGACGCTCGTTAGGCCCGTACGCGCCTTACGGACGACGTCGACTAAATAATAGTTTTTAATTATTTAGTCGACGTCGTCCGTAAGGCCCGTACGCGCTAACGAGCGTCGAAACTAAGTCCGTCGTTAAAATATAAGACGGACTTAGTTTCGACGCTCGTTAGGCCCGTACGCGCCTTACGGACGACGTCGACTAAATAATATTTTTTTATTATTTAGTCGACGTCGTCCGTAAGGCGTGTACGGGCCTCGACGCTCGTTAGGCCCGTACGCGCCTTACGGACGACGTCGACTAAATAATATTTCCCCGTACGCGCCTTACGGACGACGTCGACTAAATAATAAAAAAATATTATTTAGTCGACGTCGTCCGTAAGGCGCGTACGGGCCTAACGAGCGTCGAAACTAAGTCCGTCGTTAAAATATATATTTTTTTATTGTTTAGTCGAAGTCGAACCGTAAGGCGGGTAGGTCCCTAACGAGCGTCGAAACTAAGATCGAAGTTTTATACTTTAACGACGATCTTAGTTTCGACGCTCGTTAGGGACCTACGCGCCTTACGGTTCGACTTCGACTAAACAATAAAAAAATATATATTTTAACGACGGACTTAGTTTCGACGCTCGTTAGGCCCGTACGCGCTAACGAGCGTCGAAACTAAGTCCGTCGTTAAAATATAAGACGGACTTAGTTTCGACGCTCGTTAGGCCCGTACGCGCCTTACGGACGACGTCGACTAAATAATATTTTTTTATTATTTAGTCGACGTCGTCCGTAAGGCGCGTACGGGCCTCGACGCTCGTTTGGCCCGTACGCGCCTTACGGACGACGTCGACTAAATAATATTTTTTTATTATTTAGTCGACGTCGTCCGTAAGGCGCGTACGGGCCTAACGAGCGTCGAAACTAAGTCCGTCGTTAAAATATATATTTTTTTATTGTTTAGTCGAAGTCGAACCGTAAGGCGCGTAGGTCCCTAACGAGCGTCGAAACTAAGATCGAAGTTTTATACTTTAACGACGATCTCCGTTTCGACGCTCGTTAGAGACCTACGCGCCTTACGGTTCGACTTCGACTAAACAATAAAAAAAATATATATTTTAACGACGGACTTAGTTTCGACGCTCGTTAGGCCCGTACGCGCCTTACGGACGACGTCGACTAAATAATAAAAAAATATTATTTAACGACGATCTTAGTCGATGTCGTCTGATTATTATTTACTGACTGGTTTCCTTTTGTGCAGGTATTTACACAAAATGATTTCCACTTCGATCACTGCTCGAAACAAAAGCAAGGAGTGGTGCACCAGTGGCGATTTATTTTTCTTATATTGCCTCTTATACAAGAGGCCGTGCGCTCTCGCCCACGGGTTGGCGCAATACTTCGCCTCCGCGCATCATCGACAGGAGCGCGGATTGTTATTCGGCGGAGCCTACGTGACTAGGATAGCCCTTTCGTTGGGCTATCATCCGGAGACTGACCGCGACAATGTAGGTCCGCCGGCACAGCCGAAGCGGATGGGGAAGAATGTTATATCCGGAATGCACGTTACCAAAGACTTCCCAGACGGGAAGCGGTTTAAGAAGAAGGACGACACGCAATATCAGCCTGAACAGCTGCCGGCGGAGTTCCCTCCGTATTATCCCCCGCAAGATCCGGAGCCGCCGGAGCCGTATGAGCCGGCCGTCGTCATTCCGCAGCCACCACCGCCGCGTGGACCACCAGGGGCGCCTCAGTTCCCACGCCATGTTTGGCCCGGTGCTGACCCATCATATCAGCGGCAACTTCGGTTACATGAAAGAAACAATTATCTGTTGGAGTGGGTGGCTGCGGCGCTGCAGCAGCAGCGACAGCATGACGGGTTACCTCCACTACCCTTCATTACGGATGCGGAATGGGATCAGCATCAGCATCAGCAGCAGCAGCAGGAGCAGCCGCAGCAGCAGCAGCAGCAGCAGCAGGAGCAGCAGTAGTAGTATTTTATCATTTTGTTATGTATTCACAAACTTTTATTGTATATATCAAACTCTTGTATATATCATTTTGTTATGTATGCACAAACTTTTATATTGTGGTGTACATATAAAATTATGGCAGGTTATATAACATGTTTTGTTGTATCGATATGGTTCTGGAATATATCAGGTTATTTAACAGGTTCTGGAATACAACAGGTTATTTAACAGGTTCTGTGTGCAATTAAAATTCAGAAGGTTGTATACGCTGCGTATTGACCTATACGCAGCGTATATAAGTCTTCAAATACGCTGCGTATAGGTCAATACGCAGCGTATTTGAAGACTTATATACGCTGCGTATAGGTTAATACGCAGCGTATAGTATACCTACTACATATAAAAATTAAGTTTCATATTCTAACAGCTCTGGACAGAGGATAAACTGGTTAAGGCGTTGCGGTTCTAAACGAGAGGTCATGAGTTCGAGTCTTGCAAGGGCCGGTTCTTAAATGAAGACCCCCTTTTACATCTTTTTTGATATTTTTACAAAAATAGTCCCTGAGATTTCGTAAATTTCTACAAATGGTCCCTGGTTTTTCGAAAATTTAGAAAAAGGTCCCTAAAGTTTCGAAAACTGACAAATATGGTCCCTGAAGTTTCATAAATATACAAAAATGGTCCCTGAAGTTTCATGATATACAAATATGGTCCCTGAAGTTTCATAAATATACAAAAATGGTCCCTGAAGTTTCATAAATATACAAAAATGGTCCCTGTTTATAAGCTACGTATTGCTCAATACGCAGCTTATATAAACCTGGGAAAAAAATTACACTTCAAACCTACCTAAATGACCCCAAATTTGCATCAGTTTTATATATGCTGCGTATTGACCAATACGCAGCGTATGGGACATTGTTTTCTGTGCAATGATTGGTAATCAGGCACTGAGATCTATGGTCTATCTACGCTGCGTATTGACCAATACGCAGCGTATAAGGGTAACCCTATACGCTACGTATTGACCAATACGCAACGTAGATAAACCCTAATTTTGCTAGGGTTTGGTGTGCCAATAGGCACTTTAGTGTGCCAATAGGCACACTCAAAAAAAAAAAAGATATTTGGCTTCTTTATAATCTAATTGTTAGTAAACATCAAAATGATGTCAGGCACAACCAAAGCTCAGTGAAGATAAGGTCAAAGAGTGTGTTGACATTAGACTGAATGGAAAATACCCTCTCAAGGAAGTTGTGAAGGTGTGTCTTCCATACTTTTGATTTCGTTATACTTGTAGCCTACGTAGAAGGTTGTAACTTGTAACAATACTAACACCAAAGACTGGTATTTTTGTAATTTGGTAATGACAGATGGCAACAGTTGCGGCTTTGTGTGTGCAGTATGAACCTGGTTTTCGGCCGAGCATGTCAACTGTGGTTAAAGAACTAGAACCACTTTTAAATCCTAGTGTTCCTCCTACCCGTCCTTCTGAAGCGTCACATTTAAGTTCATTTATATGATGTTGTAGATGACCAAGTTAGCAGTAGATTTATCCCGATCCTCTTCTCCCAAGAGCTTCCTCTACCACCCGCCTCCACTCTCTTCCTTCCCCTGTGTGCATCCGTTACAAAGAACATGTATAAATCATAAACAAATGGTTTGGGATTGTGTTAAGCGACTAGAGGGGTGGCCGTCAAAATGACCAGAGAGGTCTTTAACAAAGATTTGTAAGTTTTTTTTTTTTTTTTTCCTATTTTCTAAAGTTATGACAAGTTTTATTTACAATGAAAATAAAATTTTAAGTTTGTATAATAAAGTTTGTAACATTTTCGTGTAATGTGCTCATATTGTCGTGCCAAGAATATATATGTGACAGCTCCCGTTTAGCCAGGTACCATTCAAACAGTTAAACTATGTGCATTATTTTATGTGAATCGTATAGATTTAGTTTGCCATTGACTAGGTCATATAATGTGTTACAAATGCATGACTAGGCACAACTATAATATGTTTGGTAGAGAATACTATCACCAACAAACACGCAAGTGCTTATAGTATGTCCAGTAGAAAATGATATCACCAACAAACACGCAAGTGCTATTCCAAGCTAAAACGATCTAAGAACAACGGTGATATACGATAAGTAGAACAACAAAACCCTAATTAGATAAACGTATTAGAATATATCAAATTCAAGTATTATCTATGGGTTATAAAAATGTCTATTTTATAACCACATTTGTATATCATAAAAATGCACTAAAGTGGTTATATAATATACTAGGTTATACTTTCGTGTAATAATAAAAATAGTTTATTTGTAAATAAGACAAGTAGATGTACATGTTAGTCATTCCATAAGTTTGTAACCTTTTGCTCATAGTAATTAATACTCAATCCACTTGTAAAGTGTTTGTCGCAGTCATCAATTCTTTAGGAAACTTTTTAATTATGTTTACACCGTTAGGTGAGTAACGAAGTATGAAATAAATTTCATTAAATACATTAGAAAAAATCTACTACATATTTGACTATATTTTGTTATTTTTAATCATTATCTATATTTTATTGTGTTTAATCGTTATTTATACTGTTGAATAATTTTAATGGTAGTAAATTATATTTATTTATTAATGATAACAAAATTGAATGAAAAATTATCATGTGATAATTATAGTTAAACATAATAATGATTAAACAAAATAGAAGTTACTTGTAGTAAAATATATTAATTGTAGTTATCCATATATTATATAATTAGTTATACGTAAAGTAACTTAAATATAATAATAGAATATAAATTAATATTATATTTAAGTAACATGAGGAATTGCCATGTGGCATTTGTTGGAATGGCTTATTAGAGTTTAGATAGATTAGATAATTATAATATTAAAATTAAAATTGAGAGGATTTATAATAAATAATAAAAAGGATAACAAAAATAATTTTAAATAAAATAAAAGTAAAATTATAAAATTAAAGGAGAGATTGCCATGTGGCATTAATTAGAGTCATTTATCAATATTTAGATCAACCATGTTTAGATTTTATAAAAATGAGTCATTTATAACCAAAATTAGATTTGTGTTGTATATAATCTAGTCATCAAGGAAAAGATCAAATTAAAACAATGTAACAAACCTTAAACAAATAAGAATTAGGGTGGTATCTAACATGTGATCCTACAAATCTTAATCATCTAATCCAAGTACCACAACATCATTAGAGCATTCTCATCCAATCCATCAAATTATACATACATTCCACTAAAAAACAACTCCTATATCAATATATTTCCACTAAAAACAAATATTTTTTCTCTCTCCTTTTCAATTAAATAATATTATCATCACATTTTTCTCTTTCCTTCACTCACAACCACTTTCAATATATATTAAAAAAATTATACTAGGTGAACAGTGTCCCCCAAAATATACAGATGAACAGTAACATTTTCTCTCCTCTCGGCCTCCCTCTCTTAAAACCCGACCCTAAAGACCACATCCACATAACCCACTTCAGTTTCTCCTAAAGTTCTCTCTAAGATCACCCAAGTAACATATACTTATTATAACATATTACTTAATTTTATTTATTTATTTATTTATTATAAGGTATGTGGTTTGAAAAGCGCTACGATTTGAGTCTCTAATGTTAACTCTGTTAGTTAAGTTAACTTGAAAAGACCATTTTGCCCCTAATCCTCAATGGCTCAATGTAAAAAGTCTTTTTTACCCTTAATCTTTATTATTATAATTAGACAAAATTGCAAAAATCAACTTTTATGTTATACCCAAGCTACAATTCGTACCTTTCACTAGGAAATCGGCAAAAACCAACCTTTACGTTCATGTTTTGCTACAGGTTCAACCTTTACTACTAACACCGTTAGATTTCTTGGTTAAGATACCTCACATGCTAGGGTATTAATGTCTTTTCACCCTTTTATCAATACAATTTATATATTTATTTATGTATTATAGTAATATAGAGAAAGAAAGTATGTGTTGTCCATCTCTCATCGGTTTCTTTTTGGTTAAATACATCATTGGCCCTGCATCATCTTCTTCCCTACCCACCACCTACCTCATCTTCTTTTCTACCCTCCACCTTCATTCCCGAAACCCTAGCCCACTGTTACCGGAACTGAAAACCTAACCATCGCCGGAACTGAAACCCCAACCATTACCCTCGCTTGGTCATAAAACATGAAATAAATTGCAAATTCTCAATTACTTGAAGTCTAGATCATCTCTGGATCATCACCGGAACTGAACCTTTCGCGACAAACCCTTTAGCGACAAAGTTTCCATTCTGGCTCAAAACTAAAACCTACCAACTCTATGCGATTTTCAACGATTTCCTGGAACATTCAACCACCGTCGTCACTCATAAGCTCCAACCAACTAAAACCCACTAGCTTCTCTCTGCGATTTCCTGGTTCGCGAAAGCTTTCTGCTTTTTTATACAGTATCAAGCTCAAGGTTAGAAGCATTAACTGTGAAAGTATGGTACCCAAAGTTTGAATCTCTCTATGGAAATAAATTATAGCATTCTACACAATGAAAGCTAAGAACATTTGTTAAAGTGATTTCAAGAACAAATTGAAATTTTTGGTGTTATTTTAGGTATGGGTGATTTCAAGAACTGATCAAGATTGAAAGAGTTGAGTGTTATGGTAGGTTATTAATTTAAAAAGAATCATTAATTAAAGACGGGTGAAAAGACATTAATACCCTTACATGCAAAGCATGTGAGGTAACTTAACTAAGAAATCTAACGGTGTCAGTGGTAAAGGTTGAACCTGTAGCAAAACATGAACATAAATGTTGGTTTTTGCCGATTTCATAATGAAAGATACGAAGTGCAGTTTGGGTATAACATAAAGATTGATTTCTGCAATTTTGTCATATAATTATTATCTGTTACAACTAAAACCAATATTCATAATCTGCAACCAATCTTCATACTCTGCAAATTCAAGAACAAGAATATTCAAAAACAAGAACACCATCTTCATAATTAAATAAAAAACAACCAAAACCTAAATTCAACAACATGAACACCATATTCATAATCAAATTCCCTTTCATAATCAAATTCAAACCCAAACAATTTGATAAAGATATAATAAGCAATCCTACAGAAAAAAAAAGCAACACAACACAAATCTATTATTTAACTAACAAAATTCTTCATTGCAGTACAAATAATCCTAACAAAATTATGTACTCACTTAAACAACCTTCAAGCCAACCACCTACAATTATCAGATTTGTCATGATTCAAAGCAGATAATCCAAAAAACAAATCGAGCACTGATCTTCACCAGACTTACCTTTATTGGCCGAAACCTCAATCGGAATCCTTAAAACCTTGCAGTGATCGTAAACCTAATCAATGCTGAAACAAACATTGTTGATCGCAGTTTCCTCGAAAAAACCAGGGTTCACCGGAACCTGAGCCGTCAACATTACCGTTGTCGCGCTTCAGTCCATTTGTCACCACCATTTGGCTCTGAGATGATTCACGCACCGATATCTGGTCGTTCAGTCCATTCGGGACCGCCGATTCCCTTTGCTCTGACTCTCTCTATCTCTCTATTGTTTCTCTCTCTACGCTTCTATCTCTGCAGATTCCCTTCTCACTTTATTTGAGAGGGGAAGGTAGAGTGAGAATTTGATAGCCATGAATTATAATTTTAGCCTTCCCCTATATATATATAGGGAGCCGTTAGAATGAGAACCACCTCCAGTTATGAGAACTATGAGAATCATTTTCAACCAATCAGAATTTGACAACCCGAAGGGTATTATGGTCATTTACCCCATATGTCGAGTCTTTCCTCTCTCTCTTCATTTAATATGAATGACTAGTTATATATCTCTATCCTCTCTCCTATTTCATCTCTCCTTTACATCTTCTCTTTCATATTTGTTCCAAAATCTTCTGCAGACACAAATCAAAGCTCAAAAACCTTATGAAAACCCCAAATCAAAAGTCAAAACCAACCACCACACACCATCGTTGATCACCACCGGCTACCACCTCGGGGAGAGACTCTATGGGTGATCTGCAACCCCATCTCCGTTGCTCGTTTATGCGACTTGGGATTTCGAGTTTATGCTCTGGTCGACGGCTGGGTGGTGGACCGGCGGCAGCGCCGCCGTGAGCGGCGGAGGTCCCGGTCTCCTCCCGACGAGTTCATTGGCCTGTTTTGTTGATTTCTCTGGTATTTTTTTTATCTCTGTTTTGATATGTTTGGGGATTTTGATTTGGCATGTGGGGATTTTGATTTGGTATGTGGGTATTTTTTTTTTGATTTGGTTTGAATCTGTTTTGATATGTTTGGGGATTTTTTTTATCTCTGTTTTGGTTTGGTATGTTGTGGGTTTGAATCTGTTGAATATGGGTTTGAATGATGTTCATGTTCCTTTTGCTGGGTTTTTGTTTGAATGATGTTCATGTTCATGTTTTGTTTGAATTTTGTTGAATCTGGGTTTTTAGTACTGTTGAATCTGTTGAATCTGTGTTTTTGTTGCTGTTGAATCTGGGTTTTTGTTGCTGTTAAATCGGTTGAATATGGTGCCTTATTTGAATCGGCTGTGATGATGCAAAAAAAAAAAAAAAACTGACGATGGTGCGGCAAAGATGGTGGAGGGTAGGTTATTGAACCCGCAACCCCACTTTGCAGCCTCTGATTATCGGGAAATCTGAGCCAAAACTTCGTTTTTTTAACCCGTTTTTTTTTTCGTGATACACTTTGTTTTGATGTTGTTTTTTTTTATTTTTCCCCCCTAGTCGATGATGATAACGATATATCTAAGACACCTCCCGAGTTTGCGATTTCTGAGTGCGTTCATTTGTGTGTAAAAAAGTTTTTGTAAAAAAAAAAGTTAAACCGTAAACTTTTTTTTACGTTAACCGTAAACTTTTTTAACGTAAACCGTAAACTTTTTTATTGTAAAAACGTAAAGCGTAAAAAGTTTTACGTAAAACGTAAAAAGTTTTACGTTTTACGTAAAAGGTTTTACGTTAAACGTAAGACGTTAAACGTTAAAAGTTTTACGTAAAACGTAAAATGTAAAAATTTTAACGTAAAAAACGTAAAACGTAAAAAGTTTTACGTAGAAAACGTAAAACGTAAAAAGTTTTATGTAAAACGTAAAACGTAAATTTTTTAACGTAAAATGTAAATTTTTTTTAACGTAAACCGTAAAACGTAAAAAGTTAAACATAAAACTTAAAAAGTAAAAAGTAAATTACGGCGCGTAAAACGTAAAAAAACGTTAACGTAAAAAACCGGCGCGTAAAACGTAAATTACGTTAACGTAAAAACGGCGAGTTGAAAAATGGCGTTAAAAAACTGCGTTAATAAACGGCGCGTAAAAAACTGCGTTAATAAACGGCGCGTAAAAAACGGCGTTAAAAAACGGGTGTAAAAAACGGCGTTAAAAAATTGGCGCGTTGAAAAAACGGCGCATAAAAAACGGCGTTAAAAAATTGGCGCATAAAAACGGCGCGTAAAAAAACGACGTTAAAAACGGCGCGTAAAAAACGGTGTTAAAAATTGGCGCGTAAAAAACGGCGAGTTGAAAAAACGGCGCGTAAAAAAACGGCGCGTTGAAAAAACGGCGCGTAAAAAAACGGCGCGTAAAAAACGGTGTTAAAAATTGGCGCGTAAAAAACGGCGTTAAAAAATTGGCGCGTAAAAAACGGCGTTAAAAAATTGCGCGTAAAAACGGCGCGTTGAAAGAAGGGCGTTAAAAAACGACGTTAAAAAATTGGCGCGTAAAAAACGGCGCGTACAAAAACAGCGTGTAAAAAAACGGCGCGTTTAAAAAAACGGCGTGTTAAAATGACGACGCTTGAAAAAACCCGGCGTAAAAACGGCGCGTCAAAAAAACGTAAAGCTTAAAAAGTTTTAACGTAAAACTTAAATTGTAAAAAGTATAAAAAATCTTTAAAAATATCCGAATTTTAAAATGTTTTTAATAAAAAAGTTTTGTTTAAAAAATAAAAAGTAATATAATAATTCAAAAAACTAATAAAAAACAATAAAGATAAAAAGACAAAATAGAGTTATTTTACTAAATTACCCTTTTGTATTATAACGAGTTGTGCCACCCCGCGCGTTGCGGCGGGAACGATGGTGATTTGATGATTGGCTTGCTTGTTTGCCATTAATGTCTAAATCCCCACATAGGTCGAACTTGTCACACATGTATTTGTTTATAACTTTGATTTTGAAAATGTTGTAAAGTTATTTTTAAAATCTTCTATAAGTATGTCTAAATTTTAAAAAACATAAACAAAATAAGTTTTTAAAATATTTTGTCCTATTCCGAAAAACCAAGGTGTGTATATATAGAAAAATCAAAATTAAATGCTTTTGTGATTTTAAAATAGTAAAAAAATAAACAAATTCCATAAAAATCAATGTATATAGAACATGCATAAAAAATTGGAAAAGAAATTGAAAAAGATTAAAAAAAATCAAAGTTTAACTTTTCCTTATTTATTGTTTTGTTTGGAAAAGAAATTGAAAAAGATTAAAAAAAAATCAAAGTTTAACTTTTCCTTATTTATTGTTTTGTTTTGATAAAACTGTGCCGCCTCGTTAACAAAATAATGAAATACAACATATATTTTTTTATTCCAACAAAACTTTGGATGTCGATGTTCTTCAAATTTCATTCTGATGTGTTTTGATTAAATCAACATGATTTTGATTTTAGTTCCAATTCATCCGGCCACAGAATCCTTGCGATACTATGTTCTTTAGTTTTTTTCTTGAAAAGTATCGAATATTGATCAATCAACCCGGTTCACTCATCTCCATATATATGAGATATCGATTTGTTCAAAAACAATAATAAACTGCATCAATCAAACCCAATATATTGTTATTCAATATAGAACGATTATCACATATCCAATTTAAAAATCAAATAGTTTTAATCCCTCTATAATACGTGTTTGGCTACTTATCATATAAGAACATACTAATCCATAATGAATATATCAGTTCCTTCCACATTCAAGAAAAAAAATTCATGCAATTATTTGATGATAGCCCACTACAGGTACATATAATCCTTTTGTGTGCCAGATGAAAAAAAATCAATATGTATTGCATGTCTTAAATTTTATGAGCAACAAATATTTCAAGCAATCTTAATATAGAACAACCAAACTCATGTTCTTACATGACGAACATACTAATCCGTTATAATCAATGTTCATATTTGTTTCTATTCATTAATCAAAATTCAAAGGTTTAATAATCTATCTTGTAGTTCAAACTTATGATGTTTAATAATTAAAATCATAATTAACATCCATTTATGTCATCTTTCAAAAATTAAACTGAGAAAAAAAAATTACATGTAAGACATATGCATCTAAGTGTCATATATATTGATAATTGCATGCAATATTTCTATCGATCTTAAAGATGGAATCACAAAGCGTACTGTTAGATATTTTAGTGTAATCGGGGATTGACTTGGTGATCAAAGCGAATAATAATACACATCAAGCAAGTTAGGAGGTGCGGGAGTGCACGCTTGTTTGAGTAATTATTATTCGAAGTGTACGGGCGGAGCCCGTACTCTACGGGGGTTCCAAGGGGGCAGCGCCCCCTTGACGGGGGTCCGGGTGCAGCACCCCTGGGAGCAGGGTCCAAGGGGCGGCAGCCCCTGGCTGGGGTCGAAAAATAGATAAAAAACGACAGTTACAACCCCAAAAACGAATTCGAAATGATCTTTTATTTTCTGGAATTTTTATCAATTTCGAAATGATAAAAAACGGCAGCTTTTGGCAATTTTTGTCTGAAAAATAGAGGTAACTGCCTAATGGCAGTTACATTAGGCAGTTACAACCCCAAAAACGAATTCGTAGGCAGTTTTGATCATATTGTTCTTCCTGGTTCGAAAATTCACTCATACTAACATACCCCTGTTCAATTTCTCGAAATCAGAGTTGTATCCGATTGAATTATTCGGGTGAACCACCGAAATAATTTGATCTGAGAGTGATTACACGCCTCTCTGATCATCCGGTAAACTGAAATTCCCCAACACGTACGTCGTTTAACGATTGTGAAATTGTATTTGTAGTCAATCGCTAAATTGCATAGACCACTAAAAGACCAAGTCCTGATAAACGAATCTTGATGTCGCTCATGATAAACGAATCTTGATGTCGCAATTCAAGAAGGATAAATAACTACAAACAGAAAAGGCATATGCGTGAACCGATCGAACAAAATTTAAAAGTTAACGCTTTGAAAATGATAATCCAATATCCCAATGTATATGCAGATTCAAAATAAAAATAACAATAAGCATGGTATTCGTGAAGAAATAAACGACAAATCATGGAAACACAAATGATTGAATAGATTGTAAAGTATGCCGGTTCAATAAAGAAAATAGCGATGGACATGGAAATCACGATTCTAAAAAGAAAAAAAATTAAAATCATAGGAAAAACCTATGATTCATGAAGCGATTGAACAAAATTAACAATTATGTTTGATGTCAATCGCTGGTAGTTTGGGTTTGATTTGAGTACGAAAGGGATTTGAATATACGAAAGAATGCGGCCAATCGGTGGAAGCGGTTTGTAATGATAAAAACAATGCACTTAGAACATTTAGATTTACTTGATACATTAAATAACACTTACTACATTTTGAATAACATTTTTTAAATAACAGATGGGGAGGTGTCATTTAAATAGCAGAAGGGGCATGACGGTGTGATCTGAAAGTTTATTTGTGTTTATGCAACGATTGGATAGCTTGTGGGAATTTGGTTAGTAATTGTATAAGAGTATAATATTAAAGATATAATAAGACAAAAACCATTTAATATTAATTTTTACTACTTTTAATCTCATCCATCCATCCTAAAGATCTAAAGGCTAGAAAGTGGTTCTCATAACTGGAGGTGGTTCTCATTTTAGAAATTATACTTAACATGTTAAAAAAAATGGGGAACAGTGGAACACTTTTAAAAATTATACTTAACATGTTAAAAAAAATATTTTTCTAATTTTTTTTCGGCGCTTTTTCTTATAAATACAAGTAGAAACATTTTTGATAAAAAAAATCAAAAACTAAAAATATAAAAAAAATGTTTAAAAAACAGTTATATCTTATAGAATTAACTTAACATGTTAAAATTAATTTTTTTTAAATTTTTTTTCAGCGCTTTTCTTTATAAAAAGGAGGAGAATCTAGTCGAGTAAAAAAAAAATTTTTAGCCCTTTTTTAATTGTTTTTTTAATATTTTTAGTTTTTGATTTTTTTTATTAAAAATGCTTCTACAAGTATATATAAGGAGAAACGCCGAAAAAGATTTTAAAAAATTAATTTTTAACATGTTAAGTTAAATTTTTAAGAGTGTTCCCCGGTTCCCCACTTTTTTAGTGTTCCCCAATGAACCTCACACTATATATATATATATATAGGGGAAGGATCCACTAAAAAGTGAATTTTTGCCTAAGTAGCCTAAGAAGGATTATGATGATGACATGTGGCACTCCTAATAAGTAGGAATGAAGGGCATTTTGGTCCTTATAAATAGGAGTGAAAATGACATGTGACACCCTTTTTGTTTTTTAAAAATACAATAAAAAAATCTAGTACAAAAAAATCTAGCACAAAAAATATAGTACAAAAAAATATAGCACAAAAAAATCTAGTACAAAAAAATATAGCACGAAAAAATTAAGCAAAAAAATGTAGTACAAAAAAATCTATCTCAAAAAATTGAGAAAAAAAAATCTAAGATAAAAAAATACAGCACACAAAAAAATTAGCATAAAAATATACTACAAAAATCCAGCACAAAAAACGTTATACAACATAGAAATACAACACATTTTAGTGGGTTTTTTTAGTCTTCATATTTTATATAGCAATATGGTACTCAAATTAAAGATAAAAAGACGCTCGATTTTATGGTGAAATTTTTATGAAAAAATAATGTCGTATACAAAAGTTATGAACGTTTAAAAAATAAGGGTGGAATATGCATGTGCCTTGCATGTGGAGAGAGAAAGTCCATAAATAGGATTTTCCCAAGATACCCTTGCACTCCTCCTTTCTCCTACATTTTTATCTTAACCATTGATTTGAAAAATGAATGGTTAAGATTCCTTCTCATCCTACTTAGGCAAAATCAACTTTTTATTTGATCTTACCCCTATAGGGCAAGGATAAATCGAAAACCCACTTGAGTTGACTAAACCCTGAAAACCCATTATCTACCATTGATCTTGTGAATGGTTGGCTGAGATTTGTTGTGAATGTGACTGTATATGCTTTTTATGAAAATTATGAGGGAAAGGTACACCAAGGGTAATTTTGTCTTTTTGACAATTTATTTGAGCCTTGTGTTGATGGGACTTCCATTAAATGTCTGCACCACAATACTTGTCGCCACCCCATATTAAAAAGAGAATGTCAATCTTTCTCTCTCTTCCATTAATATCTTGAAACACACAATGTCAAACTTTCTCTCTCTTCCAGTGATATCTTGAAAAACACAAAAGTCTATCTTATATTCCTCTCACATCCACATTTTATTTATCTATCTTTCATTCTCATATTAACCCTTAAAAAACATTTTATTATATATTACAAAACGTAAGACATATGTTACATATATAAATTTTAGTTATTAAATGTATGCAACCTTTAATTTAGATGATTTTATCTATAACTTCAAAAATAAATGTTACGTACATCAAACAATTTGTTTTTTTAGAATTGTTAAATATGTAACTAGCAAAACATATATGAATATAGGATTTGTTACATTGCTAAAACCCACTTACGTTGTGTTACATAAAAACCTTTCTAAAAAAATAGGAAGTGTAATATACAAATATTTGAACATTTTTTAAAAAAGAAACACAAAAAAACACCGAGTAGTTTTTTTTTAATGTTACAAATTTTAGGTTACATAATATATATGTCCAAAAAAATGTAACATACAAATTTTCAATATTTTTTAAAAGAAAACTAGTAAGTGTTTTTTTTCATAAATAGGGAATGTAACATAAATGTACACGAACCTATTTATGTTATGACTTATAGTTCTTGTCAAAATGTTACAACTTGTATGTTACGATATTTTTTAATTTATGAACCTCATATTTTTTCATTTATGAACCTCATATTTTTTCATTTACAACTTGTATGTTACGATATTTTTTCATTTATGAATCTACATTTTTATGGATGAAGTTTAGAGCAAAAATGGATAGTCGACATTAGTGAACTGAACTAATTGTGGTGTGAATGTAATTTATGGCTAAAGGATCCATTTGACTAGGTAATGGTCCACCTCTAGCTCTGGCTAGAGGTTTTGTGTTGAATAAATTTCTCCCCTTTTTGTTAACAAAGTTGAATAGTTTGACGTACGTGGTGTTTGATCATTGATATCTTTGACACTTACCAGTTGGAATGATTGGAATCACGAGTCAACTCTAAATTTCCATTAGTATCACTAATGTCAAATATTTTACCCTGGTGCTAAATGCATTTTGTATAGTTTACCATGTTAATACAACAGTATAGTTTTATATTAGAAAGATTAATACAATATGAAGTGGCATCATATGCTTTTCAATTCTTTTTCACGAGGATCAAACTTTCATCTTTTAAATTTAAGAATCAGTTCCCCCGCCCCACGCCCGGCTTGAAAGCCAAGCCCCAAGGGCCACGCCCAAACCCAAGCCCACCCGGGATGGTGGCTTGGGCGTTTTCCCCCAACCCACGCCCCAACCCAAGCCCCATACCCCATGGCCTAAAACTCAAAAGCTTTCATATACCAAGTTTTGAGAAAATTATGAAACAAAAAGTCTCTCCTTTTTTCATTTTTTTATATACATCAGATGTTTTGTTTCTTTTTTATGTTTAGATGTAATGGATACAAAAATTATTACCTATATCATTTGTATTTGTGTTACATAAAAATGTAACATACATTTTTTTAATTATCAATTTACGCCACATTTGTAATAACGCACTTTATTTCTGTAACATAAAATGTTACATAGAAACGTACCATATAATTTTTATATGATCAAATGTTACCTATAAACATAACATATAATTTTACATGATCAATTTTACGTCACATATGTAACAACCATTTTTTTTGTAACACAAAAAATGTAACATGCATTTTTGCTTTGATTGTTACATTTCTAACACAAAAAAAATGTAACAACACACTTTATTTCTGTAACAGTCACTTTATTTTTACATAATTTGGAAAAAATGTAACAACACACTTTATTTTTACAGTAATCTAGAAAAGTGTAACAATGCACTTTATTTTATGTGACGGGCATTATTCCTGTAACACAAAAAAAAAATGTAACAAGCATTTTTTTGCTCTGTTTGTTACATTTCTAACACAAAAAAAAAAAAAATGTAACAACACACTTTATTTTTACAATAATCTAAAAAGGTGTAACAATACACTTTATTTTCTGTAACGTGCATTATTTATGTAACACGAAAAAATGTAACATGCATTTTTTATTCGATTGTTACATTTCTAACACCCGGTTACATAGTGTTACATAAAAAATGCCTAGATCTTAGAGGTTCGTAACTAAGACGCAAAGAATTGTTTTGAGAATTGTTACATCAAAAATAAACGTCCTTAACAATAATCAAACATATAGATGAAATTACACCATGTGTAAACATACATTTTCTGTATAATTTCAAAAAATGTAAACACCCAGTAAACAAGAAAAATGCTTTTTTTTACCATTTAAAGGATATCCATATACATAAAAGTGTAACGCGTTTTCTGTATAATTTGTTTTGTAACACTTTTTATTTATTATATACTGGGTAAACGGATGTATGATAATTTAAAAGTCTTTGTGTACTTTAAAAAGAAAGAAAAGATACACATTTTCTATTAAAAGTGGGATTGAAAAATATAAACTCATAAAAGACTGATATGACCATATGAAAGTACACTATACTAGTCAACTTTTCCTAATTTCTCTCTCTTACTCATTTTCCCATACACACACTCTCTCTCATTTTAATCTTTTTTTTTCAAAGATAATAATTTAAAATGCAACTGCAAAAAAAAAATTGTTACACTTTACAAATAAAAACTGTAATTGCAGAAAAAATGTTCCATTTGTAACTATCACTTCTACAAATCCAGATCCATTACATCTTCGTAGCACATTTATTATTGAACCACAATGTATCCAGATCAGTTGCATAACCTAAACATATAAAAAAACAAAAAAAAAGGAAATTTAGCCTTTAAAGTAAATTTATATTTTTTTAGAAATAACAAAAGCTCATGATAAATGTACATGTTAAATAATAATCGATGGCTTGTAAAATGAACAATACTTCCAGATTAATTCAAAACAATGTCTTCAAAACACGACCCTAAATGTAATTTCATATCAAATCGATACAAAAGATAAAATTTTAATTTTAAACAAGTATATATAAGAAAAATAGGCTCTTAAAACGTACTTTATCTTCATTTTTTATAGCAATCATCTTCTTTAAACAAAATGCATATTTTTTTCCATGGATGAGCACATAGACCATAGTGATGACGGGGATTGTTCAACTTCAAAACTGGGTGGTTGAACCAAAATCACCACCTCTACAAAATTTGACTAACTTAGACTATCAATTAATTTAACAAAAATTACAAGGGAAGGATTTTTTACAAACTTAAAATACTAATTAACTTTTCTATAATATATTTTGTATGATTTAATATGTTTAAGTAACTGCAGATCCACAAGAACAACAAAAATGCAGACTAAAAAATGTTAAATCAACCTCCAAAAAGCAACACCAAATCCCAACATTCAAAAAAAAAGTAACTAGACTATTAAATTCAAAGTCACACATCACCAAAATGTTAAATCTCAGTTTAATGTAATACCAATTTTTGGGACTAATGAAAAATTAAAAACTACCTCGTTTTCTCCCAAGCAAAATTACACTTTCTTTTAACTATTTCACAATAGTATTCATTCAGTAACCTTACTCAAGTTAAAATACAATATAAATATATACCATCAGCAACCCTGTCAAATCGAACTAAGTAGATGTAGCCTTAGATACCATAGGAACTCCATGATGAGAAGCAAGCAACAATTCATTCATTCGAGCAATCTGATGCAGAAACTGATGCATTCTCTCATCTTTCTCCTTAATAACCCGAAAAAGTTCATCCACCGCCACCGCTGGAACCATAACACAGCACCGCCACCATCCTTCATCAACCTTCAACCGTCAATTTGAGCTATCCTCTCTTGTACATGAAAACCCCAATTTTTATTTCGAACAAACCCTAACCTTCCACCAAATCTGCAACCACCATTGCAGATCTGGTTCCCGAAGAGAGAGAGAGAGAGAGAGAGAGAGAGAGAGATAGAGAGAGAGATATGGGAGATGGTGGAAAGAAAGAGGAAGAGTGATGTTTAATTCTGATGGTGGAAGTAGGTTACGGCGGTGATGGTGGTGGTGGAAGGAGGAGAGAGAGTAAGATGAATGAGGAGAGATGTAGTGAGATTGGAATGAGAGTTATTTCTTCAGACATAACATAGAGAGAGAGAGAGAGAGTAAGATGAATGAGGAGAGATGTAGTGAGATTTGGTGAGTTTTTTTTTAAATTATAGAGAGAGAAAAGGTACAAAGTTGTCATACTTACCTTTTCTGACCATAAGTAAAATGACGTATATACCCTTTAGTTCATCTTTGTTCATATGTGATGTGGCTGAATCCTAACCACACGTGTGAGTTTTCAGGGTTTAGTCAACTGGAGTGAGTTTTCTCCTTATAATTAGCCTATATATATATAGGGGACCGCTAGAATGAGAACCACCACGAGTTATGAGAACCGCGAGAACCAAGTGCCACGGAGGGGCGTTGACCACGATTTTTTTTTACAACTAGATCCGTATATTTTAACAACATTCGTAAAAAAAAAATCAAACGGCGCGCCCGAGGGGGTAGTTTTTTACACCCAAAGTTTGGTGTTTTTATTATTTTTTTGTTTTTTCTTTTTTTTACAAACTTTGGGTGTAAAAAACTACCCCCTCGGGCGCGCCGTTTGAATTTTTTTTTTACGAATGTTGTTAAAATATACGGATCTAGTTGTAAAAAAAAATTGTGGTCAACGCCCCTTCGTGGCACTTGGTTCTCGCGGTTCTCATAACTCGTGGTGGTTCTCATTCTAGCGGCTCCCTATATATATATATATATATATATATTGAAGATCGGTAATCGTTTTTGAAGTATTACTTTTGAAGATATGAATTGGTATTTGAGTTTCACATTTTGAGTTTTTGAAATTACCATACTACCCCTTACCTAACGGTCAAACTAACGAAAACTGATGGCAAGGAATCAAATTGTAGCGTTTTTTTAACATACAAAGATTTCTTGCGGGGACTCAAGTTGACACCGCATCTAAACCTTAAGGACGCAACTTGCATTTTACTCTTTTGCATATAAAGATGTGTAAAAGTTATTCCAATAAAAAAATTATTTTTGTAACAAAAATCTTTTTTTAACTGTTTTTTAAGCATTTCCTTTTTATTTTTTATTTTTTTTTTTGAATTTTTTCTAATAAAAAGGCTTCTACATGTGTTTATATGCAAAAGCTCCGAAATTGTTTTTCAAAAAACTAAATTTTAACATGTTAAATTGAATTTTATGATACATTTAACATGTTGTTTTGAATGGATCCACAGAGCAGCACCAGACGAAACACGGATGTATGATTTTGAAGACGTTGAATTCGTCAGTGAGCATGGTGGTGACCAGAGAGTTACGATTGAGGAAGTTAGAAACCCCAATTTTGAAGATATTGTAACCGAGGGTTCCAATAGAAATTAATTTCGCATGTTATTATTTAAACAAATCGCATGTTATGGAAAGCATGTGGGTTTTTGCATGTTATGAAAAGGCACAACATGCTGGTTTTGCATGTTATGCATCGTACAAAGTGCCTTAACATACAACGCATACGCGACGAAAGTTCGCATGTTAATAAAAACCATGAAATACAATTTCGCATGTTATACAATTTCACATGTTTATAATGTCGCATGTTATACAATTTAGCATGTTATATAATGTAGTATGTTATACAATTTAGCATGCTATACAATTTCATGTTATACATTTTTGCATGTTGTTCGCATGTTATACAATTTCGCATGTTGGTATGGAAACCCAAATTCGTATGTTAGTTATAAGTATTTGCATGTTGATAATGCATCGCGTACGTGTCGTACGTTAAGGGATTTTGTACGTTAGTTACAAGTATTCGCATGTTCGATTGTGGTCGATCGTTGTTTTTCTTGCTCCGTTGCTCCCACACAACTGACAAGAATAATCGCATCAAATTGTTTTTTATCATTCTAGTAAACATTGCTTTAGGCATGTCTTTGTCTAGTACCTTAGGTATTCTTTCATCTATTTAGATTTTGGATTTTGGTGCATCTCATCATATGTCACCCTATCTATCATCGTTTGTATCTTTGACATCTGGTTGTTTACGTCTATTATGTCTAGTAGTTCTACATCGATGCCAATAGAAGGTGTTGGATCTGTTGTTACTCCTCATATTTCTCTCACTAATGTGAGTTATATTCCAAATCTTGCTTTAAACCTTGTTTCGGTTAGTCAATTGTGTAAATCTGGCAATTAGGTGTTATTTTCGGATTATGTTTGTTATGTATTGGATTCACGTTCTATGAAGACGGTCTTAAAGAAATCAATGTTGTTGCTTGTAGTGTTAACTTGTCTTCCTTTCGCTTGAGTCATTCATCTCTCTAGATTTTTGTCGGTGACACTCTTGTTTGGGACATGTGTCAGCATCGTGTTTACTGTTTTTGGTTTCTATATGTGTTTTGGGTCAACTGAACACTTGTGATATCTCTCGTTTAGATACTGTAACACCTCGTAAAAACGTGTCCAATTATGTGAAGACACGTGTCCTAAACCCTAATCATGTAAAAGATTGAGTTCGAAGGGACTAAAAGTGTCAACATGCCAAACTAGTGCCTCTGAATGACCACACACGAAGAATATATTCTTAAACGAGTAATTAATTGGATATAAGAAGCCGTTTGTGAAAATAATCGAAAGATTATAAACTACAGGGGTTAAACGTGTCAACATGTTAATTCTTACCTCTGAGTGACCTTTTAACGAACCCGGAGCTTCGTAATATTCAAATATACTCTCAATAATAAGTGATATAAATTTCACAAGGTTTCGAGATCGTTATGCGTTGTTTACGTGAATTCCCAAGAATTAGGGTTTAAAGCGTCAACGAGGCGAAACTTATGTTTCCGGAAATAATTTAACGAAACCGGACCTAACGGTGTTTGGTTATACTCCCTAGATCATCTACAAACTAATTACAAGGACCTATCGTGCCTAAAACGAAAGTTATGAAGTTTAAAAAGATGCAGGGACTGAAAACGGCAACTTGGAAACTTGTTTGGCTGGTACCCCATAGGGTCGCGCTGCGCGACCATGAACTGCACATGCCGTCGCGCGACGCGACGGCTCCACTTTGACAAAATTTGATGGACAGGTGATGGTCTTCTTCTTCCTTGTGCTCCAAACCAAAATAAATCGAAAACCATGGCTTTGTTGATGGTTTTTAATACCACTAGGACACCTGGAGATACCAGATTACATCCCTAAACACCTGTAGTCATCTGGAGCAACCTGAATTCACTATAAATAGGCCTTTAAGTTCAGCATTCTCACTTGCACTTTCACTCAAAAATCAATCTCAACTCTCTAGCTTGTATTCTGATCATTTCTGGAGGTTCCTGAATCAAAGGGAAGCTTTTTCTTGTAGAAAAGATAGCTAGGACCCTTTGTAAGTGTCTTAGCCCCCTTCTTTAGTTCAGTTTTTAGTTTAAAAACCGAAAAGTCAAAGTTAACGTAATCTGACTTTGACTTTCGGTTTAAACTCAAATGGTCCAGCCACTGTTCGAAATGAATGTGGTTATGTGACCATAATTAGGTAGGTGATTAACCCTTAAAAGGGCACCTCCTAATTATTTCGTTTGCCTAGTTAATTGTCGGGTCAAACTATTAAGTTAAAAAGTCAAACTGACCAGAATTTGAAATAATAATCATAACTTACAACGCAGAGGTTATAAATTATATTTTATCACTCTAATAACTTGGTAACTAGTATTAGAACATGTTTAAGCATGTTCAACCCGACAATTATCAGTTTAGGGTAGGTTCACAAGCGAAAGTCGCAAAAGCTTGACTTCTGCTTTGACTTTCAGTTCTGACCCGATTGAGCTTAATTCTTCCATGTTTTAAGCTTCCATTAGGACCACCTTATGTTGTAGTATAACCCTCTGGAGTTATATTACCTGATCCTTAGTATTCTAAATTATATGCTATAGTAGGAGTTGGGTAGAAAGCCTTATTTTCCTAGAAAGTCTAGGAAGCAATCAGAACGTGACATGTGGTATTGAAGGATTTTAACTAAAAGGGCAATTGTGTAATTTGACATTTTATTTTAATTTTGGAATTTATATCTCATTAACTAACTATGCACGATTTTATGGTAACTGATTCTCCATGATTTGCGAATTACTACCAGACGTAAATATCAATCAAATTGCAAGATTATTCAACTTATTTTCAAGAATCAGAGATCGAAGAATTAGGTTTCGATCGTTGGGATTTCGAAAAGATCCTCATGGAATGGAAGAGCCATGTTTTGAATGATATACGTACGATGGATAACTAATGAGTTATTTGATGATTGTTATGTTTTATTTTATTTGTCAGAGGTTTCGTTGCCGGTAACTGAGAAGAAGGTGGTGGCTGGGTTGATTGTGGCGGTGGTGAGAAATGGGGAAGGAGATGATGTTGGCTGATGTTGGCGGTGGTTAAATCTGATGTTGGAGATGATGTTGGCTGATTTATATGTAAACAGCAAGCAGATTCATACAGTTGTGTTTTAGCATTCGGATTCATACAGTTGTGTTTTAACAGCAAGCAGATTCATACAGTTGTGTTTTATCATTCAGATTCATACAGTTGTGTTTTAACAGCAAGCAGATTCATACGGTTGTGTTTTAGCATTCAGATTCATACAGTTGTGTTTTAACAGCAAGCAGATTCATACAGTTATGTTTTAGCATTCAGATTCATACAGTTGTGTTTTAACAACAAGCTGATTCATACAGTTGTGTTTTAGCATTCAGATTCATACAGTAGTGTTTTAACAGCAAGCAGATTCATACAGTTGTGTTTTAGCATTCAGATTCATACAGTTGTGTTTTAACAGCAAGCAGATTCATACGCTGTGTTTTACCATCCATGCTGGTAATGCTGGAGGATTTCTTGACGCTGTGTTTTAGCAGCAAACAGATTAGCAAGCAGATTAATACGATGTGTTTTCTTGATGTGTTTCTTCATGAAGGATAGAAGGAAGAGAGAGAGAGAGAGAGAGAAAGGGAGAGAGAGAAAAAATCGCAAGAAACGTGGGGTGGTTATGGAATGACAATTATTTCCATATTTAAAACAAGCTAAATGACATATCTACCCCTGATTAATTAAATAATCATATTTTTAAGAAACAGATATTACCAAAATGGCACCAAGATGATCTCAACCATTAAACACACCCATTGGATGGCCCAGATCGCTTCCTAGACTTTCTAGGAAAAACACACTTTCCGTAGGATCCCCACTCTTATATGCTAATCTCCGTTAATATGCTTATAAATGCCCATATTGCCCTTTTGACATATAAACGAGATTTTTGAAAATATGAGTGGACAAAAACCTTTATTACTGATATATAAGTATGTCCCAAAAATTTGACATCAGTTTCTGGTCTCAAACTAAAGTTATGCAAGATATCGTAAATTGAAACTTTTTATTAATTAAATTACGCTATCTTGCATAAAGCATGTTTAAACATGGATTTTTACCCAAAACTCATTACCTACTGTTAAGATATTATTTTTAGGGATTTTTAGGATTTTTGGTCAGATTATACACTGACCATATCATTAAGTTCTTGTATAATTCGGTAAATGACGATAATACCCTTTTCATGCATAAAATGAGATTAACACATGATTTGAATGCCAAACCTTTTCCTACTGATATTATATATTAAATAACATATTTTGAACACTTGAGAATGATCAAAATCTAAGATTTCCATAAACATCTTAATAATAGTCAATTATCGACTTTTACGCTAATTAGGTACATAGTATGGTTTAAAACCATAATTAGCACCCAAGACTTGTTACCTACTGAATTTATAAATAAATTTTAATATTTTTACAGTAAGTATAAGTCATGAACTCAGATTTCAAAAAATGTCCTTAAACGCATATGTGAAATGACCAAAATACCCTTTCGGGGCATAGTTTGGTCATAAATGGTAAACCTCACATGTGTATGATATCTTACTGATATAATTTGATAAGATAAATATTCTTACTAAATGTTTTAGACCAGAACCTTAGTTTACTATTAAATCTCTTTATAAACATTAAAAAATAACCAAAATGCCCCTACGGGACTTAAATTAGTTTTAAATACTTTTTGGGCATATAAGTTAACATCCTACTGATGTATTAACATATTCTAAGCATAGTAATACAAGAGACCTGTATATAATTCATTTGGTTACCCGTTATGCAATTATGCGTTCGAATCGGTTTATGTAACTAGTTTACAAAAAATAGCCGAAATGGGTTAAACCTTATCATTAAATCTTCAAAATCCAGAATGTGATTAGTTTACCCATATTATACAAGTATCCAAACTTGTCAGGGTCTAAATCACGTTCTATTCCGGTCTTCGCTTAATCTAGCGTATAGAACCGTTAAGTATTTTTGAAACTAACTGGTCTAAGTCTTTGACTTAAATAAAGACCCGTTAGCATCCTAATAGGTTAATAAACCTTCTATACAGATCGAGTATCCTCGGTAGAAGGTATTTACATAAAGCTTTAGGAAACATACGGCTGAGTTACATCTTAACACATCTAGCTCAGGTAAATACTTTTAACTTATTTTCCCTTATACGGGCTTGGGATACGGTATAATAAAAATACCGCTTGGTCGGGTATGGAATCATTTAATCGGATTGTGATTAATAAATTGCATAACTCGTTTTAATCTGTTTTGTTTGATAACATAAACATTGGGGGTTAATACGACCATGTCCTAGATATCCTCGGCTCATTTCATTTGAAAATGGCCACGACCTATGCACGGGGTGTATGCATACACTTGACAGATGCAAATGCTAAAATAACCCACATGTTGGGGATAACTCCTTCGTGGAATTTATAAGTGGTGAGTCGGTTAATCATGACCGGCTTCCAAACCGGCCCCATATGTATGACAAACATATAAAACTTTATACAAGATTATCTTAAATAATTGTCCCAAGTTATAAATGGTTTGTGCCCTGTGCACTTAAATCAATTTTCATAAGCTCTTTTCAAATGAGTCGGTTAATTGTATTTACCAGTGAAAACTGACGTATTTTCCAAAGACTAAGTGACAGGTACCTCTCGTAACAAGCCTGGAGCTACTCGGTGTCAAATAAGAGGATCTTGCAAATCCTTAGATGCCTGAAGTCTGTTAATTCAGTTTTCTTGTATTTTGTTTTATGATCCGCCTGTGGATCTCTATTACAACCAGTCTGTATATTCTTTTATTTGGACACTCAGACATTATGGTTTGTAATAGTTATATTCTACCAAGCCTTCCGTAGTGCTATTATATTGTGTGTATTGACTATGATGATATCAACTACGTCACGATACTCCCCACCGGGCCCACCTGTAATATGTGGAAATATCGGGGTGTGACAGGTTGGTATCAGAGCCAACATTGAGTGAATTAAACACTAGCCTTTTGTGTTTAATCTCAATGACACAATAAGCACATTCCTTAAACTTCCGAGTCTAGACTTGAACTAGGAATAATCTCATCCCTGTTAAGTAAACATAGTTTTCGATATTTATGCATTTCAGGAGCATTTCGCCGAGTAAAGCTGCTAATCATGGAAACTCTCCAAACCCGAAGCCTAAGAATGTTAAGCTTCGTGCCACAGCTCGAATATGTGACAACCCTCACCAAACCAGGTATCCGTACGAATTAATTAATATCTAATTAATGCTTAATTACTGTGCTTGCTTACAACTTTGGTTAAACTGCTTCTTGATTTCTGATACATACATACTCATGCATCACATTTTATACTGTCACTCTATTATTTACACACAAACATCAGTGACAACCTTGATGCACAAAAGCACAGTTAGCACACTAAACGGATAACCCAATGAACATGCTGACATTGCCAGCACTAGACAGATATTGTCTCTGAGGCCAGTACGAGCCGGGAATAGATTTCTACACTAGTAGGGAGTGTAGGGAGGTGAGGATTATATAACTGCGTTACTAGGTGATAGTTATAGTGACCGGATGTGCCTAAAACATACTTTAATTGCAAAATTCTGCACTTTATGCAAAAATTCAGCATTTAGCATAACTAGTAAGGTGCAAAAACTTGGTAAAATAATGTTAGACACTTTCCAAAGTGTCGGGGAATTTACTGTGTCACTAAAAACACTATAAAAGACACTTTAAATACTTATTTAGCACTTTAACGGATAAATATCCAACCGAACAACTGGACTTTACCCGGAACACAAAAATATTGTCAATGACATTGTTTACACTTTTCTGAGCTAGTTAGGATCCCCGAACACCCGTTATATTACATAACACACTATTAACCAATTTAAATCTCTAACTAAACTAACTAGACACTTAACTATATCATCAAAATCTAACTATAACCCCCCCCCCCCCCCCAATCCGATCGGTCCCCCATGTGGTGACACACCACTCATTACTTTGATTATTTTATTAACTTTGTCTAAAATCTAGTGAGCATATTGTTTGATGGATAATACACCAAATTGAATTATATATTTGCTTAAGGGATAAGACTTCATTCACTAAACACTTCACAAGAAACTGCTTTCTTCTCTCCCTCTTGCCTTGTAATCGGCCGAACACCATCACCATTACCCACCCATCATTCAAATCTTGTTCAAGCCATTTTCTTACATACAAGTGTGCAAGGTGACATACAAGGAGGCTCGGTGCTTTCAGAATCTCAAGAACCTCTCTACATTGCTTTTATCCACCTTATTTACGCTTTGATTCTTCCCTAGCCTCGAGCTAGTAGTAAGTGCCTCTAAACATCCTCTTGTTCTTGTTTAAAGTGGTTAATAAGAGATTTAACGGTTAAAAATCGAGAACACACAAGATCAAAACTAAAAGTCTTGAAAGAAAGATAAACTAGATGGATAAAGAGTAACTAATGGTGTAAATTTTGTAAATCTTGTAAATCTTGACTAGTTGTGATTATTTTATGTTGTTAGTTGCTAGTACTGGAACGGATCGTCATCTAACCACGCTAGATCATGTTCATGGAACATGAACTAGTGATATGTTAAGGGTAAAAGTTGTAAGATGATGAACCCTTCCACACATGAACATGAACTTGTGTAAAAGTGATTTTTCTTGTAAAATAGAGTTCTAAACTAGTAGATCTAAAGATCTACAAGTGGTTTTTCGGAAGAACCAAGTAAAATATACAAGTCTTGTTTAAAAAACCGGATCTTGCATAAACTACAAGCTTTTTAATGAAAAAACAAGTATGTAAACACTTGTGTAACAAAAGATTTAACAAAGAAATATTTTCGTAAATATCGATTTGAAGTTGTAAGACTACATATTCTTTAAGAATAATGTTTTCAAGAAACAAATTTTATTTTTAAAGATGACAAGATCCGCTAAATATGTTAGGAAGTTACTACGTATTTTTTTTTACAAAACTTACAAGTTCATGAGTTTGCGATTTATATTTATTTTGACAAGTTTGATATTGGAATATTGTATATTGATGATTGGAAAATGGATTGATTGAATTTTTAAAAGAAAATGATACGCTAGTAAGCGTGGCCACCTCCAGCTACAGAGGAAACTCTGGCGAAAATTTTCCAGAAAATATAACACTTAGAAATATTTTGTGACAAGTGTTTATAAATATATTTTTAACTTGTTTTTCCAAATAAACTTCGCCAAGATTTTTATTACAAAATAACCAAGTGTCGGAGGTGGATTTTCGTAAATAAAACTTATTAAATATATATTTGGAATATATATTTCATAGTAAACCGCTTGTGTGATGATATGATTATTTTGTGAACTAGATATGATATTTTTAGAGTAAAAATAATATAACTTGAATACACTGAGAAGTATCGACTCCAAAATAATATCAACGCTACCACAAATAAATATTTAAGTTACACCGGTACTGTTATTACCACACGAACTTTAAAAATGTAACTTATGTATTTTCGGAAAATACTCTTAAATATGTATTCCGATAAAGTATTATTTTGGAAATTATATAAGGTAAAATATAATTTTTTGGGAAAAATATGTATATTTTGGGAGACAGAATATTTTAGACAAAGTGATTTAAAATATATTTTCAAGTGAGACTTAAAAATATATTTTCGGAAATATAACGTTTACATGTATTAAAACCCCATCCTTGGGAAGGAATATACTTGTTAAATAAATAAGAAGTGTGATTACGGAATAGTTACCTAACTATTTCTCCAACAAAACGTTAAACCTTAAGCCAAGGCACGGCCATCCGTCTAATAGAACTTAGTACGTGTAGGTCGTCACGCAGCAGGTTGATTTGGGATTTACTATTTCGAGACGCACTTCAGTGAGTTCATGTCCCCCTTTTCTCTTAACTGTTTTCAGTTTTTATATTTCGGGGGTGAAATACATGTTACAATGATTACGGATACTTTTATACATGGTATGGTTAGCTTAAGGAGGGTTACAACTTAGATCATGTGAGTGGGTAGGCGGAAACTAGAGGCCATTAATCCTCATTGTAGGACCGAGGGTCATTAGCGGTAGATCTATCTGGGTGTAGCGAGCCCAACTCCAGGCCCAACAGTACGGACCTCGGGGTGACTTTGAGCCCGACGCAAAAATCTGCTAGGTTTGAGTCTTCCTACAGCACTTCACACATATCATTGGCTTTGCAACCCAATGGTGATCTCTTTTTCCTTATTTGCTACATACCAGAGATTTTTCATACATACAAATGTATTACAAAGGTTTTACATACTCACTTTTACATGAACTCGCTCAACTTTATGTTGATTTTTCAACTTACATGTATTTCAGGTAATTAAGGATCTGGTGAGGTATGTTATGTTTTCATGCTGCGTAGGAGAAGTGATGTCATCCGAGTTTATGGGTTGTGACTTTTGCCTGGACGAGTCACAAGTCCTAAACTGTGTCTATTTCATGTTTTGTGGTTGTGTCTTATGAACAAGGTTTTCATTTTGTTGTGTTGTAAACTCGTTGCATGTGTCAACTCTAAAACAATATTGTCGTGTTTTACTTTTAAAACTTGAAGTAATGGATGATCATCATGGTTTTACTTTCATATAGCTTTGTTGTGATTAAGCTATGGTATTAAGAAGTCACACCAAATAAACCCACGCTTCCGCAAAGCCAGGGTGTGACAGCTTGGTATCAGAGCCTTGATCATAGCGAACTAGGATTCCTTCTCAAGTCTAGACTATGATCACTAGGGCTCTCATGAAAACATTTTTACATTACATACCCTAAACGTCCAGATCCAGGGCACAAACATTTTTAACAAAATGGCACAAGTACACTTTTCAAAGATTTTTAATTCAGCTGGGGAGACTGAGGGAGTTCAGTCGGGGAGACTGAGGGAGTTCAGTCGGGGAGACTGGGAGGATAGTCTAGGGAAGACTAGGATGATTACTTGTTTGCTTATTGGTGACTAACATGTTTATTTGATTATATGATTGATTGTTTGTGCGTATGTGTGTTTGTGTTACAGACATCATGCCTTCTTCATCAGACACTGGAGTTTCCGACACTCTGGACCCTATGGCGATAGTATCAGATGACATAGTTTCATCGGAGCACGAGATCCACACTTCCGATACTACCAGCACAGACGGTGACGACTTCCAGCCCTTTGCGCTGCCTGACGTCGTAGCCGAGCCTGCTGATGGCCATCTCACTGGGGATTTACCACTCGTGGTGATCCCTGCTCCTATACCCCTTGCTGCTTATCCGGTTGTTGATATGCCACTTGATGATGTTTATGACGACGACGTCGATTTATTTGAGGAGGACCCACTTGAGGATGACCTTGAGGGTGCGGCCCCTATTGCTGCTGATGATATCCTACTCATTGCTGACGCTCCTGCAGAAGAGGCTCCTGTTCATTCACCTGTCCCAGACTCATTTGAGTCTGTGGCGTCCGCATCTTTGCATACACAGGGAGTGCAGCACCACTCACACGACACCGACCCTGACATGGCGTCATCAGCTGCACCTGCATCCGCACATGACTTTGAGTTTGATAACGATGTTGATGATGATCCTGTGTTTCCACCTAGTTTTGATCCTGACCAGGACATTGAGTTCATTCACTTAGACCAGCCCCTGGAGGATCCTGTAGCCCCTGTCGATCCTTTGTTTGCTGATCCAGCTGATTTTGATATGGAGTTTGTAGATCCGGAGCCGGTCGTGGCCCCTGAGCCAGTCGTTGCTCCTGACCCCGCATTTGAGCATGACCCTGTTCATGCCGATGCACCTGCGGTTGCTCCTTTTGTTGATGACATACCTGTTGACGATCATCCAGTTGTTGCTCCACCATTGGTGGATGATCATGTTGCTGACGCTCCTGTTGACGCTCCACTTTTGATAGAGGATCCTGTTGTTGCACCATTTCCTGACCCTATGCCGGTGATGTTCGACCGTGCACCTTTTGCGACCCATATTGATCCACGATACGCTCACACCCGCAACGGGTGGATAGATGATGACGATGATTACCCACCTTTCGTGTTCCCTGTTACGCCCCCTGTAGCCCCCGTTTCAGCCCCTGTTTCAGCCCCCATTGATGTCCCTTTGCTTCCCACACATACCACAGATGCTCACCGCACAGATCTCCAGATCACGTTTCTTCAGGACATACCTCCACCACGTCCTGGGGAGGGTTTATCTCGACAGTCGTTTGGTCATACACCTTTCATGGCAGGAGGCAGCCAGTTCATGCCCCAGATTTCTCATCCTACTGTTATTCCCACTGTTGCACCATTTACTGTACCATCCTTCGCTCCATATAGTGAGCCATTCCTCTGGACTACGCCCCCCATTATGCCACCATCTGATCCGTATCACCCATATCACGTGGGGTATTCTACGGAGGATATTCTCACATCTTTCATGATACAACAGGAGGCGCTGACCCGTCGCGTACAGGAGCTGGAGAGAGCTCAGCGACCACCGTGCCATTGCCAGACTCCACCTGCAGTATCACACCCTCCGCGTCCGCTTTCACCTGATTATGCCGCTCGCTTTTGGACTCCCGAGCAGCAGATAGCATACTTATTGCGCGCTCATCGCGCTATGGAGGAGGACTGGCTTCACATGCGACGTTTACTCTTTTCTCGTTTTCCTCCTCCTCCGCCGCCATCAGCATAGGCACATTTTTGGTTTGTTGCAGGTGATGCTACTTTTGGTGAGAGGACCGCGATTGTGCAGACTATACAGCTTTATGGAAGACCACATTTTGATGACATGACTTTTGATGTTTAGCTTTTGCTTGTTGTAGTTGATTTGCCATTTGTGATGTACGATACAGATACAAAACTTGTAAACATTATTGTGGTCTCAATTTATGATAGCGCAATCGCAGTATTCTCATTATATGTGATGTTGGGTTGATTATTGATATTTTATAACATGAGATGTTATGTTATGTGCTTGATTAGTTTATAACATGAGATGTTATGTGTTTGAATGATATTACGTACGTATGTTGTTTACTTACTATGACCTGACCAACCTGATCATCTTTTAGAGGATGCCACCAAGACGCGAGATGTGTATGCCTACCAGCGAGGCAGAACTCCAAGGAATCATTGCTGCCGCCATAGCGCAGTATGCAGCCTCACAAGGAGGAACCAGCGGGAGCAATTCGAATAATAACGGCAATAACAATCCACCACATGGTAATGCTAAGTCGTTTGAAACATACTACAATACATTTGGATATTTATAGCACGACCGCTAATACCATTTGTATATTCTAACGTATGTGCATGTTGGATCTGAGTTTGGTTTTGATTGTATTTTTCGTTTGAATTAGAATGAAGATGAATGAGTTGTGCAGCGGAATTAAGATGGAAACAAACTTTGCATACAATCAAACGAGAGTATTGCTTTGAATAAACACTTTTCACAAAGAACCGAAAGATTGAATTTAATTTCAACAATGATTACAATACAATGCTTAATACAAACTCCCCCTTAGCCAGAGCTCAGTGTTTGTTCGTGCAGAGGAGATGATTTTGCAAAGAGCTAATAGAACAGTACAGAGCAATGTTCTATTTATAGGCACTAACAAACCACTGAGCATCTAAGCTGACGTCACCATGAAAGTGACATCTAACCTCCTAACAAACTCTAACCTCTGATCAATACAAACACTGCTATGCTAACTACTGCTATTACATTTCATAATATAAAAAGACATCTAATAACTGATGCATCCTTCCACTGCTGTGAACCTAGCAGTACTTGTCCGGATCAGCAGTGCTTGACTCAAGGCAGTAGATTGAACAGCGGAGCTTTAGTCTTTCATCAGGCCTTTACTTGATCAGCAGTTTGGAGGTCAGCAGTTTGCACGATCAGTAGATAGGAGGTCAGTAGATGTTGAAACCACTTTCAAGGGGAGAGACTTGTATGCAATATCTGCTTATTCTGGATCCACTGCGCTGATCCAGTAATTATCTGTTCCTCTGGTAGGGTTCAATCCCAACAATCTCCCCTAGAACAGATAATGCCAAAACTCTTCATTATTGTGGAACTTTATTGCCTCATCAACAGTTCCCTTATCTGACCTTTAAGGTGTAACTCAAAGTCTAGGGCATCTGTATCATCTTCATCCCTTCCAAGTGGAAGATCAAGGAGATCCTGCATATCTTCAAGACTCAGGCCAAGAGCTTGTTCCCTTGATAATTTCTTCACTTCTCCATCAGACCTGAACATAGTCAATACATGGGTCTGTTTGTTAGTTTCCCACTTTAGTACTTTTGAGCCTGGTGGGTTTCTTGGGAGATTTTTTTTTGAAGAGGTGTTTGGTGAAGCTGGCCTATTTAAGACTGTCTGAGCAGTACTTGCATGTTGATCCAAACCAAGAGTTTCTATAATCATTTTCTTTATGCCTTCTTTTACAAGGGCATCTCCTTTTATCAGCTCTTGGATGGTTTCGCCACCCAACTGTTTGTGTGGCCTTCTTTTGTAGATGGCTGTACCAGATGGAGCAGTGGCTCTCCTGATTTGCAGTTTTGAGGGTCTTTTTGAAACCTCTGCTTCAGGATAGTTAGGCCTTTTTGGAACTATTGGATCTTTCTTTCTAAGTTCTTCCAAACTTTGTAGGTAGCCCTGACCCTATCTTCTCCCCACTTTGTTACAGAATTCTTTGACCCATAATCAGCTGCTATCAGCTCCTCTTTCATTCTCTTCAACTCTAAGGCCTTGTTAGCTTCAAACTGTTTGAATTTTTCAGGAGGAGTCTGCTTGACCTTATTTTTGATCATTTCTTGAATCCTGGCTGCCTCTTCTTCAAGCTCAGGAATGATCCAGTTTTTGTACATGTGTTTCTCCCCCTTGTATTTCTTGTAGGTCATGATGTTATCAATGTAGTCTTTTCTCAAGGACTCATATGCCCTTTATGAGATTTGTTAACATACATTTTTGGCAAATTGCTCCATAGATCTGACCTGTGTGAGTAGAAACTGATAGTTTTGCTGAAATTCTCTATCAGATTTCCCTTGTATATTTTTGATTGAGATATCCTCTGCTTGTTTGGCCTTGATTTTCAAATATTCTTCAATATTGTTTGGTCTGGGATATCCTTCAACTGATGGCAAACTCCTTTTAGCTGGGTCATCCTCATAGTAGAAGGATTTGATTTCTTCCCTAACTGCAATGAGTTCCAGAGGAAATGAGACACCAGCAGGAGGTAATGGCTTTAGAATTTGAGCTGAAGAGAGAGGTATGGGTTTTGGAATTGTGAAAAGTGACAAAGATTTTGAAGATGTTGGTGGTGGAGATGTGTCATCATCTTTGAGGATTAGTCTTCTCCTTTTTGTTTGAGGAGGGACTGATGATGCTTTAAGTGGAACAGTGGTGGTAGTTTAACTGGCAGTGGTTTGTGATTAACTAACAGCTGTTGAAACAACTGGTGCTTCAACCACTGTTGTCATTACAGCAGATGTTGTAACATCTGCTGTCTTCTGCTTTTTGGCAGGAGGCGATGGTGGTGATGTAGTTTTAGGTGGTGATGGTGGTGGTGATAAAGCAGTGGATGTGGTGTGTGTTGAAGTGGTGTATGTTAAAGTGATAACAGATGTTGAAACCTCTGAAGTACCAACAGTAGTTGATACATCAGGAGTTACAACAGCTGTTTGGGTGGAGGTTTGATGCTGGTGGCTTTTGGATGGTGGTTTAGGAGTATGCTTTGGAATTCTGGATGTGTGGACTTGGGTTCCCTCACTTTTGTAGTGGGATTTCTTTTTGGCCTAAGATTTTGAACATCCTTTAGCCCAGAACAACCCTGCGCATTCAGCTCCATGTAAGCTCTTTTCTCCTCATTCCACCTTGAAATATCCTTTGCCGCTCTATCCCTTTTTACACTTGCTACTCCTTCATCAAGGGCTTCTTGGGTAGCATCAACCTTTTTGCTACCATCTGGCAAGGGAATTTTTCTGGTCATAGCATCCTTTTCTGGTTCAATGTAAAGACCACCATCTATTCCCTTCTTCTTCCACTCCTGAATTTTTCCCCCTTTTTGGCATTATCCGGGGGAAGTTGATCAATGAAAAGAACAGTTGGAGGAGCAGTGCCAGTGGTTTGCAATAAATGGGCCTTGAGAGCCTTGATGTCTGCTTGTGTGTTCTTGAACCTAGACTCCATTACATTTCTCAGCTCTTGAACATGTATTTCATGTTGCTGATCAGCAATTTGTTTTTGTTGTTGGAGAAAAGGTTGAAAGAGATTCCAGAGCTCATTTGCAGCAGTTGCTTGTGATGGAGCAGGTGCTTGAGTTGGAACAACAGTGGATTGCATCTTTTGTACTGTCAACAACTGTTGTAGCATGTCTTTGATATCTGCAACAGTTGTATCCAGTTTATCAACTCGTTCCGTCAATTCCAGATATTTTAAACATCACCTAATTTAATGGGATCATCTGATTTCCCACTAGCAGTGGTTTTATCAGAGGTTGAGGTAGGGAGTGTACTCCACACATCAACCACTGATGCCCCTTTTTCTTGGTACTGGGGTCTTCTTCCTTCAACACTTGACAATCTTTTGATGTTGCCAGTGGTAAAAAAGAATCCACTGGTAGATGTCAGAGGTGCTATGGAAGGAATTGCCTCCAAGGAAGTCTTATTAATGTAACCACTGTCCAACAGTAAACCAGTGGGTTCAACAGTTGTAGTGGCTGCTTCACTTGGATTACCACCAAGTGTTACTTGTAACTCAAGGGGTGTAACCTCCTCAGGTTGTGTTGGTGGGTTAGCAAAGATTGATACATCAGACCCAGTCATTTGTTGAGGCATGTTCTCATTGATAGGTGATTGAGAAGGACTGGTTAGTGCCTGGTTCAAATCAATTGCATCCAACAGAAGTTTAGCTGGTGGGGGAATTGTGGATGTGATGTTTGGTATAGAAAGAGAAGTTGCCCCGGGCATTGGGCTGTGGATGATGGAGACGAGTGTTTCCAGAGCATCATAATGTGGAGTCCCTATGTGTACAACCTGTTCTTTTTGAGAAGAAGCAGGAGGAGTTTCGGTTATGGGTTGAGATATTTGTACCAACTGCTGTGAGGAAGTAGCAGCAGTGGTTTCTTGTGACTTTTGTGTTGTCACTGGCAGTAGCTCTGGTATCTCATCCTCCAGAGTTGCCTTTTTGATGGGTTTGGGGGGTTTTTGAGTTTTTCTTTTTGTTAGTTTTTTTGGTGATTGTAGGTGTGGGTTTCAAAGCAGTTGTTTTGCTACTTTGATCACCTTGAGCAGTGGGCTCAGCAGCAGATACCTGAGGAGCAGTGGTAGCTGCTAAATTCTGCTCAGGCACCTCTGCTTGTGTTTTGCAAGGTGTTGACATTCTTGTAAAAGTTTCAGCAGTTAAGCTGTGCTTTTGTAAAGAGTCACCTTGGTTTATTTCAGAAATATCATTCTTACTGAATTTCTTTTCAAAATAATAACTTAGAAATCTTGGAAACAGTAAGAATGATTTTGTTTCAACATTTTTAACCAGATCATTAAAAATTTCCCGGGAATAATTAAAATTTTCTTCTTGTAGAATAGCATATCCCAGATTTTGAATTTTTAATGGTATTTCATTAAAAGCAGTGGTTTTGTTTGAAACACACATTAGAAGGGTATGAAATAAAAACCTTGTTGCAGAAGGGAAGTAACCTTTTTGTAAGGTGTCCTTTTTTACTTCTGCATTATACCCTCGTTCCAGAAAATCATTTTTTAACTCGTTTTTGGGAAAAGTAATTTTACCTTCCTGATCGTCGAGTTAAAAGACCTCTGATATGGATTGTGGTGTAATCTTGACGGCTTTACCCTTTAGAGAAGAGTTGATGGCTATTACAATGTCTCCTTGTTTTTCAAGGGTTGCATTCTTCCAAAACTCTCTTTGGGTTGTCAAGTAGATTGGTGCATCTGCTGTTAACAAAGTTTTGTACTTCGATGCAGATATGGTATCAATGATGGAGTTGAAGATATTTGTGGTGCCGGGTTTTGTGAGAAGACCCAGAAGATTGTGAGATGGTTTGTGTGGAATTTCAGTGGGTTTTGCCTTTTGAGAGGCTTCTTTTGAAGATGATTTGGAAGTGGGTTTTGCAGATGATTTTGATTTTGTCATTTTGAAGATGATGATCGAAGAAGATGTGAAGGAATTTGAAGAAAAACTGCTTTGAGAAGAGAATTTTTGAGAATTCAATTCGACAGTAAAACCCTGTTTTGGTGTGAAGTGGGGGTTTTATAGAGGATAAAGTGAAGCCTGACGTAGCAGCGGTTACAAAAGGTCTGACCACAATGTACTGCCCACATGCCAACCCCTGGTGAAATGAAGGACAGTACTTTTATGAAAGTTACTGATGAAGGTAGTGGTTACAACGGTAAAATGGAAGCAGTGGATGATTTTCACTATTAGTGGATAAGACACTGCTTTTGAACAACAGAGTTTATCAAGGAAAGAGGACAGGGGATGGCTTTCAGCAGTGGACAGACTTTGAAGTAGAGCAGACTTTTGAACAAGCAGTGGTTATGGCAGACTTTAAGGATGTTAATGAAAACTTCATTTTTAGCTATTTTTAAGGATGGATTTTTGATTTTATGAAAACATTTTAATGCTTTTATTCATAGAAAAACAAGATGTTGCTTGTTATTCCATGTTTAGCATGCCAATCCTAGAGACCAAGCTTTCAAAAGTGGCTGTGTCCAATGCTTTTGTGAGCACATCTGCCAGCTGGTCTTTAGTTGGAACATGATGCAGAGAAATCAAACCTTTTTCATAGCAATCCCTCACAAAGTGATGTCTGATGTCGATGTGTTTGGTGGTTGAATGGGAGACTGGATTTTTGATGATATTTTCTGCTGCCTGGCTATCCAACATGAGTGGTGTTTTTAAGGCAGTGATACCAAAATCCAGCAACTGATTTTGAAGCCACAGGAGTTGGGCTGTACAGCTTGCAGCAGCAATGTATTCAGCTTCAGCAGTGGATGTTGAAACAGCTGCTTGCTTTTTGCTTTGCCAAGAAACTAAGCAATCACCTAGAAACTGGCACCCTCCTGAAGTGGACTTCCTTGTGGTGTTACATCCAGCAAAGTCACTGTCTGAGAAACCTGAAAGCTTGATATTCCCATTAGAATGAAGATGAATGAGTTGTGCAGCGGAATTAAGATGGAAACAAACTTTTCATACAATCAAACGAGAGTATTGCTTTGAATAAACACTTTTCACAAAGAACCAAAAGATTGAATTTAATTTCAACAACGATTACAATGCAATGCTTAATACAAACTCCCCCTCAGCCAGAGCTCAGTGTTTGTTCGTGCAGAGAAGATGATTTTGCAAAGAGCTAATAGAACAGTACAGAGCACTGTTCTATTTATAGGCACTAACAAACCACTGAGCATCTAAGATGACGTCACCATGAAAGTGACATCTAACCTCCGAACAAACTCTAACCTCTGATCAATACAAACACTGCTATGCTAACTACTGCCATTACATTTCATAATATAAAAGACATCTAATAACTGCTGCATCCTTCCACTGCTGTGAACCCAGCAATACTTGTCCGGATCAGCAGTGCTTGACTCAAGGCAGTAGATTGAACTGCAGAGCTTTAGTCTTTCATCAGGCCTTTACTTGATCAGCAGTTTGGAGGTCAGCAGTTTGCACGATCAGTAGATACGAGGTCAGCAAATGTTAAAACCACTTTCAAGGGGAGAGACTTGTATGCAACATCTGCTTATTCTGGATCCACTGCGCTGATCCAGTTTTGGCTTTAATTATCTGTTCCTCTGGTAGGGTTCAATCCCAACAGTGCAGGGTGCACTTACAAGCAGTTTCTCGACTGCAAACCCATGAATTTCGACGGCACCGGAGGTGCTGTTGCGTTCGTGAGGTGGGCTGAGAAAACAGACTCTGTCTTGAGGATGAGCAAATGCGCTCCCAATCAACAAGTGACTTACATCTCAGGGCTATTTCTGGATGGAGCCCTATCCTGGTGGAACTTACAAGTGCAAGCTCTTGGTGAAGCCGCTGCTTATGCGATGACATGGAATGAGCTGAAGGAGCTCATGCGAAGAAAGTACTGTTCGCGGGCTGAGATACAAAGGTTGGAGACTGAGTTCTGTAGGTCCCCTATTCGTATGGATCTTTCACAGAATTGTCTTTCCAATCAAGAGTGCGGAATCCTCTTGATCAGAATAAGCAGAAAACGTGTAGGAAACAGAAACAGCAATTCACTTTCAAACTGGGTTTCTATTGATTATCCAAACAAACGTTTTACAATCAATCAAACCCAAACCAACTATCAAATTCGTCCAAACCCTAAAGCTCTCACGAATTCTCTTTCTAAAACTGTTTTGGCTGATTAACTGATTAACCTCAACCCTAAAGCCTAACCTTGTTTATATAACACAAGGTTTGCTACTTGGGCCAAGGTTAAACATCATGGACTGCGAATTGGACAGGCCCAATTCGCCCCACATCCCCATAAGTATGGGTTTTGTTTAGCCCAAACATTACAACTAACTATTACAAAGCTAAAACCGCTAACTGTTTATCGTTTAACTAATTACAAGATATCCAAATACCAAATCTAAGCTGTTGTCACAAACATGCACCAACAAACTCCCCCTTGACAATAGCTTCATAAAATAACTTTGTCTTCAGTCATCTTGCAATCTTCATGTATTCTTGCACTGTCTTTGGATAGCTTCAGCTTCAACAGCTCTGTCAGCAACAGACTCCCCCTAAGCTGATGCATCCAATCACCAAATCTTCAAAAACTTTAGCGTTTGAGTAAACTCCAGTTCAGCATTTGAATAGCAATCTTCAAACTCTTCATCTTTGTCTGCAATATAGAAAGGAGGTTCTACCATGCATCCAATCAAACTCTCATCTTCACAGCAACTCATCACTTTAACTTCTCAGCAACATACCGCTTCAATCTGTATACTATAAAACAAACATCTCGAGAAACCATAAGAATTTTTCAACAAAGTTAAATAAATTATTATTATTCAAGAGATAGTTAAACTGTACCACAGATTAAGCATTTTCAATTTATCACCAACACGCAAAACTTTTTAATCACACCCTATAACCCGCATGATTTAAAATTTTGAACTCACTTTCTAACACCGTCTCCCCCTACCAGTAACAATTCCTCCAAGAATAACAGTTTTCCATACGTTAAGAATTTTAAACAGAAAAAGACACTATTTTTGGATTTTTTATATTTTCTGAAAGCAAGTAAATAATAAAAGCAATAAACACTCTATTTTTGTGAGAATCACTGGTAAGAAGATCATATCAGCATAATCAAACCGTTTTCACACTATTTAATTTTTCATGAAAAGCAGTCCAAGACGATTACCAGTATGTTTATCCACTTAAACAAAATGCATGAACATTTCAAGTACCATTACCGTATGATACGTTAAGGTAATTTTAATTCTGATATATTAGTGTGTCCCACTTCAGGATATACCCCCGCGATCAAGGTATGCACAAAGATTCATCGTAGTAGGTGAGTATACTGATGTCATCCTTTAAGATATCCTGACAATGTCTCGGTCTGCATATAATCTGTTTTATCATGTTTTGATTGCTTAACTATGAACACCCAAATAAATACTAATCAAATCCTGGAAATATAAACAACACACTCTATCATGCAAGTATCTTCCCTACCACATATTTCACAAGTCCAATCCAGATTTCTGAAATCTTAACTGGGAATAGGTTGAGAAGAGAACATAATAGATCTTTAGGAGAGATGGTATAATATACAGATCAAATGAGTTTTCTCAGTTTGATATAGGTTTATTGGGTTTCTTTTGGGCACTTGAGGGCCTCTTTCGGGTGTATTAGATCTATAGCGCGACAACGTACAGCTAGGTCAGCATGTATCTGGATGCAGCAAAAGTTGTCGTTGCCTAGCACCTCCAGGTCAGCATATATCTGGATGCAGCAGAGGAGGTACACAGATTTTTTCAGAGAAGATTTCAGAATCAGATCAAAATTGTGTGTATCGGGACAACATACAGACATTCAAATAGAAATGTGCAAATTCCAAGTGACTTTCTTTCCTGGGGTCATGTACTATTTTAGTTCTGAACAGAAAGACAGTCAAGATATCCCCAGATGAAATAACAGTATAAAGACCCAAAACTTCAGATTTTGGAAATCTATCAACGCAAGATTTAAGGTCATTAAACCATACACCACTGATGTGTTCCCCACTCATATTCAGTTCTTTTAAGTTTATATCACATTGGTAAGTTGATTATTTCATGCTTTTTGCCTACTGGTACATCATATAATGAAGCTGCTATCACACTTAAGCATTTTAATTTCAGTTGCAGTGTGACAGTCTAACTTGCTGATGTACTATCATTTCTCCTTTTTCACACAGTGATATCTCATTTTTAATTTTCTATTTTTTTATTTTTCAAATTTTTAATGTTTTTGTATTTTTGATTTTTAAGAAAAGCAATAAACTATTTACAAAAATTCTTATGAAAAACCAGTTATTCAGGATTCCTCATCCCGTTGAGTTCGACTAAGTGTTCAAAGCGAGCCCTGTCAAAAGCTTTAGTATAAAGATCTGCCAGGTTATCTTCGGTGTCAACTCGATGTAATTCAATTAGTCGTTTTTCAGCACAATCCCGTATAAAATGATGACGTATGTCAATATGTTTTGTGCGACTGTGTTTCACGGGATTATTTGTTATAGAAATAATGGCATTATTGTCTATCATAATAGGAGTACGAGTGAAATCCAAACCGTAATCGCGCATCTGCTATTGAATCCAGAGAACCTGAGAGCAGCAGCTACCCGCATCAATATATTCAGCTTCACACGTAGATGTAGACACACAGGATTGCTTCTTGCATTGCCAAGACACGATCCTGCCTCCCAAGAACTGACAACCACCTATTGTAGACTTCCTGTTCGACTTGCATCCTCCAAAATCTGAGTCAGTGTAAGCGACAAAATTCAAATCACTATCAGTTGGATACCACAACCCAAGTTTAGGTTTCCCCTTCAAGTAACGAAGAATACGCTTCACTGCTTTCATGTGTGACTCTTTTGGATTAGCCTGATATCTAGCACACAAGCATACTGCAAACATAATGTCAGGTCTTGAAGCAGTCAAGTACATTAGAGAACCAATCATCGCCCTGTATTGAGTAGGATCAACGTCTTCAGTACTTTCATGATCTGGGCCAAGATTGTGATTTTCGCAAATGGGTGTGTTAAAAGTAGAGCAATCATTCATTTTGAACCGACTCAAAATGTCATACACATACTTCGTTTGATGAATAAACATTCCATCCTCCTTCTGTTCAACTTGTAATCCCAGAAAGTAAGACAGCTCACCCATAGCGCTCATTTCGAACTTGCTCTTCATCACCTGCTCGAACTCTTTACACATGCTCTCATCTGATGACCCAAAGATGATGTCATCCACGTACACCTGTACTAGCAGAAAATCTTCCTTCTTCCTCTTGATAAACAGTGTACTGTCAATCTGACCTCTTTCAAAACCATTCTTGATCAGATGTGTAGACAGTGTCTCGTACCACGCCCTGGGTGCTTGATGTAATCCATACAAAGCCTTATCAAGTTTGTACACTCGATCTGGATAATCTGGATCAACGAACCCATCTGGTTGTGAGACATACACCACTTCTTGGACTTTCCCGTAAAGAAACGCACTCTTCACGTCTAGTTGATAAACTTTAAAGCCCTTGAATGTTGCGAAAGCTAGAAACAAACGAATTGCCTCCAACCTTGCCACTGGTGCAAACACTTCATTGTAGTCTATCCCTTCTTGCTGATTGAAACCTTTGACAACCAATCGAGCCTTGTTTCGCGTCACTATCCCTCTATCATCCTTCTTGCACTTAAACACCCACTTAGTGCCTATCTCTCTTTCACCTTTAGGAAGGTCAACTAACTCCCAAACCTTCAACTTCGCAAACTGGGCCAATTCCTCTTGCATAGCTTCAACCCATGAATTGTCTTTAAGAGCCATATGAATGTTCTTCGGCTCTTCTTGGGAAATAAAACAGCTATACAGGCACTCATTCACAATCCCAGTCTTCTCAATCGAAACAAATAAACCAGAGTTCGCTGCTATGCTTCTTCTCGTCTGAACACCTGCAGTAGGATCTCCAAGTATCATGTCAACTGGATGATCTCTATTTGCTCGTGTAGAAGCAACAGTATCAACTTCAAGATTATCACCCAGGTTTGATCCAACTTCCCCTTGAATGTTCTGATCCGCAAATGGATTAAAGAAATCTTCCCCCTCAATGGGTTCAGAGTCACTATCACTTGAATCAGGATCAGCAGCACCTTTGGAAGTTTCTGCAGCATCTGTCATATCAACATTCGATCTAGGCATGAACTCGCCTTCATCGTCTCCACCAATCATTGTTTGAATCAACTGAGAATCATCTGCATTTGGAAACTCAGGAATATTAAATGATTTAAAAGTGCTTTCATAATCATATAATATAGCAGGACCACTCGTTGATTGTTGAGGTTTGTATGAAGTAATTTCCACATTAAACACAACCTCAATTTTACCAGTTTTTAGATTAAAAACCCTTTTATTCGGTGCGCCAGGTACGTAACCTAGAAAGTAGCCTTCGTCAGCCACCTCACCGAATTTTTGTTTATCTTTATTACGCACAATGGTGCAGGGTAATCCAAATGGTTCAAAGCCTTCTAAGTTTGGTTTCTTGTTAAACATCAATTCATGACAAGTTTTATTAAAACGTTTAACAGTCAAAACTTTGTTTAGGACGTAGCAAGCTGTATTCACAGCTTCTCCCCAGAAAAGAACTGGTAGCTTTGAATCTGAAAGCATCGTCCTAGCGGCTTCAATCAACGTCCTGTTTTTCCTCTCAGCAACTCCATTTTGTTGAGGTGTATAAGGAGCGGAATATTGATGTTCAATTCCCTTGCGAAGACAATAGAGATCCAGAATGCGATTCTTGAACTCCGTGCCATTATCACTCCTTATCCTCTTGATCCTTGCATCATGGACGTTTTCCAATTTCGTAAAAAGATCTATCAGCATCTCCGCCGTCTCATCTTTTGTACCTAAAAAGAAAACCCATGAATAACGTGAGTAATCATCAGTGACAACTAAACAATAGTACTTTCCACCTATGCTCCTCACGTTCACTGGACCGAATAAATCCATGTGAAGTAATTCATAAGGGGCATCTATGGAATTTACTGTTTTAGATTTGTGAGGTTTCTTATGTTGTTTTCCCTTTTGACATGGAAGACATTTATCTTCCACGTGAAACCTCTGCATTGGAACCCCTTTCACTAGCTATTTTTAACAAGGTAATTCATTTTTCGATAGTGAATATGGGCCATGCGTCTGTGCCACAACATCGATTCAGCTTCAGATGCTTTTGATAGTAAGCACGCCACCACAGCAGTTGGATCCTTAGCACCCATGTCCATGACATAAGTGTCATTTCTCCTTGGCGCTCGCATCACTATCCAATCGTCTGGAATCTTCAAACCTGGTTTCAACACTAATGCTTCATTCTTGGTAAAATGGACCGAGTGACCCTTGTCGCAGACTTGTGACACGCTCATCAGATTGTGTTTAAGCTGCTCCACATAGTTCACTTTGTCCAGTGTGATCTTCCCATTGGTCACCTTTCCTCGTCCTGTAATTCTACCACCTTTAGCACCCGCAAAATTCACTTTTCCACCATCATAATCTTCAAATTCAGTCAACAATCTCGCATCCCCCGTCATGTGCCTGGAGCAGCCACTATCAACATACCACAAGTTGATAATCCTCCTTAGCAGCTCCTGCACACACCAACCAAGAAATTAGTTAGATTGGGGGACCCAAGCCTTAATGGTCTTGGGTCGTCCAAATTCACCAACTACTGGAACATCCATCCAATATCCATTACTCCTAACTGGAGTCTTGGATCTCAGACCTGTTGATGGAATTTGATTTTGATTTCCACTAGGTCTTTGGTCCTGAGGGTTCCTATACATGTTTGGACTATTTGACCTTTGGAAATTTTGATTTGGGTATCTTGAATTTTGATTCCAAGAAGCATTATTGTTGTAATTTCTAAAGCCATTGTTATAAAAAGTTCGACCACCATTATTTTGGTATCGATTTTGATATTGACCTTGACTTCTGAAATTATTTGAATTTCTATTAAAATTGTTCATTCTAGGTGAACTGCTTCTAGGTCTCTCAAATCTGCCTGGTGGAGATCTAGGCTGAAATCTTGGTTGATTTCTTTGAAAACGAGGAACTTGTGGAGTTCCTTTTTCAGCCTTATCTACACCAACAGCAACATTTTCTGGTTGCTTAGGAGCAGATTTCTTTGGAGAATTTGCAGCTTTCTCCTGTTTATCACCACTATGCTCTGGTGACTTCTCTCTCTTCTCCTCACTCACTTGTGCTTCACTCTTTTTGTTTGGACAGCAGCTAGCTACATGTCCCTTGGTGTGACATTTGAAGCACGATTTCTTTTTCGAAGACTTCTTTTCTGAAGCCTTAGAACTAGATTCGGGTTTTTCTTCTGATGATGCCTTAGAAGGATTTGGTTCAGTTTGCTTAGTTTCAAAATTTTCTATGTTCTTGTTTTTAGCAAACTCTATATTAGATTCATTTTCAATAACAGCTGTTTCGTTTTTCATGTCACTTCCTTGAACAAAATTAACCTTTTTAACAAAAGTTGGATTGTTATTTTTAGGATGTGATGTGTTCTTTTTCAAAACAGGTTTGCTGTTATTATCCTTCTTAGCATCAGCATTCTCAAACACATTTCCTTGACGTGACGTGGAACTACTTGGCAATGTTGACCCAAAGTCCATGAGCTCATCTTCATTAGGCAAGAAAGAATAGTCATGACTAACAGGAGGTGGAACTTCATTGAAACCATGAAATCCCACACTGGTTTTGTCATTACTTTTCTTCAAGCCACCCATCATGTGTTTCATAACAAAAGTAGAGTCCCTGAATTGACCTAATTTCTTTTCAAGTTCAACAATTTTTAGTTGTGCATCTGACAACTCTTTGCATTTATCAGAAATCTCTTTTGTTTTCTCAGCCATCATGTCATGAGCTAAGTTTATGACTTGAAGTTTTTCATTTAGTTTACAGGTTACAACTTCAATTTTAGTTTCATAACCTTTTATTTTCTTCAAGTATGACGATTCGTTTCTTTTAGCAAAAAAGTTTGCTTCTTTTATGGTAGACATCTCGCCCACCAGACTTTGGTTTTGTGTTGACAACCTGTCAACCTCACCCTGTAGTTCACGACATTTTAAACACACAGAATTAGTTTTTACCTCTCCTGTTTGTTTATCAAGGTTGGCCATGAGGGCCGCAAGCTGAGCTTTCACTCTGTTGTATTCAGCTTCCTTCTCTTCAGCTTCCTTTTGATGGTCAGACTTTTGCTTTTCCTCTTCAGCATCTTTTGTCTGATCAGCCTTCTTTTCTTCAGCTTTACTCTCTGCCTTCACCTCAGCCTCATCATCCATTTTTGCTTCAGCATCTCCCACAATAGCTTTACCATCATCAATTGGAGTTATCTCTGCCATGAATGCCTGTGTGACATTGTCATCTTTTTCCAAGTGAATACTCCAGTCATATGAACCTTCTCTAGCAGTAGAGATCAGCGCTAACGAGTTAGAGTTGTTTGATGCATTCCTGTTGTTTGAATTCTGACTCGAAGTCTCTTGCTTTTGTTTTTGACATTCCCTAGCAAAATGCCCATAACTTTGACAGTTAAAGCACCTCACTTTGGTCTTGTCGAAACCAACCGTCTTTCCTATAAACTTCCTGCCTGTTCGGTTCATAAATCTCTTCACTCTTCTAGTAATCATGGCCATTTGCCACTGCAAATCCATATCTTCAAGATCATCAGGGTCAATCTGATCATAATCTTCATCCAAAGTGGCAGGATCAGATATCTTCCCCTGAATGTAGTTTTCATATGAAGCAACAAATGAAGCAAGTAGAGCAAGATGCTCTTCAGCAGACTTCGCACTCATTGGCATTGACTTAACACCACTACTCTGCTTAGAAGCTGATGTTTTCTTGACTCCTGTTGATCCTCCTGAAGCAGCTATAAAACACACATCACCATCCTCATTCACTGTGACCTGCTCATTCTCACACGAAAGAAACGCAGTAGCAGAGTCGCTAGAAGCGTTGTGAGATGAAGAAGATGCAAACCCATTGTAAATCGTTGGATCTTGAACCTGATCATATCCAGTGTCTTTCTTCTTCATACTGAGCTCATAAGCTCTCAGCTTGCCAACTACTTCTTCCAGCTCCTTTGTCTCATAATCTGCCTCTCCCTTAATCATGAGAGTGTAGATATCCCACTTAGTAGGTAAGGCATCGAGCAGCTTGTCATTCTTCTCTACGTCAGTATAGCAATCGATGTCATAATTTTCCATTTCTGACATCAGATGATAGTAGCGAGTGATGATGTCCTCAAGTGACTCATGTTTCATGAACTTGAAAATAGCAAACTGCTTCTTCAGTAGATCAACTTTGTTTTTCTTGACATCTGCATTTCCCGCATATCTCTTTTCCAATGCATCCCACATATCCTTGGAATTTGTGTACCTCTTGAAAGTATGCTTGATGCTATCAGGTAAGGACATTTTAATTGCAGCCAAGGCTCTCTTTTCAGCCTCATACATCTTTTTCTCAGCATCGTCCATGTTCACATAAGCAGTTTTACGAGGTCTGCCTTCAAAATCATGTGTTGGGTCTATGTACCCTTCTTCAATGCATATCCACATGCGAGTATCCTGATATTCAATGAACGATTGAAAACGATCCTTCCATGTCAAATAGTTCTCCACCTTCATCATCTTAGGTGGTTTGTTGGTAGTGCCAACCTCATGCTCCATTCTCAACAGCTCATTCAAACTAGACATGTTCGACATTTTTAACGTAACAGACTGATAAAACCGTACAATATTTTTCCGAAAACAGTGGTTACCAAATTACACCGTTAGAATCGTCTCGAAAAGACGAATCCAATGATATCTAATGTCGAATACCGAAATCGGGATTTTTTTTACCCTAAAAAATCCAAGGAATTCAACAGTACAAACGGTTCTGTCTAACGAGCTACGGATCACTTTCTATTTGCAAAACACTGAAATTTTATCGACGCTAGCCAAACAAAATTCCACCACTTAATTCCTCTCTTAAATCCGCTGGTTCTGACTTAATTTCGCTGGTCTGTTTTGCTTAATCAATTTCGCTGGTTATCTGCTAAATTCGCTGGTCAGTTTCTCGTTCAAATTCGCTGGTCTAAGTTCGCGATTACGACGACCTGTAACGTCGCCGAAAACCGTAATAATTTCACTAAGGAAAATTATCCGGTTACCAAAGTCGCCTTTGGATTTAATTTCGCCAATAACTATGCTGCTCAGTTAATTTCGCAGATCAGTCAAGTTCGCCCGATCAGACAAGTTCGCAGATCAAACAACTTCGCAGATCAGACTATTTCGCCAACCAGTAATTAAGGAAATTCAATCTTTTTCCAAACTTCTGACATTTTCAAGATTCTGTCAACACTTTCCTGCAGAATCGAAACACCAAAAATATCAGTAATTTCGAAATTCAGTAAGAAACAGAACGAAGAACTTGAAGAACACGAAGAACAATCTTCGAATCTTCAAGCGTTTTCAGCCAAAATCCTTCAAAACAATCAACCAAAAACTTTCCTGGAAACCCTAAAACCTGCAAAACAGCACTCAAACAAACCAGAAGATCAAAACAGCCAACAAATTCGAAAAATTATATCAAAATTTTTGAAAATTTCAAAACCCTAATTTTTCAGGTTTTCAAAATTTCGAAAATTTATTCCTGTTTCTGCAGCCAACAATCCTGAACCGAGCTTTCAAGAGCCTAATTGCTCTGATACCAATTGTAGGTCCCCTATTCGTATGGATCTTTCACAGAATTGTCTTTCCAATCAAGAGTGCGGAATCCTCTTGATCAGAATAAGCAGAAAACGTGTAGGAAACAGAAACAACAATTCACTTTCAAACTGGGTTTCTATTGATTATCCAAACAAACGTTTTACAATCAATCAAACCCAAACCAACTATCAAATTCGTCCAAACCCTAAAGCTCTCACGAATTCTCTTTCTAAAACTGTTTTGGCTGATTAACTGATTAACCTCAACCCTAAAGCCTAACCTTGTTTATATAACACAAGGTTTGCTACTTGGGCCAAGGTTAAACATCATGGACTGCGAATTGGACAGGCCCAATTCGCCCCACATCCCTATAAGTATGGGTTTTGTTTAGCCCAAACATTACAACTAACTATTACAAAGCTAAACCCGCTAACTGTTTATCGTTTAACTAATTACAAGATATCCAAAGACCAAATCTAAGCTGTTGTCACAAACATGCACCAACAAGTTCTGGCATTTGAGGATGGATGGTCCCAAGATTGCAGAATACGTTCAAAGATTTCATGACTTATCTCACGTAGTACCGTACATGGTCACACCAGAGTTCAAACGGATCGAGATATTTATCTGGGGATTGGCACCTCAAATAATGAGCATGGTTACCATGTCCAAACCTGCCACGATCACTGAAGCGATCGATCTAAGCATGGCGCTCACTAAGGAGGCCATTCGGTTGAACAAGTTCCTAAATGTTGAAACCAAGAAGAAAGAAACACATGCTGAGTCGTCTGGGGAAAACAAGCGGAAGTTTTCCAATTTCAAGCAAGGAACCAGCCATGTAAGCAAGAAGGACGAGTCAAGCACACCGGTCCAAGCTGCAACCGGTGTTGAGAAGAAAGGGAAAGGTTATATGGGTACACAACCCAAGTGTAACACCTATCAGCGTCATCATTCTGGCCGGTGTGGGCCAAAAATATGTGAAGCTTGTGGGAAGGTTGGCCACTTGAAGGATACTTGCTGGGCTAGTGCTGGCCGGGGTGGCCAAGGAGGTTTTGGTAATAGAAACAACAACCGTGGTGGTAATGGGAACCGCCCACAAGGAAACAATGGAGGGAATGGGAACCATGGAAACGTTGCGAATCAAGCTGGTAGTGGGAATCGCAACCAAAACAACACTAAAGCTGGGAACGGAGGTGGTAATGGGCAAAGACTGGGCTGTTTTAACTGTGGTGACATTGGGCACTTTAAGAAGGAATGCCCAAACTTGAACCAAGCACGGGGAAGAGTCTTTAACATTGGCGCAAGGGAAGCGCGCCAGGATCCGAACGTTGTCACCGGTACGTTCCCTATAAACCAACGTTTTGCATATGTTCTTTTTGATACTGGTGCCGATTATAGTTTCGTGTCGTTAGAATTTAAGAATATACTTGGTTTGGCCACTAGTAAGTTAGACGTTCCATACTCGATCGAATTGGCGAATGGGAAACTAGTAGAAACGGGTGAAGTTATTAGAGGATGCGTGATAGAATTGGGAGGACACGAATTTACGCTAGACCTGCTACCTGTCGAGTTGGGAAGCTTTGATGTGGTAGTGGGAATGGATTGGTTGTCCAGCAACAAGGCCGAGATTGTTTGCCATGAGAAGACCATCCGCATCCCTGTGACGGATGAAGAAACCATCGTAGTGCACGGAGAGAAGCATGATACCCCGCTGAGAATCATTAGCTGTCTGAAAGCTAGAAAGTGCTTGAAGAAGGGATGTGTTGCATTCATGGCACACATCGTGGATAAGGAAGCTGCTGAACCGAAGATCGAAGACATTCCAGTCGTCAAGGAATATCCGGAAGTCTTTCCAAAGGACTTGCCAGGACTACCGCCTCAAAGGCAAGTCGAGTTCCACATTGACTTGGTTCCGGGTGCCGCGCCTGTAGCCAAGGCACCCTACAGACTTGCGCCTTCGGAGATGCAGGAGTTGTCGACACAACTCCAGGAGCTGTTAGATAAAGGATTCACCAGACCAAGCTTCTCACCTTGGGGAGCTCCGGTTCTGTTTGATAAAAAGAAGGACGGTAGTTTCCGTATGTGCATTGACTACCGTGAGCTTAATAAGTTGACTATCAAGAATATATATCCTTTGCTGAGAATCGATGATCTTTTTGACCAGTTGCAAGGCTCAAGATTTTATTCGAAGATCGATTTGCGATCAGGATACCATCAACTAAGGATACAAGAGGAAAGTACCCCGAAGACGGCCTTTAGGACTCGTTATGGACATTACGAGTTCCTAGTTATGCCGTTTGGGTTGACAAATGCGCCAGCAGTTTTCATGGACCTAATGAACCGAGTCTGCAAGCCGTACTTGGACAAGTTTGCGATAGTATTTATTGACGATATTTTGATTTACTCGAAGACAAAGGACGAGCACGAACAGCACTTAAGAGCTATTCTAGAGCTACTTAAGAAGGATAAATTATACGCCAAGTTCTCAAAGTGTGAGTTCTGGCTACGCGAAGTCCAGTTTCTTGGACATGTGGTTAATGGAAATGGAATCCATGTTGATCCCACAAAGATCAAGGCGATCAAGAGTTAGGAGACTCCAAAGACGCCAACCGAGATTCGACAATTCTTGGGTTTGGCTGGTTATTATCGAAGGTTCATTGAGGATTTCTCTAAAATCGCTCAACCTCTGACCGCGCTCACACAGAAAGACAAGAAGTTTGATTGGAGTGACAAACATGAAGAAGCGTTTAAGTTGTTGAAGAACAAGCTTTGCGACGCACCAATTTTATCGCTACCCGAAGGAACGGATGACTTCGTGGTGTATTATGACGCCTCGCATCAAGGTTTGGGTTGCGTGCTGATGCAACGCCAGAAGGTTATAGCTTATGCGTCACGCCAGTTGAAGGTACATGAGAAAAATTATACCACGCACGACTTGGAGCTAGGCGCAGTGGTATTTGCATTAAAGATTTGGCGACATTACTTGTATGGCACGCGCTGCACAACCTTCACTGATCACAAGAGCCTGCAGCACATATTCAACCAGAAAGAGCTTAACATGAGGCAAAGACACTGGGTAGAGCTTTTGAATGATTATGATTGCGAGATCAAGTATCACCCAGGGAAAGCGAATGTGGTCGCTGATGCCCTGAGTCGAAAAGAAAGGATCAAGCCCATAAGGGTTAGGGCTTTGGAGATGATTGTCCAGACAGATCTCTCTCTACGCATTTGTGCCGCGCAGAGAGAAGCTTTGAAAGAAAGGAACATTGAAGATGAGTATCTCCATGGAATGGAGAAGCAGTTGGTACCAAACGAGGAAGGGACTTTATGCTTCATGAAACGGATTTGGGTTCCTCTGTTTGGTGGATTAAGGAAGGTTATTTTTGATGAAGCCCACAAATCATGGTACTCTATTCATCCCGGTGCGGATAAGATGTACCAAGATCTTAAGAATTATTATTGGTGGCCTAGGATGAAGGGCGATGTTGCTGTTTATGTTAGCAAGTGTTTAACGCGCGCCAAGGTGAAAGCTGAATACTAGAAGCCTTCAGGACTTCTGCAGCAACCTGAAATTCCCAAATGGAAATGGGAAGAGATTTCAATGGATTTCGTTACGAAATTGCCCAAGACGCCTAGAGGCCATGATACTATTTGGGTAATAGTAGACCGTTTAACAAAGTCCGCACACTTCTTGCCGATCAAAGAGAAAGACAATACGAGTAAACTTACGGAAATATACATGAGAGAGATTGTTGCACGTCATGGAGTGCCACTCTCGATTATCTCTGATAGAGATGGGAGATTTATATCAAGGATTTGGCAATCCTTTCAAGAAGCTTTTGGCTCACAGTTGAATCTAAGTACTGCATTCCACCCGCAAACTGATGGCCAAAGTGAAAGAACTATTCAGACATTGGAGGACATACTGAGAGCATGTGTAATGGATCTAGGTGGTAGCTGGGATAATCATTTACCATTGGTCGAATTTTCATACAACAACAACTACCACGCAAGCATTGGAGTCACGCCATTTGAAGCGCTTTACGGACGCAAATGTCGATCACCCTTATGCTGGGCTGATGCAGGTGATAGACAACTCGTTGGTCCTGAAATAGTCCAAGAGACAACAGACAAGATTGCACAGATTCGAAAGTGCATCGAGGCGGCTCGCGACAGACAGAAAGCCTATGCAGATCCAAAGAGGAAGCCTTTGGAGTTTCAAGTTGGGGATATGGTTTTATTAAAAGTTTCACCCTGGAAGGGTGTGGCACGCTTTGGAAAGCGTGGGAAGCTGAATCCGCGTTATATTGGCACTTTCAGAATCCTGCAAAGGATTGGGCTTGTAGCCTACAAACTGGACCTACCTGCTGAACTCAATGGTGTTCACGATACATTCCATGTATCAAATTTAAGAGTCCAATACAAGAGACGGTGATCATTCCTGCTGACGAAGTTCATATCGACGACACACTCCACTTTACCGAAGAACCCGTTGAGGTTACGGATTGGAAAGTTAACAAAACACGCAGGAGTAGTGTCAAGCTCGTCAAAGTTCGTTGGAATGCAAGACATGGGCCTGAATTCACGTGGGAACGTGAGGATCGTATGAAAGAAAAATACCCCCATTTATTTCCTAAGACCCCTGCAACTAGAAGCAGAGCCTAAAATTTCGGGACGAAATTTCTTTAACGGGGGGAGAATGTGACAACCCTCACCAAACCAGGTATCCGTACGAATTAATTAATATCTAATTAATGCTTAATTACTGTACTTGCTTACAACTTTGGTTAAACTGCTTCTTGATTTCTGATACATACATACTCATGCATCACATTTTATACTGTCACTCTATTATTTACACACAAACATCAGTGATAACCTTGATGCACAAAAGCACAGTTAGCACACTAAACGGATAACCCAATGAACATGCTGACATTGCCAGCACTAGACAGATATTGTCTCTGAGGCCAGTACGAGCCGGGAATAGATTTCTACACTAGTAGGGAGTGTAGGGAGGTGAGGATTATATAACTGCGTCACTAGGTGATAGTTATAGTGACCGGATGTGCCTAAAACATACTTTAATTGCAAAATTATGCACTTTATGCAAAAATTCAGCATTTAGCATAACTAGTAAGGTGCAAAAACTTGGTAAAATAATGTTAGACACTTTCCAAAGTGTCGGGGAATTTACTGTGTCATTATTTAGCATTTTAACGGATTAATATCCAACCGAATAACCGGACTTTACCCGGAACACAAAAATATTGTCAATGACATTGTTTACACTTTTCTGAGCTAGTTAGGATCCCCGAACACCCTAACACCCGTTATATTACATAACACACTATTAACCAATTTAAATCTCTAACTAAACTAACTAGACACTTAACTATATCATCAAAATCTAACTATAACCCCCCCTAATCCGATCGGTCCCCCATGTGGTGACACACCACTCATTACTTTGATTATTTTATTAACTTTGTCTAAAATCTAGTGAGCATATTGTTTGATGGATAATACACCAAATTGGATTATATATTTGCTTAAGGGATAAGACTTCATTCACTAAACACTTCACAAGAAATTGCTTTCTTCTCTCCCTCTTGCCTTGTAATCGACCGAACACCATCACCATTACCCACCCATCATTCAAATCTTGTTCAAGCCATTTTCTTACATACAAGTGTGCAAGGTGACATACAAGGAGGCTCGGTGCTTTCGGAATCTCAAGAACCTCTCCACATTGCTTTTATCCACCTTATTTACGCTTTGATTCTTCCCTAGCCTCGAGCTAGTAGTAAGTGCCTCTAAACATCCTCTTGTTCTTGTTTAAAGTGTTTAATAAGAGATTTAACGGTTAAAAATCGAGAACACACAAGATCAAAACTAAAAGTCTTGAAAGAAAGATAAACTAGATGGATAAAGAGTAACTAATGGTGTAAATTTTGTAAATCTTGACTAGTTGTGATTATTTTATGTTGTTAGTTGCTAGTAGTGGAACGGATCGTCATCTAACCACGCTAGATCATGTTCATGGAATATGAACTAGTGATATGTTAAGGGTAAAAGTTGTAAGATGATGAACCCTTCCACACATGAACATGAACTTGTGTAAAAGTGATTTTTCTTGTAAAATAGAGTTCTAAACTAGTAGATCTAAAGATCTACAAGTGGTTTTTCGGAAGAACCAAGTAAAATATACAAGTCTTGTTTAAAAACCGGATCTTGCATAAACTACAAGCTTTTTAATGAAAAAGCAAGTATGTAAACACTTGTGTAACAAAAGATTTACCAAAGAAATATTTTCGTAAATATCGATTTGAAGTTGTAAGACTACATATTCTTTAAGAATAGTGTTTTCAAGAAACAAATGTTATTTTTAAAGATGACAAGATCCGCTAAATATGTTAGGAAGTTACTACGTATTTTTTTACAAAACTTACAAGTTCATGAGTTTGCGATTTATATTTATTTTGACAAGCTTGATATTGGAATATTGTATATTGATGATTGGAAAATGGATTGATTGAATTTTTAAAAGAAAATGATACGCTAGTAAGCGTGGCCACCTCCAGTTACAGAGGAAACTCTAGCGAAATTTTTCCAGAAAATATAACACTTAGAAATATTTTGTGACAAGTGTTTATAAATATATTTTTAACTTGTTTTTCCAAATAAACTTCGCCAAGATTTTTATTACAAAATAACCAAGTGTCGGAGGTGGATTTTCGTAAATAAAACTTATTAAATATATATTTGGAATATATATTTCATAGTAAACCGCTTGTGTGATGATATGATTATTTTGTGAACTAGATATGATATTTTTAGAGTAAAAATAATATAACTTGAATACACTGAGAAGTATCGACTCCAAAATAATATCAACGCTACCACAAATAAATATTTAAGTTACACCGGTACGGTTATTACCACACGAACTTTAAAAATGTAACTTATGTATTTTCGGAAAATACTCTTAAATATGTATTCCGATAAAGTATTATTTTGGAAATTATATAAGGTAAAATATAATATTTTTGGGAAAATATGTATATTTTGGGAGACAGAATATTTTAGACAAAGTGATTTAAAATATATTTTCAAGTGAGACTTAAAAATATATTTTCGGAAATATAACGTTTACATGTATTAAAACCCCCATCCTTGGGAATGAATAACTTGTTAAATAAATAAGAAGTGTGATTATGAAATAGTTACCTAACTATTTCTCCAACAAAACGTTAAACCTTAAGCCAAGGCACGGCCATCCGTCTAATAGAAGTTAGTACGTGTAGGTCGTCACGCAGCAGGTTGATTTGGGATTTACTATTTCGAGACGCACTTCAGTGACATGTCCCCCTTTTCTCTTAACTGTTTTTAGTTTTTATACTTCGGGGGTGAAATACATGTTACAATGATTACGGATACTTTTATACATGGTATGGTTAGCTTAAGGAGGGTTACAACTTAGATCATGTGAGTGGGTAGGCGGAAACTAGAGGCCATTAATCCTCATTGTAGGACCGAGGGTCATTAGCGGTAGATCTATCTGGGTGTAGCGAGCCAAACTCCAGGCCCAACAGTACGGACCTTGGGGTGACTTTGAGCCCGACGCAAAAATCTGATAGGTTTGAGTCTTCCTACAGCACTTCACACTTATCATTGGCTTTGCAACCCAATGGTGATCTCTTTTTCCTTATTTGCTACATACCAGGGATTTTTCATACATACAAATGTATTACAAAGGTTTTACATACTCACTTTTACATGAACTTGCTCAACTTTATGTTGATTTTTCAACTTACATGTATTTCAGGGAATTAAGGATCTGGCAAGGTATGCTATGTCTTCATGCTGCGTAGGAGAAGTGATGTCATCCGAGTTTATGGGTTGTGACTTTTGCCTGGACGAGTCACAAGTCCTAACTGTGTCTATTTCATGTTTTGTGGTTGTGTCTTATGAACAAGGTTTTCATTTTGTTGTGTTGTAAACTCGTTGCTTGTGTCAACTCTAAAACAATATTGTTGTGTTTTACTTTTACAACTTGAAGTAATGGATGATCATCATGGTTTTACTTTCATATAGCTTTGTTGTGATTAAGCTATGGTATTAAGAAGTCACACCAAATAAACCCACGCTTCCGCAAAGCCAGGGTGTGACAGAATAAGCGTACGACCTGTATGGAGAAAGGATCTTTTTGGACCTATTCCCAAAATTAAACCTGTTGAAATCATTAACCAAACTTTAGATTCCGAATCTGAGGTCCTTGAAATTCCAATTGAGAAGTCTACATTGGAGGAATCCATACCAACAGTCCCTGAAACTCCCACTCCAAAGAGAATACCTATGGACGCAAATGATCCATATTTCTTACCTCCAAGTCTTGAAATTCCAAACTTGGATCATTCCGGTCCTAACCCTATTCGTGACCCATATTATTCATTAAACATAGAACCCTTGGATTCCACTTCTGCAAAGGATCCTAATTTAGAGGACTTCGACTATCCACTAAAACTGTCACACCCCGATATTTCCACGTATTACCGGTGGGCCCGGTGGGGAGTATCGTCACATAGTTGATATCATCATAGTCAAACAACACAATTTTAAATGCACAGTGGAAGCAAAAGATAGATTTATTTCAACTGAATAAATTGTAATATTAAGTATCACAAAGTAGTTGAAACAGACCCACAGGCGAATAAAATAAAAAAGAAGCATAGTTCATCAGACTTAATTGCATCCAAGCTTGCGAGACTCTTATTGATGCTAAGGAGAGGCCAGCCTATTTCGATTAGTACCTGCACTTAACCTTTTTGGGAAAATACGTCAGTTTACACTGGTAAATACAATTAACTGGCTCAATTTGAAAAGATTTAGAAAAATTGATTTGAATGCACAAGGCACAAAACATTTTATAACTTGGGATAATTATTTATATATAAACTTGTAAAAGAATTACATGTTCGTTATACGTTCAGTAGCCCAGATTGACACCGGGTTAAAGATTAATAGACACACCACATGATATAGTCCCGCGGCGAGTTATTCCCGAAACCGGCGGTTATACCTTATTATTTATATATGCACTGTCGGGTGTACGCCTACACCCCGTGCTTAGGTCGTGGCCATTTCTTAAAATGATACCAAGGATATCCGGGACATGGTCATTAACCCCCCAAAGGCTTTAAGCAAACAAAACAATTTTAACGGGACATTTCAATAAATTAATCTTTATACAATTAAAAATTCAATGCCCGACCAAGAGGTATTTTATATACCGTACCCCAAGCCCGTATAGGGAAAATAAGTTAAAAGTATTTACCTTTGCAAGTAATAATCACAAACAGCAAGTGCACGTAGCTTTTACCGGGTCTCCTATTCTGGAACGAAGGTTTATAATAACCTATTAGATTCCTAACGGGTCTTTAATTAAGCCTAAACTTAGACGGTTAGTTTTAAAGGAAGATACGGTTCAAACGCACGATTAAGCGAAGACCAGAATAGAATGTGATTTAGACCTGAAAAGTTTGAAGACTTGTATAATATGGATAAACTAAACGCATTCTGGATTTTGAGACAAAAACGATAAGGTTTGACCCGTTTCGGTCAATTTATGCAAACTAGTTACATAAGCCGAACCGCACGTGCAAGATGCGTAACGGGTAACCATAAGAGTCATATACAGGTTTCCTAAGTTAATATGCCTTAAATATGTTGTGACATCAGTAAGATATCTCCTATTATGCCAAAAATGGATTTAAACTCAAATTACGCCCCGTAGGGGTATTTTGGTCATTTAAAAGGTTATAAAAAGAGTTTAAATATTAATCTGAGTTACAGGTCTGATATAATCAGTAATAATATTTATTTTTATAAGTCATAACAGTAGGGTATTGTAAATATGTTAAATTTATCTTTTACAACTAAACTATGCACCGTAGGGGCATTTTGGTAATTTCACATAAGCCTAAAAGGTCAAAACTGGAAATCTGAGTTTAAAACTTTTGCTTACTGTTAAAATATAAAAATTTACTGAACTTATCAGTAGACACCAAACCTTATATGTTTAAAATAGTTTTAATACATACTATGCGTTAAAAACGCTTAAAAAGGCGATTTTGAGATATTTCCGGGTTTTTAAGGGAAAGCTGATACTTTTATTATTCTAAAAGGCTCAAAATATTTTATTTATCATATTAGATCAGTAGAAAAAGGTTTTGTATCAAAAGAATTTGTAAAACTCATTTTATAGCCCAAAAGGGCAAAACCAACAATTACCGAATCAAGCTTAGAACTCTATGTTATGCTCAGCCTAAAATTAAATAAAAATCTTCAAAAATCCCAAAATATTATTTTATATTAGTAGGTAAAAAGTTTGGTATCAAAAATTGGGTTTAGATAGGCTATACGCTAATTATGCTGTTTAATTAACAAAAAGCTTTCTAATTACGCTAATGAGCATAACTCCTAATCTAGACCTCAAACTGATGTCAAATTTTAGGGATAAGTTTATAAATCAGTAACTAAGGTTTCTATTCTTTTACATTTTCAAAAATCACATTTTAAGGTCATATGGGCATAGTAGTCAAGATATAGGCAATTAACGGAAACATGCATATGAATCGGATAACTAATGAACCAAGTTGTATAATCACAGAGGGTTATACTAACATGAAACCTGGTCCAAATAAAGCTCTAAGGCATTTCTAAAACATGCTACATTGGATCAGAACTAAAAGTCAAAGCAAAAGTCAAATTATGCGACTTTCGGTTCCGAACCGATCCTAAACTGAAAATTGTCGGGTTGAACATGTTTAGACATGTTCTTACATTAACTACCAAGTTATATTAGTGATAAAACAGGTTTCATGGGTTCTACATTGCTAATTATGCATTAATTTGAAAATAAGCTTTCTGTTGACTTTTTAAGATTAACTTTGACCCGACAATTGACCTAGTTAGAGTGGGAATCAGAGGGTGCCCTTTTAAGGGTTTTTTACCCACATAATTACCAACTCATAGGTACTTTCAATTTGAAATTTGACTGGACAAATTATGATTTATTACGAAGTCAAACCTTAATTACGACGGTCTGACTTTAAGCTAATTAACTAGGCAAAACTGAATTAAGGAAGGTTAAGGACACTTACAGAGGTCCTAAGTACGACTAGTGACTCCTAGGAAGTATGCTTGAGCTCCAAAAATCTCCAGAACTTGAGTTGTGAGAGTTTCCAAGTGCAAGTGTCCATTGTTGCAACTTGTGGGTTTCTTATATAGGAGTTTTGATCACCTAGAATCATGCCAAGGAGGTCTACAAGTGTTATGAGATGCTTACATGTGCCCCCTATGCATGAAATACCATTGGGGCAGCCCATGGTATGTAAAACAAGCATTTGAAGTCGGTTATACAGGCTGAACTGGCATCTGTGCGCATTTTCTGATGCTGGCAGTCCCAGGCAGCCCGCGTAAGGGTCCTGCCTGGTCTTACGCGGCCCGTGTGAGGCTCAGGTCCAGGATAAACAAGTTTCAGCAATTGCATTTTTGGTCCCTGGTCCTTGTATACGTGGTTTTAAGTTTATTTCTTGCACTTTTGGCCCTCTAGCTTGACTTTCAAGGGATCCAAGACATAATTAAACATTGTTAAGTCCTTGGTTAACTTTGTGATCACCCGAAAAGTCATAAATTTCAATGTTGACGCTTTTAACCCCTCGTATACGAATATTGTCATAACTTTCTCATACTTTATCAAAACCTTGTGAAATTTTTATCACTTATTCTAGTGAGCATATTTAATCGTTACAAATCTTCGGGTTGCTAAAAGGTCACTCAGAGGTATACTTTAAACATGTTGACACATTTAACCGCTGTAGTTTGTAATTTCTCACTTTCTCTCACAATTAGCTTCGTATGATCCATGATTCATTCGTTTAAGGGTGTAAACATCGTGTAGGGTTATAGTAAGGTATATTTATCCATTGTTGACACTTTGAACCCTTATATTCACATACTTTCTTTGTTTGTCAACTTTAGTCCTTCATAAGTGATCTTTTACACGTTTAAAGCTCATGACACGTGTCGATATATTATTGGACATAAATTTACGAGGTGTTACATCCTCACTCCCTTAAAAGAAATCTCGACCTCGAGATTTACTAAAACAAGTGAGGGTACTTTTCTTTCATTGTGGACTCTACCTCCCACGTGTACTCGGGACCTCTGCGGGCATCCCATTTAACCTTGACTATTGGTACATGCTTCCTTCGAAGCTTCTTAACCTGTCGATCCTCGATAGATAAAGGTTTTTCGATAAACTTTAAGCTCTCATCTATGTGCACATCTTTATGTGACATGACTAGTGACTCATCAGCTAGACATTTCTTCAGATTGCAGATGTGGAATACGTTATGAATACCACTGAGCTCTTCAGGCAAGTTTAACTTATAAGCCACTGTTCCAACACATTTGATGATCTCGAATGGTCCTATATATCTTGGGCTTAACTTGCCTTTCTTAGCAAATCGCATCACTCCCTTCCAAGGTGATACTTTAAGCAATACTTTGTCACCAACCTCGAACTTTAGAGGTTTACGCCTTAAGTCTGCGTAGCTTTTCTGCCTATCTATGGCAGCTTTGAGACGATCTCTTATCTACACAATCTTGTATGTCGTCTCTAGGACTATATCAGGTCCCGTCAGTTGGACATCTCCAACTTCTGCCCAACAAACGGGTGTTCTGCACTTTCTTCCATATAAAGCTTCAAATGGTGCAGCTTGGATACTTGAGTGATAGCTATTATTGTATGAAAACTCGATCCCAACTTCCACCTAGGTCAATAACACAAGCCCTTAACATATCTTCTAGTGTTTGAATCGTTCGCTCACTTTGACCATCCGTTTGCGGATGATATGCAGTGCTGAATTTCAGTCGAGTGCCTATGTATTGCTGAAAGCTTTTCCAGAAATGCGATGTGTATCTTGTATCCCTATCAGAAATGATAGATACTGGCACCCCGTGGAGAGATACGATCTCATCCACGTACAGCTGAGCTAACTTATTTGAGCTATGTGTTTCCTTAATAGGTAAGAAGTGAGATGACTTAGTCAGTCTATCCACTATCACCCAAATAGTATCATTCCCTTTCTTTGTCTTTGGTAACTTGGTGATAAAATCCATTGTCACCATCTCCCACTTCCAGGTGGGAAGTTCAGGTTGTTGTAGCAAACCTGACAGCTTTTGGTGTTCAACTTTAACTTGCGCGCACGTCAAACATTTGGCTACATAGGTAGCTATAGACTTCTTCAAGCCTATCCACCAAAAATTTGCTTTCAGATCCTGGTACATCTTATCAGCTCCAGGATGAATGGAATACTTAGAATTGTGGGCTTCCTGGAGGATCACATCCCTAAGTCCTCCATAAACTGAAACCCATATTCTTCCATTTAATCTCAGGATTCCGTCTTTGCCATAGGATGCTCAGCAGTTACTCCTAGCTTCTCTTCAGGATAGTTAGCCTCTAGTACAACTTCAATATGTGCAGCTAACAACTTTTCATTCAAACTATTCTTTAATTCAATGCTCTTGGCATTGATTCTTATAGGCTTCACCCTTTCCTTTCTACTTAAGGCATCGGCAACCACGTTTGCCTTGCCTGGATGGTATCGTATTTCACAATCATAATCATTTAAAGTTTCCATCCATCGCCGCTACCTCATGTTCAAATCCTTCTGGTTGAACAGATGTTGAAGGCTTTTGTGATTAGAATAGATTACGCACTTGGTACCATACAAGTAATGCCTCCATAGCTTTAGTGCAAATACAACGGCACCCAAATCCAAGTCGTGGGTGGTGTAATTCTTCTCATGCATTTTCAATTGTCGAGAAGTGTAGGCAATAACTTTGACCTTCTGCATAAGCACACATCCCATACCTGTGTGCGATGCATCACAATAAACCACAAACTCTTCGATTCCATCAGGCAATGTCAACACAGGTGCATTGCTCAACTTCTGCTTAAGAATGTCAAAAGACTCTTGCTGCTTAGGACCCCAATCAAACTTGATATTCTTGCGGGTTAGTGAGGTTAGGGGCGCAGCAATCCTTGAGAAGTTTTCAATAAATCGCCTATAGTATCCTGCCAAACCCAGAAAGCTACGAATTTCCATAGGCGTCTTTGGCTCTTGCCAATTCATGACAGCTTCAACTTTAGCGGGATCCACCTGGATACCACGCTCACTAACTACGTGTCCAAGAAACTGGACTTCGCGGAGCCAAAATTCACACTTGGAAAACTTGGCATAGAGTTCCTTTTGTTGAAGCAGTGAAAGGATACAACGGAGATGCTTCTCATGATCGGTCTGATTTTTCGAATAAATAAGAATGTCATCAATGAAGAAGATAACAAATTTTTCCAAGTATGGCTTGCAGACACGGTTCATGAGATCCATGCACGCTGCTGGTGCATTAGTGAGCCCAAAAGGCATCACTAGGAACTCGTAATGACCATAACGAGTCCTAAATGCAGTTTTACGCACATCTTCATCTCTAACCTTCAACTGATGGTAGCCTGACCTCAAATCAATCTTGAAGAAATAACTCGCTCCTTGTAGTTGGTCGAACAGGTCATCAATCCTGGGCAATGGATATCTATTCTTGATTGTGACCTTGTTAAGTTCGCGGTAATCAATGCATAGACGCATCAATCCATCCTTCTTCTTTACAAACAGGATTGGTGCTCCCCAAGGAGACGAACTAGGACGTATAAAACCTTTTGCCAACAAATCATCTAACTGAGTCCTTAATTCTTTCATCTCTGTTGGTGCTAACCTGTAAGGTGCTCTAGCAACAGGTGCTGCTCCTGGAACAATGTTAATTATGAATTCTACTTGCCTATCTGGTGGTAAACCAGGTAGTTCTTCAGGGAATACTTCGGGATATTCAGAAATGACGGGGATGTCTTCAATCTTAGGCTGCGGCTCATCAATAGTTACATGAGCTCTATAAATGACACAACCCTTCTTCAAGCACCTAGATGCCTTGAGCATAGACACTTTCTTAGGCAGTCCATACTGGGTGTCTCCCTAAATGGTAAGTGGTTCACCAGACGGAGTCTTGATCACCACTTGCTTCTTGTTGCAAACGATCTGGGCTTGGTTATGAGATAACCAATCCATGCCTATTACTATGTCGAAACCAGCTAACTTCAAAGGAAGTAAGGACAAAGGAAAAAAAGTGGTTCCTAATGGATATGAAACATCCATCTAATATAGTTGATGCGGTTTCTATGGTGCCATCGGCTAATTCAACCTCATATTTTATGCTTAGGGTTCTAACAGGTAGATTTAACAACTTACAAAACTTATCATCAACAAATGACTTATCTGCTCCGGAATCAAATAGCACCCTTGCATAAACATCATTAATAAGGAAGGTACATGTTATGGCATTATCATTCTGGATCGCCTCCTGTGCGTTCATCTGAAAGACCCTAGCATTGGTCTTTTTCCCATCTTCAGCCTTCTTTGCAAACTTCGGGCAGTTGGACTTGATATGCCCTTTTTCGTTGCAGTTGTAGCACGTCGCGTCCTTTATTTTCTTACAGTCCAATGTCTTGTGCTCAGAAGATTTACAAATCCCACAAACTCTCGGCTGTGACTGGGATTTTGATTCGTATCTGCATTTCCCGAAATGGTGCTTCTTACAGATTTTACACTTGGGTTTATCGCCCGATTGATGACCATCCTTTTTAGTTCCAGAACTCTTTTTATGGTCATTGTTTCCCTTATGCTTCTTGCCTGACCGTCGTGAGTTGTTATCCTCATGCTTTCTCTTCTCAGCATCAGTGCTTCCGAGTGATCTTTGCCTAACCGCGTCCAAAGTAAGGGACAATGAAATATCAGCCGCGGACCTAAAAGTAGCCGGTCTGGAGGCCTTCACACTGGCCTTGATTTCTGGGGCCAAACCCCCAATGAAACGAGCTATCCTCTTGGGTTCCGGAGTCACCAGATACGGAACCAATCTTGACATAGTGTTGAAGCTCGTAAGGTAGGCTTGACAATCCAGATTTTTCATAACCAAAGACAAGAAATCAGATTCAATCTTTTCAACCTCATGCTGAGGGCATTAGTTTTCCTTAATCAACGTCACAAACTGATTCCAAGACAGATTGTACAATGGAATCTTCCCAGTATCCTGAATCAAAGACCTCCACCACGCTAGTGCCTCGCCTTTGAATGACTGAGATACAAACTTTACCACATCCTTATCAGCACAACCGTTGATATCAACCACAGTGTCCATTTCATCCAACCATGTCATGCAGTCAACCGCCCCTTTTTCCCCAGTAAAATCCCTGGGTTTGCAGGAGACAAAATACTTATAGGTACAGGACTTACTACATGGTTCCTGTTTGAGCTCAATTTTCTTCGATGGAATACTCTGCTGATTTAAGGAGTGATGATCGTCATCCTTCTTCGATGGTGGCTTATCATGAGCCTCAGAGTGAGTCTTGGGTTTAGAATGCGGTGCAGATAGGGTCCTGCTTCGAGTCCCACTAGACTCATTAAACTGCCGATCCAAGGCTTTTGTAACAGCATTATCTATTAATGCTTGCAGTTCCGCACCGGTCACATTTATCTTGGTGGTGTCACGATTTTCCCGAGGGTGACTATTTATTTCTTCAGACTCTGCCATGTAGCTTGCTGGCTACATTGATGATAATCATTTATTCAGAAGTCTAATATAGTAATATCATTCTTGATGATTTATTAACCATGGTATTTAAGATCTATTTTGATTAATTTGCTAAGCATGTATATATTCAGGATTTTTCATTAAAATCCCTATTCATAATTAAATTATATTAATGGCATAAAAGGCCAAGTCACTTGGATAGTTTTAAATTTTTAATCCCGATCTTATAGGGTCAGGGTATTGAGGTTCTAATCATAGTTTATTACCTCTTCTTAACAGGGGGTCGAAGACCACGACTGTCTTTTGTCTTATATGACAATGGATATAGCCCATAGGCATTACATCCCTACTGGATGTTTAATACAATAAAAGGAATTTGAAAACTCTAGTATAAGGATGGCTTATGCGATTTTATCGAACCGCATTTTTTCCAGGAATGTTAACATGTTGATGGATGTTAACAAGGATTTGAACTTTTTGAATAGGTTTTACCGTTTTGGCCATATTTAGAATGACATGTGGCTAGGTTTTACCTTTAAGATTCTTTTTAATATTTACTGTAGAAAAATCCTAAGTTGAGATGTTAATAAGGACCTGAATCTAATTTGAGGAACTACCATCTTGGCCCTGTCTTAGAATGATACATGGCTAGGCCTTATCCTTTTTTAGATTTTATCATTTTATTATTATGATAGGTCTTATAAAAGGAATGTTATATTTTCATTTATTTCATATTTTATGTTTATGCATATAATTTAGCAAAAATGAAAATTTAAATTAAACCATTCCACTACCAAAATTAACAAGTACAGATTTGCCCAAAACGGGACTTTTACAGAATCAACACGCCCACGTAGGGGCTAAACTAACAAACATACCCACGCAAGGGTCAATAGAAAGACATGCCCACGCAGGGGCATAATTCAAAAAGACATGCCCACGCAGGGGCAGAATACAGAAACAAATGTCCACGCAGGGACATGATTACAACACTAAAACAAACAAATAAATAAAGGATTTAATGATCCTTCTTGCTCTTTCCTTTAATTAAGTTCGACAGACCCTTGAAAATCCCTTGGTTCTGCCTACGCCCTTCCCGAACCTCCTGCTGCACTTGATTCAACCTTTGAAGAATCTCTTGATGCTGCGGTGGCGATATTACTGGCGGCTGCGGGGGTTGCTGATATAGCGGAGGTTGAGGAGGTGGCGGTTGTTGATACCCATAAGGTGGTTACCCATAGTGTGGGTATCCAGCTTGATATGGGACCCCAAAGGATCCTTCCGGGTGAAGAGCGTTGTAATCCCACGCTGCCTGGTACGGGTCAACATTAGCGTAGTTGTAGTTGGTGTGGGCCGGTTGCTCAAAGGGATTATACGCCGCTGAACCGGCGTATGTGGGAATTGGGTCGCCGAAACCCAACGGTGGTGGCGCGACAGGCGCAGAGTTTACTTCCGAGACGGGGTTTGAAGGCCCACCCATCTGCGGGTCTTCATGGAGTGGCGGGTAGCGGCTGCCACTTGAAGGTTGAGGGGTGCTGATTCGCACTCCTCCTCGCACGGACATCCGTACATTTGATCTTCTTCGCCTCGGTGGCTCTGGAGGCTGCTGCTGGGCTGGTTGCGGTGGCGGAGTGACCGCTACAAAACGGGAATCCTCGGAGGGATCCTGCTGTGGCTGCTGCGGCTGTGGTGAGTTGTGGTAACTGGGAGTAAACACCCAGTCGATCTGTCCGAACATCTCCTCATAGCTGTCGGGACCATTATAAGGTGATCCCAGAAAAGGTGACCCATCCGAAATTTCGATGGGGTGGTTAGGGGTCCCGGTTGGAGGCTCGGCGGGATCCATATCTTCATCCATGTCCATCGCATGGTCGCCCGAGAAATGGTCTTCAGGTCCTAGTGGGTTAAAACCCACTGGTTCTTCATTGTAGTTTGCCAGGTTGAACCGGCTTTGGAAGACATGTGTCGGGTCATCGAAGGAACAGTGAGGGCTGGATCTCTGGAGGGGGATGAAAGATGGATGCGGGTTATGGGGCTCATTTTCAGATTGAGGCCCGTAGGAATGGTGATAGGATGGTGGCAAACTTAGCGAGACGGATCACCTCGGTGGCTCTATATACGTCCTCCAATGCTCCTGAGGACTCGTACTCATTGAGGCTGGTGGGGATTGTCTGTGTGACTGCCCGGCCTCATGGTCGTGGCCTGTGATTGGTGCCTTTCCTCTTCCTCTGATGAACCTTGGTAGCATGATTGAACCTGTCAACATAAACAAGGATAACAACAAGGAAATGTATATAAAAGACCAAATAAAATAAATCGGGATTTGTCCTAAGTTCTTTGTCTAGACTCGAAAATTTAGGAATGTGCAACTGAGATTAAACACAAAAGGCTAGTGTTTAATTCACTCAGTGTTGGCTCTGATACCAACCTGTCACACCCCCGATATTTCCACGTATTACCGGTGGGGAGTATCGTGACGTAGTTGATATCATCATAGTCAAACAACACAATTTTAAATGCACATCGGAAGCAAAAGATAGATTTATTTCAACTGAATAAATTGTAATATTAAGTATCACAAAGTAGTTGAAACAGATCCACAGGCGGATCAAATAAAAAGGAAGCATAGTTCATCAGACTTAATTGCATCCAAGCTTGCGAGACTCTTATTGATGCTAAGGAGAGGCCAACCTATTTCGATTAGTACCTGCACTTAACCTTTTTGGGAAAATACGTCAGTTTACACTGGTAAATACAATTAACTGACTCATTTTGAAAAGGTTTAGAAAAATTGATTTGAATGCACAAGGCACAAAACATTTTATAACTTGGGATAATTATTTATATATAAACTGGTAAAAGAATTACATGTTCGTTATACGTTCAGTAGCCCGGATTGACACCAGGTTAAAGATTAATAGACACACCACATGATATAGTCCCGCGGCGAGTTATTCCCGAAACCGGCGGTTATACCTTATTATTTATATATGCACTGTCGGGTGTACGTCTACACCTCGTGCTTAGGTCGTGGCCATTTCTTAAAATGATGCCAAGGATATTCGGGACATGGTCATTAACCCCCCAAAGGCTTTAAGCAAACAAAACAATTTTAACAGGACATTTCAATAAATTAATCTTCATACAATTAAAAATTCAATACCCGACCAAGCGGTATTTTATATATCGTACCCCAAGCCCGTATAGGGAAAATAAGTTAAAAGTATTTACCTTTGCAAGTAATAATCACAAACAGCAAGTGCACGTAGCTTTTACCGGGTCTCCTATTCTGGAACGAAGGTTTATAATAACCTATTAGATTCCTAACGGGTCTTTAATTAAGCCTAAACTTAGACCGGTTAGTTTTAAAGGAAGATACAGTTCAAACGCACGATTAAGCGAAGACCGGAATAGAATGTGATTTAGACCCGACAAGTTTGAAGACTTGTATAATATGGATAAACTAAACACATTCTGGATTTTGAGACAAAAACGATAAGGTTTGACCCGTTTCGGTCAATTTATGCAAACTAGTTACATAAACCGAACCGCACGCGCAAGATGCATAACGGGTAACCATAAGAGTCATATACAGGTTTCCTAAGTTAATATGCCTTAAATATGTTGTGACATTAGTAAGATATCTCCTATTATGCCCAAAATGGATTTAAACTCAAATTACACCCCGTAGGGGTATTTTGGTCATTTAAAAGGTTATAAAAGAGTTTAAATATTAATCTGAGTTACAGGTCTAATATAATCAGTAATAATATTTATTTTTATAAGTCATAACAATATGGTATTGTAAATATGTGAAATTTATCTTTTATAACTAAACTATGCACCGTAGGGGCATTTTGGTAATTTCACATAAGCCTAAAAGGTCAAAACTGGAAATATGAGTTTAAAACTTTTGCTTACTGTTAAAACATAAAAATTTACTGAACATATCAGTAGGCACCAAACGTTATATGTTTAAAATAGTTTTAATACATACTATGCGTTAAAAACGCTTAAAAAGACGATTTTGAGCTATTTCCGGGTTTTTAAGGGAAAGCTGATATTTTTTATTCCAAAAGGCTCAAAATATTTTATTTATCATATTAGATCAGTAGAAAAAGGTTTGGTATCAAAAGAATTTGTAAAACTCATTTTATAGCCTAAAAGGGCAAAAACCGACAATTACCGAATCAAGCTTAGAACTCTATGTTATGCTCAGCCTAAAATTAAATAAAAATCTTCAAAAATCCCAAAATATTATTTTATATCAGTAGGTAAAAAGTTTGGTATCAAAAATTGGGTTTAGATAGGCTATACGCTAATTATGTCGTTTAATTAACAAAAAGCTTTCTAATTACGCTAATGAGCATAACTCCTAATCTAGACATCTAACTGATGTCAAATTTTAGGGATAAGTTTATAAATCAGTAACTAAGGTTTCTATTCTTTTACATTTTCAAAAATCACATTTTAAGGACATATGGGCATAGTAGTCAACATATAGGCAATTAACGGGAGCATGCATATGAATCGGATAACTAATGAACCAAGTTGTATAATCATAGAGGGTTATACTAACATGAAACCTGGTCCAAATAAAGCTCTAAGGCATTTCTAAAACATGCTACATTGGATCAGAACTAAAAGTCAAAGCAAAAGTCAAATTATGCGACTTTCGGTTCCGAACCGATCCTAAACTGAAAATTGTCGGGTTGAACATGTTTAGACATCTTCTTACATTAATTACCAAGTTATATTAGTGATAAAACAGGTTGCATGGGTTTTACATTGCTAATTATGCATTAATTTGAAAATAAGCTTTCTGTTGACTTTTTAAGATTAACTTTGACCCGACAATTGACCTAGTTAGAGTGGGAATCAGATGGTGCCCTTTTAAGGGTTTATTACCCACATAATTACCAACTCATAGGTACTTTCAATTTGAAATTTGACTGGACAAATTATGATTTATTACGAAGTCAAACCTTAATTACGACGGTTTGACTTTAAGCTAATTAACTAGGCAAAACTGAATTAAGGAAGGTTAAGGACACTTACAGAGGTCCTAAGTACGACTAGTGACTCCTAGGAAGTATGCTTGAGCTCCAAAAATCTCCAGAACTTGAGTTGTGAGAGTTTCCAAGTGCAAGTGTCCAATGTTGCAACTTGTGGGTTTCTTATATAGGAGTTTGGATCACCTAGGATCATGCCAAGGAGGTCTACAAGTGTTATGAGATGCTTACAGGTGCCCCCTATGCATGAAATACCATTGGGGCAGCCCCTGGTATGTAAAACAAGCGTTTGAAGTCGGTTATACAGGCTGAACTGGAAGCTGTGTGCATTTTCTGATGCTGGCAGTCCCAGGCCGCCCGCGTAAGGGTCCTGCCTAGTCTTATGCGGCCCGTGTGAGGCTCAGGTCCAGGACAAACAAGTTTCAGCAATTGCATTTTTGGTCCCTGGTCCTTGTATACGTGGTTTTAAGTTTATTTCTTGCACTTTTGGCCCTCTAACTTGACTTTCAAGGGCTCCAAGACATAATTAAACATTGTTAAGTCCTTGGTTAACTTTGTGATCACCCGAAAAGTCATAAATTTCAACGTTGATGCTTTTAACCCCTCGTATACGAATATTGTCATAACTTTCTCATACTTTATCGAAACGTTGTGAAATTTTTATCACTTATTCTAGTGAGCATAATTAATCATTACAAAGCTTCGGGTTTGCTAAAAGGTCACTCAGAGGTATACTTTAAACATGTTGACACATTTAACCCGTGTAGTTTGTAATTTCTCACTTTCTCTCACAATTAGCTTCGTATGATCCATGATTCATTCGTTTAAGGGTGTAAACATCGTGTAGGGTTATAGTAAGGTATATTTATCCATTGTTGACACTTTGAACCCTTATATTCACATACTTTCTTTGTTTGTCAACTTTAGTCCTTCATAAGTGATCTTTTACACGTTTAAAGCTCATGACACGTGTCGATATATTATTGGACATAAATTTACGAGGTGTTACAAAAACCTTCTGTACCTATACCTCATACTGTGAACCAAGGAGGAAACTATCAGAAGTAAAAAGGGATTAAAGAAAACTTCTTTTGTTATATTCATTTCCCTAGTAGTCCCTATGTGGACATTTCATTTTCTGTACTTAGTCCCTGCATGGACTTATTTCTTTTCTGTAGTCCCTGCATGGACAGTTTGTTTATTTCAAGACTCGTTTAGGGCATTCTTGTAATAGTCTAGTAGTTTAATGAAATTTCTTTTGGAAAATTTTTATATGTGTATTTTATTACATCATCTTGTCAATATCATTTCAATTTTCATTGACCTGCCAAAGAAATTTCAAAAGAATTCCTTAGAGGTATAACCTAGCCAAAATATTAAGCTATGATGGTATAACCTTTTTAAGAAAACAAATTCTCTGTTAACATCTGAAAACATGATAACATTCCAGGCAGTGTGACTTGAGAGACCACACTAGCTTCCAAAAGTACTTGGATTCTTCCAAGCCACATACATGGCCTAAATGATCAATATGAATCATGGCTAATAACGTCGAACATGATGTATACATCAAAACTTCCATTTGAGATGTATGCCTACGGGTAAAGATGTATTCATGACAAAGATAGTTTTATTTCATAACTTCTTGTCAAAAGGCAATAAACTATGAATTTTTTCTGATCCAAAGGATCATTGATTATGTTTTAAATTGTCCTAGTGACAAGGCTTTGGTGCCATCTAAAAGTCCTTTGAGACAAGCCTTTGCGCTATATAAAATGTCTGTACGACATTGACAGTTGTGACTTACATCCCCTGTCTAATAAATATGAAGGATTAGATTCCGTTTAAACGCTAAAAATGCTTCATTTAAAACCTAGGCAAAACATAATCAAATAAATTTCATACTATCTTATTGGCCTATATGGTTTATTTACACCATGGCTATTTAATCATCAAATTCGACGATTCGCTATATAATTAAACAAATTATTATTACTCGGTTTGTAGCCTTCAAAGCTTCACCATGGCTAACTCATATGAAGCTCACAATCATCCAGTTGATCAGAATAATAACGCAAGTCTGAACTTAACAGGCACCGAGTTACAGGCTATATTAGATACAGCCATAAACAAAGCCGTGGACCGAGTATTAAAGGATCACAAACGAAAGTTCGATAATACCCCAAATAAGGGTTACAAAAAGGGTAAGGCCGGTTCAAACTATAACCAGTCCAAGCCGAATGAGGCGAAACCCAAATGTAAAACCTGCGGTAAATAGCACTTTGGAAAATGTTTCCAAGAACAGACCAGGGGATGTGGCATCTGTAAGGAGATGGATCACAAGACTTATGAATGCAAGGACTTGAAAGATGCCACATGCTATGGTTGTGGCGAGAAAGGGCATATAAAGACTCGCTGCCCAAAGAGGGCGACTAAAGGGAAATGCACTTTGGATTCACAAGCCAAGCCTTGTGGAATCTGTAATAAGGAAGGGCACAAAATTTTGGAGTGCCAAAACATAAAGGACGCAACCTGCTATGGTTGCAATGAAATAGGGCACATCAAAACTAATTGCCAAAATAAAACCAAGAAGCCTGATGAGGCAAAGAAAACCAATGCTAGGGTTTTTCAGATGAATGCAAGGGAGGCGGTGAATGATGACAACGTTATAACAGGTACCTTCCTCATTAATGATATTTATGCTAGAGTTTTATTTTATTCAGGTGCTGATAAGTCATTTGTAGACCATAAGTTTAGTAAGTTACTGAATCTGCCTATTAAAACTCTAAGATATAAAATATGAGGTAGAACTCGCAGACAGTACCTTAGAAACAGTTTCGACTCTTCTTGATGGATGCTTTATATCCATTAAGAATCATCCTATCCCACTATCCCTCTTGCCAATGAAATTGGCTGGGTTTGATGTAGTTTTAGGCGTGGATTGGTTATCACATAACCAAGCCCAAATAGCCTGCGATAAGAAACTAGTTAACATCAAAACCCCAGCCGGTGAAGTGCTCACCATTCATGGAGATACACATTATGGCCTGCCCGACAATGTATCTATACTCAAAGCATCTAAGTGTCTGAAGAACGGATGTGTCATCTACATGGCACAAGTAACGGTTGATGAACCGAAGCCCAAAATTGAAGACATTCCAATTATATCTGAATACCCTGATGTCTTTCCTGATGAACTACCTGGACTACCTCCTGAGAGACAAATTGAATTCAAGATAGACATTCTTCCAGGAGCGGCACCAATTGCACGAGCTCCATACCATTTAGTTCCTATGGAAATGAAGGAGTTGAGAACCCAATTGGATGATTTACTGGCAAAAGGTTTTATACAACCCAGATCTTCACCTTGGGGAGCTCCTATATTGTTTGTGAAGAAGAATGATGGATCAATGCGTTTATGCATTGATTATCGTGAATTAAATAAAGTAACGATCAAGAATCGTTATCCTTTGCCCAGGATCGATGACTTATTCGACCAACTCCAAAGGGCAAGTTTCTTCTTGAAGATCGATTTGAGATATGGGTATCATCAACTCAAGGTTAGAACTGAAGATGTGCCTAAAACAGCATTTAGAACAAGGTATGGCCACTAAGAGTTTTTAGTGATGCCTTTCGGGCTCACTAACGCACCTACAGCATTCATGGATCTCATGAATCGAGTTTGCAAGCCATACTTAGATAAGTTTGTCATTGTCTTTATAGACGACATACTTATTTATTCTCATAGTCAAGCTGATCACGAGAAACACCTTCGGTGTATCTTAGGATTGTTACAAAAAGAGAAGCTATACGCAAAATTCTCTAAATGCGAATCCTGGCTTCGCGAAGTCCAATTCCTTGGACATGTTGTGAGCGAGCATGGTATCCAAGTAGACCCCACTAAAATAGAAGCTATCATGAACTGGGAGGCACCTAAGACACCAACAGAGATTCGCAACTTTCTGGGATTAGCTGGTTATTATAGAAGATTCATTGAGAACTTCTCACGGATAGCTGCACCGTTATGATTGGGGTCCAAAACAACAGGAATCTTTTGAGATTCTTAAACAGAAATTGAGCAATGCACCGGTGTTGACATTACCCGAAGGAATAGAAGAATTTGTCATGTACTGTGATGCATCACACACCGGTATGGGTTGTGTACTTATGCAAAGAGGCAAGGTGATTGCCTATGCATCGCGACAACTAAAAGTGCACGAAAAGAATTACACTACCCACGATTTGGAGTTAGGTGCCGTTGTCTTTGCACTTAAATTGTGGAGACATTATCTATATGGAACTAAATGTGTGATATATTCGGATCACAAAAGTTTCCAACACTTATTCAACCAAAAGGATCTCAATATGAGACAGCGCCGTTGGATGGAGACTCTAAATGACTACGATTGTGAAATTCGCTACCATCCTGGTAAAGCAAATGTAGTCACTGATGCTTTAAGCCGAAAGGAAAGAGTCAAACCTATAAGGATTAATGCCAAGAGCATTGAACTGAAGAACAGCTTGAATGAAAGGCTGTTAGCTGCTCAGAAGGAAGCTGTTTTGGAAACTAACCTTCCAAGTGAAAAGTTAGGTGTAACTACTGAACAATTAGCACCTGGCAAGGATGGAATCCTCAGACTGAATGGTAGGATCTGGGTTCCTATTCATGGAGGACTTAGAGATATAATCCTCCAGGAAGCTCACAATTCCAAATACTCAGTTCACCCTGGAGGTGACAAAATGTATCAAGATTTGAAAGCCAACTATTGGTGGATAGGTTTAAAGAAATCTATTGCCACCCATGTAGCCAAATGTCTGACATGCGCTCAGATTAAAGCCGAACATCAAAAGCCGTCAGGTTTGCTACAACAGCCTGAACTTCCCACATGGAAGTGGGAAATGGTAACCATGGATTTTATAACCAAGTTACCTAAAACAAGGCATGGAAATGATACTATATGGGTCATAGTTGATAGACTGACTAAGTTAGCACATTTCTTACCCATCAATGAGACTCATAGCTCCGACAAGTTAGCCCAGTTGTACATGGATAAGATTGTGTCTCTCCACGGAGTGCCAGTATCTATTATATCCGATAGAGATACTAGATACACCTCTCACTTTTGGAAAAGTTTCCAACAATCATTAGGCACTCGTTTGAATTTTAGTACTGCTTACCATCCTCAAACAGATGGACAAAGTGAGTGTATAATTCAAACCTTGGAAGACATGCTTCGTGCATGCGTTATTGATCTGGGTGGTAGCTGGGATGACCACCTACCGTTGATTGAATTCTCTTATAATAATAGCTACCATACTAGCATTCAGGCTGCGCCTTTTGAGGCACTGTATGGAAGGAAATGCAGAACGCATGTTTGTTGGGCGGAAGTAGGAGAAGCTCAGTTATCAGGACCTGATATAGTCCTTGAAACCACGGAAAAAATTGTCCAAATTCGTGATCGCCTGAAAGCTGCCAGGGATAGGCAGAAAAGTTATGCTGATAAAAGGCAAAAACCTCTAAAGTTTGAAGTAGGCAATAAAGTCTTACTAAAAGTATCACCATGGAAAGGTGTGATGCATTTTGGTAAGAAGGGCTAGCTAAGCCCGAGGTATATTGGACCATTCGAGATCATCGAATGTGTCAGCAGTGTAGCTTATAAGCTAAACTTGCCTGAGGAGCTTAGTGGAATTCATAATGTGTTCCACATCTGTAACCTAAAGAAATGTCTAGCTGATGAATCGCTAGCAATGTCCCATAAAGACGTACAGATTGATGAAAGTCTGAGGTTTGTTGATAGACCTATATCGATTAAGGATCGACAGGTTAAAAAGCTCCGAAGAAAGCACGTGCCTATAGTGAAGGTTAAGTGGGATGCCCGTAGAGGCCCAGAATATACGTGGGAGGTTGAGTCCACTATGCGACAAAAGTACCCTCATTTGTTTCAGTAAATCTCGGGGTCGAGATTTCTTTTAAGGGGGTAAGGATGTAATGTAACACCCCGAAAATATAAATTATTTATTACAAATAAGTTGTCAATAAATAAACAAAATAAACGAACTAGGAATAACACTAACCTAGTTAGATAATGGCTTGAATATGGGTTAAACACTTGAGATAAAATAAAAACGAAAGTAGAGGGACTAAATGTGTTAAAACTGGAACTTGATTTAATTAAACAAAATTGATGACGGGGGTAGCTCAAGACTAAATAAAATGATTAAATATGTAAACGCTCAAAAGGTTAAACGGTTCAACGGTTGAAAAGCTGTGAGTTGGGAAAAGCAATGCGGAAACAGTGGCCGGTCACATCTGGAGATCGCTTCACCAACCCGCAGCCGCAAAAGCAAAGCAGGTCTGCACAATGCACACTATTATCCGGGGGGTCAAAAGGCTTCAACCCCCGAAAGGGGAAACCCTCCACTGCAAGCAAGGTTACTAGTCTAATACATTCCACTTCGGGAGATGTCTTCTCTTATAAATTGACACTTCATTTACTTCAGAAAACATCTCCTGACCAGCCCTGATTCTTCAATCTCTGGTCATTCACATCGAATGCTTGTTTCACACAAGTAATTCCCTTTCACATCCAACACACACATTCCCTTTGCTACCACTTCCGAATCTGAGTACAATTCAGAGGAGGATCCATTGCAAAGAACAACAATAAACTAGTAAACCTCCTTCCACGTCTTGCAAACGTGGGGGGACCCCACGACCTGCGTTAGGCAAGGTTGAACCCTTCAACTCTTTTGCCTGGCCAGTCTAGCTACCACCTTTGGTCTTATATTTGTTGCATCAACAAGTTGGCGCCCACCATGGGGCTACGCCGCTATTTCTTCTCAAAAAGACCTAGTAGTGTAGCTCTCTTCACTTAAAATCACCATGTCCGAAAGTGGATCCCCGGAAGAAGTGAATCAGATTCCAAACGCTTCTACTTCGGGTAGTAGCCAAGCTTACGTGGCTATACCAACTTCTTTCTCAACTCCGGGGAGCACACCCGAGTTCCTCAACTTCAACACGCCAACTTCGTCCAGATCCGGAGTTCCATCTCCCAATATCGGTGTCTCTGACGCCCCATCATGTGTTGAACTCACCCCTGAAGGGGTTGCCAACAATTTTCTTGTGCTGAGGTCCCTTCTCAACCAGTATGTAAGTAAAGAAAGAGAAAAGGGAGTGAGGATTCGTCTAGACTATGATGAACCTGAACCAACATTGTCTCCTGGGCCACCTCCCCCTCTTTTTGCAACAAGAAGTGAGGCTGGTCCCAGTAACCCTTCAAACCCTCACCCTTATCTATCCACTATGACAAATCCTACTGTGCATCCTATCTTCTCTTCCCAACCAATTACTAGTGGTGCTCCTTTGGGACATGAGCTAACTCTTGACCAGCTCCTACAATCCCCAGTAACAAGCTATCCAGCATCTACCACAACCACATGGGAGCAAGCTCTGTCCGTGCTCCCCTTAGCACGAAGTGCTGTGATGAGTGCTCCCCTCGGGATAAACTACTCCGCTGGCCCAGGAAGCCTTCAAGGCTTCAACCCCATGCCCAACATGATGACCCAGATGATGGTCAACTTCCCATGGCAACACTTCATCAATCAAGTGCTTGCCACTCAGGGAAATAACGGCAATAGCAGTAATATGGATGCAAGGGCTGAAGAAGACTTGGCTAAACCATACAAGCCAAGTAACCTTTCATGCTTTTCAAGGCAGATAGCCGATTATGATTTCCAGTCAAAGATCAAAATGCCAGCCCACATCAGGACGTATGATGGGACTGAAGATCCTGAGGACCATCTTCAGATCTTCACCGGTGCAGCTCGGATAGAGAAATGGTCCAACGCCGAGTGTTGCCTAATGTTCATGCAAACTCTTGTTGGATCCGCCAGGATCTGGTTCAACGATTTACCTGCTCAAAGCGTTCGAAGCTTTGACGATCTTAGCAAAGGTTTCCTGGCCAATTTCTCCCAACAAAGGCGATATGTCAAAGATGCAACAGTGATCTTTCAGATAAAACAACGGGATGATGAAAGCCTTCGTGCTTTCATTGAACGATACAAGAAGGAAGGTCTGACTTATGTAGGGGCCGACGAGAAAATGAGAGTGGCTGGTTTCATGAATGCCATCACCTCTAAGTACCTCACAAGAGATTTCAACAAATCCCTACCCAAGACCTTGGAAGAAGCTCTCGAAAGGGCTGAAGCCCACATTCGGGGAGAGGAGGCAGTAGACATTAAAGAGCAAAGAAAAAGAGGGTCCGGCTAGAGAAGCAACAGTCCAGCCAGAAAAAGAGGGAACTTCAACTCCTATAACAGGCGATCAAAGGGTTCAGACCCTCGAAGGTCTGAAGGCCGGAACCCTCAAAGCAGGGAGAAAGGCATAAGTTTCACACCCCTCACAAAGACCCCCCAAGAAATCCTTGCAACAGAAGAAGTTAAACAAAACTTTCAACCTCCCAGGACTCTCCCCAAGAGCAGGAAGAACGAGAACTCCACCCAATACTGCGAGTTTCATGAAGAAAAAGGTCACCACACCAATGATTGCTTCCAACTCAAGAAAAGAATAGAAGAGGCTGTTAAGTCCGGAGAACTCGCTCATTTGGTAAAGGGAGTCCGGGACAAAATGGCTGAAGGAAAGGGTAAGGAAGTCAATATGGTAGATTTCGATGGAAGGGTTCCTCATAAAAGGCAGCGGTTGGAAGCTTGGGAGCTTCAGTGTGTTTGCTTCCCCCCAACGGAGAAAGATGCTCTCTCCAACCCTCTCGTGGTAGAACCTACCGTGGGAACATTGCAAACATATAGGGCATACATAGACACGGGGGCAGCCACTGAAATCATGTTCGAAAAATTCTTCAACCGTTTGAGCCGTGAAGAACGTTCAAGGCTTCAACCCTCTGGAACCTCAATAAAAGGTATCGCCGACATACCCCTCAAGCCTTTAGGGCAACTGACACTTAATGTTCGTTTCAGTGAAGGTTTAAAAGAAAGAACCCAACCACTCACCTTTGTGGTTATCAACATCCCCTCAAGCTATGATGTGATCATTGGAAGACCAGGACAGTGTGCATTTTACATCGCCGTGTCTGTTGGCCACGGCACAGTCAAATTCCCTACCGAGAGGGGCATAGCAACCCTTCAACCCTCTCAGGAAGCCTATATGGTTGAAGGTGAAAGCTCAAGCAATGAAGAAGACAGGAAAAGGTTGGTCATAAACCCTAAGTACCCTGAACAAAGAATAAGGGTCAATCCAAACCTTTCTCAAGAGACCCTTTCATACCTTGAAAAATTGCTAACACACTACAGCGATGTGTTCGCCTGGTGTCCAGAAGATATGACCGGGATCCCCCGGAACATTGCCGAGCACGAGTTGAGAATACCACCGGATGTCAAGCCTGTGGTCCAAAAGAAAAGAAGCTTGGAACCTGAGAGAAGTCTGGCAGCCTGCCAAGAGGTTGAAAAGCTTGTGTCGGCCGGTATTCTCCGAGAAGTCAAGTACCCGTCATGGGTTGCAAACCCGGTTATGGTCAAGAAGCCAGAAAACTCTTGGAGGATGTGCATAGACTTTAAGGATCTTAACAAAGCTTGTCCTAAGGATTGCTATCCACTACCAGAAATTGATCTAAAGGTTGACTCCCATACAGGTTACCCGTTCAAATGCTTTCTTGATGCATACAAAGGTTATCACCAAATCCTCATGAAGGAAGAGGATGAGGAAAAGACAGCCTTTCACACGGACAAAGGGATCTTTTGCTATCAAAAGATGCCTTTCGGTCTCAAAAATGCAGGAGCAACCTATCAACGGCTCGTTGACAAAGCCTTCGAAAGCCAAATTGGCAAAAACATGGAGGCATATGTCGATGACTTGGTTATTAAAAGCAAGACGGAATATCAAATGCTCGATGATATTCAAGAAACTTTCAAGAACCTCAGAAAGGTTAACATGAAGCTTAATCCGGAAAAGTGTTCATTTGGATTCGAGGAAGGAAAATTCTTGGGCCACATTGTTGGAAAACAAAGCATCAAAGCCAACCCTAACAAAGTGAAAGTTGTCCTTGAAACCAAACCACCAAAGACCAAGAAGGAGGTTGAAAGCTTGAACGGGAAGCTTGCAGCCTTGAAGCGTTTTACCTCCAAGTTGGCCGAAAGATCTCTGCCCTTCTACAAAACGCTTAAGAACTGCTCAGATAAGAAGGATTTCAAATGGACTGAAGAAGCTGAAGAAGCCTTCAACCAGATGAAGCAACATCTAGCTTCCCTACCAGACATTGCGGCACCAAAAACCGGGGAGTTAATATCGGTGTACCTCTCAATCACGGACGAGGCCATCAGTGCAGTCCTCACCATTGAGCGAGACAAGGCCCAGGTACCCGTTTATTTTTTCAGCAAAACTTTAAAATTAGCTAAAACAAAATATCCTCCCCTTGAAAAGCTTGCCCTAGCCCTAGTTCAAACAGCTAGGAGGCTTCGAAGGTACTTCCAAGCACACCCCATACAAGTGGTCACCGACCAACCTATTAAGAGTGTGCTTGAAAAACCTGAAAACTCGGGGCGATTAGCCAAATGGGCCATAGAATTGGGTGAACACAACATCACCTATGTCCCAAGAAAAGCTATCAAGGCCCAAGTTTTGGCTGATTTCATTGCGGAAGTCCCAAACCAAACAGCCACCGAAGTAAACACTGCCACCACTGAACCCTCCAACCCTGAAGCCTGGAAGCTTTTTACCGACGGGGCTTCAAGCGTTGAAGGGTCAGGGGCCGGGTTAATTTTGATCAACCCAGAAGGTTTGGAATTCACATATGCTCTCCGTTTTGATTTTCAGACCACCAATAACGAGGCTGAATACGAAGCATTAATAGCTGGCCTAAGGCTGGCCAAAGAAATGAAGGTCGAAAAGCTTGAAGTGTTCACAGATTCGTTGCTGGTCTCAAGCCAAGTGAATGATAGCTACATAGCTAAAGAGCCCAACATGAAAAAGTACAGAGAAAAATCAAAAGAGCTAATGGGTACCTTCCAAGCATGTAACATCAAACAGATCCCCAGATCTCAAAACAAAAAGGCTGATGCCCTAAGCAAGCTTGCATCTCTCACTTTCGCCCACCTTACCAAGAAGGTACTGGTAGAAGTGTTAAAGGCCCCACCCATTAATGAATTGGAGGTTCAAGACGTGGTTACCGAAGAAGATCCAAACTGGATGACTCCCATAAAAAAGTTCCTCAAAAATGGTGAATTACCCAATGATCAAGTGGAAGCTAAAAGGGTTGAAATCAAGGCAAGGCAATACATACTACAAGGAGAAACCCTTTACAAAAAGGGTTACCTTGCTCCCTTGCTAAGATGTGTCGGTCCCGAGCAAAGTAAGTATTTGATCAAGGAAATTCATGAAGGTGTATGTGGAGCTCACTTTGGAGCTAGATCGGTAGTCGCAAAACTCATGAACCTTGGGTATTTTTGGCCTTCAATGCATCGTGATACAGCCGAAGAATTGAAGAAATGTGATGCTTGCCAGATTCATGCACCGATCCCAAAAAGTCCCAAGCATGACTTAGTCCCGATAACCTCGGCTTGGCCATTCTATAAATGGGGAATGGACATTGTTGGTCCATTTCCCCCAAGTAAAGGAGGGGTAAAATTCTTGTTGGTGGCAGTAGATTACTTCACCAAGTGGCCCGAGGTCAAACCACTTGCCAAAATCACGGGAAAACAAGTCATTGACTTTGTTTGGGATAACATTATTTGCCGTTATGGATTGCCGGGAGTACTTGTCACTGATAACGGAAGACAATTTGCTGAGAAGCCTTTCAGCATTTGGTGCAAGGAATACAAAATCGATCAGGTTTTTAGCTCTGTGGCTTATCCGCAGTAAAACGGCCAGGTTGAAAGAACAAATAGAAGCATAGTAGAAGGCATCAAGACAAGATTGGGAAGATACGAAAGCAACTGGCTTGAAGAATTGCCTAGTTTCCTATGGGCAATTAGAACAACCGAAAAAACAAGCCATAAGAAAACACCTTACAGCTTGGTATTTGGATCCGAAGCTGTGATCCCTGCCGAGATAGGAGTTGTAACCCAAAGGATTGTCAACATGGATCCCGAAACAAACCAAAAAGAGACCATGTTGAATTTACGACTCCTAGAGGAAGCAAGAGATCAAGCCGCAATTCAAGAGGCCAAATACAAGCAACAGATGGAAGCTTACTACAACAAAAAAGTCAAGAACGAACGTTTCAAGCCAGGGGACCTGGTCCTCAGAAACAACGAAGCCAGCAAGAAAGAAAATCAAGGAAAGCTTGGCCCAAAATGGGAAGGCCCATACACCATCCTTGAAGCACACAAAGTTGGATCCTACAAGCTGGCTGATTCAGAAGGCAAAAGGCTTCCAAGGCATTGGAACAGCAAAACCCTGAAAAGGTTCCATGTTTAAACGGGAAAGTTTGGTTTATATCAAAATGTATTTCAAGCAGGATTATGAATACCTTTTGTAAAAAGCAAGTGTTGCTTTAATGAATGAAGTTGTTTTTATCAAACTTGTCTTTCTATCCCAAAATCAGGTTGAGAACCTAGCAAAAAACTCCATGGCAAGGGCCATGTAAGGGGATGAGCTCCCAGGCCACATCGCTCAATAGGTTCAAGGGTTGAATGAGCCTATATAAGGGGTGAGTTCCTAAATCAATACAACTCCATGAGACTTGTCAAGGAAAAATAAAATTGTCTCATAGACGGGTATAAGCAGCCTACACCAAATGCTCCCTAAGCCTTAGAAATATAGTCCACAAAAAAGGCTAAAGAACCAAAAGAAATAATTAAAAGGATAGGTGCCATCTCTTCTTGTTAAAAATGCCAAGGCTAAGTGTCTGCAGCACTGAACCCTTTTAGATATAAAAAACATAAGGGCAGCACAAACTCGACAAAGACAAAGTTACAAAAGAACAATGCAAATCTAAAAGAACAAAGTCACTTAGACAAAAATCGCAAAGTTACAAACCAAGTCAGGACACAAGACCAAAAAGTCTTCAAGGCTTCAAGCCACCCGAATAACAACTCGAATCCCTAAAGGCTTCAACCTATTAACAAACAGCCAAAAGGCTTGAAAGGTTAAAGCCAAACAAGCTACATTAACCAAAAAGGCACGAGTATAAAAACACAATACAAGGAAACTAATTAAACGTCATACCATATAAAAGAAAGCCCCAAAAGACTTTCAAACACAAGTTAGAGCAAGTCCTAATAACTTGCAAGCTTAACTACTGTTCCAACGGCCATACAGACCTTAAACACAACCAAACAGGAACCTTAAGGGTTCCTAATAACCTAATATTGTTCAAATTAACATTACAAAACATAAATTGTTTTCAGTGCTAAGAAAGCTACGAATCAAGCATCAACAAATTTGGAAACTCCAGAACCTTTGCCCTTGGCCCTCTTTGTTTTCTTCAGCTTTTTAACCTTTACACCTTCATCACCACCTATCACTGAAGCCTCCAAGCTTGCATCCTTGGGAACATCCGGCTGACCTGAAAGGGTATCGTCACTATCACCCGAATAGGACCTCTTCCTTGAAAGAGATCCCAGGACTTCAGCACAAACCTTCTCATTCAAACCCTCCGGCTTCAAATCCTGTAACACAGCAAGAGGCTTACCAAAACAACTAGAAACTTGATGGATGTACGGATAGGTCAGCTTCTCCATTTGCTCAACGGAGCCTTTAAAAACATCAGAAGCCTCGGGCCGAAACAAAGGTGACTTCTCCAAAGGATGACCGGATTCATGGAGCTTATAACCTGCAATAAGACCTTGGTGTTTTCCTAAATTGAGTAGCTTAGTATAAACATCGCCAAGGGCAGAGTTAAACTCTTTGGAGTGCAGCAGATAGGTAACCACTTGATGGAAACCCTGCTCAATGAGCCATTGGTTATCCCCAGTAGCCTGAGCAACCAAAGCCTTCAACCCATCCTTCTCTTTAGCAAATGCCTTCTGTTGCACAGCCAAAGTCTCCCGGTCAGCTTTCAACTTCAACAAGTTAGCTTCAAAACTCTTTTATCAAATCACCCATCTCAATCTCATGCATCCTCTTCAAGTCACTAACCTTCTTGTCCCACGCCGCTTCCTTCTCAGCAAAACTAGCTATCTCCTTTTTCATCCCAGCCATGGAGGATTTCATTTTATCCTTCTTCTTGGAGAATTCTTCATATTCCTGCATTCTTTGACGAAAACGGGCAATGCCTTGAGGAAGCATGGCGGCAAGGTTGCAAGTACTCAAAATCATACGGGACAACATCAGGTCATCATCCATCCCAACAATGGTCTTGTACACTGAAGGAGGAGCAATATGACTCAGAGCATCCTCACAGACAGCAACATCTTTGAAGCTGTCATCATTCTTCACCGACCAAGTAGGCACATAAATCCCTTCCGGATCCAACCCTTCAACGTCCCTGCTTGAAGATTCCTGAACAGGAGTGGCAACAACCTTCTTGCCTGAAACCTTTTTACCATGAACAACCAATTCTTTATCCTTCTCAGCACCTGCTTCAACACCCTGCTCTTCCGAAACCTCAATATCATCACTCAAGTCCACTGGTTCAGTAGAAGTGGATTGAGGACCAGCCTTCAACAACCGACGAGAAGATCGGCGGGTTGAAGACTTAGGAGCATTAGACTTAGAAAAACCCTTGGCAGTAGCAGCACTAACATAACCGGAGCCCTCAAACCTTTGATCAACAGTTCTAACCACAACATTCTCACCAGGAAGAGACGGAGCATCCTCAAAACAACATCAGAAGTATCGTCGCTCTTAATAAAATCCAAAGCAGACATGACTGCAAAAAAGCAACAGTATATAAGTCATAAGTTAAGAAAAGCATAAAGAGGGTAAAAAAGGAAAATGCATACCCATGCCACTCCTCATAAGAACCGGATCCCGATCAACATTCCCCCAAATTTTACTAACCCCTAAAAGAACTAGTAAGTGTTTAGGAAAGGGACGAACCCTCGAAGGGCACCCCCGGATGGCTTGGAGAAAAACATCATTTAATTCAGACTCGGAAGGTTCCGGATCATTAAGAACAGCATCCGGATTCCTCCACACCATTTTAAATGGGAGAATAGCATCGGAAACCCAGAAAAAGCGATCCTTCCAAGCCCCAAGCGTAGTAACCATCGACGAAATAAGGCAGGTATCAACTTTGGATGTTTCAAAAGTAAACCAATCGCCATTCTTAGCCAAACGAAAAAACCGGCGAAAAAGTAAAAGGGAAGGATCATACCCAAGAGCACGACACAAAACCTCAAAATGCAAAACCCTAGCCATCCCCTTTGGATGAACTTGCCCAAAAGAAACCCGATAATACTCCAACAAGTTCAAAACAAAAAACGAAAAGGGATAACGAAGATTCGAGAACTCAAAATGACTACAATAAAGGGCAATCGAACCAGAAGTCGGTTTATCAACAGGAACATCACAAGCAGGAGCAGTTGGGTTAAACTTTCTATCAATACCATATTCCATACAAAATAAATCTACCTCCTCTTGTGTTAACCGGGAAAAAAATTTTGCTAAGTCCTTACGAGCACCCATTTTTGAAAACGGAAAATGAGGAATGCAAGATGAAAAGGAAACCGGAACTAACCTTAGAGAAGGAGAGAAATGGCAGAAACTTGGAAAGAATTATGAAGCAAATGGATAAGTTTTGGAAATATAAAATAAATATAAACCCACAATAGGGGTAATAATGGCAAATAGTAACTTCTGCAAAACCGCCACCCTATCAACTGCCATACATCAATCAAATCAATTGTCAGTTATTTAAAATTCAAATTCAAAATATTAACTGCCTTCAACCTTTCAAGCCTTCAAGCAACGAACCCTTGAAACCTTCAGGCAAATAAAACACGCACATAAAAGTCAGAAGTCCTTGAGCTCATCACCCAAAAACCTCTGACTTGGGGGGCTGATGACTGGGGTAGCTCAAGACTAAATAAAATGATTAAATATGTAAATGCTCAAAAGGTTAAACGGTTCAACGGTTGAAAAGCTGTGAGTTGGGAAAAGCAATGCGGAAACAGTGGCCGGTCACATCTGGAGATCGCTTCACCAACCCGCAGCCGCAAAAGCAAAGCAGGTCTACACAATGCACACTATTATCCGGGGGTCAAAAGGCTTCAACCCCCGAAAGGGGAAACCCTCCACTGCAAGCAAGGTTACTAGTCTAATACATTCCACTTCGGGAGATGTCTTCTCTTATAAATTGACACTTCATTTACTTCAGAAAACATCTCCTGACCAGCCCTGATTCTTCAATCTCTGGTCATTCACATCGAATGCTTGTTTCACACAAGTCTTTCCCTTTCACATCCAACACACACATTCCCTTTGCTACCACTTCCGAATCTGAGTACAATTCAGAGGAGGATCCATTGCAAAGAACAACAATAAACTAGTAAACCTCCTTCCACGTCTTGCAAACGTGGGGGGACCCCACGACCTGCGTTAGGCAAGGTTGAACCCTTCAACCTTTTTGCCTGGCCAGTCTAGCTACCACCTTTGGTCTTATATTTGTTGCATCAACAAAAATAAAAATCCAAAACACATAAAATTGGGTGTGTGTGGGTCGATTAGAAGCAGGGGGCGACACAGGGTCTCCCACAAACCCTAGTTCCTCCAGAAATTCACCAAATTGAGGGTTCAAATTCGTTCTAAAACAAGTCTCAAACACAAATTCGTGATCTCCATTGAAAGGGGAGTCATACGGTATGTGAATTCTGTGAAGAATCTCTAGTTGGATTTCTAAGAAAATTTAGAAATCTGAAATTTGATGTTGCATGTTGGTTGTTTAGAATGAAATAATGTTTAGGGACAAACCCTAGTCAATTACTTGACAAAATTGTGCCTATTTTGTGTGAAATTCATAATCACCACCTAAGGTGATAAGTGGGTTTTGTGAAACTTGATAAATACTAGGATTATAGTGGTTGTTCTAGTAATATTTGATATATGTGAAGTGATTTCAGAATTTTAGAAGCTAAAGTTCATGTAAGGTAGTTGATTGATAAAAATTTAGGGCTATATGACAAGTTATGAACTTGATAATATATAGTATAAATTTCTGCCCTTAAAGTGTTTGCATAAATGCCTCAAAGAAGGCTTAAATCTGAAAATTTGAGTTAAACCGCATGATTGTGATGTTTCGGCAAAATATGCGAACTATGAATTGAAAAGAGTTCTAAACATGTCTTGGTTGAACTCTATAGGAAAGGAAACCGGAGCTCCAAGCGGACAAGCCGGTGGCGACTTGCGTTTGAAGGGCGTGCACTAAAGGTATGTAACTTGATTCGTTACATTTGGTAAATTTTGATAATTAGCATATGTGTAGTTGAATTGTAGAATAAAAGTTGAGTTGAATTAAAGCGATAATGTTCGCTATATCGAATAATAGGCCAAGAATTGGTAAGATTTCGTTGGTAGTCATCATGATGGAGGATTCCTTAGATGAGCCAAACGGGTCGAATAACCAAATAAGGCGTGGTAATGCATTGTAATATGATTACTCGGATTTCGTTATTTTTAATAAAAGGCATATTAGAATACTAGAAAATTAGTGTAATGGTTTGTTAGAATGAGAAATCCGAGGATTCGGGTTCGGGTGAAATGAATACTTGGGACAAACATAAAGTTGCAGAGTCTACCGTAAGTTACGGTCTCCACAGTAACTTACAGTCTCCACCGTAACTTACGGTGGAGAACAAATAGTTACGGTGGTTCAGTACTGTGTTACGGTGGACTGGTGTTACTTAGCGACTACCGTAACTTACGGTAGATACCGTAAGTTACGGTAGAGTCTAGACATTTTTGTTAAACTTTTGCATAATTAGTTAATCGAATCCGTTTCTGAGCGTAGTTTCGATTATGAAAATTTTTCTAAGAACTCTTATACTTATATTTGTCAAAATTTCAGTTTGTAGGTGTTGCAAGTATGTGGACGATGATCAAGTATGTATTGAAGAACCGAACACGAACTTTTGAAGCTTCCGCTTAAATTAACTTTGTTTAGACAATGTTTATGATGTAAACGATTTATTACTCATATTTTGAATGTTTAAACTAGTTATTAGTTAACTAGTATGTGATCACTTTAATACTTTGATTTTGTACTTGTGATGAAGTAAAGTACTTTTTATTTAAAATCATGAATATTTTTATTAAATTCGAATAGAATTTAGACGGTTGTTACATGTAACACCTCGTAAAAACGTGTCCAATTATGTGAAGACACGTGTCCTAAACCCTAATCATGTAAAAGATTGAGTTCGAAGGGACTAAAAGTGTCAACATGCCAAACTAGTGCCTCTAAATGACCACACACAAAGAATATATTCTTAAACGAGTAATTAATTGGATATAAGTAGCCGTTTGTAAAAATAATCGAAAGATTATAAACTACAGGGGTTAAATGTGTCAACATGTTAATTCTTACCTCTGAGTGACCTTTTAACGAACCCGAAGCTTTGTAATATTCAAATATACTCTCAAGAATAAGTGATATAAATTTCACGAGGTTTTGAGATCGTTATGCGTTGTTTACGCGAATTCCTAAGAATTAGGGTTTAAAGCGTCAACGAGGCGAAACTTATGTTTCCGGAAATAATTTAATGAAACCGGACCTAACGGTGTTTGGTTATACTCCCTAGATCATCTACAAACTAATTACAAGGACCTATCGTGCCTAAAACGAAAGTTATGAAGTTTAGAAAGATGCAGGGACTGAAAATGGCAACTTGGAAACTTGTTTGGCTGGTACCCCATAGGGTCGCGCTGTGCGACCATGAACTGCACATGCCGTCGCGCGACGCGACGACTCCACTTCGACAGAATTTGATGGACAGGTGCTGGTCTTTTCTTCCTTGTGCTCCAAACCAAAACAAATCGAAAACCATGGCTTTGTTGATGGTTTTTAAAACCACTAGGACACCTGGAGACACCAGATTACATCTCTAAACACCTGTACTCATCTGGAGCAACCTGAATTCACTATAAATAGTCCTTTAAGTTCAGCATTCTCACTTGCACTTTCACTCAAAAATCACTCTCAACTCTCTAGCTTGTATTCTGATCATTTCTGGAGGATCCTGAATCAAAGGGAAGCTTGTTCTTGTAGAAAAGATAGCTTGGACCCTTTGTAAGTGTCTTAGCCCCCTTCTTTAGTTCAGTTTTTAGTTTAAAAACCGAAAAGTCAAAGTTAACATAATCTGACTTTGACTTTCGGTTTAAACTCAAATGGTCCAGCCACTGTTCGAAATGAATATGGTTATGTGACCATAATTAGGTAGGTGATTAACCCTTAAAAGGGCACCTCCTAATTATTTCGTTTGCCTAGTTAAATGTCGGGTCAAACTATTAAGTTAAAAAGTCAAACTGACCAGAATTTGAAATAATAATCATAACTTACAACGCAGAGGTTATAAATTATATTTTATCACTCTAATAACTTGGTAATTAGTATTAGAACATGTTTAAGCATGTTCAACCCGACAATTATCAGTTTAGGGTAGGTTCACAAGCGAAAGTCGCAAAAGCTTGACTTCTGCTATGACTTTCAGTTCTGACCCGATTGAGCTTAATTCTTCCATGTTTTAAGCTTCCATTAGGACCACCTTATGTTGTAGTATAACCCTCTGGAGTTATATTACCTGATCCTTAGTATTCTGAATTATATGCTAATCGCCTTTAATATGCTCATAAATGCCCATATTGCCCTTTTGACATATAAACGAGATTTTTGAAAATGTGAGTGGACAAAAACCTTTATTACTGATATATAAGTATGTCCCAAAAATTTGACATCAGGTTCTGGTCTCAAACTAAAGTTATGCAAGATATCGTAAATTGAAACTTTTTTATTAATTAAATTACGCTATCTTGCATAAAGCATGTTTATACATGGATTTTGACCCAAAACTCATTACCTACTGTTAAGATATTATTTTTAGGGATTTTTAGGATTTTTGGTCAGATTATACACTGACCATATCATTGAGTTCTTGTATAATTCGGTAAATGACGATAATACCTTTTTCATGCATAAAATGATATTAACACATGATTTGAATGCCAAACCTTTTCCTACTGATATTATATATTAAATAACATATTTTGAACACTTGAGAATGATCAAAATCTCATATTTCCATAAACATCTTAATAATCGTCAATTATCGACTTTTACACTAATTAGGTGCATAGTATGGTTTAAAACCATAATTAGCACCCAAGACTTGTTACCTACTGAATTTATAAATAAATTTTAATATTTTTACAGTAAGTATGTCATCAACTCATATTTCAAAAAATGTTCTTAAACGCATATGTGAAATGACCAAAATACCCTTTCGGGGCATAGTTTGGTCATAAATGGTAAACCTCACATATGTATGATATCTTACTGTTATAATTTGATAAGATAAATATTCTTACTAAATGTTTTAGACCAGAACCTTAGTTTACTATTAAATCTCTTTATAAATATTAAAAAATGACCAAAATACCCCTACGAGACTTAAATTAGTTTTAAATACTTTTTGGCCATATATGTTAACATCCTACTAATGTATTAACATATTCTAAGCATAGTAGCACAAGAGACCTGTATATAATTCATTTGGTTACCCGTTATGCAATTATGCGTTCGGATCGGTTTATGTAACTAGTTTACAAAAAATAGCCGAAACGGGTTAAACCTTATCATTAAATCTTCAAAATCCAGAATGTGATTAGTTTACCCATATTATACAAGTATCCAAACTTGTCAGGGTTTAAATCACGTTCTATTCCGGTCTTCGCTTAATCTAGCGTATAGAACCGTTAAGTATCTTTCAAACTAACCGGTCTAAGTCTTTTACTTAAATAAAGACCCGTTAGTGTCCTAATATGTTAATAAACCTTCCATACAGATTGAGTAGCCTCGGTAGAAGGTATTTACATAAAGCTTTAGGAAATATACGGCTGAGTTACATCTTAACACATCTAGCTCAGGTAAATACTTTTAACTTATTTTCCCTTATACAGGCTTGGGATACGGTATAATAAAAATACCGCTTGGTCGGGTATGGAATCATTTAATCGGATTGTGATTAATAAATTGCATAACCCATATTAATCTTTTTTGTTTGATAACATAAACATTGGGGGTTAGTACGACCGTGTCCTGGATATCCTCGGCTCATTTCATTTGAAAATGGCCACGACCTATGCACAGGGTGTAGGCATACACCTAATAGATGCAAATGTTAAAATAACCCACATGTTGGGGATAACTCCTTCGTGGGTTTTATAAGTGGTGAGTCGGTTAATCATGACCGGCTTCCAAACCGGCCCCATATGTATGACAAACATATAAAAATGTATACAAGATTATCTTAAATAATTGTCCCAAGTTATAAATGGTTTGTGCCCTGTGCACTTAAATCAATTTTCATAAGCTCTTTTCAAATGAGTCGGTTAATTGTATTTACCAGTGAAAACTGACGTATTTTCCAAATACTAAGTGACAGGTACCTCTCGTAACTAGGCTAGAGCTGCTCGGTGTCAAATAAGAGGATCTTGCAAATCCTTAGATGCCTGAAGTCTGTTAATTCAGTTTTCTTGTATTTTGTTTTATGATCCGCCTGTGGATCTCTATTACAACCAGTCTGTATATTGTTTTATTTGGACACTCAGACATTATGGTTTGTAATAGTTATATTCTACCAAGCCTCCGTTGTGTTATTATATTGTGTGTATTGACTATAATGATATCAACTACGTCACGATACTCCCCACCGGGCCCACTGGTAATATGTGCAAATATCGGGGTGTGACAAATACTCCTTTTGATATTGTGCATTCCGTTACATGGGGTTCATCATGTCACACCCCTTTCTGCGGCGAAAGCACGAGGTGTGATCATGAAAGGTTCTCATTTGCATAAAGTTTCTCTTTCTTCAGTAGTTCCAGAATAGTTCTGAGGTGTTGCTCGTGTTCATCTTTCGTTTGCGAGTAAATCAGGATATCATCGATAAATACAATCACGAATTTATTGAGATATGGTTTGCAAACGCGGTTCATTAGGTCCATAAAGACCGCTGGTGCGTTCGTCAGCCCGAATGGCATCACAAGAAACTCATAGTACCCATATCGTGTTCTGAATGCAGTCTTTGGCACGCTTTCTTCTTGTATCTTTAACTGATGGTATCCAGATCGAAGATCGATCTTGGAATAGTAGCTTGATCCTTGTAACTGATCAAATAAGTCATCAATCCTCGGTAGCGGGTACCGATTCTTGATTGTGAGCTTGTTCAGTTCTCTGTAATCGATACACATCCGCAGAGTTCCATCCTTTTTCTTCACGAACAATACTGGAGCTCCCCAGGGTGAGAAGCTTGGCCTTATGAATCCTTTATCCAACAACTCCTGGAGCTGTGTAGATAATTCTTGCATTTCGGATGGTGCAAGCCGATAGGGTGCCTTGGCTACAGGAGCGGCTCCTGGAACCAAGTCTATACGGAATTCGACTTGTCGTTGCAGAGGTAGTCCTGGCAGATCTTCAGGAAAAACATCAGGGAATTCCTTCACCACAGGAATATCTTCGAGTTTTGGCTCCACAGCCTTCTTATCTACAACGTGTGCTAGGAAGGCAACACATCCTTTCCTTAAGCACTTATGTGCCTTCATGCAACTGATGATTCGCAGAGGTGCGTCTCGTTTTTCTCCGTGCACAATGAGAGTTTCATCATTCGCTAAAGGGATGCGAATGATTTCCTCATGACAAATAACTTCAGCTTTGTTCTTGGACAACCAGTCCATTCCGACCACCACATCGAAGCTACCCAATTGTATAGGTAAAAGGTCGATGCTAAATCTTCGTTCACCAAGTTCCAATGTGCAACCTCTAACAACTTCACCTGATTCAACAAGTTTACCATCGGCTAGTTCTATAGACTAAGGAATATCTAATCTATTAGATTCTATTCCAAACATACGTTTAAATTCCATAGACATGAAACTATAGTCGGCACCAGTGTCAAAAAGTATGGATGCAAAGTGATTGTTAATGAGAGACGTACCGGTGACCACATTAGGGTCCTCGCGTTCTTTCCTTGCCCCAATCACAAACGCTCGAGTCTGAACGTTGTTTCCCCTTGGGCAATTTTTCTTGAAATGATCCGTGCTTCCACAACCAAAGCATCCTTGGTTTTGCCCAGCTCCATTTCCATTCCGGTTACCAATGCCATTTCCATTTTTACCACTGTTTCCAGTTCCAGCACCGTTGCGGTTTCCATTCCCGTTCTTTCCTTTTCCCCAACAGTCCTCGGTATGGTGACCCAGGTTTCCACACTTGTCGTATTTTGGAATGTGACAATCTCCTCCGGGATGACGCTTGCACTAGTTGCAGAAAGGCATAGTGCCCGGGTACCTTTTGGTATGAGCGTCATTCATGGTTGAAAGAGTTTCCGCTTCCTGAGGCGGTTTAGGGTCGCGCTTCTTGTTGTTGAAGCCCTTGTTGTTGTTGCGAGTTGCTTGATTCAGATTCGAATGCTTCCTCTTCTTGTCACCAGACGACTTAGCATGCGTCTCGGTCCTTTCAGTTGAGTTTAGTGATAACCTCTTCCTACGAACACAATCTTCAGTAAGGTTGGCAGCCAGAGTTACCGCCTCAGTGATGGTTTGAGGTTTGGCCGAAGTTACCATGCCGCGGAATTCTGAGGCCAGTCCGCAAATGTAGCATTCCACACGCTTAAATTTAGGAGTCACCATGAAGGGAAGCACTCTAGACAGATCGTGAAACCTTCGAGTGTAACCAGTGATGTCAGCACCTACCATGGTTAAGTGCCAAAACTCAGTCTCCAATCTTTGGAGTTCGGCACGAGAGCAATACTTCTCTCTCATTCTTTCCTTTAGTTCATCCCAAGTCAGGCCATAAGCGGCATCATCACCCAAGGTTTGGACCTGCATGTTCCACCAGGTCAAAGCTTCATCGACAAACAACCCAGTAGCAAAATTGATTTGTTGATCCGCGGTACACTTGCTCATACGGATAGTGGCTTCAGTTTTCTCCGTCCAGCATACAAACGCTACTGCACCTCCTGTGCCGTCATAGTTCATTGGTTTGCAGTCGAGAAACTGCTTCAAAGTACAGCCCTGAGCTGCGTTTCCTCCAGACGAATCTCCATGTCCGTTACGTCTAGCATTGCTTGGTCCTACACTGTCTTTAGTACGGTTCGCCTTGTAATGGGCGATAGCAGCGGAGATCCTTTCTTCCAGTATAGCTTCCAGCTCTTCGGCAATTCTTGGCAGTGGGGGAGGAGGAGGTTGGTCACGAGCGTTAACAGCTCTTCTGGGTGCCATTTCTGAAGAACATAACCCAATAGGGTTAGACATTTGTTTGAAATCGTCATACGAGACAATAGTAGTATGTATATATATACACAAGCATATACCACATAGTAACATCAAACAATCCGCCAAATGTATAAATCAATTCATACCGCAGCAAGCATGTATAGTTAGGTAAACACCTTATTTTACATTGGCGGTTCTTGTCTTTATACCCTAAATCATTACTCTTAAAATAGTGTTTAATAGGCTGGGGGAGGGGTGTTCACATTTGACCCTTTTCTTGCACTGAGGGAATCTATACATGACAAGACTTGCTGTGATTTCTGTGCACTGAATTCCATAATTATGTATGCTTCCATAATTACGTAACTCCTTGCACAGACTGCACAATTTGTTTCATCCTCGTATCTCTTCCTTCAGATAGGCCATTGTTTTCAGGTAAAGTCATGTATACTAGTGGTATTCTGCTTCTAGTATATGTATATGCTAATTATCACACATAATTGCAAGTAATTTCTCAGTTAAAGGCAAGTGCTACTCCTGTGCACCCTAAGCCCCCTCGTAGCGTCTTTTCTTGACTCATGTAAACAGTTTTCAGGTAGTGGATGTCGCGGGATGTTTTATGCAATTAAAACTTTTTGAAAAGTGGTTTTCGTGAAAGGATCCTAGAGATTGTAGACTAGACTCAAGAAGGAATCCTGGTTCACTACAATCGCAGCTCTGATACCAATCTGTCACACCCCTTTCTGCGGCGGAAGCACGAGGTGTGATCATGAAAGGTTCTCATTGCATACGAAAGGTAAACATACTACATGCTCATAAAATAACTTCAAAATGCCAAACATTACATAACCGAAAACATGGTTTAAGTGTTTACATCACAAGACAGCATTTTGTCTGATAAGTTTACAACTTTATTCGAAGATAAACAAAAACGACATCCAAGAGCATGAGTAAAACCGCACGCACATCCATCCTAGTTACCTGAAATACATGTGAGTTTTTGGAAAAACGTCAACATAATGTTGGTGTGAATTCATGCAATTTTTGTATTTCACGTTTGTATACTATGTATGAAAACATAATTTGTATCTTGTATAAATCAAGTCTTTTGTGCACACCACGTGCTCATGTATAAATCAAGTATTCTTGTATAAATTATGTATTTCTGTATGTATCAAGTGTTAATGGGTTGCAACGCCATTAACATGTGACACGGCATAGGAAGTCACCAAACCATAGGCATTTTTCTAGTAGTCGATTCACGACTGAGACACAAAAACACTACTCGGTTCTAGTGGTCACCAAGAGTGGGGCTGCCCTGGAACCCATTAGATCTAACCTTTTGTTCTGCGGTCTTAGTATGTACACGATTAATGGTGCTTATGGTACCCTATTCGTGACACGATTTCTCGTGTCATTCCTCAATTCTTGTATCCATCATACCATTTGTAAACATTGTAATATTTGTAACATGTATTTCACCCCCGAAGTTATAAAACTGAAAACAGTTAAAAGAAAAGGGGGAGCATGAACTCACAACTTTGTGTTCCTTGCGTCGTAAACTTCACCAGATTTGCTTAATTAACGTCGTGACCTATACGTGTTTTCTTAACGTTAGTCACTAGACTTGTATCGTACAAGTACAAGTCACTGTCTTTTATGTATATGTTTTCTTGTGTTAAAAATAATTCATATTTTTAACTAAGTGTCTGACTTATATTATTTCCTCAAAAATAAATATAAGTTTCTTGTATTTTGCACTTTGCACCCGAGTTATTTATCTTGTATGTTGTATGGGTATTTTGTTACAAAAATTATGGCGAGGTTTGTATTCGAAAATCATAGTTTAGAACACACTAGCAAAAATTTGTCTAGAAAATATTCACTAAGTGTTAGGATTTTCAGAAAAATTCGCCATAGTCTCCTTTGTAAATGGAGGTGTCCATGCTAAGTAGCATATCATTTTCTTTAACATATAACACGTTAGATCGTTCTCAAATAATCAACCCGACATTCTGACATGCGAGATACTACTTTTGTCGTTTCAGTTTTAATATATAAAACTGGACTGTTTTCGGACATTTTAATAAACTGGTTAACTTATTCAAATAATTCCCAAATTTTTACAGAATGTCTTATACGAATCAAATATTATTTTGTAAAAATATCGGGGTTCAGTTCATCATCAATATTTTATAGAAAATCATTTACCGAACTGCAATCAGATTTGTTACTTTCTGGTGGAGGGTTATTTTATAGAAAATCATTTACCGAACTGCAATCAGATTTGTTATTTTATAGAAAATCATTTACCGAACCGCAGCCTACGGAATAATTCGTTTAAAATTCATCGTAAGTCCGTTTTACGAAATTCCAGTTGGAGGGTCACACTGACATCAGTGATCATCTACGGTATAAATTTTAGGGGCTGGTTCTACACCAGTTTCAAGTTATGATGAAAAATATAACACATGTTTTTGGCAGTAAAAATGCAGCTTGAGCTGCTATCCAAAAATAGCCCTTTAAAAAAAGTAAATGACTTCGAAAAATTACGATTCCAGTGCCATTTGATCCGTTTTTAGAAAATACATAATTTAGGCTTCATAAATTCTGTTTTTCGATTTATTATGGTCTATTTACAGCCTTTGAAGTTGGCTGAAAATGCAATTCAGCATGTCTCTTTCTTGTTTAAACGTTACTAAATCGTATCAACAAATGTCCGAACAACGGGTTTATCAAGAAACCAACAATCAAGTATCATGTATGATTTAACCCAACCCTCATCCAACAAGATTTCATCTTCATATAGTCTTTTATGTTCAAGTTTCATGTAAGGTTTCATATTCATCATCTTAGTGTTCTTGTTCTTGTGATTTAAACATGATCATCATACTACATATTTTAACTAAGAAACAAGATGAAGCAAGGTGAAATGAGACTTACTACTAGCACAAGGCTAGGGTAGAAATTCTAGTGCAAAGATGATGAGAAAAAATGAAGAACAAGCAAGAAACAAGCCCTTTTGAAGCTCCACAAGTTGCAAGCTCTCACAACCCTTCTTCTACACTTGAATGGTGCTCAAAGATGGATGAATATGGTGGTTATGTGGTGGTGATGGTGGCGGTTTGGGGAGAGCCGAAAGAGGGAGAGAGAGAATGAAGTTGGGAGGGTGATCTTGTGAAATAATGAATATCTAGGCAACCATACATATATAGATCACTTCATATATTATGACAAGATCTTCAAGCAACAATCTACTAAATAATTGAAATACAATCTAAGGTAAGATTGTGAGCATGGTGGATGATCTTTGTGGGTCCACTTAGGACTGATTTCGGTCATGGGGAGGGGGGTTGGGTGTAAATTTCCAATGTCTAGTAAATCTTCCAAGATCCACCATATCACACAATATCTAAATATAATCAAACTAAATCCAAGTAATATCCAAATGTATCTTGTAGGATTTGGCAAATATTAGGTGGGGTCCATCATGTAACCTTCCATGTGTGATGGGGGGGGGGGGTTAAGTGCAACTTTCCAATCTCTAATTTTGATAACAAGTTAGTTTACAAGTGTAACTTTTAGGGACTTGTGTGTTATTATGTTATAAGGGGTGTTATGGTGTTTGGGGACCATAAGTAGTTCAAAAACATTAAAACAATGCTTCAAGTAATATTTTTATGTTCCGGGTAATGTCTGGTTGTTCGGTTAAATACCGTTCCGTTAAAGTGCTAAATTGCACCGTTTAGTGTCTTTCTTGTACCCTTTTGCACCCCTTTCAATTCCCGACACTTAGGGAAATATTCTGGACGATAAAACATAAATTATGGATGATATTTATATGTTTAAAAGCTGGTTATAGCTGAATTTAATAAAATTCTGCACTTAAAGTGCGTTTCGGGTGCTTTTTAGTGCGTATTTTAGCTTTCGGGGCATCTATATGTTAACCCTTGTATGTACTCTTTGGTTTTAATGCATTCTTGTCGTTTGACCTACACCTAGGCCTCAGTTCTAATGTTTGGCTGCTTTCTGCAGAGTTGTTGACATATTGTGTTTTACCGGTGAGTTTACTAGTTTTTTGACGCAGCGCTCTCGTTAATGCACAAAGCATTATTTTGTAGTATAAAACGTGCATGAATTCACTTGTATAGTATGTAATCAGACATTGTTGACATTTAAGCACATAATTGCAGTCATTAAATAATAATTAAAGTGTACGGAAATTACCGGTTTGTGCCAGTTGTCACAGTCTCCCCCTGTTAAAAGAATTTCATCCCGAAATTCAGGCTGAACCAGCTCTCGCAGGAGTCTTCTTGAATAGGTGGGGATACTTTTCTTTGAACTGGTCTTCACGTTCCCACGTATACTCGGGTCCGTGCTTAGAGTTCCAACGTACTTTGACAAGTTTAACAGTGCTCCTCCTGGTCTTGTTGACTTTCCAGTCGGTAACCTCAACGGGTTGTTCTGTAAATCGGAGGGCGTCATCAATATGTACTTCATCCGCGGGGATGATCACGTCTTCTTGTGTTGGACTCTTCTTGAGGTTGGATATATGAAACGTATCATGTACTCCATTAAGTTCTTCCGGTAATTCCAATTTGTATGCCACGGTACCAATTCTTTCCAAAATCTTGAATGGTCCGATGTATCGTGGATTCAACTTTCCACGTTTTCCAAATCTGACTACGCCCTTCCAAGGTGAGACCTTTAGCAACACTTTGTCTCCCACCTCGAATTCTAATGGTTTTCATTTTTTATCAGCGTAGCTCTTTTGTCGATCTCGAGCCGCCTTAATGCGCTCTCGGATCTGCGTGATCTTGTCGGTTGTCTCTTGTACAAGTTCAGGACCAACCATAACATAAGGGCAATCGGCACTTGCGGCCATACAGAGCTTCGAACGGTGCGGCTTTTATGCTTGTATGATAACTGTTGTTGTAGGAGAACTCAACTAAAGGTAGGTGAGTATCCCAGTTGCCGCCTAGATCCATGACACATGCGCGAAGCATATCTTCTAATGTTTGTATAGTCCGTTCGCTCTGGACGTCTGTTTGTGGATGGAATGTCGTGCTTAGATCTAGCTGAGATCCAAAAGCTTCCTGAAAGGATTGCCAGATTCTTGAGACAAAGCGTCCATCTCTGTCTGAAATGATTGAGATTGGCACTCCGTGACGTGCCACAATTTCTTTTAAGTATATCTCAGCAAGCTTTCCAGTGCTGTCTTTTTCTCGAATCGGTAAAAAGTGCGCAGACTTCGTTAACCGATCGACTATCACCCATATCATATCGTGCCCTCTCGGGGTCCTGGGTAATTTTGTTATAAAGTCCATAGAGATTTGCTCCCACTTCCACATGGGTATCGCTGGTTGTTGTAGTAGGCCAGACGGTTTCTGATATCCGGCCTTAACCTTAGCACAGGTTAAGCACTTTCCAACGTAAACAGCAACATCGCTTTTAAGTCTTGGCCACCAGTAGTATTCTTTCAAGTCTTGATACATCTTGTCCGATCCTGGATGGATCGAGTATCTCGATTTATGTGCTTTGTCAAGAATGACTTCTCGTATGCCACCATAGAGCGGAACCCAAATGCGCTTCTTAAAGTATAAGGCCCCCTCTTCATTTGGCACCATATATTTCAACATACCCCGGAGGTATTCAGCTTTACGGTTTTCTCCCTTAAGAGCTTCTAGTTGTGCATCACGAATACGTGCAGTGAGGTTCGTTCGAATAGTCATTTCTAACGCTCGAACCCTTAGGGTCTTGACCCTTTCCTTTTGGCTTAATGCGTCTGCTACAACGTTTGCCTTTCCAGGATGGTACTTAATCTCACAGTCATAATCGTTCAATAACTCGACCCATCGTCGCTGACGCATATTTAATTCCTTCTGATCAAATATGTGTTGTAGGCTTTTGTGATCTGTGAAGATTGTATATCGAGTACCATATAAATAGTGTCGCCAGATCTTCAAGGCGAATACCACTACGCCTAGCTCCAGGTCGTGAGTGGTATAGTTTCTTTCATGAACCTTCAATTGTCGTGAAGCGTAAGCGATGACTTTTTGGCGTTGCATGAGCACGCAACCCAAACCTTGTCGTGAGGCGTCACAGTATACCACGAAGTCTTCGGTGCCTTCGGGTAATGATAGCATCGGTGCATCGCATAGCTTGTTTTTAAGTAGTTGGAAGGCTTCCTCTTGTTTATAACCCCAGTCGTATTTCTTGTCTTTCTGTGTAAGGGTCGTTAGCGGTTGAGCTATCTTGGAGAAATTCTCGATGAAATGTTGTTAATAGCCCGCTAAGCCCAAGAATTGTCGAACTTTAGTTGGGGTTTTGGGGGCTTCCCAATTCTTTATGGCTTCTATCTTGGATGGGTCTACATGAATACCCTTCTCATTCACAACATGACCCAGAAATTGTACTTCGCGAATCCAGAATTCGTATTTCGAGAACTTTGCATAAAGTTTCTCTTTCTTCAGTAGTTCCAGAATAGTTCTGAGGTGTTGCTCGTGTTCTTCTTTTGTTTGCGAGTAAATCAGGATATCATCGATAAATACAATCACGAATTTATCGAGATATGGTTTGCAAAAGCGGTTCATTAGGTCCATAAAGACCGCTGGTGCGTTCGTCAGCCCGAATGGCATCACAAGAAACTCGTAGTGCCCATATCGTGTTCTGAATGCAGTCTTTGGCACACTTTCTTCTTCTATCTTTAACTGATGGTATCCAGATCGAAGATCGATCTTGGAATAGTAGCTTGATCCTTGTAACTGATCAAATAAGTCATCAATCCTCGGTAGCGGGTACCAATTCTTGATTGTGAGCTTGTTCAGTTCTCTGTAATCGATACACATCCGCAGAGTTCCATCCTTTTTCTTCACGAACAATACGGGAGCTCCCCCAGGGTGAGAAGGTTGGCCTTATGAATCCTTTATCCAACAACTCCTGGAGCTGTGTAGATAATTCTTGCATTTCGGATGGTGCAAGCCGATAGGGTGCCTTGGCTACAGGAGCGGCTCCTGGAACCAAGTCTATACGAAATTCGACTTGTCATTACGGAGGTAGTCCTAGCAGATCTTTGGGAAAAACATCAGGGAATTCCTTCACCACAGGAATATCTTCGAGTTTTGGCTCCACAGCCTTCTTATCTACAACGTGTGCTAGGAAGGCAACACATCCTTTCCTTAAGCACTTATGTGCCTTCATGCAACTAATGTGCAACCTCTAACAACTTCTCCTGATTCAACAAGTTTACCATCGGCTAGTTCTATAGAATAAGGAATATCTAATCTACTAGATTCTATTCCAAACATACGTTTAAATTCCATAGACATGAAACTATAGTCGGCACCAGTGTCAAAAAGTATGGATGCAAAGTGATTGTTAATGAGAGACGTACCGGTGACAACATTAGGGTCCTCGCGTTCTTTCCTTGCCCCAATCACAAACGCTCGAGTCTGCACGTTGTTTCCCCTTGGGCATTTTTTCTTGAAATGATCCGTGCTTCCACAACCAAAGCATCCTTGGTTTTGCCCAGCTCCATTGCCATTCCGGTTACCATTGCCATTTCCATTTTTACCACTGTTTCCAGTTCCAGCACCGTTGCAGTTTCCATTCCCATTCTTTCCTTTTCCCCAACAGTCCTCGGTATGGTGACCCAGGTTTCCACACTTGTCGTATTTTGGAATGTGACAATCTCCTCCGTGATGACGCTTGCACTGGTTGCAGAAAGGCATAGTGCCCAGGTACCTTTTGGTATGAGCGTCATTCATGGTTGAAAGAGTTTCCGCTTCCTGAGGCGGTTTAGGGTCGCACTTCTTGTTGTTGAAGCCCTTATTGTTTTTGCGAGTTGATTGATTCAGATTCGAATGCTTCCTCTTCTTGTCACCAGACGACTTAGCATGCGTCTCGGTCCTTTCAGTTGAGTTTAGTGATAACCTCTTCCTACGAACACAAATGTAGCGTTCCACACGCTTAAATTCAGGAGTCACCATGAAGGGAAGCACTCTAGACAGATCGTGAAACCTTCGAGTGTAACCAGTGATGTCAACACCTTCCATGGTCAAGTGCCAAAACTCAGTCTCCAATCTTTGGAGTTCGGCACGAGAGCAATACTTCTCTCTCATTCTTTCCTTTAGTTCATCCCAAGTCAGGCCATAAGCGGCATCATCACCCAAGGTTTGGACCTGCAATTTCCACCAGGTCAAAGCTTCATCGACAAACAACCCAGTAGCAAAAGTGACTTGCTGATCCGCGGTACACTTGCTCATAGGGATAGTGGCTTCAGTTTTCTCCGTCCAGCATACAAACGCTACTGCACCTCCTGTGCCGTCATAGTTCATTGGTTTGCATTCGAGAAACTGCTTGAAAGTACAGCCCTGAGCTGCGTTTCCTCCAGACGAATCTCCATGTCCGTTACGTCTAGCATTGCTTGGTCCTACACTGTCTTGAGTACGGTTCGCCTCGTAATTGGCGATAGCAGCGGAGATCCTCCAGTAGAGCTTCCAGCTCTTCGGCAATTCTTGGCAGTGGGGGAGGAGGAGGTTGTCACGAGCGTTCACAGCTCTTCTGGGTGCCATGTTCTGAAGAACACAACCCAATAGGGTTAGACATTTGTTTGATATCGTCATACGAGACAGTAGTGTGTATATATATATATATATATATATATACACAAGCATATCCACATAGTAACATCAAACAATCCGCCAAATGTATAAATCAATTCATACCGCAGCAAGCATGTATAGTTAGGTAAACACCTTATTTTACATTGGCGGTTCTTGTCTTTATACCCTAAATCATTACTCTTAAAAGAGTGTTTAATAGGCTGGGGGAGGGTTGTTCACATTTGACCATTTTCTTGCACTGAGGGAATCTATACGTGACAAGACTTGCTGTGATTTCTGTGCACTGAATTCCATAATTATGTATGCATCCATAATTACGTAACTCCTTGCACAGTCTGCACAGTTCGTTTCATCCTCATATCTCTTCCTTCAGATAGGCCATTGTTTTCAGGTAAAGTCATATATACTAGTGGTATTCTGCTTCTAGTATATGTATATGCTAATTATCACACTTAATTGCAAGTAATTTCTCAGTTAAAGGCAAGTGCTACTCCTGTGCACCCTAAGCCCCCTCGTAGCGTCTTTTCTTGACTCATGTAAACAGTTTTCAGATAGTGGATGTCGCGGGACGTTTTATGCAATGAAAACTTTTTGAAAAATGGTTTTCGTGAAAGGATCCTAGAGATTGTAGACTAGACTCGAGAAGGAATCCTGGTTCACTACAATCGCAGCTCTGATACCAATCTGTCACACCCCTTTCTGCGGCGGAAGCACGAGGTGTGATCATGAAAGGTTCTCATTGCATACGAAAGGTAAACATACTACATGCTCATAAAATAACTTCAAAATGCCAAACATTACATAACCAAAAACATGGTTTAAGTGTTTACATCACAAGACAACATTTTGTCTGATAAGTTTACAACTTTATTTGAAGATAAACAAAAGCGACATCCAAGAGCATGAGTAAAACCGCGCGCACATCCATCCTAGTTACCTGAAATACATGTGAGTTTTTGGAAAAACGTCAACATAATGTTGGTGTGAATTCATTCAATTTTTGTATTTCACGTTTGTATACTATGTATGAAAACATAATTTGTATCTTGTATAAATCAAGTCTTTTGTGCACACCACGTGCTGATTTATAAATCAAGTATTCTTGTATAAATTATGTATTTTTGTATGTATCAAGTGTTAATGGGTTGCAAAGCCATTAACATGTGACACGACATAGGAAGTCACCAAACCATAGGCATTTTTCTAGTAGTCGATTCACGACTGAGACACAAAAACACTACTCGGTTCTAGTGGTCACCAAGAGTGGGGCTGCCCTGGAACCCATTAGATCTAACCTTTTGTTCTGCGGTCTTAGTATGTACAAGATTAATGGTGCTTATGGTACCCTATTCGTGACACGATTTCTCGTATCATTCCTCAATTCTTGTATCTATCATACCATTTGTAAACATTGTAATATTTGTAACATGTATTTCACCCCCGAAGTTATAAAACTGAAAACAGTTAAAAGAAAAGGGGGAGCATGAACTCACAACTTTGCGTTCCTTGCGTCGTAAACTTCACCGGATTTGCTTAATTAACATCGTGACATATACGTGTTTTCTTAACGTTAGTCACTAGACTTGTATCATACAAGTACAAGTCACTGTCTTTTATGTATATATTTTCTTGTGTTAAAAATAATTCATATTTTTAACTAAGTGTCTTACTTATATTATTTCCTCAAAAATAAATATAAGTTTCTTGTATTTTGCACTTTGCACCCGAGTTATTTATCTTGTATGTTGTATGGGTATTTTGTTACAAAAATTATGGCGAGGTTTGTATTCGAAAATCATAGTTTAGAACACACTAGCAAACATTTGTCTAGAAAATATTCACTAAGTGTTAGGATTTTCAGAAAAATTCGTCATAGTCTCCTTTGTAAATGGAGGTGTCCATGCTAAGTAGCATATCATTTTCTTTAACATATAACACGTTAGATCGTTCTCAAATAATCAACCCGACATTCTGACATGCAAGATACTACTTTTGTCGTTTCAGTTTTAATATATAAAACTGGACTGTTTTCGGACATTTTAATAAAATGGTTAACTTATTCCAATAATTTCCAAATTTTTACAAAATGTCTTATACGAATCGAATATTATTGTGTAAAAATATCGGGGTCCAGTTCATCATCAATATTTTATGGAAAATCATTTACCGAACTGTGATCAGATTTGTTACTTTCTGACTGCAGCCTACGGAATAATTCGTTTAAAATTCATCGTAAGTCCGTTTTACGAAATTCCAGTTGGAGGGTTACACTGACATCAGTGATCATCTACGGTATAAATTTCAGGGGCGTAAAAATGCAGCTTGAGCTGCTGTCCAAAAATAGCCCTTTAAAAATAGTAAATGACTTCGAAAAATTACGATTCCAGTGCCATTTGATCCGTTTTTCGAAAATACATAATTTAGGCTTCAGAAATTATGTTTTTCGATTTATTATGGTCTGTTTACAGCCCTTTGAAGTTGGCTGAAAATGCAATTCAGCATGTCTCTTTCTAGTTTAAACGTTACTAAATCGTATCAACAAATGTCCAAACAACGGGTTTATCAAGAAACCAACGATCAAGTATCATGTATGATTTAACCCAACCCTCATCCAACAAGATTTCATCTTCATATAGTCTTTTATGTTCAAGTTTCATGTAAGGTTTCATATTCATCATCTTAGTGTTCTTGTTCTTGTGATTTAAACATGATCATCATACTACATATTTTAACTAAGAAACAAGATGAAGCAAGGTGAAATGAGACTTACTACTAGCACAAGGCTAGGGTAGAAATTCTAGTGCAAAGATGATGAGAAAAGATGAAGAACAAGCAAGAAACAAGCCCTTTTGAAGCTCCACAAGTTGCAAGCTCTCACAACCCTTCTTCTACACTTGAATGGTGCTCAAAGATGGATGAATATGGTGGTTATGTGGTGGTGATGGTGGCGGTTTGGGGAGAGCCAAAAGAGGGAGAGAGAGAGTGAAGTTGGGAGGGTGATCTTGTGAAATAATGAATATCTAGGCAACCATACATATATAGATCACTTCATATATTATGACAAGATCTTCAAGCAACAATCTACTAAATAATTGAAATATAATCTAAGGTAAGATTGTGAGCATGGTGGATGATCTTTGTGTGTCCACTTAGGACCGATTTCGGTCATGGGGAGGGGGGTTGGGTGTAAATTTCCAATGTCTAGTAAATCTTCCAAGATCCACCATATCACACAATATCTAAATATAATCAAACTAAATCCAAGTAATATCCAAATGTATCTTGAAGGATTTGGAAAATATTAGGTGGGGTCTATCATGTGACCGTCCATGTGTGATCGGGGGGGGGGGGGGGGGGGTAAGTGCAACTTTCCAATCTCTAATTTTGATAACAAGTTAGTTTACAAGTGTAACTTTTAGGGACTTGTGTATTATTATGTTATAAGGGGTGTTATGGTGTTTGGGGACCATAACTAGTTCAGAAACATTAAAACAATCCTTCAAGTAATATTTTTATGTTCCGGGTAATGTCCGGTTGTTCGGTTAAATACCGTTCCGTTAAAGTGTTAAATTGCACCGTTTAGTGTCTTTCTTGTACCCTTTTGAACCCCTTTCAATTCCCGACACTTAGGGAAATATTCTGGACGATAAAACGTAAATTCTGCATGATATTTATATGTTTAAAAGCTGGTTAAAGCTGAATTTAATAAAATTCTGCACTTAAAGTGCGTTTCGGGTGTTTTTTAGTGCGTATTTTAGCTTCCGGAGCGTCTATATGTTAACCCTTGTATGTACTCTTGGGTTTTAATGCATTCTTGTCATTGGACCTACACCTAGGCCTCAGTTCTAATGTCTGACTGCTTTCTGCAGAGTTGTTGACATATTGTGTTTTACCGGTGAGTTTACTAGTATTTTTGACGCAGCGCTCTCGTTAATGCACAAAGCATTATTTTGTAGTATAAAACGTGCATGAATTCACTTGTATAGTATGTAATCAGACATTGTTGACATTTAAGCACATAATTGCAGTCATTAAATAATAATTAAAGTGTACGGAAATTACCGGTTTGTGCCAGTTGTCACACATCACTAGTCTCCACTAAGGGTAGGTTGATTTATTAGGTATCCTTTATAGATGATTGTACTCATTATACTTGGAGGTATCTTATGAAACGTAAATATAAATTCTTTGGCATTTACATAGACTTTAGTGCCTATGTTAAGACGCAATCAACTGTGTTAAAGTGCTTCACGTGTGACAAAATACCTCCAATGCTTTTAGCTAGTTACTTACGTGAGATGGTACAATACACCAACCATCTTGTACCGACACCCCTCAACAGAATGGTGTTTCTGAAAAGAAACATCGTCACCTTATGGTACTGCTTGCTCATTTCATTGTATTTGCTGATGTTCCGAGTGTTTTATTAAGAGAAGCACTCCTAACTTCCTAACATGTGATTAATAGGATCCCTACTGCTCATAACTATAGGATGACTCCTTTTGAGAAACTGTATGGCGAACTCTAAGATTACGATGAATTATGGGTTTTTGGATGTACCTGCTTTGTTTTTTATCCTTGATGATCTTGTCGTCTCGATCATGCAAAAAACCCAACTAACCTAGGTAGTTATGGTAAGTCGAGTAACGTATCCATAAAGAGCACGTGGTTAGTATTACATGAGTTGTTTGATTATCTAAACTATTTATGAAACAAATATACAGAAACCTTATGAAGTTTACTTCGTTATCTTGAAGGTTAACTGGTTTGGAGTCAAGATATGAGCTTGTTTTAAGTTGTAAGAATCGTGAACAAAGCTTTGATATAATTAGTAATTTGAAAACAATAAGTATATGGTCTACATATTGCAACTCCTTATATTTTTCACTTTTAGTTCCTAACAACACGTGGATTTAATCCTGTGTGTAAACCGGAACTAGAGGATCCGACAACATCAACTTCTTTTACATCTGATATACTAATGACCATTATTTGGTCTTTAATTTGCTGCAATCAAAAGCAGGATTTCGGTTTCGGTTATGGTTCTGGCACTATAAAATGAAGGCTAAGCTGATCAGTTGATACACACCAAACACACAACTTCTCCTTTCTTCTCTCTCGGTCTCTGCAACATTCCGGCTTCTTTTCATGCAAGTCCTCAAGTCCGGCAGTGCGCGGTGCTGCTTCGAACTGGCGTACCCTGGGAACAGACGACGAATCTGTTTAAGGGAATTGTGTCAAACACAAGCCCGGTTCACTCGTTAACTGTTTCTTTATTTCTGTTTCTAATTATTCTTCAGTTCTTACAGTAGCAAATTTGTAACAAACTTAAACAGACTCGTTTTACTAATTGTTTCTGCATTCTATTTTCTTTTCAGAATGGCGTCCCAGCCCATGTCTACTTCTGTTTCTGCTGTCATGACATCCTCTGTTGCTGTTACAACTGACCTGGTTGCACCACTGCCTAACGCAGTCTCACATGCTGAGAAACCTGAGAAATTCAACGGTGTGAATTTCAAACAGTGGCAGCAAAAGATGTTCTTTTATCTGACCACTCTGAACCTAGCACGGTTCTTGACTGAAACCGTTCCCCATGTGAATGAAGGGGATGTGGATGCTCAATCAATGAGCGCGGTTCATGCTTGGAATCATTCGGATTTCTTGTGCCGCAACTATATCTTGAATGGTATGGTTGATACGCTTTACAATGTGTATTGTAAAGCCAAGACTTCCAAAGAGTTATGGGACTCTTTGGACCGCAAATACAAAACAGAAGATGCGGGCACCAAGAAATTCATGGTGGCTAAGTTCTTGGATTTTAAAATGATAGATGCTAAAACCATCATGAGCCAAGTCCAAGAATTGTAAGTTATTCTTCATGATATACATGCGGAAGGAATGGTCCTCAGCGAGACATTCCAAGTTGCTGCAATGATTGAAAAGCTGCCACCAAGTTGGGTTGATTTCAAGAACTATCTCAAGCATAAGCGAAAGGTGATGACCATTAAGATCTCGTTGTTCGTCTTCGTATTGAAGAAGATAACAAATTGGCTTTAAAACTGATTGATGGTCCTGAAACAGTGAAGGCCAATCTTGTTGAACATGGCCAATCTTCAAAGGGAAAAAACAGTGGAAAGGGTGACAAGAAAAGTCATGGGAAACGCTCCAACCTTGGTGCTAATGGAGGAGTTGGGAAAAAGAAGTTCCAAGGAACTTGTTATAATTGTCAAAAGCAAGGCCACAAGGCCAACGAATGCAAGCTTCCCAAGAAGGAAAATGCTCGACAAGTGAACATGGTTCATGAAGTCGACAACCTTGTTGCCATGGTCACGGATCTCTCGATTTTGGTGACCAAAGTTAATTTGGTTGGGCAAAATAACAAGGATTGGTGGGTTGATACGGGGGCTACCCGTCATGTGTGTTCCAACAAAAGCCTTTTCAACACCTTCAAGGAGGTGACTAATGGCGAAAAGGTTTTTTATGGGAAACTCCGCCACAGCAGAAATTTAAGGCGAGGGTAACATGGTTTTGAAGATGACTTCTAGAAAAGAGCTCACATTGTCCAATGTGTTGTATGTTCCAGAAATTCGTAAGAACCTTGTGTCGGGGTGGCAATTGAACAAGTTTGGGTTCAAAATGGTGATTGAGTCGGATAAGGTCGTGTTAACCAAAAATGGTATGTATGTTGGTAAGGGCTATGCCCTCAATGGAATGTTTAAACTCAATGTAATGGTTGTGAATGCAATGAAATAAACCGCTACTAGTTCTACTTACTTGATTGAGTCTTCTAATCTTTGGCATGATAGACTAGGTCATGTTAATTATAATTCCATTCGTCGCTAAATTAAATTTGATTGCATACCAACATTCGATATCGACTCAATTAATAAATGTGAAACTTGTGTAAAAGCAAAACAAACGAAATCGTCATTCAAAAAGGTGAACGAATCACCGAACCCCTCGAGATGATCCACACTGATGTGTGTGATCTAAAAGCAATTCCTACTCGTGGTGGGAACAAGTACTTCATCACGTTCATTGATGATAGTACAAGGTATTGCTATGTTTACTTACTTAAGAGTAAGGATGAGGCTATTGACAAGTTTATCTTCTTCAAAGCCGAAGTTGAGAATCAACTAAATCGGAAAATCAAAATCGTAAGGAGCGACCGAGAAGGGGAATATGTTTCACCTTTTATTGACGTATGTGCAAAAAGTGGAATCATCCACGAACTCACAGCTCCTTACTCCCCTCAATCAAATGGCATAGCGGAACGGAAAAATTGCACCTTGAAAGAAATGATGAATGCCATGATGATAAGTTCTGGTGTAAACCAAAACATGTGGGGGGGAAGCAATCTTATCGGAAAATTATGTGTTGAACATGATACCCAATAAGAAAAAGGATGTAACGCCTTACGAATTATGGACGGGAAAGAAACCACCATATAAATCCTTGAAAGTGTGGGGGTGTCTAGCTAAGGTGGTGGTCACACCGCCTAAGCGCCTACTAATAGGACCCAAAACAGTGGATTGTGTATTTATAGGATACACTCGTCCTTATGGTCCATATCGCTTTCTTGTGCATGATTCTAAGAACCCTAGAATATGCAATGGCACCATAATAGAATCTAAGGATGCATCATGGTTTGAACATATGTTCCCATGCTTCGATAAAAGTGAACCGAGTTCTTCTAGACCGGTTGAGGAAATTGTTCCCGAGGGTGAAGTTGGAAATGATGAACCTCGAGAACAATCTAAGACTTAGAAAGTTGAAATCAGGAAAAGTAAACGGCAAAGGACTGAAAATCCTTTGGCCCTGAGTTTCTTACCTATATGGTAGAAGATGAACCTCAAACGTACCAACAAGCGGTGCATTCCTCAGAAGGACCTCAGTGGAGGGAGGCAATCAAAAGTGAGATAGATTCTATCTTACAAAACCATACTTGGGAACTAGTGGACCTTCCTCAAGGATGTAAATGACTAGGATATCGATGGATCTTCAAGAAGAAGATGAAACCAGATGGAACCATCGATAAGTACAAAGCAAGGTTGGTGATCAAAGGATATAAACAACGAGAAGGTTTAGATTACTTTGATACATATTCGCCAGTTATGCGAATAACATCCATCAGGTTGGTGCTTGCTATTGCTGCCATTAGAAATTTGGAAGTTCACCAAATGGATGTGAAAACAGCTTTCTTGAATGGAATTCTAGAGGAAGAAATCTACATGGAGCAACCCGAAGGCTTCACAGCTATTGGGCAAGAAAAGAAAGTGTGTAAACTTGTAAAATCCTTGTATGGATTGAAACAAGCTCCAAAACAATGGCACCAAAAGTTTGATCATGTCATGCTTGATGCTGGGTTCAAAATTAATGAATGTGACAAGTGTGCGTATGTGAAGGACACATCTGATGGATATGTCATTTTGTGTCTAGATGTAGATGATATGCTCATTGCTGGAAGTGATGACAAAATCATAAAATCTACAAAGAACATGCTAAAAGCAAGATTTGACATGAAAGACATGGGTCTTGCGGATGTGATTTTGGGGTTCAAAATCACGCGAACCCAAAGTGGACTTGTTTTAAGTCAATCCCACTATGTGGACAAAATTCTTGAGAAGTTCAATGCAAATGACTCTAATAAAGCTAGAACTCCACTTGACACAAGTCAACATCTAGCCAAGAATAGAGGTGAACCCGTAAACCAGTTGGAATACTCAAGAATTATTGGTAGCTTGATGTATCTTATGAGTTGTACTAGACCAGACATAGCATATGCTGTGAGCAAGCAAAGTAGATACACGAGCAACCCAAGTTCAATGCATTGGAACTGTATCACTCGGTTGCTTCGCTACTTAAGATACACTCGGGAATACGGGTTGCATTATAACATATATCCAGCAGTTATAGAATGACACTGCGATGCAAATTGGATATCTTACACGAATGATTCCAGAGCAACAAGTTGGTATGTATTCACACTTGGAGGTGCTGCTATATCATGGAAATCGTCAAAACAAACGGTTATCGCTAGATCCATGATGGAATCAGAGTTCATCGCTTTAGATAAAGCAGGTGAAGAGGCCAAATAGCTACGTCAATTTGTTGAGGATATACCAAGATGGCCTAAGCCGGCATCGGCCATTTGTATACATTGTGATAGCCAATCGGCACTTGGCAGAGCTCGTAGCACAATGTATAACGGTAGGAACAGACATATCAGACGTAGACATAATACGATATGACAACTAATCTCTACAAGAATTATCACTGTTGACTACGTGAGGTCAAAGGATAATATTGCGGATCTGCTAACAAAAGGCCTAAGTAGAGAGTTAGTACAGAAGTCGTCCATGGGAATGGGACTGAAGCCCTTGAAAATATAAGTTCATATGATGGAAACCTAACTCAGTAGACTGGAGATCCCAAGAGCTGAGTTCAATAGGAAAACCTAATTGTATGAATTAGTAAGGTCATTGTGGGGGGATAACCCTACGTGTGTGTGTATATATATATATATATAAGGGAGTTTATTGCAAAGCTTAGTAAACTTCCTAGTCCATTCCTAAAAGTGACAAGTGTGAGGCTAAGCCTATGGCTTTTAATGATTTGACTAAGGTAACCATACATAGCGAATCACCTATGTGAGAGAGAAGTGGGGTCGCTTCAAAGGGTGTTGTTGGGGCACAATACCTAATGGCTCTCGTAGAACCAGGCTCATGTTCATGACCATAACGAACATAACTATGAGGACTTGACTTTATCAGGGGGAGTCTTGTATAAAGTGCATTGTCGTCTACACAAACGGAAGACGAGTTCAAAGACATCAAGTTCTACTCAGAGCTAGTGGGCTAAGTGCATTTCATAAGCGAAGGTTCAAAGGGTAACACCTACCTATCGTATGCAAAACTCAACTGCTGAAATCTAATTGGAATAATGTTGTCTGAGATCGACCTCCATTCATGTGCGGGATTATTGGAAATTGGGTGTGTGAATGAATGTCTCAATTTGGTAAAACTCCTTGTCCCACATAGGTGTGGAAACAAAAGAATAGATTATTTATAAAGTAAAAGGTTTACCTCACTAATATATCTATATGTCATGTTTTACCACAACTCCTACCTGTTGGACTGATTGCGTGACCCTAAACGTCAGTAAAAGTAGTTCATCTCAGTTTACAGAGGCGGAATCAAAGTAAACCAAGTCACAACAGCTTATTCTTTTCAATTTCTTCTCTATTAACACTTTTCTGAGACTTTACAATGAGTTCTAACAAGATTTCGGCAGCACCTCGTCTCTCACACTATGACCTCTGTTAGCTTCAAATGACACACACACCAACTATATATAGGCTTGGCCTGTTAGCTTGAAATGACACATCAGTTTCAAGCTGACAAGCAAGAACCAGTTTCAAGCTGACAAGCAAGAACCAGTTTCAAGCTAACAAGCAAGAACCAGTTTCAAGCTAACAAACATATTTTTACATGTAAACCCTAATTCTAACCATCTAGACCTAAGACTTGATTAAGACGTAGTCCTCAGAAATTCAGTGCACCAACAGACTCCCCCTTGGATGTTGACGAAGTCTTTAGCGTCAAGTCTTTAGTCTTTGACTCTCTTCAAATTCTGTCATTGTAAATCTCCTTCTTCACAAGTTCAGGATCTTAATCTGGCTCCATCTTTAGTCTCCCCTTTGACTGTTGATCCAGAATTCTGACTCCCCCTTTCACAGACTCCCCTCTCGATCAGCTAGGGCTCAAATTCTGATTCAAACTTTTACTTTTTAATTGCCATGGGGATTCCTGTTACCTGCATATACTCTACCCAACATAAGTTTCACACATTTATATCATTTAGATTTAAAAAACTTACTGGTAGAACTCATTCATTCATCAATCTGTATAGTTACATCAAGTTCAAGTGAATGACCTTGATTAACTAATCACACAATCTTTCAAAACATTTGTATATAACATTCAAATTTTTCAACATATTCTCCCAACCCTCTAGTTCATCAAGTTTAGCACTCGGAATTTTGAAAATCAACTCTTCAACATCAGTTGTCGAAAATCTTTTTGTATTTTTCAAAACTTTATGCTAAAACACACTAAAATCTTTTTGGATTTTGAGTTTAAAGAAATGCAGTAAAGAAATATATACAAACACTATTTTTGCGAGTTTGTGTAAGAGGATCGTATCAGTTTATGAAACAAATCACTAGCACCGTTAAGCTTTAATCATTTTAAGTTCTAAACGATTCACATAGATTGTCAGTATACTGATCCACTTAAATTTTCACACAAAGTTCAACTGCTTCAAGATACGAGTTTAATGTCTTAGATACTTAAACTTAATCGCGTGTCCCACCTCAGAATATACTCCTGTATCCAGATCCCAATATTCAGTCTTACAGGTAAGTATAACACAAATGATATCTGTAAGGGGTTAATAATTTATGAAGAATCATGAGAGCTCAGGTCAGAACTACCGTTCAGCAGAGAGATCATGACTCAAGTTTTGGATGTGTCCCCTTTAGAGGATCTTTTTTACAACAGCATTGCTAAGCAATTTTATTGTCTTATCATTTATGATGAGGGTGATGCTATGTTTCAAGAATTTGCGGAAAGTATTATTCGAGGACTAGGTCAGAACTTCCATTCAGCAAAAGTCCCGGAATAATAACCCAGATATCACTGAGTATAAAAACCTAGTATATCAGAAAAAGGAATCTTTCAAACAAGATTTCGGGGGTTACCCATATATCCGAGAGATGTTACCCACGATATAAGCAAGTTTGAATTTAGGTTTATATCTCGTCACAATCTACTAAATGTGCAAAAACTACTAACACATCATCAGTGAGACCGTTTATCACATTTAACTTTCCAATTCTTTAGCATACTGTGAAAGTCCACTGATGTACTATCATTTCCTCTTCTTTAACACAAAACTCATTTTCATTTTTCAAATTTTTTTTCATTTTTACCAGTAGATTTTTATCATGTTTTTGGTTTTTTTTCAAATTTTCTATTTTTTTAAAATATTTATCCCCCTAAAATCAAAATATGTTTCAATTTTGATTTTCAAGGAAAATTTGAAAACAAACTTTGATACTCTACCTGTACAGTTTGTTTTTAAAAAAATTGACAACCGATATCGAATTGCTTCAATTCGCCATCCACTTGGCATAAACAATCAGAACTTCCCCTGACAACAAACTATTTTCCCATTTAGATTTCAAAACACTTAAGTTTGTTTTAATCGAAATGGTTTTTCCAGAAAATTAGTTTTGTTTGTCTTTTCACAAACTCGGGGTTTCATCACCTTGTTCTTTTTCAACCATTTTGAAGAATTTAACATTTAGACCCTTGCCAACAACAAACACTAGTAGAAAATCAAGTACAACTTAATGTCCCTGATTTACCACTTGTAAGTCGAAATATCACCAAAGTGAATTTCTCAAAAAAGATGCCGATACCTGCTTCACACTTACCAACCTGGAAGCTCCGGCAAGTCAGGTTTTTGACGTGTGCGTATATATACATAATTTTGCAATGAATTTACACACGATTTGGTTTTAAATTTATAAAAGTGATTATTACTTTTACATCAAAACACACACGAAAGAGGCAAGTGTACCCCATCATATATGTAGTAAAGTATCGGTAAGAACCAAGTATCGATCCAAGGAAATGGGCGGAAAATTAATACTAGACCTTTGTCACTAAACTACCGGTAAAAACATAAGTTTTGGGATTTTAATTAATCTAAAGTAAGCGTAAACAAATACATAATAAAAACATAATAGATAATAGATAAAAAGCCTTGCTTAATACACAACCAAAGCATGTCAACTAAGTCGGTTTTGGCACTAGAAGCATTCGGTCAATATTCCAATTTAAGACAATTATTATCCCTTTCGGGAATCCTAACATGACAATCATTCGGAAAGCTAAAACGATAAACACACTTTAACCACCTAAAATTGTTCTTTAACGTCCAATTGATAAATGTCTATGAAAATCTCTTAAAAATAAGTTAGTCATCCGTTAGGAGTTTTCTAACCGCACTTAAACAAGGAAAGCGACACCGATAAACACAATGCAACCACCAACTGTCAAGCATAAACTAGATTAAATCACAACCGAGTTCATTTTACAAATCTTGCACAATAATTCACCAAGATAGCAATTTTGGCCTAAACTACTAACTAAGCTAACAAATCATGGCAAGAATTTATAACGACACCATCTAACCCGTTAAGGTCCTTCCGTGACGGCAAGCTCTCTTGATTAACAATAATTACATTTTATTAAATCACTAACCATTTCTAGTATCATGATGCACACATTTAAACCAAGCTAATCTAGTTAACCAAGTTCAAAGTTTACTAATACAAGATTAATTAAGCTTCTTTTTTCAACTATCTTAACTAACCAAGCATCAATCATCCAACATAATTACTTATAATCAAGAAATCAATATCAATAACAAGGTTGCAAACTAATCTTCAAAGATTAACATAGAAATTACTTCAAATGTCATTACAAACAAAGTTTAACAAACTAATGGTTATAATCTAGCAAGGGATTGTTGTGTTTTTGCCCAAAGGCTACAATAATACATAAACAATAATCTAAGTACTTGAAAGATTAACAAAATCATGGAAAGATTAGAAAACCAAACCATAAACAAGCACTAGACTAAGGATCCGGATAGTAATGGAGCTAATCGGGATAATATGGCTTGAATCCGGGTGAAAGCAGAAGCCTCCGGAGCCTGAAAATCGCCTGAATTGCTCCCCAAAATTCCAGAATGACGAACAGAATGTTTCTGTTCTGTTTTTATATTTTTTCGCTGTTGCACGGTCGTTCTTCCTGTGGCACGACCGTGCACTTTAAGCAATTATTGGGGATGGGTCACCTTGCTGCATACGTCATCAGATCTTTGACCGGATACAATATCGCACGACCGTTCTTCGGATGGAACGGTCGTTCAGTTCCGGGTTCTTGTTGCACGAGCTGCTGGATCGGGCGTTCATCACCGAGATCAGGTTGGATCATCGTAGACGCACGGTCGGTCTTCGGATGGCACGTCCGTGCGTCACCGAGCTGACCTTAAATGCCTTGCACGCCTAGTCGCACTGCTCGTTCATTGCCGGACTAATCAACAACTGTCGGAGATGCACGGTCGTGCATCAGGTCACGCGACCGTTCCACAGGCCCAGGTCAGTTTTTTCTAACAGAATGTCCGCAGCTTCGTCGTTTTGTCCGGAAAGTCCTCGTTTTCGCTATCATCTTGTCTGGTATGCTGTTTTAGGCCTGTAAACAAAAGTGTAGATAATTAAGTATCCGAATGACGGTTTTACGGCCAAAAACGCATAAAATAGGGGTAAAACGGGGGACTAAAATATGTGTAAATTAACGAATATCAGTTTTTCATTTGAAAAGATCTACCCAAGCCTGACCATTCTTGGGTTTGACAGTTTTTACTTCAACAGATGGCTCTTCTGGTTTTGACAAACCAGAATCATTGCCTGAATGTGGCTTGTCTGACTTTGAAGAGTCAGATTCATTGCCAACACGTGGCTCCTTTGTTTTTGAAGAAACAAATTCATTGCCAGAAGATGGCTCTTTTGACTTTGACAAGTCAAATTCATCGCCAACCTTTATTGGTACCCAATTCTTACTAGATCTAGGTTTTCCAAATTTATTAGCCTGTGAAATGAATAAACTTTCACGGTCTCTTTTATATTCGAAAACCTTGATCAAGATTTAGTCTGAAAAATTAACTTTCTTTGATTGGTTATCATTTTGCTTAGTTAATTTTTCTTTCTTTAACTTCCTTTTCCCTTTCCCGTTTGTCCTCATATTTGTATCTGATGAATTAATTTTGCTTTCCTTTGCAGTTGAGAAAAGAAATTCATCAGAACTTTTTCTCGGATTACCAGTTGTATCCGAGGACAAAATCCTTTCCAGATACTCTCTCGCTTTCTTACTTTTCTTCCTCAGTCTGTCTTTCTGCCCTTGTGAAAGCTTAATTTTCTTTTCTTGAACTTTCTGTTCTTGAACTTTTGGTTCTTGAAGTTTCTGTTCTTTGGGCTTGACACTGACTGATTTCTTTCCCATTTTCTGAGATTCAGCCCTCGATCTTCCTTTTGATCTCATTGGGCAATCTCTGACAATGTGTCCTCTGATGTGGCATTCATATCACCTTCTTGTTTCGATTCTCTGACTTTGGCAGTTAACAGCAATGTGTCCTTGAAATCCACAAGTGTAACACACTCTGTTATCATACCTCTCACTACTTTCATACCACACACCGTCTTCATACCACACACTTAGATCAAAGCATTGATTTGCCTTGTGGTACTCATGTATCCTCTTGTATCCTTGATTTGGCATTTGAGCACTGTGGTCAAACCTGCACCACATATTATCAACTATTTTTGAGTTTTGATTTTTAAATTTTTGTGATTTTTTATTGTGATTGGATGATTGATCTGATGAGCTTTTATTTTCTTTTTGAAAATTTTTTAATTTTTTATCGTTTTGTTTCTGTTCCACATTCTTCTTTACAGGTTTTTGCGTTGAGCATTCACCTTTCTCAGTAGAATGTAAAATAGTATTTTTAAACATTTCATTTAATTTCAAAAATGTTTTTCTTTTTTCTTCTTTTTCTTTTTCATCATCAGATTTATCATCACAATCTTCAATTTTGACTTTGTCAAAATTTGTGACATTGTCACTTATTGGAACAGAATTGATCGGTTTTGGACATGGATAATCTGGTTTCACAAAACCTTTCAATTTATTCTCTAAATCTTTGATTTTCTTTCTATCACATTCAGCTTCTTTTTCAAGTCGAATAATAGTCTGACGATGGGAATTTATTACCTTTTGCTTTTCAATATTGTTCTTGCTAAAAACATATCTCCCATCTTCAAGAATCTTTATTTGACTTTGAAATTCTTTTTCAATTTTTACTTTTTCATTTTCAAAACTTTTGATTTTATCTTTAAAAACAGAATTTTCATTTTCCAAAACTTTTATTCTATTATCAAAAACTGTTTCTCTATCTTTTAAAGCCTTATTTTCTAATTTTGCCCAAAACACTTCTTCATGTTCTAAAGTATTAATTTATTCACAAACTCTTTTTCATTTTCTTTTAAATTTTTGATTTCCAATGTCAAACTGTCCAAACTACTCAACAGTTTAACATTTTCAGACGTCAATTTCTCACAATTTTCCTGCAAAACAAGAATCTGTTTATCATCAGATTGCTTCTCGTCCTTCATCTTTTTGACTTCCAATGTCAAACTTTCCGTATCCTTCAAGAGTTTGACATTGTCGGTTTCAAATTTATCACATTTAGAGCACCCAACTTCACATTTTGAAGTTTCAAACTTCTTTGATTCTTCATTCTTTGTCATTCCTTCTTTCTCTGTCTTCTGTTTTCTAATCCTTTTGATTAATTCAAGAAACTCAACCAAACTTATATTTTCTGAGTTTCTTTCTATTTCATTTATTAACTCTTTCTTTTTCTTTTTCTCTTCTTCATCTCCCCACCATTTTCTTTGCCAATAATCATCTTCCTCTTTATACTCTTTGATTATGGTTTCCAAATCAAGCGTTTTATGATCAACAGCAATGTTTCCATAGGGGTCAAGATAACACTCCCTGTCTGGATCCCATCTATTTGCTCTTTTTGCCTCATCAAAAATACCAGATATTCTAATCATTTTGTTTATAGCTAACTGCTTTTTGTAATTGTACTTCTGTTCTTTAGTTCTGTCATCTTTCCAAGGAACAGGTTCAGATTCTGCCATCTTGTACGTTCCTGAAAAATAATCAGCAAAACACTTAGAAATTTTTAAGTTTTGGAAAATAACAAGTTCAAATGAAATCACTTGAAGCGAAATAGCTTCAAGTAGAATCAGCAACTTTCAAGCGAAACTGATAATGTAAGTTCAAGCTATCAGGCTCGTTCAAGTATTTCAAGCTATCAGGCTCGTTCAAGCTATCAGGCTCGTTCAAGTATTTCAAGCTATCAGGCTCAAGCTGACAGCCTATTTCAAGCGACCAGACCTATGACGTCATCATTTCACGAACAATTTCAAGCTGTCAAACGTATTTTGATCAGTTTTAATCCGTATTTTAGTTTGAAACTTTCAAGGATTAGTTAACTATGTATTTCGCTTGATATGTGTTAATTTCAGGCCATTTCAACCGTGAATTACGTAAGAATCAGAAAAAGAATGAGAAGAAGTAAGTAGAAATGAGAAAATCCGGTAAAATCAAGCTGCTATGGTATGAACTCCTTGTCCTGAGCTCTGATACCACTTGTTGGACCGATTGCGTGACCCTAAACGTCAGTAAAAGTAGTTCATCTCAGTTTACAGAGGCGGAATCAAAGTAAACCAAGTCACAACAGCTTATTCCTTTCAATTTCTTCTCTATTAACACTTTTCTGAGACTTTACAATGAGTTCTAACAAGATTTCGGCAGCACCCCGTCTCTCACACTATGACCTCTGTTAGCTTCAAATGGCACACACACCAACTATATATAGGCTTGGCCTGTTAGCTTGAAATGACACATCAGTTTCAAGCTGACAAGCAAGAACCAGTTTCAAGCTGACAAGCAAGAACCAGTTTCAAGCTAACAAGCAAGAACCAGTTTCAAGCTAACAAACATATTTTTACATGTAAACCCTAATTCTAACCATCTAGACCTAAGACTTGATTAAGACGTAGTCATCAGACATTCGGTGCACCAAAACTACCCCCGCGCGCGCAGGGTGGGTGCAAAAAATGGAACCAGAATCAGTTGAACTCGCGTGTGCCCGCACGTCCTGTAACACCCCGTGTTCTCAGAAGTCAAAGTCAAAGTCAAAGTCAAGGTCAAAGTCAACGACCGATCGCGCGACTTGACTTGTAATGATTTTCTTTTATGTGTTTAATTTAGTTGTATTATGTGGAGTACTTACCAATAATCGTAGTAATCGACGTATGTGTATCGCTATTAATCGCCTTACGACTGTGAACAATAGGAAGTAACAATGCGATAAATTTAACTAAATGCTAATCAACCTAACGCTAATCGAATCGACATCGAATCGCAATACGAATAGCAACTCGAATAATGCATTCTGGATATTGTTTTACGTGTGTGTGTTATTTATGTGTTACTTGTGCATGTTTAATTTATGTTTTGTGGTGATAAATCGAAACGCAATCGCAATCGAATCGCAGACGCTAAACGCAAGTTAATTATAGTGATTGTATGTTAGATATAGTAGTTGGGATTAATGGTGTAATCTAGTAATTAATTATATCGCATCGCTCCCTCGAATCGCAACGCAACGCTCAACACACGAAACGAAACACGAACCTAACTCACCAAAACCCACTAGATCGAGTGACCACTCGATCGGATGGCTAGTCGATCGGGTCGCCACCCGATCGGACTGCCACCCGATCGGTGACCCACTCGATTGGTTTGCCTTTTTGCCATTTTGCGATTTCGGGAAACCCTATAAATACCCCAGTTGTTACCTCATTTGATGGTGACAACTCCTTTGCTCGATCCAGCCGCTCTCAAGCTTCTTTTCTCTCGATTTCTCCCAATTCTTATAAGTTTCTTCATATATCCTTGTACTTCTATGATCTACACTTAATTCTACACCTTTTCACCAAACAATCTTCACTTTTAACCGTGAAACCACTAGATTCGGGGTGTTTTAGGGTGATGTCAGCGTGAAGTTCTTATGAACTTCAATGTTTGGCTTCATTCCACCAAGAACAGCTTGAATATGAATGATTTCCATATAATTTATCAATGTTTCCGCATAAATCTAAGTGTTTTGAGATACAGTAGAAACTCTATAAAATAATACACTTGGGACCACCAAAATGTATTAATTAAAAGAGTTTTTAATTAATCGATAAATTAATAATTATTAATTTATATATTAATTAATATTTTATTAATTTATAGTAGAATACATAGTTTACAAACACCTTTCAAGCTTCCACTTAATTATTGTATACAATGCATGTATATCAAATGAACGGCCCAATTTGAAAGAAACCTTCAATCTCCCACCTTATTATGCTTCTTGTGTTCAATGTATCACTTTATGGACATTAAAAATATTTTCTATATAAATACAAGATCAAAATAGGTTAACACAAACAAACCATACACACAACATGGCTTCCCATCTTAAAGGTGTGAAAAAAACAACAATGACAGACGAGATTCCAAGAGCATTATGCAAGCACAACAAGGATAATCCAAGTCTCACTCAAAAGTAATTGCAAGAATGGGTTCATAGTAACTATGGTTTGCAGGTGAGTCAAGCGACAATATCGAATACAGTTAAGTGGTCTTTAGAGTATCTCTCACTTGCTCCCGAAAGAGGCGATGTTAAGCGACACAAACCGGCAATCACATTGAACAATTTCTTGTTGAGCTATGAGAAAACAACACCAGAAGTTCTTGCCATGCTAAGGAAAATTAGAGACGAGATTCAAGGGGAAATTGATTTCAACAAAAAACAAAAGACAATTGAGTCATTTTTCAAGAAACCTTCATAAATCATTCATGTAATATGCTATATATAAGGAATTATTAATTTATATTTTATATGGGGTCTAAAGAAATTAACAAAAATGTATTATCTTATAATTTTAGCGAATTATTAATTTAGCACCCTATCCCCGAGTCGGGACCGACAAAAAATATTATCTTAGAGAGTTTATTAAATAATCGAGTATTAATTTATCGAGTTTCTACTGTAGAAAGGATTGAAAGATGATTTATTCTATTTCTTTCAACTCTTTTACACTCAATGCACTCAACCCGATAGAACCGGACCTTGTTCTGACCTTCTACTTATTCTTAGTGATGTGTCGGCTCAAGATCTGAGTTCTATCCATGAGACAACTGATTTTTGGTTGAATATAAACAAACCGTCAGGAAACAGTTGGCTGATTGGGTTGGAGTGATTCTCGTCCGATCGGACAGCTGGGACTTGGTGAAGTTCTAGTTGTTCAAACTGTTGTCGTATCATCTCGACCAAAACCGCAAACGTTCAAACTTAACAAGTTCAAAAACGAACCAGTCACCCGAACGGATCGCTGTCCGATCGGATTACTATCCGATCGAACGACAATCCAGTAGGATGACCTATGGTTCCCACACTTAAACAATTTTCAACATGTTCAATGCACAAGAGTACCACTCGATCGGATTGCCATCCGGTCGAGTGATTGTCCTGCTGTGAACTTGTTCTCACACTGAGAAGCCTCGCCAATCGGATCGCCGCCCGATCAAACTGTCGTTCGATCGACCGACCTGAAGGGTAGAGATACTTCTCTGTTTTCAAAATACTACAACGAAAACTTTAAAAGTCAAACCATCATACACAAACACATCCTTACCAACGAGTGTCAGTCCGACCGAGTGGCCATTCGAACGGATGACCACCCGAACGGATTGACATCTGACCGAATGGCTATCCGGCCGGATTGCCATCCGCCCGGATCACCATTCTACAATTGGTATTTTTCCCGTTTTACGCACCGCTCTTCGCTTATACTATCGTTGACTGTTCAGGCTAATCTCGCTCTAAGCGCACCCTTCAATCCATCATCCCTGTGAGTATACTCGAACCCTTTTTGCTTTATGCACTTTTGGGTGTTACATACGTTACTTATTCTAAATCACTTCAAACACACTACTCAATTACTTTAACGCTAACCGCTACTACATGTTATACACGACTCGATGAATGCTTATTTGTTATGTTTACTCATAGATTGCTGTCTACCTGCCTTAGCAACGATAGTACTATAGTTTGGACTCCGCACCTGTTTACTCAGGGGTTGTTAAGGACCATTACTCACATGATTGCAGTGGCGAAATGTGTTGCAAACTGCCTTACGCAGTCAACCCGCAGTCATTGGTATTGATAGGATCTTTGTCGATAACTTATGGCTTCACACTACACGTTGTACATGTTGGTTATGCGTAAACGTTTTTGAACTCTATTATACTATATCAAACTTGTATGCTCACCTTTACACTATGTGTATTGACTTTTACTTTAACGTATGTTACAGGTGCTTAGGATGCTTGCCTACCTTGTTTGCTGTGTGATGAAATTGAGGCTAGGAAAGAGTCCTAGAAATAAACAAAATAAACTATCGATGTAAAATCTGAGTTGTCGGATCAGAATTTGTTTCTGAGATATTTGGTCTGTAATAACTTGTTTGCTTAATATGTTACGGTGTGGGACATAATGCTAAATATTTGGTAATAATAGTTGTTGTGGATTTCTCATGAACAATCTGTTTCGCTCAGTGCCGCGCCCCGATGATTCCGCCATCGGTTGGGGTGTGACAGATTGGTATCCGAGCCATAACTACAGGGAATTAGGCAAGACTCGACCTAGTCCGGGTCGATGTCTTAGAAACGACCTAGACTATAGTTAAGTACCAACAGACCGACTTGTGCATACCCTGTAGGGGTTTTGTACAAGCTTACCTACTATTTCTCGCTATTCTCGCTTACACTATCACCGCACTCTATTTTTCAACAACAAACGAGTGGTTAGGTTGAGATTAGGTGTGAAGACCGCAAACTCTCGACTAAATCGCTTGTTCGACCCACATTTTTATCTCCAAACAGGAGAATTTGCGCTGAATCAGGAGTGAAATCCGTACTTTGACGTAAAATTTCCTCCCTATTTTATCAAAACAGGAACCAAGTTACTAAGTTAGGGGTGAAACCCGAATCTTGATGACTTGATCCGTGTTCTATTTTGTCTTAACAAGACTCTCACCGAAGTCTCGATGGACTCCAACGATTTGAAGTCACACTATCCCTGGAAGGACGCGTGCCGATTGCCCGGATTGAGGCAAGAGTACAGTCCAGAAGGCCAAAGTGTGTACCAAAAGTCCTTGTGAATAGTCGAAACACTTTGGGTAGTCGACGTCTAACAGCCGCAGATAATCCATTCTCGATTTTTATGTGTTTAGATTCTGAGCTCGCAACTGCTGACTCTGATATTTGTCGCTTTTACAAGTATTTTTATGTGCTTTATGTGATTTTATCTGTTTTATGTTTCGATTTTGGTGGATTATTCGCTTTTCGTTCTTCGTTTTGATCGACACATACGAACCACACTACACATCTACCTCAAAACGCTGACAAATCACTGATACTTGTGGATGATCGCATGTTACATTATACGCTATACTATACTACAAGATGTGTACTCGATAATCGCAATCGCTATTCAAGAACGCTCGCGGACTGTGAATGATAAGTTTCTGTATTCTGACTGCCTCTTGTGCTTCTGTGCTTTACATGCTTATGTGCTTATGTGAATCTGTGTTTATGTGTTTAAGAGATACTTGAACGTGTTCCTGAGCTTTAGTAACATTAGGCGTGTGAGGTGAGATTCGATTATGTTATGTCTGAGTCCCATGACGATGTCTGTTGCAGACAATGTTGACATCTAGACCCCGTTATTCTCGAACTGCTCGCCGAGAAGAAATAGACAAACGCCTTGCGGCACTCATCGCTGAACAGGTAGCAAACGTCGTCCCACAGATTTTTAGCAAGATGAACGAGAATGCTAGCAAATCTTCTGAGGAGTCAAGGACTGAAACTCCTAAGGCTGCTTTTAGCTTCAAGCAGTTCAAAGCTTGCGGACCGAAAGAATTTACTAGCGAAGATGGTCCTACGGCCTTATTTCAATGGTTTGATTCGATTGAGGTCACCATGCGCCAGAGTGGTTGTCCCAATGATCTCCGCACTCTCAACGCGACTGGTGTCTTCCAATCCCGAGCCTTAGATTGGTGGACGACCGAGAGAAACAAACGCGGAAATGATGCAGCTTATGGTTTGACGTGGGATGAGTTGACGGACGTCATGTTGGAAGAGTTCTGCCCTCCCCACGAGTGCCAAAAGTTGGAGGACGAATTCTGGCATATCAAGCAGAAGGATGGTGAAAATGCTGCTTTAACTGCTCGCTTCAAACAGCTTAGCATAATCTGTCCTGATCAAGTTAAGACTCCTGAGATAACGATCAAGAAGCATATCCGAGCTCTGCCGGATTGTGTCGCAGATTTTGTGCAAGCTGCCAAACTAGAAACAATCGAAGAAACTTATATGTTTGCCGCTGAAATCAACGACAAATGGATCAGGGCTGGCTTCTGGGATAAAGTCGCCAAGAACCTGCACCAAGCTACCACCGCACCAACCGCTGAAACCGCCACCACTCCTCAGTCTTCAAAGGCCTCTTGTCGCAAGAGGAAGATCAACAGCAACTCCAGCAACAAGAACTGTGCGATCATTGTTGCACCAATTCAAGCTGTACCAGCTCAACAGCAACAGCGTCAAGTAGCGACGCCTGTGGCAAATGCACCGCTTGCTAATCGTGCATATACTGGGCCACACCCGCTTTGCCCTACTTGCACCTACCACCACCCGACTGGTATCGCTTGCCGATTCTGTGCAAATTGCAACATGTACGGCCATTTCACCACCAACTGTCGTGCTCGTCAAGCTCCAGCTCCAGCTACTGCTCATCAAGCTCTACTTCCTGCTCCTCAAGGCCAACAAGCGGCTCAGGCACCCGCGATTAATGCTAGAGTCTGCTTTGCGTGTGGTGATCCCAACCACTTCGCAAACATGTGCCCCAATCAGGTTGTGAAGCAAGAGCCTCAACAGCAGTAGCCCTAGCAACAACAACAATAGCAGCCTCAGCAACAACAGCAACAAGCAGCACGCGCCCGAACTTTCAACATTAATGTGCGCCAAGCCCAAGCTGACAACAACGTGGTCAATGGTATGTTCCTTGTGAATGGTATTTATGCTTCGTGTTTATTTGATACTGGAGCCGATAACTGTTTTGTATCATTTGAGTTCGAAAAGCTCCTTAATCGTAAGCGCGCCCATCTCCCCTCGGCGTTCGATGTTGAAGTTGCCACCGGAAGAACCGTCGCTGTTAATTCTGTTCTTCGTGATTGTACCCTCGAACTTAACAATCACATCTTCCCTATCGACCTTATTCCGATGCAGCTCGGTAGTTTTGATGTCATAGTAGGCATGGACTTTCTTCGCGAAAACCATGCTGAAGTTTTATGCTTCGACAAGATGATTCGATTCTCGCTCGCTAATGGAGATCAACTATGTGTTTATGGAGAAGTCGCCTCAAAAAGATTGCAACTTATGTGATGTATCCAAGCTAGCAAGTATCTTCGCAAGGAATACAGAGCTTTCTTGGCCAACATTGTAGTAGCGAAGGAGGAAAAGAAAGGAAAGACTGAAGTGAAAGACGTTCTTGTTGTTTGTGAATTCCCTAACGTTTTTCCTGAAGATCTTCCAGGATTACCGCCGAGTCGTGATATCGACTTTCGCATCGACCTCATTCCTGGAGCGAATCCCGTTGCTAGAGCTCCTTACCAACTCGCTCCATCCGAAATGCGCGAACTCTTGAGTCAGCTCTAGGAATTGCTTGGCAAAGGCTTTATTCGCCCTATCACTTCGCCTTGGGGCGCACCAGCCCTTTTCATCAAATAGAAGGATGGGTCGTTCCGGATGTGCATCGACTATAGGGAGTTAAATAAGCTGACAATCAAGAATCGCTATCCCCTGCCCCGCATCGATGATTTGTTTGACCAGTTACAAGGTGCTACGTGTTTTTCTAAGATCGACCTACGCTCAGGCTACCACCAACTACGCATTCAAGAGGAGGATATACCCAAAACCGCTTTTTGCACTCGTTACGGCCACTATGAGTTCGTTGTTATGCCTTTTGGTCTAACTAACGCACCCGCGGTTTTTATGGACCTGATGAATCACGTGTGTAAACCTTTTCTCGACCGCTTCGTCATCGTGTTCCTCGATGATATCCTGATCTATTCCAAGTCGAAAACCGAGCACGCGCAACATCTACGTTTGGTTCTCGAGCTACTCCAAGGAAATCAACTCTATGCCAAGTTCTCCAAGTGTGAATTTTGGATAGAGGAGGTTCAATTCCTCGGTCACATTGTCAATAGTCAAGGTATTCATGTCGACCCCGCAAAGATCGAAGTTGTCAAGATCTGGGTTACACCTAAGAACCCGTCTGAAGTCCGTTCTTTTCTCGGATTAGCGGGCTATTATCATCGATTTATCGAAGGATTCTCTAAAATCGTTGTGCCGCTTACTTCTCTCACACATAAAGACAAGCCTTTTGTTTGGGGAACTGGACAAGAGACTGCCTTTCAAACCCTCAAGTATATGCTTTGCAATGCTCCCGTCCTCACCTTACCTGACGAAAATGATGACTTTATAGTTTATTGCGATGCCTCGAACCTTGGTCTCAGCTGTGTCCTAATGCAACGAGACAAGGTTATCGCTTACGCGTCTCGTCAGCTCAAGATCCACGAGAAGAACTATACAACCCACGACCTCGAGCTAGGCGCATTTGTTTTTGCATTGAAGATTTGGTGACACTATCTTTATGGTACCAAGTGTACGATCTTCATCGATCATAGGAGCCTACAACATATCTTTGACCAGAAGGAACTAATCATGCGTCAACGCCGGTGGGTAGAACTTCTCAACGATTACGACTGTGAGATTCGTTATCATCCTGGCAAAGCAAATGTCGTTGTCGACACCCTCAGCAGACGAAGCTACTTGCACAGCGTCCGTAATGTTCAAGCCCAGCATGATCTCAAAACCCTCATCCGTGAAGCCCAACATGCATGTTTTACCGAACGCACTTTGAAGAAGGAAAGGATTCTCAACGATGGAACCCAGCTAGAAAATAAGTCGAACGGGATATTCCATTATCTGGATCGGATTTGGATTCCCAAGCGCACCGACCTACGAAAGATCCTGATGGATGAAGCTCACAAGTCTCGGTATTCTATTCATCCCGGTGCCGACAAAATGTACAAGGACCTTCGCTACAAGTACTGGTGGCCGGGTATGAAAAGGGATATCGCTCTCTACGTTTCGAAGTGCCTGACTTGTTCAAAGGTCAAGGCCGAACATCAAAGACCCTCTGGCTTACTCGTGCAACCCGAGATCCCTATGTGGAAATGGGAGAGTATAGCTATGGATTTCATAACGAAACTTCCGCGCACGCCATCAAGTCACGACAACATCTGGGTTGTCGTCGACCGTTTGACTAAATCTGCTCACTTTCTGCCAATACGAGAAGACTATAAGGTAGAAAAATTAGCCCGAATCTACACCGATGAGATCATTTGTCGACATGGGATGCCTCGCGACATCATCTCTGACCACGATGGTCGGTTTACCTCACGTCTTTGGGAAACGTTTCAATCTGCTCTCGGTACTACGCTTAATCTAAGTACCGCTTTCCATCCCCAAACCGACGGTCAGACTGAAAGAACGATTCGTACCCTTGAAGACATGCTCCGTTCGTGTGTCATAGATTTCGGTGGTAATTGGGACGCATACTTACCTTTAGTTGAATTCTCGTACAATAACAGTTATCATTCCAGCATTCAAATGGCACCATTTGAGGCATTGTATGGAAGAAGATGGCGATCGCCTATTGTATGGCACGAGATCGGGCATTCGCAATTAACCGGTCCTGAGCTATTACAAGAAACGACAGACAAAATCCTCCAGATTCGGGACAATCTACTGAAAGCTTAGAGTCGTCAGAAAAGTTACGCCGATAGACGATGCAAGCCCCTTGAATTTGATGTTGGCGACTACGTACTCCTAAAGGTTTCACCTTGGAAGGGTGTAGTCAGATTCGGCAAGAAAGGAAAGCTCGCGCCTCGATATGTGGGACCCTTTAAGATTCTGGAAAGGATCGGCAAAGTGGCTTACAGACTCGAACTACCGGAGGAACTTAGTGTGACAACTGGCACAAACCGGTAATTTCCGTACACTTTAATTATTATTTAATGACTACAATTATGTGCTTAAACGTCAACATTGTCTGATTACATACTATACAAGTGAATTCATGCACGTTTAATACTACAAAATATTGCTTTATGCATTAACTAGAGCGTTGCGTCAAAAATACTAATAAACTCACCGGTAAAACACAATATGTCAACAACTCTGCAGAAAGCAGTCAGACATTAGAACTGAGGCCTAGGTGTAGGCCCAACGACAAGAATACATTAAAACCCAAGAGTACATACAAGGGTTTATATATATAGACTCTCTGGAAGCTAAAATACGGACTAAAAAGCACCCGAAACGCACTTTAAGTGCATAATTTTATTAAATTCAGCTATAACCAGCTTTTAAACATATAAATATTATGCCGAATTTACGTTCTATCGTACAGAATGTTTCCCTAAGTGTCGGGAATTGAAAGAGGTGAAAAAGGGTACAAGAAAGACGCTAAACGGTGCAATTTAACACTTAACGAAGCGGTATTTAACCGAACAACCGGACATTACCCGGGACACCAAATTTTTGCCAAACACATTGTTTATTTATTTCTTGGCTAGTCTTGATCCCCGAACACCCTAACACCCCCTAATTGTTAACTAACTAATATATGTAAATTTATACTTGGGTCCTAACTAATACCTACCAACTTGTTACAAAAACTTACATCCAACCCCCCCCCCCCCCATGGCCAAATTCGGTCACCAAAGGGACCCCACAAAAATTCCCCAATATCCTACTAAATCTCATTCTAATATTTTACTTGATATATTGCTTGTAATCTTGAACATAATATTTGAAAGGAACCTTATAAGTAAGGTGCATGTCCTTTCATATCTTCACACAATCAACACCCCACTCCCTCACATCTCTCCTCTCTCTTTCGGTCACCCCAAACCGCCACCCTCACCACCACATAACCACCATCATCTTCCATATTCAAGTAACCTTCAAGCTTTGAAGCTGATCCACGGAGGTTGCATCTTGAGGAGCATTCAAAGGAGCTTTGTTCTAGTCTTTTTCATCATCTTTTCTCATCATCTTTGCACTAGAATTTCTACCCTAGCCTTGTGCTAGTAGTAAGTCTTGTTACACCTTGCTTCATCTTGTTTCTTAGTTAAAATATGTAGTATGATGATCATGTTTAAATCAAAAGAACACTAAGATGATGAATATGAAACCTTACATGAAACTTGAACATAAAAGACTAATTGAGGATGAAATCTTGTTGGATGAGGGTTGGGTTAAATCATACATGATATTTGTTCGTTGGTTTCTTGATAAACCCGTTGTTCGGACATTTGTTGATACGATTTAGTAACGTTTAAACTATAAAGAGACATGCTGAATTACATTTTCAGCCTACTTCAAAGGGCTGTAAACCGACCATAATAAATCGAAAAACAAAATTTCTGAAGTCTAAATTATGTATTTTCGAAAAAGGAAACAAATGGCACTGGGATCGTAATTTTTCGAGGTCGTTTACTATTTTTAAAGACTCGTTTTGTAACAGCAGCTAAAGCTGAGTTTTTACTGCAGTAAATGGGTGATATGTTTTTAGTCATAACTTGAAACCTGAGTAGAACCAGCCCCTAAAAAATTGTACTGTAGATGACCACTGTTGTCGTAGTAATTCTCCCACTGGAATTTCGTCAATCGGACTCACGATAAATTTTAGACGTATTAATCCGTAAACTGCAATCAGAAAGCGACAAATCTGATTGCAGTCCGGGAAATAAATTTTTATAAAATATTGGTAATGAACTGGACCCCAAAATATTTACACAATAATATTAGGACCGCCTAAGACATTCTGTAAAAATTTGGGAATTATTGGAATAAGTTAACTATTTTATTAAAATGTCCGAAAACAGTCCAGTTTTATATATTAAAACTGAAACGACAAAAGTAGTATCTTGCATGTCAGAATGTCGGGTTGATTATTTGAGAACGATCTAACGTGTTATATGTTAAATAAAATGATATGCTACTTAGCATGGACACCTCCATTTACAAAGGAGACTATGGCGAATTTTTCTGAAAATCCTAACACTTAGTGAATATTTTCTAGACAAATGTTTGCTAGTGTGTTCTAAACTATGATTTTCGAATACAAACCTCGCCATAATTTTTGTAACAAAAATACACATACAACATACAAGATACATAACTCGGGTGCAAAGTGCAAAATACAAGAAACTTATATTTATTTTTAAGGAAATAATATAAGTAAGACACTTAGTTAAAAATATGAATTATTTTTAACACAAGAAAACATATACATAAAAGACAGTGACTTGTATTTGTACGATACAAGTCTAGTGACTAACGTTAAGAAAACACGTATAGGTCACGACGTTAATTAAGCAAATCCGGTGAAGTTTACGACGCAAGGAACGCAAAGTTGTGAGTTCATGCTCCCCCTTTTCTTTTAACTGTTTTCAGTTTTATAACTTCGGGGGTGAAATACATGTTACAAATATTACAATGTTTACAAATGGTATGATGGATACAAGAATTGAGGAATGATACGAGAAATCGTGTCACGAATAGGGTACCATAAGCACCATTAATCGTGTACATACTAAGACCGCAGAACAAAAGGTTAGATCTAATGGGTTTCAGGGCAGCCCCACTCTTGGTGACCACTAGAACCGAGTAGTGTTTTTGTGTCTCAGTCGTGAATCGACTACTAGAAAAATGCCTATGGTTTGGTGACTTCCTATGTCGTGTCATATGTTAATGGCTTTGCAACCCATTAACACTTGATACATACAGAAATACATAATTTATACAAGAATACTTGACTTATACATGAGTATGTGGTGTACACAAAAGACTTGATTTATACAAGATACAAATTATGTTTTCATACAAAGTATACAAACGTGAAATACAAAAATAGCATGAATTCACACCAACATTATGTTGACGTTTTTTCCAAAAACTCACATGTATTTCATGTAACTAGGATGGATGTGCGCGCGGTTTTACTCATGCTCTTGGATGTCGCTTATGTTTATCTTTGAATATAGTTGTAAACTTATCAGACAAAATGTTGTCTTGTGATGTAAACACTTAAACCATGTTTTCAGTTATGTAATGTTTGGCATTTTGAAGTTATTTTATGAGCATGTAGTATGTTTACCTTTCGTATGCAATGAGAACCTTTCATGATCACACCTCGTGCTTCCGCCGCAGAAAGGGGTGTGACAGATTGGTATCAGAGCTGCGATTGTAGTGAACCAGGATTCCTTCTCGGGTCTAGACTACAATCACTAGGATCCTTTCACGAAAAATGATTTTTCAGAAAGTTTTCATTGCATAAAACTTTCCGCGACATCCACTACCTGAAACTGTTTACAGGAGTCTAGAAAAGACACTACGAGACTTAGGGTGCACTGGGGTAGCACTTGTCTATGATTAACAATTACTTGCAATTATGTGTGATAATTAGCATATGCATATACTAGAAGTAGAATGTCACAGATACATGTGACTTTACCTGAAAACAATGGCCTACATGAAGGAAGAGATACGAGGACGAAACGAACTGTGAGGACTGTGCAAGGAGTTATGTAATTATGGATGCATACGTAATTATGGAATTCGGTGCACAGAAATCACAGCAAGTCTTGTCACGTATAGATTCCCTCAGTGTAAGAAAAGGTCAAACATGAACACCAGCCTATTAAATACTCTGCTAGAGTAATAATTGTTTGATTTCACTTACGTGGTATATGCCTGTGTATATATATACTACTACTGTCTAGTATGACGATATCAAACAAATGTCTAACCCTGTTGTGTTATGTTCTGTCAGAACATGGCACCCAGGAAAGCTGTGAACGCTCGTGATCAACCTCCTCCTCCCCCACTGCCAAAGACTGCTGAAGAGCTGAATGCTCTACTGGAAGAAAGAATCTCTGCAGCTATCGCCCACTAGGAGTCAACCCGTACTGCAGACAGTGGTGGACCAAGCAATGCCAGACGTAATGGTAATGGAGATTCATCTGGAGGAAACGCAGCTCGGGGTTGTACTTTCAAGTAGTTTCTTGACTGCAAACCAATGAACTATGACGGCACAGGAGGTGCAGTAGCGTTTGTACGCTGGACGGAGAAAACTGAAGCCACTATCCGTATGAGCAAGTGTACCGCGGATCAGCAAGTCACCTTTGCTACCGGGTTGTTTGTTGATGAAGCTCTGACTTGGTGGAACTTGCAAATCCAAACCTTGGGCAATGATGCCGCTTATGGCCTAACTTGGGATGAACTAAAGGAAAGAATGAGAGAGAAGTATTGCTCTCGTGCTGAACTCCAAAGATTGGAAACTGAGTTCTGCCACTTGACCATGGAAGGAGCTGACATTAATGGGTATACTCGAAGGTTCCACGGTCTGTCTAGAGTGCTTCCCTACATGGTGACTCCCGAATTTAAGCGCGTTGAATGCTACATTTTGGGACTGGCCCCAGAGTTTCGCGGCATGGTAACTTCGACCAAACCCCAAACAATCACTAAGGCTGCAACTCTGGCTGTCAGCCTTACTGAAGATTGTGTTCATATGAAGAAGTTATCACTAAACCCAACAGAAGAGACCGAGACGCATGTTGAGTCGTCCGGCGACAAGAAAAGGAAACATGCAAACCTGAACCAAGCAACTCGTAACAATAAGGGTTCCAACAAGAAGCGTGACACCAACCCGCCTCAGGGGGCGAAATCTCTTGTAGCCATGAATGACGCTCCAGCTAAGGGATACCTGGGCACTCTGCCCAAATGCAATCATTGCAAGCGTCACCACGAAGGGGTGTGTCGCGTTTCAAAATGCGACAAGTGTGGAAAGCTGGGTCACCGCACTGAAGACTGTTGGGGTAAAGGAAAGAACGGGAATGGAAACAATGGTGGGAACGGCAATGGTAACCGGAGGGGTAATAGAGCTGGGCGAAACCAAGGATGCTTCAATTATGGAAGCAATGATCATTTCATGAAAGACTGCCCAAAGGGAAACAATGCTCAGGCTCGAGCATTTGTGATTGGAGCAAAGAACGCACGCGAGGACCCTAATGTGGTCACTGGTACGTTTCTCGTTAACAACCACTTTGCATCCATACTATTTGACACTGGTGCCGATTATAGCTTCATGTCTGTGGAATTTAAACGCATGCTTGGAATAGAATCTAGTAGATTAGAAATTTCTTACTCCATAGAACTAGCCAATGGTAAACTTGTTAAGTCGGGCGAAGTTGTTAGAAGCTGCACACTAGAACTTGGGGAACGAAGGTTTAGCATCGATCTCTTACCTATTCAATTGGGTAGCTTCGATGTAGTGGTCGGAATGGACTGGTTGTCCAAGAACAAAGCTGAAGTTATTTGTCACAGGAAAATCATTCGCATCCCTCTGGTGAATGATGAAACTCTCATTGTGCACGGAGAAAAACGAGATGCGCCTCTGCGAATCATCAGTTGCATGAAGGCACAGAAGTGCTTAAGGAAAGGATGTGTCGCTTTCCTAGTTCATGTTGTAGATAAAAAGGCTGAGGAGCCAAAACTCGAAGACATTCCTGTGGTGAAAGAATTCCCTAATGTTTTTCCCGAAGACCTGCCAGGACTACCTCCGCAACGACAAGTCGAATTCCGTATAGACTTGGTTCCAGGAGCCGCTCCTGTAGCCAAGGCACCCTATCGGCTTGCACCATCCGAAATGCAAGAATTATCTACACAACTCCAGGAGTTGTTGGATAAAGGATTCATTAGGCCAAGCTTCTCGCCTTGGGGAGCTCCAGTATTGTTCGTGAAAAAGAAGGATGGGACACTGCGGATGTGCATTGATTACAGAGAATTAAACAAGCTCACTATCAAGAATCGGTATCCACTACCGAGGATTGATGACTTATTTGATCAGTTGCAAGGATCAAGCTACTATTCCAAGATCGATCTTCGATCTGGATACCATCAGTTAAAAATACAAGAAGAAAGCGTACCAAAGACTGCATTCAGAACACGATATAGGCACTACGAGTTTCTTGTGATGCCATTCGGACTGACAAACGCACCAGCGGTCTTCATGGATCTGATGAACCACGTTTGCAAACCATATCTCGATAAATCCGTGATTGTATTTATCGATGATATCCTGATTTACTCGCAAACGAAAGAAGAACACGAGCAACACCTCAGAACCATTCTGGAACTACTGAAGAAAGAGAAACTTTATGCAAAGTTCTCGAAATGCGAATTCTGGATTCGCCAAGTGCAATTTCTGGGTCATGTTGTGAATGAGAAGGGTATTCATGTAGACCCATCCAAGATTGAAGCAATAAAGAATTGGGAAGCCCCCAAAACCCCGACTGAAGTTCGACAATTTTTGGGCTTAGCAGGCTATTACCGACGGTTTATTGAGAATTTCTCAAAGATAGCTCAACCGCTAACTACGCTTACACAGAAAGACAAGAGGTACGACTGGGGTGACAAGCAGGAAGAAGCCTTCCAACTACTTAAAAACAAGCTATGCGATGCACCGATACTATCATTACCCGAAGGCACTGAAGACTTCGTGGTATACTGTGACGCCTCACGACAAGGTTTGGGTTGCGTGCTCATGCAACGCCAAAAAGTCATCGCTTACGCTTCAAGGCAATTGAAGGTGCATGAAAGAAACTATACCACTCACGGCCTGGAGCTGGGCGCAGTGGTATCGCCTTGAAGATTTGGCGACACTATTTATATGGCACTCGGTGTACAATCTTCACAGATCACAAAAGCCTACAACACATATTTGATCAGAAGGAATTAAATATGCGCCAGCGGCGTTGGGTCGAGTTACTGAACGATTATGACTGTGAGATTAGGTACCATCCTGGTAAAGCAAACATTGTAGCAGATGCATTAAGTCGAAAGGAAAGGGTCAAGACCCTAAGGGTTCGAGCGTTAGAAATGACTATTAGAACGAACCTCACTGCACGTATTCGTGATGCACAACAAGAAGCTCTTAAGGGAGAAACCGTAAAGTTGAATACCTCCGGGGTATGTTGAAAAATATGGTGCCAAATGAAGAGGGAGCCTTATACTTTAAGAAGAAAATTTGGGTTCCGCTCTATGGTGGCATACGAGAAGTCATCCTTGACGAAGCACACAAATCGAGATATTCGATCCATCCAGGATCAGACAAAATGTATCAAGACTTGAAAGAATATTATTGGTGGCCGAGACTAAAAAGCGATGTTGTTGTTTATGTTGGAAAATGCTTAACATGTGCCAAGGTTAAGGCTGAATATCAGAAACCGTCTGGCCTACTACAACAACCAGAGATACCCATGTGGAAGTGGGAGCAAATGTCGATGGACTTTATAACAAAATTACCCAGGACCCAGAGAGGGCACGATATGATATGGGTGATAGTCGATCGGTTAACAAAGTCTGCGCACTTCCTACCGATCCGAGAGAAGGATAGCACTGGAAAGCTTACTGAGATATACTTGAAAGAAAACGTGGCACGTCATGGAGTGCCAATCTCAATTATTTCAGACAGATAAGGACGCTTTGTCTCAAGAATCTGGCAATCCTTTCAGGAAGCCTTTGGATCTCAGTTAGATCTAAGCACGGCATTCCATCCACAAACAGACGGCCAGAGCGAACGGACTATACAAACATTAGAAGATATGCTTCGCGCGTGTGTCATGGACTTAGGCGGCAGCTGGGATACTCACCTACCTTTAGTTGAGTTTTCCTACAATAACAGTTATCATACGAGTATAAAATCCGCACCGTTCGAAGCTCTGTATGGCCGCAAGTGCCGATCGCCCTTATGTTGGGCAGACGCTGGAGATAAACGCATGGTTGGTCCTGAACTTGTACAAGAGACAACCGACAAGATCACACAGATCCGAGAGCGCATTAAGGCGGCTTGAGATCGACAAAAGAGCTACGCTGATCAAAAACGAAAACCATTAGAATTCGAGGTGGGAGACAAAGTGTTGCTAAAGGTCTCACCTTGGAAGGGCGTAGTCAGATTTGGCAAGCGTGGAAAGTTGAATCCACGATACATTGGACCATTCAAGATTTTGGAAAGAATTGGTACCGTGGCATACAAATTGGAATTACCGGAAGAACTTAACGGAGTACATGATACGTTACATGTATCCAACCTCAAGAAGAGTCCAACACAAGAAGACGTGATCATCCCTGCGGATGAAGTATATATTGATGACGCCCTCTGATTTACAGAACAACCCGTTGAGGTTACCGACTGGAAAGTCAACAAGACCAGGAAGAGCACTGTTAAACTTGTCAAAGTACGTTGGAACTCTAAGCACGGACCCGAGTATACGTGGGAACATGAAGACCAGTTCAAAGAAAAGTATCCCCACCTGTTCAAGAAGACTCCTGCGAGAGCTGGTTCAGCCTGAATTTCGGGACGAAATTCTTTTAACGGGCGGAGACTGTGACAACTGGCACAAACCGGTAATTTCCGTACACTTTAATTATTATTTAATGACTACAATTATGTGCTTAAACGTCAACATTGTCTGATTACATACTATACAAGTGAATTCATGCACGTTTAATACTACAAAATATTGCTTTATGCATTAACTAGAGCGTTGCGTCAAAAATACTAGTAAACTCACCGGTAAAACACAATATGTCAACAACTCTGCAGAAAGCAGTCAGACATTAGAACTGAGGCCTAGGTGTAGGCCCAACGACAAGAATACATTAAAACCCAAGAGTACATACAAGGGTTTATATATATAGACTCTCTGGTAGCTAAAATACGCACTAAAAAGCACCCGAAACGCACTTTAAGTGCAAAATTTTATTAAATTCAGCTATAACCAGCTTTTAAACATATAAATATTATGCCGAATTTACGTTCTATCGTCCAGAATATTTCCCTAAGTGTCGGGAATTGAAAGAGGTGAAAAAGGGTACAAGAAAGACGCTAAACGATGCAATTTAACACTTAATGAACCGGTATTTAACAGAACAACCGGACATTACCCGGGACACCAAATTTTTGCCAAACACATTGTTTATTTATTTCTTGGCTAGTCTTGATCCCCGAACACCCTAACACCCCCTAATTGTTAACTAACTAATATATGTAAATTTATACTTGGATCCTAACTTATACCTACCAACTTGTTACAAAAACTTACATCCACCCCCCCCCCCCCCATGCCCAAATTCGGTCACCAAAGGGACCCCACAAAAATTCCCCAATATCCTACTAGATCTCATTCTAATATTTTAGTTGATATATTGCTTGTAATCTTGAACATAATATTTGAAAGGAACCTTATAAGTAAGGTGCATGTCCTTTCATATCTTCACACAATCAACACCCCACTCCCTCACATCTCTCCTCTCTCTTTCGGTCACCCCAAACAGCCACCCTCACCACCACATAACCACCATCATCTTCCATATTCAAGTAACCTTCAAGCTTTGAAGGTGATCCACGGAGGTTGCATCTTGAGGAGCATTCAAAGGAGCTTTGTTCTAGTCTTTTTCATCATCTTTTCTCATCATCTTTGCACTAGAATTTCTACCCTAGCCTTGTGCTAGTAGTAAGTCTTGTTACACCTTGCTTCATCTTGTTTCTTAGTTAAAATATGTAGTATGATGATCATGTTTAAATCATAAGAACAAGAACCCTAAGATGATGAATATGAAACCTTACATGAAACTTGAACATAAAAGACTAATTGAGGATGAAATCTTGTTGGATGAGGGTTGGGTTAAATCATACATGATATTTTTTCGTTGGTTTCTTGATAAACCCGTTGTTCGGACATTTGTTGATACGATTTAGTAACGTTTAAACTATAAAGAGACATGCTGAATTACATTTTCAGCCTACTTCAAAGGGCTGTAAACCGACCATAATAAATCGAAAAACAGAATTTCTGAAGTCTAAATTATGTATTTTCGAAAAACGAAACAAATGGCACTGGAATCATAATTTTTTGAGGTCGTTTACTATTTTTAAAGACCCGTTTTGTAACAGCAGCTAAAGCTGAGTTTTTACTGCAGTAAATGGGTGATATGTTTTTAGTCATAACTTGAAACCTGAGTAGAACCAGCCCCTAAAAAGTTGTACTGTAGATGACCACTGTTTTCGTAGTAATTCTCCCACTGGAATTTCGTCAATCGGACTCACGATAAATTTTAGACGAATTAATCCGTAAACTGCAATCAGAAAGCGACAAATCTGATTGCAGTCCAGGAAATAAATTTTTATAAAATATTGGTAATGAACTGGACCCCGAAATTTTTACACAATAATATTTGGACAGCATAAGACATTCTGTAAAAATTTGGGAATTATTGGAATAAGTTAACTATTTTATTAAAATGTCCGAAAATAGTCCAGTTTTATATATTAAAACTGAAACGACAAAAGTAGTATCTTGCATGTCAGAATGTCGGGTTGATTATTTGAGAACGATCTAACGTGTTATATGTTAAAGAAAATGATATGCTACTTAGCATGGACACCTCCATTTACAAAGGAGACTATGGCGAATTTTTCTGAAAATCCTAACACTTAGTGAATATTTTCTAGACAAATGTTTGCTAGTGTGTTCTAAACTATGATTTCGAATACAAACCTCGCCATAATTTTTGTAACAAAAATACACATACAACATACAAGATACATAACTCGGGTGCAAAATACAAGAAACTTATATTTATTTTTGAGGAAATAATATAAGTAAGACACTTAGTTAAAAATATGAATTATTTTTAACACAAGAAAACATATACATAAAAGACAGTGACTTGTACTTGTACGATACAAGTCTAGTGACTAACATTAAGAAAACACGTATAGGTCACGACGTTAATTAAGCAAATCCGGTGAAGTTTACGACGCAAGGAACGCAAAGTTGTGAGTTCATGCTCCCCCTTTTCTTTTAACTGTTTTCAGTTTTATAACTTCGGGGGTGAAATACATGTTACAAATATTACAATGTTTATAAATGGTATGACGGATACAAGAATTGAGGAATGATACGAGAAATCGTGTCACGAATAGGGTACCATAAGCACCATTAATGGTGTACATACTAAGACCGCAGAACAAAAGGTTAGATCTAATGGATTTCAGGGCAGCCCCACTCTTGGTGACCACTAGAACCGAGTAGTGTTTTTGTGTCTCAGTCGTGAATCGACTACTAGAAAAATGCATATGGTTTGGTGACTTCCTATGTCGTGTCACATGTTAATGGCTTTGCAACCCATTAACACTTGACTTTATACATACAGAAATACATAATTTATACAAGAATACTTGACTTATACATGAGTACGTGGTGTACACAAAAGACTTGATTTATACAAGATACAAATTACGTTTTCATACAAAGTATACAAACGTGAAATACAAAAATAGCATGAATTCACACCAACATTATGTTGACATTTTTCCAAAAACTCACATGTATTTCAGGTAACTAGGATGGATGTGCGCGCGGTTTTACTCATGCTCTTGGATGTCGCTTATGTTTATCTTTGAATAAAGTTGTAAACTTATCAGACAAAATGTTGTCTTGTGATGTAAACACTTAAACCATGTTTTCAGTTATGTAATGTTTGGCATTTTGAAGTTATTTTATGAGCATGTAGTATGTTTACCTTTCGTATGCAATGAGAACCTTTCATGATCACACCTCGTGCTTCCGCCGCAGAAAGGGGTGTGACACTAAGCAACGTCCACCTGACTTTCCACGTTTCGAACCTCAGAAAGTGCCTGGCTGAGCACGATTTACACGTACCCCTTGAGGATCTGCAAGTGAACGAAACACTACACTTCGTGGAAAAGCCTATCGAGATCATGGACCGATAAACCAAGGAAAACGAGGCGCAGAGTTCACTTGGGAACTCGATAGTGACATGAAGGCGAAGTACCCGCAGTTGTTTATTACGGCTTCGGCCTAATTTCGGGACGAAATTCCCTTAAGAAGGGGAGGTTGTAACACCCCGTGTTCTCAGAAGTCAAAGTCAAGGTCAAAGTCAACGACCGATCGGGCGACTTGACTTGTAATGAATTTCTTTTATGTGTTTAATTTAGTTGTATTATGTGGAGTACTTACCAATAATCACAGTAATTGACGTATGTGTATCGCTATTAATCGCCTTACGACTGTGAACAATAGGAAGTAACAATGCGATAAAGTTAACTAAACGCTAATCAACCTAACGCTAATCGAATCGACATCGAATCGCAATATGAATCGCAACTCGAATAATACGTTCTGGATATTGTTTTACATGTGTGTGTGTGTTATTTATGTGTTACTTGTGCATGTTTAATTTATGTTTTGTGGTGATAAATCGAAACGCAATCGCAACTAAATCGGAATCGAATTACAGACGCTAAACGCAAGTTAATTAGAGTGATTGTATGTTAGATATAGTAGTTGGGATTAATGGTGTAATCTAGTAATTAATTCTATCGCATCGCTCCCTCGAATCACAACGCAACGCTCAACACACGAAACGAAACACGAACCTAACTCGCCTAAACCCACTCGATCGGATGGCTAGTCGATCGGGTCGCCACCCGATCGGACTGCCACCCGATCGGTGACCCACTCGATCAATTTGCTTTTTGCCATTTCGGGAAACCCTATAAATACCCCAGTTGTTACCTCATTTGATGGTGACAACTCCTTTGCTCGATCCAGCCGCTCTCAAGCTTCTTTTCTCACGATTTCTCCCAATTCTTGTAAGTTTCTTCCTAGATCCTTATACTTCTATGATCTACACTTAATTCTACACCTTTTTCACCAAATAATCTTCACTTTTAACCGTGAAATCACTAGATTCGAGGTGTTTTAGGGTGATGTCAGCATGAAGTTCTTATGAACTTCAAGGTTTGGCTTCATTCCACCAAGAACAGCTTGAATATGAACGATTTCCATATAATTTATCAATGTTTCCGCATAAATCTAAGTGTTTTGAGATAAAAATGATTAAAAGATGATTTATTCTATTTCTTTCAACTCTTTTACACTCAATGCACTCAACCCGATAGAACCGGACCTTGTTCGGACCTTCTACTTATTCTTAGTGATGTGTCGGCTCAAGATCTGAGTTCTATCCACGAGACAACTGATTTCGGGTTGAACATGAACAAACCGTCAGGAAACAGTTGGCTGATTGGGTTGGGGTGATTCCCGTCCGATCGGACAGCTGGGACTTGGTGAAGTTCTAGTTGTTCAAACTGTTGTCGTATCATCTCGACCAAAACCGCAAGCGTTCAAACTTAAAAAGTTCCAAAATTAACCAGTCACCCGAATGGATCGCTGTCCGATCGGATTACAATCCGATCGAACGACAATCCAGTAGGATGACCTATGGTTCCCACACTTAAACAATTTTCAACATGTTCAATGCACAAGAGTACCACTCGATCGGATTGCCATCCGGTCGAGTGATTGTCCTGCTGTGAACTTGTTCTCACACTGAGAAGCCTCGCCAATCAGATCGCCACCCGATCGAACCGTCGTTCGATCGACCGACCTGAAGGGTAGAGATACTTCTCTGTTTTCAAAATACTACAACGAAAACTTTAAAAGTCAAACCATCATACACAAACACATCCTTACCAACGAGTGTCAGTCCGACCGAGTGGCCATCCGAACGGATTGCCATCCGCCCGGATCACCATTCTACACTTGGTATTTTTCCCGTTTAACGCACCGCTCTTCGCTTATACTATCGTTGACTGTTCAGGCTAATCTCGCTCTAAGCGCTCCCTTCAATCCATCATCGCTGTGAGTATACTCGAACCCTTTTTGCTTTATGCACTTTTGGGTGTTGCATACGTTACTTATTCTAAATCACTTCAAACACACTACTCAATTACTTTAACGCTAACCACTACTGCATGTTATACGCGACTCGATGAATGCTTATTTGTTATGTTTACACATAGATTGCTGTCTACCTGCCTTAGCAACGATAGTACTATAGTTTGGACTCAGCACCTGTTTACTCAGGGGTTGTTAAGGACCATTACTCACATGATCGCAGTGGCAAAATGTGTTGCAAACTGCCTTACGCAGTCAACCCGCAGTCATTGGTATTGATAGGATCTTTGTCGATAACTTATGGCTTCACATTACACGTGTACGTGTTAGTTATGCGTAAACGTTTTCGAACTCTATTATACTATATCAAACTTGTATGCTCACCTTTACACTATGTGTATTGACTTTTACTTTAACGTATGTTACAGGTGCTTAAGATGCTTGCCTGCCTTGTTTGCTGTGTGATGAAATTGAGGCTAGGAAAGAGTCCTAGAAATAAACAAAATAAACTATCTATGTAAAATCTGAGTTGTCGGATCAGAATTTGTTTCTGAGATATTTGGTCTGTAATAACTTGTTTGCTTAATATGTTACGGTATGGGACGTAATGCTAAATATTTGGTAATAATAGTTGTTGTGGATTTCTCATGAACAATCTGTTTCGCTCAGTGCCGCGCACCGATGATTCCGCCATCGGTTGGGGTGTGACAATTCCTGCGGACACGAATGCAGTTCCGAAAACCCGGGTCTACGTGGAGCGGTTTTTGCACTCGAGACTCTTGACCACTCTTTTGTTTTTTGAAACTGAAATAAATGAATGATCATTATTTCGGTTTTAAATTCTAAGAGTTTTGGTCATGGTTATCAGTTTCGTAACCGATATACTAATGATCATTATTTGGTCTTTAATTCGCTGTAATCAATTTGGTCATGATTATCAGTTTCGTAACCGATATACTAATGACCATTATTTGGTCTTTAATTCGCTGCAATCAAGAGCAGGATTTCGGTTTCGGTTATGGTTCTGGCACTATAAAATGAAGGCTAGGCTGATCAGTTGATACACACCAAACACACAACTTCTCCTTTCTTCTCTCTCGGTCTCTGCAACATTCCGGCTTCTTTTCAGGCAAGTGCTCAAGTCCGGCAGTGCGCGGTGCTGCTTCGAACCGGCGTACCCTGGGAACAGACGACGAATCTGTTTAAGGGAATTGTGTCAAACACAAGCCCGTTTCACTCGTTAACTGTTTCTTTATTTCTGTTTCTAATTATTCTGCAGTTCTTACAGTAGCAGATTTGTAACATTTCTCTCTCTACGCTTCTATCTCTGCAGATTCCTTTCTCACTTTATTTGAGAGGGGAAGGTAGAGTGAGAATTTGATAGCCATGAATTGTAATTTTTGAAGATATATATATTTTTTTTTTGAAAATCGGGAATCGTTTTTGAAGTTGTATTACTTTTGAAGATATGAATTGGTATTTGAGTTTCTCATTTTGAGTTTTTGAAATTACCATACTACCCCTTACCTAACAGTCAAACTAACGAAAACTGATGGCAAGGAATCAAATTGTAGCGTTTTTTTTAACATACAAAAATTTCTTGCGGGGACTCAAGTTGACACCGCATCCAAACCTTAAGGACGCAACTTGCATTTTACTCTTTTGCATATAAAGATGTGTAAAAGTTATTCCAATAAAAAAATTATTTTTGTAACAAAAATCTTTTTTTAACTGTTTTTTAAGCATTTCCTTTTATTTTTTTTATTTTTGAATTTTTCTATTAAAAAGGCTTCTACATGTGTTTATATGCAAAAGCTCCGAAATTGTTTTTCAAAAAACTAAATTTTAACATGTTAAATTGAATTTTATGATACATTTAACATGTTGTTTTGAATGGATCCACAGAGCAGCACCGGACGAAACACGGATGTATGATTTTGAAGACGTTGAATTCGTCAGTGAGCATGGTGGTGACCAGAGAGTTACGATTGAGGAAGTTAGAAACCCCAATTCTGCAGATATTGTAACCGAGGGTTCCAATAGAAATTAATTTCGCATGTTTTTATTTAAACAAATCGCATGTTATGAAAAGCATGTGGGTTTTTGCATGTTATGAAAAGGCATAACATGCTGGTTTTGCATGTTATGCATCGTACAAAGTGCCTTAACATACAACGCATACGCGACGAAAGTTCGCATGTTAATAAAAAGCATGAAATACAATTTCGCATGTTATACAATTTCACATGTTTATAATGCCGCATGTTATACAATTTAGCATGTTATACAATGTAGTATGTTATACAATTTAGCATGTTATACATTTTTGCATGTTGTTCGCATGTTATACAATTTCGCATGTTGTTATGGAAACCCAAATTCGTATGTTAGTTACAAGTATTTGCATGTTGATAATGCATCGCGTACGTGTCGTACGTTAAGGGATTTTGTACGTTAGTTACAAGTATTCGCATGTTCGATTGTGGTCGGTCGTTGTTTTTCTTGCTCCGTTGCTCCCACACAACTGACAAAAACAATCGCATCAAATTTTTTTTATCATTCTAGTAAACATTGCTTTAGGCATGTCTTTGCCTAGTACCTTAGGTATTCTTTCATCTATTTAGATTTTGGATTTTGGTGCATCTCATCATATGTCACCCTATCTATCATCATTTGTATCTTTGACATCTAGTTGTTTGCGTCTATTATGTCTAGTAGTTCTACATCGATGCCAATAGAAGGTGTTGGATCTGTTGTTACTCCTCATATTTCTCTCACTAATGTGTGTTATATTCCAAATCTTGCTTTAAACCTTGTTTCGGTTAGTCAATTGTGTAAATCTGCTAATTGGGTGTTATTTTCGGATTATGTTTGTTATGTATTGGATTCACGCTCTATGAAGATGGTCTTAAAGAAATCGATGTTGTTGCTTGTAGTGTTAACTTGTCTTCCTTTCGCTTGAGTCGTTCATCTCTCTAGATTTTTGTCGGTGACACTCTCGTTTGGGACATGTGTCAGCATCGCGTTTACTGTTTTTGGTTTCTATATGTGTTTTGGGTCAACTGAACACTTGTGATATCTCTCGTTTAGATACTCCTTTTGATATTGTGCATTCCGTTACGTGGGGTTCATCACTAGTCTCCACTAAGGGTAGGTTGATTTATTATGTATCCTTTATAGATGACTGTACTCATTATATTTGGGTGTATCTTATGAAACGTAAATGTAAATTCTTTGGCATTTACATAGACTTTAGTGCCTATGTTAAGACGCAATCAACTGTGTTAAAGTGCTTCACGTGTGACAAAATACCTCCAATGCTTTTAGCTAGTTACTTACGTGAGATGGTACAATACACCAGCCATCTTGTACCGACACCCCTCAACAGAATGGTGTTGCTGAAAAGAAACATCGTCACCTTATGGTAACTGCTTACTCATTTCATTGTATTTGCTGATGTTCCGAGTGTTTTATCAAGAGAAGCACTCCTAACTACCTAACATGTGATTAATAGGATCCCTACTGCTCATAACTATAGGATGACTCCTTTTGAGAAACTGTATGGCGAACTCTAAGATTACGATGAATTATGGGTTTTTGGATGTACATGCTTTGTTTTTTTATCCTTGATGATCTTGTCGTCTCGATCATGCAAAAACCCAACCAACCTAGGTAGTTATGGTAAGTCGAGTAACGTATCCATAAAGAGCACGTGGTTAGTATTACATGAGTTGTTTGATTATCTAAACTATTTATGAAACAAATATACATAAAGCTTATGAAGTTTACTTCGTTATCTTGAAGGTTAACTGGTTTGGAGTCAAGATATGAGCTTGTTTTGAGTTGTAAGAATCACGAACAAAGCTTTGATATAATTAGTAATTTGAAAACAATAATTATATGGTCTACATATTGCAACTCCTTATATTTTTCACTTTTAGTTCCTAACAACACGTGGATTTAATCCCGTGTGTAAACCGGAACTAGAGGATCCGACAACATCAACTTCTTTTACATCCGTTTAACCTGCGGATCCAACATCACCAAAGGTGGTGTTCCTCTTGCAGACAAAGAGCAAGGTAGGTCGAGGAATGAATAAGATGAAAATGATTACTTTTGTGATTAAAAGCATGTCGGTTTTTTTATCACAATATAGTGGAAATTAACTTGCATCGGTTCAGAACTTAAAATCGATCTTAAGACATAGATATAAGTGATGTTTGTTAAATTTCAAACTTCAAAGTTAATTTAATTTTGGGATGTGAATTGTACAATTGTACCCCACTATAACATGTTACGTTACTAATAATACATTTCATCCCCCACTTATGGCCTAGTTGTAGGAGATTTGAGTTTTACAATGGAGACTCAAGTTCAATTCCCAGATGTGTCATATTGGGGCGGATATTGCGCAATGATGGTGACTAAACAACCGAGGGGGGTTCGATTCTGAGCCACACCCCGGTTTTCATCCGGCTGTTACTTCAGCGAGTCATCTCGTGTGGAGGCAGTACGGTTTCCGGGGGAACGCCGTAACCAAGTCTGACCAACCCAACACGGACCCGGTTAAGACAACGTAGTCTGGGCAGATCTTGGCTAGAGCCGCCGTTTAGGCGGTGTGACATTAGGTCACTAAAAAAGAAAGTCACTGTTAAAAAAAAGGATAAATTACACTTTTCGTCCTTTATGTTTGTATCACATTGCAATGGATAACCTTTAACTTCAATAATTACAGTCACAATCCTTTATTAGGAAAATTCAGTACATCTTTAGTCCTTTTGCACTAACAAGGTTAAAAATTTCAGTTAAGTCTATTCATTTAAGGGTAGTTTGGTCTTTTTACTTAGTTATTTATAATTTAAATAAAATAAAATAACATAAAATATAATTGGCTTTTTTCTCTTTCACTTTCACTCACTCACTAAACAAACCATCAGTCATCTCCATTAAACCCACCAACAACCACCGTCACTTATCTACTGATGAAGCTAATGAACTCCGACACACACTCCTGCACCTCCGGTGATGAAGCTAATGATCCACAATGAAACGATTAATGGCCTCCGACACACAGTCCTGCAACTCCGGTGATGAGGCTGATGATCCACAACGAAACAATCGGCGACCTAGGGTTCCACCACTAGTAATGGCCAACGTCGCAACTCGTAGACCGATGACACCGGCGTCCAACTCTTTTTTCTTTCCCGGCAACATCGACGGTAAATCGACCGCCACCGGTGCAGTCAAACGAAAGACGTCTTCTGAATTGAGAGTGAGTTTCACTAATTACTGCTTTTTTGTTTAAAATATTTGTATAGTTATTTTATTGTGTATGTATAGTTGTGAATTTGCAATAGTAGTGAGATTGTTGCTGTTAGGGTTTATATAGCTTGTATGTATTCACAAAAAATGAGGTGAGTCGTTGCAGAGCCGCAACTACACAGGCAGATCTAAATCCATATCTGAGTCGTGTGTGGGATTGTTGACGAGGATAATAAGTTCAAAACAGAAAATATAAGGTGGGGTTGTAGTTGTATGCCATAGATGTAGACGAATATAGGAGTGGATCTGAAGCCAGATCTGAGTTGTGTTTTGTTTTGAATGCAGATGATGAACTTTGTGTTTAAGAGTGGTTTTTTTTGCAGACGTTGAGGGAAAGAGAGAGATAGGTAAAGAGTAAAGTAAAACAATTATATTTTAATGTTGGTTGTATTTTAATCTTATTAAATAAATACTATAAATAATTAATGAAAAAGACTAAACTGCCCTTATATGCATAGACTTAATTAAAAGTTTTAACCTGGTTAGCGCTAAAGGACGTACAGTGTAATGGGTTTTACAAATAAAGGACTGTGACTGTAATTATTAAAGTTAAAGGATAACCATTGTAATTTGATATAAACATAAAGTACGAAAAGTGTAATTTACCCTAAAAAAAACTAATAATACATTATATAATAAGATCTTAAAAAGACAAAGACCAATTTCTCATTTTTGTCTTATTCCATTTTCAAAGTAGCTCAAAGCCATATGTTCCATGTAAACTAAATTCAAACGATGCTGGGGAGAAAACCCAGCCAAATTGAAGTCAAAATCGAAGACAGAAGAAATCGAAGAAGCACGCAAACGCACCACATCCGCCTCCGCCTTCAATCCCACCGGTGCCACATCTCTCCTCCACCACTTCAACAATTCCTCCGCCTCCGCGACTTCCAAAGCCCAACGTATCGGCCTCCAATAATAAGGGGGTGTTTGGCCTAGCTTTTTTATCTAAGCTTATAGCTTTTTTAGCTTATCTTTACAAAATAAGCACTAATGGGTGTTTGGTTTAGCTTTTTAAGCTTATGCTTATTAGCTTATATAAGCTAATTTCAAGAAGCTTATGGGAACATGGTTTTTTAGCTTATTTGAATAAGCTTATTTGAAGAAGATGGTTTTTTACTCATTACACACAATAATATTATACCCCTTCCCATAATAAAAAATAACTTAACAAACAACTAAAGATTAACTATTAATTATCAACTTGTAGAATATAAGCTAATCCAAACACTTAAAAATAGCTTATCAAATGAAAGAAAATAAGCATAAGCTACTACAAAATATAAGCATAAGCCAAAAAAATAAAAGCTAGGCCAAACACCCCCCAAATCTTGTCACTTTCTTATTTTTTCTTCTTCTTCCAGTTTTTATACTTTACAACAGTTTGTATACGGATCCAAACCCTAATCCTAATTCACCATGGAGGTCGAAGTGAAGCTCCGATTACCCGATTCTAACACCTACAAAACCCTAACTTCTCTGTTAGCCCCGTTCCACGTCAGAACACACAACCAGCACAACCATTTCTTCGACGACGGCGCCGGAGAACTCTCTGGCCGCCGGGCCGTCCTCTGCATTGGCTTCTACAACGACCAACCGGCTCGTAAATGCGTAATTTGTCTCAAAGCGAAAGCCATTTTAATAAACGGTGTGAGTCGAGTTGAAGAAGAAATTGATTTTTCAATTGGTGAAGAATGTTTAGCAAACCCTAATCGATTAGGAGGTTTGGCGGAATCTTCTACGATTATGAAGATGGTTAAGGTTGTGGGGAAAAGTGAATGTCGGTTGACATTTCAGCCTACAACTTTGTCAAAATCACATTTTTACCCCTTGACATTTTCTTTTACCCCAAACGTTTCTTTTTTAAAACCTATCTAAAATGCCACTTTGAGTTTAGAAATGTGATTTCATTGGAAATATATTTAACTAATTACATATAATTTTAGCGTGATTTCAACTTTTTTTCTTAATACCTACATAAGCCGTTTTGTACGTTTTCTACGTATGAGTCGGGTCACATATAATACGTTTTAATTATACGATATATATTCGTACAATACGTTTACTACGTATGAGTCAGGTCGCCTATAATACGTTTTGACTTAACGGTATAAATTCGAGTCGCATATGATATGTTATGATCGTACGGTATATATTTCATTTACTCTATGTTTTGATCAAATCACAATGCTTATATAGGTTACATTGAGTTCATTCAGTTACGTCTCGAAACACACGTTTTCGTATAGTTAACGCATCACGTAACTCTTGGACTAAACTATTCCACGATTGCGATTTACCTGCGCCGCAACGCGCACGAATCTTTTTACTAGTTTCACTTAAAGACAGATTGAATTATAAAATTCAAAATTTTAAAAATGCTAATGACTGTATAACTAATATAAGTGGTGTATAAATCACATTTTTGTTAGTTAATTGTGGATGACAGCTAATTTTAAATATTATATCGTAATTAAAATTAACCATTTAACAAATACGAAAAAAATGATTTCTACATTATTTTCAGGCCTTTAAAGTCACACAACTTATTAAAAAATACGAACATGTCATTAAGACCGTGGGGTATGGTGGGGTTTGGGTTAGGGGCATGAGTTGACACGTGGAGTGCGAGTCCCCCCACCGCCTAGTGACGTGTCCGTGGGGTATGGCGGGGCGTGGGTGCATCGCGTGGGTTGACAGGTTATTAAAAAAGAAAAATATATATAAAAAAAATTAAAACCCAAGGCGAATAGGAGGCCGCCACATCAAACCCAAGCCCGCCCCACGCCCGGCTTCAAACCCAAGCCCCAAGGGCCACGCCCCAACCCAAACCCACCCGGGGTGGTGGCTTGGGCGTTTTCCCTCAACCCAATCCCCATACCCCCACAGTCTAAACTCATTACTCACTTATATATATTAAAGTTCATAAATTTGTCCTTGATACATGTAATTGTGATTTTTATTTTTATTTTTTGAAAAATAATGATTTGTTAACTCTAAATTTTTTTAAATTTTTTTAAAAATGAAATTATACGCCATTATGTTTTGACAAATGTAAAAGTTAACTAGTTATTACTCTAAAAACATTTTAAAAGTGTGTGCATTTTATAAAAATACTTATACAAGATACAAAAATAAGTTTACTGGTTGCTTATGTATGTTTTATAAGGTAAGCAAATTTAATATTAAATTAGATAACACTAATTTTTTTGTAAAAAAAAGTACAAATCATGTATTTAAACAGTAATTGTAAAAAGCAAAGCATGTAGCACCAGTGGTCTAGTGGTAGAATAGTACCCTGCCACGGTACAGACCCGGGTTCGATTCCCGGCTGGTGCATATGCTGTGATGACTAAAGCCTTTGCATTGGATGGGTCCATTGCTACACATCTTTCATAGATGAAATAAAGGCCTATCTGAGCTAAATTTTTAAAAGTTATTATTTTTTTATGTAAGAATTGCAAATTTATTTTTATTAAACTAGAAAATTGAAAAAATGATAAATCAAATAAACTCGTCTATATATATACACACACATGGATTTAGGGTGTATTAGTTTGCTTTTAAATTATTATTAAATCTGGATGTATTTTGTAAAATAAGTTTATATCATCAACAAATATGAAAGTAAATGAGCAGGATGTATATGAATGTGTGTATACATATACGTTCATCTCAAGGTTACCATTTCTAAATGCTTACATAATGATAAAAAAATGTATTTTTTATATACAACATGATGCTTATACAAGTAGGAAATCAAAGTGGAAAAGGCTAGTCATCCATCGTCAAGTTAGGCCATGATAAGTCATTCTTGCACACAAATTGTTAAAATATGAAGGATGTTGATGACTTAGATGAGTTATATCTTATCAAGGCATGTGAATATGATGAATTGTAAACTCAAGTTTTTGGGGATTTTGAGTAATCATGTGAGTTATTGTCATATTATGGAACTATTGGGTAAATCCAAGGCCATCTCCGATATTATTTCGGATCCATGTGCGACAAATAAAAATGGGCTCCTAATTGTTAATTGCGTTATTATTTTAAGTGTTTAAAAGGGCCGAGAGGTATCAGGTATTTGTTGAATGATTAGTTGATTAATGAGTTAATGGTAGATGATTATTGTGTTATTCACCCCCTCTAGAACATGAAATTTATGCTAAGTTTATATTTTATTTATATATGTTAATTGATCTACACTACCTAAATAAGAAAAACAAATTTTGGGCCCCCTCTAAAACAGGGGTGCTATACGGTCGCCCACCCTTCACACCCTTAAAGACTCTTTTGGGTAAAACGTGGTGTCTTTTTGAGTTAAATGTGTCTCTTTATATGCATATAAACTGTTAGAATTGGTTGACTATAACTTTGAGGTCAAATTCAAGCGTTGGTCATATGGGTTTTGGGATAAACTGGTATAGAATAATGAATTTCAGGATTTTATGTTAAAAGAGGTTTAAACAATTGTAAGTTGTTGGGAGATGACATGATTAAACAAATTTTGGCCCCCCTTTAGAATATGGATCTTGTACGGTCGCCCACCCTGCACTCCCTTAAAAACTCCTTTGGGTAAATCTTAGTATGTTTTTGAGTTAAATGTCTCTTTATATACATATAAACTGTTAGAACTAGTTAGCATCTTGATTCGGGCCGTGAGATGCTCCCTCTTATATGAAAGACCGTGGGGATGGGGTTGAGCCGGTGTGGGGGGGGGGGGGGGTGTTTTTCATTCGTTTTTTTACGTGTCACTCGCTCGGACAGTAATTGTGCAACTTGAGTGAACAATAGGGACTATGGTTGTGATTTCTTATACATTTTAACGACCGGACAATAAATGTGCAACTTGAGTGAACAATAGGGACTATGGTTGTGATTTCTTATACATAAGGGTGTCCGGGGCGCCTGCGGGGAGGGGTGCGGTGAGTGTACTCCCCGATCGGTGTAAAACCCGTTAGGATCTTTCAATGATATCAACCTTTAACTTGTGAAGGTGCGGAAAACAATCACAAGCCGATTCAAGAACAAATTATAATAATCAACACAAGACTAATGTATGAAATAACAAACCGAAATCTTGCATTCAATGACTAGCAAAGACGGATACAAGACTTCAATAAGAACCGACTTCTTGTCCCTTGTGTCGCAACCTATCACCTCATCAACAACCTCTACAAATCAATTGAGGTTTGTTTAAATACAAAAGAACTAGTCTATACCCTAGCCCATTGCGACACAAGCCTACTAACCCAACCCATACATAATCGGCCCAAACATGTAAACAAAACATAAACATAATCAACCCTCAAACTATGCTGACCTACATGAATAACCCTTCAGGTTCCAACAATCTCCCCCTAGGTTTATGCATGCAGGTTCTTGACACTTTAACCTTCACGATCACCTTGCAACCGATCCTTAATACCACCGAAACCCTTAGTATGAATATAAATAGATGCTGCAACAGCTTTAGTCCAAGCTTTTGCAATTTCTTCATATTTCTCAGTAGCTCTAATTTGATGACGAGCTAACACTTCCAAATCTTCATGAGCAACATTCAGTAAATCAATCTGATCCACCAATTGAAAACACACATCATCATCACAAACAATCACTGCCTGCCCTAAGCGCTCATCATAAGACCAAAAGTGTAAGGTCTTTAGAGCACCCTTTGGAATCTTTCTCACCAATGGAATCATCTTCTCTTTATCAGTTGCAGGCCAACGCACAATCTTCATTCGCTTGTTTGTATATGGATCTCTGATGCCTTTAGCGGGTTTAACAATGGACTCTGCAGTACGCATTGAAGGAAAGCCCTTAAGAACCTCCCTCTTCAACCTCTCGAAAAACCTATAACCAACTCCTCCAGGCTTATCATCTACATAAGGTGCTCTAGACAAGTCTGTCAAGTCCACTTTAGTAAATGACTGAAACTGGCCTGGATGTTTATACCACTCAACAGGTCCAATCTTCCTTTTTATCCACCATCTCTTGCGATCATGATCATAACCCCAGCTAACTACACCAGAACGATTTCCAACCTTATCATAGAGAGTTTCACCAACATCCATCAAATGATGAGTTGCATGAGCATCATCATCATCTGGATTTAGATTCCGATTCTTCATAATTACAAACTGTCTTTTCTTCTTGATTCTTTCAGCCTTCTCTTTGTCTGCAACAGGATCAATGATTCTTCTAAAGTAATGTTCCATAGCAGCACTTCTTTCAGCATCATCCTTTTCAAAAGCCTTTTTCCTATTTTCAACATCAGTTGGATCTGAGAACTCCTGTCCAAATTTCTTCTCCAACTTTCCACGCAAGTCATACACCATGTTAAACAACAAACTAACATCTCCTTGAAGTTGCTCAATCTGTTGATCTTTCTTCACAACCATATCTTCTAATTGAATAATCTTCGCATCTTTATGAATGGAATCTTGCTCAAGGACAACCATTCTTTTCTTCATATCTCTCATGCTGACAAACTCATCTTCATCACTCGAATCATCATCAAACGGCATTCTAAATGGCTCTTCAGGTCTTTTACCACTTGAACTGCTAGGCATATCAAGATCAACTCTAGAAGAACCTGCAGCTTCAGTAGCACTAGGTAACGTTGTCTCAACAGTGGTATCCACATCAATACTAGTAACCGGAACATCATCAGTAGTGATAACCAGATCAGTTCTTCCAGTATCAACATCAAAATTAAAGATGTTTTCAGTAGCGGTGGTGGAATCGGTGACATCCTTCTCAAACTCGAAGTCATAAAGACCTTCATCATCTTCATCAGTAATTACGGGTTGATCTTTGCTATGCTCAATATACATTCCGAGCCGAGGATCCCTCCTTTTCCGTTTCAATGGCATGGAATCAGAATCCTTTGGGTCTTCACTAGGCTTTTCACTTGACACTGAAAGATCAGAAGGAGGATTTCCCATCTTATCAGTTACAGATTTCAATAACAAAGCCAAACTTTCAGCAGTAATCACGGGTGGAACAACAGAAACAGCAGTATCAACTTCAGCTTCAGGAGGAAGCTCTTCATCTTCATCAGAATCACACATAATCTCAACACCTTCATCATCAGAGTCTATTGTTAAAATCTCTGTCTCAGGCTGATCTTCAGCATCCATACGAATATCATGTTCTTCAGCAACAATAGCACTTGCAGGTACACTATTCACTGAAACAGATTGTGCTATTTCTAGATTTTCACGAACATCTTCCGTCTCTGCAAACTGACCAAACTTCTCCAATGGAATCAATCCTTCATACTTCTTCTCTGTACCCTTCTTTGAAGTAAGTGCACCAAAACATGATGGACCCATAGGTTTCAATTCCAACGTATTACCAGATCTCTTCAATTCTGGATATCGATCATTCAGAATCATCTGCAAGAATCTCGGATACATCAGAAACTTATCCTTTCGAAGTCCAATTGCATTTCTCTTCATAGCTTTCAAAATATATCTTGAATAATTGAACGACTCATTGGTAATTACACAAATCACAGCAGCAGACTGAGTAGTATTCAACTGATCAATTCCCCCTCTATTTTCTGTCATGCACAAAAGAAACATATGCAGCAACAGACGCCAGTATGGATGCACAAACTTCTTTACCAAGGGTGGAAACTTTCCTTCGTAGCTCAAACGAGGCAAAATTGCTTCTACAGTTCCAGCTGGAAGTTCTATAGGATCTGTTTCCTGATCATTAAATCTTAACACTTCTCTAATCATCTGCTCAGTCACTATAACTTTCTTTTCTTGAATTTCAGCAACTATAGCTCCCTTTCCATCAACGACTTCTACTTTAGCACTCTTCCAAAAATCTTGAATAAGTTCTTCATAAACAACCGGATTCTCACGAAGAGCATGAACAATCCGGCAGTTATTTAAGCCTTTCATCAATGACATGAACATCTGCTTGTGTTTCTCTGGTGGAGGTGCTAAATATCCAACTTGATTATGAGAAGATATAAACTTTAAATCCATTTTCTGCACACAACACAAATCAAATAAGTTTCCAACTTTTGAATATAACAGTGATAAAAATAAAAAACCAAAACAAACACTGTTACTGTTCACTCGAGACCATGAGTCGCAACCAAAAGGTCTCGAGTCGAAACCAGTTGTTTGTGAGTCGCAACCATGAGTCGCAACCAACAGATTTCGAGTCGCAAACATGAGTCGCAACCGACAAACATTGAGTCGCAACCATGAGTCGCAATCTTGATGTTGCGACTCGTAACCACTGGTTTCGAGTCCTCAGTGTTCTTGATTGCGAGTCAAACATCTTCAAAACTTCATCGGAAACATCATCGGAATCTTCAAATCCTCATCGGAATCTTCAAATCTTCATCAGAATATTCAACAACCATTCATAATTCCTGCAAACACTTGAATAATGATGTCATTATACCTTGATGATCAATGAGTCGCAACCGGAGATCGCGAGTCGTAACCGGAGATAAATCGGAATCTTCAACAGATCACCGGAGCTTTTGAGAGAGAATTAGGCTTGGTTGCGAGTGAGAAATGAGGTCTCGACTCGCAACCACCCTTTTTATACTCAACGGTTATCATGGGCTTGGGCCTTGTGGACTTGGGCTTAAAATAGATTTATCAAGCAATTTTTTAACCCATTTCAAAAAACTGATTTAATTTTAATGAAAATTATCCATTAAACCTTTTGAGCAATGTTTGCAAAATAAAAACCTAAAAAACAAAATTAAATAATAAAATATTATTAACAAAAATAAATCAGGAAATTTGCATAGATACTCAGGGATCAAATCACAAGGTTTTGGGCTTGACTTCACTTATCAACACTGATCTACTACTGAATGATCTAGACAATTGCCAGTATATTTGTCCCCTTAAACTCATCTCCCTAGACCTTTTCCATATAACTGCCTGTAACTCAATTTATCATGTTTTGATATCTTAACAATGATCACTCAAAACAAATACTAATCAAATCCCGGAATTATAACAGCACACTCTGTCATGCAAGTAGCTTCCCTACCACATGTTTCACAAGTCCAATCCAGAACTCTGAAATCTTAACTGGGAATAGATTGAGAAGAGAACAGAATAGATCTTAAGCAGAGATGGTATAATATACAGATCAAATGAGTTTTTCTCAATTTGATATAGGTTTCATGGGTTTCTTTTGGGCACTAGAGGGCCTCTTTCGGGTGTTTAATTGATCTACAGAACGACAACGTACAGCTAGGTCAGCATATATCTGGATGCAGCAGAAGCTGACGTTGCCTAGCACCTCCAGGTCAGCATATATCTGGATGCAGCAGAGGAGATACACGACTTTTTCAGAGAAGATTTCAGAGTCAGACCAAAATTGTGTGTATCGGGACAACATACAGACATTCAAATAGAAATGAGCTAATTCCAAGTGACTTTCTTTCCTGAGGTCATGTACATTTTTAGTTCTAAACAGAAACAGCCAATGTTTCCAGTTTTAAGGATAGAGCCTACCAACACATCATACTAGAGTCAAACTATTTCGATACTGGTCTTACATGAGTCAGCCCTCGACCATAATGTGAAAATTCATTTCATTTCCCAGTCCTGCCACACCTCTTTTTGTATTTTTCAATTTTTTTAATGTTTTTGTATTTTTTTTTTAATTTTTTTTAATGTTTTTGTATTTTTCAAAATTTCTCCCCCTAAATTTGAGCATAAATAAAAACTACCTAAGAATAGAAAACTTTATGAACAAATTTACCTACGAAAAACAAAAACATGCTCAGTCAGTAAAGCGGATCATTTTCAGAAAATCCACAAGCACTCTGAATTTTGAGCTGCTGACAGGTTTAGTGAACAAATCGGCAGCATTTGCATCTGTGTCGATTTGTTCAAGAGTAATAAGACCTCTGTCGAAGCAATCTCGAATAAAATGAACTTTGATGTCAATGTGCTTGGTTTTGGAGTGAAAAACAGGATTTCTAACAATTTGTATTGCAGCATCATTATCGCAGTAAATAGTAGTGTTGAGATAAGTCAAACCGTAGTCCTGCAATTGATGTTGCATCCACACCACTTGAGAGCAAGATGCAGAAGCAGCAACATACTCAGCTTCAGCTGTAGAAATCGCCACTGTTTGTTGTTTCTTGCATTGCCAAGAAATGAGCCTATCACCCAGAAACTGGCATCCCGCAGATGTAGATTTCCTGTCACTGTCAGTACCTCCAAAATTGCTGTCAGAAAAAGCAAACAAGTCAAAATTGGAATCCCTCGGATACCACAGGCCAAACCGAGGTCGGCCTTTAAGATACCGAAAGATCCTTTTAACAGCAGTAAGGTGAGAAGTTTTAGGATTAGCCTGATAGCGTGCACAGTTGCAAACAGCAAACATAATGTCCGGACGGCTAGCTGTGAGATACATCAATGACCCGATCATGGACCTATATTGACGTTGATTGACAGACTCTCCTTCTTCATCTTCAGTCAATAATGGTCTCTCTGCCATAGGTGTTTCAGCAGGCTTTGCGTCCGTGAATTTGAATTTTGCCAGCACATCATCCACATACTTCCCTTGATGAATAAGAATTCCTTGTGAACTCTGCTTGACTTGTAGACCCAAAAACAGTGTCATTTCCCCCAGAGCACTCATTTCAAACTTCTTCTTCATAACTCTCTCGAATTCCTTGCAAAGATCCTCACTTGTAGATCCGAAAATGATATCATCAACATAGATTTGAACCAAGATTTGATCACGTCCTACCTTCTTGATAAACAGAGTCTGGTCTATGGTGCCACGCGTATACCCATGAGCCAACAGATGCTCTGTTAGTGTGGCATACCAAGCTCGAGGAGCCTGGTGTAACCCGTACAGCGCCTTGTCTAACTTGTAAGCGTATTCAGGATGATCTGGATGCACGAACCCTGGTGGCTGCTCGACAAAAATTTCCTCCTTCACATCTCCATAGAGAAACGCGGTTTTGACATCCATCTGATAAACAGTGAATCCCATGTATGACGCGTAAGCCAAAAAGATCCGGATGGCTTCAAGTCGTGCAACCGGAGCATATACTTCATCATAATCCAGTCCTTCAATTTGTCTAAATCCCTGAACCACCAGCCTTGCTTTGTTTCGAACGATGACTCCTGCAGAATCCTGCTTGTTTCGAAATACCCATCTAGTTCCAAGCTTACGTTTTCCTGTTGGCAACTTGACGAGCTTCCATACTCCAAGTTTTTCAAACTGGTTCAGCTCTTCGTGCATAGCATCTACCCAGCCAGGTTCCTGCAAAGCTATATCAATAGTTTTAGGTTCGATTTGAGATAGATAACAAGAATATAAGCAAGTGTTAATGATTCCTGATTGACTCCTGGTCAAAATTCCTGCATTTACAGGACCAATCACATTCTCGATTGGGTGATTGCGTTGAACGCTCGTAGGTATGGCCAAATCAGGTACAATCTCCTCTTCAGTGGTGGTGTTGCTAGACTCCCCCTCATTAGGTGCTGTAGTAGTGTGAACTACAGGAGAAGTGACAACACAATCCTCAGGAATTGGTTCAGGAAATAAAGCAGAATCACTAGTTGATGCACCCTCAGGAGATCGATTGACCGTCGGAGTTGGTGTAGGATGTTGCGTAAACACCATTCCTGGTGGATCAATGGTATGATGCCTCACGTTGTCTTGCATCTGTGCTTCATCTTCCGTATCTTCAAACGACAATGGTTGTTTGGGAATAGACACACCTGCAACTGAAACATCACTTGACAAAATGTTAAATGATTTAAACAGAGCAGAATAATCGTATAACCATTCTGGACCAACTCTAGCGTCCGTAGCATTCTCTTCAAGCCATTCAATGTTGCACGACTCGACGACCTTTTTAGTTACTTTGTTGTATACCCTATAAGCAGAGCCTTTAGCATATCCAAAAAAAGTAACATTCATCACCTTTGACTTCAAACTTTCCGTTGGAGTCCATTAGTAATAATACACATGGACAACCAAAGATACGAAAGTGTGAAACCGAAGGTTTATGTCCTTCCAGAATCTCATAAGGGGTTTTCATGTGACGTTTGTTAACTAAAGCATGATTCTGGATATAACAAGCCGTGCTAACTGCCTCGGCCCAAAAGAAGCTAGGAAGCTTTGAATCAGCCAGCATAGTACGCGCAGCTTCAATGAGAGTACGATTCCTTCTTTCAGCCACTCCATTTTGTTGTGGAGTTCGAGGCGCACTGAACTGACGATCGATTCCCTTATCAATGCAGAAAGTATCCAAAGTAACGTTCTTGAATTCTGTCCCATTGTCTGATCGAATAACCTTCACCTTAGTACTCGCTTGATTTTCAGCCAAAGTAATGAATTGTTTTACCAAGACAGCAGTTTCATTTTTGTGGCTGAGAAAATACACCCAAGTGTAACGAGAGTAATCATCGACGATTACCAGACAGTAAGCTTTCTTCCCAATGCTCAGCACATTCACTGGACCAAAAAGATCCATGTGAAGTAATTCGAGTACAGCTTTTGTCGAAGGTACTGGTTTAGTCTTATGAGGTTTTCGATGAGCTTTCCCTTTCGCACAAGCAACACATTTCTCCACCAACATGAAGTCCTTGATTGGAAGATCACGTACCAGTTGACCTTTAGCTAGACGGTTCAGATTTTTCATATTCACATGCCCAAGTCGACGATGCCATAACAGACCATCATGCTCCGAAATTTTTGAAAATAGACAAGTGATCTCTTCACACGGTTTCTTGTTCATATCAATGACGTAAGCATTACCTTTCCTTTCAGCTGTCATCAAAAACCAGTCTTCTGGAATAACAATCCCAGGCTTAAGAACATGACATCCCTTCTTCGTGAAATGAACTGAATTCCCTCGATCACAGATCTGCGAAATACTTAACAGATTGTGTTTCAGTTCTGGTACATAATTAACATTTTCAAAACTTAAGACGCCGTTTCGAACAGTTCCTTTTAACGTGATTCTGCCTGACTCTCCTCCCGCAAATGAGACATATCCACCATTAAACTCTTTGACATTTACCAGTTGGGATAAGTCTCCTGTCATGTGCCTGGAACAGCCACTATCCATGTACCAGAGGCGCACGGTAGTCCTCCACAGCTGTTCCTGCACGATTAGCGGGATTAGTTAGATTTAGGAACCCAGCCCATAGTGGATCTGGGTTTTCCTTGTGCATCAATATACGTCACTCTCTGCCACACTAAATTATCTTTATTCAGAAATTTTGAAACATCCCTTTTGGCGACATTTTGATGACATGATTTCATTGAATTGGATTGCATGCCATTAGCTTTAGGTTTCCAAAACTGTCTTGACCAGTTAGAATTGAAACTTTCATAAGCGTTACCAAAATAATTACTTCGATTTCGCTGAAAATTTGTTTGTCTATTCTGATATTGATTATAGCGTTTGGCTGCATTCCAATCCTGATCAGAAGGTCTAGTCCTGTGATAGTTGTTCTTCATTGTCTTAGTCTTTGCAGACATCATGGACTTCGAACAGTGATATCGATTAGACGTGACCTTCTGATTTCGCTCTGATGTTTTCTTGTTCGGTGTCCTTGGGAGTTTGCCACAATTTCTGGCAATATGACCAGCAATGCCACAGTTAAAACATGTTTGACGTTTCACATTTTGAATATTCTTGACATTTTGACTCTGTTTGCTTGATTTCGTGTGATTTGATGTTTTAGTTTTCTGAACATGTTTGACTTGTGGTTTTTCTTTAGACAACTTTTCTTCTAATGATCTCTCTTTTAGATCAGCATTCCTTTCATTGTTACTTAATCTTGATTCCGAATTTGAACATGTACGAGTTTCATCCAAATGCGTTTTATCAAGGCATTTATCATCTGAAACCGATTCAGGTTCACTTCCCGAACAAGAAGAAGTCTCAACAATATGCTCTTCCTCAATGCATTTGTCATGTGAAACTGATTCAGATTCCTTTTCTGAGCCTAAAGAAGTTTCATCAATATGCATTTTCTCAGAGCATTTATCATGTGACACAGATTCAGGTTCATTGTTTAACACAGTTTCCAATGGGGTCCCACTAGATTCAACATTAGGGACACCCACTGAGACAGATTCAGAAGAAGAATCAGGATACTCTTGATTTTCTTGAGAAGTCGTTTCAGTGGTTTCACTGAATGCATCCTGAGGGACCTCACCTGTAACATTTTCACAAGCTGAAACATTAGAGATGTTAGGATCACAAACATTAGTTGAAAAACAATCATCACCACACTTATTGTTCAAATCATCCACACAAACATTATCAGTTTTGCCCAAAACAACAGGCTCACAAGACGAAACATAAGCTGAAAACGACGCAAACAAAGAACTAGTAAAAGCAATGTCCGACTCAGTTGGTTCAGAATAATGTTCAAAATATGGTTCAGAAACATTTGAAATAATAACCGGTTCACTCCCATGAACATCATCACACTTTACTTCAGAGCTATCATCTGCACACGAAGATGAAACATTAGGATCAATTGTGCCTTTGTGAACAAAATTTATAGGAGCAGACTTCTGTTTCTCAATTGGTCTGTCATTGAACGATGACTTATTATTTTTGGGACCATAAGTCATTTTACTTTCATTAGTCATCTCCTCCTCAGTCATGGGTAGATAAGTATAATTATCATTATAGGGAGGAGGAGCCTTATTAAAACCCAAACCACACCCTTTCTTTTCCTTGTATGCGAGCTGTTGATCACACAAATTTTTTACTAATTTACTGGAAGAATCAAACTTCTTGATATTCAGTTCATTAATTTGATATCTGTTTTGAATATCTTCCAGTTCCTTAGTTAAAATGCATACCTTTTCTTGTGCTTCTAGGAAATGGGCTGTTTTTACACTCACATCATCCTTTAGCTTGATGATGTCTTTTCGCTGAGCTTCAATCTTTTCTTTATAAAGCTTCTCATTTTTAGACAAAGTAAAATTTTTATTTTTTATGTCATTATAATCTTGAATGAGCTCAGCGTTGTGTATTCTGTAAGCCTCAACCCTTTCCCTACACTCAGGAGTACAGAAAACAGAAATTACCTCTTCTTTGGTGAGACCTTTAACAGGAGCTGAAAGAATTTGAGTCATGAATGCAAAATCATCAGCTACAGTCTCTTCCTCTGGCTTTGGGCTATGTTCGCTTGAAGTCATGAAAGCAATGTTGGATGTAGCATTTTGATTCTCTGGAGCTGATATGTTCAGACGCTCAATTTCTGAAGTCCAATCAAAGTTGAGGTTGGGCTGAACCACCAGTGCTTGTGCTAATCCTTGCGGAGGTGGACTTCCAGAAGCAGCAGCATCTGCTATACTTGTAGTGGTCACAAGAGCTCTTTCTCGATTAGGAGTTGCAGGTTGGGCAGGAGTTGCAGGAGTTTGATCTCTGTTTATAAGTGGTTTCGGGCAGTTTCGAGCATAGTGTCCTTCCTCATGACAGTTGAAGCAACGAAGATTAAAGGGCACTTTAGCAGCTCCATTCCATGCATTTCCCCACCTGTTTTTACCTGTTCTTTTCACAAACTTTTGGGCTCTGAAAGCTGCCATCGCCATCTGCCAGGTGATGTCCATTTCTTCAATATCATCTGGATGAATCTGTGACAGATCATCAGGACACCACTTTGGTGGATCAAGTTTTCCTGCAATAAAAGCATTCAAACAGTTGATCACTGAAGCTGCGATATCCAAGTTTTCCTTTGATTGTTTAGCAAAGAAAGCTATCCTTTCGTTGTTAGCAGCGGAAGCAGAAGCAGCAGTAGAGATATTTCCAGAATTTGGAATTGAAGCAGGAGAAGCTGGAGAGACGACTTGACTAGAGGACCCAGATGAGTGCACCTTTGCTGAAGTTGGAGTAGCGGATGAAGTATTGCGAAACATCTGAAAACCACCTTGAGACAATAATGCTGTGTTGCTGTTGTTAGAGGAAGCGGGAGCAATGGAGAAACCAGCAGCTAGCATACTGTTCTTGTAATTTGTTTCTCTTTGCTTATCATCCAGTTCGCATGCCTTAATGTGAGAGATCATCTCTGACAGAGTGCATCTAGCTAGATCTTTAGTCTTCTTGATCATAGCAACATGATGATCCCAACTCTTTGGTAGTGCATTAAGAAGTTGTCGGTTTGTGGATGCATTTGTGGTATGAATTTCTTCCATTTGCATTTGAGTGATCAGCTTCACAAACCTCTGAATCTGATTGTCTACCGTTTCACCATAAATATGGTTGAAGTTGTTGAAGTTTTGTTGCAGCAGATTTCTTCGGTTCTCTTTCATATCTTCGTTTCCTTCATATACTTCGATCAGAGAATCCCACAATTCTTTGGCAGATTTGCAGGTGCGAAAGCCAATAGCAATATCAGGACCCAAACCCATGGTTAAGTAGGAAAGAGCTCGATCATCTTCTTCAACAATGAGCAAATCATCTTCAGTGTACTGATCCCTAGGTTTCTTTACCTTAAGACCTGGTTCAGTTGAGCTTTCCATCATGATTTCCCTAGGACCTCGCAAAATGCTTCGCCACAGCTTATAATCCTTAACCTTCAGATGCTGTTCAAAGCGCCACTTCCACTCAGGAAAATCATTAGCATCAGTTAACCTAGGAATGCGTGTTGTGGTACCAAGCTTTGAATCCAATTCTTGTTGTTCTTTAAGGGCAGTCAATTCATTGTTGTTTGACGACATGTTTAATTAATTAGTTAATTAATTAATTGAATTTTTTTTTTTAAGTCCAAAAGTCAACAGTTCAAATGTCCGTAAATCAGTGTCGTTGCGAGTCGTAACAGCTGGGTTGAAACTGCTGTGGTTGCGAGTCGTAACTGTTGTGGTTGCGAGTCGTAACTAAAACAGGATGAGCCGAAACCAAGGTTGCGAGTCGTAACAGCTTTGGTTGCGAGTGGAGATTGACTACTGGTTGCGAGTCGCAACTGAAACAGGATGAACCGAAACCGTGGTGAATGCGAGTCGAAACCAAAACGTGATGAACCGCAACAATGATGGTTGCGAGTCGTAACCAGAACGTGATGAACCGCAACAGAGCTGGTTGCGAGTCGAAACCTGCAAAAGAATAAACGATAAGATCTGTTTACTCGCAATCCCGATTTTTCAGCACTTCCAAAATTCAAAGATATTGTAATCTTTGAATCTGTTAACCACCAACTTCCCGTAAAATCAGCAAACACCTTTTTCAGAAATCAACAAACCAAAATCAGTATAATTTTGATGAATCGATCAGGAACAGTTTAAGTATTTCACTGCAAAACATACAACAAAATAGATCAGTAGCACAAACAATTCTTGAATCCGAATGATATCAAAACCGAGCCCTTGAATGGCTTCAATGGCTCTGATACCAATTGTAAAACCCGTTAGGATCTTTCAATGATATCAACCTTTAACTTGTGAAGGTGCGGAAAACAATCACAAGCCGATTCAAGAACAAATTATAATAATCAACACAAGACTAATGTATGAAATAACAAACCGAAATCTTGCATTCAATGACTAGCAAAGACGGATACAAGACTTCAATAAGAACCGACTTCTTGTCCCTTGTGTCGCAACCTATCACCTCATCAACAACCTCTACAAATCAATTGAGGTTTGTTTAAATACAAAAGAACTAGTCTATACCCTAGCCCATTGCGACACAAGCCTACTAACCCAACCCATACATAATCGGCCCAAACATGTAAACAAAACATAAACATAATCAACCCTCAAACTATGCTGACCTACATGAATAAACCTTCAGGTTCCAACAATCGGGAACACCGCCGCCGTCCCCTCGGTGACCCAAATCGGGGAGTGGGGAGCGGGTATCATTCACCGTGTGAAACTTGTATATTTTTGAGTTTTTTTTTTCCCTTGTGATTTTGTAGGAGGATGAAGAACAAAGAATTTGTAGGTGAAGATGAAAGTGCAGGTTAAAATGAAGAAGAAGAAGAAGAAGAAGAAGAAGAAGAAGAAGAAGAAGAAGAAGAAGAAGAAGAAGGGGAGGAGGAAGAAAGAAGAAGAAGAAAAAGAATTTTCAAATATAACCCTTAAGTTTTATTTTTAATTTAAAAAATTATTTTTAATTTAAAAAAACACTTAAATTTTTTTATTACTTTTAAAAATACCCCTCAAACTTGTTTTTAATTAAATGAAATGTTCTATTTTTTATTTTTATTTAGTTTTAATTTATTTAAATTATGTTTTACTTTTATAAAAATATTTATATAAAAAAAATAAAACCAAGTCCCCAAGAGGGGAGTGCCACCATCAAATTGAGGGTGTGGGGGGAGTTAAGTGAGGAGTTGATGTGACGCATGCTGATTGGCTGTGGGTAAGAGAGGTCATTCTCACTCCCCACTTAGGTCATCCGTAGTCATAAAGCCCCTGTGTGGGCGTTATGCGACACGTGTCGTGCCACGTGTGCGGGTGGGCGTTATGGGGCGTTATGCATTTAAGCCCATAGTCATAAAGCCCCTACCCATCATTACCTAATTATTAATTTTCAATTTTATTATTAATTATAAAAACTCTATTCTATTTTTTGATTGGCCAAATGAAGTAACCAAACAAAAATAACGCCGCGATGTGTATCGCGCCGCCCACCAAAAAAAACCCCATAACGCCGCCCGTCGCGGTGTTCAGGGCGTTATGGGGCGTTATGAGAGAAAAAGGGCGCCACATGGAGCCCCACTACACATTACCTTAGAGGAGTGCCCCTTACACCCTAAGAACGGAAGCTAAAGGTTTGACATGCCACATGGGGGGCTAAGTGGATAACATCGTTTATTCTTAAGTTTATGTCCATCTAAAGTGATATATGTCAAAAAAAAGTGTGTTTCTTACAAATGAATTTACGCACTACCAGTCTACGATTTTTGATAATATATTGAAGTAAAAGGCTTGAAAGACTAGCAATGACTTATGGGATGGAATCGTAGATGTTATTTTCTTGTAGCAACAAGTAGCTAAAAGTGATACTGAATATTCTGATGGAATCAGTGATTAAAAAGTGATACTAGACAAGTAGCTAAATATATGTACATATAAGTGGATCCACAATGTTTAACAAAATATGAAACCTGAAAGCGTTTCAAATGGACTCAACCAGACCAGGTACGTAGCCAGGAAGCAGTCCAGTACTAATAAGAGTTGATGAAGAAAGATAACACCTACATGCATACCATACATACATCATGCATGCAGATGAGTAATAATCCATGTTAAGAGTTAATACTACCCAACCTACCGCTTCTAGTCAGCTAGCTATACTGCTATACATGAAAGAGGTTGCAAAGTGATCAGCTTACTGTTTTAACATTCAAGAACCCCAACGGGAATTTTGACTACCACCATCTCCAGCCTGGTTCCACCCACTTGCAGATGTCCCGCCCTCATCAACCGCCACACTTGAGTCACATTTCCATCCTGCCCGATAATGGGGGGTCCCGGCTTCATCCCTATTCATGGGAGGACGTGGCTGAGACTTCTTGAAATACTTGGGAATGAATTCATCCACTTTGTCAGGATATTTTCCCCTTATGAAATTCTCAAGACATTTGCGATACGAAAAGTCTTCTTTCTGCCCATCGGTTGTTACAACGTAAAAACACCGACTGTCATTGAATTGTGTATGCTTGGTGACCTACAAAGTTGATAACTGATTATGTGAAATAATAATAAAAATTCATTTATTTTGGTAATTCGTATGCAAGTGATAAAAATACAATATGTAGCAGGTTTACCATGACGTAATCCACTCCAGAACCCGCCTTCTGAGCCTTTTCAGGATGGTGCGCGAAGACATTTTCAAGAATGTAAGTTTGATCATCAGCAGACAACGGATCACCATCATTGTATCTTCACAAAGTCAAGAGTTAGAAAATTCATGGTCCATAACTTGATTTTGAACAGGAAACTTTTTTAATAATGTGATTTAAGAGGTTTCTATGCATTTGACCTGTTTCTTATTTAGTTAAATCCTACAGCCTAACCCAGTTGACCCGTCAACTGATAAAACATAACCTGATTATCTCCATGTACTAGGAAAATTAACAGAAAAAAGTAATATAGAGATTACCCAGTTTGGCTCATAATCCGCCTGACTGATTGCATGATGGGCTCGATGTCGGCGAGAATATCTTGTTCATCAGAGGTGAACACATCCAGACGTCGTCTTCGCGCAGTGACTGGTCCTCCACCCGATCTTGAACCATCGTTTGATCCTCCAACTGGTCTAGCCGGTCTGTCTCTTTTTGGACCCCATCCTTCCTTCTTTTTCCAACCACCACCTTCGTCCGGTTTTTGTTCCGCCTTACGGTTCCATCCCCAAGAACCGGGTTTTTGTTCAGCATCGTGTCCCTTTTCATCTGTTGACCCATCAGCACGGTCCATTGGAGGTCCACCTGGCTTGCTATTCCATCCAGGTCCATCTGATTTGACAACCTTTTGACCCCACGAACCTGATCCGGAGCCCTTATTAGTGTCGTCAACGCTTTTCTTCCCACCCCATCGAGGTTCATCTGCCGTGACCACTTTTTGGCCCCGTGAACCTGACCCTGAACCAGTAGCGGTCTCATTTACACTTTCCTTTGAACCCCATACAGGTTCATCCCAATTCGACGCCTTCTGAACCCATGTACCTGTTACATTTTCACTCTTCTTTCCTCCCCATCCAGGTCCATCCCGGTTGACCAATTTTTGGCCCCACAAACCTGACCCCAACTCCTTCGCGGCTTCGTTTTGACTTTCTTTTGCACCCCATCTGGGTTCATCTCCTTTTGCCACCACCTGACCCCAAGCACCTGAACCCTCCTCAGTTTCATTATCACTCTTCTTCGCCCCCCATCCGGGTCCATCCCCTTTGACCACCGTTTGGCCCCACGAACCAGACCCTGAACCCGTAGCAGTCTTGTTTTCACTTTTCTTTGAACCCCATACAGGTTCATTATCTTCCTTTTCCCCTGATAAACTCCATGATCCAGATGGTTCAACGTCTTTCTGAGATTTTGTTGCCCCCCAACCAGCGCTAGTTGTCGGTGTAGTCTTGACAGCACCTCCCCAACCACCACCACTGGACGTCCCATCTTCTGGAGTGGGACCTGTTCCCAAAGTTGATTGTTCTACATCCATTCCATCTTCAAAAACAGGTTTAGCAAACCCAGAATCTATCTCAGGAGACCCCGTTTCCATCATTTCCATATCGTAACTGTCAACATCCCCACCTAGACACCCACTATCAGCTTCCTCAGCACCACCCCCGACAATGTGAAGGAAGTTGTAGACATCGATACCGTCTTTTTGGTTCAGTTCCACCTACAAAACATGATTTATATTAGTCAAAGTCATTAAATCGTAGTCGAGTAATCATTTGTGATTAGTGTGGTGTTGGAGTGTTTGGATAGTTTTGCTGCTTGAAGTTGTAACAATAAGTGTTTGACAACTTACAACTATTTACATTTTGATAATACTAAAGGTAAACTAGTAAAATAACTCTGTACTTTGACAAGCACTTTTCTTGCAGCCGCTAGTATCAAACTAAATAGATGGTTATAACTTATAACTAGGGGTATAAACAAGCCCAGGGCTCGAGAGTTGCTCGTGATCGGCTCGGTTAAAAGCTCGAGCCTGAAATAGAGCTCGTTTAGTCATCCAGCCCGAGCTCGAGCCTAAAATACAAAGCTCGTTTAGGCTCGTGAGCCTAAACGAGCCCAAACAAAATTTTAGTTTTTTATATATAATATAATAATAATAATGAGAGTTAAATTATACTTCAAGGAGGTTTTATCCGGAATGAATAAAAAAAGAAAAAAGAAAGAAATGGCTCGTTTAAGCGATATTGAAGCGAGCTCGAGCCGAGATTTTAGATCGTTTCAAGTTGTTCTCCAAATAGCTTGAGCCGAGCTTGAGCTTTGGGTTTTACTCGCGAGCGTAGCTCGAGCTCAAATAAGTTGGCTCGAACCGAACCGAGCCGAGCTCGAGCCTAGTCGGGCTCGGCCCGGCTCGTTTACACCCCTACTTATAACTAAATAACGTTAAGACGTTAAATAGAGGTAGGTTACCCAAACACTATAAGAAACTGAATATTATCAGACAAATCATTTTCAGAAATATAGGTTGTAATCTCAACCCTTTACTTATGAACGGGTAGATTCAGATAGTTTTCGTCTCTAACGGATACGAAATCTAGCTTTAGAAAAACCATTTAAATGGGTTAAGAGTTGGTAAAACTTTACTGTTTACTTTTAAAAGGTGGAAAACAGTTTCAGGTCAGAGTCAGACAGCCCTGTTTCGACCCTTAGCAAAGTTTATTATTTGACCCGTTACCCAACTTGGCATATTGACACATTCCACCACTGTTATTCAAAATGTACAATTCTAAGAAACGCATGAACAATGAAATCAAATACGCATGAACCATTCAAAATGCAATTTGCGTCCCTGTGGTATGAGCGAAACATCAACTTGAGCCCCTGAACTTATAAATTCATAACACTTTGTGTCCCTCCGTCAGTTTTCCGTCTGTTTGACTGTTTAAAAACTGTGAAATGTCCTTTATACCCTTAATAATAAACATATATAAATCTTAGAGAAGGCTTAGACTCAGCATATTTTCCCTGGCTCAAGCATCAACCAAATCAAGTTTATTTGGTGCAACAAGCCAACTACTTTGGTTCTCTGACTCAAGCATCAACCATAAGAGTTGGGTCATTTAATGGAGAGAAGATCTATGCCCCTTTCAAGACATAGTGTTTGGGGGATGGGACATAAGCAGCATGAACTTGGCTGATTCCATGGCCGGAGCCAAGGTGTTGGACATTGATCTCCAGAAGCAGTTAAGGCCTTACATGGAGTCCATGGTCCCACTCCCTGTTGTCTTTGACCCCGACTTCATCGCAGCCAACCAAGGCGAGCGTGCTGACAACGTCATCAATGGAACCAAAAACGAACAGATCCAAAAGATCATTAAGGACATCAGGGAGTTTAAGGAGGCTAACAAGGTAGACAAAGTGGTGGTATTCTGGACTGCAAACACCGAAAGATACAGCAATGTAATGGTCGGGCTTAATGACACAATGGAAAGCCTGTTTGCATCATTGGACAGAAATGAGGCAGAGATTTCACCGTCCACCTTGTATGCTATTGCTTGCATTCTTGAAAATGTGCCTTTCATTAATGGCAGCCCACAAAACACTTTTGTACCAGGTAGCTTGCTTTCATGGTACAATTCATGTTTCTTTTTGTTGTGTTTATGTATGCTGATTTAATTAGGGTTTAATAGTTTTATTTGGCGGGATAAAATTAGGGTTTAATAGTGTTATTTGGGGGTTTTTAGAAGGGAATATATGCCAAAAGACGGTCTTACCCCTGGCTCATACAGTCAAACAGACGGAAAACTGACGGAGGGACGCAAAGTGTTATGAATTTATAAGTTCAGGGGCTCAAAAAAGCAAAAAAAGAATTTAGGGGCTCAAGTTGATGTTTCACTCATACCACAGGGACGCAAATTGCATTTTACTCTCAGACAAATCATTTTCAGAAATATAGGTTGTAATCTCAACCCTTTACTTATGAACGGGTAGATTCAGATAGTTTTCGTCTCTAACGGATACGAAATCTAGCTTTAGAAAAACCATTTAAATGGGTTAAGAGTTGGTAAAACTTTACTGTTTACTTTTAAAAGGTGGAAAACAGTTTCAGGTCAGAGTCAAACCGCCCTGTTTCGACCCTTAGCAAAGTTTATTATTTGGCCCGTTACCCAACTTGGCATATTGACACATTCCACCACTGTTATTCAAAATGTACAATTCTAAGAAACGCATGAACCATGAAATCAAATACGAACCTGTCTTGTGTCCCAAAGAATATCAAACCGAGATCCTGTGCCGACAGCTACAGGTTTTCCCCAAGAACAAGCGCCCACAATACTAGACAACGAATCAGCGTAGCACTTCTCAGCTGCCTTTTCAAAGCACCTTTTTGGTGTCTGAAAACAAGTCAAAAGGTAACAGAATTAAGAACATCAAAATCACATACAAAGTCAACATAACAGTATTATAGATTAAACGTCTTACATATACTGTAGCTTCTGAAAATGGTATTTGGAAGTTAAGCATCTTATTGAGTGCCTTTATTCCTGCAAGATTGAAGCCAACTAAAAATCCCGCACAAGTCATGCTACTTGCCAACAGAAGCAGGTGCTCTTTCAGCATGCCTTTGGTAACCATTGACACTGAAGTCGACAGGCGCTACAAATTAAGAGGGAAAAAACGGTTGATTTTTCAGAATGAAACGGAAATCCAATTAAAATATGCAGGTAGAGGGAGACCTGAACAGCTTGCTCAAAAGCACAAGCGATGCCAAGAAGATGTTCGACTTGTTTGATTGCATAAGGAATAGAGCGTGTTGTGTCAATCAAATCGATTACGGGATGGCATGCATCCATAACTGTCATCCATGCATCACCGCTTTTCTTAACAGCTTCTTTCTCTAGAACAACATTAATTGCCAAATCACCTTCTTGATCCTTTAAAGGATTTTTTATCCACACTGTTGTTTCGGGACTTATCTGGGTAATATTGACTTCTTTGACCCGTGGATCACCTATGAAATAACAAATTATTCATAAACTGGCTCAACCGTTAACTAGAAGTTTTTCGAAGTAAACAAGAGTCAATAAAAAAATACCTTTTATAATCGAGTTTAAAAGGACAGGACAAACTTTATACATAAACTTGTGTGCAGTCTCCTCTAAATGGATACCGGGATTGCCCTCCCCATAGAACTTCAAGCATGGGGTCCACTCGGATGACTGCTGAAATGAACATTCACTGCAAAACAGTAACCATAGACATTAATTACAGTGTTTAATGAACAGTTATATCATTTAAGCATGAAAGTATAAGATTCGATATTAAAGCGTAGATCATCATCATCATCATCATCATACTCGGTAAATCCCACCAATAGCAAAGCTAAGGTAGGGTCTGAGGAGGGTAAGATGTAGACAACCTTACCTCTATCCCATAGGAATAGAGAGGCTGCTTCCAGTGAGACCCCCGGCTTGATAGTAGTTTTGTATCAAGCCTTGGTCATAAGGCACATAACACTCAACAATTGGGACAAAAGACAAAAGCCGATTAGTGCATGTACCCCCTTGTCTTTCGGCTATCAACGCCACCACATGATGCATGATTAACCGTCCCTCGCTTTTTAACGTTATTTTCACGAAATTAGGTAAATAATGTTAAAATTAGTGCACTTTCACTTTTCATTAACCTTTTATCAATTTTTCCCACCCTTAAACAGTAAAAAAGATTATGCCATATTACATACCTGCAGGATATGGCTATATTCTTGAATATCCGGCCAATTTCTTTTTTCTTTTTACGAAAAGAGGTCAAGGTGTCTTCACATTCCGTAAGAACCTTTTCCATGCTGATATCCAATTCCTCCAACAGTGTCTGCATAAATAATATAGGGAAGCATAGATCATTATTATTATTACCAATAGCCCAATATTCTTATTATTGTTTTTACTATTACTAACACTACTACTATTTTGTATGTCTGTGTGTGTGTGTGTAGAGAGAGAGAGAACCTTGTTGAGATGAACATGGCCAACAAGCCCAGCCTCAATTTCAGCATTATCTAATGGTACTTGCTGTCTTGTATATCTGTAGGTAGAAATCATCAAGAATAGCAGAGTTATCAAACCATAAATGATGTTCTAACAAGGTTAAAAATAGCAGATTAAATAACTACAGCTAGAAAGTAAAACATAAGGCATAAACATATACAGATCATGATTTACTTTTATCAAAACGGGTGGGGTCAGCTTGGGCTGACCAGAGATTATAGAAACTGTATTTTTGAAAAATAATCAACTTTCTTTAAATATAGCCATTTACGAGGTAGTTTGCATTTTAATACACATTAGGCAACCTACGAGCAGTTTGATCTGTTAGATATCAACTATAGGTAGTTTGCATTTTAATACACATTAGGTCCACGATACTTTATTGAATATTAATAAGAAAAAACTAATAGGTAACTGTAGAAGATAAGAAGAAAATACTCTATCAGAAATTCCACAGCAACGTCCTTGAGGCTGACTTTTCGCAAATGATTTTGAACCTTAACCGCCGCCTTCTCAACACATTATTTCTCCCCACAATTACAATCATTCAAGTACAGTACCACCAGACGATCATTGTCAGCATTCTTAAAATTCACTCCACATTGCAGAATCTCCTACAAAACAGAGAGTCAGAGACCAGAGTAAATGGGTCAATATTTCTACATATAAGAAAACATTACTAAAAAATTACCTTCATCATATTCCAAGAGGAGTTACTACTTGGAGAAGAATCAAGGACCGCCTTATATGCAGGGTTTGACATGGCGGTTGCAGCCAATACTCCCACCGGTTCACCAGCAGCAAACAAATTTTTCATCAGCGCCCCATACTCAAATTGAATAATCGAGTTGCTGCAAACGTTCCGAACAGTTCCATCATAGCAAATAACCACATCCCTGAGGATAGCCATTGAGTTTTTGAAAAGAATACCAGGCTCCGTCAACCCTCTAGATGATCTAATCATTACTTCTCTGCTAGCAATTGAATGAACCATCTCCTCATACGGATCCAGCCCGTTGAACAGGCAGCTCCTAATCAGCCCAAATTCTTCAAATGGGTATCTTTTAGGAAACGGATAATGTCCGACAAAGTGAGAAGACAGATCTCCAGCCAAAGTTCTAGAATATAATCTTCCACGTTCATAAATCTGTAAACCCAAAAATCCGATTTGTTGAGCTATTTTCGTGATAGCCGAGTCACTCTTCGGATCTATCAAATTTCCCATTGATGAAAATCGTAATATAAAATCTGAAATGGGGGCTTTAGAGGCCCGAAGATGCTTCTCTAACTGGATATCAATCACCTCGTTATAGTTGAACCGCAAGTGATATAACAAAGAAAATAACTCCTGAAGCCGTTCTGCTATGCTTTTTAGAACATCCGTCGGAACAATGAAGTCCTCCAAACTGAGGTTAAATCCATCGCCAAACAAATTCTCCATTAGCAATGGTTGTAGGGAGTTGAAAAGCTTTAGAACTTCGTTTGGTCCTTTACTGAAGAAGATGGAGCTGATTATTTCATTTATGATCGACTGCATTGTGTCCCGACTGTAATCCAACTTCAAGATCTTGCTGTCGCGGATCGCGAATCTATCACACGAACAATCAAACCCGCGAGGTAGAGACGTCTCGAGTAGCTCCAAAACCGTCCACAACGGGCCACAATCACGAGCCTTTAACATCGAAGGTTTAGGCAACAGGTTCGATGTAAAAAGTGCTAGTTGCTGGACTTGAGCTTTTGTGAAGAAATGTTTCTTGAACATCGTTTTGAGTGACAACACAGAATCGCTGCCGAGCTGGAGGTTCACATTCCCACTGTGGGAGCTAAGAAGTTGCTTTTCGACAGCAAATAGCTCCATCACTTCCGCTTTAGCCTCAGAAGATTGTGGGTAAAAGATGTGGATACAGTCACCATCGAAATCGGCACTCAGGGGCCCACAAATAAGAGGATTGATTTTGAAGGTGTGACCGTCATGGATATACACCGACAATGCTTGTAGAGAATGTTTGTGGGTCGTTGGTGGCCTGTTGATGAAGATGAGATCACCCTCCATGATTTTTCTGTGTACAATCTGGCCCGGTTTCAAAAACGTGTGACCTTTCGACCCTTCTCTGAGTGAATACGTAGTTTCGCCATCTATGTAGGTTAAGCATAGTTTATCATCCACTAACTGTTGAAGAAACTTCACGTTGTGCTCCGTGACCCGTTCTTCGAAGGTTATCCTTTGAGCGATCTCATACGGGATGCCAATCTCACCCACACCTCTATACGGGTCACCCGTTATGACACTACGGGACGAAAACCCAGACCCTTTACTGATAAAAAGAGTTTTCATCTTCTCAAGCCATGCTTTTGTAGATGATGAATCGTTTACAGTCCGTACAATCGCATAGCGCGTATTTCTGTGAGGGGAGGCCTGGAAAAATTATAAGCACCAACTACCATGTAAGAGGCAAGAGTAAGAATAGAAAAAAAAATATCAGCATATAGTTGATGAAAAAAAACAGAATATTAAGCACCTTAGCACCCCTCGATTGTAGATATTGTGAGACGGCTAACTGTAGATCATTCACCTCAACCTCAAGGGACTCAAAATTCGGTATTCCCGACCTTGAACTCTTGATGATCTCCACTTGTCTCAAAACTTTCTTAAGGATTGGCATTGAGATGTCCTACACAACAACAACAATTATAATGGTGCATAAACACTTATTAATAAGTCATTACAAAGGTCAACTAACCGAAGATGTAACAGTGATCCCATCAGAGACATCTGGAGTAGACAAACAATTTGGAGGAACAGGAAGATGTTGCATGATATACCCTTCTTGGGGAAAACACCCTCTACCAGCTAGCTTCTTTTTGGTTGCCACAGGAATTTTCTTCAGAATTTTCAGCACCTGACATTGATTTTAAAAAAGAATAAAAAAAGGTTAATTCAAGGTGTCTAAAATCTAAATAGACTACATATCAGCTAAAAAAGAATAAAAGAAATAAATTCAAGGTGTCTAAAATCTAAATAGACTACATATCAGCTACCACATATAGAGCGGATGTGCGTTTGATATGATTATTGCAACTTGATGAGATTAATCACTTTTAAGGGTTCAGCAAAAACTTACTATACTTCTTCCTTTTTATCATTCAGGGTAAAAAAAAATTAAAAACTTATTTTTCGGATTGAGTAGTTTTGATTACTACCTCAGATGGAAGTAACGGTCGGGTAGTTCCATGACCACCATAACGGTATCCGTATCTATCTAGAAAATCCCAAGAACCGTCTCTATTCCTTGCTGTTCTCGATGGAAGTTGAAGCTCCAGGAAACATGCACCATCCTGTTTCTGGTTTTCACTAACAGTAACTTGTGTGGTTTCCTATATAAACATGTGACAAAGATAAGCAAAGAAATCAACATTCACCAAGATCATTACTAATTATCAAGTGAAAATGCATGCCAAATTTTTCATATATTAAGACTTTTGAAAGTTTGATATAGGTTTTTACCTCGCAGCAAAAGGCAAACGCTCTCTCAAGCACCCCAGGGTTCTTAGATTGGAACTGAAAACACAAACAAACATAAGAAAATAGAAATTAAGATATTGAGGCATGTGTCAATATGTATATCTTCTAATCTTCTTTTGGAAAAAACAAAATAGCTAAAACAAGAACAGTAAGGAATAAATTGTGAAAGTGAGTCTGTTAATGACTTCATGGATAGGTCAGTGATGTGTGCCTTAAAAGTTAAAAAGCGGCAAAAACATCATGAGACAACAAGGGAAGAATTCATTTACTTAAAAAAAGGTTGTTGCATAGATGTCATCCGAGAACATAAACACTAAAGAAGATAAAAAAAAACTAAGTACTCTTTTATCCTTGAACTTCAAGCACTTGAGGCATATTAAACTCAGTATACGCTTCAACTCACTAATATGTGAGGGATGATATATTGGAATCGGAAACTCGATGTACCCGAAATGCCCTGAAATGTGGAAGGCAAACAGAATTTAAGAACAGATTCATGACAGATAACTACTTTACAAAAGTTTAATAATAACTTATGATAACATGTAGCACACCTTCACATTTCCCAGTTTCAGATGCACCACAAGATTCACATTTCCCAACTTCAAGGGGAAGTCCAAGAAAAGGATTTGTCAACTGACTCGCATGGTTGATGGGGCAGTCACTAATGGAGGCCAAGCACTACTCGCCATTATGTGCATGCATCAAACACAAAGAATGTCAGACAAAAAGGTTAACAATTTTATAACAATACTTGATACAAGAGGGTGAAACAAAACAGAAAACTCACAATTTCTTGATGAGTGGCCAAAGAAAAACTAATTCCAGTTATCTTCCCCTGTAAAGTGCAGGGTGGCGAATTTTCTTCCATCGATCAAAACCTGTTTCATTGTAACAACAAGCTACATCATTGTCCAAAATCCTAACAACAAATCATTAAGAACTTAATAACTAAGAACACAATATGAAAGAACATTACTCAGAACTATAATTTATACATTTACAGCCTATATGTCCATCTTTCTCATTTTAATTAGACGTCGATCTTCTATAACACTTATACGGATCTTCCATAACACTTATACAAAAGAAAAAAAAAGGAAAAACAAGCGAATAATTTCATAAAACAAACATCGAAAAATACATCAAACAGCAGCCTTAACTAGCAAGAATGCTGCAGAAACTGCGATAAAAATCTTTCAAAGCACCACAAGTCACAGCCACAAAAGAAATTTAAAGTACTTTAGTCTTTATGAACTCATGGCAGTTATGCTGAACTCAAACCATACAAAAACCATCTTACATACAGTATTTCTAAACCTAAACAACGAAATTAGAAAATAAGTGAAATCGAAACCCTAGGCAACCACCAAAACAGCTTAAAAACAATAATATGTAAAGGATCGTTCAAAACAAGGATTCAAACAACTAAAGAGTAAAATTATACGAACATAAAGCAAAATTTGTACGTATACAGCTACTAGATAAGTAAAAGCATGACGATCAACGTATTTAAGCTAAAATAACGAGCTGACTAAACACATGCATTCATGTAGGAAGAAAAAACGATAATAGTAACCGAAAGAGAGCAGTAATGTGTTCGGAAGAGCAACGGTTTGAAATGAAAGGCTAATTTAAGCGAAATGTTGCTGCAAAATGTGCATAAAGATGGAAAAAACCCTAATCGGAACGTAACATTGACGATCGATTGTGAGGTTGATGAGAGAGAGAGGGGGGTTGTACTGTACGTATAAGAGTGAGTGTGAGTGTGAGTGTGTGACTGAGTAGAGAATAAAATATTTTGAATTTTTTTTTTTTCATTTTTTACACACGTCTATGGTGTGTCGTTTTGACCTTGAATTGACCGGATTACCCAAAGACACTTTTTCGTTTTAAATAAAAAATTGCAATTTATTTGAGGGTGCAGGTGAGTGTAAAGGTGAGTGTAAGACTATCATTATTGGTGACTTTCTCCCAACCTAGGTTGCCCAAATAAATTAAAGAAAAAGAAAAATTTTATTTTTCTCCACAACCTGGTTGGCCAAGCAACCCAAGGTTGCAAGAGGTTGTCCATGCTTTTTTTGCCACTTGTCAAAATTGGATTGGTTCCATCTTCTAATTTTTTTTTTATTTTTTTTTCTAACTATCAATTCCCCCAGTAATTTAATTACTCAAATAAATTTTAATATTTAAACTTAATAACAAAACTAAATACACCGTATTTCCTAAAATAAATTTGTGAACATTATGATATAAATTTTATTAAAAACGGAGTTCGTTTGAAAAAATATACTTTCCAGTATATTATATATATTGATTGTTTAACTTTTTAATATTTTCCAGATCATTTAAAAAAATATATTTTCGAGTATATCACACTTCTGTTTGTTTTTTTTTTTTTGTGAACATGGAGATATAAAATTTATAAAAATTGATATATTATTTTAATTGTTTTTTTTTCTAACACTATCTTATTTGTCACATGTCAACATTCTATTGTTTTTTTTTTTTTTGAGTAAATTGCAATTTTACCCCCTGAGGTTAGGGGTGATTGGCACTTTTACCCCCCTAAGGAAATAATTGCAATTTTACCCCCCACTGTTAACTCTTATGTCGCAACATTACCCCCTAAGCTCAATTTTGTTGACTGATCTGTTGACTTGGTGGTGAAATGACTATTATACCCTTTTATTTTACCCCATGTGCTTTGTTTACTCTGTAATATTACCCCCTGCCACCAATACCACCGCCATTCACCACCACAACCACCACTGCCACCACCCTCAACCACCACTGCCACCGCCATTCACCACCACAACCACCACTGCCATCTTCTTCCTCCCCCTCCCTCTCTCTCTCTAAAAAAACCCACCACCCGCCTTCATCTTCAACAATCACCACCGTCATCTCCACACCCCCATTTTCAACTTCTTCGTAACAACACCTACTTTGAACCATACACTAAATTTGCACACCCATTGACCATTTAAACCATTCAACACACAATCTATTCAACATAAATTAAAATCTAAGCTCCCGTAAAATTGGGGATAATACAAAGATCAGTCAACCACCACTTTGAATCATAAGCACTCCACCACTGCCACCACCTATCACCACCACCACCATCTCCCCCACCAATAAGCATTCATATCAGTATGAAACAACTGGCACCCAAAGTAAAATTACCCAAACAACTGCTAAAAAACACCACAAATAGTTAAAACCTCCATTAACGTACTCACTCTCTGTAACATTCACAACCAGTTCATGGACAACCTCACTCTTTGTATCATTCACAAGCAGCCTAACATAAAACTTACAATATCAAATATAGTTTAACAGCACCAACCTTTAGTGTTTGAAAGCAAATATAGTTGAAAATAAACTGAATGACCACACTAATTCCAGAATATATATTTTCAGCATCCATGTTCTCGACCTGCAAACATAGAATATTAAGACACTATGAAAAGGTAATCTGACAACACCCAATAAGAGATCAAAATGCTCAATTCAGTTTTCTTATTGTCAATTTACTCAACTTAGTCTCTTCATAATTCTATACATTTGCAAATTACTCAACTCACCCAATATGGGAATCTTGAACAACCCACAAATTAACTGAAATCAAAAACCAATTTTTGAGCAAATAGTGCAAATTCAAGAAAACTAGGTTAAACCCCCGCACGTTGCAGCGGGTTCTCTTAGTGAACATGTTCCAACCTATACGTTGCGGCAGAGACGTGACGGGAGTACAGTTTTATACCGGATGTTAACGACACGCTATAACAACCTAAAAATCCAAAAACCAAAGTTGAAATAATACGGTGCGGCAGAGACATTACGGAAAAATAATTTATACCGGATGTTCTTTAAGTTCACTTGATAACATGTAGTCTTCTTCTGTAGCCTTTGAGATTATCAGCCAATTCATATACTTGTATCCAACCCACTAATATACCCACTAATATGTGATTAGTGGGTGTGATTTGTTATTCATGTCCAATTAATCCTTTTTTTTTTTTTTGAGATAATTTAGCTTTCATTAATCCTTGAAAAAAATTATAGTAAAATCAGATGTGTTTTTTTTCTTGGTTAAAGAAACGTCCTCATCAACCTTGAAATCAATTTTTAAAACATATTTATCTTACCAAAACCGTTTGTTCTTTCCGGCCACTAAACACATAAAACCATTTCTTATTCTTGAGAAAACTTTGACAATTCATATTTCATTGATGTATTAGTTTAAAAAAAAAAAAATATTAACCCTAACAATATTATCGCAGCGGACAACCAAACCATTACTCCTTCACTGTTCAATCGAACTTACAAATCAACTCAACCCTAATTCTATATACAACAACAAAGCGCCACACACTATAACAATTTTCTCCGTTTTCTTTTCACTTCAAAAACCAAAAACCAAAAACCTAAAATTCTAATATCATGCCGCAACTTTTCTTCCTTTTCTCAAATCACAAAACTAAAACAAAAGCCAAAATCAAAAATAAAAATGGGAAGAGCAAACGTTTCAGAATTAATATTCAGGGTTCAGATGAGGCTTGCCCATCATCATCACCACACCTTTATTAATCTCAGATGATTTTCCATCATCGTCATCGACTTGGCAACCAAAAAAGGCCTTAGATGAACCCGCGTCATCATCAATTAGGGCTCAAGAACTGCTACCGTCATCGAACCGATTTCACACCGGCTCAGACAACTATAATTCAAAGCCATAGCACCGAAACAACACAAATAATCAGGCCGAACAACCATCATTATCAAACCAACATAAACCGGTGGCCACACAGAGGCTACCACCTAGGGTTTAAACGAAGAACATCTGTTGTAGTTCATATGATACGTAACCATGAATTCAACTTTACACCAAAGAAAGCTAAACACAAAAGATAGATAGAGGGTCGCACAGGTCCGCTGCTGCCATAGGCGGCCGCCGGCAACAGCGGGGCAACACCCCTCTCTCGATTTCTATCTCTAGAAACCACTTCTCTGTCTATAAAATAAGACCACCGAGGGTGTGTAAATGGCCGGTAATCGGCAAAAGGAGCCGATAAACCATTGACCTTAGCTAGAAAGGAAGGAGGAAGAGAGAGATCAGAGAATTCTCTCTTATGCAGGTTAAACCCCAAAGAAACATGGCATATAATTGGCAAAGGACAGATGTCTCATATATTGAAAGGGTGGAAAAGTGTTACACCTGTCAAACGAAACACCAAACCATCCCAAGGTTTTCTAAACTGGTTTTCAAAGTACACATGGTTAAGCACAGAGCACAAACCCAGAAGCACAACCCATGTTGCTAATTCATAATAGTTAATGTTTGTAAAGATAAAGGTTTAATGAAACTGCTGATTTTATCCCCAAACTTGAAGATGACCACCGCTGATTTTATCCCCAAACCGCTGATCATCTTACAATCACCGTCGATCATCTTACAATCATCCACAACCTCTCCGTCGATCATCTTACAATCACCGTCAGTCTCCGGTCACTTTCGTCTTATCCATTCACCGTTATTGTCTCACCGCCATCATCATCTTCATCTCCGTTTTAATCCGATCACCATCATCGTCATCTTCATCGATACCGACCAACCTCTGCACCTCCGACTATCCTTAGTTTCGAGTGACCAACCTCTGCACCGCCATCATCATCTTCATCTCCTTTTGGTTTCTGTTTGTGAAACGAAGAAAAAGACGTTGTTTAAATAATAATTATAATAATACGGTGGTAGGCAAAGCTGTGGTGGTGCTCTCTGCGGTGGGGGGAGTGAAGAAGAAGGTGGTGAAAAGGGTTTCAGGGAGAAATGGTGGTGGTGCAAGTTATATTAGGGCTTTTCTTACCAACAGATAATAAAAAATAATAATATAATAATAAATAAGGGTAAGATTACCAAAATATTCTCAACTATTAGGGTCAAACTACCTTTGACTGAGCTTAGGGGGTAATGTTGCGACATAAGAGTTAACAGTGGGGGGTAAAATTGCAATTATTTCCTTAGGGGGGGTAAGAGTGCCAATCACCCCTAACCTCAGGGGGTAAAATTGCAATTTACTCTTTTTTTTTTGATAAAATTTCTTTTTTTATTTATAATAACATTTTATATTAAAATAATAAAGTTTAAAAATATAAACATTTTTATTAGTTATAATAAATTTTATAGAATAAATTATAACCTAAGCCATATTTATTTAATAAAAAAATGGTTTAGGTTGGGTTGTTAATGAGTGTGAAAGGTTGGGTTGGGTTGGGGTGTGTAGGTAGAAGAGAGAGAAATTATTTTTTAATTAAAAGTTGGGTTGGGTTGTAAATGGGGATAGTCTAATAGAAAGTTTGGCAACAACAATAATCACTTGAAATTTTTTTAGTTACGTAATAATTCCAGTTTTTTTTTTTTTTTTGGAAATCTAAATTGTGATATCATATGCCAAAGTGAGGTAGAGAAGAAACATGAAGTGAAAAGGTACTCATCTCTATTCCCACACAAAGGGCATATTAGTGAATTCACCCAAATATATCTTCTATTGAGTTCCACCTAACTTATTTTATAAAGCTTACTCGCTGCCCGAATTGTAACGCCTCGTATTTTCATACTTTCATATTTTTATAAAATACGAGTTCGTTTCTTTTTTTTAGAAACGCAGTTTAAATCTGATCGAAAAACGGTTTAAAAACGGAAAACTACGCATTTTACGCACTTTTAACGCAAACGACGAACGAACGCGTCACACAAAAAGTTCCAACGACATTCTGCGCAATTTGACCTCAAGATATTATTCTACGACATTATACGACGCTCGGGTTTGAAAACAGATCTTGAAAACGTGTTTGGGCCGCTTAAAAATGCTAGTAACGGGCTTGTGGGCCCTGGGCCCAATCCCAATTGTTAATCTAACTATATAAACAACTTTTCTTTCAAAACCCTCATTTCTCTTTCAAAGCTTCAGCCGACACCTTTTTGTGACTTCCTCCTCTCTGCATCTTGATCTAATAAAAACCCTAATCTTCTATGCATAACACCCAACACCCCTCGGTCTCTCACTCGAAATTTCTGACGGTCGGAGCTGCGTTACCGGCGTCTCAGCTTTGCACAACAACAACCACAGCTCCTCACCTCTTCACACCCCCCCTGTTCGATTGAATCTCCGGCCACCACCATTGCAGTGGTGGCGCACGGCGGTGGGTATAGGGGACGACGAGAAGAGAGAGAGACAGAGAAAGCGAGGAGAGAGAGAGAGATCGCGGAGTGAGAGAGAGAGACGACGAAGAAGATGAGGCAGACACCTTCATGCCGGCGACGGTGGTGGCGCCTGGTCCGACACATCTTTTCGGTAAACACCCCCCTCGTCTCCTTCCTTTCTTTTACATTCAGATTTGAATTTTGATTCGAGTGTCTTGGTTGTTTCGGACTCGAGTGGCGACGCCGTCGGCGGCACTCCAGCCGTCTACGGCAGTGGCGACAGGAACAGTGAAGTTGGTTCAAGTCGCGGGTCACCAGCTTAGTTACTCGGGTTGAGTCTGGTTCGTGTCTCGACATCAGTTTGGTTTGGGTCTTTGCTCAGCTTAGTTCCGATTCAGTTTTGGTTCTCGGTTTGTTTCGACTCACGCGGCTCGGTTCAGATTCGGATCGATTGGTTCAGATCCGGTTCAGTCAAACTCAATCGGTAATCCCTTTTTTCTTTTTTAGTCTGGTTGCTACTATTTTCTTTAAATCCGATGAAGAATGGTTTGATTCTTATTTCGGTTCAGCAGGTTCGGTTCGATGTCCCGGTCAAGCGGTCAACTGTCGGGTCAAACCTGGTCAAACTCGGTCAACTGAGGTCTCGGTGCACTCGGTATTTTAATAACGTAAATATTCCAATTATATTGTTTTATATATCTCGCTATCATAAAACCGCAATATATATATATATATATATATATTTGTTTTAAAAATACATAGAAACATATAATTATATGTTGTTTCGTCAATTGTTTATTGAATTTTGAAAATAGATTGACAACTTGTGTTGTCGGGGTCGTCCAAAAAACAGAGGAAACTCTGCCCGTTTTTCGTAAAATCCCGTAAAACGAAACGTTTATTTTATTAGACGAAGCCTATCGGATTCAATTAAATTTTATAACAATAATTATAATTATAAACGTAAACTTATTTATTTAGTCATTTATTTATTTTCATTCTTTTTATAATACTTCTACAATTATCTTAATGAGTCAATTTGGAAGCAATACATAAACTATGTATACTCTATGCGAATATATATATATATATATATATATATATATATCAACAAGTTATACTTTAGATTTCACTTCCTATCCTCCGTCATAATTCCTTTTACTCATGCACCATCGTTTGCCCTTATAGGGTGACCTCGGTGTTTCGTCCTCCCAAACTCGCACACTCGTCAATACTTGGATAATCGGAAGACTTAGCAATTATGTGAGTATACTCGCAACCCCCTTTTTATATTTACCACTTTTGGGGTGTAACATGTTTAACTATTAAAATACACTTAAACTTATTCTTTATGCAATGCACGAAAACAATCCTTATACATGAATACTATGTTGTTATACTTGATGCTTACGTGGACCATACTTATGTGATATGTTTTAGTCATTTGCTTTCACGAGCCTCCATTTGACATGTATAGCGCTATAGGAGTAACGCACCGCCCGTAGACTTGTGGTCATGTTGAATTATATCATTGTTGCGTAAACAGAGGATTGGCTAGAAATATTGCATGCCATGTTAGGTTGATCTTGTATAAACAAAGTTGCCATATGGATTCGTTTTTTAAACTTTATACTTATACTTATTCATAAACTTGTATACTCGCCTTTGCTTTTGCATTGAATTGTATTTTAAACATGTTACAGGTTGAGGATTGATGATGCTATGAAAACGGACTAGCAAAGATGCCTAGATACCCACTTAGACATTTAGGTTTAAAGTGTTATATCAATTTTGTTATTATCATGTTTGAACAATGTTGTTATTTGAATTCTTGTAATGTTTTGACAACTTATCTATGAAATGAAATCGGGTGAATTAAATATCGTCACAAATAGTGTTATGAAGTCTCTTGAAATATATTTCGTCTCACTCCGATGTTTCCGCCATCGGTTGGGGTGTGACAGATTGGTATCAGAGCCATAACTATAGGGAATTAGGAAAAGTAGGAATGCTTTAACATAGTCTATAGTTTTAGAGCTTTATTCTTACGTCTTGCTTGAAACTACTTGCATGCTACTCTATTTGCTTTTATTTATTCGCTATGACGTTTTAAACGTATATGTCGCTTGTGTGTTAATACTTGACGTGCTATTCTTATGTGACAATACTTGTCTTATTATGTGTCGATACTTGATCTATTGATCTATTCTTTGTGTGTTATTCTCGACATGCCTTTTATGTGCTTATACTTGTTCGTTATTTCCTTTAACATACGCCTTTTTCCAAGGCATTTTACTCGATTTTTTGTTTAACACAAAAACACTCGTATTACACAAACGAGACGAGTTTACCAAAATAGGCGTGAAACCCACAATTTGGTAAACGACTCTCATCCCGCCTGATTCTATTTTCGCACGAAATTCACCATTAAGTTAGGAGTGAAATCCACATCTTAATGGAAATTTCAAATTTAAATTCTAGTGGACGCTCATCAACGTGTCGAAAATTTAATTGACCCGACGAGTGCCAACTATTCTTAGGGTACGAAGTCGTCAAGTTAGGGGTGAAACTCGTACCTTGTTGACTAGTCCCATTCCTTGATTTTTATAAATTCCGCCAAGTCTCGAATTGTCGATTGAATGGGAACATGTAATAACCGGAAGGGTAAATACCGTTAACCGATGTGTCGGCGAGAGTATTTCACCTATTAGGCCAAAGCATGCTCTCAAATTCAAAAGACTCTTTCGACCACCTTGGTTAGTCAATGTTCCGTTTGGAACCATCCAAGTTTTATTCGAGCTTACGCTTTATTATTTTCGATCTTTTGTCAATTTTGAACAATTTTTCGAGATTCATTTTTGCGCAACATCATACTCTTACTTTTCATACGATTATACATTATTAGCATGCATGATTTCACGTAATTTTATTTACGCTTTGTAACAACGAGCAGAGACATATCACTGAGATAGGAGTGATTTCCTTACCTTGACGATTAACTCCGCTTCTTCTCTCATCTTACAACGACCTCCCAACGGATTTGGGGTGATTCCCTTACCTAAGTGATCGTTACCAATGCTTTCTTTTAAAAGACTATATTTGTTGGTGCATAGATGTCTGTTAACTTCGTTTTTATAGAGTCTTGTGTCTAGATAGGATAAACCAGTGTTCAGCAGGTCGGAAAACAGGTTTTGAGTGTTAAAGGGTAATTTCGCACGAAATTACACAATGGTAATTTCGTACGAAATTAGGTAATTCCACACGAAATTAGTAATTTCGTTTGAAAGTAATTTCGCTTGATAATTCCGTGCGAAATTACTCACCCTATAAATACCCAACCTGCTGATTCATTTGTAACTTTTCCTATTCAAAGCCGAGGTGCTGCCAGTTTGTCAAACGATCTGTAAAAGCTTTGAATTGATTAATAAGAGGATAATTAGAGGAATTCAAGTTGTATTACGTCGATATCATTGATTCCGCCTTTGTTGTTCCCGAAGAGTGGGTTATCATGAGAGCACCTAGAGTGAATGATCTGTATGTGTTAGACATGAGTGTAGCAACTACTACCACGGGTCAGGCTCACTGTTTTATGTCAAAAGCAACGGAAAAAGGATCACAATTGTGGCATCGAAAGATGGGCCACATTCACCTGCGAAAAATGAATCACCTGGTGCATAACGACTTAGTAACTGGTGTTCATGTGAAAGGTTTTCATCTTGAAGAGGAGTGCATTAGCTGTGTCAAAGGCAAACAAAAGAAGAATAGGAAGAAGGAAAACTCAATCTCGAGACTGTTAGAGAGACTTCATATGGATCTTTTTGGTCCAGTAAATGTTAAAAGTATAACTGGTGATCTCTACTGTCTAGTAGTAACAGATGACTACTCGATATTTTCGTGGGTATCTTTTCTGAAAACTAAAGACGAGACGTTTGAAAGTCTGATGGCGTTGTTCAGAAAAATTGAAAACTTGTACCAAACACGAATCAGAAGAATCAGAAGTGACAATGGTACTGAGTTTAAGAACAACAAGATGGAAGAGTATTGTGATGAGAGAGGTATATTGCAATAATTTAGTGCTCCTTACACTCCACAACAAAATGGGGTAGCCGAACGAAAGAACAGGACACTAATTGAAACGGCCAGGACGATGCTTGCTGATTCGAAATTACCAATCAACTTTTGGGCAGAAGCAGTGTCAGCCGCTTGCTATACACTCAACCGGGTTCTTACAGTGAAGAAATTCAACAAGACATGTTTTGAGTTGATAAATAACCGCAAACTGAACCTGAAGTATTTAGAACCGTTTGGGTCTCCCTGCACAGTTCTAGAGCCTTGTGGAAAGTTTGGTGCAAAGAGCATTGAAGGAATATTCGTGGGTTATGCAAGTCCATTAAAGCGAGTTTTTGTTCCAAGCTTGAAGCGGATTATTGAAGCACACAATGTTGAATGCCAAGGTTACACAATGCCACCGCAGAACCCAGGCGACTCATGCCATTTTAACTACGATACTCTGTGGGATTCGTTTGACACAGAAGAAGAACCAGAGTTCTTTGATGAGTTGGATATTCTAAGAGAGTATGAGTCATCACAAGAAAGGTTTCCAGCTGAGTATATTCGAAGTCGACGCCAAACTTCAAATGATGATGAACCCGGTCCAAGCAATGCTGGAGAACATGATGATATTCAACAATCTTCAGAACATGCTCCTGAAAATCAGACGACAGTCAATGATAATCAAGAATCTGATGATAGGCCTGTATTTGATCATGGTGATTCAGATTCTGAGGGGGAGCAGATCCAGATTTCAAGTCAAACAATTCCAGTTAGTGAACAAGGTGCAAATCAGAATGTCACAGATTTGGAAGGCGAGGTAGATGTTCCAGGCGAGGTGATGACGAGAACTCTTTCGTACCATCCAGAAGAGTTAATTATTGGAGAATTACAATCAGGAGTTCGCACAAGACGACAAATTGACCAAGGCCTTACTTGTTTTTATTCTACAATTGCTTCGTTACAAACTGAGTTTTCACTTAGTTGTTTTATTTCGCAGATTGAGCCGCGAACATATAAGGAAGCACTAACTGAAGATTCTTGGGTCAATGCGATGCAAGAGGAGCTGAGTCAGTTTGAGAAGTTGGGTGTGTGGAAATTGGTAGATTTGCCGGATGGTCATAGGAAGATAAACACCAAGTGGGTGTTCAAGTGCAAGAGGGATGATCGAGGGGTTATTATTCGTAACAAAGCTCGACTCGTAGTCCAGGGTTTTAGTCAGCAGGTGGGTATAGATTTCACTGAAGTGTATGCTCTGGTTGCTAGACTTGAAGCGATCAGAATCTTCCTAGCATTTGCATCTTGGAAAGGTTTTAAAGTTTATCAACTAGATGTTAAATCGGCTTTTCTCTATGGGAAGGTAAAAGAGGAGGTATATGTCGGACAGCCACCGGGCTTCACCGATCCAATCCACAAAGACAAGGTTTATTTACTGGATAAAGCACTGTATGGTTTACACCAGGCCCCGAGAGCTTGGTACGAGACTTTGTCTCAACACCTGCTAGCCAACAACTTCATCCGAGGAAAAGTGGATGCCACTCTCTTCACCAAAGAAGTCGACGAATATCTTCTGATAGTTCAGATATACGTGGACGACATCATATTTGGGTCTACAAATGAAAGTCTGTGCAAAGATTTTGAAAGAGTTATGAAGCAAAAATTTGAAATGTCATCGATGGGTGAGATGAAATTCTTCTTGGGACTTCAGGTTGATCAACTACCCAAAGGAATTTTCATACATCAGACGAAGTATGTTCATGATATCTTAGAGAAATTTGGGATGTCCTGGACTACTCCAGCTTCCACCCCATTAGCGACGAACCATGGGATAAACCCTGATCTCACCAGAGAGAAGGTAGATGAAACGATGTATCGTTCCATGATCGGATAGCTGATGTACTTGACAGCTTCAAGACCCGATATCATGTATCCAACCTGCCTCGCAGCAAGATTTCAGTCTAATCCCAGAGCTTCGCATATGGTGATTGTCAAACGGATATTACGCTATCTGAAAGGAACTCCATCACTGGGGTTGTGGTATCCAAGAGAAGGCGATTTCACGCTCGAAGGGTATTCTGATTCTGATTTCGGATGCTGCAAAGTTAACGCTAAGTCAACAACAGCGGGGTGCCAGTTTTTCGGACCATGATTGGTCACCTGGCAATGCAAAAAGCAGACCACTGTAGCCTTGTCCACATGTGAAGCTGAGTATGTATCTGCTAGCAGCTGCTGCTCTCAGATCTTGTGGATCCAGCAACAGATGCGAGACTACGATTTGCAATTTCTTAACACCCCTATCTTTGTTGATAATGAGGCAGCGATAAACATTACTAAAAATCATGTTCATCACGCTAAAACGAAACACATTGAAATTCGTCATCACTTCATTCGCGACTGTTTTGAGAAGAAGTTTATTCGAATTGAGAAAATCCACACTGACGAACAAAAAGCTGATTTACATACCAAAGCGTTTGATAAAACTCGGTTTCATTATCTTTTAAAACTGAACGGTATGAAGCTTTTATCAGTGTTGGAGGAGATTCTTGGCGTAGATGAAGGTACCACTGTAGATGATGTTGAGACGCAATCTGCAATGGTTTGTCGATTTTTTACTTGTTTTGGTATTTAGGGGGAGGTTGGTTAATATTTTCAGAAAATACAAAAACAATAAAAAAAATTCAAAAATCCAAAAACATGAGATATTTTCAAAACTAAAAAACAATAGAAAACCAGAAAAGAGCTTGTGTAAAAAGGGAAAATGATAGTACATTGGCTTGACAGTCACAATATGCTAAAGATATGTAAAGTTTATAGTGTTAAGCAGTCTCGCTGATGATATGCCGATAGGTTTTTACACATTTAATAGGTTTGTTCGGGATATAAACCAAAATTCAAACTTGCTTATTTCGTGGGGAACACTACTTGGATATATAGTTTAACCCCTGAAATCTTGTTTGAAGGACCCTTCTTTCTGAAATACTAGGTCTTTATGCTCAGTGATATCTGGGGTATTATCCCGGGACTTCTGATTTTGCGGAAGCAATGGCCTAGTCCCCGTATAATACTTTTTGCTTGCTTGAAATATAGCACCGCCCTCAGCATAAAAAATGATGAAACATTGAAAAATGTTAATCATGTGCTGTTGTAAAAAAGATCCTCTAAAGGGGACCCACTTAAAGTCGAAGCCGTCATCTCTCTGATTTTGCGGAAGCAATAGCCTGAGCTCTCATGGCCCTCGCATTTAACCCCTTACAGATATCATCTGTGGTATACTCACCTGTAAGACTGAATATTGGGATCTAGATACGGGAGTATATTCAAGAGGTGGGACACATGAATGAGTTTAAGTTCTTAATTCACCTAATTCGTATCCTGGACAGATTGAAATTTGTGTGAGAATTTAAGTGGATCAGTATATCGACAATCTAAGCGAATTGTTTAATTCTGAGTATGAAATCTAAGCTTAGCGGTACTCGTGACTTGTCGACAGCAGATATGATTCCCTAACACGCTCACCAAAAATATGTTTGTAAATAGTTTTCATTTACTGTATTTCATTTCTGTTTTTCATTTCTAGTTTAGAAACTTTATTAAAAATCCAAAAAGATTTTACATTTCTGCTTTATTTTTTCTGACAAACCAAAGTGGAAAGCTGATCTTCAGACTCGCAGTTTGAAGCAAATGCAGGAAGTTTCTGAGCTGGACAGAAGGGTTGTGAGCTGATCATGATAAAAACTAGTAAAGTCAAAACAAGATCATTAAATTGAAACTTGTAATTTTCAGAAAATTGTTTTGAAAAATGTTGAACAAAAGTCAGTTTTTTGTTTCGTATAGAATCAACCAAGGTCATTAAGTTGGACTTGGTAGACAAATTAAGTAATCAGGGTCATTAGTTTGGACCTGAATACTTAAGTGGATTACTAAAAACTGATAAAAACATCAAATGAAGTCAAAATGGAGAATAGATTGTAATGTTATATTCTTGAGAAGTAGGAAACAAGAACCCCATGGAAAAGATAGTGTAAAGTTTGAACCAGAATTCGAGCTGCAGCATATTGAAAGGGGGAGTCTACATTCTGGATCAACATTCAAAGGGGAGTTTTGAAGAAAAAGATTGAAGGATGCTTACAGTGTCAGACGAATTGGACAGAGAGGAAGATAAATCAAGACTAAAGACTGAAGATTTGATGCTAAAGACTTCGTCAACATCCAAGGGGGAGTCTGTTGGTGCATAGATGTCTGTTAACTTCGTCTTTATAGAGTCTTGTGTCTAGATAGGATAAACCAGTGTTCAGCAGGTCGGAAAACAGGTTTTGAGTGTTAAAGGGTAATTTCACACGAAATTACACAATGGTAATTTCGTACGAAATTAGGTAATTCCACACGAAATTAGTAATTTCATTTGAAAGTAATTTCACTTGATAATTCCGTGCGAAATTACTCACCCTATAAATACCAAACCTGCTGATTCATTTGTAACTTTTCCGATTCAGAGCCGAGGTGCTGCCAGTTTGTCAAACGATCTGTAAAAGCTTTGAATTGATTAATAAGAGGATAATTAGAGGAATTCAAGATGTATTACGTCGATATCATTGATTCCGCCTTTGATATTGATGAAAAACTCTTCTGATTGACTCGTTCGGGTCACACGACGATCCAACAATATTATGTAAATACGATCATGTTTATATCTAAATCATTTATCACTAGTCAAGTCCCTAATTGTTTCAAAATGCATTGTTATATAAACGAATATCCTATCCTACCATCTATTTTCATATAGTTCACACACACAAAATTCTTAACTTATACCATAAACGCTATTCCTCGACTTTCAAAAATTTCACGAAATGCTACTTACCAACCTAGGCGGTCTAATAAAATCATTGCCCACAAAATTTCATATTTCACGTAATTACTAAAACACGTTCGTCTCGCATCACTATACTAAAGAATACTATTTTTTCAATTGAGAATCAAACCAGCTTTTCATACAAAAAATTACAACTATTATTCAGTCGTTTACTAAAACTTCTTTCGAAATCAATAACACATTTTTATTAAAAGACGCTTTACCAGCAAAACACTAAGTTCATATACCAAGATCCTTTTTCCTAAGGATGAACCTTTTCACAAGAATATGTAAACTTCGAAGTTTCTAACACAAAGTTACTTAAAACGATGCAAAATTATTAATCTCTAGAACTTTTTCAAAACCTCACTCGATACGTCAATTAAATTCAAAACACGTGGGCAAGGAAACTTCATAAGAACCGACAAATTTTCAACTTATGTAAACTTTTTTAAAACCGCAGTAGCATTTCCATCCTTTGCAAAGTACTTTCCACATAACCAATAGACGTTTTATACTCTCTTACATTCACAGACAAGAGTCTATATTTCGTGACAACTCAATCTATTTTAACTTCACATTTTGCGCAAACCACTATATATGCATACCATTTTACACGTTTCAGTCAATATCTCACAACAATCTCATGCGTGTCACTCGTTTCCTTTCTCTTTCATACTCAAAACTTTTAATATTTTACGCGCATAAACTCGTGCATTTCGATTTAGACTATAAACAAAATCATTATTCCCTACATCCATACTTATACATTCTATGTCTTTACTTATGTTCACACTTACACATTTATGTTATACTCATGCTTCAAAATTCATATGTTTTACGTTTATACATACACTCATAATTATACACTTACGTTGTCCTTACATTCATGTCTATACTACATTCGTATTCATATTCATATGCATACTATTTATGTTTTCATTTGCACTTATACAACTTTGTTACACTTATATTCATACACATATATTTGATTCATATTTAACCATCATGTTTTACACCTATATTCACATTCATATCTTTGCTCATGCATCTTATGTTCACACTTATACTCGTATTCATACTCATACGCTTGTGTTGATACTTATACTCATGTTTGTACTCACATTTTATACTCATTTTTTTGTTTTATACACGTTATGCTTATACTTATGCTCACACTCTTGTCATACGTTTTGTGTTTGTGCGCACATGCGTATTCATATTTAAACTTATGCTATGCTTATGCTTCATTTATACACAAGATTTATACTTTCGCACCCATACGCGAGCGAAACCTGAGGTATTCGCTTACGTTGATCTTATGCTATTTGGAACACAAACATGCTTATATGCTACGTTTCTTACACACGCAATCTTATTTTCAGAATTTATGTATACCTTGATTCATACGCAACTAGTACAAGCTATGTGGATCATGCGACGATTGGTATAATCACGGGTGCACACGGGATTATAGTAATAAGCGCATGAGAACCATAGAGTGTATTACTGCGTATGGTAAAAACACGAAACATAACATGACACCGAATACGAGACGGGCGTAATATGGTCAAAACAGGGTGGATACGCCGCTGGTACATCCTATATGTCGCAACCCCCGATCCCTGACCCCCGGGAACGGGCGGACGCGAGCTCAGTGACGGTGGTATCAGGTTTGTTTTTAATTTGGCAGCGGAATTTACATCAGGACCGTAGTTAGGAAATATTTATCAGAGTAAAACCACCATATTTAATATTAATAATCACATGGGCAAAACCCAAGTTTCTTATTACAACACTTTTATAGGGATAAACCCTATTTTATTGAATTTAAAACATCGTCTTTTAGATAACTTTTATAGCCACATTTTTCCCAAGCCTTCAGCGCTCTCCAGCTGGCTTTTTACTAATTGGCTGTCACATTGTGTTACCTGAAACGCGTTTTAAAAACATTTGTCAGTGGTAAATACTGGTGAGTGAAGCCCAGTTTAATCAAGAAACATTTTATCAATTAAAACATTATTGAGAGCGATCACATTGTTTATTTCTACACAATTACTCATTCAGTACTGTCAATCCTGACTTGTGGGTCATATTACACATTGGCTAACTCGTTGTCCAATGGTAACGTCCTGTAATCCCCGACTTACTACTCACAAGGTAGTAAATTTTGTATACAAAACCCCAACATACCGGCAGTAATTGAAGAACTACAAAGACTCAATCACCGCTTAATCACATTGTAAAGCATTTAAGGTTTTGTAAAACATTACAAAAAGATTAACAAAAAGAGGATAAACTCACATTGCTATCTTAGACTTCGCGTAAGGGTTTCCTGGATATAATCTATAATTTATACAAATGTACATTGGTTAGTATCATAACCCTTTGAAAATATTAATGATACCCTCCCCGAGACGGCATTCCAACAACTACGTCGGGCAGAACCTCGACAGTTATTACGGAACCCTAAATCAATCGGGCAGCGTATCTACTATGAAACCGGGGTTATAATACTTACAACGGAGCAGAACCTCACTAATTAGGGGGTATAATACTTGAAAATTATGCCTATTATCAGAGATTTCGAGATTGAGAAACAGAAATGAACGAGTTGAAATGAAATCCCGAGGCCTTCTTATATAGGGCTGAAATATGAGTCTCACGCGCCCCGCGTAAAGGTAAGCTGAAGCTTACGCGGCCCGCGTCAATGCTAGTCAACGGACTAGCTTGTCCGGCTCACCAAGTAGACCCGCCACGATGTCGACACGTGTCAGCTCAGGGCTGCGCCACCATTCAGATCTCACGCGGCCCGCGTAAGATTGAGGTGGGTTCTACGCGGCCCGCCTCAACCTAAGTTTCAGATTTTTATTTTATTTTTAATATTATTTAATACATTTCGGCTCGGCTTTCACATACGGGGTGTATATAAAGACATATGAGGGTATTTTTAAAATAAACAAAGGTGTCGAAAATATTATAAGAGTGTCGATTTTACCGAGGGTTGTTACATTCTCCCCACCTTATTTTAGAGCTCGTCCTCGAGATCTACTGGAACAAATGCGGATATTTCCTTTGCATTTCAGATTCAAGTTCCCATGTGTACTCAGATCCTCTTTTGGAGTCCCACTTCACTTTGACCAGAACTAATCTCTTATGCTTGAGGTTCTTGATTTTCTTGTCTTCAATTTGTAGAGGTTTTTCTACAAACTTGAGTTGTTCATTTACCTCTATATCCTTAAGAGGTACTATCAGTGATTCATCAGCTAAACATTTCTTGAGATTAGATACATGAAATACATCATGTATTCTTGCCATTTCCTCTGGCAGTTGTAGCTGATAGGCTACAGGTCCTATTCTTTTAATAATCTCAAAAGGTCCAATATACCTGGGACTTAGCTTTCCCCTTTTTATGAATCTTACCACTCCTTTCCAAGGAGAGACTTTCAACAATACTTTATCTCCTACTTGAAACTCTAGGGGCTTGCGTCGATTATCGGCATAGCTCTTTTGTCGATCACGTGCTGCTTTCAGTCATTCATTGAAGTGCTTCGAATGGTGCAGGATTGATACTTGTGTGATAACTATTATTATAAGAAAATTCTATCAAAGGTAAATGATCATCCCAATTACCTCCGAAATCAATTACACAAGCTCTAAGCATGTCTTCCATTGTTTGAATTGTCCTTTCGCTTTGTCCATCCGTTTGAGGATGATAAGCCGTGCTCAATTTTAACTTAGTTCCCATCGCCTTTTGGAAACTTAACCAAAAATGAGAGGTAAATCGACTATCTCTATCAGAAACAATTGATAAAGGAATGCCATGTAAAGAAACAATTTCATTTACATACAACTTAGCTAACTGTTCCATACTGAAAGTTTCTTTCACTGATAGAAAATGAGCTGACTTGGTTAGCCTATCTACAATCACCCAGATTGTATCATTTCCTTTCTTTGTTTTGGGTAATTTAGTAACAAAATCCATTGTTATTAATTCCCATTTCCATACTGGCATTTCTAATTGCTGTAACAAACCTGAGGGTTTCTGGTGTTCAGCTTTGACTTGTGAACAAGTTAAACATTTAGAAACATAGGCTGCTACATCCTTTTTCATTCCTATCCACCAGAAAATTTTCCTTAAATCCTGGTACATTTTATCACTTCCGAGATGCATCGTATATTTAGATTTATGGGCTTCTTCTAATATACGGAGACGTAAGTTTCCTAATTCAGGTATCCACATTCTCTTTTTTATGGAATCTCCAAATTCCATATGTTTCTTGTTCTAATTCTTTTAGCATACCTTTTAATTTTTCAGTATCATTCTTGATTACTGATTCTTGTGCTTATCTTATCTGATCATTTAAATATACTTGTAGATTTAATTTAAGAGAACGTACCCTTTTTGGCTTTTCATGGTACTTTCGGCTTAAAGCATCTGCCACTACGTTTGCTTTTCCTTCATGATACTGGATATCACAATCATAATCACTGAGCATCTCCATCCAGCGTCTTTGTCTCATATTCAACTCCTTTTGCTGGAATATATACCTTAAACTCTTATGATCAGTGAATATGGTAAACTTACTACCATAAAGGTAATGTCTCCAAATCTTAAGAGCAAAAATTATAGCTCCTAACTCTAAATCATGGGTTGAATAATTCTCTTCATGATTCTTAAGTTGTCTAGATGCATAAGCTATAACCTTTTGTCGTTGCATCAACACACATCCATAACCTAATTTAGAAGCGTCACAATATACTACAAAATCTTCAGTTCCTTCTGGTAATGCTAATATGGGTGTATGAGTTAATCTTTGCTTAAGAATTTTAAATGCTTCTTCCTGTTTTAATCCCCATTCAAACTTAACAGATTTACAGGTTAGCTTAGTTAAGGGAATGACTATTCTAGAAAAATCTTGAATAAATCTTCTATAATAACCGGCCAATCCTAAGAAACTTCTAACCTCAGTTGGTGATTCAGGGGTTTTCCATTTAATAATCGCATCGATCTTTGTGGGATCCACATGAATTCCTTCATGATTGACTAGGTGTCCGAGAAACTGTACCTGTTCTAACCAGAATTCGCACTTTGAAAATTTAGCATAAAGCTTTTCCTTTCTTAATAAACCTAAAAGTGCGTGCAAATGCTTTGCATGATCTTCCTTATTCTTAGAGTAAATTAGAATATCATCTATAAAAACAATTATGAATTTGTCCAAATATGGCTTACATATTCGGTTCATCATGTCCATAAATGCGGCTGGGCATTGGTTAAACCAAATGGTATGACAGTAAATTCATAATGGCCATACCTCGTTCTGAATGCGGTTTTAGGAATGTCCTCTTCCTGTACCTTTAATTGATGATATCCTGACCTTAAATCGATTTTAGAGAAAAATCGAGCTCCTTGCAGTTGATCAAACAGATCATCGATTCTCGGTAATGGGTACCGATTCTTAATCGTGACTTTGTTCAATTCACGGTAGTCAATGCACATACGCATTGATTTGTCTTTCTTTTTAACAAACAGTATCGGCGCTCCCCATGGCGACGAACTCGGCTGTATGAATCCTTTCTCCAACAATTCATCTAATTGTTTCTTTAATTCTTGCATTTCTGCAGGTGCCAAACGATAGGGTGCTTTGGCAATCGGTGATGTTCCTGGTATTAAATGGATTCTGAATTCGACTTCTCTATTTGGTGGCAATCCTGGTAATTCTTCTGGAAATACATCTGAAAACTGAGATACTACTGGAATAGCTTTTAAATCCTTTCCTTTAGTGTTAGTGATTATAGAAATCAAATCCACTAATGATCCTTTTCTTATATAACTTGCAGTTTTTATCACAGAAATGAATTTTGTGGATCTATTTGGTTTATCTCCTTTAATTGTGATCGTTTTACCTATTGGTGCGTTTACTTGGATTGACTTTTGATCACATAAAATACTAGCTTTATTGGCTATTAACCAATCCATTCCTAAAACAACATCAAATCCTGCCAGTTTCATGGGATAAAGATTTGCAATAAATTTCTGATTTAAAATTTCTATTCTTGCTCCCTGCAAGATTTCAAAAATTCTAACGGTTTCTCCATTAGCTGTCTCTACTAGACATTCTTGTGGTAGTTTAGTTAATGACTGATTTAGAAATTTGCAAAATGATGTATTAATAAAACTTTGGTTTGCACCAGAGTCAAATAATACTTTAGCAAAAATATCATTAACTAAAAACGTACCAGCTATGACATCTGGAATCATCTTGGCTTCATCTGCAGTCAGAACAAATGCTCTAGCATTTTGAGTATTCTTGTTGTTTGTAGCTGGAGCTAATTTTGGGCAATTAAGCTTGATATGACCTTGTTCTCCGCAATTGTAACATATCTTGTTATTAGCTTTCTTCCTGCAATTTTCCTCCTTGTGTCCCGATATTTTGCAAAAGTTACAGTATATGGAACATCTTCCTGAATGCTTTCTTTTGCAATTCTTACAGTAAGGTGCAGAAGTAGAACCTATATTTTTCCCACGATTAGAATTTCCAAAACGAAATTCTTGAGTGAGCTTTTGAGTTAGGTTTCTCCTTTGGTCCTCTTCTCGGGTACGAACTAATTCGTCTGTCAAGGTATTTGCTAGTTCTACAGGTTCTTCTATGGTTTGAGGTCTAGCTGCCTTGACTACATGTCTTATCTCTCCAATTAATCCCCAGATATAACGGGAGATTAATACTGGCTCAGGTGAAGCAAGAGTTGGCACTATTCTAGCATATTTGAAGAATATTTTAGTGTATCCCTTACTATCCACACCAGTCATCTTAAGATTTAAGAATTTGTTTGCTATCTGTTCCTTCACATTGGGTGGGCAGAATTTCCTTTCTACCTTGTTTTTAAATTTTTCCCATTCCAAATTGTAGGTTCTATCACTTCCTCTTGATTGGAGGATAGTGTTCCACCATTCTAGCGCTGAATTCTTAAACAGATTCGAAGCAAACAATATCTTATCTTCTTCAGCACACTTACTTATTCTTAAAACTGCCTCAGTCTTCTCTATCCAGCGTAAGGTTGCAATGGCCCCTTCGTTGCCCGAGAATTCAATTGGTTTACAAGACCAAAATTCTTTATAAGAACAACCATAAGGCATGGTTCTTCTTCTTTTGGGAATAGGCATTTGAAGTACAGGTCCATTGTTCACGCTGTTTTCGGGTTCAATGGGTCGCTTACTGCTATGCTTACTTTTATTATTCGCTTCTTGAATATTTTGAATAATAAATGGCATGGCATCTATGATTCCTTGTGCCACTATATGTTAAACAACACTATTATCCATTTGGTTTCCATTGTTATTGATGCTTGGATTCTTATTAACCATGTTAATGTTACTCTGGTTATCATTATTCAGATTTCCTTGATTTCCTTCATCGGCCATCTGGATTTTAAACATTTATCCCATATTAATATCACAAGATAATATTTAATATAATTAATCATATGACGCACAACTTAGCCAAAAACGTCGATCATTGCGACTTTTACTCTATTTTCATATACTATTATGCATCTATTACATTCTAGTACTGAAATAAAATTACAATACCAACAGAATAGAATCACACTAATAGTAATATGCATCCGTACACACATATTTTATTTTATTTTTATTTTATTATATTATTATTATTATTATTACCATATCCTCTATCACCTCACGGATATGGATTTATCCAAAAATCCATATTGCGCTCATCATATTTCCATACGAGACGCTCTCCCACCTGTCTCATTCTCTCACTACTTTCTAAAATTTCCTTCCCAAAAGTCCTAAGTTCTTGAACGTTTTCTGCACTCATTTGGGGTGCAGGTTCTAAGACTGGGTTTGGAATCTGGGGTGCGGGTTCCTGATATGGGGGTGAAAGTGCCTGAAATCGGTAAGGATCTTCTAAGATCTCCCTAATATAATCATCTTGGTAATAGGGATCTAAAGGGTCCATACCTGGGTAGACTCCTATGTTCTGTATGGGGTTGTCTTCATGTATCGGGTAACGTCGCACAAAGTCCCTATTGTCGTCCCACCAGGGGTCGTAATTTTGGTCTAGGGGATTTGGAGCAGGTACCCTATGGATTTCTTCTGGGTTAAATTCATGCATTTCCACTTGGTTTTCAGGGTTTTCTATTTCCATGGGTTGTTCTGGGATTTGTGGTTGTGGGGCTACTAGTTGTTCCAGATTCGGGTCAGCAACAGTTGTGGCTAGGATATGGAAATTGGCTAGGCTTCTATTAAGCATATCCTGTGTATGGGCATCAGTCTTTCGCTTAGCAGCCGCTAACACTCTTTGCTGTTGCAACTTTCGCATTCTTTTCCTACGAGCAAAGGCTTCCTTACTAAACCATCCTCTCTTTTTATTAGGAAATGGCTCCTCCGACCGAGCTCTAAAGGCAAATATTCCTTCTTCCTGATCAGCAGAATACCCAGAAAGGGCAGGCTGTGATGAAGTACCTTCGCTCCTAGGTGAATCAGACAACTGACGACTCATTTCTGAGGGTCCTTGATCACTCACACTGTAAACTAACAAATAGTCAAATAACAAATAAATACAGTTATGCACTTATTTTCATAATTTATTTAACACAAAATTTAAAATTTAAGTGTCAGCAGAACACTTCTTTGGCTCAGACCAGTGGCTAGGCTCTGATACCACCTCATGTCGCAACCCCCGATCCCTGACCTCCGGGAACGGGCGGACACGAGCTCAGTGATGGTGGTATCAGGTTTGTTTTTAATTTGGCAGCGGAATTTACATCAGGACCGTAGTTAGGAAATATTTATCAGAGTAAAACCACCATATTTAATATTAATAATCACATGGGCAAAACCCAAGTTTCTTATTACAACACTTTTATAGGGATAAACCCTATTTTATTGAATTTAAAACATCGTATTTTAGATAACTTTTATAGCCACATTTTTCCCAAGCCTTCAGTGCTCTCCTGCTGGCTTTTTACTAATTGGCTGTCACATTGTGTTACCTGAAACGCGTTTTAAAAACATTTGTCAGTGGTAAATACTGGTGAGTGAATCCCAGTTTAATCAAGAAACATGTTATCAATTAAAACAGTATTGAGAGCGATCACATTGTTTATTTCTACACAATTACTCATTCAGTACTGTCAATCCTGACTTGTGGGTCATATTACACATTGGCTAACTCGTTGTCCAATGGTAACGTCCTGTCATCCCCGACTTACTACTCACAAGGTAGTAAATTTTGTATACAAAACCCCAACATACCGGCAGTAATTGAAGAACTACAAAGACTCAATCACCGCTTAATCGCATTGTAAAACATTTAAGGTTTTGTAAAACATTACAAAAAGATTAACAAAAAGAGGATAAACTCACATTGCTATCTTAGACTTCGCGTAAGGGTTTCCTGGATATAATCTATAATTTATACAAATGTACATTGGTTAGTATCATAACCCTTTGAAAATAATAATGATACCCTCCCCGATACGGCATTCCAACAACTACGTCGGGCAGAACCACGACAGTTATTACGGAACCCTAAATCAATTGGGCAGCATATCTACTATGAAACCGGGGTTATAATACTTACAACGGAGCAGAACCTCGCTAATTAGGGGGTATAATACTTGAAAATTATGCCTATTATCAGAGATTTCGAGATTGAGAAACAGAAATGAACGAGTTGAAATGAAATCCCGAGGCCTTCTTATATAGGGCTGAAATCTGAGTCTCACGCGCCCCGCGTAAAGGTAAGCTGAAGCTTACGCGGCCCGCGTCAATGCTAGTCAACGGACTAGCTTGTCCGGCTCACCAAGTAGACCCGCCACAATGTCGACACGTGTCAGCTCAGGGCTGCGCCACCATTCAGATCTCACGCGGCCCGCGTAAGATTGAGATGGGTTCTACGCGTCCCGTCTCAACCTAAGTTTCAGATTTTTATTTTATTTTTAATATTATTTAATATATTTCAGCTCGGCTTTCACATACAGGGTGTATATAAAGACATATGAGGGTATTTTTAAAATATACAAAGGTGTCGAAAATATTATAAGAGTGTCGATTTTACCGAGGGTTGTTACACTATATATAAGTGTTTTCACCATGTTACCAAAATTTCGTAAAACGTGCCATGAGAAATTCAGTCTTTTGCTGACCTTTGGACCAAATTCAAGCTTTAAACAACTCACAAACGCATTTATCCGATTATCCACGACGAGGCCTCATCCTTAACACTACTTTTGTTTATCCGATGCTTATGCTATTCTTATACTCATAATCGTTATTAGATCAATCGTTCACCCTTATACCTCAATTATACTCTGTTGTCCCAAACTCCAAAGCCTCAGTTTTAAACAAACCTCTTCTGTTTGCCAAAATCCTCTCAAGTCTTACTCTTGAATAAATTTCGCGACGAAATTTCCTAAAGGAGGGGAGACTGTAACGCCTCGTATTTCCATATTTTTATAAAATACGAGTTCGTTTCTTTTTTTTTAGAAACGCATTTTAAATCTGATCGAAAAACGGTTTAAAAACGGAAAACTACGCATTTTACGCACTTTTAACGCAAACGAAGAACGAACGCGTCACACAACGAGTTCCAACGACATTCTGCGTAATTTGTAACAACTCTCATCAAAAAGTACTAATTATCATTTTAATTATCCAATTAAGAAACCCTAATTGAGAAACCCAAGTGATTCTGAACAAACCCTAAAATTTTCAAAATCATCAAAATCAGGATCAGGGCCCCTAAAACTCAGGGGGGGTAATACCCTAAGTAACGATTATCCAAATTGTGAGCTGTAGAAACTGAATTTACGAAAACTGTCAAGTCAGCAAGGCTAGTCCCAACCGTGGCAACCTATACCTAAAAAATAGGTCTCACGCGGCCCGCGTACGGATAAGCTAAAACTAAAGCGGGTTGCGTAAGGGTCAAAATTTACCTATAAATTCTGGGCATTGGGACTTGAATTCTGTCTTTGGAACGATGAAAATTTGAGTTACGTAGAACGAGTTATCACAGAAACAATCCACTAAACACACACAATCACTAATTGCTGCCGCAATCAGGGTAATAACTCGATCGCTATTACGATTCAACGTCCGATCGATTCTAACTATCCAACGATTGTTTAAGTGCCGCTCAAATTGAGTTTATACTTTGTTAATTCATCGTGATTTCGACTTGAATGTTTGAGTACTGCTCGAATTCGGACTATACTCTGTCATTCGTTGTGAATCCGCTGAATTGTTAAGTATTGCACTAATAAATCGTTGTGAAGGTTTAATCTCGTGAATTGTCGTAACTGCTGTATTAGTTACTAACCGGTTTGTGTGTGCATTGTTATTTAAATTAGGTTAATCACGGCTAATCAGTAGGCTTATATTCTGATCGTTAAATCTACAATGTGAGTCATTCTCTTTTTATCAAATCTGTTTACAAAAAGTATGTTTAATTTCAAGATTATAATTACAGTGATTAAGTATATGTACTCACCAAATTACAGCCGGTATGTGGGGTATTGTGCACATTACTGTTTTTATCACTTTAGGTGGGCGAACCTAATTAATGATACTCGTTACTATTGGGTGAACGGACTCAATAGTAATATGACCACAGTCACCGAAACGAGTCGATGACAAGTACTGTGGGTATTTGGTTGAAACAAACATTGTAATCTCTCTTAATACTGTGAATTATAATAAAAGAGTCATTTTAGCAAAATGAATGATTCACTCAGTATTTCCCGCTGACAAAACCTTTTTCAAACATGTTTCAGGTGATCTGTTGTGATCCAGGAAAAGTGTCGTGAAGCACTATCAGCTTAAGGAAGTGGCTTAATATAAATAATAATAAAGAAACATGTTTTGTAAAATAAAAGATTTCTTTATGAAATCTTAATATTGTAAATTATGGGGTTTTATCCCGAATTGTGAAATAAAATAATCGGGAAATATTTCAGTTTTAAAAAGATCCTGAAGAAACTTCCGCTGTTAATTAAATACCACGGGATTTCTGTCCCGCGGCTCCTGAAACGGGTCAAACCGGGTCGGGGGCCGTGACAGAAATAAGGTGGTATCAGAGCCACTGATTTAAGCTTATTAGTGATTTTAGCCTATTAAAATAATTGAGAAATTTAATTGCTATTCTGTGAAAACATGTTTATTAACTAATTAATTGTTGAGTTACAGTATGGGTAAACAAAAGATTTCTGCTATCTACCACAAATTAGATACTGCACCCACAGAAAAAGGAACCTCTTCCTCCAAACACCCAGCAGAGATGGAAGAAGGGATTTTTGTCCGTAAAGCAAATTATGAAAATCCTCTTACCCAAGATAAAAGAAATTTGATTCTTAAAAAGGGAAAAGAGAAAATAAAGAAACCCCAAGTCAAGAAAGTGAGGTTTAATTCAGAAGTCCAGGAATTAGGAAATAGGCCACCTTGGGAAGACACATTAGATGAAAAATGGGCAAACCTTTATATGCTAGCTACCGTAGCAGAAAATGCAAACCTCTAAACTATCAATTAGCCTGGTCTAGTAGAAAATTAATCTCCAGTAAATAAATAAATTATAGTGTGTTTGATTTCCTGTAGCCTTTTGGTACAAATCCGTATGCAATAAAACTTTAATGGTTATTTGTAAAACTTTGTTCCAAAGTTTTAACTTAGCATTTTTGTGCATTTTGCATATATGCTATCCAGCATGAGTGAGATATCGGAAGCATTTCAGAATCTCAACCTCTACCCAGTACCAATTGAAGTCTCCCACGACTTTACTGGTTATATTGCTGACATAGAGGAACCCCTGGAATTCCAAGCTCCACCGCTGGAAAAAGCAAAACTTAAAAAGAAAAGAAGATATGTAGGATGGAGGAAAGTGCGCAGGAGAAAGCCAGTTACTAGGAAACTCCCCAAAATAGAAAACCCTATAGACAAAGGAAAAAGAATCGAAATCGGAGAAAGTTCTAATCCAGCAGAGATAGAATTCCAGAAAGATTCTAAACAAAAAGGAATAGAAATTGGAGAGAGCTCCAGACAAACGGAAGAAATCACATTTCAAGAAGAAATAGATCGTCTACTGGCAAATTGTGATGTCATTAGCCCTATCCATAATAATCTATATCCTTACCTAGAAACCCAACTTCCTGTGAATCTGGAACCAGCTATTCCAGACCCACTAATCCACACTCAACCTTTAGGCCAAATGGAAGAATGGTGGACAAATGACTGGCAATTCGAAAATATCACCAACAGTCCTTATTCATTTCTTCCACAGTTTGATCCAGAACCTATCCCCAATCCTCCAATGAGCAACGAAGACTTAGCCGAACTTCGTCTTTGGGGTGAAGAGTTAATAGATACAGGAAATAGGATTAGGGATATTGGAGAAAGGGTTACTTGGAAGTACGACGAAAGGGAACGTCGTTACTAAACTGTCAGTTGACCAAAGAATAGTGGGGTTGGGAGGAATGTCTGTATATTAATAATAATAGTTAAATATAACTCTGTAAAATGGGAAATAAAACATTGTAAGATAAACAGTGTGTATGGATGCCTATATAATATATAAAGCAAAATAGAAGTCGAAACATCGACAATTTTGGATACATATATTTGTGTTGTAAGATTTTATGTGCTTTTGTGAAATTGTTTTATTTACAATTATTTGATACTAATAGTTATATTTATAATAATTATCAGATGGAAAACGCTAATAACGAACCAGTAAATGAGGTTAATCAGTCAGAGCAACATCCAGGAGATCAATATATGACTAGACAAGATATCGAAAATATTGTTGCTCAGGGGATAGCTAATGCTATTCCAGCATTCGTTGCTGCTATAAAGAATCCAATTGAACCGCAACCCATCATTCCGAGTAAACGTATTTCTGAAGATAACTTCAGTAATAGTGTAAACGGAGGCAATGATAATGTTAATCATAATGCAGAACCACATCAAGCTCCATTTACTAAGAAAATGAAAGCCGCAACACCTGGTTGCACTTTCAAAGAATTCCTTGCTTGTAAACCCACTGAATTTGCAGGCAATGAAGGAGCAACTGCATCACTGCGTTGGTTAGAGAAAACTGAAGCAATCATTGCAATAAGTAAATGTGCTAAAGATGATCAGGTCATGTATGCATCAAATCTCTTTAAGGAAGGAGCACTTGAATGGTGGAACACTGTGTTACAATCAAAAGGAAGAAATAGGGCTTATGCTATGAACTGGGAAGAATTTAAAAGTCATGTAGAAAGAAAATTCTGTCCTGAGTATGAAAAAAAACAAATGGCAAATAAGTTCTTAAATCATCGCATGATGGGTGTAGATTGTCGTGGTTATACTTCGACATTCTTTGAATATGCTAGAGTGGTACCAACACTGGCTTCGCCAGAACCAGTACTCATTTCTCGTTATATTTGGGGACTAATTAGCGAAATCCATAACATTGTTAAAGCTGCGAGACCTCGCACTATTGACGATGCTGTGGAATTAGCTAACACCCTAACCGATGAATTGGTGCGCACGAGAGATGAAGACAGAAAGAAAGAATTGGCTCAGAAAATTACCCAAGGATTTCGTACGGGTAATAATAGCAACTTCAAAAGAAGAGGAACAGGGCAACCCTCAAATCCACCATTCTGTAGAAATTGCAAAAAGAAACATTTTGGAAGATGTAATGTAACTTGCACTTTTTGCAAAATGGTAGGACATCGGGAAGAAGAATGCAGAAAGAAAACAACGATCTGCTATAACTGTGGAGAAAAGGGACATTTTAAACCAGAATGTCCTAAATTAATCAAACCAGCAGACAACAAAACTAAGACGACCAACGGAACTACTAAGAAGAATGCTAGGGCATTTCAGCTGACCACTCAAGAAGCAGAACTCATCCCAGATGTGATAGCGGGTACGTTCTTAGTTCACAACGTATACGCAAAAGTATTATTTAACTCTGGTGCAAACCAAAGTTTTATAAATACTTCATTCTGTCAAGCTCTTAATTTACCTTTAACCAATATTAGGCAGATTTTTACAGTTGAAACAGCAGACGGAAATTCAGTTAAAATAGATAAAGTTTTGCAAGAAGGAAACATAGAACTTTTAGGACATAAATTTTCTGCAAAACTATTGCCAATGAATTTAGCCGAATTTGATGTTGTATTAGGAATGGATTGGTTGGTAGCCAACCATGCTAGAATCCTTTGTGATCAGAATTCCATAGAAATTCAATCACCCACTGGAGAAGTGATTAGGATTACAGGAGATAAACCACGTAAACCCATGAAGTTCATATCAGTAATGAAAGTTGCTAATTATGAACGAAAACAAGGAATAGTATATATGATTTCAGTAATCATTAGTACTAAGGGTAAAGAACTTAAGGAAATTCCTGTAGTCTCAGAATATCCAGATATATTCCCAGAAGATTTACCGGGATTACCTCCAGATAGGGAAGTAGAATTTAAGATTCATCTAATTCCAGGAACTACACCGATAGCCAAGGCACCTTATCGGTTAGCACCCACAGAAATGTTAGAACTGAAAAAGCAATTAGATGAATTACTAAGTAAAGGATTCATACAACCAAGTTATTCCCCGTGGGGAGCACCTGTGTTGTTTGTGAAGAAAAATGATGGTTCAATGAGAATGTGTATCGATTATAGAGAATTGAATAAGGTTACAATTAAGAATCGATACCCATTACCTAGGATTGATGATCTATTTGATCAACTTCAGGGGGCTAGATATTTTTCTAAGATAGATTTACGCTCCGGATATCATCAATTGAAGGTACAAGAAGAAGACATACCTAAAACTGCTTTCAGGACTAGGTATGGTCATTACGAGTTTACAATCATGCCATTCGGATTAACGAATGCACCTGCAGCATTCATGGACATGATGAATAGGATCTGTAAACCATATTTGGATAAATTTGTAATTGTTTTCATAGACGATATACTTATTTATTCCAAAAGTCAGACAGAGCATTGTGAACACCTTCATGCACTCTTAACTTTGTTAAGAAAAGAAAAGCTGTATGCCAAATTCTCAAAATGTGAATTTTGGTTAAAGGAAGTGCAATTCTTAGGACACATGGTGAATCACGAAGGTATTCACGTAGATCCTGCTAAGATAGAGGCAATTACTAATTGGAAGGTTCCACAAACAGCAATGGAAATTAGAAGTTTTATAGGTTTAGCTGGGTATTATAGACGGTTTATTAAGGATTTTTCCAAGATAGCTGTTCCATTGACTAAGTTAACTTGTAAAGCAGTTAAGTTTGAATGGGGATCAAAGCAAGAAGAAGCCTTTAGAATATTGAAGCAGAAATTAACAAATGCACCAATCTTAGCCTTACCAGAAGGAACTGGAGATTTTGAAATATACTGTGATGCTTCAAAATTAGGATTCGGATGTGTGTTGATGCAACGCAAGAAGGTAATTGCGTATGCCTCTCGGCAGTTGAAAAAGCACGAGGAGAATTATACGACTCATGACTTAGAATTAGGAGCCGTAATTTTTGCCCTTAAGATTTGGAGACATTATCTTTACGGAAGTAAATTTACTGTCTACACAGACCACAAAAGTTTAAAATATATATTTGGGCAAAAAGAGTTAAACATGAGGCAAAGGAGATGGATGGAAATCCTAAGTGACTACGACTGTGATATTCAGTATCACGAAGGAAAGGCAAATGTAGTGGCAGATGCCTTAAGTCGTAAGTATTATGATAAACAACGACGAGTTCGTGCTCTCAGATTAAATCTACAAATAGATTTAATGTAACAATTGAAGAATGTTCAAGTTACAGCAATTAAAGATGATGCTGAAGGAATGAAAGGACGACTAAAGGAATTAGAACAAGGAGCAGATGGAATTTGGAGATTCCACAAAAGTAGAATTTGGGTACCTAAGCAGGGAGATTTAAGACCTAAGATTTTAGAAGAAGCTCATAAATCTAGGTATACTATGCATCCCGGAAACAATAAGATGTACCAAGATTTAAGAAAGAACTTTTGGTGGATAGGAATGAAAAAGGATATAGCACAATATGTTTCTAAATGTCTTACTTGTTCACAAGTTAAGGCAGAACATCAGAAACCCTCAGGTCTACTACAACAATTGGAAATGCCTGTATGGAAATGGAAACTTATAACAATGGATTTTGTTACTAAGTTACCCAAAACCAGAAAAGGTAATGATGCGATTTGGGTAATTGTGGATCGATTAACCAAATCAGCTCACTTTCTACCAATGAAAGAAACCTTTAGCATGGAAAGACTGGCTAAATTGTATGTAGATGAAGTTGTATCTCTACATGGAGTCCCACTCTCCATTGTTTCGGATAGGGATAGTCGTTTTACTTCTCATTTCTGGAAAAGTTTCCAGCAAGCTATGGGAACTCGACTCAATCTGAGTACTGCATATCATCCCCAAATAGACGGACAAAGTGAAAGGACAATCCAAACTATGGAAGACATGCTCCGAGCATGTGTAATAGATTTTGGTGGAAATTGGGATGATCACTTACCACTGATTGAATTCCCCTACAATAACAGTTATCATTCAAGTATTGAAGCTGCCCCATTTGAAGCACTGTATGGAAGAAAGTGCAGAACCCCAGTATGTTGGGCAGAATTAGGAGAAAATCAATTATCAGGTCCGGAGATAGTACAAGAAACGACCGACAAAATTTCTCAAATCAAGGAAAGATTGAAGACGGCTCGAGATCGCCAGAAGAGTTATGCAGACAATAGATGCAGGCCATTAGAATTCCAAGTAGGATACAAAGTACTATTGAAAGTTTCTCCTTGGAAGGGAGTAGTTAGATTCGGAAAGAAAGGAAAGTTAAGTCCAAGACATGTAGGACCATTTTCAGTGATCCAACGTATAGGACCAGTTGCTTATCGGTTACAACTACCAGAAGAATTAGCTGGAGTACATGATGTATTTCATGTATCCAATCTCAAGAAATGCTTAGCAGATGAATCACTGGTAGTACCTCTTCAAGATATAGAGGTAAACAAAAAGTTGAAATTTGTTGAGAAACCACTTCAAATTGAGGATCGAAAGATTAAGTTTCTCAAACATAAACGACTAGTTTTAGTCAAAGTTAGATGGGATTCAAAGAGAGGAGCTGAATATACTTGGGAACTGGAATCGGAAATGAAGAGAAAGTATCCTCACTTATTCAAGTAAATCTCGAGGACGAGATTTTTATTAAGGTAGGGAGAATGTAACAACTCTCATCAAAAAGTACTAATTATCATTTTAATTATCCAATTAAGAAACCCTAATTGAGAAACCCAAGTGATTCTGAACAAACCCTAAAATTTTCAGAATCATCAGAATCAAGATCAGGGCCCCTAAAACTCAGGGGGGGTAATACCCTAAGTAACGATTATCCAAATTGTGAGCTGTAGAAACTGAATTTACGAAAACTGTCAAGTCAGTAAGGCTAGTCCCAACCGTGGCAACCTATACCTAAAAAATAGGTCTCACGCGGCCCGCGTACGGATAAGCTAAAACTAAAGCGGGCCGCGTAAGGGTCAAAATTTACCTATAAATTCTGGGCATTGGGACTTGAATTCTGTCTTTGGAACGACGAAAATTTGAGTTACGTAGAACGAGTTATCACAGAAACAATCCACTAAACACACACAATCACTAATTGCTGCCGCAATCAGGGTAATAACTCGATCGCTATTACGATTCAACGTCCGATCGATTCTAACTATCTAACGATTGTTTAAGTGCCGCTCAAATTGAGTTTATACTTTGTTAATTCATCGTGATTTCGACTTGAATGTTTGAGTACTGCTCGAATTCGGACTATACTCTGTCATTCGTTGTGAATCCGCTGAATTGTTAAGTATTGCACTAATAAATCGTTGTGAAGGTTTAATCTCGTGAATTGTCGTAACTGCTGTATTAGTTACTAACCGGTTTGTGTGTGCATTGTTATTTAAATTAGGTTAATCACGGCTAATCAGTAGGCTTATATTCTGATCGTTAAATCTACAATGTGAGTCATTCTCTTTTTATCAAATCTGTTTACAAAAAGTATGTTTAATTTCAAGATTATAATTACAGTGATTAAGTATATGTAGTCACCAAATTACAGCCGGTATGTGGGGTATTGTGCACATTACTGTTTTTATCACTTTAGGTGGGCGAACCTAATTAATGATACTCGTTACTATTGGGTGAACGGACTCAATAGTAATATGACCACAGTCACCGAAACGAGTCGATGACAAGTACTGTGGGTATTTGGTTGAAACAAACATTGTAATCTCTCTTAATACTGTGAATTATAATAAAAGAGTCATTTTAGCAAAATGAATGATTCACTCAGTATTTCCCGCTGACAAAACCTTTTTCAAACATGTTTTAGGTGATCTGTTGTGATCCAGGAAAAGTGTCGTGAAGCACTATCAGCTTAAGGAAGTGGCTTAATATAAATAATAATAAAGAAACATGTTTTGTAAAATAAAAGATTTCTTTATGAAATCTTAATATTGTAAATTATGGGGTTTTATCCCAAATTGTGAAATAAAATAATCGGGAAATATTTCAGTTTTAAAAAGATCCTGAAGAAACTTCCGCTGTTAATTAAATACCACGGGATTTCTGTCCCGCGGCTCCTGAAACGGGTCAAACCGGGTCGGGGGCCGTGACATAATTTGACCTCAAGATATTATTCTACAACATTATACGACGCTCGGGTTTGAAAACAGATCTTGAAAACGTGTTTAGGCAGCTTAAAAATGCTAGTAACGGGCTTATGGCCATGGGCCCAAGCCCAATTGTTAATCTAACTATATAAACAACTTTTATTTCAAAACCCTCATTTCTCTTTCAAAGCTTCAGCCGACACCTTTTTTGTGGCGCACGGCGGTGGGTATAGGGGACGACGAGAAGAGAGAGAAACATAAAAAGCGAGGAGAGAGAGAGATCGCGAAGTGAGAGAGAGAGAGAGAGAGAGAGACGACGAAGAAGATGAGGCCGACACCTTCATGGTGGAGACGGCGGTGGCGCCTGGTCCGACACATCTTTTCGGTAAACACCCCCCCTCGTCTCCTTCCTTTCTTTTACATTCAAATTTGAATTTTGATTCGAGTGTCTTGGTTGTTTCGGACTCGAGTGGCGACGCCGCCGGCGGCACTCCAGCCGTCTACGACAGTGGCGACAGGAACAGTGAAGTTGGTTCAAGTCGCGGGTCACCAGCTTAGTTACTCGGGTTGAGTCTGGTTCTTGTCTCGACATCAGTTTGGTTCGGGTCTTGGCTCAACTTAGTTCCGATTCAGTTTTGGTTCTCGGTTTGTTTCGACTCACGCGGCTTGGTTCAGATTTGGATCGATTGGTTCAGATCCGGTTCAGTCAAGCTCAATCGGTAATCCCTCTTTTTTTTAGTTCGGTTGCTACTATTTTCTTTAAATCCGATGAAGAATGGTTTGATTCTTATTTCGGTTCAGCAGGTTCGGTTCGATGTCCCGGTCAAGCGGTCAACTGTCGGGTCAAACCTGGTCAAACTCGGTCAACTGAGGTCTCGGTGCACTTGGTATTCGCCGTAAATATTCCAATTATATTGTTTTATATATCTCGCTATCATAAAACCGCAATATATATATATATATATATATATATATATTGTTATAAAAATACATAGAAACATATAATTATATGTTGTTTCGTCAATTGTTTATTGAATTTTGAAAATAGATTGACAACTTGTGTTGTCGGGGTCGTCCAAAAACAGAGGAAACTCTGCCCGTTTTTCGTAAAATCCCGTAAAACGAAACGTTTATTTTATTAGACGAAGCCTATCGGATTCAATTAAATTTTATAACAATAATTATAATTATAAACGTAAACTTATTTATTTAGTCATTTATTTATTTTCATTCTTTTGAGAATACTTCTATAATTATCTTAATGAGTCAATTTGGAAGCAATACATAAACTATGTATACTCTATGCGAAAATATATATATATATATATATATATATATATATATAGATATCAACAAGTTATACTTTAGATTTCACTTCCTATCCTCCGTCATAATTCCTTTTACTCATGCACCATAGTTTGCCCTTATAGGGTGACCTAGGTGTTTCGTCCTCCCAAACTCGCACACTCGTCAATACTTGGATAATCGGAAGACTTAGCAATTATGTGAGTATACTCGCAACCCCCTTTTTATATTTACCACTTTTGGGGTGTAACATGTTTAACTATTAAAATACACTTAAACTTATTCTTTATGCAATGCACGAAAACAATCCTTATACATGAATACTATGTTGTTATACTTGATGCTTACGTAGACCATACTTATGTGATATGTTTTAGTCATTAGCTTTCACGAGCCTCCATTTGACATGTATAGCGCTATAGGAGTAACGCACCGCCCGTAGACTTGTGGTCATGTTGAATTATATCATTGTTGCGTAAACAGAGGATTGACTAGAAATATTGCATGCCATGTTAGGTTGATCTTGTATAAACAAAGTTTCCATATGGATTCGTTTTTTAAACTTTATACTTATACTTATTCATAAACTTGTATACTCGCCTTTGCTTTTGCAATGAATTGTATTTTAAACATGTTACAGGTTGAGGATTGATGATGCTATGAAAACGGACTAGCAAAGATGCCTAGATACTCACTTAGACGTTTAGGTTTAAAGTGTTGTATCAATTTTGTTATTATCACGTTTGAACAATGTTGTTATTTGAATTCTTGTAATGTTTTGACAATTTATCTATGAAATGAAATCGGGTTGTAATACCCCGAACCTTAATGTACTGGTTATAAACATATGAATTATGTAATTTATATTTCATATATTGTTAAACGAGTAAGATGATTGTGTGAAAGTTGAAATATCTTGACAAGCCTTGGCTAATATATGAGACCGTTTAATATTAATAATTAAATATATTATTTTTGACCTTACTCCGTTTTTAATGAAACTTAGGTTAAAACGTAGATAAAATATGCTCGTTCTAATGACATATTCGTCGTTTTATAAAATGTCATTTTTTAAAAGTTATACGAGAAAAACGAGTGAAACAACTGAATTAATATATATAAGCAAGCAAGCTAGCAGGTCAAGCAGGCAGGTAGGCACGTCAATTGAATCCCACATCGACCAGAAAAGGTTTTGAGGTGCTTGCTTGCTTTAAATAAGAGTCTCAGTAGTTTGTTTAGGTACCAGTTTCTTTAATGGAAACGCTCTAGTATAGAGAATCCCGAGTATACGATACCCCGTTGGGTGTTGTTAATAGTCGCTTTTGGAGCGCGAGTAGGAGCAGGAGTAGGGAAACTCTACATCAACGTGTCGTAGACAGTTTTAAGGTATGTTCTCGTTTACGTTTATGTTTAGTTATTTATTATTCAATTTTAGTAGTTAATAGGAGTATTATTATTAGTAGTAATATTATTATTATTAGTAGTAGTGGTAATGTTAGTATTATTTTTAGGTACTAGGGTTATTGTCAGTGGCGGGTATTGGATAGCCTAGCCTTCGTTAAGCATAGACTGATCAACCATGCTTAAACAAGGCAGCACTAACCAATATCCAACCATGATAATGACTAGTTAGGTGTACCATTACCTAAACTAGGATTATGTAATTGTGTCAGGACCTTGAGACATAACCCAGTCGTACTAGTGGCTGTTAAGCAATTGGTAATCAGGTGAGTCATCATACTTGTGTTTTAAACGATGATAGTATACTCGTCCATAACTGGTAATAATGAGAATGCTGCAGTATGCATGTGTCAGTAGGGGTATATGGGATCCTATTATCCTTAATGAGGTGTGTCACTCTGGGAAGGGTAATAAGGTATTGTACCCACAGGCACTTCGTGCTTATAAGGTCCAGCGACACACACTCATACCTATGTGACGGCCGTAGGGGGACACAACTGGAGGACAAGTATGTCTCTTGTACGGTGGTTTGTGACAAGTCAAATGTGACCTATAAGGTTCAATGAGGCCCAAACTGACTATAATGTGGTCACATGCCCATATTGTGTATGCATATAATGTAAACTGTGGTCTGTCTTTATAAAAAATGTATAGTATGAGCTCACCAGTATATATCTGACGTCGTTTTGAGTATACTTATCTCAGGTGAGTCATGAGGAAAACTATAGGAACTACTTGACAGTTGTGGAGTTTTAGAAGATCAAGGAGTTCTTAGTTGCCAAAAGTTTGTAAATAAATAAAGTGTTGTACTCAGACTATTATAAGTTTTAATGAAAGTTTAGTTTGTTTCCGCTGTAAGTGTATCAATTGTGCATAACCACCCGGGTTACGGGGTGGGTGTTACATGGGTGAATTAAATATCGTCACAAATAGTGTTATGAAGTCTCTTGCAATCTATTTCGTCTCACTCCGATGTTTCCGCCATCGGTTGGGGTGTGACACGAATATATTTGAGAACCATTCGAACTTCGTTGCCATCTGTTCATTGTTTTGCCTTATCATTGACGTTTTTAGGCTTTGCATTGCACCGAGAATTCAACTATGTTATCTCCCACCCACTTCCATATGTCTGTACTCCATTTATCTCGGTGTTCCCCAATAAAGTTGCAATGTGTTGCAACTGCTGCTTCTCCAGATACGTGGTGGGAGGTCTGGACCTGGGCCAAGAGAGCGTGTGATTTTCTTCACCGCCAGTTAACGAGTCTTAAACATTTAGGATATATCTGGGTGTTAATTTGTAAATAAATTTGGAATTAAATAATGATTAAACCATTTGATTATATGAGATAATAAATTAATAATATAGTCAAGGGTTTTTGTAACTAACAACTTAGGCTATGAGGTGTGGAGGCAGTGGCGAAGCTAGAGATTTTCGATCGTGGGGTCGAAAACGTATATACCTAAAAAATTATATACGAAAACTACATACCAGACACTACTGAGCGAAAAGTTTGGGGGGTCGGGCGCCCCCACGACCCCTACAAAGTTGTGCTCCTGTGTGGAGGGGATTGGGTTGGGGGCATTGCTTGACACGTGGCAAGGGTGGGATCCACAAGCTAAAATTAAAAAAATAGGGGTGTGGTGGGGCGTCCCTTAGGGTGGAAGGGGCACCATCGGTGACCCCTTCGGCGAGTCAGGTGGCGCTGGCACAATATCGGTGAGTGATGAAGGAGCTTTTCGGTGAGTAGTCACCGAGTGGGGAATAGGAGAGAGAGGGGGTAATGGTGGGGCCTATGTCACGACCCCCGTCCCGGTGTTACCCGGTCCAGGAGCCGCGGGACAGAAACCCGTGGTATTTATTATTTGAGTTGACAGCGGAAGTTTAACAGGATCGTTTAAAATTTTAAAATGCCCAATTATTTTATTTCATGATTTGGGTCAAACTCGGTAATTTACAATGGAGGAATTTCACGAGGAAATTCCCTGTTTTACAAAACATGTTTATTTATTTAACTGAGCCACCACTTCAAGCTTTATTAGTGCTCCGTAGCATTTTTCCTTGATTCATAGTAGGTCACCTGAAACATGTTTTAAAAATATTTTATCAGCGGGGAAATACTGGCGAGTCACTCAATTTTGATAAAACGACACATAGCTATGAATTACTGCATAAGAGCGATTACAATGGCTACTATCTTATTTTTATCTGGCGCCGTGTCACACCCTGGTGACGATGGTCATACCACTATTGGGTCCTTTCACCCAAGTAGTGATGATTATCACTGTTAGGTTGATGAACCTAACCGTGAGAAATTAGTAATGTGCACAATACCCCACTAGCCAGTGATTCAAGATAACCACGACTTAATCTCTGTAATTATAACTTTTGAAAATAATTGGAGTATTGTAAAACATTGTTGATAAAAGAGTATGACTCACATTGCAAGTTTAAACGGACAGAGTTTAGCCTACAGATAAGCCTTGTAACCTAGTTTAAATAACAATGCACACGAAACTAGGTAAGTAACTTAATAAAAACCCTCACGACGAATGACAAAGTATAGCCCTGATTTGGGTAGCACTTAAACATCCATCGGATTGGTTTCAATCGATCGGACATTGTATCGTAGTAGTGATCGAGTTAATACCCCGTAATCGTAGCAGCGTTTCCCTACTTAGTACTTCGATTTTGAGCAGTAAACTTCGTTTTTGATTGAGAATTTCGAACACAGATGAAAGCCCATGCCCTGATCTATTTATAACAACTTTTTCGGTTTTACGCGGCCCGCGTAACCCACCCTTAAAACTTACGCGGCCCGCGTGAAAACCAATTTTCTTGTTTTCTTGGTTTTTCATGTACATTAGGGTTTCAGGGGTCCGGGTTTTCACTTACGGGTCGTTTTTGGAGTATTTTTGCAGGTCCTTACAGCCTACCCTTTTTCAACCAATCACAAATTTATTTTTTTCTAAATTGTTTATCACTTTCTATATGTTTGAGCACCCCTAGTGTTTGAGTGCAAAATAGGGAGTGAAAGGGAAGTTGACATGACATGATATTATTGGTTAGGGGAAAAGTTTACCACTCCCTATATGGAGAGCACCCCTTCCACCCTTAGCTGGGCGTTGTCAGCCATGTGGAAATTAACTCTTTTTATTTAAACTAGCCGTTTGGCAATGGCTGCCCCCAACGGCTACATTGAACCAGCCAACTAAAACCCGTCATGTCACCAGCCCTCCCGCCTCACGCCAAGCACAATCCCCACGTCAAGCGGGCAACACCATGCCCAACGCTTGGCCGGTGTGGTGTGGCCAGCATTAAAGCCAATCCACCGACCCAACTCGCGCCCCACACCCCATAGTAGTATGCGTTTCAATGGCCATGATTTGGAAATTGTAATTGATTACCGTTGACTCAGAAAGCTTTTAAATTAAATAACACATAAAATAAAAACTAAATGTTAAAATAAAATTAACAATTGGGCTTCTCGTTCGTGGTCCATTACAAGTTCCACAACCTGGACCTAGGCATCGCTGGTCCAAACCCAACGCCCTTGCTTTTTTTTTTTTCACTTTTGGTGCAGCACATGGATTTTTTTTTCTTCACTAAAGTGTAAATCTAATAACAATTTTGTTAAATAACACCTTTATATGATCATATGTTTTAAACGTTTTAATTAAATGTTATTTTTTTAATTAATTCCTATAATTAGCAAATCCATTATTTTTAAATTATACATGAAGAAATATATATATAATTAATTAATTATCATCTTGCAACTAGAAGTAGAATAGTGAAACAAGAGTGTGTGTCTCTATACATATTTACAAATCATTCATAAGTTGATTTATAAGTATATGTTAATACGAAATATAAAGTTCCTATGATCTTGTTGGGGGAATCCTATTATAGAATTAGTCAATGAGAATTAAAAAATATAACATTTGAAAAGCAAATTGTAGTGTTTCACAAAGTGTGATTCAAGCTTATAATTTATCACGGTTATCATTATTCGCTAATATGGTAAGGATACTTGGTATTTTACTCGTGGTGTAAATGATTTCTCATTGTCGTTTTAGTTTTCAATCACGATATCATATTCGTTTGTAAGTGTTACTTGAGTTATTGATCACTCACATTACATGAGTTATTGTTGCATGTTCTTGGCTATATGGATATCAAGACATAGTGTAATATGATTTCCTTTAGTTTAAGTGTGTCGTTCATTTGACCTCAATAACAGAGCATATTGTTTATATGTATTGGAAGATGCATACATTCTTTATACGTCATCCAATAATAGTTGACCACCTAATAGTTAGCTCAAATCGAATTAGTGTGCTTCCTTGCACACATTTAACTAGGGGTGTTCTTAGGGGATAAGCAAATTTAATATAAATTAGATAACACTAACTTTTTGTAAAAGAAAATAAAAAAAAATAAGTGGTTTTTGCTGTTCCAGTTGTGATCTATTGTCCACATCGTGTCTTAAACGGTAAATGTAAGAACTATAACATCTAGCACCAGTGGTCTAGTGGTAGAATAGTACCCTGCCACGGTACAGACCCGGGTTCGATTCCCGGCTGGTGCATATGCTGTGATGACTAAAGCCTTGCACTGGATGGGTCCATTGCTCTGCATCTTACATAGATGAAACAAAGGCTAGTCTGAGCTAAATTTTTTAAAAGTTATTAACTTTTTATTTTAAGAAATACAAAAAAGTCGTTTATACATACACACATGGATTTTGGGTGTATTAGTTTGCTTTTAAAATATTAAATCTGTATGTATATTGTAAAAAAAGTTTATATCATCAACAAATGAGTGTAGATGAGCAGGATGTATATGAGTGTGTGTTCATCACAAGGTTCCCATTTCTAAATGCTTACATTATTAAAAGTGTATTTTACAAATACAACAACATGCTCATACAAGTGGGAAATCAAAGTGGAAAAGGCTAGTCATCCATCTTCAAGCTAGGCCTTGGTAAGTCATTCTTGAACACAAACTCTCAAGTTCCTGAATTATAAATGATTGTTAAAATATGAATAATGTTGATGATTTAGATGAGTTATATCTTATCAAGGCATGTTATGTAGTTAGAGTTCATAAAACAGAATGTAAACTCAAGGTTTTTTTTTTTTTTGGGGGGGGGGTTGAGTAATCATGTGGTTTATTGTTGTATTATGGAACTATTGGGTAAATCCAGGGCCATCTCTGATATTTTGGATCCATGTACGACAAATAAAAATGGGCTCCTTTTAAGTATTTAAAAGGGCAAAAGAGTTATCGTGTATTTGGGTTGAATGATTAATTGGTTAATGAGTTAATGGTAGATGGTTATTGTGTTATTGCCCCCCCTCTAGAACATGAAATTTATCCTAAACTAGTGGGGAACCTGCGCGTTGCGACGGAGTCGACAACACGAGGCGTGAACATAATTCAAACCTTAAAACGATATAAAAATCATATATAAGTTACATATATATAACGGTCCGCGCTTCGCGGCGAGGTAAGTTTTTAGTTAAATAGTAGCATGCTACGTTGTATATAGATTTTGGGGTCGTTAGTTTATAAGCTTTCGTCTAAAATTGTTGGTTTATAAAAAAGCCCGGGGCCTGTTCTTAAAGACGGGGTGAATGGGGGTGACCACTACACATGGCCTAATCCAAGGTACCTAGCTGACAATACAAATGACAATTTATCTTTTGTTCATCAGACCAAGCTATGACAATTTATCTTGTGTTCAGCAGACCAAGCTGACAATTCGAATGACATTAGTTGATAGCAAAGCTATGTTAAAACATGGTAACTTTGGTTAATTTTTCTAAATAAAAATGGAAAGAGATATCATAGAATAACAAATCTATCTATCTAGAGCAAAAGTCAAACCAAACACTTATTAACAGAGTATCTTATGAATCTCAAAAGGACATTGTGGTCTGATCATCCATTTTTAAGTTTGTCTTGACACTCAAAAGCCTGAAGACTGCAGGAATATCTTCTTGTGCCTGCAACTAAGGCCTGCAAAATGAGTCTTAATAAATACATAATTAGCTAAAACAATCACAATCAAATTCTTATCAACTTAAGATTCATTTTATCAATCAAAAACAAAAAAAAATCTTTAAAATCATTGATCAAAGTAATGCCTTCTAATTACTTTATACACCAAGAAAGATTTAAATTCTCTAACTTCTAAATGAGCATGAAGTTCCCTATGTTTCAAGATTCGAATATTGTCTATAAATTATTTTCAACAAACATAGATCAATAACCGATTAAGAGCCCATATCTTTTTTGTCAATTTAGGATTCAAATTACCACTCAAACAACAAATAACTTCTAAAGCCTCTAATAATCTTTATGTTTCAAGATTCAAACTTTTCAACATTCTACCTTAACCAAGCATATCATATATCAATAACCAACTAAAAAAACATCTAACTACCATCCAAAAACACATAAACTCACCTGCTTTGCTACAAACTCAGGATAATGATCCTGTAACACCCGCAAAGCCTGCTTCGTAGCCACCAGACCCATTAACCTGCTTAAAAGTAACACTAAGTCCTGATTGTTCAGATCATTATACCCCTACAATAGTTAAATTCAAAATCAATAACCACAATAAGTCTAAACTTATTCGTGAATTCAAAAATCGAAATACCTAGAGTTAAACAAACAAATACTTAAATTTGCAAGAAGCACATATGAATGGTCTTCACATTGCAAATACTTAAATTTGCAAGAAGCACATATGAATGGTCTTCACATTGCAAATACTTAAATTTCCCTGTACCTTGGTGGCTTCCCATCAGAAACCAACTCCTTGATAGGCTAGTACAGCTTTGAGGACGCCGCTAGCGAGGTGGTGAACAAGCACGCCACTTACACCCCCGACCCTTGCTCATTTGCCACCACTCTGTGTTCCACACTTTTCAACTTGTCATTCGATATCATTTGAAACTAACAATATTAGACTTTGTTCGAATATCCATACTCAAAATCACATGAATCTTGCCTGTAAAAGATCACCAATATTGATCACAATTGCACCAGGAACCGGTGGAACATCAACCCATTGATTATGATGAAGTATTTGCAGCCCTCCGATGTGCATCCGTGATTTTAGACAAATTAGAAAGGTTTCGTAAAAAGTGTTCAACTAACCAAAAAAAACATAACTATAATTGAAAAAAGTTTATTAACACTGGAAACTTCGGTTACCTTAATCGCGTCAGGGATGATTTTGGATTTTAGGGTTCTTAAATTCAAGGTCACCGGAATGGATTCCGCCGGACTTATTGGCGTGACCGGAATTGGCCTGAATCTATGCTAATGTCTGACCATCACTGCCAATTTCATTTGTAGCCACCGGAAACCAAGCCACCGCTCGTCGAAAACAACATTATTCACCCAAAACGAACCTTCTCCACCTGAAATTAAATGATAAATTACATCAATATATGATAAGAACATACAACTTATAGAAAACCGATAACACATATACATGGAATCCAATTTTAGAGTTTTAGTAGGTTGAGGATGAATCGAACTGAAAAAGGACGAAACTCACCAACAAAGGTGTCCAATTGCCGAGTAAATAAGGGGGTGGGTCTGGAAACGAAGGGGCAGCTTCAATTCAAGTTTAAAATCAGTTTCAATTGATCAATTAACCAGTAAACATGATGATTTCATTGATTGTTGATGAGAAAACGAACCGGTGGTGATGAAGAGCGCATTCAATTGGCATTCAATTACTATGGCAATTAAAGTCAAGGAGCTTAAATTGTCAATTGTGCCCTTCCAGCGTCTTAAAATACCAAACACTTTTGATGAAGATGGTTGTCAACGGTTCGTTCTCTCGGAAATTCACTCAGGCACCATCGATTTCGATGAAAGCCTAATCGTGGGCACCAGTGACTCCCGCATTGTGTATAAAGCTTACATAGACTACGGAAGCATAATCATGTTATGGTATGAAGATCACAGTATCTAATCGATCATAACAAAGGCTCAAGAAGTTAGCACATTACTTGTTTAAAATGACAAACTGGTGTTCAGTCAAGCATTTCATCGAACACATAACAAGCACTAAGTACGTTTGTATTTACCTGAACAACATAATGCTCTTTGTGGTGGATCAAATAGTAAGAACAAAGAGAGTTACAACAACAGTCCAGACAATACGCACTACATTCACTTTTATTAGAATCCACATGAAAACGACAAGAAAATAAATCACAGCACAAAGCACTATGTAGAATTCAATATGTGAATTGTGAACTCTTTCTACTATAAAAAAACTATGGCTGAAAAAAAGCATAAAAAGGATAAAATCTAGAATCCATGAATAACATGATGGCTGCCATTTACATCCTAAAAAATGATGTTTTAACCATAGTGAGTGGCAAATGCATTACATTATCAGTAATATACTCTAGATATGTAGTCATTTTAGCAGCAAAAGAAAAATATATACAGAATTCTGGTTATTACTCATAGTTGATACACATTTGATAGTACCAATCCAACCCATTCAAATCAATTTCATTTAACGTGTCTTATATACATTCAATTAATACACCAATTCAATAACATACCAAAAAACAATTACAACATATATAACTAACATACACGATAAAAATACCTCTAATAGCCTCTCGCGGTGTCACAAATGGCTACTGCAGCTGTCAGAATCATCATTAAAGCCTCCAGAACTACAAAAGGTCAACATCAGTTGCTAAATCTAATAGAAACTGAAGCACGTTACCTTAATAAATCAAAAGAAGGTCGCCGAACATACCTTCGTTCTCGAAAAACATACCTGTGGCTGCTAAATCAAAATCAGGTTATCGGAACCAACCTTGACAACCATGTATTGCTGGAATCTCGTCTCAGTTGCCACCGATCTGCTCATTTTCAAACTTGTACGCATGACAAAATTACATTTTTGTACATCACTTCTCATTTTCAATATATTATAGATTTACATTTTTTATATATGTTAACTGACCCATGATACCTAAACAAAAAAACAAATTTTGGGCCCCCTCTAGAACATGGGCCATGTACGGTCGCCCACCTGCACACCCTTAAAGACTCCCTTGGGTAAATTTTAGTATCTTTTTGAGTTAGATGTGTCTCTTTATATGAATATATATTGTTAGAATTGGTTGGGTATAATTGTGAGGTCAAATTCAAGCGTTGGTTATATGGGGTTTGGGATAAATTGGCAAAGAATGATGAATTTGGGGGTTCATTTAAACAATTGTAAATTATTGGATAATGACATAAGATCATATTGGTGCTAAAGTAGTGAGAATACTCGCGCTTCATAGCAGGCCGGTGGGAATTCGATTAGTATCATTTTGTGTTGTTACGGCATCAGCATTCGCTAAAGCACTAGAAGATGAAACCAATAAAATATAGTGGTAATATGATCAAAAGAATATCGATACATGTTTTACCACGATCGAAAACTATAAAAACAAATATTGGTTCTTATAATATCCACACTAGTACCGATGTTGTTTGGTCAGAATCATTGCCTTCCTCAGGGTATCGGCATGGTACCGGCGCTTGAGAAAAACACTCAATTTATTAGGCGAGACTTGTTTCACCACCGGTTGTGACAACTGTCACCAAACCGGTAATTTCCGTACACTTTAATTATTATTTGATGATTACAATTATGTGCGTTAATGTCAACATTATCTGATTACATACTATACAAGTGAATTCATGCACATTTTATACTACAAAATATTGCTTTGTGCATTAACGAGAGCGTTGCGTCAGAAATACTAGTAAACTCACCGGTAAGACACAATATGCCAACAACTCTGCAGAAAGCAGTCAGACGATAAAAATTGGAGCCTAGGTGTAGGTCCAATGACAATAATACATTAAAACCAAGAGTACATACAAGGGTTTATAGTTAAAGACTCTCCGGAAGCTAAAATACGCACTAAAAAGCACCCGAAACGCACTTTAAGTGCAGGATTTTATTAAATTCAGCTATAACCAGCTTTTAAACATATAAATATCATGCAGGATTTATGTTTTATCATCCAGAATATTTCCCTAAGTGCCGGGAATTGAAAGGGTTACAAAAGGGTACATAAAAGACAATAAACGGTGCAATTTAACACTTAACGAACCGGTATTTAACCGAACAACTGGACATTACCCGGGACACCAAATTTTTGCCAAACACACTATTTATTTATTTCTCGGCTAGTCGTGACCCCCGAACACCCTAACACCCACTAAATATCAAATAAATACTATATGTAAGCTTATACTTGAAATCTAACTATCCATTACTTATTAGTTGCAAAATGTTACAACCAACCCCACCCCCCCTTTAACCGATTTGGTCCTCATAAGGACCCACAAATCATCCTCCATGCTCTCATAATCTTCTACTAGATTATGTTTCATTTGTTTATTAGATTCTTGCTTAAAGATCTTGCTAAAATATGTGATCATATCTATAAAAGCATGGCCCCAAGATCTCAACCATTACTACTCATCATCACACTCCCATCTTCACCCCAAACCCCTCCCTCTCGGTTCACTTCCACAGCCCCCATCACCACCACTAACCCACCATAATCATCCAACTTTGAGCTTCATTCAAGTGTAGAAGGTGGATACAAGAGGCTTGCAACTTGTGGTGCTTCAAAAGGGCTTGTTTCTTGCTTGATCTCCATCTTTTTTTCATCATCTTCATCACTAGATCCTACCCTAGCCTTGTTCTAGTAGTAAGTTACTTGTACACCCTTGTTCATCTTGTTTTTGTGATCAAAAGTTGTAGTGTGTTAGTATGTTCAAAATCACTAAAGAAACAAGAACACTAAAGAGATGAACATGAAACTTTACATGAAATCCCACATAAAAAGTTTACTTGAAGATGAAATCTTGTTGGATGAGGGTTAGTTAAATCATGCTTGATATTTGATCGTTGGTTTCTTGATAACCCCGTTGTTCGGACATTTGTAGATACGATTTAGTAACGTTTAAACTATAAAAGAAACATGCTGATTTACATTTTCAGCCAACTTCAAATGGCTGTAAACCGATCATTATAACTCGAAAAACTGATTTTCTGAAGTCTAAATTATGTAATTTCGAAAAACAAAGCAAATGGCACTGGAATCATATTTTTTGAGGTCGTTTACTATTTTTAAAGACCCGTTTTGTAACAGCAGCTAAAGTTGAGTTTTTACTGCAGTAAATGGGTGATATTTTTTTAGTCATAACTTGAAACCCATGTTGAATCAGCTCATGAAAATTGTACTGTAGATGACCACTGATGTCATAGTAATTCTCCCACTGGAATTTCATCAATCGGACTCACGATAAATTTTAGATGAATTAATTCGTAAACTGCAATCAGAAAGCGACAAATCTGATTGTAGTCCGGGAAATAAATTTTTATAAAATATTGGTAATGAACTGGACCCCGATATTTTTACAAAATAATATTTGGATCGTATAAGACGCTCTGTAAAAATTTGGGAATTTTTGGAATAAGATAACTATTTTATTAAAATGTCCGAAAACAGTCCAGTTTTATATATATTAAAACTGAAACGACAAAAGTAGTATCTTGCATGTCAGAATGTCGGCTTGGTTATTTGAGTACGACCTAACGTGTTATATGTTAAAGCAAATGATATGCTACTTAGCATGGACACCTCCATTTACAAAGGAGACTATGGCGAAATTTTCTGAAAATCCTAACACTTAGTGAATATTTTCTAGACAAATGTTTGCTAGTGTGTTCTAAACTATGATTTTCGAATACAAACCTCGCCATAATTTTTGTACCAAAAATACACATACAACATACAAGATACATAATTCGGGTGCAAAAATACAAGAAACTTATATTTATTTTTGAGAAAATAATATAAGTAAGACACTTAGTTAAAAATATGAATTATTTTTAACACAAGAATACGTACACAAAAGACAGTGACTTGCACTTGTACAATACAAGTCTAGTGACTAACGTTAAGAAAACACGTATAGGTCATGACTTAATTAAGCAAATCCGGTGAAGTTTACGACGCAAGGAACGCAAAGTGGTGAGTTCATGCTCCCCTTTTTCTTTTAATTGTTTTCAGTTTTATAACTTCGGGGGTGAAATACATGTTACAAATAGTACAATGTTTACAAATGGTATGATGAGTACAAAAACATTAAGCACTCTTGGTGAGAACGAGTACCAAGTATGATGCATTTTGAGAAATGATACATGATACGAGAAATCGTGTCACGAATAGGGTACCATAAGCACCATTAATCAACAATATACCTAGACCGCAGAACAAAAGGTTAGATCTAACGGGTTTCGGGCAGCCACACTCTTGGTGAGAACGAGTACCAAGTTGTAACACCCCAACCCGGAATGGGCTGACGTGTCACTATTACGGAGTCAGATAAAAAACATAATTCCATTAATACTTAAATGTATTACAAGGCTTTACAACTTAATGAAGGATATCTAATCCAGTACAATTATTTCTACCGTCTTTTCCAAACACTCGGGCATTCTTCCATATCCCGTCCCAGATTGTCTAGATAACCTGACGTAAAGAAGAAAACACAAAAACGTACGTCTGAGCAAAATTTTGGAAAGTTTTGCCCAGTGTGCGGATAGAGGAAAACAAAAGCTTATTTTATTTAATATCCGAATGGAACTTTATGATGCAAGTAAAGAAATTTCATAATCATATCTTACGGATGTACCCATGAGCAAACTTAAAACGTGACAATACACAGGTAGCTACTCCTGCATACTTATCACACGAAATGGCGAGTTGGCATACCCGTTATCCATCTCCTTAAAACTTAAATCCTAGGATCGATCCATACGCCTCCTAATAGCTTATATGTACCACACTTGTACTTAAGAGACGCCGTGAACTGATCTCTCCGTCACGGGTGGAGCACATGATGTTGATGCCACAACAACATGCTCGTGGGACACTCCACGAGAAGCGATACTCAGGGTATCAGAGTACAAATGGACTTATTCACATAACTTATAAAACTTATTTTCATAACAAAACGGAACATATATTGGAACATGCGATAATGAGTACAACTTAACAGAACTATCGCATGACATGAAAGCTAAATCAAATGATTAGAATAGGAATCGAACGGACTGTCAAATGAATCGATAATCAAAGACGTGAGGAGTTTTAAAAAGACATGGTATTATAACAATTTGGCTTGAGTAACATAATACTTGTATATAATATTAAACTTGTAATTTATTTTCTTATAACTTGTAATCCTTAAGATATTTAACTTGTAACTTGTAAACAATAATATGATTAAAAATATGAATCTTTAGCGAGATTGAAAATCTAAGAGTGGAACCAGTCACCAAGGTATGGATATCAATCCTATCTTGACAATTTCGTCCCCAAAATGTGGTTTATTAAACGAAACAAGATAAAACCTTGACTCGTTAATAAGGAACCACTAGAGTATGAAATTTGATTTGTAAATTTATAAACAAATAACTCACAAACCTGTATATTTGTAAATACGAAAAGAATATTTTTCATAAACCATTTTCTAAATAACTGATGTAAAACAAAACCTTTTTCAAAACGTTTGTAATTTCATAACTTAATCTTAATACGGAATTTAAAATCAGGAATGAAATACTTGTAACCAAACGACATAAATCGAAAGAAAGGATTCTATCCGTACGGAATTTATAACTTATTTCATAACTTAATCTTAATATGGAAGTTAAAATCAGGAATGATATACTTATATTAAAACGACGTAAATCGAAAGAAAGGAGTCTATCCGTACGAAACTTATAACTTATTTCATAACTTAATCTTAATACGGAATTTAAAATCAGGAATGATATACTTATATCAAAACGACGTAAATCGAAAGAAAGGAGTCTATCCGTACCCAACTGACATAAATCGAAAGAAAGGAATTCTATCCGTACGGAATTTATAACTTATTTCATAACTTAATCTTAATATGGAATTTAAAATCAGGAATGATATACTTATATCAAAACGACGTAAATCGAAAGAAAGGATTCTATCCGTACCTTAAAATTTCCAAGTGATGCTACCTTGTTTTCAATTGTAGATTTATACAGGCAGAGTTTAGCCTATTGATTATCCTCTTAACCTAATTTGCACACAAACTAGGTAAGTAACTTAATACAGCATTTACGATAACTCACGAGATCAACCCTCACAACGAATGACAAAATGCTATGCTTAAACATCCATCGGATTCACAACGAAGGACAGAGTATTCCCCGAATTCGGGTGGCACTCAACATCCAGTCGAAATCACGATTAATGACAAAGCATCACCCTAATATGGGCAGCACTTAAACATCCATTGAGTACATTGATCGATCGGACAATGAATCGTAATAGCGATCGAGTTAATACCCTGATCTGCAGCACCCCGCTATACTTAATTAGTGATTTCGTGTGTGTTGATTTGTGGTAAACAGACGATAACTCGGTGCCTAGAGCGAATTTCTTCGTCGAATGAACGCCCAGAATCAAGTGCCAATGTCTGCTATTTATACCCGGAATTTGCCAACCCTTACGCATCGTAACACTATAACCCCTACGATGCGTAACCACCTTTGCGCACCGTAACACTTATTCCCTTACGGTGCGTAAGGGACACCTAAGCACTATAGGGTTGCCACGCGTGGGACTAGCCTAGCTGAGTCAGTGGTTTCGTAAATTATAAATTTGACAACGAGTTTTTAGGATAATCGTGACTAAGGTTTTACCCCCCCTGAGTTTTAGGGGCCCTGATCCTGATTCTGATTGTTCTGGAAATCTTAGGGTTTGTGCAGAATCACTTGGGTGTCTTAATTAGGGTTTCCTATTGGACTATAAATCATAAGGGTTGTTACATTTTTGTTTTAAAATTTTCGGGTGTTACAAATCTACCCCTCTTAAAAAAAATTTCGTCCTCGAAATTATTACATACATATATATATATATATATATATATATTAATAATCATACTTGAACGTGGCCCACTATGATCAATAGTTTATACTTGAAATAAAGCTAGAGTAAAAACAATGAAGATGACGAAATACTTATGTTCGAGACTATCATGAAGTGAAAATAAAAGTTACTAACTGATGTATCGACTGATTGGACATCGAAATCCTAACCCAATGTCTACCCATTACCTCACAGGTCTTAACTTATGTTTAAGTTTTCTACAGGAAAGAGCCTTTGCTCTGATACCATAGATGTAACACCCCAACCCGGAATGGGCTGACGTGTCACTATTACGGAGTCAGATCAAAAACATAATTCCATTAATACTTAAATGTATTACAAGGCTTTACAACTTAATGAAGGATATCTAATCTAGTACAATTATTTCTACCGTCTTTTCCAAACACTCGGGCATTCTTCCATATCCCGTCCCAGATTGTCTTGAAAACCTGACGTAAAGAAGAAAACACAAAAACGTACGTCTGAGCAAAATTTTGGAAAGTTTTGCCCAGTGTGCGGATAGAGGAAAACAAAAGCTTATTTTATTTAATATCCGGATGGAACTTTATGATGCAAGTAAAGAAATTTCATAATCATATCTTACGGATGTACCCATGAGCAAACTTAAAACGTGACAATACACAGGTAGCTACTCCTGCATACTTATCACACGAAATGGCGAGTTGGCATACCCGTTATCCATCTCCTTAAAACTTAAATCCTAGGATCGATCCATACGCCTCCTAATAGCTTATATGTACCACACTTGTACTTAAGAGACGCCGTGAACTGATCTCTCCGTCACGGGTGGAGCACATGATGTTGATGCCACAACAACATGCTCGTGGGACACTCCACGAGAAGCGATACTCAGGGTATCAGAGTACAAATGAACTTATTCACATAACTTATAAAACTTATTTTCATAACAAAACGGATCATATATTGGAACATGCGACAATGAGTACAACTTAACAGAACTATCGCATGACATGAAAGCTAAATCAAATGATTAGAATAGGAATCGAACGGACTGTCAAATGAATCGATAATCAAAGACGTGAGGAGTGTTAAAAAGACATGGTATTATAACAATTTGGCTTGAGTAACATAATACTTGTATATAATATTAAACTTGTAATTTATTTTCTTATAACTTGTAATCCTTAAGATATTTAACTTGTAACTTGTAAACAATAATTTGATTAAAAATATGAATCTTTAGCGAGATTGAAAATCTAAGAGTGGAACCAGTCACCAAGGTATGGATATCAATCCTATCTTGACAATTTCGTCCCCAAAATGTGGTTTATTAAAAGAAACAAGATAAAACCTTGACTCGTTAATAAGGAACCACTAGAGTATGAAATTTGATTTGTAAATTTATAAACAAATAACTCACAAACCTGTATATTTGTAAATACGAAAAGAATATTTTTCATAAACCATTTTCTAAATAACTGATGTAAAACAAAACCTTTTTCAAAACGTTTGTAATTTCATAACTTAATCTTAATACGGAATTTAAAATCAGGAATGAAATACTTGTAACCAAACGACATAAATCGAAAGAAAGGATTCTATCCGTACGGAATTTATAACTTATTTCATAACTTAATCTTAATATGGAAGTTAAAATCAGGAATGATATACTTATATTAAAACGACGTAAATCGAAAGAAAGGAGTCTATCCGTACGGAACTTATAACTTATTTCATAACTTAATCTTAATACGAAATTTAAAATCAGGAATGATATACTTATATCAAAACGACGTAAATCGAAAGAAAGGAGTCTATCCGTACCTAACTGACATAAATCGAAAGAAAGGAATTCTATCCGTACGGAATTTATAACTTATTTCATAACTTAATCTTAATATGGAATTTAAAATCAGGAACGATATACTTATATTAAAACGACGTAAATCGAAAGAAAGGATTCTATCCGTACCTTAAAATTTCCAAGTGATGCTACCTTGTTTTCAATTGTAGATTTATACAGGCAGAGTTTAGCCTATTGATTATCCTCTTAACCTAATTTGCACACAAACTAGGTAAGTAACTTAATACAGCATTTACGATAACTCACGAGATCAACCCTCACAACGAATGACAAAATGCTATGCTTAAACATCCATCGGATTCACAACGAAGGACAGAGTATTCCCCGAATTCGAGTGGCACTCAACATCCAGTCGAAATCACGATTAATGACAAAGCATCACCCTAATGTGGGCAGCACTTAAACATCCATTGAGTACATTGATCGATCGGACAATGAATCGTAATAGCGATCGAGTTAATACCCTGATCTGCAGCACCCCGCTATACTTAATTAGTGATTTCGTGTGTGTTGATTTGTGGTAAACAGACAATAACTCGGTGCCTAGAGCGAATTTCTTCGTCGAATGAATGCCCAGAATCAAGTGCCATTGTCTGCTATTTATACCCAAAATTTGCCAACCCTTACGCATCGTAACACTATAACCCCTACGATGCATAACCACCTTTGCGCACCGTAACACTTATTCCCTTACGGTGCGTAAGGGACACCTAAGCACTATAGGGTTGCCACACGTGGGACTAGCCTAGCTGAGTCAGTGGTTTCGTAAATTATAAATTTGACAACGAGTTTTTAGGATAATCGTGACTAAGGTTTTACCCCCCTGAGTTTTAGGGGCCCTGATCCTGATTCTGATTGTTCTGGAAATCTTAGGGTTTGTGCAGAATCACTTGGGTGTCTTAATTAGGGTTTCCTATTGGACTATAAATCATAAGGGTTGTTACATTTTTGTTTTAAAAATTTCGGGTGTTACACAAGTAGTGCTTTTGTGTCTCAGAATATGCCAACTAGAAAAATGCCTATGGTTTGGTTGCTTCCTATGTCGTGTCACATTTTAATGGCTTTGCAACCCATTAACAACCTTAATACATACATGATTACTTGATTTATACAAGAATATTTGAGTTGTACAAGATACAAACATACTTGACTTACATGAGATACAGAAATACGTGATTTATACGAAAAACATACCATGTTTTCATACAAAGTATACAAACGTGAAATACAAATACTGCATGAATTCACACCAACATTATGTTGACGTTTTTTTTTTTTCCAAAACTCACATGTATTTCATGTAACTAGTGGATGTGCGCGCGGTTTTACTCATGCTCTTGGATGTCGCTTTTGTTTATCTTTGAATAAAGTTGTAAACTTATCAGACAAAATGCTGTCTTGTGATGTAAACACTTAGACCATGTTTTCAGTTATGTAATGTTTGGCATTTTGAAGTTATTTATGAGCATGTAGTTTGTTTACCTTTCGTATGCAATGAGAACCTTTCATGATCACACCTTGTGCTTCCGCTGCAGAAAGGGGTGTGACACCGGTTTGGCCCAAAATCGAATTCGACAAAATTCTAGCATCAAGGACTGTCGAATCCCCAATAAGTTTGAGCCTGCTTGCAGAGATTCGTCTGCATCCAAAGGGAGCCTTCAAGATGATCTACAAAAAAGAACACCGTTAGCCTCGTCACGGAGGGCCCCGGAGGGGGATCCGTGACCAAGTTCCGGCGTGAGAATAAGAAAACTTGCCTGAGAATGAATAATATTCCGGCACAACGATCTGGCCGGAATAAATGGTGTAGACTCTAGGTTGTGAGTATTCAATGAATGATCAGAGAATGTTTCATAGTTAAAGCTTCTTAAGTGTGTGTGTGTGTGTGTTTGTTGTGAACTTACTTCTCCTTAGATCGTTTCTTTGTCTTATATATAAAGCCGTATGCTTATCGGTGGTGCATTTCCCATAGAGATCTAACGGTTTTCTATAATTCAGAGAAGATCTCTATTTTCTTCAGCCTTGTGTTCCCTGTGTAGATATGAGAGGATCATTACATTTAATGCGAGTTATACCTTCCTCGTACCATCGTCGGAAACCTCTCTCTCTCTCTCCTATTCAGGCATTAAATGCCATTGACAGGTTCAATCTATGGCTCATAAGACTAGAACAGTTGGCCTGAAGTGATGATCTTTCAGACTATCTCATGATATCCCTTCTCTCGAGGCCCAGCTCTTATGTAAAGCATAACGAGCTTTATGTTCCTTTGCGTCGTGAGCCCAAACGAGGACCCCAATCAGGGGCCCTCGTCGACAAGGACCATCACGATTGTCTGCTTCGATTCTGTCTCAAGATGGTCTGGATGTGTTCTTTGTTTTTTTCTTGATTAGGGTTGCGAGATGCCCACCATTGTATGAAAGACCATGGGGGGTGAGGGGTTGGGTGTTTTTCATCTTCTTTTTTTTGTTTGTAACTCATTCTTGAAGTGTCACTAGATAATTTTTACGGACAATAAATGTACAACTTGAGTGAACTATAGGGACTTGCTATGATTTCTTATACTCTGTCTCTGATTTGGAATTTAAGAGGCTTCCGCCTTTTATCTGTCACACCCTCAAATTCCACATGCGGAGTATCACCACAAGGCGTGTGACTGACCAGGATCAAGCCACCAATCACATCGAACAATATAGTTAATAAAACAGTTTCCAAAGCAACCAATACGATTAGTAGATAAAGTTCAAGATTCACAGTTCGAAAACAGTAAACAAAGTCATTAACGGAAGCATAAGTTTGACAGTTCAAAATATCAGTTTCAAGGTTTGCAATTATTAAAGAAATCCAACACGAGTTAAGCAACTACTACACTCCTCAGCTGCAAGCTCCCAATCTATCACTGATTACCTGCAAAGCATGCAGTAGGGTGTCAACAGAAAGTTGGCGAGTTCACAAGTTGTCCAATTTTTAGTTCCAAAAGCGTAAGTTGTTTGATAAGGTATTTATAATCATGTTATGAGGAGCTACCCCATCTGTAAGCGTACTAAACTGTAGATACCGAATACTGGTGACTGTCAAGTTGTTGTGCCCCAAGTCAATGTCTATCATCATTGACCAAGTAACAAGGCCTACTAGTTCACGCCCGATCCCCGTGGTCACGGTGTGAGGTTTGTCAAACCTATTAGCGCTATCAACTGCCCCTACGATTAATTGGTATTGTAAGTGGGGACTTAATGATAGAGTTTCGTTTAGTTTGCTATGCATGATTTATAAATAGTGTTCATATGTATTCCCCCCGGGAATAGTAGTTTAAAAGTATCCTTCCCAAGGATAGTAATTCAACCGTTTGTCCCCCCCCCCCCTGGGACGCATGCTTTTAGTGTGTGTGAACTCACCTCGGTTTGCTCGGCAGGTTATTTACTTGTTCAAACCGTTGGTCAACCGCGTCCTATTATAGTTACCGATGTAGGTCAGGTTTTTGGGATTACATATACAAGTGTTTAACACATAGCACATAAGGAACACGTAACACACAAGGCATCATGTACAATATAGGTCCAAACAATTAGCAGTAAAACAGCAAACGACCCAATCATGTAATCAGCCCAAAACTGGAGTGTGCAACCTGTCTTGGGGTATGCGGTCCACATATATGTGTTCGGTCCATAATTATTGGGCCCAGTTACAAGTGTTTGTGCGACCCAATATGTTAATCAGTCCAACATGTGAGTGTGCGGCCCACCTTGGTTAGTCCACATAGAGTGTACGGTCCACACTCTAGTGTGCGACTCATCCAAGGTGTGCGGTTATGCATTAGTCTACCGTACAATGTGTTGTGGAGGTTGTACCATTAGGATGTGCGGTATATCAGGTGTGCAACATGTTTAATAGGAGTGTACGAGATGCAACATCGCTTGTACTATTTAGAGTGTGCGATCCCTCTGAGTGTGCGGTGTGCTGAGAGGGTATTGTCCCCTACGCACTCGGTGTTTGTACATTCCCCGAGTGTGCGGTATCATTTAAAAACATGTTTGTGTCAAAGTTTATTACCATCAAATCAGATAGGACAAAATCAATCAATATTCCTGTTTTTAAATCTTATTTTGACTAGCATTGCATCGATGTCTGATTATCCATTTTGCCACAACAGTTAGGTCTAATCACCATATCATGCAATCATTAAAGCAATCATCTTCCATATTTTACATAATCAGATTTATACAAAAAACCATCAATTATCAACATAGATCTTGGGTTTGTGTTTTATCGTGCAAGACACGAGTCTTTAATAGATGTAACTATTTTTGGGATAGAGGTAAGACTTGCCTACATCCTACCATCCCTAGACCCTATTAATAACTTGGCTATATGTGGGATTATACTGGGTAATTTTATTACTTATTATATAAAATCATATTTTTAAAGCCTCTACATTGGGCTTTAACAAAAAAATATTACCCAGTATAATCCTACATATAGCCAAGTTATTAATAGGGTCTATGGATGGTAGGATCTATCCCAAAGGATAGAGATACTGCTTCCAGCGAGACATCCAGCTCCAAAATCATAACCAAGACATTAGATTTTGGGAAACATACATAAAAATAATAACAATAAACACATAATTAAATAAGTATTTCTTAGTAAAACTACGACACCAGGATTAGGTGAAAACCTATAAAAAAGCTATATAACACCTTATAACAACTGAAAAATAAGACCCAAAGATAAGAACCTAAAACAAAACCAGGCCAACCTTTTAAAAGTTCTTAACCTTAATATTACGTCTTCACGAAGTTCTATCCTCAACCATGTCCGCAGAGAGATACAAATCTAGCAAATCTTGTCTAATCCGCTCATCCCAAGTCATTTCCAGTCCGCCTCTACTCATTTTTTCCCTCTATAGTGAGTGTTTCAACTGTTCTAACCGTGGTTGTTGTTTGTCTCCTTTTGACATGCATATTAACGAGGCTTAAACACTTAGAAAATATTTGGGTATGAATTTGTAAATGAGTTTAGAATCGAATAATGATCCCCCCACTTGTGGCCTAGTGGTAGGAGGCTTGAGTTTTTCAATGGAAACTCAAGTTCAAATCCCACTTGTGTCATATTGGGATAGATATAGGCAATGAAGGATTTGGACTAGGTCTTGTGTGAGGTTGTCAGTTCGATTCCCAAGCCCAACCGGGTTTTCGTCCCACCATGTGTTACGCCAGAGAGTTCTGCTCTTGTGGTGACACAACGACTGTCAAGTGGCAGTCGACGGTATGGTTTCCCAAGGGAACGCCAAAAAAAGCCAAACTTTGAAGCCAGCGTGGGCCTGGTTAAGACAATATAGTATGGCCTAGGGGTGTTCAAAACCGGATATCTGAATTTCAGATATCCGAAATTTCCGGATACCAAATTTCACTATCCGAATCCGTATCCGAAATTTTGGATATCCGATCGGATAGTGAATCTGATATCCGAATGTCCAATTTTTTATTTAACTTTTATTTTTTCAATATATTTTATATTCGAAACCGGATATTTCGGATAGTTTCGGATATTTCGGATCGGATATTCGGATATGGATAATTTTGAACACCCCTAGCCGAAACGCCCTACCTCGGTCAACTCAGCGCAGATCACTCAAAGTTTGTGTTTAATTCGGATTTTTGGGTCTTGATTGTTATATTTCGAATAAGGAGGGTTACACAATCATTCCCCGGTCATCTTTTATCATTATTCAAGTCTCAAACACAATCCAATCACCAAGTATAACCGAATTAATAAACAATACCGTATTAGAATGAGGGATGAGAAAAGTAAAAAAGCTCAAACAATAACTACTCTAAAGTATAAATAAATACCATTCATATAAATGAACTATCCAAACCACAACTATTAACATCTAAACTTAACTTTCCAAACCACAACTATTAACATCAATATCCTAATAATATTCATAACTTATCCAAACTAAATAATTACTAATAATAAATACCGAAGGACAGCAAAGCTCAACTTAGTGAGTAAAACCAATCGGACTTAGGACTTTTCCACATTTCATTGAAGAAATTGTATATGTTGGTCCACGACCAACTCCCAAGTCACACGATAAGATCGCATTCTGATAAATTATGGGGTACAGAGGGAAACCTACCAAATGCTCTTTGAACCTGTAGTTCACTGTGAGTGAGAACCAAAGACTATCAGACTCATGTCACTAGCTAGACTTTTGAGCTGCTCCGCGGATAAACGTACTTCAATTGACGCAAAATCAATATGTTGATCAGATTCAAATGATGTAGTGGGAAACACGTTCCTTTTTGTCACGGAGCTGATGTTAAACAATGATTCTCCCACCTTCAAAGATAACTTGAATATGGCTTCAATTGGTTTAATCCTCACGTAACGTTGTGAGGTCCAGCTTGTGGATAAACTGAGTGCTTCTTGTATGATTACATTATTCGGGCTGGTAATTTATGGGAGGCTGGGGGATGTAGATGATATAGAATAAAGCGGCTTCATCACTTCAGCTGCTTCTACTTCAGATGGGTGATTTTTCACCACCTTAACACCCATTGTGATGAACATGATAGTTACACATACAATCGCAACGGTGATCGTAGTGATGATCACCGTAAAGATGTATTTGTGCCGCTGAACAAATGCGAGCATATGTCTCCAGACGTTGATTAGAATGTGAAAAAATCATTCGGGATTTACATTCTCCTCCGGAAGTGATGGTGCACCATCAGCATTTGCATTCTCCGATGATGGTGGTGCACCGTAAAGACTGTTGAGATACGGACAAAAGCTATTGAACATAATTTCGACTTAGTGAAATGATCGGAACAGAGGATAATGACGTGTAATTATTCAGAAATTAAAGATGGTATGTTAGTAATATCGGATATGAAGATAATCTAGTATGATGTTAAACGGTCTTTTTCTTATTAAATTATGCCTCGAATTCATGAAAAATTGCCCAAAGTAACTTAAAGACAATGATCATATCTAGTAGAGGTGTTCAAAACCGGATATCCGAAAATTCAGATATCCGATTTTCGGCTACCAAATTTCACTATCCGAATCCGTATCCGAAATTCGGATATCCGAAATTTCTAATATCTGATTGGATAGTGAATCGGATATCCGAATATCCAATTTTTTATTTAATTTTTATTTTTTTAATATTTTTTATATTCAGAACCAGATATTTCAGATAGTTTTGGATATTCGAATATAAGTTTTCTGATATTTTTCGGATAGTTTCGGATATTTCAGATATTTTTCGGATACTTCGAATATCCGAAAAAAATAAAAATTAAATTTTCGGATATTCGGATATTTCGGATATCCGAAGTATCCAAAAAATTTTAAAATCACTATCTGAATCCGAAAATTCGGTTCGGATATCCGAATTTTCGGATTCGAATATCGGATATTTCAGATCGGATTTTAGTATACGGATAATTTTGAACACCCCTAGTATGGCCAAAGTGGGGCAATATGAGACTCTCTAATTTGGAGAGTGTGACAACCTTATACATGAATTTCACCGTTAAAAAAACAAATAATGATTAAACCATTCATTTTTGTGAAATAACAATACAATCAAGGGTTTTTGTAACTAATGACTTAAAACCGTTGCCTCATTCCTTCATATCACCAGACCTCAAAAAAGGGTTAATGATGTGGTTAATTGGGTGTGGCGATGGAAAAGATCCTCTTTTAATCAGGTGGAATGTGATGAGTTCGCTAACCTTCTCAATCTGCTGCAAGGTGCGTCTCTTTCTAACTGCAGAAACAAATGGGTCTGGCCCCATAACGCCTTGAACACGTTTACGGTTGCTTCTATGAAGTCTCTTTTGTTCAAAGCGTCCAAGACTCCAACACCCTTTGTATGGAAATGGAATAACTAGATTCCCAAAAAAGTCAATACCTTTGTGTGGAAGGCGGAGCTCAATAGATTGCCTACCCTCTCAGCTTTAAGAAGTCGAAATATCAACATGGAGTCGGAGATTTGCAGCCTTTGTGGTGATGTGGAGGAAGCTTCGGATCATTTGCTCACATCCTGTCAGTTTGCTTCTAGAATTTGGCAGGCGATTAGCAGGTGGTGTGGAATGCCACCCATTTTTGCGTAATCTGTCTGGGACTTGATCACGCTGTATCACTCGCTAAGCTGGGGTAAGAAGAAGAGCAAGATGTTTCAAGCAGTTATTCTCGTCACCTGCTGGAGCATATGGAATACTAGAAACGACACCATTTTTTCCAACATTCCAGCTAACGTGTCGGCTACTTTGGAAACAATCAAGTCTTTGGGTTACCTTTGGATCAAGAATAGAGCTTCTTGTAATAGAATGTTATGGAAAGATTGACGTAATTTCGATGTGTAATGTCGTGTTTGTTTGGCTCTAGCATCTTGCTAGTTGCCTTTTTAATGAAATGAACTTAGATGTTCTAAAAAAATTTAATTGATATGAAAAGAAAAATAAATAAAATAAATGTTAATGAAATGAACTTAGATGTTCTAAAAAAATTTAATTGATATGAAAAGAAAAATAAATAAAATAAATGTTAAAATAGTTTTAACAATTGGGCTTCTCGCTCACCGGTCCATCTCAAGTCCTAGTGTCCCACATTCTGAGGGTCCTGGGTCCAAACGCATCGCTCTTGCTCTTCTATTCACTTTTGGTGCTAGAGTTGTTCAGAATTCGTTTCAAATTTGAAAAATTCGAAATTTGTTTAAATTCGATTCGATTATCAAAAATCCGTTTCGATTATAAGAATTCGATTCAAGTAAATCGAATACGAATTTACAATTTTAAATTCAATTCGATTCGAAATTCGAATAAAAATTATACATTTTTATTTATTATTTTTATATATAATACACTAGAATTACCACCTGCCGCAATGCGGCAGGGATTCATTAGTTATATATATCATGTTAGATGAAAGGCAAACGTTTCTCACATGACCACGAGCCTGTGTGTAAAACCGAGAAAAAAATAACTAAGTCGATCTCTGATTCGCACACTGCGACATACCTATCAAACGGGGAAAAATAGACGCGCTGCGACGGATATGTCAAACAGGAAAAAAAATAGATGAAAAAACGTTGAACCCCACACGCGTGTTGCGGCGTGTTAAGTCGGAAATTTAGAACGACACGTTAAACGGAGAACTTTTGAAAGATGAAAAGTATATAAGATACTAAAGTTGAAAGTGAAATAAGTGTTGAGATTAAATTGCAAAAGATGAAAAGCTTTGGGTTGAAAGTAAAAAAAATTAAAGGGGTTAAATTGCAAAAGATGAAAACTTTTGAATTAGAAGTGAAAAATCAAATAAATCAAAGGGGTTAAAATACCAAAGATTAAAACTATAGACTTAAATTGCCAAAGATTGAAATTTTAGAGTTAAAAAAGAAATCAATTAAACAAAAGAGATAAATAGATTTAGATAAATTGATGTTTAATATTATTATTAGAGTAAACTGCCATTTTGGTCCCTGTGGTTTGGTCATTTTTGCCGTTTTAGTCCAAATCTCAAACTTTTTAAATCTGGGTCCCTGTTGTTTCATCTTTATTGCCATTTTAGTCCAAAATTCAAAATCCCCCTTCTTTGACTGTTCCAAAAAGTTTGAGATTTGGACTAAAATGGCAGTTTACTTTTAATTTTGGACTAAAATGGCAATAAAAGTAAAACCACAGGGACTCAGATTTAAAAAGTTTGAGATTTGGACTAAAATGGCAAAAGTGCCCAAACCACAGGGACCAAAATGGCAGTTTACTCTTATTATTATTATTATTATTATTTAATAAAAGAGATAAATAAAAAATAAGGGTGAGAAATTACCAGAGAATGACAAGTGTCCAAAAAGGATTTTTGTTTATTAGTATAGAAAGATATATAACTTTTATTAGGCTATACTACAAATTATTTCCAAAATTTATTCCAAGTATTAAAATTACCCATTACCAAACCAACTACATAGCCCATAACTAAAACCTAAGTAATGCATCTATCAATAGATTTCTAACCCTAAAAATATTAACTTGTAATGTGGAGTGGTTATTCCCGACTTCTCGTTTTGAATTTTAAATTTATGATACTTCATTTGGAACTGTTTTAATATGATATCATGATTTATGGTTGCTTTAAAATTTATGTTTCATTTTAATAGTTTTTTACATGTTTTTAAAGAATCCAAATCAAATCGAAATGGATTCGAATTCGAATTTTTAATCGAATACGAATTGGGTTTTTTATTCGAATACGAATTCGAATCGAATTTAGTAGATTTTAATCGAATTCGAATTGAATACGAATTCAAAAGAAAATAAAAAATATTCGAATAATTCAATTCGAATAATTTAAAAATTCGATATTCGATTCGATGAACACCCCTATTTGGTGCAACACATTTGGAGTTTTCTTTTTCACTAAAGTGTTAATTTAATAACAATTTTGTTTGGTAACTTTTTTTTTTCTTAATAACAATTTTGTTAGGCAACTGTTTTTCATACGTTTTAAAAGTTCTAATCAACAATTTTGTTAGTTAACTTTTTTTCATATGTTTTAAACGTTCTAATCAATTATTATTACTTTATTTATTCCTATAATTCACCAATGTAAGCAAATCTATTAATTTTAAACTATACCTGAAGAAATCTTTATAATTATGAAATTGTAACTAGAACGAGGTGGCGTTGAACCGCGTGTTGATTATAATTTCTCATTTGCTAACCCTGAACCAATAAGCCTTTTGTCTAAGTTGGAATATAATTTATTAAAATCCAAATTAAAAAGATTGTTCATTCAAATACTCAATTCAATTTAGACAATTTAGGCACACACTCCAAATTAAACAACATTATTTTACATAATTTTTGACATAAGGCACATGCTAATACATAAAGTTTGTATGCCTATGACATTTAATTATACATTAAGTACAATCCTGTAAAGTTAATCAAATCAGGATACTACGTAAAGTTAATCATTCAGAATGACGATGGTGCCTTATTGCTTATTTAATTATACAACTAAAATGAATCGATGTGATAAAACCACTTCACACCTTTCTTGAATAAACTGAATTGATGCATATTTTACGAACCAACGCAGAGCTTGACATAATAGAATAAAGAGCAAACAAAAAGCAAGAAAAACGTAACTGATTTAATGACAACACAAACTCAATCTAATTGCAATAGGCATACTTACACAGAAAAACATCCGAAATATACGATTTGCAAAGGGTCATTAATACACTCAAAAGTTCGATTTCTTTGGAGTAAAGCATGATAAAACAAAAACGAATTAATCTTCTAACTTTCTTTATAAAAAATCGTAAAGAAATTGAAGTTTGAGAACCGAAATCATGGTTACGAAGAAAAAATAGTTTTTGGTATCAAACTAAAACCGGTCAATCATCATTCTTCATGTCGGAATCAAAATATCAAACAAACGTGTTAAACCTGTAAAACTAAGAATATCAAATACACCGGACGGAATCATATGACATTTAATTTTGATTTCTTAAATATGGTTGAGAAGACAATACAATAAATTTCCCTTTATCACATTTTATGTATCAAAAGTGAATGATGTTCTTAGTACTTTAACACATAATATAACATCAAATAAAACCTGTGTTTGATTTTGGGTAACATATAAGATTTAAGCCTATTGAATAATAAGGAACAGAGGGTGATGAAAACTGATGAAAAAAAATGATTTATACATATGATATAAAAATAGGGGGTGATGAATATTAATGGAAAAATGGATTAACAGATTCAGATCTTAATATCACTATATTAATCCATCGTCAACACACTGAAGATTCCAAACAATCGTCATTACAAAGATGAAAATGAAACGCATACAATAAAAAATTAACAAATCATATCGGAACCTAATTTCACTATCTATCATCATAATTCTTTCAAATTACTAATACAATCGTGTATTATTCAAATATCACGTCGAAACAAATGCTTCTAACAATTGTTACGGGTTTTTAATTGCATTATGATAACAAATAGACTGAAATCGGAGCCTAATTTCACTATTTTGTAGCATCATCAGCGTATTCATGATTCCGAATAACTGTAATGTCTACAACGAAACTCGGAACAACTACAAACTAACAAAATCGGACCTTAATTTCTTTATTAATCAATCACAATCCTTATAAATTCATAATCAGATCATGTGTTTGAACATTTACGTTTGAAGGATACATAAACAGATTGTAAAACATATACATTTGCGTCCTGAGTTCGTTAACCATGTAACCCTATTACTTTGTGTCGGCCGGATGTAATCCCTTCTAGGGTAAGAAGAGGGCATGGTTGAAGATTAACATCATTTGTTGCTTCTATGATCAACACACAATTTTGTATGCTTTAATTTGAATGGAATAAAAACATATACATTTGGGAATAAGAAAACACATTTCTTTAAAGAATCTAGAGTAAACTGCCATTTTGGTCCCTGAGGTTTGGCCAGTTTTGCTACTTTAGTCCAAATCTCAAACTTTTTGCATCTAGGGCCCTGCGGTTTCGTTTTTGTTGCCATTTTGGTCCAAATTTCAAATTTGGCCAGATTCCCCAACTTAAACCCCCTATTTTGGCTTCAAAATCTCCGACAATCAAATTGGCGACCAAACCTGTTAAATCAGCAGTGAAGAAACCGTGGAGATGAAGGCGGCGGCGTAGCTGAGGTGGTTTTGGAGATGAAGGCGGCGGCGTAGCTGAGGTGGATCTTCAGTGGTGGTGGTGATTGACGGAGGTGATTCACAAGAATAGTAAATCCGATTCAGGAGGAGGTGAAGGTGGATGAGGTGAGGGTGTCGGGGGTGGCGGCGGTGATGGTGGAGGCGGTGAGGGCGACGGTGGTGGTGGTGGATCTTCAGTGGTGGAGGTGATTGACGGAGGTGATTCACAAGAATAGTAAATTCGATTCAGGAGGAGGTGAAGGTGGAGGAGGTGAGGGTGTCGGGGGTGGCGGCGGTGATGGTGGAGGTGGTGAGGGCGACGGTGGTGGTGGTGGATCTTCAGTGGTGGTGGTGATTGTTTGAGAAGATGGAGGTTTAATTTGGTGGTGATTGTTTGAGAAGATGGATCTTCAGTGATGGTAGGGTTTATATATTAATGGTGTTAATCAATATTAGGTTATAATAAACCTAAAATGACCAAAATGCCCTTGAGGATAAAGACAAAAAACCAGATTTTAAGTTGAAAAATCTGGTCAAATTTGAAATTTGGACCAAAATGGCAACAAAACGAAACCACAGGGACCAAAATGTCAACAGGTTTGAAATTTGGACTAAAGTGGCAAAACTCGCCAAACCTCAGGGACCAAAATGGCAGCTTGTCTGCTTGAATTTGAACCCACATTTGATTAACCTGCTTTGAGAACTAACACTCTATTCCCGATTCTCATTTAACAGGGGGAGGGGAGGGAAAAAGAGATGAAAATATGAAAACCATGTTCCCGAGTTCCATTTAACAGGGGGAGGGGAGGGAAATGGAGGGAAAAGGGAAGAAAATATGACCAAATATGACCATATATTCATCCTCCCAAATTGGAGAGATTAGGAGAGAAATTTTTTCTTCCCCTCCCCTCCCATCCCCCTGTTAAATGAGACTTGGGAACTTAGTGTAAGAAGATAACAAAAACCATCATCTTGAATCCCACAAAAAGTACATCATCTGGTTGTTCAAAATACAGACAAATCTCATACCTGATTTCGATTGCATCTCCTTATTTGAGTGTTCGTCATCGACATCAACAGTCGTTCAAATCACATCTTAAGTTAGAGACTATATATCCTATAAACGTTGGCGTTTGTTACACTGTTTCGATTCGTCGATGTTAGCCAGTTCTTTGTTTGATGTCGACGCACTGATTCGTTGAACACAACACATAAAACGGTCTTCAAATTCAAATCAGGATATTGAGAGGAATAGAAAAGGATTCGGAATCGGTTGTCATAGAAAAGGAAGTGGAAAAAAACATTCGAAAGGATGGGATTGGTTGAGAGTCGAACCGGCGCCCCATGTGTGTTGAAGGGGTGTGACCACCACCAAACCGATTTGTGCTTTTGTTTAAAAAAACGGTGTCTTTTGAATGAATAGATGTGATGGTGTTGTAAGGCAACCCAAGTTGCTAATTGTATAAGGGTATAATAGTAATAGTAATACTGAATCAAGAGTGTATACATGTATATTGACAAATGTAACACCCTATGTCCATTTTTAATCAATTATCCAATAAATTTCGATTATAATAGTGTATTAAGATTAAACATACACTTAAAAATGCGAGTTTGTTAAAACATTTTACTAAATAAAACATTCCAACATCTTGTAGTTTAATTCGCCGTTTAAAACGTGACGACGAAACTATTCGCGGAAGCTTGTTTCTTGATCGTGTTCGGTTCTTCATCGGGCTCGAACGTCATTCGGTACTATAAGGCAACCTACATTCCATAAATATGAAATGTTATTAGTCATATGCGGTTTAAAACTTGTTCAAATGGGTTCGCGAAACAAAACTCAACAAAAATAACTGGGCTCTACCGTAACTTACGGTAGCCACCGTAAGTTACGGTAGCCACTGGGCAACACTGGTCTGCCGTAAGGCAGTAGAAGACTGTCGTAACAATTTATCTGCTACCGTAAGTTACGGTAGCTGCCGTAACTTATGGTAGCTGCTGCATATTCTTCATGTTTTATTGTTTTGACCCGTTCATGCATAAATAAAACAAAAACAGGTTTGTATGCTCCCTAAACTCATGAATTTCATAATTTCAATATCTCCTATCATATTAGGTTCAAGTCATGAGTTTCTTACGTATTTAAAACCCGCTTACACTCAAGTGCTTATTTTGACCCGTTAAGGGTATTTAAGCACTTTCAAGCTCAGAATTGTTTTCGATTGCTTCTAGTATTACATTACCACATTTCTTATCATATAATTTTTCCACCACAACTGTATTTATGGTGGGTTTACTATGGTAACCTATACAAACCGAGTTTTACCCCTCCACCCATTATTTTACGGCAGAGACTCAAATAGAGCCATTTGACTATTGTATTACATCGTTCAACTTCTATACTTGTCCTAAGTATTTATCTAATCATGAAACTCGTTTCCAAGCAACCTTTAAGGGTTGTTTGCTCAGTTTAACTTATAGGGGCGTTTTGGTCCATTTTGGCCCTTGATTAACGATGAGAGATTTTTGTAAACATGTTTGACCCATAAGCCCTCTTTTTAACTACGATTGTTTGAAAAGTCATTAGGCCTTTCAAACGAAATGACCATCGTTCGTAACATTCGGTTTACCTATTAGAGTAACCAAAATCTATTTTAAACTCCGATTAACTCTCATTAAACCTTACGTTTAAATGAGAGTTATTATATTATACATACCTGGCTCGGATCATTATATTGACCCATTTAAATACCTTGCCTCAATAGCCGCTAAGTAATAGCGATGTAAATATCCACCCGATAATTATTTCTGTAATCATACAACTCAACAAACCATTAGTCGATATTGTCAAAGAGTGATATTTTCACCCTTTTGACCCATTTGGTCTAAATGACCGATTATATTGGAGAGATGAAGCTTATTGCAATCTCGTCTACACGACTCACTCCGGTTTACACCGCACGGTCATTTTAATTATAAATCACCTCTTAACACTTTTTGGCCTATTAAGGCTTACGAAATAAGTATCTTTCAAAACCAACAATTATTGTCAACGAGTGACTAAATTAGAATTTTACCCTTATTGGTTATCATGATTTACCTTATATGGTAACCTTTAAAAGTACATGTTTCATTCGTCATAACATGATCGAATTACCGATTTAACTCATTTTTAAGCATCAATTCGGTTTCTTATCCTATTTGGTTATCTTGTTCCGTATGACTACACACCGGAACACCATATCTCAATTAGGCATTTGTCTTATTCGGAATCAATATGACAAAAGAACATTCTAAAATATATGACTAGTGTAAGCTATACTTACCTTGCATCCGAATTATGCTTTTCCTCCATTCTTGATTTGTTTGACCCGCTTCCTTTCCCAAGCCTCCACCTAGCTTGTTAGGCATCAAACTATTTTCAATCATTTACAAGGCGGTTAAATTAGTCATAAAAATCACGACTATTCCACCTCACTTATTTTCTATGCCGAAGCTACTATTCGACTTGTAACACCTCGTAAAATCATACCCAATAGAATAAAGACACGTGTTATGTAAGATAAACGTGTCAGGAAACCGAGTAAAAAATTAGAAGATGTATGGTATGATTTAAAAAGTGTCGACATGTTAATAAACACCTCTGAGCGACCAAATTATAAATCCCAAGACCCTAATCAATACGATAAACATCTGATCTAGTTAGAGCCGGTTATTCCTATAATGAATAAATTCAGTTATAAAGATTTGGGTATCTAAATAATGTTACAACAAAGTTTATAATTAAAATTCTTGTTCAAAAGAATCAAACTTTGTTCAAATACATGACAAGACTCTCCGTAAGATTCCAAGATGTGTAAGTGCATGGCAAAACCATGCAAAAGTCGGGTTATATGGTTCCTACACTGAAAAGGAAGTAGGTGATTCGGAAATTCCAAAGTTGCATGGTCAAGATCTTAAAATTAACAAATTTTTGTCTTCTGATGAAGGCTTACGGACCGCAAAGGCTAACCCTTACGGTCCGTAAGATGGCGGAGCTGAGCGACTTTAATTAAAAAGCGGATGCGGACCGCATGGCCAAGGGCTTACGGTCCGTAAGACTGGTAACTGGGCATTTCAGATGAAGGTCGGTTATGGACCGCAAAGCCAAGAGCTTACGGTCTGTAAGAGATGCTTACGGTCCGCAAGGATTAAGGCTTACGGTCTGTAAGACCGTCGCTGGCAGCAGTAAATGGACAACTGCCTGTTCAGCCTGTTGCACCGCCTTACATGAGTGGTTTTCAAAATCAGGGACTTGGCAACTGGTTTTGGCGCTATAGGGACACATGGGGAACATCAGGGAACATATGTAGACTTAGGTATGATGAGCATTTAGTTCACTATATAAGAGAGTGAAGTTGCAACAATTAGACTTGCTAATTTCATTTGCATTTCAAGCATTTCTTTGGAACTCTTGGGACTTCTAGCAGACTTCCATCAGCTTTTAGATCATACTTAGGACTCTTGTAAGTGTCCTTAACCTTCTTTAATTTAGTTTAGCTTAGTTAATTAGCTAAAAGTCAAACCGTCATAATTAAGGTTTGACTTCGAGATTAATCAATAATTGTTCAGTCAAATCTCGAATTAAAAGTACCTATAGGTTGGTAATTATGTGGGTAATAAACCCTCAAAAGGGTACTCTCTGATTCCCACTCTAACTAGGTCAATTGTTGGGTCAAAGTTAATCTTAAAAAGTCAACAGAAAGCTTATTTTCAAATTAACACATAATTAGCAATGTAGAACCCATGCAACCTGTTTTATCATTAATATAACTTGGTAATTAATGTAAGAACATGTCTAAACATGTTCAACCCGACAATTTTCAGTTTAGGCTCGGTTCGGAACCGAAAGTCGCATAATTTGACTTCTGCTTTGACTTTCAGTTCTGACCCGTTTGAGCATAGTTTAGAAATGCCTTAGAGCCTCATTAGGACCAGGTTTCATATAAGTATAACCCTATGTGATTATACAACTTGGTTCATTAGTTATCCGATTTATATGCATGTTTCCGTTAAATGCCTAAATGTTGACTATTATGCCCATATGACCTTAAAACATGATTTTTGAAGAGGTAAAAGAATAGAAGCCTTAGTTACTGATTATTAGACTTGTCCCTAAAATTTGACATCAGTTTGAGGTTTAGATTAAGAGTTATGCTCATTAGCGTAAATAGAAAGCTTTTTATTAATTAAAAGGCATAATTAGCATATAGCTTATCTAAACTCAATTTTTAATACCAAAATTTTTACCTACTGATATAAAATAATATTTTTGGATTTTTGGAGATTTTTATTTATTTTTAGGCTGAGCATAACTTAGAGTTCTAAGCTTGATTCGGTAATTGCCGGTTTTGCCCTTTTGGGCTATAAAATGAGTTTTACAAATCCTTTTGACCCCAAACCTTTTTCTACTGATCTAATATGATAAATAAAATATTTTGAGTCTTCTGGAATAATAAAGATGTCAACTTTCCTTTGAAAACCCGGAAATGGCTCCAAATCGCCTTTTTAAGCGTTTTTAACGCATAGTATGTACTAAAACTATTTTAAACATATAAGGTTTGATCCCTACTGATATTTTCAGTAAATCCTTATATATTAACAGTAGGTAAAAGTTTTAAACTCAGATTTCCAGATTTGACCTTTAAGCCTTAAGTGAAATTACCAAAATGCCCCTTCGGTGCATAATATGGTTAGAAATGATAAATTTCACATATAGGTTATACCCTACTGATATAACTTAGTAAATTAATTATTTTTACTGATTACATCAGACCCGAAACTCAGAATTATATTTAAACTCTTTTATAACCTTTAAAATGACCAAAATGCCCTTACGGGGCATAATTTGAGTTTAAATTCATTTGGGGCATAATAGAAGATATCTTACTGATTTCACAACATATTTAAGGCATATTAACTTAGGAAACCTGTATATGACTCATCGGCTTATGCAACTAGTTTGCATAATTTAGCCAAAACGGGTCATGCCATATCGTTTTCATCTCAAAATCCAGAATGTGTTTAAGTTACCCATATTAAACAAGCATACAAGCTTGTCGGTTCAAAACCACATTCTAAACCGGTATTCTCTTTACCATGCGTTTGAACCGTGTATTCCTTTTGAAAACTAACCGGTCTAAGTCTAAGCTTAATTAAAGACCCGTTAGGATTCTAATAGGTTATTAAAACCTTTATTCCAGATTAGGAGCCCAGTAAAAGCTACGTGCACTTGCTGTATTTGATTTATACTTTGCTCAGGTAAATACTCTTAACTTATTTTCCCTATACGGGCTTGGGATACGGTATTATAATAATACCGCTTGGTCGGGTATGTTGTCATTTAAATCAGATTGTGATTAATGTATTTACATAACTCGTTTTATTCTGTATTATTTGGTGTATGGCCTTTGGGGGTTAAATGACCATGTCCCGGATATCCTTGGCATCATTCAAAGAAATGGCCACGACCTAAGCACGGGGTGTAGGCGTACACCTGACAGATGCATTATGTAAAAACTGGTAATCCACTTAGAGGAAATAATCATTGTGGGCATTATACCTGTGGCGTGTCAATTAATCTAGATCGGCCCTACAAACCGGCCCTGATGGACGACAAATAAGTAAAACTGTATACAAGATTATTTTTAAATAATTGTCCCAAGTTATAAAAGATATTTTTGCCTAAGTGCATTCAAATCAATTTTTAAACATTTTCAAAATGAGTCAGTTAAGTTGTATTTACCAGTATAAACTGACGTATTTTCCAAAAAAGGCTAAGTGCAGGTACTATACGTAATAGGCTGGCTACTCCAGGCATCAATAATCAAGTCTCGCAAGCTCTAGATGTCAAATTCTGCTGAACAGTTTTCCTTTTTATTTGACCCGCCTGTGGATCTGTTTCAACTGTTTTGTGATATTTAATATTACAATTTTATTCGGTTGAAATAAATATATCTTTTGCTTCCGCTGTGCATTTATAAATTGTGTTGTTTGACTATGATGATATCAACTACGTCACGATACTCCCCACCGGGCCCACCGGTAATACGTGGAAATATCGGGATGTGACAGGTTGGTATCAGAGCCAACACTGAGTGAATTAAACACTAGCCTTTTGTGTTTAATCTCAGTTACACAATTGCACATTCCTCGAATTTTCGAGTCTAGACAAAGAACATAGGACAAATCCTGATTTTGTTTTATTTTTGTCTTTTATATTTCTCTTTGTTGCTATCTTGTTTACGTTTACAGGTTTAAACATGCCGCCAAGATTCTTTAGGAGGAAAGGAAGGGCACCTATAGCAGGCCACGACCATGAGGCCGGGCCGTCTCAAAGACGAACCTCACCCGTCAACATGCGTACAAGTCCCCAGGGGGACTGGAGGACACATCTGCAGCCAGCGAGGCGGTCCGTCTCATTAAGCTCGTCACCGTCTTATCTTCACTCTTTTGGACCCCAATTAGAAAATGAGCCCGAAAACCCACAACCTTCATTTATCCCTCTCCAGAGGTCCAACTCTCGTCACTCCTTTGATAACCCGTCACATATCTTCCGAAGCCGGTTCAACCCGGCAAACTACCTCGAAGAACCAGTGGGTGTTAACCCATTGGGACCTGAAGATCACTTTTCTGGAGATCATGCCATGGATATGGATGAGGACACTGACCCTATCGAACCACCGACCGGTACCCCCACACATCCCATAGAAATTTCTGATGGGTCATCTTTTAATGGATCACCCTACCGTGGTCCTGACAGCTACAAAGCAAGATTCAACCAGTATGAATGGTATTTTACACCCTCTTACCATTCATTGCCTCATCAGCAGCAGGATCCTTCTGAGGATTCACGTTTCGTGGCAGTTACGCCGCCACCACCACCATCTTAGCAACAGCCTCCTGAGCCACCGAGGCGAAGGTGATCGAACGCACGGATGTCCGTGCAAGGAGGAGTGCGCATCAGCACCCCTCAACCATCGAGTGGCAGCCACTACCCGCTACTCCAAGAAGACCAGTAGATGGGGGGACCTTCAAACCCCATCCCGGAAAGGAACTCTGCACCTGTCGTGCCACCACCGTTGGGCTTTGACAACCCAATTCCCACGTACGCTGGCTCAGCAGCGTATAATCCCTTTGAGCAGCCGGCTCACACCAGCTTTAATTATGCTGAGGTCGACCCATATCTGGCAGCCTGGAACTACAATGCTCTCAACCCCGAGGGGCCTTACAGAGCTCCCTGGGGAGTTGGATACCCAGCTTATGGATACCAACAGCAGCCGCCTCTTTGACCTCCACATCAGCCGCAGCCGCAGCCGCAGATACCACGGTTTTCCACGCCAGAACGGGAATAAATACTCCAAAGATTGAGCCAAGCGGAAATGGTAGTCCGTGAGGACCAAAGAAACAACCGGGGATTCTTTAAGGGATTGGCAAGTTTAATAAAAGGAAAGAGCAAGAAGGACCATTGAATCCTTTAAATTGTTGGTTGTATTTCCTTATTTTCAATCCAGCCCCTGCGTGGGCATGCCTTTTGTTTAACCCCAGCGAGAGTATGTCTTTTTTTTGTATTCTGCCCATGCGTGGGCATGTTTTTCTGTTGACCCCTGCGTGGGTATGCTTGTTTGTTTAAGCCCCTGTGTGGGCATGTTATTTCATTAAAAGTCCCGTTTTAGGGCAACCATGTATTTGTTTAAATTTTAATGGAACGGTTAGATTTAAAATAACATTCCTACTATAAGATCTACCATAATAATAAAATGGCAAAATCTAAAAGGACAAGACCTAGTCATATGTCACCTTAAGACAGGGCCAAGATGGTAGTTCCTCAATTAGATTCGGATCCTTGTTAACATCTCAGTTTAGGATTGTTCTGCGTTAAATATTAAAAAGAATCTTAAAGGTAAAACCCAGCCTAAATGTCGTTGCAGACATGGCCAAGATGGTAAAACCTATTCAAAAGATTCAAAACCTTAACATCTGAAAGCATATTAACATGCTTGACAAATGTGATTCGATAAAATCACATAAGTCATTCTTAAACTGGGTTATTCTAAATTCCCTTATTTATATAATCATCCCTTAAGGATGAAGTGCCCACGGGCTATAATTAACGTCCTCTGAGACTAAAGACAGTGGTAGCCTACAACTCCCTGTCAAGAAAAGGTAGCGAACTTTGATTCAAACCTTAATACCTCGATTCTGTAAAATCCTGGTTTATAAACTAAACTTGTCTACGTGACTAGGCCTTTTGTGCCATTACTAACTTATAATTTAGGATTATGATAAAGATCCTGAATAATTATATATTTAACAAATTAACCAAAATGGCTATTAAAAAAAAACCATGGTTAATAAATTGTCAAAAACAATAAAACTGTATAAGCTTCTATATAAACCTTTCCCTTATTTGATTTTATGTAGCAATTAAAGCTACATGGCTAGGTCAGAAGAGGTAAACAGTCATCCGGTGGAAAACCATGAAAATACTAAGATACATGTGACCGGTGTGGAGCTGCAAGAATTAGTAGATAATGCTGTTATAAAAGCTATAGAACGGCAGTATAATGAATCTAGCGGGACTCGAAGTAGGACCCTATCCGCACTTCATTCCAAGCCTAAGACTCATTCGGAGGCTCATAGCAAGCCACCCTCTAAGAAAGATGAGCCAAAGAAAGATGATGATCGACATTCATCTAATCAAAATAGTGTTCCATCCAGAAGAATAGTGTTTGATGATAAACCATGCACCAAGTCCTGTACCTATAAGTACTTTGTTTCCTGCAAACCCCGGGATTTCACTGGGGAGAAAGGGGCAATTGATTGTATGACTTGGTTAGATGAAATGGACACAGTAGTTGACATCAACGGATGTGCTGAAAGGGACGTAGTGAAGTATGTATCCCAATCGTTCAAAGGAGAGGCACTAGCATGGTGGAAGTCTCTCATTCAAGCTGCTGGAAAGATCCCGCTCTACAATTTGTCATGGGATCAGTTCGTTGCTCTCATTAAGGAGAATTATTGCCCGCAGCATGAGGTTGAAAGAATTGAATCAGATTTCTTATCGTTGGTGATGAAGAATTTAGATTGTCAAGCTTACCTCACCAGTTTCAATACCCTGTCTAGGCTGGTTCCGTATCTCGTAACCCCGGAACCCAAAAGGATTGCTCGCTTCATTGGGGGTTTAGCCCCAGAAATCAAAGCCAGTGTTAAGGCATCCAGACCTGCTACTTTCAGATCAACAACTGACCTATCTCTGTCTCTTACCTTGGACGCGGTCAGGCTAAGATCGCAGTTTTGTGTAGTAGCATATAAGTATAAAAATGATAATGAACAATCCACATGGCAAACCTCGTTATCAAGATTAACGTATAAACTGGCATGCGATTTACAGGTCAACCCTTTGTTTACGCAAGTATGAATGAATAAACCTAACATGACCTCAAGAATACGGGCGGTGCGTTACTCCTATGGCGCTATACATGTTAAGTGGAGGCTCGTACGAAGCTAATGACAAGTTCATCACATAAGAATCACCCAGAAAACACGAATCAAGCATAACAATTAGTAAGCATGTATTGGATTGTTTGTTTGTATATTTGCATAAGAATATGTATACTAAGTGTGTTTTGTATATAAAAACATGTTACACTCAAAAGTGCTAAAACGGTAAAATTGGTCAAGTATACTCACAGTTTTGCAAAGTTTCATTTGGTAATTCTGTGGAGAGTTGGAGGTTGGAGCTTCAAAGCTTCCTTTAAAACACTTAGTGTTTTCTTTTAGAACTCTTAGAGTTCTCTTCCTTGCTTGAAAGATTTGAGAGAAGTAGAGAGGTTGAGAGAAGAATGGTTGGAACACTTAGTGTCCTTTTAGAATTCTTAGAATTCTTGATTTAGAGAGATTAAGAGAATTAGAGAGATGGAGAGTAGAATGGTGTGAAGAAAATGGTAGAAGGAGGTTGGTATTTATAGGTAGAGAAGGTGGAAAATGGTGAAATATGATTGGTTAAAGAAGGTGAAAGAGGATTGAAAAGATGATTGGTGGAGAAAGGAGGTGGAAAAGGGTGAAATATGATTGGTTAAAGAAGGTGGAAGAGGATCGATGAGGTGGAAAGATGATTCGTATATTTCTTGGTATTTCTTGAGTATATATTATGTAATTGAGTATATAAAAAGTATAAAAGTATAATTCAAGTATTGAGGGTGTGCGTATAAGTATTTATGCGTATAATTATGTCGGTTTGCGTATAAATACGTATTTAAATGATCGGTTGTGTGAATAAAAAATATGTATAAAATATGAATTTTATTATGATTAACGCCTCGAATTGTGAGATTGAAATTAAAATACGAATGTAAGGTTTCTAAAATTAGAACACGAATACGAATATTTTTAAAATAGAAATACGAAGATGCGAGGCGTTACAGCTAACTTCGCGAAAAAGCGACTCTCAACCTGATATATCTATCAATCTTCAACGGCTTCTACGTATGTATATATAATTTATGTAGAAGTATATAATTTGTGCACCAATATATAATATGTGTATGCATATCTAATTTTGCCTTGGAATACATAAATTATTTCGGTAGTGTTTAGTATGTGGGAATGAGAGACGAAATGAAATGGACCATTGTGAGGAACGAAGAAGAGGGTGTTTGGTTAGCCAATAGAATGGAATCAACCATTAAACAAGGCATTTCATTCCCTCAAAATCATTGCATCCCCAATTTGTTTTTTTTCCATTCCATTCACTCTTTTGCCTTTCGTTAACAACACCATAACCTACCACCGTCATCACCACCCACCATCGCCATCACCCGCTGACCACCACCACCACCCATTGTCGTCGCCACCCACCCGTCACCGCCACGCGCCAATGTGTGATATGACCATAGTCATAGATCCGTCGAGTGACAAGTACTTTGGAGAATTTGTTAGATAGAAACATTGTAATCTCCATCTTGATACTGTAAAGTTATAACAATATATTTTTTAGAATGAACTCGCCAGTATTTTTTGCTGATAAAATATTTTTAAAACATGTTTCAGGTAACTTGATGTGAAGCTATTAGAAGCCAGCTATGGAGCACTGAAGGCTTAAATAAAGTGGCTATAAGTTACCTAAATAAAAGAAGAAGTTTATGTTTTCAGCAAGTAGGGTTTATCCCTATAAAAATATTATAAATGAAATATGAGTTTTAGCCCATTTGTTTAATATAAAAGTTTGGTGTTTTAAAAACTCTGAATTTATTTCCTAACTAGGATCCTGATGATTTAATTCCGCTGCCAAAATTAATAAACACCGATACCACCAGTCAGGCTCGTGGCTCCCGCTCCCAGGGTGGGGTCGGGGATTGCGACACTCTGTCATCAACATTGTACAGGCAAAATGAACAAATTTGATTACAAAGGCACAAAACATATAAGAAACTATTTGTCTGAAATCAAATTATTAGTTGTAATTAAATCAATGTGAGGATCGTTTCAGGTCTCTGAAAGCTACAACCAATCACAGATTCTTCATATCTCGTGCGGAATCCGAGTATGAAGTTGACATGCACAAGAATAAGCTAATTAAACTGGTTTCTATTGATGATTTGAAGTTACAATACTACGAAACCAAATGGACAGAGTTTTCCCTCTCAAGTCCAAAAGTGTTACAAATGACAAGACCTGAACTCCTATTTATAGGAATTCCCAATCGTCTGAACCATCTAGGACAACTGGGACTTTATCACGACTGGTACCTTGGGACGATTAAGAAGTCCCTTTCGTTACGAATGTGCCATTCGTACGAATGGGTACTTACATTACAATTCCATCTTTTCTCTCACACAAACCTATACAATCAACTACGACTCGATACATTTACAACTATAGACATGATTGACGGAGTCAATAGACATAATGTACTCACAATCAATATATATATTGATGCATTTGATTGTGTTGACTACTGATGTTCTACTTAATAGCATTGTAGATCCAAAGTGATCCAACACATGAAGGTATTCATCAGAAACCAAAACTAAATTATTTGTGGTTAAGTTAAGAAGTAAAAACAATTGAAGTTGTACCATTTTAAGATTCTTTTAAAGGTTTATATATTACATAGATAAATTTGGTATAAAGAATTTGGCCGACCTAAGAAACTCCCTCACTATGTTCTCTTGCATTATTATACCATGTGGTACAACTAAACAATCTAATTCTTTGTTGATAAAAAGATTTAGAACTTGAATACACAAAGGACATGTTTCGACATGTCTGAGCCGCTTTCATTGTAGCTAACGTTTCCTATTTGTTTGCTTACTTACGATGAATGGGTCGATCTCAAGGTGCGACTCAACTTTTTTGGTACATTTTAAAACATAGGCCTGAGTAGGGATGTGCACGATTCGGTTAAGTTATTAACATTAACCGTAACCGAAGTCATTGGTTAATCGGTTCGGTTGATTTGGTTAATTTGTTGGTTTTCGGTTCAGTGCGGTTAATTTTGGTTAATAACCAAATTAAACAAGGGCTCAAATTTTTGCTTATAAATACACGAAATAGGTGTATAAATACATGAAATAGATGAATAAATGAAATGAAATGAAGGTATAATTACATGAAATAGAGGTATAAATACATGAAATATGTGAAATGGATGTATAAAAGCTAGAAATATACGAAAATATAAAAGGTTCCATTCGGTTAATTTCGGGTAACTGATGGTACAAAAATATTCAAAGGGTGCGGATAAGTGGTTTAACTATATTTTCAAGAGATTTTACCCAATAAAATATGCTAATGTTTTTTTTCAAGGGTGCGCTCGCCCCCCCCCCCCCTACTAGGTCTGCCCCTGACCCCTAGGCCTTTGCATAAATTTATTTTATTTTTTTGCTTAGAATCCTAACATACGAGAATATATGAGACACATTCTTTTGTATGTGATTTCTCTAAGAGACACTCATACTTTACCTTTTAAAGGCAGACAATCGCACATACGAGTTTTATTGAATTCAGTGAAAATAATATAAATAATTTGATTAATATAAATAAATTAAATTTTCCTACCCGGGAAGTTCCCGGGTTATAACCTAGTTTTTAAAATAACTAATATTTGTCTTTCAAATCTACTCATTGATAGAATATCATATTGTTTCATGTTTTCTGAATTAAAAAGAAAAATGCAATGGAACAGCTTTTTCATTTACAGAAGCAATAAAGCAGTTATAGGAACATTTACTATGCATATGAGACCATGATAGGTAAAATTAGAACCATACTCTAGCATACACAAGGCATTATCATTAATATATTGTCACCAAAAGCATAACAGAACATCAATGATGCAATCAATATGTAGTTATAGTCAAACACCCCTCAATTAAAAAAAAATAATAAAAAACATGATTGGTCCCTCCTCTCTCTCTCCTCTCAAACAAATCGGTGAAAGGTTACCGATTTTGAGACTCTCTCTCTTGGTCACTGAATGCCTTGGAAGCGAGGGTATAGTCACCGAATCGGTGACTCAAGTCACCGCACAACTCCCCGAGGGTTATACCCTCCACCCTAACAGACCTAGATGGAGAACATATATATGGTTTTGGAGGGATTTCTAATGATAGTAAGTCCCCTTGTAACATTTCCAACACCTTAGTGATTGTCGGGCGGTCCATAGGATTAGTCTGTATGCACCACAAGCCCACGATAATCATCTTTCTTGCCATCTCATTCTCTTCATCACTCACAATTCCGTGCAATCCAAGTTGATCTTCATCTACATCAAGCTTCTTATATATCCAATGTGGAAAGTATATCTCACTTGTGTGGTTAACTTCAACTTCAAAATTTTTCCTCCCTCCAACCATTTCTAGAACCATCATTCCGTAACTATAAACATCCGATTTGTGGGAGACTTGACCAAATGTCCTAGAAAATAGTTCAGGAGCAATGTATCCCGGTGTTCCTCTCATCAGAGACATGGATATCATACTTGTTCTATCAAGGAATAGTTTAGAAAGCCCAAAGTCGGATATCTTAGGACCCAAGTTTTGATCCAAAAGTATATTATGTGGTTTTATGTCAAGATGTAAGATTCGTGTGTTACAACCCTTATGCAAGTATTCTAATCCTTGAGCAATCCCAATTGCGATTTGGTGCAACTTTTCCCACCCAAGTTGGTTGCTACTCGAAGAACTCCGTGCATATATGAACCTCTCTAGGGATCCATTAGGCATGAATTCATAGATTAAAGCTTTTCGATGACCCTCTAAACAAAATCCCAGAAGCCGAACAATATTAACATGGGAAGTCCTGCCAACACTTGCAACTTCATTCATGAAATCTTCACCATTACTTTTTACTTCGCTTAAAACCTTCACAGCTACCAAATTTTTGTTGTTTAGTACTCCTTTATACACAGAACCGAAGCCTCCTTGGCCTAGTTTGGTATCAAAGGAGTTTGTCATCTTCTTGACTTGTGAATAAGAGTACCTTTTTGGAGCAAAGTATTCTTGATCTTTTAGGAAATTTTCAACATTGACATTATACTTAGCCTTATCACTCCGTCTAAATTTCCTTTTTAAGCACACGATTATAATGATTACTATGGTCACACCTCCTACACAGAGAGCTGAGATATTTTAAAAATGTTAGTTATATCCTCAAAAGTAAAATAATAGGTGAAGGCCATAAAAAATAACAAGGATATGATATATTACCGAGGGCAACAATCCCCCGTAGCGATATCTTGTGGGCGCCACCATCTACAAAAAGGAACCATTCACATATCATGTTAGAAGTGTTGTTTTGATTCAATTATGTATTGTTTGATTAATCTTGTGTAAGTACAGGTCGAAGTGACGTAGTTACAAACATATGAGTTTATTAATTAAGTTTTTCTCCTAGTTCAAATCCAAGAGGTTTCTTGTTAGTTAAGTTTCTAGGATTATAAATAGATGATCAAACTGTTAACTAATTATTTATTATAGATAATGAACGAGTTTTGATTCAAAATTCATGTAAGTATGTTTTGGGGCCGATTTGCCTTCAGTTATTATAGAGCTAAAGGAAGATCAATCAAGAAGTGACCAACGTTCATGAAGAAAACAATCAAGATCATCGGTTAGAGAGTCCGGTAAGAAATTTGATAGGCAAAGGACTAGCAGTGGACTCTTGTGACGATTCAAGAAAGTCCGGCGATCAAAGGCGTTGGCTAAAACTTGTCAAGTAATGTTGTTAAGAGATTGTTCACATGCAAGCAATCAGGTTTTTAGACTTACAAAATTGAGTCAACCCCAAGCACAACCCTTACTTATTGTAAAAGAAATCGAAAGGTTCACCGATGGAAGGAAACCGCACCATGATTACAAAGTAACACGTCCTAAACCTTCCATATCTAATACTTACCTGACGAACTACGCCGTGTGGGCTATGTATACGAAAGAGATTTTCAATGTTCACAAGGTATATGGGATGTCATCGACCTAGGAACAACCATTAATGCCAACAAAGATCACATGGAAATAACTTTAATGTTCCAAACGTTACCTTAAGAGTTAGTTTTGCAGATCGGTAACAATGCATCATTAAAAGAGATGCGAGTGGTAGTGAAAGCCCGACATCAAGGTGTTTAATGCATGTTAGAGGCAACAATTCAAACCATAATCTTGGAATTTGAGGGTTTGAAGATGAAGGAACCAAGTATAGTCGTTGAATTCACCGACAAGATTTCAAGGATTGCAACCTACTCTACTTTTCTTGCAACAGGGTTAGAAGACCATAAAGTAGCCAAAATATTTTTTGCATAGATTGCCTTAGAGTTTTATCCACATTGTCGCTTTGATAAAGCAAGTGGTGGATCTGAAGACCATGGATTATGATGTTGTGAGTCGCCAAAAACCTTTTAGGTTTTTTGGGGGTTTAGCTTTATGGCATAGTTTTTAGTATTTAGCTTTGGGGGGGGGGGGGGGTAGGTTTTTTAAGGTTTTTGGTGGTGTAGTGGGTTTATTTTGTTGTGTTCACATTGGTTCTCGCGGTTCTCGCAATAAAGATGGTTCTCGCATGAACCCTACCATATATATATATCGGGGAGGGTTATCTTGAGAACGCTAAATTTTGCGAGAACCGTGAGAACGAATAAAAAAACCAATCAAAACCAAATTTTTAATACAAACCTCATTGTAATTAAAATACAACATTAAAAAAAGAATTTACAACATCAAATAATTCATTTCTCTTCTCAAAATCACTTTTATTAGAATTTTTACACATGTGTAAATATAACAAATTTACACATGTGTAAATGGCAAACTTACACATGTGTAAATTTTCTTTATTTACGAATTCACGTAAATTTAAATGTATAAATGAAAATTATAACATTGTATTCGAATAATAATGATAAGTGTAAGAAGAAATTTTGAATTTGAATTGTTTTTGACAAAGTTCTCGCGGGTTTTTTGATTCGTTCTCACAGTTCTCGCGATATTTAGCGTTCTCGTTTAAACCCTCCCCTATATATATATATATATATATATATATATATATATATATATATATATATATGATGAGGTTCTAGAGTAAACACTAGTGTGAGAGTGAACTAAGTGAACAAATCATGGGCATTGATTTAGATCATCTAGAGATTTTTAAACAATGGCAAGATGGTAATTATGTTGTCTTATTTTCCTTATAATTAAATGTGAAAAGGGTATTTTAGTATATACCAACCCTTCCTTTCTTTAAAATATCTCAATATTCTAATTATTCGCATATCAGTTATATTAGATTGAGATTTATTTTTTTGTAATATCGTTTCTCTCTCTTCCTCGAACATTCATCACCCAGACGAAGATCAACCATAGTCCATCAATTTCATCTTTGTTACGCAATCAAGGTACACAACTATGCTCGTAATGCTTTAATCTTGCTCTGATTTTTGTCCGATTCTTTTTATCTTTCTTGTTTTATCCTTTCTTGTATGAAGTTGAATATAGGGTTTGAAGTTCAATTTTGGTACAAAAAAGGTTTGATTTGCTGTCATTTTTGGTGTATTAGAGTAGGGATGTAAGTTATATCGTGTCGTGTTTATGTACTAGTGCTTCTGATCAACTTGATTTCGAGTTTGTCTGTAATTATTCAAGCAACAAGAGGCATATTCATGTATTTGCGTTTCCCTTATACACGTGTGTATTCTCTTTTGTGGGCCTGATAGGAGGTGGTGTATTCGGTTTATTATACGTATGTGTATAAGCTATTTGTATCAAAACAAATTACTTTGAGTCATGTTTTTAGTTTAATATTCTGATGTATACCCCTTCAGTTAACAATAAGCATAATGTTGTACACAGGTGTACAGTTAAGTGTACACAGGTGTAAATAATGTTATACATCAGTGTATAATGCCTTTTGTACATGTCTATATATAGTGCAAGTGTTTAACTTATTGAGCATATGCGAGCAAATGGTGTTTGAAACTGAAGCTGGAATTGGGCTAATGCATTTTCAAATCAGAGATTTAGAACCGAGTGTATGGATCAGAGCTGGGGTAAAATATCTACATAATATATATTTAAATATGATATATTTAAGTTGTGTAACGTACTTTATATTTTTATTTTTTTGCAAAAAGACATTGTTGCAAAGTACTTGAAATCAGTTAATCATCCGAAGTGACGGGACTTTGATCGGGCATTGTTATGCGACTCTTGGAAATTTGGTTGATTGTGGTGTTTTTGCTATGCGACACATGGAGAATTGGTTCGGGGTAACAACGAAAATATGGGATAGTAGATTTCCGGTTATAAACAAGGATAGAAGGCGTGAAGTTGGTGTGTTTAGATGCAAGCAAGCACCGTGATCAAATACTGAAAGAAGCGCTTGCATACGACAAGGCGAATAGGACTTTTGAATAGTAGATTTTGTAGTAGACAATAATATGTGTAAGGCACAGGTTGATGACACAAAAATGTTTGCTTTGTTTATAAGTGGTTAGACGTTTTGTTGATGTTGGTCCTTTGAATTTTATTTGGATAAGTAAAAATGTTTTTTGGTTTGTGTTTTTTATTGGGTTTTGTTTGCAACTAGTTGGTGCCCCGCCCGCGTTGTGGGGCGATGACCGAATAATGAGCAAGTGTTAGTCAGCTCATTGACACGGAAAACAATTACATCGAGTCAATCAATTAAAACAAACACTTTTATAGTTTTGATAAAAAAAGTAGAACAATGGCAATATTGTAATTTTTAACTGAGGGAAAGTTGTAAATTTTTAACTGAGGTAAAATCGTAATTTGACAAAAGATAAAGTAATGGCAGTACTGTAAATTTGAACTTGGGGCAAAATTGTAAATTTTCATAGGGGCACATTCGTAATTTTTAACTTGGTGTAACAACGTAATATAAATTTAAACTAAGGGCAGAATCATAATTTTAAGCTTGAGGCAAAAGCACAATTTTATTTTGAACCGAGGAAAAAATCGTAATTTTGAGCTGGGGGCAAAAACATAATTTTATTTTGAACTGGGGAAAAAACGTAATTTTGAATTGAGAGCGAAATCACAAATTTTAAACGGGGAAAAATCACATTTTTGAACAGAGGGCAAAAGTGGGGGCAAAAACAAAATTTTATTTTGAATTGGGGGCAAAAAGGTAATTATGAGCTGAGGGCAAAACCACAATTTTATTTTAAATGGAGGGAAAAATTGTAATTTTGAGCTGAGGACAAAAGCGTAATTTTATTTTGAGCTGGGGGCAAAACCATAATTTTAGAGAGGGACAAAAACGTGATTTTAGAATGGATATAAAATAATAAACTGGTTGGTCCAATGGGAGAGTGCCAGACAAAGTCGTAATTTTGAATTGAGGGCAAGATCGTAATTTTGAGATGAGGACAAAAAGCGTAATTTTATTTTGAGCTGGGGTCAAAAATGTAATTTTATTTTGAGCTGGGGGTAAAAACGTAATTTTAAAATGGATATAAAACATTAAACGTGTTGGTCAAATGAGGGAGTGCCAGGCTGCTGCCTGGCACTATTCCCCATTTGGGAGCCTGGCACTATTCCCCCATTTGGGTTTTGTAGATGTAGGAAATTTATTTAACATGTGTATGATGCTTTACTAAGAATTTTAGGTCCATGCTCACACAAATTGTAGGTATGTTTACACTTGTATATTGAAACTGATACACTTGTGTATTGATCGTAAACTCGTTGAGTTGTGCACCTGTTTTATATGTGTATACGTGTGTGTGTTAATAAAATACCCATATGTGGAAAATAAAGTGATAAATCAGTTTGTTGTTTAAAAAACATTGTTGTAAGTTACGTAAAATTTTCAAATAATGATCTTTGTAAAAGAGTAAAAGATATTGTAGATAATCACTAAAAAATATGGATTGTGTAACTGAAATTCAATGATTAAATAAAAGATTTAAAACTAATTTATTATATTATTACAGTCCTACCCTTAACAACTAAAAAGGAAATCAATTGTCCTGATTAGTTCACACAGTTCATAATGAAGATGTTGTTTACAAATGAACCTAATCCTATATATATATATATATATATATATATATATATATATATATAGGGTAGGGTTCTGGAGTGAACAATGGTTAACCTGTGAACAAAATGAACAGATCTTGGCCCTTCATTTGTTAGATGATCAAAATTAATGCTAATGACAAAACTTGTAAATATTAAATTAAATATAAGAAAGAAATGGGACTAATAGGGGCATTCACGTAAATGTGTACTATTGGTAATTTTGGTATCCTATCATAACTGAATATTGTTTTTTTAAATATAACAAAATCAAGTCCGTTTAAACCAGGGATGCCAATTATTAATTAAAGATATGAGTACACAAGTGTACAGTCCGTTGTTCCTACAGTGTATGTGTATTGTACTCATGTACACAAGTGTGCAGGCTGTTGTTCGTACGTTGTACATCTGTATATTGTACTCATGTACACCTGTGTATATAAACAATAAAACACTGGAAAACAAAAAATGCATATGTTGTTCGTTTTTATTAAAAAAAAAACTATAGCAATATCATACTCAAATTAAAGAGAATAAAAATTCGTTTTTATGGTGTACTTAAATAAAAAAATATTAACGTATGAAAAATTCGTAACTATTTAAAGATCATAAGGGGTAGTTAGTTTAATATTAATAAAAATATATAACTTCCTAATTTAAACTGATTAATTACCATCATATCCTTTACATCTAAAAAATGATCAATGGCTCAGATTGGTTCGTACGGTTCACAAACAAGGATGTTGTTCACTCATGAACTCATACTATATATATTGAATAAATTTCGGTGATAGAAGATTCAACATACCCTCTTGACCCTGTTGATTTCAACCCTGATCACATCATGTCTACTTACCACATAAACACTTTATTGCCTTGAGCATGCACATCATGCTTGGTTTTCCAAGATATTTTTAGTTATCATTATCTTTGGATTTACTTAATGCGTCTCTAATTCAACCTAGTATGTGTATGTCATGATCACTCAGTTGTTATGTGTTGGTATATGTTGATTACATCATCGTTACTAGAGTTCCTCGAAATGCAGGGGCGAAGCTTCATAGGGGCAAGGGGTACCCCCTTCTGTCTTTTCGCTTCATAATGTTAATTTTACCGAAAATTTCTAGAATCAAATTTTGTAGTCTAAAATATTGATTTTGAGAGTCCGCCCCCTGATTTGGATTTTGAGAGTCCAACTCTGCCACTTTCGACATGTGTGGTTGTTTTGATCGGGCGTCAAAATTCTCAATTTACGCTTAAGGATTTAGTCACGCTCAATACATTTTATTGGATACATGTCACATTCTCTTCTCTAATGATATTCTTCATGTTTCTTAGGATAACATATTCACTTGATCTTTTGCGTCATGCCGTCTCCAACAATGCAAACCATGTCTAATTTTGTCTTCCCCAGATGAAGTCTTCCCCAATATTGCGGTGTACATATGGATGGTCCTTTGTGTTTTCTAGAGAACAACATTAACACACTAGTAAACAAGACCCTCCATGTCGGACATACAAAATATTTTTTCGTTAATATATATTATATTCGTCATAATCATACTCAGTAAATCCCATCAATAGCAAAGTTAAGATAGGGTCTTAGGAGAGTAAGATGTAGACAACCTTGCCTCTACTCCGTTAAAATAGAGAGATTGCTTTCAGTGAGACCTCCGGCTTGATAGTAGTTTTTCATCAAGCCTTGGATATGAGGCACATAACACATAGCAATTAGGACAAAGACCGACTGGTGCATGTACCCCCTTGTATTTCGGCTATCAACGCCACTACATGATGCATGATTAATCATCTGCCGCTTTTAACGTTATTTTCATGAAATTAGTAAAATAACGTTAGAATTAGTGCAATTTCACTTTTACCCCCTAAACGCCCACATATATACATTATATGTGCACAGCGCAAACGGAGCGTAGGTAATATATATTATTGTAAATAACTATATTTATATTTATAAATATAAAATAAATTACAATATAATTAAATTTCATAACTAGTATAATTTTTAAAATTATACACATTTAAATACATTTTCAACAAAACCATCAACATCTTAGTGAATTACTTACAACTCACCGGTCACCATAAACGAATGATTTCATATCCAGTCACCATGGTTTGTTAATACTTAATTGTGGGGTTTTAATGTGTTTTATGGCTGAAATTGTGGTTTTTTATGACTTTGTACACTTTGTAGGAAAAATGGACTTTGTAGCCGAACCTCACCCTATATAACTATACTATTATTAATAGCATATATTAGTTTTATATAGTAATATATAGATAATAATCATTCACTTGAAGGCTATGAGTTGGCTACAAATGTCAAAATTCCTAAAAAGTGTAAAAAGTTATAAAACACTATAATGTCAACCATAAAACATCCTAAAAACCACAAATAACATAATGAAGGTAACTCGTCATCATACTCAGTAAATCTCATCAATAGCAAAGCTAAGGTAGGATCTGAGGAGGGTAAGATATAGAAAACCTTACATCTATCCCGTAGGAATAGAGAGACTGCTTCCAGTGAGACTCCCGGCTCGAAATAATGAAGATAACTAAAACACCATATATGTGGGTTTTGTTTTGTGTTTTGAATGATAAGACTCTAATTATCGAATGACTAACATTATTGTGTTTTATGTTGATTATCATGTTGTGTTTTATATTCATAGGTCTACAATTGTGTGTTTGAAGTTTTTATGGAATGTCAGGATTAAAATTATTTGTGGATTTAAGTGTGACTGAAATTATGGAGTTTTCTGATATTGTACACTTTTTTTAGGAATTTTAGACTTTGTAGTCAAATCGCACCCAACATTATCAATTCATTAATTATACTATCATTTTAAATCGCACCCTAGTCACTATTTACACACCCCCGTATACGCCTCGTATAGGTCTATACGTCGCGTATAACCTTTTTCAATTTCCAGGAAAATCTCTGATTATGTCATATTTTGTCTTATATGCCTCGTATAGGCCTATATGGGGCGTCTAGACGAAAAAGATCATTTTACCCCTGAGTCAGGCCTAGACTAGGGGTAAATTGGTCTTTTTTGCCTCTCTTATATGCCTAGTATAGGCCTGTATGAGGTGTATGTATATAATGAAAATTACCATTTTAGCCCTGAGTTAGGCCTAGACTGGGGGCAAAACAGGGCTATAATGGTCTTTTGGACCACACTATACGCCCAGTCTAGCCCTATATGCGGCATATATTTTTAATTTTTTTTGTTTTCTCTTTTTAATATCCATAACACTAATATTAATTATAAAAAAACTCATATTAATATCGATAACACTAATATTAATTATAAAAAACTCATATTATTTATAATAACACTAATATTAATTATAAAAAACTCATATTAATATCAATAACACTAATATTAATTATAAAAAAACTAATATTAATTATAATAACTCTAATATTAATTATAAAAAACTCATATTAATTATAATAACTTGTATAGGCCTGTAGGTGTAGTATAGGTCACGCATATGACTATAAATGTGGTTTAGGTCTTGTCTAGTCTATACAGGTGTTGCATCATATCTTGTACTTGTTATTTTTATTTATTTAAAATAGAAAACTTATTTTTGTATAAAAGTTTACTAAAACGATTAATATTGTATTAAATGTTTGTTAAAAAAACCTTATAAACGCCCCATATAGGCCTATACGTGGCATATATGGGGCATGAGTCATATACGAGACCTATACGAGGGGTCCTATACGCCCCGTATAGGCCTATACGAGGCATACAGGAGCAGCCAAACCAGAACTGACATGAGTCAGACACTGAGTTTGATGTAATCCTATACGCCCCATATAGGCCTATACGAGGCAGAGGGTGTCCAAATAGACAGATAGGGTGTGTAGATAATTTGAGGTATAAAAAAATGATGAAAAAAAAAAGATTCTTGTATGACCTAAACTCTTTGATAAACTATCGCTGACACAGATAAAGAATAACATGTTATAATTGTTATTAATGTTTTATTTTAAGAGCATGTTTTGTGTTAAAATATCACGAAATAATTACATGAACATACTTAAACAATCAGTCCAACCGTCTGGTGGTGATATTCTAAGGGTGTACGGGGCACTAGCGGGGAGGTTGATCGGTGACCCCATTCCTCGATCGGGAACACCGCCGCCATCACCGCGGGGACCCAAATCGGGGAGGGGAATCGGGGGGGGGGGGGGGGGGGGGAAGACACCGCAAGAAGGAGAGAGGAGATGGTGGGCCTCCCTCATTTTCAACCAATCAGTGATTTTCCTTTTTTTTTTAATAAAAAAAAAGTCCCCTAAGAGGGGAGTGCCGCCATCAAATTGGGGTGTGAGGGGAGTTTAAGAGGGAGTTGACGTGGCATAACCTAATTGGGTGTGCGTAAGAGAGGGGAGTGCCCCTCTCACCCTAATAGTCGCTATTCCAAAAAAAATTAAGATCCATTTCTTTATGGGTGTTTACATGTTGGTTTAAAGTTTAAAGAAGTTGATCGAGTGTAACCCTTTTTAAATCGTTGACTGGCCCATGCCCAACCATATTTTTTTTGTTTACATTTAACGTTATATATTGTTGATCGAATGTGTATATAAACGTTAATTTGGATATTGGTTTACTCTTAGTCGGTGTTCATTTGTATTCGTTTATACTTGCTTATAACTTTAACGAACATATCCATTTTCTTAACAAACAAACACGAATACAATAATAATAATTTGTATGTTTCAAGTGTTTTGAATATTAACAGAAGACTCTTTTTGTGTGTTTGTTCAATTTATTTACATGCTTTCTTTGTTTTTAAATGTTCTGAATATTAACAAGCGTTAACAAGAACTCTATTCGTGTTCGTTCGATTTATTTACGTGTGTATCGATACTTCCTATAATAGACTGGACGGTGAACTAACCTCGAAGACAACCACGTCCGCCAGCGAACCCATCTCCGGTGTATCCTTCATTACAGTAGCACCGATACCCGACCGCCTGATTCTCAAACGAGACATTCCGACAAACCGCATTGTGATCGCAACCACATTCCCCGCGAACCCACCAACCCAACTCTATGGCCTGAAACTCCGATGGCACCGGCCAGCTCTGTGGATTGCTTCCGGTGAAATTAAATCTGACTGACGAAAACAAAAACTGACAACCGGCAGCTTCCAGTGTTTTCAAGTTTATGAACTCTACTCGATCTGGCTTTTCTTCCCAGTAACATTTTATGGTTACATTATCGCACTGTGGGAAGGTGTAACTCCCAACTCTATTAGATGTCATCGCGCAGCTGCTCAAGTTCAACGTGGAGCTACAGTTTGATACACGCAGTCCATTTTCCGAAGTGATCGCGAAGTTTGTGGCATTGAATTGACGGATTTGTTCGAACGGGCGGTCGCATTTTGATGGAAAACTAATGAGTATGTGATCACTGGTTATGTTTTGAACGTTGTATTCTCCTAGGCGGATTTCTCCGGAGTTTGAACAGTTGAGACGAATTTCGCAACCTTCGGAGAATCCAAACGGGTAGGGAACCGGGTTTGCATTGCCTGTACAAACCCGAATGCAGTTTGGTTGAGCAGATGTTGGTGATGTGATTATTAGGGTTACCGAAAAGATGAAGATATGAAGAATCATTTTTGAGTGTTTTTAAGATATGAAGAGAGGAAACCTTTGGGATGGTTATTTAAAATCGAATAAATAATGTTTGTTTGTGTTCTTTCGTGTTCGTTGATTTATATCTGAGCTAACATTTGTTTATGTCTGTAGGTTCATTTATATATATTCGCTTATGTTTGTTTTTATATATAGGGATATATATATAAATAAAGGGGAAGGTTCATTGAGGAACACTAAAAAAGTGGGGAACAGCGGGGAACCGACTAAAACGAACTCTGATTGGACTCATTCCAGCGGCGTTGGAACCGGCTCGTCGAACCCTAACTAAGATCTCTTAACCCTAAACCCTAAATCCTAACTCCTAAACTCTAAACTCTAAAGCTAAAAAATAAGGCTAAAACTAAGCTAAACCGTAAAATCTAAACTATAAACACTAAAAGCTAAACCCTAAAGGCTAAAGCTAAACCTTAAAGCTAAACCCTAAAGCTAAACTCTAAACCCTAAGGCTAAACCATAAGGCTAAACCCTAAGGGTAAACCCTAAAGCTAAACCCTAAAAATCAAACCCTAATATATTTAGAGTTTAGGGGTTATGATTTAGGGTTAGGGTTAAGAGATCCTAGTTAGGGTTCGACGATACGGTTTCAACGCCGCTGGAATGAGTCCAATCGGAGTTCGTTTGAGTCGGTTCCCTACTGTTCCCCACTTTTTTAGTGTTCCCCAACACTACTAGAAATATGGAACTTTTCAACGTGTTTTTCCGTCACAATTGCATCGCAAATCTGAATTTGCAATGTATTTGTCACAAAAACCTAATGTTGGAAAAAGTCATGTGGAAAACTTATTGCAACGCATTTACTACACAAATTTCAACTTATTTGCAACGGAAATATTGTGTTTGAAATTTGTAACGCATTTCCTACGATTTCTTAATTACTCTTGTATAATATTTGTGACGTATTTGCAACGGAAATATGGTGTTAGAAATTTATTTGTAACGCATTTCCTACGTCATCTCTTAAAATATTTGCAACGCATTTGTAACGACATATTTATTAAAAAATAAAAAACCTGAAAATTTAATTCTATATCAATTTTTTTTTTGCTGAAAAATGCATGAAAAATCATCAGAAAAAATATATAGAAAAGATTAAAAAACCTACTTTAGTACTTCGAAAATAATACATGAACACAAATTCTAATGTTTTTAAACCACAAAACTAACATGCTCGTAAAGTTTACAAAGTGTTTCAAGCTTCCAATCTTCTTTCTCATATAGAACTGTTTGATACCTTCCAAAGTGAGTTCATCACGCTTCACAAGAATCCTAACCGGTTTGTTGCGGAGAACACGCCAACATGAACCTTTGATGGCAACAACTGGAAGATATCATAGATCTGGAACAAGAAAAACCACTTGTTAGACGCTGACTAGTAAAATATCATATATTCTTTCCTAGGTTATGGTGGTAGCCAGCGGTCTTCTGAGTTCGAACTTTAGAGATGGTCGGACAAGAAGCTAACCTATTTACTAATCAATGTGTCAATTCGGGTTATTGTTTATTTATAACTGGCCAAATGGGTCAAATACAATCGGAAACAGGTCAAAGTCACACGAAATGTAATCTTGATGCGGAAATTCTCCTAAATCTTTCTATTAACATATATAACTTTTCTAGTCATATTGACACACTAATTGTTGATGAAAATTTATGATAAAAAGTAGTCTTGGTCAACTTGTTCTAGCCGGCTCACGGCAATAAGTTATTTGTTTGACCTGTTACCCAAACCACCCATCGTGCCACCTATAAGCAAAATGAATTAGCCTAAAACAGAAAACACATACCATGGAAGCAAAGATCATGGTTGTAGATACAGTAGTTCCATCGCTACCTCTTGTAGCCCCACCTGACACGTAAAGGGCAATAGTTGCATACGTTTATTGAGTCTGAGCCAAGTCGCTTCACATAATAACACGTTGATGAGTTTGATAAATAAACAATCAAATGGAAACCATAACTGAACCTAACAAGGTACTCACAACATGCACAATGTCCCTTCGAGATATCTTTCGAGCGCTGGTTCCTAGCTTAGCTAACCTCTCCAGTTCTTCACCACTAAGACCTACAAGTAAAGAAAGTCTTCCAAAACTCAAACACTTAGATGATAAGCCCCAGTCAGTTGTTATATTTCACATCACTAGTTAGGCTTCAAAGTTCACATTACTATGATGTCGAGTAGCTTAATTCCCATAAAAGAGAAGATTCCGAATTTAGATTACTTTTCTACGATACTTGTTATAGGAACAGCCAGCCGAACGGTAATATTTATTCCATAAATTCAGGTCAAGCGCAAACAAGACATGGAATGTCTTTGATGACTGAGTAAGAATTCCCATTTTTTTAGAAACACGGTCAGGAATACGATTCATATACCACTTAGCATCATAAAAAAAGGGTGTGCCTATTGGCACACCAAACCCTAGCAAAATTAGGGTTTACCTACGCAGCGTATTGGTCAATACGCAGCGTATTGGTTTAACCATATACGCTGCGTATTGACCTATACTCAGCGTATATAAACCATGGATCTCAGTGCCTAATAACCAATCATTGCACAGAAAACAAGGTTTATATACGCTGCGTATAGGTCAATACGCAGCGTATATAAACCATTAGACTTTTTTGGGTCATTTTGGTAGGTTTGAGGGATCATTTTTTCACAAAGTTTATATACGCTGCGTATTGACCTATACTCAGCATATATAAAGGTCTGAAAATGTCATTTATACCCTTGTATTGAGGCTATACGAAGCCAAATACAAGGGTAGTTGTGTCATTTTTGTCTTATATGCTGCGTATTGATCTATAAGGAGCGTATATAAAGCTCCATTTTTGTATTTTTTTTTTTGTGTATTCCTTTGTTTATTTATAAAAAAAAGAAAAAATATTTATAAAAAAACAATATTATTGGTAAATAATACAAATATAAATTATAAAAATTAAAAATAATACAACTATTATGAATTATAAAAATTAAAAAAGAAAATTATTTATAAAAAACAATATTATTGGTAAATAATACAAATATAAATTATAAAAATAAAAAATAATACAACTATTATGAATTATAAAAATTAAAAAAGAAAATTATTTATAAAAAACAATATTGTTGGAAAATAATACAAATATATTATAAGATACGATGCAACACGATACGCTACTACACTATACGATACGATGCAACACGATACGATATCACACTTATAGGCTTATACGGGGTCAATACGTGACCTATACTACATCTATACGATACGATATCACACTTATAGGCCTATACGGGACATATACTACGCTATACGATACGATATCACACTTATAGGCTTATACGAGGTCAATACGGGACATATACTATGCTATACGATACGATATCACACTTATAGGCTTATACGAGGTCAATACGTGACCTATACTACACCTATACGATATCACACTTATAGGCTTATACGAGGTCAATACGGGACATATACTATGCTATACGATACGATATCACACTTATAGGCTTATACGAGGTCAATACGGGACCTAAATCACACCTATAGGCCTATACGGGTGTTATATCGTATCGTATAGTATCGTATCGGGTGTTATTTTCCTTTTTTTTATAAATAAAAAAAGGAATACAAAAAAAAAATACAAAAATGGAGCTTTATATACGCTCCTTATAGATCACTACGCAGCATATAAGACAAAAATGACACAACTACCCTTGTATTTGGCTTCGTATAGCCTCAATACAAGGGTATAAATGACATTTTCAGACCTTTATATACGCTGAGTATTGGTCAATACGCAGCATATATACACTATAAGGGTTAAAAAGATAATTTTACCACAGGTTTGGGGTTAAAAATAATTTTACCACCCTTTATATACGCTGAGTATAGACCAATACGCAGCGTATATAAAGGTCTGAAAATGTCATTTATACCCTTGTATTGAGGCTATACAAAGCCAAATACAAGGGTAGTTGTGTCATTTTTGTCTTATATGCTGCGTATTGATCTATAAGGAGCGTATATAAAGCTCCATTTTTGTATTTTTTTTTGTGTATTCCTTTGTTTATTTATAAAAAAAAGAAAAAATATTTATAAAAAAACAATATTATTGGTAAATAATACAAATATAAATTATAAAAATTAAAAATAATACAACTATTATGAATTATAAAAATTAAAAAAGAAAATTATTTATAAAAAACAATATTATTGGTAAATAATACAAATATAAATTATAAAAATAAAAAATAATACAACTATTATGAATTATAAAAATTAAAAAAGAAAATTATTTATAAAAAACAATATTGTTGGTAAATAATACAAATATATTATACGATACGATGCAACACGATACGCTACTACACTATACGATACGATGCAACACGATACGATATCACACTTATAGGCTTATACGGGGTCAATACGTGACCTATACCACATCTATACGATACGATATCACACTTATAGGCCTATACGGGACATATACTACGCTATACGATACGATATCACACTTATAGGCTTATACGAGGTCAATACGGGACATATACTATGCTATACGATACAATATCACACTTATAGGCTTATACGAGGTTAATACGTGACCTATACTACACCTATACGATACGATATCACACTTATAGGCCTATACGAGACATATACTACGCTATACGATACGATATCACACTTATAGGCTTATACGAGGTCAATACGGGACATATACTATGCTATACGATACGATATCACACTTATAGTCTTATACGAGGTCAATACGGGACATATACTATGCTATACGATATGATATCACACTTATAGTCTTATACGAGGTCAATACGTGACCTATACTACACCTATACGTTACGATATCACACTTATAGGCTTATACGAGGTCAATACGGGACCTAAATATCACCTATAGGCCTATACGGGTGTTATATCGTATCGTATAGTATCGTATCGGGTGTTATTTTCCTTTTTTTTTATAAATAAACAAAGGAATACACAAAAAAAAATACAAAAATGGAGCTTTATATACGCTCCTTATAGATCACTACACAGCATATAAGACAAAAATGACACAACTACCCTTGTATTTGGCTTCGTATAGCCTCAATACAAGGGTATAAATGACATTTTCAGACCTTTATATACGCTGAGTATTGGTCAATACGCAACGTATATAAACTTTGTGAAAAAAATGATCCCTCAAACCTACCAAAATGACCCAAAAAAGTCTAATGGTTTATATACGCTGCGTAGAGAGCTATACGCAGCGTATATACACCTTGTTTTCTGTGCAATGATTGGTTATTAGGCACTGAGATCCATGGTTTATATACGCTGAGTATAGGTCAATACGCAGCGTATAGGGTTAACCCTATACGCTGCGTATTGACCAATACGCTGCGTAGGTAAACCCTAAGTGTGCAGATAGGCAAACTGGGTGTGCAGATAGTTAGGGCCTAAAAAAATGTGTCTCTGCTGACAAGTGAGAAAAGAAAAGAAATGATGGGATGGGATAGCTACCTATGCATGGTATGCCCTCTAAAATAGCAATTGTGGCAGGGACAACTCCTTTTCCCCTTACAATGGCCTCCACCTCTTTTGCAGTCTCCAAGTTTTGAGGATAGGGCATGCCTAGCAAACAAAATTCATGTAGTCAGAATGCGAAATTACAAACATGGACACTCCTGACTTTCACTTTTGTTGCCAAGGGCAATCCTATCATCATAATTTGCATTCACAGAGTGAAATTCCTTGGGATTGCCCTTCGCAACAACAGAAATAAATAAAAGTTTGTATAACCATAGGTAGTAGTAATTCAATATCTAGAAAGAAAGAATTACCATGAGAGATTATGGTGGACTCGAGGGCAACTACGGCTTTGCCATTGGCTAAAGCGGTAGTAACATCCTGAGAGATCTTAATAGTCCCCACATTCTGATTCTCATTGCCACTACCCTAATCATCAATTCATCCATAATTATTATTATTATTATTATTATTCATTTAACAAATAATAATAATACTCTTAATATCTAGATACCTTGGTGTTGGTTCTCGCGATTCTCGCAATAAAGGTGGTTCTCGCATGAACCTTACGACAATGTCAATTGGAGATTTGTGGTGTCCGTCCTTCGTCAAATGGGCTTTCCCGACAGATGGTGCATGTGGGTAATGGGTATTCTTAGATCGGCCAGGTCTTCGGTTCTTGTCAACGGCTCGCCTACGTTTCAATTTCAATGTGAGAAAGGGATGAGGCAAGGAGATCCTCTTTCTCTTTTCCTTTTCCTCACGGTGATGGAGGCGCTGCCCCAAATGTTAGAAAAGGCTCGGACGACGGGTATTATCAAAGGTATCCAACTTCCAAATAATGGTCATGTATATTTGTTTACATATTACTTCAAAGATGTTGAGCCTGGTCTATTTTAAGATTATCAGTGTAGTCCAACTCGTATTGTTGTTTATTTTCATAAAGTTGATGATGTTTTCTTACATTTTAATTTTAAACTTGTTTACTTTTATAACTTCTGTCTATCGTGCACTCGTTTATGTGTGTTGGTATTCAGTATTCACATGGGTCCGTTTATATTCGTTTAGAATATTAACGAATGCAAAACGGTTAATGTGTATGTGTTCATTCAGTTAAGGGCTTGATGAATGAGCACGAACAAGAAAACACGATCATTTAACGTATTATATTAGCTAATTTATCTGTTTTGTTAAAATTAAATGAATGAATACAAACAAACCATGATCGACTTTGGTCCATTTATGAATAAATATATACGGTTGAACGATAATTCCCTCATCGATCTCCTATATCTAATTACAAGACGACATATTTTCCGACAAGATACACCTGTGCATAATTTAAACGACTATAATAGATATACCATTTAGCAATGTTGTTTAAGCGATAATTACTTAGTGGTTTTAGGGTTTTTATATAGCTACACATATGTAGGTATCCTTTTTATTGCATGTTTGAGTTTTTACATACCTATACATAAGTAACATCAATTACATTAACATATTGTTCACCCTATGGATATGCAGATATATAGTTAGTAGTGTGTTTTAGAGTTTGTATGTGCCTAAACATACGTATGTATAGTGTTTAAAGTTGTATTTTTTTTATAGTTCTCATGTACTTACACATGTGTCATCAATAACATGGATAAAATATTTTTTCCACATTACCTCTATAACATTGGTGAAAGCTGGTGAATAGTAGTTCCCCTGTCTGGCATTCTTTCATTTGCCCAACCAATTTACAATTTTATCTCCGTTTTAAAATTACGTTTTTGCCATCAGTTTAAAATTACGTTTGTACCCTTACCTCTATAACATTTGTGAAAGCTGGTGAACAGTAGGTCACCTGCCTGACACTCTTCCATTCGCACAACCAATTTACAATTTAACAGTAGTTCCCCTGTCTGGCATTCTTCCATCTGCCCAACCAATTTACAATTTTATCTCCGTTTTAAAATTACGTTTTTGCCATCAGTTTAAAATTACGTTTGTACCCTTACCTCTATAACATTTGTGAAAGCTGGTGAACAGTAGGTCACCTGCCTGACACTCTTCCATTCGCACAACCAATTTACAATTTTATCTCCGTTTTAAAATTACGGTTTTGCCATCAGTTTAAAATTACGTTTTTACCCCTAGTTCAAAATAAAATTATGCTTTTACCCCTAACTAATAATTACCATTTTGCCCTCGATTCAAAATTACAATTTTGACCCGTTTAAATTTACAGTTTTGCCATTAGTTTTGTTTTTTCCCCACCCAGCCAAATTACAATTTTGCCCTCAATTTAAATTTACATTTTTGTCAACGTTTTCCTTTGCTTTCCCAGTCAAATTACGATTTTGACCCCAGTATAAAATTACAGTCATGCCATCGTTTTAGTTTTTTTTTACAAAACTATAGTAGCGCTTTGTTTTAATTGTTTGACTCGGTGTAATTTTTATTTGTGTCAGGCAGCTGCCTGACACATGCTCATTTATTCTGAAAATATACAATTTTGCCACCAGTTTAAAATTATTATTTTCCTATCGTTTTTGTTTTTCTTAAGCAAAAGTATGATAGTGTTTTAATTTAATTGGTTGATTCAATGAATTTTTTTTTTTGAGATCGCGTTATTAGTAGTTTGTACAAGTATTCGAAACACAGACATACATGTAATAAGAGAGAAATATTCAGCTTAGTGCCCCGCAACACGGGCGGGGCAAAATCTAGTATAATACATGTGTAATTCTCAGGATACACATTATCCAGCAACATTTACATGTATATAAATAACATAATAAAAAGTATATGTTTATACATGTGTGAGTAAGAAATAATACAGATGTTTACCCATGTGTGGATAACAAAAAATAAAAGAGCGAACTGTGCAGTCGAGCTGATGAGGTGCCTTAAACGCCTACGGGATCCTCAGAGCGAGCTCCTCTTGCTTCGTTCTTGTATGAGTGTTGCTAAATTACTGTTTGGTATTCGAACGTGTCAACCTTCTTTGGTCGGGGGAGCTTTAGAGGATATTGTTGTTTGTGGGGGTGCCTTTTTTGGAGATCTCTAGTGGAGGTTGGCTTCTCTCCCGACCCGGTTCGGAGGCTTAGGGATTTGTACAGCCGAGGATGCCTCTTCATATGCTTTCGTGGCTTCAAGGGCCCAATCTTGGGGTTTACAAGACCACATACTCCGAGAATGTGGTGGGGATGTTTTAGACTCCGATTACAGGAGTGCGTAGGACCTTTTGCATAGTTCTCTTCCCGACCTTGATATTGGCGGTTTCTACATTAAAGACACCGCCCCTCCTAAATCCCAGAAAATTCTGGCGAATGCCTTATATGGCGAAATTGTCAAGAGGTTTGAAGAGAAGTTTGTTTTATCCCCTCGGCAAAGAGCTGTGTTTGAATGTCTACGTGCCCCACATGCTCAGGATTTTCTTTCTGTCGCACCTATTGAAGGCTTGGGGCAACACATGTCGGCTGTGGAATACCGTGCTATCCTTAGATACTGACTGATGATTCCTTTGTTCCCAGTTGACGAGCCATGACCGGTATGCCGCAAAGCGTGTTTGGATTCTTTCGGCAAGCACGCAATCCACTGTAAAGAGCTACCAGGGTTTAAATATCGGCATGATTGGGTGAGAGATGTGTTATGTGATGTTCTTAAGAGGGCCGGGATCTCTGCCAAAAAGGAGGCTCCAGTAAATTTCCTGACTGACCCCTTAGAGGGGAGGTCCACTTTACGCCCGGCAGACATCCTTGTGTTTGGATGTGAAGGGGGGAAACACGCTTGTGTAGATCTAACTGGAGTCTCCCCCCTTGTCGGGCTCAAGGACAAGGGCTTTGTCGTAGGACAAGCGGTGCTCAAGGCAGAGGCGAGCAAAGTGGCAAAACATGAGAAAGCCTGCCTGGAGAATCAACATGTGTTTGTCCCGTTTGCGTTTGATACCTTTGGTGGTCTCGCTCCTAACGCTGTGCGACTTTTGAATCGGGTTCAAAAAGTCGTTAATAGTAATTCTTCGTCGCTAAAGGTTTCAAACTTTGTATTTAGTAGAATTGGTTTTCTATTCAAAAGGGGGTGGCGGCGCAACTTGTTGCCCGACTACCTGCCATTGCTTTGTAATTGCTCTTTTTGGTGTGGAATAAAGTTTTGGATACCGATTCTCAACTTTACTTAAAAACTTAAAAGACGTCATTCAAGAACTCAAGTCAACCTTGAGTTGCTTTTTATTATTGTTTCTCAATCAAAGAATGGAAACAATAAATAATTGTATTCCTTCTCGATTGATGGCTTTGAGGCAAATATATAGACAAAATCAGTGACGAACGACCACAACGAATCAAAAGTTAGTCAAATCAAACTGGTTCAACGTATGATTTGGTGTAGGTTGTAACTAAAGTATCAATCTTGTGTTAATGAAGTTTATTATTCAAAAAAAACTAAAGTATCAATCAAGCATGCATCTTTCTCTCCTTTTCTTCTAACACACTCCACATATTTATCCCATTTAATAATATGAAGATGAACAGTCTTTCTAAAACCTAATCGATCTTACATCCGATCCTGTGTAACAATCCTGTGATTGTGCGGTTTGGCCCTTCAAAGCTGTGCGATACGAGCATTGTTAGTGGGATCTAAGGTCTGGTCGTTTTAGGTCTTTTCTTATTTGTTTTTTTTGGTGGGTTTATCCTTGGTTAAAGATCAGATTTTGTTTGCTTAGTAGGTCTGTAATTGATCGCGGTTATCGTGATAGTTTAGCTTGATTGGTACGAATCCTATTAACCTCTTAAAAATCTGTTTCTCACTTGTAGCCGAGGAAGTATGGAGGGAGATGGGTTGAATGATGGAGAGATACCCTGGTCAGATGTACAATATCGGAAAAACAAAAGGAACCGGCCTGACGGTGTCGAGATGACATTCCTGGTGCAAAATCCACCAAACCGGGTCTCAAAAACTATGCTTTGGAGAGCTTTTCAATCACACGGATTCATAACCGATGCATACGTTACTCGGAAGAGGGATACAAGGGGAAACTATTTTGGATTTGTCTGGTACATAGTCGTGGAAAAGGTCGACGTTGTTATAAAGAACATGAATACTGTTAGGATTTTTGAAGCCAAATTCAGTGTTTCGTTGGCTAAATACGACAAGAATCACAAGAGGTTCATCTATACATCTGAGATGCGGGGTGATAGGAAACAATGGAATCAAAGAGAGTCGGTATTGAAAAACAACGATACAACTCAGTACAATAATAAGACTAATGGCACCGGGTCATCCAACACAGCATTTGTTCGGGAGGGGAAATCATTCAGGGACTTGTTTCATGATAAGAGTGATAACTATGAGTAAGGATCAAAGTTAATCAGGGTGGACGGAGATGGGTCGGTGTACGCTCTGCATTGCATTGGAAGATCCATCCTAGGCATTGCAAAAGATATTAGGTCCCTGGGTAGTGTCAACCAGATCCTAGAGGCCGGAGGGCTAAAAGGATTCGGACTATCGTACATAGGTGTTCTGAGTGTACTAATCACACTTCATAGTAGGTAAGTTGCCAATGAAACGATAATCTCCTTAGAAAGCGTGCTAGCCGAAGTCTTTCGAAAATTCTATGTATGGAACGGGGAAGATCTACCGATGGAACGTATTGTGTCCTTACGAATCTCTGGTGTGCCATTCCTGTTAAGGGATAATTTGTTGTTCGAGCGAATTGGATCGACATTTGGAAAAGTCGTTAAGCCATCAGAATTCTCCTGGCAATCACACGATAATTCTGATGGTGTGGTTACAATTGCGACATCTCAAGGTTCATGCATTGAGGAATCAGTGATATTGAACTGGAAAAATCGCAGGGTAGTTGTATGGGTTTCGGAAATCCCAGGTTGCTGGTCACCGGAGTTCGAGAACGATAAATCAGCGGTGATGTCCGATTGGGAATCAAACGATGACGAGGAAAGGAAATGTGACGACTCGGTGGAGGAAGGAGAATTGCGAGTAATACCGAAGGATGAGAAAGTCCAATCGGAATCGGAATCGGAAGACGGAGAGGCACCGGTAGCTGGAATATCGAAGGCCAACTTGTGCAAACGTGCATGTTGTGCATAGGGTAGTGGAAGGGATGGAACAAATTCCCAGTAGCAATGATGATGGAGTAGGGCCCCAGGTGTAACGCACCGCTTCTTCGTACTTTTCATAATTAGAAGGAATTGTTCGTATTCTTATTTTTGGAAATCTTGTATTTTTTGTGTAATCGTCTTTTCATTTCAAGCCATTATAAATCCGAGACTTTGATCGTAATGAAATAAATCTTTTATATGGAATACTATTTTTTATACATGCTTTTACGTGTTGCAATACTTGGGTTATATGTTACCAATCTCGCATGCATACGCGCGACCGATACTCAACATACTGGTACTCATAACTTATACATGCCTGTTAACTATTAAATACATGGTTAATTCTAGTAATAATAATAATAATAATAATAATAATAATAATAATAATAATAAACTAAACATCAACTTTCGTTGATGTTGTTCTTTCAAATATTACTTTACAAAAAAAATATAATAAATGTAAGGCAGTAGCAAGCTGCGATCAGCCTTAGGACTTATGTATTAGCCTTTTTTTAGTCTAAATCACTTAAGCCAATGATAATTCAATATTGAGTCTTATGTTGACATATTATAATAATGTATAATGACTAACCTAATAAAATCAAACAACAAAAAAAAGAAGGAAGGCTGTCAACACCCTTGCGTCCGGCAGCCCTTGAGGGGTGTGTTTTTGTTTTTTTTAATGTTAATCAACCATTTAACTACCTTAAAGGCTCACCAACTTAACCATAATCCTTTCTCCTATAAATACCACTTATAATCAGCCTCCTTACCACTTTACAAACTAAAATCTTACTCTCAAAACACTCTAAATTCGCAGCTGAATCCAAGCACAAGATAGATTCATACCATCTTACAAAAGTGAGCATAACTCACTCATTTCTTAACCTTTTTGCTTGATTCTTTTTCCTACTTACTTGGATTGACCTCAGGAACATTTCCAGAGGTTTTCCATGGAAAACCAAGCCCTGAAATGTCCCCAAAAAGGCTCCAAAGTGGACTGTTCGTTTCTGTTTTCATCTAAACTTGTTAATCTTAGTTGAACTTGATTCTAACTCATCTCAAACTTATGTCCTAATGCTCATAATCTATTGAATGGTTAGTTGAGCTTAAAAAAAGGCTGATAAATGTTAAATCAGAGGTTAAAACCTCACAAACATTCTGTTTTAGTTAGTGTTTTACCCACAAGAAATATTCAAGCTTAATGTATGTGTAATTGTTAGACTAGCTTGGGCTATCTTTCATAAAAATTCACTCACTTCTTGATGTTTTCCATAGATTAGATGTTCATATTTCATTATTTCTTGTAAGTTCATGACCCTCCATGTTGTTTATAACAACAAGTGTAGTGGTGAACAATAGAGGTACCTAAATGAGAGCTTTGTTCTTCCTACCTCATGCATGATTTTTATGATACTTAGATGTGCCTAAATGAAGACTTTAATCTTCTACCTCATGCTTGACCAATATAACATATTAATATTCATATAACTTATGTAATATATTCAACAAACCGAACCCTTGATGATGAACAAGTGGACATTGTCAAGTTAGTAAGTACATCATCTAAGCATCATATGTGATAGATGATTATTTTAATAAGTCTATGTTCATGTTATTTAAATTCTGAATCTATAATCTTCCGTTATTCCCCAAACTCACACACCTATGTTTTCTTCGTGTAGAAGGACAAGGTGCTCCAAACTAATCCATCCACCAACAGCACTCGCGGGATTTCAAGTAGGAAAGCTTGCAAAACCGTGAGTATACTCGATCCCATTTTTTCTCTTTAAAAGCTTTGGGATGCAACATGTATTCTATACAAAAATTACACTCACATGAAACTATTTTTAAACTCTATCCATGCTTAATATGAAACTATATGTGATGCTTGTTATTCTCGTATGCTATGTAAACTATTTGGTTGTTATATGCTCATTAACTTTGCTAGCCGACCTTAACAATTATAGCGTTATAGGATTAACGAACCGCCCATTAGTCTTGGGGTATTGTTAAGTTAAACTTGTTACCTCCCGCTACTCTATTTGGGATAGGCTCTTTAGTGCGTTGTATACTTGGGTTTGAACATATTGTACGCCATTATAGCATACTAGTATTGCATATTATGAATCATGTTGGATATGAGCACTTTTTATTCTATATTATGCTATCTAACAAAACTTGTATACTCGCCAACTTTTTGTTGATTATTTTAATACATGTTGCAGGTTGATAGACTTGATGATGCTATGAAGAATGCAATTTAGGTGGACTTAGATACACACCTAGATAAATTTTGTTATTTTGATGTTATGTTTGTTTTGAAAAAATTGTTGTCTTTTGTTTGAACCTTGTATGACATTTTAGTCTTGAAATCAAATTGGATTTAAATTATATTGTCACATAGTGTTATGAAGTCTCTTGCAATCTCGTTTTCGTCTCATCCCGATGTTTCTGCCATCGGTTGGGGTGTGACAGATTGGTATCAGAGCCATAACTATAGGGAATTAGGAAAAAGTAGGAATGCTTTACCCTAGTCTATAGTTTTAGGAACTTTGTCTCTTATTTGTTGTTTAAAACTTATGCATTCTACCTTACATGCTTCCTAACAATTCTTCTTGTTTGTTAAATTTACATGTCTTTCCTAAGGCTAACATGAATACACTTTGATTTTTGAAGACACTCGTAACATAAACGAGACGACTTTACCAAAATAGGCTCGAAACCCAAAATTTGGTAAACGACTCTCATTCTACCTTAAACTATTTTTGCACGAAATTACACAATTAATCTAGGAGTGAAATCCACATCTTAATGTTAATTTCCATTTCAACTCTAGTGGACCCTCGTCAAAGTGTCAAAATTATATTTTGACCCAACGATTACTAACCACATTTAGGGTACGAAATCGTCAAGTTAGGGGTGAAACCCGCATCTAGTCGATTAAGTCCCACTCCTCGATTTTCAACCTCGCCAAAGTCCCGATTGTTTCAATCGATTAGAGACATGTAGTAACTGGAAGGGTAAGATACCGTTAATCGCTTCTCGACGAGAGTATCTTTCCTATAGGCCAAAGCACGATTTCTCTAATTCGAAAGGACTTTCGACCTACTTTGGAATAGTCGACGTTTCTCTACCCGAAACAATCCAATGCTTTATTGAGCCTCTCTTTTATGTTATCTCAATTTATATGTGATTTTTATACTCGTTACTTCGTTCATTTCAAACTTTTTACACCATTCGCACGTTTATCGCAATCAAAAATAATAATAATCTCTCGTGAAAAAAACTAAATTTACGGCGCTTTCATTATTCATGATTATGCTATGTGAAATTCATGTTATGCTATGTGGAAACCATGATTATGATATGTGATGCAATTTGAACATTTTATGCTATATGAAACAATTGAAACCCTTTAAGCTATGTGACACTTTATGCTATGTGATTCATTTCATGAAAACGATTTTTCTTAAACAAACATTATGATCAAGTCTCACCCTTTTCGTCCTTTTGAATCTTAGATGTCTTATCACCTCTCCAACTCAACTAAGAAGTCAAAGACCAACTCTCAAAAGAAAATGATGGCATTCATGGCCAATCAGATTGCTCGCATTATTCCTAAGATCGTCACTGAGATTCGAACTTCTGATACTCCAAACGCCTCTGTCGATTCGAAGGTTGAAGCACACAAGCCTGTGTTATTTAATTTCAAGCACTTTTCGTCTTGCAACCCCAAACCATTCACTGGTAACGATGGGGTGACTGCTATGCTTGAGTGGTTTGACAGCATATAAGTCACGTTTATCAACAGTGAATGTCCCGAAGAGCTCAAAACGCGTAGTGCGACTGGGGTATTCCAAGCCCGAGCTCTCGAATGGTGGACAAACGAAAGGAATCTTCGCTCTAACGAAGTTGCATATTCCTTGCCATGGGAAGAAGTTAAGAAAATGATGATGGAAGAATTTTGCCCGCCGCATGAGCAATAAAGGTTGGAAGAAGAATTCTGGGCTTTAAAACAAGTTGGTGATGATAACCAAGCCTATACTACTCACTTCAAACAGCTTAGTTTCATTGTTCCCCATCTCTTTATGACCACCGACCGCAAGATAAGAAAGTACATCAATGGGTTACCTTCTTCTATGCACGATACGATCGAGGCAGCCAAACTCGACAATATCGAAGTCATTTACCATTTGGCCGCTTCCCTGAACAACAATCGCATTCACGATAAGCAAGCTACAAACCCCATTTCTTCCAAGCCAGCCAATCAAATCACCTAACAGTCGAGTAGCAACAGGGGGAAGAAGCGAAAGCAATAGAACCCTGGTTGCAACGCGATTGTACCAGCTATGAACCCAAACCCTGTTACCCCTACAAACGAGCGAAAGCCATACACTGGGATTCATCCCAAGTGTACTACTTGCAATTATCATCATCCTGCTAATGTTAATTATTGCCGTTGTACCAATTGCAACCTTTATAGGCATGATACCGCCTATTGTAAAAGTAACCCTTAACCACAAGCTCAACAAGCTCAGCCAGCTCAGCAAAACGCCAAACCAGTTAGAGCTTGTTTCAAATGTGGGGATACTACTCATCTCCGTCCTCAGTGCCCGCAATGGAACCAAGAGCAACAACAACCCGCTAGAGGACGAGCTTTCAAAATCAATGCGAATCAAGCACGCAACGATAATGAAGTCGTTAATGGTACGCTTCTTGTTAACAACCTTTATGCTTTATTACTATTTGATACTGGTGTGGACAAAAGCTTTGTGTCCGTTGAATTTGAACCTTTGTTAAACTGCACACGCTCTAAGCTACCTAAGTCGTTTTCCATCGAAGTTGCCAATGGCAAATCCGTTTTAGTCAATTCCGTTCTTCGTGATTGTCTTCTTACTCTTAACGATCTTACCTTCACTATCGACCTCATACCCATGCAATTGGGTAGTTTCGACATCATCGTGGGCATGGATTGGCTTCGTGAAATCCATGGTGAAATTGCCTGCTACCAGAAGTATGTTCGTCTGCCTCTTCTGTCTGGTGACACTCTACGCGTCTATGATGACCGACCTTCAAAAGGACTAAGGTTAATGTCCTGCACACAAGTGAACAAACATTTACGTAAACCGTACTTTGCCTTTTTAGCCCACATTGTGGAAGAAAAGGGCAAGGGAAAGAGTGTAAGTCATGTTCCCGTGGTGCGCGACTTCCCTGACGTCTTTCCTGAAGATCTTCCTGGTCCTCCTCCACCTCAATCGGTCGATTTTTGTATTGACCTCGTACCTGGTGCGACTCCTGTAGCCAAAGCTCCTATCGTCTTACACCTTCCGAGATGCAAGAGTTATCTACGCAACTTCAAGAACTCCTCGATAAGGGTTTCATTCGTCCAAGTACCTCACCTTGGGGTGCTCCCGTACTCTTCGTCAAAAACAAGGATGGATCGTTCCGCATGTGTATCGACTATCATGAGCTTAACAAATTCACTGTCAAAAATCGTTATCCTCTTCCGCGCATCGACGATCTCTTCGACCAACTTCAAGGCGCTACTTGCTTCTCCAAGATCGATCTTCGATCTGGTTATCACCAGCTTCGTGTTCTCGAAGAGGACATTCCCAAAACCGCATTTCACACTCGCTATGGACACTACGAATTCATGGTTATGCCTTTTGGTTTGACCAATGCACCCGCTGTGTTCATGGATCTTATGATTCATGTTTGTAATCATTATTTGGATTGCTTTGTGATCGTCTTCATTGATGATATTCTTATATATTCTAAATCTCAAGCCGATCACGAACGTCATCTATATCTTATACTCGAGCTTTTACGTACCGAACGTCTTTACGCAAAGTTTTCCAAATGCGAGTTCTGGATCAAAGAAGTCCAATTCCTTGGACATATTGTTAGTGAGAAGGGAATCCATGTGGATCCTTCCAAAATCGAAGCTGTGAAAAATTGGACTGCACCTAAAACTCCTTCTGAAATTCGTTCTTTCTTAGGATTGGCGGGTTATTACAGCGGATTCATCTCGAAGTTTTCGAAGATCACCATTCCTTTCACTTCGTTCACTCAAAAAGAGAAACCTTTTGCTTGGGGTCCTGAGCAAGAGGAATCTTTTCAAACTCTCAAGGATTTGCTTTGTAACGCTCCTATTCTCGCTCTTCCTGATGGGAACGATGACTTCGTGGTATATTGCGATGCCTCGAATCGTGGTCTTGGTTGTGTTCTCATGCAACGAGACAAAGTCATCGCTTACGCTTCTCGTCAACTCAAAATATATGAGAAAAACTATACTACCCACGACCTCGAGCTTGGCGCAGTTGTTTTTGCGTTAAATATTTGGCGACACTACCTATATGGTACAAAGTGTGTGGTTTTCACTGACCATAAGAGCCTACAACACATCTTTAACCAAAAAGAGCTTAATATGCGTCAGCGACGTTGGGTGGAATTACTTAACGACTACGACTGTGAACTTCGCTACCACCCTGGAAAGGCGAATGTCATGGCCGATGCACTTAGTCGTAAGTCTCATGTTAGTAGTATTCATTGTTTTCATGTCTCTAGCGATCTTCACACTTGCATTCATGAAGCTCAATACTCGTCAGCCAATGTAGGAACCTTGTTCGTCGAAATACGTGGTGCTACTGAAGACCTACTTGTTACGAAATCTGATGGTCTTCAATACTGTCGTGATCGCATTTACGTGCCAGATCGCAACAATCTTCATGAACTCATCATGAACGAGGCACACAAATCCAAGTACTCGATTCATCCTGGTGCTGATAAGATGTACCACGATTTACGTGCATCATATTGGTGGCCTGGTATGAAGAGAGACATTGCCACGTATGTTTCTAAGTGCCTTACCTATTCGAAGGTTAAAGTCGAGCATCAACGACTTTTTGGTCTACTCGAACAACCTGAAATCCCTGTCTGGAAATGGGATAGCATTTCTATGGACTTCATAACCAAACTTCCTCGTACGCCTTCAGGTCATGATAGTATTTGGGTAATTATCGACCGTTTGACCAAGTCCGCTCATTTCCTTCCTATTCGTGAAGATTTCAAGGTTGAACGACTTGTTCGACTCTACACTGACGAAATCATATGCCGTCATGGTATTCCTTTCGACATCATTTCTGATCGTGATGGTCGTTTCACTTCACGTCTTTGGAAAACTTTACAGTCCGCTATGGGTTCTCACTTGAATCTCAGTATGGCCTTTCATCCTCAAACGGATGGACAGACTGAACGTACTATCCAAACCCTAGAGGACATGCTCCGTTCTTGTGTCATCGACTTTGGTGGTAGTTGGGATGTGCATTTACCACTGATCGAGTTCTCGTACAACAATAGCTATCACTCCAGTATCCAAATGGCTCCTTTTGAGGCATTATATGGTCGCAAATGCCGATCTCCTTTAAGCTGGCACGAGATTGATGACAAAAAAATTAGTGGTCCTGAGATCATACAAGAAACAACGGATAAGATTCTCCAAATCCGTGATAATTTACTCAAGGCTTGTAGTCGACAAAAGAGCTATGCTGACAAGAGACGCAAACCATTGGAGTTTAACGTTGGTGATCATGTTCTACTCAAAGTATCTCCTTGGAATGGAGTAGTTTGTTTTGGTAAAAAGGGAAAACTTGCCCCTCGCTATGTTGGTCTTTTCAAGATACTCGATGTAACGCCCTGCGTTTTGATGTTAACCGATAAATAGCAAGTCGTGTTGTACTTCCTGTCAATTGACTCTTTCACCCCCGTGGTACTTTATTTTGATATTATTTGGCAATGAGACTATTTTAGTCATGATTATACTAAACTATGATTCTATGAACGATATTAAACTATGATTCTACATGATATTGAACGATATAAAACTATGATTCTATGCGATACTCTAAACTATTGTGAAGCTATTGAACGATATGAATCTTAAACTATTGAATGACGTAAAACTTGAATCTATTGAACGATGTGAGTCTTGACTCCTTGAATGATACGAGTCTCGACTCTTTATTATGCTTGATACTATGGAACGAGAAACATTCTTAAACTATTTGGAACGAGAAACTTGCTTAAACTCTATTCGAAACACGAGTCTATTCTTGGTTATGTGAATCTTACACTCAGATACTATGAAACAATGAATCATCACAATAACACGCAACCAACACTTAAACTCGCTCGCGAATCGAACCAAAGGCGAAACAAGTGTCGGCTGTCCGAATGGACATCCGATCGGATGACCATCCGACCGGATGGTCATTCGATCGGAAGGCCATCTGATCGCCTGCACACTTGCACCGCCTTAACCCTCCTCTCACACTATAAATACCTGTACACACTCCACTATTCACTGATGTGACAGCTCTATCCGATCAACTTGCTCTCCAATCATTCTCAAGCTCATTTCTCTCAATTCAAGGCTATTTTGTAAGTGTTTCCACTCAAATCTTATACAGTCATCATCACTACACACTTTATCATCATCTTCTCCATCAAAATCACTGATTTTCACCATGAAATCACCCGATTTGGACTGTTTAAGGATGGTGTTGACTTGGTGATGTCATCCTAACAACGATGGTTCAGATCTAAGTGATTTCCACAACTTTTCAACTAAATATTTCAAGAATTTATGCCTTTCATCTATTTCTTTCAACTCTTTTACACTCATCTACTCAAAATCGATGGAACCCGAGCTCATACCGACTCTCAGCTTGTTCCGTAGTTGAGAACTGGCTTGAAAACGGATTTCCACCGAAGAGATGACTGATTCACGTGTTAAACATGAAGCTTTGACGAGGACAGTTAGTCCGATCGAATGGGGTGATTCCCATCCGATCGACTGAGTTGGACTTGGTGTGGTGTTAGGATCTGAGTTTGATTGATTGTGGTTTTGTTTAACAAATTGAAGATGAAATTGTATTAAGTGCAGCGGAATTAATGATGGAATAAACTTTCAACACAATCAAACGAGAGAACAATTCTAAGCATACATGTTTGACATCAAACCGAATGATTATATTTATTACAATCAACGATTACAATATGCATGCATGCAAAAGTCTCCCCCTCAGCCTGAGCTCACAAGATTGCTTGTACAGAATGACAGAGATGAAAAAGCTAATAGAACAGTACAGGGTACTGCTCTATTTATACTGCAAAGCAAACCACTGTGGCATCTTTGCTGACGTCACCATTGGTAGTGACATCTAACTTCCTAACAACCTGAAACTACTGATCTATACAAACACTGTTATCTAAACACTGTTATGCTAACAACTGATTACAATACAATACAAAAGGAAAACAAACAACTGATTCTTCATTCCACTGCTTCAGCCCTAGCAGTGCTTTGGTCTTCAGCAGTACTTGAACCAAATTAGTAGATTGACTAAGCAGCACTTTGTCTTCAACAGTCTTTGGGCAACAACAGTTATTGTAGACCATCAGTAGTTATAAGAGATCAGTACTTAGGGGCAGCAGCTGTTAGAATCACCATCAAAGGGAGAAGACTTAATGCAAACAATTGCTTATGCTGGATCCACTACCCTGATCCAGTTTTGGCTCTATATCATCTGTTCCTTTATAGGGTTCAATCCCAACAATCTCCCCCTGGAACAGATGATGCCAAAACCCTTCATTATTCTTGGATCTTTATTGCCTCATCAAAAGTTCCCTAACTTACCTTTAAATTCCAACTCAAAATCCATGGAACTTGTATCATCCTCATCCCTGCACAGCTCAAGCTCAAGAAGATCTTGCAAGTCTTTGATATCCAGGCCTAGTGCTTGATCTCTTGATATGTGCTTTACCTCCCCATTGGATCTGAGCAATGTCAATACGTGGGTCTGTTTGTCAGACTTCCACTTTAGTATTTTTGAATTCAATGGGTTTTTGGGGAGAGGTTTATTTGTTGATGAGTTTAGAGACGGAGGCCTTGTAATGACTGCTTGGGCAGAGTTTCCAGCCTTTGCTAATTCTGGATTCTCTGCTATCATTTGTTTAAGGACTTGTTTTATGATAAAGTCCCCTTGTGCTATGTCTTTTGCAGTTTCACCATCCATTTGCTTTTGTTTCCTTCTTTGGTAAAGGTGGATAGCAGGTGGAGCAGTTGATCTCCTGATTTGTAGCTTTTGTGGTTTTTCTTGAACCATTGCTTCAGGATAGTCAGGCTTTTGTGGAACCTTTGGATTTTTCTTTCTTAATTCCTCCAACTTTTTGTAGCTGGTTATGACTTTATCCTCTGACCATCTTGTCACCTGATTCCTTGACCCAAAATCTGCTGTTATCAACTCTTCCTTCATTCTCTTCAACTTTAAAACTCTTTCAGGCACATTTTTCTTGTATTTTGCCCATACAGGTGGAGTGTGTTTCACTTTGTCGTTGATCATTTTGTGAATTCTCTCCAACTCTTCTTCAAGCTCTTTGACAGACCATTCTTTGTACATATATCTTTCTCCTTTATACTTTTTGTACTTCATGATGTGGTCAAGATAGTCTTTCCTTAGAGTTTCATCTCCTCTTTCTGACAGCTTCTGACATAAGTCTTTTGAAAACTCCTCCAAGGTTCTGACTTGTGTGAGCAAGTATTGATAGTTCCTTTGGATTTCTTTGTCAGATTTTCCTTGTGTGTTTCTGTTAGAGATATCTTCTTCCTGTTTAGCTTTCAATTTTAAGTATTCTTCTATGTTGTTTGGCCTGGGGTAACCTTTAATAGATGGCAAGTTTCTTTTGGTAGGGTCATCTTCAGCATAAAAAGATTTTATCTCTTCTCTTACTGCTGGAAGATCAAGAGGATATAGAACAATTGCAGATACAATGGCAGTGCTTGAAGAGGAAGCTTTAACAGATGATAATGGAACAGGATTTGATATGGTGACAAGGGTTAAAGGTTGTGACGTTGTTGGTGGTGATGAAGAGCCATCATCTTGCAAAATTACCCTTCTCCTTTTTGGTTTAGGAGAGGCTGGTGATGGATTTGTGGGATCAGTGGTTGTGATTGGACTGGAAGGTGGTTGACTAACAGCTGTTGAAACAACTGGTGTTTCAACCACTGTTGTTATTACAACTACTGATGCGTCAGTAGAAGTCTTCTGCTTTTTAGCAGGTGGTGTTTTAGTGGGTGGTGATGTAGTTGATGTGGTGGTGATTGATTTGGTGAGAGCAGGTGTTTGAGTGGTGTGTGTTGAAGTGGCAGTTATTTGGTTAACATCTACTGAAACCACTGAAGTATCAGCAGTAGTTGATACAACAGGTGTCTCAACATTTGTTGGCTTTGAAGGTTTATGAGGAAGGTTTTGGGAGGTTTAGAAGTTTCTTTTGTGGATTTGGGAGATGTGTTTTTGGGTTGCCTTGTTTTTCTAACAGGCCTTCTTTTTGGCTTAGGGCTTTCTTGATCATCCTTTGGCTCAGAAGTACCCTGTTCTACCATCTCCATCAAAATTTCTTTCTCCTTATTAAACCTTGACTTTCCCTTTGCCTCCATGTCCCTTTTTAGCCTTGCTTTTTCATCAGCTAAAGCATTTAGGGATTCATCGACCTTTTTGGAACCATCTGGCCTAGGGATGTCTGCAAGCATACTTGATTTATCTGGTACAATGTATAGACCACCATCATACCCTTTCTTTTTCAATTGTTTCATTTTCTCCCCCTTTTTGGCATCATTGGGAGGAGGAGTGTCAAGAAAGAATATTGTTGGAGGAGCAGAGCCAGTGGTTTGTAACAAATGGGCCTTAATTGCCTTGATGTCTGCTTGAGTATCCTTGAATCGTGCATCCATGACATTTCTGATTTCTTGGATATGAATCTTATGTTGTAAATCAGCATACTCTCTTTGTTTGTGGAGCAGTGGTTGAAACAGCTCCCAAACAGCATCAGGGGATGGAGCAGTGGATGCAGATGGAACATGTGGTGGTGCAGCAGTGGGTGTCGACTTTTGAGAATTTAACACCTGTTGCAGCATTGTTTTGATATCTGTAACAGATGATTCAATTTTGTCTACCCTCTCCGTCAATTCCTGATATTTTAAACCATCACCCAAGTTAATGGGATCATCTGATTTCCCACCAGTAGTGGTTGTATCAGCAGATGACTTAGGGAAAGAATTCCAAAAAATCATCCATTGATGCCCCTTTTTCTTGGTACTGGGGTCTTCTTCCTTCAGCACTTGATAACTTTTTAATTGTACCAGTAGTTATAACAAACTCACTGGTTGATATCAGAGGTGTTATAGAAGGAATTGCCTTCAAGGGAGTCTGATTGATGAAACAACTGGCCAGGTGTAGATCAGTAAATCCAACACCTGTAGTTGCTGCTCCACTTGAACTACTGACTGGAATTTCAGGTAATTCCTGCAGTGTAACCTCCTCAGATATTGGTGGGTTAACAGTGATAGAAACACCAGACTCAGTCACTTGTTGGGGTATGTTCTCATTGACAGGTGATTGAGAAGAACTGATTTGTGTCTGGGCAATATCAACTGCTTCCAACAAAGGTTTTATTTGTGGTGGAATTTGTGCAGTGAGGATAGGAGTAGAAAGAGAATTTGCCCCAGGAGGTGGGGTGTGGATGATAGAATCAAGTGATCCTAGAGCATCATAATTTGGTGTCCCTGTGCTTACAACCTGATCTTTTTGTGAAGATGCAGGAGGAGTTTGAGGCAAGGGTGGAGATCTTTCTTCCATCTGCTGTGAGGAAGTAGCAGCAGTGGTTATTGGTGACTTTGGTGTTGTCACAGGTATTTGCTCTGGGATCTCATCTTCCAGAGTTACCTTATTAATGGGTTTGGGGGGTTTTTTGGATGATTTCTTTTTGGGCTTTTTGGTAATGGTAGGTGTGGGTTTCATAGCAGTGGTTGTGCTGCTATGATCACCTAGAGCAGTGGGCTCAACAGCAGGTGCCTGAGGAGCAGTTGTAGCTGCTGAAGTCTGCTCAGGTACCTCTGCTTGTGTTTTGGAAGGTTTTAACATTCTTGTGAAAGTTTCTACAGTTAAACTGTTTATTTGAATAGGAGCACCCTGTATAAGCACATGGGCATTATCCTTTGAAAACATTTTATTGAAATAATAACTCAAAAACCTTAGAAATAATAAGAAATCCTTTTTGTTAACATTTTTGACCAAATCATTGAAGATTTCCTGGGAATAATTAAAATTTTCTCCTTGTAGTATAGCATAACCCAGATATTGAGTCTTCAATGGGATTTCATTGAAGGCTGTGGTTTTGTTGGACACACACATTAGGAGGGTATGAAATAAAAACCTTGTAGCAGATGGAAAGCTGCCTTTTTGCAAAGTATCTTTTTTTCATTTCTTCATCATACCCTCTTTCAATGAAATCCATTTGACGCTCTGTTTTAGGGAAAGAACTTTTACCTTCAAGATCGTTCAGTTCAAAAACTTCAGAAATAGTTTGAGGTGTGATGGATAATTTTACATCCTTTATTGAAGAATTTATAGCTACAACTTTTTTGTCCACCGTTTCAAGGGTTGCATTTTTACAAAACTCCCTTTGAGTTGCAAGGTAGACGGTTGCATCGCAGGTTAACAAAGTTTTGTACTTTGTGGATGAAAGTGTGTCGATGATGGAATCAAAGGTTGTGGTTTCACTGGGTTTTTCAAATATACCCAAGTAATTGTGTGAAAATTTGAACGGAATCTCAACCGTGATTGAATCCTTTTGTGTGGTTTCACTGGATTTTTTCACCATGATTGAATCGAAGATGATGAAGATGAAATGAAGACGATGAAGGTTGTGAGAAAATTTGGGGAAAACTGTTTTAGAAAGGAATTTTGAATTCGATTCGACAGTGAAAACCCTGTTTGGGGTTTTGATCAGGGTTTTATAGACTGAAAAAGTGTATGCTGACGTGGCAGCGGTTACAAAAATCTGACGGATAAGTACTGACCACGTGCCAACCTCTGATGAAAGGATGAATAACGGAAGACAGTTTTTTAGGAAACCACTGATGGATCAATACCAAGGGTTTACAAAGGTGAAATGAAAGACAGTGGATGACTTTAACTATCAGTGGATAGCTGGTGTCAGTGGTTAAAAACACTGAAGTTTGACAACAGTATTTACCAATGATAATGAAGAAACAGAGGTTGACTTTCAGCAGTGGATAGCAAATAACAAACAGATGTTTGAACCAATCAGTGGTTATGGCAGACTTTTAAGGATTTATGAAAATTTTCATTTTTAGCTATTTTTAAGGATGAATTTATGATTTTTTGAAAACATTTTAATGCTTTTATTCATAGAAAAACAGGATTTTGCCTGTTATTCCATGTTTAGCATGCCAATCCTCGAGATCAAACTTTCAAAGGTGGATGTATCTAATGTTTTTGTTAGCACATCTGCCAGTTGATCTTGAGTTGGTACATGATGCAAAGAAATCATACCTTTTTCATAGCAATCCCTCACAAAGTGATGTCTGATGTCGATATGCTTGGTGGTTGAATGTGAAACTAGATTTTTGATGATATTTTTGCTGCTTGACTGTCCAGCCTGAGTGGTGTTTTCAAAGCAGTGATACCAAAATCCAGCAACTGGTTTTGAAGCCACAAGAGTTGGGCTGTACAGCTTGCAGCAGCAATGTATTCAGCTTCAGCAGTGGATGTTGAAACAGCTGCTTGCTTTTTGCTTTGCCATGAAACCAAGCAATTGCCTAGAAATTGGCACCCTTCTGAAGTGGACTTCCTTGTGGTATTACATCCAGCAAAGTCACTGTCTGAAAATCCTGAAAGCTTGATATTCCCATTAGCTGGATACCAGACACCAAGTGTGGGAGCACCTTTTATGTATCTGAATATCCTTTTTACAGCAATAAGGTTGGATTTTCTAGGGGCTTATTGACTTCTTGCACAGACACATGTTGCAAACATGATATCTGGCCTAGATGCAGTTAGGTACAATAAAGACCCAATCATGCTTCTGTATAAAGTTTGGTCAATCAGTTCATCCTTTTCATCAGACAAGACTAGCTTTGTGGTTGCCATGGGTGTACTGCATGGTTTACAATCATTCATATCAAATTTGTTTAAAAGTTCTTTTGCATATTTGCTTTGATGAATGAATGTTCCATTTTGCATTTGCTGAACTTGGAGACCAAGAAAGCATTGCAGTTCACCCATTGCACTCATCTCAAACTCAGCTGTCATGAGTTGCCTAAACTCTTCACACATTTTATTACATGTGCTTCCAAATATGATGTCATCCACATAAATCTGGACAATCATCAAATCCTTCCCTCTCCATTTTAGAAACAATGTTTTATCAATGGTACATCTTTTGAAACCATTTGAGAGTAGAAAGGTGGAAAGAGTTTCATACCAGGCTCTAGGTGCTTGTTTCAGGCCATACAAGGCTTTATTTAGCCTGTAGACATGATCTGGATAAAAAGGATCCTCAAAACCTGGAGGTTGACAAACATACACCTCTTCTTGAATTGTACCATAGAGGAAAGCACTTTTGATATCCATTTGAAACACCTTCATATTGTGGTTGACAGCAAAGGCCAGGAACAGTCTTATAGCTTCTAATCTTGCTACAGGGGCAAAAGTTTCATCATAGTCAATCCCCTCTTCCTGTCTGTAACCTTGAACCACTAGCCTGGCTTTATTCTTGACAACAATGCCCCTTTCATCAGTTTTATTTTTGAAGACCCACTTTGTGCCTATGGGACTCACATCCTCTGGCAGTGGTACAAGCTCCCGTACTTGTTGTCTTTGAAACTGTTGGAGCTCCTCTTGCATGGCTTCTACCCAACTATTGTCTTTTAGTGCCTCTTGGTACTTGACAGGTTGATGGAGTGATAGAAAACCAGCAAAAAGACAAATGTTTTGGGATTGGCTTCTTGTGAGCACCCCTTCATTGATGTTGCCAATGATTTGATCTGGTGGATGAGATCTCAAGAAGATTAAATCTCCTTGGTATGGTATGATGGCATTCGTTGGTGAAGGCTGCAGATGTGAATCATCTGAGCTAACAGCTGTTGAGGACTTTGAGGACTCAACATCTGTTTGAAATGGAGGTGGAGGAATTGGTGGAAGTGGTGTGACACTTGATGGACTTTTATCCACTGATGGCAGATTTTGACCAACAGTGGTTGTGGATGTTGAAGCGGATGATGAAGGGCTACTTTGGTCAACAACTGTTGAGGTAGCAGTGGTTGGACTTTGACAACTGTTTTGAACACCTGATGCCCCAATGGAGGATTTGAATCTTTGTTGTGGAATCACAACTTCATATCCATATTCTTGTGGAGGAGTTTGAGATGGACCTGCACTGTTAGTTGATGACTGTCGTAAGGGTCAGTCAAAAACCTAATTAAACTAAGTAGATAGCGTAAGTAGGGTATCGTATCCACGGGGAATTTGTGGTTAGCGTTAAAGAAATTAATTGAAAACTAAATTATCTAAATTAGGGGTTTGTTTGTAGATTTAAAAGAAAACACGATTTGTCACGAAAAGTGTTATCAATATTAAGAAGAAGTAACCTCCACCCGGAATCCCAATTACCCGTTTAACATAAAAACTTGTTTACCGATTCAAAACACCACATAGACATGGCCTCAGAATTATTTGATTAGTTAATAGGGATAGTTTTTAAGATTCACTATGCAATCTAATAACCCGTTTGATTGTATCAATTACCCACCAATTTACCAACCCGCTAACAACGCAAGGAAGTTACCAATACGCTTAATAAACGACAAGTAATTCAAACACAAGAAACATTTACCAATAATCCAACACAAGTGGTCAAGCTGTACCAGTTTATACGAATCCGTAAACAAAGTTCAATGCAAAAACAAGCAAAAGTTCATCCGGGTAGAAGTCACGAGAGGCTTAGCCGTGCATGATAGTCTTTGCCGCTTCGGTTGTCATCCCGAATAGGTTAGATATCATCGAACGGACTTGAAAGGTGTGAAGTAATGCTGAAATTCGTCCTCTCTACTTCGTAATGTGACGGCTGCGTCTCCAGTTGATATTGAAAAAGTGATCCTTTTATAATATATGTCGACTGAATGATCCAAAAAACTTCTCAACTTTGATTTCTTTTTCATCTGGGCTTGGCCCACATATCGCCCAAAACAAAACAAGGCAACAGCCTTTATTCTTCAACCGATTTATTAATTGGGAGTAGCTTTTGTTTCATGTATATATCCCATTAATATTAATATGGCATTATTCTTCCACTGTTTCCAATTTCACATAAGTTGGCTATTGAATTCAAAGTTTCTAAATGTGATTTGAGACCATAATTTAATTCTCTATTTGTCCCTTATGTCGATATATGATGGCTGATCCCATGAATATCATCCTTTAAATACCAAATTCAGCCAACATAATACAATTTCTCGTTGCGCTTATGTCCGCGAGTCGCGGCAGAACCCCCCACACATCCCCGCGTGTCGCGGAAGCAATCATCAAACCCCCCGCGTATCGCGGGAGTTGTCCCTTTAACCAACTTTGACTTGATACTTCCTAGCAATTCATGGAGCTTGATATGGCTTCTGTTACTGTTACGTGCCAAAATAACTGCCAAAATAAATTTTCTCGCTTCCATCCCTTGCGTTAACCCATCGAACCCATCTTTCAACTTGTTACTCTCAATTACTCTTTGTTAACACCTGTTAATCCACAATCATCAACATATTATAAGTATCTAAACAATGACGAATTGATATATTTAACTAACTAATAACTAGAACTAATTATTATAAAATATGATTATTTTAACACGATATCACATCCTCACACTTATCTTTTTTAGTCCCGAAAAAATTATCTGCAATGGAATCACAATCAGAAACATCGGCATTCAATATATTCAATTACTTTATTAACAAATCAAACAACACGTTAACCAAGATTGAAGGTATATGATCCACTTAAACCCAACCGCCAACTTCCAAGCCCTTATTCACGATTCATTTAAGTTCGAATCATTTATAGTTATCTATGGATCTCGCACTCAAAATACTACAACTCCACCTAATCCCGTTTCAAGCTTATGAGATTAAAAGATATTAAATCTACCGTCTTATATAAAAAACCCTTATATTATTCCGATTAAATTTAGAATGGATAGATGGATGATATTGCGAGCTTTACATGCTTTTGCTTATGATCAGTTTAGCGGACATACGCCACACGAGTCACCATCCCCATGGTTAATGCCATAAACTTCACATATTTTATAACTCAACCTAGAGGGTATGTACCGCATGAGTCGCTATCCCCCCGGCAATACCATAGGCTTTGTTTTTTTCTCTCTTTTTTTTAACGTGCAGCTCAAATGGATTGATGGAATGTTTTTTTTTTTCGGGCGCCACATTGTTTCGGATTTGTTTTCACAAAAAGAAACAGGTGTGCCAATTTAATTGGAAAAACTTATAAGCTTTTTACTTATGACGTACCTCTTATACTTTCCACAGTTTCAGTTTTATCACAGCTTCTAAGGCGAGAACCTACAAGATTCCTAATTTAAGGTATATTATATCGATCCTAAGAAACCTTTCAGCTAGCTGGGCCTACCCACATATCCTAAGTTAGACGTACGACCGACTGTTTATTATCTCATATATATAATAATCAAATGCCAATGATCTAATTATACCTATCATCTTCCATTTTATTGCAAAAATTTTCTCGAAACATTTTCAATTTTTTCAATTTTTTTTATGGATTTTTGATTTTTTCAAATTTTTCTTTTTAATTTTTTTACGACATAAGACACAACTAGACAACACACTCGACACTAGTTTCCCCTCCCCACACTTATTTCCTTCATTGTCCTCAATGGAGCGAGAAACTATCTACACACTAGAAACATAAATAAAAACACATAAATAAATGGAACAGACTCCCCTGATTTGATGCGGATGAATCTTCTGAGCCTCGTTCCACAGCAACCATATAGCATTTCATTCGCGGCTGCTTCAACACGGATGCTTATCTAGAAACCGTTTGAATCACTTTCGTCCAAATGGAGATTGAGTATGAACAAAAGCGACCAACACCTGCAAAATTAACACTCACAAGCTTCCAAACAGGTTAAACAGATCAGTAACAAAGAGACACGAGCGAAAACAGGTTTTTTATTTTTTTATTTTTTATTTTTTATATATATATACTACCCGAGTCTCGACTACACCAACCGGCTTCACTTTTCGCTCAAACTTACCCCGAATAATGCATCGACTTCTTTGAACACACCTTACCTTTCAAACTTGTGCCTACATACCAACTATCAATGCATGTCTCGCTCTTATCTTAAATGCTTGTCGAATATTCACTAACCGCATTTCACTTATTTTCTACTCTCGCTTTCTCACATTATTCACAACACTTAACCCGTACCTATATCGCACCCCATATCCACATATAAAGCAACGAGATGGTTACTTCTTAGAATCCGATCAATTCAACCACTACCCACATTAACAATCATAGTGAAAAACACACCACACGTGTCAATTAACTCAACAACATTTACCCACTTCATGACTCGCCTTATCATCGCAACATATGCACTTCAATCTCGTCACACATATAAATTTCAAACTATTCTACGGTTCAGCCTACTCGCACTTAACCATTCTAGCACAAACATTTTACACCTCTTGTATTCGACTAATCCCAACACTACCCGAAGATTCTCAAACACATCCCACTTCTCTTTTTATCATACCTTCAACTTATAATCTACCTAACCTCCTGTTTTTGCATTATCAATCTCAACATCAGATTTCTCAAGATTACATTCCCTGACCCATCTCTGTATTCAAACATTTTTTTTCACTAATCAAACTCAATACTACATATCAATCTTCATTGATTCAGTCAACAAGAATGTAAAACAACCAAAAAAATCAAACAATTTTGCAACTTTCGTACCTGGATTCACTGAACAACAGAGAAATTATGCAACTTTATTTGTTAGTCAGAGCTGAATGACAGTTTATCGGCAATCAACGAAGGTTAATCGGAAGTCGGTCGGTGGTGGGTATTCATCGGCCGGAAGTGAATGTCGACGGTGGATGGTAATGGCGACCGGCCGGAACAATCGGAAGTGGTGGGTGACGGCAATAGGTGGTCGGTCGACGGTATTGGAGGTGAGGTAGGGTGAAGGGTAGATGGTGGTTGGGGTGGTAATCGGACACGAGGAAGAAGGTGGGTAAAGAGGTGGTTGCCGGCGGTGGTGAATACGGTGATGATGGGGAAGGGGATGGTGGTTTATGTTACCGGAGAAGAAAGGGATATAATTTCCACATCACCAATAACTTTATATTTTTATTTTATCATTTATAGGAAATATATCTAGCAAATATTTTTATAAAATATAAATAAATGAAAAAAAATGCATTAAAATAAAAAAAAATTCCAAGAATACAATAAGATAAAAAAAATACAATATGAAGTCTACGAAAATTTAACTACTGCCTATTTGCCCAAATATGTGTTGGAATTTTGGTGAATGGATATTAAATATATTTATAATTTAATGAAATTATAAATATTAATTAGAATATTCATGTGGTAAGTTAAAGAGTAACTCTTGAGTATTTAATTAGTTTTATTAGAGTTTTTAAGTCTCTAATTAAGTGACTAATTAAGTGAATAATTAAGTGAAACTTTTCACTAGTCTTGTACATATAGTAGACTTTGTGCTTTCTTTTGTGACAAGATAATAAGGTATTGTTTTATACATGAAGAATACTAGAAGTTGGAAAAACACTTGAAGACCAACTAGAGAGATGAGTATTCTCTACTTGTTTTCCACCACATGAGTTCAAACACTACAATTACCAGATGTAACCTTGGGCCGGTGAGCCATCTCCGGCAGTACAGACTGCTTCGGCTGTTGTACCCTGGGAGACAGACACGTCGTCTTTAGTAGAGGCGCGAAATCTGTTTTAAGGGAAGCGTGTTGAACACGTGCCTCAACCAAAATCGTCAACGTTTTAGTGTGCTCTTTGTTGCAGTCAAGGAGTATTTTTCAAGACTCAAGATGATGAATACTCGAGTCTAGGATGTTATCAAGTGCGCGTGAAGGACCCACCAGAGATGCGGCTTGAATCAAGATTGGTATATATAATTATATTTATATTCTTTTTATTTAGTTATTGCAACCGGTATTGTACTATGATATTTCCTACGAATAACGAGAGTCTCGTTATGATATATTTTGTAATTATATTTTACAAAAGGTGAACCTAATTCCTACAAACTTAAAACAGATTTCACGAGATTGTTGGTACAATCTTAAAAACCTTATTTATAAGGATTTTGGGTTTACGAAAGGATTTATAATAGAATTAAAAAAAATATATATATTGTTAGAGGTTATGATCTTATAAATATTTTTTTTTTGGAAATATGTATGTAGTACAACTTGTTGTGTTTGGATTTTTTGAGATTGAGATACAATCTTAAATCCTATACCGTGGTACAAAACGAATAGTTTTGGTTCCAACATTTTGTTATAAAACGATTTTGGGAATCGTTAATTTTTCTAACTTTTGTGTTAGATCGGGTTTATTAGTGTAAACCATACGTTTTTTGTAAACGTTAAATTCTCTAACATGTGTGTTAGACCGGAATTATTGGTGTAAACCATACGTTTTTTGTAAACGTTAAATTCTCTTAAGTAGAGTTTTTTATGTCTTTAAATAAGAGTTTTATGTTACTTAATTAGAGTTTTATGTATCTAATTAAGTCTCTATTTAAAATAGACTTTTCATCCACTCATGGATTGATATGAACAAATAAGTCTTATAATGATTTTTGTAATCATTTGTCTTCTAACAATTGTGTTAGAAACGATCATGAAAAGCGTTAGTTTGGAAGCAATTTTTTAATTGTTTAGTTTCTAACGTGTGTATTAGAAATGACTTATTTATTTGAACCATATATGTGTTTAGCAAGTCGAATTAACATTTTGTGGAAATGTTAATATTTCTAACGTGCGCGTTAGAATTTCTTTCATTTTAACATGATTGTTAAAAATGGTTAAAATACAAATGCTATGAAATGTTTTATGTAAACATTTTATATAAGCAATTTGTTGTGGCATTGTTTTCAATGCTTTGTATGACTTAGAAATAGAATGTCATACATTGAAGTTGATGTTTGATTGGCTTTAAGGAATTAAAGCACCATAAAGTGATGGTGTGGTATTTATATGAATTTAATGAAATTAAAATCATTTACTAGACTCTTCATATGGAAGATAAACTCTTAAGGAGAGTTTTATGTCAATTTATTAGTTTTTATTAGAGTTTGTGTCTCTAATAAAATCTCTAATAAAGTGAGACTTTTATTAGAGTTTAAGTCTATAATTATTGAGACTTTTAACTCTTCATATGTGAAACTCTTGAGTAGAGTTTTAATGATGACATTTGATGACTTTTATTAGAGTTTAAGTCTATAATTATTGAGACTTTTAACTCTTCATATGTGAAACTCTTGAATAGAGTTTTAATTGTGACATTTGATGAGTTTTATTAGAGTTTAAATATATAATTATTGAGACTCTTAACTCTTCATATGTGAAACTCTTGAGTAGAGTTTTAATGATAACATTTGATGAGTTTTATTAGAGTTTAAGTCTATAATTATTGAGACTCTTAACTCTTCATATGATGAAACTCTTGAGTAGAGTTTTAGTGATGACATTTGATGCTTTAATTTGGTCATGTTATATATACAGATAAAATGACTTAAAGTTTTCTAACATGTGTGTTAGAAAATGTGTATCACGAATACGAGGTTAGGGATTGTTCATAATGGACATAAATGTTTTATGTAAACATTTAATTGCCTATGTGTCCATTAAAACTGATGAGAAACAGTTTATTTTATAAACTATATCTTTGGAAAACGTTTTATGTAAACGTTCGATTCTATAATGTGCTTGTTATAACTTTTTTTTTCCAACATGTGTGTTAAAAAAAAAGTTATTTGGTGAAAACAACTTGGTGTTGTTGTGAAAAAATTTAATTGTTCAAGTTTACTACTTAAATGTAGTATTTGTAACAACTTGGTGTTGTTTTGAGCATAATTGTCCAAGTTTAAAGTTTCAAGATGAAATGGGAAACTTGTACTTACAAGTGCATGGAGTATTATTGAGGGAGTACCTCAAGACACGCCATGGGACAATATTGTTGAGAAGATTTCGGTCAGATTATAAAGTGTTGAAGATAAAAGCTCTTTGCTATTTGATGTCTACATATTGTCTATGCTTCCGTTTAAATTTCAAAAGTGATTGACACTTATGATTTAGTTTCCAATGTATTTTATTGTTTTGTGTTCAATATCTTCGGATAACACATGCAATTTTTTACAAAGAAATAAATCACTAATGGTTGTGATGTATAAATTATTTTTGTGGAAAATAATTATAACGTCGGTTATACATTGTTTAGAAGAATATGGTTTTAAACGGATAGTACATGAAAATACTTGGACATAAACAACTTGAGAGTTGTTACATTGACTAAAAGTCAAAGACGAAACATCAAATGTATAACCACATCATGAATGAGTAATGAAAGAATGTAGTGAGTGTATTGAGATGAAATACACTAACGACATTCATGTCGCATACTTCATTAGAAGTCATTGAAAAATTCACAAGTGTGAATTCTAACATATGAAAGTAAAAGTACTATATGTTATTGTATACCTTTAATAAATCTTGCGAGATTTATGAGTAGATGCGTCTACCACTTGATTATTGTTAGATCTATATGGAGATTTTACCTTCATTTGGGAGAGCATCCTAAATATACATGTCTCCTAATGAATACCAATAGATGTGTGCAAATCACTTATGGAAAAATTATGAATGCCATGTTGTTGAGTGTCAATCTAGTTGACTCTATCTCACACATAATATTGATTGTAGATGAGAAACATTCATCTTGTTGGTGATGAATGTGTTCACCAAGTGACTTGGATTAAGACTTATGGTTAAGTACTTATGAGTCAATGGTAGATCGTTGGAGATCAAAGGTAAACAAGTTATGTTCCTTAAATGAATGATGAAATTTAGCTTTGTGCTATATACAATAATTTGTGAGACCTTCCTAAATATTGATGTTTTAGGATTATGAATAAGTCTCATTATTTTGTCATAACAAGGGATGAATGTTGCAAAGTGATATTATGATATCCTTAGGGCTGTGAAGAATCAGAATGATGCATCTTCTGTTCACAAGCTAAAGTATTATAGTCTAAAGCATGCTAGACTAGTACTTGGTTAATTATGGGTCTTGACGGAGACTAATTAACTCTAAACATTCAAATTTGTATGAACACAAAAAGAATTTGTGTATGGAAAAAGTTGAGAGAGAATTTTCATTCATTATAAGGAAATGACATGTAACTTTTAAAAGTTTGTTTGAAAAGCTAATGAGGAGAACTCGTTGTCTAAGCTTATTCTAGATGTTAAATTAGAATTATTCTAAGTTGGAGACAAACTTATGACAATGGCATGTGTTGCTTTGGTCAGCTCGGAAGCTTGTGTAAGCTAATGCAATATGAGTTGAATTCACTGATACAATAAGGTTGGTCTTGTTCAATCATATGTGTATAAATGTCGCCATAAGTGGTGTTACGGAAATGTTGATCAAATGGCAAGAAATGTGGGGGAGGAACCATTTAAGAAACATCCCTATAAGGGTATGTAGAAATTGTTCTCATTAACACATCTAAATGTTATCCAATAACACTTAAATGTGGGGGGTGTCTTGCATTTGTTTTTAGCACTAAGGATTTTGTAATCCAATCTAACATTGCAAATAGACGACTAAGTGGAGGACACAAAGGTCGTAGTGCATAATGGAGATGTGTTTGCCTTAAATGATACACGTATCTTACGAAGACATATGTTATAACCAGATTCAGATGGCCACTAAGGTTATAGTCTTAGAAGTTGACAATAGGCAAAATTAACTTACGAGTTAAGAACACATCATGACAACTGATCTCAAATACGCAAAGTTATTTGCTAATGTTATGGATCCAACAACCTGAGGGTTTATTAGAGATCAAGTTGTGGAATGGGACTGAAGCCCTTGAAAAATGAAGTTCATATGATGGAAACCTAACTCAGTAGACTGGAGATCCCAAGAATTGAGTTCAATAGGAAAACCTAATTGTATGAATAAGCGAGGTCACTGTGGGGAAATAACCCTACGCATTTAATAAGGTAGTTTATTATAAAGATTAATAAACTTCCTAGTCCATTCCTAAAAGTGACAAGTATGAGGCTAAGCATCATATGTGGTAAATGATTTGGATAGATCACGATAACCACAATGCTTTTAATGATCTAAGGAGAATCACCTATGTTAGAGAGAAGTGGGGTCGCTTCGAATGGAATTGAGGGCACAATTCCTAGAGCTCTCGCAGAACCAGGAAAGTGTTCCACGACCATTATTGGACACGACTATGAGGAGATGACCCGGCTAGGGAGAGTCTTGTGTGAAGTGTATTGTCGTCTACACAAACGGCAGACGAGTTCAAAGACAACGAGATCTACTCAGAGCTAGTGGGCTAAGTGCATTTCATGAGCGAAGGTTCAAAGGGTAACACCTACCTATCGTATGCAAAACTCAACTGTCGAGGTTACATTGGAAATTTTAAGTGTTTTGAATGATCTCCATTCATGTGGGGGATTGTTGGAATTTTGGTGAATGGATATTAAATATATTTATAATTTAATGAAATTATAAATATTAATTAGAATATTCATGTGGTAAGTTAAAGAGTAACTCTTGAGTATTTAATTAGTTTTATTAGAGTTTTTAAGTCTCTAATTAAGTGACTAATTAAGTGAATAATTAAGTGAAACTTTTCACTAGTCTTGTACATATAGTAGACTTTGTGCTTTCTTTTGTGACAAGATAATAAGGTATTGTTTTATACATGAAGAATACTAGAAGTTGGAAAAACACTTGAAGACCAACTAGAGAGTTGAGTATTCTCTACTTGTTTTCCACCACATGAGTTCAAACACTACAATTACCAGATGTAACCTTGGGCCGGTGAGCCATCTCCGGCAGTACAGTCTGCTTCGGCTGTTGTACCCTGGGAGACAGACGCGTCGTCTTTAGTAGAGGCGCGAAATCTGTTTTAAGGGAAGCGTGTTGAACACGTGCCTCAACCAAAATCGTCAACGTTTTAGTGTGCTCTTTGTTGCAGTCAAGGAGTATTTTTCAAGACTCAAGATGATGAATACTCGAGTCTAGGATGCTATCAAGTGCGCGTGAAGGACCCACTAGAGATGCGGCTTGAATCAAGATTGGTATATATAATTATATTTATATTCTTTTTATTTAGTTATTGCAACCGGTATTGTACTATGATATTTCCTACGAATAACGAGAGTCTCGTTATGATATATTTTGTAATTATATTTTACAAAAGGTGAACCTAATTCCTACAATATGTTCCACTAGATCATTACGTATTGGTTGGTGAGCCTCTTGGCTACGTAAACTATGAAACCTTTGTATACGTGTTTGAAATTGTGGTGGTGCTCCTTGGCTGTAGCTAATTGGTTCAAGATCATTCTCGTTGCTTTCCCAGTTAATTATGGCACGACCTTCATCCTCTATAATCATATTATGTAATATAACACATGAATGCATTATATCACCTAATAACGGGATGGAAGAAGTTCTTGATGGGCCACGTATAATTCCCCACCTAGCTTGAAGGACACCGAAGGCTCTCTCAACATCTTTCCTTGCAGACTCTTGGCGTTTCTTGAACAACTTCATTTTCAAGTTATTTTCTGGTGGATATGTGAAACTCTTTACTAGTGTCGCCCATTCTGGATAAATACCATCCGCAAGATAATAACCCTTCGTATACACATTCCCATTAACTATGAAGTTACACTCTGGTGCAGTCCCTTCTAATATTTGATTAAATAGTGGGGACTGATTGAGGACATTAATATCATTGTTTGCGCCTGCAACTCCAAAGAATGCATGCCAAATCCAGAGGTCTTGTGATGCAACGGCTTCTAGCATAATGGTTGGATGTCCGTGATCACCACGAGTATAGTAACCTCTCCATGCAGATGGGCAGTTCTTCCAACTCCAATGCATATAATCTAAGCTTCCAAGCATTCCGGGAAACCCGTGCACAGCTAAATGCCCCGCTAGTAACCGCTGAATGTCATCTTGGGTGGGTCTTCTAAGATACTCTGCAGCATAAATCTCTACAATAGACCTACAGAACTTGTGTAGACATTGTTCATCACCCTCATCCCTACCTCTATCAATTTCTTTACGTTTTTTTCCTTTGTTTGGAAGAACTTTCCTCTTCAATTTTGTCAAGCTCAAATAATTTCAAGGCGAGTTCTTCGACATCATTGGAAATAAGTTCTTCAAACTGTTGTCTAAGCATTTGTGGAATGCTTATTGGCAATTGTTGGTCACTGGAGCTCATTGTTGTAGTAGTTAAAATGTAGAATGAAATGAAGGGTGTAAATGTTATTGAGTCTAGTAGTATTATTTATAGGGGTCATAAAAACTAGCCGTTAAGATAAGGACGATACATAAAAACTAGCCGTTAATATAAAGACGATACATAAAAACTAGCCGTTAAGATAAGGACGATACATAAAAACTAGCCGTTAATATAAAGACGATACATAAAAACTAGCCGTTAAGATAAGGACGATACATAAAAACTAGCCGTTAAGATAAGGACGATACATAAAAACTAGCCGTTAAGATAAGGACGAAACGATACTTAAAATTTAAACTAAGAATTAATAGCTAGTTGCGTTGAGACATGTTGTATTTGTTCCTTATCTCAACACACATCGCTTCATGTTCAGCTCGTTGGTATGGATCCATGAAGCTTGTATCTTTGAAAAGTAATTTCTTTTCTTTAACCATGACCTTGTTTTGTTCGATCTCCATCTTTTTGAGTTTCATCTCCATTTTTGTTTGTTCCAACTCATAGAATTTGTTGATTTTATTATCAAACTGCTCGATCACCTTCTTCTTTGCCTGATTAGTCTCTGCAATATCTTCAACAAGGCTTAACTTCATTGCTTCGTAATCACATGAACTCGTGGCCTTACCCTTTTGCCTGGCCTTTAATTTGGCCTTGTCCCTCCCCATTGGACGAGGGGGTGGAACTTGTTCTTCTGGAATATCATCGTTCTCGCTATTAAGTGAAATTCCGAATTCAGGAGTATTGCTAAAGTTGGCATCCGAAGCAGAACTAGTGTACTCTCCTGTGCTGCTAGTTTTGGTTCTTTTGGATGCTTGATTGAGAGGCACTTGTGTAACCCCTGAATACTTTTGAGTATCTTTAACAATCAACCACACATGCTCATATGTGAAGGGTTGGTTACTCTTATTGGTAGGATCTTGAATAAAATTCGTCCTAGCGTGCTGTATATAGTCTTCCTCTTTCCACCCACTTCTGTATTCAGATTTAATCTGCAGGTAAAACTCATTGAATGTACTAAGCCTCGGTTTAATGAGATGATAGTGGCTTCTCAGGCAAGTAACACCTCTTTGAACTTGTGGTCTTGAACCATTGTAGTGTTGTTCAATTCTTGACCAATAACTGTCTGGTTGTTTCCAACCTCAGGGTCTTCACCTATAGCTATTGTGGCCTTAAATAACAACACCTCATCACCTTGGGGCCACCTGGTACGATTAACCGCCTCAGAGTCTTCACCACTTTTCTTTACTTTTCCTTTTTTATTTTTTGCTTTCTTTGGTTTTGAAGAAGGTGATTCATCCACAGGTTTTAATGGTGGTCGTTGAAATCCTTGAAGTTGTTGCCATTGAAGAAATTGTTGTTCTTGTTGTTGCCATTGAAGAAATTGTTGTTGCTATTACCATTGAAGAAATCCTTGTGGTGGAATTGGATTTTCTTCATTGTTATCATCATTTAAAAGTGATGTGAATGAGGATGGAATTGATGGATCCATTGAAGATGAAAGGAAAGATGGATTGTGGAGAAATCACCAACAGGCAACAGGTGTCAAGATGAAAGGAAAGATGGATTGTTTGGCTGGTTCTGTTTTCAATCGGTGTGGAATAAATACAAAACAAATATAGCCGTTATATTCTTATTATAATTATTTATTAGATTTAAACTAAATAAAAAAAAGATAGGACCCACCATTAGCCCATTCTTCACCATTCTTCCCCAAGAATTGTGAAGAATGAACACCCTCCATGTCATCCTCTACAACACCCACTAATCCATCCCTCTCACAAATGCCCTCCACATAGGAATGAACACCCTCCATGTCACCTACAAACATCCTTGATGTGGATAGTCTAAGAGGGAAGGTTTGATTGTCTGATCTAATTGATGTGCGTGAAAACAAAAAGGCGACCCGTCTGGATATTAATTTTTTTTAACTGACTATTTGACTTCAATCTCAGAGACACGCGGAAGAAAGGTGAAACACGCCCGCGACCCGCCTAGGAACCCATTTTCCAGCAGTTTTACTCACATTTGAGGGTTCCATGCCTTAGAAAATTTTCCTCTTTTTTCATGTTTTCACCTTCCAAACCACTCGAACGAATTTTTATGATAAGTTTATAATCAAAACATACCTCCGACTCTTTTTACCTGAATTTCCTTCTCCGAATCAGCTAATATCCCTGAAACACTCCGAAAATATACCAAAAACAACCGAATATTGTGCAAAAACGCTCCAAAAATCATTTTTTTCGAGCCGATTTTTTATGTAATCTTATAATCACTTTGCTCTACCCCCCAAACAAGTGTGCGTTGCCCTCAACTGCACTAGAGCTTAACCAAACCTCCTGGACTTCCCCACACTTGAACGATTGCACGGTTTTGACATAAAAAAATAAACTACACTAATACCAAAAATAAAATAAACGACAAACCTTAGGCCGCCTCCTAAGAGCGCTAAGTTTTAGATCTTCAGCCAGATCATACCTGCAATCTTCAAGGTGGTTCAAAGATCGGCTCACCTCCAGACTTCTCTAAATCAATTCGCTTCGCATAGTCTGGAAAGTTCGCAGCTTCATAACAGTTATGATCGAACTCGGCCTCATCGCCCCGAGCATTTCCACCATCAGGTGGTTTACCTGCTTTTCCTCTTTTCTCCACCTTCACTTTTTTCACCGATTCTTCGTTTGTCTCTTGTTTAGACCTGTCAAACTCAACACCTTTCTCATCAGTAGCAACTGCTTCATATGAATTATTAATAATTTCGCAAGTAATAGATTTGGAATAAACATTCAAAATCAACTTACGGTTTTCAGAACTCATAGTAATTACTCCCTCTCTGCAGTTGATTTGAGCATTGGCAGTGTTCAAGAACGGACGTCCCAATATTACCTTTTGTTGCTCGTTCGTCCTTGTGGGTGCATAATCCAACACTAAAAAGTCTACCAAATAATAAAACTCGCCAAGCTGGATCTTCACATCCTTAACAACCCCACGTGGTTGTTTCCAAGTATTATCAGCTAAGATCACCTTTCTATCAAACTCATGCAACGGTCCAAACTCGTACTGATCAAACAAGCTCCCTGGTAGAATATTCGTGCTTGCCCCATAATCCAACAACGCCTTGTGGATTTTTAGCTTCCCTACCTTAATAGGTACGTGCGGCGCTCCTAATTCACTTTCTTCACTTCCATCACTTGTACCTGCAACTACTTGGGAAGAATAAGTAAGATCTGTATTAACAATGTCAGAATTAGGAATGGTACTTACCGAATTAACCCTCGCGTGATGTTGTTGATTCTTCGTGGTGTCACTCGGTAACTTCCCTGGATCTCTTCTCACCTCCTTCACATCAACCGCCAACTGAGCAACTTGCTTTTCTAAGGATTGATATGCTTTAGCTTGCAATTCTTGATCCTTCTTGATTTGTTTAAGTATTTCCATCACCTCGCTATTGGAAACTTCGCTTTGATTGTTGGATTTGCTTTGATCTTGGTTTTGTTGGTAGGTCCTTTGATTTCCCGGGTTATAGCCTCCTTGGGTGTAATTTTGATTATAATTCGGCTGCCGGTTTTGATATTGCTGGCTCCCTTGATTTGGTACCTGAAAATTAGGGTTCAATTGATTAGTATTACTGTACCGAAAATTTGGATGATTACGCAAACCTGGATGATATGTGTTCGAGTTCATATCATAATTCTTGTGTTCCCCATACACCATGTTCACGTCCTCCTCAGTCGCTACAGACTGACCCGGGCATGCAACCAAAGTATGACCCAACTCTCCACATGAATCACAAACTGGAAAGGTTTGCACAGCATGCAATGCATCCCGTCCGCCAAGACCTTTAAACTTCGCTAACTGGCGTTCCAACGCCTCCTTTTCTCTCTCTAACTGAGCAACCCTTGCATTAGAAGCTCCCGCACTTGATGGTGCCACAATCGGATACTTTGTATTCCTATCCGACTGTGCTTGGCTCTTTGAATCCGCTGCAACAATATCCAAATAATCCCAATCTACATCCACATGATTTCTCAAAAAGGTACCCCCGGTGATAGCCTTAATATCTCGTCTATCCTCATTTGAAATCCCATCATGGAATGCGGTAATTAACTCCCATCTTTGAATACCGTGGTGAGGACAATTACAGATCAATTGATTGAACCTTTTCCAAGACTCGTAAAGAAGCTCACCCGGTAATTGTTGGAACTCTCTAATTGCTGCTCTCCCCGTTTTGGTTCTTTGCGGGGTATAGTACTCATCCAAAAATTGTTGCTGCAGCTCTTGCCATGTATAAATACTAGCATATGGCAAAGATGTAAACCAATCCCTCGCAGCATCCTTTAGTGAAAACTGAAATAACACCAACTTAACCTGATCTGACGTGAACCCGTGTCTAGCAATCATACCACAAACTACCTCAAAATCCGCTATGTGTGCATATGGCTCCTCAGTACCTTTCCCGTGAAAGGTAGGTAGCATGTTCAGAATGTGTGGTTTTGCTTCAAACGAACGTTCCTGTAAGTCCCATAAAACGGATCTTTCAATGATATCAAACAAAACCAAGTTTGTGCGGAATCCAAACTTGATGTGATTCAAGAATAAACAAAAATATGAAACACGAAGAACAATACCAAATCACTTTCAAACACTTGCACGCGATTCTATTACTTGAAAAGCAAAACTGTCTAGTACAAGTTCTCACACCACCAGTCGCCTCTCCTTCTCTGATTCTCTAGAATTGTGTAATTAGGAGGTTCCAAGAGGTTCCAACCTAAAAACAAGTTAGAAACTTGTTTTTATACTAACTCAAGCCCACTTCTGTCACACCCCCAAAATCCACACGCGGAGTATCACCGCTTGGAGGCGTGACTGACCAGGATCAAGCCACCAATCATATTGAACATTGTAAGTAATAAATAAAAATCATTCATCAATACGAAAGGTGTTCAAAACCATAACATAGTTAAGCGTTTAGCGGAAGCATAAATAAATAAACCCAACATAAGTTTGAATATTTCAAATGTTTAACATAGCACACAGCTTTCCATATTTCCACAACGACTCCTCTTCACTCCCATGCAAGCTCCATAGATACTTAATGATCTGCAAGGAATGTAACAGAGAGTCAACAACAAAGTTGAGCGAGTTCACGGTTTGGTTGTTTAGTTATAACATTCGTTTCGTAAATCAGTTGTTTCGTTTTGTAAACCATGTATCGTATTATTTCGTATCGCGGTCACCCTGACATGTTTGCGAATGATTAGTTGCCGGATCGCGGTTTCCCAAACATGTGTGCGATGATTAGTGGGTTTACCATGTATAAACTAGCTGTGTTTGTACGTGCCCTTCTTAATCCAAGGACCGTAGCGAGTGTGAGTGTACGTAGGTTTTACGTACGTGCCCTTCAATCCGAGGACAGTGAAAAGTATGATAGTACAAGTAGTTATTCAATCCCATTCCCAACCCCGGGAATCCCATGCCTTGGTAAGAGTGTGAACTCACCTTGGTTTGCTCGGTATGCTAAACTATGTGCTCACAAGAAATCAATCAAATCCTATAGTGCACGTATACTTAATCAGTTCATGTTGGTAATGTTTCGCATGTAAATAGCATCACAGTAATATCACAGAGTGTGTTTGACAATTATTATTATGTAACATACAGACAGTTAATTGCATCCATACAGTTCATGTACCACATCCATATCTTTTACAGTTTATTCCAATATAAATATCCAATCATACACTTAACAGGGTTAACAGTTTAGCTGGATTAATACATATATCAGGGGTACACAGTTAACAGAGTTTGACATATCAATCAGAAATATTAACTAACTGTGTTTTATGCTTACTTAATAGAATTAACAAAGTTAACAAGGTTAATAACTTAACCAAGTTAATAAACTAACAAACTATATATCCCAGCAAACTTAACCAGCTTAACAGTGTTATCATGTTTGACAGAACAAAATAAACTAACAGAAGTTAAATTAACTAACTGAGTTAACAACCATTAAAGTTTCCCTCTTATCTATGTTACATATTTCAATAAAGTTATCCTAGTTAACTTTATTAACCACTAACTGAATAATTAACTGAGTTAATAACTAACAGCTTTATAACACATATAATACATATAACACATGGGACGAAAACACTAGGATTTTGAAATCCCTCCCTTGGCCGAAATCCCTTAATGCCGAAATCACTAGGTTGGGCCGAAAACCCAGTTTGGGCCGGAAACTCTTTGGGCTTGACATCTTATTATAAAATCACCTATGGTTTGAAAACACTTGGGCCGATCATGTTTGGGCCGAAATCACCCATGTGATTTCGTCCAGTATATATTTGTGGGGTGATTTCGTCCAAGTTTCATATTTGTGGGGGTGTTTTTGTTGGCTTATATGTGACGAAATCACTAGGGCCGAAATCCCTTAGTGATTTCGTTGAGGTTGTGTAGTAATTTCATCATCATCTTCATCACAACAGCAGGTTATAAAAACCCAGCAAATCCTATTCTCCTTAACAGTTATCCAAACAATATCAATTCTTAATCATTACTTATCAGTTTCACCATTTGTACAAACAATCGATTAAACAGAAGCTAAAACATTCTATTAGAACCCAAGTGTTTTCGTTGATAATATCATTATCAATATTAGCAGGTTGTTCGACAGCAGTTATAAAATGAATCACAGAACTCTAAATAATCATTCGACCACAGCAACCCTAGTATATTAGATCAACATCATGTTTCACATAGATTTAAGTAAGGGACAGATCATACGTTATTCTTTCAGAGCATATCAAAACAGCATAACTATATATTAAGATATGTAAATAATTAACTGTGTAATTCACTAACCGAACACAGAGATCAAATAGAATGATATGGCTTCAACTTGAAGGAGGGTTGCTTTCAGATCTCAAAGAGAACGAGAGAGAGAGAGAAGTTGAGAAGTGAGAGTTGGGAAGGATTTCTGTGATTTAGAAGGGTTGCTGTCGATTCAACTTAAAGTAAAGGTTGAGAATATTATAACTGTTCCATCAATCATAACTCTACCTGCTCCATTTTCTAATCATGCACAGTCTCGTGGGTTTGTGGGTGTAAAGGATCCCTTTTCATTAAACTAAATTCCTTATAATCATTACTAGTAACAGTTTGCTGTCTATTTATACTTTTCCATATTTTAAACAATCTTGTCAGTAGGTCACGTTGATTAATTTATAATATTCAGTTGATCATGTTCATATGTTTCAATATTAATTGTTCAATCACATCAACTCTAAAACTCAACATCAATACCATGTTTCGTATGACAGATTTAGATTGATCATATGAAATTATTTTAAGAACACATCCAACAACATAATTATATACATACACTTATAATGCACACCAAATATAAATATAATCACATCACTTTGCAAACAAGTACTAGGTTAAGTCGAGTAGGAACCTTGAAAACTCTGGTTGTCACATTATCCCCAACTTAAAAGAAATTTCGTCCCGAAATTTAGTACGTGGTTACTGAGGAAGCTAATTGTGTTGTGTTGTTTCCTGGTTTTTCCTGGGGTGTCACATCATCCCCCCGTTGGTTTGGAATTTCATCCCGAAATTCTGTAGTAGCTTCAGCCTCAGTAGTGGTTGCACTGTTTCCGAATAACTGGGGATACTTGAGTTTCATTTGATCTTCTCGTTCCCAGGTGAACTCTGGGCCACGACGTGAGTTCCAACGAACTCGAACAAGAGGTATTCTGGTGTGTTTGAGGACCTTAACATCTCGGTCCGTGATTTCAACTGGTTCCTCGACGAATCGCAACTGCTCGTCGATAGTGAGCTCCTTCAAAGGAACTATGAATGTCTCATCTGACAGACACTTCTTCAGATTCGATACGTGAAAAACGTTGTGAACTGCACTGAGTTCTGCGGGCAGGTTTAGTTTGTAGGCCACTTTGCCTATTTTCTCTATGACTTCAAATGGTCCAACATATCGTGGATTAAGTTTGCCCCGTTTGCCAAAACGTACCACACCCTTCCAGGGTGAAACTTTGAGTAGCACTCGATCACCAACTTGTAACTCGAGTGGTTTCCTACCCTTATCAGCGTAGACTTTCTGACGGTCGCGAGCTGCCGCCATGCGTTGTCGTATTTGAGCAATCTTTTCCGTTGTGTCTATCACAAACTCTGGGCCAGTGATCTGACTATCCCCCACCTCTGCCCAACAAAGAGGTGATCGGCATTTACGTCCGTACAATGCCTCAAATGGAGCTGCTTGAATGCTGGTGTGGTAACTGTTATTATACGAGAATTCTACTAGTGGCAGATGTTTTTCCCAACCATTGCCAAAGTCAATCACACATGCCCTAAGCATGTCTTCAAGAGTCTGGATGGTACGTTCAGACTGTCCATCCGTCTGAGGGTGATAAGCTGTGCTCATGTCTAACCGTGAACCGAAAGATTTGTGCATCGCTTGCCAAAGTTCTGAAGTGAAACGTGCATCACGATCAGAAATAATAGACGTGGGCACTCCGTGCCTCGAAACCACTTCTTTCAGGTAAATGCCTGCTAGAGTAGAGAACTTGTCTGTTTCTTTAATAGCCAAGAAGTGTGCAGACTTTGTGAGTCGATCCACGATCACCCAAATAGTATCGTTACCACGTTGAGATCTAGGTAAGCCAGTAACAAAATCCATGGAAATTTGTTCCCATTTCCATTGTGGTATCTCTGGTTGTTGGAGTAGACCTAATGGTTTCTGATATTGCGCTTTGACTCTCGCACAAGTCAAACACTTGCTAACGTAAGTTGCTATATGAGCTTTCATGCTAGGCCACCAATATGTAGTTTTCAAGTCGTGGTACATCTTATCCGAACCAGGATGTACTGAGTATCGAGACCTTTGAGCTTCATCCATTACAAGTCCGCGTAAGTTGCTATAAAGTGGGACCCAGATGCGTCCTGTTACGTAGTAGGCACCGTCCGCCTTTTGTTCCAATCGTTGCCTTGAGCCGCGTAGAGCTTCAGCTCTGACGTTTTCTGGTTTCAATGCTTCTTCCTGAGCATCTCGTATCTGAGAAGGAAGACTAGACTGAATAGTGAGTTGCAATGCTCGTACACGCTTAGGTGTAGTATCCTTTCGACTGAGAGCATCGGCCACCACATTGGCTTTGCCCGGATGGTACTTGATGGCACATTCATAATCGTTTAGTAACTCGACCCATCGACGTTGACGCATGTTTAGCTCTTTCTGCTTGAAAATATGCTCGAGACTCCTGTGATCGGTGTAGATGGTGCACTTGGTACCGTACAGGAAATGTCTCCATATCTTGAGTGCGAAGACAACAGCCCCCAACTCCAAATCGTGTGTAGTGTAATTTCTCTCGTGAATCTTAAGTTGGCGCGAGGCATAAGCAATGACTTTATCCCGTTGCATCAATACACAACCAAGACCCTGAATTGATGCGTCACAATAAACTACAAAATCGTCTGTGCCCTCTGGCAATGAGAGAATAGGTGCGCTGCAGAGCCTATCCTTTAGGTGCTGAAATGCTGATTCCTGAGCATTACTCCAACGATAGGTGACGCCTTTCTGCGTTAGTAATGTGAGAGGTTGCGCAATCTTGGAAAAATCCTTGATGAACCTTCTGTAGTAACCTGCCAAACCCAAGAATTGGCGGATTTCCGTTGGTGTGTGAGGTACAGGCCAGTTCTTAATAGAGTCTATCTTAGATGGATCAACATGAATCCCATCCTTGTTTACCACATGGCCTAGAAAGTGGACTTCATGAAGCCAGAAGTCGCATTTTGAAAACTTGGCGTACAGCTGTTCTGCTCGAAGTAATTCCAAAATAAGTCCTAGATGCTGCTCGTGTTCCTCCCGACTCCTAGAGTAGATCAGAATGTCGTCGATGAATACAATCACAAACTTATCCAAGTAAGGCTTGCACACTCTGTTCATAAGATCCATGAAGACTGCAGGCGCGTTTGTTAACCCGAATGGCATGACCAGAAACTCATAATGGCCATAGCGAGTTCTGAATGCTGTTTTGGAGACGTCCTCGTCCCGGACTCTCAGTTGATCGTATCCTGACCTCAGATCAATTTTTTAATAGTAGCTCGATCCTTGCAGCTGGTCGAACAAGTCGTCAATGCGTGGAAGAGGATAGCGATTCTTCACGGTTACCTTGTTCAGTTCGCGGTAATCTATGCACATGCTGAAAGTACCGTCTTTCTTCTTCACAAATAATACTGGAGCTCCCCAAGGCGAAGAGCTAGGACGAATGAAACCCTTTTCCAAGAGTTCTTGCAATTGTTTGGACAGTTCTTCCAGTTCGGTTGGAGCTAAACGATAAGGTGCTCGAGCTATGGGCGTTGCTCCAGGAGCTAGTTCGATTTGGAATTCGACCTGGCGATGAGGCGGTAGCCCAGGTAACTCTTCAGGAAACACTTGAGGAAAATCACGTACAACTGGAATATCCTCAATCTTCTTCTCTTTCGTTGATTCATCAGTAACGAGTGCTAAAATAGCAGTGTGGCCCTTTCGCAAACACTTCTGGGCCTTAAGAAAGGAGATGATGCCCACAACAGCACCACTTTTGTCGCCTTGAATTTCGAGATGTTCTTTACCAGAACGGGGAATACGAACAATCTTCTCTTTGCAAAGGATCTCTGCTTGTTGTTGGGATAACCAATCCATACCAATGACAATGTCGAAACTACCCAGAACTATAGGAATGAGGTATATGGAGAATGTCTGACCAGCTAAGACGAGGTTACAACCCTTGACTATGTGAGTGGCCTCTAAACTTTTACCATTTGCTAACTCTACAACGTGTTTGGTGTTTAAGGGAGTTGGTGTGCGTTTAAGCATTTGACTAACTTTTAGAGACACATAACTGGTATCGGCACCCGAATCAAATAAGACAGTAACATAAAAGTCATCGAGAAGGAACTTACCCATCACCACATTAGGATTATTCCTTGCATCACCCTGACCCAGCACGAACGCTCGACCCCTGGCACCATTGTTTCCATCATTGTTTCCCCCGTTGTTGTTCCCATTGCCCTGATTATTGTTGTTGTTGTTGTTGTTCGGATTTTGATTTAACTGGGGGCAGTCGCGTTTGAAGTGGCCTTCAGCACCACACTGAAAGCATCCCCTGTTACCTCACTGTCGCTGCTGGTTCTGTGGAGCTGGTGGTTGTTGTGGTTGGTTCTGATTCGCAGGTCGTGAACTCTTGCAATCCTTAGCCTCATGACCCATCTTGAGACACCTTTGGCAACGACCCCTGTTGCACTGACCACTGTGGTGCCTGTTGCATTTGTTGCACTTTGGGTGATTTCCCTTGTACCCACCCTGACCTTGACTACCAGAAGATTCCTGACCAGGACTCTGGTAGTCATCGATCTTTCGTTGCTGTGCCTGAGACTGAGCCGTAGTCGGACCCTTGCTAGAGGTTCCATCCCACTTTCGTTTGTTGTCACTGGGAGTAGCAGAAGTAGTAGTAGCAGTAGCACCAATACGCTTAGGCAGCCTGTTCTGTTCAACTGCTTGATCGGTGAGGCGATGAGCTACCTTGACGATTTGCTGGATGGTACCCAAGTTGGCTGAAGTCACGTGACTTTGAATTTCTGGTACAAGGCCCTTGAGGTACAGCTCAATACGTTTGAAGGGAGGGTCCACCATAGTTGGACACAAGATGGCCAGTTCGTTTGATCTCTTAGTATACGCCTCAATCTCAGATCCCGTCATCTTTAAATTGTAAAATTCCACCTCTAGCTTGTGGATGTCATCCCGGCTGCAGTACTCTTCTTTGATCAGTTCTTTGAAACCATTCCAGGAGGTGGCATTAGCAACTGCCAGTCCTAATAGTTGAACCTGAGCTTTCCACCAGGTTAACGCTGCCCCTTCAAGTGTTCCGGTAGCATACTTCACCCTACGGTCTTCAGGGCATTCGCACATCTCGAAGACGGACTCAAGCTTTTCAAACCAGTGAAGAAGGCCCACTGCTCCTTCGGTGCCACTGAAAGTAGTAGGTTGGCAGTCCATGAACGTTTTGAATGTGCACACATGAGTTTGAGCATGTTGACCTCCTGCAGGGTTAGCTGCGAGTGCTTCAGCAACTCGTTCGTTGATCAAAGCCGTCAACTGGTCTTGGGTGAGGTTGATACGTCCTCTGCGTCCGCTCATGATCTTCATAATGAAGCAATGTAAGTGAGAAAAGTGTCGCGAAAGTGCGATGATCGAAGAGAGTAAGCACACAGGTGTTTTCAATTAGCCGTTGCTATGTTTATCTAAGCATATCATGAGCAAAGTTCTATGCAACTAACAAGTAGGTAATGAAACATAAACCATATCACCTAGAATGTCGAGTCTTGCACGTGGAGCGAAGCGTCGTTGTGGATCGTTGAGCACTGTTCAGGTTATAGTCTGGTTTTAACAAAAACTTTTTCCCCTTATTAAAACCAAGTTCACTATAACCAATGGCTCTGATACCAATCTGTCACACCCCCAAAATCCACACGCGGAGTATCACCGCTTGGAGGCGTGACTGACCAGGATCAAGCCACCAATCATATTGAACATTGTAAGTAATAAATAAAAATCATTCATCAATACGAAAGGTGTTCAAAACCATAACATAGTTAAGCGTTTAGCGGAAGCATAAATAAATAAACCCAACATAAGTTTGAATATTTCAAATGTTTAACATAGCACACAGCTTTCCATATTTCCACAACGACTCCTCTTCACTCCCATGCAAGCTCCATAGATACTTAATGATCTGCAAGGCATGTAACAGAGAGTCAACAACAAAGTTGAGCGAGTTCACGGTTTGGTTGTTTAGTTATAACATTCGTTTCGTAAATCAGTTGTTTCATTTTGTAAACCATGTATCGTATTATTTCGTATCGCGGTCACCCTGACATGTTTGCGAATGATTAGTTGCCGGATCGCGGTTTCCCAAACATGTGTGCGATGATTAGTGGGTTTACTATGTATAAACTAGTTGTGTTTGTACGTGCCCTTCTTAATCCAAGGACCGTAGCGAGTGTGAGTGTACGTAGGTTTTACGTACGTGCCCTTCAATCCGAGGACAGTGAAAAGTATGATAGTACAAGTAGTTATTCAATCCCATTCCCAACCCCGGGAATCTCATGCCTTGGTAAGAGTGTGAACTCACCTTGGTTTGCTCGGTATGCTAAACTATGTGCTCACAAGAAATCAATCAAATCCTATAGTGCACGTATACTTAATCAGTTCATGTTGGTAATGTTTCGCATGTAAATAGCATCACAGTAATATCACAGAGTGTGTTTGACAATTATTATTATGTAACATACAGACAGTTAATTGCATCCATACAGTTCATGTACCACATCCATATCTTTTACAGTTTATTCCAATATAAATATCCAATCATACACTTAACAGGGTTAACAGTTTAGCTGGATTAATACATATATCAGGGGTACACAGTTAACAGAGTTTGACATATCAATCAGAAATATTAACTAACTGTGTTTTATGCTTACTTAATAGAATTAACAAAGTTAACAAGGTTAATAACTTAACCAAGTTAATAAACTAACAAACTATATATCCCAGCAAACTTAACCAACTTAACAGTGTTATCATGTTTGACAGAACAAAATAAACTAACAGAAGTTAAATTAACTAACTGAGTTAACAACCATTAAAGTTTCCCTCTTATCTATGTTACATATTTCAATAAAGTTATCCTAGTTAACTTTATTAACCACTAACTGAAAAATTAACTGAGTTAATAACTAACAGCTTTATAACACATATAATACATATAACACATGGGACGAAAACACTAGGATTTCGAAATCCCTCCCTTGGCCGAAATCCCTTAATGCCGAAATCACTAGGTTGGGCCGAAAACCCAGTTTGGGCCGGAAACTCTTTGGGCTTGACATCTTATTATAAAATCACCTATGGTTTGAAAACACTTGGGCCGATCATGTTTGGGCCGAAATCACCCATGTGATTTCGTCCAGTATATATTTGTGGGGTGATTTCGTCCAAGTTTCATATTTGTGGGGGTGTTTTTGTTGTCTTATATGTGACGAAATCACTAGGGCCGAAATCCCTTAGTGATTTCGTTGAGGTTGTGTAGTAATTTCATCATCATCTTCATCACAACAGCAGGTTATAAAAACCCAGCAAATCCTATTCTCCTTAACAGTTATCCAAACAATATCAATTCTTAATCATTACTTATCAGTTTCACCATTTGTATAAACAATCGATTAAACAGAAGCTAAAACATTCTATTAGAACCCAAGTGTTTTCGTTGATAATATCATTATCAATATTAGCAGGTTGTTCGACAGCAGTTATATAATGAATCACAGAACTCTAAATAATCATTCGACCACAGTAACCCTAGTATATTAGATCAACATCATGTTTCACATAGATTTAAGTAAGGGACAGATCATACGTTATTCTTTCAGAGCATATCAAAACAGCATAACTATATATTAAGATATGTAAATAATTAACTGTGTAATTCACTAACCGAACACAGAGATCAAATAGAATGATATGGCTTCAACTTGAAGGAGGGTTGCTTTCAGATCTCAAAGAGAACGAGAGAGAGAGAGAAGTTGAGAAGTGAGAGTTGGGAAGGATTTCTGTGATTTAGAAGGGTTTCTGTCGATTCAACTTAAAGTAAAGGTTGAGAATATTATAACTGTTCCATCAATCATAACTCTACCTGCTCCATTTTCTAATCATGCACAGTCTCGTGGGTTTGTGGGTGTAAAGGATCCCTTTTCATTAAACTAAATTCCTTATAATCATTACTAGTAACAGTTTGCTGTCTATTTATACTTTTCCATATTTTAAACAATCTTGTCAGTAGGTCACGTTGATTAATTTATAATATTCAGTTGATCATGTTCATATGTTTCAATATTAATTGTTCAATCACATCAACTCTAAAACTCAACATCAATACCATGTTTCGTATGACAGATTTAGATTGATCATATGTAATTATTTTAAGAACACATCTAACAACATAATTATATACATACACTTATAATGCACACCAAATATAAATATAATCACATCACTTTGCAAACAAGTACTAGGTTAAGTCGAGTAGGAACCTTGAAAACTCTGGTTGTCACAACTTCCCTACATGGGCTCCCCTTGGGCCTGCTTGGACCACATGGCCTAAAGCTTGGCCCAAGTGACCTATAAAGGTCCAAAACCTAATATAAACTAACCGGTAAGGCCAAGTTCGTAACCATAACCCGTTGTGTTAATTTGATGCGTCAGTCTCACACTTTAGGGCCTAACAATCTCCCCCTAGACTGATGCCATCAAATTGTCTTCATAACATGAATTTAGCAACGTCTTCAACGAAGTCTATGGTTGTCTCTATGCTGCAGATGTTGTGGAAGTTCTTGACTTCTGAACTTTCAGCACTGGGTCACTTTCTTCAGCTCTTGTGGTTAGCTTCATATCAGGATCTCGATCAACTTTGCTTGAAAATCTTTGTCAAAAAGAATGTGAGAGGAGGATTCTCAACAGCTCTTTTCTTCTTCAGTCTTTTTCTTTCAAGCAAGTTCACGGTACTTCTTCAAATGTACTTTCACTGTCAGACGACGTTTCGTATCCAATTCTTTTGACTCAGGTACATCTTGTTGTTGTGCTGCTTCAGGCTTCTTCAGCAACTAACAGCTTCTCAATCTTCATCAACCCCTGTTCTTGAATGAAATGAAGTTCTGCACATGCTCACAAACTCATAAGCAAACATTTCTTATGCAACAGGGAGAGTACCATATGAACACTAGGTACATCCAAGTACTTATACTCGGATTTCACAATTTAAATTCTTTAAACTTTTGATGATCAGTCAAATCTTCAAGAACGGTTACATTTTTAATTTTAAGAAAAACAAATAGACACTCTATTTTTGGATTTTCGATTTTATAGAAAAGCAAGACACTATTTTTGTATTTTTTTAAATTTTTTTTAATTTTTAAGAACTAAAAACAAATAAAAACTCAAAATATAAACAACTACCATAATATACAATTACAATTGCAATGGGATCAAAATTCATTCTCAGGCAGACTAAGGAACACTTTTCAGTACGAGCCTAATAAAATTGGTCTATGCGATTGCCAATATGTTTGTCCACTTAAACTTTAATGCTCAACTTTCAATTTTTCAACTTCGTGATATGCTTAAGGTAATATTATACTATTATACCCGTGTGTCCCATTCCAAGGCATACCCCCGCGATCAAGGTAAGCACAACAATTAATCGTAACAGGTGAGTATACTGATGTCATCCTTTTTGATATACAACGTCAGACCATTGGTGATAGGTCAGTACTTTCGTACAGCAGAGCGACCAATGATTTTGTACAACGAGGGCGAGGCAAATACCATTTTGGTACGAATTTGGCTCTTTGAGCATTTGGAATATTCTCATTTTGAGATTTTGATTCCTTTGGGTTTTTGTCCTCTTGGGATCTTTTAAGATATCCTGACTGTGTCTAGGTCTGCATATAATCTGGATGCAACAGAAGGACAACCAATATATCCCCAGATGATTCAACAATATAAAGACCCGAAACCTCAGACGTTGGCTATCTATCAACGCAAGATTTAAGACCATAAAATCATACGCCGTTGGTATGTTACCCACATGGTACATAGTTCGTTATGTTTATATCACTTAGTATCTTTTATCATGTTGAGCGTCAAGCCTATCGACATATCGCAGTAGATCCTAGTCTTTTCAGCTATGGCACCTTACATGTGTTAGTCAAACCCTTTAACACGAACATTTATTTCACTTCTCATATCATGCAATTTTTCTTTTTGGCTTTTTCATTTTCTAATGTTTTTGTATTTTTCTCATTTCTCCTCCTAAAACAATACATATTTACAGCAAACTCTTTTTGTATTTTCTCAGTTTTCTCCCCCTAAACTATATATCTATCTATATGTTCCTCTCCCCCCTAAATTTGTGCATAAATCTTGTATTTTTGCGCAAATTTACCATTTACTAGAGAAATGACACTATATATACAAAATAATGAACTAAGAAAGAGAAAAAAGAAAAAAAATTTGCTTAACCGTTCTGTCATCAGATTGAAGACTAATCAATATTCAAATCAAAGTACTGAATTTAAACGGTACCTTTTTCTGATCTTATCTTACTTCTCTAATCTCCTCCAAAGGAAACATATCATCTGTAAAAAAAATTGAACTTTTTGCAACAGTGAAATGTTACCCGTTTTTATCTCTAGAACAACCGCTATCAACATTCCAGAGATTGTTAACAGCTCCTCCTTGGTTGTTCGTGAAAAGTAAGGAAATTAGTAAGACATTGGTACCCAGGCCATCGTGGTCCTGGGATTTCCTGAAGCATCAAAATAAGATACTTCCTTCAAACACAAGTCCCCTTCCGTCTCAAGGATTGGAGACGTTGCTGCTTTGGATTTGGGTTTCCAAATCTGTTTCGATTTAACAAACGTGTTTGTTGCCTTCGGTTGAGCAACTTTAGCTGTTTTAGGTTTATTGGTTTTAGAAAAACGTTTTTGTTCCTGAGAAGCTTTGCGTTTGTTTTTAGCAGTGTTCTAATCCCCATCAGAAGGTTTAACCTTGGGATTCACATTCTTCATTGCCTTAGGTGATGATACCTTCATAGGCTTGGAATGATTGTTATCCTTTGATGTAACCCTCTAATTTCACATATAATAGGGTACATGGGAACGTCGTGTGCAGTTTCTAGCAATATGACCCGCAATGCCACAGTTGTAGCAAGTTTGTCTTTTCATCGGAAAGACGTTTTGAGCAGCTTGATTCGCTCTAGCAGATCCTGAAGGACAAACCGGTCCTTTTTACGCTGGATGCGCCTGCACATTTCTCTTAGACGAAGACGAATTTGGGTGCTTGTATGTGCTGGTTGCAGAAGTCTTGTTGCTTTGAGCACCATTCTTCGTCTTTTCTCCCTGATTGGAGCTTTCAATCACCTTGTCATGAGCCTTATGGGATCGTGATTGTCCTTGATGAGCAGACTTATTATATCCTCGACTTTGATCTGCTCGTTTTGGCTCCTTTTGTGTGTTGTGAACCGGCTCACAAACACCAGCACAAGAGTGCATCAAAGGAAAGTTACGAAGAACTTCCCTCTGAAGTCGTTCAAAGAACAAATATCCACGACCTCCAGGTCGATCATCCACATAAGGTGACTTAGACAAATTTATCAAATCAACTTTTGTGAAAGTTTGAAACTGAGCTGGATTTTTGTACCACTCAATAGGTCCAACCTTCCTCTTTATCCACCATCTTCGACGATCATGATCAAAACCCCAGCTGACCACACCAGATCTATTTCCAACTTTATCATAGAGAGTTTCACCAACATCCATTAAATGATGAGTTGCTTGAGCATCATCATCATCTGGATTAAGATTCTTGTTCTTCAGAATTACAAACTCCCTTTTCTTTTTTATTCTTTCAGCCTTTTCTTTGTCTGCAACTGGATCAGTAACTCTTTTGAAGTATTGTTCCATAGCAGCACTTCTCTCAGCATCATCCTTTTCAAATGCTTTTCTTCTGTTTTCTACGTCAGTCGGATCAGAAAACTCTTGTCCAAACTTCTTCTCCAGCTTTCCACGTAAATCATAAACCATATTAAATAGCAAACTGACGTCTCCTTGAAGCTGTTCAATTTGTTGATTCTTTTGTGTAGGTCCCTCTCGAGGATGAGATAAAAACCTTTTCCTTGTTATATCAAACACACTAGCGAGTGCGGAATCCAAGCTAGCATGCAACCGAGACTTTATACGAGAATAAGCACAAACACAACACACAACATTCAACGATTAACACCACTTGTATTAATGCGTATGAAAGGTCCGGTTACAAGCTCAATGTTTACAGATATGTTCTATAAACTCTCAAAGTGTGTGTGTGCTCTCAACAGAATGCTCTCTCTGTTTCTCTTGCCTAATCTGTGTGTCCTACTGAACACAACACACTACATGGGTATTTATACCCGACACAGCTAACATGCTCGAAGGATAGGGAAATCTGGTCGAAGGATCATCTATCGACCAGAAATCTACCGAAAGATCCATACATACCTCGAAGGATTATATCCTTCGAGGTCCATCTGTATCTATCGAATGTTTATCTTTCGAGGTCATCGAAGGATACAAACCATCCTTCGATGACATCCTTCGACACAAGCATGTTACCCACAATGTGCTAACTGTTTGGCCAAGTCAAACCAGGAGGATGGTTGACTTGGTCAAACTTGCATCGAACGCACATTGAAACAAACTAAGACGTAACCCAGACTAACGTAAGACATCGTTTTGTAACATTACGAAATACAGACAAAGTACAGACACAAGTGCACCAACAAACTCCCCCTTGGCTGTAGCTTTGTCTCGATCTTCGTGTCTTCAAGTCTTCAAGGCCGAGTCGAACCGAGCCGAGTCGCGTCCACACAAAGTGCATCAACAAACTCCCCCTTGGACGCTACTCGTGATGGTTCGTCTTCTATGTCTTTCATGTCGGAGGATCTTCAAAGTCTTCACGCGTTGTAAGCAGAAAGTGTATCAACAAACTCCCCGTTTAATGTAGAAAGTGTGTTGACAAACTCCCCCTTAGATTGAACTCTCCATTGAGTCATGCTCGTGAATCTTTTAACTTGACAATTCTTCAGATCCTTGTGGTGTTGATGAAGGGACAGCGGCAACTCGATCATTTTATCCTTTGAGTGCCTCCACTTCGTGTCTTCATTCCAAAGCTTTTCATCGAACATGTTCTCCTCGCCTTTAGCATCTGCACATGCAAGAAAGCTAAACGCATAATGAGAACAACCGCTTGGAATATAGTTAATATTTAAACTAATGACACTTATGAGATCAAATCTCAATCAAACACCAACCGACAGCAGTTTGAAAGTTTAGAAAAATATTCATTTTAATCCTTTAACTTTCAAAACTCGTTAACTTCGACTGTTTATGAAGATGCAATTGTTTTCCAGCTTACGATCAGGATTTTGGGTAGGATAGACTCGAGTTCCAACGTCGGTCAATCAAAAAAAAACTTGAAGAAAAATCTTTTTGGATTTTATAAAGTTTAAATTAAAACACACCTAAAATCTTTTTGAAATTTTCATTTTTCAAAAGTAAAGACGGAAAGCAATAAATAACTATATACCAAGATACATAAACAGGAAACATTAAATAAATATTTACAGACATTCTTTTTGCGAGTTTCGAGGGTAAGAGAATCATATCAGTGTACGGTCATGTCCAAAACGCTCTTGTTGTTCTTTTAGTTAACATTAAGATAAGCATCCTATAACAATTATCGGTATTGTTGTCCACTTAAGCTCAGCTTATCATTTGTAATCATGGCGAGAGGATACGTTAAGGTATAATTTATACTTACCGACCGGTGTTCATCCACATCACGACACATTCCCGTATCAAGGTATGCACGAGGATTCATCTTACCGGTGAGTATACCGATTATCATCTGTTTGACCGTATATGATGTGAGATTCTCACTTATTTTGATTGAAAACAAGCCCTATGTGATATAATCACTTATTGATGAGGAACTTGATTTTCGATGCATGAGGGCACAGGAGCAAGTCCGTGAACAGGTCAGTACTTTCGTACAGCAGAGAGACGAACTTGACTCCCGGAAAGAATTTGTGATATATTATCACTTATTTGTTTGGACATGTGATTGTTGATCACTTATTGAGGTCGTATGCAGTATGTACACGTATGTATAGTATCATGGAAGATCTAGACTTGCGTCCCCGTTATTTTTCGGTAAAAGATACAACCATGATACCCAGATGATAAGCAGCATAAAGACCGAATATCTCAGAACCTCGGCAATCTCTCAAACGAAATTTCGGTACTAAGACCATATGCCAATGAATGGTTCCCACCCAGTCTTCAGTCGATTTAAGTTTATATCACCCTGCACACTTTAAAATGATTGTGAGCCTACCGATACATCTTATATAGAGCTGCTTATCGTTTTTCATTTAAGGTTTAAAAAGGTTTAGACAGACCACTGATGTACTATCATATTCTCTTTTGCTCGCCAGGAAACTCATTTTTGCTTTTCTATTGTTTTTGTGTTTTTGAAATTTTTCGATGTTTTTGGATTTTCAGATTTTGGATTACTCCCCCTAAAATCAATAAACTAAGACAAATTTAAAATACAAAGGTATTTACAAAAATGATTTTCCGATGATGGTTAACTCATGTTTTACCTCAATGCCGTTTACCAAAAATAAGTTTTAATCAGAAATGATTTAGCAAATTTTGGAAACATAATCAGTTGGCATGTCGGTAAGCGGTGCGGACCAAGACAGCATTGTCTGGCCAAAGAGTGCTGAACGAGATAATAATTCACAAAGCAGCTTAAATATCGACAAGTATAGGAGAGATTAGAAATTTAAAACCGTATCCTGCAACTGCATCGTGCATTGCCAGGAATTTGAGTGCTCTCCCAAACTGGATATCCACCCGGTGTGGATTTCAAAGTCGATTCTTTGCAGCTACTTAGAAATCTCTTGACAGCAACAAGATCAGAAACCTTTGGGTCCGACTGGTCGTCCACATTGCGCCAGCGAAGGTCTTTGTCTTTCTCTTTCAGAAGTAGTGTGCGGTTGTTCAACCCATGCCAAGGCGTCCGCACACCTGGTTGGTTTGTTCAACAAACACATTTTCTTCAATCACACCACTAAGAAATGTACACTGCACGTTCATCTTGTAGATTGTTGAACTTCAGACGTGCTGCAGGTGCGTACATTTTGATTTGAATCTATCCCGGGGACCCGATCAAAGCTTTGAACATTCACATTTTGAAATGATTTTCATTTTTTTTTTTTTTTTTTTTTTTTTGAAGCTTTTCAATTTCTTTCATCAGCCATTTCTTTTTTCCCTTTTCTCTTCCTCTCCATCAAAGGCAACAATTTCTTCTGTCGCCTATTTTGTGCAAGGATGCTCCACTATCAACAATCTTACGACTATCGAAAGTTCCTCCTGGAATATCCTACACACTCACTCAAAAATTAGTTGGAGAGAGGGACCCAAGCCTTCGTGGACTTGGGTCGTCCTTGATCATCAAGAAAAGTGATTTCAATCACTTGATGATTAGGAAATAGAACCTGCGGTGCCCCCCTGACTGAATTACCTGTTTTTGTTTCCAAGCTGTTTGTTCTTTACCAGTATTTGCATTAATTGTTTTAGCATTTACTGGTTTAACAGTTTTAGGTTTTGCTTGAACAGGTTTTTCTTCTTTGACCTCTGATTTTAAGGCCTTTTCAATTACCTTTTGATTCTTTTGTTTTAACTTCTTTTCCCTTTCTTTCAAGACACGTGGATCTTGTTTCGGGGGAAATGATCGTTTTTGGTAATTGGTTTCTTGGGGAGCACTTGTTTTTGTCTTCAACTTTTGCAGGTATGGACAGTATCTTACAATATGCCCAATTGTGCCACACTCAAAGCACATTCTCCGCTCTACAAACCTCGGAGAAACACGTTGATGACCAGACTGAGAACCAGACAATGAACTTTGTGATCTAGACGAGCTTGGACCTAAATCACATCCGTTGGTGTGTTGGGTGTAATTATTCTGATCATTTCGTTTTAAAATTCTAACTTGTTTTATAAAATCAAGGTTAGATTTATCCTGAAATGTTTCAAGTTTGTCTGAACCCGTGGATCCAACAAAGTTCACTTTCGGTTCTCGTTTCTTAACAGGAGCTCTTTTGTTTTGCACCCATTGTTGTTGAACCTTAGTTGCTTGAACATTCTTGTTCTGAGCCTTCTTTCCCTGTCCCTTACCCTTTCCGGAGTTGACTTGTTGTTTTCGCTCAACTTGTAGTTTTTGGTTTCCGTATTGTTTTCTAATTTGGTTACACGGAATTGGATCACATTGAGTGACGGTAACTTTGCCACTTTTGTTTCCCAAAAACTTGTCAGTACATCCTTCAAAAATTTGCTCAATTAAATCTTGATTTACATTTTTAATTGGAAAATCTTTGTTAGAGTAAATTTTGTCATCTCCTTTGAGCGTGTACAACAAGTTATTCCCTTCACTGCTTGATACAAGGGACTCCATTGATTTTGACATTTCAGTCTTACTCGGTTTCACTGGTGGATCACACAGGATGTGATTCTCAATTGGAATATCTGTTGTAACCGAGTTAGACTGTTGTTTCACAATTACTTCAGATTCATCATCCGAAGAATCAGCATCCTCAACAATGGGAGGACTCTGTTCCTTAACACATGATGAATCTGTCACATTCTCAGATTCAAATTCAGTTTCAGATTGGTCCGAGGATGATGTACCAGTTGTGAACCCGAGGCCTGCTGCAAAGTCATCTAGACCGAGTGGCACAGTAGGTTCAAAACGGGGCATATCCTCGTCATCAGGCAATTTGGAGTAATTGTGATTCATTGGGGGAGGACATGATTTGAATCCCATACACTTCTTATCCCCCTTTTTCCTTTGAACATCAATAATGTGATCCAATACATAGCGGGAATTGGAATAACTTTCCAATTTCTGCTTGATTGTTTCACATTCACATCGAGCGGTGGCCAATTCTACCATCTGCTTTTCAATTGTGTCTATAAGATCATTGTTAGCATGTTGTTTTCGCAAAACAGCTTTTTGTAATTCTGAAACATCATGTCTTAATGACGCAATTGTTGTTTTAAATTCCTTTTCATTTCTGGTTAGAAACACGTTAGCTTCAGCTGCTTTAGAAAGGTCTACAATCAATTCTTGATTGTGTTTGGATAGGATTTCAATCTGACCTTCCTGTTCAGCATATTTAACATTTAAACTATCACAATTTTCACAGCTAACTACAGTGGGTTCATCGACACATACCTGACCTGATGAACTGTCGACATTAGCCATAAAGGCTGAATGGAGAGAAGACGAAGAGTAAGCAGCTTGATCCATCAAATTAGATCTTCTTTCAGTTCCTGCTGCAGCTTCTTCCAAGAGCTCATCAATATCTGCATCGACTGACGCACTTGATGTTTCATCCACATGATCATTTCCTGAAGTGGAGGATTCTTCATCTGAGCTTCCACTATAACCAGAACTGTCTTCATCTCCAGAAGATGCAACACCATTGGTGGAAGATTCTCCACCACTGGCGTGCTTTAAATCCTTTACGACTTCAGCAAAACATGCTGTTCCACCATTTCCTCCTTCTCCAAGCTGAAGCGACCAATCACAACCCTCATCTATTTGAACCAACAGTCCCCGGTTGGTATTTGATGACCCTGCTTGGCCTTGGTTGTTGACAGGTATCAACGTACGAACATTGTTCCCGTTCTGGTTGCCTTGATTTCTGAACGGATTTTGATTTCCATGCTGAGCTGGTCTTGTGCATTCCCTTTTGAAATGACCCTGTTCCCCACAGTTAAAGCACTTGACAGCTTGCTTGTCGAACCCATACTTGGTGTCTTTCTTGTTTTCCAAGTTGGTTCTTCCCGTCCTTTCCATAAACTCCTTTGCTCTTCGAATTGCACTAGCAAGAGCCCATTTGATATCCATCATTTCAAACTCTTCTTTATCCACTTGCTGATAATCTTCATTGGTTAGATTGATATTCCCAATCTGACCTGCGACTAATCCACAATAAGCACTAACCAAGGTGTTCAACATCTCCATATGCTCCTTGGCTACTTCAACACTGACTTTTGAAAAGTTGGAAGTGTCTAGTCTGACTGTGTTAGGATTGGAAGTGGCTTGAAAGTTTGAGGAGCTTCCATAAAACCCTTGTTGTTGCGGTTGTTGCTGCTGAGCTGTCGGTTGTGCATTCGGTCTTGAAAACATCGTGTAAGCTGAAGGATCAAACTGATCTGTTGTTGAAGGTCCGGTGTTAGAAACGAAAGCTGTTTGAAGCTTCGCATGTTGAGAGGCTGGTCTTTCTCCACTAATACCTCCTGCAATCCCAAAGTACATCTCTGGATTTTGAGGAGTTAGTGTTCGTTTTGCCTTAAGCTTTTCTTCTACATCCTTGTTCTCCAGTTTTTGAATCAACTCATAAACGTTGATTGTGTCTAGAACACCATTTTCTTTGAGGATTTCAAGGTAACTGCTCCACTTTGCTGGTAAGCTATCAGCGAATCTCTTCACCATTTCTTGTGGAGTGGCAGTGACTCTAAAACCAAACATCTCGCTCAACAAGTGATGGAACCTTGTAGATAACTCTGCCAAAGTCTCATTCTCCATACACGTGAAACCTTCAAACTCTTTCTTCAGTAATTCTTGCTTGATCTTTCTAGATTGAGCATTTCCTTCACACCGTAACGTGAGCATATCCCACAAGCTTTTAGTAGTCGTGCAGTAAACAAACTGGTGGTAAATGTCTTTGTGAAGAGCTTGTGTGAGAATCATGAATGCCTTCTTTTCTAACTCAAATTTCTTCTTATCATCATCAGACATAGTGCTGTAAGTTTCTGGATTAGATCCTGCAACTTCCAAATCATGGTCAAATGCGGTGAAGAAGCACATCCATAGATCTTGACCTTGCCCCTGAACATAAGTTCTCAGCCTTTCTTTCCACCATCCCCAGTCATTGATGTGATTTAACTTTGGCGGTTTTGTGCTTGTACCAGTCTCACTGTCGTTCTGCATCATAGATTGAATGTTGTTGCTTTGATTTGTGACCAAAGCCCATTGATTTGCGGTTATCATTGCAGCTTGAGGTGGGGCAATAGCCTGCATCCATGCTTTGCTAAAATCTGACGCAGATTGTGTAGCTGATGATTGCGTAGCTGATGATTGTGGAGTCATAGATGTTAGAGTCCACGCGGTTGGATCCCACTGACCGTTTGTTCCCATTTTATAAAAATTAATATATTAAGTGAAGATTGATTTAAAAATGAAAACAAGTTTTCTATTTAAAAATTTAATTTTCACAAACTATGTTAATTTCAAATGATAACAACCAGCCGAAAGATCCTTGATCGAAAGACCTGAAAAACACAAACTGTTAGACTTAAACAAACAAGGATCGAAAGATCAACACCTGTTCGAAAGATCAACAGGGTTCGAAAGATCACTGTTGAGTTTCGAACAATGTTTTCGAAAGATTCTCCAACGAAGGATCCTTATCCTTCGAAAATGTACTGTAGACCGAAAGATGAACACTGATGAATGTCGAACGATGACTTCGAAAGACTTCGAAAGACTCCCCAGTCGAAGGATCCTTGTCTTTCGAGAAAGAACAGTAGACCGAAAGATGAATGTTTCGAAATGATTCCTTGGTTCGAAGGATGATGATCTATCGAACCTCCACTGATCGAAAGATGGTCTTTCGAGTTCGAAGGATATCTTTCGAACGGTTCTGACACAGTTGACAATCGGTGACAAGTTGGTGAAAAAGTTGACGGGTTGGTGAGAAAGTATGTTCAGACCATATCTTGCAGGTCTGAATATGCAGGTCTTTCACCAAAACAGGTAAGGTCCGAATATTTTAATCAGTTAACAATTCCCAACACACAAACACTTTGAAATTTAAACTTTTTAAGATCAAAAGTGTAAAATACCAAGAACACTATGAATATCGGTTGAAGATAAGAAGAACAAACCCAGAAATATGAATATTTCTGCAAACCTACAACAATCCGAAACCCGATTTTAACAAGTTTTTCAGAAAATATAAACTATAAAAACCCGAAAAACAGTCCGAAAAACTCGGTTTTAACAAGGAGAAGAGCCAAGGCTCTGATACCACTTGTAGGTCCCTCTCGAGGATGAGATAAAAACCTTTTCCTTGTTATATCAAACACACTAGCGAGTGCGGAATCCAAGCTAGCATGCAACCGAGACTTTATACGAGAATAAGCACAAACACAACACACAACATTCAACGATTAACACCACTTGTATTAATGCGTATGAAAGGTCCGGTTACAAGCTCAATGTTTACAGATATGTTCTATAAACTCTCAAAGTGTGTGTGTGCTCTCAACAGAATGCTCTCTCTGTTTCTCTTGCCTAATCTGTGTGTCCTACTGAACACAACACACTACATGGGTATTTATACCCGACACAGCTAACATGCTCGAAGGATAGGGAAATCTGGTCGAAGGATCATCTATCGACCAGAAATCTACCGAAAGATCCATACATACCTCGAAGGATTATATCCTTCGAGGTCCATCTGTATCTATCGAATGTTTATCTTTCGAGGTCATCGAAGGATACAAACCATCCTTCGATGACATCCTTCGACACAAGCATGTTACCCACAATGTGCTAACTGTTTGGCCAAGTCAAACCAGGAGGATGGTTGACTTGGTCAAACTTGCATCGAACGCACATTGAAACAAACTAAGACGTAACCCAGACTAACGTAAGACATCGTTTTGTAACATTACGAAATACAGACAAAGTACAGACACAAGTGCACCAACAAACTCCCCCTTGGCTGTAGCTTTGTCTCGATCTTCGTGTCTTCAAGTCTTCAAGGCCGAGTCGAACCGAGCCGAGTCGCGTCCACACAAAGTGCATCAACATTTTGCACTATAGTATCTTCAAGTTGGATAATCTTGGCGTCTTTATGAATCGAATCTTGCTCAACCACAATTAGTCGTTTCTTCATTTCTCTTATACTAATGAACTCATCATCATCGCTTGAATCATCATCAAACGGCATTCTCAATGGCTCTTCAGGTCTCTTACCACTTGAACTGCTAGGCACATCATGAATAGCTCTAGAAGGACCTGCAGAGTCAGAAACAACATTCGTAGCTTGAACATCAGCAGTGGTGGTCTCTAAATCATTTCTTTGAGTGTCAGTGTTAAACTCAAAGATATCTTCAGTAGTGGTGGTAGTATCAGTGACACTTTTCTCAAAATCGAAGTCATACAACCCATCATCATCTTCAGCAATATTCATAGATTGATCTTTGTTTTGTTCAACATACATTCCAAGTCGAGGATCCCTCCTTTTCCGCTTCAAGGGCAATGAATCAGGATCCTTTGGGTTCTCACTAGGCTCTTCATTGGATACTATAAGATTGGAAGGAGGATTTCCCATCTTATCAGTCACAGACTTTAACAACAAAGCCAAACTCTCAGCAGTAATCACTGACGGAACAGTAGAAATAGCAACATCAGCTTCTTTTTCAGGAGGAAGCTCTTCATCATCTCCTGAATCACACATAATCTCTATGCCCTCATCGTCAGAGTTGATTGTTAAAATCTCTGTCTCAGGCTCATTATCAACAGCACCCTGAACATCATGCTCCTCAGCAACCATTGCATTTACTGGAACAGGTTGGGCTGTTACTGGATCAGCAGCTACATCTTCAGTCTCTGCAAACTGACCAAATTTCTCTAATGGAATACGCCCTTCAAACTTCTTCTCAGTGCCTTTCTTGGACGTAAGGGCACCAAAACAGGCTGGTCCCATGGGTTTCAGCTCCAAAGTATCACCGGATCGCTCCAAATTAGAATAACGAGCATTTAAGATCATCTGCAAAAATCTTGGATACATAATAAATTTATCTTTTCGAATCCCATCAACATTTCTCTTCATCCCTTCAAAGATATACTTCTAGTAATTGAATGGCTCATTCGTAATAAGAGCAACAAAAGCAGCCGTTTGTGTAATGTTCAGTTGATCTGTCCCCCTCGATTTTCTGTCATACACAAGATAAACATGTGTGCCAGCAAACGCCAATACGGGTGCAAAAACTTCTTTACGAGTGAGGGATTGTTGGTGCACACATCTGTCGTCTTCGTCTTAATATCGAGTCTCTGGTTCGGTTCGGATCTAATCAAGCATGACATCACTAGTGACATCATCCTCACAAAAAGACAAAACAAAAGTGCATGGATCAGATTGTTGGAAGATTTCGCTTCAAGACAAAGTATCATTGTTACATTTCGCTTGAAAGGAAAGTGAAGGATTTCGCTTGAAGGTCTTCAAGCGAAATCATTCCACTATAAATAGGCTAGTAGTATTTCATTTGTAATAGTTCCAACATTTGTCTACCGAAGTGCTGCCGGTATACCTCTTGACTGTAATCGTTGTTATATCAATATACAAGAGGAATTAAGTGTGAAACAAGCTGTTTACTGATCCGTTTCTTCCGTTGTATTCTTTGGCCTCTCATACTTAGTTTCGATACTTTCCCAAGCTTTTAGATGATTTGCCTGAACCCAATTCTCAAACCGTTTCTTCCACCCGTGGTAATCTTCAATTCCCATAAGCTTCGGGGGTTTTTGCATTGTTCCGGTTTCGTTTTCTGCATTCATGTTTTGAGCAATTGAAGCTGGAGTAGTCGAGGGTGTAGCAAACGCGTTGTAGAACTCGGAATCCATTTTTTAGCAACTTGAATCTCTTGTAGAAACCGACAAGTACCTTTACATTCAAACAAACACAAACACAATCAGTTTAAAGATTTTTCAATAAATTGAAACAAACTGTTACTCAGACTGGCGATTTTTTTTGTGTGGACTGAACGTTGACCAACTGTGCGGACTTCTAGGACCCGAATCGAAATCAAGTGACTTGACCCTTTGAAACTTTTGAACTCCAAACCGTACGGACTGACAGAAACCACGACTCAAACCACGCAACTTGAGTACACACTGTGCAACTTGACTGACAAACGTACTGATCGAACTGTGCTAATCGACACAAACTCCAAACCTTGTAACCTGACTATTAAACTCGGTAAAGTAATTAAAATTCAAACACATGGGCCGATGACAAACTAATCACAATATATGGGCTTCAACAATCACCACCTAACACATTAGATGGGCTTTCTAGTCACATTCATATTTTCAATAAAATCAGTATCATATACAGTTTAAGAACTAAACACAGTTAAAGAAATCATATCACAACCAATCTTCACAAGCCATCACATATATCGACAAAACACCTTGATATAATATGTATAACACATGGTCAACAACTTCGATAAGATAAAACTTCACAAAAGCCGATGACTTAAATGAACATATTCACGTGATTAAACCTTCAAAACAATTACATGCACTGCATTTAAATTCTCGACAACAAGCACATGTATTCAGAATATGGCTGACAACATAATATGATTTGACTTCACATAGATCAGTGATGATTACTTATGCAATTAACACATATATCGAATATGAATCACATGCAACCTGACACTCTTTATCTAAACAAACTCCAATTTTAATACATTCACACACTTCAATACATGCTAACTGACACATACTACATGATGATATACGAAAATCATATGAGTTCAATCATGCAAACCGACAACTTCCTTAATCATATTCACATGCAATCACATGACCCCATAACTCGGTGTACTTTAAATCAACAAACAATACGTATTTTCAATTAACATCAGAATTCAATGATCAGCAAAATTCAGTTAAAACAGCACTGCAGGTTTCAATCAGATGTCAAAGTATTTTCAAGCGAAATGCAAACAGATCAGTTTCGCTTCAACTATTCAAGTGAAATCATCAAGACTGTCATGTTTTCAAGCGAGATCAACAGAAATACATCAACTTGAAGCGAAATCATATACAAAATGTTGCTGATGTCATCATATTAACGAGCAGTTGAAGCGAAAACACACAAAACTACAAGATTTCGGCTGATTTTAAACTTGAAACTTTCAAGGATTGATTAAAACATGTATGCGCACAATATATGTGAATTTTGTCCGATTTTGACCGTAAAAAGTTTTGTTTTTCGAAAAAGAAAGGTGTAGAAACAGATTTTACGGCTGAATCAACAAGAACTCTTCTTCACTGGCTCTGATACCAATTGTAGGATCGGTTTGCGACCCGAACGAGTCTTTCAGAAGAGATTTAGTCCATTTCAGAGGCGGAAACTAAGAAACGGATGACGAAACAGCTTGCGTATCACTTTAACACTGATTGTATTGATCTAACGTTGTTTACAAACACTGGATAAACAGGCAGCACTTCGGTATCCAAAATCTCTAACCGTTACAAATGACATGTATGACCACCTATATATAATAAACAAGATTTCGCTTGAAGCCTTTCAAGCGAAACCTTCTAGAATCTTGAAGCGAAATTCACAAGTTTGTCTTGTCTTGAAGCGAAACTTTCATGCATTTTGTCTTCATGTGAAATAATAACATTCTGATCTCATGTAAGCATGCCATTTCACGTGAAGTTGTAGTATGATGTCACTAGTGATGTCATGTGATGATGTCACTAGTGATGTCATGCTTGATCAGATCAGTAACGAAACCCAAGACTCGACATAAGACGAAGACGACAGATGACTGCACCAACATAAGAGACGTTTCAAAATTAGCACATAAGGATGTTCCATAAGAGTAGCATGTGAAGCAAGTATGGTCGAACTTGGTGCTTAACTATAGACTAGGTCGAAAGCATGGCAATTCTACCTAATTCCCTATAGTTATGGCTCTGATACCAATCTGTCACACCCCAACCGATGGCGGAAACATCGGGATGAGACGAAGTGTGTATAGATTGCTCGAGACTTCATAACACTATGTGACAATATTTATTTAAATTCAAATTTCATTGCAAGTGCTAAATTGTCATACAACATTTAATATAGAAATAACAACATTGTTCAATTTTCAACATAACATCAAATAAATAAATAGATTAAAGGTGTGTATCTAGCCCATCCTAACTTGATTTCTTCATAACCTTGACTATCAACCTGCAACATGTATTAAAATAAAATCAACAAAAAGTTGGCGAGTAAACAAGTTTGATACATAATATAACATAGAGTACAAAGACTCATATCCAACATGAAAAATAGTTTCAGTCATGCTAGTTGACGCAGTCCAAATGATAGTCCCAGAATGCATGAGAGTGCCTACCCCAAGTTCAACGGGAGGTCAAAATGATACCACTAACAATACCCCTCGAGCACAAAATGGGGGAGGTGCATTACTCCTATAGCCTATGCATAGTACTACAATGTTAGGGCTGAACTACTCACAGGGATTAAACGTTCACATTAGCACCAAATAGTATCAACAGTTCACAAGTTTCACGTTTCATGTTTAAATGGATAGAGTATGTTTCAAATAAGTTTCAAGTGTCAAGTGTCTTGATATAGAATACATGTTGCATCCCAAAAGTGTTTAAAGCAAAAAGGGATCGAGTATACTCACAATATTGCATATGTTTTCCGATTATCCAATGTGACGAAGTTGATGAGTTTGGAAGGTTGAATGTGTAAGGGTTAAACTTCGAGTAGGTTTAGAGTCGAGATTCGGACTTAGATTCAAAGAATGACAAAGTATGTATTAGGAAAATATTCACTATGGTAATAGCACTTGTCTTGACACTATGATAATCCTTAAGGATTATATATAATTTCATAGGTTCAAGACCTATTAGAATCGCGACAAGGAAGTATACACGTAGTGAGAAACTTATTAACTTGGTAGTAGATTTATATAATCACTATCAAGGGTTCGGTTTATAATATATACATAATTATACTATATACATAATAATATATACATATTAATAACATAGTTAGCCACGTAGGAGGCGGGAGGTCAAACCTTCCACTTGTTTACCTCTTGGTGCCATATGAGTTATGTAGGAGGCGGGAGGTTAAACCTTCCACTTGGTTACCTCGATTATTATGTTAATATATATAGGTTATGTAAGAGGCGGGAGGTTGAACCTTCCACTTAGGAACCTCATAAGTATGTTCAAGAATTAAAGGTACAATTATACTAAACAAAACATCAAGTGATGTGTGGACTTGTATGTAAGTTAGCCTAGGCTAACTAAGTAGTCACACCATCTTCAAGTTCAAGACTTGGCACCACTTGTGAGTTAACAACTCTATTAAAACAGAAAGTTTAGAATGTTTAGACACTCTTATTAATTGTAAAACAACCTTGGTTTGGCTTTACTAATCATACAATAGACTAGAAGCATAAGAACACAAGTTTGTTTGAAGTATGCAAGAGTTTAAGAAAGTTTCATGCAAAACAGAAAGTTTATGGACATTTTCGGGGCAATTCCAGGTCTGATTTCTCCCAAGATAAGTCAAGGAATCAAAGCCCATGATTATACAAACAAGTAGGAAAAAGAATCAAGTGATTTGGTTGAGTTTTGAGCAAGTTATGCTCACTTTTGTAAACAAGGGTGAATCTGCCCGAATTTCAACTTTGCAAGAGATTTGAGAGGGATTTAGGAGAGATTTGAGAGTTGTGCAAGAGTTTAAGGCCTTAGGGAAGGTGTATTTATAGATGGAAGGGGGTAGGTGGTGATCTAAATTGGTCAAATGGCTGCAAAATTAGGCAAGAAATGAGAAAAATGCTCATACTTTCGTTCAAATATAGTTGCTGATGTGAATAGTACCCTGCAGGGTACTATTCACGCTAACAGTTTTTTTTTAATACAATGGATTAAAACAAGCACTTTTTATAAAAGGAACCTATGTTAAAACAATTTCTAAAAATTAATAAAAATTCTTTTGTATAAAAATTTATTAGAAAAATAATTTTTCTAATAATTTTTCTTTGTATAGTTTTTCGGTTTCTTATAAAAATCTTGTGTTTACCTATTAACAATGTGATAAAAAAATGTATTACCATTATGATTAACGCCTCGAAAAGTTAAAATACAAATATGAAAATACGAGGCGTTACAGTCTCCCCTACTTTAGGAAATTTCGTCCCGAAATTTATTCAGAAGGAAGACTTGAAAGGGTTTTAGCAAACAGAAGATGATTGTTTAAAATTGAGGTATTGGAGTTTGAGACAACAGAGTATAATTGAGGTATAAGGGTAAACGATTGATGTAATAACGATCATGAGTATAAGAATAGCATAAGTGTTGGATAGATGAACGCGGTGTATTTAGAATGAAGTCTCGTCGTGAATAATCGGATATAATGCGTTGTGAGTTGTCTAAAGTTGTATTCGGTGTCATGTTACGTTCTGTGTTTTATCATACTTAGTAGTACACTCTATGGTTCTCATGAGCCAATCACTATAATCCCGTGTGCACCCGTGATTATATTGATCGTCGCATGATCTGCACAACTTGTACTAGTTATGTATGAATTAGGGTATACATAATAAAAATTTTAAGAATGTGTATGTGTATAAAAATAAAGTATGTAAGCAAGTCCATGCTTAACTATGTATAGGACCCACGTAAACGAATCACTCGGATCACGCTCGCGTATGGATACAAAGGTATGAATCACGAGTATGAATGAAAGTATGAGCATAAATATGATTATTCTCGTAAGTATGAGCATAGACATAAAACGTACGAGTAGTATGAATATATGTATAAGCATGAAACGTATGAATATAAGTATAAGCATGAAACATATGAATATAAATATAAATACGAGCATAAGTCTAAAATGTATTGTTATGAGTACGAGCATGAGTGTGAGTACGACTACTAATGATTGCGTGTATAGTATTAATTGAAACGTGGCAAATTTAAGCATGTAAAACAATCATGAAAATTTATGATGTGAACAAATTATATTTGAAACACGTCATGTAATGGATCAATTTCAGGCTCAAAATTATCAGGTAGTGGGGGTAGTGGATCCAATTGCATACGAGCAGCTAACAGGCTTTCTAACTATTGATTTCTTTCCGTTAGTTCTTGTACTTGTCGTAGTAATTCTTGGTTCTGATTGTTTAACCTAGCCATTTCAACTACCATTTGATCTGGATGTAGATCCATTTGAGGCACCATACTTGGGCCTGCTACATCAGTTGGTGGTAGTTGTTCTACTTCATTCATTAGTGCTAGGAAAGACTGTGACAAAAGTGAATCCGGTTCTAACTATTCTTGGAGCATCATGCTTTCATCAAACAATTCATCTTGCGTCATTGGAGCCTCCTCGAAGACTAAGGGTGAGAGGCCTTGTGAAACGTTTGATGCTAATGGTTGGAATATGTTAGTAGTAATGGGTTCCTGTGTGTTTGACAGCTGTGATAGCATGTCATAACGATAAAAAGATGGTGGAGGAAATTGCAACCATGATTGTTGTCGATTTAGTGTAGGGGTACTGTTTAAGATAAATGGAGTTCTCTCCGACTGAGATAGTTGAGTCGGTGCATGGCCAAGAGTAGGGGTTAGCTTAATATTGTTACAATTCATAATCCCAGGTGCCTTTGACGGAGATAATCCTTAGATAACCTGGTCACTTAAGGAACCTAAGGATTTTGCTATTCTTGTGACATAAGATCCTCCCATGAGACTTCTCAGGGAACCGGTTTGTTGACTAGAAAAATAAGCAGCAAGTTCGCGGGCAATATTGCAAGGAACTTGCTCAAAAATACTGTACAGATAGAAGACTTCGGTTGAACGAACCCTTTGTTGATAAATCTGGCGCCCCGTGATAGTGTTTGCTAAAACGTGGTGCATATACCGATAACGAGGGTCCTTGAAGTTCATAGAATGATTGTAGCTGCACCATGTTTTTTATGTATGGTGTTGCCAATATTTTCTCATTCCCATATAGGAGAAGGAGGTTAATGCCCTCGTAAAAATGGGCTGATTAACTTCCTCATTGGTATAAATACCCAGACGAACTGCTAATTCTGATAATGACATGTTATGAGGTTGTCCACAAAGCCGAAAATGAATGGATACTTCGGTAAGGTTTTTATTAGGTTGGTAATAGAAAGTGGACAAGAATTCGTATACCAGTTCATCATATGATGGCTCTAAGATGTCGAAGAAACGACGCCATGGTGTATTGTGTGGTAGTAGTCTTGCCAGTGAACTAGTGGGGTCAACCATTCCTATTTGATGCCAATCAATGCCGCTAATGGTAAAAACTTCAAGATTCTTGAGTTTCTGATACTTCTCACTAGTGGGTAGGTCAGCAAATCGGAGGAATGGGTGAGTTCCTGCTGCACTTGAGGATTCAGCATGTGCTACTGGGAAGTATGCCATCTGAATATTGGGTTTAAGTGGTGAGTTTCTCCGGCGAGTGTGTGAGTGATATGTAGTTTAAGAAGGTGTTGTGGTGATGTGAGAAGGTAGAACGGTTTGGTTTTTGTAGATCATGAAAATCCCGTAAAATCGGGAAATGCTGTATGATGAGCCGCAAAGGTGCTACCAAAAGTCTAGGTTTACATTGAACGATAAGGTGGAAACACGTGTTTAAATCAATTACCGAGAAATCAGGAGCCGGAAAGAAAAACGGCGACGATAAGTTTGAAAAAGGAAGCAGTGATAAGAAACAAAAATTTTAACAATTGATTTGTTGATGTTGACAGGCGTCTTTGGTAAAATGACCGTATAATATCTATGAGATCTTATAAGTATATGAAGATGAAGGTCTTTTGTATGGTGATATAACGTGAGTGTATGTTTTAGTGATTAAGTCGAATATGAAGTTCATAGGCAATAATTTCATTGGACCGATTAAATTGATAGGGTGACGTAATGATTTTATTCCTACTATGGTTCACTCAAAATTTTATTCCAAAGATGAGTACAATAAACATGACAAATCATACCCTTATCATCAAACAAATGAAATACAATGGTAAAACAACGAAAATATCCAAGAATAAATATGACCCCATTTCTTCCAATGGAAGGCTAAAAAAACAAATAGTGCAGTATCACGATCAGCGCCCCAGCAAACACAAGAGCCGGATGAATCATCCTTAATATTATTTTCGAAAACTTGAAGAGAGTGAGAAGGGAGAGTGTTTTGTTATGAGTAAAATGAGATTTGTTGATGGGGTATTTGTAGGGGAAATATAGCCGTTGGCAACGGCTATATAACCGTTATATATATATATATATATATATATATATATATATATATATATATATATATATATATATATATATATGACAAAATGACTAAAGATTTAATTATAAAACCAAATCGTGTGATAATACGTTTTAGATATGTTTAAGAATCTCGTGTAGATGAGTTCAGGTGAAAATAGGTTGTAGGATAGGAAGTACGCTTGAAAAAAAATGTATTTTGAAATTGTATACGTATGTATTTTGAATAATGATAAATAATTTAAGTATAAAATACGATCGAGTTTGCGTAATGAGATATTTAGAAGAGGCGTTTTGGTAACGTTCACCTAGGTAAGGGAATCACCCCTAATTCGTTGGTGAGGTCGTTTTTAAGAAAAGGGGAGTGGAGTTAATCGTCAAGGTAAAGAAATCATCCTTACCTTGATGATATATTCCCACTCGTTATTACAAGGAATACAAATTTAAATTATATAAGACTATGCATATGTATAAATGTATGAAAAGAATTTAATATGTTGTGTGTGTGAGGAGAAAATACCAAAAGTAAATTCTTAGTTGAAAGATTGCATCGTATAAAAATAAATAATATAACGCATGTTCGATTAAAATTTAGGATGGTTCCGAAATGGAACGTTGACTAACCAAAGTAGTCGAAAAGTCTTTCGAATTTGCGGAGCATGCTTTGGCCTAATAGGTGAAATTTCCATTTTGGTTACATATACGCACATGTACAATAACTTCATTACTTCTTACTATAAGTCATCTGCTTATCATCCTTATGTTGTTAATAATTGTTTTATTATCCCATTAATTATGTGCTATTCTTGACATGTTTATATTTGTTTGTTTAATCTTCAACATACGTTTTTCTTCATACATTTTACTCGATTATTCTAAATTCGACAACACTCATATTATACAAACGAGACGAGTTTACCAAAATAGGCGTGAAACCCACAATTTGGTAAACGACTCTCATTCTACGTTTCATGCTTATACTTATATTCATACGTTTCATGCTTATACATATACTCATACTACTCGTACGTTTTATGTCTATGCTCATACTTACGAGAACAATCATATTTATGCTCATACTTTCATTCATACTCGTGATTCATACAGTTATACCAATACGCGAGCGTAATCCGAGTGATTCGCTTACGTGGGTCCTATACATAGTTAAGCATGGACTTGCTTACATACTTTATTTTTATACACATACACATTCTTAAAATTTTTATTATGTATACCCTAATTCATACATAACTAGTACAAGCTGTGCAGATCATGCGACGATCAATATAATCACGGGTGCACACGGGATTATAGTGATTGACTCATGAGAACCATAGAGTGTACTACTAAGTATGATAAAACACAGAACGTAACATGACACCGAATACAACTTTAGACAACTCACAAAGCATTATATCCGATTATTCACGACGAGACTTCATTTTAAATACACTGCGTTCATCTATCCAACACTTATGCTATTCTTATACTCATGATCGTTATTAGATCAATCGTTTACCCTTATACCTCAATTACTCTGTTGTCTCAAACTCCAATGCCTCATTTTAAACAATCCTCTTCTGTTGCTAAAACCCTTTCAAGTCTTCCTTCTGAATAAATTTCGGGACGAAATTTCCTAAAGTAGGGGAGACTATAACGCCTCGTATTTTCATATTTGTATTTTAACTTTTCGAGGCGTTAATCATAATGGTAATACATTTTTTTTATCACATTGTTAAAGGGTAAACACAAGATTTTTTATAAGAAACCGAAAAACTATACAAAGAAAAAATTATTAGAAAAAATTATGTTTCTAATAAATTTTTATACAAAAGAATTTTTATTAATTTTTAGAAATTGTTTTAACATAGGTTCCTTTTATAAAAAGTGCTTGTTTTAATCCATAGTAAAAAAAAACTGTTAGCGTGAATAGTACCCTGCAGGGTACTATTCACATCAGCAACTATATTTGAACGAAAATATGCGCATTTTTCTCATTTCTTGCCTAATTTTGCAGCCATTTGACCAATTTAGATCACCACCTACCCCCTTCCATCTATAAATACACCTTCCCTAAGGCCTTAGACTCTTGCACAACTCTCAAATCTCTCCTAAATCCCTCTCAAAACTCTTGCAAAGTTGAAATTCGGGCAGATTCACCCTTGTTTACAAAAGTGAGCATAACTTGCTCAAAACTCAACCAAATCACTTGATTCTTTTTCCTACTTGTTTGTATAATCATTGGCTTTGATTCCTTGACTTCTCTTGGGAGAAATCAGACCTGGAATTGCCCCGAAAATGTCCATAAACTTTCTGTTTTGCATGAAACTTTCTTAAACTCTTGCATACTTCAAACAAACTTGTGTTCTTATGCTTCTAGTCTATTGTATGATTAGTAAAGCCAAACCAAGGTTGTTTTACACTTAATAAGAGTGTCTAAACATTCTAAACTTTCTGTTTTAATAGAGTTGTTAACTCACAAGTGGTGCCAAGTCTTGAACTTGAAGATGGTGTGACTACTTAGTTAGCCTAGGCTAACTTACATACAAGTCCACACATCACTTGATGTTTTGTTTAGTATAATTGTACCTTATTTCTTAAACATACTTATGAGGTTCCTAAGTGGAAGGTTCACCTCCCGCCTCTTACATAACCTATATATATTAACATAATAATCGAGGTAACCAAGTGGAAGGTTTAACCTCCCGCCTCCTACATAACTCATATGGCACCAAGAGGTAAACAAGTGGAAGGTTTGACCTCCCGCCTTCTACGTGGCTAACTATATTATTAATATGTATATATTATTATTATGTATATAGTATAATTATGTATATATTATAAACCTAACCCTTGATAGTGATTATATAAATCTACTACCAAGTTAATAAGTTTCTCACTACGTGTATACTTCCTTGTCGCGATTCTAATAGGTCTTGAACCTATGAAATCATATATAATCCTTAAGGATTATCATAGTGTCAAGACAAGTGCTATTACCATAGTGAATATTTTCCTAATACATACTTTGTCATTCTTTGAATCTAAGCTCTAAGATGTCGAAGAAACGGCGCCAGGGTGTATTATGTGGTAGTAATCGTGCTAGTATGCCATTGGGATCATCCACTCCTATTTGATTCCAATCAATGCCGTTAATAGCAAGAACTTCAAGATTCCTGATTTTTCGATACCTCTCTTGGATGGGTAAATCGGCAGATCGAAGGAATGGATGAAGTTCTGCTGCATTTGAAGATTCCGCATATGCTGCTGAGAAATATGCCATTTGAATCTTGGGTTTAAGTGGTGAGTTTCTCCGACGAGTGTGTAAGTGATATGGAGTTTAAGAAGGTGTGGTGGTGATGTGAGAAGGTAGAACGGTTTGGTTTTTATAGCTCATGCAAATCTCGTAAAGTCCGGAATACTGTATGATGAGCCGCAAAGGCGTTACCAAAAGTCTAGGTTCACCTTGATCGATAAGGTGGAATCACGTGTTCAAATCAATTACCGAGAAATCAGGAGCCGTAAAGAAAATCAGCGACGATAAGTTTGAAAAAGGACGTAGTGATTAAAAAAAATATTTTAACAAATGATTTGTTGATGTTGAAAAGCGTCTTTGGTAAAATGATCGTATAATATCTATAAGATCTTATAAGTATATGAGAATGAAAGTCTTTAGTATGGGGATATAATGTGAGTGTGTGTTTTAGTGATTAAGTAGAATATGAAGTTTATGGGCAAGAGAATCATTTGACCGATTAAATTGATAGGTAGCATCTCGTAAGGTTTTGAAATTTAAGTATTAAAACGTTTTAAGACATGATTAAGAATTTCGTGCATATGAGTTGAGTGATCATAGGTTGCAGGATAGGAAGTATGCCTGGTGAAACAATGTACTTTGTATATGTACACGTATGTATTTTGAATAATGATAAATAATTTAGGTATAAAACATAATCGAGTTTGTATAATAAGATATTTGGAAGAACGTTTTGGTAACGATCACCTAGGTAAGGGAATCACCCCTAACTCGTTGGTGAGGTCGTTTTTAAGAAAGGGGAGTAGAGTTAATCGTCAAGGTAAGGAAATCACTCCTATCTCGATGGTAGGTCCTCACTCGTCGTTACAAGGAATACGAATTTAAACTACATGAAATCATGTATATGTATAAATTTATGGAAAGGTTTAATATGATGTGTGTGTGAGAAGGAAAAAAAATATATCGAAAGTATATTCGAATTTGAAAGATTGCGTCGTATAAAATAAGTAGTAGAGCACATGCTTGATTAAAATTTAGGATGGTTCCAACACGGAACTTTGACTAACCAAAGTGGTCGAAAAGTCTTTCGAGTTTGAGGAGCATGCTTTGGCCTAATAGGTGAAATACTCTTGCCGACAAGTCGGTTAACGGTATTTACCCTTCCAGTTACTACATGTCCCCAAATCAATTGAAATTTCGAGACTTGGCGGGATTAATGAAAATCAAAGAGTGGAACTAGTCGACAAGGTGCGGGTTTCACCCCTAACTTGGCGATTTAGTATCCTAAGTGTGGTTGGTACTCGTCGGGTCAAAAGTTAATTTCGATACTTTGACGAGGGTCCACTAGAATTTGGGATTTGAAATTATCATTAAGATGTGGATTTCACTCCTAACTTAATGGTGTAATTTCATGTAAAAAAAATGGGTAGATTGAGAGTCGTTCACCAAATTGTGGGTTTCACGCCTATTTTGGTAAACTCATCTCGTTTGTACAATATGAGTGTTGTTGGATTTAGAATAATCGAGTAAAATGCATAGGAAAAATGTAAGTAAAAGTAGTACACAAACAAGTATAAACACATAAGGAAGCATATTAAGAATGGTATGTAAAGAATAAAATAATAAAACAGGTATTCAGAATAAGTATAGCATGTCATGTATTAACACATAAGTGATGTATATGTCTAAAAGATCAAAAGCGAATAAATAAGATGTAGATAAGCTAACATGCAAGTAGTTTTAAGTAAAATATAAGAATAAAGCTCTAAAACTATAGACTAGGTAAAAAGCATGGCAATTCTACCTAATTCCCTATAGTTATGGCTCTGATACCAATCTGTCACACCCCAACCGATGGCGGAAACATCGGGATGAGACGAAGTGTGTATAGATTGCTCGAGACTTCATAGCACTATGTGACAATATTTATTTAAATTCAAATTTCATTGCAAGTGCTAAATTGTCATACAACATTTAAACTAGAAATAACAACATTGTTCAATTTTCAACATAACATCAAATAAATAAATAGATTAAAGGTGTATATCTAGCCCATCCTAACTTGATTTCTTCATAATCTTGACTATCAACCTGCAACATGTATTAAAATAAAATCAACAAAAAGTTGGCGAGTATACAAGTTTGATACATAGTATAACATAGAATAAAAAGACTCATATCCAACATGAACATAATAAAAATAGATTCAGTCATGCTAGTTGACGCAGTCCAAATGATAGTCCCAGAATGCTTGAAAGTGCCTACCCCAAAGTTTCACGGGAGGTTAAAATGATACCACTAACAATACCCCTCGAGCACAAAATGGGGGAGGTGCATTACTCCTATAGCATATGCATAGTACTACAATGTTAGGGCTGAACTACTCACAGGGATTAAACGTTCACATTAGCACCAAATAGTATCAACAGTTCACAAGTTTCATGTTTCATGTTTAAATGGATAGAGTATGTTTCAAATAAGTTTCAAGTGTCCAGTGTCTTGATATAGAATACATGTTTCATCCCAAAAGTGTTTAAAGCAAAAAGGGATCGAGTATACTCACAATATTGCATATACTTTCCGATTATCCAATGTGAGGAAGTTGACGAGTTTAGAAGGTTGAATATGTAGAGGCTAAAGTCCAAGTATGTTTAGAGTCGAGATTCGGGCTTAGATTCAAAGAATGACAAAGTATGTATTAGGAAAATATTCACTATGGTATTAGCACTTGTCTTGACACTGTGGTAATCCTTAAGGATTATATGTGATTTCATAGGTTCAAGACCTATTAGAATCGTGACAAGGAACTACACACATAGTGAGAAACTTATTAACTTGGTAGTAGATTTATATAATTACTATCAAGGGTTCGGTTTATAATATTTACATAATGATAATATATACATAATTATAATATATATATAATAATAATATATACATAATTATAATATATACATAATAATAATATAGTTAGTCACGTAGGAGGCGGGAGGTTAAACCTTCCACTTGGTTACCTCTTGGTGTCTTATGAGTTATGTAGGAGGCGGGAGGTTAAACCTTCCACTTGGTTACCTCGTTTGTTATGTTAATATATAGGTTATGTAAGAGGCGGGAGGTTGAACCTTCCACTTAGGAACCTCATAAGTATGTTCAAGAATTAAAGGTACAATTATACTAAACAAAACATCAAGTGATGTGTGGACTTGTATGTAAGTTAGCCTATGCTAACCAAGTAGTCACACCATCTTCAAGTTCAAGACTTGGCACCACTTGTGAGTTAATAACTCAATTAAAACAGAAAGTTTAGAGTGTTTTAGACACACTTATTAAGTGTAAAACAACCTTGGTTTGGCTTTACTAATCATACAATAGACTAGAAGTGTAACACCTCGGAAATTCACGTCCTATAATATGTTGACACGTGTCATAAAGTTTAAACGTGTGAAAAGAATATTATGGAAGGACTAAAGTTGACAAACATGGAAAGTATGTGAATATACATATTCTAAGTGTCAACTGTGAATAAATATAATGTACATTAACCCTACACGATGCTCATACCTTCAAACGAATAAATCATGGATCATACGAAGCTAAAAGTGGGAGATTTCAAACTACAGGGACCAAATGTGTCAACATGTTTAAATTAGACCTCTGAGTGACCTTTTGACAAACCCGAAGCTTTGTAAATATTAATTATGCTCACGAGAATGCACCATAAAAATTTCATAAAGTTTGGTTAACGTATGAGAAAGTTATGATCAAATTCGTGTGCGAAGTGTTAAAGCGTAAACGTTGGAAGTTAGGACTTTTCGGGTGACAATAAAGTTACCCGGGGACTTGGCAAAGTGGGTATATGTTTTAAAGCCTTACTAGATCAATTATAAGGGTTTACCATGCATGAAACAAGTACCTATTCGAGTTTTGAAGAGCCAAGGACTGAATCGCAAATGAAATCAAAAGTTGCTGATCTGCAGGTGCTCGCGCTGCAAGAGCTGTAATGCGCGACCTTTACTCGATTTTTCACATCTCCTGGCCCCTAAAACACCCCCTAAGCCTCTAGGACACCTGTTGATCGATTGTGGGCACTAATAGACTTGTTTGTCAAGCACTTATGGTGAGTGAAACCACTATATAAGGCCGTTCAATGTCACAAACATTCTCACACCTTCATCTGCATAATTTGATCATTCCTGGAGCTCTCAAGCAGGTCCAACTGATCTTAAGTCGTGCATAGGACCCTTGTAAGTGTTCTAATCCTTCTTTATTTGAGTTTAGCTTGGTTAATTAGCTAAAAGTCAAACCGTCGTAATTACGGTTTGACTTCGAGATTAGTCAATAATGGCTCAGTCATATCTCGAATTAAAAGTAGTTATAGGTTGGTATTTATGTGGGTAATAAAACCCCAAAAGGGTTTCCCCTGATCACCACCCTAACCAGGTCAAATGTCGGGTCAAACTTTTAATTAAAAAGTCAACATAATGCTTAAAATGCCATTTATGCATAATTAGCTATCTAGAACATATATAACCTGTTTGATCATTTTTACAACTTAGTAATTAGTGTAAGAACATGTCCAAACATGTTCAACCCGAATATTTCCTGTTTAGACCCGGTTCGGAACCGAAAGTCACATAGTTTGATTTTCACTTTGACTTTCAGTTCTGACCCGTTTAGGCATGTTTTAGAAATGCCTCAGAGCTTTAATTGGATTAGGTTACATGTTAGAACAACCCTCTGTGATTATACACCTTGGTTCATTAGTTATCCAATTAATATGCATGTTTCCGTTAAATGCCCATATGTTGACCGTTATGCCCTTATTACCTTAAAACGTGATTTATAAAAATGTAAAAGTGTAGAAACCTTAGTTACTGATATATAGACTTGTATGCAAAGTTTGACATCAGTTTGACTTGTAGATTAAGAGTTATGCTCGTTATCGCAAAACTAATGCTTTATGTTAATAAAATGGCGTAATTAGCGTATAGCCTAGTTAAACATACTTTTTGGTATCAAATCTTTTACCCACTTATGTAATATATTATTTTGGGATTTTTAAAGATTTTTAATTAATTTTAGGCTAAGCATAACTCATAGTCGTAGGCTTAATTCGGTAATTGTCGGTTTTGCCCTTACGGGCCATAAAATGAGTTTTACATATCTAAACGACTCCAAACCTTTTGCTACTGATTAGTTATGATAAATAAATTATTTTAAGCCCTCTGGAAATATAAAAATATCAGATTTAAGTATCGAACCCGGTAATGGCCTTTAATCGCCTTAATTAGCGTTTTAACGCATAGTATGTTTTAAAATCATATTGGACATACCCGGGGTGATACCTACTGATATAAGAAGCAAATTATAATATTTTAACAGTAAGCAAAGGTTGATAAACTCAGAATTCAGTTTTGAGCTTTTCGGCTTATGTGAAATTACCAAAATACCCCTACGGGGCCTAGTTTGGTTAAAAATGATAAGTTTCACATACATGCTTTAACCTACTGATGTAACTTAGCAAAATGGAGTATATTTGCTGATTACATCAGACCTGTAACTCAGGTTGTCACTTAAACTCTTTTATAAACTTTTAAATGACCAAACTACCCCTACGGGGCCTAGTTTGTGTTTAAACACGTTTCGGGCATAACGAAAGACACCTTACTGATGTCACAACATATTTGAGACATAATTAACTTAGGAAACCTGTATATAGCTCTCATGACTACCCGTCACGCTTATTACGCGTACGGTTCGGTTTATGTAACAAGTTTACATAAATTAGCCGAAACGGGTCAAACCTTAACGGTTTTATCTCAAAATCCAGAATGTGAATAATAAACCCATATTAAACAAGTCTTCAAACTTGTCGGGTCTGAATCACATTCTATCCGGTCTTCGCTTAATCGTGCGTACGAACCGTATCTTGAAACTAGCCGGTCTAAGCTTAAGCTTAATAAAAGACCCGTTAGCATTCTAATAGGTTATTATAAACCTTCGTTCCAGATTAGGAGAACCAGTAAAAGCTACGTGCATTTTGCTTGTTGTGATTAATACTTACTCAGGTAAATACTTTTAACTTATTTTCCCTATACGGGCTTGGGTTACGGTATATAGCATACCGCTTGATCGAGCATCAAATCTCCACATTAAGTGGGTAGTTGAATAATTTGATCGGCTCGTTTAAATAGTCTTGTTTACTTTACAGCCTTTGGGGGGTTAATGACCATGTCCCGGATATCCTTGGCATCATCTTACGAGATGGCCGCGACCTGAGCACGGGGTGTAGGCGTACACCGTTCGTGTATAACTCAATGATGTGGTGTGTCTATTGATCTTTAACCCGGACTAGATCCGGGCTACTGAACGCATAAGTAACATGTAATTCGTTCACAAGATTATAATATTAAATAATTCTCCCAAGTTAAATAAAAAAATGTTTATGCCATGTGCATCCAAACCAATTTTCAATCATTTTCCAAAATGAGTCAGTTGAATGTATTTACCAGTGTAAACTGACGCATTTTCCCAAAAAGACTGAATGCAGGTACTAAACGAAATTGGCTGGATTGTCTCCTAAGCATCAATAAAAAGTCTCGCAAGCTTAGGATGCCAGAAGTCTGTTGAACCATTAAATGTTATTTTGTTTCGATCCGTTCTGTGGATAAACTTCCGGATATTGTTACATTGATAAACAATATTAAATTCGGTTGTATCATATTTTAAATTTGCTTTCGCTGTGCATAATAATATTGTGTTGTTTGACTTATGTTGCCAACCACGTCACGATACTCCCCCACCGGGCCCACCGGTGACACATGGAAATCGGGGTGTGACAAGAAGCATAAGAACACAAGTTTGTTTGAAGTATACAAGAGTTTAAGAATGTTCAAAACAAAACAGAAAGTTTATGGACAATTTCGGGGCAATTCCAGGTCTGATTTCTCCCAGGAGAAGTGAAGGAATCAAACCCCATGATTATACAAACAAGTAGGAAAAAGAATCAAGTAATTTGGTTGAGCTTTGAGCAAGTTATGCTCACTTTTGCATGCAAGGGTGAATCTGCCCGAATTTCAACTTTGCAAGAGATTTGAGAGTGATTTAGGAGAGATTTGAGAGTTGTGCAAGAGTCTAAGGCCTTAGGGAAGGTGTATTTATAGATGGAAGGGGGTAGGTGGTGATCTAAATTGGTCAAATGGCTGCAAAATTAGGCAGGAAATGAGAAAAATGCTCATATTTCCGTTCAAATATAGTTGCTGATGTGAATAGTACCCTGCAGGGTACTATTCACGCTAACAGTTTTTTTTAATACTTTGGATTAAAACAAGCACTTTTTTATAAAAGGGACCTATACTAAAACCATTTCTAAAAATTATTAAAAATTCTTTTGTATAAAAATTTATTAGAAAAATAATTTTTCTAATGATTTTTTCTTTGTATAGTTTTTCGGTTTCTTATAAAAAATCTTGTGTTTACCCTTTAACAATGTGATAAAAAAATGTATTACCATTATGATTAACGCCTCGAAAAGTTAAAATACAAATATGAAAATACGAGGCGTTACAGTTGTGGTGGCCGGTGAGTGGTGGTGATGGTGGTGAGTAGTGGTGGTGGCCGGTGGTGGTGGCCGGTGAGTGGTGGTGGTGAGTGGTGGTGGTGGTGAGTGGTGGTGGTGGCCGGTGGAGGTGGCCGGTGAGTGGTGGCCGGTGGTGGTGGTGATGAGTAGTGGTGGTGGCGATGGCCGGTGGTGGTGGTGAGTAGTGGTGGTGGCCGGCGGTGGTGGTGGTGGTGGTGAGTGGTGGTGGTGGCTGGCGGTGGTGGTGGCCGACGTTTGCGGTGGCCAGTGTTGGTGGCCGACAGTGGTGGTGGCCGGCGGTGGTGGTGGTGGTGGCCGGTGGTGGTGGTGGCCGGCGAGTGGTTGTGGTGGCCGGTTTCGATTAATAAATAATAAACGAGCCGAGCCCGAGCTTGAAAAACTACTCACGAGCTGAGCTCGAGTTTTAGAAATAAATATCGAAACTAGCTGAGCTCGAGCTCTCTGCAAATTAAACGAGACGAGCTCAGGCTTGACTCGACACATTAACACCCCTAGTTACATTGATGATGTTTAGCAGCAAAAAAAGGTTATGGACAATTTTAATATCGTAACTTTTACATTCTTATGAGTGTGATATGTATTGGGCCTTATAAGTAGAGTGCGCAATCCTGACCTAGAAGATATTAAATGAGTCATTTTAACCCTTTTAAAAAACTACAATGGGTTGTTTTGGGTAAAAATAAAAAAATAAATAAGGGATTGAAATGGGTCGCTTAAAAAGTTAAAACTTTTATTCACGGTTTAAGTTGGGTTGATTAAATTAAAAGCACGGGTCATTAAGGTTTGAATAGAAAAACCACTGGTGAACATCATCACTTAGTTAGGGGGCAATTTTGACCCAAATAGCATACAATGAGTCAAGCTAGGTCTTTTTTAAATTACATTGGGTGAATTTGGGGGAGGAAACAGGGTTGAGAAATTAGAACGGGTCATTTAGGGTTGAAAGAAAAAGAAAGCACGTAGGGGTGGCAACAAAAAGCCAACCATGATATTTTGGGTTATTTTGGGGCTCTTTAAAAAAGAAAATAAGTCAAAATGGGTTGAGGATTTAATCAAGAAGGGTATGGGTTTTTAACTCTCTAACCCTACAACACATCAGACTTCATGGATTCAACCCTAAATCACCGTACTCTCTCTATGTCCTCCGTCGCTTTTTGAATCCCCTTCGTCGACAATGGCGGTTATCTATCAACGTCGCCGTGTTAACGACGTCGATCAGTCGAGATTTTAGCTCCGGACACAATGTCGCAAGTTCATTCTCGCATTCGTCAGGTTTACTTTACTCCGACTTAATGCAGATTTAGATTCGCTATTGCTCGTTAATCGAACTGTTAACGTGTTTAATGTGTTTGAATGATTGCGAACTTGTTGAGGAGTTTGCGGATTTGATTTTGTGAACACATGATATTAGATGCTGGTTTTGAGTGTAGAAGTTGAGTTTTGATTTTATTTTGTGATGATTTTGTATATGCAATTGGTCTTTAATCGAACTGTTAATGTATTTGAATGATTGCGAACATGTTGATGAGCTTGTGGATTTGATTTTTGGAAAAGAGGATTTTGGATGATGATTTTGACTGGTCGTTAATCCGTTCTGACCCGGACCCGTTCTAACCCGGACCCGTTTCGACCCGAACCAAAACAACCATTTTTTTATAATTGACCCGTTTTGACCCATGACCCGACCCGACCCGTTTGCCAGGTCTACTTATAAGCACTGATCTTGATATGAATTGGGATTATTGTGTACAAGATTGTAAATGTGGGATTATTAAAAACCAATTTTCCTTAGTTTTTCTATAAAAATGTTAGCCAGCTAGTGTAAAACTTTATTAATTTTTTTTGTAAAATGATTTTTTGCACTATTATGACTAGAGTTTAATAAATATTTGTTGAAAACTAAAATCTAGGTCGGAGATGAAGTTTTCCTCAAAAGCATTCTAAACTCTACCGAGACTGTAGCAAGAGGAAGGGTCCAGAGCTTGGACCCAAATGATCTAGTTGGTGGTACAGAGATTTGACCAGAATGGTGTGAGGTAAACATTCAAGTACCAATAAAAAATGCAAACTTGGTAAGACCATATGGTTTATTTTCTACAATTGAAGATTGTATTGGTGCATCCATCGCATGGTCCTATCCATTCATCTCGGTATGTATTTGTTAAATTTGTGATACAAATAATTTTAATATCATGGAACTTAATGCTTATACATGGATTGTTTATTTGTAGGTAGTCCATGAGGATTGAGGAGACATGATGACTCAAGATTTTATGCTTCTTATTTCTTTAATTGCTTTTAATTTCTTTGTTAAATGTTAAGACTTTATGTTAGATAATGTGATAACTTATTTATGGTTAGTGTTTTTGTTATGAACATGCTTATTTGAAATATAATGAAGTTTTATTTCTTTCATTAGTTGATTGATGTTATACAATAACTATTAGGAAGTTATATGTTGAAGGTTTGTTTATAAAATTTGTTTTATAATCTTATTTGGGATATTAGGACCATTTTCTTGATATTAAAGTAGCTATAACGTTACATCATAAGGGTCCTATAAATTAATTTTTAAGGACGCTTATATGTGTATCAAAAGATTAAAAGTAGATAATCACATATTAGAACATTGTAAAAGTGTCCTAATATGTTCTTTTTAGGACGCTATTTAATTTGTCTATAGACATATTATGCGACCATACAATTGGTTTCATAATCTTATTTGGTATATTACGACCCTTTTATTGGTACTAAATTAGCTATAATGTAACATCATAAGGGTCCTATCAATTAATTTATAAGGACGCTTGTAAGTGTATCAAAAGATTAAAAGTATGTAAGCACATGTTAGAACATCGTAAAAGTGTCCTAATATGTTTTTATTAGGACACTATTTTGGTTGTTCAAAGACATTACGCGACCATAAAATTGGTTTCATAATCTTATTTGAGATGTTAGGATGCTTTTTTAGTTCCGGGATTTATTACGACCCCTTTACATGAAACGCTTTTACCGTTGGTCCTATTAAATGAAAGGTCCTATAAAATAGCATTTTAGGACGCTTTTGCGCGTACTAAAAACCCAGTTTTCTTGTAGTGACATTTTGCTTAACTCAAATGTCCAAAGCTCAAGAAATTAGCATTAATTACTAATTTGATTTGCAACAAATAGTCATTAACAATCAAATGTTTGAACCACTTTCAATAATACAATACCCAAACAATCAAGATGAGGAACTTAATAATCATCCAAGTGTATTTTGTGTTACCTTATTTATTAGTATAAAGATGAAACAACTGTTCAATTAATAGTACAGATCAAACCACTGAAGTGATGTGATAAATACTCTTACATATAAACCACTGTGGTGATAAACACTGTTACATATAAACAATGATGCCATAAAACCGGTTACATATAAAACACTGAGGTGATGACATCTAACAACCTAACAGCCTATAAACACTGATGCGAAAAACACTGTTAAATATAAACACTTAAACACTCTTAACATCCAAGTGTATAGGAATTTTATTTTATTAAAATAAAGATGAAACAACTGTTCAATTAATAGTAGAGATCAAACCACTGAAGTGATGTGAAATACAAAACTGTTCCTAAACACTGTTACATATAAACACTGATGCCATAAAAATGGTTACATATAAAACACTGAGGTGATGACATCTAACAACCTAACAGTCTATAAAACACTGATGCGGAAAACACTGTTACATATAAACACCGTTAACATAAACAAATAAAAAGAAACATAGAATAACTAAAGTTGATGCTGAACCACTGTTATGGTTTGACACTGTTATTGGATGTCATAAATTTCAGATTTAATTTCAAAGGTAAAAGTAGTGTATATTCTTATATGCTGCTTTATTAAAATAATTAAATATTAGAACTGATATGCACTGTAGGAAAAAAAAAAAGAGAGAGAGAGAGAGAGAACGAAAAATTTAACTTACCATTTTGCATATTTTGAATTTCAAAATTACTGATATTGTCAGTAACTACTGACTTGATATGAAAGCAAATGCCATAATGACTTTTTTAAATTTTATTTTAACTTTAATCAACATATAATAACCGTCAATTTGAAATTCAAAATTTGGTTAATCAAATGTCCAAAGCTCAAGAAATCAGCATTAATTACTGATTTGATTTGAAACAAATAGTCATCAAGAATTATTTTTTATTTTTTAATTTAACTTTAAATTTTATCATGAAAATAATGTTGGTGGAACTCTTATGTAATTGGAATGTAAAGATTAGGTAAAATGGTAATTTGATTGTAATTCTAGTTTTCATTTGATAATTTCAATGTATCACTAATTAACAACATCAAAAATAAAAACGTGAGCACTGACTATTTTTTAGGGAAACCGCTGATGGTCAATATCAGTGAATGTCAACAATGTAAAAGTGAGCAGTGGCTATTTTATCCGATCAGTGGATACCAACCAGTTTTCGAAACACTGATGTTCGGTCAATCAGTGGTCAACATGGAGATTGAAGAAACACAGGTTGTGTATCCGCAGTGGAATACTTGAACAATCAAATGTTTGAACCAATTTCAAGAATACTATACCCAAACAATCAAGATGAGAAGCTTAATATTCATCAAAGTTTATATGAATTTTATTAGTATAAAGATGAAACAACTGTTCAATTAATAATACAGATCAAACCACTAAATTGAAGTGATAAATAGTGTTACATATAAACACAGTCTTTTAAATTACCATTTTGCATATTTTGAATTTCAAAATTACTGATATTGTCAGTAACTACTGACTTGATTTGAAAGCAAATGCCATAATGACTTTTTTAGATTTTATTTTAACTTTAATCAACATATAATAACCGTCAATTTGAAATTCAAAATTTGTTTAATCAAATGTCCAAAGCTCAAGAAATCAGCATTAATTACTGATTTGATTTGAAACAAATAGTCATCAAGAATTTATTTTTATTTTTTAATTTAACTTTAAATTTTATGATGAAAATAATGTTGGTGGAACTCTTATGTAATTGCTTGTCAACAATGTAAAAGTGAGCAGTGACTATTTTTTCCGATCAGTGGATACCAACCAGTTTTCGAAACACTGATGTTCGGTCAATCAGTGGTCAACATGGAGATTGAAGAAACAGAGGTTGTATTTCAACAGTGGAATATTTTGAACAATCAAATGTTTGAACCAATTTCAAGAATACTATACCCAAACAATCAAGATGAGAAGCTTAATATTCATCAAAGTGTATATGAATTTTATTAGTATAAAGATGAAACAACTGTTCAATTAATAATACAGATCAAACCACTGAACTGATGTGATAAATAGTGTTACATATAAACAAAAGTACTAAACCCTGTTATATATAAACACAGTCTTTTAAATTACCATTTTACATATTTTGAATTTCAAAATTACTGATATTGTCAGTAACTACTGACTTGATTTGATAGCAAATGCCATAATGACTTTTTTAAATTTTATTTTAACTTTAATCAACATAGAATAACCGTTAATTTGAAATACAAAATTTGCTTAATCAAATGTCAAAAGATCAAGAAATCAGCATTAAAATAGTGATTTGTTTGAAACAAATTGTCATCAAGAATTTTTTTTAATCTAATTTTAAATTTTATGATGAGAATAAAGTTGGTGGATTTTTTCCGACCAGTGGATACCAACCAGTTTTCAAAACACTGATGTTTGGTCAATCAGTGGTCAACATGGAGATTGAAGAAACAGTGGTTGTATTTCAGCAGTGGAATATTTTGAACAATCAAATGTTTGAACTAATTTCAAGAATACTATACTCAAACAATCAAGATGAGGTGTTTAATATTCATCCAAGTGTATAGGAATTTTATTAGTACAAAGATGAAACAACTGTTCAATTAATAGTACAGATCGAAACACTGAAGTGATAGTATAAATTCTGTTACATATAAAACTATTAACATAAACAAAGATAGAATAAACATTGTTAACATAAACAAACATAGAAGATGTTTTGTTGATGAGGAACCACTGTTGTTGGAGAGTGTTTCACATTTAGTTGATCGGTGCTTGTCTGGACTTTGGTCTTGATCAGTGGTTCTTCATAATTGAACAGTGGATGATGTTCATCAAACTTTATGTACAACCATCCTTATATCCAACACTTGTTAGGCAGATCAGTGATGTGCCATATTAACTTGTTATAACCACTGTCATTGTAGGAAACTTAGCTGGGCAGTGCCTATTGGTGGAAACTTCAGTTTACCTACAAAAACTGATGAATTTAGAATAAATAACGCAAACTATTGTTAAGTCAAATAGCTGATGGAAAACTTTTTAACCACTGCTAGTAATTAAAACACCGATAGTGATTAACAAAACTACGTTTAATTGCTCAAATTGAGATGACGGGAGATCTGCAAAGGATTACAAATGAATCAATGCACCAATAAACAGTAAATCAAAACGTTAGAAATACCAAAAAAATAAATCACACCAATTTAAGTTACCTTGGTGATGTCCTAAACTTTTGCACTGGTATCACCTATCAACACACCTGGTATAACCTTTCCCATTTCCATCTCCTCAACAACCGTCCAGCAGAGGTTACTTCTAATCAACAAACTCTATAATCCAACAAAAAAGGTTTGGAAAGACAAAGTACAAAACATATCAAAATAAATCTGCTCGTAATCACATGATACAACAAACCAAACATACCAGAGTCACCGATTAAGAGGAGGTTGTACAAAAGCGTTCATCGAGTACGATAAGGAGATCTGTTTCTTCTTCTGAGAGTAGAAAAAAGGTTCATCATGTTCAGTATGACAAAATAGATAAAACGAAATAAAATTTCTAGATAAAAAAGTAGATCTTACATGATTATTCTCTTCTTCAACCACTGGACGGTACATGATTTATGGTTTCAAACGAAGATGTATCCAATAGAAGTAACCTCTGCCGTACATTGTTGAGGAGATGAATATGAGAAGAAGAAGAAGGATAAACATGAGAGAGGATAAACATCGATCGGAAATAGAGCAGAGCAGAGAGAGAAAGAAAGCAAGAAGCCCTAAATGAGTAAATGAAGGAGGATATAAATAGAAGAGGGCAATGGCACTGTTGGGCGGGAAAAGAGAACTGAGGATGCCCTAATCAAGTGACACGTGGCCCAAATAACTTTCATTTATTATATATAATAGATATGTAGAGTATAATGTAACACAATATAGCGTAGTATGCCATAGTATAGTATGGCATTGTTTATCATACTATAGTATAGAATAGTATACACAACACACATCAACGACAATTTTAACATTTAAGTTAGAGTTAATTGCTCGGATGGTCCCTGTGGTTTCATGTTTTTTCACGTTTAGTCCCCATCTTTTGAAAATAGCAGGTATGCTCCCTATGGTTTGTCATTTTGTTACTCGGATAATCCCTGAGTAGATGTCAGTTAGTTTGGAGATAGCTGGTATGCTCCCTATGGTTTGTCATTTTGTTACTCGGATAGTCACCAGAGTAAATGTCTGGGGACTATCCGAGTAACATAATGACAAACCATAGGGAGCATACCTGCTATTTTCAAAAGGTGGGGATTAAACATGAAACCACAGGGACCATCCGAGCAATTAACTCTTTAAGTTATTTGATATATTTGTTAAACAAAACTAACAAATAACAAAAAAAAAAAGAAACAATAATTTTATTTTGTCGGAAATTTGTAGCAACATGCTACAATTTAGTTTTATTTTTTTTTTCAAATTATTTATTATTACTAAATTAAGAAATAACAAATAAAATAATTTTTTTTAGGAAAACTATAGCAAACTTGGTCAATTTGCTACAAATTTCCGACAAACTTAACATTTTTATTTTATAAAATAACCCTTTGTAGGAAAACTGTAGCAAACTGGGTCAATATTTGCTACAAATTTCCGACAAACTTAACATTTTATTTTTAAAATTGTTTATTTTACTAAAATTAAGAAATAACAAATAAAATATTTTTTTTTTGTCGGAAACTGTAGTAACGAAGTCAATCTGCTAAAAATTTCCAACAAATTTAACATTTTATTTTTTAAGATTAATTTTTAACTAAAATTTATAAATAAGATATAAAATAACCTACCATTGTCGCAAATTTGTAGATAGTTGCTACAAATTTTCCACAAATTTTGAAATTTTATTTATTAAACTATTTAGTTTGTTGTAGTAACAAATAATATATAATTTTAATTTATTTTTTCGGAATTTTGTCGCAAAGGTAACAAATTTCGCGTCAAAATTGCTAAAAAATCTTTTTGTGTGGCAATTTTGTCAGAAAATTGTGAAAAAGTTTTGGTTTTTCTTTGTTTTTCTTTTTTGTCGGAAAATTGTAGTAAAAACTGAGTAGTGGGAAAGTTTTGTAGAAAAAAAAATGCATTTTCTAGTATTGTATTTATACTTCCCATCATGTGTATATGTGCACATAAAGACAAGACATTTGTGCTTCCAACCCCCACATTCGCTAGTTTGTGTTTCCCAGATTAAGAAGACACAACTGTAGAATCAAAGTAAACTTCAATTGAAATTGTAAGGAATCGATTGCGTGGATTTGTTTACAATGACGTGTATGTATAAAACTTATAAAGTAATGACGTGTCTGAACCTAAACGTCGTATTCCTAATATACACTTACATATGTTAACCCTTCAACTAAATACATAACTAAGACAATAACTATTAACTATTTACATAATAGAACCATTTAGTATAAGTGATTGGGATTAGTTCTTCAGTCACCTCCTTAATCATGATCTCCTCATTGTGATTAATTTGTCTCTACCCAGTACTTTTATGAGCATGTTTGCCCTTTGAGGTTCTCCACTTATGTGTTCAACACTAATGTGGTTGTTATCTAGACATTCTCTTGTTAATGATGAGTGTCAATGTGCTTACTTCTTCCATGAAAATACTGGAATCTTCATTAGTGCAATAGTTAGTATGTTACCCACCTATAATGTGATCTCTTCTTCTTTCCACCCAGTTATTATAGTGACTAATCTTTTGGCCATAGTGACGAGGTATGACCAGGTTCGCCAAAGTTACTAAAACAATAACTATAGAAGAGTATCTTCACTTGACTTCTCGTAGTTTGCGGCCATGAATTCATATTCGGAAGATGATAGTGTTACGGTTTGTTGTTTTTGAGTGCACAAGTTATTGGAGAGTTTCCAAAGTAAACGAATATTCAAGTGGTGCCTTTTCCTTCATCCATATCCAACAAGATTGCTTATAATCCAATTACTTCACTAGTTGATCTATTTCACCCAATGTTTTAAAAACCGGTAAATACCGGCCGGTTATACCGGTATTACCGCTTTCAGATGTGAATCCGGTACGAAACACCCCGGTAAATAAGTGAAACGGCATAAGGTTTGTACCGGCGGTAAAATCCGGTATACCGGTACCGATCCAGGGTTATTTTAGTTCGGGTTGTTACTTATTTTTATTATATATGTTACTTATCTTACGTAATTTTATATATTATGATAATTCGTAACTAAAACTTCTTATTTAATATTGTATGAAACAAAAATAGTTATCCTCTAGTTGATGAGGATGGCTATAATAGTAAATTTCATCTTTTATGTGATCGTAAACTTTATGTATTTAACACCCAAATGGCTAAAACATATCGTACACTTTCATTTGAAAGAGCTTGTTGGAAAACTGAATGATTTTCGATTATCTTTTGGATTATTTGTTATTAAGATATAACTTTTGGATTATCTTTTAATATGTAATCATACATTTCTAGATTAACTTTTGAGTTGATATTGTAATTTATGAAATTATAGAGTTAAGGTTCAACCGATTGAACCATTTTTTAGCCTAATCCGGTTTGATTTAAAAACTGGTTTTTAAAACATTGATTTCACCAACTATGCCCCTAACCCAGTCGGCTTATTTACTTTATATTGAGCTATTGGTACATATGGATGCACATTCGAACCTCAAGAACGAATTTGAATCATGTGACTCATTAATTCAACTAATATTAGACCCTTTTCATTTACACCTATAATAACCTAACCATAGGTACAAATGGTCTTTTAAACCTATAGTGGCCAATTAAGCTAGTCAATACACTATTTTTCCAACTTGAGTGTAATTTTGACACAAAACCATAAACTTCCTGATGTGTGCAAAATGCAACATATAAATTACATCAATTGTGGCATAAAACTAACCCTTTTTTAGTACTAATGTTGGAAAAAGTGTGTTTTTGTCTTCCTTTTGTATTTTCAGGATTAAATGAGCTCAAATGAACAAAAGAAACAAAAAGACAGCTAAATCTAACATAAATACAAGAAAAGGAACTGAAGGGGTATGGTCCCAAAAAAGCCGCGCAAACCTCCTTCAAGGTTGCGCGCGGGACCATACTCCTTATTCAACAAATTTCTTATTAACAACCTCGCGCGGGCTACAACACAGTCTATGTTAACCGGCGCGAGGCCTGGACAATAGGAAGCTCCAAATTACAACACTTAGCATTCTGAAAGAGCACTCAGTCACCAAAACCCCGCGCGAGATAGTTACGTGCCCAGCAAGAATCGCGCAGGGCAGCAGCGCAAGGCTGTTTCAGATAGTACACAAGGTACAAGTGGCAGAAGAAAAGAGCCAATCAGCGTCCTTCTGGCCCTGCTCAATCGTGCTCCACGATCGTCTGACATGCAGGAGACTAAAAGTACTTAAGGACGCCTACATGGCACCAATCACAGGGCAGAGACAACTGCCCCACGATCTCCACTTACCTGCTGATGGCAGAAGGGCGCCCAGGCCGACAACAGTGACACGTGGCTCCAATCACATTGCGCCAACTCTAGAAAGCTCTAGAAGCCACTAACGGTCGACACCAGTGAGACAAGGAGCATATCCTCTATGGTTTCGCCTTCAGGCCCAAGGCCCATCATCCCATATCCTCTTACACCTCTCCGGATATAAATAGAGACCTCACCTCACAGGTTAAACATTCCATTCCCTCTACTCTCAATCTTAATACTTAATTATCTCACCAAATCAATCGCTTATTCTCACGCCGGAGCCTGGTTAAGAGGGAAATCCCCATATTCCCCTCTTAACGAGTAACGGTGTTCTGTTTTACAGGATTAGACGATCATTACGAAGCTCAGGAAGCCATTAGAAGATTAACCACTATGGTAGGAACATAAACCAAACTGATTAGTCCCATAATTAGTTACGTGTTTCTTCAGGAACAAACGTGGCATGCCCGGCCTCCCCGACAACATCTTCCCAAGCAAAACAAGAGAACAGAAGGCTGAACACGCCCCGTGCTCAATGAGCACGGGGGTGTGCCCAAGTGTCAGCAGAAAAGACAAAGCTGTAGAAGCTTTATCAGCCACCACGGGGTCGTGCTCAGCGGACATGGGGCCGTGGTCAACTCTAAGATCCGAAGAATCTAAGGAAATCTTGATAGTACAGATAAGCTTCTGCACACGGGGCGTGCCCAGCGGACACGGGGGCGTGGTCAACTAATGCAGACAAACTACAATTAATGAAGAAAGAGAAGGAAGGTGGACACGGGGCCGTGCCCGAGTCTCTGTTTAGCCTATAAATAGGGATGCTTGGCTCATTTGCAAACCATCCCTTGGCACACCATCTCTCTCACACTTCACCCACCACCCACCACCATCACAACACCATCATCCACCACCATCATCCATTGTCCATCATAGAGTGTGTGAGTCGTCTCGGGATCCAAGATTGATCGTAAGAGTTCTTGACAATCAAAGGCCATGTTTGCCTAAGTCTCTTACATCACTTGGTGAAGACAAGTGTCTAGTGTAATACTTTTTATTTTTAATCTTTTCGCACTTTTTATTTGGTTATGTATTAATGACTTTAATAACTAGTTTCTTATGTTGAAGGTGATTCTTCCTTATCGTTTGTCCGTGGTGTCTTGGGATTATTTTACTGTCTATATAAAATAAAAGATTTTCACCATTCATATCTCCACGGTCTATATGGAGATATGTTGGCTACCTGGTCGGTCGGGGGTTAAGGGAACGGTTTGGTAAGAGTCTTGCCTTGTTCAGTGTATAGATGCTGCAAGGACCTGGGTCAAATTTAGTAGGACCTCCTTCAATACCCACCGGTATTGGATGGCGGGGGTCCAAACTCTTTAATCCCCTCATATGTAAGCTACTATTAATACTTTAACCCGACTACTTAGGACTGTATCCCTGCTGACTCAGACTACTTAGCCGAAGGTAACGTCACCTTCAAAAGAGGGGTCTACCATAATATACATTAATAACTTAATTAATTATCTTTCAATAATCCGACCCTTTAGGATTTTTATCCTTGCTGACTCAAACTACTGGGTTGAGGGTAACCTCACCTTCAAAAGAGGGTCCTACTACAATAACTAAGATAATCTCTTAAAAAGTGCAAAAGTGCGGAAATAATCAAAGGTTACACTAAACACGAGTCGGAGCCAAGTGATTCATCTTGTCTATCTGTTTTTTTTCCAGCATTTTAGTTAGTTTTTATTTTTCTAGTTTAAAACATTTTTTCTAACTTTTGATTTGATTAGACGTTGAGGATAAACCGGTACTAAAAGCTCTTGTGTCCTTGGACGATCTCGGTATCTTACCAACACTATACTACGCTCACGATGGGTGCACTTGCCCATATGTGTGTTTAGTGTTAGTAAATATCGTGTTTTATAAATTTAAAATTTGGCTAAAAAGTGTAAAAGGGCTTAAATTATACATTAAAAACTATACACACTTACGCACATCAAGTTTCTGGCGACGTTGCCGGGGACACAAGGATTTTAAGAAAGTTAGGAATCAGTGGCCTAATCGTTTTTTTCTTATTTTTCTGCTTTTTTAGGATTTTTCTTATTTTTTTAGTTTCTGCAGAGCTCAGCACGGGCCGTGCCTGGTCGGACACGGGCCGTGCCTGGTCGGACACGGGCCGTGCCCATCATTGTTACTGACAGTTTTTATTTTCCGAGTTACAGAGAGTTGAGCACGGGGCCGTGTCGGTGCAACACGGGGCCGTGTCGAACTCCCCAGTAACAGGGATCCGGAAAACAATCACTGTATCTCTGACCACGGGCCGTGTTCATCTGAGCACTTGGCCGTGGTGAAGCTTCCGACCAACGTTCTTCTTTGTTTTTATTGCAGGACTTGGAACTCAGGCGCCATATTTGAATTTTCCACGTAGTCTATGAGCTCCAGTTCTAGTAGAGACATCAAAAAACCCCTAGACGAACCCGAACGCTTTCTACGAAAGAGACTTAAAGCTAAAAACCAAGAGAAAGTTTCGGGGGACCCACTTCCAATGGCGGACCAACGTACCCTCATGGATTACTTACGCCCCACCGTAGGTAATCTAGGCGCCACTATCAATGCACCGAATGTCGAAGCCAACAATTTCGAACTTCGGCCACACTTGATACAGATGCTCCAAAACTCCGCAACCTTCCATGGACTTGCGGACGAGGATCCCCATCTACATATTACTAATTTCTTAGAAATATGTGATAGCTTTCGGATCAATGGAGCATCAAACGACGCCATCCGCCTTCGTATGTTTCCATTTTCACTAAAAGACCGAGCTAAGGCTTGGCTTAATACCCTCCCAGTTGGCTCGGTAAACACCTGGGATGAACTAGCCCAAAAGTTTCTATATAAGTATTTCCCTCCTGCTAAAACGGCTAAATTAATGACTGAAATTAATACATACTCACAAGAGGATGGGGAATCCTTGTATGAAACTTGGGAAAGGTTCAAGGAGCTACTAAGAAAGTGTCCTCATCACGGTCTTGCGGTATGGCAACAAGTATCCACTTTCTATAATGGGTTGTTGCCACACACAAGACAAACACTCGACTCTAGCTCCGGGGGACTTTTAGGTAATCGTCGCCCAAATGAAATTTATAATCAAATTGAGGAAATTGCTCAAATAAATTTTCAGTGGCACACTCCCCGAGGCAATAAATCTATTGCCCCGGGCGCCCATAAGGTTGATGAAAACACTTCTTTACAAGCCCAAATCGAGGCCCTTTCTTCAAAAATCAAAAAGCTAGAAATGGCAAAAACAACCTCGGTCATGGCTTGTGAGGGGTGTGGTGGGCCACATGAAAATTTGAGTTGTATGAAAGAAATGGATGGCGAATCCACCCTAACCTTGGTTGGAGTGAACCCGGCAATAGTAGTAACCAACAAAATCTAAACCAACGAACAAACTTTCAACAACCACAAAATTTCTCTCAACAACAAGGTGGACGAGAAAGGCTTGAAGATACTGTATCTCGCCTCATCTCCGACACCGAAAAGAAAAACTCGGATCGATTTCAACAATTGGAATCGAATTTTAGAAATCAACAAGCTAGCATTCAAAACATTGAAAAACAATTAAATCAAATAGCTCAAAATTTCTCCGAGAGACCACAAGGCGCGTTACCAAGTAATACCGAAACCAACCCAAAAGCGCAAGTACATCTCATAACATTGAGAAACCGTACCGTGGGTCCCGAAGAGGCTCCACTACCACCAACTGAAAGAAGCCAATCTAGCCAAACCACAACTCCACCCACGCCCCAACAAGAGAAGGCTTCTCTACCAGTTCAAGAGCCTACTAAGACTCCTCCGGTTCCATACCCCGGTCGGTTAATTCTTCAAAAGACCGATGAGCAATTCGCAAAGTTCGAAAATTTACTAAAACAATTGCATGTTAATATTCCATTTATCGAAGTCCTCACTCAAATGCCTAAATATTCAAAATTTATGAGGGACTTCCTCATCCATAAAAGGAAAATTGAATCATTGCAATTAGTTAATTTAGGCGAAGAATGCTCCGCCTTACTGCTCAACAAACTCCCGCAAAAGAAGCTTGACCCCGGAAGCTTCACAATTCCTTGCTCGATTGGGGAATCCCCCATTCGTAATGCACTAGCCGATCTCGGGGCAAGCATCAACCTCATGCCCTCATCAATGTTCAACCGGCTCGGCTTAGGGAAAACAAGCCCTACAAAAATAAGCATACAACTCGCCGATAGATCCGTCAAATACCCACAAGGTGTCGCTGAAAATCTATTGGTCAAAGTCGGCGAATTTGTCTTTCCAGCTGATTTTGTCATACTAGATATGGAGGAAGATGCCGAAGTACCACTCATCCTAGGGAGACCATTCCTAGCTACGGCCCAAGCAGTGGTAGATATGAATGATGGAACGCTAACATTGAGGATTGGGGACGAGGAAATGAAGTTTGGAGTTGGAAAAAGAGTAGAAGACGAAGACCCGGTCAACTACATGAAGGTCATTGACTCGAGTTTGGATGATGCTCTCCGACGGTGTAGCATGGGATGCAAAACATCCCACTTGGGTAACATATGACCAGGCTTTGGGTCTAGTCAAGGACCCTTATAAACGTGGCGCACCACGGAGGCATTCCGCGGAACTATCCTTAGTTTAGTTTAGATTAATTTTTATGTTTTCCAGTTTAGTTTTAATTTTCAGGAATAAAACACACTCGGGATGGTGAAAGATAACAAGGGAAACTTGAACCAGCACCCCATGCACAAAAACAAGGCCACCCGACAAATTTTTCTTCATTACAGCAAGTTTAGCACGGGGTCGTGTCGCCCAACACGGCCCGTGCCCAACAATCTACAGAAAATGCCCAGTTCGGGTAACTGGACACGGGGCGTGCTCACTGAACACGCCCCCGTGCCCAGGCTTCTTTTTCTTTTTGACAATTTCTGTTACTGGCGATCTGAACACGGGGCCATGTCCAGACGTCCAGTAACATAAAATTTTGCTTTTCACATTTTTTTTTACACATTCAATCAACCTAAAAACTTATTTTTGAGACACATTGAGGACAATGTGTGATTTAAGTGGGGGGGGGGGGGGATGCTAAAACCTTGAATCCTGCAAGTCCTAAATACAAGCCTGACACAAAACTCTATTGGAACCGCTAATCACCCCAAATTTTTTCAAAAATTTTCATTTTTTTTACATGTCTAGGTTTAATTTGGGAATTTCAAGTTCTAAAAAGGTTATATTTTTACAAATTTACAATCGATAGCGTCGTGATAAAAAGAACCAGCATAAGAAAATTATGAAACGACATGACAAGTTTAGTTAAAATTTGATTATATATACTTGAACACATAAAAACCCATTTCCACAAAAAGTGAGTTTTGAGCCTTTATTGAGCATACAAATACATATCTTTAAACTAATTGCTCATTTTTCGTTTCTTGTGTGAATAGCCGTTTGGTTCTTACGACTCTAGAACTTGCCACGATGATACATTCCCGGTCCTTGCCAACTTAAACCCGAGTAAGTAAATGACGGAGGCATTAGGACTAACCCTTTTTATTTCTACACCATTATTTTTCTTTTTTTACCACCTACCCAAAATCCCCGTAGTTAACCCCTTTGAGCCTAAACCTTTTCATTTCATAACCCAAAACAAACACCCTTTCACCCACCAAAACCCTTTTATTTTTAACCCTTTGTTTTAGTAACAAGCTCGGTTTTTCGTATGACTTTTCAAAAAAAAAATGATGATGAAGCAAAAGAGAAATAAACAAACAAGTTTATCAAAAATAACTTTGTTTGAATAACGGCTTCATCAAAATAAAAATTTCAAAAATAAAAGTCTTACGAAAACCGACGCTTTTTACGCCTTTCATTTTTTTTAACCACTAACCCAACCACCTACCTTTAACCCAAGCCTAACCCTTCACCCAAAAGTCCTCTTGATATTTACAAAGGTGTATAGTTAAAAAGGAGGAGGAGGATTGATTGCTTGGCAAGCTTAGGGTAGGAGTAAGTTCGATGCCGCTCTCGAGTGATCCACTAAAATGCATCTTCGGCCAAGTGTTGAGTGATCCCCCGTGAGGTATGTAAACTTGTATATAAATGGAATTTTAAAAAGGCATGTTATGCCCTAATAAGTAATTTATCTTATGTAATGTTTTAAATAAATCATGATGAATAGGATTGTAAATAAATAAAAATAAAACTTAATAAAGAGTCTTGGAAATCCCGACACTCTATGACAAGCCCAAAATACTTCTCTTCTACCCATTCCATTTGGGAGTATAAAGCCACATTATAAAGAGTTTTGCTTGAGGACAAACAAAGATTCAAGTGTGGGGGTATTTGATGTGTGCAAAATGCAACATATAAATTACATCAATTGTGGCATAAAACTAACCCTTTTTTAGTACTAATGTTGGAAAAAGTGTGTTTTTGTCTTCCTTTTGTATTTTCAGGATTAAATGAGCTCAAATGAACAAAAGAAGCAAAAAGGCAGCTAAATCTAACATAAATATACAAGAAAAGGAACAAACGTGGCATGCCCGGCCTCCCCGACAGCATCTTCCCAAGCAAAACAAGAGAACAGAAGGCTGAACACGCCCCGTGCTCAATGAGCACGGGGGCGTGCCCAAGTGTCAGCAGAAAAGACAAAGCTGTAGAAGCTTCTATCAGCCACCACGGGGTCGTGCTCAGCGGACACGGGGCCGTGGTCAACTCCAAGATTCGAAGAATCTAGGGAAATATTGATAGTACAGATACGCTTCTGCACACGGGGGCGTGCCCAGCGGACACGGGGGCGTGGTCAACTAATGCAGACAAACTGCAATTAATGAAGAAAGAGAAGGAAGGTGGACACGGGGCCATGCCCGAGTCTCTGTTCAGCCTATAAATAGGGGTGCTTAGCTAATTTGCAAACCATCCATTGGCAAACCACCTCTCTCACACTTCACCCACCACCCACCACCATCACAACACCATCATCCACCACCATCATCCATTGTCCATTGTCCATCATAGAGTGTGTGAGTCGTCTCGGGATCCAAGATTGATCGTAAGAGTTCTTAACAATCAAAGGCCATGTTTGCCTAAGTCTCTTACATCACTTGGTGAAGACAAAGTGTCTAGTGTAATACTTTTTATTTTTAATCTTTTCGCACTTTTTATTTGGTTATGTATTAATGACTTTAATAACTAGTTTCTTATGTTGAAGGTGATCCTTCCTTATCGTTTGTCCGTGGTGTCTTGGGATTATTTTACTGTCTATATAAAATAAAAGATTTTCACCATTCATATCTCCACGGTCTATATGGAGATATGTTGGCTACCTGGTCGGGGGTTAAGGGAACGGTTTGGTAAGAGTCTTGCCTTGTTCAGTGTATAGATCCTGCAAGGACCTGGGTCAAATTTAGTAGGAACTCCTTCAATACCCACCGGTATTGGATGGCGGGGGTCCAAACTCTTTGACCCCCTCATATGTAAGCTACTATTAATACTTTAACCCGGCTACTTAGTACTGTATCCCTGCTGACTCAGACTACTTAGCTGAGGGTAACGTCACCTTCAAAAGAGGGGCCTACCATAATATGCATTAATAACTTAATTAATTGTCTTTCAATAATCCGACCATTTAGGATTGTATCCTTGCTGACTCAAACTACTGGGTTGAGGGTAATGTCACCTTCAAAAGAGGGGCCTACTACAATAACTAAAATAATCTTAAAAAGTGCAAAAGTGCGGAAATAATCAAAGGTTACACTAAACACGAGTCGGAGCCAAGTGAATCATCTTGTCTATCTGTTTTATTTTTATTTTATTTTTTCAGCATTTTAGTTAGTTTTTATTTTTCTAGTTTAAAACATTTTTTCTAACTTTTCATTTGATTAGACGTTGAGGATAAACCGGTACTAAAAGCTCTTGTGTCCTTGGACGATCTCGGTATCTTACCAACACTATACTACGCTCACGATGGGTGCACTTGCCCATATGTGTGTTTAGTGTTAGTAAATATCGTGTTTTATAAATTTAAAACTTGGCTAAAAAGTGTAAAAGGTCTTAAATTATACATTAAAAACTATACACACTTACGCACATCAAGTTTCGGATCTAATCACATTCCTTCATTTTCATCACTTTCATCACTTAGTGATGATCAAAACATGTTTGTATCCAAAATCACCATTTTGGTCAAAATCATGTCAATCCATAAAGAACTCTCATCCCTATTTGTTTTTAGCAAAATAGGCCGAAACCTTCATGAACATCCTTTTTGCCAAATTCTTTGATTTCATCGGACCAATATATTTAATGCAATTCGTAAAGTTTAAATCATTATATGTGATGATTTAATCTATTAGTTGTTAAAACATCCACTTAAATTGATCATTGTTTAGAATCATAAACCCATTATAAAACACATTAAAATTGAAGAACTTAAATTGACAAAGCCTTAACGCGGGCAATCCATATGAAACTAAAAGGAACACACCGTCAAATCATGATGAGCAATCCATATGAAACTAACAATGTATCACATTTTTTGTACGTGCAACAAGAGTATGGTGAACCTCCGAACATACCACAGTATGATGATGATGATGATGATGACGATGATGACGATGATGATGATGATGATGATGAGCCACGATTAGAAAAGTCGGCAGCAAAAAAATCGGCTACCCGTTTCTATTGCTGGGGTGCGACACGCCACGCAAGACATTTAGATGTTGGTAGTGTCAGAAGTTGAACATAACCACAAACCTGTTGAGCATCTACTGGGCCACGCATTTATGCGAAAATTTTATCCCAACGGATACAAGTTGGAGGAGCAGCTGACAACTCAAAACATGGAGCCACGCACATTTTTTAAATGTTAAGGAAGAAGGACCATAGGAACAAAAGACATAAAAATGTGGTGCAAAAGATTAGAGCCTCACAAAAAGTCGGAAAGACTCCCATTCAGACTGGAAAAGTTTGTTGTTGTCTAACCATTTTATTTACGAGGCCTGAGAGGAACCAAAAATAGATGTGGTATCAGATATTTTCTTTGTTCATCCCTACTCGTATGATATGCATTCAGACAGGTATGCATTCCAAGGTCTTTTGTTCATTTGAATTCCTAAAAACTCCAACAAGATTGCTTATAATACAACTACTTCACTAGTTGATTTATTTCACTAACCATACCCCTAACCCAATCTTATTTACTTTATATTGAGTTATTGGTATATATGGATGCACAGTCGAACCTCAAGAACGAATTTGAATCATTTGACTCTATAATTCAACTCAGTTTGATTAATTTAATAAAAAGACATGCATGAATCATATTGGACCCTTTTCATTTACACCTTTAATAACCTAACCATAGGTACAAATGGTCTTTTAAACCTATAGTGGCCAATTAAGCTAGTCAATACACTATTGATATGAATCGCCAAATGTTGTAATTAGTTTCTATTAACATTGCACGTTGTAAAGTTGTGGTACTTTGATCCTTAACAACAATCGGTGGTCGTTTGTCCCCGCCTACAATAACTTTTGAGAACCGAACTGTCTACTCGCAAGACTAATCATGAATCCCTCTCGTAAACCCGAATAAAAAAGAAACCCTGAATTAAACCTACTTATTCAACCCAAATTATATTACTCATCCCAAACTATAAAAACGTAGCAAAAGAAAAAAAAATCAACTTTGTCTTATTATTATTATTTTTTTGAGAGTTTTGATGCAAATCCAATCAAGAAAATAAACCAACTTGTTCAATTCTTGAAGTCCAACTCAACACTGTTTAATAGTTAATCCTAAATTATCCTATATATATTTAATATTAATTTACCAATGTTCAGCTTTGAACAGTAACAAATAAAAAATAGTATTATCCTGTTATCCTAATAAGACCGTATGGTATGGTGGGGCGGGGTTTCGGGTATGGATTGACACATGTACTTCGAGGGGCACCGCTGGTCAGTTGCATGTTGGCTCGGTATGGCGGTGCGTGGCTAGCCCGCGTGGGTTTGGCTTGGCCAAACGGTTGTTTTTTAAATTTAAATCATACCCACCTATAGCCTAGCCAACCCAGCCAATGAGAGCCGACCACGGAAGACCGCTAGGCCCGCCCAACGCCCAGGCTGAAACCCCAGCCTAAGGGGCCACGCCGAAATCCAAGCCCACCCGGGGTGGTGACTTGGGCCTTTGTACCCAACCCACGCCCCATACCCTATATTCTAATTGAAGTAAAGAAACAGTAGAAGCACCTGAACAGTAGAAGCAATTAAACCACATGGCAGGGAATAGTATCACCTTGCCATTGGTTCAAATGGGCGGCCGCCCCTCCGCCCCTCCCCCATTAGACCAACCAGTTTATTATTTTGTACACAATTTAAAATTATGTTTTTGCCCTTGAATAGTGTTTCTGTGCCATTGGTTCAAATGGGCGGCGAGCAACACCCATTGGACCAACCAGTTTATTATTTTATATCCACTTTAAAATTACTTTTTTGCCCCCAGTTAAAAAATACGGTTTTGCGCCAACTTCAAAATACGTTTACCCTTTTGCCCCGAGCTAAAAAAATATGATTTCGCTCTCGGTAAAAAAATTACGCTTTTACCCTCAACCAAAATTACGTTTTCGCCAAAGTTCAAAATAAAATTTTGCTTTTTCCCCCGGCTCAAAATTTACGATTTTACACCGGTTTATTATTTTATACCTACTTTAAAATTACGGTTTTGCCCACATTTTAAAATTACGTATTTGCACATAGTTCAAAATAAATTTATGCTTTTGCCCCCAGCTAAAATTTACGAATTTCCCATCGGTTCAAAATTACGATATCACCCTCAATTCAAAATTACGATTTTGCCCTCAGTGCAAAATAAAAATATGGTTTTCCCCTACCTAAAAATTAGGATTTTACACTCGGGAACAAAATTTTGATTTTTCCCCAAAGTAAAAATAAAAATATGACTTTGCCCCCAACTAAAAATCGTGTCAAAGAGCTGCCTAACACTCTTTTTAGTTTTTATTTCTTGCAAAATTATAGTACTGTTTTTTTAATTAGTTGAGAATTATTCGGCAATCGCCCCGCAACGTGAGGGGATCACCTAGTTTGGTTTAAACCAACAAAAGGAAAAAAATAATAAACCAATAAATTGTTTTTATTATTTTCGTTTCAAACGTTGCTCGACAAAAAGGAAAACAATAAATTGTTGACTTTTGTGTCTTTTTTTTTTTAATTCTTAAGATTCGAGCTCAACAAAAGAAAAACAATAAATTGTTCACTTTTGTTTCTTCTTTTTTTTATTTCTTTAGATTGGAAGTAGTACCCAAGAATCAAAACCACCCAAGATAATAGAATCAAGAGTAATTACAAAAATTGTCCTTTATGTATGTCACTTATTGCAAACTGTGTCATTTGTCTTCAGTAATTACAGAAAACGTACTTTATGTTTACAAACCCTTACACGTTATATCCTTTAACCCTAACTCAGTTAGTTTTATGGTTAAATCTGACCAAGTGAAACCTACATGAGGGTATTTTGGTAATTTTAACCTATTTACTCAAAACAAAACCCCTCTCTCTAACTTTAGCCCAACATCCCCCTCTTTCTCTAAATCCTCTCTCTCTAACTTTTGCCCCCACCAGTCAACACCAATTCCTGCCACCATCACCTCCTGTAACCACCACAAAAACCACTAAGTCTGGCGACCACCTAACAACAGTAATAAGACAACCACCACAAGAACCCATCAAATTCACCCATCAAAAGTAAAGGTTGCGCCTTGTAGACCTGTACTTTTGTCATCGTTACTATAAAATAACCACACCCTTTACCTTACAGTGGTGGTAAAGAAATGGACGACTTCCTGAAAGATTTTGATGTTTTGGCGAAACATCCGTCGAAAGCGGCGTTGAAGAAGTGGCGTCGTCTCACTCGTCAAAAACCATCGCCAGAGAAGCGACAGCGACCTAGAAGCATTGTGTCACCGTTGACCAGAAACACTGCTACTCTGATTACAGATGCCACCGACATTTCTGTAACACCCCGAAATCGGGTTTGGTAATTAAACTCCGTTAATACTAAAGACGGGGAAAGTACCATTAGTGGTAAAAGTAAACCGGCAAATATTAGGAATAAATTAAATAATCCTAATATTTATTTAAAGTGAATGAGAGCTTTCAAGAAAAATAGGATGGATAAAAGGCCCGATTTAATGGGACTTAAAGTAAAACGGGTTACGACTTCCCGAACCTACTAAGCTAACTAGGAATAATTCTAACCTAGTTAGATAGTGACTTATGAGTGGGTTAAAACACTTAAATTATGAACTAAGGAAAATGGAGGGGCCAAAGATGTTAAAATTGAAACTTAAGTTGCTAATTTTAATTAAAACAAAAACCAAACACCCCATTTCGGGATGTCTGGTCGTACAAAGAAGCAGGGGGCGACCTGGGTTTCTTCAAACCCTAAGATCCTCATAAAACTCACAAATTGGAGCCTCTAATCAAGTCTAAATCGAATTTCAAGCACAAATTCGTGATCACCTCACTGAAGGGATCATAAGGTATGCAAAATTCTAGTATTTTGATTCATCTCAAGTTCTAGGTTAATTATGAAAAACTGAAATTGAGCTTGATTGTGTCATGCATGAATGAAATTAGAAGGGATATGGTGTCTAGGGATGAACCCTAGGTGAAATCTTGTTAAAAGATTTCATGTTAATTATAGAGTTCATAATCACCATTGTAGGTGATTAATGAACTTGAAGAAAACTTGATAAAACCTAGAATTATGATCTTGCTCTAGCATAATCTGAATTTAAGAGTAAATTTCAGAAATATGGATGTTAAGACTTGTGTAGAATTGGCTAATCGAAGTTAATTTAGATGATAATTACAAGTCATAAACTTGGTTTTGATGATATAAAAATCTGACCCGCTAGGTGTTTGATGAAACGCCTAAGTGAGGATTAAAATGCTAAAAGTTGGGTAAAAACGCAGATTTGATTATTATAAAGAATTATGCGTTAAAGCTTATGAAAAATGGGTTTTGGATGATTTAATGAAATTGATGTTGTATTGGTGTTTATAAACACCATACTAACTTGTATAAATGAACTACTTGAACAAAAAGGGAAATTGTTAAGAATTCATACTTGATTTGAAGTGGGTCTTGACATAAGAATTAAACTCATGATTTATGATTTAGTTCAATAAGAAAGTAGTCAAAGATTCATAAGGTGTGAAAGTCATGATTTAGAATGACTAATCTAACAACCTTGTGAATGATGGATGATAGTAGGCGCTTAACAAGCTAGGTGAAGCTTGGGGAGAAAGCAGGTCGATCGAAGCAAGTGAGAAAAGAAAAGCGTAATTCGGATGCAAGGTAAGTGAAACTTACACCTTTTGTAGAATATTTAGTTATTCTATAAGTTTTAAATTCGATAAAAACAATATTGGGAAATATGGATTTCCGACGCAATTGATACGAGTCGGGACATATGCAAAATTTGGTAAAAACCATGAGGAAGGGTAAACATGGGTAAATGGTAATATAGCCGTAAATGACAAGCATACAATGAATCTAGAAATGTTACTGTATGGGGTAACTTATAATAAGAATAGGGATAAAATGGTAATTTAGTCGTGTGTCGACAAATATAAGTAAAAGTGATAAGACACCCTACGGCGTAAGCCGAATTGTGTTAAATAACGAGATGGTATATATATACGTATATATATACCATTCTAAATTCAAATGCAAAATGTTTGGTCGTTTAGACCAAATGGGTCAAAGGGTGACTTGTAATGCCATTTGACCAATGACGACTAATAAGTATGTGTCAAGTCTTATGCTTACAGGATAATAACGGTCTATGGATTAAAATGCTACGAACTAGCATATTATAAAGGCAAGGTATCGAAACAGGTCAATAAGTTGACCCGAACTAGGTACGTGTAAATATAATTGTGGACAATATACCTTATGACCAAATATATAGCGAAAGCCTTTCGTAGTAAATGAGGGACTAATGTTGACTAAAATGCCCTTGAAGGGTAAATTGGGCAAACAACCCATAAAGGTTGTTTAGGAACTGATATTATAATCTTGTAACCTTTAGACGCGTATGAAAATGGTAGGCATAAACTATCAAGGGTTAAATGCCTTAAAATGCGTATTGTCGTAAAATAGCATATCTAAGGAGTAAAACTCGGAATAGGTGGTCTATTACATTAAACCCACCACATTCATAGTTGTGGTGGAAAAACTAATCAAAATGAACGAGTGGGATTATGAGGCATAGTAGAAGTGAGCGAAATTAGGCTTAAAAGGACATAAATGTCCTTAACGGGTCAAAATAAGCATTTGAGCATAAGCGGGTTTAGAATGTGTAATAACCCGTGATTTGAGCCTTGTACAATAGGAAATAATCATAATGATATGTTTACAAAAGAAACAAGGACCGCAAACAAGTTTGTTAGATGAAATCACGAACGGGTCAAAAGTTGGTAAAAAGGGTGATAAGCCGAAGAGTTAAAAGTCTGAAATTTTATTATGTCGGATGTTAGATTTTAACTCCATTAGATGGAGAATTAAATTACGGACGCGTAGGAAAAAGAATCGCGTAAAACGGATCTATAACGAAGAAGTTATGGCTAATTCCGTAAAACTTAGCGTTGCTGAAAATGCAGGACACAGCTCTGAATTTGCTGGAAATGGTGCTTCCTCGCGACACACGGTAGAAGGTCTTAAACCTGTCGCGACACGCGAAACAGAGTCGCGGCCTGCGTAAGATTACATTGAGTCTGTCGCGGCCCGCGACAGACTACGGATCTGGCAATATGATTGTTGTTCATTGTTTGATGTTTTCAAACTTGTTTAAATTATTATGCAAGCATCAAAACTAACTTTTAGTTTGGTTTGATCACAGGTAAATACCAAGTGTTTCCGGATGAAGATCAAGCCCAAAGAACAACCGAACACGAATGAGAAACAAGCTTCCGCACACATTGTTTCGTTGTTATTTTAAACGGCAATTCTGTATATATTTATTGGTATTATTTTAAAATCGTAAAAGTTTTAATTCACCCGTATTATTCGACAATATTTACATATAATGTCATGTCTATTTTCGCAAATTAAACGAAAATCGTTAAATAATTAGACGGGTGTTACAAGTTGGTATCAGAGCCTTGGTTTAAGAGATTCAAGTATGGTGGGAAAACTATGCTTGGACTTAAACCTTATGCTCTTAATAAAGATTGGTGTTCGGTTCGAGGCTTGATCGCAAATCCGGTAAGTACAAGTATGTTAATAGTTTAGCATGCTAAAGTGTTGTAGACAACACATAGGGCTATCGTGTGATACACGTTACCCCAATAAAAACGATTGATATAGTTGACGAAAATACGCGCGTTGACGCATATAGTAGAAAAAGCCTTGTATTATAATACGGGCGATTATTGAAGTTGACGTTACTAACTTTTGTGAATGTTTTATTTGAAGGACACTCGCGTTTGAAGACGACGAGAGTCAAACGAATTGTGGATATGATGATGGAACGGTCCGAAGTATGACAAGAGGAGCATGCTCACCGAGGACTAAATCGTGTAACGACCGCGAACAAGGTTAATGGCAAGGAACGCCCGTCGGGGCAAACATTACCAGGTGCACATTTTAAATAATCGCACAAATAGTAATATGCAACAAATAAGTAGAAATTGAAAGTTGCATATGTAGATTAAAAACATGGAAAAACCCGAATAGAAAATGTATTCGGGATATTGTTTCTAAGAGAAACAAATAGAGGCGTTACTTACATAGGGCGTGATGTGAAAACTGTAAAAAGGTCATGTGTGTCATGTGTTAATCGCTTACTCTGGCCAAGTAAGTAGTGGCATATGATACCATGAACCTCTTATGGCGGACACGTTTACATCCGATGTAGTAAGGGTGGGGTGAATGGGATTAACTTAAAAGTACCCAAATGAAACAAATGAGCAAAATATTTGATAATAATGTAAACGCACAGCCGGGTGACGGAAGCGTATTACATCAGGATGATGAGCCCGAGTGAAGGGACAAAGATTAATGTAAAAGGACTAAGGTATGCAATTGGGAGGGGTGTGCTTACACTCGAACCCGGAGAATGCAAATATGACTCTTAACGGGCCGATTTTGTAAAACACCAAATTTGAGAACAAAGTAGGAATATAAAAAGCGAAATGAAGTCATAATGCATACCGTAAGGGTTGCAATAATAACGACTTCGGTAAAACACCTGGATGGTGGGTAAGGATTTAAACGCATGTGTAGACTGAGAAACAGGAACGCGAAATAGAAAGTCAAAAGACTCGGAATATGAGTCATGACTAAAAGATGACAAGAATTTTCGCAAACATAAATTTTGATAAAAATTACGTTCGACTAATTAAAAGTCGAACGGGTCGAACAAAGAATGAAATTTGACGTTCACCAGTGATGAAATTTCACGCGAACAAGTCAAACGAATTAAATATATGATGACGCTTGCTAATGTAAGTAGGCGCGGATTGAATAAGTAAAAGTGTGAGATGTTAACTACCTATGTTAAGGGTTATGGGCGTTAAGAACGTTAAGATAAAAGAACCCGGGTAATGGGTTGTATAGAAGTATAAGTATGAACCGGGAGACGGTAAGCGTAGAACAAACTGACGCGTAAATAACGTCGGAAGTCATAAAGTCGGAGGATTAGTCCGGAAGTAAACAAATGAAGCCTTAGACTACGGTCAAGGTCAATTGAAGTCAAGAGCGAAAATAAACGATTCCAAACATAATAAGAGATGCCTCGAAGCTATATATGTATATATACAATTGAATATAGACAAGAATAAAAGATGATCTACGGGATCATCATAACCTACGGGATTAAACACAGTGTTAAGGTCTACGGGACCAAAAAGGACCCTCGAGTCATAAAGAGAAGGAAACGAGTTGTTAATGTCTCACCTTAAAAAGGTGAAAAATTTAAAGAAATAGCCTATAAGGCTAAGTGAAAGAACCTACGGGTCAATCGTGTAAAGCAAGGGAACTAGTTATGATTCCCCGCGTAAAATGAGAACGGAAAAGAATAAATTATGGGTTGTCAATTTCCTTAATATGAGTAATTGACATAATTAAAAGGAAAAACGTTAAACTAAAATACAGTTTTAGTAAGAAACAACGTTTTAACAAATATGAATACTATAAAACGAATTTGGAAATAACAAATATCAAAGAGTATGGGTCTTAACATCGATAGGTGCTAGACGATATATTCGAAAAAGTGGTATTTTCGAAAATGAAAGGTTGATATAAATTAAACATGACGTGACACGATCACGGTCAAGAAATGCAATGTGAAGTGGAATCACATTATCACTAAGCGAGCGGTAAAAAGTAACTGGACTAACAAGTCTAGTTAGTGAGACCGGTTAAGGTCATTAAAGTAAATTTGGTTGTTTGTAAACGGTGGATTCGGTATAACTGAACCGAATAAATGAATTTGAAAACAAAAGAAATTGTTGCTAAAAGTGAAAGATTTCACAAAAGACCTTTAAACGGGTCAAAGTAACGGATCCATAAAGAATTCGATAGTATATGAAAGTGATGAATAGCGCTAGGTAACTAAACAAGTGGAAATAACGAGATTACGTTATTTTGAGTTGCACTATGTCGTAAGAGATACGTAGACAATTAATAGCCAAAAAGATGTTACCATACTTTTCTGGTAATACTAACAATTGGTTAAAAGTATAAGTAATGTTTAAAGGATTTCTCGGCTCAAATACATTGAGTTTAAACTCAATGAATTATATCATAAAAGGTTTCGTGGACGAAACCTCTTTAAGGGGGTAGACTTGTAACACCACGAAATCGGGTTTGGTAATTAAACCCCGTTAATACTAAAGACGGGGAAAGTACCATTAGTGGTAAAAGTAAACCGGCAAATATTAGGAATAAATTAAATAATCCTAATATTTATTTAAAGTGAATGAGAGCTTTCAAGAAAAATAGGATGGATAAAAGGCCCGATTTAACGGGACTTAAAGTAAAACGGGTTACGACTTCCCGAACCTACTAAGCTAACTAGGAATAATTCTAACCTAGTTAGATAGTGACTTATGAGTGGGTTAAAACACTTAAATTATGAACTAAGGAAAATGGAGGGGCCAAAGATGTTAAAATTGAAACTTAAGTTGCTAATTTTAATTAAAACAAAAACCAAACACCCCATTTCGGGATGTCTGGTCGTACAAAGAAGCAGGGGGCGACCTGGGTTTCTTCAAACCCTAAGATCCTTACAAAACTCACAAATTGGAGCCTCTGATCAAGTCTAAATCTAATTTCAAGCACAAATTCGTGATCACCTCACTGAAGGGATCATAAGGTATGCAAAATTCTAGTATTTTGATTCATCTCAAGTTCTAGGTTAATTATGAAAAACTGAAATTGAGCTTGATTGTGTCATGCATGAATGAAATTAGAAGGGATATGGTGTCTAGGGATCAACCCTAGGTGAAATCTTGTTAAAAGATTTCATGTTAATTATAGAGTTCATAATCACCATTGTAGGTGATTAATGAACTTGAAGAAAACTTGATAAAACCTAGAATTATGATCTTGCTCTAGCATAATCTGAATTTAAGAGTAAATTTCAGAAATATGGATGTTAAGACTTGTGTAGAATTGGCAAATCGAAGTTAATTTAGATGATAATTACAAGTCATAAACTTGGTTTTGATGATATAAAAATCGGACCCGCTAGGTGTTTGATGAAACGCCTAAGTGAGGATTAAAATGCTAAAAGTTGGGTAAAAACGCAGATTTGATTATTATAAAGAATTATGCGTTAAAGCTTATGAAAAATGGGTTTTGGATGATTTAATGAAATTGATGTTGTATTGGTGTTTATAAACACCATACTAACTTGTATGAATGAACTACTTGAACAAAAAGGGAAATTGTTAAGAATTCATACTTGATTTGAAGTTGGTCTTGACATAAGAATTAAACTCATGATTTATGATTTAGTTCAATAAGAAAGTAGTCAAAGATTCATAAGGTGTGAAAGTCATGATTTAGAATGACTAATCTAACAACCTTGTGAATGAAGGATGATAGTAGGCGCTTAACAAGCTAGGTGAAGCTTGGGGAGAAAGCGGGTCGATCGAAGCAAGTGAGAAAAGAAAAGCGTAATTCGGACGCACGGTAAGTTAAACTTACACCTTTTGTAGAATATTTAGTTATTCTATAAGTTTTAAATTCGATAAAAACAATATTGGGAAATATGGATTTCCGACGCAATTGATACGTGTCGGGACATATGCAAAATTTGGTAAAAACCATGAGGAAGGGTAAACATGGGTAAATGGTAATATAGCCGTAAATGACAAGCATACAATGAATCTGGAAATGTTACCGTATGGGGTAACTTATAATAAGGATAGGGATAAAATGGTAATTTAGCCGTGTGTCGACAAATATAAGTAAAAGTGATAAGACACCCTACGGCGTAAGCCGAATTGGGTTAAATAACGAGATGGTATATATATACGTATATATATACCATTCTAAATTCAAATGCAAAATGTTTGGTCGTTTAGACCAAACGGGTCAAAGGGTGACTTGTAATGCCATTTGACCAATGACGACTAATAAGTATGTGTCAAGTCTTATGCTTACAGGATAATAACGGTCTATGGATTAAAATGCTACGAACTAGCATATTATAGAGGCAAGGTATCGAAACGGGTCAATAAGTTGACCAGAACTAGGTACGTGTAAATATAATTGTGGACAATATACCTTATGACCAAATATATAGCGAAAGCCTTTCGTAGTAAATGAGGGGCTAATGTTGACTAAAATGCCCTTGAAGGGTAAATTGGGCAAACAACCCATAAAGGTTGTTTAGGAACTGATATTATAATCTTGTAACCTTTAGACGCGTATGAAAATGGTAGGCATAAACTATCAAGGGTTAAATGCCTTAAAATGCGTATTGCCGTAAAATAGCATATCTAAGGAGTAAAACTCGGAATAGGTGGTCTATTACATTAAACCCACCACATTCATAGTTGTGGTGGAAAAACTAATCAAAATGAACGAGTGGGATTATGAGGCATAGTAGAAGTGAGCGAAATTAGGCTTAAAAGGACATAAATGTCCTTAACGGGTCAAAATAAGCATTTGAGCATAAGCGGGTTTAGAATGTGTAATAACCCGTGATTTGAGCCTTGTACAATAGGAAATAATCATAATGATATGTTTACAAAAGAAACAAGGACCGCAAACAAGTTTGTTAGATGAAATCACGAACGGGTCAAAAGTTGGTAAAAAGGGTGATAAGCCGAAGAGTTAAAAGTCTGAAATTTTATTATGTCGGATGTTAGATTTTAACTCCATTAGATGGAGAATTAAATTACGGACGCGTAGGAAAAAGAATCGCGTAAAACTGATCTATAACGAAGAAGTTATGGCTAATTCCGTAAAACTTAGCGTTGCTGAAAATGCAGGACACAGCTCTGAACTTGCTGGAAATGGTGCTTCCTCGCGACACGCGGCAGAAGGTCTTAAACCTGTCGCGACACGCGACACAGAGTCGCGGCCCGCGTAAGATTACATTGAGTCTGTCGCGGCCCGCGACAGACTATGGATCTGGCAATATGATTGTTGTTCATTGTTTGATGTTTTCAAACTTGTTTAAATTATTATGCAAGCATCAAAACTAACTTTTAGTTTGGTTTGATCACAGGTAAATACCAAGTGTTTCCGGATGAAGATCAAGCCCAAAGAACAACCGAACACGAATGAGAAACAAGCTTCCGCACACATTGTTTCGTCGTTATTTTAAACGACAATTCTGTATATATTAATTGGTATTATTTTAAAATCGTAAAAGTTTTAATTCACCCGTATTATTCGACAGTATTTACATATAATGTCATATCTATTTTCGCAAATTAAACGAAAATCGTTAAATAATTAGACGGGTGTTACAATTTCCCTGATGTTTGCTTTCAAAAGTCAAAAGTCAAAATTGATCCAAATTGAAGTATGCATACCTATATTCCATCGCTGGAAATATCATTTCATAAACACTAAACCCTAACAACCACTACCATCCACCATCACCTAACTTGCCGACCATCTAAACCACCACCTGTGGTTAGAACCCTAAAAGAGGGAAGAACATCAACTTCCTTTTTCTCTCAATTATCACTCTATAAACCCTAAATCACCGATTAACCATCAAATTCGATCTTCAATTTCAATTTAGAGGCCGAAAACAATAACAAACAACGACGATCAAGGAGGAATCAGAAGGATATGAAGAGGCGTAATCGTAACTGTATAATTCCAACCTTAATAGTAATCTACGGCATTCTGTTCTCTATTCTCTCTCCAATAGCAACTGCCAATGGATCTCTCACCTTCTGTGATAACACATCTGTTTCAGTAAGACCACCAGCTGTGGTCGCCTGAAACCACCAGCCGGACCACCATAAGTTAAAGAGATCGAGTGATCGAGAGAAAGTGGTGATGTTGACAATGGTGCAGGGGAGTAATTAGAGTAACTAGAGAAATAAAGAAATAGAGAAAGAGATAATTAGAGTAATAAGAGTACAATGACTAAAATACCCTTATGTGGGGTCAACTAGGTCAAATGTAACCATAAAAAATAACTGAGTTAAGGCTAAAGGACATAATTTGCAAGGGTTTGCAAACATCGAGTACGATTTATGTACTTTTTAAAGACAAAGGACACAATTTGCAATAAGTGACATACATAAAGGATGATTTTTGTAATTTACTCTAGAATCAAAACCAAATTGTTCTATCTTCTTCTATTCCAAACCAAAAATTATAGGGAAAATCTCGAAAATAACTTTTGACCAAACAAAATTTCCAAAATAGCCATCTGAAACGGATCCAGGAGCGTTTTCATCCCTCTAAAACGACTTAAGGTCCCCCAATCCCTGCTTTCCACGTGTCCGACAAACTCATGGAACGGTTCTGAGCCGTTTCAGACGCCGTCATTCGTTTGAAAGTTCTTAGCCGAGCCGTTTCAATTGGCTTGTCCGTTGAGCCGATTCAGTGGGTGGCGAGCCGGTTGAAAATTCTCAGCCGAGTTCTTTCGACACGGCCAAAGCCGTTTTAGCATCTCAATCCTATTGAAAGTTCTCAGCCGTGCCGTTTCCACAAAGCTTAAGCCATTCTCGTACAAGAAAATTCGAAGTCGTTTTCGTACATTTAAGAGCTGTTTTTGTACATATAAGAGCCGTTTCCGTCGTGGGTCATGTTTTTAATATTCCTTTGAATTATCTCATAGTGCACATGTGATGAAGTCTAAATTTAAAAGTTTGTTTGTCACAAGCAGTAAAATCACTGTTTGTGGTAGTTAATTTTAAAATATGAAGGCCGGTTAAGTTTGTTGTGTATAGGGGCGGAAAGTGGCAGGTTGTTATCGGGAACATCGAGTATGTTGCGGATGCCGGTGCTAGTAGACGTGGTTTAGAGATTGAAACCAGTCATTCATACATCAATTTTTTAAGTTATGTTTCTAAGATGTGTGATATTCCAAACATTACACGGTTGTCCTATCAGATGTCTATCTTTTGCTGATCCGATCAATATAATTAATGATCATGATCTTACATTTTTATTTAATTTGGCGATGCAAAATCCTTTTGAATTATATAAAATATACGTTATTGAAGAGTCTGGTGTTGGTTCATCTAGTTTTGCATCCTTAAACCATTTCAAAGTTCCTGATTTAAATATCTCTTTTAATGAAGATACTCATTTTTTAAACGAGTATGGTCCAAATTTTGAAAATGTGTTCGAAAAATCAATCCCCTCTAACTTACCAAGTACGATACAATCAGGTTCTTCATCAATTGTGTCTGAGCCAGGCCATATATTAAATAACAAAGAAGAGATGAAGATTGAGTTGGGAAAAACTGTTTGTTAGAACATTTTAAGTTTAAAGTAGATAGATCTTCTAAAACACGATACGAAGTGTCATGTCTGGGTGATGGTTGTGAGTGGCGATTTAGGGCATACAGTGTCCTGTCCCTGGTTCTAATTTATTTTTTGTTAAACATATGAATGATAAACACACCTGCTCGAAGACGCTAACATACCCACATCTTCGTCAAGCAACCAAAGGTTTTGGGTCACTATTTAAAGGAACCATTAAAAGACAGCGGTAGAATCTATCATTGCAAAGAGATAGGCAATGATTTTAGACAAAGATTCCAGGTTGAGATAACTAACCTTCAAGCTTGGCGTGGAAAAAGCCATGCACTAGAGCTTCTACAAGGAACAAGCCGACATTCCTTTGTGGAACTACCAATTTACTGTTACAATCTGGAGCGTTCAAATCCGGGAACCGTTACTCACATCTTGACTGACGAAGATAGTCGGTTTGAAATGGTTTTCGTGGCGATAGGTGTTGCGGTAAGTTATATGGTTTACTTTTTATTTGTCTTTGTTAAACTAAATCGATTTTGTCCTTATTTTGTAATTATTCATTTTCAAATTCGTAGTTTTATTTTAATCTATGACCTGTCGTTATCATCGATGTTGCCCACTTAAAAGGTGAATTTAAAGGAACGTTGTTTTTAGTGGTTGGCATGGATGGAAATAACCATATTTTACCAATCGCTTATGGAATAGGAAAATCAGAGGATAGTGAATCTTGGACATGGTTTCTCTCAAAGCTCAGAGAGTGTGTTGGTGAAATACCAGATATGGCGATCATATCGGATAGGGCGAATTCTATACACGTAGCTGTTAGAAACGTGTTTCCACGTGTTTATCACGGGTTGTGTTGTCGTCATTTAATGATGAACATACGTTTAATGTCGAATAAAAAAAAGAATACGAGGTGCTGTGGTGGAAGACATGTAAATCTTATCGGATGTCTGATTTTAATGAGTCGTTCAACGCAGTATGTCTTGCCATTTCTAGAATACGTCACACTCTAACAAGTATTGGGTTGGGTAGATGGGCAAGAGCGCATTGTCCCGGAAATCGATATCATTATATGACATCTAACAGTGCGGTGTCTATTAACTCTTTATCTAGACACCAACGTAAAATGCCGATAATGCAACTTATAGAATTCTTCCGTCAATCTGTACAAAAATGGTTTTAAGAACGCCTATTGCAGGGTATTCAGGAGAAACACTTACTTACTCAGTGGGCACTGAAGAAAATTGTAAAGAAAATTGAAGGGTCTAGAACCTAGACTATTGCTGGCATCGGGGTAAACACTTTCGATGTTGAAGACGGGAACAAGAGGGGTTTAGTTGATTTTTTGAATCGATCATACAGCTGCCGTGTCTGGCAAGTTTCTGGTCTACCATGTGGGCACGTGATTGTTGTTTCAAGATCTTTAGGTGAAACGGATTGCAGTCATTATGCTTTCCCGTGTTATTCCAACAAAGTATACAAAAAAACCTATGAAGAAGGGATTAATCCTCTTCCTCATAAGTCTGAATAGGAGATACCAGAAGGCCTTATAACTCTTCACCCGCCGCATATTACCAAACGTCAAGCTGGTCATCCTAGAGAAAACAACTGAATCTTATCCCGCGGGGAAAAGCCCACTCAGGTATATTGTTCCCGGTGTAAATCATACGACCATCGTCGGGACTTTTGTCCATACCCTATGCCGTCACAAATTCATCGTTGTAAAGCATCGGGGAATGGGAAAGGGAAAGAAAGATTTGATCTTGAACAATGTACTGAGTGTCCATCTAATTATGACTTTCTGTCATACAACTTAGCAGAATTTTAATAATATTGTTGTTTTTTTTGTCTATTTTAATATTTTAATAATAGTTTTGTTTTTTGTGTATTTTAATATTTTAGTAATAGTCTTGTTTTTTGAATATTTTAATATGGAAAATCAGGTAACAAAACAAATCCATTTAATCGCAATACCAACTAGTACTTATAATTGATTTAATTATTTTACATGCATACACACAGCCATCAAATATTAGTAGCTGTGTAGCGGCCGGCGTAGAGTTCATCTGACATGTAGCGTCTGTATCTGACACAAGCATCATGTATGTTTCCTTCGTCCCATGTCAATGAATGGCTTTGAACAAGATTTTCCATCAGCATACATATGATAACACCTGAATTACGGCCAATATGACCTCCGTTATCAGGCCACACAACATCCCCAGAAAACTCCAAGCCTGCAGTATCGTTTATTCCCGAGTACTGCCAGTACGATATACGGCCCAGAAACCATCTGAATGCATAGTCAAATTCTATAAGAATTTGATGTATCTTTTTGTGTATGCAAAATGAATCTCCGCAATTAGTTAAGTTACAATTACTGGGAAAATAAACATTTATTTTTAGTGACTGCATATTTATCTTTAGAATCAACCAGTGGTTTTCTTAGTGCACTACTGGTATGTAAACCTGCAAAATACGTAACGGAAAACAATAAGGACCGGAATTAAAAAATTAAAATTACAAATTTTATTAATAACAATTTTTTTTAAAGTGTACCATATCAACATCCCAAAATGGAGGAAAAATTCGTTTAGACCCATCTGCGTATCCGTACGCCTTATTATCTTGTTCAATTATCATGTTGAAAAAATTAGACGGTAGAACTTTCCAACGATAATCGTTTGAAGACATTGCCCTTGCATGTCTTTCATTTTTTCGTTGATACATTAGCTTGTTACGCCATGGAATGACATGCTGTAAAGATATTGAAAAAAAATTGCTTTTAAAAAACAATCTAAGAAAACAGATATAAATCGAAATTTTTTTAAGGTACCCTTTCTTGAATAAAACCATTTCCGCAAAATCCAAGTAATCCGCCCCACCAGTCTTTTCTAAGAGGTGTTATCCCCATGTAGGTCGTATAGCAAGTTGGAGTATCACGTTCGTAATAAAACTTAAGAACATTTGGAGACCAATGATCAAATCAATTATCATGATTGATCCAAATGGTGTTTTGTATGGAATGAGGAATGCGTAAGCAACACCTTTTCTTTGGCATTGTTAGTGTCTCAATATATTAGCACAATGGATATATATATATATATATATATATATATATACGAAAAAAATGGTATTTTATTTGTTTACACAAAATAATAATATTAAAAAAAGTAAAATTTAAAATCATCTTAAAAATTCAACTTCACCATCTTCCATCTCGTCAATTGTATCTTTTGTTAAAAGGGAGTCATAGAAAAGTATCGCAAGATGACGTCTCATCCGTGAAGCCGTTATCTCAGTGTCTTCGCCATCAACGGAAAACAGGTTTCAGATAATCGTTCTGCGACATGGCGTCTAAATCCTTTAATCCCAATGCTTCTCCTTACATTACTCATCATTTCCTGAATTCGAGTTCATTAAGAAGTAACGTTGAATCTGTTACTACAGCTCTATACATTTATTGTGGATTACTATAGGATCTAATCAACATGTTTTCGTCCCTAAGTTATATGCGGTAAACTTGGGGCAAAAATTTTGTTGTGATCCTCATCACCAATGGAAAACGGGTTTCAGGTGATCATTCTACTCCACTTACCGTCATCAGTGTTCCAACAGCAGCAGATGAATCCGAGAAGACTCAATAGCAACAGTTGAATCATTATTATCATACAGTCCCCTGAACATTCTCCCTAAACGAACATTATCGTTTAAATAAGAATATAAGCTCAAGGAGACCATATGCGAGAAGACGGTGGTAGAAAAAGATCATTGTCCTACACGGACGGTTTTCTCAATAGGTAGACGCTGCACGGACGGTTTTCTCAATAGGTAGCCCAACTTTGAAACATAGAAAAACATCATATGGAGAACTTCTGCCCTTGATGGAGGGAAGCACAGCAATCGATGCCGAGAGTCTATATGTTAGTTGGACACCTACAATGCTTCATAACATCACAATCTTCTGATTATAGCAAAACAAATGAGCACAACCTGGCTTACAGAATTTATTTAACTTATTTGGATAACATTTTCGTCATAATATAGAGCACAAATACTTGAAACGATTAGAATTGTACAGAAACGACACAACATTTGGTTGAAAAGACTTAGTTTGTACGGAAACATCACAAGTTAAGTTGAATCGGCTGAGCTTGTACGGAAACGGCTCAACTTATGATGAAACGACTTAGGTTAGTATCATACCCCAACCGATGGCGGAAACATCGGGATGAGACGAAAACGAGATTGCAAGAGACTTCATAACACTATGTGACAATAATAATTTAATCCAAATTTCATTTCAAAACTAGATTGTCATACAAGATTCAAATACAAGAAATAACATTGTCTCAAAAAAAACATAACATCAAAATAGATAAATTAATCTAGGTGTGTATCTAAGTCCACCTAAATCTTGTTTCATCTTGTATCATCATCACAACAATTCAACCTGCAACATGTATTAAAATAGAGTTCAATACAAAAGCAAAGGCGAGTATACAAGTTTTGTCACATAGCATAATATAGCATAAAATAGTTTAAGTGCTCATATCTAACATGAATCATAAATTTGCAAGTTTACTAGCATGCCGAAACGGTGTACTTATATGTTCAAACCCAAGATTCCAACACGTTAAAATAGCCTATCCCAAATAGAATAACGGGAGGTTAACATGTTTAACTTAACAATTCCCCAAGTTTCATGGGCGATGCGTTAATCCTGTAGCGCTATAATTGTTAAGGTAGGCTAGCAAAGTTAATGAAGCATATAATCGACACAAATAGTTTACATTAGCATACAAGACTAAACAAGCATCATATAGTTTCATGTTAAGCGTGGATAGAGTTTAAAATAGTTTCATGTGAAGTGTAATTTTGTATAACATACATGTTGCATCCCAAAAGTGATATAAGGAAAATGGGATCGAGTATACTCACGGTTTTTGCAAGCTTTCCTACTTGATATCTCACGAGTGTTGTTGGTGGATGGATTAGTTTGGAGCACCTTGTACTTCTACATGAAGAAAACATAGGTGCGTGAGTTTGGGGAATAACTGAAGATTATAGATTCGGAATTTAAATAACATGAACATAGCCATATGAAAATAATCATCCATCACATATGATGCTTAGATGATATACTTACTAACTTGACAATGTCCACTTGTTCATCATCAAGAGTTTGGTTTGTTGAATATATTATATAAGTTATATGAATATTACTATGTTATATTGGTCAAGCATGAGGTAGAAGATTAAAGTCTTCATTTAGGCACCTCTAAGTATCATAGAATTCATACATGAGGTAGGAAGAACAAAGCTCCCATTTAGGTACCTTTATTGTTCACCACTACACTTGTTGTCATAAACAACAAGGAGGGTCATGAACTTACAAGTATTAATAAAATAACAACAACTAATCTATGGAAAATCATCAAGAAGTGAGTGGAGTTTTATGAAAGATAGCCCAAGCTAGTTTAACAATCACACATACATCAAGCTTCAAGCTTGAACACTTCCTGTGGGTAAAACCCTAACTAAAACAAAATGTTTGTGAGGTTTTAACCTCTGATTTAACATTTCTCAACCTTGTTTTTAAGCCCAACTAACCATTCAATTGATTATGAGCATTAGGACATAGGTTTGAGGTGAGATAGACTCAAGTTCAACTAAGATTAACAAAGTTTAAATGAAAACAGAAACTAACAGTCCACTTTAGAGCCACTTTGGGGACATTCCAGGGCTTGGTTTTCAATGGAAAACCTCTGAAAATGTTCCTAAGGTTGTTCCAAGCAAGTGGGAAGAAGAATCAAGTGAAAAGGTTAAGTATAGAATGAGTTAAGCTCACTTTTGTGAAGGTTGATGTTTCTGCTCTAACTTCATATTATCAGTTGATTAGAGGAAGATTTGAGAGTGTTTTTGAGAGTTTGTAAAGTGAAAATGGCTTGGAGGAAGCTTGGTTTATATAGGGGAAGATTAGGGTTGGGTTTGGTGAAGAATTAAATGCTAGAACATGTTTAAAACTCATACAAAACACCAAATCCCGCTCAAAATCATGGCTGATCAAGTTTCTGCGAGCTGGGCTACTCTCGCGGGCCGCGAAGGCCGAGCCCTAACTTGTTCGTGGGCCGCCAGAAGGTCTGATGGGCTAAAGTTTGATTTTTGTTCCATTTTGGCCCCCTAACTTCCAAGTTTTGATGTTTTAGGTGTATTTTACGGTGTTTAAGGCACAAGGATCACATCTAAGGGTGTGTTATGTATTTCACTCATAAAATTAATATCAAACAAGTATAAACATGTATATTTTTCATAACTAAGTGTCGAAATTGTATAAATGTAGCTTATAGTTTACAAGTTTGCAAGTTTGACAATTTTTGTACAAAGTATGAATGAAGTGTCGTATGAATGATGTTTTTGAACGAGTGAACATGTATGAAGTATAATAAACATAAATTCAACGAAAATACCACTTTCATTATGATTCAAGTCTCGGATTTTACATCGATTACAATGATATGACGATTACAAGAATACAAAGTTTCCAAGAATAGAATTACAAACAAGGGTTCCAAATATAGAAAGTACGAAAAAGCCGGGCATTACAGTCTCCCCTCCTTTAGGAAATTTCATCCCAAAATTTAGGAAGAAGTAACGAAAAGATGTGGATACTTGGTCTTCATATCACTCTCGAGTTCCTAAGTAAATTCAGCGCCACGTTTTCCTTCCCATCGAACCTTAACGATAGGAATTTGACTGCGCCTCAGTTTCTTGACACCTCGGTCCATGATTTCGACGGGTTTCTTCACAAAATGCAAAGTATCGTTGATTTAGAGATCTTCGAGAGGAACCTGAAGCCCTTCTTCAGCGAGACACTTCTTGAGATTTGAGACATGAAACGTTGGATGAACGTTGTTGAGTTCTTGAGGTAAATCGAGTCGATATGCCACCTTGCCAATCCTCTCGAGTATCTTGAAAGGACCAACATACGGAGGGGCAAGTTTTCCCTTTTACCAAAATGAAATACTTCTTTCCAAGGAGATACTTTGAGTAGAACATGGTCACCAACGTTAAACTCCAATGGTTTGCGTCTCTTGTCAGCATAGCTCTTTTGTCGACTACGAGCCTTGAGTAAATTATCACGGATTTGGAGAATCTTATACGTTGTTTCTTGTATGAACTCGGGACAAGTAAATTGTTTGTCACCAATCTCGTGCCAGCTTAAAGGAGATCGGCATTTGCGACCATACAATGCCTCGAAAGGAGCTATTTGAATACTGGAGTGGTAGCTATTTTTGTACGTGAACTCGATCAATGGTAAATGCACATCCCAACTACCACCAAAGTCGATGACACAAGAACGAAGCATCTCCTCTAGGGTTTGGAGAGTACGTTCAGTCTGTCCATCTGTTTGAGGATGAAAGGCCGTACTGAGATTCAAATGAGAACCCATAGCGGATTGGAAAGTTTGCCAAAGACGCGAAGTGAAACGACCATCACGATCAGAAATAATATCGAAAGGTATGCCATGACGGCATATGATTTCGTCAGTGTAGAGTCGAGCAAGTCGTTCAACCTTGAAATCTTCACGAATAGGAAGGAAATGGGCCAACTTGGTCAAACGATCGATGATTTCCCAGATTCTATCATGACCAGCAGACGTGCGGGGAAGTTTAGTTATGAAGTCCATAGTGATGCTATCCCACTTCCAAACAGGGATTTCAGGTTGTTCGCGTAGACCCGAAGGTCGTTGATGCTCGGCTTTGACGTTCGAACAGGCAAGGCACTTAGAAACATACGTGGCAATGTCCCTCTTCATACCAGGCCACCAATAGGATGTACGAAGATTCTGGTACATCTTGTCATCACCAGGATGAATCGAGTACTTAGATTTGTGTGCCTCGTTCATGATGAGTTCACGAAGATTGTCGCGATTTGGCACCCAAATGCGATCACGACAGTATTGAAGACCATCATATTTCGTAACAAGCAGGTCTTCCGTAGCACCACATATTTCGACAAACAAGGTTCCTTCGTTGGCTGATGAGTATTGCGCTTCACGAATACAAGTGTGAAGATCGCTAGTGATGTGAAAACAACGAATACTACTAACATGAATCTTACGACTGATAGCATCGGCCACGACATTCGCTTTACCAGGATGGTAACGAACTCATAGTCGTAGTCGTTAAGTAATTCCACCCATCGACGTTGTCGCATGTTAAGCTCTTTTTGGTTAAAGATATGTTGTAGGCTCTTATGGTCAGTGAAAACCACACACTTCGTACCATATAGGTAGTGTCGCCAAATCTTCAACTCAAAAACAACTGCGCCAAGCTTGAGATCGTGGGTAGTATAGTTTTTCTCATGTATTTTGAGCTGACGCGAGGCATAAGCGATGACTTTGTCTCGTTGCATGAGAACACAACCAAGACCATGATTCGAGGCATCGTAGTATACCACGAAATCGTCATTCCCATCAGGGAGAGCAAGAATAGGAGCGTTGCAAAGTAGGTTCTTAAGGGTTTGAAAAGATTCCTCTTGCTCAGGGCCCCAAGCAAAAGGTTTCTCTTTTGGGTTAATGAAGTGAGAGGAACAGATATCTTCGAAAAGTTCGAGATGAATCGGCGGTAATAACCCGCCAGTCCTAAGAAGGAACGGATTTCAGAAGGGTTTCTAGGCGCGGTCCAATTCTTCACTGCTTCGATTTTGGAAGGATCAACATGGATTCCTTTTTTACTAACGACATGTCCAAGGAATTGGACTTCTTTGATCCAGAACTCACATTTGGAAAACTTCGCGTATAGACGTTCGACACGTAAAAGCTCGAGTATAAGACGTAGATGATGTTCATGATCGGCTTGAGATTTAGAATATATAAGAATATTATCAATGAAGACGATCACAAAGCGATCCAAATAAGGTTTACAAACACGATTCATGAGATCCATGAACACAGCGGGTGCGTTGGTCAAACCAAAAGGCATAACCACGAATTTGTAGTGTCTATAGTGAGTGCGAAATGCGGTTTTGGGAATGTCCTCTTCGAGAACACGAAGCTGGTGATAACCCGATTGAAGATCGATTTTGGAGAAGCAAGTAGCGCCTTGAAGTTGGTCAAAGAGATGTTTAAAACTCAAACAAAACACCAAATCCCGCTCACAATCGTGGCTGATCAAGTTTCTGAGAGATGGGCTGCTCTCGCGGGCTGCGAAGGCCGAGCCCTAACTTGTTCACGGGCAGCAAGAAGGTCTGATGGGCCAAAATTTGATTTTTGTTCCATTTTGGGCACTTAACTTCCAAGTTTCGATGTTTTAGGTGTATTTTAAGGTGTTTAAGGCACAAGGATCACATCTAAGGGTGTGTTATGTATTTCACTCATAAAATTAATATTAAACGAGTATAAACATGTATATTTTTCGTAACTAAGTGTCGAAATTGTATAAATGTAGCATATAGTTTACAAGTTTGCAAGTTTGACAATTTTTGCACAAAGTATGAATGAAGTGTCGTGTGAATGATGTTTTTGAACGTGTGAACATGTATGAAGTATAATAAACATAAATGCAACGAAAATACCAATTTCATTATGATTCAAGTCTCGTATTTTACATCGATTACAATGATACGACGACTACAAGAATACAAAGTTTCCAAGAATAGACTTACAAACAAGGGTTTCCAAATATAGAAAGTACGAAAAAGTTAGGCGTTACAATTAGGTTCAACCGGCTTTGCTTGTACGGAACCAACTCAACTTTTGCTGAACGGCTTAGGTTACGTTGAACCGGCTTCGCTTGTACGAAAACGGCTCAAGTTATGCTGAAACGGCTTGCGCTTTGAGCCAAATGAAATGGCTTTAGCTTTGTGGAAACTTCTCAGCTGAGATCTTTCAACTGGGTCCGAAAGACAAGCCATCCACTGAACCAGCTCAAACAGATGAGCCAATTGAAACGGCTCGGCTGAGAACTTTCAAATGAATGATGACATCTGAAACGACTCAGATCTGTTTCAGGTTTTGTCGGACACGTGGAAATCACAGATTGGTGGGACTTGAAAGGATTTGCTTAAGCCGTTTCACAAACATGAAACGACTCCAGGAGACGTTTCAGATGGCTATTTTTGAAAAAATGTTTGGCCAAAGGCTATTTTGGAGATTTTCCCAAAATTAAACCATCCGAAAACAGAGCACAAAAGGAAAAGAAATCAGATATGATAACCCTTTAATTTGACTTTTATATATCTTTCTTTTATTCTTAGCTCAAACCCAAACTTCTATTGCCTTTTCCGGTTTCCAAACTTCTAGTCATTGTAATAAGAAGAAAATGATGTATTCGTTCTGACCTCGAGCTTCCTGATCATCGACCCTTAGGAATCCTTAGCTGCCGATTATGAACCCAACTACTCATTTGATATCGACGATTGAACTTGGCTCGGATACCAATTTAAGTCCCATTCGATAATCAAACGAAGAACACGAATCCGAATAGAATAATTCTACAAGAACTTTTATTATAATCAACAAAATATAACTCAAAAAACTTGATTACCATAACTTGCTTTCTCTCTAGTCTTACCTAAATAATTTATAACCCTAACTTGGGTTATATAGGCTAACCCTAACTTGGTTGCTAAGACATTACCAAATATTACTCGAACATAATTAGGAAACTTAACCAACTATGACCGACATGTCAACATTGATCCTCAAGTTTACCGACTTGTGACTTGAAGACTGTAAATTACCAACAGGGAATCAGAAGGATTTTACCAGAGATTTAGATCTACCACCAAACACTGCAACCATGGTACCATTTCTGTTTCATTCTTTCTATTATATCCACATATACTCCATGGCGTTTTGGGCGTTTATATCTCTGTTGTGTTAGGTTTATTGTTCAAAACATAGTATAAATTAGAATTTTTTCTATAATAAGGTAGCGTTTGGTACGATGGAATGGAAGGTGAAATGGAATGAAATTAATAAACGTGTTTGTTTATCACGTGGTAATAGAATAGAGCATTCCAAAGGAATGTAACTCCTTCCAAATATAACAATTTCCATTCATTGGTAAGTGGTTGTTTTTAATATATTTATATTTATATTTATATTAAAATATATTAAAAAGTTTATTGCTTATTTTATTACCATTAATATATTATTATTAAGGCAATTTATTTTTGTCGTTTTTAATACAAATGTATTTTGTTTCTACAATCGATCTGGGCTTTCGTAGTATACAAGAATGGCCGGCCCAAAACCACTTGTGGCTGCTCTCGTATGTGCTAGATGGTGCATAGTCGATCACCATAAAATCCACCGAGTAGTAAAACTCACCCAGTTGGATTACCACATCTTTCACAACTCCTCAGGGTTGTTTCTAACTTGCATCCGTGAACATTGCCATGCTATCACATCCTTGCAGAGGACCAAAATCGTACTGGTCATACAAGCTACCGGGTAGTACGCTCATCCCCGCTCCATAATCTAGCAATGCCTTGTGGATTTTGAACTTGCTAACTCATATTGGAACAACCGGTTCCCCTAAATCAATTTCATTTCATTCTTCAGTCGCTTCGCGTAAACCTGCAATCACGTGAGAAGCAGAAAGATCATTATCATAACATTTAATTTTAGAAACAGGACCTACCCCACTGATCAGTGTGTTCCTTGCATTCTTGGGGTTTGTTTGAGTATCACTTGGCAGCTTCCCTTGCTACTGTTTCAATGCTGCTACCTCACTAGCCAGCTGCCCTATTTGCGTTGTCAGCAATTGAATGGCTTTGTCCCGAATCTCATCTTTCTGCCTTCTAGCCTCATCCAATTGACTCATCTTTTATATCTCTTGCTGCATGGATTTCAACATCTCCATAACTTCGTTATTTCCCTGTTGGTAGCTTTTTTGATACCCAAAATTGTTCCCCCTTGATAGTTGTTATGATTACGGGGCTGAAACGACTGGTTGCTACCTTGGAAACCCGAATACCTATTTCCATTCCCTTGCAGCATTTGCACCTCGTCATACCTATCCAAAATGCTAGGGCACTGATCAGCTATATACCCCAAGTCTCTACAATGCCCACACATAGGCAATTGGCCTCCAATCTCAAATGTATTTTCTACCTCTCTCACTATCGAATGCCAACCTCTCCTCGAAGATTGAGCCTTCCTCTTTAATGTACTCGCCATTTTCTCTATATAATCCCAATCGACATTCTCGTAATCCGTACCAAAGGTGCCATTCGATATCGAGATGAGGTCATGTGCATCCTCTGGTGTTAGACCCTCATGGAAAGCATTCAACAATTCCCACATTTGAATACCATGGTGTGGGCAATTTTCAAGCAACATCTTAAACCGGTTGAATGCTTCATGAAATAACTCACCGGTTTGTTATTGAAAATTTCTGATCACTTTCCGAGCATCACTAGTCCTTTGAGGCGTGTAGAACTCGTCCAAGAACAGTTGTTGCATCTCGGGACAAGTAAAGATAGAAGCTGAAGGCAATGCATGAAATCACTATTGTGCCTTATCTTCTAATGTGAATTGGAATAGTACCAATTTCACATCATCGGGTGTAAAACCTTGGCCCTCGATGGTATTGCAATGAGCATCATAGGCGGCTATATGCAAATACGGTTCTTCGGTAGCCAAACCGTGATACTTGGGCAAGCTTTGAATAGACTGTGCCCTTACCTCAAATGACCGGCCCCGTAGTTGAGGTATTACTACCGAGAATGGATTGTTAGCAATTGCGGGTTTAAAATGGCTCTCAATCCCCCGTACCGGTCCTCGATCATAGTGTCTCGAAATACCCTCGAAGTTGTTGACCAATGGAATTAGATTTCTTGGGAGCGACCTTTGTTGACCTGGAAATTGACTCACTGGTGGTGGTAACGAGGTGTCGATGGGTCTTCCATAAATCGGGCGTTGGTTAACCGGGTCGGATTGATAAACATGTTGTTGATACCCAAACGTGCCCGGTTGCACTCTTTCTACAAACCTATACCTCGTATCATTCCTTTCAAAGTCGCCTGCATTCACCACCTGCCTGGTGTTCTTATTTCCCACATAACCCTCATACTCATCGTATTCTTCTTCAAACTCTCCCGATCCATCCCCTTGCTTAAACATTGAAGTTCTGACAGAGAAAGGTTGTTGCTGAGATGGTTGATAATGTGAAGATTGATTTGTTATGGGAAGCATAGTTGATAAGTTGATGGGTTTGCTTTGGTTCGGTGGGATGATATGTTCATTGGGTACAATCCTCACATATGGTGAGGAATGTTGGGCATTAGATGTTTGGGTGAATGATGGGTATTGATGTGCACAAAATGCAACATATAAATTACATCAACACGGGGGCGTGCCCAAGTGCCAGCATAAAAGACAAAGCTATAGAAGGTTCTATCGCCCACCACGGGGCCGTGCTCAGCGGACACGGGGCCGTGGTCAACTATAAGATTCGCAGAATCCAGGCAAATCTTCATAGTACAGATATGCTTCTGCACACGGGGGCGTGCCCAGCGGACACGGGGGCGTGGTCAACTAATGCAGACAAACTGCAATTAATGAAGACAGAGAAAAGGATGGACACGGGGCCATGCCCAATGGATACGGGGCCGTGCCCGGGCTACTGTTCAGGCTATAAATAAGGGTGCTTGGCTCATTTGCAAACCATCCCTTGGCACACCACCTCTCTCACACTTCACCCACCACCCACCACCATCACAACACCATCATCCACCACCATCATCCATTGTCCATCATAGAGTGTGTGAGTCCTCTCGGGATCCAAGATTGATCGTAAGAGTTCTTGACAATCAAGGCCATGTTTGCCTAAGTCTCTTACATCACTTGGTGAAGATAAAGTGTCTAGTGTAATATTTTTTATTTTTAACCTTTTCGCACTTTTTACTTGGTTATGTATTAATGACTTTAATAACTAGTTTCTTATGTTGAAGGTGATTCTTCCTTATCGTTTGTCCGTGGTGTCTTGGCATTATTTTACTGTCTATATAAAATAAAAGATTTTCACCATTCATATCTCCACGGTCTATATGGAGGTATCTTGGCTACCTGGTCGGGGGTTAAGGGAATGGTTTGGTAAGAGTCTTGCCTTGTTCAGTGTATAGATCCTGCAAGGACCTGGGTCAAATTTAGTATGACCTCCTTCAATACCCACCGGTATTGGATGGCGGGGGTCAAAACTCTTTGATCCCCTCATATGTAAGCTACTATTAATACTTTAACCCGGCTACTTAGGACTGTATCCCTGCCGACTCAGACTACTTAGCCGAGGGTAACGTCACCTTCAAAAGAGGGGCCTACCATAATATGCATTAATAACTTAATTAATTATCTTTCAATAATCCGACCCTTTAGGATTGTATCCTTGCTGACTCAAACTACTGGGTTGAGGGTAACGTCACCTTCAAAAGAGGGGCCTACTACAATAACTAAGATAATCTCTTAAAAAGTGCAAAAGTGCGGAAATAATCAAAGGTTACACTAAACACGAGTCGGAGCCAAGTGATTCATCTTGTCTATCTGTTTTTCTTTTATTTTTATTTTTCAGCATTTTAGTTAGTTTTTATTTTTCTAGTTTAAAACCTTTTTCTAAACTTTTGATTTGATTAGACGTTGAGGATAAACCGGTACTAAAAGCTCTTGTGTCCTTGGAAGACCTCGGTATCTTGCCAACACTATACTACGCTCACGATGGGTGCACTTGCCCATATGTGTGTTTAGTGTTAGTAAATATTGTGTTTTATAAATTTAAAACTTGGCTGTCTGGCCCCTGTGGCGTCCGGTTTCTTGAAGCGGGTTCAAAAGGCAGCACTTGCGCATGCGACAGTGTCTGTAGGCCATAGTTATGTGTTTAGCCGAGTAGGTTTTGCAATTCAAAAGGGGGTGTCGGCGCAGCTTGTTGCCCGTCTACCAACCCATGATTTGTAATTTGCTCTAACCTTCTATTATTAATTATGCATGCATTTACTGAAAAAAAAACTTGGCTAAAAAGTGTAAAGGGGCTTAAAATATACTTAAACTTATATACACACTTCACACGCATTGATGGAGACTGTGAAACCCAGGTGTTAAAGTGCCTATATTACGCGTGTTATTGTGTTTTAAGCGATTATGTACGTTGAATATAGTAACTACGAGTACTTGTGGTTTTACAGGTTAACCGTGTAATTCGATGAAGTTGGAACGTTTAGTGATGAAGCGGAACGGCCAAAAAGTTAATAAACATAGTATATGGTGTTGTTCGGGATTGGTTTCGGGCCAAATGCTAGCTTGAAGTTGCGAGCAAGATAGATGAATAAAGTCTAAGAGGCCAATTGGCATTTGTTGAAAGTTATAATATATGTAGAGAAGGATACTAAGACTAGCGGCGTAGCCTACGGTTGAATAAACTGTAGCATACGGTTTTTACATGCAGCCTAAAATGTTTCCAGTGAATTAAAAACGTAACCTACGGTTACTTAAACGCAGGCTACGGTTGTTGATAAAGGACAGCGTGCACAAGAGGGGTAGTGTTGGACGGCATTTAAGGTTTTAAATGAAAAAAACCCCCAACTCACGTGGATTCTTGGGGGGAGGTGATTGAAAATAAAAGAATTTATTATCATCACAATATTATGAGGATAGTCATTCATATATTGACGGCAGGAGTGATATATAATATTCGCATATACATATACATAAAAGGAATGGAGCCATCTTGAAATCTCACGTGAACTTGAGAAGACTTTTGGGGGCTTGATTATATTATATTCCATTTATAAAAAATCATGCAAAAGCCCTAGCAAAATAGAAGAGGCATCACGTGCACAGGAAATCCATCATCATTATTAGCATGTGACATTGGAAGGGACTTTTGGATCTCTTTGGTTTGGGCCGATACCACACATATCATCATCACTTGGCAGCCCTAATGGATGGCCCATGCAGGGAACGCGTGAAGGGGCAGCCGCCCTTTTGGATTAGGAGAAGCACAGGTGGTACAAAAGACATCATCGACATAAAACATATATCATCATCTCGACGGCAGAAGGTTTTTTCAACCGGGTATCAAGGCAGTGAAGATCATTCAACCGAGATGAGCGGCTAAATCTCACGTGGACACTTCGGGTGAAAGATTTTTGTGAGACACTTTTAATTCTAGTTTCTGTTTTGTATTGAGATTTGGATTTGTAGTCGGGTGACAGCCAACTATTTACATGATTATATTATTTGTGTGACAGACAAATCCTGAGTGACAGTCAGAGTTATAATTATGTTTTGAATCCAATTATGCTTTTGTTGATTGAATGATTCCTATGAATGTTTGTTTTAATATTTCTCTGATCAATTAATATTAAGATTTTGAACTGCTTAGGTAATTGGTAGATGTGACAGATTTACTATTCAATCAATAGCATCCAATAAAATCAGAACTAGGTTATTAGTAATTACAGAATCTGAATCCCGGAGTGATCACCTTTTCTCATCATTGTTTATTACAACTCAATCTTTTTCTTAATTGCAACTTGTTTCATGTGTTTTTAATTCCATATTAGTTTTACAATCAATAGTTTATTTTTTTTATAGTTGTTAGTAAATACTTAACGTTACACACTTTCCACAATCCTCCTCTGGTTCGATATCCGACTTACTCTAGCTACTAGTTTATTTCGGTTTTTGCATGTCCTTAACGACAGACATCAAAATGGCGCCGTTGCCGGGGAGGCGTGCGCAAAGTGTTTAGTGTTAAGTTTTAGTTTAAAAATAATAATAATAATAATAAAATAAAAATCCAAAAATAGTGTCAGTTTTGTTTTGTTTTGTTTTGTTTTGTTCAGATTTATGTGTGGTGCTTGTGTTTTTGTGTTTGTGCAGGATGACAGATCTTACAATATTATGCACCTCTCTTACATGCATTTTGTGCAAGGAACCACTTCACCCGTGTATCGGTTGCCACGAGGCCCAATTTAGACGGGAAAGAGCGAAATTGGAAGAACCACCGATGCCTTGCTATGATAATCCTTCCCCTCCACTATATTTCTATGATTCTGATACAACAGTGGAGGATGATTATTACTCGGATGGATATGATCGGGACGATGATGCTTATTATGAACCAAGGACGGATGGACAATGTTTCTGTTGCGGTCGTGACCATACTTCTTATTATGAAGATGTGTGCGCGGTATATTTGGAAAATCCAGAGTATTGGAATAAAAAAATGATGGATGCGTACATCTCAACACCGTATCAGGGATACCGACAGTATCATCCCGAGGAATATTCTGAGCCCGAGGGTGTCTATACTTATCAGACCGAGGAGGAGAAAAAGCTTGCTATGTTGGAAGTGACTTTGTCCAAACTCGAGCAGTATTTATCAGCACCCAACCTTTCCGATGAAGATCGAATCAGCTGCCTAGTTTCCAAGTGTCAAAAGTTAAAAATGAAGATAGAAATAGAAGAGCGTCTCTCACCATTACCTGATGAAATTAGAGATTATTCTCACATGGAGGAGGAGGTTGTGGAGGATAATACCACACCAATGAATCCTTTATCTGATGAAGAGTCACTGGTGGATCAGGTGGTGTGTGAGGATGAGGAGACAGAGCAGTCTGATGAGATGAATGTGTGTACCGAACCTCTCCCCATATCAATCATTCAAATTAATAAGTGTGGGGAAGAGGGTTCGAGGAAGAAGATGAGAAGGGTGAAGCTACAAGACATCGGTGTATATCTTGTGAAGTGGATCAGTGAAACCCGCATGTGTTGTCTGAACATGCCAACTATACTGACGAATTTATGGAGATGGCATGTAAATTTCCGGGCGTTTGTTGGAAATGTTTTGGGTAAGTGTGCACTAAGACCACCGTAATGGAAACCAGGTACGGTCTGGCTGAAGACCTTTAAACTTAGCGCTCTCGGGAGGCAGCCCGAGGATGTAGAGTATTGTATTGTATTTGTTCTTTTGTTTTGTTTTGTTTTGGTGTGTTTGTGTTTTGACAGGTTCCTACGATTCCATATTCACGGATGCAATGAATCAAGTGTGGGGATGTTTGGCAACATCCCCGATGAGATCTCAAAGAATCTATGAGGGGCCTATGTTCCAGTTAGATCGCAGCAGCTACACCACTACAAACACTCACTTGTTTTCTGATCAGGTGCATGTGTTTATCTATCCTATGTTTTATTTGTTTTTGTGTATTTGGTGGTGTGAATTTTTGTGTCGGGAGTGGTTTCTTTGTGTTGAGTCGTCTAGTTGTTAGCCGTTCATGGTTTGTCGGGTGGTAATTCTCGAGTCCAAATTATAAATTGCACCATACATTGGGGACAATGTATCCCAAGTGTGGGGATGCGGTAACTCGAGAGAGGGTTGGTAGGATTGATGATCTTAAATGCTTGAAGTGGTTGAAATTGGGCTAAATTTGAAAATTTTTGAAAATTTTTGTCTCAAGTATGCTTGAACTACATGAAAACCGACATTTTCAATTGCTAAAGGGTTCCTACTAATATTAAACTAACTCAGATCCCTAGTCATGGTTGTCCCTTTAAGTTTCATGAGAGTATTTCTGACAAGTTTTAGAAAATAGTTGAGAAGAGATGCCTAACTAGGGGTAACATGCTTTAGGAATTACACATGCTATATGTCGGTAACCCATATTCCTTCTATTCGGTGAGATATTTGAGCCTACTAGAATTATAGTTGAATTGCAATAAATGTTCATTTGTTGAGAGTAGGCCATATGTTGCTTTGTGTTAGAACTTGTGTGGTTTGATACGTGCTGAGACTGTGCTTTAGCGTATACACATAGATGATAAAGGCATTAGGATCCTTTCATGGTGTTATTTGTTGATTGTTTATCCACCCCACCTTAGTTAACCATGTTGAGCCTTATTCCTTTCGTTTGTTACACCTTGTTTGACCCGTTTGATCACCAACCATGAATGACAATTATGTGCTAGATTTGTTGAAAATAAAAAAAAAAGAAAAAGAAAAAAAATGAAAAAATGAAAGAAAAAAAAAATTATTGTTATATTCTTGTTAAATAAATGGGTTGAAAATCACCAATGTGTTAGTATTATTGTGAATAAGTTGTCATGGTTTGGTATGTTCTTTTGTGTTCGCCATATAAATTTAAAAAGCCAAAAATATTACCTCACCTTTACCCTTAACCCAAAACCCGAAAAGTCCTTTTGATATGTGTTACGTTATTTGATACAGTGGAGGTGTGATTGCTATACAAGCTTATGATTGCAAAGTAGCATGTTTGGTTTTGAGTGAAATATACTAGCACACTACACGCTAGTCTTGATAAAGCCGAGAGGAGTGATTATTGTGAGGGGCGTGTGGCATGTGTGTAGTAATATAAGCATGTTAGTTTTAGTTAGGCAAGTCTTAAGCTGTTTTAAATGCGTATAATTTATCTGTCAGATTGTCAATCTCGATTGTGTCAGTCTATGGGATGGGTATGACTTGGGACCTTAAATTGTTAATTCGGTAAGGGATTTAATGGTGATTTGTTAATAAGGTGAGTAATGTTGTAATGGTTGCTTGAGGACAATCAATCCTAAGTGTGGGGATGTGATGGAGACTGTGAAACCCAGGTGTTAAAGTGCCTATATTACGCGTGTTATTGTGTTTTAAGCGATTATGTACGTTGAATATAGTAACTACGAGTACTTGTGGTTTTACAGGTTAACCGTGTAATTCGATGAAGTTGGAACGTTTAGTGATGAAGCGGAACGGCCAAAAAGTTAATAAACATAGTATATGGTGTTGTTCGGGATTGGTTTCGGGCCAAATGCTAGCTTGAAGTTGCGAGCAAGATAGATGAATAAAGTCTAAGAGGCCAATTGGCATTTGTTGAAAGTTATAATATATGTAGAGAAGGATACTAAGACTAGCGGCGTAGCCTACGGTTGAATAAACTGTAGCATACGGTTTTTACATGCAGCCTAAAATGTTTCCAGTGAATTAAAAACGTAACCTACGGTTACTTAAACGCAGGCTACGGTTGTTGATAAAGGACAGCGTGCACAAGAGGGGTAGTGTTGGACGGCATTTAAGGTTTTAAATGAAAAAAAACCCCAACTCACGTGGATTCTTGGGGGGAGGTGATTGAAAATAAAAGAATTTATTATCATCACAATATTATGAGGATAGTCATTCATATATTGACGGCAGGAGTGATATATAATATTCGCATATACATATACATAAAAGGAATGGAGCCATCTTGAAATCTCACGTGAACTTGAGAAGACTTTTGGGGGCTTGATTATATTATATTCCATTTATAAAAAATCATGCAAAAGCCCTAGCAAAATAGAAGAGGCATCACGTGCACAGGAAATCCATCATCATTATTAGCATGTGACATTGGAAGGGACTTTTGGATCTCTTTGGTTTGGGCCGATACCACACATATCATCATCACTTGGCAGCCCTAATGGATGGCCCATGCAGGGAACGCGTGAAGGGGCAGCCGCCCTTTTGGATTAGGAGAAGCACAGGTGGTACAAAAGACATCATCGACATAAAACATATATCATCATCTCGACGGCAGAAGGTTTTTTCAACCGGGTATCAAGGCAGTGAAGATCATTCAACCGAGATGAGCGGCTAAATCTCACGTGGACACTTCGGGTGAAAGATTTTTGTGAGACACTTTTAATTCTAGTTTCTGTTTTGTATTGAGATTTGGATTTGTAGTCGGGTGACAGCCAACTATTTACATGATTATATTATTTGTGTGACAGACAAATCCTGAGTGACAGTCAGAGTTATAATTATGTTTTGAATCCAATTATGCTTTTGTTGATTGAATGATTCCTATGAATGTTTGTTTTAATATTTCTCTGATCAATTAATATTAAGATTTTGAACTGCTTAGGTAATTGGTAGATGTGACAGATTTACTATTCAATCAATAGCATCCAATAAAATCAGAACTAGGTTATTAGTAATTACAGAATCTGAATCCCGGAGTGATCACCTTTTCTCATCATTGTTTATTACAACTCAATCTTTTTCTTAATTGCAACTTGTTTCATGTGTTTTTAATTCCATATTAGTTTTACAATCAATAGTTTATTTTTTTTATAGTTGTTAGTAAATACTTAACGTTACACACTTTCCACAATCCTCCTCTGGTTCGATATCCGACTTACTCTAGCTACTAGTTTATTTCGGTTTTTGCATGTCCTTAACGACAGACATCACGCATCAGGTATTGAAGAGATGTTGAGTGAGTCAAGAATGGTGGTAGGTTGTCTATATTGGAAAACGATGGTGGAGGCATTGGTGGTAGTTGTGTAGAAAAAGGTGGGATAGTGTTGGTTGGTTGGGTGGATTGTGGTGGTGGCGGTTGAGATAGTATAGAGGTGTTTGGTGAAGGTTGAGTAGGTGTTGGTGTGAACTGAGTTGGTGTGAACTGGGTTGGTGAGGTGGTTTGCTTATCTGGATTCGCTGAGCTCTCTATTGGCTCGAGAATTGATGTTGGTGATCATGATATTCTGTTTTCTCAGAGCAAAACTCGGTTGTGCCGAACTGTTTTCTCGATTTCCGAATCAAAGACTAAAGGTGAAGACTTTCCGGATTTCCGACTATGATGCATACACGTCCAAAATCACATGCACAAGCACAAACAAGCAAACCTCGCGTAATTCCGAATAAAACAAAGTAAACACTATTTTTGGATTTTTAATTATTTCTCAAAACTAATACTCAAAACATAACGCTTTGCGCACGACTCCCCAGCAACTGCGCCATTTTGATGACTCTCGTGAACGTCAATCCAAAACCTATTTAACCTAATAGTTATGATAAGCAGGGTATCGAACTAGAGGAGTATTGTAGAAAACGTTATAAATCAAGAACTATTAACCTATTGCAAAAATATTAAATCAGCTTATTTGGTTGTTTGATTAACTAAAAATTACTAAAAAAAATGAGTTTGTCAACAGTTGGAGGAAACAATGGTTCCTCCGGATTTCAGATTCAAAGCAAACTTCTGTTACGTGTTTGGTTGTTTACAATTACATAGACATAATTGTATAATCTGATTAACTGATTGTGATCATCCAAAAACTACTTACTCTGATTGCAAAACAATGGAAGGTTATTATATGAACAATCAATTGAAATCACTAACCCTAACCCTTATCAAATGTATCCCAATTACTAGCACTCTCAGGAATTGAATGAATTCGAATTAAGATTTAATAAAAAAAATCATTTACAATCAATCTAATCAAATTAATTGATAACAAGCATCGAATGCTTAGATTACCAGGTTATAACAAAAGTTCAAACACAAACATCGGTTCAATTACAAGAGTCCTCCACCCGGAGGAAACCATAAAGGAATTAGCCGCTCATCTCGGTCATATGATTTTCACGTGCTTGAAATATGGCTGAATTCATTATCTTGATCTTGGATTTTTGAAAAGAATGATGAATGATGGTGAAACTTGTGCTTGATAATGTCCTTGTGCTCTTAAATTCGTCCCAAGGTGTTACCCACAAATTAGGGTTTTGCAATCCCTTTAATACCTTCAAAATACGCCACATGCGTGTTATTCTGGATCCACCACCGTAGTCTACGCCTTACGGACCGTAGGCTACGGTTCGCAAGTTCTGTCTTCTCGTTGTCCGCTGAGCGTAGGCGACGCCTGAGCAGCCGTACGCTAAACCCCTTAGATGTTGTTTCTTGCCGTCTACCATGTGCAAACCGTGTGCTACGGTTTGATGCACGTAGCCTACGTCGTGATGTATCAAAACCACCATAACTTGATTTCAACTTTCACCAAATGACCCAATGGCCCCTAGACTTCATTGTTTCGAGTTTCGTGTGTCTCCAAACTATGTTTCAACTTTCAAATCATCACTTCCAGGTCCCTAAACTTCATTTCAACACACGTTCCGCACATTTGAGTTATCTCCTCACCCGAACAACTCCCGTTTAACTTGATATCTTTCTAATAATCCTCTGTGCTTGTCCCGTTTCATCACTAAGCTCTCTAACTTCGCCATATTACGTGTTTTACCTGTGAAACCACAAACACTCGTAGTTAACATATTCTAGGTGCATTATCACTTAAAATATAATAAAACACGTATTATACCCACATTAACGCACAAGATTCACACTCTACATCACAACGCGTTGGCTAAAACCTAGTAAATTAAAGACAAAAATTGTAGTACACGTCCTTTATGTTTACATAAAATTGCATTGCACGTCCTTTGTGTTCAAAAGTTTCAGTGCACGTCCTTTACGTTTATTTTTTGTTGCATTTCACGTCCTTTACCACAAACCCAATTAGTTTTCTTAGTTATCTTAATCACATGCCTAGCACACGTTGGGCAAAATAGTCATTTTAATCCCCTAACTTGTATAACGACTCTTTCAAAACTAATATGCTACATCAACCATCTATATAAACTTCTATAAGCATGTTCTTTCAATTTATACATGTATGTATGCGTAAGAAAATGCATATGAAACAAGAGTTAGGATATAATAGGAAGTTTATTTGGCTAGGAAGGCTATGAAGTAATCTTGACCATCAATTGATTTGATCAAGGGCTAAGATTAAATGAGGGAAAATGAAGAGAAGAAAAGAGGCGCATGGGTTTGTGTAAGGGCATTGTAGTCAATCCAGGACAATAGTTTCTCTCTCCTCCAATTCCCGCACATTTTTTAAACGTTAATAACTTTTTCATACGACATTATTTTTTTTTAAATTGCACCAAAAAACGAGCATTTTTTAATCTTTAAAACGAGTATACTATTGCTATATTTTCGATTTTTTTTTGAAAACCCAGTTGCGTAAAACGCAATGAAAAAAAAACGTAAAAAATGACTTTTTCTAAAACGCTATGCACCAAAAACACAAAAAATGTCTTATTTCTAAAACGCAATGGCCAGAAAACACAAAGAAATGTCTTATTTCTAAAACGTAATAGCCTAAAAACACAAAAGAAAGTGTACTTTCTAAAATGCAATGGACTGAAAACACATAAAATGTGTTTTACCTAAAACGCAATGCACAAAAAACACAAAGAAATGTCTTATTTCTAAAATGCAATGGCCAGAAAACACTTAAAATGTCTTATTTCTAAAACACAATAGCCTAAAAACACAAAAGAAAGTGTACTTTCTAAAACGCAATGGACTGAAAAATGTGTTTTACCTAAAACGCAATGCACCAAAAACACTAAGAAATGTCATATTTGTAAAACACACTGACCAGAAAATAGTTAAAATGTCTTTTTCCTTAAACGCAATGGCCAAAAAACACATAAAAATGTCTTATTTCTAAAACGCAGTGGCCTAAAAACACAAAAGTAGTTGTTCTCTCTAAAACGCAATGAACTGAAATACATAAAAATGTGTTTACCTAAAACGCAATGACTAAAAACACTTCAAAAATGTTTTATTTCTAAAACGCAATGACCAGAAAACACAAAAGAAACTGCTGTTCACAGAACCAGAAACTGTCTACGAAAATGAGGCAATTTCTGGAAAATTAATTTTTCTGAAGCTTTTTTATTAAAGCAGTTTAATCCCCCTTGGACCCCGCCAGGGGCTGCCGCCTCTTGGACCCTGCTCCCAAGGGCGCTGCCCCCGGACCCCCGGCAAGATCGTAAAACGCAATTGCCTAAAAACAAAAACCCAGATCGTAAAAATGACATTAAAGAATTTCTTATATGGATCGAAGCCGATTTCTTCAACGATTGAAAAAATTTGAATGATAGAAACACTTATCAGCGATCGAATCGAACAGATCGAGTGATTATCTTCAAAATCACGGGAAAAATGAGATATTGTATGAAATTAAACTGAGTTTTCTTCAAAAAAGCTGAAGAACACGTTGATCGGGTGTTTGAATCATTGATTGGTGACAAAAATCGCACTATAATGTAGTGGTTATTGAGATAGAAAGTGAAGAAATGGTTGAAGATGGTGAGTTTTGAAGTTACTGGGGAGAAGAAGGAAGAAGAAATGATACGATTGACTAAAATACCCTTACTCTTTATTTTAAATTTTGTCACATGTCATAATCCTATTGATTTCTATCCTTCCTAGCCAAAATAAACTTTCTATTTGATCATCACCCTATGAAACAAACCGATTATGGAATGTATGTTTAGCAAGCATGTTTTGCAAGTTTTTTTGCATACAAGATCTATTAGGCATAATCACGACGAAATGCAAATAAAAACATTCACTTAGTTTGTAAACAAAATAAATTGACCAAGTAAACCTTTATTGACCAAATAAACCTGTAGACCAAACAAAATGGCCAAATAAAATTCACTAAAAAATCTTTAATTCACCTAATAGATCTTGTACGCAAAAATGCTTGCGAAACATGTTTGTAGAACATGCATTTCATAATCAATTTGTTTCATATATGTTTTCTTACAACATACATACATATATTAATTGAGAGGACATTCTTATAGAAGTTCATATAGATTGTCGAAGTAGCATATGGGTTCTGAAAGATTCATTATACTAATTAGGGGATTTAAATGATTATTTTGCCCATCATGTGCTAGATATGTGATTAAGTTAACTAAGAAAACTAACTAAGTTTGCGGTAAAGGACGTGCACTGCAACAAAAATAAATGTAAAGGACGTGCATTGAAACTTTTAAACATAAAGGACATGTTGTAACGACTCTCCTAGGACCCTTAAGGTAACCCTAAACGCTCCTAAATACACCCCGAGTGTGAGAAACGGACCCGAAATACCTTCGTGCTTGGAGAAATCAAGAAAAACAAGATTTTTGGTTCGCTCGCGGGCCGCGTAAGAGTTAAGCCAAGCTTACGCGGGCCGCGACAGCAATGCAAACTACCGGATAACGATCAAGGCCACGTGTCAAAACCTCTGATGACTCACCCGACCTAGACTTCCTCGCGGGCCGCGTAGGTATTCCTTCGAGTTTACGCGGGCCGCGACACGCCCCATTTCCAGCCCTATAAATAAGGAGTTCGAGTTCAGTTGAAAGTCGCTCAATTCTTTTCTTCTTTTAGCTTCTATTATAGCAAAGTAATAGCTCGGGTATTATACTCTAAAACCTGAAACTCTGCCCGTTATTAGGGTAATAACTCTAATCACTAGTACGATACTTTATCCGATAGATTGAAACCAATCCAATGAATGTTTAAGTGCTGCCGATATACGGCTATACTTTGTCATTCATCGTGAGGGTTTTGATTTCGTGATTATCGTTAAAGTTGAATTGGATTAATACACTAATACGAGTTCCATTTTATCTAGAAATTAGAACTCGTAACCAGGGAGATGCTAAAATAGAATAATTAGTAATTAAGTAAACTTACTAGTTCAGTAAAACTTAGCAGTTAAGAAACCTTAATAGATAAATATACTTAGCAGCTAAGTAAGATTAATTAATCAGTTAAGTGAGATTAATTAAGCTAAGTAAGATTAATTAATCAGCTAAGTAAGATTTATTTAACTAAGTAAATTAAACACCTAAATCGATATACATGAGGAAGGTACAAGGAAGGTATAAGAGGATATATATGTGGGTAGGAATCTTCCTAGAAAATGTATAGGTAACTTCCTAAAAAATGTATAGGTAATTTCCTAGAAAATACAAAGGAAACTTCCTAGAAATTTCATACTTCTTACCTATAAATAGGAAGCCTAGGAATTCATTTCCTTTGCTCATTTCTTCTATTCTTCTCTCTATACGTTGGTGTTCTAACCAATAATCACCGATACGATCTTCTGTCCAATCGATTCGGGAACCAACTAACGAATGCCAAACTGCTGTCTGAATAAAACTATACTTTGTGAATTTTGTTAAGGTTCTGATCTCGTGGCCATCGTTCGGTTTGATATGGTTTTACACAAATACGTATTCCATTCTGTTAAACTATATGTTTAACTATCAGAATACTCCCAACTATACACTTACAATCAAACAAGCTGTTTAATCATCAGAAGGTTCAAAACAATAAAGTATATGCTTAATTATCAGAAGGAGTAGAATCAAGAAGCTTGTTAAATCAATACTGCATGCTTATAATGTGAGTCATTCTCTTTTTATCAACTGTTTTACTAAATCTCAAATTATTTTCAAAAGTTATATTTACAGGGATTAAGTCGTGGTTATCTTGAATCACTGGCAAGTGGGGTATTGTGCACATTACTAATTTCTCACAGTTAGGTTAACAAACCTAACAGTGATAATCATCACTACTTGGTGAAAGGACCCAATAGTGGTATGACCATCGTCACCAGGGTGTGATACGGTGCCAGATAAAAATAAGATAGTAGTCATTGTAATCGCTCTTATGTTGTAATTTATAACTACGTGTCATTTTTGTACAAACTAAATGAACTCACCAGTATTTCCTGCTGACCAAATGTTTTTAAAACGCGTTTCAGGTAATTACAGTAGATCGGAATAAGAGTTGGATACGGCACCAAAAGGCTTATAGAAGTGGCTTAATTTATCAATTAAATTAAATTAAGAAAAGTTGTTTTATGTATTCAGGTTTATCCCATATTAAAGCTACCTTTCAAAACATGGTTTTATCCCATCTATTTAATAAATAAAATTCGGTGTTTTCTAAACTTTGATATTTTTCCTAACTCACGATCCTGATGAAATTTCTGCTGCACTACTTTTCTAAATAACTACCGGTACCACTGAACTGGTTCACGGCTCCCGATTCCGTCCAGGGTGGGGTCAGGGGTCGTGACAGAAGTGGTATCAGAGCCACTTGTTTAAGCAATTAGGTGTTGTAATAAAATACCTAAGTTTAAACAAAGAGTTAGGAACTTGATATTTTCTGGTAGCACTCAGGATAGTATTTAGACTTGAACTTAGGAAAGATGCCTTAATATGAGCTTCAAGATGAGCTAATTACTTGTATTAGTATAATGTGATAGATATTGGTATGCCGTAAGAATAATGATTAGAACATTGCAAAGTACGATAAATAAGCAATAACACTTAGATGCTGTTAATTCTTGTTTATTGATACTACTCGGTCTAGAATAAGATATGTTATGGGAATACAAATTTCCTTGATTCGAGATGAAAGCCTTAATAAAAGAGGCACTTTTAAAATTCTTGAAAAGATACTATTTATGGGAAATATAATAATTACCTCTCCGGCGAGAACCGGGTAAGATGAGGTTACCTCTCCGGCGAAAACCGGGTAAGAAGGAGTATAATATGTCAAATAAGTGACAAAATTCCCTAAATAGTACCATGACCTGATATCTGACTTGTTTTTGGAAAAATCAATCTGTTAAATACATTGACCTTATGAATGGTATGCATGATTATATAGATATAGATATGTATATCTATAAGAAATTCCAAAAGCCATAACGATTGACAATTTAAAATAAATCACGAACATAAGTGTCAATAATAATTCTAGATTTCTTTATCAGAAATCTCTTGCATATATCTATAATTCCGATATCAAACATTATTTCGTTTGATCATCTGTTTCGTAACTCGTGCGACAAAATAAACAATGGAAACCCTTTAAGTTGGGACGCCATCAAAAGTATAAGAATTTCCAATGCGTTACCATAGTCTATTAACGCAAGTAAGAAGCATGTAAAGTTATGCTAGTGCACAAGAAAACACATGAAACTTAAATTATACATCCACAGACGTCGAAGTATGTCACACACGACTTTCGAGGCAAGACCTTTGGAAAATATGATTGGGCACGACGACACCAATGCTAATCCCGTCAGTGGAAGAACTACTAATAAAAAAGCAGCACTTTGCCACGTGATCCTACAAACGACATGAATCTCGCTGAGGTACGATAGAACAACGTTTTCACAACAATCGGTGCATAGTCTAATCGGACTCATAAATTACTGGCGCTGCAAAAGGAGTCACATACCTTTGCAATTCCCCTATTTCATTTTATTCGACATTCCCTGGTAATTAGGGCTGTAAACGAACGAACGTTCAGCGAACAGTTCGTGAACCGTTCGGCGGGAAGTTCGTTTATGTTCGTTCGATAAGCTTAACGAACGAACACGGACAAAAAATTTTGTTCGATAAGCTTAACGAACGAACACGAACAAAGGTCTTGTTCGTTCGACTGCGTTCGTGAACGTTCGGAAATACGTTCGTCCGTGTTTGTTCGTTTATGTCCGTTCGTGTTCGGTTTTTTATGTTCATTTTTCTAAAAGTTTTTAAGGTTTTATTAATTTTTTACTTTCCCCATATGTATTATTTCCCTCTCTTTTTGTTTACCTTTCCCACCTTTCTTTACTTTCCTGCCTAATTCCTACACTTCAATACACTAATTATATTAAAAATTAGTAAAAAGTAATAACCCATGTGGCCTTATCTAAATATAAATATATTGAAAGTTGAAACCCTAACTAGTAAGTACGACATTTGAATGTTCAACACCCCTCTGGCCCTCTCCCTCTTTGATATCACGCTCCTTCATTCAGCCTATCTCCAATAGATTGAACCCAATATCATCCATCCCTTCAATCTTTAAATGGTTATATTTAACTACTTTCGTTGTGTACAATGTTTAAGATTAACGATTCACTTTTTAATTTTCAAAATTAATGTTCATTTGTGTTCGTTTGCGTTCGTGGTTAGTGTTCACGAACTGTTCGCGAACAACCAAAATCCCTTAACGAACGAACACGAACACAAACTTCTGTTCGTCATGTGTTCGTGAACAGTTCACGAACACCCAAATTTCCTTAACGAACGAACACGAACATAGCCTTGTTCGTGTTCGTTTGGTTCGTTTACAGCCCTACTGGTAATGTCACTTAACAACGGTTATCACACAAAATTCCAGATAAAATTCTTAAATTCCTTTTGTTAAAATTCAGACCTCTGCATATAGTGAATAGACTTTTGCATTTCTACTCTCCGTAATGGTCATCATGAGGATTTCTTTCATAATCACGAATATTTATTTGGTTGTTTCATTTCTTGGTAAATCCACACGTTACACATGCACTGTTTGTTGCGCATGTGGTTAGTTGGATTTATGAAGACCATTGGAGGGCTTCATTCCAATTTGTTGTTTTATCAAAACTCAAATATCGTTTCGCTATATTTGATCTTTGCATTGTAAACCGCGTTCTTGCAAAACGATGACTCTTTGATATCGAGTCAATGAATTTCTTGAAAAACTCAATTTTTTTTAATGGCATACATGGTTTTTGTTGTGACCATGTCAGAACTTTCTTATTGATACATAACTCGTTTTGTTTAAACCAAGTTCAATTGTTTGAACTTGCTCGCATTACGTATTCAATTCAAAGTCCCATATGATGAATTGAAGCCATCATCTTCGAAATAATCCCAACAAGCACTTCAATTCTCTTGAACCATAACATGCTTGTTTAGTCTTCGAATTCATTGAATCGTTTCTTTAATCACGATCACCTTGTGGTGACGTTTTCACAAATTTGAAGCTTGCGCTAATCTTGTTGCACACATCATATACGGATTTAATTATTTATTTATTTATATTGAATCCGCTTTATTGGTTTATCATATTCAAGTAATCTTAACACAATCATGTGTTAAGATAATGATACACAAATTCATGTTATATCTCAAGGTATCTCTTAACAGTTCCTACAACATCGATCGAGCATTTCTTGATCTTTTCGATCGAAAAACATTATTCAATTGTTTCATTTTCAATCAAAAATCCTACTAGATTGTTTGAAACAAACATTCGGATTTACTTCGTTGAACTTTCATTTGGTTTCAAGCATGGTGAACTCATTCAGTCACCGTTATTATTATTTCGATCACTACGACACCTTGTGGCGTCGCTATAAACTTGTAGCTTGAGCTAATCTATATATATACCTTTCACTTGACTCATCCTTGAAAGTGATCTTAATACAACTTTATGTTAATTCGATCATACACTAAACAGTGTTGTATTTTGGGGTATCTTTGTAATTCAATAATGTCAAACACATTGATTCTTCCTCATGTTATGATTCGATAGTTGACACATCATCTTCGTACTCCTCTTCAGTTGAGCTTGTTGATTCTAAATCTTTTATAATTAACAACCAAGGTAAATTTTCCTTCGACAGTAAATTCTATTGTTTCTCAAAATAGTTCACATTCGATTTAGACATCTATTGGTCATAAATCTTTCTTTTGGTCTAACCCATGTAAATTTAAGTCATTCTGATGATTATATCATTACCCTTCATCCATTTGATACCGATTTCTGGAATTTATTTAGTTAAACAATTGGATTCTATTTCTTATAAACTACTCTTGTATTCACAAAATTTGAACATATTTTGATTCAATTAGAGTGCCATTTACCTTAATCCTATTATTTAAAATGTGACATAACTCGGAAAGAGATATCGTAACCCAAATCTCGAGGACGAGATTTAAAACAAGGTGGGGAGGATGTAACGACTCTCCTAGGACCCTTAAGGTAACCCTAAACGCTCCTAAATACACCCCGAGTGTGAGAAACGGACCCGAAATACCTTCGTGCTTGGAGAAATCAAGAAAAACAAGATTTTTGGTTCGCTCGCGGGCCACGTAAGAGTTAAGCCAAGCTTACGCGGGTCGCGACAGCAATGCAAACTACCGGATAACGATCAAGGCCACGTGGCATGACACGTGTCGAAACCTCTGATGACTCACCCGACCTAGACTTCCTCGCGGGCCGCGTAGGTATTCCTTCGAGTTTACGCGGGCCGCGACAAGCCCCATTTTCAGCCCTATAAATAAGGAGTTCGAGTTCAGTTGAAAGTCACTCAATTCTTTTCTACTTTTAGCTTCTATTATAGCAAAGTAATAGCTCGGCTATTATACTCTAAAACCCGAAACTCTGCCCGTTATTAGGGTAATAACTCTAATCACTGGTACGATACTTTATCCGATAGATTGAAACTGATCCAATGAATGTTTAAGTGATGCCGATATACGGCTATACTTTGTCATTCATCATGAGGGTTTTGATTTCGTGATTATCGTTAAAGTTGAATTGGGTTAATACACTAATACGAGTTCCATTTTATCTAGAAATTAGAACTCGTAACCAGGGAGATGCTAAAATAGAATAATTAGTCATTAAGTAAACTTACTAGTTCAGTAAAACTTAGCAGTTGAGAAACCTTAATAGATAAGTATATTTAGCAGCTAGGTAATATTAATTAATCAGTTAAGTGAGATTAATTAAGCTAAGTAAGATTAATTAATCAGCTAAGTAAGATTTATTTAACTAAGTAAATTAAACACCTAAATAGATATACATGAATATAGATATACATGAGGAAGGTACAAGGAAGGTATAAGAGGATATATATGTGGGTAGGAAGCTTCCTAGAAAATGTATAGGTAACTTCCTAGAAAAGGTATAGGTAATTTCCTAGAAAATACAAAGAAAACTTCCTAGAAATTTCATACTTCTAACCTATAAATAGGAAGCCTAGGAATTCATTTCCTTTGCTCATTTCTTCTATTCTTCTCTCTATACGTTGGTGTTCTAACCAATAATCACCGATACGATCTTCTGTCCGATCGATTCGGGAACCAACTAACGAATGCCAAAGTGCTGTCTGAATAAGACTATACTTTGTGAATTTTGTTAAGGTTCTGATCTCGTGACCATCGTTAGGTTTGATATGGTTTTACACAAATACGTATTCCATTCTGTTAAACTATATGTTTAACTATCTGAATACTCCCAACTATACATTTACAATCAAACAAGCTGTTTAATCATCAGAAGGTTCAAAACAATAAAGTATATGCTTAATTATCAGAAGGAGTAGAATCAAGAAGCTTGTTAAATCAATACTGCATGCTTATAATGTGAGTCATTCTCTTTTTATCAACTGTTTTACTAAATCTCAAATTATTTTCAAAAGTTATATTTACAGGGATTAAGTCGTGGTTATCTTGAATCACTGGCAAGTGGGGTATTGTGCACATTACTAATTTCTCACGGTTAGGTTAACAAACCTAACAGTGATAATCATCACTACTTGGTGAAAGGACCCAATAGTGGTATGACCATCGTCACCAGGGTGTGATACGGTGCCAGATAAAAATAAGATAGTAGTCATTGTAATCGCTCTTATGTTGTAATTTATAACTACGTGTCATTTTTGTACAAACTAAATGAACTCACCAGTATTTCCTGCTGACCAAATGTTTTTAAAACGCGTTTCAGGTAATTACAGTAGATCGGAATAAGAGTTGGATACGGCACCAAAAGGCTTATAGAAGTGGCTTAATTTATCAATTAAATTAAATTAAGAAAAGTTGTTTTATGTATTCAGGTTTATCCCATATTAAAGCTACCTTTCAAAACATGGTTTTATCCCATCTATTTAATAAATAAAATCCGGTGTTTTCTAAACTCTGATATTTTTCCTAACTCACGGTCCTGATGAAATTTCCCCTGCACTACTTTTCATCCCTAACCATATTGAAATTGTAGTTGAAAATATTAGCGCCATCACTTGCCATGGAAGCTTGACCACCAACGTGTTGTTGTTTCAACGCCTTGCAAAACGGTTTTTCAATGTGTTGTTTCAAGGTGGAGTTTGCGGTTTCGGCGTAAAAGCCTTGACAATGATGACAACGCGCTTTTCTTTTACCGTTGGCCATCTCGTACAAATCAAAATGCGACTAAACCTCGGGGTTGCGCTTCGTTGGAACAACACGAATCACCGTGTCGGTTGTAGACTCGCCAACATTGACCGAATTATGGGCACTAGAGGTTGCCATAGCGTCTTGAGAGTTATCGAACAAGAATAAGAGACTTTTTTAGATTTTTTGAGAGTTCTCAAGTGTTGTGATTGAACCTAAACACCCACAAACCATCTATACTAGTTGGAGATGAGTTTTAGGCAAAAAAAAAACAAAAAAACGGCTACAATTGGTTCCAAACGGTCATATGACCGTTAATTAGAGCTGGGCAAAAATAACCGGTTAAAACCGGTTTTTTTCTATTCGTTACCGGTTAACCGATTATTAACCGGTTTTTTTGTTTAATCGATTAATTAACCGGTTTTTTTAAAAACCGGTTTTGAACCCGAACCGGTCCAGAAATTTTACAACCGATCAATAACCGGTCAAACCGGTTGTAACCGAACCGGTTAGAAAAAAAACGGGTTTTTAAAAAAAACCGGTTCCGGTTTTTTTTTCCGGTTTCGATTGCGTAATCAGTTTTTTTATACACCTCTACCGGTACCACTGAACTGGTTCGCGGCTCCCGATTCCGTCCAGTGTAGGGTCAGGGGTCGTGACACATGCAATGCAATTCATTTAAACATAAAAGACGTGAACTGCAAATTGTCTAAATTAAATAAAAGAAAAAATGAATGTGTGTGCATGTGATTGCTAGATGGTGGTGGACTACCACAATTCTCCAAACTATTCATGCTCATTAAGAGGGCAACGGCCCCCCTCTTGACGCCCCCTTTAGAGGTCACAAATCGGGTTTTTTAAATACCCGGGTTCAGGGATATATCTGGGTACGGGTATAACCGAGTTTTGACTTTTCAGGTATTGGCCATATCCGGATCGGGTTCGGGTCCGGGTATTGGCCAGAAAATCTATACCCTGTGTACCCGGGTTCGGGTATGGTCCGGGTATTGGTCGGGTAAGGTTCTGGTATTTGTCGGATATGGTTCGGGTATAGATCGGGTTTTTCGAGTCATTCTTTTGGAATAAAACATAGAAATATAATGGAAACCCTTATTTACACATATTGTATGACTTGAAATTTGTCAAAAAAAACCTCACACAAGCTAGAAATGTTCAAAAAAAACTATTGTACACAATGGGTCCGGGTATTACGAAAACCTGGGTCCGGGTATTATTAAAACCCGGTTACGGGTATTACGAAAACCCGGTACGGGTTTTATGGAAACCTGGGTATGCTGAAAACTCGGGTATGAAAAAACCCGGGTTCCGGTTCGTGTATTGAACAGAATATGCATATCCAGTTTTTCTAATACCCGGGTTCAGGTTTTTTTTCTGGATTCAGGTTTTTTTTCGAGTTTGTGCACCTCTATGCCCCTTTACTTACCTTGTAATGATGTTTAACATCTATTGCTAGTGATGTGGCAGTAAGGTAATACGGTAATACCCACTACAGAATCTCATAACACATATTCTCGTGTGAGCGTTCACATGTCCTTATAGATATTTTTTATAAGGTGTAAGACATTGTTTATTCAGAAACGAATGTACAAAAAGTTTTTTTTTTTCTTCGCCACATGAGGTAGCAAAAGGTGTGTGAATAAAAGTTCATATCTGAGGTACGTGTTACTCTAAATTCTACGTCATTATTCACCGCGAGCAAGACTCGAACACTCATGCTTATGAGAGGAACGCCATTTTACACACATTAGTATCGCTAAGCCAAAAGCTCTTTCATAACAAAGTTTTAATAACCCTAATGATACTTGTATCTTTACATTTAAAACACCATATTTCAAGTTTTATGTAACCATAATAAGTGTATAAAAGTAGAATGAAAGCGAAAGTTACAAGTGGTACCTAAAATTTAAATTATTAAAATTCAGTTTTACAATGAAAATAATATAATAGCATCACCACGTTATATTTTATTTCATAATATCATTGTTACGTATTTAATATAAACACGAGTGTTTGAAAACAAAGTATATGATAGTGATTGATGTTACACTGTCTATGACATCTTCTTTTCAATGGACACATTCTTTTTCGCAAGATCGTCGAACAGACTACCATCGAACAGACCTCTCATGGCTTCTTTTGAGAGGTAACCTTCTTCATCTTTAGCAATAATGTATACAAGTCCCCATTCCAACTTATTAATTATCCTGTTAATTAATTAATTACAGATTCATCAAGCATAAATAGAAATTGTTAGAATTAAATTAATGCACCAAATAATCTTCTTTCTAGTAATTGAACATATGAACTACAAACCATCCCACGATGTCGAATGTAAGGCGGTTTCCTTCAGTCATGTGCCATAGCTCTCTCAGTGTTAGTTTATCTTGCGAAGTTTTTGCGTATTTGCTAAACATGCTTTCGAAGTTAACCGGCATATACCTAAAGAAAATGGAACATATTATCATGTTGTAGATGTTATTGTTTAACCCGAATTAATGTGATTTTTTTTCTGAATGGCCAACCAAAAACGACTTTTGTTATGGTCACAAAAAACGGTTTACAAATAGTACTTTAGAGCATTCACAGTAGCTCATATTTAAAGGTTGTTTTTTCTTATTTTACAAGTCACCTTTTTTTCTTATTGTAAGGGTATTTTTGCATTGTGTTTTTGACTTCCATATTTGTGGAAGAATGGAAAATGTTGTCACTGGGACCAAAGGGTGGAGTAGGGTAATAAGTACAAAAAATGAGAAAATCAGTAAATATTTTTATAATAAAATAGTTTTATTTATAAACTATGTATATTTTAAAATTAAATATTTATTAATTTAAGCTTTACGTTAAATAATAATCTATTTTTTATTATAATTTAGTAACTTTTAAAAAAAATTTATTTTATTTTTCAATTTTCAATCGTTAATACATATTTTTGAAAGTTCAAAACTATTACTTTTTTTAATTCTCATTTTTTTAATATAGTTATATAAAGTAAAAAAAATGGTAATTAAAAAAATAAAGGCAAAGGTGATGATGGTGATGTGGCATTGTTTTTGGGTTTTCTTGTTGAATGAGTTTATGATGTTTTTGAGTATTAGTGTTTTTGGTGATGTTGAAGCAGACTAGACATGTTTTTTTGATGTTTTTGTTTATTGTGGATGATCTTTTATATATACATACGTACTACTAGAAAATTTGCCTATTAAGACGAAATGATTGCCTACGGAACAAGGATCGAATCAAATGTCTATCATACTTTGTTTTTCAAACACTCATGTTTATATTAAAGCTTTCAGTAGGGTGATACTATTCCCACCCCCCCTAATTCCTGATTACACCCCTCCCCCTACAAAAACATCACATCCATCAATCCATCAATCAATCATTTGCTTTTTGTTTTTAGTTTTTTTTGTCTTTTTGTTGTCTTTTTAGTATATTTTAGTGTTTTTTTGTTATTATTATTATTAGTGGCACGTGGTTCTCGCGTTTCTCATAACTCGTGATTGTTCATTTTTTATCTCAAGAAAAAAGAAACAGTTCTACTTGTTTTTCGCTTTGGAGAGGCTCTCACGAGTTCCCAGAAAAAAATAATTACAATTGCACACGTGAATGGTAACCATTTTATAATGGTAGAATTGCAAGGAGAGTATCCAATTGCCAGCACAAACAACCTATGGAAATTAATGAGAGAAAATGATGCAGCTGGCTGTGAGAATATATTTGAATCACGTCAAAATATGTATAAGTCTTTGATAGCACAACCTGCTACATTTGGGGGGGTGTATAGATTAAACCTCGGTATGTAAATTATTAAATGATAATAATTTTGTAAAAAAATACTTATTTTTATATAGCTTTTGTTACAGCTATAAATATAATTTGATAAATTATAACAATAAAAACTAATAATAAATAATATATCATTACTACTACTACTAATAATAAATATAATAATAATAATAATAATAATAATAATAACTAATTAAATAATAAACAAATACTAAATAACTAATAATTAAATAAAAGAATAAAAAAAAGACAACAAAAAGACAAAACAGGCTAAAAACAAAAACCAAATGATTGATGGATGTGACATTTTTGATAGGGGGGGTGTAATCAGGAATTAGGGGGGGTGAGAATAGAATGAGCCTTTCAGTATTCTCACACCCCTAAATCATATTCACACATTTTTTTTCACTCTCTCTCTCTCTCTCTCTCTCTCTATATATATATATATATATATATATATTTATGTATAGAGAGATAGAGAAGGAAAATGTGTGAATATTAGGGTGAGGGGGGCACTCCCCTAAGAGGGGAGTCCCCTCTCTTACGTATAACCAATCCTCGTGTGCCACGTCAACTCCCCTCTTAAACTCCCCTAACACCCCAATTTGATGGCGGCACTCCCCTACTAGGTGACATGGTTTTTTATTAAAAAAAAAACAAAAACAAAAACAAAAAGTTTTCATTGGTTGAAAAGGTGGCTGGCCCCACCTTCTCCCTCCTTCTTCTTCGGTGTCTTCCCACCGTTCCAGGTCCCCGAATTGATGGCATCACCCTTACCGCTCGGCAACTTGGTCCCCGAAGGGAGTCACCGAGGGTGCCCCGAGTGCCCTTAATTCCCTTATACTAAATACGTAACAGTGATACTATGAAATAAAATATTTAGATTAAATGAGTCACTATCATACTTTAAACACTCGTTGATAGGATAAATCTAAAAAATTACAAAGATTTTACAAGCATTTTTTTAAGTGATAAATAATCTCTGGAGTAGGATCAAATACAAACCACATTTTGCATACAAACTGTAAGAACCATTTAAAAAGTGTCACGTGACATCCAACCAATTATAGATAAATGATAAAATAATATCCTAAATAATCTATCTATATAATAAAAGAAACCTCTTAGAGGACACATGTCACTTCCTCAGGCACTCTCTAATTATGTTTTTCCTATTAAATCAATCTACTAATATGATAAATTTGTTAGTGGTGATAAGGATTAAAAAGATAAAGAGGAAAATGGTGATTATAAAATTTAAATTTCAAAGATAACAATAAGTATGGTATGAAAAAACAAATACGCCTCAATTATTTTTTTCAGTTTTTTTTTGGGAAAATTGAGTAGTATTGTAACAAAATTTTATAATATTTTCAATTAAACCACTTGAAGTTTTTTCTTTCCAATTTAGTCACTCAACTTATAGGTAAAATGTCAATCCTATATATTTTACTGAAACAATTATGTAGTATATAAAATTAGATTTATTCAATCCATATAATACATAGGGTTTATAAAGATATAACTTTTTATTGTTTGTTATATAAAATTTCATATACTCAACCCGTATAACACATGAGGTTCTTAAAAATGTAACTTTTTTCATCTATCTACTATAATAAAATAAACCAACTTTTGTACACGTGTCATTCATTGAAGGTATCCTCAAATCTATACTTATCTTATATTAACTAAATAAATAAATAAATAAATAAATAATAAATTAATATTAAATCTTATCATACTTTAATAAAATATAATCCTCAAATCTAAATTATTAATTTAATATATTTTTAAAACAAATACCTCTCTTTCCTACTTATCTTATATTAAATATATAAATAATAAATTAATATTAAATTACAAACAAGTGGCAGGTAAACGGGCAACAAGCTGCGCCGCAACCCCCTTTTGAATTGCAAAACCAATCCTACTAAAGACGAAACGACCCTTAAAGGTTGAGAGATTACTATTCACAACCTGTTGGTATACAAAATTATATTTATTCAACTCGTGTAAAACGCGGGGGTTTTAAAAATATAATTTCTTTTATTATTTTGCTATACAAAGTTACATTTATATAACCCGTGTAATACACGAAGTTTTTAAATATATAACTTTTTTATCATTTGCTATGTAAAATTAGATTTATTCAGCACATGTAATACACGGGTTTTTTAAAGATATAATTTTTATTATTTGGTAGATTTTTCAACCCGACTATACACGGGTTTTTTAAAGATACGACATTTTTAGTATTTAGTATACAAAATTACATTTATTTAATCTGTGTAATACACATGATTTTTAAAGGTATAACTCTTTTTTTAGATTTATTCAACACGTGTAATATACGAGGTTTTTAAGGATGTAGTTTTTTATTATTTAGTTGATTTATTCAACCTGATTATACACGGATTTTTTAAAGATATGACGTTTTTAGTATTTAGTATACAAAATAACATTTATCTAATCTATGTAACAGATGGTTTTTAAAGATATAACTTTTTTTATTACTTGATATATAAAATTATATTTATTTAACCCGTACAATATACGGGGTTAATAAAAATATAACTTTTTATTATTTAATATATAAAATTACATTTATTTAACCCGTGTAATACACGGGGTTCTAACCTAGTATTAATTATATTGTATTCTCTATAAATATGCTAACAAGCAATTAATTCTTTATTTGAATTTTCTTTTTGTTTTCACTGTGCTAATATAAATATGCTAACAAGCAATTAATTCTTTATTTGAATTTTCTTTTTGTTTTCACTGTGCTAATTAAGAAAAGTGCTGATATCATTCAAATATGTGCCAAAATCAATTATTTTGATTAATTTTCATGTGCTAATATAATTCAAAAGTCCTACTTTTATGTATGTATTGTTTTGGTATGTGCTAATTTAACTTTTTTTAAGTGCTTAGATCTGTTCTTACGGTTTGTAGGATAAATATGGTTTGTACCGGAACCAACCCCGGTAATCCCTTGCTTAGGGACAAATAGATTTGAATCCCTATTGATCAGCGAAGGATTAGTGGACGAACGATCAAATTCTAAAAGAAAAAAAAAATTCTTTAGAAATACTGCCAGTCTCACCTATTTGCGACAGATGATGCATGTCGTAGTTTGTGAAAATAAATTCCAGAAAGAATTTTATTTTTGACTTTTAAATTGTTTGATTACTTGATTTAGAAATTTTGTATTGCTTTTCCACTCCTAAATTAACACACATACTTTTTGTAATAGGATTTAGAAAAGGGATAGAAAAAAGGTTGTGATCAGTTTCATGTGACCTGACTCGTTTTGACCCATACTAAAATAACTTTTAAACCTCTAATTACCTTCCCTCAGTATCATAGGTCCCGGAATCACTTGGATGCTTCCCTTTATGTATATTTTCTATGTAAATCGGAAGCAGGAGAGAAGGTATGTAACCCTACAAAACACACACGCAAAAAAAAACAGTAATATAAGGTGAACCAAAGATGGCTAAAAGTAGATCGAACCACAAACTAAACTTCATCATACTGGGAGGGTGGGATAGCTAAATGTTATATTGAAACCCAGCCCTAAGATCAACGAAAATAGCACATTCAACCCGATAGCTCGAAGCCCTGAAACGTCAAGTAAAAATAATTAAATCTTAATTGTTTGATTAGTAGAGTCATTGAGATGGGGAAATAGACGGATGGTTAAATTTTTATATCCATAGCCGTAGGGGCTATGGCTAACAGTTAACCTCCGTCTATTATTACTAATCATAGCCCTTTGTTATGGCTATGGTTAACTAATTTAAATGTTCTTTTTTAAATTATTAATCATAAGTTTGTTAAATAATTATCAAATTAATAATCCAAATCAAGTATATTATTAAATAAGTATAGTTTATTGTTCACCCGTGTAAGTCTCCCAAGGATAAACGATGCCATCGTTGTCTTGATCAAAGAAAGCGACATGTTGCTGGAGGACGCTCAATCCTTGAGGTTGGTGGTCCGGTGTGCCATCGGGATGTTCCATGTCTGGTGCAGCCATGGCTCTAGCCATGTCTATTGAAGAACACAAGGGTTAGTCTTGCTAACAACCAACAAGACTTTGATTTATGAATCATGAAGTTGCGAGAACTTACAAGGCTTAGGAATGGATGACTCAAGGTCTGTCCGAACGGGTCGTTGGGATGTGATCGGGGCCATTGGGGCAACCGTCGCCAATGCAACCGGGTCATCGTTCATGTCCATCTTTCTTATGAGGATGTAAGAGGATACGAGAAACTGATAAATAAGAATGGTATTTATAGAAGATAATTGCCAAAAGTTTCACCTTTTATAGACTTATTCAAAAGAGGTGCTACAAATTACAATTGTGCAACAAAGTGGATTTGTGTTGTCTGCAACTTACTTGTTATATAATTAGTAATAAAAAAGTTGTTTTAAAAAAAATAAACTGTTGAATAAACCCGTGTATAAACTAATAGGAGTTAATAGCCAAAATGGTCCCTGAGGTTTGCTCACTTTTGCCACTTTAGTCCAAAACCCAAATTTTTTACATCTGGGTTCCTGAGGTTTGCATTTTTTTGCCATTTTAGTCCAAATTTCAAAAAAGTCAAATTTTGTCAGGATTTCTTACTGATTTTTGTCCTTTTCCTCATTTCTCCTAGGGGCAAAATTGTCATTTTGGATTATTATAAAGTAATTTATATTAAAAAATCAATTATATATAATATCTATATATATATATACACCCACACAGATACACAGACATATCTCTCTCTCTCAACATGTCACTGCTCTCTCTCTCTCTAAACTACCACCACCGCCACCGTCGCCGCCACCGTTAAGACCATCATCATCATCAACATCGCCAACACCACCGTCTCTCTCTTCTCTCAATCTCACCACCATCAAGATCATCATCATCATCAACGCGGTCGGCACCACCGTCAAACACCACCACCACCGTGATGAGAACCGACATTGGGATTAGGGTTTTCAGTAGGGGTGGTGGGTTGAATCGTGTTGGTTGCTGATTTGGCTTAGGGTTCCGGTGTTGGTTGCTGAATCGTGTTGTTGCAGGTTTGGGGTTAGGGTTCCGGTGGCTGAATCGTGTTGTTGCAGGTTTGGGGTTAGTCAAAGACGGTTTGCAGGTGGTTGGTGATTAGGGTTGTTGCAGGTTTGAAGGTGGTTGTGGTGGTGTGTTGTTGGAGGTGGTGGGTGAAGGAGGGAGACAGAGAGATGGTGGTGGTGGTGGTGGTGGATTAATTGTCACACCCTGGCTTTGCGGAAGCGTGGGTAATTTTGGTGTGACTTCTTAATACCATAGCTTAATCATACCAAAGCTATATGAGTTAAAAACATGCAAGATCATCCATTAAGTTTTGAAAACCAAACACAATACCATTGTTTTAACCAACAACCATAACCTTGTCCAACAGACGTTACAACTTGAAACATAACATAAACATGGTTTAAGGACTGTGTCTTGTCCAGGAAAGAGACACATCCCCTAAACCCCGGATGACCTTGGAAACTAGTGCAGCGGAAAACATGCCATACCGTGCCAGATCTCGTTAATTTCCTGAAATACATGTAAGTTGAAAAATCAACAATAATGTTGAGCGAGTTCATGTGCAAGTGAGTAAGTAAAACACTTGTAAGTATAAAAGTTCCCTGGTATGTAGCAGTGTAAGAGGACTTGTGATCACCAATGGTTTGCAAGGCCATTAGCATGTTGTGAGATGCAAGTAGAAAGATACAAACCTAGCGTATTTGGCGTTGGGGCACAAAGTCACCACCTGGTCCATTATGCGGGCTCAGGGGTTGGGCTCGCTACACCCAGATAGATCTACCGCTTAAGTCCCTCGGTGTTCTAACTACCCATTCACATGATCTAAAACCTCCTTACGTTAATCATACCGTGTATAATAGTACTTGTAAACAAAGTAACATGTATTTCACCCCCGCAGTTAAGAAAACTGAAAACAGTTAGAGAAAAGGGGGACATGAACTCACAGTGAATGCGCGTCTCTACCAAGTGTCTCCAATACAGTAAGCTGTGCAACGACCTACAAGTGCTAATTCTATTAGACGGACGGCCGTGCCTTAGCTTTACAGTTTATGTCTTTGGGAAATAGTTAGACAACTATTTCGTGTTTATGTTCCGTATACACTTGGTAGTTATTCTTCTTCCCAAGGATGGGGGATACAATACATGTGCGTAAGTTACGTTTTATCAATCTTGTGGTAATGTAATTACCGGTGTAAATTATATGTTTGTGGAAGCGTTCGTAAAGTTCTGGAATCATTAACGCTTGTAAATATTATTTTTACTCTAAAATAATATTTATGTATTTTCACAAAATAATCATAAACAGTGTGGTGACAAAATATATTTATCACGTTAACTCTTGTGAAAATCCCACCTCCGAATATTTAGTAAAACATAGTTCTGGCGAAATTTATGTTTCGAAAATATGTCGAAAATAGTTCTAACACTTGTTGTGTAAATAAGCCTAAGCGTTAGGTTTTTAGAAAATTTCGCCAGAGTTTCCTCTGTAACTGGAGGTGGCCACGCTTCCAAGCGTATCATTTTCTTTTTGAAAACAACCCATGATTATCAACAATCAACCCTTACGTTTTAACACGCGAAACGCTACCCTTGTCGTTTCAGTTTCAATATGTGGAAACTGGACTGTTTTCGGACGACTAAATAAAATACTTAACCCTTTCCAAAAATTCCCAAATTTTTACGGGTCGTCCTAATCGACCCAAAAATGATTGTATAAAAATATCGGGGTCCAGTTTCTTATCAATAATTTATAGAAAATCGTTTACCGAACCGTGATCAGATTTGTCACATTCTGATCACAGTTTGTGGAAAAATTCGTCAAAAATTCCTCGTATGTCCGTTTATCGAAATTCCAGTTTGAGGGTCACAAATACATCCGTGACCATCTTAGATAAAAGTTTCAGGGGCTGGTTCGGTTCGGGTTTTAAGTTGTGATCGAAAACGCACAGCCCAATTTACTGCAGTAACAAACAGCCTTAGCTGCTGTCACGAAAACAGGTTTTTAAAATAGTAACCGACATCAGAAAAATACGATTCCAGCGCCATTTTCTTCGTTTTTCGAAATGACACGATTTAGGCTTTTGAAATTCCGTTTTTCGAGTTTTTAAAGTCCGTTTACAGCCTGATGAAGGCGGCTGAAACAGTGACTCAGCTTGCTGTTTTGCGGTTTAGATGTTATTAAATCGTGTTATAAGTGTCCGATTAGCGGGTTAAACAAGAAAACAACTTTTGTACACGTTAAAACACTTTTACCCGAGTAAAGCATTTTTACACAAGTTCATGTTTCATGTGTGGTAGAGTTTCACCTTTTAACCCTTGTTTCTTCTAAAAACAAGCTTATGTGAAGATCCATGATCTTACAAAGTCGGGTTAAACGATGATCCGAGCTACCACATCATAGATCGGGTCTCAATAATCACATATTTCAAGTCCTACGACTTTTACACAAGTTATATGCTATTAACCACCACTTTTATAGTTTTTACTAGACTTTTGATCATCAAGTTGTGTGTTAACGATATTTAACCGACAAAAATCCTTTTACCCACTTTAGATATGCTCAAAAATGAGTTGTAAACAATATACCTCTAGCTCAAGGCTAGGGAAGAAACTAGTCGGAAAAACGAGTGGTTAAAAGCAACGTAGTGAGGTCCTTGACAATCCGAGTGCACCGGGCTTCCTCGTATGAGATCCTTCACACTTGTGGATGCTTGAAATAACTTGATCACAATCGAAAAATGGTTGGAGGTGGGGCTTGGTCTTCGGCCGAGACTACTAGTGAGGGAAAGAGTGGAGTGAATTTTCTAAGTGTTGTAAATGTGATGTTGGATATATGTTGTAACTTATAGGCCATACCTTTCTAATTATCCAAAGGGTTTTGTGTTGTCAAGATATGAAGCATGGATTATTATAATAATCAAAAGTATTAGTGGGATGTCCATATGGTAACTGAACTCGGTTACAAAGGGGAGGGGTTTGGTTCGATTTAGACAAGGTGATAAGAGATAGGTTATATTTGTTAGGAAATTCTAATATAGTATTATGTGTGTAGGAATTATAGCGGGTGTTAGGGTACTCGGGGACCCTAGCTGGCTAAGAAAAGAAAAACAATGATAATGACAATATTTTATGTCCCGGGTTAAGTCCGGTTGTAGTGTCGGATATTACTCAGTTAGAGTGCTAAATAATTATTTAAAGTGTCGTTGATATTATTTTTAGTGACCCATTAATTCACCAACACTTTGGAAAGTGTCTAGTAATATTTTCTCATTTTCTGGCACTTTACTAGTCAGCTAGAAGCTGGATTAATTATTAAAGTGCTGTGTTTGGTACTTAAAGTACGTTTTTGGCACATCCGAATCAGTGTATCTTATCCCTAGAGACGCGGTAACACAACCCTTATATCCCTACACTCACTACCAGTGTAGCCAAAATATATGAGGCTCTTAACAGGCCTTAGAGGCAGTGTCTGCCTGATGCTGGTCATATCAGCATGTTCGTCGTGTATCCGTTTAGTGCTACTGTGCTTTTAGTGCATCAAGTTGGTCACTAGGGTTCAGTATGTAATTAATGTAGTGACAGCAAATAAAGTATGATGCAAGTAAGTGCATGTATCAGTATGCAGGTAGCAGTTTATCAGCTAGTTCAAACAAGCACAGTAATCAAGTAGTAATTAATCATTAATTAAGTTGTACGGATACCTGGTTTAGTGCGGGTTGTCACATTCTCCCCCCGTTAAATAAATTTCGTCCCGAAATTTAAGTTCTGCTTGTAGAAGCAGGGTTCTTAGGAAATAAGTGGGGGTATTTCTCTTTCATCCGGTCCTCACGCTCCCAGGTGTATTCAGGACCATGTCTGGCATTCCAACGAACCTTGACGAGCTTGACACTGCTCCGGCGGGTCTTGTTAACTTTCCAATCCGTGACCTCAACAGGTTCTTCAACGAAGTGGAGCGTGTCGTCAATATGAATCTCGTCGATAGGAATGGCAACGTCAATTTGAGTTGGACTTTTCTTTAAATTGGATACATGAAATGTATCGTGAACACCATTCAGTTCAGCAGGTAGGTCCAACTTGTATGCTACAGTTCCAATTCTTTCCAGAATTTTGGAGAGACCAATGTAGCGCGGATTTAACTTTCCATGCTTCCCAAAGCGTGCCACCCCCTTCCAGGGTGAACTTTCAATAACACCATTTCTCCGACTTGGAAGTCCACATGCTTCCGGTTAGGATCCGCGTAGGCCTTTTGTCTGTGGCGAGCGGCTTCGATGCGTTTAAGTATTTGCGCGATCTTGTCTGTCGTCTCTTGGACGATCTCGGGACCAGCAAGCTGCCTATCACCTGCGTCAGCCCAACATAGTGGTGATCGGCACTTGCGTCCGTATAGGGCCTCAAATGGCGCGACACCAATACTGGTGTGGTAGCTGTTGTTGTACGAAAATTCGACCAAAGGTAAGTGTTTATCCCAGCTACCGCCCAAATCCATAACACATGCCCTCAGCATGTCTTCCAAAGTTTGTATCGTTCGCTCGCTCTGGCCATCAATTTGCGGATGAAACGTAGTGCTCAGATTCAATTGTGAGCCAAAGGCTTCTTGGAAAGATTGCCATCTTCTTGACACAAACCTTCCGTCTCTATCAGAGATGATTGAGAGAGGTACTTCATGGCGTGCGACAATCTCTCTCATGTATATTTCCGCAAGTTTACTAGTACTGTCTTTCTCCTTGATCGGCAGAAAGTGTGCGGACTTTGTTAGGCGGTCAACAATCACCCAAATCATATCATGGCCTCTTGGCGTTCTTGGCAGTTTTGTAATAAAATCCATGGAGATTTGTTCCCATTTCCACTTGGGAATCTCCGGTTGTTGCAGAAGTCCCGAAGGCTTCTGGTATTCCGCCTTGACCTTAGCGCACGTTAAACATTTGCTCACATAAACAGCAACATCGCCTTTCATCCTAGGCCACCAATAATAATCTTTGAGATCTTGGTACATCTTATCCGCTCCAGGATGGATAGAGTACCGCGATTTGTGAGCTTCGTCAAAAATAACTTCCCTTAATCCACCAAACAGAGGAACCCAAATCCTTTTCTCAAAACATAACGTTCCTTCCTCGTTTGGTACCAAAAGCTTCTCCATTCCACGGAGATATTCTTTCTCAAGGTTTCCCTTCTTGAGAGCTTCCTTTTGTGCAGCGCGAATGCGCAAGGAAAGATCGGTTCGTATAATCATTTCCAAAGCCCTGACCCTTATGGGCTTGATTCTTTCTTTACGACTTAGGGCATCGGCGACTACATTCGCCTTCCCTGGGTGATACTTTATCTCGCAGTCGTAATCGTTCAGCAACTCAACCCATCGTCTTTGCCTCAGATTTAACTCCTTCTGGTTAAATATATGTTGTAGGCTCTTGTGATCTGTGAAAATTGTGCACTTTGTACCTTACAGGTAGTGTCTCCAGATCTTTAGTGCGAATACCACTGCGCCGAGCTCCAAATCATGTGTGGTATAGTTCTTTTTGTGCACCTTCAACTGACGCGATGCGTAAGCAATAACCTTTTGGCGTTGCATCAACACGCAACCCAATCCTTGACGCGATGCGTCGCAGTATACCACAAGGTCATCAGTACCTTCCGGTAGAGCTAAGATTGGCGCATTGCAGAGCTTATCTTTCTGGGTGAGGAGTGTCGACGGTTGAGCGATTTTCGAAAAATCCTCGATGAACCTTCGATAGTGGCCGGCCAAACCCAAGAATTGTCGAATCTCGGTTGGCGTTGTAGGCGTTTCCCAATTTCTGATCGCCTCGATCTTTGTAGGATCAACATGGATTCCATTCCCATTAACCACATGTCCAAGAAACTGGACTTCGCGTAGCCAAAACTCGCACTTAGAGAACTTGGCATACAACTGTTCCTTCTTTAGCAGCTCCAATACAGCTCTTAGATGCTGTTCGTGGTCAGCCTTTGTCCTTGAATAAATCAAGATGTCGTCGATAAACACAATCACGAACTTGCCCAAGTATGGCTTGCAAACTCTATTCATCAAGTCCATAAAGACTGCAGGTGCGTTTGTCAGACCAAACGGCATAACGAGGAACTCGTAATATCCATAACGAGTTCGGAAGGCTGTTTTCGGGATACTCTCCTCTTGTATCCTTAACTGATGGCATCCAGATCGTAAGTCGATCTTTGAATAAAAACTTGAGCCTTGCAGTTGATCAAACAGATCATTGATTCTTGGCAGAGGGTATCTATTCTTAATCGTCAGCTTGTTCAATTCTCTGTAGTTGATGTTTATTTGAAAATCATCATCCTTCCTTTTGACGAGTAGAAATGGGGTTACCCCAAAAGGAAATTTTTGGTCTGTTATCTTCCTTCTCTAACCATTGCCAACACTTCTCTGTCAATCCTTGCATCTTCGAAAATGTAAGTCGCTATGATGCATCGACTACGGGTGCCGTGCCCGGAATTAAATCGACGCGGGATTCGACTAATCGTGAGGAGATGATTTCGGCAAGTCTTCGGGGAAGACTTCAGGGTATTCTCCAATCACAAGGATATCTTCGAGTTTTGGTTCTTCGACTTCCTTTTCCATAACATGAGCCAAGAATGTAACACATCCTTTGTGCGAAAATTTTTGGGTTTTCTTAGTCTGATAATCCGTAGGAGCGTATCCTGCTCCATGAGTCACGATCATTTCTTCGTTCGTTGTCGGGGCGCGGATGACAATCTCCGCCTGGTTGTTCGTCAACCAGTCCATCACGTCGAAGCTTCCAAACTCAACTGGCAATAGATCTAGCGTAAACTTACGCTCTCCGGGTTCTATCGTGCCGATTCCAGTTACTGCGTTGGCTTCCACTAGCTTCCCCTAAGCTAGTTCTAATGGGTACTGGAATAACTACTCACTCACTACGTAAACCAATTATGTCCTTGAATACTAGAATTGTGAATTGTAAAATTTGCAACAGTAGTTGGCAATACAGACGCATAATATTGAGTACTGTGGGACGTACCGCTATCCATGTTTGGATCTCTGGCGTGCCTCCCTAGCTCCTGATGGGGAGCTTTCATCCTTGTGCCTGATTGCTTTTCGGGCAATATCTTCTGAAATGCTTTTTGCTCCCACAGTTTAAACATCCTCGAGCACGCTTCTGTTTATCACTCATTCTGCCTTGACAATTATCATTGTCGTTGTCCCCTTCGTGATTCTCACTACCGTCTTGGCCCCCATTACTAAGTTCAGTATTTTGCCAACAAGTTTCGTTGACATGTCCCACCTTGCCACAGTTACCACAATTCCCATATTTGCATCGCCCGACATGATAACGTAAACAATTGTCGCACTTAGGTAGGATACCCTTGTAATCTTTTCCCTTTTTGGTCTTCTTCTTGTTACTTACCCGAGTAACCATCTTGAAATTTACGAGCCTCCTCTTGTTATCCCCAGATGCCTTTATAGCAGTTTCCTTTTTCTCCTCCGCAGTGGAAAATTTTCCTTGTCTAACTGCTTCTTCCGTGAGTGCTATGCTTATGTTGATAGCTTCGGTGACCGTTGAGGGTTTTGATGCTGTTACCAGGCTTAGAACCTGAGGTGCCAATCCCCTTATGAACTGTTCGATTCTCTTAAACTCTGGTGTCCCCAGGAGTATGGCAACTTGTGATAATTCGTTAAATCTCTGCACATACTCTGCTATCTTTGGTCCTTTCATTTTCAAGTTCCACAGTTCTGTTTCCAATTTCTGGACTTCTGCCCTCGAGCAATATCTTTCACGCATCAGATTTTTCAGTTCGTCCCATGTCATAGCATATGCAGCGGTCTCGCCCGTCGTCCGAATTTGATGGTTCCACCATGACAGAGCCTCATCCACCAATAGTCCAGTTATATACTTGACTTGATGTTCGTGGTCACATTTGCTCAATCGTAAAACAGAATCTGTCTTATCAACCCAGCGTACGAAGGCTAAGGCACCCCCGGTGCCGTCGAACTCTCGAGGTTTGTGGTCTAAGAACTGCTTGTAGGTGCAGCCGTTGGGTGGGTTATTTCCTGAGGTACCTCCGTTGCGCTCGGAATGATGGGCCTCGTATTGTGCGATGACTGCAGTAATGATTCCCTGAAGTTCCACCTCGTTGGTGGGTATGCGTACACCCCGTTTTGGAGGCATTTCCTAAAAGATGTTTCACGTAGGTTAGGTCATCGCAACCAAAATGCACGTATGCATTAACAATATCAACACATAACATCTCATGCTATCAATAATTCATCCACATAACACCTCATGTTATAAATAAATTAGCCTCTGCAATGGTCGAGGCTTCGAGGTAGTAACCATACCCCTGATCTGGGGTGCAAGTGTCCAAGTGAATCGTTCAATCCTTTTGAACTCCGGTTTGACTAAGTAGGGGGGGGGGGCGACCCTAGATAAGTCGTGCGATCGCTGGACAAGTTCAGGAATTTCTGGTTCGTCCATTTTCAAATTCCTGAACTCTACCTCAAGCTTCTAAATTCCAGTCCTATAACAACATTTCTTCTCAATCGTTTCCTTGAGCTCGTCCCAGCTCAGTGCATAAGTAGCATCTTGTACCAGGGATCTAATCCTGGAGGTTCCATTATGAGAGTGTGCCATCTAGAAATATCCCCGAGATGTAGGTAACACTCCGTTGGGGCGAACAGTTACCCGTTCTTAGAGTGGAGTCGGTCTCTTCGGACCAATGAACAAATGCATCGGTGCCTCCTGTTCCGTCAAAGTTTAAAGGCTTGCAGTTCAGGAACTGTTTATAGGTGCAGCCAGTTGGAGAGTTATCTCCAGTAATGCCATCGTTGTACTTAGAGTGGAGGGCTTCATGTCGTGCATTTATCTGTGAGATGCGTTCTTGCAGCTCGGCTTTTGTCCTTGGTAACGTACTGGTGTTTGTGTCACGTCTGGGTGACATTCCCTTATGACGAAATAGTGTGAAGCGGGTTGGACAACGTTTCAATTGTCTATGGGGTATATATAGTAACGTAAGCCATCATGTAATCACCCCATTTCACACGCAAGTGTACTCACTGTATCAGTGGGGAAATAAATTCCTGAGCCTTCACATAGGCTTGTCAATTTGGCTTGTTGCTTATAATAGAATGAACTCGAGGCTACATCGCCTAGGTCATTTGTGTTTAAGTTTTTTCCTGCTGCATTGGTTATCATCAGCTTGACCTGCAGAGTCCACCAGGATTTCTGTGCACTACAAATCGTTATTACGTGGGCCCCCGTAATAATAAATTGTCTTGCACAGTTACCCCAAATTTTCTCTCGTCCACGCAGATGATCAATCAAGGGGCAACAGCAGGTGCATCGGCATGAACAGGGTCATGCTCCAATGCGGGGTCAGGAGCAACGCCTGGCTCAGGGGCCACGGCTAGCTCCGAATCAAAAACTTTATCTCAAAATCAGCTGGATCAACAAACACAGGGGTCGACAGGGGCTACAGGATCCCCCAAGGGCTGGTCTAAGTGCATGAACTCAATGTCATGGTCTGTATCAACACCAGGCGGAAAAATAGAATCGTCCTCATTATCGCAATCAAACTCAAATCTGCGTGCGGGATCCGGTGCAGCTGGTGATGCCATATCAGGGTCGGCGTCGTGTAAGTAGTGCAGCATTCCCTGTATGTGCGAAGATGCGGATGTCAGAGACTCAAATGAGTCTGGGATAGGGAAATGAGTTTTCCCCTACAGGAGTGTCCGCATGCAGTAGTCTAATGCCAGCAGCAATAGGGCCTTGCCCTCAAGTGGGTCCTCCTCTTAATAGTTCGACATCGTCTTCAGAGACAACGTCGGGGGCATATCAACAACGAGATAAGCGGCAAGGGGCACAGGAGCAGGGATCACTGCCAGTGGCAAATTCCCAACAAGATGGCCATCAGTAGGCTCTGCTACGACTTCAGGCAGTGCACAAAGGGCTGAAAGTCGTCATTGTCTGTGCCGGTAGTATCAGAAATGCACACCTCGTGCCCTGTTGAACTATGTCGTCTGATACTATGGTCATGGGGTTCGTAGTGCCCATCTTTCTAGTACTTGATGAAAGCATAACGTTTGTAACACAAACACATATACGTATAATAATCAATCATATAATCAGTTAATCACATAAGTCACCAAGTAAGGTATCACATACTTCTCCTAGTCTTACTAGCCAATTTCGTCCAGTCTACAAGACTGCTCTGTCCTTCACTTAAACCAAACCTCGATCCTCCAGATCGATCCTATAACAAACCAACGTGCTCGACTACCTTGATCACCTCGATCCTCCAGATCGATCCTATAACAAACCAACGTGCTCAACTACCTTGATCACCTCGATCCTCCAGATCGATCCTCAGCCCTCCAAGCTGAGCCTATAATTAATAAAATGTGCTCAACATTCGTTTGTAAAAAGTTTTGGATCTGGACTTAAGTGGTATGCAGAAAAATGTTTTCGTGAGAGCCCTAGTGATCATAGTCTAGACTCGAGAAAGAATCCTAGTTCGCTATGATCAGAGCTCTGATACCAAGCTGTCACACCCTGGCTTTGCGGAAGCGTGGGTAATTTTGGTGTGACTTCTTAATACCATAGCTTAATCATACCAAAGCTATATGAGTTAAAAACATGCAAGATCATCCATTAAGTTTTGAAAACCAAACACAATACCATTGTTTTAACCAACAACCATAACCTTGTCCAACAGACGTTACAACTTGAAACATAACATAAACATGGTTTAAGGACTGTGTCTTGTCCAGGAAAGAGACACATCCCCTAAACCCCGGATGACCTTGGAAACTAGTGCAGCGGAAAACATGCCATACCGTGCCAGATCTCGTTAATTTCCTGAAATACATGTAAGTTGAAAAATCAACAATAATGTTGAGCGAGTTCATGTGCAAGTGAGTAAGTAAAACACTTGTAAGTATAAAAGTTCCCTGGTATGTAGCAGTGTAAGAGGACTTGTGATCACCAATGGTTTGCAAGGCCATTAGCATGTTGTGAGATGCAAGTAGAAAGATACAAACCTAGCGTATTTGGCGTTGGGGCACAAAGTCACCACCTGGTCCATTATGCGGGCTCAGGGGTTGGGCTCGCTACACCCAGATAGATCTACCGCTTAAGTCCCTCGGTGTTCTAACTACCCATTCACATGATCTAAAACCTCCTTACGTTAATCATACCGTGTATAATAGTACTTGTAAACAAAGTAACATGTATTTCACCCCCGCAGTTAAGAAAACTGAAAACAGTTAGAGAAAAGGGGGACATGAACTCACAGTGAATGCGCGTCTCTACCAAGTGTCTCCAATACAGTAAGCTGTGCAACGACCTACAAGTGCTAATTCTATTAGACGGACGGCCGTGCCTTAGCTTTACAGTTTATGTCTTTGGGAAATAGTTAGACAACTATTTCGTGTTTATGTTCCGTATACACTTGGTAGTTATTCTTCTTCCCAAGGATGGGGGATACAATACATGTGCGTAAGTTACGTTTTATCAATCTTGTGGTAATGTAATTACCGGTGTAACTTATATGTTTGTGGAAGCGTTCGTAAAGTTCTGGAATCATTAACGCTTGTAAATATTATTTTTACTCTAAAATAATATTTATGTATTTTCACAAAATAATCATAAACAGTGTGGTGGCAAAATATATTTATCACGTTAACTCTTGTGAAAATCCCACCTCCGAATATTTAGTAAAACATAGTTCTGGCGAAATTTATGTTTCGAAAATATGTCGAAAATAGTTCTAACACTTGTTGTGTAAATAAGCCTAAGCGTTAGGTTTTTAGAAAATTTCGCCAGAGTTTCCTCTGTAACTGGAGGTGGCCACGCTTCCAAGCGTATCATTTTCTTTTTGAAAACAACCCATGATTATCAACAATCAACCCTTACGTTTTAACACGCGAAACGCTACCCTTGTCGTTTCAGTTTCAATATGTGGAAACTGGACTGTTTTCGGACGACTAAATAAAATACTTAACCCTTTCCAAAAATTCCCAAATTTTTACGGGTCGTCCTAATCGACCCAAAAATGATTGTATAAAAATATCGGGGTCCAGTTTCTTATCAATAATTTATAGAAAATCGTTTACCGAACCGTGATCAGATTTGTCACATTCTGATCACAGTTTGTGGAAAAATTCGTCAAAAATTCCTCGTATGTCCGTTTATCGAAATTCCAGTTTGAGGGTCACAAATACATCCGTGACCATCTTAGATAAAAGTTTCAGGGGCTGGTTCGGTTCGGGTTTTAAGTTGTGATCGAAAACGCACAGCCCAATTTACTGCAGTAACAAACAGCCTTAGCTGCTGTCACGAAAACAGGTTTTTAAAATAGTAACCGACATCAGAAAAATACGATTCCAGCGCCATTTTCTTCGTTTTTCGAAATGACACGATTTAGGCTTTTGAAATTCCGTTTTTCGAGTTTTTAAAGTCCGTTTACAGCCTGATGAAGGCGGCTGAAACAGTGACTCAGCTTGCTGTTTTGCGGTTTAGATGTTATTAAATCGTGTTATAAGTGTCCGATTAGCGGGTTAAACAAGAAAACAACTTTTGTACACGTTAAAACACTTTTACCCGAGTAAAGCATTTTTACACAAGTTCATGTTTCATGTGTGGTAGAGTTTCACCTTTTAACCCTTGTTTCTTCTAAAAACAAGCTTATGTGAAGATCCATGATCTTACAAAGTCGGGTTAAACGATGATCCGAGCTACCACATCATAGATCGGGTCTCAATAATCACATATTTCAAGTCCTACGACTTTTACACAAGTTATATGCTATTAACCACCACTTTTATAGTTTTTACTAGACTTTTGATCATCAAGTTGTGTGTTAACGATATTTAACCGACAAAAATCCTTTTACCCACTTTAGATATGCTCAAAAATGAGTTGTAAACAATATACCTCTAGCTCAAGGCTAGGGAAGAAACTAGTCGGAAAAACGAGTGGTTAAAAGCAACGTAGTGAGGTCCTTGACAATCCGAGTGCACCGGGCTTCCTCGTATGAGATCCTTCACACTTGTGGATGCTTGAAATAACTTGATCACAATCGAAAAATGGTTGGAGGTGGGGCTTGGTCTTCGGCCGAGACTACTAGTGAGGGAAAGAGTGGAGTGAATTTTCTAAGTGTTGTAAATGTGATGTTGGATATATGTTGTAACTTATAGGCCATACCTTTCTAATTATCCAAAGGGTTTTGTGTTGTCAAGATATGAAGCATGGATTATTATAATAATCAAAAGTATTAGTGGGATGTCCATATGGTAACTGAACTCGGTTACAAAGGGGAGGGGTTTGGTTCGATTTGGACAAGGTGATAAGAGATAGGTTATATTTGTTAGGAAATTCTAATACAGTATTATGTGTGTAGGAATTATAGCGGGTGTTAGGGTACTCGGGGACCCTAGCTGGCTAAGAAAAGAAAAACAATGATAATGACAATATTTTATGTCCCGGGTTAAGTCCGGTTGTAGTGTCGGATATTACTCAGTTAGAGTGCTAAATAATTATTTAAAGTGTCGTTGATATTATTTTTAGTGACCCATTAATTCACCAACACTTTGGAAAGTGTCTAGTAATATTTTCTCATTTTCTGGCACTTTACTAGTCAGCTAGAAGCTGGATTAATTATTAAAGTGCTGTGTTTGGTACTTAAAGTACGTTTTTGGCACATCCGAATCAGTGTATCTTATCCCTAGAGACGCGGTAACACAACCCTTATATCCCTACACTCACTACCAGTGTAGCCAAAATATATGAGGCTCTTAACAGGCCTTAGAGGCAGTGTCTGCCTGATGCTGGTCATATCAGCATGTTCGTCGTGTATCCGTTTAGTGCTACTGTGCTTTTAGTGCATCAAGTTGGTCACTAGGGTTCAGTATGTAATTAATGTAGTGACAGCAAATAAAGTATGATGCAAGTAAGTGCATGTATCAGTATGCAGGTAGCAGTTTATCAGCTAGTTCAAACAAGCACAGTAATCAAGTAGTAATTAATCATTAATTAAGTTGTACGGATACCTGGTTTAGTGCGGGTTGTCACATTAATGGTGGTGGCGATGAAATTGGGTGCAGGTCTGATCAACGAGGCTGTGATGATTTCACCTAATCCTTGTAACAAACAGGATGATCAAAATTGGGTCAACATTTGAGATTTTCCGCAGCTTGGCGTGGCAGAATCGGAGGAGGGCAAGTGCGCTTGCAACCTCTGTTTGCAGCCATGGCGGTTATTCCTCCTTGTTCCCAGTGTAAAACAGATCTGAGCCTCGTTTCTTTTTACAAATCGGTTTTTGTTTTGATTTGTTGTTGGAGCCTCGTTTCTTTTTACAAATCGGTTTTTGTTTTGATTTGTTTTTGTGATGGTTTCTGGTTTTGTGTTTTAGAGAGAGAGAGAGAAAGAGAGGGGGATACGGAGGAATGTTAGTGTCGCCGGCGTAAGGAGGTGGCGGCAGAGAGGAGTAGAGAGAGGTGGTGGTAGGTTTATTATTTTTAATTAATAATTAGTTATAATAAAATGAAAATGACCATTTTACCCCTATGCAAAAGGACAAAACTTGAGGTTTTTTTTGAGAAATCTGACCAGATTTCATTTTTGGACTAAAATGGCAAAAAAATGCAAACCTCGGGGACCCAGATGTAAAAAATTTGGGTTTTGGACTAAAGTGGCAAAAGTGAGCAAACCTCAGGGACCATTTTGGCTATTAACTCTACTAATAGAATAAAAATAAAGTAATTTGTTATTATATACAATCGTCAATATATATATTTAAAAATCGAGCATTGACGTGACACTTAGACCATCCGTAGTGGGCGTGGATTTTTCAAAATTTGCCACCAATCACGCCCAATAACGCTGGTTCCCCATCCCCCGGGGCGTGTTTGGGCGTTATTTTTTAAAAAAACCTATCCAGCGTGATTTAAAACATGCCTTGCCCCCCATTTATTTGTCCAATCACTTTCCATCTTCCTATTTATTATCCAATAAGATTTTTTTGATGGTTTTTGTTTTATTTAATTATATTACATCTCATTTAACATAATGTCTCACATCCCCACTACACCCCTTTTGTAAAAACGCCCAATAATGCATCATTGCTGACTGGGCTGCAATATGGCGCAAAACGCCCTAGTGTGAGGCATTATTCACCCCAACGACTACGCATGGTCTTATAAATTTTGTTAACTTAATTTATAAAACATTATTCTTTCAACCTATCAACTTTGATTGTTTAATACCACCTATTTTTGTATTTTGTAACATATTGTATTTTTACCATTCTTACTATCCAATCACATAAAATATTTGAACTTTTTTGAAATCACTCATTAAAACGAATATCATCATATTCTTCGTTTTTAATATATTAACCAAAATAACTTTGAACTCGGTGAAGCTATTAAGTAAAAAATATATGTTTGTTTAAAAAATAAAGAGTAAACTGCCATTTTGATCCCTGTGGTTTGGGCATTTTTGCCATTTTAGTCCAATTCTCAAACTTTTTAAATCTGGGTCCCTGTAGTTTCATCTTTATTGTCATTTTAGTCCAAAATTCAAAATCCTCCTTTTTTTGACTGTTCCAAAAAGTTTGAGATTTGGACTAAAATGACAATAAAAGTTAAACCACAGGGACCAAAATGGCAGTTTACTCTTAATATTGGACTAAAATGGCAATAAAAGTGAAACCACAGGGACCCAGATTTAAAAAGTTTGAGATTTGGACTAAAATGACAAAAGTGCCCAAACCACAGGGACCAAAATGGCAGTTTACTCAAAAATAAATAATTAATTTCATAATAAATTATTTGATTAATAATATAATATATTATGTTTAATTTAAAAAAAAATACATAATGAGAGAGGTGGAAAAACCAAGGTTGCAGAACTCGCAAGTCGCTAGCGGGTCGGTGAGGTAGGGACTAGCGACTACTCGGGATTACTCGTGATTACTCGGGATTAATCGGATCGGGAATTTTATATGTATATTTTTTTACTTTTATAAATATGTATATATATACTCACACATCCATATCAATATAATACTTAAAACGATAAAAGTAGTTCAAAATTCAAACTAAACTTACATATAATTCATAACATAACAAGTCTAAGTACTTAAAATTCAAACATTAACAAATAGTTCAAATGTAATCGTCATCCCCGTAGTGTTCAATGATTTCGACACCATCCGACTCCTATTCAATCTCCTCGTCTACACCATCCGGACATAGTCTTTTTACATAAGTCACATTGAGTTCTATCTAACTTATTTGGATCCACCAAACTTCCGTATTCCCATCCAATATCGTTAGATTTTCTTTTAAGAACTTTACTACCGGTTGATTCCATAGATGCCATAACGAAACAACACGTCTACACCAAAAAAATCATCAATTCAGTACAGCTTTCACAAGATATTCACTAATGTAACTATAATGTGAGTGCTGAGTAAGGTCTTTTAACTGGGAATACTAGTTTGGCTTTTTAGTTTCTACTAAACATCTTTGTAGAACTTAGAAGTTACTCTGGTTTATTAACCAAGTGAATAGACATTGCTGTTTTGTTTAACGAAATCCGTTCATATGCTCAATTTATTTCTTACTTTTACTTGTAATGTTAACCAGTAAGGGTGATATACGGGTTCAACAGTTCAATCGGCCACTGAAACAATCAATCGGCCACTGAAACAATTAAAGTAAACTATTACCTGTTGGATTAAAGTAATCAATCGGCCACTGAAACATTCAATCGCTGATGTCTCCGATTTCGCTGATGTCTCCGAAGGAAGAAAGGTCTGATGTCTCCAACGTTGCCGCTGTCGCTGATGTCTCCGATGTCTCCGATCAATGTCTCCGATGTCTCCGTTGTCGCTGATGTCTCCGAATCGTTGCTGTCTTGCTGAGTTGCTGATAACAAAGGAATAAAAGTGATTTACTGATTGTAGGGCATAAGAAAATGGGCTAATTTTTCAATTTGGGCCACTTTTGCAATCAATTTATATGGGCCGACTAGCCCGACTTGGGCCGACTAGCAGCGATTATCACCGGCTTTGACCGACTAGCGATTTTTTCACTGATTAGTGAAAAATTACTCAGTAGAGGCCCGACTAGCGACTATGTGACAACTCGAATTTCCGACATTCTCTATTCGCATTTAATGCACGTTGACTTTGACCGTTTAGTTGTTGACCTGTTTGACTTCGTAACTGTACACTTTGTGTTATGATAAAATGTAGTGTACTTGCATGGTTATGTGTAATATGATAGCTTGCATACTGTTTGAAAAACTTAGACTTGTAAACCATAAAACAACTCGACGAAACAAGTGAGATTCGCCAAGTTTGACCTCGACGAAACAGGTCAGTTTCGTCAACAATCTTCTCGACGAAACAGGCTGTTTCGCCGAGCCCAGTTTCGCCAAAAGCCCAGTACGGCCCAGAATGTTTTTTCGCGAATATTTACGTGAAACGGGTTCAGTTTTACATCCTAAGCAATCAGAAAAACCCTAGAACACTCTCCCTTCTGTGCGACGGCCACAACCATCATTCACCATCATACCTAGCTCTCGAATCCTTGTTCATTCATCTCGAATCGGTCAGTGTGTGTTTGTTAATCGATTCTATGTTTCTGTATTATATAGATTCTTGCTGGTGCATATGATTGATGTGTGTTACTGCTGTGATGAGAGTATGATGGTGATGATATAGATTTCGATGTGTATGATATGATATAATAGGATATATAAATGATATGCGAAACTTGATACAATCGAATGCTCGGTTCTGAATGTTGTTTATATGGCCTGATTCTGATTACATTAGTATCTTGATAGGGATTGATGTGATGATGTTGTATGTTATTTGATATGCTATACACATAAGCTAGGGTTTATGCTAGACAATGATTCTTGGATGGTTGATTTATGATGATTCGATTTGCACATTGATCTTCATATGATTTCTGCTATTGATGACGGCTGCTAGAATGATTAGGGTTTATGTGTTACTCGCATCTGTTGTAACTGTACTGACGTAACTGAACTGTCCGACGAAACCGAACTCTCGGCGAAACAGAATGTGTTTCGCCAAGGGTAGTCGACGAATCAGAAGTTCTGTTTCGCCAAGGGACACCTCGACGAAACATATGTGTTTCGCCAATATTGTGTTTCGCCAATATTGTGTTTCGCCAACATGTGTGTTCCGCCGAGCTGTGCTGTAACTTGAGTTAATTCTGTTAAGTGTTAACTGGAATATTTAACTGCTGTTATATGTTAAACATGACTTGTATGATTGTGATTACGTGTTACATGCTTATACATGAACAATTGAAACACAAACTGATTATGTATACGTGCATACCTTAGGACGTGATTGATTATTTGCGAGCACTTACATACCTAGCATACCGAGCAAACCAAGGTGAGTTCACACAAGCCAAGGCATGGGGTTCCCGGGGTGGGAATGGGGATTTGATGATTTACGGTACATACATAAATGATAGAACCTACTGCTAGACTAGTAACACTTATTGAACGATCTTCGCACACCTGCCAAGGATTGGCCGCGATATTATGACTGACTTCGCACACCTGCCATATGATGGCCGCGAACTGAATTTACAAATCTTCGCACACCTGCCTAAGAGAGGCCGCGATACAAATAAACCTAGTCTAGAATACTTGGGGAATAACATTCCCCAACATCTTCGCACACCTGCCTGGAGGGCCGCGATGGGAAATAATACGATACTTTGTAACGAACGAACATACTACTACTCACGCTATACTAATACTGAACTATTAACTGTGAACTCGCTCAACTAGTTGTTGACTCTCTCTTGCATGCCTTGCAGGACCTTAGGTACATATGGAGCTTGCACAGGGAGGAGCAGGTCGTTGTGGGACATGGATTAATGATGCCATGTTATCTATCTAAACATTTGAATTTACTATTTACATTGGGTTTACATACTTATGCTTCCGCTACATACTTGTTGACGTTTGGTTTTGAAAACACCTTTCGTATTGATGAATGATTTTTACTACTTACTTATATGTTCAATATGATTGGTGGCTTGATCCTGGTCAGTCACGCCTCCAAGCGGTGATACTCCGCGAGTGGATTTTGGGGGTGTGACAGATTGGTATCAGAGCCATTGGTTATAGAGAACTTGGTTTTAATAAAGGGAAAACGATTTTGTTAAAACTAGACTATAACCAGAACAGTGCTCTCAACGATCCACAACGACGCTTCGCTCCACGTGCAAGGCTCAACACCATAGGTATTACTATTCATGTTACATTACCTACATGCTAGAACTACATAGAACTTTGCTCGTGGTATGCCTAGAGTACAGAACTCATTATATGCTATTACTAGAGAACACTTGTGTGCTTACTCTCTTCTGTCATCGCACTATTCGCGAACCTATCTCACTTACGTTATCTTTACTATGAAGATCATGTCTGCACGTATCAACATGACCCAGGACCAGTTGACGGCCCTCATTAACGAACGAGTTACTGCGGCAGTTGCAGCCGCACAAGCAGGAGGTATACCCTGCAGTTACAACTCACACTAGGATCCTTAGATCCTACATTCCTAAATCAACTCTCGTGTTTAAACTTGTCCTAATTCTTATACACAACAGGTCAAGCACCTGTTTGCACTTTCAAGACTTTCATGGACTGTCGTCCAACCACTTTCAGCGGCACTGAAGGAGCCGTAGGTCTCCTGCACTGGTTTGAAAAGATAGAGTCTGTGTTTGAGATGTGTGAATGCCCTGAGGCACGCAGGGTGAAATATGCTACTGGTACCCTCGAGGGTTTAGCCCTCACATGGTGGAAAGCTCAGGTCCAAATACTGGGGTTGGTTGCTGCTAACGCCACCCCATGGAACAATTTCAAAGAGATGATCAAGGAAGAATACTGCAGTCGAGATGATATTCATAAGCTGGAAGTCGAGTTTTTCAACCTCAAGATGACGGGGTCTGAGATTGAAGCGTATACCAAAAGATCGAATGAGCTTGCGTTACTGTGTCCTACTTTGATGGACAAACGTATCGAACTATATCTTAAGGGTCTGGTGCCAGAGATCCAAAGTCATGTGACTTCAGCAAATCATGCCACTTACCAGCAGGTTGTTCAATTGGCTCACCGTCTCACTGATCAGGCGGTGGAGCAAAACAGGTTGCCTAAACGCATCAGCGCTACTGCTACCGCTACCACTTCGGTTACTCCTACTACTCCCAGCGACAATAAGAGGAAATGGGAGGGGGATTCTAGCAAAGGTTCAGCTACTGTTCAGTCTCAAGCTCAGCAACGTAAGACAAATGACTACCAGAGTCCGAATCAGCAATCATCAGGTAGTCAAGGGCAGAGTGGCTATCGGGGAATTCACCCATGGTGTAGAAGGTGCAACAAACACCACAGCGGAAGATGTCGCAGGGAACAGTGTCAAAGATGTTTTAAGGCGGGTCACGAGGCTAAAGATTGCAGGAGTTCACGACCTGCGAATCAGAACCAGCAACAACAACCACCTGCTCCACGAAACCAGCCTCAGCAGCAGCAGCATGAAAACAGGGGATGCTACCAGTGTGGGGCTGAAGGTCATTACAAGCGGGATTGTCCTCAGTTAAACCAGAACCAGAACAATAACAACAATCACAACAATCAGGGCAACGGGAACAACAACAACGGTGGGAACAACAACAACAATGGTGCTAGAGGCCGTATGTTTGTGATCGGTCAGGGTGATGCAAGGAATGATCCCAACGTAGTTATGGGTAAGTTTCTTCTAGACGACTTTTATGTTACTGTACTATTTGATTCTGGTGCGGATACAAGTTACATGTCTTTAAAAGTTAGTGAAATGTTAAAACGTACACCAACTCTCCTAAACACCAAGCATGTCGTAGAGTTAGCTAACGGTAAAAGTTTAGAAGCCACACACATAGTTAAAGGGTGTAATCTTAATCTCGCTGGTCAGACTTTCTCCATCGATCTCATTCCTATAACCCTGGGTAGCTTTGACGTCGTCATTGGCATGGATTGGTTATCCCAACAACAAGCGGAGATTCTATGCAAAGAAAAGGTTATTCGCATTCCTCGTTCTGGCAAAGAACCTCTCGAAGTTCAAGGCGACAAGAGTGGTGTCGTGAGTGGTATTATCTCCTTTTTGAAGGCTCAGAAGTGTTTGCGCAAGGGGCACACTGCTATATTGGCACTCGTTACAGATACCTCGAAGAAAGAGAAAAAGATTGAAGATATTCCTGTAGTACGTGACTTTCCTCGAGTGTTCCCTGAGGAATTACCTGGGTTACCGCCTCATCGTCAAGTCGAATTCCAGATCGAGCTCGCTCCAGGAGCAGCACCCATAGCTCGAGCACCTTATCGTCTAGCTCCAACTGAATTAGAAGAACTGTCAAAGCAGCTACAAGAACTCTTGGAAAAGGGTTTTATACGTCCTAGCTCTTCGCCTTGGGGAGCTCCAGTGTTATTCGTGAAGAAGAAAGATGGTACGTTCAGGATGTGTATAGACTACCGCGAACTCAACAAGGTGACGATCAAGAATCGTTATCCTCTTCCGCGCATAGATGATTTATTCGACCAGCTGCAAGGGTCGAGCTACTACTCCAAAATAGACTTAAGGTCAGGATATCACCAGCTGAGAGTCCGGGATGAGGACGTCTCTAAAACAGCATTTAGAACTCGCTACGGCCACTACGAGTTTATAGTCATGCCATTCGGGCTAACGAACGCGCCTGCCGTATTTATGGATCTTATGAACAGGGTGTGCAAACCCTATCTCGACAAGTTCGTCATTGTTTTCATCGACGACATCCTGATTTATTCGAAAAGTCAGGAGGAACACGAGCAGCACTTACGACTTATACTGGAACTTCTACGAACGGAACAGCTATACGCTAAGTTTTCCAAATGTGACTTCTGGCTTCGTGAAGTCCACTTCTTAGGCCACGTGGTAAACAAAGATGGGATCCATGTCGATCCATCCAAGGTAGATTCGATCAAGAATTGGCCTGCGCCTCGTACACCAACGGAAATACGTCAATTCTTAGGTTTGGCAGGTTACTACAGAAGGTTCATCAAAGACTTCTCAAAGATTGCTCAGCCGCTTACACTACTGACACAGAAAGGTGTTGTTTACCGTTGGAGTAATGCACAGGAAACAGCATTCCAACACTTAAAGGATAGACTCTGTAGCGCACCTATCCTCTCACTGCCTGAAGGCACGGACGATTTCGTAGTCTACTGCGACGCATCTATCCAAGGTCTTGGATGTGTATTGATGCAGAGGGATAAAGTTATTGCTTATGCTTCGCGCCAACTTAAGATTCACGAACGGAATTATACGACACACGACCTAGAGCTGGGAGCGGTTGTTTTTGCACTTAAGATATGGCGACACTATTTGTATGGTACCAAGTGCGCAATCTACACTGATCACAGAAGCCTCGAACATATCTTCAAACAGAAAGAGCTGAATATGCGACAACGACGATGGGTTGAACTGTTAAATGACTACGAATGCTCAATCAGGTACCACCCAGGCAAAGCCAATGTTGTGGCTGACGCCCTCAGTCGAAAGGACACCGCGCCTAAGCGCGTGCGAGCTTTACAACTCACTATACAGTCTAGTCTTCCTTCTCAGATACGAGATGCTCAGGTAGAAGCATTGAAACCAGAAAATGTCAGGGCTAAAGCTCTACGTGGCTCAAGGCAACGCTTAGAACAGAAGGAAGATGGTGCTTATTACGTAACAGGACGCATCTGGGTTCCTCTCTATGGTAATCTACGCGAGCTTGTAATGGATGAAGCTCATAAGTCTCGCTACTCGGTACATCCAGGTGCGGATAAAATGTACCACGACATCAAAACTACATATTGGTGGCCTAGCATGAAGGCCCACATAGCCACATACGTTAGTAAATGCTTGACTTGTGCGAGAGTCAAGGCAGAATATCAGAAACCGTCCGGACCACTCCAACAACCTGAGATACCACAATGGAAATGGGAGCAAATTTCCATGGATTTTATTACTGGCTTACCTAGATCTCAGCGCGGAAATGATACTATTTGGGTGATCGTGGATCGACTCACAAAGTCTGCTCACTTCTTGGCTATCAAAGAAACAGACAAGTTCTCTACCTTAGCAGACATCTACTTAAAAGAAGTGGTCTCAAGGCACGGGGTGCCCACCTCCATTATCTCTGATCGTGACGCACGTTTTACTTCAGAACTGTGGCAAGCAATGCATAAATCTTTTGGCTCTCGTTTAGACATGAGCACGGCGTATCATCCTCAGACCGATGGGCAGTCTGAGCGCACTATTCAAACTCTAGAAGACATGCTTCGGGCGTGCGTAATTGATTTTGGCAATGGTTGGGAGAAACATCTGCCACTAGTGGAATTTTCATACAATAACAGCTACCACACCAGCATTAAAGCTGCACCATTCGAGGCATTGTACGGGCGTAAGTGCCGGTCACCTCTCTGTTGGGCAGAGGTGGGAGAAAGTCAAATCACAGGTCCAGAAATGGTAGTTGATACTACTGAAAAGATTGCACAAATACGACAACGCATGGCGGCAGCTCGTGACCGTCAGAAAGTATACGCCGATAAAGACAGGAAACTACTCGAATTCCAGGTTGGGGATCGAGCGCTACTTAAAGTTTCACCCTGGAAGGGTGTGGTTCATTTTGGTAAACGCGGCAAACTAAATCCACGATATGTTGGACCTTTCGAGGTTATTGAGAAAATAGGCAAAGTGGCTTACAGATTGAACTTACCACCTGAACTTGGTGCAGTTCACAACGTCTTTCACGTGTCGAATCTGAAGAAGTGTACGTCAGATGAGACCCACATAGTTCCCTTAAAGGAACTCACTATCGACGAGCGGTTGCACTTCGTCGAGGAACCAATTGAAATCACAGACCGGGATGTTAAGGTCCTCAAGAACACGAGAATCCCTCTTGTACGAGTTCGTTGGAACTCCCGCCGCGGCCCAGAGTTCACCTGGGAGCGTGAAGATCAAATGGAACTCAAATATCCCCAGTTATTCGGAAACCAAGCAACTACTACTGAGGCTGAAGCTACCGATGCAGAATTTCGGGATGAAATTCCAAATCAACGGGGGGATAATGTGACACCCCAAGAAAACCAGTAATCTTCGCAAACCTGCTCGGGGAGCCGCGATACGATACAGGTAAACAACGTCACACTACTAGCTTCCTCAGTAACTGCATGCTAAATTTCGGGACGAAATTTCTTTCAAGTTGGGGATAATGTGACAACTCGAATTTCCGACATTCTCTATTCGCATTTAATGCACGTTGACTTTGACCGTTTAGTTGTTGACCTGTTTGACTTCGTAACTGTACACTTTGTGTTATGATAAAATGTAGTGTACTTGCATGGTTATGTGTAATATGATAGCTTGCATACTGTTTGAAAAACTTAGACTTGTAAACCATAAAACAACTCGACGAAACAAGTGAGATTCGCCAAGTTTGACCTCGACGAAACAGGTCAGTTTCGTCAACAATCTTCTCGACGAAACAGGCTGTTTCGCCGAGCCCAGTTTTGCCAAAAGCCCAGTACGGCCCAGAATGTTATTTCGCGAATATTTACGTGAAACGGGTTCAGTTTTACATCCTAAGCAATCAGAAAAACCCTAGAACACTCTCCCTTCTGTGCGACGGCCACAACCATCATTCACCATCATACCTAGCTCTCGAATCCTTGTTCATTCATCTCGAATCGGTCAGTGTGTGTTTGTTAATCGATTCTATGTTTCTGTATTATATAGATTCTTGCTGGTGCATATGATTGATGTGTGTTACTGCTGTGATGAGAGTATGATGGTGATGATATAGATTTCGATGTGTATGATATGATATAGTAGGATATATAAATGATATGCGAAACTTGATACAATCGAATGCTCGGTTCTGAATGTTGTTTATATGGCCTGATTCTGATTACATTAGTATCTTGATAGGGATTGATGTGATGATGTTGTATGTTATTTGATATGCTATACACATAAGCTAGGGTTTATGCTAGACAATGATTCTTGGATGGTTGATTTATGATGATTCGATTTGCACATTGATCTTCATATGATTTCTGCTATTGATGACGGCTGCTAGAATGATTAGGGTTTATGTGTTACTCGCATCTGTTGTAACTGTACTGACGTAACTGAACTGTCCGACGAAACCGAACTCTCGGCGAAACAGAATGTGTTTCGCCAAGGGTAGTCGACGAATCAGAAGTTCTGTTTCGCCAAGGGACACCTCGACGAAACATATGTGTTTCGCCAATATTATGTTTCGCCAATATTGTGTTTCGCCAACATGTGTGTTCCGCCGAGCTGTGCTGTAACTTGAGTTAATTCTGTTAAGTGTTAACTGGAATATTTAACTGCTGTTATATGTTAAACATGACTTGTATGATTGTGATTACGTGTTACATGCTTATACATGAACAACTGAAACACAAACTGATTATGTATACGTGCATACCTTAGGACGTGATTGATTATTTGAGAGCACTTACATACCTAGCATACCGAGCAAACCAAGGTGAGTTCACACAAGCCAAGGCATGGGGTTCCCGGGGTGGGAATGGGGATTTGATGATTTACGGTACATACATAAATGATAGAACCTACTGCTAGACTAGTAACACTTATTGAACGATCTTCGCACACCTACCAAGGATTGGCCGCGATATTATGACTGACTTCGCACACCTGCCATATGATGGCCGCGAACTGAATTTACAAATCTTCGCACACCTGCCTAAGAGAGGCCGCGATACAAATAAACCTAGTCTAGAATACTTGGGGAATAACATTCCCCAACATCTTCGCACACCTGCCTGGAGGGCCGCGATGGGAAATAATACGATACTTTGTAACGAACGAACATACTACTACTCACGCTATACTAATACTGAACTATTAACTGTGAACTCGCTCAACTAGTTGTTGACTCTCTCTTGCATGCCTTGCAGGACCTTAGGTACATATGGAGCTTGCACAGGGAGGAGCAGGTCGTTGTGGGACATGGATTGATGATGCCATATTATCTATCTAAACATTTGAATTTACTATTTACATTGGGTTTACATACTTATGCTTCCGCTACATACTTGTTGACGTTTGGTTTTGAAAACACCTTTCGTATTGATGAATGATTTTTACTACTTACTTATATGTTCAATATGATTGGTGGCTTGATCCTGGTCAGTCACGCCTCCAAGCGGTGATACTCCGCGAGTGGATTTTGGGGGTGTGACAGACTAGTCGCCGATTAATCGCCGACTAGTCACGATTTTTGCAACACTGGGAAAAACTAAAAACAGATGACCCCAATGGATGTGTCTCCATATTTGTTAGATAAAGGCAATGAATGCTAGTTCTTCCAGACCCTAGGTCAAGAGTTCGAGCCTGAGCCACCCCGGATTTTAGTCCACCTTGCGTTACGCCAAAGAGATTCTCTCTTGTGGCAGCGCAAGCCCCTGCCCTTGGCAGTGGGTGGTATGGTTTCACGGAGAATGTCGTTAGCCAAGCTCTGACGCCAGCGTGGACCAGATTAAGACAAAATAGTCTGGCCAGAGTAGGGTTGGGGCCCTCTGTTTAGAAGGGTGTGAGACATCTCTCACAACAAGTTAAAGATTCTAATCGTTAAAAAAATATAAATTATAAAACTCGTGAACAATGATATAATATAACTTTATAAAAAGTTTATAGAACTCGTGAACAATAATTTAATATAAATATATAAAAAAGGTTAAAGTTTATATTATTATAATTGATTTTAAGCATATTTTGTTTTCTTTTTTAATTTTATAAGATACGCTATTTTATAAAATTTCGAGTATGTCACAGCAACGTATCAATTTTTATATAAGTCTTGACATATCTTTTTCTGAAACCGAATAGTAAGTAGTAATGTACAAGTAATCGAACTACAAAGGTACATATGAACAAATCTACTTCACATGTAGCTTCTTTTTTAATATTTTAATGCCATTTACCTTTTTCATTATTCAAAGAGTAAATTACGATTTTGGCTCTTTTGGTTATATCATTTTTACCATTTTAGCTCAAAAAAAAAATATTTTAACATCTGAGCCCCCAACGTCTTTTCTTATAACCCCTTTGGGGCCAAAATGGTTAAAAAAAGACGTTAGGGGCCAAAAGGGTTAGAAGAAAAGACGTTGAGGGCTCAGATGTTAAAAAATTCTTTTTTGGGCTAAAATGGTAAAAGTGATATAACTACAGGGGCCAAAATCGTAATTTACTCTTATTCAAATAATATAGTGTAATGTTTTATAAAATTCCGAATATACTATTGCGACATTTTATTTTTATCTTCGTTTCGATAAACGTTTTTTACCCTGACCAACAGAAGCAATGTCGTTCGAACAACTTTAGTAGCAGTACCAATATTCATTTTTATGATTTCTAGTACATGAACAAACACCATATTTCACCCTACCAATTCTTTCCCACCTAAATCCCTTCGTAATTCTAAATAAAAAATTATAAAAAAAAAGTTATTTAATCCTATTATAATATTATTAATTTATTTTTTACTCATTTATGACATAATAACTTTACATCACAATTTTATAATAACTAATTATTAATTAATTAGATGTGTATAATAATTATTAATAAGAATAGCAAATGTAATTAATAACACACCAATAAAATTATTTGTTTACTTTAAATAAAAATTACATTTAAAAATACGTAATAACAAAATGATATTACTAATATACATTATTATATGTAAAATGTAATATGTTATTTCAATCATATAAACAATATATATATATATATATATATATATATATATATATATATATATATATATATATATATATATATAGTGTGAGGTTCATTGGGGAACACCAAAAAAGTGGGGAACCGGGGAACACTATTAAAAATTTAACTTAACATGTTAAAAATTAATTTTTTAAACATCTTTTTCGGCGCTTCTCCTTATATATACTTGTAGAAGCATTTTTAATAAAAAAAATTCAAAAACTAAAAATATTAAAAAAAAACAATTAAAAAAAGGCTAAATTTTTTTTTTTAGAAAAAATATTTTTTACTCGACTAGATTCTCCTCCTTTTTATAAAGAAAAGCGCTGAAATTTTTTTTAAAAAAAATTATTTTTAACATGTTAAGTTAATTCTATAAGATATAACTGTTTTTTAAACATTTTTTTTATATTTTTAGTTTTTGATTTTTTTTATCAAAAATGTTTCTACTTGTATTTATAAGAAAATGCGCCGAAAAAGAATTAGAAAAATATTTTTTTTAACATGTTAAGTATAATTTTTAAAAGTGTTCCCCTGTTCCCCACTTTTTTAGTGTTCCCCAATGAACCCTCCCATATATATATATATATATATATATATATATATTTATTTATGTATTACATATTGTTTAGCATTCAACTTACATAATGCACATAATGTTAAAAGTAACTTCAGTTTTAATATCTTCAGTTTTAATACCCTAGGCAGATGAGTTCTTTCTGGTGTAGATGGAGGGCAGCCAGTGGGGTTTTGTACGATAGGAGGTTCCCAATTAAACTTAAGGGGAAATTTTACAGGGTAGCAGTTAGGCCAGCTATGTTATATGGAACAGAATGTTGGGCTACCAAGAAGACACAAGCGCGCAAGATGGAGGTAGCAGAGATGAGGATGCTGAGGTGGATGTGTGGACACACGAGGTTAGATCGAATAAGAAATGAGGTTTTTAGGGATAGATTAGGAGTGGCTAGTATATCAGAGAAGATTAAGGAGGGGAGATTGAGATGGTTTGGGCATGTGAAGCGGAGGGAAGCGACGGCTCCAGTTAGAGTAGTGGAGACTATTACTGTGCAGGGGAGGAGAGGAAGAGGCAGACCCAAACTGACATGGGATGAGCAGATTAGGCATGATTTACTAGAGTTGCATCTTTCTGAGGACATGGTCCACGAAAGGGCTTCGTGGAGGCGTAGGATTAGGGTTAAGGACTTTTAGAGGAAATTGTAGTAAGGTCTTAGGTGGATTTTCAGGGACATAGGTTTTTCTTTTTCTTAAAGGGGCCTTTCCAGTGTTTGCCTTATTGTGTTTATGCCCAAATGATGTTGTATGCTACTATACATGATTTACTTTGTGTTTATGCCCAAATAATGTTGTATGCTATGATACATGATTTTTACATTATATTGTGCGACCCAGATCACTTCCTTGCTAATGGGCGACTTCTTATTTCTGTATTCTTGATATATTCTTTGACTTGTTGTGTTGGTTTGCTGTTCGTTCTCGAGCCGAGGGTCTCTCTGGAAGCAGCCTCTCTATTCCTAGGGATAGAGGCAAGGCCTGTCTACATCCCACCCTCCCCAGACCCTATAAGTAGCTCGGCTATATGTGGGACTCACTGGGTATGGTTGTTGTTGTAATATTTTGTTTGTTATATTTCGAGGTCTGGACTAATACCGAACGAGTTGTGGGCTTGTAGCAGTTGTAACTGATCGTGGGCTACATTCATGTGATAATGGGCTACTATTGCATATAATGGGCTGACTTGAGATGCTGCTGCTTTGGGCTTGTTGCTAGAAGACCGGGTTGTTGGTTGTAACTACTGAACAACCCGGGTATGGGTCTACTGTAAAAGAGATAGTTCACCAAACTTTGTTCGTTTTTATCAGAGACATTTTCCCTCTTGTTCTCTGGTTTCTCTCTCTAAAAGTTTCATTCAGGTTTTCAATATTGTTGTTCTGATTCGTTCTGAATCAGAAGTTAGTATTGAGATCTTGTGAGTGTTGTTGATAATTATCGTGTTGGTAATCATTGTAGATGAGAGTTGAGAGTAATTGATTGATAGATCTTCTGATTTGTATAAGTTTTGTAATATTCAGTTCGTTTCTTGGATTTATAAAGTTTTTGGGTTGGGTATTTTCTGAAGTTTAAGTGTTAATACCATAAATTTGACACATAATATATATATATATATATATATATATATATATATATATATATATATATATATATATATATATATGTAGGGTAAAGTTCTTGTACAAATAATCTTAACATACTAAACATACAAATTGAAGGAAAACTCAAAAAGACAAGGTGGCATTTTTGTAATTATCAATAACTATCAAAGTTACTCTACAAATATACCTAAAAAAACCTAACCACTCCCCCCACCCCCCAAAAACCTAAAAAAAACCTACCCCCCCACCCCCCAAAAACCTAAAAAAACCTAACCCCCCCCCCACCCAAGCTAAAATGCTAAAAACTAAACCCCCAAAAAACCTAAAAAAATCTAAAAAAATAAAAAAAAACACACAAATTATTTTATTTTATTTTTTTAACATTTTTTATTAAAAAATCGCTACTTTTAGTAGCAGCAAAAAAAAAAATCACTACTACAAAATAGAGCTTTAGACGGGGTGATATGGGTTTTAAGACGGTGTTTTCAACACCGTCTTAAACCACACTGGTTTAAAATCATGTCTTTTTAGACGGTGTTCAGTTTGAACACCGGCTTAAACTTGATGAACACCGTCTTTTGGTGTTCAATTTGATCCCCATATTAAACTTGATGAACACCGTCTTTTGATATCGTCGCTGTTATCCTGTCGTCGCAATCGTCACTATTTCCCTATCGTCGCTGATGCTTAAAAAAAGTTTTTTTTTGTTTTTTTTTTGTATTTTCAATACAAACCTGCCAATTTCCGGTTCACGACACACAAAAACTAATTAAACATAAACTAATAAGCATAAACGTAAGCATAAATGGTTGCCTTTCAACAAAACATAAGCATAAACGTCACAAACGTCACAATCCGGATTCCTTTTAAGTCACAATTCACAAACACATCATAAAACTACCTAACATATAAAATGTAATAATTGTACGTCATATACGTGTCATCATCCGCTTCTTCATCAAATACTTTCTAAGATGATAGAAGAGGTTCCTGCAAGTTTAATAACATAATGAGATCCCATTGTAAGCCAATACAATCATAGTTGTCAAATATGTACAATTACCAAACATAAAGCGAACATGCGAAACTGCATCAAAAAACGAACCTGCGTTTTGAGCTGGAAATTGGCAAGAAATCAATTGTGGTGTTGTGGTCATTGGAGTTTTTCCTCTGTTCTCGTTACCACTTGCTCGTTACCACTTGCTCGTTACCACTTGCTCGTTACCACTTGCTCCTGAACTGCAAGTTAATAAAAAATTATTTAAATTTCATCAAAATTCCAAGAACCAACTTGTTGCACTAAACTTACTTTCAGTATATCACAATGTTTTCTACAATCTCAAGTAGGAGAATGAGCCACAACATCACAGTTTAGATAAATTATGATAGGCGTTTTCCAAAAACCATTAACCTAATTTGACAAAATTTGTTGACAGATCGATATAATTAAACAAACAATATATCATGCTTACAGAACATACATCAACAATAGAAGGAACATCAGAACGACCCTGAGTACCATCGGACTTTTATAAGCATTCTTCTTGTGATTATTAAGGAGGAATATATCTACAACAGACACAGGTGCGGGTAGTGAGAGCATTGGCATTGAAAGTGATGAAGGTTGCCTGCGAATTTCATTAAATACCTGTCATCATGCAAAATATATAAACATCAGATGCAAAATTTTCAACTACCATCCTCATAAACTTATTGATTGAACAAAGTTGATGCTTAGATCATTCAAGTAGTATTTGCCAACCTTCCTTTCATGTGTAGAAATGGTGTTGGCGCCATCCGCATAAACCTACAATGGTTGCTATTATCCCTTGTAAAAACAGATTCCCTGCATTACTGATTACTACTATTTGTAAGATATTAACAAACAATTTATTTATTTTATCTTTTAAAACAATAACCTAATCTCACACATTAATCAAATAAAATGATGCTTTAGTAATTATCCATATTATCACGCAGCCATTAAAAATACTTCAAGTGTGACAATCCAGAACCCAACGATCTGTCATTAGATATATTAAAAACTTTCTTACCAAATCGGTCCATATACGAAATGCAAGAAAAAAAAGAAACTTACAATCCACCAAGGGTGATGCAAGATCCTACATTATACGCTGTTCCTCCTCTAACTCCATGATAAATCACCAATCTACCACCTTACCAACACAAGAAAGCCATAACCACATAAACAACCACACTGTTGCTGCCTATAGTCAGTCCTTTAGCCAACCCCTGCTTTAACCCCAACTTCATAGTGTTTTCTAGAGCAGCAGAGTATTCTGTTAACGTCTTGTTTTCACCCACAAATGAATAAACTGTCCTGACAGAAGAAATCGCCTGGTGTGCCACTCTATCAGCCTTTTAATATATATTCCTCCCTTATCTTTCTTGATAAGTTCATCAGAACCCTTCCATAAATTAAACCAGGTATGACTAATATTATAATAAATGGTAGCCCAACAATTGCTAGCCTCCATAGCAACAAAAATGCAACGATATATGCTGCACCAAAAGTTGCCATATGCATCACGAATTTTTTATGTATTAAAACACAATGAAATATTGAAAACTCATCCCAAGAATTTAGATCGTGGGCTATGATGGGGTGGGGGTTTGGGGCATGGGTTGACACGTGGACTTCGAGGGGCACCGCTGGTCAGTTGCATGTTGGGTCGGTATGGCGGGGCGGGGTGTGGCTAGCCCGCGTGGGTTGGCCACGTGTTATAATTTTTTTTTTCAGTTATTATAAAAATACACACAAAAAAAATCCTAGCCACCTATAGCCTAGCCAACCCAGCCAATGAGAGCCGGCCACGGAAGACCGCTAGGCCCGCCCAACGCCCCGGGCTGAAACCCCCGCCCAAGGGACCACGCCTAAACCCAAGCCCACCCGGGGTGGTGACTTGGGCGTTTGTACCCAACCCACGCCCCAACCCCCGGCCGATACCCAATAGTCTTAGATTTTCAAGTTTTTGCTACATTTTTACTTTTTTTCATATTACCAACGTCATCAAGTTATCTGGATATTGGTATCTTGATATGTGCAGTTCTAAGTGTAAGTGATTCTTTTTAAGTGCAAAATAACTAAAAAAGGCACCGTCATACCTTCCAAGTGCAAAAAATTGGTACTGAGCCTTTGATCTCCAAAACAAAAGTTTCGTATTTCACCTGCGATGTTAGCAATTAGGCTTCAATGTTAGCCAATAAGAATGGTATGAAAGTAAATTGTAATAAAAATGTAAAAAAACGCCAAACTTATAAAGATGGAGCCGATAAGCGGCAACTGCAAATGTATAACAGCGGCGGCCAACGGCGGACGGCGGCTGGAGTCCGATTAAGCTGAAAATGGAGATTATTTGGCGTTCGAGTCCGATTAGGGATGTAACCGATGGCGGTTCTACATTTTCGCAGAGAGAATAAACGACATGAGTGAGCGGGCTGAATGAGGAATGAAATCTGATCTAGGGTTGAAGAAACATACCCAAAAAAACCGGTGTTTGGAGCCGACGATGAATGTATGACAACACCGTGGTCGGAGCGTCTCCGGTGGTGTGGTGGTGGTTTACACTCAGGTGGCATGTGGGTTTTGGGGACTCCACTGAGTATGTTTTAGGGTTTCATCGATACATTATGATATTTATAAGATGGTGTTCAAGACAACGCAGTCTAAATCTTGCATAAAATAGTATAAGACGGTGTTTAAGTATTAGACGGGGTTTTTTTGAATTTTCTTGAATATTTTAATCAAAACAACATTTTAAGACGGTGTTATTACTTTAACCCCGTCTAAAATAAAACTTCAACACCGTCTAATGCTCCATTTTGTAGTAGTGAATTTTTTTTTTTTGCTAACGAAATGTAGCGATTTTTTAATAAAAAATGTTAAAAAAAAATTGTGTTTTTTTATGTATTTTTGGTTGTAACTTTGATAGTTGGTGGTAATTACAAAAATGCCACCTTGTCTTTTTGGGTTTTCCTTCAATGTGTATGTTTAGTATGTTAAGATTATTTGTATTTGATCTTTTGCCTATTTATGTATTACATATTGTTTAGCATTCAACTTACATAATGCACATACTATTATAATATTTAAGTGTTACTTATTAACAGCAAAATTAGTTATGTGAACTGTAATATAGTAATAAAAATACGTCAAAGTTATATGCAAAATTCTACAGATTATAGATTCATTTTTATTATACAACTCTATTCTATGTAACACAGAAGTCTATAATACAGTGTATCAATAAAAGGGGGCTCACGTTTGCAAATTTATGCTTGATTCAGAGAAGAAGAAGTTTAACACAAAAACGTAAATTTGGGTTAGGTAAAAAAAATTAGGAAAATTGAAGAGAATAGTCCTTTTCATCTCTTTGCTTCAACTTTGCACCCTTTTCGTTCATTTTTCTTATCCACTAATAATAAAGCATGGATGTAATTGTAAACCTAACACAGTGATATTTTTTTAGTCTTTATTTTCTTTTGATAAAAAAAAAAAAACAAAATCTGAATGACCGATTATATGAGTTTGAACAACAATAACTTCAAACACATGAAGATTGATAGTTACAAAATCTGAATGGCCGATTATGAGTTTGAACAACATTAACTTCAAACACATGAAGATTGATAGTTTTATTTAATATAAAAAGATCGATTAAGCCTAGCTTGATAGAAGGATAATAAAAGTAAGAATGACTTAATTCAACGAATTCGATGTGTGATTCGTTCAACATATATAACTGAAGATTTACTTTAGCTTCAATCAACATGTGACTAGGTAGGTCTTATCGTGTCGACCTGTTTAGACACGAAACCTGTTAAGGTCAAACACGAAGTATAGGTTCGTGTCGTGTTATCGTGTTTGTGTCAAAATTGCCAGCCCTACATCAGTGGTTAACAATAAAAATCGAATGCTTAAAAGATTATAAATTAGAACTCAACTAAAAGTGTTTCTGGTATGGAAAAGATTCGATGTATTATTCCAAAAATGTGTAAAGAATTTAATTCAAGCCTTCTTTTCCCATACATGCCACACCTTCTACCTCCATCTATCTTGATCAGTATTCCAGAAATAATACCCTATTTATAGTGTAGGGGAAAGATCCACTAAAAACTGGATTTTGCCTAAGTAGCCTAAGAAGGATTGTGATGATGACATGTGGCACTCCTAATAAGTAAGAATCAAGGGCATTTGGTCCTTATAAATAGGAGTGAAAATGACATGTGGCACCCCTTTTGTTTTTTAAAAATACAAAAAAAAAAATCTAGTACAAAAAAAATCTAGCAAAAAAAATATAGTACAAAAAAATATAGCACAAAAATCTAGTACAAAAAATATAGCACAAAAATGTAGTAAAAAAAATATAGTACAAAAAAATTTAGTACAAAAAATATAGCACAAAAAATTCACCAAAAAAATGTAGTACAAAAAAAATCCAGTACAAAAAATTGAGAAAAAAAAATTAAGACAAAAAAATTTAGCACAAAAAATTTAGTACAAAAATATAGTACAAAAATCCAGCACAAAAAAATGTTATACAACATAGAAATACAACACATTTTAGTGGGTTTTTTTAGTCTTCATATTTTATATAGCAATATGGTACTCAAATTAAAGATAAAAAGACGCTCGATTTTACGGTGAAATTTTTAAGAAAAAATAATGTCGTATAAAAAAGTTATGAAAGTTTAAAAAATGAGGGTGGAATATGCATGTGACTTGCATGTGAAGAGAGAAAGTCCATAAATAAGATTTTCCCAAGATACCCTTGCACTCCTCCTTTCTCCTACCCTTTCATCTTAACCATTGATTTGAAAAATGAATGGTTAAGATTCCTTCTTAGGCTACTTAGGCAAAATCCACTTTTTAGTGGATCCTTCCCCTTATAGTGTAAAGAATTTAATGGGCCTAACTATATTTCGGGTATATAAGAGTGTGAATGTGAAGATCCATTGTATTTATTTGTAAAATATTATATAGAGTACATCTACACCGATAAACTAGGAAAGTAAAAATACAATTGATTACAATAATATTGCACAATTAAATGCTTAATATACGTAAATCAGTTGAGTGATTTACGGTATGCTATTACCCTCCTTCAATAGAACAGGTGGGGGACCAATACGAAGCAGGCTTCGAAATTTCTCAAACAGAGGCTTGGAGAGACTCTTGGTAAAAATGTCTGCAACCTGGAGATTGGACGGTACAAATTTGGTGTAGAGTTTTCCGGACGAAACTAATTCTCGAACAAAATGATAATTAATATCAATATGTTTTGCACGTTTGTGAGCTACTGGATTTTGACTGAGAAAAATAGCACTCTTATGGTCACAAAGAAGAGTCGGACGATTAGTGGGGAGAGCATGTAACTCGCGTAGAAGATGAGTGATCCAAATAATCTCAGCCGCTGTGTTCGCCATAGCATGATATTAAGATTCACAGCTGGAGCGAGAGACAGTAGGTTGCTTCTTTGCACTCCACGAAACAAGATTTCCACCCAAATAAATTGAGTAGCCATAAGTAGATTTACGCGTTTCAATACACCGCGCCCAGTCAACATCAGAGTATCCAACTAAGGTGGTCATATTTGGCTTAGAGAAAGTTAACCCAAAGAAAATAGTGCCCTTGATATAACCCAGTATATGTTTGACTAATTGAAAATGAGAAATGGTGGGTGACTGCAAGTGCTGACTGGTTTAATTAACAACATAAGAGAGATCAGGACGCGTAATAGTAAGATACTGAAGAGCTCCAACCAATGACCTGTAGAGAGTAGGATCATGAAAGGGATCACCTTTGCTGAGAAAACTCTCTGTGGTAGCTAAGGGAGTGTCAACAGGCTTAGCATCTAATAAACCTGCACGAGCCAAAATGTCATGAGCATATTTAGCTTGGCTAAGAAAGGTGGCATTATCAGAATAGGTGACCTCAAGACCCAAGAAATAACCAAGAGCACCCAAATCTTTAACTGAAAACTCCTTATGCAAGCTGGTAATAAAAGATTGAATGAGGGCAGCATCACTACTAGTAATAATGATATCATCAACGTAGACAAGAAGATAGACAATAGCGGTCCCCTTTTTTAAGATAAAGAGGGAGGTATTGGCTTTGTTGCATACAAATCCTTTTGCAAGCAAGAAATTGTTGAGACGCTGAAACTAAGCACAAGGTGCTTGTTTGAGACCGTAGAGAGCCTTTTTAAGACGACATACATGATGAGGAAAACGCTTATCAACAAATCCTGTAGGTTGTTCCATGTAAACAATTTCAGTAAGATTGCCATTTAGAAAAGCATACCGAACATCCAACTGACGAAGAGACCAGCCATAGATAGTGGCAAGCATGAGAACCACACAAACAGTGAAAACCTTGACAACCGACTAAAAGTATGAGAGAAATCTAAGCCACGGACTTGGGTGAAGCCCTGTGCAAACCAAACGAGCCTTGTATTTGTCGATTGATCCATCGGTCTTATACTTCGTTCTGAAAATCCATTTGGAACCAACTATGTTTGAATTAATTTGAGGGTAGTGGGACTAGAACCCAAGTGTTGTTAGCACGTAAAGCCTGAAGTTCTCTTCCATAGCCTTTACCCATTTAGTGTGCTTTGCTGCCGATTTGTAACCGCGAAGATCCTGTGCTGCAAGTAAATCATGATATAAAGGACCTGAAAACAAAGAAAGGTTAGCATAAATTTTTGGTTTGTAGATTTCGTTCTTTGATCAAGTCCTCATGGGGTGTGAGGTACCGGCACAGAAGAGGATCCAGAGTCGGGTTGGTGGGTGGGAACGGTTTGTTGAGGATTGGGTTGGATAGGAGACAAGTTGGGCTGGGTAAAAGGTATCAGGGCTAGTTGGGAAGTTGGGTCGTGGGATGAGTCTTTGGGTTGATAGGCTGAAGTGGGAATGTTGAAAGCTGGGTGATGGGCCGAAGTGGTGTGGGCGGAAGAAGGTGGGCCAGGTGATGGGTTTGTGGACGGGTGATGGGTGGAATCGGGGAGGCCGTGGGATGGTTGATTGGGTTAGGTTGGTGAAGGATGAGAACACAAAGAGCAAGGGGTCGGGTTGGACATTGGTGGTGTAGGGTCGATAGGTGTATTAGGTATAGTAGGCGGATTCGGTATGGTTGGTGCAGGTAGGATTTCATCAAAATTAGAGAAAACCAAGGTGGTTTCATCAACAGGCGAGACTTGGTTGCTAAATGGAAAATTTTCCTCATCAAATTGAGCATGTTGCGTAACATAAACGTGATGAGTAAGAGGGTCTAAGCATTTATAGCCTTTATATTTTGCATCATAACCAATAAAAAGCACTCTGCACTACATGGAGACAATTTATGTTTCGCATAATCCCGCAAATATGGAAACACACGACAACCAAAAACACGAAGATTTGAGTAAGTTGGAGTACGACCATATAAGATTTCATATGGAGATTTGAAATCAAGTACAGAGGAAGGTAAGCGGTTTATGAATAAGGTGGCAGAGGCAAAAGCATCGGTCCATAATGTGGCAGGGGCATGAGAGTTGAAAAACATTGCAAGGCCAGTTTCAGTAATGTGTCTGTGTTTGCGTTCGGCACGTCCATTCTGTTCGGGAGTGTGGGGACAAGAAAGAGGATGATAAATTCCTTGTTCATGAAAAAAAAATTGTACTCGGTTTTTTTGTAAATTCAGTTCCACCATCACTCTGAAATGTTTTAATGGTGCATGATAATTGGTTTTGAACAAAAGGTGCAAACACTAATAAAGCCTCATAAAAATCAGATTTGTGTTTAAGTGGATAAAACCACGTGAAATGAGAATGATCATCAATGAATATTACATAAAAACGATAACCATTCGTAGAAGTAACAGGCGCAGGGCCCCACAAATCACAATGTATTGAATCTAGAGCATGTAAAGAACGTTTAGTATTCAAAGCAAAGGGCAATCGATGAGATTTAGATAATTGACATGAAGGACAAACACTAGGTTTTAGTAAAAGAGAAGTAACAAACAAAGAACCATGTTTATGCAATCTAGAAATAATATCAAAAGACACGTGTCCAAGGCGATCATGCCACTTTTCAAAGGATGATTTGAGATGATGATCCGAGTATGAGGCTATGAAGGCATGGTTTCCTTCTCGAAGGATGCAGAGTCCATTTTCACATGTTCCCTTTGCTAGGATCTCCTTTGTGTGTCAATCCTGAATGTGAAAAAAATTTATTAGAGAGAAGGACATCTACGGGAGAATCATGGGTAAGCTTACTAATGGAGAGAAGGCGTTTTGTAAGGTGTGGAACAACAAGAACATTTTTAAGACTGATATTTTTAGAAAAGGATGTAGTATCCACATTTGTAACAAGTAAAGTATGACCATTACTGAAACAAACATATTCATTAGTAGGGGTACCAAAGGTGGCATTGTAACACCCTAGTTACTAATTAACGATTTTGTATGTAATTACCAACAATTAGATGTGTAGTTAAGACAACACATATTATAAAAAAATACGGGTTTATTAAAACTTTTACAAATCATAAGTTATTCTACATAACGTGATCAATTTCGTTGTTTAAAATTTACAACGTGGCAAAGTGCAGAAGCGTGTATCTTTATCGTGTTCGGTTCTTCGCTGAGCTTGTTCGTCTTCCGGCATCCAAAAGTACCTATATTCCATAAACTTGAAATACTTTAGTCATACGGGGTTTAAAACGTGTCTAAACGAATCCGGGAATTTAAACTAAATAAAATATACTTTGTTTCTGGGTCCACCGTAACTTACGGTGACAGCGTAAGTTACGGTAGCCCCTGAAAGTCTATCCTTCCACCGTAACTCAGTATGTAACCATCGTAATCATATCAGCTCCACCGTAACTTACGGTGGCATGACTAAATCAAGTATACGCAATCATATGTCTTTTTCTGGATTAATAATGACATTATTAATGTGCAGCGATTTTCTATACAGCTGCTGTAATTGACCATTATGACCCATTCAAAGTCCGAACTAGATTAACATGTTCAAAGATGGATCGTAGAAAACTTCAATACCTTCGCAAGCATATAAGGTACACCTTCTAACGAATTTTCTATGATTTTATATGATTTTTATAAAATCAGCATAGCAACTATATTTTCATTTTTCAAACAGCTTTCAAGGTTTTGAACAGCTGTTTAATTCATTCTTTTGGCCTATTTAACAACCACATTTGTTTCTTATGATTAAAAACAGTACAAATTTACTTCATAAGCTTTCCGAAAAGGTATAGAACACCCAAATCGGATAAACGGTTGATTTTATATGATTTTTTTAAGATTAGTCGAAATCCGTATAAAAAGCTGCGGAAATCATGTTTAGGGTCATTTTAAATTCGAACCAAACCATCAAATGCAACCCATTTCCATGGCTAAAACCCTTATTAAACTCTTGGTAATGGTTAGAAACCTATAACAAATATAATGACCATCGTCCGTAACATTTGGTTTACCTATTAAGGTAACCAAAAACTTATTTTAGACTTCGTTTAACTCTCATTAGCCTTACATTTAAATGAGAGTTATCTTATTATGCGTACCTGGCTCGGATCATTACATTGACCCATTTAAGTACCTTGCCTCAATATCTACTAAGTAATAGCGATGTAAATATCCACTCGATATTTATTTCTGAAATCAAACAACTCATCAAACCATTAGTCGATATTGTCAAAAAGTGATATTTTCACCTTTTGACCCGTTGGTCTAAATGACCGATAATATTGGCGAGATAAAGCTTATTGCCATCTCGTCTACACGACTCGTTCCGATTTACACCGCACGGTCGTTTTAACTATAATTCACCTCTTAACGCTTTTTGGCCTAATAAGGCTTACGAAATATGTATCTTTCAAAACCAATAATTATTGTCAACAAGTGTCCAAATTTCAATTTTACCCTTATTGGTTATCTTGTTCCGTACGACTACACGCCGAAAACACCATATCTCAACTTTCCATTTGTCTTGTTCGAAATCAAAACAACAAAATGACATTCTAAACTATATGACTAGTGTAAGCTATACTTACCTTGCATCCATGCCACGCTTTTCTTTCCGTACGCGCTCCGTTTGACCCGCTTCATCCACAAGCTTCCACCTAGCTTGTTAGGCGTCAAACTATCATCATATTTCATAAGATGGTTAATTTAGTCATTGTTAATCATAACTATTCCATCTTACGTATTTTTCTATCAAATTTATCATTCGGTCTTACTAATGGTTGGTTTGACTACTAAAAGTCAAACGCCCCTTAGCATATAAATGCACATTCAAGCTCTATATATCAATTAGTAGCTAACATGATCTTATACACTTAGTTACGTGAACATGGCTACCAAATTTCATCACAACATTCAAAATCCATTTCAATCATGTATGAACAAGTTCCCAAATCACTAAATTTGTTTGAGTGCCTTGTTTCTATTATCCAATATGATGATTTTAAACATAAACTTATCATCATCCTTACTATTATATCAAAACCTACTTCCTAGTTTACTTGTTAATCACATACAAGTGATATTACGTCAAGTTCTTCATAATTTCATCATATCTAACTAGTAAGCCGCGATTTCATTTAGGCATTTCATATCAATGAAAATTGGCTGTTTTTGGTGACTTGTTTAACCTGTTTACAAGTCTTCAAAAATTATGATTTTTTTATGTGGCGTACCTCTCGGAGGGTTAGCCCTTGAGTTAAAATTTCAAGATCTAACTCTTTACAAAAAATTCGTGAAAATTCATTTACTAAGCTGCAATCAGATTCGTCACTTCTGACTGCAGCTTACGGAAAAATTCATTAAAAATTCCTCGTTTATCCGATTGACGAAATTCCAATTGGCGATTCTTTTAATCGCTTAAAACTTTCTACAGTAAGAATTTGAGATCATAACTCAATTCCTAAATTGAGTTATGACATTCGTGATGGGCTGCAATTTCTGCCAGAAAACGCAGCTTGAACCTTTGATACGGAAAAATTCATAAAACGCTCGATTTTCGTCGAAAAAATGCGATTCCAGTGGGGTTTTAAAGATATTTCCTGGAATTACATTCTAGACTCAAGAAACACATTATTTTATCACTTTTTGTTTAGGTTACAGCCAATACAAATCGGCTGTAAATTCTGATCAAGAATCGTTTGAATTCAGCTTTCAATTTAAGCTTGTTCTTGACATCATAACACTATTTTTTTTTGCAATCAAAACCCTAAAAACATCTCATACATGAATTTAGTATCAACAAAAACTTGAGCTAAGCATGATTTCAACATATACTTGTCTAGGGCTTACTCCTAGACACTATATTGTTCCTATTCCATGCAATTAACAAACATGCATCATAAATTTTCAGATTTCCCAATTTCATGAGATTTTCAAGCTAAGAATTTTCATTAAATTTTACATACCTTTTAATCCTCTTGTGATGAGGATCAATAATCCATGCTTTAATTTCGATTTTGGACTGAATTGGACCCTCAATTTGCAAGTTTAGTGAAGTTCTAGGGTTTTGAAGAGTGGGGATCGACCTGCTCTCTTCTTTGATCGACCAGACACCTCTAATTGGGGTGTTTGGTTTATTTTTATTTGTTTTATTAAATTCTAGTTTCAAGTTTTACAACTTAGGTCCCTCCACTTTAGTTTCTATAATAACTTTGGTTAATTTTAACCCTATTATAAGTTATTTCTAAACTATTAGCTAACTAGGTTAAAATCCCTAGTTAGCAAATTCTTGTTTATTTAAGAATCCTAATATTCACCGGGTTTCTTTTACCACTAAAGGTAAATTACCCGTCTTTTAGTATAAACGTGGTTTGATTACCAAACCCGTTTTTCGGGGTGTTACAAGTCTACCCCCCTTAAAGAGGTTTCGTCCCCGAAACCTTTTCTTACTTAATTTATCGAGTTCCACTCCATGCATTTGCTCTCGAAAATCAATTAAGCATTTCTCATATCTTAACCGATTGTTAGTATTACCAGAAAAGTATGGTAATATCCTTTTGGTTATTAATCGTCTACGTATCTTATATGACATAATGCGACTTGAAATAACGTAATATCGTTATTTCCACTAGTTTAATCAACTTAGCGATATTCAATGCTCTCATATACTATCGGATTTCTTTATGAACCCGTTTCTTTGACCCGTTTAAAGGTCTTTAGTGAAATCTTTCACTTTTAGCAACAAATCTTTTTATTTTCAAATTTATTTATTCGGTTCAGTTATACCGAATTTACCGCTTACAAGCAAACCAAATTTCTTAACTTGAATTACTGACCTTAACCGGTTTCACTAACTAGACTTATTAGTCCGGTTTCTTTTTACCGCTCGTTTGGTTATAATGTGATTTTACTTCACAATACATTTCCTAACCGTGATCGTGTCACATCATGTTTAGTTTGTATCAACCTTTCATTTTCGAAAATATCACTTTTCGAATATATCGTCTTGCGCCTATCAATGTCAAGACCTGTATCTTTCATACTTATTATTTAAATTCCTATCAGAATTTATGTTTGTAAAAACATTATTTCTTACTAAAACCGAAGTTTTAGTTTTAGGATCTTCTCTTTAACTTTCGTCAATTATCCATACCAGGATATTGACAGTCCATAATTTATTCTTATCTGGTTATATCCCATTACCAGGCTCATTATTCTCTTGCATTTAACGCTACCTTTATCTGGCTAGCGCTCATTTGTGCCATTCGGCGTTATATTGTATTCAACCTGTTTGACCTATTAATGTGAAATCCATCGCTTATAAACAATCAACTTTATTCTTTATTCAACCCATTCGACTTCGAATAGTTGAACATATTTACTCACAATTTCTATATACGAGATTTTATAGTCATAACTCGTAATCCAAGTCCTTTGATTTTTTTTTTCAACCCGCGTTCACGTCTCTTGGTTTACGCATGTGGTTAATTCTTACCCATCAACCGGGTGTTTTACCGAAGTCGTTATTATTGCAACCCTCCCGGTATGCATTAAGACCTCGCTTCATTTTTATATTCCGACTTTGTCTTTAAGTTTGACGTTTTACAAAAAACGACCCGTTAAGGGACATATTTGCATTTTCCGGGTTCGAGTGTAAGTACACCCCCTCCCAATGCATATCTAAATCATTTTACATGTTTACATTCTCCGGGTTCGAGTGTAAGTACACTCCTTCCCAATACTTGTCTAAATCATTTTATATGCTTGCGTTTTTTGGGTTCGAGTGTAAGTACACTCCTTCCCAATACTCGTCTAAATCATTTTACATGCTTGCGTTTTCTGGGTTCGAGTGTAAGTACACTCCTTCCCAATACTCGTCTAAATCATTTTACATGCTTCTTTGTCCATTCACCCGGGCTCATTATCCTAATGTAATACGCTCCCGTCACTTGGTTGTGCGTTTACATTATTATCAAATATTTTGCTTATCTGATTCATTTGGGTACTTTTTAATTAGTCCCATTCACCCTGCCCTTACTACATCGGATGTAAACGTGTCCGCCATAAGAAGTTCATGGTATCATATGCCACTACTTACTTGGCCAGAGTAAGCGATTAACATATGACACACATGACCTTTTTATAGTTTTCACATCACGCCCTATGTAAGTAATGCCTCTATTTGTTTTTCTTGGAAACAATATCCCGAATACATTTTCTATTCGGGGTTTTCCAAGTTTTTAATCTACATATGCAACTTTCAATTTCTACTCATTTGTTGCATATTGCTATTTGTGCAATTATTTAAAATGTGCACCTGGTAATGTTTGCCCCGACGGGCGTTCCTTGCCATTAACCTTGTTCGCGGTCATTACGCGATTTAGTCCTCGGTGAGCATGCTCCTCTTGTTATACTTCGGGCCGTTCCATCATCATATCCACAATTTGTTTGACTCTCGTCGTCTTCAAACGCGAGTGTCCTTCAATTAAAACATTCACAAAAGTTAGTAACGTCAACTTTAATAATCGCCCGTATTATAATACAAGGCTTTTTCTACTATACGCGTCAACGCACGTATTTTTGTCAACTACATCAATCGTTTAATTGGGGTAACGTGTGTTACACGATAGCTCTATGTGTTATTTACAACAATTTAGCATACTAAACTATTAACATACGTGTACTTACCGGATTTGCGATCAAGCCTCGAACCGAACACTATTCTTTGTCAAGAGCATAAGGTTTAAGTCCAAGCATGGTTCCTCCCCACCATACTCGAATCTCTTAAACCAAGGCTCTGATACCAACTTGTAACACCCTAGTTACTAATTAACGATTTTGTATGTAATTACCAACAATTAGATGTGTAGTTAAGACAACACATATTATAAAAAATACGGGTTTATTAAAACTTTTACAAATCATAAGTTATTCTACATAACGTGATCAATTTCGTTGTTTAAAATTTACAACGTGGCAAAGTGCGGAAGCGTGTATCTTTATCGTGTTCGGTTCTTCGCTGAGCTTGTTCGTCTTCCGGCATCCAAAAGTACCTATATTCCATAAACCTGAAATACTTTAGTCATACGGGGTTTAAAACGTGTCTAAACGAATCCGGGAATTTAAACTAAATAAAATATACTTTGTTTCTGGGTCCACCGTAACTTACGGTGACAGCGTAAGTTACGGTAGCCCCTGAAAGTCTATCCTTCCACCGTAACTCAGTATGTAACCATCGTAATCATATCAGCTCCACCGTAACTTACGGTGGCATGACTAAATCAAGTATACGCAATCATATGTCTTTTTCTGGATTAATAATGACATTATTAATGTGCAGCGATTTTCTATACAGCTGCTGTAATTGACCATTATGACCCATTCAAAGTCCGAACTAGATTAACATGTTCAAAGATGGATCGTAGAAAACTTCAATACCTTCGCAAGCATATAAGGTACACCTTCTAACGAATTTTCTATGATTTTATATGATTTTTATAAAATCAGCATAGCAACTATATTTTCATTTTTCAAACAGCTTTCAAGGTTTTGAACAGCTGTTTAATTCATTCTTTTGGCCTATTTAACAACCACATTTGTTTCTTATGATTAAAAACAGTACAAATTTACTTCATAAGCTTTCCGAAAAGGTATAGAACACCCAAATCGGATAAACGGTTGATTTTATATGATTTTTTTAAGATTAGTCGAAATCCGTATAAAAAGCTGCGGAAATCATGTTTAGGGTCATTTTAAATTCGAACCAAACCATCAAATGCAACCCATTTCCATGGCTAAAACCCTTATTAAATTCTTGGTAATGGTTAGAAACCTATAACAAATATAATGACCATCGTCCGTAAAATTTGGTTTACCTATTAAGGTAACCAAAAACTTATTTTAGACTTCGTTTAACTCTCATTAGCCTTACATTAAATGAGAGTTATCTTATTATGCGTACCTGGCTCGGATCATTACATTGACCCATTTAAGTACCTTGCCTCAATATCTACTAAGTAATAGCGATGTAAATATCCACTCGATATTTATTTCTGAAATCAAACAACTCATCAAACCATTAGTCGATATTGTCAAAAAGTGATATTTTCACCTTTTGACCCGTTGGTCTAAATGACCGATAATATTGGCGAGATAAAGCTTATTCCCATCTCGTCTACACGACTCGTTCCGATTTACACCGCACGGTCGTTTTAACTATAATTCACCTCTTAACGCTTTTTGGCCTAATAAGGCTTACGAAATATGTATCTTTCAAAACCAATAATTATTGTCAACAAGTGTCCAAATTTCAATTTTACCCTTATTGGTTATCTTGTTCCGTACGACTACACGCCGGAAACACCATATCTCAACTTTCCATTTGTCTTGTTCGAAATCAAAACAACAAAAGGACATTCTAAACTATATGACTAGTGTAAGCTATACTTACCTTGCATCCATGCCACGCTTTTCTTTCCGTACGCGCTCCGTTTGACCCGCTTCATCCACAAGCTTCCACCTAGCTTGTTAGGCGTCAAACTATCATCATATTTCATAAGATGGTTAATTTAGTCATTGTTAATCATAACTATTCCATCTTACGTATTTTTCTATCAAATTTATCATTCGGTCTTACTAATGGTTGGTTTGACTACTAAAAGTCAAACGCCCCTTAGCATATAAATGCACATTCAAGCTCTATATATCAATTAGTAGCTAACATGATCTTATACACTTAGTTACATGAACATGGATACCAAATTTCATCACAACATTCAAAATCCATTTCAATCATGTATGAACAAGTTCCCAAATCACTAAATTTGTTTGAGTGCCTTGTTTCTATTATCCAATATGATGATTTTAAACATAAACTTATCATCATCCTTACTAATATATCAAAACCTACTTCCTAGTTTACTTGTTAATCACATACAAGTGATATTACTTCAAGTTCTTCATAATTTCATCACATCTAACTAGTAAGCCGCGATTTCATTTAGGCATTTCATATCAATGAAAATTGGCTGTTTTTGGTGACTTGTTTAACCTGTTTACAAGTCTTCAAAAATTATGATATTTTTATGTGGCGTACCTCTCGGAGGGTTAGCCCTTGAGTTAATATTTCAAGATCTAACTCTTTACCAAAAATTCGTGAAAATTCATTTACTAAGCTGCAATCAGATTCGTCACTTCTGACTGCAGCTTACGGAAAAATTCATTAAAAATTCCTCGTTTATCCGATTGACGAAATTCCAATTGGCGATTCTTTTAATCGCTTAAAACTTTCTACAGTAAGAATTTGAGATCATAACTCACTTCCTAAATTGAGTTATGACATTCGTGATGGGCTGCAATTTCTGCCAGAAAACGCAGCTTGAACCTTTGATACGGAAAAATTCATAAAACGCTCGATTTTCGTCGAAAAAATGCGATTCCAGTGGGGTTTTAAAGATATTTCCTGGAATTACATTCTAAACTCAAGAAACAAATTATTTTATCACTTTTTGTTCAGGTTACAGCCAATACAAATCGGCTGTAAATTCTGATCAAGAATCGTTTGAATTCAGCTTTCAATTTAAGCTTGTTCTTGACATCATAACACTATTTTTTTTGCAATCAAAACCCTAAAAACATCTCATACATGAATTTAGTATCAACAAAAACTTGATCTAAGCATGATTTCAACATATACTTGTCTAGGGCTTACTCCTAGACACTATATTGTTCCTATTCCATGCAATTAACAAACATGCATCATAAATTTTCAGATTTCCCAATTTCATGAGATTTTCAAGCTAAGAATTTTCATTAAATTTTACATACCTTTTAATCCTCTTGTGATGAGGATCAATAATCCATGCTTTAATTTCGATTTTGGACTGAATTGGACCCTCAATTTGCAAGTTTAGTGAAGTTCTAGGGTTTTGAAGAGTGGGGATCGACCTGCTCTCTTCTTTGATCGACCAGACACCTCTAATTGGGGTGTTTGGTTTATTTTTATTTGTTTTATTAAATTATAGTTTCAAGTTTTACAACTTAGGTCCCTCCACTTTAGTTTCTATAATAACTTTGGTTAATTTTAACCCTATTATAGTTTATTTTTACCTGTCTTTTAGTATAAACGTGGTTTGATTACAAAACCCGTTTTTCGGGGTGTTACTGGCATCAAGATCCTTAAGAAAAGGAGTCATATGAGCCGACGCACCTGTATCACCGGTCCAGTCTGGATGATCCTCGTCTGTGTCACACCTCTATATTTCCACATATTACCGGTGGGGAGTATCGTGACGTAGTTGATATCATCATAGTCAATACACACAATATAATAGCACAGCGGAAGGCTTGGTGAATAAACTATTACAAACCATAATGTCTGAGTGTTCGAGTGAAAGAATATACAGACTGGAATGTAATAAGATCCACAGGCGGATCATAAAAATACAAAGAAACAAAATAACAGACTTCAGGTATCTATGGATTTGCAAGATCCTCTTATGACACCTAATAGCTCCAGCCTATTACGAGAGGTACCTGTCAAATCAGTCTTTAAGAAAATACGTCAGTTTACACTGGTAAATACAATTAACTGACTCTTTGGAAAACATTTATGAAAATTAATTTAAATGCACATGGCACAAATCCTTTATAACTTGGGACAATTATTTAAATATAATCTTGTATACAGATTTATATGTTTGTCTTACAATTAGGGCCGGTTGGAAGCCGGTCATGATTAACCGTCTCACCACTTATAGAACCCACAAAGGAATTATTCCCAACGTGTGGGTTTATATTTTAGCATTTGCATCTGTCAGGTGTATGCCTACACCCCGTGCATAGGTCGTGGCCATTTTCAAACGAAATGAGCCGAGGATATCTAGGGCACGGTCGAATTAACCCCCAATGCTTATGTTATCAAACAAAACAGATTAAAACGGGTTATGTAAATTTATTAATCACATTCCGATTAAATGATTTCATACCCGACCAAGTGGTATTATTATAATACCATATCCCAAGCCCGTATAAGGGAAAATAAGTTAAAAGTATTTACCTGATGCTAGCAGTAAAATCCTAAAGCTTTTTGAAGGCACCTTCTACCGGAAGCTATTTAATCTGTATAGAAGGTTTATTAACCTATTAGGATGCTAAAGGTCCTAGCTGTCTTTTCTACACTTGATAATCTTCTCCTTGTCCTTAGCTAGCTCCAGAAGTTGTAGAATGGAAAATGGTTGCAAGTAAGCATAGGAGCTCAAGAACTAATGTCCTCATATACTACTTTGCATGATCATGGATCAATTACATCTGTTACGGGGCATCATAGGATCACCCCAGGTGTCCTAGTTGATGAAATAAACTGACATATAGCTCCTTAGGTCGATATAAACTAGGCTAAGGCGGTGGAACAGCCAAAACCCGCACCTGGCAGCCTTTTTACTAAACTGGCATGCTGAGGCGGGCCGCGTAAGCCATGGGGGGGGGGGAGCTTACGCGGGCCGCGTGGACCTGCTGAACTGGTAAAACAAGTTTGCAACTTGGCAGCTTTAGTCCCTGATAGTTTTTAACCCTTTTTAACCTCGTTGTTGACATATAGGGCCCTTGTAGTCAGTTTGTTGAGGCTCAAGGATGAATAAATTAACTTTGTTAGGCTCAGGTTCGTTAAATATCACTATAAAAGCAAGTTTCGTCAAGTTGACACTTATAGCCCAAAGTCTTGAAAACATGCTTAACAATCTCCAAACCATGTGAAATTTATACCACTTATTCTTAAGAGAACTTATTCTTAAGAGTATATTTGAATATTTTGAAGCCTCGGTTTCGTTAAAAGGTCACTCAGAGGTTAGAATTGACATGTTGACACGTTTAACCCTTGTAGTTTTATAATCTTCCGATTATTTTCACAAACGGCTTCTTATATCCAATCAATCACTCGATTAAGAATATATTTATCACGTATGGTCATTCAGAGGCTCAAGTTTGGCATGTTGACACTATTAGTCCTTCTGTATACATAGTTTCACTGTTTGTAAACTTTAGTCCTTCAAACTCAATTTTTCACATAATTAGAGTTTAGAACACGTGTCTATACATAGTTGGACACGTTTTTACGCGGTGTTACAGTCTGTGACATGGCACTGAGCATGAAAAGCATGAGCCAGATTTGCATCAATAGAAGGAGCCTGTTTTGCAAAGCTGGCAAGATTAGGACAGGAGTTGGCATAATGGCCGTCGGTTCTGCATAATTGACAATGTGGTGGTCTTCTACCGTGACCACGACCTGCATTACGACCTCGACCCCTACCACGATTAGAAGAATTAGAACCAAAATTAGAACGAGAGGAGTTACCAGATCTAGACGAATTTGCGGTGAAGGCAACTGATGGAGGCATGTGACCATGAAGCGCTTGCATGAAGGTTTCTTGGTTTACAGTTTTGGCCAGCAATTCGCGGAAATATGAGGTGCCGAGAGCCCGATGGGTAGTAGAGAAGTGCTCATAAGCAGGACCAAGTCCAGATAGGAACCAGTGATACTTGTCGCTTTCATCAACCGGATGTCCAATGGCGACTAGTTGATCGCAAATAGCCTTAAATTTGCGACCAAAATCAGCAACGGTTGAGGAGCCTTTTTGTAGGAGACGAAGGTAGTCATGAAGGGTGTGCTTATAGTCAATAGAACGATGGTTGTAGGCAGTTTCTAATGCGATCCAGATTTGTCAGGTTGTGTGGAGGCCAATAACTACCGTCATTGCCTCTTTAGAAAGTGATGATTAAAGCAACAAACAAACGGTTAGGTTGTTTATTGTCCAAGTAGCATGTTCTAGGTTGGGAGAGGTTTTATCGGTTGTGGTAATGGTTTCGGCAGGAGGGTTTGTTGAGCCGTCAACATGGTTGAGCAAATTTTGAGAGGGTAGAACAAGGGTAACATGTTGACTCCAAGCAAGGTAGTTAGATGAGGTGAGTTTGTGAGGAATAAAATGAAGGAGAGATTGAAGGGTGGTGGTGAGATTAGGGGAGGTCGAAGAGGCTGCCATGGGGATGCGGCGGTGGTAACAGCAGGAGGAATTAGGGTAGGCCGAAAGGAAGGAGAAGAAAAAAGTAAAGGATCGCCTTAGGCTGATACCATGTGAATGTGAAGACTCAATCTGTCGCAAAACCCTGACCCCTGCCCCGGGAGGCGGTGGCCGCGGCCTACTCAGAGATGGTGGTATCGGTGTTTATCATTATTTGGCAACGGAAATTTCATCAGGACCGTAGTTAGGAAATATTTTATCAGAGTAAAACACCATACTTTTATATTAATAAACACATGGGTAAAACCCAAGTTTCTGTTACAAACATGTTTATAGGGATAAACCCTATTTTATTGAATAAAACATCTTTCTTTATTAGGTAACTTTTATAGCCACATTTTTCCAAGCCTTTAGTGCTCTCCAGCTGGCTTCTATTTTGGCTTTCACATTTTGTTACCTGAAATGTGTTTTAAAAACATTTGTCAGTGGGAAATACTGGTGAGTAAATCCAAGTTTAATCAAAACAGGTTTTATCATTGTACAGTATTGAGGGCGATCTCGCAATTATATTTGTTTCCAATTCTTACTTTAATTACCACCCACGGTACTGTCAACCCGACTTGTGGTCATGTTACTACTCACAGTATAGTAACAAATTTTGTATACAAAACCCCAACATACCGACGATAATTGTAGAATTACAAATACTCAATCACTGCTTAATATAATGTAAAACATTTGAGGTTTTGTAAAAACAGTTTATACAAAAAGGAGATTACTCACATTGCTTGTTTAGACTTTTCCTGGTGGTTTCCTGGTTATAATCTAATAATTTAAACAATGTATATGCGTTAGTATCATAACCTAATATTTACATTAGTAATACCCTCCCCGAGACAGAACTCCAACGACTACGTCGGGCAGAACCTTGACAGCCGTTACGAAGCACTAGATCAATCGGGCAGCGTATCTAATACGTAACCGGGGTTATAATACTTACAACGGGGCAGAACTTTGTTAATTAGGGGGTATAACACCCGATTATAGCTTCTACACTTATAGAATTCGAGAGAGAAAGAAAAGTTTGAGCGACGTAAACTGAAAGCTGATGGCCTCTATTTATAGGGCCTGATTTCAGTTTTCTCGCGCCCCGCGTAGGCTTCAGCCAAGGGCTTCGCGACCCGTGAGGCTAGCTAGGGTAGGCCCTAGCTTGGCTGATTCGGCCACTAGGCTCGACACGAGGCTGCCACGTGGCAGCTCAGGGGTGCGCCTTGATCTTGTCCTGTCGCGGCCCGCGTAAGACTAGGAGAAAGTCTTCGCGGCCCGCCAGAAACCTTTAAAATTGTTTTTATTTTATTTTTATAAAATTAAAGGTATTAAGGGCTATTTATCGTATACGAAACGTGTTTTAAGACATTTAAAAATATTTTAAGGGCGTCAGAAATAATTTAGGAGGGTTGTTATATCCTCCCCACCTTGTTTTAGAACTCGTCCTCGAGGTCTACTGGAATAAGTGTGGATATTTCCTTTGCATCTCTGATTTAAGTTCCCAAGTGTACTCTGGTCCTCTCTTGGAATCCCATTTCACTTTGACTAGAACTAATCTTTTGTGCTTGAGATTCTTGACTTTCCTGTCTTTAATTTGTAGAGGCTTTTCTATAAACTTTAGCTTTTCATTTACCTCTATATCCTTAAGAGGTATTACCAGTGATTCATCGGCTAAGCACTTTTTGAGATTGCATACATGAAATACGTCATGTATTCCTGTCATTTCCTCTGGCAGTTGTAGCTGACAAAGCTACTGGTCCTATTCTTCTGATAATTTCAAAAGGTCCAATATACCTGGGGCTTAGCTTTCCTCTTTTGATGAATCTGACAACTCCCTTCCAAGGTGAGATTTTTAACAACACCTTGTCTCCTATCTGAAATTCCAATCGCTTTTGCCTGTTATCAGCATAACTCTTTTGTCGATCACGTGCTGCTTTCAGTCGTTCCTTGACTTGAATAATTTTGTCTGTTTTCTCTTGTACTATCTCAGGTCTAGACAATTGCTTTTCTCCAATCTTTGCCTAACAGACTGGAGTTCAGCACTTTCGTCCATAAAGTACTTCAAGTGGCGCAGCATTGATGCTGGTATGATAGCTGTTATTGTAAGAAAATTCTATTAATGGTAAGTGATCGTCTGAATTACCTCCAAAATCCATTACACAAGCTCTAAGCATATCCTCCATTGTCTAAATTGTCCTTTTGCTTTGTCCGTCCGTTTGTGGATGATAAGCGGTGCTTAGACTTAGCTTGGTTCCCATTGCTTTTTGGAAACTTATCCAAAAATGAGAAGTAAAACGGCTATCCCTATCCGAAACAATAGATAAAGGAATACCATGTAATGAAACTACTTCATTTACATATAATTTAGCTAACTGTTCCATACCGAATGTTTCCTTCATTGGTAGGAAATGAGCAGATTTAGTTAACCTATCTACAATCACCCAGATTGTATCATTACCTTTTTGTGTCTTGGGTAATTTGGTAACAAAATCCATTGTTATCAATTCCTATTTCCAAACTGGCATTTCTAATTGTTGCAACAATCCTGAGGGTTTCTGATGTTCAGCTTTGACCCGTGAACAAGTTAGACACTTGGCAACATAAGAAATTCTTTCTTAAATCTTGATACATCTTGTCACTTCCAGGATGCATCGTATACTTAGACTTATGGGCTTCTTCTAATATACGGTGGCGTAGGTTTCCTAATTTGGGTATCCACATTCTTTTCTTATGGAATCTCCAAATTCCATTTGTCCCTTGCTCTACTTCCTTAATCATTCCTTTCAGTTTTTTAGTATCATCCTTGATTACTGATTCCTGTGTTTCTCTAATTTGCTCATTTAAATCTACTTGTAGATTTAATTTAAGAGAACGAACTCTTTTTGGCTTTTCATGATACTTTCGACTTAAAGCATCGGCAACTACGTTAGCCTTTCCTTCATGATACTGGATATTACAATCATAGTCACCAAGGAATTCCATCCAGCGTCTTTGTCTCATATTCAGCTCTTTTTGCCAAAAAAAATATACCTTAAACTCTTATGATCAGTGAAGACAACGAATTTATTTCCATATAAATAGTGTCTCCATATCTTAAGGGCAAAAATTATAGCTCCTAACTCTAAATCATGTGTTGTATAATTTTCTTCACGATTCTTAAGTTGTCTAGAAGCGTATGCTATAACCTTTTGATGTTGCATTAAAACACATCCATAACCTAACTTAGAAGCGTCACAGTAGACTTCGAAGTCTTCTGTTCCTTCTGGTAACGCTAGTATGGGTGCGTTGGTTAATCTTTGCTTAAGAATTCTAAAGGCTTCCTCTTGTTTTGATCCCCATTCAAACTTAAGAGATTTATAGGTTAGCTTAGTCAAAGGAATGGCAATTCTAGAAAAATCTCGAATAAATCTTCTATGATAACCGGCCAATCCTAGAAAACTTCTAAACTCTGTTGGTGGCTCAGGGGCTTTCCATTTAGTAATTGCTTCGATCTTGGTGGAATCCACATGAATCCCTTCATGATTAACTAAATGTCCAAGAAACTGTACTTCTTCTAACCAGAATTCACATCGAAAATTTAGCGTAAAGCTTTTCTTTTCTCAGTAAATTTAAAAGTGTATGCAGATGTGTTGCATGTTCCTTTTCACTTTTAGAGTAAATTAGAATATCATCTATAAAGACAATTATGAATTTATCCAAATATGGCTTACATATTCGGTTCATCATGTCCATAAATGCGGCTGGGGCATTGGTTAAACCAAATGGCATGACTGTAAATTCATAATGGCCATACCTTGTTCTGAAAGCGGTCTTAGGAATGTCCTCTTCCTGTACCTTTAATTGATGATATCCTAAGCGTAAATCGATTTTTGAGAAAAAATCTAGCTCCTTGTAGTTGATCAAACAGATCATCGATTCTCGGTAATGGGTACCGATTTTTAATCGTGACCCTATTCAATTCACGGTAATCAATGCACATACGCATTGATCCGTCTTTCTTTTTGACAAACAAGATTGGTGCTCCCCATGGTGATGAGCTTGGCTGTATGAATCCTTTTTCCAACAGTTCATCTAACTGTTTCTTTAATTCTTGCATTTATGCAGGTGCCAAATGGTAAGGTGCTTTGGCAATGGGTGTTGTTCCTGGTAGCAGATGAATTCTGAATTCAACTTCTTTGTCCGGCGGTAGCCTTGGTAATTATTCTGGGAATACATCTGAAAATTGAGATACTACAGGGATATCTTTTAATTCTTTTCCTTTAGTGTTAATGATTATGGAAATCATATACACTATTGATCCCTTTCTTGCACAACTTGCAGTTTCATTACAGAGATGAATTTTGTGCGTTTAGTTGGCTTATCTCCTTTAATTGTGATCTTTTCACCTTTTGGTGAATTTACTTGTGTTGATTTTTGATCACATAGAATACTGGCTTTATTGGCTATTAACCAATCCATTCCTAATACAATGTCAAATCCAGCCAACTTCATTGGGTAAAGATTTGCAATAAAATCTTGGTTTAAAATTTATATTTTTGCTCCCTGCAAGATTTCAGAAATCTTAATGGTTTCTCCATTTGCTATCTCTACTAAGCATTCTTATTGAAGTTTAGTTAATGGTTGGTTGAGAAGTTTGCAAAATGAAGTATTAATAAAACTTTGGTTCGCACCAGAGTCAAATAATACTTTAGCAAAAACATCATTAACTAAAAACGTACCGGAAATCACGTCCGGAATCATTTTTGCTTCTTCAGCTGTCAGAACAAACGCTCTTGCATTTTTAGTAGTCTTATTGTTTGTAGCGGGAGCCAGTTTTGGGCAGTTCGTCCTGATATGTCCTTTTTCTCCACAATTGAAGCATACTCCATTCCTGGGTTTCTTCCTGCAGTTTTCTTCCTTGTGTCCCGGTATCTTGCAAAAGTCGGAGTAGGTGGAGCATCTTCCTGAATGCTTTTTATTACAGGCTTTGTAGTAAGGTGTAGAGGTGGAACCTATATTTTTCCCATGGTTGGAATTACCGTAGCGAAATTCCTGGGTAAGCCTTTCAGCTTGGTTCCTCCTCTGGTTTTCTTCTTGTGTACGTACCAGTTCGTCAGTCAAAGTGTTTGCTAGTTCTACGGCTTCTTCTATAGTTTGGGGTCTAGCTGCCTTGACTAAATGTCTAATCTCGCTGATTAATCCCCAGATGTAACGGGAGATTAATACTAGTTCTAGTGATGCAAGAGTTGGCACTATTCTAGCATATTCAAATAATAATGTAGTGTAGCCCTTACTATCTACTCCAGTCATTCTAAGGTTTAAGAACTTATTTGCTATTAGTTCTTTTTCATTGGGATGGCATAATTTCCTTTCCACCATGTTCTTAAATTCCTCCCATTCCATATTGTAAACCCTGTCACTTCCCCTAGACTGGAGGATAGTGTTCCACCATTCTAAGGCTGAGTTCTTAAACAGATTGGAAGCAAACATTATCTTATCCTCTTTAGCACACTTGCTTATTTTCAAGACTGCCTCAGTCTTTTCTATCCAGCGTAGAGCTGCAACGGCCCCTTCATTGCCTGAGAATTCCATTGGTTTACAAGACCAGAATTCCTTATAAGAACAACCATATGACATGGTTCTTCTTCTTTTTGGAATAGGCAATTGAAGAAATGGCCCATTGTTTACGCTGTGATCAGGTTCAGTATGTGTCCGCTTACTTCCGCTATTACTGTTATTATTATCCGCTTCTCTAACTTGTTGAATAATAGATGGCAAAGCATCTCTAATTCCTTGGGTTATTATGTGTCGAATGGCACTGTTATTTATCTGGTTTTCATTATTCTGGTTTTCCTGATTTGCGTTGTCGGCCATCTGGATTTTAAACATTTATCAAGTATTAATATCACGAAATAATATTAAATGCGAATAATCACATAACAACACATTGATCCAAAATCGTCGTCATTGCAACCTTTACTCTATTTTATATTATGCATCTCTATCTATTACAAACCATAACTGGAAATGAAATTACAATATTAGTATGCATCAGTAATTATAAGATTATCTATCCTAGTTTGGAAAATTATATATATATATATATGTATATATTCAAACATACACACATATATATTTATATATTATTATTATTATTACTACTGATAGGGGTTCATCCAGTATTGCATGTTACGCTCGTCATATTTCCAGACGAGTCTTTCCCCTATCTGTCTCATCATCTCACTTCCTTCTAAGATCTCCTTACCAAAGGTGCGGAGTTCCTGTAGGTTCTCAGTACTCATGGGTGGGGCTGGGGCTGGGGCTGGTATCGGGTCAGGAAACTCGGGCATGGGTTCTTCCTGAGGGTACGGGTTTTCTAGAATCTCCCTGATATATTGGTCATTATCATAATAGGGGTCTAGAGGGTCAAGGTCTGGGTAGGCTGCTAGGTTTGGCATAGGTTCCTCTGGTATTGGGTAACGTTGTTGGTAATCCATATGGTCGTCAAACCAGGGGTCATAGTCTGGGTCTGAGGGATGGGGTGCTGGTACTCTAGGTATTTCAGCTGGATCTAGATCAGGTAGTGTGTTTTGGTCAACTGGGTCAATCTCTACTTCCATGGATTGTGTCGGGAACAACTGCAGTGGCTGGGGTGCTACAAGTTGTTCTAGATAAGGGTCCACAACTGTGGTTGCTAGTATATGGAAGTTTACCAGTCTCCTATTGATTATATCCCGTGTTTGATTGTTCATTTCCCTATTCGCGGCTGCTAAAGCTCGCTGCTGCTGGAGTTTTCTCATCCTTTTCCTACGCTCATGAGCTCCTCTGCTGAACCATCCTCTCTTCTTGGGAGGGAATGGCTCTTCAGATTGTGCCTTAAACACGAAAATTCCTTCTTCTGTATCAGGCGAATACCCCGAGGGGGTAGACCGCGAAGAGGTTCCTTCGTCTCTAGGAGAGTGGGACAACTGATGGTAAGTGTCCGAAGGTCCTTGATCACTCATACTGTAAACTAACAAATTGTCAAATAACACAAAATAATATACACGTATGCACATAGTTTTATTTATTATTTCCTAACAAATTTATAATTTCGATGTCAGCAGAACACTTCTTTGGCTGAGATCAGTGGCTAAGCTCTGATACCACCTTCTGTCGCAACCCCCGACCCCTGCCTCGGGAGGCGGGTGGCCCCGGCCTACTTAGAGATGATGGTATCGGTGTTTATCATTATTTGGCAGTGGAAATTTCATCAGGACTGTAGTTAGGAAATATTTTATCAGAGTAAAACACCATACTTTTATATTAATAAACACATGGGTAAAACCCAAGTTTCTGTTACAAACATGTTTATAGGGATAAACCCTATTTTATTGAATAAAACATCTTTCTTTATTAGGTAACTTTTATAGCCACATTTTTCCAAGCCTTTAGTGCTCTCCAGCTGGCTTCTATTTTGGCTTTCACATTTTGTTACCTGAAACACGTTTTAAAAACATTTGTTAGTGGGAAATACTGGTGAGTGAATCCCAGTTTAATCAAAACAAGTTTTATCATTGTACAATATTGAGGGCGATCTCGCAATTATATTTGTTTCCAATTCTTACTTTAATTACCACCCACGGTACTGTCAACCCGACTTGTGGTCATGTTACTACTCACAGTGTAGTAACAAATTTTGTATACAAAACCCCAACATATCGACAATAATTGTAGAATACAAATACTCAATCACTGCTTAATATAATGTAAAACATTTGAGGTTTTGTAAAAACAATTTATACAAAAAGGAGATTACTCACATTGTTTGTTTAGACTTTTCCTGGTGGTTTCCGGTTATAATCTAATAATTTAAACAATGTATATGAGTTAGTATCATAACCTAATATTTACATTAGTAATACCCTCCCCGAGACAGAACTCCAACGACTATGTCGGGCAGAACCTCGACAGCCGTTACGGAGCACTAGATCAATCGGGCAACGTATCTAATACGTAACCGGGGTTATAATACTTACAACGGGGCAGAACTTCGTTATGTAGGGGGTATGACACCCGATTATAGCTTCTACACTTATAGAATTCGAGAGAGAAAGAAAAGTTTGAGCGACGTAAACTGAAAGCTGATGGCCTCAATTTATAGGGCCTGATTTTAGTTTTCTCGCCCCCCGCGTAGGCTTCAGCCAAGGGCTTCACTGCCCGCGAGGCTAGCTTGGGTAGGCCCTAGCTTGGCTGATTCGGCCACTAGGCTCGACACGAGGCTGCCTCGTGGCAGCTCAGGGGTGTGCCCTGATCTTGACCTGTCGCCGCCTGCGTAAGACTAGGAAAGCGTCTTCGCGGCCCGCCAGAAACCTTTAAAATTGTTTTTATTTTATTTTTATAAAATTAAAGGTATTAAGGGCTATTTATTGTATACGGAACGTGTTTTAAAACATTTATAAATATTTTAAGGGCGTCGGAAATAATTTAGGAGGGTTGTTATACAATCTTCTGCCATTGTATTGATTTGTAAAATATTATATAGAGTACATGTACACCTATAAACTGGGAAAGTAAATATACAATTGATTACAATAATATTGCACAATCAAATGCTTAATATACGTAAATCAGTTGAGTGATTTACGGTACACTATTAAAGAGTGCAAGCCTTCTTTTCCCATACATGCCACACCTTCTACCTCCATCTATCTTGATCAGTGCTTGAATTTAAGGTTGTTCAAATTGCTCGATGATCGACACTCATTCGATGCTTGCTTGAAAAATGCTTGGAATTGCTCGTATGATTTAGTTCAATTGAAAAAACGCTCGGTTCAGATCCGTTAGGTTTGGTTTGTAAACAAACCGAGCACAGGTCTGCTCGGTTCAGTTAGGCGCGGTTTGCCTCTATTTATATTTGTATGTGTGTGTGTTATTTTTTTAATGAAATAACTAGAGTCCCACGTTAACAATGTTTGGTCCAAGATCTAAATGGAGCTTATTTAAGTAATTATAATTAAAGTCCAATACCAAAAGTCCATTAATTGAGTTAAAATGTTAAATACAAAATATGAAGCGTTGATCAATACCCATGTAACCCGCCATTTGATTCAGAAGTACAAGATCGTAATCAAAACCCCCCATTGGCCATCATTATTCGATTTTTCCATCTTCACTTGCCAAGACGCCAACTCGCCAGGGTTTTACTTCAATCAGTTCATTCAATTTTGAACTTTCATTAAAACAAGTATCGGCTTCAATTGGTTGATGATTTATCTTCTCGCTCAATTAATCTCGATAGAACTAGTTGAGTGTTTTTGTATTCCTTGTTATTTATTAAATTTATACTTATGTTCTAATTGGACGAAACCTCAGGGACTAAAACAGCACTTTATTCTAATAACTAGCACCTCCAACGCCACTTTCCTTTTTTATTCTGTGAAGCTCAATACTCGCTCGAAAACTACTCGGATCGAAAGACGCTCGCTCGAATTTGGCGTGGTTGAAAAATGATTGGTTTGGTTTGTAAACGAACTGAGTATGGGCAAAGGTCCGATTGGTTCGGTTTTCCTCATGAGCAAGCCTAATCTTGATCTCCATCCTTTTCCCATACCTTTTAAAGGATGAAAACACATAAAAACTTAATGGGCAAGTTTGTTTTGTATACAAATTGTTGCAGATTGTTCTTGTGAAGTTGAATGCAGTGTAGCTAAGTAGCTGTGAAGTGAAGAGGAATCTGATTGGATACATGGTAGAATCCTCCTTCTACATTGCAGAGAAAGAGCGAGAAGACATAAACCTGATTGCTAAACCAGAGTTTGTTGTCATGCTAAAGTTATGAAGATTTGGTGATTGGATGCAGCAGCTTAAGGGGAGTCTGTTGCTGACAAAAGTTGTTGAAGCTGAAGCTATCCAAATACCAAAGATTGCAAGATGACTGAAAACTAGAGTTAACCTTGGAAGCTATTGTCAAGCGGGAGTCTGTTGGTGCATGTTATGTGACAACAACTTTATGTATGGTCTTTAGATATCTTGTAAACTGTTAAACAATGTTTGAGAGTTTAACATAAGTCAAATGTCCGAATTATCAAGAGGAGAAGTGGAGTACCGAAAAAGATTGAAGTCTTGTTGGTTTCGGGAAACACATCATGTGAAAGTTCCGAAAAATTGTGCTTGATAGAATTTCAGGGGTGATGGTTATGTGAATGCTTCCGGAGAAGTTGAACTTATATAGTTCCGGTTTTATATGTCTTGTGAGGGTTCCGGTTTATATGTCTTGTGAGAGTTCCGGTTTATATGTCTTGTGAGAGTTTCGGGTTTTTATGTCTTGTTCGGACTAGAGTGACTTTGAGTGTGTCCATTTTAAATTGTTTTGTTATGTAGGCTTGGCCCAGTATGCATGGATCTGTGTTATATAAACAGAGTATGCATTAGGGTTAAGGAGTGATATTACGAGGGATATTACATAGTGAGAGAGAGTTTGAGAGAATTACATAGAGATAGGCTGTGATAGTTCTTGTTGGGTATTAATTGATTGTAAATAGTCGATGGATAATCAATATAATACCACGTTTAACTGTGATTGTGTGTTTGCCATCATAAATAATTGTTTTTTGTGTTCATCTGATTTACAAAGAGGATTCTGCACTCTTAGTTGATTATCAATCTCCTTATTGATCCATGTGAGAGGGACATACAAAGTTATGCTGACAAACGTCGTAAGCCTTTGGAATTCCAATTCGGGATCTCATACTCCTTAAGGTATCTCATTGGAAAGGGTGTTCGTTTTGGAAAGAAGGACAAACTAGTTCCTCGCTATGTAGGTCTTTTTAAAATCCTTGAAAAGGTTGGAAAGGTAGCATACAAACTCGATCTACCCTCTGAGCTTAGCAACATTCATCCTACCTTTCACGTCTCCAATTTGAAGAAGTACTTAGCAGATGAAAAACTGGGATTCACCAGCATGAGCCCGACTACAAAATAAGCAAACTAATTAACCCGTGTCAACCATAATTCACAAAACCATCTAAAAGAAGCAAAGTAATCAACCCGTTTCAACTGTAATTAACAGAATCATCTAAAATAAGCAAACTAATCAACCCGTTTCAACCGTAACTAACAAAGTCATCTAAAGTAAGCAAATTAATCAACCTGCTTCAACCGTAACTAACAAAATCATTTAAAGTAAGCAAACTAATCAAACCTCTTAAACCGTAATTAATAAAATCATCTAAAATAAGCAAACTAATCAACCCGATTCAACCGTAATTAACAAAATCATCTAAAATAAGCAAAAATCACCTAAAATAAGCAACCTAATCACCCTTCTTCAACCGTAATTAACAAAATCATCTAAAATAAGTAAACTAATCACCCGCTTCAACCTTAATTAACAAATTAATCTAAAATAAGCATACTAATCAACCTGTTTTAATAGTAATTAACAAAATCATCTAAAATAACCAAACTAATCAACCCATTTCACAGTAATGAACAAAATCATCCAAAATTACCTCCCACACCATGGTGGTCAAAGATAAAATGTGGTTGAATCGGCATGGTGTCTGAGTCGGGTTGGAGTGTGGGCTGGATGGGGTCGGGTTGTATCACACCCTGATTTCTCAGTGGGCCCAGATTTAGGGTTTATACGAGACGGTCGATAACAGTATCACAAATGGCAACGAAAGATAGAATACATTAAAGTAAGTAACCGTAAAACCTTGAATATAATAAATAAAATTTATACAAGTTGTTCGTATGAATATCCACAGGCGGATAAAAAATCACTTGAGACTAATATGGGTCTTTTTCATGGAGTTGCAAGTTCCAATATCTTGACCAAGCCTGCTCCAGCCTATTCCGTATTTTCTTATAATCCGCACTTAGTCTTTTGAAAATACGTTAGTTCTCACTAGTAAATACAATTTACCAACTCTTTTTGAAAATCTTTTCAAAATTTATTTGATACCATTTTAATATTTCATTTTTAAATAACTTTGGACAAACTATATCTCTTGTTACCAGTTTTACATGCTTGTCAATACAGTCAGGGACAGGTAATCAAATGCGGGTACATGATTAATAGACACACCATATTTTCATAATAATCATATAAATATATAGCATTAGCGTTTGTCAGGTGTATGCCTACACCTCGCGCTTAAGTCGTGACCATTTGCAATTGAATGAATTGGGACGCCCGGACACGTATGTATTAACCCCAAGTGTTTAAGTTATCAAGAACTACTGATTAAAACGGGCTATTGCATTTCTATAACATCATTCGTCCTTCTGCAATACCCGACCAAGTGGCTAGTGCCATATCCCAACCTTTTATAAAATAAAATAGGCTAAGAGTATTTAGTTGTGCTAGTCCTTTATAATATCAATATTTTAGCACAACCATAATTCAAAATAACTCAACTTAGGCGCAATTTACTGGAGGCTTCTAGTTTGGAATGAACGAAAATATAATCCGTTAGAATGTTAACGAGTCATTTATAAGTCTTTGACTTTGACCGGTTAACTTAATGGATACGCTAGGTTTGCTAGATTAAGCGTTGACCCAATAGAATGTTGTTTATACCATTCCGAGTGTAAGGACTCGTATAATATGGGTTCAATAGCCAAAATTTTTGATTTGAAGTGATTTTGAAAGGTTTTGACCTTATTCGACTAGTTTATTTATTTTATGTTATTTAAACTAGCCGCACGCGTATATACTGTATCGGGTGGTCGAATAGGTCTATGACGAGTCTATTATGTCAAAACATCTTTCATATTGTTGTATAATCAGTTTCAAAGTTAGATTATAAGTCTTATTGGTTTTAAAACAATTTTTATGCCATAAGGGCATTTTGGCACTTTAAAGGATATAATGTTGACTCGTCAATAAACCCATCAAACGAAATGACCAGGAGGTATAACCTTATAGGGTTATTCCCTACAATATCATGGTCATATAACAAGCCTCAATTGGGTTCTAAGTTTGACCAAAGGGTCAGAATCGAAAGTCAAAGTAGAAGTCAAACTGTTTGACTTTCGACTAGGAAATAAGCTCTAAACTAGAAATGACGAGTTAGACATGATAAAACATGTCCTAATATGTTATATAAAATGTTATGTTGTCAAAATTTTAGGTTTTGATACTTAGAAGTTCATTTATCATAATTTGCAAAATCTGCGTTTTTTACTTTTTATTTTACATATCTGACTCGTCATTTCGCCTACTTAACGTGATTTCCAGAGGGTGTAATCACAAGGTATTAAAACCTTCATCATTATGATCACGTTGCAAAATTCGATTTGAACTTTGACTTGACCAAAATGGTCAAAACTAAAAGTCAAAGCAAAAGTCAATTTGCTTGACTTTCGGCTAATAATTAGCCTAATAATGGAAAAGAACCGAGGGAGAACACTTACAAGTATTCAAGGAGAAGATTAAACTTCAGATAAGGAGGCTTCTTAGTCTAGAAGTTTCCCCATGTGATAGAGAGAAAAAAGAATTAATGGTACAAGTGTAAAGGATCAAGAAAACTCTCTATTTATAGTGATAGAGGTTGAAGGAGGTTGTGCCAAATGTTAGAAAGGATCCTCAGATGTTGATTACTGTCAACATAGGTAGAAGAAGGGTGGAATTTCACAGGAGAGGTGGCAAGAGACAGTAGCTGCAAGTGCCAGCTACAGTCTGCTGTCTGCAGACCCTTTACGGACTGTAAGGGTCATGTGTTTACGGTGGTCCATAAGGACCTAGCGCGCCCACTATTTTTAAATTGCCTTACAGACCGTAAGGCATATACCTTGTGGTCCATAAGGGACCTCTAGGAGCCAAATTTTGGCATTTTTCCAATATTGAGCCCTCAACTTTATTTATCTTTCATATGTATAAATTTGTCCCTCTTCTCCAACAAATCTGGAATATTTGAAGAGTTTCCGGACACGTAATGCCATAAGTTTCTATAAATTTTTCCGAGGTGTTACAAGTTGGGTGATCAATGGCTTCAATCAAAACCTCGAAACCGTGGCCGCAAATGGAATAGTGGTGGCGATGGTGATGATGTACGGTTGAAGACTGCTTGTTTTGGTGGTGGTGATGCTCGGTTGAAGACAGTGGATTTGGTGGTCGTCGTCGCAGTGGGTGAAGACAGTGGGTTTGGTACAATGACAGTGTGGGTATTGACAGTGGATGATGTGATGGTAGTAGTTCCTGATGGTCGTGGTTTGATTTGGTGGTGTTTGATTGAGGAAGCAATGGAGGAGGAAGAAGGATGGTAATGGAGGTTGATTTGTAGCTCAAGAGGAAAGAAATGGAAGAGGTAGATGGATGGGAATTTTGGAGAAATTGTGAGGACTCGGTAGAAGAAGAAAAGAAATAGCAGGGTGTGAGAATGTAAGCACCACTAACTAAATGTCTATTCACCGTTTTGTCTCCATCGTTTAATGTAAAATTATGGATTTACCCCCTGCTATTTTATAAGTTAACTTAAAAAACAAACTCAGTTAGTGCGAGGGAGTCATTGTGTAGCGTTTTTCATAAGTTGGGGACTCGATGGTTGAAATTTTCATTTTAGGGACGCGAGTTGACACCGCCCCTAAAACACATGGACACAAATTACGTTTTACTCTATTATTTATTATTGTTAATATTTTTTTATGTTTTTGACATAATTATAATAATTTGATGTGCTCATTAACAATCTCTCAAACTTTTTACATTGCTTTCTTTTCTCTGAGTCTTCCCTCTTCTATGATCACTTCCTCATTTTCTAAATCTCTCATCCTCCAAATCATTTCAAAACACTTCGAAAAATCTTTCACTTCATCGAACCCTAACATTTACCTTGAAAGTGTGCGCAAACCTCAAAATATCTTAAACCTTAAGATTCATATGAAGACGCTAGCTGTTGGTGACCGGTGAGTGTGGATTTCTTTCGTGTGATGGCGTTCATACTAAGCGCAAGCAGTGGTGGTGGTGGTGGTGGTGGTGGTGGAAGGATCCATTTTCATTGGTCATGTATAACAATGGGTGGTTTATATTCTCTAATGTTAAATGATGCTATAAGTGTTATTTTGTTTATTGTTTTTATACTTTTATGCTTGAGAATAGCGTTGTATTCCCTAGTCTACTCTAATGACTGAGGTGAAATGAACTAGAAGGAAGTAGGGAAAAGTCAGGCTCGTTTTTTATGGAAAGTAGATAATCAGAAAAATTAAGAAAGATTGTTGCTTATCTCTTTTTTTTTTCAAATTGGAGAGATTTGAAGAGAAAGAGATGTAATCAAACTCTCAAATTAGTCTCAACCTATTATTTAAAAATTAAAACACATTGTAAACTCGTTCTCAAGTTTATAGTCTTAAAATTGTAAATTTTTCCCTCGAAACTCTGATACACATAAATCATTTTCTTTCTTTCCTTTCATAAATATATTATATCTTCCTTTTCCTATCCCTTTATTTTCTCTCCTTAATTTTCTTTCCCTTTTTTTCTTTTATTTATTAGGGTACTCGGCACCGTCCAACTTTTTGGTGGCAGTTGCCCCTTGCCAAAGGCAAGATCTCCACGGGCGTGGGGACACATTTTCATCATATCCAACTTGATTTTTAGCCCATTTGCCCTTTCCCCTTGCCTTTCCACCATCCCTTCTTATTTTGTGTTTCGGATAGCAAAGCATTCACTGCCTAGGTTCAAAATGTTGAGATTTTTTTGATGGGAAACCCTTTTTTCATTTTGACTTTTGCGAATTCTAATGAAAATTTTCAATTCATTTAGTCTCACAGACGCATCAAATTATAGGACCAAGAATCACAATTAACATCTTTTTCTCATTGCAAAAATGTAAGTGGCCTAGTTGGCTAAATGAATATCATTCTAAGGGTAAAAGAACTTTCACTGATTGATATTTATGTCCATGATTGTGAGATTAAATATATTATTGTTATAATATTTAATCTTGTAGCCTTTATAGTCATTTATATTATATAGATCAAAATATATTTAATAACCTATTAATAATTAGTTGGTAATTCTTGATGGACCATATTACCCTTATTAACTAATTAGGTTTCCTCTTGGGTGTATATATAAGGAGATTATTAGAGAGTTTAAGGGTTACACAAGTTAGACAATTGCACAAACCCTAACAACACATAACATCAATAATCGCCTCTCTCTCCCAACTGAATCCTTTCTTTGTTTCGGTTTCATCACCATCATAATCTTACACCCTAAGGAGGAACCAGATCATCCTGACAAGTATGTCAAACTCAATGGCTGCATCTCTGACTGGATTCTCTGTTGGCATGTCTGCTGTAACATGTATGTTATTCATGTTTTCCATTATGTTTAAACAGAACTGATCAACATGTGGTATCAGAGTATATGTTGATAAATAAGTTCTGTTTTCGTATCCATTATTCTGTGATTGAAATCTGGAAAACAGATTTTTTGAAAGTATTATAAACAGCCGGTTTCGAGTCCTTTAACAATGTCCCGATTCACTGTTTTCGAAAAAGAATTTTAATAATTGACTCGAAATCATAATGGGTAAAACTTACTGTTCCGAAATCCATTAAAATTCAGGTTTCGGGTTTCCAGAATTATGTTTTATTTTTTATTTTTTAGGGTTCATCACATGTTCTAAGGAAAACTCAAAAATTCCTTAAGTTTTGGAATATAATTTGGATTAGTGGGTGTTTTTAGTGTTTTTTATCTGAATTATATCTCTTAAAAATTTCAAAAACTGTTAAAAGATAATCAGATTATAATTTCGAAATCTTTGATAAGTTTAGATCAACAATAAAACAGGAAACACTATCCCACAATCCCTAAAATTTCGAGTTTTCAGTTATTTTCACAATAACCGTTGTTAACAGTGGACTCAAGACCATCAGATTGCGATTCGAGACCATCAGGTTTTGACTCGAGATCAAGATCTCGACTCGAGACCACAAGGTCTCGACTCGAAATCATAAGGGTTCTCAAATCTTTATAACACGAGACAACCGTTTCGACTCGAGACCATAAGGTTTCGACTCGAGACCATAAGGTTTCGACTCGAGACCACTGAGGCTTCGACTAAAGGTTTTAAATCTTCACAACTCGAGACCATAAGGCTACAACTCGAGACCATAAGGCTACAACTCGAGACCAAGGTTGCGACTCGAGATCTCATAACTCAGTTCGATCCGCGCTAACAGGTGGTTTCTTATTAAATACTTGGTTTTGTAAACACTTAATTACCTAATCAGAATCAGATAACTTTTTACAAAACCAAAATAGCTTAGCTTGAATGAGCTTCTGATGTATCATTTCTGGCCAAATCTGATTTAATACATCTATTTATTGTTCAAGTATTATAAAAGCTATGTTGAGTATGCATTACAAATGTGAAATGTCTTAATTTCTGGCCAAAGCTGATTTAATTCATTTATATATGTAGTATACTTGACAAGTGCATAACTAAAGTGATTGTCTCATTTCTGGCCAAAGCTGATTTGTCACGATTACTTTGCACACATACTTAAATGATTACACTTCTGGCCAAAGCTGATTTGTCTTCGTTTAAGTAGAATTTTAACTAAGTCTATTATTTTGATGTTAGTAATAGACAATATCACAGCTTCATAATTAAAATGGTCATTATTTATGCTTGTCTTTTATAACATGCCCTTAGATCACATTAGGACTTCTTTCTTAGTATCATAACTTGCTCATATCAGCACCCAATTGTGGGATTCCACCTTTGACTGGTGATAACTTTGCTGAATGGAAGGATGCCCTCATGCTTACACTTGGATTGCTAGACTTCGATTATGCTTTAAGAGAGAATAAGCCAGCGGACCTTACTCCTCAAAGTACTGCTGCTGAGCAGATAGTTCATGAAAAATGGACTAGGTGTAACCACATGTCTCTCATGTTCATGAAGCAATCCATACACAATGCAATTAGAGGAGCTATTTCTGATTCTGAGGATGCTAAAACCTACCTGCCTTCTATGGAGGCACAATTCAATGGGACATCAAAAGCACACGCTAGCACCCTTATCCTCAAGCTGGTGACAACTAAGTATGATGGGAGGAGCGGCATTCGCGAGCACATCATGATGATGCATGACATGGCCAATAAGCTAAAAGGGCTCGAAATGGAAATCAGTGATGGTTTTCTTGTTCACTTCATCATCACTTCACTTCATTCATCCTATGAAGCATTCAAGATCAATTACAACACTCAGAATGACAAATGTACGATGAGTGAGTTGGTCGCTATGTGCGTACAGGAGGAAGAGCGTATGAAGATGGATCGCACTACTGATGTTGCTAACTTCACCACCTCCAGCTCTAAGAAGAGGAAGAACAATTATCAAAGAAATGATGCTTCCAAAGTCCAAAAGCCAAATCCTAATACAAGTGCACCTTCCAGCTCTAAGAGCTCTTTAGGCAAACCCTACTGCAAGTTCTGTAAGAAAACAGGACATAAGCAAAAGGAATGCCCTGACTTCAAGGAGTGGCTGGCTAAGAAAGGTAACGATTTTTTCATGATACTTGAGTCCTTTAATTTAAATGTTCCTGCTAATTCTTGGTGGTTTGATTCTGGTTCTATGGTCCATGTAACCAACTCTACTCAGGGATTCCTTTCAATCCGGAAGCTGGGAAGAAACCAAAGAACACTTAAAGTTGGGGATGATTGGGAATTAGAAGTGAAGGCCATAGGAACATTACAATTATTTTTGAAAACTGGTTTATGTATTAAACTTTATGATACCTTATATGTTCCTGATGTAACTCAGAACCTTGTATCAGGACCAAAGTTAGACATGGACGGTTTTGTCGTTTCCATGGTCATCGCAAACTCTCTATTCTCTATGATTCCGTTGTTTATGGTACTGGCATTCTGGATGGTGGTCTCTATAGATTAGAACTAGATGATAATTTTTCCAAATCTTTGTTGTCATATAATATTAATGAATCACTCACAAAGATGAAACAGAATCGAGACTTAGAGACTTCATCTATGTTGTGGTATCAACGTTTAGGCCACATCTCAAGAGAACGATTAAATCGTCTCATAAAGGATGAAGTGTTGGTGCATATTTTATGACAACAGCTTAATAGTTTGTTTATTTAGTCTTTGGATATTTTGTATTGGGCTTAGCATTATTGGTTAGGGAGTTAATTAGTGTAATGGGCTTAGAGAATGGCCTAGCCCAGACCAAAGCCCATGTGCAAAGCTTGTCCTATATAAACAAGGATTAACATTAGGGTTTAGATTGGCAAGTGAATAGAGTTTGAGAGAGAGTTAGAGAAATCTACAGAGAGTGGCTGAGAGATTTCTTGTGGGTCTTGATTTGATTGTAAACTTCGTGTTGGATAATCAATAGAAGACCGGATTGAAAGTGTATCGTGTTCTTGATTCTGTTTCTACTCGTTTTCTGTGAAATCTGATCTAGGGGATTCCACACTCTAGGTTAGATCGACGATTCTGTTGCGATTCGCACGGATTACGGGACCTACAATTGGTATCAGAGCCTTAGGCTCTTGATTTGCTTGGTTCAGAATCGTTTGGAGCAGAAAATCGAAGATTTGGACATTTTTTACGGCTGTTCTTGAGTTCTACTACTGATTTCGGACAACAGCAAGGATATCGGATACAAATCTTGCATTTCGGATCCATTTTGGATCAATTTCGGATAAGAAATCAGTCATTTCGGATTAGCTGCATCAATTTCGGATAAAACAGCATCAATTTCAGATCCATTTCTGATCAAAAAGTTGCTTTTCGGATCAAACTGTTGAATTTCGGACCAGATTAGTTGCATTTCGGAACAATTTGAAGGATCACGGATCATTTCGGATTGGAGGGTGTTCATTTCGGATCAGAGCAGTCCATTTCGGACCAGTAGGTGTTCTTTACGGACCTAAGATTGAATACATGTGTAGCTGAGCTTGCAGCTGTAAAGATAGGAGAAGTAGCTGCTGAGGTAGAAGAGAAGAAGAAAGCTGATAAGGAAACTGCTGAGAAGAAGGATGCAGAAGTTTCAAAAGGCTTGAAGGATGTGAATGAACTTACATCAGAGGTGAAGGTATCATCAGAATCTGTAAGTCATACATGTCTTAATTGCACTGAACTACAGGGTAAAGTTAACAGACTATCGGAGCAAAACAAAATTCTGTTAGCTGATTTGGAAAACCGAAAAGAGTTAAATGTTCTTTTGATTAAAAGAGAGTCAAATTGTTTAGATAAACTCAAATCAAATGAACAAGAAATTAGCAGTTTAACAAGCAAAGTCAATGAACTGTTACAGGTCATTGATTTGGCTCGTGAAACTGTGAAAGAAAAGACTAACGAGCTTTCAGAGAAGTGCACAGAACTGGCTGTTGCACAAGCCAAAATTGTAGAACTTCAGGGTAAGTTGGACAAATTTGGAAATTCTTCATTAGTTAGGACTCATATTCAAAAAGGTTTAAAAAGAAGTAATGATAAAACAGGGGTGGGGTTTACTAAAGCTTCATCTTCTGAAAATCAAGACTACTCTTTTCTACCAAATGAAGAAGATCTAATTGATTTTGTAACCACTGCACAAGAGGTAGTGGATCTGATAGCTGTGGACTTGCCAAATAGTCCAGTATCTTTGAAAGAATCTGTAGGGTCTAACAGTACACCTCATAAAGTGGATGAGGATACTGAAGACGGAAATGTCAAAACATTTAAAAATGGATCAAATAAAAAGAAAAGTTATAAGAAAAGATCATGTTTTAGATGTCACAACAAAGGGCACGTGGCGAGTTGTTGTCCTTTGAAGAAAGGTAAACAAAAGGTTGATGAGGTTAAAGATGGGAATCAGGATGGGTCAAGCAATAATGTAAAATCAAGTTGTCAGACAAAGAAACCTGAATTTCAATCAAAACCCTCAACTTTGAAAAGATTTGATAGACCAAGAAGCATTTCTCCACAATTTAGTCATCATAATGGTAAATCAAATCAGTTTCAAAGTCAAAATAGAAATTTTGGATATCAAACTCGATACCAAACTGCTGGTAAGCAAAATTTTCAAAGAAGAAACGAATATAGGAGTTTTTGTAACTCAAATGTTCAACAACATCCAAATTTTTTCCAAAATTCGTGGTATGAGAAGGGGAGAAGAAGGTGTCAAGATAATAATTTCCAAAGGTCAGAAAATCCGAGAGGTTATTGTAACTCTCGCAATAAAAGACTTAGTGGAAACTATCAATCTTGTTCAACAATGGGTAAGCCATCCAAGACACCAAAAAGGTGTGATGGATATTGGATAGAAGCATCTTATGTGGATTTACATGGTCGACCCAAAACAGGTCAGTTTTGGGTTCTCAAGACTAACTGAGTTGTTGAGTGAATGCAGGATGACCAAGAAGGACTGTTGATGTGTTCAACAGTGGTTATTCCTGTAAAGCATTTGAGGTGAATAGTAGGTTAACATGGGTAACGAACTATTTTCTTCTATGTTTGTCTTATTTATTCTAAACTTTAAAAGTGAAAAACTATTATCAGATTTAAAGTGGGGAGTCTGTTTGTGTTTAAATTTGTGTTTTGAAACTTACTCCATAAAAACAAAAATTTAGGGGGAGAAATCACCCTAAGCCAAAAAGAGTTTAGTTAGTGCGTGTGTTTAGGGGGAGTAAGTTATAAAATTTTTTAAAAAAATACAAAAACATTGAAAAATCAAAAAAACATAAAAAAATAGAAAATAAAAATGAGTTATCACTATGTCAAAAAGAAGAAATGATAGTACATCAGCAAGTTAGACTGTTACACTCAAACTGAATTAAATTGCTTTTGTGTGATAGCAGCTTCATCATATGATGTACCAGTAGGCAAAAGCATGAAATAATCAACTTAACAATGTGATATAAACATAAATACACTAAGTATGAGTGGAGAACACATCAGTGGTGTATGGTTTAATGACCTTAAATCTTGCGTTGATAGATTGCCAAAATCTGAAGTTTTGGGTCTTTATATTGTTATTTCATCTGGGGATATCAGGGTTGTCCTTCTGCTGCATCCAGATACATGCTACATGCTGACCTAGGCACAACCAGGATATCTTAAAAGAGCAAAAAATGCCAAATCCCATAAATGAAGAAGCTCTCATAGAGAGTCATTCAAAATGTGCAAAATGCATAAATCGTACCAAAAATGGTATTTGTCATAGCCCTCGTTAGATATTTTGGTCTCTTTGCTGTACGGAAGTACTGACCTGTTCACCAATTATCTAAACGTTGAAAAACAAAACGGATGAATTCAGTATACTCACCTACTACGATGAATCTTTGTGCATACCTTGATCGCGGATATCCTGAAGTGGGACACACTAGTATATCAGAAATAAAATTACCTTAACGTATCATACGGTAATGGTACTTGAAATGTTCATGCATTTTGTTTAGGTGGACAAACATACTGGTAATCATCTTGAACTGCTTTTCACGAAAATTACATAAAGAATTAATTAATAGTGTAAAAACAGTTTGATTTTGCTGATATGAACTTCTTGCACATGATTCTCACAAAAAGATGAAATTGTAAATATTTTTGAGTTTAGTTTAGCTTGTTAGTTTGTTTTGAAGAATATCAAAAATACCAAAAAGATTTCTTTTTAAAAGACTTCCATCTTGAACTGACAGGTAGTTGTTTTTGCAAACTAAGATAAAATATTGGTTTATCTTTAAATGTGAAAAAGACTAATGATTTTTCGAGATACTTGCTTGTGTTGCTAAACAGATTGATGCAGTTATCAAAATGAAGTGCAGAATACAAGTAAAGTGCAATTTGAGAGTAAAGTGAAGAATGTGTGAAGATGCATGGTAGGATCCTTCTACTACATTGCAGTGAGAGATATATGGAAGAGTTTGTAGATACTTGCTTAACCAAGGATTGCTAGCTAACTGATCTACAATGAATTAAAGTTTTGGAGATTGGAAGCATCAGCTAAGGGGGAGTCTGTTGATGTCAGAAACTATGTAGCTGACGCTATCCAAAGACCAAAAGAACACAAGATGTTTGAAGACAAAGTTACACTATGAAGCTATTGTCAAGGGGGAGTTTGTTGGTGCATATTTTGTGACAACAGCCTAATAGTTTGTTTATTTAGTCTTTGGATATTTTGTATTGGGCTTAGCATTATTGGTTAGGGAGTTAATTAGTGTAATGGGCTTGGAGAATGGCCTAGCCCAGACCAAATCCCATGTGCAAAGCTTGTCCTATATAAACAAGGCTTAGCATTAAGGTTTAGGTTGGCAAGTGAATAGAGTTTGAGAGAGAGTTAGAGAAATCTACAGAGAGTGGCTGAGAGATTTCTTGTGGGTCTTGATTTGATTGTAAACTTCTTGTTGGATAATCAATAGAAGACCGGATTGAAAGTGTATCGTGTTCTTGATTCTGTTTCTACTCGTTTTCTGTGAAATCTAATCTAGGGGATTCCGCACTCTAGGTTAGATCGACGATTCTGTTGCGATCCGCACGGATTACGGGACCTACATGAAGTCTTACCTCCTCTCGATTTCACTGATTTTGGAACATGTGTCAAATGTCTTAAAGGCAAAATGACATTAGCGAATAAGAAAGGTGCCACTAGGAGCTCTAATCTATTAGAACTCATTCATACTCACATTAGTTGTCCCTACCAAATCGTTGGCATAACAGGACATACTTCATTTATCATTTCATTGATGATGTACTTGTATCTTATTAAGGAAAAATCTGAATCTCTTACAACTTTTAAAGATTATAAAGCTGAAGTTGAAAAGCAATTAGATCGTCAGATTAAAGTTGTGAGATCAGATAGAGGCGGTGAATATTATGGAAGACATACTGATGTGGGTCAAGCTCCTGATCCATTTTATGAGTTTTGTAAGGGCCAGGGGATTGTGAACCAATACACCATGACTGGTACACCTCAGCAGAACGGTGTCGCTGAATGAAGAAATCGTACCCTTATGAACATGGTGTGCAGTATGTTAGCCAACACTAATTTACCATTATTCCTCTGGACTGAAGCATTAAAAGCAGCTGTTCATATACTCAATAGAGTTCCTTCTAAGTCTGTCCCTAAAACTCCTTATGAACTTTGGACAGGAAGGAAACCGAGTCTTAAATATATGAAAGTATGGGGCTGCATTGCTGAAGCAAAACTCTATAATCCTTTCCTAAGGAAACTTGACCGTAAAACAGTTACCTGTTTCTTTATCGGGTATCCTGATCATTCGAAGGGTTATCGTTTCTATTGTCCTTCCCATGTCACCCGTATTGTTGAAACCAAGCGTGCTGCGTTCCTGGAGGATTTCAAGGTCAGTGGGAGCAGTACCAACCCTTACGAAGAATTGCAAGAAGTACAAGATGCGGGGGGAGAGACTCGTCGCTTACAATTACTCCGTTTACTCCTCTTGTACCCAATGCAACAACTGCACCTGAAGCTACTGCACCAAATTCATCTCCACAATCAGAACCCATTATACCTCATCACGAAGGCACATCAAACGCTCAAAACCAAGACAACGCTGAACCCGATAATCAACTCAGGAGGTCATCTAAACAAAGACGGCCTACTAATTGGGATGATTATGTTACCTACTTGACTGAAATGGATGCTGGAAAGCTTAATGATCCTACCTCTTATAATGAAGCCATTAGCAGTGATCAGTCTTCTGAATGGAACAAAGCAATGATTGATGAGCTTGAATCCATGAAGAAAAATAACGTTTGGGATTTGGTCGAATTACCCAACGGTGTTAAACCTGTAGGATGTAAATGGGTGTTCAAAACAAAACTGGATTCGAATGGGAACGTTGAACGCTACAAAGCGAGATTTGTGGCAAAGGGAAACACTCAGAAAGAGGGATTTGATTATCAAGAGACGTTTTCACCTGTCTCTCGTAAAGATTCATTAAGAATTGTTATGGCCCTAGTAGCTCATTTTGATTTAGAGTTGCATCAGATGGACGTCAAAACTGCTTTCCTTAACGGAGACTTAGACGAAGATGTTTACATGAAACAACCAGAAGGTTTTAAACCTGAAGGTCAGGAGCATCTAATCTGTAAGTTGAAGAAATCCATTTACGGGTTAAAACAAGCATCACGTCAATGGTACCTTAAGTTTGATGAAGTCATGAAGAGACAAGGTTTTATGAAGAATCAAGTGGATCAATGCACCTACCTCAAGATGAGTGGGAGTAATTTTACTGTACTTGTCCTTTACGTAGATGATATTCTATTGGTAAGTAATAGTTTAGATATGTTGCATGAGTCGAAGCGGTTACTCTAGCATTACTTCAACATGAAGGATCTCGGAGATGCTTCTTACGTCATTGGCATCGAAATTCACCGAGATAGACACAAAGGGATCGTAGGATTGTCTCAGAAGACTTACATAGATCGTGTCCTTACACGTTATAACATGCAACAGTGCAAACCCTCAGACGCTCTAGTAGTTAAGGGAGATGTTTTTGGTTCATTCCAGTGTCCGACAACAGAGGTTGAAAAGGAGCAAATGAACCAGATACCTTACGCGTCAGTAGTCGGGAGCCTGATGTATGCTCAAGTTTGTACTCGCCCAGATATCACTTATATTGCTGGAATGCTAGGCCGTTATCAGACTAATCCTGGCCTAGATCACTGGTGTTGATGCAGATTTTGTGTCCGATGCTTGTCGAATAGATTAGTTTTATTTTACGCTGAATTTGTAATAGTTAGTGAAACGGTCTATCGAACGTGTATAGACCCGCTCGTTTGAAGTGGTCAAACGAGAGGGTTATTCGGTTGATCGTGTGTGTTTGCAAGACAAGGGGTGTGACTATAAATAGAAAACCCTTGCCATTTGCAACACAAGGAGAGTTTAGGAGGTTTGAGACCTCACCGGGAGAGATCACCACTTGGTCTCTCCCCGGATGTGTACTCCTTTGGTATTAGTTCGGTTATCTTGTAATCGGGCCGATTTGTAATGTTATACTACCGGATTAATACAAAGAAGTTGTTTGTTTATATCTAATCTCTCCCGTCTTGAACCGATCTCACAAGAATCACGGTTTCGGTCACGAAACTCGGTCCTACAATTGGTATCAGAGCCATGGTGCCCGATTTAGTAAATCTAACAGTTTACTAAGTCACATGTGCTCTAGATCTGTGATTTTCGTGAGTTTTGTTCAAGATCTAAAAATGGTGAAATGAAGAAAAACTCAGATTTGGACCCGAATATTCAGATCTGTGCTGAAACGAGTGTTCGGTTTTATGTTTTTCACCTATATAAACAAGTTATCATCATCAAAAATCGTATACAAAGTGTTTTCGTCAAATCTGCAAAATTGAACAGTGGCTGTGTTCTTGATGTTCTTGGCGGCTACTTGAAGATTCGAAAGATGATACTCTGGATCGAAAGATACCAGATATTTGTGGGAACCCTCAACAACTTCGAAAGATGATCAGTTCCAAACAACCAGCATATATCAGTTCGAAAGATGATCAGTTCGAAAGATGATCAGTTCCAAACAACTTCGAAAGATGATCAGTTCCAAACAACCAGCATATATCAGTTCGAAAGATGATCAGTTCGAAAGATGATCAGTTCCAAACTACTTCGAAAGATGATCAGTCCCAACAACTTCGAAGGATCCAGTCTGATCAGCTCGAAGGATATCTTTCGACCAATTCATCTTTCGAGCATCAATCGTCCAGCATATATCTTTCGATCTGAAACAGGGGTTCTGGTTCTTCGGGTCATCTTCAGCGGATGATGATGTCCGATTGTTGCTGGGAATCGGAGAGAGAACAGGGGTTAGACATGGTGTCGGCTGGAAATTGAGGGTACAACTGTTGTTTGGAGGTCTGTGTATCGAAGGTATAGATTGAACAGGGGTTTTGGATGTTTGTTCATCGAAAAATCTGTATGGTTTTTGCTGGTTGTGTATCGCAGATTGAGGAGAGAGGGCTGATGTTAGCGGCTGGTGACTTTGAGCATTTGGGGTTTTGATTGTTTGATGCTTATGTATTGCTGTTTATTGTGTATATCGAAGAGATAAACCTAGAAGATGATGTCTGCGATTTGTAATTGTCGGCTGAACTTTTGGGTAGATAGGGTTTCTGTTGGACCCACATTATCTACTTGTTCACAATTGGGCCTGTTTTCTTAGCTGGGTTGTCTAAAATTGAGGAGTATAGGGCTGATTGGTGATTGGGCTACGTGACAATAAGTGGCCCGCCTGATTATCTTCAATGGAATGTGAAATTTGTGTTATGGAGAGCCCACAAACATTGACATATTGTTGTTACAACTGGATAATTTTTTTTAAAATGAATGATGATGGGCCTTAAATTCAGAATTGGATCTTGGAGTCTAGAGGATTGGTTTGGGTCGGATGTTAAAAGAACGACGACTTGGGCCAATAGTATAATTTTTTTTTTGTGTGGGACAAGAATTGGAAGTATTGAATACGGGTTTGGGAGCGCGCGTGATGATGCGGCATGATGAAAACAAGCGATGATGAAAACTTGATTTTTGAAAAATGTGGGGTAGTCACGGTTACCGATGCAAATGTCAAAAATGGTGACGCGACTATTATGGGCCAAAAACCAAAAACAAAACGGTATGTTCACTTCCGCACGTCAATGTTTATGATTGTTATCGGTTATTCGAAAATGTTCGAAAGCATTTTGTTTATTGTCATATTCTCGCATTTGAAGACGAACGTATGAACCTAGAATGTCAATACCGGTCCTAACGAGTTCACAAAGTCTTTGGAGGGATACAAGTCGGATCCTACGGGGTACTAGGCGAAATTTCCTTATCAACTAGAATATGCAACGAAGAAATCTTTTTGTTTATTGTCATATTCTCGCATTTGGTAACGAATGAATGAACCTAGAATGTCAATACCGGTCCTAACGAGTTCACAAAGTCTTTGGAGGGATACAAGTCGGATCCAACGGGGTACTAGGGGACGTTCTTATTCAACTAGCATATGCAAAGAAGAAATTCGTTTTCGTGATTTTTCGAAAAACCAAGAACATTCAACGAAGATTGACGACAGTTCCGCTCAGTGGAGGGAATTGGTGAACATTTGACGACAGTTTCTTTGAAGTGGAGAGAATCTGTTAAGGTTTAGAAATCTTACCAAAATAGGGGGAATAAAACGTATGTTGAATTTCTTCGGTAAATTTCTAAACGCAATCACAGGTGGTAGAGTTTGTGATTTTCTGGTGATACAAACGGTTCGGCGTGGAATGTTTTGCACATACACATATTTGAGGATTTTAATTAATTCTCCAGCCAGCGTGAAGGGTTTTGCACGGAAAAATACAGGTTTCTAAAGTCTACAGTAGTTACAAAAACGTTGTTCACTGAAGACCTGGGGAATCTTTATGAAAGCTGATAGTTCAAGACTGAAGACCTGCAGGATTCGGTTTTGGGTTTGATGTTTCCTTGGGATTTTACAGGGATCTGGGGGTAACTCAATTCGTTGAGTTTGCAAACGATGTACTTGGTCAAGCTGACTTCCTGAGTACTGATGCTGAAGATCCGTAGTGCATTACGTGGTCAACTTCACAAAGGCGAGACAATGAGATCTGGATGTAGTTCAACTAAGCATGCTGGTTGAGCTTGCAAGGGATACACTTGGTCTAGCTGACTTTCCTGAGTGTTGATGCTGAAGATTAAAGTGCATTACTTGGTCGATTCCACAAAGACGGTTTACAGAAGATAGTTCACCAGAAATCTCTATCAATGTAGTATGCTTGTATGAAACAGAGTTCTTATGACAAGATCAAGACTTGATGCAGTTCTTAAAGATTGGAACCCTTATCAAATGCCGTTTGGAGTATTGGAAGATCAGCGGAAGATCGGTCAATTGAGGAAATTGCACAACACCCAACACGGATACACGTACTTTAAGGGGGAAATATTATACAAGGAGCATCAAGATACTACTTACCTGGATCATCGGTCAAGGGGGAATTTGTTAACACAGAGAAGATGAATACTTGACTGAAGATCGATTGCAGTTGCATTTTCAGCATTCGACAGCAACGGACAAGGGGGAATTTGTTGATGCAGATTTTGTGTCCGATGCTTGTCGAATAGATTAGTTTTATTTTACGCTGAATTTGTAATAGTTAGTGAAACGGTCTATCGAACGTGTATAGACCCGCTCGTTTGAAGTGGTCAAACGAGAGGGTTATTCGGTTGATCGTGTGTGTTTGCAAGACAAGGGGTGTGACTATAAATAGAAAACCCTTGCCATTTGCAACACAAGGAGAGTTTAGGAGGTTTGAGACCTCACCGGGAGAGATCACCACTTGGTCTCTCCCCGGATGTGTACTCCTTTGGTATTAGTTCGGTTATCTTGTAATCGGGCCGATTTGTAATGTTATACTACCGGATTAATACAAAGAAGTTGTTTGTTTATATCTAATCTCTCCCGTCTTGAACCGATCTCACAAGAATCACGGTTTCGGTCACGAAACTCGGTCATACAACTGGAAAGCAGCTAAGAAGGTCCTTAGATATCTGCAAGGGATGAAAGACTATAAACTGACTTATAGAAGAAGTGATCACTTAGAAGTGGTAGGTTATTCTGATGCTGACTTTGCCAAACAAGAAATCCACTTCGGGCTACATCTTCATCTTAGTAGGCGGACCTATCTCATGGAAGAGTCATAAACAACAGTTAACCACAACTTCCACAATGATGGCAGAAGACATCGCTGTTTACAACGCAACCTGTCATGGAATGTTGCTTAGAAATCTGATCACTGGACTCAAAATCGTCAATTCCATTTCTAGACCATTGAAGCTTTACTGTGATAACTCAGCTGCCGTTAGTTTCTCGAACAGTAACAGTTCGACTGGAGCTGGTTTATATCTCGATACAAAATATTTGTTCGTACGTGAACGAGTTGAGGAAAATAATCTTTGTATTGAGTATATTAGTACTAAAGATATGCTTGCGGATCCGATAACTAAGGGTCTCCCACCTAAAGTTTTCGAAGAACATGTATCGAATATGGGACTTACTAAAGACCTTATTTAATGGCATATTGTACTAGCTTATGTTTTAATTAATAAAATTTCCTCAGTTTGATTTTGTATGTCTCTAACATATGTTCTGCCGGTGTAATGACATATAGACAAATATAAATACAAATCAGACGCTAAAGGGCTTATGCATATTTTGATCATAACTATTAGGTTTTAAATTGAGGCTATAGTATGACTAATGGGAGTCCTGAGTCGAATGATGATTCAACGGCTGTATTTCTCTGCTATAGTTCTTGGTTTAAGGCTAAAATGAGTGTTAACTCCTGGCCAGGCTCATCTAATACTCATGATAAATTATTACTCGTCTAAGTGGGAGAATGTGAGATTAAATATGTTATTGTTATAATATTTAATCTTGTAGCCTTTATAATCATTTATATTATATAGATCAAAATATATTTAATAACCTATTAATAATTAGTTGGTAATTGTTGATGGACCATATTACCCTTATTAACTAATTATGTTTCCTCTTGGGTGTATATATAAGGAGATTATTAGAGAGTTTAAGGGTTACACAAGTTAGACAATTGCACAAACCCTAACAACACATAACATCAATAATCGCCTCTCTCTCCCAACCGAATCCTTTCCCTTGTTTCGGTTTCATCACCATCATAATCTTACACCCTAAGGAGGAACCAGTTCATCCTGACAAGTATGTCAAACTCAATGGCTGCATCTCTGACTGGATTCTCTGCTGGCATGTCTGCTGTAACATGTATGTTATTCATGTTTTCCATTATGTTTAAACAGAACTGATCAACAATGATATCATATGAGACATTATTTGGATTTGCATGCACTGTAATTTCTTGAAATGACATTCATTTGGTTCTTATGGTGCTTACTTCAAGATTTTGTTTTTGTAGGTTTTCATGTTATTTATGCTAATCTTCTTCGTAGCATATATAGATCTGATTGCAATCATAATGTGTACAAAACATTTTCAAAGAAACATGACAAAAGTCGACTTGCATACTTTGTCTTGTGGGCTATTTGAGGAATTGAATGGTTCACCTAGCTAGGTGTCAATTCAGACTATGCACAACATGAATTAGTATTTTATTTTGGTACACACCAACTTCAAAGAAACCTTTAGAAAAGTCGCCTAAGAAAGAAAATCATAAATGGCTATTAAATCAGTGATTTAAAGCCAGAAAGACATGTCCGGGGGCGCATAAATATACAACACAGTACAGGTAAAAAAAAGTAGGAATACCATTTCGGGTCAAGACCGCCTCTGCAGCCTGTTGTAATTCACAGCTATCACAACATAAATCCAGTTTGTGATATGGTCCAAGAACTTGAGGTATGTATATCTCCATGAATCACTTAGAAACAAAGTTCCAAAAAATCCCCAGAATCCAAGTGCTAATCCAGTCGAAAGGCAAATGAAAAACCCACGAGTAATAAGCTTATCTTGATCTGCATTGTCTTCAGTTTCTACTGTAGTTCTTGGGCTTTGATCAGGAACCATATCTCCAAGGCATGGATTACTAAGCGGAAGCCCACAAAGTGCAGGATTCCCGGTGTAGGATAAAGCACCAAAGCTCTGTAACTGAGTGCTAGTTGGTATCCTTCCTGACAAGTTATTGTATGAAAGGTCCAGCAGGCCAAGATTGGTCAACTGGGAAAGGCTTACTGGGATACCACCACTCAGATAGTTTCTTGATAAATCAAGGAAATCCAGCCAACGTAATCTTCCAATATCTTGAGGAATTCGCAAGGTTAAGTTGTTTCTGGAAAGGTTTAATGCAACAAGTCCTGAAAGATTGGTAATTTCACGTGGTATCTCACCGTTGAGGGAGTTGCTAGAGAGATCAAGGCTAATAACCAGACCTAAGGTGTTACTGTATTGATATTGTCTTCCTTTCCATTGCAACAATGCTTCAAACGTATATGTATCTCGCTTAATCGAGAGCCTAGTGCGCGATAGCCCCACGGTGTTCCACCCAAAAAACTGAACTTTTTTTGTTTCGTCGGTCATGCCTTTGAGATTGCTGAGGCACCTGGGTATGCTTCCAGAGATATTGTTGATAGAGAGATCCAAAATCTGCATTTTGGAAAGCCTGCATAAACTTGTAGGCATGGTACCATGGAACCCACTAGATGTTAAGCTAAGAACACGCAACTCCGTTAGGCTTTTTCCAATCCAAGTAGGTATGCGACCTGAGAGGCTATTTTCTCCGACATCAAGTAGTGTCAACATGGTGCAGTTCTTTAAGGAGGGCAACTCTCCGGTTAGGTTGTTGCTACGCAAACTTAACATTTGAAGATATGTAAGGGATCCCATTGATGAGGGGATTGTCCCAGACAATTTATTCTTTTCAAGATTAAGGTAAAAGAAGTTAGTTAAGTTTATCCAGCAATCCGGAAGCTCTCCCGACAGTTGGTTATTCGAAAGATCAAGTCGAAATATGGTGGTGAAATTACACAAGAAGGAAACTGATCCTGAAAACATATTATTGCGGAGAACTAGTGTTTGTGTGTTTGAAGGAAACAATGGGACAGGGCCAAAAAAGTTATTGGATCTTAAATCAATGTAAGGTTGGTTCCCATACAACAAATTTGGAACAATGCCATGAATTTGATTAGATGACAGATTCAGGTAACGAAGATTCGGTGTTAACTGATCCCAAAACCAATCTGGGACAGAATCATTGATTTGTGTAGCAGAGATGTCAATTATCGAATAATTCTTCTGAGTTTGTAGCCAGTTGGGAAAAGAAGGACCCAACTTGCAAGATGAAAATGACATGACATCAAGGGAAAAAGTTGGAGACCAATCATGATCAATTTCGAGAGCCAATGAGTTATATGACAAATCAAGGTAAACTAGATGAGAAAGATTTGATAAGTGAGTCTCAGTGATCGTACCATTCAACAAGTTTGACGATGCCCCTAAACTTTGAAGCTCAAAAAGGGGCATAATCTTATCTGCGAGAGTCCCTCGCAAATTGTTTCTCTCAAAATATAACTCCTGCAATGAAGAAAGAGCTGAAAGATCCGGGAGCAATCCAGTGATATGATTATCAGCCAAGTCAATGATGACGAGATTCGAGATATGCTCAAATCTTTCCGGAAATGATCCCTTTATATCATTGTTCTGAAGATATAATTCTTTTAAGGTGGCGAACTTTGTAACATCAGGCAAGGAACCGAATAACTCATTCCAACTCAAGTCCAAAACTTGGAGTGACTTCTCTGCTGGTTTCAAGAGATGGAAGAAGCTGGAAAGGTCTTCTTTGAGACTGTTCCCACCTAAGTATAACGATCTCAAGTTGCTGAAGTTTCCAAACGATGTTGGGATACGGCCTTTGAGAACATTGGTGGTCAAATCTAACTTCTGTAGGGACGTGAATGCGCCAAAAGCTTCAGGAATGGAGCCATTTAACTCGTTGTATGAGAGGTCAATATCGATGAGGCTGTTACTGAAGTTGAATAACCAAGGATATATCAAAGAGGGGGGAAGAGAGTTATCGGAGATATCTAGAATAGAAAGAACTTTTGAGAAGTTGGTTTTTGGAAGTAACGTATTAGCGGAAAATTTTGAAAGAAGACAAAAACTTAGGTGTAGTTCGAAAAGGGAAGGAAGGCGGGTGATCACATTTTCTAACAGATTACTAGACTTGCTGAGGTCTACACCGCTGAGACTTAGGTATTCAAGTGAGGAAAGTTTTGATAGCCACTCTGTGTTTCTTAAAACAATTGTAGAATATGAGAGATCAAGAATTTGTAAGTTTGATAGATTGCCCAATTGAGGGGGGACTTTGGGTACCTCTAAACTAGTGGCGGAAAGATTGAGGTAGCGGAGTTTTTTGAGGGAACCAACGAATTCTGGGATCCGGGTGAAGCTATTAAAACTGAGGTCCAAATGGTTCAAGTGTTTTAAATCAAGCAGTGAAGAGTTAATGTCACCACTTAATTGAACTACAGCGTCAAGATCATCTGACCAATATCCATGAAGATCGAGCACTATGACATTACCAGTTTTGTTGTTGCAGTCTACGCCTCGCCATAAACAGCAATCTTGTGAGCTTCTATGATTACTCCAAGAAGAGAGTAAACCATAATCATCCACAAATCCACGTTTTAAACGAAGGAGTGCTCTTCGCTCGCTCTCAATGCACCTTGTTTCAGCAGCCTCTCTTCCAATTATGCCTGAAACAAGGCTGATGCAGCATATGAAATGTACAAGTAGAAAGACGGAAATAAAAAAGCGAAACGACCTTCAACTTCTACCCATGGGTGATGAATATTTGATATATGTTACGATGGAGGAAAGCCTATTACTCGCATTTATATTCGATGAATATTTGAATCAACAATTTTAATAGTACTTTCAGATGTTTCTGACTTTTGTAGAGAATCAACTGGACAACTTTGTATGCATCAGACTCAAATCATAAGAAAGGGACATGAACCATGTTGTTTTGAAACATTCAACCAATAATAACCATTAAAGAATAAATCTTTGACCATATTAAAATAAGCCAAAACCAATAATAACCATTAAAGAATAAATCTTTTACCATATTAAAATAAGCCAAAAAGCATTTGCATTTGTAGTGGTTTGCTATTTAAATGTATGTTCAAGAAAATTATTATATAATGAAGAGAGCATGAGACCATCAAATCGATAACAAATTATGTTCTCTAGCAATAGTCAGCTGCATCTGCAGTTTTGCAACAGCAGAACTGTTATAGGAATCTGTGTAGTGACAAAAAGAATAACTTTCACCATTTGTCATGCTTCACCATTACATCATGTACTAATAACATAAGAAGATTTTATGAAAGCATCATATCACAAAAGTCAACTCAATTTGTTTATCTAAGGACTATTTTATTTGTTATATGAATTTGATCGAATACAATTTTTTGCTTGTTCAAATAAACTTCTAAAAAACATTAAGAAGTCATCCCATTAAAGTTTGAGTAATTGACTATTCAAATGGTTGAATTCAATGTGCATTTTATAGTTTGAAAATGGTGTAGATACCTCTTTGAATCGTATACCGATCACTTTAAGATTAAGGTATTGTCGAGCCCTCGAGTCACTGATGACGGTCAAAGAGTCTCGTTGACGTTGTAATATCCCAGCTTCCGTTTCCTACAAGAAAGAAAACCGTTAGCCTCGTCACGGGAGACCCCGGAGGGGGGATCCGTGACCAAGCTCCGGCGTGAGAATAAGTAAACTTGCCGGAAATAATGAGAACCTATTCCGACGGGTATTTTCGCCGGAATATTCTCCTTGGTGTGGAGTCTTGTGTGAGAGTAATTATATCGGAGTAAATGCTAATACGAGGTGGTCGGAATATATGAATCTGCTAAGCATTTAGTGAGGGTTTCTTGCTTGTCCCTTGGATTATTCTTACCTTCCTTATATAAATGAGACCACTTATCTCTCCTGGAAAACAATGCCGGATCATCTAACGGCATCCTGTCGTCTTTGGGGGACTCAGACACGTGTCTGAGCCCCAACGGTAAGATCAAGAGCTTCATTTAATGAAACCAGCTTGTTGTACTTTCTTTTCCGGCGGATCCTTCTTCTCCATCAGTCAGGCATTTAATGCTCTGTGTCTTCCTAGGATCCTTCTCTTTTTCCCGCTTGTTTTATGTATGTGAGACCCTTTTTAAGAGAAGACGTGAGCAGTGGGCTTATTAATTATGGTTGTGTTGGGCTACCAACTAGACCCGTCGTCAAGTCATCTCTAGTTCCTGGCTCTGAGATTCGAGTCTCATAATCCGGGGCTGAATTCTTGCTACACTATCCTTGTGGGACTTGTCCACTTGGGCTGTAGGAGTGGGCCCACTTTCCTTAATGATTACACGCCTCTAACGGTTCCCGAGGATTATCAAGTATCAAAGATCAACGGTCAGGGATATCTTTCAGGGTGCACGTGCCTTTATTGGTTTTCAATTTTGAATATGGTGACATGACCGTTACCGCCCCTTGTCAGTTGCCTCCATTTAAACCTCTATTGTCCTTTCATTTCTTCTTAACTTCCCTCATACTTCTTCAAAATTTTCTCTCCATATTTCTTCAAATTTCTCCAATCATCTTTTTTAATTCGCGATAAGCCGTACCGGTCGCTTTTCAATACGCTCCAATTTTGACGGCCAAGGATCTTGAGATTTTCGTCGACACTTACCGGATTCCAGAGCGCTTTTCTCCGACTCTTCCTGGTCTGGATGATCCGGTGGAATGTTCCCCGGATAGGATTGTCATCTATACCTTGTCGTTTTCTTCTTGTGGTGTCCGTTACCCCTTATCGGCTTTTAAGGTGAATCTTTTGAGGCATTTTGGCGTTCATTTCTCACAACTACATCCTCTAGGGTTTACGAGGGTTGTACATTTCGAGTTGTCGTGCGTGGCGGTTTTCGGTGAACCATCGGTGCCCCTTTTCTGCATGTTATACAAGTTAATATCCGACGGTGACTGGTTTACCTTTGCCAAGCGAAAGGACAGTGTTTCTCCCCCTTGTTACTCTTTTATGCCCACATCTACATATCCGAAGAAATGGAAAGCCGATTTATCTTTATTTCTGCCGCTATGATGCCAGAATCACCGCCCCTGAGAGACCCTAAGGCGTCTATCGAAGACAGCATCCCGGTTTTTTCTGCTGACGAGATCGTTCAATGGAAGAAGATGTACGAGAATCCAACAAGGGCTTTCACATTCCCCGAGGGAGTGCTGGCTATGGGAGGTCTGAGTCCTCTTTATTCGGTCCGGCCAAGAGCCTTCTTTGGAAAGAAAGGTATTTTTGCCCTTGGCTTGTCATGTTTGTTTTTCTTTCCCCCTCTTTTTTTTTGTCTTTTGTGGATGTGGACAGTCATCTCTGGTGTTGACTTTGTGCAGAGATGAATTTGTGGGGTTTGCGCCAAGGGGATTACAGGGATATCAAATTTATGGTGGGTGATAAAGTCGACCTGAATATGAGTCGCGGTTTGGAGAAGAAGGTCCCCGGGGCAGGGAGTTCTGTTCATGCTGGGAATTCTGCTGTTGAAGAGAAAGATGAGGAAAATTCTTCTGATGAGGCAGGGGACTCTCGGGGTTCCCTCCAGGTGAAGGGTTCAAGTAATGATGAAGATGATGAGGACCTGGAGAGTCGCCTAATCCGCAAACAAAAGGCATCCCAGACCAGTAGCCCTAAGGTGGCCCCCGCCCCTCGAAATATTCGGCTAAGGCTCCGGAGCGCTAGTGGTCAAAAAACCTTCCCTTCCACCAAAGCTGTTTCTGAACTTCCTCCTGCCGGGACCAAGGGTTCTCTATCTAAGCACTTGAGGTCTTCTAGCCTCGTTAGTGAACCTCTGCTAGTGAGTTTTTCCTTCGTACTCTTCTCTGCTTCTTTGATGTGGTTGTTTTTTATCCCCTGTTTATTTCCCTTTTTTTATTTGAAATAGGGAAGCTCCAAGGCTCCGATTCAGATTCCTCCTGTCCCTGCCTCTTCTCGGGCCAAGGATAAGACTCCTGAGAATTAGTGCTGCTCGTGTCAATCCTGCCTTTGACATTTCTCCTCTTCAGGCCACCGGAACCAGCAAGCCCTCTCGTCCTGGCGTTCTTGTTTCTCGGTCCCCTTTGGCCCCTTTGTTTGTTGAAGGTCTTCTGGTCTCGTATGTTCCCAAATGGAAGATAACCTCATCCACTGTTGTGGGGACCCCTGAGACCGCTCGAAATTTCTTGGCTCATGTTGTTCCCCCATCTCACAAATTATGAACTCTGCTTTAAGGTCTGATCTCTTTGACGACCAATACAGTATGTCTCTTTGTGAGGGGGGTTTTTAGGGGGGCTGGTATGTTGCAGCGGATGGATGAGCTGAGGGGGGCAAACGAAGAGTTAAGGACAAAGCTGAGAACCTCTCAGACCGTTGCTGCTGAGCTTCGGTGCCGGGTGACTCATGTCGAGAGGAAGCTGTTGGAGGAGAAGGTACCAAATCCTTCTTCCCCCCTCCTTCCCCTTTTTTTTTTGTTTAATTCCCTATTTTTTGTGCACTATGTTTTTCTTCCAGAGTGTTGGGGCCTTGTTGGAGCAGAGGGAGCGGGCTTGGGAAAGAGAGAGGGTAGCTTGGGCTAAGGAGAGGGAAGAGCTAGCTGCAGAACTGAAGCATCAGAAAGAGCTTGACTCTGTTTCCCAGGGGGACTTGGATACCATGTATGCCGAATGGGGGGTTGCTATGGATGATAATCAGAAGCTGGCTCAGGAGAGATACTGGCTTATTACTGAGGGGTTTGGGTCCTTCCTCACTGTTGTTTCCCAGTCCAAGGAGTTTAAGGGCAGCCTTGAGAGAATTTATAGGGCTTACCAGGACGTGGGGTATCAGACGGGTCTGAAAGATGGGTATGCTTACTCTGCCCAGGGCTTGGGGAGGAAAGAGACTCCTCTCTATAATTCAAAGACCAAGAAGCAGTTGTCCAAGCTGGACAAGGAATTTGGCGAGAGGACCCCTGCTCTGCTCGAGAAGATTCTTGAAAGACCCCTGATGTCTATTGATGAGCTCAATGCCTTGCTTACCCCCGCCGGACCCTCTTCGCCCAAATCTCTGTCTGGGGATGCCTCTCAGTAGTTTCTTTTAAAAACAATGGTTTATTCGATATGGTTGTAACTTGATACTTAATACTGTGCACCTTGGATACTGTTGTCTTTTGCTTCTAGGAAGGCCTTCGCGTTGGGGTCTTCCCGGTGTCTAACTATACTATGCTTTCATAGTTATCTCATAACTGTATGGTCTTTGGTACACTCATGTTCGTTGGTTTTGCTTTCTTGTTGTTTGCAGGTGCTATTGCCAGTAGCTTGGGAGCTGTTTGTTTTTGTGCCTTTACCTGGGGCTGTTTCTCTTTTCCAGAGGCTTATTAGGGCATAGGAGCCGGTTTGGGGTTTGTCTATGCATTCCTGGGTTGCAGTTTGCTTGCAAATGCTTTGGTGTGTTTTTGCATGTTTGTTTTGTAGCCTGATTGTGGATGTTTCTGTGTGTATTTGTACACTTGTCTTGTAGCTTGATTACAGATGTTTTAGTGTGTATTTGTACACTTGTTTTGTAGCTTGATTACAAATGTTTTAGTGTGTATTTGTACACTTGTTTTGTAGCTTGATTACAAATGCTTTAGTGTGTATTTGTACACTTGTTTTGCGGTTTGTTTGCAAACTAGGATCGTTTATGAGAAAGTGATCCTTGGACAAGTCTATAATCGATGATCATGTTTTTTAACTGTTTGTCCGCTTTTTCAGGGCTGGTTTGGCCCCATCTTGCCCCACAGCCGGGCATTTAGTGTGTTCAGTACACTGACTTACACGTGTGTATGTTGTTATTGGGTTCGCAGTTTCTTAGGCACGTCTGCTGATGTGTGTAAAATGCAACATATAAATTACATCAAATGAGGCACAAAACTAACCCTTTTTAGTACTAATGTTGGAAAAAGTGTGCTTTTGTCTTCCTTTTGTATTTTCAGGACCAAATGAGCTTAATTGAACAAAAGGAACAAATATGCAACCAAATCGAACATAAATACAAAGAAAAGGAATAAACGTGGCATGCTCGACCCCTCGACAGCATCTTCCCAAGCAAAAACAAAGAAACAGAAGGCTGACCACGGCCCCATGCCCAACAGACACGGGGCATGGCCAGGTGTCTGCAGAAAAGACAAAGCTATAGAAGCTTCTATTCCCGACACGGGGGCGTGCCCAGCTCAACATGGGTCGTGGTCAACGCTAAGATTCGCAGAATCCAAGCAAATCTTGATAGTACAGATACGCTTTTGCACACGGGGTCGTGCCCAACGAACACGAGGGCGTGTGGAGCTAATGCAGTTAAATGCAATTAATGAAGAAAGAGAAAAGGGATGGACACGGGGTTATGCCCAATGAACACAGGGCCGTGTTCGAGCTTCTGTGCAGACTATTAATAGGGGTGCTTGGTTCACTTCAAAGGCATCCCTTGGCAAAGCACCTCTCTCCCACTTCACCCACACTCCACCACCATCACAACACCCACATCCACCACCATTATCCATCATCCACCTTAGAGTGTGTGTAGTAGTCTCGGGATCCAAGATTGATAATAAGAGTTCTTGACAATCAAAGGCCATGTTTGCCTATGTCTCTTACATCACTTGGTGAAGACAAGCATTTAATGTAATACTTTTGATTTTTAATCTTTTCGCACTTTTTATTTGGTTTTGTATTAATGACTTTAATAACTAGTTTCTTATGTTGAAGGTGAAACTTCCTTATCATTTGTCCGTGGTGTCTTGGATTTATTTTACTGTCTATATAAAATAAAAGATTTACACTATTCATATCTCTACGGTCTATATAGAGATATGTTGGCTACCTGGTCGGGGGTTAAGGGAATGGTTTGGTAAGGTTCTTGCCTTGTTCAGTGTATAGATCCTGCAAGGACCTGGGTCTAGCTTACTATGACCTCCTTCAATACCCACTGGTATTGGATGGCTGGGGTGCGAATAGTTTGATCCCCTCATATGTAAACTACTATTAATACATTAACCCAGCTACTTGGGATTTTATCCCTGCTTACTCAAAGCACTTAGCCGAGGGTAACGTCACCTTCAAAAGAGGGGCCTACCACATTACGCATTAATAACTTAATTAATTATCTTTCAATATTCCAACCCTTTAGGATTGTATTCTTGCTGACTCAAACTACTGGGTTGAGGGTAACGTCACCTTCAAAAGAGGGGCCTACTACTATAACTAAGATAATCTCTTAAAAAGTGCAGAAGTGCGGAAATCATCAAAGGTTACATTAAAGGCGAGTCAGATCCAAGTGATTCATCTTGTCTATCTGTTTTATTTTATTTTATTTTTCATCATTTTTAGTTTTTTTTATTTTCATGTTTAAAACATTTTCTAAAACTTTTGATTTGATTAGACGTTGAGGATAAACGGTACTAAAAGCTCTTGTGTCCTTAGACGACCTCGGTATCTTACCAAGACTATACTAAACTCACGATGGGTGCACTTGCCCATATGTGTGGTTAGTGTTAGTAGAATATCGTGTTTTATAAATTTAAAACTTGACTAAAGTGTTAAAAAGGGCTTAAAATATCTATATACCATATATAAGCATTTCCCATGTCTAGAATTGTAATTTCACCTACAATTTGTAAGACGCCATATCAACAGTCAAGGTAATTTCCCCAATTTTCATCCTCTGCTACCATATTTGCCCCCCATTCAATGATATTGCAATGATTCTTACAATTCAGCCATTGTCTATTAAATGCGATCATCAGTTTATGCAATCCAATTGTTTTTGCTTCAATGCCCCGTCAGTTTCTAGCAATCCACTATCTTAAGAAGTCGTCATTGAAATCGGGCACAAATCATTGATTCAAATCAAGAACAGGCGAGGAGAGGAAGGGAGTTCGACGGTGGTGGTTCGATTAGGCACCAGAAGGTCGACGGTTTTAGGTTCTGGTGAAACATGTATGATTTAGCGGTGGTTGACACATGTATGGTTTAGCGGTGGTTGACACATATATGATTTAGGGTTCTGTTCGAGCAGAGTAAATGGAAGATTTGGGGATTTAGGGTTCTGTTCGAGCAGAGTAAGCAGATTTACTCAGATTATTGCTCTTTTAAAGTAAGCAGAGTACATCTATTCGAGCAGTGAATGTTATTTACCATTCTGTTTTTTCTCAAGTTGAGAATCCTTTGGTTTATGACGGTTTTTTTCTTTATTCTTATTTTGATGATTTATGATTTTTTTTTCCTTCAAGTTTTGATGAAATTGAGTTCTGCAGGTTTTTTTATGTAAAATTGGTTGAAGTTCGCAAGGGCGTGCAGTGCCTAATTTGTTTAGGTACTATTTCCAGTTTTTAGTTGTTGAGGCAAGAGATGAGTTGCACAGGATGTTGAACGAGGTAAATTTGTCTGTTACTTAAGTTTTTGTTTTCTTTACACATTTGGTAAAGCATGTTAGTTTTCGCTCAATGTCAATATGTCATATTCTTTGTCTTTATTAGTTTTTGGCTAATGTAACTATATATTGTAGGATGAGCTATGGGATGCGGTTCTTCTTGTCTTTGCTAACAAACAAGATCTACCTAATGCAATGAATGCTGCTGAAATCACTGATAAGCTTGGCCTTCACTCTCTCCGACAGTGCCACTGGTAAGTGGTTTTAAAGTTGCCTATTTTGTATGCAGATGTTTACAGTGTCCAAAATCGTTCTTTAATATGTTTGTATATTAATTTAAGTTCAATTTTGTGATACTATTTAAATTTAATACAATAGTTATCTTCAAATTTTAAAAATCGAACATAAAACTGTCAATTCTAACCACCCATTTTGGCATCACTACTGGCTAGAGGTGGACATATCGTTTTTTTAACCGGGCAGGTTTTTTAACCGAACGAGTTTTTTGGCAAAATTACTGGTTCGGTTTTAAAACCTGTTTTTTATGATGAGAACTCAAGTTGACTTTCAGCCAGTTTGACCATTTTCCCTTACTAGCTTTTTTTTATTGTTGACCCGTTTGAGATAAAAGAATTAAGAAAATAAAATACATTACTGGTTCACAAGAAACTGTTACAGTTTCATATCAGCCATAAGCATCAAACAAGTAAATGCTCATTTTCTTACCAGTCAAAACAGGCTGGGTTGGTTGACCCACATACATATGTTTAGAAGTATTGCACCAAACATAGGCTAAAGTTGACTTTTAGCCTGCTTGGCCAATTTTACCCGTTTCCCTTTTTCGTTGTTTTCTTATTGACCCATTTGATGAAAATATGGGTAAAAACGAGTTTGAGCTTAAATGTTCATTTTCTTAGCAGTCAAAACAGGTTGAGGTTGGTGGACCCACACATTTCTTTAGAATTGTTGCAAGAAGATAGACTTAAGTTTACTATCAGCCCGTTTGACCAATTTGACCATTTGACCCGTTTCTCTTTTTAGCTATTTTTTTATATTATTGACCCGTTTGAGATAGAGGAAATAAGAAAACACACCACAGATTCACTAGAAGTTTATTTGATTGCTCAAGCCCGGAAACTATTATCTCCAAAATTAGGGATCCGCCGTAATACAAAAAGTCAGTTTCGTTATCCTTGTTGCATGTTTGATGGTGCAAACGAGCAGACCTACTCGCAAGCTACTCGAGCTCGGCTCGAAAAAAACCTCGAACGAGCCGAGCTTAAACGAGCTCGAGCTCGAGCCCGGGCCTAAAAACAAGCTCGATTAGTAAACGAGCCCGAGCTCGAGCCGGCTCGCGAGCCTTAACGAGCTTTCTTATTATATATATTTTTATTAACATATTAAACATATATTTAAATAATAATATTTACCATTTATATAAATATAAAAAAATAACTAAATTATATGTATAACAATAATTATAATTAATAAATAATAAATGAGTCGAGCCCGAGCCAAGCACGAGCTCGAACTTTCATATGTTAAACGAGCTTGAGCTCGAGCCTGGTCGAGCTCGAGCTCGAGCTCGGGCTCGGCCCGGCTCGTTTGCACCCCTATTTGATAGTGTTCAGAACATACACTATATGGCAACATTTGTTTCTAGGTTTTTGGTATGATCCACAATAGTTTTGCAGCTGGCACTGGTTACAAGAGGTAATTTTTTGTTCATGATGTTTTAAAAATTGATAAATCGAACATGTGGGTTGTGCTTTCATAAGATAGCGACCAACATAATCCTTAACTACTGAAGTACTGATAAATCCTGAACTTTAATCTTCTTTCAGGGACCTGCATACTTATCTTCCCAAGTCAGTTATACGCAAGTTGTAATTATCACAGTCTTGTATTCTTTCTTTTCCCCCCTTTTCAAAATCATTACCCTAACTCATCATGTACTGGTGACGATGTTACTAATAGGAATATTGAAGTAGGTGTTGTTTTGTGATGCCTGGTGTGGTCTTGTTGTCGTGGACAAATGATGAATCAGATCCAATTCTTGTAGAGTGTGCCACTGATTGGTGGCGGCCTAGCTGTCAAATTTTTGACAACTATTCTAATGATCTTCAACACTATTGAAGAAGGCACGATTATCATCGCCACTTCAAACGTCGGTTGTGGTATTTGACTAGCTGGTATACGACATTCGCAACACCGCCATGCCCATAGAGGACATTACTGAAAGCACCATTATGCCCGTTGATTGCTAGGACCATCACTGTGTCGAGCTTTAACAACACAACCAGTGAGAAAACAATGCTAGAGAACAAGTTACAGTAGCCATTGGTTATCACACGTCTCACGAGTCTAGACTCACATGTGGATGTAAGTATCCTTAACTTTTTCTTTTTAATCACTTTAAAATCTTATGAAATTTATCTATTATGGTTCATAATCCCAAGGTGTTTTGTGTTTCGGCAGGCCCAAAGTAAATGGGTCGCTCCAAGCCCGGCTTCCTCTAGGATGGTTTGATTGTATTGGGATTTGGTTGCTACACTTTCACATTTTCAAGGCACATCTTGATCAATAGTCAATCTCTCACGAGTTAGTAGATTTCTGTTGTGATCCACCAAACAATTGAATATTTCTCAACTCCTTATCAAGCCATTTATTCAAAAGGATGCCTCCATAACGAGGGATGTAGACTATGGAATTCTAGGGAGGATGTCTTGGGGGTGCATTAGGAAAGGAGGCTTAGTGATCTGTTTTCAGCCCTGCAGAGGCAACACTTTGGTTCCAATTGTTTGTTAAAAGGTGATTCTATATTTAACTATGGTTATAGGTGCTAAATGTGGTTAGTCTATGTTTTTATGTATCTTTCAATAAAATGTCACTTCTATGGAAAGTGGAAACTATACACTTCTCGCTTTTGGTTATATTTTTTAGAAACATTGGTATTATCGACTCCGCAGCAACGCGCGGGTTTTCCACTAGTAAACAAAAACATATAACACTACACACGCATCAAGTTTTTGGCGCCATTTCCAGGGACACAAGGATTTTAAGAAAGTTAGGAATCAATGGCCTAATCGTTTTTCTTATTTTTCTATTTTATTTTAGGATTTTTTTTTCTAAATTTTTCATCTTCTGCAAAGCTCAGCACGGGTCGTGCCCGCTGAACACTCCCCCGTGCCCAATATTTGGTACTGGCAATCCTGTTTTAAGTCAGACAGTAGCTGAACACGGGGCCGTGCCCAGTAAACGCGCCCCCATGCCCAAGCTTCAGATACTGAAAACCGTAAGATCCCGACGGTTGGTAATTTCTGACACAAACATGAGTGATACTGATCATTTTTACTTTCGCTCCTCTTATGGTACGTGGTGTTAAGTATGTGGCGGATCTCATGAAGATTTAAAATGTTATTTTTTAAACTACATACCCCACTATATAGACCCATTGTTTTCCTGTAGCCTTAAGATGGGCAAAAGTAAAAACAATCCCTATCTCTCCCTCGAATGCTCTCAATCGTCCCTTCTAGATGAAATGATTCTCAAAGAGTTATTTCAAATGGAAGAACTAATTCTCCAATTGATAAAAGAACTTGAGATGGAAATAACTAATTCATCTCAAGACGACGATCAAGAAGAATTATTGAGATCGCATTCGGACATTAACAACATCGTTGCTCCCGATATCACCTCTAACTCTTATGAGGACTTCAGCGATAGTCGTACGTGTGTCGATTGTGCCGTGAAGGTCTCCCCATCGGTTTCCGCCGATGCATTCATAGACCTGAGCGATTCGACATATACCTTCTTTAACGAGAGCCCGGATAAGGGAAATAAAGGTTGGTCTTGCCCACCGGTATTTAGTTTAGGATTCACCCTTTCCGATAACCTCTTGCATTCTTGTCTTAAACTAAGGCAATTAAGGTACCTCAGGCACTTCGGTGTTGTTCCATCCAGTAAGGAACCACCCGATCCGGATAAATTCCTTAAAATAAGACATAACTTCATAAAAACCTCTAGCCACGGGGCCGTGTCCAGGTCAGCAAGCACCCGTGTCCGCCCAAATATTCCCGTCTGACTTTTGGTCAGAATACGGACAAAAAGTGTCAGAATCTTGTCTGCACACGGGGTCGTGCCCAGCCGACACGGAGCCGTGTCCAGCGTGCTGTCGTTTTCTATAAATACAGTCAAATTCATGCACACTTGGACTCATTAGAAAGACAAAGATCTGGTGGGATCTTCACATATACCCTACAAGGTATATTCTAAAGAAAGTTCCTAACTACCATCTTGTCTTTACTACTTTTGCTTTTGCCTTCTTCTTCATTCTTCACTCAAAACCTCCATTAAAACTTGAAATCTCCATGATTTCAAGCTTTGTTGTTATGATTGTTAGGTTTTTATACAAGGAATCTTATCAATAATAAGTTTTACAACACTGTTTTAAGTTATTTCTGCTTAAAAATGCTTCAAAATCCAGAGAAATAATTTAAAACCATAAGATTCCTTGTCTCAAAAACCTACAGAGAGGTGGCCACGGGGCCGTGCTCAGCGAGCACGGGGTCGTGGCCGGAGTACTGTTTCATTGATTTGAAATTTTTTCGGTTTATTTTCTTAGAATGTCCAGCCAGAATAGCGGAACCTCTTCAGCACATTCAAGGAACAGCCGCAGGGAACGAAGGCCTTCGATCGAAGCAACCCTAGTGCATTATGTGATGGCACTACGAGAAGCTCTTAACGAAATGACATCCGTATAAGAAGTCCTAATCGACCGTATCAACTATCTAACGGTGGGGCTAGAAAATAGCTTTCAAGAAATCAACCTTTTGCACCAAAGGTTGAATATTCTTGCAATGCCTCCTATGGAACCAATCTTTCCCTAAGAAGATTGGAACTTGGCACAAGAAGTCGTTAACCCCACCGGGTGGGATGATATCCCCGCGGAACCTCCTCTTGACAACTTACAAGGGGTTCCGGTGGAAGTCACACCCCCTCAAAATGAGGACGCCAATGAGCCAGCCTTCCTTCTCTCTCGGGAGATAGAAGAGTGGCATAACGATGTGTGAGGGGCCCTTTCCGGAGAAGAAGTTCTTCAAGCCTCATTCAACCGGAAAAATTATCTTTTCGGAAATTTTGCTCTTAAAATAAAATTATGTATGCTAGCACTTCTTTGTGGTTTGAGATTTCTTGTATTTGATGACCTACTTATCCAGATTTAGTTTATGTCTTTATTTTCTAGGATATTATGTAATTCGCTCTTGAATGAATGATGGTTTTTTAGTATTAAATAGTGTTTGAATGATGTTAAAACACACTTGGAATGGTGGAGGTTACTGAGGGAAACTTGAACCCACACCCCATGCACAAAAACTGATCCTCCCAACATTTTTTCTTCATTACAGCAAGTTTAGCACGGGGTCGTGCTCAGCCCAACACGCCCCCGTGCCCAAGGATCTGCAGAAAACGCCCAGTTCAGGTAACTGGACACGGGAACGTGTTCACTGAACACGCCCCCATGCCCAGCCTTCTGTTAAATATGATACTGGCGATCTGAACGTGGGGTCGTGCCCGGACCAACACGGGCCCGTGTCCAGACGCCCAGTAACATAAAATTTTGATTTTAAACACCTTTTTACACATTCAATCAACCTAAAAACCTATTTTTAGGACACATTGAGGACAATGTGTAATTTATGTGTGGGGGGGGGGGGGATGCTAAACCTTGAATTTTGCAAGTCCTAATAACAAGCCTTACACAAAACTCTATTGGAACCGCTAATCACCCCAATTTTTTTCAAAAACTTTTCATTTTTTTTACTTGTATTGGTTTAATTTGGGAATAACGAGTTCTAAAAAGGTTATATTTTTATAAATTTACAGCCGATAGCTTCGTGATGAAAAGAACCAACATAAGAAAATTATGAAACGGCATGACAAATCTAGTTAAAATTTGATTATATATACTTGATCACATTATAAACTCATTCCCACAAAAAGTGAGTTTTTGAGCCTTTATTGAGCATACAAATATACATCTTTAAATTAAATGCTCATTTTTCGTTTCTTGTGTGAATAGCCGTTTGGTTTCTTACGACTCTATAACTTGCCACGACGATACATTCCCAGTCCTTATCAACTTAAACCCAAGTAAGTAAATGATGGAGGCATTAGGACTAACCCAATTTCTTTTCAACACCATTAGTTTTCTTTTTCTTTCAACCTACCTAAAAAATCCCCCTAGTTAACCCCTTTGAGCCTAAACCTTTTCATTTCTAAACCCATAAAACAAACACCCTTCACCCACCAAACCCTTTTTTCTTTTAAACCCTTTATTTTAGTAAAAAGCTCGGTTTTCTTGTGACGTTCCTTAAAAAAAATATTTGAAGTCTAGCAATAAACAAACAAGTTCCTCAAAGAAACTTTTTTTGAAAGCGTTTAGTTTGAATAAAAGTCACAAAAACAAAAAGTTTTACGACGACCGACGCTTTTTACGCTTTTAGCCCCTTTTACTAACCACTAACCCAAAACCACCTACCTTTAACCCAAGCCTAACCCTTTCCCAAAGTCCTCTTGATATTTACAAAGGTTTATAGTTAAAAAGGAGGAGGATTGATTACTTGGCAAGCATACGGTAGAAGTAAGTTCCATACCGGTCTCGAGTGTTTCACAAAAATACATCTTCGGCCGAGTGTTGAGTGATCTCCCGTGAGGTATGTGAACTTGTATATAAATGGAACTTTAAAGAGGCATGTTATGCCCAAATAAATAATTTCTCTTATGAAACGTTCTAAATAAATCATAATGAATAGGATTGTAAATACCAAAAAAATAAAACCTAATAAAGATCTTGGACTCCCGACACTCAAGACAAGCCCAAAACTTCTCTTCTACCCATTCCATTTGGGTGTGTAAAGCCACATTATAAAGAGTTTTGCTTAAGGACAAGCAAAGATTCAAGTGTGGGGGTATTTGATGTGTGTAAAATGCAACATATAAATTACATCAAATGAGGCTGACGTGTGCGCGACTACACATATTTTTACAATGAAATTACACACGATTTGGTTTTAAATTTATAAAAGTGATTATTCCTTTTACATCAAAACACACACGAAAGAGGCAAGTGTACCCCGTCATATATGTAGTAAAGTATCGGTAAGAACCAAGTATCGATCCAAGGAAATGGGCGGAGAAATAATACTAGACCTTTGTCAATAAACTACCGGTAAAAACATAAGTTTTTTGGTTTTTAATAAACTAAAGTAAGCATAAACAACTTCTTATAAAAACATAATAGATTTCAAATATGAAAATAGATAAATAGCCTTGCTTAATACACAACCAAAGCATGTCAACCAAGTCAGTTTTGGCACTAGAAGCATTTGATCAACTCTCCAATTTTAAGACAATTAGTATCCCTTTCGGGAATCCTAACATGACAATCATTCAGAAAGTTAAAACGATAAACACACTTTAACCACCTAAAATTGTTCTTTAACGTGCAATTGATAAATGTCTATGAAAATCTCTTAAAAATAAGTTAGTCATCCGTTAGGAGTTTTCTAACCTCACTTAAACAAGGAAAGCAACACCGATAAACACAATGCAACCACCGAGACAAGCATAAACTAGATTAAATCACAACCGAGTTCATTTTACAAATCTTGCACATAAATTCACCAAGATAGCAATTTTGGCCTAAACTACTAACTAAGCTAAAAATCATGGCAAGAATTTATAACGACACCATTTAACCCGTTAAGGTCCTTACGTGACGGTAAGCTTTCTTGATTAACAATAATTACATTTTATTAAACCACTAACCATTTCTAGTATCATGGTGCACACATTTTAACCCAGCTAAACTAGTTAACCAAGTTTAAAGTTTACTAATACAAGATTAATTAAGCTTCATTTTTCAACTATCTTAACTAACCAAATACCAATCATCCAACACAATTACTTATAATCAAGAAATCAATATCAATAACAAGGTTGCAAACTAATCATCAAAGATAAACATAGAAAATACTTCCAAGTGTCATTACAAACAAAGATTAACAAACTAATGGTTATAATCAAGCAAGGAATTGTTGTGTTTTTGCCCAAAGGCTACAATAATACATAAACATTAATCTAAATGCTTGAAAGATTAATCATGGAAAGATTAGAAAACCAAACCATAAACAAGCATAAGATTAAGAATCTGGAAGATAACGAAGCTAATCGGCACAATGTGGCTTGAATCCGGGTGAAAGCAGAAGCCTCCAGAGCCTGAAAATCGCCAGAATCGCTTCCAAAATGTCCAGAGTTACGAGCAGAATGTTTCTGCAAGTTTTTATATAATTTCGATGTCGCACGGCCGTGCGTCCTGTTGCACGACCGTTCACTTTTTGCATTATTGGAGGTATGGTGCACCATACTGCATGACGTCATCAGATCTTGACCTGTCTTCGGTCTCGCACGACCGTTCTCTTTGAGGCACGACCGTTCGTTTCCGGGTTCTTGTTGCACGGACAACAGCACTGGTCGTTCATTTCCGGGGTTTGGCTGGTCATCGAATCCGCATGGGGTGCAACCAACCGCATGTCCGTGCGTCACCGGGATTGCCTTGCACGCCAAGTCGCACCCTCGTTCATTGCCAGACTGGACTGCATTAGTCGGAGATGCACGGCTGTTCATTAGGTCGCACGACCGTTCCACTTGCCCAGGTCAGAATTCCAACAGAAGGTTCGCAGCTTTGTCATTTCGTCCAAAAAGTCCTCGTTTTCGCTATCATCTTGTCTGGTATGTTGTTTTAGGCCTGTAAACAAAAGTATACATTATTAAGTATCCGAATGACGGTTTTACGGCCGAAAACGCATAAAATGGGGATAAAATGGGGGACTAAAATATGTGTAAATTAGCGAATATCAAGGCACAAAACTAACCCTTTTTTAGGACTAATGTTGGAAAAGTGTGCTTTTGTCTTCCTTTTGTATTTTCAGGACCAAATGAGCTTAATTGAACAAAAGAAACAAATATGCATCCAAATCAAACATAAATACAAAGAAAAGGAATAAACATGGCATGCCCGACCCCTCGACAGCTTCTTCCCAAGTAAAAACAAAGAAACAGAAGGTTGACCATGGCCTCGTGCCCAGCGGACACGGGGGCGTGGCCAGGTGTCTGCAGAAAAGACAAAGCTAAAGAAGCTTCTATTCCCGACACGGGGGCGTGCCCAGCTCAACACGGGCCGTGGTCAACGCTAAGATTCACAGAATCCAAGCAAATCTTGATATACAGATAAACTTCTGCACACGGGGCCGTGCCCAGCGAACACGGGAGCGTGTGGAGCTAATGCTGACAAATGCAATTAATGAAGAAAGAGAAAAGGGATGGATACGGGGATGTGCCCAATGAACACGGGGTTGTGTCCGGGCTTCTGTGTAGGCTATAAATAGGGGTGTTTGGTTCACTTCAAAGGCATCCCTTGGCAAACCACATCTCTCCCACTTCACCCACACTCCACCACCATCACAACACCCACATCCACCACCATCATCCACCTTAGAGTGTGAGTAGTAGTCTCGGGATCCAAGATTGATAGTAAGAGTTCTTAACAATCAAAGGCCATGTTTACCTAAGTCTCTTACATCACTTGGTAAAGACAAGCATTTAATGTAATACTTTTGATTTTCTATCTTTTCGCACTTTTTATTTGGTTTTGTATTAATGACCTTAATAACTAGTTTCTTATGTTAAAGGTGAAACTTCATTATCATTTGTCTGTGGTGTATTGGAGTTATTTTACTGTCTATATAAAATATTAGATTTACACCCTTCATATCTCTACGGTCTATATAGAGATATGTTGGCTACCTGGTCGGGGGTTAAGGGAATGGTTTGCTAAGGTTCTTGCCTTGTTCAGTGTATAGATCCTGCAAGGACCTGGGTCAAGCTTACTAGGACCTCCTTCAATACCCACTGGTATTGGATGGTGGGGGTGCGAATAGCTTGATCCCCTCATATGTAAACTACTATTAATACATTAACCCGGCTACTTGGGATTTTATCCCTGCTGACTCAAACCACTTAGCCGAGGGTAACGTCACCTTCAAAAGATGGGCCTACCACATTACGCATTAATAACTTAATTAGTTATCTTTCAATATTCCAACCCTTTAGGATTGTATCCTTGGTGACTCAAACTATTTGGTTGAGGGTAACGTCACCTTCAAAAGAGGGGCCTACCACTATAACTAAGATAATCTCTTAAAAAGTGCAAAATTGCAGAAATCATCAAAGGTTACATTAAAGGCGAGTCGGATCCAAGTGATTCATCTTGTCTATTTGTTTTATTTTATTTTATTTTTCAGCATTTTTTTTTCATCGTGTGTTTAGTGTTAGTAGAATATCGTGTTTTATAAATTTAAAACTTGACGAAAGTGTTAAAAAGGGCTTGAAATATAAACAAAAACATATAACGCTGCACACGCATCATCTGCCTTAGTGCATTACCCATAATTTGTCAAAAGGAACAAGTAGATTGTTCATTGCCATATGTGTTTGGGGGCCTAGGCCTCCAGTACAGGATTACACAAAAGATGTTTTCCTGGGACAAGCCTTAGCTAATGGCTAATTTTACAAAAGTGGCTTCTAAGCCGTTTTTACTAGTCCCTTCCTGGAGACAAGCTTGCATCTTACATATAGTACTTCCAGAGTTGCATGAGGTTCCAGGTTCTTGGAATCTCCCTCTCGTGGAGTGTCTCCAATTTGCAGGCTCCCTTGCCATTGGCCTAAATGACTCTATAGGGCGCCTCCCAGTTGGGTCCCAGTTTTCCGGTGCTCTCTTGTAGGCTGGCCTCGTTTTCCCTCAGGACCAGGTCCCAGGGTATCAGATTGAGCTTCTTCATCCTGGAATTATAGTAACTTTCCAGTTGTTTCTTGTATTTGCCTTCTCTTACCGCAGCTATCTCCCTCCTTTCTTCGAGGATGTTGAGGTTCACCCGGAGGTCCGGTTCATTTTCAGCTTCCCGTAGCCTCATCCTTGCTATGGGTGATCCAATCTCGGCGGGGATGACGGCCTCGGTTCCATAGGTTAGGCTGAAAGGGGTCTCCCCATTGCAAATCTTGGGAGTGGTCCTGTATGCCCATAGGACGAAGGGAAGCTCCTCCAACCATCCCTTCTACTTCCGTCCCATCCTTCCATTCATTCCTCTTATTACACTCTGGTTTGCTCTTTCCACCAGACCGTTACTCTGGGCATGGGTAACTGAGGAAGCAACTTGACGGATGTGCATTTGTTCACACCATGGCCTGAAGGGTTTACCCGCGAATTGCACCCCGTTGTCACTCACCAGTTCCATCGGTACCCCAAACCTGCATATGATGTTGTCCAGGACAAATCACTTCATTTGTTCTCCTGTGATCTTGGCCAGGGGCCTCGCCTCGATCCATTTGGTAAAGTAGTCAATGGCAACCACCACATACTTAACCCCTCCTGGGCCCTCTGGGAACGGGCCAATAATGTCTATGGCCCACTTCTGGAATGGCCAAGATGTTGAGACCGGTATCATGGGGTGTTTGTAGCGATGTGTCATGGGAGCATGTACTTGACAATTATCGCATTTCTTGATTTCCTCTGATGCCGTTTCGTACATTCTGTGCCAATAAAACCCTGCATTCATTGCCTTGGCTACCACTGTTCTTGGTCCCGAGTGCATGCCATAAATTCCTTCATGTATTTCCCGTATCACGTACTTGGCTCCCTCATCGTCGACGCATTTTAAGGATGGGCCCAAGTATGACCTTCGGTAGAGCTCCCCATCTATCAATTCGTATTGTAAGGCCCTCACCCTCACCTTGCGGGCCACCCAATCGCCCTCTGGGAGCATCCCGTCTTTGAGGAACTTTAGAATGGGTGTCATCTAGTTTCTAGAGTGTTGTCGATCGTTGCCACTTCCCTCATCGCGATGGAGGGGGAGGTCAGGACCTCTACCTTAACATCCCTCACCAGGTGGTAGAAGGCCACGGAGGCTAGCTTGCTTAAGGCGTCGGCCAACTTCTTTACCCTGTCTACATATTGGGCCATGGAGCTATCCTTCGTTTCATATTACCCGTGATATTGTTTGACTACTAGTTGTGAATCAGTATTAGCTTAGACATGTCTTGCCTTCATCTTTCTTGCCAGCCTCAGCCCAGCTAGGAGAGCCTCATATTCCATCGTGTTGTTGGTGTTTTTAAAATCTAGCCTGATGGCGTACGTCAGTTCGACTCACTCGGGGCTGATCAGTGTGATCCCTGCTTCGTTTCCTTCCTCACTTGAAGCCCCGTCCGTGAACAATTTCCATACCGATTCGTCCTCCTTCTTTTTCTCTTCTTCCTCCAAGTTTTTCCATTTGAGAAGTTCCTTCTCCTCTTCCTCAGGAACCTCTGCTAAGAAATCCGCCAGTATTTGTCCTTTTGTTGCAGTTCTTGCCTTGTACTCTAGGGCGTGTTCTCCTAATTCGAAGGCCCATTTAGCCAGCCGACCAGAGAGTTCAGGTCTCCTTAGGACTTTTTGGAGTGGTTGGTCCGTCAACAGCACGATCTTGTGTGCTTGGAAATATCTCCAGAGCCTCCGAGAGGCGAAGACGAGTGCTAGGGTTAGCTTCTCTAGTGACATGTAACGTTCTCCGGACCTTTGAGAGTTCTGTTGATGCAGTATATGGGGATTTGTTTCTCCTCCCTCTCTACCATCATTACTGCACTGATCGTCATCTTGGATGCAGACAAGTACAAGAATAGTTCCTCCCCAGGGACCGGGGTGGCCAAGGTCGGGAGTTGGCAGATGTGGTCTTTCATTTCCCGTAAGGCTGCCTCAGCTTCTGGGGTATATTTGAATTTGTTTATCTGGAGGCAGTCCTTCAGGACCTTCATGAAAGGTAGGGTTCTATCGGCCACTTTGGACAAGAAACGATTAGGGTTATCAGCCTCTCGTCCAATTGTTGAACGTTTTTCAAGGACCTGGGGGACCGCATTTCAGCTACCGCTTGGGTTTTTTTCTGGGTTCACCCTGATTCCCCCCTTGGTAACTACTACTCCTAAAAACCTTCCCTCCTCCAGTCTGAAGCAACACTTTTCGGGGTTTAGCTTCATGTTCACATCTTGTATGGTGTGAATGGTTTCGGTTATGTCTTCCAACATGGCCATTTTAGTGAGGCTTTTTATGACAATGTCATCAATGTACACCTCCAAGTTTCTTCCTCGTTGATCTCTAAAGACGGTGTTCATGAACCTTTGGTACGTGGCTCCTCCGTTTTTTAGCCCGAAGTGCATCTTGGTGTAACAAAAGGTACCTTGGTCTGTTATGAATGCGGTCTTTTCCTCATCCTCTAATGACATTTGAATCTGGTGATACCCTTTGTATGCATCGAGAAAACATTTCAACAGATATTGAGCGAGAGAGTCTACTTGGACGCCTATCTCCGGAAAGGGATAGCAGTCCTTGGGGCATGCTTTGTTCAAATCCTGGTAGTCTATGCACATCCTCCATCCTCCGTCTTTCTTTTTGACCATGACGGGGTTAGCGATCCAGGAGAGGTACCTGACTTCCCTTACTATTCCAGCCCTGAGTAACTTTCTCGTCTCCTAGCATGCAGCCCTTCTTTTGCAGGGACCCATGCTCCGTTTCTTCTGCTTGATCGGTTGTACCCAGCTGTAAGCGTTGAGCCTATGCTCAGTTAGGCTCCTCGGGATTCCAGTCATGTCTCCTTGTTGAAATGCGAAGACATCTATGTTGAGGAGGAGTAGCTCCTTGAGAGCACTTTTACACTTGTCACTGAGGTGGCTTCCTACTTTTATCGACTGTTCCGGAAACCTGTCACAGAGGGCCCATTCTTCGATTCCTTCCTTTCGGGAGTTCTGTACCACCTCCCATTCTGAGACCGAAGATACTATCTCATAAGAAGACTTTACCCAGGCTAGGCCCTTAGGGGTTTGAAACACCAGTGCTCCGTGGGGGGTTGAGGCTTGAGCTTGTAAGTCCCCGATGCCTGGCCTACCTAGGATTGCATTGTATTTGGAGGGTGCTCCGACTACAGTGAAGATGAGGGTTATGGTTCGGACCCGATCTCCCACTCCGACCGTAAATGGAAGCCTAATCTTCCCCATGGGGTGCGATATACTGTTGTTAAAGCCTACCAGGGGGGTTGAGTCTTCCTCCAAGTCTTCCTCCAATCTGTCTCTTACATCTCTGTCAAACCTTAGGAAACATTGCTCATAAATCACCTCGACTCCACTCCCTCCATCTACATGTATCCGGGCCACCTTGTGTCCGGCTATGACTGTTGAGATGTTGAGAGAGAGCCTTTGTGCCTCGTGGTCCTCTAAGTGTGGCATTAGTATGGGGGCCCTCATGCAGTCCGGGGGACCCAATACCCTAGCCTTGACACTTTTGGTGGGGCCGTACTCATCTCTCCTTCTAATCATGTCAACATATGCCATATCCGGTTCTCCTCCCTTTGTGTCCCTTCCTTTCCTCCCCCCCCCCCCCTCCTTGATTTCTTTGACTAAGTGCGCCAGTTTGCCCGTTTTTACCCCTGCCTCTATTTTTTCTTTTCAAATAAATGCAGTCATCAGTCTTGTGGCCATAACCCTTGTGGAAGTCGCAATACTCGTTTGGTTGAGCTTTCGGCTGCAGTTTTATTGGGGGAGGCTTAGGGAAAGAGTTCTTCACCCTCTCTGTAGCCAATATCTCGCTTGGGGTCTTGGTGAGAGGAATAAAACTGTCGGAATAGGGTGCTAGCCCCCTACTTCAAGGTCTATAGGGGGAGTACATTGGTTTCACCCTGTCATGTTGTATTTTATCGAAAGTTGGTTTACGAGAGTATGGGGTACCTTTTTCTAGAAGCTTTGATGCAGGGTTGGCTCTTCGAGCTGGAACACCCATCTCCTTGGCCTTACTGACCGTGTCCTTTCCCCTGACAAAAGCTCTAACTCGATCCATGAGGTTGTCAAATGTGGGTGGGAACTCCTCACCTAGCTTTTCACATAACTGGGTGTGTTTTAACCCGTTGATGAAGCTGCTGATCTTCATTACCTCAGGGACATCCTTGATGTTCATGCTTTCTTTAATGAACCTCTCCAAGTACTGGTCCACGCGTTCATTGTCCCGTTGCCATATGTGCATGATTTCAATGGGGTTCTTGATCACTTTTCTTTGTTGGCTGAAATTCCTCAGGAACTTCTCGCTAAGTTCCTCATAGTTGTCTATCCCCCCGGGGGGAGGCTGTCGAACCAGAGTCTATCCCCCTCCGTTAGGTTCTGGACGAACATGGGGCACCAAGTGGGCATGGGTCATCGCCCCACTTGCCCTGCACCCTTGAAGGCGTACAGGTAGTCCTCGGGGTCTTTTGTCCCGTCATATCTGTCAAAATTTAAGGGCAGCTTGAGTTTTGGAGGCATGGGTGCCTCAGCTATCCTCTTGGTGAACTTCGAGATTTCAGCTAGGTCTCGAGTTAAGTAGGGTTGGTCTAATCCGTTGTCGTCTTGACTTTCCTTTTCTTTTCCTTTCTGCCATTTTCCCCTTATCAGGTCTTCTTTTTCTTCTGACGTCATTTGCCTTAGGGTTGTCATGAAAGTTTCTAAAGAGTCGTGGTTATCATCCTTGCTTTGTAGACGAGTTTCTCCCTTGCTTGGTGGTGTGTCGAAAGACAGCCTGGCTTTGAGACTCTCCAGTCTCTCATGCCTTTCCAAGTCCTCAAGCTATTTTTTGAGTTCTTCTTTGTGCATGGCCACGAAACTCAGTGTGATTGTGTTCCTTCTCTCTGAGGCTCCCACCTGGTTTTCATTCTCTTCCTCGTGGGTGATGTCTTCTATTATGACTGCATCATTGGTGCCTTGCACCGTCTTGATGGTCTGTGAATTGGGAGACGGCGTTGCCATGTCATCTCTTACGGATGATGAGTTCTTACAACATCGGTGAGGTTTTGAGTGGGATAATCAGTCAGACAGGGTCCCATGGATGACGCCAATGTCGAGCCCTCGAGTCACTGATGATGGGCAAAGAGTCTCGTTGACGTTGTAATATCCCAGCTTCCGTTTCCAACAAAAAAAGAAAACTGTTAGCCTCGTCACGGGGGACCCCGGAGGGGGGATCCGTGACCAAGATCCGGCGTGAGAATAAGTAAACTTGCTGGAAATAATGAGAAGCCTATTCCAACGTGTATTATAGCCGAAATATTCTCCTTGGTGTGGATTCTTGTGTGAGAGTAATTATATCGGAGTAAATGCTAATACGAGGTGGTCGTAATAAATGAACCTGCTAAGCATTTAGTGAGGGTTTCTTGCTTGTCCCTTGAATTATTCTTACCTTCCTTATATAAAGGAGACCACTTATCTCTCTTGGAAAACGATGCCGGATCATCTAACGGCATCCTGTCGTCTTTGGGGGACTCAGACACGTGTCTGAGCCCCAACGGTAAGATTAAGAGCTTCGTTTAATGAAGCCAACTTGTTGTAATTTCTTTTCCGGCAGATCCTTCTTCTCCATCAGTCAGGCATTTAATGCTCTGTGTCTTCCTCGGATCCGTTCTCTTTTTCTCGCTCGTTTTATGTATGTGAGACCCTTTTTTAAGAGAAGACGTGAGCAGTGGGCTTATTAATTGGGCCCAGGCGACAGAAGCCCAAGACGGGTTGTGTTGGGCTACCAACTAGACCCGTCGTCAGGTATTTTGGTGTTGCTCTCTAAATCTTTGATCAGATAATTCTCAGAGAAACAAGAATGAGTATTCTTTTATGTTATGAAAAACATGTACTAAAAGTGTATAAAATTCATGTAAAACTGACCAAAGATGTAAGGGTGAACGGGGCGCTTTGCGGGGAGGGGTGCGGTGAATGGTTTCCCCACTCGGGAACACCGCTGCCGACCCCTCGGGGAGGCTTAGCGGGGAGTGGGGAGCGGTGGGTGTTCACCGTACAACTTCTTCCTCTTTTTGATTTTTTGAACGATATTTTATTAATTAAAACAAAAAAACAAGTCCCCCAAGAGAGGAGTGCCGCCATCAAATTGAGGGTGTGGGGGGAGTTAATTGGGGAGTTGACGTGGCGCGTGCTGATTGGCTGTGGGTAAAAGAGGTCACTCCTCACTTAGAGGAGTGCCCCTTACACCCTAATATACGAAAATTTGCAACATGAAGTATTAAATATTGATTAAGTTTGTTGAGTTTTAATGGAATTTAACACATGGTGTAATCTATTAAATGGTCATCGACAATTAACCAAAGATCCTTGTTTACCAAAGGTTAGTTAATAATTTTGTATTTTTACCTAAATAAATAATTCAGTGAATAATGATATATATTATTATTGTTATTCTCATAACAAAATGGTGAATTAAACTTGATTTTTTTAATAACTTCAGGGTAGTATTTATATTAATACTTATCCTTAAGGTTTAAATTGTACCCTAAGCTGAGAAAGCTTACAGCCGCCTCTCTCAACCATTCTGTAACTCGAGATTTGAGTTGCGAAACCGTCATGCACTTAGGCAATTGGGTATGGGCCTCGTTAGAGGGCCGTCCCCCATGAGGCACGTCCAACACCGCCCCCTTGGGGCCTGGCATGGCAAAGGCGTCGGATATGTGACGCTGGAGACGGGCCAGAAAAGTGAATGGGGTAGGCCCCCCCTAACGTTAACCTGCAACCATTTTTAAAAAAAAAAAAAAATCACCACACCACTATAAATTAAACCCCTTTTCACCCCACTTTTTTACCAAACTACTCCCACTTTTCTCCCATTTTTATAAAAAAAAACCTCTCCCAACCTTAAAAAAATTATGGATCCCTACAACCCAAATAATCCCAACTCAAGTTCACACCCATTTTCGTCATCCGGCTAAACACCCGTAATGGACAACGCTTTTGCGGGTTACCAACAAATGCCAAACGCTTTCAACCAATACCCGTTCAACCCATATCAAATGCAACAACCTAACATGCCTTTCAACCCATATCAAATGCAACAACCCAACATGCCACAAACACAAATCGAAGAACAAGATGATGAGATAGAGGTTGTGCCAGAAACGCAACCTGAACCTTCAAAAAAGAAAAATAAAAAGGGAAAGGGAAAGGGTAAAAAGGAAGACGCAGCGGCCAAACTAATGCAACAATGGACAAAAATTGAGGAAGAGGCGTTGGCGAAAGCATGGATTAACTCTTCAACGTCTCCTATAGTCGGTAAAATATTATTATTCTTATATTATTATTGTTATTAAATATTATTTGTACATTATATTTTTATTGTTGTTATTAAATATTTATTTGTACACTATATTTTTCTTACAAACTATTATTATTATTGTTACTAACTTGTAGGTAACAATCAACTAAGCGATTCGTTTTGGCAAGAAGCCCTTGATATATTCCACGGGCTTATGGAACAAGGCGAGTACAGAACCATTGATTCTATCAGCTCGAAGTGGCGCAAGATGAATACGATGATCAACCGCTTGTGTGGGTTTTATAACACAACGCTCACCAACAAACCGAGTGGGTGGAACCACGAAGATGTTTTCAATGAAGCGGTGCGTTTATACGAAGATGAGAGCAAAGCTCCTTTCCCACATGTCCGTGCTTGGCTAGTTCTAAAGGATCACCCAAAATGGAAGGGATGTCAAAATGAGGTTGCACAAGCGAAACGAGCAGCGAAACGGTGTAAAACTTCCGAGTCAGGAAGTTATAGCGTTGGAGGCTCAACCGGTCGTTGCCAAATAAATATCAACGACGAGCCCGACTATGAGAAGGAGCCGATTGAAGATGGAGAACGTCCCCCAGGAAGGGACAAAAGTAAAAAAATAGCGGCTGGAAAAAGGAAACAAGCCGCATCAGGAAGCGGTGGTGGTTCGAGGTTGGAAGGTGTTATGGCCGAGTTGAAATCATTCAAGGAAATCTTTAACGACAGGCAAACCGAGAAAGTAAATATTAAAAAAAAAACTAGCCGAGGAGAAGCTAAAGAAGCAACAAGAAGCGCAGGAGTTGGAGGAATGGAAAATAATGACCACCGACCTTAGCTCCTATCCACCGGAAGACCGTCCCATTTTACAAATGATGAAGGAAAAAATTAGGAAAAAATGGAGTGGGGGAGTGTAGTTTTTTTTTAAATGTAACTTTAGGTTTTTTTTAAGTGTGTTTTTTTTTTATTTAAATGTAACTTTAGGTTTTTTTTAGGTGTGTTTTTTTTATTTAATTGTAACTTTAGGTTGTTGTTTTTTAGGTTTTATTTAAATGTAAATTTTTTATTTTTATTTACTTTGTTTTCATTAATTATTTAAATCAAATAAATAATAATAATAAAAAAATGAAGGAGGAGCATCCCCACACCCTTGGATAGTCTCCAAAGGGAGGGTCCTTCTCCTTTGCCTACGTGGCGCTTATGTGAAGGATAGTCCTTTGGAGACTATCATACCCCATACCCAATGGTCTTATGTTCTGTAACTAGATTTGATAATCATGGAAGAATAGTGATTAGAGTTAGATGTTGAAGCTTTTAAGTGGTGCGCATGCACCGTTCATGGCTGGTCTCGCAAGTTTAATACCACGTGTATATGTTTCCTTTTACCAGCTTTCCTGTGCACCAAGTGTTCAGGACTAGATTCCAAATCAATGGGTTCATTTGGGTTGGATGGAGGGATATCAGCAGTATCTCTCGGTTCAGATTTCGGCCTCCTAACAGTAACTGCAGGTGTAAGACCCTCCAAAGAGTCAGAAACCACCACATAATCGCACCAGGAGTCAGAGGAATGGCGCATACCTTTCTTCTCTCCAACATTTTTTGTCTTCAAGGATTGAGTTTTATCTTCACCTTTCTTCGGCGCAGAAGTAGAAGTCATCGCGCGCTTCTTCTTTTTAGGGCCTATGCCCAAGTTTGACAACTCACCTACAGAAACGCAAAGAACATTTTACTCAAAAAGCGCAAAAAGCAAAAAGCAAACAGTAAACCAATATGCACATAACCTACCAGCGCCAGGAGCAAGCTGAGCAGACAAATCCGCATCCCGCGGAAGAACAAAGTTTCTTACAATACGATGGTACCAAAGTTCCTCATCAGGTCTCTTCTTGATAGTACCCATCTTTCCGCCTTCCCTATTAAAGGCAACAACATACAGTGAAACAACTGTAATCAAGGGAGAGCAAGTCAAAAAAAAAAAAAGAAAAAAAAAAAAAAAGAAAGAAAAGAGGGAAAATCCCAATCTTACCATGACCACCCTCGGTGTACACCGGTTTGTCATCACGCTCCATTTTCCAATTCAAACTCATGCCGGCTCCGACGAGAGCTTTCTCCGGCAAAGCAATATTGGGAACGTCCTTCAAATCTTGATACCAGTTCTCATCAACAGGGGTTTGAATCGTTTCAACAGGAACATCCTCTTTCCCCCTTAAAACCATCCTCACCGGAATCACTTCGGCCTTGATAAAAAGGAATTTTTGTTTCCAATCGTGGAAGGATTTTGGGGGTTTTTGTAGAACCTTCTTTGCAGTCGCCCTCTGAACAAACGAGTAAAACCCTTGGGTACAGTGCATCTGGTGAAAAACCCTAAATCGAGAAACAGTCGGCTCAATATGCATTGTCCGACACACAAATTCAAAATGTCGAACCCTAACCATGCCAATAGGGTGCAATTGGGAAATATGTAACTTGTAGTACTCAAGGATTTTAAGGAAAAATCTGGTTACAGGCAAACGAAAGTTGCCCTCACAGAAAAAATCCCAAAAAAGGGTAATATACCCAGCCGGAGCATCTGCTGCAGTCTGCCCCTCTTCAGGGTACAGAGCACCCCAGTTCTCCAGAAATTTGAGATTCCGAACCAAACCATCGAAGGTCGCTCTTGGCCACTTTAACGGTGGAAGTTCAGTCGACATTTCTTCAGAAAGATCTTCTTGGTGTTCTCCGGTTGACATAAGAGGAAGAAATGATAAACCTATTCTCAGAAGAAAGGAACAGGAGAAGTTTTTCAACAAAACAATGATAACACAGAAAGGGGGCAACTCAAACGTTATATATACTCACCGCAATAAATAGCATCGGTAACCGCTACAACACCTTTTTCGGATATCACAGTTCTCCAAACAGTAGTGCAGGTAAAAACCAACTCAAAAGCGCTTACACGCGCGCGTGCAAAACACGGACAGAAAAAGACAACTGACAGTGACAGCCTGTCACTCAGTTTTACTGTACCAGTCTCATTTAAAGTCAAAGATTTTTAAAAATCTTTACAAATGAACAAAGTGAATCTTCTTCCGGAAGTTTCCTTATTTTTTGCGCCAAAAAGCAGTTCTCTCTTATAAGTCCAGTGCTCCAATTATTTGCATAAGTACAACACTAGACTGGGGGGACTTGAAGGGGTAAGGTCCCTAAAACCTCATAATAAACGCTTGGGACCATACCACAACCTTGCCTGCCAACCTTTCTACCTTGCGCGGCCGCGCACTGGTCTTACAAAGGAAAGGCTTAAGAAACAAGCAACAGTCAACACTTGCGCGCCCAAGGGAAATCATAAGTCCTTGAGCTTTTTCCCACAAAGCAAAGGGTGAAAATCCCACATTGAACACTTCCGCCCAATATCCAAACTTGGATATTATTTACCCAGGCTTGGGATTTATTTATTTAGCTGATTCCACACGATAAGGAGTCACACCAGATTACAGCAGTAATCTTCTAGAAGGGCTTCAATTGTGCACCACTAAGACGGTTGTAACCTCCTGGACACGTGTCGCCATCTCAGGCATCCCTGAAACCACAACGATAGCATGTAATTGGAGAGTAATCTCCACTTAATCACTTTACACGTGGCAAATCCCCAGCCATCGATCTAAGCCACGATCCGTGTGCACTTACGACGGATCAAGAAACTTGATGGAAGGAAACGTAACCGCTTACGGGGTTAGCATCTTCCGTCAGCTTTTCACTAACGGGTTTTCCCGCCCAAAGGCTCCCGGTTATAAATATGAGAAACAACTCAGGTATGAATTCAAGTTACACACACTTCTCAAATACATCTTCTTCTTCTTCATAACCCATACTTATTCTCACACCGGAGTCGGGTCAAGGAGAGAACCCTTTTTCTCCCCTTGGCGAGGCTAACGGTGCTTCTTTTTTGCAGAGTTATCGGAGAAGGAGATCGATTGTACCGAATCAAACGAGAGGAAAACCACCTTTTTATGCGGATTCAAACCCCCTAGATAATTGATTCCGATCGATTAATCTAGTGTTTCTTCAGGTAGCTAAGACTTGAAGTTTAGTTATCGGAAGAAGTTATGTCTCAAGTGAAGTCATATGGTGGCAATCCTCGCCTCATAACAAGTAATGTCGACAGTATCCATAGAAGGATAGAGATGTTCTAGAAGCAGTCTTAAGGAAAGTTAGGGGTTGTTTGGCAACTTCTGAATGGTTAAGTGCTGAATCAGTAAGAGGTCTGAACCATTAAGAGTCAGTATAATGTTTAACCGTTCAGAGGCAAATATCAGACCAATTCAAATTAGTGGTCTTAACCATTGAGACTATGTATAATGCTTAACCATTCAGACATCTGTTCACAAAACAAACAGTCTGAACCATTAAGTTATGAACCACTAAGAGGTAAGAGGTATGAACCATTAAGAGTCCATTAAGAGCTAAACAAACAACCCTTTAGCATGTTTATGCCAAGGCATGGGAGTAACTGGTTGGCAATGAGTAAGAGAACGAATTCCCCGCCGAGTCAGTTGACGAGAAAGTTTCTTAACTATTTATTATTTTTCTTTATAATATTTAATTTATGAATATTTCTTTTCTTTAGTATTTCCTTTTCAATGTTTTTATTATTTTTTTGCTTATTTAATAATTTAATATTTTATTGACTTAATCCCGTATAATACACGGGGTTCTAACCTACTAATAATATATATTATTATTGTTATTCTCATAACAAAATGGTGAATTAAACTTGATTTTTTTAATAACTTCAGGGTAGTATTTATATTAATACTTATCCTTAAGGTTTAAATTGTACCCTAAGCTGAGAAAGCTTACAGCCGCCTCTCTCAACCATTCTGTAACTCGAGATTTGAGTTCCGAAACCGTCATGCACTTATGTTCTGTAACTAGATTTGATAATCATGGAAGAATAGTGATTAGAGTTAGATGTTGAAGCTTTTAAGTGGTGCGCATGCACCGTTCATGAATCATGGCTGGTCTCGCAAGTTTAATACCACACGTATATGATTTATAGCACCACTGCCGCCGCACACCCTTGCCGGCATCGCAAACAACCATCATTGCCGCTACCAGTCACAAACCAGAACAGCCGCGCCGTTGTCCATCACTAGTCTTTTTTTTATGATACACCACCGCATCACCTCTGTTCCGCTGGAGCTTTTCGCCACGTCTGTTACCATTGTTTCCCGCAGGGGCGGATCCAGGGGTGTTTTAGGGGTTCCCGGGAACCCCCTTGATTTGGAAAAAAATAGTGGAAATCTCGTATGATTTGGAAAAAAAATTAGTGAGAATCTACAAAAAGGAACCCGGTGAAAAATGTTTTTGGATCCGCCACTGGTTTCCCGTTCCGATTACTCGCAACAAAGGCTACTCTGATCGGTTATGCTTATTCAATTTTTTTGAGGTAACGGCTCCGCACAGTTTGGATTCTCAAATTTACTTTGGTGAATTATGTTCCGTCATTTGTCCAGCAAAGAGAATGACTATCATGAGTTCGTTTGTCATGATGATCTGGCATGCAATGTATGCCTTCAAAATTTAATTGAGCATCACTAATTTAATGTATATTATATATTTATTTACTTGCAAACTAAACTGATATTATAATGATATTATAATAACAACACTAGATTAGAACCCCGTGTAATACACGAGTTGAATAAATATAACTTTATAAAAAAAATACATCTTTAAAAACGTGTATTGCATGTGTTAAATAAACACGTGTATTACACGGGTTGATTAAATATAATTAATTTTTTTAACACATATGGTCGTCAAGATATGTTTTTAAAAAAAATGAACTTTGATGTATTGTAACATTTTACTTTGTTTTTTATTTATTTATTGTTAGGTTAGAAACTTGTGTATTACACAAGTTAACATTTATACTTTATTTTTTATTTATTTATTAATAGGTTATAAACTTAAGTTTTACACATGGTTAAATCGATTAAATTTTCAATTAAATAGTTATTAATAAGCGGAAAAAGTAAAAGAAAACATTAAAAGAAAAAAATGTTATTTTTTTTTTAAATTTTCATGTATGATGTTATAGTTTTACTTTCATATTTGATTACGATAGTATAGTAGTAGCAGAGGAATTAACAACAAATAAATTATAATAACAACATTATAACATGACTTGGTTAAGTAACTTCCTGAAAGTGATTTCTTAAATCGAAAGAGTCAAAATTTGATATTTTCATGTAATTAAGATGATATTAAATCTTTCATTATTGGTTATTTGAACTTATAATCCGAAGTTTAAAAAAAATAATAATAATCTTATCTTACTATATAATAAAAGAAACCACTTTATGGACACTTATCATCATATTAGGCCATCTCTTATAAATAATTATTATTTTAGTTTAATTTCTTCTAATTAATTATAGATAACCCTCCTACTAAATATTATTTAGTTTAATATCTTATATTATAGATAACTCTCCTACTAAATATTATTAATTTAATATCTTATAGATAATCATTATTTTGTTTAATCTCCTTCTCATTTATAATATTACTAGTATTATGTCCCTACGTTGCAGCGGTTGTCATAGAACGGTGTTAAGTAGTAGCAATACTATACCATTGTCAGTGACCACCAACACCGGAAAAGCTCGTAAAAACAAAATAAATAAAAACGGGAAAAAAATAACGTCGAGCGAAAAGCAGACGTAAAATCTTTGAATCACGCACGCTCGTTGTTGAAAAATTAAACCGAAACGTAAAACATAGAAAAAATAACTAAGTCTATCCAGGACCCGCTTGTTGGACTAACTTGTCAAACGCAAAAAAATAGATGTGACACGACGTGCCAGTCAAACAGGAAAAAATATACGAAAAAATGTTGAATGTTGGTGCACTTGTGTCTGTACTTTGTCTGTATTTTGTCTTGTTACTGAACGATGTCTTTGTTAGTCTTGTAAGTTTGACCAAGTCAACCATCCTCCTGGTTTGACTTGGCCAAACAGTCAACACTATGGTTGTAATGTGTTTGAGTCGAAGGATGGTCATCGAAGGATCACTCATATCCTTCGATGATGATGAGCTCGAAAGATGGACCTTCGATGGATGGACCACGAAAGATCACATCTTTCGTGGTACATCTGGATCTTTCGAACTGTCTCTGGTCGACAGATGATCGTTCGACCAGTCTGCCTGATCCTTCGACCAGACCTGCTGTGTTTGGGTATAAATACCCGTGTGTTGTGTTCATTTCGATAGATGACAGTTAGACAGACGAGTGGAGAGATAAGGAAAACAGAGAACACACACTGTTAGAGAGAGTTTATAGAACTGATCTGTAAACCTTGTGCTTGTAACTGGACCATTCATACGTATTAATACAGAGGTGTTAATCGGTGAACTTTGCGTGTCGTGTTATTGTTGTGTTCTATCTCGGTTTGCTATCTCGGTTGGATTCCGCACAACCGGGTTGGTTTGTATACAAGGATTAGGCGACTAGATCCTCCCCTAGCCGGACCTACAAGTGGTATCAGAGCCTTGGCTCTTCTCCTTGTTAAAACCGAGTGTGTTCGGGTTGTTTTTCGGGTTTCAAAAGTTTATATTTTTCTGAAAATTCTGTCTAAAACCTCGAAAATTCTGGTATTTTGCTGAAAGTTCTTACAAAAACCTTGTTATTTTTCATTATCACATGTTAAAAGTTGGTTTTTAGTGAAGTTTCGAGCATAACCGGGCTTCGAAAGTGTGTGGGTTTTCTGGAAAACTCACATATCTGGGCTGTGTTCTTGATATATTCAAGTTGGTTCTTGTTAAACTACACTTTTGATCTTAAAAATTTTAAATTTCTAAGTGTTTGTGCATTGAAAAGTGTAATCTGATTAAAATATTGATCATTACCCGGTTGGTGAAAAACCTGCATGTTCAGACCTGAAAGATATGGTCTGAACATACTTTCTGCCGAAAGTTCTCACCAACCCGTCAACTTTTCACCAACCTGTCACCATTGTCAACTGTGTCAGAGCAAGTTCGAAAGATATCCTTCGAAGTCGAAAGATCATCTTTCGACCAAAGGAGGTTCGACAGATAGTCATCCTTCGAGCATCCTTCGAAGTGTGAGACTTATCTTTCGTTCCAAGGAATATTTTCGAAACATATATCTTTCGGTCTACTGCTCCTTTTCGAAAGACAAGGATCCTTCGATTGGGGAGTCTTTCGAAGTCATCTTCCGTGTTCATCTTTCGGTCTACAGTACTTTTTCGAAAGATAAGGATCCTTCGAACCCTGTTGATCTTTCGAACAGGTGTTGATCTTTCGATCATTAGTCTGTTTGTGTTTAACAGTTTGTGTTTTTCAAGTCTTTCGAACAGGTATCCTTCGGCTGATCAAAAATGAATTCGATGTGGGGTGTTCCGGTAAATGCAGAGATGTATTTTGGTACTCCAGCTCCGGATTCGGGTTCGCAAGCTAATGCTACATCTACCGGTCAATGGGCATTTGTATCAAATCAAGCTCCAAGTGTTCAAAGCATTTTGCTAAGCGAAAGTGAAACAGGAAGTTTGAATAGGCCTCCAAAGTTGATGCACTTAAGTGAATATCCAGGATGGTTTGGTAGATTTCATACATACGTTCTTGGTCAAAATACAGAATTGTGGTTGCGGTTCATTACAGATTTCGATCAAACTATAGAGGTTTCCGCATCATCTGCTGCCACGTTTGCAGATCTTACGGAAGATCAGAAGAAGGTCTATGATCTGGAAAAGAAGGCATACGCCATTCTTACTCAGGCGTTGAGCAAAGATATTTATCATCAATTCGTCAGTTATAAGACAACGAAGAGGTTGTGGGACGCATTGAAAACAAGAGGCGTAGAAAATGAAGCGACACGCCAATTGAGAAAAGAATTGCTGAAGAAAGAGTTTGATGGTTTTATTTGTATGCAGAATGAATCTCTAGGAGATTTGACAAGTCGATTTACTCATTTGCTAACTGAATTGGCAAATACTGGGGTAGTAACGACTTCAGCAGAGATAGTGAAGAAGTTTGCAGATGCACTGCCACCTCAATGGAATAATTTCTTAGAAATTATGAGGTACAATGGCACTTTGGATACAACAAGTTTCAGTGATTTTGCTCAACTCCTGGAAAACAAGAATCAGGAAGAAACTCTCAAGGCAAAAAGAGTTGCAGTACCACAAAATCCTGAGATTTACTATGGAACTTCTAGCACTTCTACAAAACCTTCCTCACACGCTCCAATTCAAACAGCATTTGTGTCTAGCACGAGCTTGTATGGCACTCCTCCTCCAACAACAGATATGTTTGGAAATCTGCTTAATCCAGCTCCTCAACCAGCACCACAACAGCAACAGCAAATCAGAACAACTGATATTTTTGGAAATCCACTTCCTCCTCAACAGCAACAACAAGCTTGTTATGGAAGTACATCATCTGCTGGTCAACAATCAAAGCCAGATACAGTACGGCTCGACACCTCAAGCTTTTCTAAAGTCAGTGTTGAAGTAGCAAAAGAACATATGGAGCTACTAAACACAGTGGTGAGCGCATACTGTGGATTAGTGGAGGGTCAGATTGGTAATATTAATCTGACACAAGAAGACTATCAGCAGATAGATAAAGAGGAGATGGAAATGATGGATATTAAGTGGGCCTTTGCCAGTGCTGTTAGACGAGCAAAGGATTTCATGGAAAGAACAGGCCGAACCAGCTTGGAAAGCAAGAAAGACACCAAGTATGGGTTCGATAAACAGGCCGTCAAGTGTTTCAATTGTGGTGAGCGTGGTCATTTCAAGCGTGAATGTACAAGGCCATCTCAGCATGGGAACCAGAATCCTTTCCGAGGTCAAGGCAACAGGACAAATCAGAACCAAGGAAGGAACAACGAACGAACACTGGTGCCTGTCAACAACCAGAGTCAAGCAGGACCATCTAATGCCAACCAGGCACTTGTGGTTCAGGTAGATGAAGGTTGTGATTGGTCAATCCAGCTGGGAAATGATGCACCTGATGGAACAGCTTGTTTTGCTGAAGTGGTTAATGATCTTAAACACGCCAGTGGTGGAGAATCTTCCACCAATGGTAGTGAATCTTCTGAAGATGAAGACTCCTCCGGTTATAGTGGAAGTTCAGATGAAGAATCATCCGCTTCAGGGAATGATCAGGAAGATGACACATCAGCTGCGTCAGTGGATGCTAATATTGATGAGCTATTGGAGGAAGCTGCAGCAGGAATTCAAAGAAGATCTATTTTGGTGGATCAAGCTGCTTATTCTTCGTCTTCTCTCCATTCAGCCTTTATGGCGAATGTCGACAGTTCATCAAGTCAGGTATGTGTCGATGAACCCACTTCTGTTAGCTGTGATAATTGTGATAGATTGCATGCTAGATGTGCTGATTTGGAAGCAAACATGTCTGAGTTGCAAGGCAAACACGATGCTTTACAAGCTAGTTTGTTTGAATTGCAAGACAAACATGTTTCTGTGAATGATAGGTGGTGTGAATTGCAAAGCAAACACGAAGCTTTACAAGAGAAATATGATGTGACATTCATTCACAATCAGAAATTAACCGTTGATCTTTCAAAGTGCACTGAAGCCAACATGTTTTATGAAAACCATGAAAAAGGATTTAAGTCAATGATTGAAACATTAAAGAAAGATAAAACTGAGCTGACTAAAATGGTTTCCAGAAAACAAACTGACATTAACCTTTATATAACTCGTCTTGAGGTAATGCAAAAGGAAATGGCTTGTGTTAAAACAGAAAGTGAGGCGATCCGACTCAAGTTAGACAGTTATTTGAGTTCTAGCTATGTGTTGGATCACATCATTGATGTACAGAAAGAGAAAAAGGATGTCACATGCATAGGTTATAAGAAATGTCCACCACCCGTGAGAAACAACTTTGATGCACTGCCTGATGAGGAGTATAGAACTCATTTTGAACCCTCTGTTCCTTTGGACATTGAGGAATTTGCTACAGGACTCGGATACAAGAAAGAAGTATCGTCAGATTCAGATGTGTCAGCAGATACCTTTGTAGCTGCTGAACCAAATCAGGATCCTCCGGTTGTGATTGAGGATACTGATTCTTCTGATGATGAATCCGATGATACTGATTCAGCAAAGTCTGATGCGGTGATAAAAGATGAGGACATACCTCTTGAGAATCACATTCTGTGTGATCCTCCTGCAAAACCCGCTAAGACTATTGCAACTGAGTCCTCGTCTGAGAAAGAGTCGGAGAGTGTGGATTTGCTGTACACTCTTGTTGGTGATGATAAAATCTATTCAGACAAAGATTTTCCTATTAAAAATGTTAATCAATCTTTAATCAGTAAAGTCTTTGAAAATTCTACAAATAAGTTTTTGGGAAAGACATGACCACATGTTACAGTCACACAGTGTCCTCCTATCCCAAAGGCTGAAGTTAGAAAACAGTTTGGGAACAAGAAATTACCAACAGTGTCAAAACAGCAAAACCATACCAAAACAAATGGTAAGGCACCGACTCAAACTCAAAAGAAGCCGAATCAGAAGAAGAAGAAGAATGTGAACTTTGTGAAGTCGAAGGGAACGGACAAAATTGAAAAGTTTGCAAATCAATCTAACTTAGATTTTGTCCAGAAAGTAACGGTAATGAAAAGGAATGAACCGAATAGTTCAAAACCTAGTACCTCGGGATCACAAAGTTCATCATCGGCAAGACGATCACATGATACTTCGGGGTTTGTTGAACGAAGATCATGTTTTGAATGTGGTACAATCGGGCATATTATTCGAAACTGCCCGTATCTTCATAAGTTGAAAGCAAAGGTTGATGATCCCCGTGGCCCAACTGACCGCAAGCGATCTGTGTCTGTAAAACAAGATCCCCGACTCATAAGAGAAAGGGAAAAGAAACAGAAACGCCAACAGGTCAAGAAAATTGAAAAGGCGATTAAAAGTGATGTGGTTCAAAAACAATCTGTTTTAGTTAAACCAGAAAGTTCAAAAACTTCTAACAATCACGAAGTTAAATTTTCAAACAATCAAACTGGTAAAACTCAACAGACCTGGAAACCAAAATCTGTTATTGAATCAGGGGGACCATCAAAATTTCCGAATCATCAAAAAGTGGAAGTTATTGTTGTTGATAAAAATGGAAGACCCAAGACCACAATGGCTTGGGTCCCCATCACCAACTAATCAATTGAGTTTATGTGCAGGGTGTTCCAGGAGGAACTATCAGTAGTCATTGGATTGTTGATAGTGGAGCATCCAGGCACATGACAGGCGACATGAAGCTTCTCTACGACGTCAAATCTATTAGAGGAGGTTATGTTGCTTTTGCTGGAGATAAGGGCGGATACATTACTGGTGAAGGAATGATTTCCAACGGGGTTGTTAGCTTTGACAAGATCAACTTTGTGCAACAACTTGATCACAATCTTCTTAGTGTTTCTCAAATTTGTGACAAGCAGTTCTCAGTACACTTTGATGCTAATGGATGTTATGTGCTGAAACCCGGCTTCAAAATTCCAAAAGAATGGATTCTCTTGTCGGCTCCAAGGATAAATGATCTGTATGTCCTTGATATGAGCCAAGCTATCACAACGTCTGCACAAGCAACATGTTTCGTTTCCAAAGCCACAGAAAAAGACACAATCTCTTGGCACAGACGAATGGGTCACATTCACTTACGCAAAATGAATCATTTGGTATCAAATGAATTGGTGAATGGTGTTCCTCTTAAAAATTTCCATCTTCAAGACGTCTGTGTTTCGTGCCAGAAAGGAAAACAAACGAAGAAACGACATCCTACAAAGAAAGTCAACACGGTGGCTGTTCCTCTTGAACGTTTGCACATGGATTTGTTCGGTCCTGTCAAGCACAAAAGCATTAGGAATGATCAATACTGCCTCGTGATAACTGATGATTATTCAAGATTTTCTTGGGTGGCGTTCATGGCACACAAGAGTGAAACCTTCGGTATTATCAAAAACTTGATCATTCAGATTGAGAATCTTTACAACTTGAAGGTTAGGCGGATACGTAGCGACAATGGTACTGAATTCAAAAATCATGCCATGGCGGAGTTTTGCACTTCAAAAGGTATTCTTCACGAATTTAGTGCAGCTTATACTCCTCAACAGAATGGCGTCGCTGAACGTAAGAACCGCACATTGATCGAGACTGCTAGGACTATGTTGGTAGAGTCGCAGCTACCCATTCCATTCTGGACTGAAGCTGTGTCTTCTGCATGCTATACGTTGAACCGAGTCCTTACAGTCAAAAGGCACAACAAGACCTGCTTTGAGCTTATTAACAAACGGAAACCAGATTTGTCATATCTTGAACCGTTTGGAGCTCCTTGCACGATAATCGATCCTAATGGAAAGTTCGGGGCAAGAGCAATTGAGGGATACTTTCTTGGGTATTCCACCCCAAACTTAAGAGTCTGGAATCTAGAGACTAAAAGGGTCGAAGAATGGTCTGAAGTCAGAGTACAAAGGCACATTTTACCGGTTAGAAATCCTGGTCAGCCTTGGATGTTTGAGTACGATGACTTTTTCAATTCGATCAATGTTGAAGCCGTTGAAGAAAATGTTGCGGCAAGGATGTTTTTCGAGAGTGACAACGCAACAAATTCACCGTTGGTTCGTCCCATTATTGTCAATCAAGAACCATCTTCAGTGAACAATAATGCTCTCGACAATGAGGATTTTCAAGATGCTTCCGAATTGAACGAATCTTCAGAGGATGATGAATTTCTCGATGCAGATCAAGAAGCTCCAGCAGCAGTACATGGTACTTCAGAAGGTACACCTCCAGTGGATGTCCCTAAAACAGCTGAAGCTACTGGATCATCCTCTTCGTCAATTCCAGGTCTTGAATTGATTGTTGATCTGAATCTCAACAATCTGGGTACAAATATTCCAGTTCAAGATAATCCAGAAACAAGGATTCATAATACCCATCCTCAACAAAACATCATAGGGAATGTACAAAGTGGCGTTCAAACAAGAAACATGTTGCGAAACAACAACAATGCAGGGTTGTATGCAACTATCCGAGAATCTGGTCAACAGAATGATTGGTCTTTCGCGTGTTATGTCTCACAGGAAGAACCAAGAACTTGGAAAGATGCATTGAAAGATAGCTCATGGGTTGAGGCAATGCAGGAAGAACTGCAGCAATTCCAGAAGCTAGGTGTCTGGAAACTCGTAGAGAAACCTGCTGGTTACAAGAAGATTGGTACCCGTTGGGTGTTTAAATGCAAGAAGGATGACCGTGGGATCGTTATTCGAAACAAAGCACGATTAGTCGTTCAAGGTTTTCGTCAGATTGAAGGAATCGACTACAACGAAGTGTATGCACCTGTTGCACGTCTAGAAGCCATTCGGATCTTTCTGGCCTATGCCTCATTCAAGGGATTCAAGGTATACCAGATGGACGTGAAGAGTGCTTTCTTACATGGTGTGGTAGAAGAAGAGGTGTACGTCGAACAGCCTCCAGGTTTTGAAGATCCTATCCATCCCGATCGGGTTTGGTTGCTCAACAAAGCTCTATATGGTCTACATCAAGCACCGCGAGCTTGGTACGCAACCTTATCTAATTATCTGCTGGAGAATGGATTTCGCAGAGGTCTTATCGATTGTACTCTTTTCATCAAAGAACAAGATGGAGATCTTCTACTGGTACAGGTATATGTTGATGATATTATTTTTGGTTCTACTAATGATGTTCTGTGTAGGGATTTTGAGCGTGTTATGCAGGATAAATTCGAGATGAGTGCTATGGGGGAAATGACTTTCTTTTTGGGCCTACAAGTACAACAAACTGAGTCTGGGATTTTCATCCATCAGACTAAATATGTTGGTGACATCTTGAGCCGGTTCCAGATGTCTGATGCAACGCCCATCGGTACCCCATTGCCGCAAAATCACGGAATTACTCCAGACTTGAAGGGTCAAGATGTTAGCCCCTCATACTACCGCGCGATGATCGGATCTCTTATGTACCTTACAGCATCAAGACCAGATATAATGTACCCAACGTGCCTGCTAGCCAGATATCAAGTCAACCCGAAGGCCTCACATCTTGCAGCTGTAAAAAGGATTTTTCGTTATTTGAAGGGTTACCCTGACACCGGTCTGTGGTACCCTAGGGATAATAACTTTGACTTGATCGCATTCAGTGATTCTGATTTTGGCGGATGCAAAATCGACGGCAAATCCACAACAGCTGGATGTCAGTTTTTGGGAAATCGCCTAATCACATGGCAGTGCAAGAAGCAGACGTGCGTCGCGACATCAACATGCGAAGCTGAATACATTGCTGCCTCAAGTTGTTGCTCCCAATTCCTGTGGATACAACAACAAATGCGTGATTACGGTTTTGAATTCCTAACTACTCCTATTTACGTTGATAATTCTGCTGCATTACAGATCACTAAAAATCCTGTGCAGCATTCAAAGACTAAGCACATCGACATTAAGTATCACTTCATACGTGATTGCTTCGAGAAAAGGCTAATCGATGTTGCTTACGTCCACACCGATGACCAACGTGCCGACCTTTTTACCAAAGCTTTTGACAAATCAAGATTTGACTACTTATTATTGGTAAACGGCATTAAGGTCAAGCAAGAGTAAAACCAACATCGGAAAATCATTTTTGTAAATACCTTTGTGTTTTAAATTTGTCTTAGTTTATTGATTTTAGGGGGAGTAAATCCAAAATTTGAAAATCCAAAAACATTGAAAATTTCAAAAACACAAAAACAATAGAAAAACAAAAATGAGTTTCCTGGCGAGCAAAAGAGAAAATGATAGTACATCAGTGGTCTGTCTAAACCTCTTTAAACCTAAACTGAAAAGCGATAAGCAGCTCTATATAAGATGTATCGGTAGGCTCACAATCATTTTAAAGTGTGCAGGGTGATATAAACTTAAATCGACTGAAGACTGGGTGGGAACCATTCATTGGCATATGGTCTTGGTACCGAAATTTCGTTTGAGAGATTGCCGAGGTTCTGAGATATTCGGTCTTTATGCTGCTTATCATCTGGGTATCATGGTTGTATCTTTTTCCGAAAAATAACGGGGACGCAAGTCTAGATCTTCCATGATACTATACATACGTGTACATATTGCATACGACCTCAATAAGTGATAAACAATCACATGTCCCAATCAAAATAAGTGATAAAATATCACAAATTCTTTCCGGGTGTCAAGTTCGTCTCTCTGCTGTACGAAAGTACTGACCTGTTCACGGACTTGCTCCTGTGCCCTCATGCATCGAAAATCAAGTTCCTCATTAATAAGTGATTATATCACATAGGGCTTGTTTTCAAATTCAAAATAAGTGAGAATCTCACATCATATACGGTCAAACAGATGATAATCGGTATACTCACCGGTAAGATGAACCCTCGTGCATACCTTGATACGGGAATGTGTCGTGATGTGGATGAACACCGGTCGGTAAGTATAAATTATACCTTAACGTATCCCCTCGCCATGATTACATCTGATAAGTTGAGCTTATGTGGACAACAATACCGATAATTGTTATAGGATGCTTATCTTAATGTTAATCTAATTGCACAACAAGAGCGTTTTGGCATGACCGTAAACTGATATGATTCTCTTACCCTCGAAACTCACAAAAAGAATGTCTGTAAATATTTATTTACTGCTTTCAGTCTTTACTTTTGAAATATTCAAAAATACCAAAAAGATTTTATGTGTGTTTTAATATAAACTTTATAAAAGCCAAAAAGATTTTATTTCTATTTTATTTTCGATCGTACGATGTTGGAGCTCGAGTCTTCGTTACCTGAAACCTGAATGAAAACCGAAACGACTAAATCTTCATAAACGGTCGAAATTTGCAAGTTTTGAAAGTTAAAGACTAAAATTGACAAATTTATTAAACTTTCAAACTGTCGGACGATGTTTGATTAAATATGGTCATACGTGTGTCATTTGTTTATACTAACTATGTTCCAGGCGGTTGTTCTCATTACGCGTTTAGATTTCTTGCATGTGAAGATTCTAAAGGCTAGGAGAACATGGTCGATGACAAGCTTCGGAATGAAGACACGACGTGAAGGCACTCAAATGATGAAGATGATCGAGTTGCCGCTGACTATCATCAACACCACAAGGATCTCACTTCATAAAGAACAAGTATTTCACGAGCATAACTCAAGGGGGAGCTTATGTTAAGGGGGAGTTTGTCAACACACTTCCTACATAAAACGGGGAGTTTGTTGGTACACTTTCTGCTTTCAAGACGTGAAGACTTTAAAGATCCTCCGACATTGAAGACGTGAAGAGACGTCAAAGACTTGAAGACACGAAGGACCTACAAGAATGAAGATCAAGACAAAACTATCTCGAAGATCGAGACAAAGCTACAGCCAAGGGGGAGTTTGTTGGTGCACTTGTGTCTGTACTTTGTCTGTATTTTGTCTTGTTACTGAACGATGTCTTTGTTAGTCTTGTAAGTTTGACCAAGTCAACCATCCTCCTGGTTTGACTTGGCCAAACAGTCAACACTATGGTTGTAATGTGTTTGAGTCGAAGGATGGTCATCGAAGGATCACTCATATCCTTCGATGATGATGAGCTCGAAAGATGGACCTTCGATGGATGGACCACGAAAGATCACATCTTTCGTGGTACATCTGGATCTTTCGAACTGTCTCTGGTCGACAGATGATCGTTCGACCAGTCTGCCTGATCCTTCGACCAGACCTGCTGTGTTTGGGTATAAATACCCGTGTGTTGTGTTCATTTCGATAGATGACAGTTAGACAGACGAGTGGAGAGATAAGGAAAACAGAGAACACACACTGTTAGAGAGAGTTTATAGAACTGATCTGTAAACCTTGTGCTTGTAACTGGACCATTCATACGTATTAATACAGAGGTGTTAATCGGTGAACTTTGCGTGTCGTGTTATTGTTGTGTTCTATCTCGGTTTGCTATCTCGGTTGGATTCCGCACAACCGGGTTGGTTTGTATACAAGGATTAGGCGACTAGATCCTCCCCTAGCCGGACCTACATTGAATCCCACACGCACGTTGCGGTACGTTAACTCACAAAATTTTGAACGAAACGAAAAACTTGGGAAAGATGAAAAGTATGGTGGACCAAAATTGAAAATAAAAAAGAGTTGGGATTAAATTGCAAAAGATGAAAAACTTTGGGTTAAAAGTAAAAAACAAAGGGTCTAAATTGCAAAATTGAAGTTATTTATTAATTTTAGATAAAGATAAGGATAAAAATAAGTGATATCTATATATTAGTGATTAATTAATATTAAAAAATTTTATTAAACAAATATAAATAAAATTTATGATGTTGAAGGAGAGAATGACATGTGTCATTATTTGGAGTCTTTTATTATAAGTTTGATTGATTTATTTGAATTAATTATATTTGAACGTTTTGTTTAGTTTGGTATCAAATTGATTTTACGAAACTTAAAATAAAATTAACTAATATTATTTATCATTTATACATTTAAGGAGTTTTAAATAAAGGGTTATAGTTTAATATCTTATATTATAGATAACCATCCTACTAAATATTATTAATTTAATATCTTATAGATAATCATTATTTAGTTTAATCTCCTTCTCATTTATAATATTATTTATTTGAATTAATTATATTTGAACGTTTTGTTTAGTTTGTTATCAAATAGATTTTACGAAATTTAAAATAAAATTAACTAATATTATTTATCATTTATACATTTACAGAGTTTTAAATAAAGGGTTAAATTTATTGAGACTTCGTTAACAAATTTTGCAACAACAGAATAATCTATTTTTATCAAGAAAACCAAACTTTGTATTAATATATTAAATATTTTTGTTTTCACTATACAAAATTACATTTACTCGACCTAATACATGAGGTTTTTTAAGATATAACTTTTTATTATTTGATATATAAAATTAAATTTATTCAATTCGTACAATGCACGGGGTTTTTAAGGATATATATTTTTTTATTTAGTACAGAAAATTACATTTATTCAAACCGTGTGATGCGCATATTTTTAAAGATGTAATTTTTTTTATTATTTGGTATATAAAATTACATTTATTCAACCCGTGTAATAAATGAGGTTTTTTAAAGATGTATTATTTTATTATTTGGTAAACAATATTATATTTATTCATCCCGTGTAATACATGTGGTTTTAAAGATATAAATTCTTTATCTATACATATCTATACTATCTATTAAAGGAGCTTAGAGCATGACCTCACTTTGCTTACGTGTCATGATATTAGGTATGCCACATAGGCTTCGCTGATGTCATAATTCCGAATTTTTTTTAATTTGAATGTATATACAAATCAGTTTTTTTAATTAGAAAATTATGTATATTTTAGGAGGCAAATTTAAAAATGCATGGGGAGTTGAAAATTTGAATCCCTGTCTCTTCATTCACCTGTCTCTCTCAAATAATCTCATTTCAAATTTCAAACCTAGAGTCCCATTCCATTCTCTCTCTCTTTCCCTTCAATTTCATTGTTCTCCATTAAACCAAAGAACTCTAAACCCTAATTTACGAAAAATCCCCAAATACACCTCTGATTCCGTTCAAACTTAGTAGATCTGACATGTATAGATTTGGTAACGAAGAGGATGATGGCGGTGTTTCGGGTTGCAGAAGCGACGATGGTGGTGAGCTTCAACCGCTGAATTTGTTTCATATATGTGTAGATCTACAAATCCTAAGGTATGCTTCAACCGCTGAATTTGTTTCAGACAACAACAGTGCAAGTGGATAAACTTGCAGATCTGGCTACCCAGAGTATTCTTCACGAATTTTATCCTTCACCGGTGAAATCGAGCACATCCAGATCTGTTGGTTAGTTGATTTCTTATCAAGTGTGTGATTAATTGTTGTGTTGAAGTTCTTGACCTAATTTTATGAATTGTTAACAATTTTGGTAGTCTGATGAGGATTCTTTAATGGAAATTGCTCTAATTTTGTGAATGATTATTTTATTTTTTCACTTTGTTATTTTGTTGTCTGTTGTTATTTCAGATGAAAAGTCATCGACCAGAGAAGGTTCAAATCTGGACAGTTAGTCATCGACCAGAGAAGGTTATTTCTCTTTCTGATTTGTTGTTTTTTTTGTTTGTTGTTATTTTGATATATGGTTTTGATTATCTGCTTTATTTGAAGAAAAAGAAGGTTCAAAATTTCTACATTATCATGTTTCATCTATAGGTTTCATGGTAGAGTTAAAGACAAGAAATTCATAGCTGCCTTCAAAAAGTAGATTGCTATGACTAGAGACAGGTACATAATGCTAATGTTTTATGCCATGGGCCGCCTCATGCATTGTGTCTATAATTTTCAAAGGGCATGCAAGTGTTTTATGCCATGCTTTCAATTAGCTCAAAAGATTAGTTAACAAATAGCAAGGGAATAGGTCAGATGCACCATATTGGTCAAATACGTTGTCACAAAATTGTATTTTTATTGCGTTCAAAATCCTAAATCATGTTTTTAGATGATTAATATAATGATGTATAATAAAATGGTTACTAATGAAATGAATTAAAATGGATTTTTTTTCTGCTCACTCCAACCTGACGCAATCCATACAAAGAATGACCCGTTTTTACCTGAACCCATGTGACCCATTATTCTACTCACCCGGCTCGCCTCTTTAACCACCTCCTACTTTATATGATTAAAAATGAAGTTGAGTGATTGAGTTTGTGCTTATTATAAATTTTCAGGTTCACACTTACGATAGATCAAACTGAATGTATAGCTCACGTTGGAACCTTGTGGTCAAATGTGCATAACTGTGGGGGATGGTGGTAGTCGAGAAAAGATGGCTATTAAACATGCCGATGAATTGGTTATCTGCTTAGAATCATCTTCCATACCAGATTCATTCGTGGGTGGTTTAGTGCCTACAATTTCACAACGCTGGAGACTTCTGTTGGGACCAACAGTAAGAATGTAGTGCGGACAGAGAAAGCAGCTTTGGACATGGGATTCTTGACCTAAAGAAGCGAGAGGCGTGATACCATGAACGGTGGCCATGAGGTTAGTTTTGTCTTTTTACAAGAACTGTTTCAGCTGGAACTCATTATTTTTTTTAGAATTAAAATCACAATATTAGTATCTATTACAGTTATGGTTCATATATGGTTCATTTGGCAATTGGCAATGATATTAATACCATAGAAGCCAATTGGTAGGTAACATTTAACCTTTTGAAGCTTAGAATTAATAAAAGTATTATTACATTCAAATATATCTAATGCGCATTCATAATTCTTCAAGTTAGCCTAGAATAAGTGTGACTATCATTTAGCCTGGTGATAACATGTTTGTATAATGTTTGCATAAATAAGCTAAACATAACATTCCAGCTTTATAAATTGTTAAAATATCATTTTTCTTTTCATTTTCAAATTTTGGATGCGTGCAAAATCCTAAATCATGCAGGCAAGTTGTTTTTTGTCATGTCATAAATTAATATGTTTTGTCAGTTTGTCTTTTATTCTTGATTCTCAAGAAATGTCTTGTATGTGATATTCATGCAAAGTGATACACCTAACTATATTACACATCATTTTTATTGTTACTTCCGGTGATGGAACTAGGGGTTGTCATAAGAAATATATTTTATCCAAAATAAAGATGAAACATGCATTTCTATTTTATAAGCCTTCACATTTTTCAGTTCTATAATATTCAAATTTGTTGCAAATATTGGAGGTGGTCATTTTGACTCATATTCATAAAAATGAGTCAAGTTGGGTTATACTGATTATTTGGGTCAATTTAACGCATACGCATATGATCTACGCTAAAAATATACCCTTTTTGACCCTTTACACGCCCCACCCATTTTACCAGATATAGTAACAATGGACCTTTACTGAATTTTACACTATCAAAGTGTAAAAAAAATTAAGGTCATATATCTATATCTATATACTCTCTATTAAAGGAGCTTAGAGGATGACTTAATTTTGCCTACGTGTCAACCATTTAGGCATGCCACATAGGACGTGCTGATTTCATAAATCCGATTTACTTATATTATTTAGATATATAAAAACTATTATATAGATATCATTTTAATTTGAAATCTGGCTCCACTTTCAAAATTTAAAAATTCAAACCATTCTTTAAATCCCTCTCTCTCTCTCTCTCTCTCTCTCTCTTAAGACACTTTTTAATCTCTGAATCAGTGTGTGTGTGAGACAAAGAAAGAAAGGAGAAATGGTGAAATCGGCGACGATGAAAGATGACGCACACTGATTGAAGGGTCTAAAAAACAACCGATAGATCTTCTTTCATTCGCAGGGAATGTAAGGTTCACTCAGCCAGGTAAGCTTCAATTCAGCAACTTCGATTAGCCCCAAATGTAAGTTTATCAGTCTGCATTAACATTAAATTAGTGATGAACGGTGCATGCGCACCACTTAAAAGCTTCAACATCTAACTCTAATCACTATTCTTCCATCTAAAGGAGCTCAAACAACTAAAACTGTTGGCCCTTCACATTCTGCTAAAAAGAACAGTCGTTCCCGAGAAAAATTGGTGAGTTAAAAATCTCTTCTGCAATTCCAAGTTGTATTTTTTTTTTTGCGATGAGAGATTAACTAACTTAAGTCTTTAAAATTTGCAGGAAAGTAATTCTGCTGTGGATAGTTCACGCGGAAAAAGGTCCCAACCTTCGGCAGGTGTGGTAATACTAATTGGGCTCAAGTTCGGTTGGGTTGGGTTGGGTTTGTTTGACATGAAACACATTTTGTCTCTCACCCCTGAATAAATTAATGTGACAACCATAATCTCTTGGTAATAAAATGCCCGCATACGTGATGAGTGCGCTACGCCATCAACTTTTGGGATCAAAATGCATCGGAGCACCACATGTTTTTTTTTAAACCAAGATTCATATTAGATAATGGGATCAGTTAAGAAAATAGGTTTAGGTTGCTTCTTCTATGGAATATGGATAATTAACAAGATAGTTTCTGGGCTCTTTTGTGCTTTTGTTGATTTAGGTGACTGTACTGTACAGTGGTGGCGGAATCAAAGAGGTGGCGGCGGCTACGGTGGCGACGGTGATAGACGTAGAGACAACAACAGAGATGGTGGGCCAGATAGGAATTATCATGGAGGAAACCGCTCTTGTCCATACCGAAGAACAAACAAAACTGAGCGCAGTTAAATTGGAGTAAAACTGTGAACGAAAAGAGAGAAAGCTTTATTGTTTGCAAGGAGATTAAGTGGTAGGTTAAACCCACTTGTCCCTTTTCTCCTTCTCTTTATCTTTATCTTTATCTTATCTTTGGAACATGTTGAGTTGATATAAATTGTGTGAAATGTTTTTATAGAGGCCGGTGCACGGTTCTTCCAATAGTACTTGTATTACTTTAATTAGAGTTTTTTTTAAACAGTTTTAGTGTTAGGTTTATTGCTGTGCCTTTTAAAGAAGTTTTGTTATATTCCATGTTGAAAGTGAAGATAAAGTTTCTAAAATGATAACTCATAAGAGATTTTGAAGAGAGGTTAGATGAATGCATTTTAAGGCTATGAATTTGCTGTAAGCTGGTTATCAGTTTACAAAAACATGATTGGAATACACTCAGATCACTAATAGAGGCTATCAGTTCAACTTAAACATGGCTGCCCAGTAAATAAAATAAAATAAAGAGTAAAATGTCATTTTCGTCCCTGAGGTTTGGCGTCAACCCTTTTATATATTATTAGTTTGGTGAATTCGATTTACAAAAACATATTTTTTTTCAATTAATTATGTTAATGTAGTAACTTCCATTCATATGTCAATTAGTTGAATATGCCATCTGTACTCACTTTTCTTACTGATCTTATATTTAACTGCACAAATTCTTCTGGTTTGCATTGATAGGGAGAATGGAATGGTGCAGGATGCCACACTAAGTACAGGTATTTGCTTTCTTATACATGCTAATTATTAGCTTTAAGAATTAAAACCAATATTTCCATGTTTTTCAAACTTTATTACTTTTTTATAAACAATTTTGCAGTACAAAAGCCATGAGAGAAGATGGTGGATTTGAAGTGATTAAAAAGGCGATTTTGAACCTTTCACTTCGCCACACAGAGCACATTAGTGCTTATGGAGAAGGAACAAGAGAAGGTTGACCGGGAAACACGAAACCGCTAACATCAACCATTTTTCATGGGTATATACGAAACACTTTCTACTAAATTCTATAAAAAAAATCATAAGTTTTTCTCAACTTATATATTTGCATTCTACCAACTTTCAGGCAGTTGCTAATCATGGTTGCTCAATCCGTAAGGGGCGTGATACTAAGGCCGCTAGCAAAGGTATTGAATTCGCTTTTCCTATTTCTAAGGGGCGTGATACTAAGGGGCGTGATATGAGAGGGACTTTAATACACAAACATTATTTAAACATAGACTCATTATGATTGTTTCGGTTAATTATTTTGCGTATCTTGAGGAAAATGATGGGAAAAGTGGGTCTGTTATACCTCCAGAGAGAAAGCATGTTTCCTTCCCAAGGTAAGAATGTCGAAACTTATATTTTCAAAACTGTCATATTTTATTGACGTTACAAAAAAAAATGCTGAGATAGTGGCATCTGATTTGGCGTTTACAAAAAAAAAACAAAGGCTAACGCCTAAAAGTTAAAAACTAAATGCTAAAGTCTAAACCCTTACCTCTAAATCATAAATCCTAAAAATTAAACCACAGAAAAAATTCAACACAAATCTCAATCGTTTGATAGAGTTCTCTTGAGTTTTCTCACGAAGAAAGAGTTTTATCATGATCCTCTCGCTATATATATATGTCATTGTGGCATCTGATTTGGCATTTAAGATATTTTTAAAACAGTTCTTTGAAAAAGATAACTATATTTCCCACATAAACATTTTTTGCGTATATGACATCTGATGTGGCGGCTCACTTGACATTAACCAGTGCTGCATCAGTAATTTTTAGTTTAAGTAAATATAAATGAGTCTGGTAATAAAAAATGGTAAATAGATTGTAAGTTGGTTTATCTTTTACCAACCAATTTTAACTCATTTTTGTTTGTAATTTTTATATGTATTTAGATCTACAGTATCTTCAAGCACGACTCCTCCCAGAAATGGTCAACCGAAGACGATATTCTACAATCTCTTTTTCAGCATATGAAACCTTGCCTGGATATGTTAACATGATTCGAAAAAACTGATTTTTATGATATGGCGAATGATAGAGAAGTAGGAGTTTGTATATATAGAATTATAGGTTAAGCTTATTAGAACTGACACATGTCGAATATCGAACTTTGTTTCTGTTTTGGATTGTGGAAGTGGCATCATCAAGTGACGTAAAAGTAAGTCTCTGTTCAAATCAAGTCAGATTTTCGTCATTTCAGTTCGAATGTTATTATCTGTTGTAGGAAAAATTGACACTACTCCATCTATAATGTGGAATTCTCCGTTAAAGCAAGTAATAGCAACCCCTCGTTTACTTCTATCGAGAAATCAGGACATATCAATCCAGGAGGGCATCATGGAGGATCATATCTTCTATTGACCAGAAGAAAGAGAGCCGTGGGAATGAAGATCATGTCAAGCTAATTAAGGACTATAGGGCGAGAAACGAGACCAAACTAAGCAAAATTTATGGCGGATCATATGTTTAACATTGTTTTATAAAGATATGTAACTAAACACAAAGAATTTAAATAATATATTATAATATGTTTTTTAGTATTTGATTCCGATCGTTATTAGAACAAACCCGTGTATTCACACGGGTGTACACCCAGTAATAAAAGAAACTCTAATATAGACACATGGCAGTCTCTTAGCCACTCTCTAATTATATTTCTCATCAAAATCATAATTAGTTTTTGTTATTCTATTCCTTAAAATATGTCAAATATATCTCATTCCTTAAAATATGCCAAATATATCTCATTATTCATCTTTCTTTCATAAATCTAACCTTCACGTTTAGTATTTTTTTCACCAAACATGTCATGTTTTTCTAATATAAAATAGATTAAATTTAATATTAAAGTCACCTTTATACTTTTTTTTCAACAAACCACTTACTTTTTATTAAATATAAAATATTAAATTTTAATTAATATTAAAAGATTGCATAGAAAACAAGGCATAACTAATTTTAGATTTTTTACTCATTGTTTGTTAGTTTAATTTAAGAAATTTAAGAAATTGTATACATAGTTAGCTTTTTACTTTTTTCTGTAATTTTTTAAATACTAGGCTATAGTCTTGTGTATTATATGGACGGATTCAGTAATAAAAAACTGTTTATTTACATTTAAAAAACCAAATAACCATGTTTAAATTGGTAGAGTAATTTAAAGATATAATCATCATTATAAATCTAATATAAAAACACTTTCGTAAAATCTGTTTTTGGTAAGGTTTAAATAAAAAAAAACATCATTATAAGTTATAAATTAAAAATATGTTTGAGATAAAAGTTGATTTTGTAGGAAGGTTTAGCAGACCTAATCTAACAAAAAATATTGGTTAGTTTAACATATATATTTAGAGGTCGAAAATTAAGGTAAATATTTTAAAATATGAAATGTTGATAGTAACTAAATGAAATTTCTTCCCTTATTCTATTTTATTTCGGGTAGCTAAGACTTGAAGTTCAGTTATCGGAAGAAGTTATGTCATCTCAAGTGAAGTCATCCGATGCCAACCCTCACCTCATAACGAGTAATGTCGGCAGTATCGATCGAAGGATAGGGATGTTCCAAAAGCAGTCTTAAGGAAAGTTAGCATGTTTATGCCAAAGCAGGGGAAGAGCTGGTTGGCAATGGGTAAGAGAATGAATTCCCCGCGAGTCAGTAGCAAGAAAGTTTCTTAAATATTTATTATTTTTCTTTATAATAATTACTTTATGAATATTTCTTTTCTTTATCGTTTCTTTTTTCAAAGTTTATATTATTTTTTGCTTATTTAATAATTTAATATTTTATTGATATAACCTCGTGTATTACACGGGGTTTTAACCTAGTTTGGTATATAAAATTAAATTTACTCAACCCGTACAATACATGAAATTCTTAAAAATACAACATTTTTTTATTATTTAATATATAAAATTGCATTTATTCAACCCATCTAATAAACGAGATTTTTAAATATATATTGTTTTATTATTTGATATATAAAATTACATTTATTCAACCCGTGTAATAAACGAGATTTTTAAATATATATATATATATAGGGAGAAGATCATGCGAGAACCACCTCTTATTGCGAGAACTGTGAGAACCAATGTGAACACAACCAAAAATGCCTAAAAATAGCTAAAAATCACACAAATTTTTTTTTTTTTAATATTTTTTATAAAAAAATCGCTACTTTTCGAAGCAAAAAAAAAAATTTGGCTTCTAAAAGTAGCGATTTTAACATAAAAAATATTAAAAAAAAAAGTTTAGATTTTTTTTTGATTTTTTTAGGTTTTTTGGGGGTTTAGTTTTTAGCATTTTAGCTTGGGGGTGGGGGGGGGTTAGGTTTTTTTAGCTATTTTAGGTTGTGTTCACATTGGTTCTCGCGGTTCTCACAATAAAGGTGGTTCTCGCATGAGCTCCTCCCTATATATATATATATAGAGCGATGTTTAACATACTTCACGGCTTATCCTACTTCACGTACGCGACAATCCTGGTCGTGGATTATCACGAATAGAACACATAATCACGCATGGACCTGAATTATCACGCATGGGACCTGAATTATCACGCACAGGAACATAATCACGCATGGAACATTGATCAAAAGGTAATCACGCAAGTTATCTATATTAATCACGCACGTTATGTTCTTGTCGCGTACGTTAACGTACGTTAAGGCGTAAAGTACATTATATATATATATATATATATATATATATATATATATATATATATATATATATTATTCGGTATATAAAATTACATTTATTCAACTCGTGTAATACACGGGGTTCTAACCTAGTATACCTATATATTATAATACTATTAATTAATATTAAATGGTTGTTTTTATATTTATAAGTGATGGTACGGGTCTTTTGATCTCTAATTAAGTTGTTTATAATACAGACAAATAGGAAATATGTGTAAGTTAGAATATTAGGGTAGGGCTATATAGAAAACCCTATTTATATAGAAAACCCTAGAAAACCCAACCTCCCGACATTTTTTTTTTTTTGAAAAAAATAACACATGTAATATACATGTTTTTAAGAGTTTTGGGCCAAAAAAATAAAAAAAGCGCCGAAGGAATGTTTTAAAAAAAAAATTCAGCAATTTCTGTCTTTTGTGCCTAACACATGTTAGGCGCTGAAATTTGTTTATTTTTTTTTAAAACATCCCTTCGGCGCTTTTTTGCTTTTTTTGGCCCAAAACACTTTAAAACATGTATATTACATGTGTTATTTTTTTCAAAAAAAAAATGTCGGGAGGTTGGGTAAAAATTGGTGGAGATTTGAGTTTCCAGAGTTTTCTATATAAATAGGGTTTTCTGTCTAGCATTAATATTAAATATATATACACATAAAAATAAGTTATCTTTTCATAAAGATTTTGACAAGCAATTAGTTTTTTTTATAGAATTCTCAATCGTCAGAACATTAATCAACCAGAGAATTGAACATCATAATTTAAGTTTGGTGAATCTAATTCAAGATATAAAAATGTAGGTTCTTTGGTTCGTTAAAGACAACCAGAATTGTTTTGCTTTTTTTGCTTAATTAAGGTACGGATTCTGTTTTCTTTTCATCGTAGTATACTTTTAGTTTTCGTTACTCGTGGATACAGATTCTTTGGTCTTCTCATCATAGTATTCATCTTTATCGTATCCGTTACTTTGTAGTGTGGATCTTTGTCTCTGTCTCAAGTTTGACTTTCATGATTTGATATTAGTACTCGTTTGATATGTGATACATTTTATGAGTCAGTTTGTATATGTTTGTTTACTAGTGAGTTGTAGCATGCCATACCTCAGACTTGTACTCATGGTCGCATGTTCCTGTCATTATTATTTTCAGTTGCGTGTAAATTATTTACAAGACCTTAGTATACGTACTCTGACACCCAAGCATGTCTGGCTTGTCGTTTGGGCGTCAACGACAAGGCACTTATCGTTAGGGGTGTTCAAAACTATCCGTATCCGAATCCGAAATATCCGAAAAATCGGATATCCGAATTTTTCGGATTCGGATAGTGATTTTCAAAATTTTCGGATATTTCGGATATCCGAAATATCCGAAAATTTAATTTTCATTTTTTTTCGGATATCCGAAAATATCCGAAGTATCCGAAAATATCCGAAATATCCGAAAATATCCGAAAAATATCCGAAATATCCGAAAAATATCCGAAAATATCCGAAAACTAATATTCGGATATCCGAAACTATTCAAAATATCCGTTTTCGAATATGAAAAAAATAAAAAAAATTAAAAATTAAATAAAAAGTTGGATTTTCGGATATCCGATTAACTATCCGAATCCGTATCCGAAATTTCGGATATCCGAATTCCGGATATCCTAAATTTCGGATACGGATTCAGATAGTTAATCGGATATCCGAAAATTTCGGATATCCGAAAATTTCGGATATCCGAAATTCGGACCGGTTTTGAACACCCCTACTTATCGTGACAGTGCGTAATAAAGTTCACGGCGTCTCTAGCTTGTGCTTGTGTAGCACCTTGGCCACTAGAGGCGTATAGATCGATCTTAGCTCTGAGTTTGAGTTTGTTTGTCTGGAGATGGAATAATGGGTGCACGCCACACTCACCATCTCATAGGTGCACGGACTAGCTAGTTGTGTACCAGTCTGTTTGTTTGTAGCTTTGGGTGCCTCTGTGTTACACGATTGTTCTGTGATATACATATGTCGTGTAAGTTAGTATATGTCTCTGTATCTGAATATGTTTAGTATTTGTTCTGATATGTCTGATATGTCTTGTACGCATCTGATTATACTTCTGATTATGTATCGGGTTATGCTTCCCATAATGTTCAGTATCTGTTCTGATATGTCTGATACGTCTGCTATGTTTTGTACGCATCTGGTCATTTTTCCGATCATGTATTGAATTAATCATGCTTCTGATTATGTTCAGTATCCGATTATGTTCTGTATTAGTTATGTATGTTTTGACTCGGTGTCTCTGTATCAGTTTCGTCTCAGTATCAGTCTCAATTTGGATTACGATTCCGTGTTATACGTATAGTTTGTATCTGTCAGTACCTGTATTCAGTATTTTATTCAATCTTTGTTCTATACTTGTCGTTGAATCTGTCTTTGTTTTGTGTCGACTCTCTCGATCGGTTTAATAAGTTTCGTAAGGATTAAATTATTCTAGTTTTAAAATCTGGTTATCCATATTATTTTGGTTGTTACATGTAAATCTCCAAAGCTATAAAATAATTAGTTTGATTAAATAATAACTTATGGAGTATGATCAATTGATATATAAATATATATATATATATATATATATATATATATATATATATATATATAGAGGCCGGTTATCATACAAATAACCTAATCGTACATTATGTACGCTTCATCCACAACCGTCAGATCATCTGATTTAAACAGCGTGTTTTACTATTAAATTTATCAAATTAAAATTAATACAAAGAAACCGCCAAGGTTAAAATCGTCTAATGCGAGATCAAAACCCTTGATAATCAGCAAACAAAAACCTCAAAAATCATAACGTAAGATTCTAAAATCAAAACCGAAATCGAAATTATAACAATTAATCAAAAATCGATCGATTCCTATTCACCAAATCCTTATGTGAAAAATGAAATTCTGATGAATTTAGAAATTATGAACTAACACAAATCGATGGACACGTTTGTGAACTTCTGATGAATTTATAAATCGAAATTACAACAATTAATCAAGAAGATGATGCAGGTTGTGAGATCATGTGCGAATTCATGGACAATGCACATGCGATTTAAATTAAAAAAAATTCTTTCAAATTTCATATAGTGTGTGAATTCATAACAATGTACATGCGATTTCGATAAAAAGTTAAGTATTCCTTAAAATTTCATATAGTGTGCGAATTCATGATAAAGCATTGCGATTTCAGTAAAATGTTAAGTATTCTTTGAGATTTTATATAGTGTGCGAATTTGTATCCATTCAAATGCGATTTCGAATAAAAACAGTGCAAAACAATTAAAAATTGCTTTCTCTTAAAAATGAAAAAAAAAATTAAATAATAAATAAATAACTAAAAAAATAAAATACGAATCTAAAAAACTAAAAATAGTAGTATTATATATATAAAATACTTGATTTATGACCGATGTGACTGTAAATTGACATGTAATGATCAATTTTACAATAATTACTATTGAACTTACCACCCTACCTACATAATAAATTTACTATATTAATATAAAAAACCTAGATATAACTACCTTCCATATGAAGTCATACATAGAAGATTATCAAAAACACACACAAAACATACAAACAAAAATGGCATCTGATGATTCAGAACAAATCAAAAACATTGCAATCAAAGAACTATTGTCAACTCGCACGTTGACAGAACTAAGCACTGATGTCAACTCTTCTCATCTGGTTCTTGATGTGCAGGGTAAAATTCTTGAACAAATCAAGAAAAACAAGATATATGGGAACGCCTACTTCAAGAACCACCATCAAGCTTCAAGGACAGAGCTTTGGATCACATAAAAGAGCAATCTCGAGCTGATGACTTAGCCTTCTCTTTCCTGACAGATGCTCTGAACACTGTGAAGGAGAAGATGGAGTTCATCTCTTCTGAACGTGATAAAATCTTTTCTTCAAGTAACTAAATTATCTTTTTAATCCTTTTGTGGTTGTGGCTCTGTTAGACAATAACAATTATTTTATATTTTGGGTATGTATTTAGAACACATATTATGCTTGCTTGTAAAAATATTAAATCGCATGAATGATATTGCCCTGTTTGTCACATAAAAAAATATATAACTCAAACAATCGCATGTAATAAAAGTGAAATCGCATGTTAGAGTTATTATAAACTGAATCATATAAAATCGCATGTTTATACATTATAAATCGCATGTGAAAAAAGATATAAACATATGAATATAAAATATCGCAAGTGTTTCGTATAAATTCGCATGTCCATTTAGAAAAAAACTACTCATCCTCATCATCTTCCGAAACCTCCTCCCACTGATCTTCTTCTTCAGATCCATCATCACTACAGTAATCTTCAAACTCATCTTCCTCTTCATCATCTTCAACCTCATTGTCTTTATCTCTAGCAACATTTTCGATCTGGATGCCCTTCTTCTTCTTTTTTTGCTGTTTACCTTGTAGTTTGGCTTTCAGCTCCTCGCAAGTCCGAATGTCATGACCTTTTACATTACATACGCTACATGTCCTTGACCTTTTCCCCTTGCGGCTGATCATTTGTTCATTCTTAGATTTAATCCTTTTATGCGAGCCGCGACCTTTGTTTCTTATACCAGCCGGCACATGGACAGTAGGAGGAGCATTAGTTACTGGTTGTTGATAACCAATCAACTTTGAAAATCGGTCAAATTTTCGACCAAGTTGCTTGGTTATTCGACTCTGATAAACTCTCTCTTTAAGCTGCATCATTTGATCCCTGACTAAAACAAGTTGATCGAGGTCGGAAATCAAATTGCTAACCAAATACTCCCCTGTGTGGATGATTTCACGAGCAATCCGTTTAGCCTTGTGTTGCACATCCTTGCCACCCACATTTAAATTGTACTTCACATTTAACTCATTCGGCACCACATCCTTCGTCCATCTCTTCATAACATACTTGTTTGGTATTTCTTTAACACCAAACATCTTGAAAAGGAAATAGATGTGTTTGCAAAGCAGCCCATACTGCTCAAAACGCAAACAGCTACATTGTGAAGTTACATCATTTTCAAGGTTCTTGAACCACACCTAGGAAAAACCAACAAAAAATATATATATATATATATTCAAAATTAAAATCGCATGTGTAACAAGACAATTCGCATGTCTTAAAAAATATGTAAATGAATAAATTTTGAAAATCGCATGATAAAAAACAAAATCGCATATTGTAAGATGATAATTCTGAAAAAAAAAAAGAAATTCGAATATATGTTATCAACAAATCGCATGTGTGAAATAAATATGCTATAATACCTCCAATAAACCATTTCCATGTGCTTTAAAGTCCTTCAACATTATCCTGATCTGTGGACCCTCTACTTTGGTGTCCATCGGCAGACACTCAGAAATTGTACCACAAATCTCTTTTTGCTGATCAAAGAATATAGACCTGGTGAATCTCTTAGAAGCATCTTCTTCCAAAGAAGTTCCGGTCAAATCAGCAGGCTCAGTATATCTTGAAATATGATCATTCTTTCTATGATTAAAACGTTGGACATCCATTGCACCGTCGAAATGATTCATAAACTCTACGAGAGTGAGTTGTGAATTAGACACCTGGCAGAAAAAATGGTTCTCACTCTCTGATCTTGAGGTTGTTCTCATAAGTCCCGACATTGGCTCGTGTCGGTAAAAAGCCGGAATCCACATGGATCTCATCACAAACATATCATCGATCCATTTGTTTTCTGTGAGACCAAACTCAATCATCACCAACTTCCACTGTCTCTCGAATTCTTCGGGCTCAATCGAATCAGTCCATACAATGTCGCACATCCTCCTTTTAAACTCATCGTTATTGCACAACTCGTGTCCAACCTATGACAAATAAATGCTTTTTATATCAACCTATAACAAAAATATATAATATACAAAAAAATAACACTAACAGAAGACAATATAGCATACTATACCTTATCTGCCACTTTTTTCATTATGTGCCACATGCACAATCTGTGTCTGCTGACATGGAAAACCTCCTCAATAGCCTGTTTCATAGCAGGGTCTTGATCAGTCACTACAACCTTTGGCTGCTGACCAAATGACTTTAAAAATGAATTCAGAAGCCACTTATATGATTCAATGCTCTCCGATGCCAACAACCCAGCTCCAAATGTTACATTTCGACAGTGGTTGTCAATGCCAGTGAACGGGACAAACACCATCTTGTACCTGCACAACACATGCGAAAATACGTTGAAAACATGCGAATTACAAAAAACCACATGCGAAAACAAAAGTATAACATGCGATATAGTCAACACCAATTTTACACATGCGATATACACAGCTCATGAAGACATATAACATGCGAAAATAGTAAAAAAAAAAAACATGTTTGTCTTCAAACACTAACCTGTTTGTCTTGAAAGTTGCATCAAAGGATATCACATCCCCAAATTCCATATAGTTAAGCTTGCATAAACCATCAGCCCAGAACAAACCAGTTAAACGTTTGCCATCATCAACAGAATATTCAAACGAATAATCAGCTAAATACTATTTTTTGTCAGTCATCCTATTAATCACCATGTCAGCATCATATTCTCCTATATAGCTGTTAATTCGCTTCCTAAATTTTTTGCAATCATCAACCGTGGCACCAACGTTCTCGAAACCACCATAACGTTTCCTCATTATATGGAAAGCTTTGACAGGACCAAGGTTTAAAGTGCCTAGTTCCCATACCATCTCCTCCTGGACATCTGACAATTGTCTGTAAGCTGGCAACATGTGAATATCATCTTGGCATACAAACTTATGATTATGGCCATCAACAAATCTCTTTACTGTATATAATCTACCATCCACAGTGCAAATCATAAGTTGAGCTTTGTATCCAGTTCTAATAGTCCCCCTGTTCCTTGTTTTTAATTGCTTTTTTGACTTCGAATGATCGTCAATACACAGTGGCTTATGTCCCTCTTTAGAACAAACAAAATACTTAGTTTTGATTATACCACCACTGTGTACTTCACCACCTTTCCGAATAGAAAAACCAGCTAACTTAGCATATGATTGGTAAAACGCATATGCTTGTTCAATAGAGATAAATTGCATTCCAACCACAGGTGTAGCTGATGCTTGAACCTCCGGAGTGTAAACCCTTTCATCTAAATGAATCAAATCAGAAAAATCAAAAACATGCAAAATCTATAAAGAAAACATGCGAAATTGATGATTTTGATTAATCTGATTTATCTATGCGATTTAATATACCATAGCATGCGAAATACTTAAGGAAAAAAACATCAAATGCGAATTGAAAGGCTAATAACATTCGAATTTGTACATGTTGCTTTCATGTCAAAAATATACTCAACATTCAAACTTCAAAAACAGTTACAAAAATGTAAAATCAGAAGAGCGATTAAACAAAAAACAGGTATACGAACAATTTAGAGATCTGAATTAACATAATTACCATTAAAACAATCGTTTAGAGCACTTGAACTTGCAATTGGATTTGAATTTGCAGATGGTGGATTTAAATCATCCTCAATAGAAACTCTCTGATATGCAGATAATTGAGTATGATCACCGATAAGTCGACTTTCTTCAACATCAACAACATTTGCACGTCCAGTGCTTCTCTGTGGATCCATCGAAAAAAAACAACTGAATAAAACCCTAACACAGAAGAACGATAACTGCAAATTAAGAATTATGAAAAATTTGAAATTGATTCGAATGATAAATACCGGGATATTAGTGTAACGAACTTCTCGCTCGCTGATTGAATGAAGAGACGAATTTACCCTCAGATGATTGAATTGATTGTCTCATTTAACCTTATATATGAAAAAACCAATCAGGACACGTGTATGGCTATTATGTTCGCGTATATAATGTACGATAAGGTAATTTGTACCGTACTCTTTACCTATATATGTATATAGGGTAGGGATCCTAAGAGAAGTCCACCCTATTTGAAAAACTTGAGAAGCAATCTGGACCACACATTTTCCCTAAGCAAAAAATGCAAAAAAAAGGTGAAAAAAAAGCATTTTTTTTTTGAAAAATCGCAGCTTTTTATTTAAGGATTAAATTTTTTATTTTTTTTTATTTTTTTTTTTGGGATTTATACACATGTGTATATTGTTAATCTTTTAACTATACATATATGTATATTGTCAATTATCTATCTATCTATTATACTAAAGCAAAATAATGGTTGACTATTTGACCATTATGTGGCACATCTCTTTAGCCAGATAATTCATTTTTGAGCGCCATTTCTCTATTCTTTCTATTCTCATTCAATTCTCCTTACCGCTCACAATTCCTTCATTCTTCTTTCACACGCTCCTTGGATTATATATGGAAACTTGAATAATTCTTCAATTACCGGAAGATCATATGGAAGCGTTTCCATTTTTTTGCAATTAGTCAAAAGGGTTATTCTTCTACCTTGAAACCCTAATATGTTCGAATTGAACCATGATGTTGTGATCGATTGATTGATTTTACAATTACATGATATGGCTGAATGAATACAGATGCTGAAAACCCTTTGCCACATCACCTGGTAAGTTTTTTTTCTCAATCCGTAACCTAATTCACGCAAGTTTCTTATGTTGATTTGTGTTTCATGTCTTTGTAAGTTTCTTATTTACATATTTTGTTCTTATTTTATATAATCGTTTGTTTTGATTCCACGCCGTTGTGCTCTCCAACAATCCCTTCAATAGCGGCTACACAAGAGGATCCCTGATTCCAGTCAAATCAAGAAATGACGTTCAATGAGCCGTGAATGGAGCCGAGTGTCAGCTTCGTTAAAACTCTCAGGTTTGATTTCAATTTTAGGTTAATTTAATTTCTCATTTGTGTTTTATTTTAGATCTGGTTGCAGTTTCGATTGTTTGGAAAAGATTGTTTGGGTGTTGATGTAGTCGGCATTAGGGATCTCAAGGTGAGTTTATATGGTCTAACAATTATATTATCTAACAATTATGATAATCTAAGAACGAGTGGCTGTAGGATTTTAAGAATGTTCTTCCACTACAAGGTGAGTTTATCTTACAATTATTTTCTTTTTTTTAGTTCTATGGCGAATTCGATTTTGAGATTAGGGTTTATTTTTTGTTCAGATTATGTTATTTGAGTTGATAAGATGACAAAGAACTTGAACACTACGACTTTCATGGGTGGTGATTTCCAGATTTAGGATGACGGTTCACTTTTTGGCTTTTGCTAATTGTCTCTCGAAGGATGGTTCTGTTGGCAAGAGAGTAAATGAAGGTTTTTGGATTTCTATTGAACTTGAGGTAATAGTTGCGGTACTTTTTTTTTTCTAAATTATACCTTTCTTACAGTTTTACACCTTGATGTTGCACAGGGAAGCAAGGTTTAGGCCGTTCTTGAATATCACAGGACTGTGCCCTAAGTATAAAGATCAGATTGAAACACATGAATAAGTTCGCCTGGACACATTTTCTTAAAGCACTATCTTTTTAGGATTTATATGATTATCTATTGTTTGAAGCATCTTATTATTGCCTGAAAGAAGGGGACCTCCATTGTATGGAAATTAGCAGGCGACCGCTTCAGTCAGCGGATTTGGATGAGGTTCTGATGGCGAAATGGAAGATTAGACACATGAACCCATTTCAAGGTTCTTTTTAACTTTGTTTTTAACTTCTTTTGATTATTTTAGATTTAGAATGCTAATGTATAAACACCATACAGATTGTTTGTGGCTTTGATTAACTTTCTCTGTTTGTTTGGCGGCCTAAAAATGGTGACTGAATCATCTTTGTCTCAAGAAATTGGTAGAAGAAGACGCTCCAATTCGATTTGGATGTAGGATCTAACTGGCACTAAGATGAAGAAAGCTATTCAGCCTTTTTAGAGCTGCACATAGAACAATATTTTGGATAAAGAAGGCATGTCGATTGATATCTAGACGCTATTGTTGCACTAACAAGCATTGAAGTGACTGGGGCTGTCTTAATGCCACAAAGGTAATAACAAAACAACTTTCATCTATTTTGATAAAAGTGAACTGTTTAAAAAACCAAACAATTCTAGCAGAGTTGGCGTTAAATGTTTTCTTCTTATTTACGACATTTTAGTTTACTTTGCACAAGTAAGTTGGTTCTATATAAGGGCTTGGCTTTTTGGGTCTAGGTGCATAAATATTCATTTATCAGCTGATTTCTGTTGTGTTTTTGTAATTCTGTACTCCATGATTCAGATTTTGAAGGAACAATTTCATTGCAATGTGGATTTGTGCAATAGTTTTGTACTTGGTTCGATTAAAGAGCGATGGGTGATGCTTCTGAGCTTTAAGGTTATTCTCATTAATTTATCTTCCGTACTTACGTATAGTCGGTTATTTTTAGTGAGTTGAAGGTTTTTTTAATCTAAGTTTTTTTATGCTTGGTTTATTTATGATATTTGGTATTATGTGCAGGGACGGAACTACAGGGGGGTCAGCTGACCCTCCGGCCGGTAAAATTTTCAGTTTTTTGAAGTGTTGAGCGAATTTTTTTTATAACTGACCCTCTTCATTGTCTTGTGTAAAGCATTAAATCTAGAAGGAAAATTTTTGAAAGTTTTCTTGCCGACGAGCGGTGTTCTGACGGTTGCGAGCAGCTCTGTGATGTGTTTGTGAAGTTGCAGGTTTAAACAGAGAAGAAGACAGAAAAAGACGTTAAAGTCTTTTTAAATACTTATAAAAGGGTTCATGCAATCATGCTTCTATGGGCTTCAGGGAAACAACAGGGCTTTTAAAAAAAATCGAGGTTGTCCCATAATCATAAAACCTAACTTTTATAGATGTATTCTTTTTTCAAAAAAGTATTATGTCTCTTACACTGTCGCTTCTGCTGTTCCCTTGAATAGTCTCCATCTTTTGAAATGTTAGAAGTAAAACCTCCATCGTTCTACCTCTACATCATCAAGTAAGTTTGTTTTTAGTTTTAGTCTTTTTTTACTACCTAAAAATGGTGACTGAATCATCTTTGACTCGAGAAATTGGTAGAAGAAGACGCTCCAATTCGATTTGGATGTAGGATCTAACTCGCACTAAGATGAAGAAAGCTATTCAGCCTTTTTAGAGCTGCACATAGAACAATATTTTGGATAAAGAAGGCATGTCGATTGATATCTAGACGCTATTGTTGCACTAACAAGCATTGAAGTGACTGGGGCTGTCTTAATGCCACAAAGGTAATAACAAAACAACTTTCATCTATTTTGATAAAAGTGAACTGTTTAAAAAACCAAACAATTCTAGCAGAGTTGGCGTTAAATGTTTTCTTCTTATTTACGACATTTTAGTTTACTTTGCACAAGTAAGTTGGTTCTATATAAGGGCTTGGCTTTTTGGGTCTAGGTGCATAAATATTCATTTATCAGCTGATTTCTGTTGTGTTTTTGTAATTCTGTACTCCATGATTCAGATTTTGAAGGAACAATTTCATTGCAATGTGGATTTGTGCAATAGTTTTGTACTTGGTTCGATTAAAGAGCGATGGGTGATGCTTCTGAGCTTTAAGGTTATTCTCATTAATTTATCTTCCGTACTTGCGTATAGTCGGTTATTTTTAGTGAGTTGAAGGTTTTTTTAATCTAAGTTTTTTTTATGCTTGGTTTATTTATGATATTTGGTATTATGTGCAGGGACGGAACTACAGGGGGGTCAGCTGACCCTCCGGCCGGCAAAATTTTCAGTTTTTTGAAGTGTTGAGCGAATTTTTTTTTATAACTGACCCTCTTCATTGTCTTATGTAAAGCATTAAATCTAGAAGAAATTTTTTTGAAAGTTTTCGTGCCGACGAGCGGTGTTCTGACGGTTGCGAGCAGCTCTGTGATGTGTTTGTGAAGTTGCAGGTTTAAACAGAGAAGAAGACAGAAAAAGACGTTAAAGTCTTTTTAAATACTTATAAAAGGGTTCATGCAATCATGCTTCTATGGGCTTCAGGGAAACTATAGGGCTTTTAAAAAAAATCGAGGTTGTCCCATAATCATAAAACCTAACTTTTATAGATGTATTCTTTTTTCAAAAAAGTATTATGTCTCTTACACTGTCGCTTCTGCTGTCCCCTTGAATAGTCTCCATCTTTTGAAATGTTAGAAGTAAAACCTCCATCGTTCTACCTCTACATCATCAAGTAAGTTTGTTTTTAGTTTTAGTCTTTTTTTACTATTATCTATTATTATTTTAATTAATAATAATGATTTTGCGAATTGAATTGTTAGTGTACTATTGTTTGATCATCTAGATTATTTTAAACTTTTATGTGAATGAGTTATCGATTGTTTGATAATCCTTATTATTTAATACTTTTTGTTCTATTATTACTTATTAGAATTTATGTTAGTGTACTTTTACTTGATCATCTATGTGAATGATTTATCGATTGTTTGATAACTGTTATAATTGTTAAGGTACCAAATCATGTATCAAGACTTCACCAAATCCATTTGTTAATGATTGATTAATACATTTATTTGTATTTTGGCCTCGAAGATGACAATTACCAGTTGATACATTGATTGGTAAAAAAGTGATTGATATACTTTAACGACTTTGAAACAATTTTATTACGACCCCAGTTAAAAAATTCTGGTTCCGCCACTGATTATGTGTAATTTAGATTATGTAGGCAATTTATAGAAATAGTGGTGACGTTGAAACTTTATTACCATTATCACTTTTGATCTTAATCATACAAAATAGTACCGGTGCTGCTGTGGATTAGACAGGAGCTGCGACGACCAATAGTGCTTGCTGATGTGATTAGAACAGAAGGTACAGTCAGGGGCGGATCTAGGTAAAGAATTATGGGTTCGCACAAACCCACTCGGTTTCAACTTTTTAGTAGAAAAGATAATAGAAAATTTGGGATGAACCCATTAACGAAATTGTAGGGATGACACAGTGGTTGGGTGCAAGACCATTGGCGCCGTCGTTGGGTGCACGACCATTGGAAAAAATTTGACCACCTAAAAAATTAAACCCATAGGAAAAAATTTCTAGATCCGTCGTTGGGTGCACGACCATTGGCGCCGCTGCAGTTTGGGTTGGTTCACAACTGCAGCCGCCTAACTAAATGGTTGAGCTTTATATTACTGGGACAACTTTTTTGTTTTCAAATTTTTCAAAAATGATATAAAAAACTAAAGCTAAATGCTTTAGAGTTTTAAACTTTCAACTGAACTCTACATCCAGCTTTGAATCATCTAAATCTTAAATAGTGAATTGATTCACATATGTATCTTAAACCATCTTAGATGACCTTCCCATGACTTCAATTGTTTAATATATATTAGAGTTATGACCCGCCCATCTTGACATTCATTTTGTCAGTGAATGCTCATGTGGGTTTTGTGGTATCACTTACCAGCAGAGATTGATGGCCTGAATGATTCTTCCCAAGTATGCCACTTTATAATACCGATTTCTCATTTGTTTATATAGTTTTTATGTTGTGTTTTATTACAGAGTAAAATGCCATTTTCGTCCTTGAGGTTTGTCAAGTTTTGCGACTTTCGTCCAAAGGTTTGTTTTTCCGCATCTTGATCCAAAAGGTTTGAAATCTTGCCATTTTCATTCGGATCGTTAAATCGATCCATTTTTCCTCCGTTAAGTTAGGGGTATTTCCATCTTTTTTTGTTAACTTAAAGGGCAATTCGGTCTTTTTAATTTTATGTACAAGCATTTAGCATAATGTACAAGTATTCATAAGACCAATTTGCCCTTTAAGTTAAGAAAAAAGACGAAAATACCCCTTACTTAATGAAGAAAAATGGACGGAGTTAACGCGCCGGATGAAATTGACAAAATTTCGACCTTTTGGATCCAGATGCAGAAAAATAAACCTTTGAACGAAAACCGCAAAACTTGACAAACCTCAAGGACGAAAATGTCATTTTATGCTTTATTAATTTTTAACCTCTTTTTAGGATTTGTTTATAATAGGAGCAAGCAACAGACCAGATCTTATAGATGCAGCACTTTTAAGGCTTGGTCGGTATGATAAGCTACTTTAACTGAATCAACGCTTGGTTCCATGCTACAAAGCGCAAGGTTAGACTAATTAACTGAATTTAAGTTTCTTTTATATTAAGTATATATATCTAAGTTTCCTATTTTGTTAATTGTCATACGTTTTAGCCGCCGATGCAGATCCAACTAACATGAAGGATGACGTTGATTCTGTGGTTGTTGAATATGAAGATTTTGTGAAGGTAAGTTTATGAACTAATTTATCATTAATTTAAACTGATTTCATATTAACTTTTTGAGTTGGTTCATGGGTGATGCATATTTCAGATACAATATCTTTCTTTTATATTAAAACAAAATAATGTTGATTTCATATCAACTTTTTCAAATATATCATTTGGTTTGACTCGCTAGAGATTAAACATAAACTTTGCCAACCCATTCATAATTATATAGGTTGAAACTGTCACTTTTTAACTTTAACTTTTGTTTCAGAAATTAAGGTTCCAACTGCCATATTAGAAGGCGAGCTTGACCAGTTACACCCACAAGAAGAAGTCAAACATGGGAATATATTATTAGAAAATCAAGAAGTAAGTTCCATGATTTATAGGACTAGATAGGAAGGGTTATATTTTTCTCTGTTTAGGGTTAGGGGTTCAAAGTTCAGTGAATAAAATAGTTTTTGACAAACGCTAGATTGAGAGCTTTGTGAAGATATTCAAAGGTGTTGGTCATGGATGGGCTTCAAGATATAGCGAGGATAATGAATCTGTTGAGAGGAGTGCTGAGGTGGCCAAGCATGTGATTTTTAAGCGGGTCGAGTGGTTATTTTTCTTATCTCACTTATGAAGGTGTAACATGATATACTTGAAGCCAAGAACCTTACACTAGCATTCATCATTGTAAAGCATTATGCTTTCGAGTAGAATGTCGAGTTAGCTTCTGAAGTTGGAGACTTTACTTGATGATAGCATGGGGCAAAATGTCGAGTTGGAATTTGAAAGGAGTGGCACGTATTTGACCGTTCAGTTGGTGGTGAGTGACCGACCTTTACATCCAGGTTATATGCTTTACATTTATCATGTGTTCTTTGTTTCAGGCTGAAGACTTACACTCAATAACTCTTTCGGAGTTAGGAGTGGCACGTCTTTGTGATGTACATTTTAGAGGTGAGATTTTTAACCTGTATACCTACAAAAGTGTTGACTTAAGTTACGTTGTATGTCTAATTAGTTTAACGGTTTTAGGTAAAAGCTTTAACTGAATAGGAAACCACTTGAAAGTCTCTATAAGAGTACACCTAGCTGAGTAGCCGTAGAATAATCATTTTTGTTACTTGAACGATTTGATAAACTTATCTCTATTTTTTTATTGCCAGCAAACTTCATCAGATATTAACGGTACATTGTCAATTCATAGGCAAGTGGTAAGTGATATGGTGGGTTTACTTTATAAAATTTATATTTTTCAATTTGTTGTTATGATCCTTGTGTTGGGCGATTTTTGGCAGCGGAGCCGCCAGTGAAGGCGGCTGTCCATACGGGACAGAACTATATCAGGTTTGGTTCCGACTCTTTAGCCGCGTTTATTTGATTATACGTCAAGCCGATCTCTTTGAAGAGCGGTGGTTAATCAATTGCATTGACAAATTATATATTTAGTTGCATTAAAACATTAATAGTATAGTTTTGACTCAGTTTTTTTAATCTGCCTTTTGATCTTTTCCTTATCTAGCCTTAGAAGGACATGCTAAAGAATGCAAATAATCAAGGAACAACCATCCTCCATAATCTGAAGGTAGATTATACTTTGGGAGATTTCGAGGTAAATCAAAATATTCATTTTGTAGAATATTTCCAAGTTTTGTATTTAGTTATAACAAAGTTATGCCAAAATGCAATACAGTACTAACAAAAAAATGAAAGATATCCTCTAAGGTGGATCTTTTACAGTGGTTATTTGCTATGTTTTAATTTTCTTGCTTTTGGTCAATTAAAGGTGCTAACATCAGTTAGCATGAATTCTCGGACCCTTTGTGATCTTTTACAGTGATTATTTGCTATGTTTTAATTTTCTCGCCTTTTGTCAATTAAAGATGCTAACATCAGTTAGCATTACACGTTTTGTAGGTAATTTTATGGAGCTACACATATTGGTGGTTGTTTAGGGGAGTTAACGAGCTCTCATATTCATCGCTTTTCATGGAGGTAAGTTGATTTCTTATATCATTTCATATCATTTTTGTTGGGCTGGGTAAAAGATCAAGATGGGCTGAGTCAGGTTGGTGACCTGTTCAATCCAGTTGACCCGTTATAATATATATTTGCATTAAAGGCATCATGCAAGCTGGTTGGATGATGTTCTTTTTTCAAATAATTTGACCCGTTATAATTAGTTTTCCAGTTGAGGATAACCATAATGTAGTGAATGTAGAAAGCATATTGTTATCATTCTAAAGTTTTGTCTGGTGCTTTAATATTTGGTGCCTTAAGGTATCTATCCGGCGACCCTTAGACGTGAAGCCCAACTTTGGAAAGGTCTAGAACAAAAATGATGATCTACATGGGCTTCAATGCCGATAGATATTATATGTTTATGCATTTTCGGTTTTCCTATAGCTTTCTACTTTGATTCATGATTTATTTTGTAAATGAAATCACTTGAAGTTTCAACCAATTGTTTAGTTTTTGGCATGGAATTTGGGGACTTGGGATTAAACTCACATTGAATGTTTATTTGCTGATAGGTATTGCTGGGTTTGGTGGTAAGTGCAGGTTATTAGACTTGGGTTTGACTTGGATAATGGCTAGAAGCTTGAAGTTTGTTGCTGATGCGTATGAAAGCCAATAGAGTTTTGAAGATTGATGTTTTTTGTTTGAACTGTATTTTGTCTTGATTTTGGTTGTTTTCGTTTGTTTTTTGTTTGGATTTTGAATAGGTTTTATGTTTGTCGTACTTGGGTTGTGTGTGGTCGCGAGTAGAGTTAGAAGTAGTAATTGTTATTGGTTAGAGTGGTTGGGGTAGGGGTTTGTTAAAACCCGTTCTGTAAGGCCTTAGGCGTTTTTAGGGTTGGTGTTCTTGGGGTATGTCTCGGAAGACCCAATGCTCTTTAGGTGTAACTATTATTTTTTAATTTTATTAATAAAGTTTTGACGGGGTGTCGTCCCCGTTTAGAAAAACAAATGATTGAATTAATTACTTTAGTTGCATGCCTAATTTGAGGTTTTCTTTGTAAATAGGCTTCCTTGATTTCTTTTATGGTATGGGATGAGTCGGGTTGGGTTGACACGCAAACACAACTCCGATCATCGGATGTTGCAACTAGATACAATGTTGGGGCCTTTTTGTTTCTACTATTAGGGGAATCATTGCTTATGTAATGTGGAAGGCCTTCAGCACTAATTCGAGGTTGGATCATTATTTATTTTATATCCATGGTAAAATTTTGTTTACGATCAATATACATAACTTCAGGATGTTAAAGAGAAGCACTCAGTTACTCTCTTATAGCTCAATATCATCAGGATGTAATAAAGTATTTACGTATTAAAGTATAATTTTTTTGTTGTTTAGCCACCCGTGTATTACACGGGTACTTAGACTAGTACATATATGTATATACATGTTTAAAATTGAAAGAAATATGTGTTATAAATCCTAAACCTTATACCATAAACACTAAAGCTAAACCTTAATGCTAAACCCTAATTCTAAACCCTAATGCTAAACCCTAAAGCTAAACCCTAATTCTAAACCCTAAGGCTAAACCCTAAAGCTAAAACTAAACCCTAAAGCTAAACCCTAATTCTAAACCCTAAAGCTAAACCCTAAAGCTAAAACTAAACCCTAAAGCTAAACCCTTAATGCTAAACCCTAATGCAAACCCTAAAGATAAAGCTAAACCCTAATGCTAAACCCTAAATACTATTACTAAACCCTAATGCTAAACCCTAATGCTAAACCCTAAAGCTAAACCCTAAACCATAAAGCTAAACCCTAAACCCTAATGCTAAACCCTAAATACTAATGCTAAACCCTAAATAACACTTATTTTTCAATTTTAAACATGTATATACATATATATATAATTGACAATATACATATATGTATAGTTAGAAGATTAACAATATACACATGTGTATAAATCCCAAAAAAAAAAATTAAAATAAAAAAAATAAAAAATTAAATCCTTAAAGAAAAAGCTGCGATTTTTCCAAAAAAAAAAAATTGCATTTTTTTTACATTTTTTTTGTATTTTTTTTGCTTAGGGAAAATGTGTGGTCCAGAATGCTTCTCAAGTTTCTCAAATAGCCTACTACTTCTCACATGATCCTTATCCTATATATATATATATATATATATATATATATATATATATATATATATATATATATATATGTTGATCTTCATCCAAACATTTATTTACATAAAATAACTTCAACAATTCTTTTCTTTTAAAGGTTAGGGGATTTTAAGTGGTATTTACACTGTTTCGGTTTATGTATTTGCTTTGTTTCTGTATCAGCTTTCTGTGTCGGTTTACGAAATTGTCATAAGTAGTTGGTTCTAAAATCCAAGTTGAATTATTCTATTTCTTATATATAACTTTTCATCTTTAGAGAATTAGTTATTTTATATAATAACTAGTTTGCTATTAAATATGATAAATTATTTTATTTTGATAAGATTCAAACATTCATTATAAGAGTTACCAAGTATCATGGTTAAAAAAAACAATAGCATTATTAGACGTTCAAAATATCCGATAGTTATTAGTTTCTGATTTGTTTGAACGTTCCACTGACAAATGATCGGTCAGAAATTTTTTTCTTGATATACGAATACTAGATTACTTAAACGATGTTTTAAAATATGTCCGTTTATACAAGATAAAATGCTTTAGTCATCATGGTCAACGACATATCGGTCTCTACATCGCTTTTGTGTTTGGTCGGTATCAGTTATGTATATGACTGACTTTGGTTTCCATATCAGTTTCCGTTAAAGTTTCAGATCAGTTCGTGTATCAGTTTTTGTGTCAGTCTTGTGTCTGCAACTGTTTTAGTACTCGTGTCAGTGACCGTTTCAGTTCAGTCTCAGTTATGTTATGTTGTGTTTTGCTTCCGCTTATATGACTTTACTTGTACTATTGATTTCTTCGTTACTGAGCAATTTTTGGCTCAGTCGTATTTTTCTTTTTGTGTTTGTCATATTTGTTTTACAGGTAAGGTAATCTGGGAAAATATGGGATTTAAGTGAGGAGCGTTAGGAAGTTGCTGACCAAGATTCTTTTTTCCAGTAACGTAATAAAATGTAATTAGGATCCTTAATTTAATGTTATGGATTGATTTTTTAGTTTTGATATTTGTATGAGTGACACGTCAGCCCTATTCGGGTCGGGGTGTTACAAAAGACCTTTCTTATATAGGTAGTGAACTATCACAACGTTTCATTGAAACAACACAACCATTTTGTAAAAGAGTATATAAATTGTGGTTAAAAAAAGTTGACAGTTATATAATTACATCAACATGAATTCTCAGCAGGAAAAAACATTTAGTAGTAACTAAGTTACCGAGTGGTAACTCAAAAACTATGATTAAGGTTGCTTAACTAGTTGAGTCGGGTCAACTTGAGCTCGGGGTCAGGCAGAAAGTTAAAGGAGTCAGCTTTACTCGGCGCATTTATTCCTAATGAGCTTAAATTTGAGCTTGAGCTCAACTTGCAAAAATGTAAGCCAGCTCATTTAAATTATCCTATATATTAAAAAACAAAGCTAATGAATAGTACTTGTCACATCATAATCAATAGTAAACTTTCCTTATTGGTTCATTACATCCACACTCACATATAACATATAGACACATGACAAAGTTAATGAATAATAAAGTGGAATTTTTGCCAAACACCCCTACCCACCCGAAACACCACCTGAAATACCCACCCGAAACACCCTCTTGGCCGAAATTGTTGAGTTTTGAATCACTTAAAAATTGATTTTTTTTAATACTTAAATATTAAAATACCCACCCGAAACACCCTCCTTGGCCGAAATTCTTGACTTTTTAATCACTTATCTTCCTTTGACTGACAATGCCCTTTAAAAAAAATTGGTATGTTTTTGGGCTTTTTCAGTTAGTTTTTTTTTTGTTTTCTCATTTAAACTAGTTTTCTCATGATCCATCCCCTATATAGGGAGATGATCATGAGAAAACTAATTCATCCCCTTTATATATATATATTAGATTGACTTTTTCCAACCCATGTAAACTTTAAAATTGTATATTGACCCCTCAAACATTCATTTTAGTTTAAAATACCCCCTTAGACTTTACAGAAGAAATTTATTAATCCAGCCAATACCATTCGGTTCAGGAAATTCGGTACCGGTACCCAATACCATTTGCTCATCTCTGACCACGGGTTTCATACGAACAACATCATTACCATAAAACTTTTTTTGTTGATTTTCTTTCGGTTATCTTATACTGTTTTTTTTTCTACATTTTCTTTTTATTCTTGTCAGCGGTTCTGTGTGTAACGCGCTCGTAGTGATTTCAAAACACATGTAAACACAGACTAAATGACAAAAGAAGTTCGCCGCAACGCGGCCATAGTAATAAACCTAGTTTAAATTAATTTTTATTTGGTATATACATTAAAACAAGGCCGGCCAAGTCGAGCAATGGCCCGAGAAGGCGAGACCCAAAAATTCAAGGGGCCCTACAAGTTTTTAAAAACTGTTTTATATTATTTATAATAAAAGGCCCAACAAAATTCTTATTTACCTAAATGTTAACTTACCAAATCTGTAAAAGACCCAATTTTTTATCTAATCCTAAATTTCAAACCCAATTAAAAAAATAACAAGGATGGCGCGCTAAAACTTAAACAAAGATTGGGGTTTCCCACTCCCAGCGACATCGCAAAACAAGGCACCAACGATTGGTGGTTTCGATCATCATCATCGATTGGGTTTCCATTCTTGCAATATTTCGTGTTCAGAACCAGAAGCTACACCGAAACCAGCACAAAATCGTCGTATTGTGGTTTTTTTATATATGATTGATGAGTTTATATTATAGAGAGGGACCCAAATTTATTGTCTCGGACGAGGCCCAAAAGTTTTTTAGCATTCTCGGGGACGATCCTGCATTAAAAGTGTTAACAAACTCGTTTATTCCTTTGGTTTGGTGGATGTCAATGTGCATATTAGCTTAATATATGTCTTACACCATTTTACTTAGGCGAAGCATAATCAATCACCAAGGGACATATTTTTTTAATATACATCTCGCATATTTATGCTCATAAAATTAGCCTAGGGGCTCCGACCGGTTACAGCCAGTTGATCCTGGTTTTGAAGCCTACGGGCTTCCAACCCCTGGGCCTATGTCCAAGTGATCCTTACATTGAAGCCTATGGGCTCAAGATGATGGCTACTACAAGCGGTCTAGGGGTGGGTGAGCCGCACCCTCGGCGGAGGCCTAATTTCTCCAATAGCCTAGTTATTTAAAAAACATTATATATATTTTAGAAAATGTAAACCCGAAAAATTTATTGGGCCCTGTCTATAAAAAATTAATCTTACAACTTCTTGCATCCAAATAAAAAAAATATTCATGTCCAAAATCTTATAACATATTAGACCCATTAGTCTTATTTTGATCTATATCTATTATCCAAACATCTATCTAATCTAATTATATTAAAAAGTAAAAAAATAAAAACAAAAAAAAAAAGAAAGAAAGCAATGTTGCTTTTAAGTCCCACATCGGTTGAAGAGGAGAACGAAGCCTTCCTTGTAAAGGGATGGAAACCTTCTCTACCAAGACGCGTTTTGCCTGGGTGAGCAACTCATCAGGTGAAAACAAAACCGTGAGTTCCTGGATGGGCAACCCATCGGGGGCAAAGCGGACAATATATTGGCTCGGTTTACTTGGCCTGTTACAAATGGTATCAGAGCCAGGGGTCGGGCGGGTATGCCAGCGAGGACGTTGTGGTCCCAGATCGGTTGAGGAGGAGAATGAAGCCTTCCTTGTAAGGGGATGGAAACCTTCTCTACCAAGACGCGTTTTGCCTGGGCGAGCAACTCGACGGGTGAAAACAAAACCGTGAGTTCCTGAATGGGCAACCCATCGAGGGCAAAGTGACAATATCTTAGCACGATTTACTTGGTCTGTTACATTGCTGATGTTGTTCGAGTCGCCGCTGATGTTGTCCGATTCCGGCGACTGACCCACCATCGTCACTTCACGCCACCACAGCCACGTGGCGAACACCAAAGACGACCGGAATTAACGCCGACGACCACCACAACCCAGTCATTCAATCAAGGTATGTATTTTTATTTTTCCACTTTCTTGATTCACATAATTTTGCCGTAATTTATCATTGTTGATTTAGCCTTAAATTGGGTGTTTTATTCAATGTTGAGCCCTAAATTAGGTGTGTGTTTTTATTCTTTTGAACGTTGAGCAGTGAATTGAGTGTGTTGTTGTTGGATGTTGAGCCCTAAATAGTGTTTTGTTATTTGTTAGACTTAGGAATTAGAATTGGGTAATTGTTAATTCTTAGACTTAGAAGTAAGTTATTGTTAGATAATGAGTGAATTGCAAATATTGTCATTTATGTTTTAAAATTCTACACGTTTAAAATTGCAGGCGGTGTCCTTTATGTTTAAAATTGACAAGTTTTGTACTTTATGTTTTAAAATTCTACACGTTATGTCCTTTAGGCCTAATCTAGTTAATTTTTTCAGTTAAATTTGATCATGTGCCTTGCACATGAGGGCAACTTTGTCATTTTACCTTTTTGGGACTAATTATATAAATATAAATAACTTAAAGAGTAAACTGCAATTTTACCCCCTGAGGTTAGGGGTGATTGGCACCCTTACCCCCCCCTAAGGAAATAATTGCAATTTCACCCCCCACTGTTCACTGTTATGTCGCAATTCTACCCCCCCCCCCCCCCCGGCTTCAGTTTTGTTGACTGGTCAACATAAACATTGGAGGGTCAAAGGGTATATTAGTAATTTCAACTTGATTGTACCTTATATATTAAAATAACCCCTTAACTCAACCTTATATCACAACCTTACCCCCTAAGTTTCCTCTTCCTCACTACCGGCGATCACCTTCCCTCCGGCTTCTTCCTCGGCGACGTCTCTTCATCGGCGACCTCCACTCCATCTTCTTCACCACTCCTTCTTCTTCACCGCACGAGCAGAGGATGACTGAACAGAATGCCATGATGCATCCAGCTCCACCGGCTGAGCCAGGGCCGGCGACCACACCACCGGCCACCGTCGATCCAGTTGTGGTCCAGAGATCCTCCTTTTTCTCGCAGTTTTCAGGTATAATCAAACAACTATTTTGATTGTGGGGTAAAATCAAACAACTAGTAATGGATGTTTGTGTATTTGCAGTGGACATGAGGATTCATGTTTCACTTCGATCGATTGTGGTCTCATTGGTTGTCAAGATGCGAGGCCGCCCGTTCCTGAATTTCCAGTTTCCCCCTCAGCAGGAAATGGTTGTGTAGGATCTTTTGGGTTAATATGTAGTGTAGGATACTTAAACTCTAATCTTCTAGGATCTTTTGGGTTAATGTGTAGGATCTTTTGCTTGATCATAGAACAGGTTATGTTTGATCATAGAACACATTGACTGTTAAGTTGGTTATATTTGACTGTTAAGTGGGTTAATGTTTGATCACGACATAATGTGGGTTAATGTGGGTTAATGTTGGTTATATTTGACTGTTAAGTTGCTGTTGTTTGGTTTGATCATAGAACAGAACACATTGACTGATGCAGAGGTGCTTGGTGCAATCACCATCACTTTCAGTCCCTTGCATAAGTGAAAGAGGGTGTATGTGCAATTTGACTTATGGGTCAATAATATAGGTCAATGTATATGTGTTGTTTTTAGGCAATAATATGGATATGCAGGCTTCTACAAATGCAACAGGTGTATGTGCAATTTGACTTACGAAAGTCAAACATGCTTGTACAAATGCTTATGACTTATGGGTCAATAATATAGGCCAAGATTTGTCATTTCTAAATTTCAACATTACAAACTTGTTTGAATTCTGTTTGACTTGACAGTGAACCTGTCAAATGCTGAAGGTTCTTCATGGTTTTTGAATTGACAGTGCTGCAATTTGACTTATGGGTCAATAATATAGGTCAATGTATATGTGTTGTTTTTAGGCAATAATATGGATATGCAGGCTTCTACAAATGCAACAGGCTTGTACAATGCATATGGTTTTTGAATTGACAGTGAACCTGTTTGACTTCTTCATGGTTTTTGAATTCTGTTACAACACTTCTTCATGGTTTTTGAATTCTATTAAAACACTTGATGCCAAACACACAATGGTTATGATTTTTGCTGACAGTGAACCTAGTTGGACATGTGAACCTGGTTCTGGATGTGTATGGGCTTCAGCCAGGTTCATGGAGATGGGACAGTAGCGAAGGGTGGTCAACGGTGGCTGAGTGGCTTGAATTCTGTTACAAGCCTGTTTATATGGTGGTGGAATCGAATATGGATGGTGGCGGGAAAAGTTTTGGTAGTTGCAGGGGTAATTTTGCTTCTAAACATAAATTATAGGGGGTTATAAGAAAGGGTATTTTAGTAATTTACCCCAAGTCAACTGATCAGCAAACATATTTGATTCCAGGGGTAAACATGCGACATAACAGCAAACGTTGGGGGGTAAAATAAAAGGGTAAAATAGTCATTTCACCCCCAAGTCAACAGACCAGTCAACAAAACTGAAGCCGGGGGGTAGAATTGCGACATAACAGTGAACAGTGGGGGGTAAAATTGCAATTATTTCCTTAGGGGGGTAAGGGTGCCAATCACCCCTAACCTCAGGGGGTAAAATTGCAGTTTACTCTAACTTAAATAAGAATTCCATTTACTACTATCTCCTTGTTTACTTCAGTCCACTGCAATTCAACCAGTCCACTGCAATTCAACCCGACCACCACCACAATCTCCTTCACTACCGCCACAACCTGCTTCCACATGTTTCAACCATAACCACCACCACCACCGCCACAACCTCCTTCCACCACCGCTGACACCACCACAACCTCCTTCCACCACCGCCACATGTTTCCACCATAACCACCAACCCACCACGGTTGCAACAACACCATCACCACACCTCCACCTCCACCACCAAAATTTCATCCAAACATAAACCCCCAAATTTTCAGATTCAATTCTCAACAATTTGGGGATTAGATAAAAAAACCCACCTTGCAAATCCCCTCTAGAACTAGGTTAAATCTAAACGTACCGATCAGATTTTCAGAGAAGCGCTGCCGCCTGCTGATGATTAACGATGGAGATGAATGCGGCGTAGATGAGGTGGTTCTGGTTGGGTGGTCGCTTGGAGATGGTGGTGTATGGCGGTTTGATGGTGACGAAGGGGTGGAGGTGCACATCGGCGGCGGTGTGGGGATGGTGGTGTATGGCGGTTTGATGGTGAGGAAGGGGTCGCTTGCTTTCATCTTTTTCACTAGCCTTTGCTTTGCTTTCTAAACATGAAATTAGTATCAAAGTGTTGTTGATATTTATGCAGAACTGATGAAAGGCGATCCTGATGAACACAAGAAGTTTCTTTCTAATTTGGTGTGGATCCATGAAGAGGTAATCAATCCTTTTTGTTTTCAAACAATGACCAAATTGAATTGGGTTCCAAATAACTAAACCCCATGAAAGATAATGGTTTTGTTATTTACCCGAATTAATCTAATGGTTATTTAGGATAATGTGGGCATAGATACAGAGAAAGGAATAGAAGTAAAGAAGGAGATAAATGGAATTCTTATTTGAGTTATTTATATTTATATAATTAGTCCCTAAAAGGTAAAATGACAAAGTTGCCCTCATGTGCCTTGCACATGATCAAATTTAACTGAAAAAATTAACTAGGTTAGACCTAAAGGACATAACGTGTAGGATTTTAAAACATAAAGTACAAAACTTGTCAATTTTAAACATAAAGGACACCGACTGCAAATGTGTATAAAGATAAAGGACAATCTTTGCAATTCACTCTTAGATAATATAGAGTTAGGTAATGGTTTTGACTTTTGAATTTGGATTTGATTTGTCAATTACATTTTAGCTATGCTTATTGTTATAAAGTTAATCGTCGTTTAAAAAAAAATAGTTTATATAATTTGTTAGGCCAAAGGGCCTTTTTCATTTCGACTCGACCGAGACACTTAAATCCCGAAGGACGGCTCTGCACATTACTAATACATATAATATCTACATATACGTATTATACTTGTTTATCTCATCTATAGGTGATTATCTTGATCATCGTAGTGTCTCTCTAATGGTTTTCTAGTGACTACAACTCCTATTGAAACTCTTTAAAGATAAAAAAAATGATCTATAGAATGGTATGTCTATTTGACACACAAGCTGGTAAACCAGCCTGACCAACAACGTCTCCCTTGTTTTATACATCCATTTAAATAGTTTACCACTTCACCAAGTGTTTAACCATTGTCAACACTTTTGAGCATAGTTTACCACTTTGACATGGCACACTCTCATTAGTTGATTTTTTAGTTTGGCACTCTCAAGTGTCTAACCACTCCTTACACCCTAAGACCAATACAAATCTATTAGAAGAAATAAAAGAATGCACCTTTTTATGGTTTTTTTATTTTATTTTTTATATATATATTTTTATAGCAGTAAGTTAATTGAGTTCTGACAGTTTTGTTCCTCAATATATTTGTGTAACTATTGAAACTCTTTAAAGATTAAAAAAATGATCAATAGAACCATCAAAATGGATACGAACCAAATAAGTCTCCTACACACAAGTCCTGGACAACAGCATCACATAAATTTGTTTCAACATATGTTGTATATAATTTTGGAAAAACAATTTTTCAACAACAGACCTGCAGGGAATCGAACAAAATTTGTGTTTTATATGGTTTTTATGTGTATATATAATAAAGTGTGAATTGGGAAAACATAGAAAAATGCAGCTTAGTGGATGCGACATCCACAGATTGTCACACCACCAAACTCCAAAATCACGCCAAAGCCAAACCACCGCCCACCTCACCCAGTTAACCAACTATTCATTGGCCTTGCCCAGTTATATGTATAATAACTAGTTTTTGCCCCGCCCGCGTTGCGGGGCAATAAGCCGAAAATTTGTCTCTCATAACATGTATGTCTGTGTTTCGGTTACTTGTACATATTATTCATAACACGATCTAAAAAAAATTACATCGAGTCAACCAATTAAAACAAAAACACTATCATACTTTTACTAAAAAAATAACTAAAACGATGGAAAGACTATAATTTTAAACTGGGAGCAAAATTGTTATTTTTCAGGACAAATGAGCATGTACCAGGCATGCCTGGACGAATAAAAACTACACCTATACCCGCCCGCGTTGCGGGGCGTTAAATCAAATATTTCTTAGTTTCACAACATGTATGCATGTATTTAGGTTACTTGTACATACTACTTATAACACGATCTAAAAAAAATATATCGAGATAACCAATTAAACGAATACAGTACCATAGTTTTGCTAAAAAAAAAAAAAAAAAAAAAAAAACAATAACAGGTCCGTAATTTGGAGCTGAGGGTAAAATACTAATTTTTCAGGACAAATGAGCGAGTGTTAGACAACTGCATGACACAATAAAAGTTACATTGAATCAACCAAGCAAAATAAAACAGTAATATAGTTTTGCAAAAAAAAAAAGTAAAACGATGGCAAGATCATAATTTTTAACTGGGGAGAAATCGTAATTTTTGAAATGGGAGCAAAATCATAATTTTGAACAGAGGACAAAATCGTAAAAATATTTTGAACTGGGGCGAAATCATAACTAGTAGTTTACCCGTCCGCTGTCCGGGTATATATGATTAACATCATCCAAACTCACTGCTGTCCGGGTATATATGATTAACATCATCCAAACTCACTGTATATTTTAATATCACGATTACTACTTATCTAACTATTAAGAACATCAATAACTATGTCTATATTTAAAATAATGTTGACTTTTAATTTGATTTCGATTAATAACTACAACTCTTCTTGAATTGTCATACATACTAATTTATAATCTTACATCTAATTCGCACAATTTAAAATATTTAATTAATTATTTGTAATTGATTAACGTAGGAATTGCTAACACCATTAAATGAAGATAAAAGAGATCTATCAATGATACATGTTTACAAAAGTATTAAAAAAAACTATCAACACAACCAAACGTAGATTATATTTATGTCATGAGAATATTATTTAAGAACATCAATAACAGTGTCTACATTTAAGATAATAATGACTTGTGATAAATGATAAACATGCAGGATACATATACAAAAAAAAGCAGATAATGTTATCAAGATTTCACAAGTATATTACAAAAGAGCCAAAAAAAACACAATGTATACTATAATATACAATAAATCATAAACATGCAGAATACATATACAAAAAAATAATTGATGTTATCAGGATCTCCCAAGGATATTACACAAAAGCCAAAAAAACACAATATATACTATTATTTACAATTTCGTTGGCAAAACACAAACCATTGTAAAAAACACAATGACTTATTATCCAACTATTAAGAACATCAATAACCATGTCTATATTTAAGATAATAATGACTTTTTATTCGATTGCGATTAGTAACTACAACTGTTCTTATATTCTTATATATCGAATTGTCATACGTACTAACTTAAAATCTTACATCTAATTCACTCAATTTAAAATTTTTAAGTAACTATTTTTAAATTGATTAACATAGCAATTGCTAACACCATTAAATAAAGATAGATGAGATCTATCAAAGTTAGATCAACATAAACTAAATCAATTACAAATCTCTCTATGGTCGCTCGAAGAAAAGAGAGCATATGAAGAACTAAACAGAAAAGTCAGCATCATCAGTGATAACAATTACAAGCGAACCTGGAGCAGCATCGGATAACTTGATGAAGTCCTCCACTCTCCCCCATCAGATTTCAAGAACAACGCAGAAGAGTTTATCACACAACTGTTGAAACAGGATCAGAAAATCGGCCACAATCCTAGCCGATCTGCAAAACAAAAGAAATAATGAAATCACGTGGAAGAAGGCGAGAGTCGTTGAAATATTAGGAAGTGTTAATTGTAGCGTATAATATTTTATACATATTTCACTCTTTAATCTTTCTTTATATTTAATTTAATAAAATTAACATCCACTGGATACAAAGTAAACACAATGACAAGAACACATAACATAATGTATAGAAAACCCACCTAAGTTGCAAAACACAACAATTAGACGCAAATAACACAATATATAGAAACAGTTGCAATACCATGGCTAATATTAACACTATCCATACCACCAATATTCAAGTATTTCTTTATTTAATTAAACAAACAATAAAATATAAAAGATAATAAAAGATACGCAATCAACATCATATCTATCACAATCAAAACAACTTCATCATCACCGGCGTTTCATATCTCCTTGAAGATCATCGCCGCCGAAGATTTGATCGACAAAAAGGTAACTTCCGATTGTAAATCATAACGGTTTAATTTCTATTAGATTTCTAAACCTCTGTTAGATTCTTAATCAGCCACATATGATGGTTACTACGGCGAATAACTTGTTTGTAGACGTCAAATCTGATTTTAGGTTTCAATCATCTTCAACCTCTCATATGTTATGTATAGTTGATATATATCTTATGTATTGCATGTTATGGACATTGTCGAACTAATGTTTACATTATAATGATAATAATATATGAAAAAGTTGCAATCAAACAATGGGGGTGTTTGGGTTAGCTTATTTTGAAGCAACTTATGACCTATTGACTTATAAAAGTTAATAAGTTATTTTTTGAGTGTTTGGGTTAGCTTATTTTAAAGGGTTTTGTGTGTTGACAAGCCATTTTTGAGAAGTCACAATTTCTAACTTCTCACTTATATAAGTTAATAAGTCATTTTTAAGAAGGAATCCCAAACACACACGGATGAAAACATATGATTCTGTTATAAAATTTTTTATTTTTGGAGTTCCTTCTCTAAAAGTACTTATTAACTTATATAAGTCATAAGTGAGGAGTTACAAATACTAACTTATCAAAAACAACTTCTCAACACACAAAAATAACTTGAATAAGCTAACCCAAACACTATAAACACAACTTATTAAATTTTATAAGTCAATAAGATATAAGTTGCTCCAAAATAACCTAACCCATGTACGATTACGCTAAAAGAGATATTTTACGAATATATATATTTACTGATATATTGAAACGGTATACAGAAGAGATCTATTGCACATTATGAATTAGGAGTAATATTCTCATGACATAAGATTACATTTTAACACATTGTGTATTAATACTAATAGTTAATATTAAATGTTATATATCACAGGTATACAAAAATGATTACGTCCTGCCTGTGTCTATTACAAAACCCTAAATCATTGAAACTGGTATGCTGTAATGCCTTCAATAAGTAAGTGTAAACTTCATTACGTAAACTGAAATTAGTAAATGTAACTACAGGCATTACCAATTGAGTTTGTAAAGCTTGTGGGAGGAGATTACTGGAACCGGACAAAGATAACGATAAATCATGAAAGCGGAATAAGCTGTACAACATGGCTGAGAAGTGTAAGAGGTGAAAGTGTTGTCACTGACGGATGGATAAGTATTGTAAAAGGTCTTAAATTGACAAAGAACACCTTATTGGTTTTGAGGATAATCAAAGAAAAATGTCTACAAATACATTGTTTCATAGAAAACGTTTGTGATGAATCGTTCTTGACAGTCAACCGTTACGGAGATTTAAAGATCATAGTAAGTATAGTTATATGTTAGTAGGAATTTGTTTTTTGTTATACTTGTCAGCAAATGGAAAAAAAGAATATATGTTTACAAAATATTTCACAACTTTTCAGGTCATTCCAGAAGCTTATGTGAACAAATTTTACTGTTACTGGCCAGTAAAAGATTCTTATAACATATACGCAGCAGGTCAGTGTTGGAAAGTTGAGACTTAAAAAATAAATGCATGCTACGTTTTTGCTAAAGGGTGTCCGGAGATGTTTGAATACATTAACATAGAAGAAGGTGATATACTGATGTTGATGAAAACAGACAGCGAATCGTTTGACTTGACACTTTATCGTAGCGGAGTTGAGGTTGTTTTTAGAAAGAAGGAGACAACTAAAGACAGCTCAGTTGTTGAAATACCTAAACACACATACTATGAACACTTCAACTCTGTAAGTAATTTAAAGTAAGTTAAAATAGTTTGCTAGTCAATACGACTTATTTACGGATGTTATCGTATAACAGATCTTTACTGATCAAGAAGACTCAATCAACCAATTGATTACTGGGGTAATGAGTTTACATATTTTTACAATACAATATATTGATCCTCAGATGTTAATGAATTTTAAAAATCTTGGATGCAGATGAATGATGAGAAACATGATGTGAATAAGAAAAGTGTTGAAAAAGAAAAGTTGAAGTCTGAAAGAAAGAGTTTTGTAAGTGAAGGAAATAACAACCAGACAAAAGAAGATGTAAGTCTTTGAAACATAATAACGGATAAGTTATTTGTTCATATTATTATACATTCTTAGTTGACGATTGTAGTTTAATTTGCTTTATTGTTACGGGCTGTAATAACAGGTTAAAAAGAAAGGTAAACAGATTGCATCCGATTCTACATCTGAAGAACCTAAACAACTGATATGCTGTACAACTTATGATCATTCTACTGTGTCAGCAACTGGACGACAAACACGCGATCGTTTGGTAAGTTAAGCATAAGTTAACAAAATATTCCACTAAATATTTCTTATACATTAACATATATACTATATATATATATATATATATATATTGAAAGGAAATACATGTTTGAAATGATAAGGTTAACAAAAACGGGAAAAGAAGTCGGATGGCGTTGAAGGTAAGCAATGAAGACGAAAAACGTGTTGCACATCAAAATTATGATCAAGAAAGTGGTGCGTATCAATTCAACAGGAAAGCAAATTATCGAATGGTATGTCATTTCTGTTATTTAATGAGAACAATTGACAACACCATTCATGAGGCTATTTATACGTACAGAATTACTAGTTAAACACATAACAATTGAACTTGGTTTGGAACAAAAAACCTTAAAACAGTTGTTTTTTTTCTAAGCAATAAAGTATAACTTTACTTATAACCTTCATAAAATAACTATAATAGATAATAGATACTCCCTCCGTCCCATTTTAAGTGTCCACCTTTTACTTTTCAAGTCTTTGTCTTTCAACTTTGACCGTCGATATTTTTTTGTGTGTTACGTAACACTTGATATAAAATATATGAATGAATTGGATTTTAAATCTACTTTACAATGATATAAATTTTAACAACTACTATATAACATAAACAAAGATATTTACGGTCAAAATTGAAAAAAAAACTTGAAAAGTCAAAGATGGACACTTAAAATGGAACGGAGGGAGTACTAAATTATGTTTATTCAAAAATTAACAATTGATATTTGTTGCTGCTGACAATTATATCCAACACGGCTAATATACTTCTTAACTCTAACATCAATGCAGCGATTACCTGTAGAAGTTGTAAACAGGGCAAGGCTAACAAAGAAGGTGCATCAGATGAATGTCAGAAACATGGATGGGAAAACAGTTGCGAAGATAGTTAAGCGACAAAAGGACAGAAATGGATTTAGGTATGCGATTGAAGGGTGGCCAAGTTTCATAAAGGAAAATGATATTAGCACGGGTGACAATATGCATTTAACCTATGTAGAATCAGCAAACCTCCTCATGTTGACGCATGTGGATGCAGTCAGCCAAGCTTAACAGTTAACGTTATATGCTAATGATGCAGATGTCTGCGTATATAAACTAATGCCTTTTGTCGTCATCATTTGATGGTTTTTGGTTGGACATGTTGGTACAGTTTATTGGTTTTTTTTTGGTTGGTTGGTAGTCTAACCTTGATGACAATTATTAGTATATTAGGGCATGGATGACATATTTTGTTTAGAATTATAATTTGCAAACGGTAGTCGAAGTTCATATTAGTTATAAATTTAGCTGTGTTTTCCTGTATACAACATTAGAAGTCTTATTGCTAATATTTCCATCATCCAAATACACTGCATATTTTAATATCATAATGACTTCTTATCCAACTATTAAGAACATCAATAAGTGTCTCCATAAATAAGTGTCTCCATAATTAAGATAATAATGACTTTTTTATGCGATTGCGATTAGAAGCTACAACTATTCTTGTATTGTCATACATCGAATTGTCAAACATAGTAAATTAAAATCTTACATCTAATTGACACAATTTAAAATGAATTAGTTATTTGTAAATTGATAAACGTAGAAATTAATAACACCATTAGATGAACTTAGATAATATATATGAAAGTTAGATGTTTTCAAAGTGTTGAAAGAACTACCGATGACAAACAAACGTTGATTATATTTACTGGCATAAAATATTACACACCAAACATATTATAAACATAATAGAACAATTAAAATAACACATTAATTTCGAATATTGATTCTCCAAATACAAAAAAATACCAACCACAAAAACAACCACAAACATAATACTATGTATATAACACAATGATAACAACAAACAACTAAATACAAAACCATAACTAAACATGTGGTGAAACTACAGTTTCAATATAGCTTGCACCTACAATGCCTTGTGTAAAGATGATAGGAAAATAACCATGCATCTTCTTTGCCCTTACGTTTATCTGAGCAACATCACCCCATTCGTGTACTATAATTAATTTGTTATTACCATCAATGTAGTGCACAGATGACCCTATCATCAACGGCATAAACACACGGGGTACAAAAGACACCACTTTCGACCAAGTATTATTTTGTAGACGCCACAATTGAACATCTACACTACACATTCCAATACTAACCAACATATGAAGTTCATCTCGTATAGTCACCAACTGACCTATAGATTCCACACTCAATGTATCTGGGTAACCTACATTTTCTATTACCTTCGACTCAACATCCAAACGAAGAATCGATGTGTTACCCATACACCAGAATTTGGTCAGTACAAAATACAAACTTTTCCTACAAAACGTCCCAACGGACCAACTATAAACAGCAATATCATATGGACTATCAATTAAGAACCTTGGAGTTGACCATGAACCTTCACTAAACGAATAAATATTAACAGTCAACCTGAAATGAGTGCGTTTAATGTGCACAATTTTGTAATCACCAGCAGAGTCAACACAAAACCCAAGACTATCATCATCCATATTGTAAAATCCCTGATAATTAGAATTTCTCAGCATCTTAAACACACGAGTTAGTGGATTCCAAACAACCAAATCACCAGTATTACATAAGCAAACACATACCATGCCATCCAAACTTGCTAAAAAGATCACATTACATGGATGACAATCGAAGGGAATGTGAATATTATTGCCTAAAACACATCTAGGAGATGCAACATCAACATAACGAATCGCACACGATGATTTGTCAAGAGCAATTATTTTCTGGTCACCTAATACTCGCAAGAAACGACAATTATTCTTAGCAAACTCAGGAGTTGAAAGATAGGCTAACCACTCTTTAGACACAGCCTTGCACCGTATAACCTCCTTTGCCGGAAGTCTTGGAATAATCTTCAACAATATTAACAGAGATGGAAGATCCTTCATATTCACTTACGATTATACTTTAATTAAAAATACTGACGTTGATAGAAAGAGGAAGAAAACACATACGAAAAGCGATTCCTTTGAAAAATGAATACCTACATAGAAACTACCCCAATTAACAGTTGACACAGGTGAGTAAAACCTCCTAAATCTCCAAGTAGTGGTGGTAAACGGTTTTCACACACTATGGGCGATAAGGGGGTAAATAAAATTAAATAACAATATATATTAGAAACCGTTTCTAATTTACAGGTAAACATATGCACATACATGGAGATACTTTTTAATCAATCACATACACAAATATACTTTTTATTAATTAATCTTATTTTTATAAATTACTTTGTTAGTTGTCAAATATTGTGTTATTACAATTGTGAAAATAATTACATCGTAGATTTTTTTTGGCATTGGGTTTTTATATTATTTTGTACTTTTTATAAAAATATTGTTTTTTATGATAATAGGATTATTGAAAAATAATGGACACCACAACTAAAAAATAGGAAGTTAGTTACACAATACAATATATAAAAATAGACACCTACAAAAAAAATCAAATATATGGAAAACAGAAAACCAATAACACTTTAATAAACAAAACATAAAATGACAATATTCCAGCAAAAAAAAAAAAACAAAAAACAAAAACAAAAAACAAAAACAAAAAAATCCAGTAAGAACTATTCCTTAACTGGACATATTACAAAGTGGGAAGTTTCTAATTGTCCTTAACTGCACAATATGTAACCACTATTAAAAAAGAATGAGAAAGACAGCAAAAAGTAGGAATTAATTACACAATGTTATATTTAAATATAGTCAACTACAAAAGAAATCAAATATATAAAAAACAGAAAAACAATGAGACAATGATACTCAAAAAACACAATGACTATACTAAAAGAAATCATTCAAATAAAAACTAATCATTAACTGCACCTATTACAACGTGGGAAGTTTCTAATTCTATGTAACTGCACAATGGTAAGGGCTTCCAAGCTGCTCTAAGGGCTTGGTCTCCAAGGGCCCATTGTGTTTTTTTTGTAGACCTTTTTGTTTTTAAACCACAATCACATGTAATCATAATTAAATACGCACAAAGCAAATATTAAAATCATACACTCTCAATGAATATTTAACATGATAATATAAGCACATTAATTCATAAAGATTCAATCTCATTGTGACAAACTATACCACACATAAAAAACAACCACAAACATCAATTACTAACTGATCAAAACAACGAAGAACAAAAAAAGAACTACATAAAATAGCATAACTAAACATTTGGTGAAATGGTAGTTTCAAAATAAACAGATCCATTCACACCTTGAGTAAAGATGATAGGCAAAAAAACATGCATTTCCTCTGCCTCTACAGTTACATCAGTAATATCACCCCATTCTTGAACTATAATGAACTTCTTATTTATGTTGATATAGTGCACAGACGACCCAATCATCAATGGCATAGAAATAGCAGGTGGACAAAAAAAATACTTTTGACCACTTTTCATTTTCAAGTTTCCACAATTCCATATTCACACTATAGAATCCCATACTAACCAACATATGGAGTTGATCTCGAATACTAACCAAGTGACCTGTAGCTTCCACATCCATTGTATCTGGGAATCCAACATCAGAAATTACCCTGCTACCAACATCTAAACGAAGTACACATGCGTTACCCACACACCACAACCTAGTCAATACGAAATACAAACAATTTGCACAAAACGTGCCTACAGACCAACTATAGACGTCAACATTAAACAGACTATAGTTTGAGAACATTGGAGTTGACCATGACCCTTCACTGAGAGAATAAATGTTAACAGCCAACATCATATGTGTCCGTTTAATATGCACAATATTGTAATCACCAGAAGACCTGACGCAAAACCCAAGACTATCCTGATTCGGATTAAAAAAACCCTGTGAATTAGAATTTGATAGCATCTTGAACACACGAGTTAATGGATTCCAAACTACCAATTCACCGGTATTGATTAGGCAAACACATACCATCCCATCCAAACTTGCTAGAAATAAAATATTGCACGGATGAGCGGTGAAGGGAATGTGAACTTTATCACCTAAGAAACATTTAGGGGATTCATTATCCAGATAACGAATATCACACAATAACCGGTTAACGGCAATTATCTTATGATCACCTAATCTGCGCATGAAACGACAATGATTCATAGCAAACTCAGGTGTTGAAAGATAGACTAACCAATCTTTACACACAACCTTGCACTGTGTAACAACTTTTGACGGAAGTCTTGGGATTATATTCATCAGTATCAGTAGAGACGGAAGAAACTTCACAATCATTGTCAATGTAGGTTAAATAACAAACACTTTGACAATCAATACAACAAATATGAAAAGAGATTCCTAAGAAGATGAAAGTCCAACAAATATTATCACAAGCAGTAGTTAACACACGTATATTAGAGCTCCTACAATTACGAGTAGTAGGTAGTTATTAAATAGATAACTATCCAGATTTTTTAAATCGGTTAAATTTTTAGTACACATTTACATTAATTTTATTTTTTTGGCAAATATTCAGTTGAATAATAATTTACATAAATAGTAATAACAACTTTTGATTCAATCGTATTTTTAAGTATAATATGGCAACTTTCTCTTATAAATACATACTCGAAATATTTTGTTTCATTGTATGTGTTGCAAGTACTCTTTGATTGTTAGTCTTCTTTCTGATTTTTCGTGTTTGGGTTAACATGTATCGTCATGGTCCGAATTTTATCATAACTATACTTGATCCGCTATCCCTTCAACAGGTACATACCTTTCCGAATTATTTGTTTAAAGTAACGATTCCTATTGTTTCATCCTTTATTCAAAAGTAATTTGCCTTTTGTTTTTTGGTTTTCAGGCTATACCTATATGTATGAGTAGTTAGAATCTTCAATTGTTAGTCTTAAATTTGATGAAACGCATTCATGGTCTGTTGTTATCAAATTAATAAAAGATGTATTCTACTTTACGGACGGATGGTGTGAGGTTTTAAACTACTTCGGCCATGAATCTTTCTTCATGATTTTCAACTATCTTGGTGATCATACTTTCAAGTTCAACCTCTTCTCTCATGATCCAAATAAAGAGTTTGGAAAATCGTTTTGTAAAATTATTCAAAATCCTATACAAAGTCCAACGGTACGTAATTTTCTTATACATTTTATTTTTTATTTTTTGTTATTACGATTTATTAAAAAAACATAATACGCATAAAATTGTAATAATTATTTTTTTACAGGTTCTACCAGATACTTTTATTTCAAAACATTATGATTATCGTTTACCGGATAACATGGTTATACTTAATGTATCCGAGTATCATCAATGGGAAGTCCGTATTAGAAAGATTGGGCCAAATTATTGTATTGCTGATGGTTGGTTTAAATTTATTGAAGATCTAAGGTTAAATCCTGGGGATATTCTGTGTTTTCAAAAAAAGGACGTGAATCATATTAATATTATCATATTCAATAAAGATGGTCGTCAAGTTTTGTTAAACAACACTCCTTTGATTGAGCCAGAATATGAACATATTAGCAATGTGGAAGGTTATCGACAAGTTAGTGACGATCCTAGCTATCCTTTTTTTGCAATGATAGTAACTCATCAATTGGTATTATACTATCCTGTTTTATATTTTTTTTTTTGTTTTTTAGTGTTTTTCATTTAATAACATTTACATATTTTTAACATTTTTACAAAATGTAGATCCTTCCCAAGTTAATTACTGACTTAGCTGGTTTAAATGAGTTTTCTGAAGTAAAGATCAAAGTTGTTAAAGGAAATATTTGGGTTACGAATCTTCGTACACACAACATTGATGGTCAAATAAGGTTTGTCAATCAATTTATTATCTTAGTTATTATTTCTCATTTACCCAATGTGTATAGATCACTAACAAAATTTTTCATATTTTTTCTACCATAGGTTCGGTGTTGTTGGATGGAAACATATACTTCAAGCTGAACATATTTCCTTAGGTGACGATTGCTTTTTCGACTGGTCTAAAACGAATTCGAGGCTATTGGTTAAGAAACTCCAGCAAGCAGAAGTGTTACAGCAATAGAGTTTCAGTTTATATTGAAAACCCGGAAAACATATATCTTACATTTACTTTTCGATCCCCCTTTTTTTATGTTTGTAGTACAATGTGTTGGTTTTTTTTAATATTTAAATTCAGATTGCCATGATAATTTCATCCGTACAGTCCGTTTATGATAAGTAACACAAATCTACTTAAAAGAATGGTATACATAACATACAAACTACTTAAAAAGTACCAAAATAAAAAACACAATTGTATAACATATATGATTACACATAACACAGAGACTTCACGTTTACTTTTATTTTTGTTAGGATCTGAGTTTCTTATGATTGACTTTGTTTGGCATAATTGAACAAATGAACGAAAGTAAAATGAGATTAAATGCAGCGGAAGTGGAATCAAACTTTGTAAACACAATCTAAGGGAAAATAGTTTTCGTAAACACATGTTTCTCATTAAAAACCCTGTTTGGGGGGTTTTGATCAAGGTTTTATAAAGGGAAAAAGTGAATGCTGACGTGGCAACAATTACAAAAGTCCACGTGCCAACCCTTGGTGAAGGAATTAACAATGGAAGACAGTTGATTTATGAAACCACTGATGAAGCAAGATCAGTGGTTGCAAACGGTTATACTGGAAACAGTGGGTGATTCTAAGCTATCAGTGGACAGCCATCAGTGGGTTAAAACACTGATTTTGAACAACAGTGATTACCAAGGAAATGAGAGGAGAAGGGTTGACTTTCAGCAGTGGACAGTATTAACAGAACAGCTGTTTGAACAAAAACAGTGATGTCTGATGGTGAATCAATGAGATATTGAATCTTTTATGACATATTTCAGCTACTTGTCTATCAGTTGGACTTTACAGCAACAGCAATAGCATCATAATATTCTTCAATCAGTGGTTGAGAAAACATCTGCTGCATGTGTACGGTCAAAACACTAAGCTTATTGCCTAGGAATTGATATCCCCCTGATGTAAGCTTTTAACACTCTTGGTATCTGTACTTGTTTGTGTATGATAAATCTTGACAACCATCAGTGACGGACCCATATTTTTTTTGCTGGGGTGCGGATGAGGTGTTCAACCATATTTTCAAGGGGTGTGGTCGGGTTTTTTTGCCTAAAATATACACTAATTTTTTTTTCAAGGGGTGCGGCCGCCCACCCTGAACAAAGGCTAGGTCCGCCCATGACAACCATGCTCCTAGCATATGCTATGTTCTTTGAGTGTGGCACAAGTTTTTCAAACTTGTTGTCACTGAACTGCAGAAGCCCCTCTTACAAGACATCTACCCAACTTTCTGTCTTTTTAGTACCCCAAGGTGCATGACTTGTTGATGAGATGGCAAATGTTTCAGGATTAACCTTTTCAAAGAATCCTTTTTCATTGAAGATATCAAGTGTTTGGTGAAATGAATGACTTGTAAAGGATTGATGTTTTTAAAAGGTGAAGCTGCACATGTAATATATGACACACACACATACACAAAAATAATGACATAAAAACACAATGACAAAAACACAATTGTATAACATATTTGTACACAACCAACACACGTTTGTTTTTTTTATTTATTTATAAATTATGAAACAATTTAAAAGTTAGTAAAATTAGATAAACCTGGATCTGGGTACACTAAACGGTTAATGGCAGGAACGGTTACATAATGTAGAAACTGCTTGGGGAAACGATGCGAATAACTGAAGAGACACACGTTTACACACAGTTATTACTACACACACAAACCCATTCAGTTAACACGGGAAACATAAACTGATACACGCTTTATTACGCATGAATCAACGAAAAATATTAATAACCTTAGTAATTATAACATAATAATCCAATCGTTTTTTTTTTTTTGAACGGAATAATCCAATCGTTTTACCGCCTATTCAATTCCCTACCCCTGACCACCTATAAAATAAACTAACCCATAAGTCCATAACACATCACCTATCTTTTAACACTAACTCGAAACATCTCTACATTCAACACAACTACAATCATGCCTGGATCACACTACCATTTCGGAGACACAACAGAGGCCAAGAAAATTATAACCACTGCACACTTTGTAGAGGATCAAAAGGATTCAGAAATCTTACGAACACTACAGAGAATGCATAACACCGCCACTGCAGATGTAGAGAGAAACAATACTGACATGAACTACAACGTTCTGCAGTATATTTCGAATGGGCTACAGAACGAAGATCAAATAAAGATTATACAATATCTGGATAAACAGTTAAAGATAAAGAAAAACATAGCAGTTTCGTTAGAAGAACTCAAGGATACCTTGTGGGAGTACATGAAGACGAAGAACGAAAGGGTTACTATAATGAATAACTATTAGAAACGTTTAATGATTACTTTTATTTTTTTTGATCGCTCATGTATTTGACCTTCTACAAGTGTATCCTATCTACTTAATGTAATAACATATTTAAATATTGACAATGTCTTGTAACAAATTTACCTAATGACTCTATTTTACCATTTTACCAAAAATTTTATTTGTTTTGCTTAGAATTTAGATGTATTACATAAAGTAACATATTACAAAACATATGATCAAGTAACATATAAAAGTATGTATACTAATTGATTGTAAAGTATTAACACAGCTATAGTTAATAAACGTTTATTTTCTTACATAACTTGTGTAAGATTGCTCTACAATATTTAGGTTGATTATTTTACGTGTAAAATATCAATAAATATAAGACAGTAGATGAAACGTATTTGTTAATTTACAAATGCCTGCTGATATTACAAAAGAATTGTATTTAACGTATACCATTGTGTTATTGCCATTGTGTTAATAATAACAATGTGGTTTTGGGAAACATTACCATAAATACTGCATTTTTGTTATATGTTAACTTTGTTAAATATTAATCTAATATAAATTTATCTATTACAAAAGTAATTAACTATTATCTACACACAAATTGACATCTATGAACATTAATAACAGCCTAATACAAATAATAGTCACACAAAATACACCAGTCAAAAGCTTTGAAAGTAAATACAAAAAAAAAAACAAAGAAAACAAAACATTTCGCAATCACAAAAACGACATTACAAGGTACAAACATAAAGTTAACAAATTACTTGAACACACAAACATACTAACTGCATTAAAATAAAATAAAAAACATAAGCATAAACCGTTTATGGAATGTGAACAGACAACGACGAAAACGAACTACTTCTTAACGCGTTTCACCTTCTCCAAATTATTCCTAAGTCTCTTCTTGTAGTTCCCTCCAATTTGTTTAGCAACCATAGAACCACCAACCATTGAATTAGACATATTGTTGACAGCATCTTGCACTCCTATATGACTTTTGTTAGAATCAGTCATTTGATCATTTTGAACAGCACCCTACATGAAACATAGACAACATGAAACACTTCTATAATTTCTAAATTATTAAAATGATATACAAAAAACCAATTACCTCTTTATTGATTTGTCTGGCAGAGCCCTCATATTGCTCAGTACCAACAATACCCTAAATGCAACAAACCAACATGTTACACTAAAAAAATAACCAATGTAATAAGATAAAAATAAAACAATTTATTCACCTTCATCACAGATAGACTAACACTGTCATCATGCTTCTTATCATTACCAATATCCTGCCATAACAAAACAACCAATATTACATTCAAAGTACATAAAAAAATAACCAACAAAATAACATAAAAATAAATCGATTTATTCACCTCCATCGTAGATTGACCAAAACTGTCATCATGCTTCTTATCATTACCAATATCCTGCCATAACAAAACAACCAATATTACATTCAAAGTACATAAAAATACACATCCGAATAAAAGAATCATTTACCTGAAGTATCGCTTTAGTAAGGCAATCATTTACCTCCGTATAAATAATAACCTATATATAACATTAAAATCAATTTCCAGCTAACTAATACTATAAAGTTTAGAGAAAAATACACTTAGCCTCTACTTCAGATTGCAAATGGTTGCCAGCTGTCATGTTATCTCCAATAATCTAAACGTAACATACGAACCATTAATCAAATAACAGTAACAGTAACTTATATTACAAAGTTAATTAAGTCATGAAAATAATTAAAAGTTTGAAACTCACAAAAAACCAAACCACAAACACATATTGAGAATAAAAAACAAAATACATAAAGAGTTACCGATGGCTGCGTTGACGATGTAAGAGAATTATCAACTACTGAGCTAAACACTTCATCAGCCATCTCCCATTCAACATCTTTGATCTTTGCACACATTTCAGTTTCTTCATCAATTTGAAGAACACCAGCTGATGGAGGAGTGGCAGCGTCAACAGATGTAGATATAGACCTAGGCTGTATAAGCACATTGATATCATCTGTCACACCCTCAAATTACCACCTAGGGAGTGTCCCTGTTAGGCGTGTGACTACAAGCAATGAGCCACCAATTACGTTGAATCACAAGTTTAAAATAAAGTTCCATCTTTTAATAATAATGAAATCCCAATCGTAAGTCATTCAAAACCATAAGTTCAGCGGAAGCGTAAAGATACCATAAAGTAAATACTAAACGATCATAATAAATAAGTGTTTGATAAATAATTTCATCAGCGTGACCATGACCACTCTTGCTCTCCAGCCAACAAGCTCCTGTCTCAATCACCTAACAACCTGCGAGCATGTAACAAGTGTATCAGACAAAGCTGGCGAGTTCACAGTTTTAGAAAACGTTTATTACCAGTTGTATGTAAAACAGTTCAATAACCAATGCAAGTAATATTGTTAATATCTCATTTCCGAACAAGACGGCTCCTGATGTACATGACTGCCCTATCCCACGTACCCCTATCTAGTACTGGGCCCGACTGGGTCATTAGTTCACATCCGTCCTATCCAGGAGCGGTGTGAGGGTGCCAAACCTAAGTAGCGCTACCAACTAATACCCGAATAAGGGACTTACAAAAATGATAGGTGAGAATATTAACCAATATACCCGTTTTTACCCAAACCACTGACTGTCCCCAACCACTGGGACGCATGCTCGAATGTAGTGAACTCACCTTAGTTTTGCTCGGTAAGATTATAATACGTATTCCAAGTTGATCAATCAGTCCCTATTGTGGTTACCGATAGCAGTTAGTTTCGTGTACACGTGAACATGTATTCTTTGCATTTATCACACAAGTTACAAGTAAGCAGAACGCACATCGTTACACAAGTCTTAGCAAGGATCGGGTCCTACTTATAACCACAATACAGGTTCACATCACACCTTATCACAAGTAATTCAGTTCACAATTAACTTCACACGTATCGATTCGTAAACAGTTTCATAATTTCATTCATGTTACAAACAGGTTCTTATCGCGGCTCATGATCAAGTAAATAGCTTAACACATCGCCCACTTTTTATTACAAGTATACAAGTTCACAATTGTTCCGCACGCGACTTGGCCCAATATAACTTGTGCAAGTTCCGGGCTGCTCGTACCTGAGCCCAGCCCAATACGTACATGCGGCTGCACTACACCTCTAACCCGAACCCAATGTAAGCGTGTGGCCCATTAATCTAAGTCCGGCAAAGCCCTTATAATTACACAAAACTATAATAATCCATTTAGCCCCCTTAGGGGTTATCACGCAACTGATGTATGGCAATTCGTAAAACAATTCATTATTCATAAGTCAAACATCCTGACAACTACCATGTACCATCAATTGTATATTCAATTACCACATCAACATGTATTCAATAGTCAAGATTATCACTGTATGAGCTATTAATTTACTATATCCTATGTACACCAATTTCAACTTCAACAAACAATGTATCATCTCAATAAATAATTCACTGACTATTCTGACAACCTCACTAGAATATGCACATGGTTATTTGATTAGATCAAGGCACATGGCCGCCATTTTCTTAACACCCATTAAACACAATTACACTATCATGCATATGGATAAGTAGAAGAAAAACCTTAAACTTCACACAATCATATTGTAGATTTCTTATGACAGTTGATGGTCACGAAACATTTACTAAAGGTGACTATCAATTACAATTATATGTCATATAGTTCAAGGGTTAATATGATGTCGCATGTCATCAAGATTCTAAACTACAAGAACTCGCAAAAAGGGTACGGCCGATGATCAAGATTCTATCTAACCGATTCACCATAACCCACTGTTAACACATAATATTAATTATTTATTCAGCATCCTTCAGGTTATTATCATGCAGAATCCTTTAGGTTATTAATTAACCAATTGCACACGTGTAAACAATCATATGTTCCCTGACAAATCACATGCAAATATGAACAACATGGCCGACAATCATGAGGTGATCTTTATATTATTTGGCTGCACTTTCAATACAAATCACATGCATACAATTCCAAAACAAATCGGCAACTGTTATATCCCACCAAGTCACAAAGCATTCTTTATTCATATTCAGTAAACACTACCTAACCAAGATCATCACAAACAATCATCAAAAGCCCTTACCAATTAATTGTGTTAATTGTTATATATCACAAGTGATTGGCCCCCATCTCACCCCACCGTTTATACATACAACACGAAATCACATAACCTACCAAAACAATATAATCAACAATCTCATAATCCAATCATCATCATTCATGTTATAATATAACTCACAATCATGCTTGATACCACGACAAGACGTATACGGCCAAGGACAACGATCTAATCGAGTACAAGGGTACTAACCTTGGGATGGAATAACTTGGTGATGTCTATGATCAGGCAACTGCGAATGAGAGAAGGGATGGGGCTGCCGAAAGTCGCTACATGGAAAAGGATAACTAGGGTTCTCTTGTGGTGAAAGGAAACTAATTCAAGAAAACCACGCACATCCCTTTATGTGCGTGCATGAGGTTACAAGGGTTCATGGGCCGTGTAATGTGGGCTGTGCATTCGGGCTACATGGGTTCGGACCAAATAGAGTATGAAGAATGAAGATGCAACATTGTCTAACTAGTCATGGTCATTTGTTATATCATAGGTGATAATCGCAAGAACTAGATATAATTAAACAATTTAACAGACATACGGGACGTAAACATAGTGACGACAAATAGTAAGACATGGATAATAGCGATGCTAGTCAGGTGTCACGAGATTAAACAAAACTAACCTTGAAAGTTTGGGTTGTCACATCATCCCCAACTTGAAAGAAATTTCGTCCCGAAATTTAGCACGTAGTTACTGAGGAAGCTAGTTAGGTTGCGTGGTTTCCTGGTTTTCCTGGGGTGTCACATCATCTCCCCGTTGGTTTGGAATTTCGTCCCGAAATTCCGCAGTAGCTTCAGCCTCAGTAGTGGTTTCATTGTTCTCGAACAACTGGGGATATTTGTGTTTCATTTGGTCTTCTCGTTCCCACGTAAACTCTGGGTCACGACGGGAGTTCCAACGAACTCGAACAATAGATATCCTGGTGCGTTTGAGAATCTTGACCTCCTGGTCCAAGATTTCCACCGGTTCTTCGACAAATCGCAACTGATCGTCGATGGTGAGCTCCTTGAGAGGAACTATGAGGATTTCATCTGACAGACACTTCTTCAGATTCGACACATAGAATACGTTGTGAACTCCACTGAGTTCTTCGGGTAGATTCAATCTATAGGCCATCTTGCCAATTCTCTCTGTGATTTCGAATGGTCCAACATGTCGCGGGTTGAGTTTGTCTCGAATTCCAAAACGAATTACACCTTCCCAAGGTGAGACCTTAAGTAGCTCTCGCTTCCCAACCTAGAACTCGAGTAGTTTCCTGCGCTTATCAGCGTAGCTTTTCTGACGGTCACGAGCTGCCGCCATTCGTTGTCGTGTCTGAGCAATCTTCTCTCTTGTGTCTACGATGAGTTATGGGCCAGTGATTCGGCTGTTTCCAACTTCTGCCCAACAAAGAGGTGATCGGCACTTTCGTCCATACAGTGCCTCGAACGGAGCAGTCTGGATGCGTGTGTGGTAACTGTTGTTATACTAAAACTCCACTTAGAGGTAGATACCAAAGTCAATCACACATGCCCTAAGCATGTCTTCAAGGGTTTGGATGGTGCGTTCCATCTGCCCATCCGTCTGTGGATGATATACTGTGCTCATGCCTAAGCGCGAGCCAAAGGATTGTGCACCGCTTGCCACAAATCTGATGCAAATCGTGGGTTGCGATTAGAGGTAATGAAAGTTGACACCCCGTGCCTAGCAACCGCTTCCTTTAGATAGATGACTGCAAGTGTAGAAGCTTATCCGTATCTTTGATGGCTGGAGAGTGTGCTGGTTGCGCGAGACAATCAATGAGTATCTAAGTGATGTTGTTCCCGTTTCGAGTTGTAAGTAGACTATTGACCAAATCCACGGCAGTCTGTTTTTATTTCCATGTGAGCGTCGCTGGTTGCTGTCACTACACCTTGACTTTCCACAAGTCGATCCATCTTTCACATACTTAACTAGATGAGCCTTCATGTCCGATTACTAGTACAAGGTTTATAAATCCTAATGCCTCTCATCAAACCCAGACGGCTAGAATGTCAAAACTGGTGTGCTTGCTCAACGCGAGTCCCCTACAATTGCCGTGTAACGAGACCCACATTCGTATCATGAAGTAGCGAGTATCATTCAACTGATCAAAGATTGCTTCTCCATGCCCCGCATGGGTTCAACTTGAAGATTCCTTTTCCTTCAGTTCTCCAGTCTGAACAGAGCGAGTCTGATACTGGTAAATTAGGGTCGATAGCGAGCTGCAAAGCTCGTGTATGTTCAAGCTTCGCAGTCGTATTCATCCAAAGTTCCATCCAGCGATGTCATTGTATGCTTTAGCTCTTTCGAACATTGGTACGTGGGAGGCCCTTGTGATCGGTCTAAGTATTGCATCTGGTACCGCCCAAGTGATGCCTCCATCCAAAATTCCATACCACGGTTTTCACCGCCAGTCGTGTGTGTGTCGCGCAGTTCCTTTTTGTGACTCTTTCGCGTATGTCATCACTCTTTCGTGTTGCGTCGTTGAGCAACTGAGACGCTGATTTGTACCATAAGGATTCACCACCGAATCACCTGCATCCGCGGGTAAAACGATGCTCAGAGCATTGCAGAGTCGGAATTCGAGAGCTGAAAGGACGTCCTCCTGTACTGTCTTTCACGAACACAGCACCCTGCTGTGCTAGAGAGTTTTAAGCTGCGCGACCTTCACAATCCTGTGATTTATCTGTGATAGCATCAAGTGAGACCAAGAAATTACTGTGTCCACGATGGATTCTTTGGTGTCGATCTATCTCCCACCAAGACGAATTGTAGCGAGATCTACGTGCATTCCCACTTTACTGGTCATAACCAAAAGGTACCTCTCGAACCCATAAATTACATTTAACAAGACTTTAAGCGGAGTGGCTCCTCTTTCAGGAGTTCTAAAATGAGATACAAATGCCACCCATGGCGTTCCGTTCTCCTAGTCAGGATTCAGAATGTTGTCAACAAATGCGATCGATACATGTGATCCCTGAAGCTGCTGGTGTGTTGATCAACTCAATGATCATGGTGTATAACGTTGAAATGGCTGCATTAGATTCGGCATACTGTTCTAAGAGCATACTCCCCTTGGACTACCATCTGACGATAGTTCGTTCACCAGCCAATCCTCGAACGGAAGCTTGTTCCTTGCAACTGGTCGACAGATTGTCAATACGGGGTTGAGGCAAACGGTTCTTGACTGTCACCTTGCTGAGTTCTCGATAATCAGTACACATACGAAAAGGCTTCTCTTCATGGGTATAGCGAGGGCTCCTTAAAGCGATAACTCCTATCCGACAGTCCCTGTAGTCGGTTAAATAGCTTCTGCAACCCTCCTGGTGCAAAACAGTAAGGGGGTACGAGTAGTTAGAACTGCCTCTGGCGCGAGGTCAAACTGAGTTCCTTCCTAACAGTTGTAGAGATGATCCTGGAAGTTCCTCTAGCAGCACATGGAGGGTAATCACGAACAGCTGGTGGATCCTCGATCCTCTTTTCCTAACCTTAAGTCTATAACAGTTGTCACATAGCGGGGTAATCCCTCCGTAGACACCCCTGGCTCCTGTTGCTGACATACCACTAACCATTGCGCCACCCTGACGTGTTAGAACAGATAACAATCCTCCACGAAGGATACACAGAATTGTCCCCTCACATGGTACATCTATCAAGAATAACAGAAGGAAGGTCGATGCCGAACACTTATCCCACAAGGTCATGTTTGCATCCCAACGATCATACGATGTTTCCATTGTCTAGCCATCGGCCGATTCCACAACAGGTTCAGACTCTTAAGATCATCTGAGTCAACGAAACAGAGACGAAGCGGATTGCTACTCATGGTGCTGGCAGTTACGCATACCCCACTAAAGTCAATTTTCATCACTTATACCTCGATCGATTCATAGAAGTTGACTCCCATGGGTCGCTGACAAGGTTAAGGATTTGATCGGAGCCAATTCACTGGTGCTTATTGCCGGTAATCAGGGCCGCCAAAGTACTGGGGTCGGTAAAGTGCTACGCTCATCCTCCTGTCCATCTATGTTGCAAGTGGTTCGAGTGATACACAGTATGTTGCGGGAGTGTTGCAGAAGTGATCGCACTTCAAATTCTAAGGCGTTAATACGTTAAGTTCCAGCAAGCGAAGAAAGGTGAGGAAGATATCGATCAATCATTCGATGCTGCGGCATCCATCACATGGATGTTCGTATAAGCAACTAACATTATACACGGTTCGCTGAGTTCAGATGGGTGTTCAGGTAACACTCGATAGCATCGAGTTTCGAAAGGATTCAGAGAGGAGTGAAAAGATCACGTTCAAGTAAGAGACAATCTCTGATATGACTCTTATAGACTGTTGTGTTTCACATTGATCAAACAACGGTACGGAACCCCTTTTTCACTTGTTAAGCCTCACTGGGACTCGCATGCACCCCACATTGTTATTATGTGTGCACCCACAATAACACTGTGATTTGCATGCTCATCTCAGTTCCTCTTAACTCATGTCAAATGGTTCCTCCAACTCGAGTGGCAATCAAAGAGCATCACGTAACGTGGGTCATGAATGTTTAGGGAAATACCACCCTATCAGACACATAACAGAGGCAGGTGATACATGAATTCATACTATTGTGCTAGACGTGCAATCTCATGCAATATCATATGTAAGTGTTCACTAGTTATGCAGTACAATGAGTATACGAGAGGCGAACCTTGCAGTCTGGAGCTGAGTGTCATGGTCGTATTCAGAACTTGTTCGGTTATAGTCTGGTTTTATAAAACATTTTTAAACCAAGTTCACTATAACCAGTGGCTCTGATACCAAACTGTCACACCCTCAAATTACCACGTAGGGAGTGTCCCTGTTAGGCGTGTGACTACAAGCAATGAGCCACCAATTACGTTGAATCACAAGTTTAAAATAAAGTTCCATCTTTTAATAATAATGAAATCCCAATCGTAAGTCATTCAAAACCATAAGTTCAGCGGAAGCGTAAAGATACCATAAAGTAAATACTAAACGATCATAATAAATAAGTGTTTGATAAATAATTTCATCAGCGTGACCATGACCACTCTTGCTCTCCAGCCAACAAGCTCCTGTCTCAATCACCTAACGACCTGCGAGCATGTAACAAGTGTATCAGACAAAGCTGGCGAGTTCACAGTTTTAGAAAACGTTTATTACCAGTTGTATGTAAAACAGTTCAATAACCAATGCAAGTAATATTGTTAATATCTCATTTCCGAACAAGACGGCTCCTGATGTACATGACTGCCCTATCCCACGTACCCCTATCTAGTACTGGGCCCGACTGGGTCATTAGTTCACATCCGTCCTATCCAGGAGCGGTGTGAGGGTGCCAAACCTAAGTAGCGCTACCAACTAATACCCGAATAAGGGACTTACAAAAATGATAGGTGAGAATATTAACCAATATACCCGTTTTTACCCAAACCACTGACTGTCCCCAACCACTGGGACGCATGCTCGAATGTAGTGAACTCACCTTAGTTTTGCTCGGTAAGATTATAATACGTATTCCAAGTTGATCAATCAGTCCCTATTGTGGTTACCGATAGCAGTTAGTTTCGTGTACACGTGAACATGTATTCTTTGCATTTATCACACAAGTTACAAGTAAGCAGAACGCACATCGTTACACAAGTCTTAGCAAGGATCGGGTCCTACTTATAACCACAATACAGGTTCACATCACACCTTATCACAAGTAATTCAGTTCACAATTAACTTCACACGTATCGATTCGTAAACAGTTTCATAATTTCATTCATGTTACAAACAGGTTCTTATCGCGGCTCATGATCAAGTAAATAGCTTAACACATCGCCCACTTTTTATTACAAGTATACAAGTTCACAATTGTTCCGCACGCGACTTGGCCCAATATAACTTGTGCAAGTTCCGGGCTGCTCGTACCTGAGCCCAGCCCAATACGTACATGCGGCTACACTACACCTCTAACCCGAACCCAATGTAAGCGTGTGGCCCATTAATCTAAGTCCGGCAAAGCCCTTATAATTACACAAAACTATAATAATCCATTTAGCCCCCTTAGGGGTTATCACGCAACTGATGTATGGCAATTCGTAAAACAATTCATTATTCATAAGTCAAACATCCTGACAACTACCATGTACCATCAATTGTATATTCAATTACCACATCAACATGTATTCAATAGTCAAGATTATCACTGTATGAGCTATTAATTTACTATATCCTATGTACACCAATTTCAACTTCAACAAACAATGTATCATCTCAATAAATAATTCACTGACTATTCTGACAACCTCACTAGAATATGCACATGGTTATTTGATTAGATCAAGGCACATGGCCGCCATTTTCTTAACACCCATTAAACACAATTACACTATCATGCATATGGATAAGTAGAAGAAAAACCTTAAACTTCACACAATCATATTGTAGATTTCTTATGACAGTTGATGGTCACGAAACATTTACTAAAGGTGACTATCAATTACAATTATATGTCATATAGTTCAAGGGTTAATATGATGTCGCATGTCATCAAGATTCTAAACTACAAGAACTCGCAAAAAGGGTACGGCCGATGATCAAGATTCTATCTAACCGATTCACCATAACCCACTGTTAACACATAATATTAATTATTTATTCAGCATCCTTCAGGTTATTATCATGCAGAATCATTTAGGTTATTAATTAACCAATTGCACACGTGTAAACAATCATATGTTCCCTGACAAATCACATGCAAATATGAACAACATGGCCGACAATCATGAGGTGATCTTTATATTATTTGGCTGCACTTTCAATACAAATCACATGCATACAATTCCAAAACAAATCGGCAACTGTTATATCCCACCAAGTCACAAAGCATTCTTTATTCATATTCAGTAAACACTACCTAACCAAGATCATCACAAACAATCATCAAAAGCCCTTACCAATTAATTGTGTTAATTGTTATATATCACAAGTGATTGGCCCCCATCTCACCCCACCGTTTATACATACAACACGAAATCACATAACCTACCAAAACAATATAATCAACAATCTCATAATCCAATCATCATCATTCATGTTATAATATAACTCACAATCATGCTTGATACCACGACAAGACGTATACGGCCAAGGACAACGATCTAATCGAGTACAAGGGTACTAACCTTGGGATGGAATAACTTGGTGATGTCTATGATCAGGCAACTGCGAATGAGAGAAGGGATGGGGCTGCCGAAAGTCGCTACATGGAAAAGGATAACTAGGGTTCTCTTGTGGTGAAAGGAAACTAATTCAAGAAAACCACGCACATCCCTTTATGTGCGTGCATGAGGTTACAAGGGTTCATGGGCCGTGTAATGTGGGCTGTGCATTCGGGCTACATGGGTTCGGACCAAATAGAGTATGAAGAATGAAGATGCAACATTGTCTAACTAGTCATGGTCATTTGTTATATCATAGGTGATAATCGCAAGAACTAGATATAATTAAACAATTTAACAGACATACGGGACGTAAACATAGTGACGACAAATAGTAAGACATGGATAATAGCGATGCTAGTCAGGTGTCACGGGATTAAACAAAACTAACCTTGAAAGTTCGGGTTGTCACATCATCTATGAAGTAATGTTACTATTATCAAACAAACCAACTTACTAAGGTAAAGTCACTTAAACCCAAATAAAACAAATCATTTACCTGTACAACACTTTGGCTAAGGCTAGCATCTCGCCCATTACCAACAATAACCTAAGAAAACAAACCAATAATTAAACTAACTCTAATTAACCATATTAAGTAATATTAAAATAATAGTAACAGTAACCTATATTACAAAGTTAATACAGTCATGAAAACAATTAAAAGTTTGAAACTCACAAAAAACCAAACCACAAATACATATTGAAAATAAAAAACAAAAAACATAAAGAGTTACCGATGATTGCTTTGACGGTGTAACAGCATTATCAACTAATGAGCTAAATACTTCATCAGCCATCTCCCATTCAACATCTTTGATCTTTGCACACATTTCGGTTTCCTCATCAATTTGAAGAACACCAGCTGATGGAGGATTGGCAGTGTCAGCAGTTGTAGATATAGACCTAGGCTGTATAAGCGCATTGATATCATCTCCGAGGTATTTAGAAACAGTAAAACGGTTGGAAAATTTAGGCGGTAAATTATAGGGATCGATCTTAATAACAAAAATAACCCTTCAAGAACATAAATTTTCATTCAAATACGATTCTATCCAATTTGGATCATCAACACCCTACAAAAAACATAATAAGCTATCAACACAACACAACTGAACAAACTAATATATACTAATCATGCAAAAAATTCAACAACTAATAATTGTAAAAGGAAATGTAAAATAAACCTCTGACAAAGACTTATTAACTAACTCATCAGCAGATATTTTAAGTAGAGATACTGCAGCTTCATTAAAAACAACACATGTCATCTCATCATTGGTACCATTAGTAACACAAAGTTCCAATTTGTATCTGCAAAACAGAAACGATTAATAAAACGAAAACCAAACAACAAATAAAATATTAAAAAAACTTACACATAATGTGGATTGACAACATCTTCTTCACAGTTCCAACACAAATAGTAACCGTCAACCATTGACGCCTTCTTACGACATTTGTTACACTTAACATATTTCCAATCACTATGCATTTCCACACCACTTATGTTTGCATCAATGTTGAAAATTGTTCCCTGTACATGATTTAAAGTCAAAAACTAATGATTAAAAGTAAAAAAACTAACAAAAAATAATTTATTTGGGTGTATTAGCAATACAATACCTCAGCCACATCTCCTGCTGTAAGAAAGCTGTATATGTTTGCAATACTCGTAATTTGAAAGGTGGCTGCATTGTCTTCAATGATAGTAATTTGAGGAGACTCACTGAAAACAAAAAATACAACGTATATAAAACATAAAATAATAATGCATCTAATAAAACATGCCAAATCACATAATTACATAATCCTGTAGGCATCAATTTCAGGTATAGAAAGATTCAAGTAAATTTGAGTCGCCACAGTTGTCATTAAACTTGTAGAACCTAATTCAATACAAACATTTAAACATAAGTTATAAATAATCAAAATTAACAATGCAACATATCCTATACATAACACCATACCCTTGTAAGATCGAACTTTGCAAGATGACAAAATAATAACAACTGTATTTTTTGCAATTCTTCAAATATAACCATCACTAAACTGATTCACCAAGTGTCCCCATAATGAAACATTCACCTTCATATCACTGAATTATATATATTTAAGAATGAGATAGTAAAAATAAACAATATAGACGAAAGAATTAATATAGACAACACTAACATACTTCGTGTCAGAGATAACAATGTTTCGTACACCAGGATTGCAAGATGAAACAGATTCCAATTGATACTGAACAGAGCCCCATTCCCTAAGAACGCTAATAACATCTACACACACACACACACACACACATATATATATATAACATTAGAAAACTTGAAGAATAAAAAACTAACAGAATAAAATGCATACATACCTGTAAGATATTTGTCATCATTAACACGATTGGCTAACAGATTGAATGGAAGAAAATCAAACACATATCGTCTGAAGACAGACGGATGCGTCGGACAAGTAGTAATACTTGTTGAATACAAGAACTGAATGAAAATATCGCACCGCAATGGACGATACATGGTACTATACTTATGAACAACAAACTTACGAATCCTGTAAACACATCCCTCTTTAAACGCATTCTGAAATAACCTCAGCAAGTTAGATGGAATCTTTGCATGAATAGATGAACCCTGAAAAAACATATACATTTTAAGATTAGATAATTACCAATGTAAAATCAAAAACTAAACAATATTGCATTACAAAGAAATACTTACTTGTGCATCAGATAGAATCATGTCAAACGAAAGGATACGATTTGTTTTAGGGTTGAACGATGTCCAAGCACGCGAGACCAACACATCAACTTGCCAGTTGTTGGTAAAATAAGCACGTAAATCCGAAATACTTGCACGATTCATTTTATAAAGTAATAAGCTGCAAATATATATAAGACTGCAATCAACATCACACATATAATCCATAACACTATAAACAAAGACTACACATATAGACCCATATACATACACACAAGGCTAATAATACTCAACAAAGAAAACATGTTACCTTTGAACAACCTAGTTTGACAACACCAATTACACAATACTATCAGCTGGCGATAATGGCAAATTATAAAAAACTTCCTTGTACACAACATTTTTAGTCATATTGTTAGGACATTTTTCTTTATTATCCACATAGAACTTTAGTCCAGCACGAGATGTTACACGAGATGCAGCAACATATAACTGTCCATGGGAGAATACGGGCTTTACTAAGTAAACACAAACATTATTAAAAGTTTGGCCTTGACTTTTGTTAATAGTCATAGCAAAACAAACTTTTATAGGAAAATGTCGCCGCTTAAATTCAAAAGGCCAAGACGAATTACTTGGAGTCATATCAATTCTACCAATGAATACTTTCTCTCCAACATGTGGGCCTGTAATAATCGTACATTCAAGAACACGACGACTTATTTGACTTACAACCAACCGCGTCCCATTACACAAGCCACGTTGCATGTTTAGGTTACGCAACAAAATAACAGGTGCACCAACCTTGAGATGTAGTACATGATTCGGAACTCCAGAAAATTTCAAACTGTTAAGAAACTCAGGAGCATACATAGCACGCAATTCTTCAACATTTTGTGTACTCACACATATCTCATCAGCACTAAACAATGTATACATTTCACCTGGTATCTTCTCAAGAACATGTTGGTTAATCGTATCAACTTCATCATTAGTCGGACAAAGAATGCAACGTTCCTTCAAGTAATCGACATCATTAAATCTGTTCATAATATTAGGGAACGTATTTAACACAACAGACTCAAGATGTTTATCAGTTACAGAAATTAACATATCTCTTGGTATATGAATCCATGTATCATCATCTGATCCATCCACAGAAACTGAAGGAAGACAACCAGTCCCCATGTCTAAAAGCCATTTTACTAAATTCCTGCATTTGAATAAGATCCCTACCAAAAATACTTGGATCACGTAAACGCATGTTAGTTGTCAAAGAAAACACTTTACATGACCTCCATATATTCGGCGACTTGTTAATCGCTGAAGCAACAATTTCACTCCGTGAACCAAACTGAACAACAGGAAGTATCTGCCGAAAGTCACCACCAAATGCGACAACCTTTCCACCAAATACTTTATGCTCAGCACCAGCCATGCTGTCTCGACACACATCCCTCAATGTTCGATCAACAGCTTCAAATACATGGCGATGTTGTAGAGGTGCTTCATCCCAAATAATAAGTGAAGCAAAATTGATTAACTTAGCCAAATCTGAACCAACATCAATGGCACAACAAGAGTCCTTATCAACTTCAATAGGGATGCGAAACCGAGAATGTGTTGTACGCCCACCAGGTAGTAATAAGGAAGCAATACCAGATGACGCAACAGTCAAAACTATCTCATTATTTGATCGAATACGAGCTATAAGGGTCGTCCATAAGAACGTTTTCCCAGTTCCTCCACTACCTAACACAAAAAATACGCCTCCTTTTCTAGCCTGAACAGCAGAATATATACTATCAAACACTTCCTTTTGTTGACTATTCAACGCAGCGTATTGCTTAATAAAACGTGTCATTTCCTCATTAGCATCATACATTCTCTCAAATTGAACCAACCTGTTGATAAATCTATCTTTCGAAGTATGGTCAATCTGCGGTAAGGTTGGAAAGGAAGTCAACGACCGGCCACTCTGAATCAACACTTGTTCAATCTCTTTCATAGTATAATTCAATATTTCAGCATCTGAGAAATTCAATGAAAAATTTTTCAAAATTGTTCGATATTTATGAAGAATGTCCTCTGATAGGTATTCATAACAATCAAAAAATAATTGCCGAGGATCACTAACAGTACAAAATAACAAAATTGTAACAAACAATTCACGAAGGCGATCCCCAAATTGCCAATGATAAGCCTGGCGTACAGCATCAACCCATTCAACATCATCACCCAAAAGACTTAATGCTTTACAAGCGGACATATACGTTGGATGTTCCACCCCGTCAACAGTTCGAATCTCTTTAAAACTTCTCGGACCACGCACAACATTTAATAGCATTCTAAGATAATACTTTTCACCCATCGTAGGACTTACATAATATATACGTCCAATAGTTTGAAATGAACCTTTATGGGGCTCCCACACTCTTTCCTTCTCATGCCATGTAAACAAAGTTGGGTATTCGGCATACGTCAATGTCCGGCCAAACTCATACCTTTCATTTGCAGCCATCCATTCAGTAAACTTTGACATTGCAGCTGTTGTTCGTTGTAAAACATCATAAATTTGCTCATGATCCTTAAAATATACTCTATTACACCCTTCTTCATGAAATGGGAGTCTTTCAACAGCCATTGAACGATAATGCATGTCAAACTCAAATATCTTCCAACATGCCTCTGATGCTGAAATATACCTACAATTCATGTACTGCTCAATCTCATTTTCATGATTTAAAAGTGATGTAAATGTTGTTCTCCCACCTTGACCTTCCAATACTACGGTAGCACGATCTTGACCTTTGTTAATATAGCTGAAAAGATATTTAACCAACATTCCTTGGTTACACCATTCAACATTGATATGGCAACCATACTTTATAAGCAACGCACGATTATAAGGAACAACATATCCATTATCTAGCATAATATCTTGCCGACCAACACGAACTTTACGTGAGTTATTACGTCGTCGATACGACGGCCACCCATCATTTCTAATAAAAGTTTCGTCACAATAACTCTTCGAAAATCCTTTAGTACATTTGCCATCATTCATACAAGGACTCGAAGGTCTAAGGTTACCACATGGACCATGCATCATATGAGTACCAACATTTAAAAAACCGATTGGGTCACCCGATTCAGAAGGCAGCTCAGCAGATACAAATCTATCAATTTCATCCGGTGAAGAAATTTTATCAGCTTGACTAAGAAACACAAGAATGTGGCAATGTGGCAGACCACGTTTTTGAAACTCTATTGTGTAAAGAACTGCAAAGACAGAAAAAAAAACACACAATGTTTTAACACACATCATAATAACACATTAATCACATGTTAACATACAACCATTGAGAATAAAATTCATTTAACTTACCCGCTTTAGGAACACCAAAATGATGCTTTTTCCTTATGTCTTTCATGAGCTCATCAAGTTTGATCTTAAATACCCGTGCAACAATATCAGGTCTTTCAGATACTAAGTGACCCACTGTGTTTTCCTGCAAATGCTGTTGAATTTCACACCATTTTGGGTTACACGTCATGGTAATAAAAAGATCCGGAATACCAGCCCAACGACAAATTGCCATCGCATCTTGATATTGTTGTATCATATGCCTAGGCCCCCCGGTGAAGGACGCTGGCAACACAACACGTCGACCTATAGAATCACAGTTTGTCTCACCTTCTAATATACGATCATGCAACCCATTATACAACTCCGAACGAATTGTTGTCTGATGAGTCTTGTACCATTGTAAGTCATGTTCAAGCACTTGCGTATATGCATCAACAACAAATGTAAGAAATAACCGGCCAGAACTATGCAATGTTTTACCTTCTCCCATTCTAACCATCAACCGAAAACAATAGTATTCTCTCAATGAAACATTTTTTCTTTTACTTTCAGCACTAATATTACTTAGAGGAATGCCCACATTAAAACCATCTTCTCCATACGGGAAAAGTAATGGATATTGCAACGACATGTAACTGGGATGAAGTTCAGAAATACGTTTCGCATTTGTACTACCACGGTCTTCAACAATAATATCACGGCAATCTGTAGGATTACCATCACCCGGAATCAATGCAGCAACTTCATTGACCGTAGGCAAATTAAACTGTCTCGCATCCCTTCTTCGTGTACCAAGCAGTCTAAGTCTAACAGGTTGCTGCGAAAAGTGAGTAAATCTTTCTTTGGCAATCCTAAAGCTCTGAACTAATGGATTGTGCCGATTAAGCATTTTAATTAAATCATTAACTAAACTTCGAATACATGCATCATCATTCCCAGACTGAATACACTTCTCAACTGCTTTTAATCGATTGTCAACCTCATTTTCTGTGTCATAAATATATAGTTGTGCAAATCTTGGTCGTCCATCAATATGCTGAGGTAACAAAGTACCAATCCTATGATGATTATGTCCATTCAACACATATGTATAGGGACCACTTCCATCATTAACATCCGAACAGACTTTACCACCAGTAGAAGTAAACGAAAACATTGAATTTAGAAGCTTGATATTCTCTTTAAACACCTTAGATCGCGGTTCACCATTCAGCCGTAAAAGCCGCCGCAATGGTTCCGGAGCATGCCGAAGTAAAGGTAAAACAACCTTGCCTTTACCACAACAAATAGAGAAAGTTGGATTAGACGGAGCAAGATATTTAGTACTTCTCTCACCATACCACAAGATCGCTTTGCAATAAGGACATACATATTCTGTAATTCCACAATCCCAATATGATACATCTCCTATATAAAATAAAACAATCATATAAGAGAAAGTTATATTTATCATTTTAATGAGGCATTCAAACAACTAACAGTCATCAATGAACAATCCATACTTGATGAGTTTTCATCTTGGTAAACACCAGCACAAGATGACCTCCGGTTGTGCATAGATGGCGATGATGCTGAAACAAACTCCGAAGTTAAAGAATGTGATACAAAACGTGCATCACTATTCATTGAATTAGTTCCATGGAATTGATTTGAATTTGGGCCAACTGCAATACACGTAGATACAATCAGATGTGTCCTAAAAACATGCACACGTTTACATTACTTGGCATAAAAAAATTAACAATACGTACCATACCAACGTCGTTGAACTGGCATATTTTCAATGTTTGAACCAGCAGGGCGATCTCGTAATCGAGGACGACCACGACGTCTAATATTATGGGATGTTTCATCAGATCGAAATGTCGACATAGATGAAGAAGACAGTGTTGATAATATTTCAGAATCATTTGCAATACCATGGTTAATATTAACACTATCCATACCACCAAGATCTGTATACAAACAACATTCATTTGATACCACTTGATGAATAATGTCAATGTTTTATTCTCCATCTTCTTCCTCTTCATATCTAGTCCTTAAATACCTCAACTACTCATACTGATAGCTATTACATACCGGAAGCTCTACACAATACTTACCAATCCATACGTACATAATATCATGGATTATACCAAACAACCAATGCGCACCAGCCTTACACACTATATGTGTCACACCCCGACCACGTAGAACATACCAAACGTGACGGAAACATCGGGGAGTGTTGTAACAGAATTAATGTTTCAAATCCATGGCAATTGAAGTTTCGTTTTATTCATTAAAAGTGTTACAATGTCTTAACAAACAAGGAAATACAACATAATTAACTAGTCTTGCATCTTTTATTGTCACTAAAGCCCAAGTCTGTCTATGTGTGTCTTGACCATCTTATGCAACAGTTCCTGAAAAACACATGTGAAAATAGGTACGTCAGCATAAAAATGCCTGTGAGATACATAGGTTTTGTGAAAATAAGATTCATGACTATGTTTGAGAAAATGTTTAGTCATGAACCTTGTTATTTGCTTTGTCTTTTAAATCATTTGAAAAACGATAAGATCAGATGATAAGTATAAATAAATGTAAGGTTAAATGAATAACCAAGAAAAATGTGTTTGTATAAGATAAGTTGTTTATAAATCAATGTCTTATGAAAAGTATGTTATTTGTATGAAATGTTCTATGTCTCAAACTGAAATGATTCAAATAACGTTACGACATGTAATACCATACAAACACTTATATATAGGAAGTACCAGCGGCGTATCCACCATGCTTGTATCATATTACACACGCATCGTTACTTAATCACTTAATCAAACCAAACCAAACAATGTAAAATGTTCATGTCAAGATGTAAATCATGTAAAAATGTCTATGTCAAATATCCAAGTCAAATGTCTATAGTCCAAAAGTAGTCAAGTAATGTATAACCAAAATGATATGTATGGTAAGTAAAATTTAGACTACTTAAACCATAAGTAAAAATGTACAAAACAAAGTATTGAAGTAAAACTTGGTTTAAATCAAAGTTATGTTTTGTAAGATATATGCATGCTATACTGAATATGAACATTTATGCGGTATTGTGAAAATTCATACATCCAAGCCTTGAGACAGACGGATAACTATGTAAAAGTGAGTTATCAAGAGAATATGTATTCGGATTCGGTCATTCCTTTCATCCCCTTTCCCTGGGATGTCCGGAACGGGATTTGTCAAGTCCTATGGTACCACTACCTACTACCGAGCGGCATGATCGGTGTTAATGAATGTATAGTATAGTTTAAACAAACCAAATGTCATACCAAAATGTAAGCATGTTTTATGAAGATAATGTACCTAGTATGCTAGAGTAAACATACAGGGTAGAGCTATAAAACCATGTGTCCATATGTTACTGGAACATATGCAACAGAGATGCAGTATAAAACAATGTACTAAGTATGCAAAGTCATCATACAAAGTAGAAAAGTCATGTAAAACAATGTACTAAGCATGTTATCAGTCAACATACATAGCAGAAAAGTCATGTAAATCAATGTGCTTAGCATGTTATCAGTCAACATACATAGCAGAAAAATAATGAAATCATGTACTATAATGTACTAACAAACATAGTCGGTATATGATGTGAAAACAGGAAAGCAGGAAAGTAACAAGTAGGCACATGTGTTCCACCCCAAAACAGTTTGGAAAACAGTAAAAGAGGGGTCTATGTACTCACTTGAGATTGCTCAGTTGTCTAAAGATAACCACCAAGCAGTGCTAGAGATCTCGGAATCAAACGGCTCCTAATATAGGTAACTATGTTAAATAACCGGACCTAAATCGGAAGACTGGGTAGTATTAGGGTTTGTAAACCAAACGAGTGAGGAGACTCGTGTGATATGGTTTAACAAAGCCTACATACTAAATGAAACCTAACATAATTGTTTACGACCCGTTTAGGTAGCTTATGCTACTTTAACGCGTCGTTTGCGTGAAACGCGTTCGGACCGTCTAACTAGTCCTATGACAAGTGTTATATGCCTAAACATGTTACATAATCAGTTACGTGACAAAAGTTTAGGTTACATATGCTTAATTACCAATTATACATGAAAAGGGTATTCTGGTAATTTACCTAAGGCATATAAACTACCTATCATACAACTACTTAAACGATGTGACCATAGGGTATAACCTCGGAAGGTTATTCCCTACTTACTATGGTCACCTAATGTGTTTGGTCGGATCCTAATGATCGACCAAAACTGGGTCGGGTTCGAAGGTATAGGCGATTTATTAGATCGCCTACCCTACGACCCTAGACAACGTGGTAGTCAGTGGGCATAGTCCCAAGGGACTATGACCAACGTGATTACACTCACGTTGCGAAGTTCAAACGAACTTCGCATTGACCATTACTGGTCAACGCTGAAAGTCAAACAAAGTTTGACTTTCTGACTCGAAAAGCAGTAAAAATAAGGAAAAGAACGAAAGAATACTTACCCAGGGTCCCCGCAAGCGAATCGTGATCGAATAGCTCAGGTATGAAGCGAAGGCCTCAACTTAGAGCATTGGGATCAGATTTGGTGGGTTTTGAATGGAAGGGGGGTTGGGTATTTATAGGATATGCACCACCGTTAGGATCGTTTCTCGTAGTACGTGATCGAATCCAAGGCGTACACTTGTCGGGATGTTATGGTGGCTAAAATGTTGTTCTTATCCGCTGACTAGACGATAGGAAACGTGTGGTTGAGAATCGAACAGCTGGGACCCGCTTGTTAAAACATTGAATCTGACCAGATCATGCAGTCGCGTAGCGCGACTGGCAAGCCCCTAGGGCTCGCGCTACGCGACACCCTCACCTGATTCAGAAAAGTTTCAAAAGTTACAGGAATGGTCCCTGCACGTGTTTAAGGCCTTTTTCGATGCGTTTGAACCCCGTTAACCTCATTTCAAGGCTCTAAAATGAAGTTAAAGTATAGGGAACTCATAACATGTTCAAAAATATGCCGGATGATGGTTCGTTTGGTCGTACGAACGCGATGTTCGCTTAATTACGACGGAATGCGCATAAGCGCGAAAAACGATCCAAATGACGAAACGAATGGATTTTTCTTAAGGCGAACACTAAAATATAATGTAGTCATGCTTACATAAATTTTTGGATGTCCAGATGTATTCAGAACGTAAGTTATGCGCGAAAATGCAAACTTGTGCATTTTTTGACACTTTTAGTCCCTGAATGACACAAAAGTTTATTTTAGCACACCGAACCCCTCAAAGCCTATTTCTAAGCTTTGTAAAGGATATTTATGGTATGTTTAACTTATGGTCATGTTCCGGAAGGTCTGTTACAGTTCAAATTGGCATACTTTCGCAGTTTGTCATATTTAGTCCCTGTAAGCGATATAACTTTGATTTCACCACACCAAACCTTCCAAAACTTATATCTAAGTTATGTAAAGGTTATTTAAGGTATGTTAAACCTATTTCACTATTCCGGAGTGTTTGTTGCATTAAACTGGTTATATTTACGCATTAGTGCGCGTATAACCTTCCAGAAAGCGATTTAGAGTTTGAAATTGAACAGAAATTGATATGTGCAAATGATACACATATTTTTACAAATCCCAAGTATGAAATACAATATTTCATTGGTTTGGTATTTGTTTGATGGCCGTGGAGGCACAGGTGTTACAGTCTCCCCTACTTTAGGAAATTTCGTCCCGAAATTTATTTAGAGGAAACTTGTGAGAGTTTAAAACATGAAGTTGAAAAGATCAAACAACATTGGTTAGGGTTCTTGAACTTCTAGTAACCTTAATAACATTATGTTTGCAATGTAAGAGGGACACGTATATACAAGTATATGAAGCGTCATTGGTGCGTCCACCGTACCTTCATTACATCGTTATCATTTTGTTATTGTTGTCGCTATCGGTTCTTACACATAATAAATCTTACTGGGTTTCTGTGCATTGAATTCCATAATTATGTAGGCCTCCATAATTACGTAGTTCCTTGTACAGTCCGCACAGTCTATTTTATAATGTGTAGTGTAAAACCAAATGAATAATCCTGTGATGAGTGTAACTAGACTGCCATAGAGTCCTTTAGACTAAATCAATAAATGATTTAAATAGACTATCAAGGAGTCTGTTCAGTTACATCGCTAGATGTCATTCTTTAACCAAATTGTGAATCAATCTTTTTGATTAGACCACTAAAGGGTCTCTAATGGATCATGGAGCAGTACTATATAATCCAAGGGTCTTAACTATTACATAGAAGCCCATTAAGGATTTAAGGTAGTACCTTTTTAATATCCTGCTACGAATCTCTCATATGAAGATATGAAAGATCCTGCGAGGATTTGGATAAAGAATATCCAGAGTAGTAAAAACACCAAAAATGCATAAAAGAAAACATAAGATGAGTAAACACATAGTCACATAACCACAAAATTGTTTGTTAATTTGTCTTGTAAATTGCGTATATGCATTTAAAGCACACTAGGAATCCATTCCGTGGATTTCATTTGGTACTTTAAACGTTATCAAGAATCCAACTATAAAGATAGAAAGATTCAAAAAGAAAATTCGATTTCGATTATTAGGAACCGAAGTGTTCGAATTAAGGTACATAAGGAATCCAATTAAGGACTCTGATTTGAATGATGATTATCCACAAGGATCTAAATGTGAAGATAAAAAGATCCCATATGGATTTTAGAAGTTGAAGATGTTTTGAAATCTTGCACTGGACGTGCTTATGTCAAAACATGATGTAAAATGCTTATGAAGTTGAGATGCTAGATATGTCAAGGCGACATATGAAGCAGAATTTTGAAGGTTAAGTCAATGTATATGGAAAAATATTTTTGAAAACTATGCATGGGGTTCTTTTAAGAAAAAATGTGTTTAACGTTTTTGAAACCTTATATATAATACTTTTGAAATCATAAAGTAGGTGTATTAGATAGATATATTTACAAAAATGTTTTAAAAATCATGCGAGATGAATTTTGAAATTATGTATAAGGTTTTTGAAAGACATGAATGATGCTTTTCGAAATCATGCACTTGATCAGAAAATGTATTGTGTTAATATTGTCTTCAGACTATATGAAATATTTTGAAATTAGAAAGGTTGGTTTTGATAACATGGCCAATGTTTTTGAAATAACATAGACAATGTATCTAGAAAAATTGTTTTCAAACTATATGGAATGTTTTGAGATCATGAAGATTGTGTTGAAATACTTGTACTGTGTATTTTGAAAAATCAAAACGTAATGAGTAAGAGATTTGAAAATACCCTTAGTTATCTAACCAAGGATTTAATGGCACAGATGTGCAGAAGCATGATCACTCATAATGTCACTTTATTTTGTGTACTTTGTTTCTTAGAATGAAACGAGTACTTAAAATTTTTGAAGGAATCATGAGTGATCATTTGAAAGAGAGAATCACAAGAGTAGTTTGTAAGGAACATAGTTCCTTGATGTAGGTATCATAGGAAAATCATACACACATGTAACTATACTTGTATATCAGAATTTGTGAACAGCGATTTTTATTTATGAACAAGACATATTGTTTCACAATACACGAAAACAAAAGAAACAAAGGCATAAGACAGCAACATCCTTTGTTCAGCCAAATGCTCATCCATGGGTTGGATTTGCACTGACTATCTTTGGGCAGTTGTTCCTGAAATGGCTCGTATCACCACAGTTGTAGCAAGTACCACGCGGGAAACGAGCTTGAGTAGGGTTGACTTGGAGTTGGGTAGCAGCAAGATTTGCAACAGCTTTGTTCTGGATAGCAAAGCGGCATGTGTTGACCAAATGTCCCCTCCGTCCACAGTAGTTACATTTGGAGCAGGGTATGAGGTTTGAATGATGACGGTTGCATCGCTTGCACCTAGGAGCAGTTCCTAAGTACGGCTTCCTAGCTGGTGGCCTTGCCACTTGGCTAGGTCCGGCTTGATTAGGTGTAACCGCTGCGGGTTTCCTTGAAGCCTTACGCTTCCTTGATGTTGTTGCAAGCCTGACTACTGCTTCCTTTGGTGTCTCTTGAGTGGCTTCATTGTCGAAACGAGAGGCTTCATTGTTAAGACGAGCCATGGCAATACCTAAATCCACAGTCCTCTGAATCACTTCGCCAATTTGCTGGACAAATTTGGCTGTTTGCTCAGATATCTGGGCGTCATCGTGATGAAGAGACATTCTTGAAGAAAAAGAAAGGCATAGGGAGAAACAGGTGAAAGATTATTGGACAATCAAAACAGAAAGATAACGCATGAAAATTGCGATCATTTGTTTGTTACCTAAGGCAAACAAATGAGACGGTGACTGATCAAAGTAAATGGGTCAAAAATAATGTATCGCGAAGACATGCTCGCCTATAAGTGAACACTCATCCCAAGAATTCCCAGGTAATCACAACTGGTCTCGCGTCTGATGAGATGTATACGAAGTGCTTGCCTAGCCAGAAAACCCAGAATACAGGCATTCACCCTTCCAGTTTGCACGTGTTCACATTATTAAAAACCCAAAACCTTGACGAGAGTTTTGAAAACTCAAAGGGGTTCAAAACCATATAATAGAGAGTTCAAAACCTTACAATAGAGGGTTCAAAACCTAGTAATCAATCATCCTAGAACAGATGATTAGTTTTCAAAGCGGTTTTGAAATTTATGTTCTTGTTGTGGTCGTCACCTAAGGATAGGTGACGGTATTGTTTTATGACTAAACGCAAGTAAACTCGCGTTAGGGTCCTAAGAAGGTTATAGACTAGGTCAAAGCATTACTAATTACTAATAACCTAATTCCCTATAACCATTGGCTCTGATACCATCTTTTCTGTCACACCCCGACCACGTAGAACATACCAAACGTGACGGAAACATCGGGGAGTGTTGTAACAGAATTAATGTTTCAAATCCATGGCAATTGAAGTTTCGTTTTATTCATTAAAAGTGTTACAATGTCTTAACAAACAAGGAAATACAACATAATTAACTAGTCTTGCATCTTTTATTGTCACTAAAGCCCAAGTCTGTCTATGTGTGTCTTGACCATCTTATGCAACAGTTCCTGAAAAACACATGTGAAAATAGGTACGTCAGCATAAAAATGCCTGTGAGATACATAGGTTTTGTGAAAATAAGATTCATGACTATGTTTGAGAAAATGTTTAGTCATGAACCTTGTTATTTGCTTTGTCTTTTAAATCATTTGAAAAACGATAAGATCAGATGATAAGTATAAATAAATGTAAGGTTAAATGAATAACCAAGAAAAATGTGTTTGTATAAGATAAGTTGTTTATAAATCAATGTCTTATGAAAAGTATGTTATTTGTATGAAATGTTCTATGTCTCAAACTGAAATGATTCAAATAACGTTACGACATGTAATACCATACAAACACTTATATATAGGAAGTACCAGCGGCGTATCCACCATGCTTGTATCATATTACACACGCATCGTTACTTAATCACTTAATCAAACCAAACCAAACAATGTAAAATGTTCATGTCAAGATGTAAATCATGTAAAAATGTCTATGTCAAATATCCAAGTCAAATGTCTATAGTCCAAAAGTAGTCAAGTAATGTATAACCAAAATGATATGTATGGTAAGTAAAATTTAGACTACTTAAACCATAAGTAAAAATGTACAAAACAAAGTATTGAAGTAAAACTTGGTTTAAATCAAAGTTATGTTTTGTAAGATATATGCATGCTATACTGAATATGAACATTTATGCGGTATTGTGAAAATTCATACATCCAAGCCTTGAGACAGACGGATAACTATGTAAAAGTGAGTTATCAAGAGAATATGTATTCGGATTCGGTCATTCCTTTCATCCCCTTTCCCTGGGATGTCCGGAACGGGATTTGTCAAGTCCTATGGTACCACTACCTACTACCGAGCGGCATGATCGGTGTTAATGAATGTATAGTATAGTTTAAACAAACCAAATGTCATACCAAAATGTAAGCATGTTTTATGAAGATAATGTACCTAGTATGCTAGAGTAAACATACAGGGTAGAGCTATAAAACCATGTGTCCATATATTACTGGAACATATGCAACAGAGATGCAGTATAAAACAATGTACTAAGTATGCAAAGTCATCATACAAAGTAGAAAAGTCATGTAAAACAATGTACTAAGCATGTTATCAGTCAACATACATAGCAGAAAAGTCATGTAAATCAATGTGCTTAGCATGTTATCAGTCAACATACATAGCAGAAAAATAATGAAATCATGTACTATAATGTACTAACAAACATAGTCGGTATATGATGTGAAAACAGGAAAGCAGGAAAGTAACAAGTAGGCACATGTGTTCCACCCCAAAACAGTTTGGAAAACAGTAAAAGAGGGGTCTATGTACTCACTTGAGATTGCTCAGTTGTCTAAAGATAACCACCAAGCAGTGCTAGAGATCTCGGAATCAAACGGCTCCTAATATAGGTAACTATGTTAAATAACCGGACCTAAATCGGAAGACTGGGTAGTATTAGGGTTTGTAAACCAAACGAGTGAGGAGACTCGTGTGATATGGTTTAACAAAGCCTACATACTAAATGAAACCTAACATAATTGTTTACGACCCATTACGACCCGTTTAGGTAGCTTATGCTACTTTAACGCGTCGTTTGCGTGAAACGCGTTCGGACCGTCTAACTAGTCCTATGACAAGTGTTATATGCCTAAACATGTTACATAATCAGTTACGTGACAAAAGTTTAGGTTACATATGCTTAATTACCAATTATACATGAAAAGGGTATTCTGGTAATTTACCTAAGGCATATAAACTACCTATCATACAACTACTTAAACGATGTGACCATAGGGTATAACCTCGGAAGGTTATTCCCTACTTACTATGGTCACCTAATGTGTTTGGTCGGATCCTAATGATCGACCAAAACTGGGTCGGGTTCGAAGGTATAGGCGATTTATTAGATCGCCTACCCTACGACCCTAGACAACGTGGTAGTCAGTGGGCATAGTCCCAAGGGACTATGACCAACGTGATTACACTCACGTTGCGAAGTTCAAACGAACTTCGCATTGACCATTACTGGTCAATGCTAAAAGTCAAACAAAGTTTGACTTTCTGACTCGAAAAGCAGTAAAAATAAGGAAAAGAACGAAAGAATACTTACCCAGGGTCCCCGCAAGCGAATCGTGATCGAATAGCTCAGGTATGAAGCGAAGGCCTCAACTTAGAGCATTGGGATCAGATTTGGTGGGTTTTGAATGGAAGGGGGTTGGGTATTTATAGGATATGCACCACCGTTAGGATCGTTTCTCGTAGTACGTGATCGAATCCAAGGCGTACACTTGTCGGGATGTTATGGTGGCTAAAATGTTGTTCTTATCCGCTGACTAGACGATAGGAAACGTGTGGTTGAGAATCGAACAGCTGGGACCCGCTTGTTAAAACATTGAATCTGACCAGATCATGCAGTCGCGTAGCGCGACTGGCAAGCCCCTAGGGCTCGCGCTACGCGACACCCTCACCTGATTCAGAAAAGTTTCAAAAGTTACAGGAATGGTCCCTGCACGTGTTTAAGGCCTTTTTCGATGCGTTTGAACCCCGTTAACCTCATTTCAAGGCTCTAAAATGAAGTTAAAGTATAGGGAACTCATAACATGTTCAAAAATATGCCGGATGATGGTTCGTTTGGTCGTACGAACGCGATGTTCGCTTAATTACGACGGAATGCGCATAAGCGCGAAAAACGATCCAAATGACGAAACGAATGGATTTTTCTTAAGGCGAACACTAAAATATAATGTAGTCATGCTTACATAAATTTTTGGATGTCCAGATGTATTCAGAACGTAAGTTATGCGCGAAAATGCAAACTTGTGCATTTTTTGACACTTTTAGTCCCTGAATGACACAAAAGTTTATTTTAGCACACCGAACCCCTCAAAGCCTATTTCTAAGCTTTGTAAAGGATATTTATGGTATGTTTAACTTATGGTCATGTTCCGGAAGGTCTGTTACAGTTCAAATTGGCATACTTTCGCAGTTTGTCATATTTAGTCCCTGTAAGCGATATAACTTTGATTTCACCACACCAAACCTTCCAAAACTTATATCTAAGTTATGTAAAGGTTATTTAAGGTATGTTAAACCTATTTCACTATTCCGGAGTGTTTGTTGCATTAAACTGGTTATATTTACGCATTAGTGCGCGTATAACCTTCCAGAAAGCGATTTAGAGTTTGAAATTGAACAGAAATTGATATGTGCAAATGATACACATATTTTTACAAATCCCAAGTATGAAATACAATATTTCATTGGTTTGGTATTTGTTTGATGGCCGTGGAGGCACAGGTGTTACAATATGCAAGCTCTGACATTTGTTAGAAGAATCAGCAGATAAACCAACAACATGTGAAAATATTTTGTAGTAAACTTCCTGTTATCACTGTATAAACTTGTTTTGCGTATAATACACTCCAAAATACCATCTCACAACCCATCATTACATAAGCACAAAACACCGTATCCATACTTGATATCACTCCAAGAAAATAGACGACTATTATATAGAAACACCATCGGATCTATATACATACTTAGAACATAACATTGTTTCATGCAGGTAAAGAAAACATCTCGATCATAAATACGCTATTAATTGTCAAGCTATACCCTAATCTATTATTTATACTACATAATTTAAATTAACAAAACACAATAGCAACAAACATAGCTATAAGAAGACATGCAACCAACCATTAAATACATGTAACAACAAAAGAAAGCAATGAAATTAAATATGAATATGAAACACCTATACACACTATGAAAAACAAAATCACACATACATTGCTAAATAGATAGTAGCTCCTTTGATACTTCGTTTCCAACTACAACTTTTCAAAACCTATTGATAAGGGAAACTAAAGAACTGTAGTAAAAAATATTAAGACAACAGTTGGGTTATTAAAAACGGTTATCAAAGTTCAAATAATAATGGGGCAACATAATGGGTAGTTTTTGAACATGCACCATAATTGTAGGAATTATAATTGTCTTTAATTAGATAATATTATATATTTTATACAAAAACAAAGTAAACACGAAACTACCACAAATGAATGCATAACTTAAAATGCTAATTATAATTACAAACATTAGGTGTGTTAACCTAACTTAAGTTTTTTTAAACAAAACGTGTTTTTATAGAAATGTAATAATATATACTAATATTGTCCTATACCATTTATGTTGTTGATTACATTGTGTTTTATTATGGAAAAGATTGTGCTTATACGAAATCACTATGTTTAGAATAGTACGTTACCCTATTGCAATAGTCCTTATATACTATTTGTAGTTGTATGTATATTTTATACAATATTAAGCTCTAATAAAGGCATTGTGTTTTTTTATTAAAGCTTACTTTTTTTACTGAATTCTGATTATCAATGTAAACTTGTTTAAGTGGAAAAAAAAGCACAAACACAACCCAAACTATATAAATCAAACACTCTTTTCTGTAAAGATGGCCTAACTTTAATTGTAAGAAATACAATAACTGAAACAAAAGCCGCTTTTATACAAACTAAAATACTATCCTACAAAAAAAAAGAAAAAAAAAAACAGAAATAAGAGACATAGAAAAATAAAAAACAAACATGAGTACTAAAATCGCTCTAGATAATTAATCTTAACTTCCATGCAACACTTCACACTTTCGTTTGAAACCGAATTTCAAAACAGTCATATACAAGACATCTGTAACTGCCAAACTACCTCATCGACCAACTTTTATTTAAAAGTTAAAACGACGGAAACCAGATATAATTATACAAACGAATGATATAATCAGAGGTTAAAGAATTCAAATATTCCTTTACGATTATATTTATACATACATACATATAATCATATATATATGCACCGCTAACAAACTTGAGCATAAAACATGGATACCCTGCTAACTGAAAATACGTGGAAGATTCATAAATTATGTCACCACACCATTTATTTCGTCAATAAAAGATGACAACTAACCAACCACGTTTTATTTTTCTTTTTCTTTTTCTTTTTTTTAATAAATTGAATAAATGAGACACTACATGAGCTATAATCAATAGTTTAAAATAACACATCAAAATTTTAAGCTATGTTCAAACGACGTATAGTGATAAAAATATTTATATCTGCATACATTTTAATGTAATAGTTAAGTTAATCTCATCTTGACTCAAGTCACTGGATGCCTGTTGCAAAAAACACAATTAACATTATCCATTACACAATTCAAGATATTGTTTTGTCTTTTATTAATCAACTAAATAACCGAAATATTATTTTTAGAATATTTTAAATGTAGTATCTTTTTTATGTATTATATGTGTTTTCAAAAACAATGACATGAATTCTAAATTCAGATTGACTTTTTTTCAATAACATGGAACCAAAAATAAAAAACATTGCAAGACTTCCGGTGACAAACACAAAAATGGACCCATGCTGTTTGAAATGTTTCAATGAATTTAATAAAATATGATAAATTTTAAGTTTGGATTACAATTGTATAATTAATCATAACTTTGAGTTTATGTTTCTAATTTGAACTTATAATAAAATATGATAAACTTTAAGCTTAGGTTACAATTGGATAATTAATCATAACTTTGAGTTTATGTTTATAATTTGAACTTAAAAAAACTTTTGGTTATTTAAAAATTGAATATGAAATCACTATAACTTTTAGGATTTTCAATTAATGTTGTTAGTGATACGATCATTTTGGATGTAGCTTTCTTAATGGTTTAACTTGCAAACCACAATAGAGTTGACTTGATCATTTAACAATCTGTATATATAATGCCAAATCAAAAACACAAAACCTGTATACAATTTGTTACACTACCCGAACCATAAACTACATTACACATCATTAATATATTAAATAATACTACATTAAACATCATCCATATATCAAATAATAAAACATAATATCGAACATTAGAAGATCCTTACACAATAAACCACTATATTAACATTAAATTACTAAAATACTAAAGACATTAACATAAACTATAACCAAACATGATACATCAAAACACAAAGAAGAACAGAAGCTTGATACCTTTAGTAATTTGGAGACACAAGGCTCTCAAAATAGACAGACCCTTGTAAGGCAGTCATGTACTTCCAAGGAAAGTAGTACCCAACTTGCATAGTTTTCATATCTAACATATAAATATCCCCACAAGTAGTCATCAACAGCATTTCATCAGTAGACTCTACATACTCTACAAACCCGAGGAAACTCGATGGAACAACACCAATACAAGGCAGAACCCATAAGTTAATCCATTCTTCATATCCCAACTTACACAAACCAACTAAATACATATCATATTTATAACGCATAAAAATGTGAAGTTGCCCAGCAATACTGACCAAAGATCCATCAAAACCTCCTCCATAAAAATCACATGGTAATGGAACACTTGAAAATTGCTCTAGGTTAACATCAAAACGTACAATTGACTGCACACAATCACCAGAACATGAATCAACAATGAAATATACACCATCTCCACACAATGTACCTAATGACCATTTTCCACCATGCTTAACAGACAGAATGTCCGTAATTTTCCTCCAGGAATGTAGTCGGGTAGAATAAATATAAACTGCCTCTGTGCCACGTCTTCTTATAACATGTAAAACCTTGTACTCATTTGCAGAATCCACATAGAAAGCAGCAGAATCAGAATCTTTTTTGAAGAAACCATGTGATTCACATGATGGAAAAGTTGTACTTGCCTGTGTAAGAGGATTCCAAATTAAAATTTGAGAAGTCTCTTCCAGGCACACACATAACATTCCATCCAAACTCCCTAATATCATCAATTCATCTGGTCGGGTTTTGAATGGTTTAACAGACATCATTTTAGGACCACAAAAGCCCGTGCATGCATAAAACAATTTTTCAAGAGAACCACAACGATCTAATTTCGCAAGCACCCACTTGGTAGCTGACGGTGACGTACTATGACAATGAATTAATGGAAACTCTGGTGTGGACAGGATAGACAACCATTTTTTGCACACCAACTTGCAACGACCTATATCTCTTGCAGAAAGTTTTGTAAAAATACCATACATTAATATCTCTACAAGCAACTCCGACATAACAAATATTGATTAACTGCTCACATTAGATCAACACATGTTAGTTAGTCCAATTCACTTTAACATCAAAGTGTAAATCATAGTTATGAAGAATAGAAGGCAAAATAACAAATTGAAGAAAAGATACTTACAAACAGCAACTTTTATTTGCTCAAAGATCTAGAACAATTCTGACTGAAATGTTACCCTATAATCATATAAATAGGAAGATGTGAGAGAGAAACGTCAACCCATAAAAGACTGGAGATAATGGGAGAGAAATGCTTAATAACTAATCACGTAATAAAAGGATTAGTAACCACTAACATAGCAGTTGATTTTTTTTTTTAACGGCAAAACTTCTATATAAATATATAAAAAGGCAACATAGCAGATGATATCTCCAACTTTCTAATACACTTTATCCGGTAAAATAACACAAAACAAAATTTATATCATGTCATATAAAAACGCAATAATATATGTAACCACACAAACAACTCAAAATATCAGGTATTAGTCATACTGCCTTTACATACAACACTATCAAACTTACAAAAACCCATACATTCCACTAAGTTAACTGCAAATACATACCATAAACAATACATAACACTTTTGAATAATGGTGAGAGTACGAACAAAGATGTTCAGTTAATGGCACAGATGTTAGAGATATTTAGACAAGTTAATGAATCAATGGAGTTGAAGCGTTGGTTTTTTACTTTCCTTATAAGTAGTTTTGTTAAGTTTAGTGATAGTTGCTGTTATGGTAAAGTGGTTTGTATTCAATTATTAAGAGTTATTGGTGGTATTTTTATTTGAGTAAAATGCAATTTGCGTCCCTGTGGTATGTCCCAAACATCAGGTTGAGCCCCTAAAAACAATTTTTTGCATTCTGAGCCCCTGTGGTATTCATTTCATAACAGTATGAGTCCCTGCCGTCAGTCTTCCATCAGTTTGACTGTTTGCCAGTTGTGAAAAGTCTATAATACCCCCCACCCTTTAATATCTACACTTAAAGGAGACCAGTTTCATTATCATCATCAACAGTCGCTCCCAACTCCCAATATCATCATCATCAACAGCTCTCCTCTCCCAACTCCCAAGATCATCATCATCATCTTCATCAAAGAAATCAACAGATCATCCTCATCATCTTCATCGAACATCGAACAGATCATCTTCATCTTCATCGAACAGATCAGGTTCATCTTCATCCTCATATTGGTCATTCGATGTGTTTATGTGTTTATATTGTGAAAAAACAGAGCGATGATTCTGGGTTTGATTTTGGGTTCCATTCGATGATTTTTGGTTGATTTTGGGTTACATTCGATGATTTGGGTTGATTTTGAAAAAACAGAGGGTTGATTTCATTCGATGTGTTTATGTGTTTATATTGTGAAAAAACAGAGCGTTGATTTTGGGTTTGATTTTGGGTTCCATTCTATGTTTTTGGGTTTGATTTTGGGTTCCGTTCGACGATTTTGGGTTGATTTTGAAAAACAGAGGGTTGATTTTGGGTTCCTCATTTTGAATGTGTTTGAATGTGTTCCTCATTTTGATTGGATGATAACAGTTATTTGGGTATTTTGGATTTGATTTGATGATTTGAATGTGTTATTTGGGGTTAGGGTTTAGGGTTGAATGGATTTTTGGTTTGATTCTTGTGGGTTTAGGGTTGAATGGATTTTTTGGTTTGATTCTTATTCAAAATGCATCAAAACAGAGTGGTATTTGGGATTAGGGTTTAGGGTAGCAATGTGTTTTGGTTTGAATGTGTTTTGTTTTGTTGTACAGAATGTGTTTTGGTTTGAATGTGTTTAGGGTTTAGGGTATCAACTGAGTATTAAGAACTGATCGGATGTACAGAATGTGTTTTGGTTTGAATGTGTTTAGGGTATCAACAGAATGTGTTTTGGTTTGGTTTGTATAGATTCTTGTGGGTTTAGGGTTGAATGGATTTTTGGTTTGATTTTTGTTGTACAGAATGTGTTTTGTTTTGAATGTGTTTTGTTTTGAATGTGTTATTTGCAATGTGTTTTGGTTTTGATTCTTGTGTGTTCATCATATTGATTTTCGGTTTGATTCGAATGTGTTCCTCATTTGAATGTGTTTTGTTGTATTAAGAACTATTGTATTAAGAACTGATCGGATAAGATTCGAATGTGTTCCTCATTTGAATGTGTTTTGTTGTACAGAATGGCTGCGGATGTAAAGATACGCAAAACACCAACTACGAAGGCGAGAACACTTGACAACCTCCTAGAAGATGCGGTGCATATAAGGAAGTGATTGATATGAATGATTATAACCCCAGTGGAGCTCTTCGATTTTCCTTGAAATTCCAAAGCTCGCTAATTACATATCTACCACTGGGGTTATATTCATTCATATGAATGAATATAACCCAAGTGGCAGATATGTAATTAGATACACTGGGGTTATATTCATTCATATCTGGATCAGCTTCCCGAAGTGCACCCGTCAGTAAAAATCCACAATTGCTTGTGGTCGTATGACGTTTTGTCTCTGTATTGTATGTTACGGTCTTTTGTTATCGAGTCTGTAAGTTCCGTCAACTCTACGAAGTTGGTATGACGTTTTGTCTCTGTATTGTATGTATAAAAAGTTTACATTTAATATAGAATTTAGGCTTTAATAATTTGTTATATATAGTATAAATTTAATTATTAGATTTCTTAACAAAAAACCAAGAAAAGAATTTAGGGGCTCAGGTTGATATTTCACTCATACCATAGGGACGCAAAGTGTTATTAATATATGCAAAAAACGGTCTTACCCCTGCCTCTAACAGTCAACCTGACGGCAGGGACTCAAAGTGTTATGAAATGAATACCACAGGCGCTCAGAATGCAAAAAATTGTTTTTAGGGGCTCAAGTTGATGTTTGGGACATACCATAGGGACGCAAATTGCATTTTACTCTTTTTATTTTAATGGAATGTTTTGGTTTGTTTCTTGAAAGTTAGTCTGGATGAATTGTGTTTTTTATTATGGTTGTTTTTTTATTGTGGTTATTTAATCATATATTATTTCAAACATTTAATATCTTCAGTTTAATTTCTTCGAGTGACCATCCGGAGAATTGTAATTGATTCGGTTTATTTTGATGTTAAATTGTGCCTGAATATAGACTTGCACTTGCACACATGAAAAAAACACAATCTCAAACAGCTGCTCTGTGAAAAGTTGTCCACTGCCATAACCGCTGTTTTGTTCAAACATCTGCTCTGTGAAAAGTTGTCCACTGCTGAAAGTCAACCCCTGTTCTCTCATTTCCTTGGATATCACTGTTGTTCAAAATCAGTGTTTTCATCCACTGATATGCTATCCACTGATAGATAAAATCACCCACTGTTTTCATTATAACCGTTGCAACCACTGATATTGTTGAATCATGTTTGTTCATTTGAATAATTATGCTTTGTTTTTCAGTTTGCTGGGTTGGACAGTGTTGCTCTAATGAGAATGTACATTTAGAAGCAAGTTTATGATGAAGTTTCTGTTATTATTTATGATAATGTGTGTTACTTAGCCGCTCAAGTTGATGTTTCACACATACCACAGGGACGGAAATTGCATTTTTCTCTTAATATAAAGTATTGAAAACATATATAAGTTAAAAACTGGAAAAGGCCCCACATTTAGAGTTCATTTTAGCCCTCCAATAATAAAAAACAAAAAAAAACAAAAACACAATAAATAAAAACCAATAAATAAATAAAACACAATAAAATAAAAAAACACAATAATAACCACTCCTTAACATTAGGGGTTATACCTGCTAAAATTTATTCAAATAATTAACTGCCAAGTTACACATCACATATTATCATACTACTTATGTAATTACAAGAAATCAACAATTTATAATACACAACATACAACTTACTCTAAGAAGTTGATAACCATATATATAACAAAGAACATAAGCAACTAAAATACCATACAAAAATAAAATATCTTCTAACATTACCAAAGTATATTACAATACAAATGAAAAGAGCACCATTCTTTACACACCAACTTATAACGGCCTACATCTCTTGCAGTAAGATTTGGCAATATCTCAAACATAAGTCAATCGGAATCTCCAGCATGGTAACACTTTCCTACAATGTACATCCCAGGCTAACCACACCATGATACTATCCGCTTTAGCCAAGACGTTCCAACATCTCCTCACTGATTTAAAACGCGTCATGATGTTGAATGTATGAAGACCCTTACAACGAAGCCTTCATTCCCCTTCACAACCAATGTGGGATGTTACAAATCACACTCCTTACAGGTCCCAACATCCTCGATGGCACACCAGACCAATCCCTAGCACTAATACCATCTGTAACAGCCCAACATAACCACACCATCATAATGTCCACTTTGGCTAGGTCAAAACAAATCAATACCAAATCAAGGTTCTTTAAAGAAACAAAACATTTATATATTATAATTTAAAACAATGTTATGCATCATTGTTTGTACTTTATGCTTATAGGGTGACTTTTTGCGATGGTTGGTTGCACCTATAGTTTAGGATTGCATATATGTATTGTACCTTATGTTTTATGAGTTTAAAAAATGCTTGGTTGTATGATCATACGACATTATATTTTATTATTATCTTTATTTTTATTATTATTTATTTCATCTTTTATGCGTTTAAAAAATTTTTGGTTGTAGATTCATAGGACATATATGTATTGTACCCTATGTTTTATGAGTTTAAGAAATGTTTGGTTGTAGGTTCATATGATATTATATTTAATTATGATGCTTCGTAGCTTGATTTAAAAAAACATGTAATATATATGATTTTGGGTAATCCCAACATTGTTGTGCAAACTTTTACTACACAGATTATGTGGTACTTTATATATTAAATATGGACAATAAATAGATTGTGCTGGTTTTTTTAAGGCACCAAAGCAATCGATTGAAACATGACGAAACAAATAAGAACAAACATTACGAAAGTTGAAATATAACAAAACGACAAAACAATACATCATTTAAACTAATCACCGCCTCAACGTGTTTAGTTATATATATTTATAACATTCAACACAAAACGGCACCTTAATTGGTGAAGAATAATATATGTCACACGCATAACACACATGACCGGGACAAACAGAAAAACCGCCATCAACATCACAGCCATCAGTGACCTCTACATCACAAACATTATCTACATCTCCAGTTTCGATATCACTACTGACTACACTGACTTGATTATCATCTGCAGACATCAGTTGTTGATCACCCTCGTCACAATCTCCTTCGTAACCCGAAACATTATTACCACCAGAAGCATCAAACGCAGAATGAGATTCAACTTGCATATCCCCTACAGTAAGCCGGAACATCTTTGCATGTTTCTTTCCTTTACAATGAGCATAAAGCTGATTTGCACTTGTACAATATATGTCACATAGAGCACAATGAAAATCCACACAACAATACGATAAATCTTGTAACTGTTGGATTAACACTCGAATGAGTAAACAACAAAATTACAAAGTAAAAACACAAAATGATTAATATTTCAAACACTTATACCTTTGTGGTATGCTTCCTTGACATTACACGATGCCTATATTGTTGTTCATTAAGGCATATGACATTGCAAATAGGGCAGCCAATGATTTCTTCCGGTTTGGCACCATTTGCCACTAACTTATAAACATCTACGTTCATGTTCTTCAAACAACTACAACGAAAATGTAATAGAACACACCTCTATATAGGTAAATATTTAAACGGTTTTAAACTCAATTGGACAGGTAAGTTACTAAGTTATATAAAAACTGTAAATTGGCTAAGGTCACAAAATTTTCGGAAATCATGAAATTAGTGGATCGAGGTTATACATGACTAAATACAACTCTCATAAACCGATGTTTTAATCAAACAAACTGAAATATTCAAAAAATTCAACCTCAAAGAGTGACTTTTCTCTTCTAATGTGTGAATTTGAAACAACTTTGAATATGTATTTATAATAAAGTTTTAATTTAAACTCAATTGGACAGGTAAGATATATTTACTTGAATAAAAAACTGTAAACTGGCTGAGGTCACAAAATTTTCGGAAATCATAAAATTAGTGCATGGAGGTTATAGACGAGTAAATACATCTCTCATAAACCGATGTTTTATACACAATGAATATGTAAAATCACATCGTTGTTTATCAAATATTTAATTACTCTAACTAAAGTTGTTTAAGTTGAATAACATTATAGCGATGTTTAAACATATACCTGAATTACATTAATGCTATTTAAATTGAATTACACATCAAAAATATTAATTGTATAACGTTATTTAATCCTACTACTGACATTATCTAATGACTACAACATACAATACATCACTGACTTTTTAATATATCATAGTCTTTCTAATTAAACATTGAGTTATATTTATTAACCTGTTCTTTATTATTATTATTCTCTATTCATCTGAATCAGAAACCACAACTACACTTGAATCCATCATATAAAAAAAACAATTCATATAAAAAACATACTGCATATAACTAAATTTTAATAAAACAAACTGAAATATCCAAAATACCCATTGGAAAAAACCTAAAAATCATAACAACTGATTTAAATTAATAGAGATATGAGATAAGTTTATTTCTTGCTAACTTTCTCCAAATCCTTGAAATTACTTGGAGTTGAAGACTTATAGACGTCAACCAATTTACGTTTGTTGATTTCATTGGTATCACAACTGGTTTTAGCATCATCAATCTTAACACTTGAAATGTGACTTTTTTTTTTGATAAATTCTTTATCGTTTCCCTGAAACAAATGTGAAAATTAAGAAAATAATAATAAAATTAAATATGATGTAAATATAAATGTATAAATACGAATCATGTATTGAAATAAAAAATACCTCAGTAATCTTCATCTTTTCTTTGAGCTCATTAATAATTGACTCATCATCAGTCATGTTTGTAACAAGATACATTTCATCAAAATTAGTCAGATTATAAGTTGTTATCTCAATTTTAAAAGCAAACATCTTTCCAATCAACTTGTCTAAATCAACAGGAAACATTACTTCTTCAACATCCTGTGAATCAGAATATTTTATGATAAAATTAATATAAAAAAATATTTAAATACAATGAGAAAAAAAATATAGGAGAAGTTAAGATTATTTATACATACAGATGATGAGTTTTCTTTAAGCAATTGAACAGCCGACTTGAGAACAACTTTTTCAATGATTTCATCAACCAGAGGATGAAATAATATTAGTTGAACATCATCAGTATTATCTTCCACTTGAACTTTTATTTTGAATCTAGTTAAGTTAAATATAAAAACACATATATACAAAATCCATTATTTTATAAAACATATAAATATTAAAATAGATAGAGAGAGGTAATATTACCTTGGAACTGGATATATAACACTTTCATCACAATCACGGTTGAAACACACATGAAAATAATGTGACTCCAAACCCACGCAGTCTACAAGATCTGTACCCGCCTCCATTAAACATTTAGGACACTCTACATAGTGCCAACCAAAATCCTTGTCTATAGCCTTAATAGTACCAATTATGATAACCAATTGAGGCTGTATAAATTGAAAAATACAAAAATAATTTAGTTCAACAAAAAAAAATTGTACTTTTTGAATTATAAAAATTTAAACAAACCTTCATGATTTGCCAAAGGTCATACACGTTTTTCAACGGAGACTTTATGATAAATTCATCACTTGACATCTACAAAATGAATACAAAACTTTTTAATATACGAATAGCACAAAATAAAAATTGGAAGTAATAAAATAATAGAGAACATGAAGATTAGAGAAAAAAAATATAAAATCATACCTTCTCAGATTCAACCTCAAAGACAGACTTCTCTCTTCTAATGTGTGAATTTGAAACAACTTTGAACATGTATTTATAATACATATTTGATTTAAACTCAATTGGACAGGTAAGTTATATTTACTTGAATAAAAAACTGAAAACTGCCTAAGGTCACAAAATTTTCGGAAAACATGAAATTAGTGGATAGAGGTTATACATGACTAAATACATCTCTCATAAACCGATGTTTTATACACTATGAATATGTAAAATCACAACGATGTTAATCAAATATTTAATAATTGTAACTATTGCTGTTTAAATTGAATTACACTATAACACTGTTTAAACATATACCTGAATTACAATAAACATGCTTAAATTGAATTACACATCAAAAAAAATTGATTGTATGACGTTATTTAATCCAACTATTGACATTATTTAATGACTACAACATACAATACCTCACTGACTTTATAATATATCATAGCCTTTCTATTTAAACATTGTGTTATATATATCAACCTGTTCTTTATTATTATCTATTCATCAGAATTAGAAACCACAACTACACTTGATTCCATTACATAAAAAAAACACAATTAATACAAAACACATACTGGATATAACTAAATTTTAATCAACAAAAATGGATATAACACAAATTTATACAACAAAAACAGATGTCTGCATACACATCATATTTATACGAAAACTAACCGGCTTGTAGAAACATTATTCGAAACAAAATCACAAATCTAAAAACACAATATACTTGCACAACTTCTTTTTAACACTAAAAATGATAAATAAATCATACCAAAAATATATGAAACACAATTACCTCCTCTTCCTACAAATCTTTTAAGTTTGCTTGTACAAAATGATTTCTTTCTATTTCCTCTAATATGTTCCTTTGCAGATTCCACGTCAACCTCTTGTCTTTTACTTGCTCTAACGGTATCACCTAGTTCATCTTCAGTGTAATTTCTTGAGTTTTTCTTGAGTTGCTCTAACGGTATCACCTACCACCACCATGAGAACAACTTACTTGTAAATCGCAAGTCAATGTTTGGAGTGGACGCCATTGCAAAAGTATTTCCAAATGATTAAGATTGGTACATAAAACAACAAAAACAATCGCAAATTCTATAACTTCGAGCCCTAACTTTCAGGTAAAACTGAATGTCACCCTTTTCCCTATTTTTAGTTATTATACAGATAATTTAAAAACACTAATATCAAATACCTTTTCACCCCCATACTGAATACCACTCAAACGAATGTTTAGTTTTATTACAAAAAAACCACCTAATAAACCGAACCCATATATAAGAAGCATAAAAAAAAACATAATCATTTTATATATAAAGTTATATTTCTTTAAATATAGAAAATACAATTTCCTGAAACTTCATACTTATTCTCATTCATCACTCTATATATAACATACTAAGAACTCCCCAAAAAAAAGCAACAACTAACAATATCACCAAAACATGATAAAATAATTAGAACAAAAACCAACACATAAATTGTCATTCATCATACTATATATTACTAACTACATACGAAAAGAAAAAAACATACAAAAAACACCAAAACATAGTTCAATACTTGCAACAAAAAACAACACAAAGAAAATTATACACCAACATTTTATACATAAAATAAAACGATAAATTCAAAGTTTCACAACATGAGAACCACGGTGAATTGAAACTTTTGGAACTTTAAGTTTCCGATAGTAACTTTCTAGTGAATCAGCGGTATCATCAACTTCATCTTCAGAATCAGAAAATTGGTCAAAACCAGACTGACCGATAACCTCATCTACATCAGCATCAACAGTCATATCAATAAACTCAATTTCTTCGTGAGAGCTGCTGATCGAAACAACATCATCCCAATTCCAATATAGCAAGTCTCTAGATCGTTTACGCTGCCTCTCAATCCTTCGTATCTGGGTAAGAGAAATAACTTGTTTCATTATGAGCTAGAAACTATCACATAACAAATTTTACTAAGATTTAAAAAATTACAACTTCAATATATATCACCTCCTCACTGAACTCACGGGAAAGATGAGATTTATAAGGACTAAATGGCCCAACAGAAATTATCTCTACACTACCACTGTCGGCCTGTAATCAAAACAAAATAAAAATACCAAAACAACAAAACAATAATATTAAAATATTACAAATAAACTTTATTTATTGATGATATTACTAAATTACCTGTTCTTGACGATTTAAAGGATTGATAAACGACTGTTGCCGGTCATCACCTAAATGAACAGGATTATTACTTCTTGTAGATGCATTTTTCTCCATCACTTGCTCAATATTTGAAGGATAAATCTAAAAATTCTGTTACAAATTCACAAACCTAAATAGTTTTATACTAACATGTTCTTATTATATAAGCTATTCTACAACGGTTTTTAACACACGTTCAAGTATTGTAGCAACTACTATATACACACGTCACATATCAAGATAATGGAACAGTTGATATTTCCAGTTTTATAGGAGAACATGATTTCGAAGGAAATAAAAAACAGTTTAATATAACTTATATAACAAACCGCCAATTGATATCCTAATCAAAATTATAAGGCTACATCCTAAATTGTTACAAATAATATGGGAGAATGGGAAGTGGGTAGTTACTTCCCATAAAGAATTGCTCTTCTCAACAACTGATCCTGTAAACAACTGTTAAGTCAAAACACTGCTGATCCCGTACACAACTGTTAAGTCAAAGCACTGATGAAGCATAAAGAATTTATCTAAAAATTATAGATAAATTATCATTTGTTTTAGCTTGTGGACCACAAGTTAGCTTCATAGAAAAAAAAATCACACCTACTCGTGTGCCTAGTTCAATTAGCTTTAGTCGGCACAATATGCAATACTTGTGTTACAATCCCAAAGCATGTTACAGGAATAATAGGAGTTAAATAGATCAGGGGTATACCTCTTGACAACATATAATACTTCTCTTCATTTACAAAAGTTTTCCCAGCAAAGACTCATTTACCCAAAACTACTACACTCCCATGTCACATATAAAAAAAATACAATAGTTGATATAATTAGTTTGAGTAAACTTCCGTTTTGCTCCCTGTGGTTTGGCCACTTTAACGATTTTTCCCAAAACCTTCAAAAATAGCCATTTTCAACCAATAGTTTGCTATGGTTTTTCCATTTTGCTCCATGCAGGAAGGAAAATGGAAAAACAAACAATTTGGATGGAGTTAGAGGCGGGACCAAAACGAAAGTTTACTCAATAAGTTTGATTCGTTTGAATATAAAAATACAAGTATATTAACAAAAAAAACACAAAAGAAAAAATAACACAAAAGAAAAAACACAATGTTATACCATAAAACAAATAACTTTCGTTAAAACACAATCCATTATATCTAAAACAAAATACTTTAGTTGATTTACAACTATAGATTAATTTATTAATTGAGATGCAACCATGTTATATAACTGTTATATAACAAACCGCCAATTGATATCCTAATCAAAATTATAAGGCTACATCCCAAATTGGTACAAATAATATGGGAGAATGGGAAGTGGGTAGATACTTCCTATAAAGAATTGCTCTTTTCAACAACTGCTGATCCTGTAAACAACTGTTAAGTCAAAGCACTGATGAAGCATAAAGAATTTATCTAAAAATTATAATAAATTAGAGAAAAATGCAATTTGCGTCCCTGTGGTATGTCCCAAACACTTTGAATTATTCAAAATTCAAAGTGTTTGGGACATACCACACTGACGGAACACTGACGACAGGGACTCAAAGTGTTTATGAATTCATAAGGTTAGGGGCTCAAAAAACCAAAAAATGAATTTAGGGGCTCAGGCTGATGTTTGGGACATACCACAGGGACGCAAATTGCATTTTTCTCAATAAATTATCATTTGTTTTAAGTTGTGAACCACAAGTTAGCTTCATAGGAAAAAAATCACACCTACTCGTGTGCCTAGTTCAATTAGCTTTAGTCGGCACTCTATGCAATACTTGTGTTACAACCCCAAAGCATGTTACAGGAATCATAGGAGTTAAATATATCAGGGGTATACCTCTTGTCAACATATAATACTTCTCTTCATTAACAAAAGTTTTCCCGGCAAAGGCTCATTTACCCATAACTACTACACTCCCGTGTAATATACTTGTGAAATCTTGATAACATTATCTGCTTTTTTTTGTATATGTATCCTGCATGTTTATCATTTATTACAAGTCATTATTATCTTAAATGTAGACACTGTTATTAATGTTCTTAAATAATATTCTCATGACATAAATATAATCTACGTTTGGTTGTGTTGATAGTTTTTTTTAATACTTTTGTAAACATGTATCATTGATAGATCTCTTTTATCTTCATTTAATGGTGTTAGCAATTCCTACGTTAATCAATTACAAATAATTAATTAAATATTTTAAATTGTGTGAATTAGATGTAAGATTATAAATTAGTATGTATGACAATTCAAGAAGAGTTGTAGTTATTAATCGAAATCAAATTAAAAGTCAACATTATTTTAAATATAGACATAGTTATTGATGTTCTTAATAGTTAGATAAGTAGTCATCGTGATATTAAAATATACAGTGAGTTTGGATGATGTTAATCATATATACCCGGACACCAGTGAGTTTGGATGATGTTAATCATATATACCCGGACAGCGGACGGGTAAACCACTAGTTTGTTTTAAGTTGTGGACCACAAGTTAGCTTCATAGGGAAAAAAAAATCACACCTACTCGTGTGCCTAGTTCAATTAGCTTTAGTCCTATGCAATACTTGTGTTACAATCCCAAAGCATGTTACAAGAATCATAGGAGTTAAATATATCAGGGGTATACCTCTTGTCAACATATAATACTTCTCTTCATTAACAAAAGTTTTACCAGCAAAAGCTCATTTACCCATAACTACTACACTCCCGTGTCACATATAAAAAAATACAACAGTTGATACAATAAGTTTGAGTAAACTTCCGTTTTGCTCCCTGTGGTTTGGCCACTTTAACGATTTTGCCCGAAACCTTCAAAAATAGCCATTTTCAACCAATAGTTTGCTATGGTTTTTCCATTTTGCTCCCTGCAGGAAGGAAAATGGAAAAACAAACAATTTGGATGGAGTTAGAGGCAGGGAGCAAAACGAAAGTTTACTCAATAAGTTTTGATTCATTTGAATATAAAAACACAAGTATATTAACAAAAAAAACACAAAAGAAAAAACACAATGTTATACCATAAAATAAACAGCTTTCGTTAAAACACAATCCATTATATCTAAAACAAAATACTTTAGTTGATTTACAACTAAAGATTAATTTATTAATTGAAATGCAACCATATTATGACATTGTAATTTGTATGAATGAAAATTCAAATCTTATCAGATGTTGTGCTTTGTATAAAAAAATGTTTTTATTGTTTTTATAAAAATACTGTTTTTGTTTATAGACATTACACTTTTCACAACAACGTAGAGCTTATAACATTCATACATAAGCATTAAACCTAAACATTCATTTGACCAGACCACATTCAAACAACAACAGCTACATATAAACAATCAACCTAATATCCAAATGTTTTAAGCAACACGAATACATCACACAGGACAATACAGTTTCATTCGCTCCACACGACTTCCTCGTGCTTGCTCTTTCAACCTATTCCTTTCAATTGTGTCCAGCACAACGTAAGCTTCACTATCATTATACACAAACTCCCTTCGAGCATTAAGATAATGCAACAATATTTTGGTTGCATATTTGCATCTTAATTCATCTAATTGTTCTTTCTGCCCACAATCTACTTCTTTCACAAACCCACATCGCCAACGTCGTAAAGAACTCCCTTCGAATGACTCCATATGCCTCATTAAAAATATACCACAATCAACTTTGTTGTCTACGGTTCTCCATGGCATTTCTAGTCGACTTATCTGAGCTTTGTGCATCTTACGTCCACCCACAACACCTTGACTTAACATAAAATCTGCTACTAAATGCCTCTGCAATATAACGATAATAAATATAAAAAATTATCTTTTACATATGATTGTGTTTTTTAAATGTCAAGGAATGTACCAAATTTTCTGGCCAGCCTCGATATTTTAAGTCAGATCTATCATCATATAGACTGTTGTTATCAATCACAGCTATTTGGCACTTTTTCAAATGAAAGCATACCAAGTAGAAGTGATCAGATTGCAAAACAGGTATGAAAAAAAGATCAACTTCTTTCAACGATGCTACTTGTTCTTCTTTTAAAACTTTAATCATATTTCCAAAAAAATTCAGCTTGCATCATCTCATAGCTTGAACCATATGTGCCACCATCCTGTGTATCAGTTATAATAACGTTACTAAAATAAATAAATAAACAATTCACTTATGTTATTTACTTACCAGCATCTGATATGTACAAAACAATCACTTAATTTTGTCATCAGCCTTAAACTTCTCCTCGTGATTTAAGATTCTGGCCCACACATTAACAACAGCAAAATGGACATACTCGTCATGACTCAATGTTTCTAGCACTATCCTTGTTAGACCTGAATCTGGCTGACCTTCAATTTGAAAAACAACGTCCCTACAATGAATACGAGTTAAAACATCAATCAACTTATAATCATAGTACATTATAATAAAAGAAGTTAAAACACATACATTTCAAATCCTCTGGCAGAGAAAATCCAATCAGAATAAATTTTCTCTACAAATGTCAACTTTTCACTCAATTCCACCACCCGGTTAATGTAAGGTGATCCTTGCACCAAAGTCTCATCCGTAGAATCAACTACATTTTCTTCATCCTTTTCATCTGAATGCACACTTTCCATGTTTTCAACTGAATTTACATTTACACCCGTATTACAATCAGTTTCCGTCTCTTGACTTTGAGTCTTCTTTTCTCCCTTACTCTGTATTTCATTATCATCTTTTGGAGATGAATCTGGATCTCTGCTCATAAAACCTGCATTTTTTGCAAATGAAATCAACGGATCCAATTGAGCTTTAACTTCTTTAACCACCTGATTATCTGCATAGCACGTAAACCCCTCATTCAGCAATGTCTCTACATTCTTCAAAGACTCTTTTGCCTTTTCAATTTCTAGTCAAATTTCTGACAAAAACCTGTTTCAATATGAACAATAAAAGATGATAAAAACTATATATATATATACATATATCATATATTCAGAGTGAAATACTATATGTTTTTGTGTCTTACCGATTCTGCTTCCTCCGTTCGTTCTTCTGCCACGGGAATGTTTGATTCCATGCCAACATCTGCATTCTCATCCCGCCTATTCGAATGTATATTTCGAGTATAACGATCATTGTCTCTACACTCATCATCATCCACTTGCCTTTCATCCTCTCCATGTATATCTTCATGAATCAAATCCTCCTCAACACCAGCACCATCATTGTCTTTGCCCTCGTCAGCATCGACTTGCTGTTCCACATTTTCATGCATGGGTTCACCAGTTGAAGAACATTGACGCACCTCACTTTCATTTGATTTTTTGGTCTTTAATCCTGTTGTAGACTTTGAAGTACCTTTCTTTCTTCTTTTCTCAGACTTCCGTCCTTTATTCTTTATGTCCTCCAGTTTGCATAATGTACACTCTTCAATATATTCTATAACAAACAAACCTTTACGCTTAACACGTACATCATGCAACTTGCTTGTATGATCTGCATAGATAAGCTGTAAACAAAAAAATATTTGTCACTCGGTTTTGTTTGGATAAATGCCACAAATGACAAATTAATATTTTACTTATGATCTTACCGCAAGCAAAAACAGAGGCCCATTAAAAACTTGTGCAGGGTGCCAGCCTTTTCTCGCTCTGTCTAACAAAGTTAACATGTAATCACACCAACCCAGTTCTTTTATGTCAACATCCTTTGTTATTAATGGCAAAAATCTTTGGTTGACAGTGCCACTTTTCGTTCCTTCGCCTAGATGTGTAAACATCAACACCAAAAAGTTAAGAACAAACAACATTCCACAATCATTGCGTTCTCTCTTGCATCGCCTATCCAAATAAGTTTGTGTTTCTTGTATAAGAAACCTGGTGAAGCCTGTTGGGAATTGACTTCTCCACAATTTAACAACAGGACTTTTTATGTTTGGCCTATTGTTCTCTGTTATCATTCTTGATCCGTTCGGAATTCCCAATACCTTGTGAACCAATTCTGGAATTAACTTTAATGACTGAGATCCAAGATTTAATATTCTTGTTGAATCATCATAGTTCTTAGCCAACCAAAGTCCCAAGCTGGTAGGAACATGCTGAATCTTCAGATTTAGAATAGGACCAAAACCAATATCTCTTACAACGTTCTTTTGCTTGTCATTAAACTCTAACATCCAATCATATAGAGTGCTTGGTGAACATCTTGGTAAAATCTTCTCACCAGTATATGGGAAAAACATTTGACATTCATGGTGATTTGATTCCTCAGGTTGGTCCTTTCGACGTCTCTTCTTTGGTAAGGTATCATCAACTATTATATAACTTAATGAATTTTAGAAACAAACTACAACTAAGATTTTCATGTTTAAATAAATACCTGGTTTTTTTACTTTTGATACAGCAGGATTAACAAAATCAACATCATCATTATCATCAGCATCACCACAGCCTGCCTGTAAAACTGCAGCAGCATATCAAATAAAATAATAAACTATGAAGGGAAAAAATGTATATTATATTTAATCATTTTAAATTGATCTATAACATACCTTCACTCTTTCGTTTCACAGCAGCACGAAACAAAGATCCTTCATGTCTCTCCACATTTTATTAGAAACAAAACACATAAAAAATATTAATTGTAAAACGTTATTTAATCCTACTATTGACATTATCTAATGACTACAACATACAATACAACATTGACTTGTTAATATATCACAGTGTTACAATTTAAACATTGTGTTATATTTATCAACCTGTTTTTTATTATTATTTAGTCATCACAATCAGAAAGCACAACTATACTTGATTTGATGATTTTAAACTTGATACACCCGAGTTTGATTACATTTCTCCAACTTATTCTGCCAATTTTAACAAAATACTATCAGGAAGTATAACATTACAATGTTGTAAAACAACACATAATATTCAACATACAATATAAATATAAATACAAAAACACAATCCTATAGCTTACCACATACGTAAAAAAACACAAGATACTGCAAATAATCAAGAAACATACGCAAACACAATAATTTCCAAAACCATAATATTAAAAAAAAGCATAATTAATATAAAAAACATAGTGGATATAACTCGATTTTAACAACAAAAAATGGATATAACACAACTTTATACAACAAAAACAAACTTCTACATACACATTATAGTTATACAAAAACTAACCGACTTGTAGAAACAATATTCCAAACAAAATCACAAATCTAAAAACACAATATACTTGTACAACTTCTGTTTAAACATTAAAAATAAAAAAATAAGATATAAACCATAACAAAAATAAATGAAGCGTATTTACCTCTGCTTACGAATCTCTTAGATTTGCTTGTACAGAATGACTTCTTTCTATTTCCACTTATATGTTTCTTTGCAATTTCCACTTCAACCTCTTGACGTTTACTTCCTCTAACAGTATCACCTACTCCATCTTCACTGAAATTTCTTGACGATTTCTTACCTATTTAACCAACAGACTTATAAAATCAAAACACAATGAAAATAGCAATAAACAACACCATCACAACAACTTACTTGTAAATCGCAAGTCAATGTTTGCAGTAGACGCCATTGCAAATGTAGTTCCAAATTATTAAGATTAGTACACAAAGCAACAAACACAATCGCAAATTGTATAACTTCGAGCCCTAAGTTTCCGTTAAAACCGAATGTTCATCGTTTTCCCTTTTCTTGACTATTATACAGATAATCTCAAAACAATAATAAGAAATTACCTTTTTGCCCCCCCCCCACACTGAATACCAGTTAAATGAATATTTAATCTTATTACAAATCTTATTACAAAAAATAGTACCACTTAATAAACCGAACCCAAATATAACATGCATAAAAAAACATAATTATTTAAATATATATTCATTTTTTTTAAATATAGAAAAAAAATTATTGAAACTTCATTCTTATTCTCATTCATCATCCTATATACAACACACTAAGTACTCACGAAAAATAAGCAATAACTAACAATATCACCAAAACATAATTCACTAATTAGAACAAAAAACCAAAGAATTTATAGACATCATACCTGTTATTCAAAAGAATGAGATATTGACGTAGGACACCACGTCATCGGGAGTGAGGATGGACCTAAGCAGGATGGACCAAGGGGGTGGATGATGGGCTCCCACACTATTTATAAAAACACTTAAGAAAAAATAAACTGATTTGATTTTACAGAGAGAGAGAGAGAGATAGAGAGGAGAGAAAATAAAGAGAGAGGAGAGAAAAAGAGGCCCGTCAATGACGTCTTTAAGCGACTGAGAAACCAGGACAATCATCAGGGGACGATGTGGGTGACCGGCGCCGGGGCTCACCAAGGCAAGGCCGGCCCCCATACCCTCCAGTCTAAGTAACCATATTGATAGAAATCATACATACTGGAGAGGATATAAAGACTACTTTTAATAAGGTATACCTTGTTTTATTTAATCTTCTAATAAATAAAATAACACTTCATCTATTAGTTACACAAAGATTCTTACATATAGGGATTTGGACTGTCGTTTGGCATCAGCTGCCAGCCCATTTTTCCCTCTTATGATAAACCAGATGAACCCAATGCTCACTCAATGATTGGTGTGAGATGGACCTATTCTTTTATCTCCTTTGAAACCTATATTGCACCTAATAAGGTTGACACTTTCAAGGCACATGTTATCCGATTTTTGAAAGCCAATGGGATTTAGATAGTTCTAGACTATACCTCTTGTTAACATGTAATATTTCTTTTCATTATCAAAAATTTTACGCACAAAAGCTCATTTACCCGTAACTACTATATCTACTCCCGTGTTGCATATAAAAAAATATACAGCTGTTGATGTAATAACTTTTAATGCGTCTGAATATAAAAAACACAATTATATTAACAAAAACAAAAGACACAAAAAAAACACACAATGTTATACCATCAAAATCAAAAGCTTTCATTAAAACACAATCCATTCTATCTAAAATAAAATACTTACTATAGTAGATCGTAGTCTCACTATCAGAACATTGTGTTATATGAATCTAGCTATATTTAACATGATATCATGTTCAGAATAAATACAAATAACTGTTGTTAAATTACCACTTTATTACCATTTAATTTATATAATTTTAATTAACGTATATCTCTTACTTTATATATTATATATTAGTTGTAAGTATATACCAACAACCATTAACAAAAACATCGTAAGAATATATTATCAACAATTTATAAAAGCACAACAACGTACAAAATTACCATAATTTAATATTAAATGGATAAAACAATCTAATGTAACATCATTTTTATCTAAAAAATAGCGATAAAGTCTGGCACGACAAAGTCAAACTCACCACGTCTAAGACACAAATTTCAAAATGATTATCTCAAATTTTCAAACCATAATGCCATCCATTTAATAATTTTTAAATAATAAAGAAAAGAAAAAAAATTAACCTAATTTAAATTTGTTAAAAATGCCATCCATTTAATAATTTTTAAATAATAAAGAAAAGAAAAAAATTAACCTAATTTAAATTTGTTAAAAAAATAACCAACACTATTTAAGATCCCTGCAACATATTCATAACATCAAGACTTTCCCCCATTTACATCGTCTCTCTCTCACATCATCATTTATTTACTTCTCTTTTTAGTAGTCCCATTCAGAAAACTCTACTTGTACCGCTTATTTCCTTCATTTTAACAGTTACATTTACAAACCCCCTTTTATTCATCGTCATTACAGTTTGACCAATTATTACAGTTCAGGTCAAACTTGAAAATTGTATCATTTGATTCAACCTTAAATTTTTTGGACAAAGTTGGCATCTTTCAAGAATGACAGGGACAAAAATGATAAAAACTTGAAGTTTGGTCTAAATTGGCATAAATGAACAAACTAAAAGGCCGGAAATAAAAATTAACTAAAAACAAATATAACTTTAAAAATTTATACAGGAAATTCCCAAAATATTTCATTAAGAATTATATTATCTTATATCTTATATTATATATATATATATATATCTACCATATTTGAAAATAAGTTGGGATGATGTGGCATCAAATATGGTTTTTGGCTCCAAAACTCCCTTCTCAATCTTTTAACATGGAATGGATCATCCGGACTAAAAACCCGACCCATTATTTCGGATCCTATAAAAGTCTTCTAAATATTTGTTCATCTCTCACACTCCCCACATCTTCTTCACGTTTCCCCACAAAACCTTTGATCATCACCAAATCTACACTGCATATCTCATATCTTCAATCGATCAAATCTTCATTTCCGACACAAGAGAAACATTTCTTCTCTTAAACCTGGTTATCTCCACAATCTTCATCACTTGATTTTTCGCTCCGAGAAGGTATGGTTACCTTATATGTTTGTCTTTCAAGATTCTTATGATTTGGATGATGATCATGGTTTACTTCTAATTATCTTCATCGATTAAGTGAGGATTATCTTCACAATCTGCATCAGTTGATTTTTCCCCGAGAAGCTATGGTTACCGTATATGTTTTTTTTGTAAGATTTGTAAGATTTTGTATCAATTGTATGAAGTTCATGTATTTTATGTCATTATCTTTGTCGTATATGTGAAGATTCTACTCCGATTATAGTTTTTTTGATATTTTGTTCCGTATTTAGGTTTGGTTTTCGTTTATTTTTATTTTTTTTTGATATAGGGATCTGATTTTTTTTTTTTTTGTATATTGCACTCTGATTCTCATATTTTGGATGTGTGGTTGAGTGTTTTATGATAGATTAGGTTTTCGATATTTGTTGATTTTATTGCTAGAATGATTTATGATATGGTTTTCTTTGTTTATGACAACCTTGTGTTTACTGGTTTTTTGACCTATACATGCAATGTTTAATGTCAAAAACTATAGCCACTTTTATCCGTCATTAAAGAACATATATCTCTAATACATCATTAACACTCTTGTATTTTTTAAAACCTGTCATGCCCTTACCATTGAATCAAGTATGCCCTTACGAACCCTTAACAATACAAGCCTTAAACATGGATGTATCTTTGTACTACTATTAGTGATAGCTGATAAGATATGTCTTAACCATGGATGTATGGATGAATTACTTTTACTGATAACTGATAACATAGCCACAAACTAAAAGGAATAAACTTTAGATAACTATTGCATACAGTTAGAATTTGCTGAGCTGAACATTTCGAATAATAAGGATATTCATAGACTTGAAAATGATATAAACTTTAAACATTTGATAAAATACAATGTGATATATGACATATCAAGTGACAATGCATAAGGACATCCGTAGCGCTTAACATAGTAGTGCAAAACACATTGACAGTAGTAACACTTGTTTAATTCTCACAACATAATATATCAAAAAAATTAGTTTATAGCATTACATTTTATTAGCTGACTATAACAACTACAACATATATCTTATAAAACGACATGACTTTGCGTGCATTTGGGATTGCAGTCTGCAAATGGCATCATCTTTCTGCGTAGTGTTAAAACAATCATCACGTTCTCGACTGGTACACATCCTATGAGAATACAATTAAATATAAATAATTGTTTACTGGTTTTCTTTATCTTTCACACACTTATATCGTAAATCTTTCAGCCACTACCTCCATCAATTGGGTTCTTTCATGACAAAGAACTACAAAACAAAAGCAAAATTTGTATACAGGCAGATAACGGGCATCATTGGAACGTCAACATCAGGAAAATAAACAGAGTATACTACTTTACAGATGGCTGGAAAAATATTGTTGATGATTTAGGGCTTGATGATGTTTGTTTGATAGTATTTGAAGCTCACAGTGAATGCAAATACAAAATCAAAGCCTTTAAAGATTCACGCCGACTGGGACCATCATTCTGCGATGCAATATCCAAACAAACGGAGAAACACATTGTACACTCTCAACCATGAACTCCCAAAATAACTTAAAACCACAAATGTATTATAATTTACATAACAAATAACTGCATCTCATCTGTCTAATATAATTATTGCAGAGGCTCCCTAAAAACTTTCTCAAAGACAATATGAAAAATAAGCCCCCAAACATGTCAATACAACTATCTGCAGGTGAAGGACATACATGGGAAATAAAGATACAGAAAAGAGGAAGACGATACTATTTGACAGATGGATGGATGAATGTTATAAAAGACATGCATCTAAAATTCGGCTACATTCTCGTGTTTGACATAATTCAAAAACCAAAGCTGACGATGACTGTTTTCCATCCTGATGGAAGTGAATTTATAATCCCAAAAAAAGAACCTGTTGAAGAAAAAGAAGCGCACACGCATAACCAAGGATGCCACAACAAAGCACCATCATCTACATCAGACAACAGCACATTTGAAAAGACTGCCACAGAGAAATTCGTAAGATATCCGATACAATTTTTAACTATAATCACAGTGGACTTATATGCATTGAATTCTAACCAACTATTCCATATACTAACATTGTTTATTATACTACTTGAAAAACAGTTCATCCCAGATGAAGTTGTTAAAAAAAGAAAATTGCTCAGACACGCACTTTGATAATAAAAAATCAAGAAGGAAGTTGTTATAACCTGGGAGTCAAAAATCATTCACATAGAGAGCGAAAGGAATACCTGGTGAATGAATGGCTGGAATTTATGGCAGAGAATGATATATCTTATGGAGATAAGTGCACTTTCAAGATCTTAGAAGATGAAGGTATGATATTACTTTCAAACGTTTGCAGGTTAAATTAATTCACCCAGCCAGAAGCAGATTCAGAACCAACTTGACTTCTTTTTGCAACAACTAATATGCAATATGGTTGGTGGTAGTTTTTTTTGTTTAAATTAACCGTCGTTAATCATGAAGGCTTATAACACTTTCCCTAAACTTCAAAAAACAATGTATTTTGTAATGGTAATACCCGTACACAATGATAATCATCGTTGCTCTACTTGCATTGTTGTTTATCATATTGTTTCAAACCGAATATGTCCTTGCAAACAAATAAATAATTTTGTATGAACTAACATGTTAACGTAACATATACCATCTGCTATAGACCACTGTAATAATCACCACAAAATATAGACCACTCAAACATATATCAACTACTATATCCCAATAGCAGTAAAAAACTGCATTTGATGCCAATGGTAGTTTAATATGTAAACATGTCTATAAGTGTGATGGTTTAAAAAATATATATTGGTTTACAAATGTGTCTACTTTTGCATAAAGCATCAAACAAATGATAAGTAATACATATTCAAAACAAATAAAAATAGCCAACCACAATTAATACTACAATGGAGTCCCAAAAATGATCCCAATAACAAAAGAAAAATAAAACTAAATAAAAATGAAACACTTTTTTAAAATAATAAACACAATAAACAGAATTGCTAACAATATAACAGCAAATAAAAATACAAGATAATAGTACTACCCAATAGCTGAATCAACAGTCTCTAAAAATAATGCTCCTTTACGACCAAATAATGCTCCTTTAAGCCAACAAAACGAATCAACATGTTGAAGGTATTCAAAATCTTGTACACTCATGTATACTTCAGCAATATTCCCAAATTTGGGGAGCAAAATCAATTTGCCGTTTGCCACATCCGATGCTCCACACCATTCCACAAATGAAAATGTTTCAACATTTGGAAAAGACGACACCTTAGACCATAAATTATCTTGATATTTGAAAAGACTCGCATTAACATTAGGCCAGATTTCAACAACAAACATATGAAGCTTATTGTTAACAGTGAGAAAATGTCCATCATAAACATACAGGTCATTAACTGGGGGAAAAGGGAACCTCTTAAACGATTCAGTAATTACATCAAAACCAATTATATGAATGTCACCCCGTACCCTCACTTGTTTAACAGTGAAATATAAGGTATTGTTCACAAAAGAGCCAACAGACCAAATATAACACCCCGCTGCATATTTTTTCCCAATAAAAAAATCTACATTTCTCCAAGTGCCGAGTCGTCGTGAATAAACACGAGCAAGATCATAATTATGGCGACGTTTAATGTGTAATATTTTAAGATCGGAGGATGTATCAAAATACATACCAGCTGCATCCGATTGCCAATCATATATACGATCAGAGTGCTCATCGAACAAAATTTTGAAACTCATAGTAGTTGGATTCCAAAGCATCATCTGATATGAAGGCCTTTCGTTGCAAACTAATAAAAGCCCACCAACAGTAGAAATAATATGTAACAACAAAGGCCGACTTTTACCAGGGAAACAAATAGTTTTCCTTGAACCAATGTCTACCCGTCCATCCACTATGGTATCAATAAATATTGATAGAGGTTGAATGGTGATTCGTTTCCGACATTTTAAACTACCAATCCGGCTAGAATGCAAAGTAGCAAACTGACAACTTGATAACTCATCACGCCATTGTTTACAAACACATTTGAAACGACCGATTGCCTTAACTGGGAGTCTGGATAGTATTTCAGAAACAACAACTTCGATTCCAATGTCTGACATGCTATAACCTACATTAAAAAGATAAAATTATACATAAAGTAAATACACAAATAAGCGTAAGAAACTGCCTTAACTGGGACTCTACTTAGTAAAAGACTTCAATTATTGTAGTAACTCCTAAACTACCACGTCACAAATAAAAAACACAGCACTTGACTTAATAAGTTTTGAATATAAAAACCACCAATATATTAACAAAAAAAAAACCCGCCTTACATAGAGTATTATCAAACAACTAAACTGTTAATGAAAAAGACCATTTCATACTCGATAATTGCATATAACCCTTAGTCCAACGTAAATTCAATAGTAATCATTTCACCCAATATTAAATCCTATTATATATAATACTTCTCCTAACTACATCTTTTTTTATCATCTTTTCAACCTTTGTTTATCTTCACTCAACTCACACAATAAAACACACAATAAAACACACAAAAAAAATTATAAGAAAAAACACAACATCATACCATAACAAACAATTGGCTTGCATATAACACAATGCATATGAAAAAAAACAACTATAATTTAGAATATATACACAACTAAAATATATCATGTAAGTTCTCTAGACTATAAAAATAACGGACATTAGAAAAACACAATTTATATATTTATATCTTATATTCTTCTAAACCACTTTACATTAATTACTTGAAAAGACTCAACTGCAAATGAAAAGACCATTTCAATAAATCATCATTGCATCTTAGCTCGGATGCCAATAACAAATCATTACTCTTCTTTAACACAAGTTGTTAATCCTATTATATATAATACCTCCTAACTACATCCTTTTCTAACCTCTTCAACGACTCTCTAACTTCACTCAACTCTTCTCTGTTCTAACTACAATGAATACATCAAACTCCAAAGGTTGGTCTGAACTGTCCCAAGTTAAAAGGGATATCTATGAAGGATTCAAAGGTTAACATGAAGACACAGAAAGAGAGATCAGAGACAGCTTGATTGACATAACACGACTACTTCAACAGCAACTACGGGAAAATAAGAAGATGAAAATGAAGATCATGAGCAACCCACCTTCACATGAACAGTACATTGCTGGATTGCTTCTGTCTGATGAAGAAAGGAAGACAGAGGATCTTCTTGATAAAGCAAACAGCTTAGCTGACCAATACATAGCAAAAACCAACCAAGGAAAGCAAGCTCTTACTAAATTTCTGGCTTATTAGACTGAATGCAAATTAGTTTGATTGATGTGCATGTAGCTGTTGGTATGGGGTTTCTTTCCATGATAGTAGGACATCTTCCTTATGTTTTTGCTTTTTGATCTCATACTTAACGACCAACATGATTCCACATCTAATGTATTGACAAATTTTGTTATTATGTGTAGTTTTGTCAATGAATAATGGTTATATTTATGTTCCTCTTATAAGTTTTTCTATATACAACTTAACTAATGTAGCATGTTATTATTAACAACCAATACGTAAACTGAACTTCAGATACTCACACATAAGAAAGCTGAACAGCATCAAAACATACGTGAATAAAAAAAACAAAAGAGAAAGTTTATGTCAAGAAAAAAAACATTGAACAAACACAAAACATAAAAACCATCGCTCTAAAATGCAACAAACAAAAGAAACTACATCTCACTCATTAAAATGGGTAAACTTAATCTCTTTCTTACCAACATCTTTCACGGTCTCCACAATATTATTACTTGTACTTTCACAGATGCTCGAGTTCGAAATGACATCCAAATTGTAAAGATCAAGCAGTTTACGCTTAGACGTCGTATCTTTACAAACCATTGAACATGTTTTTTTATCAAGTGAATCACCATCGCAACTCATCACAAGCGAAATTGGAGTACCATTCTTCTTATCATCAGCCATACAACTCTAAACCAAGATTGAAAAAGTTTATTAACTAAACTACTAAAGACAACTATAATACTTCAGTTAAAAGTTCATAGTACCTGACTAATCCCAGACATTTGTTTAACCAGATCAACAACTGATTCATCGTCAGTTATTCTTTGAATCTCGTATTCTTCATCACAATATGTCAAGTTAGTCTCGCTGACTTCAATCTTGGATGCAAACAATTTATCCACCAAAGTTTTTAATTCGTTTGGAAATCGCACAGTACCATCATCCTGAAAACATAAAAGACAGGATATATAACCAAAAAGTTAGCTTACAAAAAATATATAAATTGAGATATAGAAACTAAATATATACTACCATTATGTTATCCTGAATCAACTGTTTTGCAGACTTCTCGATAACATGGTTAGCTGTATTATGAAACAAAATAAGAGATACATCACCACTGCTATCCTCAACACGAACCTTCAATCTAATTGATAACATAACAACTTAATTTGAATTAAAACGAATTACATAAACCAAAATAAGGTAAGTGATGAAAAAAGTTACAATGACAAAATGACAACGTAAATAACAACAGAATAATAACAATACCTTAAAACCGGTTCATCAATAACATTTTTTCGACAAAATTCATTAGTGCACACATACAACGTATGTTGGTCTTCATCACAACCTCCGTCAGATTTAGTTAAACCCATGTTTTTTGTACAAGCCTCATTTAAACAATTAGGACACTTCAAAGAAAACCAACCAACCTCCTTGGATATTTCCTTTACGGTACCTAGTATGATAACAGATCGTGGCTATAAAAAATATAAATATATCCACTTACATCTAATGTAAATATTGAAATACGAAACTTGAAATGGTCTATGATTACCTCACTAATTTCCCACACATCATCGATGTTACTAAAAACAACATTCTTTAGAAAATCATCCATAACCGCCTGCAACCCGATAGAATTAGAAAGCAGTAATGCATCAACTTTGCTGTCAGTAACTCAGAATGTAATACAAAAACAATGCAGACAATTATCACATAATGCAATGCACTTGTTTTCAAAACAGAAAGAATATGAACTAAACAAACCTTGCGAATAAAACTGGACATAATCGAATATGATATGTTTATTAAATAATCAAGTAATACGATATTTATACACCATAAAAAGCAATTGATGACACCAGATTTGTAGGAACATGGGCGACAGCACATAAGTAAGTAGTAAACCGCTAATACATACCATGATGTAAAACAAATAATACATAAAGTATAGCATGTAAAATAAAAAAACAATAATATAGAAAAAACACAATCATAATACCATATAAAATAAAAAACACAATACTATATAAACACACAATCATAAACACTCCGGATACTTAGCTTATAATCCAATAAAGGGAATTTATTCATTTCTCTGCCACAAAATATTTATTACACATCAAACACAGCATTTAATGTTATACAATAAGATAAAATAAGACACACAACTACAAAAGAATAGTTAAACCTGAATACAAAAGTTCTAATACATACATTGTCATATAATAAGAGAAAAAATCACTCTTCATAAAATAACACAATTTCTTAAAAAATTACACAATAATAACCATTCCAGATAACTACCTCTACATTAAATTTGAGTTAGGATCGGTTAAGAGAGGTTTATTAACAAATGAACATAGCAGTTTACCTTACCATCTTTGTAGGACAACATGCAAGAAAGACTACAACAACTTATTAACCTAAAATCCTGGATTATAAACCGCTAGTACATACCATATATTAAAATCACACATATTAAAGATTTCATTTAATATAATAACACAATATTATACAAAAGAAGGATAGAACCAAATGATAAACATACCATCTATTTTTACAACTGCCTTTTAGCACACATTCATGAGTTGTACTAAATGATAAACATACATGACACATATACAAAAAAAAAGGAATTGATGATATCAGGTTTGTAGCATTCTTCACCTGAATATATAGTAAAACAAATTAAACTGAAAATATTAAAAGTTCGAAATAATATATGATTAAATAACACCAATCGGAAATAAATATCCATGCAGACAACTGTTAATACACTTATACATACGGAACTACTTGAACCAATAAAGAAAATTCGAAAAAACGACCACCATTCCCTATAATATAGCATAATTATTTCTAATCAATCGGCGAAACAACGGTCTCGATAAATAATGCTTGTCCCACACCAATGTAGGAATCAAGATGTTGAAGGTAATTAAAAACTTCATTGCTCATCTTAGCTTCAACAGGACGAATCCAAACGTTTCTAAGCAACCACTTGTTGTTTTGAAATATAGTAGACCAACGCAAACTTTGTTCATAACTAATAATATGAATATTATTGATAGAAAACATCTTGATGAAGGCTTCATCTTCAACTTTGTACAAACCAACAGATAACTCGGGAGACCCTTCAACAACAATAAAATGGAGCTTCTTTGCAATGCTCAGAAATTTTCCTGACCAAGGAGTAACTTCCAAACTTTCAGGAAAACGAATGCTTCTAAAAGTTTCGGAAATAACATTGAAAGCAACTATATACCTCTCGAAAGGGCCAGGATACCAACTTCTTGAACACACGAAATATATGGATTTGCCAGAATAAATTCCGGAAGACATAGAATAACCCCGACCACCGAAATTACCTCCCCTCAAGAAATCTATTTCTCTCCACGTCGCACGACGTCGTGAATAAACACGAGCAGTAACAACATTATTCAACAAATGATATTTGATGTGAAGCACTTTAAGATCATTGGTTTCATCAAAATACATTCCACCTGTATCACAGTTTTGAACATTCCGCTGAGAAAAGTCTGAGACAGACAACAACTTATGGCACCTGGTTGTTGGATTCCAAAGGATCAGCTCACAGCTTCTCGCTTTAAAAGACACTAACAACAGCCCATTAAGCGACGCTAGAATACTTAAGAATATAGGGTTAACATTGCCAGGAAAAGTGATCTGTTTGCTTGTAAACACATCCAAATTCCCACCTATTACGTTGTCAACAACAATTGACATACCTCGCAAGGAGACATATTTCTTATGTGAATTTCCAATTCGACAAGAATGCATCATCTCAAAAAAATGAGTTGACAGTTCCTTACGGAAATCTTTGCAAACACATTTCAAACAACCAATAGCTTTGGCAGGGAGCCTTGTGAATATTTCATCGACGATCAATGCAAACCCAAGCTTTTCCATTTTATAATCTATGGGGCTACAATATAAAATATAATAAATGAAATACAATTGAGACAATTTGATCTGTAAATGTTTATATATAAACACAATGTATACAACCCTTTTCATACACAACCGGGTGATAAAATAAGACTAACCAACCACGTAACTTATAAAAAAAAACTGTTAATGAAAGCAGTTTAACATTGTATTAGCACAATCTTAAACAACTGCTGATGTTAGCAAATATTGACCTTTCTACAAACATTTTGAAATCAACACAGCAGTTTACCTTACCATCTTTGTAGGAGAACATGCAAGAAAGACTACAACAACTTATTAACCTAAAATCTTTCATAAAGACATCATTTAATGATATACAATAAGATAAAATAAGACACACAACTACAAAGGAATAGTTAAACCTGAATACAAAAGTTCTAACACATACATTGTCATATAATAAGAGAAAATATCACTCTTCATAAAACAACACAATTTCTTAAAAAAAAGTACACAATAATAATCATTCCAGTTAACTACCTCTACATCAAAAATGAGTTAGAATCGGTTAAAAGAGGTTTATTAAGAAATGAACACAGCAGTTTACCTTTCCATCTTTGTAGGAGAACATGCAAGAAAGACTACAACAACTTATTAACCTAAAATCCTGGATTATAAACCGCTAGAACATACCATATATTAAAATTACACATATTAAAGATTTCATTTAATATAATAACACAATCTTATACAAAAGAAGGATAGTACCAAATGATAAACATACCATATATTTCTACAACTGCCTTTTAGCACCCATGAATGAGTTGTACTAAATGATAAACATACATGATACATATACAAAAAAAAAGTAATTGATGTTATCAGAATCTACACAAAAGCCAAAAAATACACGATGTATGCTACCAAAATACAATTTCGTTGGTAAAACACAAACCATTGGAAAAAACAAAATTCATGATATCAGGTTTGTAGGACTTCTTTACCTACATATATAGTAAAACAAATTAAAATGAAAATATTAAAAGTTCGAAATAATATATGATTAAATAACACCAATTGGAATTAAATATCCATGCAGACAATTGTTAATACACTTATACATACGGAATAACGGAACTACTTGAAACAATAAACAAAATTCAAAAAAACAATCACCATTCCCTATAATATAGCATAATAATTTCTAATCGATCAGCGAAACAGTGGTCTCGATAAATAATGCTCGTTTCGCACCAATGTAGGAATCAACATGTTGGAGGTAATTAAAAACTTCATTGCTCAGGTCAGCTTCAACAGCACCACTCCAAATGTTTTTTTATCAACCACTTGTTGTTTTGAAATATATTGGACCAATGGAAACTTTCTACATAACCAATAATTTGAAGATTATTGATAGAAAACATCTTGATGAAGGCTTCATCTTCAACTTTGTACAAAGCAACAGATAACTCGGGAGACCTTTCAACAACAATAAAATGGAGCTTCTTTGCAATGCTCAGAAATTCTCCTCGCCAAGGAGTAACTTCCAAACTTTCAGGAAAACGAAGGCTTCTAAAAGTTTCGGAAATAACATCGAAAGCAACTATATACCTCTCCAAAGCGGGATACCAATTTTTTGAACACACGAAATATATGGTTTTGCCAGAATAAATTCCGGAAGACCATGAATAACCCCGACCACCGAAATTAGCTCCCCTCAAGAAATCTATTTCTCTCCACGTCTCACGACGTCGTGAATAAACACGAGCAGTAACGACATTGAAAAAAAAATATTTTATGTGAAGCACTTTAAGATCATTGGTTTCATCAAAATACATTCCACCTGTATCACTGTTTCGAACATACCACTGACAAAAGTCTGACACGGACAACAACTTATGACACCTGGTTGTTGGATTCCAAAGGATCAGCTCACAGCAACTCGGTTTAGAGGACACTAACAACAACCCATTAAGCGACGCTAGAATACGTAAGAATCTAGGGTCAACATTGCCAGGAAAAGTGATCTGTTTGCTTGTAACCACATCCAAATTCCCACCTATTACGTCGTCAACAACAATTGACATATTTGACAAGGAGATATATTTCTTATGTAGAGACTTTCCAATTCGACAAGAATGCATCATCTCAAAAAAATGAGTTGACAGTTCCGTCCGGAAATCTTTGCAAACACATTTCAAACAACCAATTGCTTTGGCAGGAAGCCTTGTGAATATTTCATCGACGATCATTGCAAACCCAAGCTTTTCCATTTTATGATCTATGGGGCTACAATATAAAATATAATAAATGAAACACAATTGAGACAATTTGATATGTAAATGTTTAAAAATAAACACAATGAATACAACCGCTTTTCATACACAACCGGGTGATAAAATATAACTAACCAACCACGTAACTTATATAAAAAAAACTGATAATGAAAGCAGTTTAACATTGTATTAACACAATCTTAAACAACTGCCATGTTAGCAATTATTGACCTTTCTACAAACATTTTGAAATGAACACAGCAGTTTACCTTATCATCTATATATATATATATATATATATATATATATATATATATATATATATATATGTAATGGCGTTAATGTCACGAAGGTACCGTGTGTAACAAAGTAAAAAAGTGTAATGTCACGTGCGTGCATCAAACGTTATTGTCATCATTGTACATTATAACCACAAATGATTATATAGGTTACACTCAGTTTGATCGGATACATCAAACATATGTTTTATATGGTCAGCACATCACATAATGTGTCGTCCGCTATAAACAACTAAGGTGCCGCCGGCGTAGTGTGTTGTGTATCACAGTTTGAACGTACCTGTCATTTTAAATTCACGTTTTGACATAAACTTTTTTCTCAGGTGAGTCAGGTAAAAAATATTACGTTTTATACTTATTTTATGAACATTCGTAAACTGTATTCGAAAGCGAGTCAGGTCAAATATAATACGTTTTCATTCGATGGCGACGTAATTTTTTCAATAAAGAGTCGGGTTAAATATAAAGTGCGTGTAGATCATGAAAGTACAAGATTTAACTTTGTTGATATACATATTTAATTACTCTACTTTACTTTTATTTATTAAGTATTTCGCCTTTTACAGTTTTTTTTTCTCCCTAACATAATGAACCAAAGCCAATCCAACTGAATGGTATTGTTTCCGCTATTGGTATTATCAGAACCAATATTTTTTCTTTTAGTATTTCGCTTGTTAGTGTTTTTCTTTCAAACGTGTTTTCCCTGAACTGTTGAAGCTCCTCTTATATGACACTACCCAACTTTCTGTCTTATAGTGGATTTGAAGTTTAATTTGATCAGCAACTGTTGGTATATCAGTGGATGAGCTTTAACATCTGTTTTGTACATCTGCTGCTCAGATGTCGTCATCATTGTGTTTTTTGTAATAGATGAATTGATTGTTAAATTGATTGTGTTTTTTGTAATAGATGAACAATGAATGAATATGATTCAATGATTTATGCAGCAGAAATGAACACAAACTTTGTAAACACAATCAAGGAGGAAAATAGTTTTGATAAACACATGATTTTCATCAATCGAAAGATTACAAATCAAATCAAAAGATTACATTGCATGCTTACAAACTAAAACTTCCCCTCAGCCTGATGCTACTTGGTCGATCACACAAGTTGGAAGAGCAGTACTTAGTCTTTGGCATTCTTTTGGTCTTCACATCAGCTGTTGTGCTAAGCAGTGGATAAAACAAATCAGAATTATAGATCAGCAGTTGTTTGAACCACTGTCAAGGGGAAAGTCTGAAGCCTAACAACTGCTTATTCTGGTTCCACTGCTCTGAACCGGTTTTCGCCTTAATCAACTGTTCCTCTGTTAAGGTTCAATTCCAACAATGTAAATTGTAAATCGGAATTATGACATCATCATTGACATGTGGCATACCTTAGAAGTTGACACATAGGCAAATTTACATCAGCTCATAATCTCTTATTATAGATAGTATAGATAGTACCTGACTAATCTATCAAAGATGTTTATGATATAGATAGTGTTTTTTTTTATGTGTGCAACTCTATATTCAGGCACAATTTAACATCAAAATAAACCAAAACAAATACAATTCTCCAGATGGTCGCTCGAAGAAATTAAACTGAAGATATTAAATTAAATGTTTGAAATAATATATGATTAAATAAACACAATAAAAAATGACATAATAAAAAACACAATTCACCCAGACTAACTTTCAAGAAACAAATCAAAACATTCCATTAAAATAAAAATACCACCAATAACTCTTAATAATTGAATACAAACCACATCACTATAACAACTATGACTAAACTTAACAAAATTACTTATAAGGAAAGTAAAAACCTACGCTTCAACTCCATTAACTCATTAACTTGTCTAAATATTTCTAACATCTGTGCCATTAACTGAACATCTTTGTTCCCACTCTCACCATTATTCAAAAGTGCCAGGTCACGAACAGCAGTTGGAGGCAATAAACGCAACGTCTCAGTTACATCATCACGAGAGCCAACTCCAGTCTTCAAAGAATGAAAGCATTTCCTCAGATCTTTAGAAAACTCTAACTCAGCTTCCAATTCTTCCATCACTGCTTTATAAAACAGTTCCTTCAAATCTTCTCCTTGATTACTTGATGAAGCCATTGAAAAACTTAAATAACTTGAGATACGATATACATGAAATGTCTGCATATATATATAAAAGGCTTATGGTCACAAACGCGGAACTATTAATGGCAGCAACGGTTACATGATGTAAAAATTGCTCCGGGAAACGATACAATCATACAAAAAAACTGAAGAGACACACGTTTACATACAGTTATTACTATAAACACACAAACCATTAATTAAACACGGGAAACTTAAACTGGTACACGGCTTACTATGCATGAATCAACAAAAATATTAATTACCCTTTAAATTATAACGAAAATATTACAAACAAAGAAAAACATGCATGTTTAAGGGAAAGGAAAATACACACAAAAAAAAAACTCCAACTCAACACAGTATCATTACCAAAATACAATAACCATCATCATACATAAAAACAACATAACTAATCTTCGCCAAAACTGTCGATTTCAATCACCTCATCCCACTTCCAATTCTTCAGCGCCTTTACCCTTTGATTAATTCTTCTGAAATTACGAGGCTAGAGAATAATATGTCAGTCACTCATCTAGAATATTAACTAAACATATAGATATGGAACCAACCTTGTTCATCTCATGCTTTATAGAATTGTCGGGACATCCAACCAAAGCACCAAACTCCAAGTCAAAGCCTTTAGATTTGTTCTGAAATTTACAAAACAAAATATAAGCAAACATAATAAGATTCAGCATAAACATCACCAACTATCACTAACAATATAATTTACATACTTTAACATAAACGATTTACCTTTGCAGCTCCGATTGAAGACATAGTCAAGTCAGGAAGTACTCCAAATAATTCATCAAACTGAAAAACAATATACTCATTAATAAAATAAACTACCATGTTGAACTAAAACAATGTTATCTTTACGGTTATAATAGAATTATTACATACATCTCCAGTTTCATCAGATATCTTACTCAACTTTTGAAAATGATCATCCACTAAAATATTGTCAGCCACAAGCTGGAAAACAAAAAAAAAACAATTGTTAACCACTGTTGTCATAGTATATTACAAAAAAAAAAAATCAAAAAACCATCACAAAAAACACAATAGCTGTAAATAACACAATAATTCTAAGTAACACACAATATCATAAATAATAACAGAAACTTCATCATAAACTTGCTACGAAATGTACATTCTCATTAGAGCAATAAGAAAATTCATGCAAATGACCATCCACACACTCGTCAGCTACAACCTGACAAAAAAAAGAATGTCAATGATTTTTTACTATAATAACACAAAGGATTCCTACAAACACAAAAATAATATTAAAAAACACAATGCTATGTAAATCCCAATACTTGACAAAACAAAATGATATTACATTTCCAACTATATTAGAAGACATCATATCTGCTGGCTGCTTCATTTCCACAACGCTGTCCAACCCAGCAAACTGAAAAACAAAGCATCATTATTCAAATGAACAAACATGGTTAAATAAACACAATACCATATAAATTAACATCTTACATTTTCCCCCGAAATTGAATCCTCATCATACACAGCATTATCCATCGATCATAACTGAAGCAAAACAAACAAACTAAATAAGAAACTATTATCGAAGCATAACAAACATCATTAACACATAAAATATGTAACCACCTTACAATGATATGCTTTATTGAAAAGGATGTAATGCAAAGCATTCACGGACATATATATACATCTTGTATGCTAACTACCACGTAGAAGTTATCCAAGATGAACCGACAAGGTTGAGAGAGCGTACCCACGTAGCGAGAAACATGCAGAAAACACAGCAAAACTTAACTTGCGTTGAAAAATCAAACTGCCAATTTTTTGGGTTTGAACGGATGAGATTAAATCTTGAAGGTAACCACCTGAATTATTACGGTCAGGATCTACTTGAACGTGGGTTTGACCGACGTTTGTTTCGCGGCGAACAATTTATTAATAATTTTAAACTGATGGCAAAATCATAATTTTGAGCTATGGGGAAAAACATAATTTTATTTTGAACTGTGGGCAAAAACGTAAATTTGAGTTGGGGGCAAAATCGTAATTTTGAGCTAGGAGCAAAAACATATTTTTATTTGAACGGGGCGAAATCGTAATTATAGACGGGGGCGAAACCGTAAATTTAAACTAGGAATAGAATTAGAAATGAGTTTTTGAACTGAGGGCAAAAGCGTAAATTTTTAGCCATAGCAAAAATATAATTTTATTTTGAATTAGGGGCAAAAACGTAATTTTAAACAAACGACGAAATCGTAATTTTAAGCTAGGAATAAAATTAAATTAAAAATTGGTTGGTCCAATATGGGAGTGCCAGGCAAGTTGCCTAGCACTATTCCCTGAACTCCTTTTTGTATATGCTCAGGGTAAAATCATAATTTTGAGCTATGGGGAAAACATAATATTATTTTGAACTGTGGGCGAAAACGTAAATTTGAGTTGGGGGGCAAAATCGTAATTTTGAGCGAGGGGCAAAAACATATTTTTATTTTGAACGGGGGCAAAAGCGTAATTTTAGACGGAGGGCGAAACCGTAAATTTAAACTGGGAATAGAATTAGAAATGGCTTTTTGAACTGAGGGCAAAAGCGTAAATTTTTAGCCAGGGCAAAAATATAATTTTATTTTGAATTAGGGGCGAAAACGTAATTTTAAATAAATGACGAAATCGTAATTTTATGCTAGCAATAAAATTAAATTAAAAATTGGTTGGTCCAATAGGGGAGTGCCAGACAAGTTGCCTGACACTATTCCCTAAACTCCTTTTTGTATATGTTGAGGGTAAAATCATTATATTGAGCTATGGGGAAAACATAATTTTATTTTGAAGTGTGGGCGAAAACGTAAATTTGAGTTGGGGGGCAAAATCGTAATTTTGAGCTAGGGGCAAAAACATATTTTTATTTTGAACAGGGGGCAAAAGCGTAATTTTAGACGGAGGGCGAAACCGTAAATTTAAACTAGGAATAGAATTAGAAATGACTTTTTGAACTGAATGCAAAAGCGTAAATTTTTAGCCAGGGCAAAAATATAATTTTATTTTGAATTAGGGACGAAAACCTAATTTTAAACAAAGGACAAAACCGTAATTTCAAGTGAGGAATAAAATTAAATTAAAAATTGATTTGGTCCAATAGGGGAGTGCCAGGCAAGGTGCCTGGCACTATTCCCTCAACTTTCTTTTGTATAATAATAATAATAATAATAATAATAATAATAATAATAATAATAATAATAATAATAATAATAATAATAATGTAGTTGTAATATATATTCCTAGTAGTTTTTTCTAGGGCTGTTAATTGTGTCGGGTTGGCAGATTAAAAATCTTCAATCTAAACTGATCCATGCCTTTTTCGTGTTGTGTCATATTGAACCTTTTAAAAGTCATGTCGTGTTCCAATCAACTCATTTAATGTTTTTTTTAATATGAGTAATAATTAGTGATAATGTAATAGTATAAACAATCAATTACTCCGACTTAGATGAAACTTTTTGTTGAAATTGATATTGTTTTATTAACTGTTTTTTTGTTTATTCATCTCTCATTCACTAGCCATTTACCCGTGCGATGCGGCGGGAGTGACGATTTACAATAGGATATTCGTTTACCGTTAGTTTATCAGTCGTCTCGTGATATATTGTATAGTACTCAAGTTATATGTTGGCACTCGTTTTTCTGTTTATTTATCGATTTTTGGTGATATACTTTTGTTTTTGTTTTAGCTGTAGCTTCGGCGTGATCAATCTACAAGAAGGGTACAAAACAAGGAAGTAGATGTAATTAAAAACAAGAAGAGTACAAAACAAGCAAGTAGCTGGACAAAACACCAAAAACAAAATACGGGGAGTCTCTTGTGTCTCTTCCTGTTTTACCAATACATCCGTTCGCTTATGAATTTCTTGTATCTTCTCCTCTACTGTACCAGATTTCGACACATAAAAAAGACAATGTTAGACACTTACAGGTGTTTTAAAAAAGTAATTAAAAAGGTAATTTCTAGAAGCAATTAACGCACAAAATCTACAAACTTACCTTCGTTTTGATACGAATGTGGTTCATTAATCACGCAACACTTCCTGGTAGGAAACTCGCGCGATGTGGTGGCGACAACGAAATTTACAATGCGATACTCGTTTTCTGATAGTTTATCAATCCTCTGGTGATATATTATGTTTTTATTGTTAAAAAACCAAACCTACAATCCAATTTCCTGTTTATGCAAATTTAAGAAGCTGCTGCTCTATATAAATATCAGATATTTAGTTACTGTAAACAGATTGGCTTTTTATCAGATTACCTGGATAACGGTCTTGGACCCAACAAAAGCTTCAATCTTTTTCCAGTCACGATCAAAGCTGGAAATTATAAAAAAAGAAATTAGTAAAAGAAGTCAGAATCTTATCACTCAGATGTGTTCCAACTACATTTAATTTGCCATTTATGATCTAGTCTTTGCCCTCTTGATGAGTCTACTAAAGAGCGTAGCTATCCATTCTAATTTCTAGCTTAAGAATTTATATGGCTCTCGTAAATGCGCGTAAGCACATTTTGAAGCTCAATTGAGTTGGCACTTGGCATTGGGCCCAAATCAAAATACAACGATCCACAATTCAACACAAACTCGAGCCACATAAATATAATGGTTATATTGACATAGTGTGTAAGATAACTGAATTCTAATAGCTTGCTTATACATCAATTACACCCTTAACAAGCATATCAGAAAACGGTCTTCGATAGTGACAGAAATAGGATTACCGGAGTATCACATGGGTACTCATCTGAACAGCTTCTCTACAACAGCATGTCAGCAGGGACTTTAGGATCATCCTGTTTTCCAAAAACCGTTATAATAAAACTAAGAAAAAATTCTTCTATCCAAACAGTACATTGGTAATCCAAGAAAAGATTGTTTTCTTTACAAATAGTCAAGTGTCCAAGCCACTTCACGCCCCTCTCAGCTAATAGCCAGTCCAAACACAAAAGATGTCAAGTGTCCTGTTTGATGATAACAAGTTGAACAAAGATCAAATATTTTCTCGTGTTTCTTTATTTATCTATGGCGAATATATATATATATATATATATATATATATCCAGAAAGGTTACCAGCCAGACTGAAAAACAAACGCTCTTCTGGCAGCTTGGTGATCAATTTATTATAACTTGGTTTTATTGAAATCATAGTAAAGTTCTATTCATATTTGACACAGAACTGTTTATAAGAGAAAAAAAATGGACAAAATGTGTTATGGGGCTGCCAAACCCGACCCGCTTTGACACGTTACCCTCAACCCAGCTAACCGACTGATTTCTTATATTTAGATGATCGAATGAAGATTTTATTTCTCACCTTTATGATGACTGCCAAGTAGAAACTGCCACCAAAGTCAACATTCCAACCAAGCTGTAATTCACAATCATGTCACCATTTTTAATACCTTGAAACTTCTCAACGTTGGTATTCCACCAATTCGCATGAGCCAGCCTCCACCTTTGACCAACTGCAACTCATAGATTGCTTTGTTTAGAGATTTAAATCACCCTAGTTTATTTCATTATTTATAAAATAAAAAATAAAAACTGTACAAAAGATGTTAGCACGTCAACCCAGCCTATGCCCAGCACATTTTGACCATTACTTAAAAACTGACCCGTTTCATTTTCTTTATGAAGGGGAACCAGAGAAGAGAATACAATCAGATCCCAGTTCTCCTGAAAAGAGAATACAAACTAGAAAACTTATTTACAATTACATCCCAGTTCTCATTTTTTGATTCTATATGTTTGATTGATACAAAACATACCTGTGATGTTCTTCTAACTGTAGGAATAAAATTACCAAAAAGTCAATGCCTCCACATAAAAACTGTTAATTCAAATACCCACAAATCATAACCAGTTAAACAAAATGACCCATTTAAACAAAAAAAATCCATGCCATACTGAGATCTGAGAACGATGTAAGTACCTTTAGGGATCTCCATTCAGAATCCATCCATTTTGATGATGAAGTATCGCCTACGCCAACTGGTGAAACCTAGATCTGCAACTTTAGAGCAAAAAAAATAAATTCGAGATCTAAAGCTTGTGACCTAAACAAATAAAAAGGAGGTCGTCGGACATACCTCAGTTTGTCAAAATCTACCTCAACCACCATCTAAAACCGGGAACTCGTCTCTATTGCCACCGATCGGCTTGAGAATTATACCACCAGAACCGTAGTCGTCGGATTTAAAACTACACACCACGTCGTCTTTAGATCTTGTGAAATCTTGCTCATACATCACCGATTGGCAGACCAAACACCCCCTAACCCAATAATCTTTCATTTAGCATAATAAAACGACATTGAGTAGAATAGCGGCCATACCTTGCTCATACGTCACTGATTGGCAGATCCAAACCCTTCACCACCTTCAAACTTAGTCGATTGTGTTGGTACACTACATCTGTCGACTTCGTCTTGTATCGAGTCTTAGTCTAGTTAGAATAGATCAGGGCACGTAGAACGAGAGAATGAGAGAGAGTTAGCAAGATTTCGCTTGAAGGAATGTGTATGTAAAGGATTTCGCTTGAAGCAGCTCAAGCGAAATCAACATGTTAAGATTTCGCTTGAGTCATGCTGAAGCGAAATCCCAATCTCTATATATAGGAGGTCAAGGTCAAGCGAAATCAGAAGTAACATTTGAGTGATTCCATACTGAAGTGCTGCCGATGTGAGAACTGGTTGTATTTGTGTTCAAATATCAATATAATCAGTGTTAAAGTGAAGATTCAGCTGTTTTATAGTCAAATACTTGTTTTCCGCACCTGTATTTGATAGAATTCCTCTGAACCGACTCGTTTAGGTCGACAACACGATCCTTACAATTGGTATCAGAGCCAGTTGAGGAGTTCTGCAGGATTTCAGCTGAAATTGACATCGTTCTCTTATTTCTACACCTTCTTTTCTCAGTTCAGAAAGATTTTACGGTCAAAACCTGTACAATTTCTCACAGATTGTGTAAAAGTACAAGATAACAAACCCTTGAAAGTTTCATTGCAAAATTCGACGTAAAACTATCAGAAACAAACCTCCGAATGGATTTCGCTTGAACAAATCAGTTTTCTTTAGAGGATTTCGCTTGAAATTCCAAGCGACACCTAGATTTCGCTTCAAATAGCATTCTATTTCGCTTCAGGGCTGTCGCTTCAACGATTTCGCTTCAGAAATTATTACTTGACAATTTCGCTTGAACAATTTCGCTTCAAAGAAGTTGATAGTTTCGCTTCAAGGCTTAACAGAATATTTCGCTTAAAAGTGACTAAAACATGGACGAGGATTTCTACAACGCATTTGCTACTCCAGTTACTCCGATCAGTCTTGCACAAAATACAAAGTTGGAAAACGAGACCGGCACGATGCAAAAACCTCCCAAACTCATGAACATCGAGGAGTACAAAGGTTGGGAAGGGCGTTTTGAGAATTGGGTGCAAGCAAACTATCTTGATGCATGGGAATGTGTTGAGACAAAATATGTTCGACCGATGAATGATGATGAAGAAGTGGTTCCGATTAAAGATCTGACTGCTAATGCTAGAAAGAAGTATAAAGATGAGAAAATGATGCTGAGTTTATTGCAACAAGCTGTGAAAGAAGATATTTTGGTTCTATTGCAACATAATGGAACTTCATATTCGATTTGGAAAGCTTTACGGTCTAAGTTTCGTGGTAGTGAAGAAATGATCAAAAGCAAGAAATCGCTTCTAAAGAAAGAATTTGATCTATTTCGAATATTAAAGAATGAAAGTACTAGAGAGATGATCGAAAGATATTGCAATTTGCTTGCTAACATGAAGAGATTGAGTATTGAGAAAACCAATGAAGAGTTGATCGAAAAACTTGCTGATGCTTTGCCATATGAGACTTGGGGAACATATCTTATGATGCTCAAAAACAAGAAAGGTTTTAGCAATTTGACACTTAGCAAGTTTATTGAAAAGTTGGAAGCTCAAGAGATGGAACAACGAAAGATTATTCGAATGAAAGATTTCGATGGTGAACAGGATATTGGGTTGTATTATAAAGCAGGGGTGAATGAGAAGTCTACAAATTTATCTCCAAAAATAGAAACTGCTTACAATGCCAAGAACTCTCCTGGAAGTTCATCATCAGGATCAAACAGCAAAACAAGTTTCACATCATTTCCATCTTTCGATCCAAACATTACAGCAACAAAAAATGGGAGAAAATTTCAGTGCAATATTGTTTTAAATCTTGATAATGATCAAGAGTATTCTGATGAAGTTGCTAAAAACCACATGTCTTTATTAGGAATGGTTTTAGAATCTTATAGTTGTTTTGTTGCAGGTCGAATCGGGAATCCAATGCTGACAAAGGAAGATTATGACCAGATCGATGCTGAAGAAATGGAACTGATGGACATAAAATGGTGCTTGGCCAGTGTATTGAGGAGAGCTGAGAAATTCAAGCAAATCACTGGAAGAGATGATCTTCGTGAGGCTGGTAATTCTACTTTAGGTTTTGATAAATCTAAAGTCACTTGTTTTCGTTGCAGGGAGAAAGGACACTTCAAGAGGGAGTGCAAAAACCGCGAAGCAAGTGGAGCTCAAAATCCGTTCAACAACAACAATGATTACTATCGAAAGGCCATTTACCATCAAGTTGCTCAACAACCACCTCAACAACAACAACATCAGGCACAAACTGCGCATGGAAGATATGTGATTGAAGATTCTGGAAAAAGAGCTTGTGCGGTTAATCAAAATTCTTCAAAGAGAGCTGATGGTAGTGCATTGATAATAGATCAAGATGATGAAAAACTACCCGAGGGTTTTAGCTGGGAGAATTTCAATTGGGATAACTATATTCCTGATCAAAACAAAGCTTATACAGCTTTTGTTGCCAAAGTTGAAGAAGATAGTGATGATGATCGTGAGTATTGGGCGAGAAAATTCAAAGCTGATATGAAACTGCTTGCTGAAAGTGACAGTGAAGATGAAAAGGTTAAAAAGAAGAAGAAAAAGATCAAGACTCCAGTGAGCAGTGATGATGAAGAAATTCCAGTAATCAAAAGGAATGTAAAAGTTGAAGTTGCAAAGTTCAAAGTTGAAGATGAAGTTGATGCAAAGAAGATTCCAGTGAAGTGTGAAAACTGTGAAGCTGTGAAGAAGCAGAACAGTACACTGATCTATAACTTGAATAGTTTGAAGGAATCTTATGATGTACTGAACAAAGCAATGAACCAATACAATTTAACTAGTGAAGAACAAGCAACAGCGATGAAAACACTTCAAGGAGCTTTTATGACGAAGCAAAAAGTGGTGAACAATTACATTGAGAAGTGTGCTGCTCTTGAACAGAAACTGGAACTGCAAAGGATCGAAACTGAAAGAGTTAATCGTTTGTTGAAAAGTTACTCATGTACTTCTTATGTCATTGACAGGATTTATCCAACTATTGAAGGCATGAAGGCATTTGAAGAAGATGAAGTAACTGAAAAAAAGAAGGATGATGGAAAAGAGACTGAAGAAAAGACTCTAGAAAAGAAGAACAAGAAGAAGAATGATACAAAGAAAAAGACTGACAAGAAGGATTCTGGTAAGAAACAAGAAGTCAGTTATAACAAATGTCCACCCCCATTAGAAAATGGATATTTGCCCAGGAATCCAAATCAGGAAAGAGTCGAAAAAGCAACAAATTTACAGTGGGAGTCAGAGTTGTCGGTCAATTTGCCAGAAAATATTGATGTCGTGTTTACATCATCTGACACTGATCATGAGTCCGAGTTAATTAAGAAAGTTGTCGATCAGGTGTTGGATAAAGATGAAACTGAGGAGTCAAACTCAGAGTCAAAGTCAGAGTCAGAGTCAAAGTCTGGTTCTGAAAGTTCGAGTTCGACGGTCAACAGTCAAAATTCTTTAGTTAAAAGGGTTTACAACAAAGAATTCCTGTTATCAAAATCTAATTTGAATGACGAAACATTCAAAGTTGCATATACATTGAATGATTCCGACAAATTATATTCTGATGAGGAATTTCCACTAAGAGGTGTAAAAACTGAGATGATCAAAAAGATTTTCAAACTAACAGAAATCAATTTTTCTGAATTAAAAGATGTAAATCTTATTGATAAACCTAAAAAATACACCTCAAGAGTACAACAAAGATTAAACAAGAAAAAAGGTTACAGTTCTGGTTCTGGTTTTCACAAGAAACCAAACCCTAACCGAAATTTCAAAAAGAAAGGTCTTGGTTTTACTCCAACAGAAAAATGAAACATATGTTCGTGATTTTAAAGCAAAGATGACATTTGTTTCAGGTACATCAAGAGATGAGGAAGAAAAGGAAAGGTTTTGGAGGCAGTCAAATAGTAAATTTCTTGCAAAGAAGCAAGAAGAGATGAAAGAAACGAGAACCTGTTTCCAATGCAACACTGTTGGACACATTGCCAGAGATTGTTCTAAGGCAATATCATCAAAACAGGGAGTTTTTCGTAAACAAAGAGAGAAAGTGGTTAAGTTTGAACCGCCAATTGACCGAACCAAATTATTCAAAAATTCTATTTTTGAAATTGGTGAAAGTTCAAACAGATTTTACAAGAAGAAAGCAAATCTTGACACTCAGAAATGGGTTGTTAAGAAATTGGTTGATAGTTCTAGCGATGAATCTGATTCCATAAAATCAGAGGAGCCACAGGTTGAGTTAAAATTGAAAACTTCAGTTCCTCAAATGGATGATGTTCATTTTCCACCATTGAAGGATGAAGATTTTAAGAAGAAAATTGGTAAAGTTGAAATATCAAACCAATTTTATGATGATAACAAGGTTTTTGATGTTGAAAAAGCCTTTAACCCCACAGTGAAACACATTTTTGGTAAAATGATTAATCGAAAAGTCAAAGGGGTTAAAGAATTTTATGAGAAGAAGATGCAGAAGGAGAAAATTGAACCATCCCTAGTTCGTGACTGGGATGGCTCATACTACGAACAGTAAGTCTGTGGACTTGCCGGAGATCCCAAGTTGGTAATCGTGGATCAGGAATCGGCATCATTCTGTGTATTTGATTGTGTTTTTCGTACAAGTGGTAAATCAGGGACATTAAGTTGTATCTGATTTTCTACAAGAGGTTAAAAAACAATGTGATGAACCAAACCTCTAACTCTACAAGTGGTAAAAACAAACTTATTTTCCGGAAAAATCATTTTGATTAAAACAAACTTAAGTGTTTTGAAATCTAAATGAGAAAATAGTTTGTTGTGAGGGGGAGTTCTGATTGTTTATGCCAAGTGGATGGCGAATTGAAGCAATTCGATATCGGTTGTCATTTTATTGTACAGTTTACTTTCAAATTTCCTTTAATGTGTTTGCATTTTAGGGGGAGTAGAAATTTCAGAAAATCCAAAAACATTTGAAAATTTGAAAAATCCAAAAACATGATAAAATTAAAAATGAGTTTTGTTGTATAAAAGAGGAAATGATAGTACATCAGTGGACGATCACGGCATGCTAAAGAAATGGAAAGTTAAAAAGTGATAAACGGTCTCACTGATGATGTGCCAGTAGGTTTTTGCACATTTAGTAGATTGTGACGAGATATAAACCTAAATTTCAAACTTGCTTGTTCTGTGGGTTAACACAAACTTGGATATATAGGTAACCCCTGAAATCTTGTTTGAAAGGTCCCTTATTCTGAGATACTAGGTCTTTATGCTCAGTGATATCTGGGGTATTATCCCGGGACTTCTGATTTTGCGGAAGCAATGGCCTAGTCCCCGGAGAATACTTTACATTTGCTTGAAATATAGCTCTCCCTCAGCTAAAAAATGATGAAACATTGAAAAATGCTAATCATGGCTGTTGAAACAAAAGATCCTCTAAAGGGGACACACCGAAAGTCGAAGCCGTCATCTCTCTGCGTATCGAAAGATCGACCTGAGCTCTCACGGCCCTCGCAATTTAACCCCTTACAGATATCATCTGTGGTATACTCACCTGTAAGACTGAATATTGGGATCTGGATACGGGAGTATATTCAAGTAGTGGGACACACGGATAAGTTCAAGTCTTTTAAAACATTAACATCATATCTCGGATCAATTGAACTTTGTGTGAAAATTTAAGTGGACAAATATACTGACAATCTAGGTGAATTGTTTAGAACTTAATATGAAATGAAGCTTAACGGTGTTGGTGACTTGTCTCAGAAACTGATATGATCCTCTTACACAAACTCACAAAAATATTGTCTGTAAATATTTATTTACTGCATTTCATTCTATTAAAAAATCCAAAAAGATTTTAGTGTGTTTTAGCATAAAATTTTGAAAAATACAAAAAGATTTTCGATAACTGGTATTGAAAAGCTGATTTTCAAAATTCTGAATGCTAAACATGATGAGTATGATTTGAGGGGGAGTTTGTGTTTAAAACTGATTATTTTTGTCAAATCTTCAAGTGGTTCATCAGATTGAAAGATCATTTTGATTAGGTTTTTAGAGAAGAGTTTGAATTAGTGAAAGTTTATATGTTTGAAATGTGTAAATTGTAAAATTTATTGTGAGGTAGAGTTTATGCAGGTTTAAAGTTTGAGAAGTAATGATTCTGAATAGCCAAAATTGTGAAAGTCAGACAATGATCCTGAAGCAGATGATGCTGAAGAACTAAAGGAATGCCAGCACATTGCAAGGGGGAGTTTGTTGATGCTGATAGAAAGAGTAAAGCCCAGAGACTGATCAAGACTGAAGATTTGAAGACACAGCATTGTTGTGACTCGATAGTCGACTCGTCAACATCTGAGGGGGAGTCTGTTGGTACACTACATCTGTCGACTTCGTCTTGTATCGAGTCTTAGTCTAGTTAGAATAGATCAGGGCACGTAGAACGAGAGAATGAGAGAGAGTTAGCAAGATTTCGCTTGAAGGAATGTGTATGTAAAGGATTTCGCTTGAAGCAGCTCAAGCGAAATCAACATGTTAAGATTTCGCTTGAGTCATGCTGAAGCGAAATCCCAATCTCTATATATAGGAGGTCAAGGTCAAGCGAAATCAGAAGTAACATTTGAGTGATTCCATACCGAAGTGCTGCCGGTGTGAGAACTGATTGTATTTGTGTTCAAATATCAATATAATCAGTGTTAAAGTGAAGATTCAGCTGTTTTATAGTCAAATACTTGTTTTCCGCACCTGTATTTGATAGAATTCCTCTGAACCGACTCGTTTAGGTCGACAACACGATCCTTACAGATTGGGTGTTGTATAGAGATAGATTCGTTGATCTGGTGTCATTGAGAAAGCCAGATCTTGCATCGCCAAGAGAAACCCTAGATCTCCTTTTGAATCGCCTGGATAGAAAGTAGCTCGATGGGGGCGGATAAAATGCTATGAGAATGAGAAACCCTAATTGTGTATCCCGTGTGTTTTTTGAGTGAAGGGCATAATTGGGATTGCTAATTATATAATGCTTTAGAGGGTTGTACAGCATGCTTTAGGGGTGTTTTAAGGAAATTCATATGACCTTAAGAAGTCCTTCTAATATGTTGTTGGTGCATATGTCTGTTGACTTCGTCTTGTATCGAGTCATGTAATAGATTAGATAAACCAAGACACGTAGTTCGAGAAAAATGGGAAACTGGTCAAAACTGACCAGTTCGTGCGACCTGGCACCAGGTCGTGCGACCTGGTCTGTGCTAGTTCATGCGAAGTGGCTGTCCCAATAAATAGAGGATCTTGGGTTGTCATTTGTAACTTTCTGATTCCGGTAGCGAAGCTCTGCCGAAGTGTCGCCAGCTCTTGTAACGTTGTGAAATCAATACAATCGATATTTAATCTACTTCTAAGTGCATATCAAGCTGAATGAAGATCAAATCACTGAATTCCGCCTCTGATTTGGTCTAGAACTCTTCTGATCGACTCGTTTAGATCGATTCCCCGATCCTACAAGTGGTATCAGAGCTTAGGAGGAAGAGTTCTTACTATTTCAGCTTGTTTTCACGGATAAATCTGATTTCCACTCATTTCTACTCATTCTTTTACACTTTTACATCAAATTTACTGTGATTCCACGGTTAAAATGGGCTGAATTTCACAAATAACACGTAAAACACTGTTTTAATCAATCCTTGAACAAATCAGAACCTAAAATCAACCTAAAACTTCATAAAATTGACCAAACCGCGTGAAAATTTTGTTTAGATAGTTCGAAGTGTATCAGGTCATGTGAAATAACTTCCAGTTCGCATGAGGTGATCATCCAGGTCGCACGAACTGAACTTCAGATCGTTTGACATAGGGTTTCAGGTCGCACGGGGTGGTCAAATTGCACTGGTTGCTCAGATCGTGTGCGATCTTCAGGTCATACGGATTGGAATTGAATCAGTTCGCTTGAAATTGTTCAAGTCGCACGAGTTGATTCACTCAGCTCGCACGAAGTGATTAATAGGTTTTCAGGTCGCGTGAGAGTATATCAGTTCATGTGAAATCACCCCAGGTCGTACGAAGTTGTCTTCAGGTCGTTTGAAATCAGATCCAGCTCGCACGAAGTGAAGCCAGTTCGTTTGAAGTGGCCAAGTCGTTTGAAATCAAATCAGTTCGCACGGTGTGAAGTGATCAGGTCGCACGGTTTGAAAAAGGGTTCAGGTCGTGTGAAATTGTATTCCAGATCATTTGGATTGTTACCAAATCATTTGAAATCTTCCCAGCTTGTTTGAAAAGACTGATTTTGAGAAATCTCAATACCGAAACATGGACAACGAATTTTATAATGCATTTGCTACTGCCCCGGGTACTCTGGTTACCATTGCTCAAAACGTAAACATGGAAAATGAAACGGGAACGTTACAGAAACCCCCAAAGCTGATGAGCATTGAAGAATATTACAGTTGGCAAGAATGTTTCGAAAACTGGGTTCAAGCAAATCATCTAAGGTCTTGGGAATGTACTGAAACTAAGTACGTTCGACCTCGTAATAATGTGGGAGTTATAAAGAATATTTCGGAATTTACGGAAAAAGAGAGAGAAATGTATAAGGCAGAAAAAATGATGATCAGTTTACTTTAACAAGCTGTGAAAGAAGACATCTTCATATTACTTCAACATGATGATAGTGCACGTTCGATCTGGGAAGCACTTCGTACAAAATTTGAAGGAAGTACGGAGATGATCAAGAATAAAAAGTCACTATTAAACAAAGAATTTGAATTGTTCTCAAGTTTGCCGGGTGAAACTACAAAGACTCTTATTGAGAGATATTGTCATTTAGTACGTTCAATGAGTCGGTTGGATATCACTAAAGATCGTGAGGCATGGGTTGAAAAATTAGCCGATGCTTTACCTCAAAAAAAATGGGGTACATACCTTATGATTTTGAAGAATACCGGAGAGTATGATAGATTGACAATTGCTCAATTCATTGAAAAACTGGAAGGACAAGATCTTGAACAACAAAAGATCGCTAGAATGAACAATTCAAGTGGTCAACAAGATATCAAGATGTATTTCAAAGGTAATGTTCAAAATGTTGAAACAAGTCCGAAGATCCAAACCGCTTTCAGCGCAGAAAACTCATCCGGATCACTCAATCAAAGTTCAACCAACAACAGTGGATTTTCTTCATATCCGAGTGTTAATCCTAATGTTCAAAGCTCAAACAATAGTAATAGTCATGTGCTACAATGCAACATCGCGCTGCATCTTCAGAACGGTCAGAATTTCTCTGAAGAAGTCGCTAAAGGTCATATGGCATTACTAGTTACCGTGTTAGAATCATATGAGAGTTTGGTTGAGGGAAGAATCGGAAATCGTATGTTAACAAAAGAAGATTACAATCAGATTGATGCTGAGGAAATGGAGCTAATGGATATTAAGTGGTGTTTAGCGAGCGTGTTGAGGAGAGCTGAGAAATTTAAGCAGATTACAGGAAGAGATGACTTACGTGATGCTAATGTTTCTACTTTAGGTTTTGATAAGTCTAAAGTTACTTGTTTTCGGTGCAGGGAAAAAGGACATTTCAAGAGGGAATGTACCAACCGAGAAGCAGGTGGAGCTCAGAATCCGTTCGGGAACAATGAATATTATCGGAAAGCAATATATCACCAGGTAGCTCAACAACCGTCGATTGAAGATGGAAAGAAGAGAGCTTGTATTACTATGCCTCCAGATCAAGAAGATGAAAGATTGCCAGAGGGATTTAGCTGGGACAAATATATTCCAGCTGAAAGTAACTCAAAGTTTAGAGCATTCATTGCACAGATCATTCAAGAGCCAGAGTTGATGAAAGAATGGATGGATGTGTTTGCAAATGATGAGAAAAGTCAAGATGGAGAGTCTGTCACTTCAGGAGATAGTTCAGAAAAGACACCAGTCTTTGATCAATCATCAATTAATAGCAGTGATGATGATGAAGAGATTAAACAAATAAACATTGGTAAAATTCATCTATCTACTGAAAGTTTCAAATTTTATTTTGCAGATAAATTGGAGAAGCTAAAGGAGAGACGAGCAGCAAAAGAAAAGAAAGAGGTAAAATGTGAGAATGTTGCTCAGGAAGAGAAGTATGAACAGAGTGAAGAAGCTAAAGTGATTGAAAAGATTGTAGAGGTCACAAAACCTTGTCTGAAATGTTTGGAACCATGCAAACATTGTGAAGAGAAAGATAAGAAGTATAGTGAGCTAGACGAGATAAAAGAAAAATTGTTGTTTGATGTTACGTACGTGAAAGAATCTTATGATGTGTTGAATAGAACAGTAAACCAGTTAGAAAAGACTACTCAGAAAGGGAAGATGCTTTGACAATGATGAATGCAACAATGATGTCTAAGCAGAAGGCCATCAATCACTATATTGATGAGTGTGCAAAGTTGCAGCAAGAATTGGAGACTGAAAAGATTGAGAATGAAAGAATCAGACGATTGCTGCAGAGTTACTCAAGTTCTGATTAATTGATTGATAGAATTTATCCGACAGATGCAGGTTTTGAAGCCTTTCAAGATAAAAAGTCGGAAGATACGGATACTGGTAAGAAACAAAGTGCAAATTATAAAAGGTGTCCGCCTCCAGTTTGGGAAGGGTATTCACCGAGACATCCAAACTCAGAATAACTCAAAAAGACAGTCAATATAAAGTTAAAGTCTGAAACAACTGATGAGTTACCAGACAACATTGACGCCACATTTACATCGTCTAACACTGATCATGAGTTTGAGTTAATAAAGAAAGTGGTCGATCAGGTGTTGGATAAGGATGAGGAGTCAAAGTCAAAGTCTGAATCTGAGAGTTCAAGTTCATCAGTCAACAGTTCGAAATCATCGATAAAAAGGGTTTACAATAAAGAATTTATGTTATCAAAAAATAATTTTAATGACGAAACAATCAAAGTGGCATATACTTTGAATGATTCCGACAAATTATATTCTGATGAGGAATTTCCAATTAAAAAATGTGAAAATTGAAAATATCAAAACAGTTTTTAAATTGATAAAAATAAAGTTTTCAGAAATAAAAGATAAAATGGGATTTTCAAAACCTAAATATACTTCTAGAGTTCAACAACGTTTAAACAAGAAGAAAGGTTTCGGTCCAGGTCATCAAAAGAAACCGAATCATAAAAGAAATTTCAAAAAGAATGGGTTGGGTTTTGATGTTGAAAATAATCAAAATATCAAAGATTTTAAATAAAAATTTGTATTCGTTTCAGGTGCTTCTTCAGAAGAAGAAAAAGAAAAAACTTTTTGGAAACAGTCTAACAAGGAGTTTCTTGCTGAAAAACAAAAGTTTGAGAAGACTGTGTTTGAAACCAAAAAGGAGACAAGAACCTGTTACCGATGCAATGAAGTTGGTCACATTGCCTGGAACTGTCCAAAGGCAACCAACACACAACAGGGAGTGTCTTCTAAACTCAAAGAGAAAGTTGTTGATAAGGAACCACCAACGGACAAATTCAAAGTGTTTAAAAATTCTACATTTGAAGTTGGTGAGAGTTCAAAAAGGGTTTACAAAAGAAGAGTGAATCTTAACAACCAAATGTGGGTTGTTAAGAAATCAGATGTTAAATCTGGCAATGAATCTGACTCGTCAAAGTCAGAGGAGCCACCAGTTGAACTAAAAAGAGAAAATTCAGTTCCACCAATGGATGACGCAAACTTTCCACCATTGCGGACTTTAAACAAAAAGTTGGAAAAAGCGTTTAATGGCAAAGTGGAACATATTTTTGGAAAAATGGTCGATGGTAAGGCCAAAGGGGTAAAAGAATTTTATGAATCAAAGAGAAGAACTTACCCACCGAGTGAAAATAACTCGGATGCACCCAAAGCTGGTCAGGCTTGGGTGTCTGTATTCTTTGCTTAAAAATCCTGACTTGCCGGAGCTCCCAAGTTGGTAATCGTGGAGCACGAATCGGCATCATTCTTGAAAAATGTTTTTTGTGAAAAACCTAAAAGTGTTAGATTTTACAAGTGGTTAAAAGAACAACGTGATGAAACCCCATGTTTGTGAAATGACAGACAAAACTAATTTTCCGGAAAAACCATTTTGATTAAAACAAACTTAAATGTTTTGAAATCATAATGGGAAAATAGTTTGTTTTCAGGGGGAGTTCTGATTGTTTAAGCCAAGTGGATGGAGAATTGAAGCAATTCACATCAGTTTGTCAGTTTATTTGTACAGTTTATTGCCTTTATTTTCAAATTTTCTCGGAAAATAAAAAATTGAAACATATTTTTGATTTTAGGGGGAGTAAAAATTTTTAGAAAATTTGAAAATTTGAAAAATCCAAAAACATGATAAAATCTAAAACCAAAAACATCGAAAAATCAAAATGAGTTTTGTTGTGAAAAAGAGGAAATGATAGTGCATCAGTAGACAATCACAGTACGCTAAAGATTTGAAAAGTTAAAATGTGATAAACGATCTCACTGATGATATGCCAGTAGATTTTTACACGCTTAGTAGATTGTTTTCGAGATATAAACCTAAATATCAATTACTTACTTATTTCGTGGGGAACATCTCTCGAATATAGGTAACCCCTGAAATCTTGTTTGAAGGGCTTTCTATTTCTGACATACTAGGTCTTTGTGCGTGATGATATCTGGGGTATTATACCAGGACTTCTGATTTTGCGGGAGCAATAGCCTAGTCCTCGTATAATACTTTGCATTGCTTTAATTATAAAGCCCACCCTCAACATAAAAATGATGAAACATTGAAAAATACGAATCATGTGCTGTTGATGAAAAGATTCTCTAAAGGGAACACACCTAAAGTCGGCCATCATCTCTCTGATTGAACGGAAGTTCTAGCCTGAGCTCTCTTAGCCTCGCAATTACCCGTTTACAGATATCATTAGTGTACATTCACCTGTAAGACTGAATATAGGAGTCTGGATACGGGAGTATATTCTGAGGTGGGACACGCGAATAAGTTAAGTCCATTAAAACACTAATCTCGTATCTCGAAACAGTTGAACTTTGTGTGAAAATTTAAGTGGATCAGTATACTGACAATCTAAGTGAATTGTTTAGAACTTAAAGTGTTTAAAGCTCAACGGTACTAGTGATTTGTCATAAACTGATATGATCCTCTTACACAAACTCACAAAAATATTGTCTGTAAATATTTCCTTACTGCTTTTCGTTAGTGTGTTTTAGCATAAAATTTTGAAAAATCAAAAAGATTTTATTTCATCTTATTTTCGACAACTGATGTTGGAAAGCTGATTTTCAAAATTCCAAGTGCTAAACATGATGAACAGTGGGTTGGGAGAGTTTGTTTGAAATGAGAAATGATTTTAAAATGGTTAAATGGTTCATTAATTTGAAACCAAATTTGAGTGTTTCGAATACAAGTGTTTAAGCAGTGATTAAAATTGTTAAATTTTAAAAATTGTGAAATTTACTTTTGGGAAGAGCATGTGCAGGCAAAAAGCTTTGAAAGAGCTAGGGTTCGATTCCTGAGCGTATGCAAATTAAAGCCAGGATTCTGATCTTGTTGCTACGGAGAGCCAGGAGACGTTACTGAACATGAGAAAGCCTGTAGATAGAAGATTCCAGACTGCGATCCCAGTTGCACTTAAAGGGGAGTTTGTTAGCAAAGGGGGAGTCTGAAGACTTAAGAGCCAGTATCAGATATTGGATTAAAAGCTCGAGATAGAAGCTGCTAATGCTAAAGAGCTTAAGGAATCAAGAGACCCGATCAAGAGAATTAGAGAGAAGATAGAGCCAGGTTGAGATTCTGATAGAAGAAGATAGAGAAAGATTGATGAGGATGCTTACAGAGACAGATACTTTGGAGAGAGCGAGAAGACTGATCAAGACTGAAGACTCGACACACTGAAGACTCGTCAACATCCAAGGGGGAGTTTGTTGGTGCATATGTCTGTTGACTTCGTCTTGTATCGAGTCATGTAATAGATTAGATAAACCAAGACACGTAGTTCGAGAAAAACGGGAAACAGGTCAGAACTGACCAGTTTGTGCGAAGTGGTTGTCCCTATAAATAGAGGGTCTTGGGTTGTCATTTGTAACTTTCTGATTCCGGTAGCGAAGCTCTGCCGAAGTGTCGCCAGCTCTTGTAACGTTGTGAAATCAATACAATCGACATTTAATCTACTTCTAAGTGCATATCAAGCTGAATGAAGATCAAATCACTGAATTCCACCTCTGATTTGGTCTAGAACTCTTCTGATCGACTCGTTTAGATCGATTCCCCGATCCTACATATGTTTTTATATATAGTATAGATAATTACAATCTTGGATTTATATATTTAACACGATAAGTGAATGAAAATGATCCGATAATTGATAGTGAACTAATAAAATAAATACCTAGGGCCACTTAGGATATAGCCTAGTGGTCAAGAGAAATTATCTCTTGTGGGAGACTAGGATTTAATACTTAGGAGGTGTAATTATATAAGGAGAAAAAATTATCCGTCCAAAAAAAATACCTAGGAAGTGAATACTCATTAAAATAATTAAGAAAGGTTAAAAATGAAAAGATTATTTATATAATATAAATTTGCAACATAATGTTGCATTACAAGTTGTACCATATGCATAATGTTGGTTTTGTGTGTGTGATTGGTTTGTTATGGTGGTGTTATAATATAAATTTGCAATATAATGTTGCATTACAAGTTATACCATATGCATAATGTTTGTTTTGTATATGTGATTGGTTTGTTATGGTGGTGTTGTTTTGTTCTCTCATTCGACATCTCACAACAAGCGTGCGCTCTCTCTCTAGAATAAGAAAGTAACACCAGTTAGTGTTCTCCAACGTTCTTGTGTTTTCCGGCAACCGATTGAAGGTTGTTGTTCACTTCTATCTACATCATAGTTTTATTATGATGATTTTCGTTTGCCAATTTTGCTTCTTACGTTGGTGATTCTGGAAATTTTGTACGGTGCTTTGATTTTTAGCTATTAATGCACAAGTGAAGAGCATGTTTTTTCCGGATTAAATTACCAGCAGGTTGGGCTGTGAAAGCTGGGCAGGTCGTTTTTTCGTTTGTGCAATTCAAGTTTACTGATGTTTTTAAATTTTTGTGTTGTGATAGGCTTTGCATGGTTAATGTTTGATGTTATTTGACATTCACCGTCGTAACGCGTGGCCCTTCAATCTAACATTGTATACGTTGTGCCTTAAATTGTAAGCCCCGGCCGCAACGCGACGAGGGTAAAACCTAGTTATACTTTAAACATTAACATTTATTATCATCTCTATATAAAATTAGGGGTGAGCAAAAGGAAAAACCTGACCCTACCCAACCATTACCCGACCCGACCCGAGAACCGATCAAACATAAAATATAGAACCGATTCACTACCCTAAATATAGGGTCGGTTCCGGTCCATAGGTCCAAGTCGGGTTTCACCATGAAAAGAACCGAGAACCGACCCGACCCGATTTTATATGAAAAATTGGAACCGATCTAAATACCTATGTACTTGGGTTCGGGTCGGGTTAGGTATATTTTCGGTTCAGTTCTCGGTTATTTTTGATCTGGGCCTAAACTTGCTCACCCCTATATAAAATGATATTTTAGTATAGAAAGGGGTAAATTAGGAAATGAGATACAATAAGCAGGAAAATTTGGGCCTGATAATCGAAATACACACCAACGAACGACCGACGACGACGACGACGAGTGCCTGAGCTACAATCTTCTCGTCACCATATTCATTGCATTCTCCGAGGTAATTCCGTACTTTCCTACAATTTAACTACAAAAAGACCTAATCGATCTAATCATATTCTCCGATTCTCTCCATCATATTGTGTAACCTTATTGTTTGATCCATTAGTATTTGATCGTGTAAGTCTTTACTTAATTTTCTGTTTCGTTAGGGTTACAATAACAGATCGTGTCAAGTGCCTTTAGTTTTCAGTTTGAACAGATGATGGTTAATAATAGAGATTTAGATCTGTGGATTTGTTACTAGATGATGTTATTGGTTGGATGATTATTGAATTGTATTAGGTTTTCATGTAAACCTAACCTAACACATGTGTATGTGAATTGAATTATGATTGTGTTTGTTCGTTGGGAGAATTGAGAGTGCTGCTCATTTCTGTTGAGAAATGAAACCCTAGTTTGTTTAATAGTAGCTGGAAGTGTGTGTTATCGATGTGATTTTGTGAATATGTGAATTTAGACTGGCTAGCTTCAGCTTGTGATCATGAAGTAATTGATATGGTGGTGAAAAATGTTGGTAATTGATCATTGATAGACAGTTCTATGTTGTTTGGTTGGTTAAAGTAGCTGGAAATGTGTGTTATAGTAATCGAGATGTGAATTTGTGAATTAAGACTGGCAAGCTTGTGATCATGAAGTAACAAAACTTAATTGACATGGTGGTAAAAAATTAATGTTAATTGATGCTTGATAGTTCTGTTGTTTGATTTGTTGGGCATGACTGTAGGGGTGTAAACAAGCCCAGAGGCTCGAGAGCTACTCGTGATCGGCTCGGTTAAAAGCTCGAACGAGCCGAGCCTTAACGAGCCCGAGCTCGAGCCTGAAATAGAGCTCGTTTTGTTATCGAGCCCAAGCTCAAGCCTGAAATACAAAGCTTGTTTAGGCTCGCGAGCCTAAACGAGCCCATACAAAAAAAAAATTATATATTTAATATATTAATAATGATGATAACATTATTGAGCCGAGCTAGAGCCGAGCTTTGGCTCGTTTAAGCGATGTTGAAGTGAGCTTGAGCCGAGCTTTTAGCTCGTTTAAGGTTGTTCTCAAAATAGTTCGAGCCGAGCTCGAGCTTTGGGTTTTACTCGCGAGCCGAGCTCGAGCTCAAAGTAGTAGGCTCGAACCGAGCCGAGCTCGAGCCTGGTCGAGCTCGGGCTCGGCCCGGCTCGGCTCGTTTACACCCCTAGGCATGTGCTTCTGGAACCAATGTTGGAAAACAAGGTTTCGGAGGCTGAGTACTCCCCGAGTAATCGCTACAAGGTAGGCTGCCGAAGAGACTTTCTTCAACTCCACCTAGATCAACCTCTGCCAAAATTGGATCTAGTCTATCAACTTGGCCGAGCTTGACTTTAAAAAAACATAATGAATATAAATTTTTGAAGTACTTTACTATTTGAACATGTATTTTTTGTTTATATTGATATTCACGTATTATATTATAAATAATAGTAAAATTATAATATTTGACATATGTATAGCTTCCCCGTAAACTAATTTCTTTATAATATAACACGTCTGAGTACTCCCCGAATACTCTACACCTAGATCGAGTATTGCAACTCCCTAGTCGACCGACTAGGGAACGCCTAACGATTGTCTGGAACTATAATTCAGAATAATAATATGGGTTGGTAGAGGTGACGTTGATTTGTTGTTTCACTTTGACGGTTGACCTCGTGCCTTCTTCTTTATTATTAGTGTTCTGTTTGCCATGCAATGTTGATACATGTGCTGCTTTATGTTTTTCAGATGCTGATACGAGGACTTTGAATTTGAAAAATAAGTCACATTTCTCCTATTATAAGGTGGAGAAGAGCTAGACACGAGAAATAAAACGATAAGAGATGTTTTCATTGTTTTATGGACTTTGGGAATATCTGGTCAGTAAGACAGAGTTTCATGTGCTAATCCTTGGAATTGACAAGGCTGGAAAAACAGTAAAATTTTCACTCTTCTCTTTCTACATTCTTGTTGATTCTCTGGTTGAGTTTCAGTTCTGCATGTTTATCAATCTGAGATACTGATTTCAAATAAGTATGCAACTTGTTTATCAATCTGTACGATTTCACTCAACTTGCTTTATGCCTTGATCCTCTTTAATGATAAACCTATTCTCACTTCTGTTAAACTTTGAAATATGCTAATTTTGTATTTATGGTTCATGTGTAGACCTTACTTGAGAAATTGAAGGCACAATATTCAAGTGTAGAAGGTCTCCCCCCTGATCGAATTGTTCCTACTGTTGGGCTCAATATTGGTAGAATAGAAACCTCTAATTCAAAGCTTGTGTTTTGGGACCTTGGTGGTCAGGTATTTAGGTTATATCCTTACTTTAACGGAATGTATTAATAGGTCCCGTTCATTTTTCTAACTTATAAAACTATGCAGTTAATATCGGTGATATATTGGTTATCAGTCCCCATGTAAAATATCGGTGTCAAATATCGGACAGAATATTGGTACCAATATTATCGGCGATATTTGACACCGATATAACACCGCTGTTTGACCAATATATCACTGAATTGTTAGTGTTAAATTGCTATATATATAAATTCCGCATTTTTGAACACCGAAATGATGTAGATGACTTTACAAAGTGCAATTACATGCCTGTGGATCATGAATTTTTTTTATATTGTCAGCCTGGTCTTCGCTCCATATGGGAGAAATATTACGAAGAGGCACATGCTGTTATTTTTGTAGTTGACGCTTCTTGTCCATCACGTTTTGAAGATTCTAAATCTGCCCTTGGTAAATAATCTATTTTTGTAGATGATGTTATTTATATATATAATATGTAACTTATCATTTCATATTCGTGGCGGCCAGAAAAGGTGCTTAGGCATGAAGATCTGCATGGTGCCCCTCTTCTAGTACTAGCTAACAAGCAGGTTAGCACCCAGTGTACCTTTGCTGTTTTATCTTTATTTTGGAAACTATTAAAAGAGATGTTGGTTTTTAATAAGGCATTAAGGTTGTTTATACTAGTATTAGACGCGATTTCATTTCTTTGAAATGTGTGTGCTATTGTAGTTTATGTCCTTTCTCTGTCTTTTGTTGCAAATTTGCAATTAAGTAGATGTGTCAAGTGTAACCCATACACACACATTAGACTTAACTAGAAGGGTGCCCGCGTGATGTGGTGGGAAATATAGACATTGCAAGGATGTGCATGGTTCGATTGGTTCGGTGCCTCAACCGAACCCGAAACCGGAGTAATCGACTAGTCTGTTTTGTTAACCAAGCTGTTTTCAGTTAATCAGTTTGGTTTATTATGTTAGATTGACGGTTTTTTGGTTGGTTTCGTTAATTTCAGTTAATAGCCTAAACCATACTTGGGCTAAAACTTTTGTATAGAAATAAATGAAATTGAGGTATAAATACATGAGATAGATGTATAAATAAATGAAATGGATGTATAAATATATGAAATGGGGGTATAAAATATGAAATACATGAACCGGAGGTATAAAAGCTAGAAATATATTGAAATATGAATTGTTGGGTTTGGTTCAGTTAATTTTGGTTAAACGGGGATACAAAAAAAAACCGATAACTGGTTTTTGGTTATCTGGTTTTCAGTTAATCGGTTTTCAGTTAATTCAGTTTTTTATTAATTGGTTTTCTGAAATGGGTCATAATTGGTTGTTTTTAAGATAAGTATATATAGTTCATCAAATATTTACAAATCTATAAAGCTGAACAAAAAAAGTGTCAGTGGGTCAACTTGGCCCAACTTATTTCGACTTGTTACCCATCCCGCGCCCCTTTTGCCACTTCTACATGTAAGTTATTCTAAAATCTGGCTTTATTGTGAAGTTGTAAATTATATCACGAATCATTATTAATGTAGTAGTGAATGGCCATTTGATACAGAAGATGCGATTAGATTAATTATTTATTCAACAACCCAATGGGCCAGGATAGCATATAGTATAAAGAAGTTAAGTGATATATATAGTTAAGGAGAATATGATAGAGGTTATCGAGAGAATTTTTTGTATCCGAACTCGATCAGAATACCCGAAACATTCGGGATAGTTATTCGGGTATGGGATTAATTTTGGAAATTATAACTGGCTTTGGACAAATATGGGATTTAGGTGATACCCACCTGATTAGCCTAATATATTAACATCTAATTTAATCTTAAAAACATGTTAAAAATATTATGTTGAAAGTGTTAAAAACTTGAAATTATTATAGTTACAGAAGTTTAGTTGAGTATTTTATATTTCAAATCAGTTTTTGAGGTGAGTTTAAGATCTGGTTTTGGGTAATGGACATCGCAACGGGTAATTTCTTAACCACATAAGATCATAAACCGGTATGCCCGTGAATCCGATGGGTAATTGGCTATTGTTCTTCTTTGTTGTTTTTTCTTTCCAATTCAATATCAATCATCCTTTCTATTTTATGAACATGCTTAGTTTCTAGTTCTACCACCACTCTTTGATTTTTCGCAAGATTTACGAATATGCATGATTCCATTGCAGGATCTTGGTGATGCTGTTTCAGCAGAAGAACTTGCTCGGTATTTGGACCTCAAGAAATTAGACGAAAGAGCTTATACATTTGAAGGTGTTTCAGGCTACGACGGGTAAGTCTACAATATGTAACTAGTAAATATTATATCATTGACTTATGTGGAATTTGTGAAATTAGCGTAAATATATCGTTTTTCTTTTTGGATTTTAATGGCAGGACTGGAATAAAGGAAATTGTCAACTGGCTAGTAGATGTCATGGAGAGAAGCAAGCGGACTGAAATGTTGAGAGTCCGTGCAGGTGTTGCAAACAGCAGCGGTGCATAGGAGAGATTATACTCCCACACAATAGTCAACAGTTGACTTTTGAGTGTAAGATGAGTTGCTTTTACCTTCAAGTTTGATGAAAATTATTTATTTTGGGTAGAAAGAATTAATAACTGTGTTTACTATATATAAAGCGTTTTAGAATAGAGTGATTTTGGAAGATAAAAAATGTGAATCTTTGATCGAAGGACTCTGGTTCAACTGGACTTGAAATGATTGATTGTATATCCGTTCGGTAACACAAACTAGGGTTTGAAATTTGTGTAACAAAGAATTGAGAAACGAGCGAATTTTATATTGAACTTCATGGATGTTGATAAGGTTACATTTTGGATTCCATTTTCTTTGGTATCTTGATAGCACAGATAGTAGACCTGCACAAACTGTTGCAATGAGGTTGACCTTTTGATCCATGGGTCATGTGAGCGTACAGCCGTACACCGTAGACGTGGATAAATTAGGTCGGGTCGCTGTTAAGAAGGGTTGGGATCAAGCGGGTAACCTTAGTGCGGGTCCAAGTATCTACCTGGACTTGCCACAAATAGGAGTAATAGCAGGAAGATAAATTATTTTTTCGGTCAAAGGGGCTGGGATCAAAATCAGGTCGGGTCAGGTCGCGCTTGGGTATTACACTTAACAGTTCTCATAAAAGATTGATATTGTGGCGACTGTAGCATCTCAATTTTTTGGTCTAATGTTACAGGAATATAATGAAATAATGATAAGTTCTTATTGCTTTTACTTAGGCAGACACTACATATAATTATTGTAAAAGTTGAGTGGGACCAAAATATCATTGTATGTGGTGTGTGCTGGTGTTTAATTGTGGAAGAAATTCAAATAAGAGAGAACAGATAGGGATAGGGATAGGGTTCTATTAATCAAAAGAATGGGGGATGAGAAGTTACAGCAGATTGGGTGAGAAGAGAGATCTAACAAACTTCTTAACAATCATCATGCCCTCCTCACCACATTCTCATGACACTTAATAGAACAACATAAACATAATTAATTAAATACCCCTGCACCAATCACTATTGCAACTTGTAGTCCTTTGACTTGGCAGGAAGGACTTTTGCTCTTTCACTCTTTCTGATCTGGTTTGGGCCTGCTGCTTGTGGGCTGAATTCTTGGCCCTTTGTTGGGCTGGTTGTGGGCACAACAGTATGCCAAACTACGGGTGAGAAGTATATATATTGAGATTTTTATCCAGTTGACTAAAAAATTTTATCTCTGGATTTTGCACCCATTTGATGTGAAGATTTAAATTTAAAATCTTATGTATTTTTCAGGGTTTTTGTTTGTTTATATATATAATGGAAGTTTTCTATTGAGAAAACCTAGGAAGCTCTAACCTCTCGATATATTTTTTTTTTTTTGAAAAAAATTACACATGTAATATACATGTTTTTAAGGGTTTTGAGCAAAAAAAAATCAAAAAAAAACGCCGACCATAATTTTTTTTAAAAAATAAACAAGTTTTGCGCAACATGACTGTAACATATGTTGCACATGATGAATGTAACATATGTTACACAAAAACTTGTTTATTTAAAAAAAAAATATATATATGGTCGGCGCTTTGTTGATTTTTTTTCAGTACCCTTAAAAACATGTATATTGCATGTGTATTTTTTTCAAAAAAAAATGTCGGAAGCTTAGAGTTTCCTGGGTTTTCTATTTATCACTTCTCTCTCTATATACACACACACACACACATATATATATATATATGATAAGGATCCGTTATGAACCACCCTTTATTGCGAGTGTGAACACAAACAAAAATACCTAAAAAATTAAAAACACACAAAAAATGTGTTTTTTTATAATAAAAAAAAAACGCTACATTTCGTCACTAAAAAAAATAAAAAAATTTGAACAACAGTATCGATGCACGTGTGCATGATGTACACGTGCGGCGGTACTGTTGTTCTTTTTTTAGTGACAATATTTAGCGTTCTTTTATAAAGAACAAAAAAAATTGAACAAAAAGTATTGTTGTGCATGCGTATACGTATACACATGAATGCACATGTGCATCGGTACTGTTGTTCAATTTTTAATTTTTTTTAAATTTCAGTGATGAAATTTAGCGATTTTTAATAAAACTATAAAAAACCTTTTTTTAGCATTTAGTTGTGTGCTTTAGCTTTATGGTTTAGTTTTTAGCATTTAGCTTGGGTGGGGTGGGGTGGGGTGGGGTGGGTGGGGGGTTTAGGTTTTTGGGGGGTGGGGAGGGGGGGTTAGGTTTTTTTAGGTTTTTGGGGATGTAGGGGGGTTAGGTTTTTTTTAGGTTTTAATTAATGAATTAACTTTTTGGATGGGTATTGTGTGTGTTGTCAATGGACCGACGCACGAATTCAAAAGAGTCGGTGAGGTTATCAGTGCCGGATGCCGACTACAGAGGTTGATCTATAAGGTTGGCCAGTTCTGATTGAGTGGTCGGAGAATTGGTGGTCGGAGAATGGGGATGATTAAAAGGATATAGGGGATGGGGTTTTTGTTGGGAAGATGTGGATGGTATTTTGGTCATTTAATAATAATTAACCAAAAATTCTAATAGTGTTAGAAATTTAGACTCAAATGGTTAAAAAAAGTGGCTATAGGAACTCAGAGCGTTAAACATTTTGATTTTATACTCAAGTGGTTAAAACCCCTAAAATACAGGGACTCAAAAAGTAATTTACTCTAAAAAATATTTTTTATACATTTCCACGTTTGGACTCACTTATATAGTAAAGTTATCTTACAAAAGTTGTAATTATACATATTAATTTAAATTGATCATGAACAGTGTTTTGAATTTTTTTTAAATATTTTTTTTTGAGTTTTTTAATCAAAGATTATTTATCATTTAGTTTATTTTTTTTTTTAATTTTAATACCTTGATCATGTTAGTTTTTTTAATCTAACTATGTAACTATACTTCTTAAACATTGTGGTACAGTTTTTCATGAAAATGGATATCGTGCCGCTATTATACCCAAATAGAACCGGAACCGACGATGTATAGTATTTACTTTTTTTTTGTATTTAAAACAACATATTTTTATGTTATATTATACAAGTGCCGATAACAATATTAAAAATGTATTTTTTATTGTAAACTATACGAGTCTCGATATGTGATGCATCTAATTTATTTCGACCAAAGAATATCGGTACCGATATCGGCAATATTAGAAACCAGTATTCGTTTTTAAGGTTTTTGATTGATATAAAAGATGTATCAATATCCTTTTGAGCATATCGCGACTTTATTTCTTTAGCTTTCTCTTTCAGTTACTATAGCGAGTGTCGGTATTGAAACGAACCCAACCGAACTGATAATAACTGAGTTACCGCCGCATCGCGCGGGGTAAAACCTACTAGTTTATATCAAAAGTTTGTGGATTTTTCACTAGCTAACTTGTATGTGATCATTTTTATTTTATCGCACCCTTTTAAATGCCGAAGTCTTCCATACATCTTAACATCATAAACGTGTCATATATTAACGATCTAGCCGTGAGATGGACCGTTCTTCTGTTTGTAAACTTTTTTGGATTATAAACTTCTTTGTGACAGTCGTCGGTTGATTCAAGCATGGATTGCGAGTCTGTTTTGGTACTTGAGTTTTGCTCGGTATCTTGGACAATTAATTTACGGTCAGACCAAGCAATCAACCAGTGACCACCTCTGTATTTTGCAAGTTGTCTTGAAGAGAAGAGAATACTATTTAACTTGCATGTTCATCACCAACAATATATACACATATACATACACAGGTATACATGTTTTCTTTAATACAAGTACATATATATTATAATAATATGTTATATATTATACCATAGGGGAGGGTTCATTGGGGAACACTAAAAAAGTGGGGAACAGCGGGGAACCGATTCAAACAAACTACGAATGGACTCATTTCAGCGGCGTTGGAACCGGCTCATCGAACCCTAACTAAGATCTCTTAACCCTAAATCCTAACTCCTAAACTCTAAACCCTAAAGCTAAAAATAAGGCTAAAACCTAAGCTAAACCGTAAAATCTAAACTATAAACCCTAAAAGCTAACCCCTAAACCCTAAAGCTAAACCATAAACCCTAAAGTTAAACCCTAAAAGCCAAACCCTAATAGATTTAGGGTTTAGGGTTAAGAGATCCTAGTTAGGGTTCGACGAGCCGATTCCAACGCCGCTAGAATGAGTCCAATCGGAGTTCGTTTGAGTCAGTTCCCCACTGTTCCCCATTTTTTTAGTGTTCCCCAATGAACATCACACTTATACCATAAACTATTATATACACACACACATATATAAACAGGCCTCGCAAGCTTAATCAAGCTCATACTCAAGCTCAACTAAAAACTTCAATTAGGGTTAAGAGCGGCTTGATTACGAGCCAAATTCATATATAACCCACGAATCGCTCTCTGAGCTCTAAACTGAAAGCTCCAAAATTGTTGAGATCGGCTTGATAACAAGCCAATTTTGAATAACTCATGATCCGCTTGACTAGTTTATAGCCCTAAGATCTGGTAACCAGCAAAAAAAGTACACTTGCTTATACTGCTAATAAACCTCATGGCACACGAATATGGTTGTGGTTAAGCTGTAGATTCCTAGATATAACCTAACAAAAAAATTATAATGGAAACCAAAATGGGGGTGTATAATGTTGATATTGTACACTCAAGAGACAAATTTTCAGTTGCTTTCTCAGTAAGGGATATTCTCTCAATTACATCCCTCAACTTTTCCAAAAAAGAAATCCCAGAAATAGGGGATAGAAATTTGGAAGTAATTAAATAATTGAAATATCAAAGTTTAACTCACATTTCTTTATAGAACAAAATGTAGGCCTCACATCCGAGAACTTCTTGCAAAGAAGCCTCGCGGATGTAAGCATCGCTTGCATGGTACCATAAGGAATTGTCCAAATTACCCTTTGCAACACCTTTCACATAAGCCACATAATGCCCTCCCCTCATTGTCCCTGAATGCTCCACCACTCCTACCAACTCGTATTTGTATGTCGCTCTATCTTTGCAGCAGCTGTATCACCCAAACACATCTCGTCACAAAAAAAAAATAAAGATAAAAAAACCTTGTAGATTTTCGGCAGGACGGTTAATAGGTTGTGATAGCAAAACGAGTAGGTAGGATAAATAGGTTTTTTAGCAAGGGTGACTAAAGGTCGAGCCAACCCACAAACCGATTTTGTTAATTTTTTATAAAAGTTAAATAGAATATAAGAACTATATTATCTTTACAGTAATAAGCTAAAGGTTTTGATTAATAAAGAAATTATTAAACTTTAACCTTTTGAATATAATTCGGTTTTATTTGGAAGCCATTTGATCCACTTAACCTGTTTCATTACTAATAATAAGAGTAAAATGCCATTTTCGTCCCTGAGGTTTGGCTAGTTTTGCGACTTTCGTCCATATGTTTGTTTTTTCGCATCTGGATCCAAAAGGCTTGAAATTTTTGCCATTTTCAACGGGCTCATTAACTCCGCCCATTTTTAACGTCAAGTGAGGGTTATTTCCGACATAATCTTGCCATTTTGATACAAATAAACAAAACAAATAACTAAAATGACGAAAAATACCCCTGAGTTAACGTTAAAAATGAATGGAGTAAACGAGTCGGATGAAATTGGCAAGATTTCAAACCTTTTGGATCCAGATGCGGAAAAACAAACCTTTGGACAAAAGTCGCAAAAGGGACCAAACCTCAAGGACGAAAATGCACTTTACGCTTAATAAAATTAACTTTAACCCGTGTTTGACCCGTCAAAGGTATGGCCAAAATCAACCAAACTGTATACAAACGGGTCAAAATTGTCACCTCTAAATTCACAACAGAAACTAGTCAGGTTTCACAAGGGACTAATAGGCATTTGCACATAACTACTCTTGTTTACATAGAGCTCCAAAAACTTGTGAGCAAAAAGGTAATAACAATAATAATAATCTGTCTTCTATAGCGGTCATATATTAGATAATCATAAAGAGATAATTCAAGAGAAAAGAAAAAAAAAACACACCTGGGGTCCATATAGGGTTTAAGATCAATTGTTTCTCCAAAGTTGACGTGACCATTTAACTTACTTAACCGCCCTCGAGCATCTTGGCTAAATCTTTTCAAATGAATCGTCAAAACTGGTGGGGCCCTACTGATCAGAATCCTCTTAGACGCATCTCTTGCTACCATAACACACTTAGAATCCACCTCTTCATCCTCACTGCTATCTTCTTCATGTTGCCCTTCTAGAACCTTCTCATTCTTGGAACTTTCAGCGAGCCCGTTAACACTGAAAGATTCTGCATCTTGACCGTCTTCACTCTTTCCATTATCCAACGCCACGTCAGCACTTTCTGTACTTTGATCATTAATGTTTCCGAACCCGTTAGAATGCACATGTTCGATGCATGAATCAGACGAAACACCTGAAATTCCGTTTCCGTTTCCGCCCCCGTTGGGTACGAATTTTTGCGGTTTGCTTTTTAATCTCGTTTTTTCCTCTAACAACGATTTTGAACATTTTTCGCACTGCCAAGCGTGTTCGGTTTTGGTTAGAAGCTCAGGGGTAGTGAAATAAGCCAAACATTTCTCCACGGAAACCGGAGAATCCGTATCAACTTCATCAGGATCAGATTCGCTTTCTTCTATTCCGTTTGATACGGTGCTCACTGTGGGCCCGTCAGCAAGATCAGGCTCGTCAAACAGACCACCAAATCCGTCAAAATCCAACGGTTCTTGTTCACTAGTCGACGTGACTTCCTTGTACGGAAGTAACAACACTTCCGATTCTTGAACTTTCAGCAGAGGCTCTTCTTCCCAAACGACATCGTTACTGTTTCCGGAATCTTGAACTACATCATTACTATTTCCAGAATCTTGAATTATAGATGAATCTTGATCATGTGATGCCGTATCATCAACCGTATCATTACCCGGTTCAAGAAAATCCAACCATGATAGTGTTTCCTCTGGACCAATGGAGTCGATTTGATCAACGGTTGTATCATGACCGTTTGATTCCATAACGGGCTCACGATCCAACAATGAGGAAATATTCGATGAACTCACAGTACCACTATCGTTATTATTCAACAAAGTGGTCGGCTCAATAGAATCCAGTTGAACCTGTTCGACTCCATTCGATTGTAGCTCTGATTGCGCTAAATCACCTGACGCGATGTTTTTGTCGATTCCGTTTTCGATACGCTTAGCGGTTCCTGCCGACTCGTTGCTTGTTGAAACATTTGCAACTTTTTTACTTTTGGGTCGAAACTTTCCCTGCCGTTTAGGAGGAAGTTTCGGTTTCTTGGATCGAGAAACCGAAGTGGCCCGTTTAGATTGCGAACTTTTGGTAGGTAACGGCAGTGAGAGATCTAAACAAGGCTCATATACAACTGACGCATGCCCACATTCCAAACAACTAACCGTACTCGATATTTGTCCCCCGAATATTTGATCTACGAAAGTAGTAACATGTTTCGGAGAACTTTTACCATCTTGAGAACGTTTTTGTACACGCGATTCCTCGGTGCACAATCCGTCAAGCAAGCAACGAAGCAGTTCATGACTATCATGCTGTTGAAATCCTTTAAATTGGGGAGCCTTTGCACAAACACAACCGAAAAACGATCTCGGGTTGATGACATTCCGAACGCCTGTTGATGGGCCCGTTTCAATGAAAAGCTTCTTTAAAGAAGATGTAAGAGGCCCAACGGGCTTTTCTAGTTTCATGAAGTAATCCCGTAATACGTCCATTGCCAAAAGATTTTGCAATACGGAATTGAAGAAACACGTGTTCCCTAAATTTACCAAACCTCTTATCATATACCCATCTCCGTTTTCTACACAACTCGTAACGGTGCTTACGGATTTTATCTCACTTGTAACGCTACCACTTCCGAACCAGATATCCTCAACGTCTACACGCGTTTCCGGTGATGATTGAGTTTTAACAAATTTAACAAACTCGGATAACGCATCTTTTTGTTCTTCATTCTCGAAACGTTGAACTGGAATAATTGTGTTACAAGGAAAACACCATCTGAGATTAGGGTTTGCAAACTGCATAACTAACGGATGACGGTTTTGTTTCGAATGGCGAACTGCGTGACTCTGTGGTGTTGTCGGAAACCCGACACCACCACATGAAAAATGCCCGCATTCCAAACACACCCAAATGGAGCTCGATTCGGGTTTCGAACCGTTTCCTTTAGCTTTTACCTGTTTCGATTTTCCCTTCTTTGGCCTTCTGTTAGTCGCACTATCTCTACAATCGTCACATTTATGAGACTCCAGTGATGTTATTTTTAAAGAAAACTTTTCGAAATTGATGCCTTGTTCAAGATGAGGACATGTTGGTGTCTCTTTAATTACTGAAATGCCATCGACCGCTGTGTCGGTGGCTGGAACAACCTCTGGTGAAACTGTTTTGGGAGAAGAAGTTGTAAAGCGTTTTTCCTTTTCAGCATTGCGCGCTGCCCTCTTTTTAACCTTCTTCCCCATCGAAACCTGTAAACAGTCGAGAAAAATGAACTGTTGCCACTAGAATAGTATAGTCCTACACTTTATGTTATCACCCATAACACTAGTTACAATGATCCTAATTACTAATGACCACACAGAAAAGTTAAACAAATTATTTCCTGAAAGAAATGCCCAAACAGGAAGACTGGCGAGTGATTAGCAACTTTAAATCTTTAACTGTCTCCACTAATCTATCATAGTCTCAAATAACTGATTTTTAGCAGAGTACTTTCAGTGTTCCTCACCTCAACAAAGTTAATTACAGGATAATGACTTGTATGCCACGATAACTGAGCATAAAACATGAACCATGAGCTGGATTTTCGGTTGTAGTACCAAGATGTATCAGATAAACCATACATCAACAACAAACAGATGATGAATCCATAATCAAAGCTCTTATTCGGTTATTCCAGTTTAGTAACACATAACATCTTTAACTGTTTCCACTAATCTATCATCGTCTCGAATAACTAACTCTAAGCAAAGGATTTGCAGTAGTCCTCACCTAAACAAAGTTAAATACAAAATAATAACTTATATGTCACCATAACTAATTATAAAAACATAAACCATGAGCTAAAATTCCAGTTATAGCACCAAGATGCATTACACAAACCATATATCAACAACAAACAAGTCATGCTTCCATAATCAAAACCCTAGCTTCCAACTTATCACCACATAACATCACAAATCACAACAGCATACTAATTTAGGGTTTCAAATCAACCAATTAGTCTCTAGACACAACTTTCCGATTTCAAACACTCATAAACACAACAAATCAAATCATGATAATCGATATACAATCTGTAAATTTCATATCGTAAATATGAAATCGTGAACATCAAAGTAACCGGAAACAGGTGAGGATAATTGGAGATTAAGGTGTGCAAAATAGGATGTTATAGATGATAAAAGGAAGTTACTTAGGAGGCGGTGGATGAGCGGCGGAGAAGGGCAGCCGCCGGAGGAGTGCGTAAAAGACTACGTCTTGACTGGTGGAGTATGATGGTTCAGGCCTCCGGGGCTGGTGGTGGGGGCGAGGGTTTGTCGGCCTAGTTTTTAAATCAAAGGTGTGCCAAGTTTTCATGTTTATGAAATGACCCCAAAACTTTTATGGAACAACAACACAGATAATAGAAACTTATGATTAATTTCAAGTAATATGCAATTAATCATTTTTATCGGTTTACATGGTATCAAAGTCATTACCGCCTCTGCTACACCACCAACACACGTAAATACCCTAGCTACTACTTAGTTCAAACCTTAGATAACAGTTGCGAAGCTTGAGATTTCCGACGAAGGGGTCGAAAACGTATATACTTAAAAATTTCTATAGAACCGGAAGGGTCGAAAACGTATATACTTAAAAATTTCTATAGAACCGGAGGATCGAAAACGTATATACCAAAAAATTTCTATACGAAAGCTATATACATAACACTACTAAACGAAAAGTTCGGGGGGTCGGGCACCCCCCCAGCCCCTTCTAACCTTCGCCCCTGCTAGACAGAGCAGTGTGTCATCACAGCCGCCACCCTATCCATTCCCGTTTAATTATATATCTTATTGACGCCGGAGAATATTAAACGTTTTTTTAACATGACCTTCCGAGCATAAATCTGTAACAACCCTCAAATAGATCCCACAACAATCTGTAATCGTAACCTCAAAAACGTACGACGAAAACCAGCATGAAAAATCAAAAATAAAAGGTTTTATAGACTGTCGCGGCCCGCGACAGCCTTATACAACACTCTCGCAGGTCGCGAGACCCTTATAAACCACCTGAGACACGTAGCGGACATGCGTCGTCCACGTGGCAGACCTACTCGTTAACTAAGGCCACCTATGCCCTAGCTAGGGGTTCTCGCGGGGCGCGACAGAATATCCCTAGGGTATCGCGGGGCGCGAGACTCCCGTAAATCTGCTATAAATTGAGCGAGATTCAGCCATTCAAACCTGCTCAAAACTTTCTTTTCTCTCTCGCTTCTCTGCTTAGTATTATACCCAAAATACTCGGAGTGCCAAACCTCTGCCCGTAATCAGAGTAATAACTCGAATCATTGGTACGGTACTTTGTCCGATTGATTGAAACCGATCTAACGGATGTTTAAGTGTTGCATGTATACAACAATACTTTGTCATTCGTTGTGGGTTTTGATCTCATGATTATCGTTAAAGTTCAATTGAGTTAATACACTAATACGTGTGCATTGTTTGTTTAATTGGGAATACAAACATTAAACCAGAAGGATAGTACCAAACTCTAAATCAGCAATGTGAGTCATGCTTTCAAAACCCCAAATGCTTTCAAAACCCCAAATGCTTTCCTAGTTATATTACAGTTATTAAGTCTTTGTATTCTCACTGAGAAACTATTGTCGGTGTGTGGGGTTTTTGATGTGTGTGAGTGTCGTAGGTTTTTATGTATATTTTTAGCCCTTTTTACACGTTAGTCAAGTTTTAAATTTATAAAACACGATATTTTACTAACACCAAACACACATATGGGCAAGTGCACCCATCGTGAGCGTAGTATGGTGTTGGTAAGATACCGAGGTCGTCCAAGGACACAAGAGCTTTTAATACTGGTTTATCCTCAACGTCTAATCAAATCAAAAGTTAGAAAAATATTTTAAACTAGAAAATAAAAACTAAAAATGCTGAAAATAAAAATAAAACAGATAGACAAGATGAATCACTTTGATCTGACTCGTGTTTAGTGTAACCTTTGATTACTTTAGCACTTTTTAAGAGATTATCTTAGTTATTGTAGTAGGTCCCTCTTTTGAAGGTGACGTTACCCTCAACCCAGTAGTTTGAGTCAGCAAGGATACAATCCTAAATGGTTGGATTATTGAAAGATAATTAATTAAGTTATTAATGCATAATGTGGCAGGCCCCTCTTTTGAAGGTGACGTTACCCTCGGCTAAGTAGTTTGAGTCAATAGGGATACAGTCCTAAATAGCCGGGTTAAAGTTTTAATAGTAGCTTACATATGAGGGGATCAAGGAGTTCGGACCCCTGCCATCCAATACCAGTGGGTATTGAAGGAGGTCCTACTAAAGTTAACCCAGATCCTTGCAGGATCTATACACTGAACAAGGCAATACTCTTACCAAATCATTCCCTTAACCCCCGACCAGGTAGCCAACATATCTCCATATAGACCGTGGAGATATGAATGGTGAAAATCTTTTATTTTATATAGACAGTAAAATAACGCCAAGACACCACGGACAAATGATAAGGAAGATTTTCAACATAAGAAACTAGTTATTAAAGTCATTAATACATAACCAAATAAAAAGTGCGAAAGGATTAAAAATAAAAAATATTACACTAGACATTTGTCTTCACCAAGTGATGTAAGAGACTTAGGCAAACATGGCATTTGATTGTCAAGAACTCTTACGATCAATCTTGGATCCCGAGACTACTCACACACTCTATGATGGATGATGGATGATGGTGGTGGATGTGGGTTGTGATGGTGGTGGTGGGTGGGTGAAGTGTGAGAGAGGTGGTTTGCCAAGGGATGGTTTGCAAATGAGCCAAGCACCCCTATTTATAGCCTGAACAGAAGCTCGGGCACGGCCCTGTGCCCACCCCCCTTCTCTTTCTTCATTAATTGCAGTTTGTCTGCATTAGTTGACCACGCCCCCGTGTCCGCTGGGCACGACCCCGTGTGCAGAAACGTATCTGTACTATCAAGATTTCCTCAGATTCTGCGAATCTTAGAGTTGACCACGGCCCCGTATCCGCTGGGCACGCCCCCGTGGTGGGTGATAGAAGCTTCTACAGCTTTGTCTTTTCTGCAGACACTTGGGCACGCCCCCGTACTCACTGAGCACGGGGCGTGTTCAGCCTTCTGTTCTCTTGTTTTGCTTGGGAAGATGCTGTCGGGGGGTCGGGCATGCCACGTCTGTTCCTTTTCTTGTATTTATGTTAGATTTAGGTGCCTTTTTGATTCTTTTGTTCTTTTGAGCTCATTTAATCCTGAAAATACAAAAGGAAGACAAAAACACACTTTTTCCAACATTAGTACTAAAAAAGGGTTAGTTTTATGCCACATTTGATGTAATTTATATGTTGCATTTTGCACACATCAAATACCCCCACACTTGAATCTTTGTTTGTCCTCAAACAAAACTCTTTATAATGTGGCTTTTACACTCCCAAATGGAACGGGTAGAAGAGAAGGTTTTTGGGCTTGTCATAGAGTGTCGGGATTTCCAAGATTCTTTATTAAGTTTTATTTTTATTTATTTACAATCCTATTCGTCATGATTTATTTAAAACATTACATAAGATAAATTACTTATTAGGGCATAACATGCCTTTTTTTAAATTTCATTTATATACAAGTTCACATACCTCACGGGGGATCACTCAACACTCGGCCGAAGGTGTATTTTAGTGAATCACTCGAGAGCGACATGGAACTTACTCCTACCATAAGCTTGCCAAGCAATCAATCCTCCTCCTTTTTAACTATACACCTTTGTAAATATCAAGAGGACTTTTTTGGGTGAAGGGTTAGGCTTGGGTTAAAGGTAGGTGGTTAGGTTAGTGGTTAGTAGAAAAGGACGAAATGCGTAAAAAGCTTCGGTTTTCGTAAGACTTTTTATTTTTGTAATTTTTTTATTTTGATAAAGCCATTATTCAAACAAAGTTATTTTTTATAAACTTGTTTGTTTATTCCTTTTTGCTTCATCATCATCATCATATTTTTTTATTTTTTTTACGAAGTCATAAGAGAAACCAAGCTTGTTACTAAAACAAAGGGTTAAAAATAAAAAAAGGTTTTGGTGGGTAAAAGGGTGTTTGTTTTGGGTTAAGAAATGAAAAGGTTTAGGCTCAAAGGGGTTAACTAGTGGGATTTTGGGTAGGTTGTAAAAAAAATGGTGTAGAAATAAAAAGGGTTAGTCCTAATGCCTCCATCATTTACTTACTCGGGTTTAAGTCGGTAAGGATTGGGAATGTATCGTCGTGGCAAGTTCTAGAGTCGTAAGAATCAAGCGGTGAAGGGGTAAGGTCCCAAAAACCTCATAATAAGTACTTGGGACCATACCACAAACTTGCCTTTTAACCTTTTTAACCTTGCGCGACCGCGCACTGGTCTTGCAAAAGGAAGAAACAGTCAGCAGTCTATAGTCGCGCGCCCAAAGGAAATCATAAATCCTTGCGCCTTCTCCTATTAGCAAAGGATGAAAATCCTTTGATAAACACTTCCGCTTAAATATCCAGACCTGGATATTATTTGCCCAGACTTGGGATTTATTCTTTCAGCTGTTTCCACACAATAAAGTGCCACACCAGATTACAGCAGTAATCTTCTAGAAGAAATACAATCGTGCACCACCAAGACGCTTATAACCGTCTGGACACGTGTCACCATCTCAGGCATCCCTGAAATCACAACGAAAGCATGCAATTGGAGAGTAATCTCCACTTGATCACTTTACACGTGGCAAATCCCCAGCCTTCGATCTAAACCACGATCCGTGTGCTCTGACGTCGGATCAAGGAGCTTGACGGAAGGAAATGTAACCGCTTACGGGGTTAGCATCTTCTGTCAACTTTTCACTAACGGGTTTTCCCGCCTAAACGACTCCCGGCTATAAATATGAGGAAAAATCCAGGTATGAATTCAAGTTACACACACTTCTCAAATACATCTTCTTCTTCATTACCCATACTTATTCTCACACCGGAGTCGGGTCAAGGAGAGAACCCTCTTCTCCCCTTGGCGAGGCTAACGGTGCTCTTTTTTGCAGAATTATCGGAGAAGAAGATCAGTCGTACCTGAATCACTCGAGAGGAAACTAACCTTTTTATGCGGATTCAAACCCCCTAGATATTTCGGTTCCGACCATTTATCTAGTGTTTCTTCATTGGCGCCCACCGATTCCTCTGTCTCATCAGTTTTCATCTCGTTTCGATTCAGTTCTTTTCATTTTCTGTTTTACACATGGCAGAAAATTCATCATCTCATCGACAAACCGGTCTTCGACCGAACGTCGGAAACAACGTTCAAGTAGAAGGAATCCCAGAAGATGTCTCCGATGACAAGGAAGTTCAATCCAACCGAGCAAACGACCCTGTCACTCCAGGGATGTTACCAGCAAATCCTGCTCAATCAATTCTGCCACCAGGAGAAACTCCAATTTCCTGGTACGTCAGGTCTCAAGGGGCACTAAACGCAGTATACACACAGCTGTGTGCTCAAACTGCTCCTCTGACTCAATCATGGAGACCGGGATCTCGTGCTCATGCCTCCCAACGGGAGGATTCAACTTACGAGAATACAGAAGCTTATGCCAGATCCACATCACAACGGGAATACACTCAGACAGGAAGTCACCAAAGAGATAATCATGGTAGAACACACCGAAGACAATCAGTTCATGATAGGTTGGGTTCCCAGCGAGACACCCACACCGATGAATCCGATCCAACATACCGTTTAAGTGCAAACACCAGTGTGTTCAATCGACTACAGCCAAACTATAACAAGTGCAGGCCTCATGCGGTTTATAACCCTGAGGCAGAACACAATTATGATTTGATTTACCGCCCTGCGGAAGCAGCGGAAAATTCAAAATTCATAATGGAAATAGCTTTAGCTCCATTGGAGAAGGCTAAATTACCATCCAACATAGGGAAGTTTAATGGGTTAACAGACCCCGATGATCACCTGAGAGTATTTACCAGCGCGGGTTTGGTTGGAGGTTGGACCCTCCCGCTATGGTGTCATCTGTTTGTACATACATTAACCGGCCCAGCGCGAATCTGGTTTGATAACCTACCAACTGGACATATCGAATCATGGAAAGATCTGCGTGAAAAGTTTTTGACACACTTCAGCCAGCAACGTCGTTCCATTCGGGACACATCCGACGTCATGAACATCTGGCGCCGTGATGACGAAAATCTGGAGGATTTTATCACCAGATACAATAAAGAGGTGTTAGAGATTGGCGGTGTTCACGAACAACTAATCCGTGCTCAATTTAAGTACGCGGTTAGATGTGATGACATGATCAAGGTCTTATCTGGAACAGAGGGCCTTCCAAAAAGTTGGGAGAAGATAATGGCGGCGGCCAAGGTTTACGCGCAAACTGAGAAAAACCTTACAACAAATAGGCCACCGCCACCACACAATAGGCCCGCAGACTTAAACTCAACCGGTGAAAGGAGGTTTAAGAAATCATGGCGTGAGTCTGGATCAGGAAGTCGTTCCTCTGAAGATGCTCGCGCAACAATCAACAAACTCACCACACAGCGAGAGAACAAACAGGAGAATAGGGAGAGACAGTGGACTCCCCTAACAAAGACCCCGGCAGAGGTTTTGAGTACCGAAGACTATCAATTCAAACCTCCAATCCCAATGAAAAATAAGCGTGGACAAGACCCGGCACAATACTGCGAATATCACAAAGACAACGGGCACACCACTAACAACTGCATCTCTCTACGCACAGAAATAAAGAAAGCCCTCAAGAGCGGTGAACTCACACATTTACTCCAAAATGTGCGCAAAGAGATTAAGCAGATAACTCGGGGTGAGGAGGGCCCAAGCAAGCGGGCGAAAACTTAAAGGACAAACTCTATGAATTTCCCGCGGAAAAACATGATCCATCAAGCAAAGCGGAAATGATAGAGAGTAAGTTAAGTTTCACATAATTATATTAGCAAAACTTTGTAAAAAGCCTCTGTGCTCTATCCTTAAATAAAAGTGCAAAGTTTCTATCATTTCTATGTTTACAAAGTGCATGCAATTTCTTTTAGTAAGCGCAAAAACATTATGGTAGTTCCAAAACAAGCTTCATGAACGGTCAGTGATCACGTCACAAACGGCCATAAGTTCAAACATAAGCTTTATACCAACTTTATTTGCCTTACTCAACAAAAAAGTAATCATACTCATGCAAAATATTGTAAACAAACAGATAGAAACATCATACTATTCTCAAGCGTACAAACATGCCTTAAAAACTTTCAAACACGGCAGTTGTAACACCTCGAAAATTCACGTCCTATAATGTGTTGACAGGTGTCAGATGTTTGAACGTGTGAAAGAATGTTCTTAAAGGACTAAAGTTGACAATCATGGAAAGTATGTGAATATACGAGTTCTAAATGTCAACAGTGAATAAATATATTGTACATTAACCCTACATGATGTTGATATCACCAAACGAATAAATCATGGATCATACGAAGCTAAAAGTGAGAGATTACAAACTACAGGGGTCAAATGTGTCAACATGTTTAAGTTATACCTCTGAGTGACCTTTTGACAAACCCGAAGCTTTGTAACGGTTAATTATGCTCACTAGAATGCACGATATAAATTTCATAAAATTTCGTAATCGTATGAGAAAGTTATGATCAAATTCGTATGTGAGGGGTTAAAGCGTAAACGTTGAAAGTTAGGACTTTTCGGGTAACAATAAGGTTAACCGGGGACTTAACAAAATGGGTATATGTATTAAGGCCCCTAAACATCAATTTGGAAGGTTCAAAATGCAAGAAAGGAGGTCTAAGCAAAGTTTGAAGAGACAAGGATAAAAACATAAAAATCTAAAACTTGGATTTGAGTCAGACAAGGCATCGCGCGACGCGAGGCCCAAGGGGGGGTCCTTCGCGTCACGCCTAGGCTCATCTGGTCCGAATTCTTTGCTTCCTTGTCTGCCATAGCCCTTGTGCTCGACCTTTAACCAATTTTCCACATCTCTCTTGACCCCTAGGCACCCCCTAAACATCTAGGGACACTTGTTGATGAGTTATGGTCAGTTATAGAATTGTGTGTCAACATTCTATGGTGGATTAAACACTATAAAAGGCCATGAAGTTGCAACTCATTCTTCACACCTTTCTCTTGCATTCCTGATCACTTCTGGAGCTCAATCCTTCTCTCAAGTGATCACATTTCGTGCATAGGACCTTGGTAAGTTTGCTAATCCTTCCTTAGTTAAGTTTTAGCTTAGTTTTAGCTTAAAAGTCAAACCGTCGTAATTAACGGTTGACTTCAAGATTAATCACTAATGGTCCAGTGATTAGTCGAATTGAAAGTAGTTATAAGTTGGTAATTATGTGGGTAATAAACCCTCAAAAGGGTTCCCCCTGATTCCCACTCTAACTAGGTCAAATGTCGGGTCAAACTTGTTAAGAAAAAGTCAACAGGATACTTAAATTCTAATTTATGCATGATTAGCAATGTAGAACACATACAACCTGTTTGATCATTAATATAACTTGGTAATTAGTGTAAGAACATGTCTAAACATGTTCAACCCGATAATTTACTGTTTAGACCCGGTTCGGAACCGAAAGTCGCAAAGCTTTGACTTTTGCTTTGACTTCAGTTCTGACCCGTTTTGGTATGTTTTAAAAATACCTTAGAGCTTCATTTGGACCAGGTTACATGCTAGTATAACCCTCTGTGATTATACACCATGGTTCATTAGTTAACCGATTAATATGCATGATTCCGTTAATTGCTCATATGTTGACCATTATGCCCTTTTCACCTTAAAACGTGATTTTTGAAAATGTAAAAGAGTAGAAACCTTTGTTACTGATATATATACTAGTACCCAAAATTTGAGATCAATTGGTGGTGTAGATTGAGAGTTATGCTCATTAGCGCAAAATGAAAGCTTTATGTTAATTAAACGGCGTGATTAGCGTATAGCCTAGTTAAGCCTACTTTTTGACATCAAACTTATTACCCACTGATGTAATATATTATTTTGGGATTTTTGAAGATTTTTAATTAATTTTAGGCTGAGCATAACTCATAGTCGTAAGCTTAATCCGGTAATTGTCGGTTTTGCCCTTACGGGCTATAAAATGAGTTTTACATATCTAATTGACTCCAAACCTTTTGCTACTGATCAGATATGATAAATAAATTATTTTAAGCCTTCTGGAATAGTAAAAATATCAATTTTATGTATCGAACCCGGAAATGGCTTCTAATCGTCTTATTTAGCGTTTTTAACGCATAGTATGTACTAAAACAATTTTAAACATACAAGGGTTGATACCTACTAATATTTGAGGCAAATTATAATATTTTAACAGTAAGCAAAGGTTGTTAAACTCAGACTTCAGTTTTGAGCTTTTCGGCTTATGTGAAATTACCAAAATGCCCATACGGTGCATAGTTTAGTTATAATTGATAAATTTCACATATCTACATTACCCTACTGTTATAACTTAGTAAAATAAGTATTTTTTCTGATTATATCAGATCTGTAACTCAGGATACTACTTAAACTCTTTTATAACCTTGTAAATGACCAAACTACCTCTACGGGGCATAGTTTGTGTTTAAATTCATTTCGGGCATAATAAGTGATATCTTACTGATGTCACAACATATTTGAAGCATATTAACTTAGGAAACCTGTAAATGGCTCATATGAATACCCGTTACGCTTATTACGCGTTCGGTTCGGTTTATGTAACTAGTTTACATAAACTAGCCTAAACGGGTCAAACCTTATCGGTTTTATCTCAAAATCCAGAATGTGTATGAAATACCCATATCAAACAAGTCTCTGAACCTGTCGGGTCTAAATCACATTCTATCCGGTCTTCGCTTAATCGTGCGTACGAACCGTATCTTTGAAACTAACCGGTCTAAGCTTAAGCTTAATCAAAGACCCGTTAGGATTCTAATAGGTTATTATAAACCTTCGTTCCAGATTAGGAGTACCACTAAAAGCTACTTGCATTTGCTTATTGTGATTATTACATTGCTCAGGTAAATACTTTTAACTTATTTTCCCTATACGGGCTTGGGTTATGGTATATAGAATACCGCTTGATCGGGCATCAAATCTTCCATCGTTGGGTGGTTAATTGAATAATTTGATCGGCTCGTTTAAACAGTCTTGTTTACTTAAAGCCTCTGGGGGGGTTAATGACCATGTCCCGGATATCCTTGGCATCATTTTACGAAATGGCCACGACTTAAGCGCGGGGTGTAGGCGTACACCCGTCAGTGCTTAAAAGAATAATGTGGTGTGTCTATTGATCTTTAACCCGGACACGATCCGGGCTACTGAACGCACAAGGAACATGTAATTCGTTCACAAGATTATATATTTAAATAATTCTCCCAAGTTAAATAAAATGTTTATGCCACGTGCATCCAAATCAATTTTCAATCATTTTCTAAAATGAGTCAGTTGATAGTATTTACCAGTGTAAACTGACGTATTTTCCCAAAAAGATTAAATGCAGGTACTAAGCGTAATTGGCTGGGATTTCTCCTTAGCATCACTAGAAGTCTCGCAAGCTTAAGATGCCTACCGTCTGTTGAACTACTATTTATTTTTGATCCTTTTGTGGACAAACCTTCAACTGTTGTGATACACGATATTACAATGTTAATAAAGTTGAAATATATTTCTCAATTGCTTCCGCTGTGCATATTTATATATTGTGTTGTTCGACTATTATGTTGCCAACCACGTCACGATACTCCCCTACCGGGCCCACCGGACACGTGGAAATCGGGGTGTGACAGGTTGGTATCAGAGCCAACACTGAGTGAATTAAACACTAGCCTTTTGTGTTTAATCTCAGTTACACAATTGCACATATCTAAACTTTCGAGTCTAGACAAATAACATAGGACAAATTCTACCTTGTTTGGTTTTTGTTTTGTCCTTTATTTTATATTGTTGTTGTTATCTCATGTTGTATTGACAGGATTAAAAATGCCGCCAGGATTCTTCCGAAGGAGAGGACGAGGAAAGGGGCCAATCACCGCCCCCAATGACAACGAGGCAGGACCTTCGCATGTGCGAGCTCCTTCCACCACCGAGAGTGACGATCCTCGGCAGAATCGGATGAATCTTTTCGAGCCGGCTAGACGGTCGGTCTCACACAGTTCAACACCTCCTATTCATAACTCATATGGGCCACATTCTGAAAATGAGCCCAACAACCCTCAACCGTCTTACATACCTCTACAACGATCCTTGTCGCACAATTCTTTTGGTGACCCTACACCTGTTTTTAGGGGCCGGTTTAACCCGGCAAATTTTATACAAGAACTAGTGGGTTTCAACCCATTGGGACCGGAGGACCATTTCTCTGGCGATCACGCGGAGGACATGGACGAGGACACGGATCCCGTCGAACCTGCCAGTGGTACGCCGAACCATCCCATTGAGATTTCGGATGGCTCTTCTTTCCACGGATCACCCTACGGCAGTCCAGACAGCTTTCAAGCTATGTTTACCCGACACGAATGGTATTATACACCTCCTCGCCATTCACCGCCTCAGAAGCAACAGCAGGATCCCTCTGTGGATTCACGGTTTGTGGCAGTCACGCCACCGCCTCCACCGCCACCAGTTCAACCGGCACCTCCTCAACTGCCGAGGCGTAGGAGAACCGGAGCGCGTATGTCTGCGTGAGTGGGAGACTTTCATTTTAGTTCTCCGCGCCAATCAAGTGGCAGCCATTACCCGCCACTTCAGGAAGACCCACAGATGGGTGGACCTTCGCACCCAGTTGCACCGCAACCACCACCGATGGGTTTTGATAACCCAATTCCGGCATACACGGGTTCCATGGCGTATAACCCGTTTGAACAGCCAGTGCACACCAACTACAACTACGCAGAAGCCGACCCATACTTGGTAGCGGCTAACTATAACACCCAAGGACCGTATGGAGATCCTTGGGGAGTAGGATACCCAACTCATGGGTACCAGATACCGGCCAGACCTATTATTCGGACGCAATCGCAGCCGCCATGATTTTCTCCCCCGGAACAGGAGGAAATTCTTCAGAGACTGGATCAGGTTGAACGAGAGTTTCACCGCGACCGCAGGGAGAGACAAAGCTTCTTCCAAGGATTGACAAGCTTTATCAAAGGGAAGAGCAAGAAGGACCACTGAATCCTTCCAATTGTTGTTGAGCCCCTGCGTGGGCCAGTCTTGCTGTATAAGCCCCTGCGTGGGTATGCTTGTTTGTTTTGACCCCTGCGTGGGTCTATCTTTCTATTAACCCCTACAAGGGTATGTTATTTGTGTAAGTCCCTGCGTGGACTATTATGATGTTTGTTGTTAAGCCCCTGCGTGGGTAAATCCTTGTTTAAACCCCTGCGTGGGTAAGTTTGTTTATTTAAAAAGTCCCATTTGGGGCGACGTGTAACCTTTTAATAAATTAATGGAATGTAAGTTTGTAAATTTCATTTTTGCTATTATCTGCATAAATATATTACATGAAATAAACAAATCAAAATCATTCCTTTTAATAATAATCTGCCTATGTAAATTTTTAAATAAGAATCTTAAAGAGTGAAACCTAGCCTTCGGGTCATTATAAGGCCGGGCCAAGATGGTAAGACCTGTTCAAAAGATTCAAATCCCAGTTAACATCTGAAAACATGTTAACACTCTTGGCAGATGTGATTCGTTAAAATCACACGTCATTTTATATAAGGATTCTAAAAAGGATTCCTAACCCAAATTTAACGATCTCTGAATCATGGGTTTAGATCATCAATTAAGATGATCATATTTTTACCATACGTGGTAATATGGTGCCTACGGGCCCTGCTCATTTCCATATGAACCAAAAGACAGTGGTAGCGATGACTCCCTGTCAGATAAAGGTAATGAACTAGGTTCGAACCTTCATGCTTTGATTCTCTGAAATCATAGCTTATAATTTATAAATGTCCTTGTGACTAGGCCTATTGTGCCAGTATACCTTCATGCTTGATTCTCTGAAATCATAGCTTATAATTTATAAATGTCCATGTGACTAGGCCTTTTGTGCCACAAATAAAACTGTTATTGTTTTATAATTAGGATAAATTGTAATAGAAATCCTAAAATAGATATGATTAATAAGTTAACCAAATATGGTCTCTGTTTACCATGGTTAATGAATTACCCTAAGGGGCAATTCCATAATAAACTCCCAAATAAACTATTGTCCTTGTTTTCTGTAACAGTTCAATTAAAATGGCTAACTCAGACGAAATTAATAGCCATCCAATGGAGAACATTGATAACGCCCGAGTTACTTTAACGGGTGCTGAATTGAAAGCGTTGGTTGACGACGCAGTTACAAAGGCATTGGAACGGCAGTACGAAGAGTATAGTGGGACTCGAAGTAGGACCCTATCTAAGCCGCATTCAAAGCCTCCTTCCAAGAAGGAAGAACTGAAGAAAGATGATGATCGACACTCCTCGAACCACCACAGTGCTCCATCTCAGCAGGTTGTACTAAACCAAGGACCCCGTGATAAGGGTTGCTCTTATAAATATTTTGTTTCCTGCAAACCCCGGGATTTCACTGGGGAGAAAGGAGCCATTACCTGTATGACGTGGCTAGATGAGATGGATACAGTTGTGGATATCAGCGGATGCGCTGAGAGAGATGTGGTCAAGTTTGTGTCGCAATCATTTAAGGGTGAAGCTTTAGCCTGGTGGAGATCTCTAATTCAAGCCACCGGGAAAATCCCATTGTACGACATGTCATGGGAACAATTTGTTGCCCTTATCAAGGAAAATTACTGCCCTCAGCATGACGTGGAGAAGATAGAATCTGATTTTCTATCATTGGTGATGACAAACCTTGACTGTCAAGCTTACCTCACGAGCTTCAACACGATGTCCCGGTTGGTACCGTATCTGGTAACCCCGGAACCAAAAAGAATAGCTCGTTTTATCGGTGGTTTAGCCCCGGAAATCAAGGCAAGCGTAAAGGCTTCTCGGCCAGCTACTTTTAGATCTGTAGCTGACATATCTTTGTCCCTAACTCTGGATGCGATCAGGCAAAGATCGCTGAGAAACAAAGATGCTGAGAAGAGAAAACGTGAAGATGATAGTTCACTGAGGTCGAACAAGAAGCACCGTGGGAACGGTGACAACAAGAAAGGATCTGAGTCAAGGAAAGATGGGCATCATTCTGGTGAGAAGCCCAAGTGCAAGATTTGCAAGAAACAGCACTTTGGAAAGTGCAGACTCGAGTCGAACTCACAGACTCAGTCAAAAACCTATGCTTGTGGTATATGCAAGTCCAAGGACCACAAAACCTTGGATTGCAAAAAGCTGAAGGATGCAACTTGCTACAGTTGCAATGAAAAGGGGCACATTAAGACCAACTGCCCTAAATACGCCAAGAAGCCTGAAGAGGCCAAGAAGACCAATGCTAGGGTCTTCAGAATGGACGCAAAGGAAGCGGTTCTAGACGACAACGTTATTACAGGTACTTTCCTTGTAAATGATGTCTATGCAAGAGTACTTTTTGATTCAGGCGCTGATAAGTCTTTCGTAGATAATAAGTTTTGTGAATTGTTGAAATTACCTTTCAAAACCTTAAGTGTGAATTATGAGGTGGAGTTAGCAGATGGCACATTAGAAACTGTCTCAACTGTGTTAGATGGATGTGTTATTGTTTTGGTCAAAAATTACCGAAGCAATTTAGTGATCAAATTAGTAATGTGAGGTAGTGTGCTAAAAAGTTTAGGGAAAATATGCTTGTTGAATTATTTAAAAAATCAGTATTCAGGATACGGCTCAGGATATTGAGCTGTATCTGCGATCAAACAGTGAGCAAATAATAAGCAAAAAGTAAAGAAAACGACACGAGATGTACGAGGAAAGCCCTTGATCAATCTAGATCGCCGGCATAAAACCTCGGGAGCTGACAATCGCAGCTGCCTTGTTCTTCTTATTGCTTTAAACTTCAGGATACAGTGCAGGATATCAACCAGATCTCTAAGTGTTACAATGAATTCGTGTGAGAGTACAATTTGCGAGAGAGCAAGTGTTGGTGTGTAGTGAGTGTGATTGCAGTGAATTTGTTATGTCCTATTCGATCTGGTGTTCCTCCTATTTATAGTAATGAAATACAAACAAATATCCCTATAAATATGGGATGCTCCGAATATTCCATCACGAACGTTGTAGTCCGAGTAATAAGGCTTCAACGTCTTTCTTTGAACGGTTTGGACCGAGTCTTCCGCAGAACAAGTCTTTGTGAACGTTGCTAGCTTCCATCCCACGTACCTGCACGTAATCCGTTAGTGATCCTGAGGATACCATTCAGGATATTACCAATACCCTGAATCCGCACCCCGGATATGAACAGATATTATTTAATCAAGATAAAAGCCAAGATATTTCTCAGGATATGAGCTCAGAAATTAGCCCACAACAATTGTCCCCAAAAATGTTACCGTTTAGTATCCTCATTACTAACGGTTACATTTTTTACGCAAACCGAGGCAATTAATAGATAAGACCTGTGATATGACCGTCTGCAACTACCCAGCCTATATCTACTCATCATGCCCTATATCTTCTCACCCTCATCCCTTTTTTAATCATAATCGTCAAGGAAAAAGGTACATTTTCTCTCTATCTTTCATACTTATCTTCATCTTTCTCTCCGGCGAAAAATTCAATCGATCAAATGCCGCGCCAAACAAGATCCAGTTCAGGTGACTCGGCCCCTACGTTCTACCAACAAAACCTTCTCCAAGAACCGGAGAAGGAAGCCTGTACCTTTGATAGTGCCCACCTGTCTGCCTTAAAATCCTCCGGTATCTTCCCGGAAGGAACCATATTTAGACCGTTTGACCGTGAAATCCGGTCAGATATGGTCTCCAACGAGTGGATTTGCTTTAGTGCTTTCCCTTTTACCCTAGGGCTTCGATTCCCCTTTCCGGATTTCATCACCGAGTTCTTTAATATCACAAAAATCTCTTTTAGCCAAACAATGCCAATGCTCTGGCGTGTCTTAACTGTTCTTGACCAGATCAAGAGAAACCACATTCCTGATCTTTCCATCCATGATCTCCCCCTGGCTTACAAGCTTAGATGCCACGGATCATGTAGATTTCTGTTTTATTCTACTTCCGGTGACCCATTGATACTTCGTGCCACCAGGAACGAGGATGGTTGGCAATCCAAGTTTTTCTTTGTAAAAAGGGACTCAATCCCTGGTGGGACGGAATATCCGGTACAATGGTTGAGAAAGGGTAGGATTTAGGGTTTAAGAATGATCCTGCCGCTTATCCTGTTCCATATCCTGAACTAACTTATCTTCTTTATTGTGCAGCTGATTTCAGGAAGATTGCTCCTCCTCTTGCCAACTCTCAAGAAAGAATAGACGCCATCAGACTTCTCCCAGAGGCAGAAAGAAGTTTCAACCCTTCTCCACCAACTCCAAGTCCTCTTTCAAGTGCCAACATGTCTGGTAAGGATCCTGCAAGATATCCTGCACACATATGCTTCTTATCTGTTATTTGTAGGAGGGATTTAGAATTTACTCCCTGTGTGCAGATTCCAGCAAAGTCCCAGTTTATCTAGACCTGGATGAACTTGACAGTTACCCAACTCCAGCCATAGTCAAGAAGGAAACTCCTGCTACCACCAGCTCCAAGCCACTCCCGGCTCCTAAGACCAATCCAAGAACCCGTGCTTCCGCAGCGAAAAAGAGAAAGGGCCTTGAGGTCAGTACTCCAGGCTCAGAAGGGTTCTCCTATGATGAACTCAGCTTCTCCGACTCCTTAGAGCCAATGACATCCTTCCTCAACAAGGTAATATCCTGATGCATATCCTTCATGTATATCCTGCACATATATCCTAACAGGATATCCTGGTAGGATATCTTAGTCAGCATACATTCTAACCCCACACCTGTGATCAATGTGCAGGGCCTCCAGCATTTGCTCCACTTGTACAATGACGCTTGTGGTACTGTGGCACTTCATGAAGCCAGGATCAAGCAGCTCGAGGGCACCGTTGCTGACCAAGGTGCTATTGCCGAAGCAAAGAGCCGGCACTATGAAAGCTTGCTAAAGAAGGTCACCCAAGATGCTGAGGTCAAACTTGCCAGTGTTCAAATGGACCATGATCAGGCCTTAATCAGCTTTCGAGAAGGAGTCAAGGCTTCTGCTATCGTCTCCCTGCTACAAGCACGCATCAAGATGGCCTACGAGGCCAAGGAGACAGGCCTCGTTTGTCCATCTTGGCCAGTGGAATCATGGGTGGCCAAGTTGAAGGAGCTCGGAGGCAAAGCTGTGCCACTTCCTGCTGAAGCCGGTGAGTCTTCCAAGTCAATGGAGGTAGTGGTCCAAGCTGGAGAAAAGAAGGATGCTGGAGGTGATGCTGAGATGGACATTGGTCAGGATGCTGCGCAGGATGCTGGTAAAAATGCTGGAGGAGAGAAGTCTGAGAAGGTTGGAGGTGATGCCGCTGTGTGAGGGCATTTAGGTGGGCGATGACGGATATACGTGCCAAGGCCAGAGCCCACCTTTTTAAATTTGAATGTTGGTTTGTAGTCCCACAAACAATTTACTTTTCCGCACTCTACTTTTCCGTACCTGAACGATTTACATTTCCTGCATGCTTTTTGAACAATACAACAGTTGAAGGTGGATGGGTCTCGGTTTGAGATGAAGCCCTCAACTGTTGGGTGAATATGGTTATGAACTACTAGTGCTCTTAGTGGATGGGCCTTGTTTTGAGGTGAAACTAAGAGCACATCTTTTGGTATGTTAATAATATAACTACTTTCTTTTGACTTTATTGTTGTTGTCATTAACATACGAATTTTACTTGTGAAAATTGTTTGTTTTGAACATATATCATAAATGTATCCTGGGGGATATCCTGAAAGATATCTTGAAAAGGATATTGAAATATAACCCAGAAATTGTCCAAATAAAAAGGAGAGATCATACCAGAGATTCTTAGAGAATCAGTTCCAATCCTTTATCATAAATTTGTCCCCAGTGCATACTTATAAACTTGGATCCATCCTTCGGATTAGAATAATGTGTGTCCCCTGCGTTTGACAAAGACACAAATGTGTTTACCTTTTGACTTGAATGAATTCCGAATGCCCAAGGGCAGGACCCCCAATATCCTGAAAAGAATCCTTAGCATATTGGGGATAAACCCTGATATCTGGGGATAAACCCTGAATTTCATGCGCTACAGGCGAGAGTGTATAAACTCCTAGACTTAGAAAGGTGAAAACCTTTAAACCTTTGAGAGTATGAAAATACTCTTTCGTGAGAGAGGGTGATCAATCCTCATATACCTTTAGAATCCAGGATATAGCCAACAGTAACGAAATTGTCAGCCACTTTTACATGAACTGGTCCCGCTACCTTGAACTATACCTAGATAACTTGCGCTCCAGGCGAGGTGTTTAAACCCAATTCGAAAGAAAGGTGAATACCTTTAAACCTGTGAAGGGATCAGGATCCCTTAAACGTGAGAGAGGGGGCCAATCCTCTAATCTTTCGACTTATCCTGAGCATATATCCTGAAACATATCCTGCAAAACAGTTCTAAACTAAGGTGGGTGTTAGCTTGGCTAACACCCCTCCGATGCTTAAGTCAGTATTGGGTTCAAGATGATAAACAAATATATTTTAAAGAGATAGAACACATACCATTCCGAGACAGAAAACAAATTCTACTCTTACTTGAAATAGAGCTTCAAATGTATTGCATTCCAGGATCTTGGTAGCATATCCCCTTCCACATTCATGAGTCGATATGCTCCTTTTCCTGCTTCTAACTCAACTTCATAAGGTCCTTCCCATTTCGGAGCTAGCTTGCCATCGGCAGGATTAGTGGTGTTTTGAAAAGCCTTTCTCAGCACCCAATCACCAACTCGAAATCTTCTAGTCCTTATGTTCTTATTGTATGCCCTGGATATTCTTTGTTGATATGCTGCTATCCTCAGCCTTGCTGCATCTCTTTTTTCATCTATAGTATCCAGATCCTGACATAAGACTTCAGGATTCTGTTCAGGATCCTGTAGCATAGATCTTGCAGTAGGTATCGTCATTTCTGTTGGAATCATTGCCTCTGCTCCAAATACCAAGGAAAACGGGGTTTGGCCAGTTGCATTCTTCACCGTTGTCCTATCAGCCCACAAAACAAAGGGTAACTCTTCCGCCCATCTTCCTTTCTTGGCTCCAAGTCTCTTCTTTAAGTTATTGACTATTATCTTGTTCGAGGATTCGGCTTGTCCATTCGCTTGAGGATGTACCGGAGTAGATGTGACCATTTTGATCCCCCAATTTTTGCAAAAGTCAGTAGTCCTTTTGCTTATAAACTGGGACCCATTATCACAAATGATCTCAGCTGGTACCCCAAACCTAGTCAGGATATTCCTCTTTATGAAGGATACTACTTCTTGGTCTCTTACTTGAACGAATGCTTCAGCCTCGACCCACTTAGAGAAATAATCCGTCATTGCTAACATAAATACTTTTCCTCCCGGAGCCTTTGGTAACTTCCCTACTATATCCATCCCCCACTTCATGAATGGCCAAGGGGAAACTACAGGATATAGTGGTTCAGCTGGTTGATGTAGTATGTTACTATGCCTTTGACATGCATCACATCTTCGAGCATATTCTGCAGCATCTTTTCTCATTGTTGGCCAAAAGTATCCTGTCCTCAACACTTTCGAGAATAATGATCTGCCCCCAGTGTGATTACCACAGTCCCCTTCATGTATATCCTGAAGTACTTCTTTGGCTTCATGATCCTCCAAGCACCTTAAATATGGTCCTGCAAGAGATTTCTTATATAGGATATTATTTATAATAGTGAATCGTGATACCTTCATCCTAAATGCCTTAGGATTTTCATTTTCAGGGATGTGTCCATCTTTAAGATATTTCAGAATTGGAGTTGTCCAGGATTCAGGATCCTGTTCAGGATATTCCACTCCAGGATCCCGAATATCCGCTACTTCTTTAACCTGAGGATTCGTTGCAGGATATAAAACATGTATTATTGGTATTTGGGTCCCTTCCGGTATCCTGACTGATGATCCCAGATTTGCTAAGGCATCCGCTTCAGCATTATCCTCTCTTGGTACCTGTTCAAGTGTAAAAACATCGAAATATCCTGCTAATTTTTTAAGAATATCGAGGTATTCGATTAACTTCTCACCCTTAACTGCATAGGATCCATTAAAATGATTAGTAATTAACAAGGAGTCAACATATACTTGCAAATTCTTGATATTCATACTCTTAGCTAGTTCTAATCCTGCAATTAAAGCTTCATATTCTGCCTCATTATTGGTAGCAGGAAATTCACACCTAATAGCCTGGGGTAATATGTCCCCCTGTGGTGATTTTAGTAGTATTCCCAATCCTACTCCTCTTATATTAGATGCACCATCAGTATATAACGTCCAGGATCCTGAGGATTCTCCTAATTGTTGAACTTCTAGGTCTGCCTCATCCTGAATGTCACTACTAAAATCAGCCACAAAGTCAGCTAAAGCCTGAGACTTTATAGCATTCCTAGGTTCATATACTAAATCATAGGCACTTAGCTTTACCGACCACTTAGCCATCCTGCCTGACATCTCTGGTTTTCTAAGCACATTCTTGACAGGATAATTAGTTTTAACATGAATCCTATGAGTCTCAAAATAATGTCTAAGTTTTGTTGATGCCATGACTAATGCTAGTATTAATTTTTCTAAGTGAGAATACCTAGTTTCAGCATCTAACAAACTTTTGCTAACATAATAAACAGGATATTGCTGACCTTCATGGTCCTTTACAAGGACGGCACTTACAGCGTTCCCCGATACCGCGAGGTATAGGGATAATGGTTCACCATTCTCAGGCTTCATTAGTAGAGGTGCGGTTGAAAGATATTGCTTTAACTCCCGTAGGGCCGCTTCGTGCTTCTCACCCCACTCGAATTTTTTGTTCTTCTTCAGGATATCATAAAAATCTTTGCATTTCTCTGAGGATCTTGAGATAAATCTGTTTAATGCTGCCACTCGCCCCGTTAATCGTTGAACATCTTTCATATTTGAGGGTGATTTAATATCCAAGATGGCTTTTATCTGCTCCGGGCTTGCTTCTATTCCTCTTTTGGTCACCATATATCCTAGAAATTTTCCTGCCCCCACTCCGAAATGGCACTTAGCAGGATTCAGCTTCATATTATACTGATCCAGGATATCAAACGCTCCTTTAATATCCTGGAGGTGATCCTGAGCTTTCTTTGACTTTACTACCATATCGTCAATGTATACTTCCATGGTGTCCCCCAGTTTGTCTTTGAACATCATGTTTACCAATCTTTGGTATGTTGCACCTGCATTTTTCAAACCAAAAGGCATAGCTGTGTAACAATAAATACCTGTTGGCGTCATGAAGGCAGTATCCTCCTGGTCAGAAGGCTCCATTTGGATCTGTTGAAATCCTGAGGATGCATCCATGAAAGTCAGCATTTCATGCCCAGCAGTGGCATCTACCATCGCATCAATATGGGGAAGAGGAAATGGATCTTTAGGACAAGCTTTATTCAAGTCTGTGTAATCCACACAGACTCTCCATTTTCCGTTCTTCTTCTGTACCACTACCACGTTTGCTAGCCACCTTGGGAATTTGACTTCTCTAATCATTTTGGACTTCAACAATCTTTCAACTTCTTCTTGAATGATGGTATTGCGTTCAGGAGCAAACTTTCTTCTTTTTTGTTGCACGGGCTTGAATGTTTTATCAATTCCAAGCTTGTGAGTAATAATATCTTTGGATATGCCTGTCATATCCTCATGCTTCCATGCAAACGTCGACATCCTGCATTTTAAAAAGTTAATTAATTGTTCTTCAATATCCTGAGGGATATTGGTTCCCTCGAGCACCGAAATATCGGGATTATCCTGGTCCAGGATAATTTTCTTCACATCCTGCTCCGGATCCTCCACGATATCCTGAGCCCGCATCTTTAATTGCTATGCTGCACTAGGTTTGGTTGAGGATTTCATTGAAGATGAGTAGCATTCTTTCGCTTCCTGCTGGTCGCTATCAACTTTAACAACTCCCCAGGGGGTGGGTATCTTGATGCATTGGTGATATGTTGATGGCACGGCTTTCATATCGTGAATCCACGGTCTTCCCAATATAATGTTATAGCAGGATAGAGAGTCCATTACACAGAAACGTTGTATCGAGTTGACTCCTTCAACGTACACCGGCAACTTTATCTCCCCTACTGTGTTTCTGGCCTCTCCACTGAACCCAACAAGCACGGTGGACTTCGAAGTGATATCCATTGGAGATACATTCATTCTTTTAAGCGTCTCTAGTTGGATTATGTTGACGGAGCTGCCATTATCAACCAATATCCTGCGTACAAAATGGTTAGCCACGTATAACGTTATTACCAGAGCATCATGGTGAGGATCCTGGACAGTATCCCTGTCATCGGCATCAAATGTGATCACTTTGTCAGGTGTGAGTGTAGTCATCCTGACAGGTTTGTCTCCCCTTTCGGCCTTAGCTTCTTTTGCATGTCTCTTTGCTGCCGAATACGAAGTCCCACAAATGTCAGATCCTCCCGAAATGAAGTTGATTATCTTGGCATCCGCGGGAGGTGAGGCTGCTCGCTCAGGATCCTTCTCAGTATCCTGACCCTTATTCTTCTTTCTTCCCAAGAGATCTTTCAAATATCCCTTGCTTAGAAGATAGCTTATCTCTTTCCTCAAAGCAATGCAATCCTCGGTCATATGTCCGAAATCTTCGTGGAAAGCACACCATTTTGATTTGTCTTTCCAATCCGCTTTTTGTTGATTCTTCCGAGGCCATCTTGCCTTGTCCCCCAGACCCTGCATGGCATACATCAATTCAGGAATGTTAACAGAAAAGCAATATTCTGATAATTCAGGATACTCTTCAGGATCCTCATCTTCGACAACATTCACTCTCTTATTCTCATTTCTGCCATATGGCTTAGGCCGATACGACTTGAATGAGGATTCTGACTTCCTGTTAGTTGACTCATAAGTGTTGGACGAGTTCATCCTTTCTTGCATCTTCCTGTCATCTTCCAACCGAATGTATCTTAGGGCCCTGTTCCGAGCTTCATCCAGGTTCCTGCATGGGTTCATTACAAGGTCTTGGTAAAATTGAGAATCTTTTTGCAACCCCATCTTGAAAGCTTGCACAGCTGTTGCAACATCAAGATGAGGAATGTCTAGTGATTCTCGGCTAAACTTGTTCACATAATCCCTAAGGGATTCCTGAGGCCCTTGTGTTATCCTGTAGAGATCACTTGTTAATTTTTCAAAGCTCCTACTACAAGAAAACTGACTATTAAATAAATTTACTAAATGAGCAAAAGATGTGATTGAATGTGGAGGAACATTCAAGAGCCACTTCAAAGCTGATCCTGTCAAGGTTGAACCAAAACCCTTGCACAAGCATGCTTCTTTGAGATCCGGAGGGATAGGGTTGATCTCCATCCTCTCCCTATACTGAGCAATATGCTCCTCAGGATCCGTCGTTCCGTCGTAAAGCTTCATGTTGGGGGTTTGGAACCTCTTTGGAATCTCAGCATCACATATAGGATATGCAAAGCGAGATATCTTATGGCTATCTTGAGACACTTCCGGGATTGGCTGGACCACCCCGGGTACACTTGATATCATTTCCTTCAACTTTTGAAGTTCCCTGGTAAGTGCTGACGTCACACCTGTATCCTGCAAGGATCCACTATTGTTAGTAGCATGAGTATTATTATTATTTAATATGTTACTCGTTGGAGGATTCTGCCCATATCCTGAAGCATATCCTGAGCTCCTTATGGTCGATATCCTGACCGAGGAGGGTATTTCAGGAGTATGATTCTGAGGAAGGCTGGGCACAATATTCCCCCTGTTATCCTCTGTATACACGGCTGAACTGAAGTTCAAAGCTCTGGGTTGTAATGGAGTGACAATATCCTCAGCGGATCTGCTCGAGCCAGACTTCAGGAGTTGTATTTCCCTTAAAAGCATTTGGTTTGTTTCCTGCTGCTGCCTCATTTGTTCCTGCACACTTCCAAACAAGGTTAAAATTTCGTCGTTAGATGCTAAAACAGGGGCAGATTCTTGAACAGTGCAAGTAGGGATAATATCCTGAGGTCGTGTAGAGGCTGGCATTCTTGGAGGAGGTGGTGGAAGCACCGAACCTGTAGTAGCAGAAATCGTAGCAGACATAGTAGAGGAACTCATGTTTGATCGTGAGGCCATTGTGGACAATGTAGCAAAAAGTTTTGAAAATAAAAAACCGATTAGTGATTTAACAAAAATTTTTAGTAAAGAGAGCACCACTTGCCCCACGGTGGGCGCCAAATTGTTTTGGTCAAAAATTACCGAAGCAATTTAGTGATCAAATTAGTAATGTGAGGTAGTGTGCTAAAAAGTTTAGGGAAAATATGCTTGTTGAATTATTTAAAAAATCAGTATTCAGGATACGGCTCAGGATATTGAGCTGTATCTGCGATCAAACAGTGAGCAAATAATAAGCAAAAAGTAAAGAAAACGACACGAGATGTACGAGGAAAGCCCTTGATCAATCTAGATCGCCGGCATAAAACCTCGGGAGCTGACAATCGCAGCTGCCTTGTTCTTCTTATTGCTTTAAACTTCAGGATACAGTGCAGGATATCAACCAGATCTCTAAGTGTTACAATGAATTCGTGTGAGAGTACAATTTGCGAGAGAGCAAGTGTTGGTGTGTAGTGAGTGTGATTGCAGTGAATTTGTTATGTCCTATTCGATCTGGTGTTCCTCCTATTTATAGTAATGAAATACAAACAAATATCCCTATAAATATGGGATGCTCCGAATATTCCATCACGAACGTTGTAGTCCGAGTAATAAGGCTTCAACGTCTTTCTTTGAACGGTTTGGACCGAGTCTTCCGCAGAACAAGTCTTTGTGAACGTTGCTAGCTTCCATCCCACGTACCTGCACGTAATCCGTTAGTGATCCTGAGGATACCATTCAGGATATTACCAATACCCTGAATCCGCACCCCGGATATGAACAGATATTATTTAATCAAGATAAAAGCCAAGATATTTCTCAGGATATGAGCTCAGAAATTAGCCCACAACAGTTATATCCATTAAGAACCATTCTTTTCCTCTGTCTCTACTTCCCTTTAAGTTGGCCGGTTTTGACATAGTTCTGGGTACGGACTGGTTATCTCATAACCAGGCCCAAATTGTCTGCAACAAGAAACAAGTAGTGATTAAGACTTCGTCTGGTGAACCACTTACCATTCGGGGAGATACCCAGTATGGACTACCTGAGCAAGTGACTATGCTCAAAGCTTCAAAATGTTTAAAGAAGGGTTGTGTCATCTACATGGCACAAGTGATTATCGATGAACCTAAACCGAAGATAGAAGACATCCCAGTCATTTCTGAATACCCTGAAGTTTTTTCGGAAGAACTACCTGGTTTGCCACCAGATAGGCAAGTGGAATTCAGGATTGATATCATCCCCGGAGCAGCACCAGTTGCTAGAGCACCCTATAGGTTGGCACCAACGGAAATGAAGGAATTAAGAACACAACTGGATGAATTGCTAGCTAAAGGTTTCATTAAACCTAGTTCGTCTCCTTGGGGAGCACCAGTTTTGTTCGTCAAGAAGAAGGATGGATTGATGCGTCTGTGCATCGATTATCGTGAGCTTAATAAAGTCACGATCAAGAATAGATATCCTTTGCCAAGGATCGACGATTTGTTCGATCAATTGCAAGGAGCAAGTTATTTCTCGAAGATTGACTTAAGTTCAGGCTACCATCAACTGAAGGTTAGAGATGAAGACGTACATAAAACTGCATTTAGGACTCGCTATGGTCATTACGAGTTCCTAATGATGCCTTTTGGGCTCACTAATGCACCGGCCGCGTTCATGGATCTCATGAATCGCGTTTGCAAGCCATACTTAGATAAATTCGTCATCGTTTTCATCGACGACATTCTTATCTATTCCAAGAACCAAGCTGACCATGAGAAACACCTTCGTTGTATTCTCAAACTCCTACATCATGAGAAGCTCTATGCCAAATTTTCCAAGTGTGAATTTTGGCTTCGAGAAGTCCAATTCCTTGGACATGTGGTGAGTGAGCGTGGTATCCAAGTGGATCTCGCTAAGGTTGAAGCAGTTATGAACTGGCAAGAACCAAAGACGCCTACAGAAATTCGTAGCTTCCTGGGATTGGCAGGATATTACAGGCGTTTTATCGAAAAATTTTCAAGGATTGCTGCACCCCTAACCTCCTTAACTAAGAAAAAGGTTAAGTTTGTTTGGGGCCCTAAACAGCAAGAATCCTTTGATATCCTAAAGCAAAAGTTGAGCAACACCCCAGTACTGACATTGCCAGATGGAATCGAAGAATTTGTAGTTTATTGTGATGCATCTCACACTGGCATGGGGTGTGTGCTTATGCAGAAAGGCAAGGTTATTGCCTATGCATCACGACAGTTAAGGTGCACGAAAAGAACTACACCACCCACTGTTATGGCTCATTTTCTGAGTATACATATCCTGACTAATATCCCGCTTTTAATTGTTTGTTTGTGACCAGGATGCTGAACGGGGATATTGCTAACATCTTGGGCGATATCCTGAGTTTGAATGAATTAAACACGTGCAGGTTAATGGCTATAAGTTACCAACGGTCATCATGACTTCTTCTCCTCAAGACTCGGGCGTATCTGTTATGAGGAAGCCGTTGAACCCGAAAGACTTGGTCCTCAACGTTCAAGTGGGAATATTCGCTGGATCCCGGAAGTTTAGGATAGTTTGTTACATTATCTTTACTATAAATAGATGGGGGCGGATCAGTTTAAGGCACACAATTTTCACTAACACTCTCGAACACTTTCACTCTCTAGCTCATTGCAAACACCACACTTGTATTCAAATTTCATTGTAACACATAGTCGATCCGCACGACATCCTGCACTGTATCCTGACGTTTGAAGTAATAAGAAGAACAAGGCAGCTGCGATTGTCAGCTCCCGAGGTTTTATGCCGGCGATCTAGATTGATCAAGGGCTTTCCTCGTACATCTCGTGTCGTTTACTTTACTTTTGCTCATAGTTTGATCATAGATACAGCTCAATATCCTGAGCCGTATCCTGAATACTGATTTTCTAAATAACTTAACAATCATATTTTTCACACATATTTCTAGCACACTACCTCACTTAACTAATTTGATCACTAAATTGCTTAGGTAATTTTTGACCAAAACAATTTGGCGCCCACCGTGGGGCAAGTGGTGCTCTCTTTACTAAATTTTTTTGTGAAATCGCTAATCGGCTTTCTATTTTCAAAACTTTTTGCCACATTGTCAATAATGGCCTCAAGATCAAACATGAGTTCCTCTACTGTGTCTGCTATGACTTCTGCTACTACTGGTTCGGTGCTTCCACCACCTCCTCCAAGGATGCCAGCCTCTTCACGACCTCAGGATATTATCCCTACTCGCAGTGTTCAGGAATCTGCTCCCATTCTAGCTTCTAATGATGAAATTCTTACTTTATTTGGAAGTGTGCAGGAACAAATGAGGCAGCAACAGGAAACAAACCAAATGCTTTTAAGGGAAATACAACTCCTGAAGTCTGGCTCGAGCAGATCTGCTGAGGATAATGTCACTCCATTACATCCCAGAACGCTGAACTTTAGTTCAGCTGTGTATACTGAGGATAACAGGGGGAATATTGTGCCCAGCCTTCCTCAGAATCATACTCCTGAAATACCCTCCTCGGTCAGGATGTCAACCATGAGGAGCTCAGGATATGCTTCAGGATATGGGCAAAATCCTCCAACGGGTAACGTGTCAAATAATAATAATACTCATGCTACTAACAATAGTGGGTCTTTGCAGGATACAGGTGTAACATCAGCACTTACTAGGGAACTTCAGAAGTTGAAGGACATGATATCTAGTGTACCTGGGGTGGTCCAGCCGATCCCGAAAGTGTCCCAAGACAGCCACAAGATATCTCGTTTTTCATATCCTATCTGTGATGCTGAGATCCCAAAGAGATTCCAAACCCCCAACATGAAGCTTTATGATGGAACTACGGATCCTGAGGAGCATATTGCTCAGTATAGGGAAAGAATGGAGATTAACCCTATCCCCCCGGAGCTCAAGGAAGCGTGTTTGTGCAAGGGATTTGGTTCTACTCTAATAGGATCAGCCTTAAAATGGCTGTTAAACGTTCCTCCTCACTCAATTACTTCGTTTGCTCATTTGGTTAATTTATTTAACAGTCAATTTTCTTGTAGTCGGAGTTTTGAGAAACTAACCAGTGATCTTTACAGGATAACTCAAGGGCCTCAGGAATCCTTGAGGGATTATGTGAACAAATTCAGTCGAGAATCCTTGGATATCCCACATCTTGATGTTGCAACAGCTGTGCAAGCTTTTAAGATGGGATTACAAAAGGATTCTCAGTTTTATCAGGATCTTGTAATGAATCTCTGCAGGAACCTCGACGAAGCTCGTAACAGAGCTTTGAGATATATCCGTCTGGAAGATGACAGGAAGATGCAAGAAAGGATGAACTCATCTAACACCTATGAGTCAACTAACAGGAAGTCAGAATCCTCATTCAAGTCATATCGGCCTAAGCCATATGGTAGAAATGAAAACAAGAGAGTGAATGCTGTCGAAGATGAGGATCCTGAAGAGTATCCTGAGTTGTCTGAATATTGTTTTTCTGTTAACATTCCTGAATTGATGTATGCCATGCAGGGTCTAGGAGACAAGGCTAGGTGGCCTCGAAAGAATCAACAAAAGGCTGACTGGAAAGATAAGTCAAAATGGTGTGCTTTCCATGAAGATTTCGGACATGTAACTGAGGATTGCATTGCTCTAAGGAAAGAAATAAGCTATCTTCTAAGCAAGGGATATCTGAAAGATCTCTTGGGAAGAAAGAAGAATAAGGGTCAGGATACTGAGAAGGATCCTGAGCGAGCAGCATCACCTCCCGCGGATGCCAAGATAATCAACTTCATTTCGGGAGGATCCGACATTTGTGGAACTTCGTATTCGGCAGCAAAGAGACATGCAAAGGAAGCTAAGGTCGAAAGGGGAGACAAACCTGTCAGGATGACTACCCTCACAACTGACAAAGTGATCACTTTTGATGCTGATGACAGGGATACTGTCCAGGATCCTCACCATGATGCTCTGGTAATAACGTTATATGTGGCTAACCATTTTGTACGCAGGATATTGGTTGATAATGGCAGCTCCGTCAACATAATCCAACTAGAAACTCTGAAGAGAATCAATGTATCCCCAATGGATATCACTTCGAAGTCTACCGTGCTTGTTGGGTTCAGTGGAGAGGCTAGAAACACAGTGGGAGAGATAAAGTTGCCAGTATACGTTGAAGGAGTCAACTCGATACAACGTTTCTGTGTGATGGATTCTCTATCCTGCTATAACATCATACTGGGAAGACCGTGGATTCACGATATGAAGGCTGTGCCATCAACATATCACCAATGCATCAAGATACCTACCCCTTGGGGAGTTGTCAAAGTTGATAGTGATCAGCAGGAGGCGAAAGAATGCTACTCATCCTCGATGAAATCCTCAACCAAACCTAGTGCAGCATAGCAATTAAAGACGCGGGCCCAGGATATCGTGGAGGATCCGGAGCAGGATATGAAGAAAATTATCCTGGACCAGGATAATCCCGATATTTCGGTGCTCGTAGGGACCAATATCCCTCAGGATATTGAAGAACAATTAATTAACTTTTTGAAATGCAGGATGTCAACGTTTGCATGGAAGCATGAGGATATGACAGGCATATCCAAAGATATTATCACTCACAAGCTTGGAATTGATAAATCATTCAAGCCTGTGCAGCAAAAAAGAAGGAAGTTTGCTCCTGAGCGAAACACGATTATCCAGGAGGAAGTTGAAAGATTATTAAAGTCCAGGATGATCAGAGAGGTTAAGTTCCCAAGGTGGCTAGCAAACGTGGTTGTAGTACAGAAGAAAAATGGGAAATGGAGAGTTTGTGTGGACTACACAGACTTGAACAAAGCTTGTCCTAAAGACCCATTTCCTCTTCCCCACATTGATGCAATGGTAGATGCCACTGCCGGGCATGAAATGCTGACCTTCATGGACGCATCCTCAGGATTTCAACAGATCCAAATGGAGCCTTCTGACCAGGAGGATACTGCCTTCATGACACCAACAGGTATTTATTGTTATACAGCTATGCCTTTTGGTTTGAAAAATGCAGGTGCAACATACCAAAGATTGGTAAACATGATGTTCAAAGACAAACTGGGGGACACCATGGAGGTATATATCGATGATATGGTGGTGAAATCTAAAAAGGCTGAGGATCACCTCCAGGATATCAAGGGAGCATTTGATATCCTGGATCGATACAACATGAAGCTGAATCCTGCTAAATGCCATTTCGGAGTGGGGGCAGGAAAGTTTCTTGGATATATGGTGACAAAAAGGGGGATAGAAGCAAGCCCAGAGCAGATCAAAGCTATCCTGGATATAAAATCACCCTCAAATATGAAGGACGTACAAAGATTGACAGGCCGAGTAGCAGCTTTAAACAGGTTTATCTCGAGATCCTCAGAGAAATGCAAAGATTTTTATGATATCCTGAAGAAGAAGAACAAAAGATTCGAATGGGGGGAGAAGCATGAAGCAGCCCTGCAGGATTTGAAACGATATCTCTCAACTGCACCTCTATTGATGAAGCCTGAAAATGGTGAACCACTATCCCTATACCTTGCTGTATCAGGGAATGCTGTAAGTGCCGTTCTTATAAAAGACCATGAAGGTCTGCAATATCCTGTTTATTATGTTAGTAAAAGTTTGTTAGATGCTGAAACTAGGTATTCTCATTTAGAAAAATTAATATTAGCTCTAGTCATGGCGTCGACAAAGCTTAGACATTACTTTGAGACACATAGGATTCATGTTAAAACAAATTATCCTGTTAAAAATGTACTTAGGAAGCCAGAAATGTCAGGCAGAATGGCTAAGTGGTCGGTAAAGCTGAGTGCTTATGATTTAGTATATGAACCTAGAAATGCCATAAAGTCTCAGGCTTTAGCTGACTTTGTGGCTGATTTTAGTAGTGACATTCAGGACGAGGTAGACCTAGAAGTTCAACAGTTAGGAGAATCCTCAGGATCCTGGACATTATATACTGATGGTGCATCTAATGTAAGAGGAGTAGGATTAGGAATACTACTAAAATCGCCACAGGGGGACATATTACCCCAGGCTATTAGGTGTGAATTTCCTGCTACTAATAATGAAGCAGAGTATGAGGCTTTAATTGCAGGATTAGAGTTGGCTAAGAGCATGAGTATCAAAAATTTGCAAGTATATGTTGACTCTTTGTTAATTACTAACCATTTTAATGGATCCTATGCAGTTAAGGGTGAGAAATTAATCGAATATCTCGATATTCTCAAAAAATTAGCAGGATATTTCGATGTTTTTATACTTGAACAGGTACCAAGGGAGGATAATGCTGAAGCGGATGCCTTAGCAAATTTGGGAACATCGATCAGGATACCTGAAGGGACCCAAATACCAATATTACATGTCTTGTATCCTGCAACGAACCCTCAGGATAAAGAAGTAGCGGGTATTCAGGATCCTGGAGCCGAGCATCCTGAAGAGGATCCTAAATCCTGGACGGCTCCAATCATGAGATATCTCAAAGAAGGACACATTCCTGGGAATGAAAATCCTAAGGCATTTAGGATGAAGGTATCACGATTCACTATTATAAATAATATTTTATACAAGAAATCTCTTGCAGGACCCTATTTGAGGTGCTTGGAGGATCCTGAAGCCAAAGAAGTACTTCAGGATATACATGAAGGGGATTGTGGTAACCATACTGGGGGCAGGTCGTTATTCTCGAAAGTATTAAGGACAGGATATTATTGGCCAACAATGAGAAAAGATGCCGCAGAATATGCTCGAAGATGTGACGCATGTCAAAGACATAGTAACATACTGCATCAACCTGCTGAACCATTATATCCTGTTGTTTCTCCTTGGCCGTTTATGAAGTGGGGTATGGATATAGTGGGAAAGCTACCAAAAGCTCCGGGAGGAAAAGTCTTTATGCTAGCAATGACGGATTATTTCTCTAAGTGGGTTGAAGATGAAGCATTCGTTCAAGTTAGAGACCAGGAAGTAGTATCCTTCATAAAGAGGAATATCCTGACCAGATTCGGAGTACCAGCCGAGATAATCTGTGACAATGGTTCTCTGTTTATAAGCAAGAGAACTACTGACTTTTGCAAGAGTTGGGGAATCAAAATGATAACATCTACTCCAGTACATCCTCAAGCGAATGGACAAGCAGAATCCTCAAACAAGATAATTGTCAATAACTTAAAGAAAAGGCTTGGAGCCAAAAAAGGAAGATGGGCAGAAGAATTACCCTTTGTTTTATGGGCTGATAGGACAACGGTAAAGAATGCAACAGGCCAAACCCCATTTTCCTTGGTATTTGGATCAGAAGCAATGATTCCAACAGAAATGACAATACCTATTGCAAGATCTACCCTAAGTGATCCTGAGCAGAATCCTGAAGCCTTGAGTCAGGATTTAGACACTATAGATGAGAAGAGAGATGCGGCAAGGCTAAGGATGGCAGCATATCAACAGAGAATATCCAGGGCATATAACAAGAATATTAGGACAAGAAGATTTAAGGTTGGAGATTGGGTGTTAAGAAAGGCTTTTCAGAATACTACTAATCCTGCCGATGGCAAGTTAGCTCCAAAATGGGAAGGACCATACGAAGTTGAATCAGAAGCAGGGAAAGGAGCATACAGACTCAAGAATATGGAGGGGGATATGCTACCGAGATCTTGGAATGCTATACACCTTAAGCTCTATTTCAAGTGAGTTTAGAATTTAATTTCTAACTCAGGATGGTATGAATTCTACCTTTTTTAAATATGTTTGGTTTAATTTGTTCTTTGTAATCCAATACTGACTTAAGCATCGGAGGGGTGTTAGCCAAGCTAACACCCACCTTAGTTTACAATTGTTTTACAGGATATGTCTCAGGATATAGCTCCAGGATATGTACTCAGGATAACTCGAAAGATTAGAGGATTGGCCCCCTCTCTCACGTTTAAGGGATACTGATCCCTTCACAGGTTTAAAGGTATTCACCTTTCTTCCGAATTGGGTTTAAACACCCTGCCTGGAGCGCAAGTTATTCAGGGATAGTTCAAGGTGGCGGGACCAGTCCATGTAAAAGTGGCTGACAATTTCGTTACTGTTGGCTATATCCTGAATCCTAAAGGTATATGAGGATTGATCACCCTCTCTCACGAAAGGGTATTTTCATACTCTCTAAGGTTTAAAGGTTTTCACCTTTCTAAGTCTTGGAGTTTATACACTCCCGCCTGTAGCGCATGAAAATTTGGGATTTTCCCCAGGATACAAGGGATTTATCTCCAGTACATCCTTGGGTTTTACCCTTGGGACGTAAAAAATTGCCTATACAATGGAAACTGACATTCAGTAGATTTCTAAAGTATTTGAAGACATGGTACACAGGGGACATCCCTACCAAGGTGGTGATTTTAAAAGGATAAGGCTCGGAACTAATGTACTAAGTACCTCGCACAGGGGACATCTTCATTGAAGAAGTTGCAAAAAGATTGAGGCTTGGTAATAAGGTTGTATACTACTCCGGGTATGATCTTTCCTTTGTAAACATCGTCTAAGTTTTTAGTAACACTATGTTTTATAAAAAGTTAAGTATCCTGATATATTCTCAAAGTCCTTTTCGGGATATTTGATTAAGGTGTTTGAAACTAGTATTAGTTTGGAACTTTGATCATTTAAGTATTATCGAAAACTGGTTTTGGAAACATAGATTGTTTTACAAAAACTTTCTGCAAAGTTGAACGAATTTAATAACAGTTTTTAATATATGTCATTGAGCATATTGATCAGGATATTTTCATAAGATGACAATACAAAATTTTTACAAAGCTAAGAGTTACACTAAGTAATGCAAGGCAACAACAAATAAGTCAAAAGATAGTTATATTATTAACAAGTCAAAAGTTGTGCTTTTGGTTTCACCTCAAACCGAGGCCCATCCGCCAAAAGCACAATTAGTTTTTACCATACTTGTGTAACGGTTGCAGGATATATCTCAAAACAGGACCTGTCCACCTACAACCGTTATCGCATTCAAAACAAGTTATACTAATTGATGACCAAGGGCTTCGTCCTAAAACCTAGGACCCATCCACCTTTGGTCATCACATTGTTCTAGTGCAGGAAATGTAAATTGTTCGAAGACAGGAAAAGTAAATTGTTTATGCAACCACAACCATGAAATTTAAAAGTGGGCTCCGGCCTTGGCACGTATATCCATCATCGCCCACTCCGCTGCCTAAGGGGCAGCACCCTCTTGAACAGCAACCTCCTTCCCAGCGTTCGCACCAGCATCAGCCTCAGGATTCTTCTCGGCATCATCACCAGCATTGGCCGCTTCCTCTGCCGCCTTAGAAGGCTCTTCACCAGTATGTTTTGCAGGATGAGCAACGGGATGACCTCCGAGGCCCTGTAGTTTCTCCTCCCAAGCCTTTACATTCCAGGAGGGGCATTCAAAACCCAAATCCATGGCCTCATAAGCCATCCTTATCCTGGCTTGGAGAAGAGAGACGACCACGGATGCTTTGAGGCTATCCCGATATGAACTCATATTCTGCTGATATTGGAGAAGGGCGGCATCTAGCTTGGCTTGAGCATCCTCATTGGCTTCGTGGAGGGCAGCTTGATGTTCCTGAGTCATTGCCTTGTATTTGTCTTCATAATGCTGGGATTTGGCAGCCGCAATGGTTCCTTGATCAGCTATGGTGGCTTCAGCCTTCTCCAGCTTGATCTCCAACATCTTGTTAAGCCCGCAGGCGTCTTCATACAAGTGCATAAGGCGGTCCAAACCCTATCGATAAAGACACAGGTATCGATGTAAAAATAGGCAGGATAAGGACTAACATACTTGTGCAGGATATTGTAAAGAAAATTCTACCTGTTTGAGGAATGAGGTGGCTTCGTTGAACCCATGATTCTCGAGAGAGAATGTTTCAGAAACAGCTGGGGAGTCCGTCTCCTTTCTCTTCCGAGAGCTGGATGCCCGGGTCCTGGATGCCGGAGGGCCTTTGGGAGCAGAAACAGTCTTCGAGGAGGTAGGCTTTGGTGTAGCAGACGGCTTTGGTTTGGATTCTTGTTTGACGGGTTCGAGGCTGGAGTAGCAATCCAACTCGTCAAGTTCGAAACCTTCAAGGTTGACGACTGGTACTACACAAGGGAAGATATTCTTAAACTCATCATACTTTTGAAAAGTAATTAATATATGCTGAGAATGTGCTTACCAGACATTTATGAGCTTGATTTCTGGCTTGAATCTGTAAGAGACAGGGAGAAAGTTCTTTCACTGGCAGGAAGACGGTAGATTTCCTTGATCTTGGATTCGGATTCTGCACTGGGAGGCACTAAATCTCTGAAATTCGCTGCATAAAAACATCAGGATATAAGTCCGGGATACAGTTTAAAGATATAATTGGGGATATTCCTAAAACCCTAAATCCTACCCTTGGTTAACCATTTAACCGGTAGATTGAAACCCTTATCAATAGAGTCTCTTTTTACGAAAAAGAATTTTCGTCGCCATCGATCCTCGTTCTTGGAGGCCTTAAGAACCAAAGGGTTCTTGGAGGTAGAAAACAGAAGCAAACGATGATCGCCATGGGATCTCAACCGGTATGCTATAGGGAGGTCTTCAATAAACAGGTTGGGAAAATGACGAGACTTGATTTGATCCAGCACTATTAAGACTCGCCAGACCATTGGCATAACCTGGGCGTAACTAAGGCCGGTGAGGTCGAAAAAGCTAGAGATAAAGGGTGGAAACGGGTACCGGAGTCCAAGAGAGAAAGGATAAACGAAAAAACAAACCCACTCGTCGGATGACGCGTCCGATCGGGCTTCCCGGTCGAAAGGGCGAAAGACTGTTCCGGTGGGAAAGGCACCGGAATCTTTAAGAGCAGCGATGTCGGCATTGTTGAAACAGCAGACTTCCTTTGATGGGTTGCGAATAAGGTTTTGACTTACGAGGGCTGAGGCCGGTCGGTCCGATCGGGATTTCGTTCGTGGTGCCATGAAAAGTATTGAGCAAACTAAAAGAGATTCAAGAAAGAAGGATAGAAAGGAAAATACCTGATGTCCGCTTGAAGATAAGGATAACCGTAATAAGGAGTCCCTCAGTTAATATAGGATGAATATAGGGGGTAAAGAGTAAATAATGCTTTGGAAGTTGCACCGCTGTCATTTCAAGGGTCTAGTCGTATTAATTGCCTTAAGTTATTTTTGAAATATATCCGTTGGATTGGTATCCCAACCGATATATTTGGGGACAGTTGTTATGGCTCATTTTCTGAGTATACATATCCTGACTAATATCCCGCTTTTAATTGTTTGTTTGTGACCAGGATGCTGAACGGGGATATTGCTAACATCGTGGGCGATATCCTGAGTTTGAGTGAATTAAACACGTGCAGGTTAATGGCTGTAAGTTACCAACGGTCATCATGACTTCTTCTCCTCAAGACTCGGGCGTATCTGTTATGAGGAAGCCGTTGAACCCGAAAGACTTGGTCCTCAACGTTCAAGTGGGAATATTCACTGGATCCCGGAAGTTTAGGATAGTTTGTTACATTATCTTTACTATAAATAGATGGGGGTGGATCAGTTTAAGGCACACAATTTTCACTAACACTCTCGAACACTTTCACTCTCTAGCTCATTGCAAACACCACACTTGTATTCAAATTTCATTGTAACACATAGTCGATCCGCACCACATCCTGCACTGTATCCTGACGTTTGAAGTAATAAGAAGAACAAGGCAGCTGCGATTGTCAGCTCCCGAGGTTTTATGCCGGCGATCTAGATTGATCAAGGGCTTTCCTCGTACATCTCGTGTCGTTTACTTTACTTTTGCTCATAGTTTGATCATAGATACAACTCAATATCCTGAGCCGTATCCTGAATACTGATTTTCTAAATAACTTAACAATCATATTTTTCACACATATTTCTAGCACACTACCTCACTTAACTAATTTGATCACTAAATTGCTTAGGTAATTTTTGACCAAAACACCCACGACTTGGAATTGGGTGCCGTTGTATTCGCACTAAAACTATGGAGGCATTATTTGTATGGTATCAAGTGTGTGATCTACTCTGATCACAAGAGCCTTCAACATCTGTTTAACCAGAAGGATTTAAACATGAGGCAACGCCGTTGGATGGAGACTTTAAATGATTACGATTGTGAAATCAGATATCATCCCGGCAAGGCGAATGTAGTCGCTGATGCCTTGAGTCGAAAGGAAAGGGTGAAACCCATCCGAATCAATGCCAAGCGCATGGAGATAAAGAACAGTTTGATTGAAAGGTTGTTAGCTGCACAGAAGGAAGCTGTGTTGGAAGCTAACTATCCCAACGAAAAGCTAGGAGTAACTGAGGAGCAGTTATCTCTTGGCAAAGACGGAATTTTGAGACTGAATGGACGAATATGGGTTCCAATTTATGGGGGACTTCGAGATGTCATCCTCCAGGAAGCCCATAGTTCCAAATATTCCGTTCATCCTAGAGCTGATAAGATGTACCAGGATCTAAGGGCAAATTATTGGTGGATAGGCTTGAAAAAGTCTGTAGCCACCTATGTAGCTAAATGCTTGACATGTGCGCAAGTCAAAGCCGAGCATCAGAAACCGTCAGGTTTGCTACAACAGCCTGAACTTCCTACGTGGAAGTGGGAAATGGTAACCATGGATTTTATCACCAAGTTACCTAAGATAAGGAAAGAAAATGATACAATATGGGTTATAGTTGATAGACTGACTAAGTCAGCACATTTCTTACCCATCAAGGAGACTTATAGCTCCGACATGTTAGCCCAGTTGTACGTTGATAAGATTGTAGCCTTACATGGCATACCTGTGTCTATTATCTCTGACAGAGATACTAGATACACGTCACATTTTTGGACGAGTTTCCAACAATCTTTGGGCACGCGTTTGAATTTTAGTACGGCTTACCATCCTCAGACAGACGGTCAGAGTGAGCGTACTATTCAAACTTTGGAAGACATGCTACGTGCATGTGTAATTGATTTAGGTGGTAGTTGGGATAACCACCTACCGTTGATTGAGTTCTCCTACAACAATAGCTACCACACCAGCATTAAGGCTGCGCCTTTTGAGGCCTTATATGGTAGAAAGTGTAGAACGCCCGTTTGTTGGGCGGAAGTTGGGGATGTCCAATTATCAGGACCGGAGATAGTGTTCGAAATGACGGACAAGATTGTCCAGATTCGTGACCGTCTCAAAGCTGCCCGAGATAGGCAGAAGAGTTACGCAGATCCAAAGCGTAAAGCTTTTCACTTCGAAGTAGGTGACAAAGTATTGCTTAAAGTATCACCCTGGAAGGGAGTGATGCGATTTGGTAAGAAAGGCAAACTAAGCCCGAGATACATAGGACCTTTCGAGGTTATCAAACGTGTCGGGTCAGTTGCCTATAAGTTAAACTTACCTGAAGAGCTCAGTGGAATTCACAATGTGTTCCACATCTGCAATCTGAAGAAGTGCTTCACTGATGAATCACTGGTTATACCACGTACAGATGTGCATATAGATGAGAGCTTAAAATTTGTGGAAAAACCGTTGTCGATTGAAGATCGACAGGTTAAGAAGCTTCGAAGGAAGCATGTGCCTATTGTAAAGGTCAAATGGGATGCCCGAAGAGGACCCGAATATACGTGGGAGGTTGAATCCACAATGAAATAAAAGTACCCTTATTTATTTTAGTAAATCTTGGGTCGAGATTTATTTTAAGGGGGTGAGGATGTAACACCTCGAAAATTCACGTCCTATAATGTGTTGACACGTGTCAGATGTTTGAACGTGTGAAAGAATGTTCTTAAAGGACTAAAGTTGACAATCATGGAAAGTATGTGAATATACGAGTTCTAAATGTCAACAGTGAATAAATATATTGTACATTAACCCTACATGATGTTGATATCACCAAACGAATAAATCATGGATCATACGAAGCTAAAAGTGAGAGATTACAAACTACAGGGGTCAAATGTGTCAACATGTTTAAGTTATACCTCTGAGTGACCTTTTGACAAACCCGAAGCTTTGTAACGGTTAATTATGCTCACTAGAATGCACGATATAAATTTCATAAAATTTCGTAATCGTATGAGAAAGTTATGATCAAATTCGTATGTGAGGGGTTAAAGCGTAAACGTTGAAAGTTAGGACTTTTCGGGTAACAATAAGGTTAACCGGGGACTTAACAAAATGGGTATATGTATTAAGGCCCCTAAACATCAATTTGGAAGGTTCAAAATGCAAGAAAGGAGGTCTAAGCAAAGTTTGAAGAGACAAGGATCAAAACATAAAAATCTAAAACTTGGATTTGAGTCAGACAAGGCATCGCGCGACGCGAGGCCCAAGGGGGGTCCTTCGCATCACGCCTAGGCCCATCTGGTCCGAATTCTTTGCTTCCTTGTCTTCCATAGCCCTTGTGCTCGACCTTTAACCAATTTTCCACATCTCTCTTGACCCCTAGGCACCCCCTAAACATCTAGGGACACTTGTTGATGAGTTATGGTCAGTTGTAGAATTGTGTGTCAACATTCTATTGTGGATTAAACACTATAAAAGGCCATGAAGTTGCAACTCATTCTTCACACCTTTCTCTTGCATTCCTGATCACTTCTGGAGCTCAAGCCTTCTCTCAAGTGATCACATTTCGTGCATAGGACCTTGGTAAGTTTGCTAATCCTTCCTTAGTTAAGTTTTAGCTTAAAAGTCAAACTGTCGTAATTAACGGTTGACTTCAAGATTAATCACTAATGGTACAGTGATTAGTCGAATTGAAAGTAGTTATAAGTTGGTAATTATGTGGGTAATAAACCCTCAAAAGGGTTCCCCCTGATTCCCACTCTAACTAGGTCAAATGTCGGGTCAAACTTGTTAAGAAAAAGTCAACAGGATATTTAAATTCTAATTTATGCATGATTAGCAATGTAGAACACATACAACCTGTTTGCTCATTAATATAACTTGGTAATTAGTGTAAGAACATGTCTAAACATGTTCAACCCGACAATTTACTGTTTAGACCCGGTTCGGAACCGAAAGTCGCAAAGCTTTGACTTTTGCTTTGACTTCAGTTCTGACCTGTTTTGGTATGTTTTAAAAATACCTTAGAGCTTCATTTGGACCAGGTTACATGCTAGTATAACCCTCTGTGATTATACACCATGGTTCATTAGTTAACCGATTAATATGCATGATTCCGTTAATTGCTCATATGTTGACCATTATGCCCTTTTCACCTTAAAACGTGATTTTTGAAAATGTAAAAGAGTAGAAACCTTTGTTACTGATATATATACTAGTACCCAAAATTTGAGATCAATTGGTGGTGTAGATTGAGAGTTATGCTCATTAGCGCAAAATGAAAGCTTTATGTTAATTAAACGGCGTGATTAGCGTATAGCCTAGTTAAGCCTACTTTTTGACATCAAACTTATTACCCACTGATGTAATATATTATTTTGGGATTTTTGAAGATTTTTAATTAATTTTAGGCTGAGCATAACTCATAGTCGTAAGCTTAATCCGGTAATTGTCGGTTTTGCCCTTACGGGCTATAAAATGAGTTTTACATATCTAATTGACTCCAAACCTTTTGCTACTGATCACATATGATAAATAAATTATTTTAAGCCTTCTGGAATAGTAAAAATATCAGCTTTATGTATCGAACCCGGAAATGGCTTCTAATCGCCTTATTTAGCGTTTTTAACGCATAGTATGTACTAAAACAATTTTAAACATACAAGGGTTGATACCTACTGATATTTGAGGCAAATTATAATATTTTAACAGTAAGCAAAGGTTGTTAAACTCAGACTTCAGTTTTGAGCTTTTCGGCTTATGTGAAATTACCAAAATGCCCATACGGTGCATAGTTTAGTTATAATTGATAAATTTCATATATCTACATTACCCTACTGTTATAACTTAGTAAAATAAGTATTTTTGCTGATTATATCAGACCTGTAACTCAGGATACTACTTAAACTCTTTTATAACCTTGTAAATGACCAAACTACCCCTACGGGGCATAGTTTGTGTTTAAATTCATTTCGGGCATAATAAGTGATATCTTACTGATGTCACAACATATTTGAAGCATATTAACTTAGGAAACCTGTAAATGGCTCATATGAATACCCGTTACGCTTATTACGCGTTCGGTTCGGTTTATGTAACTAGTTTACATAAACTAGCCTAAACGGGTCAAACCTTATCGGTTTTATCTCAAAATCCAGAATGTGTATGAAATACCCATATCAAACAAGTCTCTGAACCTGTCGGGTCTAAATCACATTCTATCCGGTCTTCGCTTAATCGTGTGTACGAACCGTATCTTTGAAACTAACCGGTCTAAGCTTAAGCTTAATCAAAGACCCGTTAGGATTCTAATAGGTTATTATAAACCTTCGTTCTAGATTAGGAGTACCACTAAAAGCTACTTGCATTTGCTTATTGTGATTATTACATTGCTCAGGTAAATACTTTTAACTTATTTTCCCTATACGGGCTTGGGTTACGGTATATAGAATACCGCTTGATCGGGCATCAAATCTTCCATCGTTGGGTGGTTAATTGAATAATTTGATCGGCTCATTTAAACAGTCTTGTTTACTTAAAGCCTTTGGGGGGTTAATGACCATGTCCCGGATATCCTTGGCATCATTTTACGAAATGGCCACGACTTAAGCGCGGGGTGTAGGCGTACACCCGTCAATGCACAAAAGAATAATGTGGTGTGTCTATTGATCTTTAACCCGGACATGATCCGGGCTACTGAACGCACAAGGAACATGTAATTCGTTCACAAGATTATATATTTAAATAATTCTCCCAAGTTAAATAAAATGTTTATGCCACGTGCATCCAAATCAATTTTCAATCATTTTCTAAAATGAGTCAGTTGATAGTATTTACCAGTGTAAACTGACGTATTTTCCCAAAAAGATTAAATGCAGGTACTAAGCGTAATTGGCTGGGATTTCTCCTTAGCATCACTAGAAGTCTCGCAAGCTTAAGATGCCTACCGTCTGTTGAACTACTATTTATTTTTGATCCTTTTGTGGACAAACCTTCAACTGTTGTGATACACGATATTACAATGTTAATAAAGTTGAAATATATTTCTCAATTGCTTCCGCTGTGCATATTTATATATTGTGTTGTTTGACTATTATGTTGCCAACCACGTCACGATACACCCCTACCGGGCCCACCGGACACGTGGAAATCGGGGTGTGACAGGCAGTGTTTAAGTTACTTGCGCAACAGCGCACCAACAAAAATAGGGATGCACATCCCAAATATTACAAGAAAATTGTTCAATACATTTTTCAACCTACACTAAATCTTCACCCTCATCCGGAAAGATTTCCCTTAGTTGCGCCACGTGATCATTAGATTGCAGCGCAACATTTATCAAATCCATAACCGGAAGTTGCAAGTTGTTAAACTCTGTCTTCAAGGCAGAAAGCGCGGCACCAGTATTCACGCCGAAAGTTGCAGACTTACTGTTATCCCAGTCAACCTTTAAAGCACTGTTCACATGATGGGAACATTCAAGATATCCTTGCGCATACCCATCTCTTCGTGCAGCAACCACCAAACGAGCAACGGTTTTATCCAACTCTTCAGAATTCAACACAGACTCAGCAATCTGTGAAATCAAGTGAAAATAAATATCAAGAAAGCGCATAAAACAATTCCACAACAGAAAAAGAAAAGAAACTTACACAGGCAATACCGCGATCTTTCAACCAGGCCATATCATTCTTCAAAGGATCAAGCTCGCTTTCTGCTGTAACCCGCGCCGTTTCTGAATTTTCTAACTTCTCTTCAACTGCAGTCAAACGGCGGGAGGTTTCAGCATTCTCGGAATGCGCAAGCTCCAAATCCTTCTTAAGTTTTTCCTGATCAGAAAGCAAAGTGGTAAGTTCTTCCAATTCTTTATCTCTAAGAGCAAGAGTGGCGCAAGCTTGTACCTCTCGTTGCTCACTGCGCTCCCTATGAGAATGCGCTTCTTCCAAAGCAGCTTCCGCATCAGCTTTCTCCTTCTTCAACCTTTCTACCTCCGCATCCTGATTCTTCAGTTTTTCAACCTCCGCCTTGAGGTTATTAATGATATTACGAAGGTTTGCCTTCTCCGCATTATCTTTTTCGCAAATTCTCCTCCAGTTTTTGCGTTCCTCGGAAAGGAGAGCAGCTTCAGCTTCCGCTTTTCTTTTCCAACCAGCAACAGACCATTCCTCAGTTTTGCGCTCAGCTTCAAACTTGGCCTGATCAGATTCCAATTTAGCCTTTAGCTGAGCCATGCGTTTCTCATCTTTGGCAAATCTCTTTTGAGACACCATAAAGGTTTCCCGGTCCTTATGCATACTGTACCACTCACGCACTATGCGGTGAGTGGTAGAGACGTGTGAAGCAGTTTCTTCAAGATAAGATTGATAGGTCTGTTCATAAGACCGGCCTTCTTGAAACTTGATCTCTCCAGGCGGAAGAATCCCCTGCAACCAATCTTGGCACACGCGCCAATCTGAGAAAGTGTCACCTATCTTTAAATTCCAAACGGGGCGTGAGGTTCAGAGGCATCCTTCTCCACATAAGTCCGGTAGTAATAATCTCCCAAGGTTTCTTCTGGGCGGATTGGAGAATGTTTACCAGCACCAGCAGATGAGCCTTGCCCTTCAACTGTCACCTTCTCAACATGCTCAGGCATAGCATCAGAAGGTTTAGGGGAAGAAGTTGAAGTTTTTTCAGCAGTTTGTTCTTTCCCCAGATCTTGAGCAACAGTTTCAGGGGTTTGTGGCTTACCAGCACCATCCACCACACCCGGATCAACAACTTTTTCAGCCTCTGTAGCAATATCAACAGGCTTCTCAGCCTCAACAATATTCTCCACACCACCATCAGCAACCTCTGTAGGCTCTAACTGATCAACAACAGAAGTACGCGGAGGGGTGGATGGAAGCTCTTCATTCACCACAGATTGCAGTTCTGTGGGAACAGGGGAAACAGGAACCTCTGGAAAAACAACAAAAACCTGTAAAGCTTTAAACACGCATAAAGAAAACAAGAAAAGGCAACACTTACCAGGAACAGATTCTGAAATGAAAGAGTCAAGATTCCCTTTCCTAGTAATTTTCTTCCGCTGAATTTTCTTAGAAGGCTGACCCTCCACATCAGTATCAGCTTGTTTCCTTTTACCAGCCTTCCTGTGCACCAAACGTTCAGGACTAGAATCCAAGTCGATAGGATCACTTGGGTTAGATGGGGGAATATCAGCAGAGTCCCTCGGTTCAGGTTTTGGTTCTCGTACAGTTACTGCAGGGGTAAGACCCTCCAAAGAATCAGAAACCACCACATAATCACACCTGGAGTTAGAGGAACGGCGCATACCTTTCTTCTCTCCCACATTCTTTGCCTTCAAAGATTGAATTCTAACAGCCTCACCCTTCTTCGGCGCAGAGGTAGAAGTTGTTGTGCGTTTCTTCCTTTCAGGGCCTATGCCCAAATTCAACAACTCACCTACAAAGGCGCAAAACAACAATTTACTCAGAAGCGCAAAAAGGAAAAACAGAAACAGATATAGCTTACCAGCACCAGCAGCTGGTTGGACAGAAAGATCCGCATCCCGCGGAAGAACAAAGTTTCTTACAATACTGGTACCAGAGTTCCTCTTCAGGTTTTTTCTTGATAGTACCCATTCTTCCGCCTTCCCTCTTGAAGGCAACAACATATAGTGAAACAACTGCAAACAAAGGATAGCAAGTCAAAAAAAATGGAAATGGAAAAAACCCCAATCTTACCATGACCATCCTCGGTATACACCGGTTTGTCATCACGTTCCATCTTCCAATTCAAACTCATGCCGGCTCCGACGAGAGCTTTCTCCGGCAAAGCAATGTTGGGCACATCCTTCAAATCTTGATACCAGTTCTCATCAACAGGGGTCTGAAGCGTTTCAATCGGAACATCTTCTTTCCCCCTTAAAACCATCCTCACCGGAATCACTCCGGCCTTGATAAAAAAGAATTTTTGCTTACAATCGTGAAAGGATTTTGGGGGTTGATGTAGAATCTTCTTTGCAGACGCCCTCTGAGCAAACGAATAAAACCCTTGGGTACAATGCATCTGATAGAAAACCCTAAATCGGGGAACAGTCGGCTCAATATGCATTGTCCGACACACGAATTCGAAATGCCGAACCCTAACCATGCCAATAGGATGAAGTTGGGAGATGTGCAGGTTGTAAAACCCAAGGATTTCAAGAAAAAATTTAGTGACAGGTAGATGAAAGTTACCTTCACTGAAAAAATCCCAAAAAAGGGTAATATACCCAGCCGGAGCATCTGCTGCAGTTTGCCCCTCTTCAGGATACATAGCACCCCAGTTCTCCGGAAATTTGAAATTCCTAACCAAACCATCAAAGGTCGCTCTAGGCCACTTTAACGGTGGAAGTTCAGTCGACATTTCTTCAGAAAGATCTTCTTGATGTTCTCTGGTTGACATAAGAAGAAGGAATGATAAATATTTTTCTTAGAGGAAAGGAACGAGGAAAGTTTCAACAATACAATGATTACACAAGAAGGGGGTTACTCAAACGTTATATATACTCACCGCAATAAATAGCATCGGTAACCGCCACACCCCTTTTTTCGGATATCATAGTTCTCCAAGCAACAGAGAGAGTGAATATCAACACAAACGTGCTTACACGCGCGCGTGCAAGACACGGACGGTAAAAAACAACTGACAGTGACAGGCTGTCACTCAGTTTACTGTACCAATCTCGTTAAAAGTCAAAGATTTCAAAAATCTTCACAATCATCAAAATAAATCTTCTTCCGGAAGTTTCCTTATTTTCAGCGCCAAAAAGCATTTCCCCTCATAAGTCCAGTGCTCCAACTATTTGCATAAGTACAACACTAGACTGGGGGGACTTGAAGGGGTAAGGTCCCAAAAACCTCATAATAAGTACTTGGGACCATACCACAAACTTGCCTTTTAACCTTTTTAACCTTGCGCGACCGCGCACTGGTCTTGCAAAAGGAAGAAACAGTCAGCAGTCTATAGTCGCGCGCCCAAAGGAAATCATAAATCCTTGCGCCTTCTCCTATTAGCAAAGGATGAAAATCCTTTGATAAACACTTCCGCTTAAATATCCAGACCTGGATATTATTTGCCCAGACTTGGGATTTATTCTTTCAGCTGTTTCCCCACAATAAAGTGCCACACCAGATTACAGCAGTAATCTTCTAGAAGAAATACAATCCTGCACCACCAAGACGGTTATAACCGTCTGGACACGTGTCACCATCTCAGGCATCCCTGAAATCACAACGAAAGCATGCAATTGGAGAGTAATCTCCACTTGATCACTTTACACGTGGCAAATCCCCAGCCTTCGATCTAAACCACGATCCGTGTGCTCTCACGTCGGATCAAGGAGCTTGACGGAAGGAAATGTAACCGCTTACGGGGTTAGCATCTTCCGTCAACTTTTCACTAACGGGTTTTCCCGCTTAAACGACTCCCGGCTATAAATATGAGGAAAAATCCAGGTATGAATTCAAGTTACACACACTTCTCAAATACATCTTCTTCTTCATTACCCATACTTATTCTCACACCGGAGTCGGGTCAAGGAGAGAACCCTCTTCTCCCCTTGGCGAGGCTAACTGTGCTCTTTTTTGCAGAATTATCGGAGAAGAAGATCAGTCGTACCTGAATCACTCGAGAGGAAACTAACCTTTTTATGCGGATTCAAACCCCCTAGATATTTCGGTTCCGACCATTTATCTAGTGTTTCTTCAAGCGGCTATTCACACAAGAAATGAAAAATGAGCATTTAGTTTAAAGATATGTATTTGTATGCTCAATAAAGGCTCAAAACTCACTTTTTGTGGGAATGAGTTTTTATGTGATCGAGTATATATAATCAAATTTTAACTAAACTTGTCATGCCGTTTCATAATTTTCTTATGTTGGTTCTTTTTATCACGACGCTATCGGTTGTAAATTTGTAAAAATATAACCTTTTTAGAATTTGAAATTCCCAAATTAAACCTAGACAAGTAAAAAAAATGAAAAATAATTTTTTGAAAAAAATTTGGGGTGATTAGCGGTTTCAATAGAGTTTTGTGTAAGGCTTGTAATTAGGACTTGCAAGATTCAAGGTTTTAGCATCCCCCCCACACTTAAATTACACATTGTGCTCAATGTGTCCCAAAAATAAGTTTTTAGGTTGATTGAATGTGTAAAAAGGTGTGAAAAAGCAAAAATTTATGTTACTGGGCGTCTGGACACGGCCCCGTGTCAGATGAACACGGCCCCGTGTCGGATGAACACGACCCCGTGGTCAGAGTTCCAGTAACGATGACTTACAGAAGGTGGACATGGGGGCGTGTCGGCTGAGCACGACCCCGTGTCTGGCAAAAATCTGCAGAATTTTTACAAACAGCAGGTCTGGGGTAATGGGCACGGGGGCGTGTCGGCTGGACACGACCCCGTGTAGACAATCTGCAAAGGTGAAAAACAGGTTTCTGGCTTCGGTTTTCCTGTCCCGGCTTTAGTAGCACTAATAGTTAGTGCTCTAAGCCTCGTATGTACCTATTTTATCAATAAACACTACACCAAACCATAGCAAGCATCCTAAATTACCATTGTTCGAACATCCATACCACAAAGTTAAAAAGAAAAATAAATGCAGAAAGTAAAAAGAGTTAAAGGAAGTAAATTGTTCAACACACGGCACGCAGGCCGGAACTTGTTCATAAGAAAAGGGGGTTAACCTGTGGGACCTCCAACCAGCTGCTCCTACCTCTGCTCCTCCCGCCTAGTCCATGTACTCGTCTTCATCATCATCTCCTCCTCCATGCCCCGCCATGTACTCCCGGATGCTCCCAATGTCATCCTATATGTCGGAGATGTTTCTCTCAATTGCTCCGACCCGGGTGTACGTGTTGCTCGTCATGTTATAGGTGTTCCTGGTGCACATGAGGTTTTCCTGCAATAAGTCATGTAAGCTTTGAAAATTAGGAAAACCGCCTCCTTGTGAGGAGGATTGGCCCGGATCACTATGGGACTGGTATTGGTATTGAGGAGGTGGCTGAAAGTGTGGAGCGTGAAGGACGAGTGCCTCTTGCGGGTTCTATGCATGCCCCTGGACTCTTTGGAAGCTAACCGTCCCGTCTTCGGCTTCATAAATCAAGTTCATGGAGTGGCAGATGTGTATGTCCACCCTTCCCGACCATGGGCTCTTTTGGAAAGACCTGGGCATGTTCACGAAATGCTTGAAGAGACGGTATATCCACCCCCCGAAGAAGATAGGAGTTGGTGGAGTAGCAAGCCGTTTCCAATGCATGTTTCTGAGCAGGAGGTACAGAACATCGAGGTGGGTGCGGGTATGAATGCAATGAAGGACCACCAGATCTCTCAACCCTACAACGCCACCGCTATCATGCCTTTGGCTAAGAGAGTAAGCGAGGACCCTATGGATGTAACGGTAAAGAGGGTCCCTCAACTTAGTGCTCTTAGTACTGCTTGGGTTGTAGTGCCCTTCTCCTATTTGAGCCCAAGCGGCTTAGCGTTCGTTTTCTGATAATTCACGTAACCCTCCGGTGTTTTCTTCATTACCCGCATCTCTCTCCGCATACAACCCAACTATCGACCCAAACTGTGCCATCGAAATCGAGTACTTAGTCCCCCCACATCGGAATTATACCCCATCATTATAAAATGGGTCGCATCTTGAATTGAACACGAATGTGCTATAGAATTCCAGATTATATTCGTGGACTGAGCGAAGTCGAGTGGTTAGGGCGGCTCTTAGTGGGCCGGTGACTAGGTTGTTAAACCGGTCAAGTTGGTTCACTGTTGCTAAAAGATCCATGCACACTTGTCGTGGGTATTCCTCCGGCCTGGTTCGAAGCACATCGTATCTTGCTTTAGCATCCAAATCATTTGCATTGAACCTTGTGAATTTCTTGGACATCTGAAAGAATACACCAAACAATTAGCACGAAACAGTGAAATTTTCAGAGAAAACTGAAAACAGTCGACTGAACACGGCCCCGTGTTCAGCGGACACGCCCCATGTTGGTTAGAAAATAGCTGGACACGCCCCCGTGCTCAGCGAGCACGACCCCGTGTCCAGACATCTGTTTCCCAAAAATCCCATTTTTCGACCCGGTCCTGAAAACTTGAAAATTTTTGGTCCAGTAGGGGCGGTTTTCCCCGAAAATGAAACCTCAAGTGCCGTTTTTCCCAAAACAAACCGTTTACCCCTTCGATTTTATCTTTTTCGGTTCAAAAACAAGGGTTTGGGGTTTTTTGTGAGAAATCGGGAAAATCTATGAACAATACAAGTGGATTTACTTTCTATAACATGAATCTAAACTAATGCTAACAGATTTATGCAAAAATTTGAGGTTCGATCCGGATGAAGTTCAAGAACCCTAGATTTTTCCCCAAATTTTTGATGTTTTAACTACATGCAAATGCTTAATCTAACTACTAATGATGATAGAATCATACCTTGATGTTGTTAGAAGTAGAGGAGACGTCAAAATCTTGCAGAAAAATCGCCTGAACCAGATAGTTTTCAAGGAAACGGGGCGTGTGGAAATGAAGAAACTGCTTTGAAAAGGGGTTTTATCCCGACAGTTGCGCGAACACGGCCCCGTGGGCGGGCAACTTTTTTTTAAGTTGCTCGTGTGAGTGCCCTTGTTTCCCAAAAACTTGGTTAGAAGACTTACCGATTTAGATGTCGACCCGTCTGTTCGTAACTTACCAGGTATGATGTTGATGCTTTTACTCTTCGATCGTTTGAAGCGAGATTTCTTCCTCCTCATCCTCAATAAATCCTTGATAGAGCTTCAGCCGCTGGCCATTGACTTTGAATGGAATCCCATTCCAAGATTTAATTTCTACTGCACCGTGTGGGAAAATATGGGTGATGGAAAAAGGTCCTGACCACCTAGACTTTAATTTACCAGGAAACAGTCAAAGTCGTGAATTAAACAATAGAACTTGATCTCCTACTCGAAATTCATTAGGTTTAATGTGTTTGTCATGCAAGTTTTTCATTCTTTCCTTATAAATTTCAGAGTTTGAGTATGCATAATTCCTTAATTCGTCTAATTCATTTAATTGACAAAATCGATTTTTACCGGTAAATTCTAAATCTAAGTTTACATTTTTAATTGCCCAGTAGGCTTTGTGAGCTATTTCTACTGGCAAATGATAGCTTTTACCATAGACGAGCTTATATGGGGTTGTACCTATTGTTGTTTTATAAGCAGTTCGAAAAGCCCATAAAGCATCATCTAATTTATCGGCCCATTCCTTTTTATTTAACCCTACGGTTTTTTCGAGTATTCGTTTTAAACCTCTATTAGTCACCTCGGCTTTTCCGTTTGTTTGAGGATGATATGCCGTTGAAACCCGGTGATAGACCCCATATCTTGTTAAGATTTTTTCAAGTTGATGATTACAAAAATGGGTACCTCTATCACTTATTAAAGCTTTTGGGGTTCCAAAATGAGAGAATAATCTTTTCAGAAATCTTACCACGACTCTTCCATCATTTGTTGGAAGTTCCTCGGCCTCGGCCCATTTAGATAAGTAATCAACTGCCACAAGTATATATTTGTTTCCTTTTGACGATGGGAAAGGTCCCATAAAGTCGAGTCCCCACACATCAAAAATTTCACAAACAAGAATGCCATTTTGTGGCATTTCGTTTTTTGGAAGAAATATTACCTGTTCTTTGGCAAGCGTCACATGTCTTGACAAGACTTTGGGCGTCTTTGTAAATGGTAGGCCAATAAAATCCTGAATCAAATACCTTTCGTGCTTCACTACCATGTACGCATCGTCGGATAAGTTGTTCGGCACACATTTTGAAAAGATAAGTATCTTCCCAAAAATAATGCTTTACATCAGCAAAGAATTTCTTTCTTTGATGATGTGGCCAACCTTTTGCGACTATACCGCTAGCTAGATAGTTAGCATAGTCGGCGTACTATGGTTCTCCTCTGTATTCCACCATTTCCAAGGACTCCGTTGGAAATTTTTCATTGATTTGCTCATCCCTGGTTGCCTCCAAAGCTGGGTCTTCTAGGCGCGAAAGATGATCTGCTGCGGTGTTTTCTGCTCCTCTTTTGTCTTTGATTTCAGTATCAAATTCTTGGAGGAGTAGAATCCACCGAATCAAACGTGGTTTAGCATCCTGCTTCTTGAAGAGATATCGAATGGCTGCATGATCTGTATAGACTATTGTTTTAGAAAGAACAAGATAAGAACGAAATTTATCAAAAGCAAATACCACAGCTAGCAATTCTTTTTCAGTTGTTGTGTAATTTTCTTGTGCATCGTTAAGTGTTTTACTAGCATAATAAATTGGGTGAAAGTGCTTTTCTTTTCTTTGGCCCAAGACGGCTCCAACTGCAAAGTCACTTGCATCACACATGATTTCGAAAGGTAATTTCCAATCAGGCACTATCATGATAGGTGCATTAACTAGCATTTCCTTTAGGGTTAGAAATGCTTGATTGCAATCCTTGTCAAAGATGAAAGGGGCATCTTTTTCAAGTAATTTTGTTAGAGGCCTTGAGATTTTAGAAAAGTCTTTGATAAACCGCCTATAAAATCCGGCATGCCCTAGGAAACTTCTGATTGCTCTAACGGAGGATGGGGTGGTAATCGAGAAATAGTGTCTATTTTGGCTCGATCAACCTCCATTCCTTCTCTTGAGATTTTGTGACCAAGTACTATTCCCTCCGTTACCATGAAATGGCATTTTTCCCAGTTAAGGGCGAGGTTGGTTTCCTCACATCGGGATAGCATTCGTTCAAGGTTATCGAGGCATTGGTCGTATGAATCCCCAAAGATAGAAAAGTCGTCCATGAAAACTTCCATTGTCTTTTCTATCATGTCATGGAAGATGGCCACCATGCAACGTTGAAAGGTTGCGGGGGCATTAAATAGACCAAATGGCATGCGTCGATAAGCAAAAGTTCCATAGGGACATGTGAATGTTGTCTTTTCTTGGTCTTCGGGTGCTATCGGGATTTGAAAGTAACCTAAAAAACCATCCAAGAAACAATAAAATTTATGACCGGATAATCTTTCTAACATTTGATCAATAAAGGGTAAAGGGAAGTGATCTTTCCTTGTTGCTTCATTTAACCGCATATAATCTATACATACCCTCCATCCTGTGACGGTTCTCGTTGGTATTAATTCATTCTTTTCATTAGTTATTACCGTCATACCTCCTTTCTTTGGAACTACTTGTACGGGACTTACCCAAGGACTATCGGAGATAGGATAAATAAGTCCGGCGTCAAGTAATTTGATGACTTCGTTTTTAACCACTTCTTGTACATTTGGATTTACTCGACGTTGTGGTTGTATTACCGATTTGTAGTCACCATTCATTAAAATTTTGTGCGTGCACATGGAAGGACTTATTCCTTTAATATCTACAAGCTTCCAAGCGATCGCATTTTTGTGTTTTTTCAAAAGTGTAATTAATTTTTCTTTTTCTACACTACTTAATTTTGACGAAATAATTATAGGTAATTTACCATCTTTGTCTAGAAAAGCACATTCCAAACCTTTTGGGAGTTCTTTGAGCTCAATAGGTGGGTCTTTAGGAGACTCCTTATTTGATTGCTCATTTCGATCAAGAACTACAAAAGTTTGTTCTATGGCGACCTCTTCTTCAACAAAGTGGTCAATCTTTTCACTTGTATCGGGTGGTTCATATTCTTCTTCAATTAGGGGGTCATTATTGCCGAATGGATATTTCATTGAACGCTCAAGATCGACACTCTTTTTAAATGCACCTAATTGAATAGATAGATTGTTGTACTTCTGGTTTTTCAAAGCTTTGTGGGTTTTTACAAAGGGTCATCCCAACACTAGAGGAACGTCATCGAAGATGACAAAGTCGGTTGGGATTACCATTTAATTTGTTTGGACCAAGACATCCTCAACTACACCGATTGATTTTATTATTTTCCGATTAGATAGAAAAATGGGTATTTGAAGTGGAGAAAAATCACTAATGCTTAATTTTTCGAAAATGTAGTTGGGCATTATGTTAACACAAAGATCTTTATCTATTGTGACATTACTAATAAAGGAGTTTTGAAAAAAAAAACATGGAACCGGTTTAATGTTGATTTCAAATGGATCTTCTTTTATTAGCGAAGTTTGATCACTAGTTAACTTAATGCTTACCGTTTCGTCAATTTTAATGCTAGTGTTTAACTCTTTTAAAAACTTAGCATGAGTGGGTATTAAACAATGGTTTTCGAAAGAAGGTGACAAGAGATTAATTTCTTCAAAATTAGACTCTTCTTGACTTTTAACGTTAACGGACTCACCTTTTTCGTTGTTTAACTCATGTGTTGGTTTTTCACTTATTTGTTCTTCCATTTTTACACTTTCAACTATCTCTTTTTTATTTAATTCTTCTCTTGCGCGGGACTCCTCTTCCCTTGCGCGAGATTCTTTTATGCAACGCTCGATAGTTTTAAGGTGTTCCATTATCTTATCGGTTACGTCGGCGATAGAATAAGGATCGGGATTTTCAAAGCTTGAATCCGGATGTTCGATCCTTTGTTCCTCATAGTACTCATATGAAGTAGACGGTTCACACCATTGCTCTTCATTGTAAGTATATGATGATAAGGGTCGTAATTTTGTTCTTCATAATACTCATATGAGGTGGGTTGTTCACGCCATGGTTCCTCATAATAAGTATATGAAGGTGGTGGCTCATATCTTGGTTCCTCAAAGTACGAGTATGAAGGCTCATACCTTGGTTCTTCAAAATATGAGTATGAGGGAGGAGGTTCATACCTTGGGTCTTCATAGGATGTGTATGAAGTTGATAGCTCGTACATGGGCTCCTCATAGTAGGTGTATGAAGTGGATGGTTGAAATAAGTCACAATATTGAACCGAGTGCGGGTTACCACAATTAGTGCAATAGTCTTCCCTATAATCATCCTCCTCAAAGGTGTAGTTGTAACCTCCTGAGTATTGATCCAAGAGAATCACTCAGCAGACCACAACAAAGTCTTGAGACCAGAAAACAAAAATAAAAACGAAAACAGAGGCTGGACACGGCCCCGTGTTCAGTGAGCACGACCCCGTGTTCAGATTCTGTATCTGGGCGTTTGAATTAAAGTTATTGGTTTCGTTGAGCACGGGGGCGTGTTCAGTGAGCATGGCCCCGTGTTCAGGCTACTGTAAATGAAAAGTCTGACTAAAATGCAGAAAAATGCACGCGTTTTAAAAATGTTTTGAAAAACTGATTAGCCCGTCGATTTTAAGCTTTCTTAAAATCCTTATGTCCCCGGCAACGGAGCCAAAAACTTGATGTGTGTGACTGTCGTAGGTTTTTATGTATATTTTTAGCCCTTTTTACACATTAGTCAAGTTTTAAATTTATAAAACACGATATTTTACTAACACCAAACACACATATGGGCAAGTGCACCCATCGTGAGCATAGTATAGTGTTGGCAAGATACCGAGGTCGTCCAAGGACACAACAGCTTTTAATACCGGTTTATCCTCCACGTCTAATCAAATCAAAAAGTTTGAAAAAATGTTTTTAAACTAAAAATAAAAACTAACTAAAATGTTGTAAGAGACTAGTTATTAAAGTCATTAATACATAACCAAATAAAAAGTGCGAAAAGATTAAAAATAAAAAGTATTACACTAGACACTTGTCTTCACCAAGTGATGTAAGAGACTTAGGCAAACATGGCCTTTGATTGTCAAGAACTCTTACGATCAATCTTGGATCCCGAGACTACTCACACACTCTATGATGGATGATGGATGATGGTGGTGGATGTGGGTTGTGATGGTGGTGGTGGGTGGGCGAAGTGTGAGAGAGGTGGTTTGCCAAGGGATGGTTTGCAAATGAGCCAAGCACCCCTATTTATAGTCTGAACAGAAGCTCGGGCATGGCCCCGTATCCATTGGGCACGGCCCCGTGTCCATCCCCCTTCTCTTTCTTCATTAATTGCAGTTTGTCTGCATTAGTTGACCACGCCCCCGTGTGCAAAAGCGTATCTGTACTATCAAGATTTCCTCAGATTCTGCGAATCTTAGAGTTGACCATGGCCCCGTGTCCGCTGGGCACGCTGTAACACCCCGTGTTCTCCGGAAAGTCAAAGTCAAAGACCGATCGCGCGACTTGACTTATAGTGAATTCGTTTATGTGTTTATTTTAGTTGTATTATGTGGAGTAATTATCAAAATCGCAGTAATCGACGTGTATTATTCGCTATTTAATCGACTTACGACTGTGAATTATAGGAAGTAACAATGCGATAAAGTTAATTAAACGATAATCAACCTAATGCCAATCAAATCGACATCGAATCATAACACGAATCGCAACTCGAAATATGCGTTCTGGATACTGTTTATGTGTGTGTGCCCTCTGTGTGTTACTTGTGCATGATTATTTATGTTTATGTGGTGATCAATCGAAACGCAATCGAAACTCAATCGCAAATCGAATCGCAAACGCCAAACGAAGGAAAAGTAGGATGATTGTATGTTAGATATAGTAGTTGGGATTAAAAGTAATTTGATAAGCAACTCTATCGCATCGCTCGCTCGAATCACATCACAACGCGCTACACGCGAATCGAAACGGTAAAACTCGTCGCACCGAGCGCTCGAACCAGGTGCCGTCCGACCGAACTGCCACCCGACCGAGGCGCCACTCGGCCGAACTGCCACCCGGGCGAGTTGCCACCCGAGCGACCAGCCTATTCTTCCCTTTCCACTTTGGGAAACCCTATAAATACCCATCACTTTCCACTTTGGGAAAGTGTCAGCTCACACACTCTCTCCACTCGAACCAGCCTCTATTTCTTCAGATTTCTCGCGATTCTTGTAAGTTTTATCTTAGATTCTTGTACTTTCTTGAACTACACGCACTCCTACACCTTTCTATCTTTTAAATGTTAACTTTTAAACCGTGAAAACACTAGATTTGAGGTGTTCAAGGATGATGTCATCATGTGTTATTGAGAACTTCATGTTTTGGCCTTAATCCACCAAGAACAACTTGAATCTGAAGGGTTTCCACATAAATAAACAAAGATCTTTCATAGATCTGAACATAGTCACGGTGAAGAGGATTGAAAGATGATTTCTCTAACTTTCTTTCAACTCTTTTACACTCAATACACTCAAACCCGGTGGGATCAGAACTACTACTGATCGTCTACTTGTTCTTAGTGATGTATCAGTGCTAGACCCAAGTTCCATCTGTAGGATAGTGATTTCGGGATTGGACATGAACAACCGTCTCGGACTGTGCACCGTCGGACTAGGGTGATTCCTGTTCGGTCAGGTCATTGGGATGAGATGGGGTTCCCATTGTTTAAACCAGTCATCACAACGTCTCGCTCAAGATGCAACACTTCAAGCAGGATCAAGTAACAGCACGATCAGATCGTTGGGACGAATTGCCGTCCGACCGGACTGCTGTCCGACCGGGTTGCCATCCGCTCGACCTACTGTCTGATCGGGTTGCATCTTGACTCAAGGCTTAAACAATTTTCAACTTGTTCAATAACAGGGTTGCCACCCGATCGGATGGGCATCCGACCGAGTGACCGTCCAGTTGTGAACTTACTCTCACTGAGAAGCCTCGCCATTCGAGTCGCCGCCCGATCGAACGACCGTTCGATCGACCGACGTGAAAGATAGAGATACTTCTCTATTTTCAAAATACTACAACGAAAACTTCAACAGACAAGTGATGCGCGTGTGGTGTGATATATATTTAAGTATATTTTTAAGCCCTTTTTACACGTTAGTCAAGTTTTAAATTTATAAAACACGATATTTTACTAACACCAAACACACATATGGACAAGTGCACCCATCGTGAGCGTAGTAAAGTGTTGGCAAGATACCGAGGTCGTCCAAGGACACAAGAGCTTTTAATACCGGTTTATCCTCAACGTCTAATAAAATCAAAAAGTTTGAAAAAAATGTTTTTAAACTAAAAATAAAAACTAACTAAAATGCTGAAAAATAAAATAAAAATAAAAAACAGATAGACAAGATGAATCACTTGGCTCCGACTCGTGTTTAGTGTAACCTTTGATTATTTCCGCACTTTTGCACTTTTTAAGAGATTATCTTAGTTATTGAAGTAGGCCCCTCTTTCGAAGGTGACGTTACCCTCAACCCAGTAGTTTGAGTCAGCAAGGATACAATCCTAAAGGGTCGGATTATTGAAAGATAATTAATTAAGTTATTAATGCATATTATGGTAGGCCCCTCTTTTGAAGGTGACGTTACCCTCGGCTAAGTAGGCTGAGTCAGCAGGGATACAGTCCTAAGTAGCCGAGTTAAAGTATTAATAGTAGCTTACATATGAGGGGATCAAAGAGTTTGGACCCCCGCCATCCAATACCGGTGGGTATTGAAGGAGGTCCTACTAAATTTGACCCAGGTCCTTACAGGATCTATACACTGAACAAGGCAAGACTCTTACCAAACCGTTCTCTTAACCCCCGACAAGGTAGCCAACATACCTCCATATAGACCGTTGAGATATGAATGGTGAAAATCTTTTATTTTATATAGACAGTAAAATAATGCCAAGACACCACGGACAAACGATAAGGAAGAATAACCTTCAACATAAGAAACTAGTTATTAAAGTCATTAATACATCACCAAATAAAAAGTGCGAAAAGATTAAAAATAAAAAGTATTACACTAGTCACTTGTCTTCACCAAGTGATGTAAGAGACTTAGGCAAACATGGCATTTGATTGTCAAGAACTCTTACGATCAATCTTGGATCCTGAGACGACTCACACACTCTATGATGGACAATGGATGATGGTGGTGGATGATGGTGTTGTGATGGTGGTGGGTGAAGTGTGAGAGAGGTGGTGTGCCAAGGGATGGTTTGCAAATGAGCCAAGCACCCCTATTTATAGCCTGAACAGCAGCTCGGGCATGGCCCCGTGTCCATTGGGCACGGCCCCGTGTCCACCTCCTTCTCTTTCTTCATTAATTGCAGTTTGTATGCATTAGTTAACTACGCCCCTGTATCCGATGGGCACGGCCACGTGTGCAGAAGCGTATCTGTACTATCAAGTTTTCTCCAGATTCTGCGAATCTTAGAGTTGACCACGGCCCCGTGTCCGCTGGGCACACTCCCGTGGTGGGTGATAGAAGCTTCTACAGCTTTGTCTTTTCTGCTGACACTTGGGCACGCCCCCGTGCTCACTGAGCACGGGGCGTGTTCAGCCTTCTGTTCTCTTGTTTTTGCTTGGGAAGATGTTGTCGGGGGGTCGGGCATGCCACGTTTGTTCCTTTTCTTGTATTTATGTTAGATTTAGCTGCCTTTTTGCTTCTTTTGTTCATTTGAGCTCATTTAATCCTGAAAATACAAAAGGAAGACAAAAACACACCTTTTCCAACATTAGTACTAAAAAGGGTTAGTTTTATGCCACATTTGATGTAATTTATATGTTGCATTTTGCACACATCAAATACCCCCACACTTGAATCTTTGCTTGTCCTCAAGCAAAACTCTTTATTATGTGGCTTACACACCCAAATGGAATGGGTAGAAGAGAAGGTTTGGGCTTGTCTTGAGTGTCGGGAATCCAAGATTTTTACTTTTGTGGGTGAAGGGTTAGGCTTGGGTTAAAGGTAGGTGGTTGAGTTAGTGGTTATAAAAAGGGCGAAAGGCGTAAAAAGCGTCGGTTTTCTTAAGACTTTTTATTATATTTTTTTTGTAACTTTTTATTTTGATGAAGCATTTTTTTTTCAAAAAAAGTTAATTTTGATAAACTTGTTTGTTTATTTCTTTTGGCTTCATCACCATTTTTTTTAGGAAGTCATCGGAAAAACCGAGCTTTGTTACTAAAATAAAGGGTTTAAAATAAAAAAAGGGTTTTGGTGGGTAAAAGGGTGTTTGTTTTGGGTTAAGAAATGAAAAGGATTAGGCTCAAAGGGGTTAACTAGGGGGATTTTAGGTAGGTGGTAAAAAAAAGAAAAATAATGGTGTAGAAATAAAAAGGGTTAGTCCTAATGCCTCCATCATTTACTTACTCAGGTTTAAGTTGGTAAGGACCGGTAATGTATCGTCATGGCAAGTTCTAGAGTCGTAAGAAACCAAGCGGCTATTCACACAAGAAACGAAAGATGAGCATTTAATCTAAATATGTGTATTTGTATGCTCAATAAAGGCTCAAAACTCACTTTTTGTGGGAATGGGTTTTTAATGTGATCAAGTATATATAATCAAATTTTAACTATATTTGTCATGCCGTTTCATAATTTTCTTATGTTGGCTCTTTTTATCACGACGCGATCGGTTGTAAATTTGTAAAAATATAACCTTTTTAAAACTTTGAAATTCCCAAATTAAACCTAGACAAGTAAAAAAATGAAAATTTTTTTTTGAAAAAATTTGGGGTGATTAGCGGTTCCAATAGAGTTTTGTGTAAGGCTTGTATTTAGGACTCGCAAGATTCAAGGTTTTAGCATCCCCCCCACACTTAAATTACACATTGTCCTCAATGTGTCCCAAAAATAAGTTTTTAGGTTGATTGAATGTGTAAAAAGGTGTGAAAAAGCAAAATTTTATGTTACTGGGCGTCTGGACACGGCCCCGTGGTGTCCGGGCACGGCCCCGTGTTCAGATCGCCAGTAACAAAAGTGTGTAAAAAGAAACAGAAGCCTGGGCATGGGGGCGTGTTCAATGAGCACGCCCCGTGTCCAGTTACCTGAACTGGGCATTTTCTGCAGATTGTGCAGCACGGGGCCGTGTTGGGCGGGCACGGCCCGTGCTGAACTTGCTGTAATGAAGAAAAATTTGTCGGGTGGCCCTGTTTTTGTGCATGGGGTGCTGGTTCAAGTTTTCCTTGGTATCCTTCACCATCCTGAGTGTGTTTTATTCCTGAAAATTAAAACTAAACTAGAAAACATAAAAGTTAAACTAATCTAAAACTAAGGATAGTTCTGCGGAATGCATCCGTGGTGCGCCACGTTTATAAGGGTCCTTGGCTAGACCCAAAGCCTGGTCATATGTTACCCAAGTGGGATATTTTGCATCCCATGCTACACCGTCGGAGAGCATCATCCAAACTCGAGTTAATGACCTTCATGTAGTTGACCGGGTCTTCGTCTTCTACTCTTTTTCCAACTCCAAACTTCATTTCCTCGTCCCCAATCCTCAATGTTAGTGTTCCATCATTCATATCTACCACTGCTTGGGTCTTAGCTAGGAATGGTCTCCCTAGGATGAGTGGTACTTCGGCATCTTCCTCCATATCTAGTATGACAAAGTCGGCTGGAAAGACAAATTCGCCGACTTTGACCTATAGATTTTCAGCGACACCTTGTGGATATTTGACGGATCTATCGGCGAGTTGTATGCTTATTTTTGTAGGGCTTGTTTTCCTTAAGCCGAGTCGGTTAAACATTGATGAGGGCATGAGGTTGATGCTTGCCCCGAGATTGGCTAGTGCATTACGAATGGGGGATTCCCCAATCGAGCAAGGAATTGTGAAGCTTCCGGGGTCAAGCTTATTTTGCGGGAGTTTGTTGAGCAGTAAGGCGGGGCATTCTTCGCCTAAATTAACTAATTGCAATGATTCAATTTTCCTTTTATGAGTGAGGAAGTCCCTTATAAATTTTGAATATTTAGGCATTTAAGTGGGGACTTCAATAAATGGAATATTAACATGCAATTGTTTTAGTAAATTTTCGAACTTTGCGAATTGCTCATCGGTCTTTTGACGAATTAACCTACTGGGGTATGGAACCGGAGGAGTCTTAGTAGGCTCTTGAACTGGTGGAGAAGCCTTCTCTTGTTGGGGCGTGGGTGGAGTTGTGGTTTGGCTCGATTGGCTTCTTTCAGTTGGTGGTAGTGGAGCCTCTTCGGGACCCATGGTACGGTTTATCAATGTTATGAGATGTACTTGCGCCTTTGGGTTGGTTTCGGTATTACTTGGTAACACGCCTTGTGGTCTCTCGGAGAAATTTTGAGTTATTTGATTTAATTGTTTTTCAATGTTTTGAATGCTAGCTTGTTGATTTCTAAAATTCGAATCCAGTTGTTGGAATCGATCCAAGTTTTTCTTTTCGGTGTCGGAGATGAGGCGAGATACAGTATCTTCAAGCCTTTCTTGTCCACCTTGTTGTTAAGAGAAATTTTGTGGTTGTTGTAAGTTTGTTCGTTGGTTTAGATTTTGTTGGTTACTACTATTTCCGGGTTCTCTCCAACCAAGCTTGGGGTGGTTACGCCATCCTTGGTTGTAGGTACCCGTTGGAGGACCCGACGGCCTAGGTCTATTATCAATATAGTTTACCGATTCTGTTTGATTATCCATTTCTTTCATACAACTCCAATTTTCATGTGGCCCACCACACCCTTCACAAGCCATGACCGAGGCTGTTTTTGCCATTTCTAGCTTTTTGATTTTTGAAGAAAGTGCCTCGATTTGGGCTTGTAAAGAAGTGCTTTCATCAACCTTATGGGCGCCCGGGGGCAATAGATTTATTGCCTCGGGGAGTGTGCCACTGAAAATTGGTTTGAGCAATTTCCTCAATTTGATTATAAATTTCATTTGGGCGACGATTACCTAAAAGTCCCCCGGAGCTAGAGTCGAGTGTTTGTCTTGTATGTGGCAACAACCCATTATAGAAAGTGGATACTTGTTGCCATACCGCAAGACCGTGATGAGGACACTTTCTTAGTAGCTCCTTGAACCTTTCCCAAGTTTCATACAAGGATTCCCCATCCTCTTGTGAGTACGTATTAATTTCAGTCATTAATTTAGCCGTTTTAGCAGGAGGGAAATACTTATATAGAAACTTTTGGGCTAGTTCATCCCAGGTGTTTACCGAGCCAACTAGGAGGGTATTAAGCCAAGCCTTAGCTCGGTCTTTTAGTGAAAATGGAAACATACGAAGGCGGATGGCGTCGTTTGATGCTCCATTGATCCGAAAGGTATCACATATTTCTAAGAAATTAGTAATATGTAGATGGGGATCTTCGTCCGCAAGTCCATGGAAGGTTACGGAGTTTTGGAGCATCTGTATCAAATGTGGCCGAAGTTCGAAGTTTTTTCCTTCGACATTCGGTGCATTGATAGCGGCGCCTAGATTACCTACGGTGGGGCGTAAGTAATCCATGAGGGTACGTTGGTCCGCCATTGGAAGTGGGTCCCCCGAAACTTTCTCTTGGTTTTTAGCTTTAAGTCCCTTTGTAGAAAGTGTTCGGGTTCGTCTAGGGGTTCTTTTATGTCTCTACTAGAAATGGAGCTCATACACTACGTGGAAAATGCAAATGTGGCGCCTGAGTTCCAAGTCCTGCAATAAAAACAAATAAGAACGTTGGTCAGAAGCTTCACCACGGCCCCGTGCTCAGATGAACATGGCCCTTGGTCGGAGATACAGTGATTGTTTTCCAGATCCCTGTTACTGGGGAGTTCGACACGGCCCCGTGTTGCACCGACACGGCCCCATACTCAACTCTCTGTAACTCGGAAAATAAAAACTGCCAGTAACAATGCTGGGCACGGCCCGTGTCCGACCAGGCACGGCCTGTGCTGAGCTCTGCAGAAACTGAAAAACTTAGAAAAATCCTAAAAAAACAGAAAAATTAGAAAAAAAACGATTAGGCCGCTGATTCCTAACTTTCTTAAAATCCTTGTGTCCCCGGCAACGGCGCCAAAAACTTGATGCGCGTGTGGTGTGATATATATTTAAGTATATTTTAAAGCCCTTTTTACACGTTAGTCAAGTTTTAAATTTATAAAACACGATATTTTACTAACACCAAACACACATATGGACAAGTGCACCCATCGTGAGCGTAGTATAGTGTTGGCAAGATACCGAGGTCGTCTAAGGACACAAGAGCTTTTAATACCGATTTATCCTCAACGTCTAATCAAATCAAAAAGTTAGAAAAAATGTTTTTAAACTAAAAATAAAAACTAACTAAAATGCTGAAAAAAAAAAAAAAAAAAAAACAGATAGACAAGATGAATCACTTGGCTCCGACTCTTGTTTAGTGTAACCTTTGATTATTTCCGCACTTTTGCACTTTTTAAGAGATTATCTTAGTTATTGTAGTAGACCCCTCTTTTGAAGGTGACGTTACCCTCAACCCAGTAGTTTGAGTCAGCAAGGATACAATCCTAAAGGGTCGGATTATTGAAAGATAATTAATTAAGTTATTAATGCATATTATGGTAGGCCCCTCTTTTGAAGGTGACATTACCCTCGGCTAAGTAGTCTGAGTCAGCAGGGATACAGTCCTAAGTAGCCGGGTTAAAGTATTAATAGTAGCTTACATATGAAGGGATCTAAGAGTTTGGACCCCCGCTATCCAATACCGGTGGGTATTGAAGGAGGTCCTACTAAATTTGACCCAGGTCCTTGCAGGATCTATACACTGAACAAGGCAAGACTCTTACCAAACCGTTCCCTTAACCCCCGACCAGGTAGCCAACATACCTCCATATAGACCGTGGAGATATGAATGGTAAAATAATGCCAAGACACCACGGACAAACGATAAGGAAGAATCACCTTCAACATAAGAAATTAGTTATTAAAGTCATTAATACATAACCAAATAAAAAGTGCGAAAAGATTAAAAATAAAAAGTATTACACTAGTCACTTGTCTTCACCAAGTGATGTAAGAGACTTAGGCAAACATGGCCTTTGATTGTCAAGAACTCTTACGATCAATCTTGGATCCCGAGACGACTCACATACTCTATGATGGCCAATGGATGATGGTGGTGGATGATGGTGTTGTGATGGTGGTGGGTGGTGGGTGAAGTGTGAGAGAGGTGGTGTGCCAAGGGATGGTTTGCAAATGAGCCAAGCACCCCTATTTATAGCCTTAACAGCAGCTCGGGCACGGCCCCGTGTCCATTAGGCACGGCCCCGTGTCCATCCTCCTTCTCTTTCTTCATTAATTGCAGTTTGTCTGTATTAGTTGACCACGCCCCCGTGTCCGTTGGGCACGACCCCGTGTGCAGAAGCGTATCTGTACTATCAAGATTTCCCCAGATTCTACGAATCTTAGAGTTGACCATGGCCCCGTGTCCGCTGGGCACGCCCCCATGGTGGGTGATAGAAGCTTCTACAGCTTTGTCTTTTCTACTGACACTTGGGCACGCCCCCGTGCTCACTGAGCACGAGGCGTGTTCAGCCTTCTGTTCTCTTGTTTTTGCTTAGGAAGATGCTGTCGGGGGGTCGGGCATGCCACGTTTGTTCCTTTTCTTGTATTTATGTTAGATTTAGCTGCCTTTTTGCTTCTTTTGTTCATTTGAGCTCATTTAATCCTAAAAATACAAAAGGAAGACAAAAACACATTTTTCCAATATTAGTACTAAAAAAGGGTTAGTTTTATGCCACATTTGATGTAATTTGTATGTTGCATTTTTCACACATCAACAAGCCATCATACACAAACACATCCATGCCAAATAAAAGTCTGACCGACCGAGTGGCCGTCCGAACGGACAACCACTCGAACGGGTCAACATCCACACGAATGGCCGACCGGTCGGATTGCCATCCGACCGGATCACCCTTCTGCACTTGGTAACTTTTCTCGTTTTACGCGCCGCTTATCTTTTATGCTATCGTTAACTGTTTAGGCTAACCTCGCTCTATGTGCTCCCTTCAATCCATCAACGCTGTGAGTATACTCGAACCCATTTTGTTTTATGCACTTTTGGGTGTTACATACGTTACGAATATTCAAATCACATCGAACACACTACTTAAATGCTAACCGTTACTGCATGTTATACGTGGCTTAATGAATGCTTGTTTGTTATGTTTACACATGGAATGCTGTCTACCTGCCTTAGCAACGATAGTACTATAGTTTGGACTCAGCACCTGTTCGCAGGGGTTTTTAAGGACAATTACTTGCATGGATTACAGTGGTAATCATGTATTGCGAACTGCCTCGGGCAGTCAACCCGTAGTCATTGGTATCGATAGATCTATGTCGATAACTAACGTGCTTCATTTCACTATGCGTACGTGCTGGTTAAGCGTAAACGAATTCGAACATTAATATATCATATCAAACTTGTATGCTCACCTTTACACTATGTGTATTGACTTTTACTTTAACGTATGTGGCAGGTGCTTAAGTTGTTTATATGCTTAGCTTGCTGTGAAATTGAGGCAAGGAAAGGTCTAGGACGCCCTGTTTACTAGTGATGAAATTGAGGCTAGGGATGAGTCTTAGAAACCAATAAACAATTATTCTATTTTGTAAATCTGAGTTGTCGGAACAGAACTACTTGACTAGATTTTGTCTGTAATAATTACGTTACTTCTTATGTCATGGTATGGGACGTGACGCTTTAAATATTTGGTAAATATAATTGTTATGGAAACTTCTAGACAATCTATTTCGCTCAGTGCCGCACCCCGATGTTTCCGCCATTGGTTGGGGTGTGACAGATTGGTATCAGAGCCATAACTATAGGAAATTAGGCAAGACTCGACCTAGTCCGGGTCGATGTCTTAGAAACGACCTAGACTATAGTTAGGTACCAACAGACCAGCTTGTGCACACCCGACATGGGTTTTGTACGAAGCTACCTACTGTTTCACGTCATTCTCGCATACACTACACTATCACTGCATTCGAATTTCGAAAATAAACGAGTAATTGGGCCGAGAATAGTTGTGAAAGCCGCAAATTCTCGACTAAATCGCTTGTTCGACCCGCATTTTTTTTATCTATAAAAAAAGGGAAATTGCGTCGAATCAGGAGTGGAATCCATACTTTGACGCCAAATTCTCTTTATTTTATCAAAATAGGGACAAAAGTGTCACGGCCCCAGCCCCAGTTTGACCCGGTTAGAAGCCGCGGGACAGGAACCCGTGGTATCGATGATGTGACAGCGGAAGATTTTCAACAGGATCTTTTAAAAACTCAAAATACCCAATTATTTTATTCCATAATTTGGGATAAACCCCGTAATTTACAACAGAGGAATTTAACTAGGAAATTCCCTGATTTATTAAAACATTTTTATTCATTTTTAACTGAGCCACCTCTTCAAGCTTGTTAGTGCTCCGTAGCACGTTTCCTTGATTTACAGCAGGTCGCCTGAAACATGTTTTAAAAATATTTTATCAGCGGGGAAATGCTAGCGAGTCACTCAAATTTGGTAAAACGACACATAGTTATCAATTACAGCATAAGAGCGATTACAATGGCTTCTATCTTATTTTTATCTGGCGCCGTGTCACACTGTGTGACGATGGTCATACCACTATTGGGTCATGTCACCCAAGTAGTGACGATCACTGTTAGGATATATTAGCCTAACCAGTGAAAATTAGTAATGTGCACAATACCCCACTAGCCAGTGATTAAGATAACCATGACTTACTCCCTGTAATTATAACATTTGAAAATGGAGTATTGTAAAATAGTTGATAAAAAGAGAATGACTCACATTGCAGATTTATACGGGCAGAGTTTAGCCTACTGATTAGCCTTTTAACCTAAATTTAAACAACATGCACACGAACTAGGTTAGTAACTAATACAGCATTTACGATAACTCACGAGATTAAACCCTCACAACGAATGACAAAGTGCGATACTTAAACATCCATCGAATTCACGACGAATGACAAAGCATAACCCTAATGTGGGCAGCACTTAAACATCCATTGGATAGTTTCAATCGATCGAACATTGAATCGTAGCAGCGATCGAGTTAATACCCGGTATCAGAGCAGCGCCTCGTTATAATAATAGTAATTTCGACCTTAGATCAGCCAAACTTCGTTTTTGAACTTTGATTTTAACACAGATGAACTGCTCGTAACCCCTTCTATTTATAGCTGAAATTTAAGGTTCTCGCGGCCCGCGTAAACCTCAGCTCAAACTTTACACGGCCCGCGTGGACATCTATTTCGTAGATTAGGGCTAGCGTGTCACACCTAGGTCTGCCACGTTGCTGACACGTGGCCTGGTTGCTGTTCCGGATAACTTATGAGCTGTCGCGGCCCGCGTAAAGGTATGCTCAACCTTACGCGACCCGCCTGAAGACCAGAAATTTTGATTTCTTGGTTTTTCATGCACAGTATGATTTCAGGGGTCTGGATTCTTACTTACGGGTCAATTTAGGACACTTTTGAAAGTCCTTACATCCTCCCCACCTTATTTAAAATCTCGTCCTCGAGATTCATTGGAATAAGTGAGGATATTTTCGCTTCATTTCCGATTCCAGCTCCCAAGTGTACTCGGGTCCTCTTCTGGAATCCCACTTGACCTTGACAAGCACTAAACGCTTGTGCTTGAGAAATTTGTTTTTTCGATCTTTGATTTGAAGTGGTTTTTCAACGAACTTCAATTTCTCATTTACCTCTATATCTTGGAGAGGTACTACCAAAGATTCGTCAGATAGACATTTCTTGAGGTTGGATACATGGAATACATCATGTACTCCTGCCAGCTCCCCTGGTAGTTGTAAACGATAAGCAACTGGTCCTATACGTTGGATAACTGGGAATGGTCCTATGTATCTTGGACTTAGCTTTCCTTTCTTTCCAAACCGGACTACTCCTTTCCAAGGAGATACTTTTAATAGTACTTTATCTCCAATTTGAAATTCTAAGGGCTTACGTCGATTATCGGCATAACTTTTCTGGCGATCTCGAGCCGTCTTTAGTCATTCCTTGATTTGAGTGATCTTGTCGGTAGTTTCTTGCACAATCTCTGGTCCTGATATTTGACTTTCTCCTATTTCTGCCCAACAAACTGGAGTTCTGCACTTTCGTCTATACAGTGCTTTGAATGGGGCAGCTTCGATGCTTGAATGATAACTATTGTTATAGGAGAATTCAATTAAAGGTAAATGGTTGTCCCAGTTCCCACCAAAATCTATTACACATGCCCTAAGCATGTCTTCAAGTGTTTGTATCGTCCTTTCACTTTGTCTGTTTGTTTGAGGATGATAGGTCGTACTTAAATTTAGTCGGGTTCCCATTGCTTCCTGGAAACTTTTCCAGAAATGGGAAGTGAAACGACTATCTCTATCCGATACAATGGAGAGTGGAACTCCATGTAAGGATACTACTTCATCTACATACAACTTGGCTAACCTTTCCATGCTAAAGGTTTCCTTCATGGGTAGAAAATGAGCTGATTTGGTTAATCGATCCACAATTACCCAAATCGCATCATTACCTTTTCTGGTTTTGGGTAACTTAGTAACAAAATCCATTGTTATGAGTTCCCATTTCCATACAGGCATTTCTAATTGTTGTAATAGGCCTGCGGGTTTCTGGTGTTCTGCTTTAACTTGCGAACAAGTAAGACACTTAGAAACATATCTAGCTATGTCCTTTTTCATACCTATCCACCAGAAGTTATTTCTTAAATCTTGGTACATCTTGTTGTTACCAGGATGCATGGTATACCTAGATTTATGAGCTTCTTCTAAAATTTTATCTCTTAATTCTCCTTGCTTAGGTACCCAAATCCTTTTCTTATGGAATCTCCAAATTCCATCATTTCCTTGCTCTAATTCTTTTATTCGTCCTTTCATTCCTTCAGCATCGTCCTTGATTGCTGTTTCTTGAATGCTTTTCAGTTGTTCCATTAAATCTAACTGTAGATTTAATCTAAGAGCACGAACTCGTCTTTGCTTCTCATGATACTTACGACTTAAGGCATCTGCAACTACATTTGCCTTTCCTTCGTGATATTGAATATCACAGTCATAGTCGCTTAGTATTTCCATCCATCTCCTTTGTCTCATGTTTAACTCTTTTTGCCCAAATATGTACCTTAAACTTTTATGATCCGTATAGACAGTAAACTTACTTCCATACAGATAATGTCTCCAAATTTTAAGGGCAAAAATTATGGCTCCTAATTCTAAGTCGTGAGTCGTATAATTTTCCTCGTGCTTTTTCAATTGTCTTGATGCATACGCGATTTCCTTCTTGCGTTGCATTAACACACATCCTAATCCTAGCTTTGAAGCATCACAATATACTTCAGAATCTTCTGTCCCTTCCGGTAAAGCTAGAATTGGAGCATTGGTTAACTTTTGCTTTAAAATCCTAAAAGCTTCTTCTTGTTTAGGTCCCCATTCAAACTTAACTAATTTACAGGTTAGCTTAGTTAATGGTACAGCTATCTTGGAAAAATCCTTAATAAATCGTCTATAATATCCGGCTAAACCTATAAAACTTCTAATTTCCATTGCTGATTGCGGAACCTTCCATTTGGTGATCGCTTCTATCTTAGCAGGATCTACGTGAATACCTTCGTGATTCACCACGTGTCCTAAAAATTGCACTTCTTGCAGCCAAAATTCACACTTTGAGAATTTGGCGTAAATCTTTTCCTTTCTTAACAAAGTTAAGAGTACATGCAAGTGCTGACAATGTTCCTCCTGACTTTTGGAATAAATAAGTATATCGTCGATGAAGACAATTACAAATTTATCCAAATACGGTTTACAGATTCTATTCATCATGTCCATAAATGCTGCAGGTGCATTTGTTAACCCAAAGGGCATGACTGTAAACTCGTAATGACCATACCTAGTTCTAAAAGCAGTTTTAGGTATGTCTTCTTCCTGTACCTTTAATTGATCATATCCGGAGCGTAAATCTATCTTAGAAAAATATCTAGCTCCCTGAAGTTGATCAAAAAGATCATCAATCCTAGGTAATGGGTATCGATTCTTAATTGTAACCTTATTTAATTCTCTATAATCGATACACATTCGCATTGAACCATCCTTTTTCTTTACAAACAACACTGGAGCTCCCCAAGGGGATGAACTAGGTTGTATGAATCCTTTACTTAACAATTCATCTAATTGCTTCTTTAGTTCTAGCATTTCTGTGGGTGCTAACCGATAAGGTGCCTTAGCTATCGGTGTAGTTCCACGAATTAGATGAATTCTAAATTCTACCTCCTTATCAGGTGGTAATCCAGGTAGTTCTTCTGGGAATACATCCGAGTATTCTGATACTACTGGAATTTCCTTAAGTTCTTTACCTTTCGTGTTAATGATTACTGAAATCATATACACCATTTCTTGTTTTCTTGAATAACTGGCCAATTTCATTATTGAAATGAATTTCATTGGCTTACGTGGCTTATCTCCTGTAATTACCACTAATTCTCCTGTGGGTGTATGAATTTCTATGGAATTCTTATCACAAAGAATTCGAGCATGGTTGGCTACTAACCAATCCATTCCTAACACAACATCGAATCCGGCTAATTTCATAGGTAACAGGTTTGCAGAAAATTTATGACCTGAAAGTTCTATATTTCCTTCTTGCAAAACCTTATCTATTTTAACAGAATTCCCATTTGCCGTTTCGACTGTAAAAATCTGCCTAAGGTTGGTCAAAGGTAAATTAAGTGCTTGGCAGAATGAAGTATTTATAAAACTTTGGTTTGCACCAGAGTCAAATAATATTTTTGCATAAACGTTGTGAACTAGGAACGTACCAGCTATCACATCAGGAATCAGTTTGGCTTCCTGCGTTGTCAGTTGAAAGGCTCTTACGTTCTTCTTGGTAGTCCCTTCTGCAGGTTTGGCTTTGTTGTCAGCTGGTTTGGCTAATTTAGGGCAGTCTGGCCTAATATGTCCAGCTTCTCCATAGTTGTAGCATACTGTGAATTTCTTCTTCCTGCAGTCTTCCTCTTGATGCCCCGGAATTTCGCAAAAATTGCAATATCCCTTGCATCTTCCAAAATGCTTCCTTTTGCAAGAATTGCAAAATGGACTAGTGGAAGATTGTCCAGTCCCCCTTCTCTTGAAATTATTACGATTACCCATACGGAATCCCTGGGTAATCTTTTGGACTACTTCCTTCTTTCTATTTTCTTCTTGCGTCCGCACCAGTTCGTCAGTCAACGTATTGGCTAAATCCACCGCATCATCAATGTTGCGGGGTTTCGCGGCCTTGACGATATTACGGATCTCGCCAATCAATCCCCAAATGTAACGAGAAATAAGTACCGGTTCTGGCGAAGCCAGGGTTGGTACCACTCTAGCATACTCGAAGAAAGTCGAAGTATACCCTCTACAATCAACACTGATCATTCGGTGATTCAGGAACTTATTTGCCATTTGTTCCTTTTCATACTCGGGACAGAATTTTCTTTCTACAAGACTCTTAAATTCTTCCCAGTTCATAGCATACGCCACAGTTCTTCCTTTAGCTTGTAGAACCGTATTCCACCATTCTAGTGCCCCTTCTTTAAAAAGATTTGACGCATACATGACCTGGTCTTCTTTAGCACATTTACTGATCATAATTACTGCTTCGGTCTTCTCCAACCAACGCAGTGCTACAGTCGCCCCCTCGTTTCCTGCAAACTCAGCTGGTTTACAGGCAAGAAATTCTTTGTAAGTGCAACCAGGCGTTGCAGCTTTCATTTTCTTGAGAATCGGGGCTTGCAGAACATGATTGTTAGTATTATTGTTGTTGTTGCCGCCTCCGTTTACACTATTACTAAAGTTGTCCTCATGAGTACGTTTTCTAGGAATAATTTGAGGTTCAACTGGATGTCTAGCAGCAGCAAGTATTGCTGGAATAGCATTGGCTATTCCTTGAGCAACGATATCCTCGATATCTTGCCTATTTAGCAATTGCTCTTCCTGATTTTGCTCAGATTGATTTACTTCATTTACTGGTTAATTACCAACATTTGCCATCTGATAATTAATTTATATATAAATAATTAGTAAAAATAAGAAACAACCAAATATAACAAATAATCGCACATAGTTACATAAACAATTATATATCCAAAATTGTCAATTTCTCGACTTTCATTTTTATATATATTATATTATGCATCAGTACACACTGTTATCTTACAACCGTTTTATTTTTAGATTATTATATTATTATTAAACATAGGTTCACAACTCTACTTCTCCCTCGTCAACTAGCATTTTAAAAGCGATGTTCCCTCTCATCGTATTTCCAGGAGATTTATCCTCCTATCTCCCGGATCCTATTCCCTGCATCCATCAACTCCTCGCCGAAATGGCGGAGTTCAGCTAAGTTTTCATTACTCATTGGTGGATTTGGTGCAGGTTCTGGGTCGAACTGAGGGAAAAAGGTGTAAGGGTTATTGAGAAGGTTTTGAAACTCCCAATCGTTGGTCCACCATTCGTCCATTTCTCCTTGAGGTTGGGTGTGAATTAAAGGTTCTGGGATAGCCGGTTCCAAGTTTATTGGAAGTTGGGTTTCAGCAGGATAAGGGTAGGGATTGGTATTGATAAGTCTAATGATATCACAGCTTGCCAGTATTTGATCCAACTCCTCTTGTAATGGCAACTCCTCGACTTGTTTAGAACTTTCCCCAATTTCCATCTCTGCTTGCCTCGAATCTCCCTCAATCTCGATCCCTTTTCCTTTATCCATGGGATTCTCTATCTTGGGAATTCTCCTAGTTGCTGGTTTCCTTCTGCGTACACGTCTCCAGCCTACAAATCTTCTTCTTTTCTTAGGTTTTGTTTTCTCCAGAGGTGGAGCTTGAAATTCTATAGGTTTTTCTACATCAGCAAAGTAGCCAGTAAAATCTCTGGAAACTTCTATTTTCACAGGGTAGAGATTGAGATTCTCTAGGGCTCCAGATAACTCATTCATGTTGTTTTAACATATATGAAAAAAATACTAAGTTAAAATTTTATAACAAAATTTCACAGATAACCTTCAAGTATTATTGCATACCGTGTGACTAATTTAATACAAAGGACAACTGAAAATTAAAACATACTAAGGTTTATTGTAAACTTATTTATTTACTGGGTAAAATTTCTGACTTGTAGATGATAAGGATGCTAGAACTGAGTCAGGGTATTTTAAAGATTTGTATTTACTGCTACAGTGGCTAGCATATATAGATCTGCCCATTTTTCATCTAACTTGTCTTCCCATGGTGGGTTACTGCCTAGTTCCTGAGTTTCCTGATTAACTCTCCTTTCTTTTGGTTGTGATTTCTTTATTTTCCCCTGACTTTTCCTAATAATCAAACTTCTTTTATTAGGAGAAAGTGGTTCCTCATATTGTGCCTTTCGAACAAATATTCCTTCCTCATGATCTACTGAGTATCTTGAGGAATTTGATCGGGATGAACTTCCCTTTTCTTTTGGTGAAGTGTCTAATTTATGGTAGATATCTGAAAGTCTTTTCTTACCCATACTGTAAACAAATATTCAAATAATAAAACACATAATCACAAAATCATAGATTTGGTAATCAGGAAAATTAAGTATTTTGAAATACTTAATAGGCTTAAATCAGTGGCTCGTTCAGTAGCTCTGACCCGGTCAGAAGCCGCGGGACAGGAACCCGTGGTATCGATGATGCGACAGCGGAAGATTTTCAACAGGATCTTTTAAAAACTCAAAATGCCCAATTATTTTATTCCATAATTTGGGATAAACCCCGTAATTTACAACAGAGGAATTTAACTAGGAAATTCCCTGATTTATTAAAACATGTTTATTCATTTTTAACTGAGCCACCTCTTCAAGCTTGTTAGTGCTCCGTAGCACGTTTCCTTGATTTACAGCAGGTCGCCTGAAACATGTTTTAAAAATATTTTATCAGCGGGGAAATGCTGGCGAGTCACTCAAATTTGGTAAAACGACACATAGTTATCAATTACAGCATAAGAGCGATTACAATGGCTTCTATCTTATTTTTATCTGGCGCCGTGTCACACTGTGTGACGATGGTCATACCACTATTGGGTCCTGTCAGCCAAGTAGTGACGATCACTGTTAGGATATATTAGCCTAACCAGTGAAAATTAATAATGTGCACAATACCCCACTAGCCAGTGATTAAGATAACCATGACTTACTCCCTGTAATTATAACATTTGAAAATGGAGTATTGTAAAATAGTTGATAAAAAGATAATGACTCACATTGCAGATTTATACGGGCAGAGTTTAGCCTACTGATTAGCCTTTTAACCTAAATTTAAACAACATGCACACGAACTAGGTTAGTAACTAATACAACATTTACGATAACTCACGAGATTAAACCCTCACAACGAATGACAAAGTGCGATACTTAAACATCCATCGAATTCACGACGAATGACAAAGCATAACCCTAATGTGGGCAGCACTTAAACATCCATTGGATAGTTTCAATCGATCGGACATTGAATCGTAGCAGCGATCGAGTTAATACCCGGTATCGGAGCAGCGCCTCGTTATAATAATAGTAATTTCGACCTTAGATCAGCCAAACTTCGTTTTTGAACTTTGATTTTAACACAGATGAACTGCTCGTAACCCCTTCTATTTATAGCTGAAATTTAAGGTTCTCGCGTCCCGCGTAAACCTCAGCTCAAACTTTACGCGGCCCGCGTGGACATCTATTTCGTAGATTAGGGCTAGCGTGTCACACCTAGGTCTGCCACGTGGCCTGGTTGCTGTTCCGGATAACTTATGAGCTGTCGCGGCCCGCGTAAAGGTATGCTCAACCTTACGCGGCCTGCCTGAAGACCAGAAATTTTGATTTCTTGGTTTTTCATGCACAGTATGATTTCAGGGGTCCGGATTCTTACTTACGGGTCAACTTAGGACACTTTTGAAAGTCCTTACAAAAAGTTATTCAGACAGGGGTGAAACCCGAATCTTAATGACTAGGTCCATGTTTTACTTAGTTTTACAAAACTCTCGCCAAAGTCTCGACGGACTCCAACGACTTGAAGTCACGACATGACTAAAGGGATGCGCGCCGAGCGCCCAAGAATCGAGGCAAGAGCACGGTCTTGAAGGTCAAAGTATGTACGACAGGTCTTTGTGAATAGTCGAATCACTTTGGAGTAGTCAAAGTCTAATAGCCGCAGACGATCTATTTCTCGATTTCTATATGTTTCGATTCTGAGCCCGCAACTGCTGACTCTGATGATTCGTCGATTTTATGTGTTACATGTGTGTTTACCTGCTTATGTGTTTTAATTTTTGGTGATTTACTCGATTTCCACAAACGCTTTGATCGACACACAACTCGCACTACACACTATCTCAAGACGTTAACAAATCACTACTACCATAAGGAACCCCGTACGCTATGTTGCTTGCTATATTATTCATGCTATGCTACTCGCCACGATAATCGTGATCGCTATTCCCGAACACTCACGAACTTTGAATGATAGGTTTCTGTATTCTGACTGCTCCCATGTGCTTCTAAGTGAGTTACGTGCTTAATGCTTATGTACTTCTGTACCCTACGTGCTTATGTGAATATGTGATTATGTGCCTACGTGATTTCTTGTGAAGTGATGTGTTCCTAAGTTTTAGTAGTATTAAGTGTGAGGTGAGACTCGATTATGTGATACCTGAGACCCAAGACGATGTCTGTTGCAGACAATGTCAAATGGACCCTCATCTGGACCCCGTCACCCACGACTCTCTCGCCAAGAGCAAAGAGACAAACGTCTTGCTGCTATTATCGCTAAGCAAGTAGCAAAAACCATGGGTGAAGTATACGAGAATGTGAGAAAATCGTCTGAAGAGTCCAGAACCGAAGCTCCTAAAGCTACACCCAAAGCTGCCATCAGTTTTAAACAGTTTAAATCATGCAGACCGAAAGAGTTCACTGGGGAAGAAGGCCCCACGGCATTGTTTCAATGGTTTGACTCCATAGAGGTCACACTACGACAGAGCGGTTGCCCCGATGATCTACGCACTCTCAACGCGACTGGCGTCTTCCAGTCCCGCGCTTTAGACTGGTGGACGGCTGAGAGGAACAAACATGGGAATGATGCAGCTTACGGTCTGTCGTGGGACAAGCTCAAGGAAGTCATGCTGGAAGAATTCTGCCCTCCTCATGAGCGCCAAAAGTTAGAAGATGAATTCTGGCACATAAAGCAGAAGGATGGTGAAAACGCTGCTCTCACTGCTCGCTTCAAGCAGCTCAGTATTATATGTCCTGATCAAGTCAAGACTCCGGAGACCGCAATCAAGAAGTATATCCGAGCCCTACCTGACTGTGTTGCAGATTTTGTGCAAGCGGCCAAGACAACAACGATCAAAGAGACTTACTTGCTGGCCGCTGAAATCAACGACAAGCGGGTCAGGCTGGTGTCTGGGATAAAACTTCGAAGAACCTGCATCAAGCTACCACCGCCGCACCAACTGCTGAAACCACCACCGCATTGAGCAACAAGAGGAAGAACAAGAGAAAGAGCAACTCCAGCAAAAAGAACTGTGCGATCACTGTTGCACCAATTCAAGCTGTACCAGCTCAACAGCAACAGCGTCAAGTAGCGGCGCCTGTGGCAAATGCACCGCTTGCTAAGCGTGCATATACTGGGCCACACCCTCTTTGCCCTACTTGCACCTACCACCACCCGACTAGCATCGCTTGCCGATTCTGTGCTCATTGCAATATGTACGGCCATTACACTACCAACTGCCGTGCTCGACAAGCTCCTGCTTATCAAGCTCTTCTCACCGCCCCTCAGGGTCAACAAGCTCCTCCGGCACCCACGGTCAACGCCAGAGCCTACTTCGTATGTGCCGATCCTAACCATTTCGCTAACATGTGCCCGAACAGGGTTGTGAAACAAGAGCCCCAGCAGCAGCAGCCTCAGCAACAACAGCAGCAGCAACAGCAACAAGCAGCACGTGCCTGAACCTTCAACATCAACGTGCACCAGGCCCAAGCTGACAACAATGTGGTTAATGGTACGTTCCTCGTGAATGGTATTTATGCTTCATGTCTGTTTGATACTGGTGCCGATAACTGTTTTGTATCGTTTGAGTTTGAAAAGCTCCTTAACCGTAAGCGCGCCCATCTCCCCTCGACGTTCGATGTCGAAGTTGCCACTGGAAGAACCGTCGCTGTAAATTCTGCTCTTCGTGATTGTACCCTCGAGCTCAACAATCACATCTTTCCTATCGACCTTATTCCGATGCAACTCGGAAGTTTCGATGTCATAGTAGGCATGGACTTTCTTCTCGAAAACCATGCTGAAGTTGTGTGCTTTGACAAGATGATCCGATTCCCGCTCGCTAATGGAGACCAGTTATGTGTTTATGGTGAAGTCGCTTTGAAGAAATTGCAGCTCATGTCATGCATCCAAGCTAGCAAGTGTCTCCGCAAGGAATACAGAGCTTTCTTGGCCAATATTGTAGTAACGGAGGAGGAAAAGAAAGAGAAGAAGGGAGTGAAAGACGTTCTTGTCGTTTGCGAATTTCCCAAGTTTTTTCCTGAAGATCTTCCGGGCTTACCTCCGAGTCGTGATATCGACTTTCGCATCGACCTCATTCCTGGAGCCAATCCTGTTGCTAGAGCTCCTTGTCGACTCGCACCGTCAGAAATGTGTGAACTCTCGAGTCAACTCCAGGAATTGCTTGATAAAGGCTTTATTCGCCCTAGCACCTCTCCTTGGGGCGCACCAGTCCTCTTCGTCAAAAAGAAAGATGGGTCGTTCCGGATGTGTATCGACTATAGGGAGCTGAACAAGCTGACAATCAAGAATCGCTATCCTCTACCCCGCATTGACGATTTATTCGACCAGCTACAAGGTGCCACGTGTTTTTCCAAGATCGATCTACGTTCAGGCTACCACCAACTACGCATTCAAGAGGAGGATATACCCAAAACCGCTTTTCGCACTCGCTACGGCCACTATGAGTTCGTTGTTATGCCTTTCGGTTTAACTAACGCACCCGCGGTTTTCATGGATCTTATGAATCGCGTGTGTAAACCTTTTCTCGATTGTTTCGTCATCATGTTCATCGACGATATCCTGATCTATTCCAAGTCGAAAACCGAACACGCGCAACATCTACGTTTGGTTCTTGAGCTACTCCAAGGGAATCGACTCTACGCCAAGTTCTCCAAGTGTGAATTTTGGATAGATGAGGTTCAATTCCTCGGTCACATTTTCAATAGTCAAGGTATTCACGTCGACCCCTCGAAGATCGAAGTTGTCAAGAGTTGGGTTACACCCAAGAACCCGACTGAAGTCCGTTCTTTTCTCGGACTAGCGGGTTATTATCGTCGATTTATCGAAGGATTCTCTAAAATCGCCGTGCCGCTTACTGCTCTTACGCATAAAGACAAGCCTTTTGTTTGGGGAACTGAACAAGAGACTGCCTTTCGAACCCTCAAGAACATGCTTTGCAATGCTCCTGTCCTCACGCTACCTGAAGGGAACGATGACTTCATAGTCTATTGTGATTCCTCGAACCTTGGTCTCGGCTGTGTTCTCATGCAACGGGACAAGGTTATTGCTTACGCATCTCGTCAGCTCAAGATCCACGAGAAGAACTATACAACCCACGATCTCGAGCTAGGCGCAGTTGTTTTTGCGTTAAAGATTTGGCGACACTACCTCTATGGTACCAAGTGTACGATCTTCACAGATCATAGGAGCCTACAACATATCTTTGACCTGAAGGAACTTAATATGCGTCAACACCGATGGGTAGAACTTCTCAACGATTACGATTGTGAGATTCGTTATCATCCTGGCAAAGCAAATGTCGTTGCCGACGCTCTCAGCAGACGGAGCTATTTGCACAGTACCCGTAATGTTCAGGCCCAATTTGATCTTGAAACCCTCATGCGCGAAGCTCAGCATGCCTGTTTTACTGAATGCACACTACAGAAGGAGAGAATCTACCACGATGGAGCCCAGCTAGAAAACAAGCCGAACGGGATTTTCCCCTATCTGTTTCAAATTTGGATTCCCAAGCGCACCGACCTACGAAAAATCCTGATGGATGAAGCCCACAAATCTCGGTATTCTATTCATCCCGGTGCCGATAAGATGTATCAGGACCTTCGCTACAAGTACTGGTGGCCGGGTATGAAAAGGGATATCGCTCTCTACGTCGGAAAATGCCTGACCTGCGCAAAGGTCAAGGCTGAGCATTAAAGACCCTCTGGCTTACTCGAACAACCCAAGATCCCTGTGTGGAAGTGGGAGAGTATAGCTATGGATTTCGTAACGAAACTCCCGCGCACGTCATTAGGTCACGACAGCATTTGGGTTGTTGTTGATCGTTTGACTAAATCCGCTCACTTTTTGCCAATACGGGAAGACTATAAGATGGAACGATTAGCCCGAATCTACACCGACGAAATTATCTATCGACATGGGACTCCTCGTGACATCATTTCTGACCGCGATGCCCGGTTTACCTCGCGTCTTTGGGAGACTTTTCAATCTGCTCTCGGTACTACGCTCAACCTAAGTACCGTTTTTCATCCCCAAACCGACGGTCAGACTGAAAGAACGATTTGTACCCTTGAAGACATGCTTCGCTCGTGTGTCATAGACTTCGGTGGTAATTGGGACGCATACTTACCTTTAGTCGAATTCTCGTACAATAACAGCTATCATACCAGCATCCAAATGGCACCATTTGAGGCACTATACGGAAGAAGATGTCGATCGCCTATTGTGTGGCACGAGATCGGGCATTCACAATTAACCGGTCCCGAGCTATTGCAGGAAACGACAGAAAAAATCTTCCAAATTCGAGACAATCTAACGAAAGCCCGGAATCGTCAGAAAAGTTACGCCGATAGACGACGCAAGCCCCTTGAATTTGACGTTGGCGACCATGTACTCCTAAAGGTATCACCTTGGAAGGGGGTGGTCCGATTCGGCAAGAAAGGAAAGCTCGAGCCTCGATATGTAGGACCCTTTAAGATCCTGGAAAGGATCGGCAAAGTGGCTTACAGACTCGAACTACCGGAGGAACTTAGCAACGTTCACCCGACTTTCCACGTTTCGAACCTCCGAAAGTGTCTGGCTGATGATGATTTACATGTGCCTCTTGAGGACCTGCAAGTGAACAAAACATTACACTTCGTGGAAAAGCCTGTCGAAATCATGGACCGACAAACCAAGCAGCTCAGGCGCTCACGCATTCCCATTGTGAAGGTTCGCTGGGAAGGCAAACGACGCGCAGAGTTCACTTGGGAACTCGAGAGTGACATGAAGGCGAAGTACCCGCAGCTGTTTGTTATGGCTTCAACCTAATTTCGGGACGAAATTCCCTTAACAAGGGGAGGCTGTAACACCCCGTGTTCTTCGGAAAGTCAAAGTCAAAGTCAAAGTCAAGGTCAAAGTCAACGACCGATCCCGCGACTTGACTTATAGTGAATTCGTTTATGTGTTTATTTTAGTTGTATTATGTGGAGTAATTATCAAAATCGCAGTAATCGACGTGTATTATTCGCTATTTAATCGACTTACGACTGTGAATTATAGGAAGGAACAATGCGATAAAGTTAATTAAACGGTAATCAACCTAATGCCAATCAAATCGACATCGAATCATAACACGAATCGCAACTCGAAATATGCGTTCTGGATGCTGTTTATGTGTGTGTGCCCTCTGTGTGTTACTTGTGCATGATTATTTATGTTTATGTGATGATCAATCGAAACACAATCGAAACTCAATCGCAAATCGAATCGCAAACGCCAAACGAAGGAAAAGTAGGATGGTTGTATGTTAGATATAGTAGTTGGGATTAAAAGTAATTTGATAAGCAACTCTATCGCATCGCTCACTCGAATCGCATCGCAACGCGCTACACGCGAATCGAAACGGTAAAACTCCTCGCACCGAGCGCTTGAACCAGGTGTCGTCCGACCGAACTGCCACCCGACCGGGCAGCCACTCGGCCGAACTGCCACCCGGGCGAGTTGCCACCCGAGCGACCAGCCTATTCTTCCCTTTCCACTTTGGGAAACCCTATAAAAACCCATCACTTTCCACTTTGGGAAAGTGTCAGCTCACACACTCTCTCCACTCGAACCAGCCTCTATTTCTTCAGATTTCTCGCGATTCTTGTAAGTTTTCTCTTAGATTCTTGTACTTTCTTGATCTACACGCACTCCTACACCTTTCTATCTTTTAAATCTTAACTTTTAAACCGTGAAAACACTAGATTTGAGGTGTTCAAGGATGATGTCATCATGTGTTCTTGAGAACTTCATGTTTTGGCCTTAATCCACCAAGAACAACTTGAATCTGAAGGGTTTCCACATAAATAAACAAAGATCTTTCATAGATCTGAACATAGTCACGGTGAAGAGGATTGAAAGATGATTTCTCTAACTTTATTTCAACTCTTTTACACTCAATGCACTCAAACCCGGTGGGATCAGAACTACTACTGATCGTCTACTCGTTCTTAGTGATGTATCAGTGCTAGACCCAAGTTCCATCTGTAGGATAGTGATTTCGGGATTGGACATGAACAACCGTCTCGGACCGTGCACCGTCGGACTAGGGTGATTCCCGTTCGGTCAGGTCATTGGGATGAGATGGGGTTCCCATTGTTTAAACCAGTCATCACAACGTCTCGCTCAAGATGCAACACTTCGAGCAGGATCAAGTAATAGCACGATCAGATCGTTGGGACGAATTGCCGTCCGACCGAACTGCTGTCCGACCGAGTTGCCATCCGCTCGACCTACTGTCCGATCGGGTTGCATCTTGACTCAAGGCTTAAACAATTTTCAACTTGTTCAATAACAGGGTTGCCACCCGATCGGATGGACATCCGACCGAGTGACCGTCCTGCTGTGAACTTGTTCTCACTGAGAAGCCTCGCCATTCGAGTCGCCGCCCGATCGAACGACCGTTCGATCGACCGACCTGAAAGATAGAGATACTTCTCTGTTTTCAAAATACTACAATGAAAACTTCAAAAGACAAGTCATCATACACAAACGCATCCATGCCAAATAAATGTCTGACCGACCGAGTGGCCGTCCGAACGGACAACCACCCGAAGGGGTCAGCATCTGCACGAATGGCCGACCGATCGCATTGCCATCCGACCGGATCACCCTTCTGCACTTGGTAACTTTTCTCGTTTTACACGCCGCTTATCTTTTATGCTATCATTAACTGTTCAGGCTAACCTCGCTCTCCGCGCTCCCTTCAATCTATCAACGCTGTGTGTATACTCGAACCCATTTTGTTTATGCACTTTTGGGTGTTACATATGTTACGAATATTCAAATCACATCGAACACACTACTCAATACTACTTAAACGCTAACCGTTACTGCATGTTATACGTGGCTTAATGAATGCTTGTTAGTTATGTTTACACATGGAATGTTGTCTACCTGCCTTAGCAACGATAACACTATAGTTTGGACTCAGCACCTGTTCGCAAGGGTTGTTAAGGACAATTACTTGCATGGATTACGGTGGTAATCATGTATTGCGAACTGCCTCGGGCAGTCAACCCGCAGTCATTGGTATCGATAGATCTATGTCGATAACTAACGTGCTTCATTTCACTATGCATACGTGCTGGTTAAGCGTAAACGAATTCGAACATTAATATATCATATCAAACTTGTATGCTCACCTTTACACTATGTGTATTGACTTTTACTTTAACGTATGTGGCAGGTGCTTAAGTTGTTTATATGCTTAGCTTGCTGTGAAATTGAGGCAAGGAAAGGTCTAGGACGCCCTGTTTACTAGTGATGAAATTGAGGCTAGGGATGAGTCCTAGAAACCAATAAACAATTATTCTATTTTGTAAATCTGAATTATCGGAACAGAACTACTTGACTAGATTTTGTCTGTAATAATTACGTTACTTCTTATGTCATGGTATAGGACGTGACGCTTTAAATATTTGGTAAATATAATTGTTATGGAAACTTCTGGACAATCTGTTTGGCTTAGTGCCGCACCCCGATGTTTCCGCCATCGGTTGGGGTGTGACACACGCCCCCGTGGTGGGTGATAGAAACTTCTACAGCTTTGTCTTTTCTGCAGACACTTGGGCACGCCCCCGTGCTCACTGAGCACGGGCGTGTTCAGCCTTCTGTTCTCTTGTTTTGCTTGGGAAGATGCTGTCGGAGGGTCGGACATGCAACGTCTGTTCCTTTTCTTGTATTTATGTTAGATTTACCTGCCTTTTTGTTTCTTTTATTCTTTTGAGCTCATTTAATCCTGAAAATACAAAAGGAAGACAAAAACACACTTTTCCAACATTAGTACTAAAAAGGGTTAGTTTTATGCCACATTTAATGTAATTTATATGTTGCATTTTGGACGCATAAGTTTTGTATACATTACTTGATAAGCTTTGCTATTTGGACAACGGGTTAGCCAAATAGTGATATGACCACAGTCACAGGAACGACAGAGTGACAGATACCATTAAAGTGGTCTCCTTGCTATTGGACAACAAGATAGCCAATAGTAATATTGTAAGATATAAACAAATGTAAAAACTCTTAATGTTGTAATTATAACAAATGTGTTTTATACAACTGAATGAACTCACCAGTATTTTCGTTGACCAAATGTTTTTAAAACGTGTTTCAGGTGATTTACTGTGAAGAGAGGAAAAAGTGTTATGAAGCACTCCAACTTAAATAAGTGGCTATGTAAACCTGAATAAAACGTGTTTTTGTAATCAAGGATTTATCCCTGTGAAAATCCTTTATGTAAATATGGGTTTTACCCTGTAGTTTATGAAATGAAAATTTCAGTGTTTTGAAACTCTGTTATTTTTCCTAACACCTGGTCCTGATAAAGCTTTCCGCTGCGATAATTTAATAAACACTGGTACCACTTGTATCTGCTCACAGCTCCCGCCCAGGGTCGGGGGCTGTGACAAAATCCTTCAATCCTAGTCGTATAAACTAGGCCATTACGCCTCTTGTTCCCTCCAATTCACATGTAAACTTGTTCGTCCCAAAAACCTGAATTTTTAATTTAGAGTTAACTTTTGTTTTGCTCCCTGTGGGTTAACCATTTTAACGCTTTTGCTCCAATAGTTTAAATATAGCCATTTTCCTCCCTGGTCTTTCGAGTTTGCCGCCAGTTTGCTCCCTGGCTCTAACTCAGTTAAAACGTTCAATTAAAAGTAGGGGTATTTCGGTAGTTTAATCCCTGCCTCTAACTCAATTAAAACGTTTAGTTAAAAGTCGCGATAGTCGTGGTCGGCAGGTGGTAGTTGCAGGTGGTGGTGGATGATTGTGGATGGTGGTGTCCGGTAGAAAGATTGGTTGGAAAGATGGGGGATTAGAAAAGAATTACTTATATACATGTAAATAAACAAGTTATAGGTTTATTTAGGTGAAAAGACTTACATAACCTTGCTTGTATCTATGAAATTACCAAAATACCCTTCTAGTTAATGGATTTTTTGGATGGAGTTAGAGTCGGGGAGCAAAATGACGACAAGTTAGAAAAATCAGGGAGGAAAATGACTATTTTTAAACTATTGGGGTAAAACTGTTAAAATGACCAAATCACAGGGAGCAAAATGGAAGTTAACTCTTTAATTTATTAGTATGTTTTTTTTATGGTATGAAATAAAATAACTTAGTTAGAATATAAGTTAAAAGGGAATGAATGAAGTTTGTGACAAAAGAGATCAAATGGAAAACCTGAGGGGCTGAAATGGCAAGTTTAATTTAGTGTTTTTAGAAATAAAATCTCCGGATGTTTGGGTCGACACACACAAAGGAGAATAAGGAGGTGCTCTTAAACCACAATAAAATTCGGCCCAAATCGTTAAATCGTAAGATATACGCCTTATCTCACATCGATATTCAGTTGCACGGGCAACAAAAGTGGGGTTTATATATCAAATGAGCTCTCTTAGCCACCAGGCTTGTCTTTTTGGTTGAGTTCTCTTGATTGGGTTATAACATTGGTATAAGAGCTAGAAAAACTCGAACTGGTGGCCCATGGAGTAGTGACATGGAGGAAGCCAGCCATGACCAACGAGGACGTTTGCTCTTAAGGAAGGTCAATTGTTATGAACTGAAACTATTGCAAGGTATGAGATTTATTTTACATCGGTTGTATGGGAAACAAATGTGAGGTTTATAAACCAAGTGGGCTCTTTCACTCACCACTAGTCCATTAGGTTGAGTTCTCTTGTTTAAGTTGTAACATGCAACAACTGTGGGACAAGTCCCATACCTTGCAATGGTTTCAATTTGTAACAAAGTAGTGATAAGTGTTTGAGTTTAGGGCCCCTAGTTTTTGCCTTAGTTTTGCACCCTCTCGTTCATCGGGTGCGGGATAGTTGCAACTTACTTTTCCATGCGTGGTACTTGGACAATGGAATGATTATCAGAGACGCTATCGAAGTGACTAAAACTTTGTATATCATCATGTTTGAAGGACCATTATTGGGGCTTGAGTTTAACATTAGGAAAACTGAGGTCTTTTGGCCGTCATGCAATAGGTAAAGGCGAATGAAGGGTTGTTCCCCAGTGGGATTGGGAGGCCAGAGTTGGGTGTGAAACTCCTCGGGGGGAGGGGGGTTTAGTCGGGATGCTGGTTTTATAAGTAATTTGGCTGGGAAAATGACCTCATGTGCGGTGGACCTTATGAGATGCCTACCTCACTTGCGGACCCTCAATTTTAATTTCTTTTGCTTCGCTCTTTTATGGGGTTGCCAAGATGTTGTTTGGCCTACGCACCTTCCAGCACATGTTTGTTGAGAAATTTGTATCTATTTTCGACAAGGCCCCCCGGGACGCGATCGAGGACATTGTGGTTTATGGGGGTCCATATTTTGGGGATTTTCAATGGAGATTGGCATCCTTGCGATCCGTTTTGGGGGTTTAGGCCTATATTTAGCAGAAGATGTATCAACATATGCTTTTGTGGCCTCGAGAGCATAATCTTAGAGTTTACAGGACCAAATCATGTGGGGCAGTAGTATTGATGGGTTGGACGCGGATTATGGTTGTACGTTGGGTAGATTGTAAAGCCCCCTCCCCTCGATCTTGATCTTGGCGGGTTCGCTAATAAGGACACCACCCCTTCGAAGGCTCAAAAAACTTTGGAGATTGCCTCATATAGTAAAGCCGCCCAGGGTTTGGGAGAGAAGTTTGACCTATCCGTGTGCCAGAAAGCGGTGTTAAAATGTCTTCGGGGGTCCATGCTCAAGATTTTCTGACCGTTATCCCCATTGAAGGTCTAGGCCAACACATGTCAGCGGTGGAGTATTGGTCCATCCATATATACCGGTTAACGATCCCTTTGTTTCCAGTTGATGAGCCTTGCCCGGTTTGTCGCAAGGTATGTTTGGATAACTTTGGGGAGCATGTGGACCATTGCAAGGAGCAACCGGGTTTCAAATACAGACATTACTTGGTCAGAGATGTCCTATGTGATTGTAAAGCCCGCGTTTGCGCCTAATAAAAATGACTACCAAAAGACACTTTAATTTTTTAATTTTCAGAAGCGCCTAATCTTTTCACAATTTAAGGTAATGATACCAATAACATTTGTGCGCAAGTTTAACAAAATTTGGGCATGACCCGTCCATAAAACGAGTGTATCCCTGTTTTAATCACTTTCAATACATTAAGGTCTACAACCCATTCGACTGACACGACCAAAAACCTTAATATCAAGTTTTAAAAGTAGAGTTACTAACAAGGCTATTCACAGCAAGTATTTGACCCATAACATTAATACAAAATAGCGGAAGCGCTTGATGGTCATAGTATGTGCGTGTGTTCACTCCAACTTGCCAAGTCGCCTAAGACGAGGATTTACCTACATTCAACATAAACAATAAGTTAGTATTTCCTCACTAACACGATTAACTAATAACCCGATTAGTCACTATCGCGGCCTTACATCTTTCCATTACATTACCAACCGTTAGACGGTTCATTACATGCTTGTCTCAATGTAGAGACTAACATACTTTTATTAACATACCCGCTAACGACGGGTACTAGTATTGTTACTATAACTTTCATTCGACTCATTCATGACGAACGAATATATTCTTTACATACACTTGCACTCCAATCCGCGAAGACGGATCGAGTAAACTTTCATTCGTTCATACTTAACTTCCCATACCCGGTTCAACTAGAAAGAACCGGATATGATGCATTATCTTTCGTATCTTATTCATTTCTCAACATCCGTTTATGACGGATCTAACTTTACTTCCGAACAATCATAGATTTCAATTTTCACGATTTCAACATAACAACATAATACAATTGGGATTATTATACATATGTCAACATAATAGACATATGGTGTATACTAACATACCTCGATCTTGTGTGCCTTCCGATTTCCTAATACTTGAACCTTCTTCCTTCACGCCTATATCAACACATTCATTCGTTTATTTAGTACAACCAATCTCATTCCATTATTTTCCAAATTTCACATTTTTATTCTTTCAAGCATTTCATCAAACACTTAGTGGTCATCACATATATAAGCACCATGTACAAGTTTACAAAGCATGAATTTTACTAGTTCATCCTATAACTCATCCACAATTAACCCATGTTTATATCATCTTTTCATCCTACATAATTTTCTAAGATTTAAGCATTACATCATCATCATAATTCAAAATTTCACATGATAATATCTACTTTGACCATCCTATTCATGACACAATTTCACAAAGTGGGTTTTTACTAAAATCTTTCAAATAACCTGAAATCAAACATGATTCTTGTTCGAAAAGGTAATCCTAACTCATATTTACCCCATATGATACAAGAATTCGAGATTGGGTTGTAACCTTCATCCTACAATTCATAATTTCAGAAAATAAAACTTACCACTTCACTAATTAGAGTTAGATACTCAAAATTAGGGTTCATGCATTAGATCCTCCTTGAGATTTCAAGTAGTTTGATGGCATTTTGCAAACAAGGGTTTTGCTTGTTCTTCCCTGCTCTTGATCGAAACCCAGTACCCCAAATGAGGGTGTTTTTCATTTTTTGTTAATTAGTAAACCCCTTTAATCTAGTGTTTACACATTGAACCCTCCCACTTTGAAAGAGTGTTTAAATTTAGGCTTTCCATCACCTAATTACTATTTTGCCACATTTCATTAACCATGTTAAATTATTTGTTTATTTTCTCTTATTATTATATTAAACACTTTTGGGGTGTTACAAGTCTACCCCCTTAAATTGAGGTTTCGTCCTCAAAACCTGGATATATAACAATTTAAACATTTACATACCGAAAAGAAAAGGGTAGTGCTTCCTCATTTCATCTTTCGCTTCCCATGTAAGTTCCGATCCCTTTCGGTGTTGCCATTGAACCAACACTTGTCTAATAGCTTTGTTGCGAAGATTCTTCATCTTAACGTCTTTAATGGCTATTGGTCTTTCGACATAATTTAACCTCTCGTCCAACTCAATGTCGTCAAGAGGCACTATTGATGTTTCATCCGCAAGACACTTCCTCAACTACGACACGTGGAAGGTATTGTGAATCCCGTCTAGTGTAGGCGGTAATTCTAATCGATATGCAACCCCTCCAACTCGAGCCAAGATTTTAAATGGTCCAATATAACGAGGGCCTAACTTAACCCGTTTGCGGAAACGGATTATACCCTTCCATGGAGATACTTTCAGCAAAACAAAATCTCCTACTTGAAACTCGATAGGACGCCTCCTCTTGTCCGCATAAGCTTTTTGCCGATCCTGGGCTGCCTTCAATCGGGCTCTAATCAAATCAATCTTTCCATTCATCACTGCTATTAAATCACTTGGCGCAAGTTCTCTCTGTCCAACTTCGCCCCAACACACAGGAGTTCTACACATTCTCCCGTATAATAGTTCATAAGGAGCCGTTTGAATACCACTATGATAGCTATTATTATAAGAAAATTCCGCTAGTGGTAAATGGTCATCCCAATTCCCGCCAAAATCTAAGGCACAAGCTCTTAACATATCAACAAGCGTTTGAATGGTTCGTTCTGATTGACCATCAGTCTGAGGGTGATAGGTTGTGCTTATGTGTAGCTTCGTGCCCATACTTTCATGAAACTTTTGCCAATAACGAGAGGTGAATCTCGTATCTCGATCTGAGACAATTGACACGGGCACCCCGTGTCGAGAAATTATCTCATTCATGTAAACTTCCGCCATTCTTTCAGAAGAATAAGCTTCTCGAATCGGTAAAAAGTGGGCACTTTTTGTGAGTCGGTCTACGATTACCCATATTGTATCATGGCCCTTTTTCGTTTTAGGAAGCTTGGTTACCAGATCCATAGTTATCTCCTCCCATTTCCAAACCGGGATTTCCAGAGGTTGTAACTCCCCATATGGTTTTTGATGTTCTGCTTTCACTTGGGAACATGTTAAGCATTTCGAGACATACTTAACAATATCGCGTTTCATACCCGGCCACCAATAATTGGTCTTCAAGTCCCGGTACATCTTGGTTGCCCCGGGATGAATTGAATACCGAGACTTATGAGCTTCTTCGAGTAGAGCGATCTTGACTTCGCAAAACCGTGGTATCCAAATTCGACCGAATCTTGTTTTGAGCCCGATCGAATTTTCCTCCAATTTATCGGCTATACCTTTCATTCTTTCTTTCTTTGGGTCTTTCGCTCCAAGTGACTTTATTTGGGAATCTCGTATCATATCAAGTAAACGTGGTGTAACAATCATCTTCATGGATTTTACTTGAATGGGAGGTGGATACTCCTTTCGGCTTAACGCATCAGCTACCACGTTCGCCTTAAGGATATCACAATCGTAATCTTTGATAAGTTCTAACCATCTCCACTGCCTCATATTTAAGTCTTTCTGCTCGAAGAAATACTTGAGGCTTTTGTGATCCGAGTAGATTGTACATTTTGCACCGTAGAGATAGTGCCTCCAGATCTTCAAGGCGAAAACTACTGCCGCCAATTCTAAGTCGTGAATTGGGTAGTTTCCTTCATGCGGTTTAAGTTGTCTTGACGCAAACGCAATAACTTTTCCCCTTTGCATTAAAACACACCCTAAACCTTGATGTGAAGCATCCGAATAGACAACCAGATCTTCTGTTCCATCTGGGAGTGTTAAGACCGGAGAACTAGACAACTTTTCTTTTAACACGTGAAAGGCTTATTCTTGATCTTTGCCCCACACAAACCTTTCCTTCTTCCTCGTCAGCTTCGTTAAGGGTAACGCTATTTTTGAAAAGTCTTGTATAAATCTCCTGTAATAGCCGGCAAGGCCTAGGAAGCTCCTTACTTCAGTGGGAGTTTTTGGGGAAACCCACTTCATTACTGCCTCAATCTTTGATGGATCGACCAAGACACCTTTCGAGTTTATTACGTGGCCGAGAAACTGCACCTCTCTGAGCCAGAAATCGCATTTTGAGAATTTTGCGTAAAGTTTCTCCTTACGGAGAACTTCAAGTGCTTCACGCAAGTGTCTCGCATGTTCAGTTTTGCTTCGCGAGTAGACTAGAATATCATCTATGAACACGATCACAGATTTATCTAACATGGGTCGGCATACCCGGTTCATAAGATCCATAAATACAGCCGGTGCGTTCGTCAATCCAAAAGACATGACTAAAAATTCATAATGCCCATATCGGGTTCTGAACGCTGTCTTTGGAACATCTTCTTCCCGTATTCTTACTTGATGATACCCTGAACGCAGGTCTATTTTAGAGAACCAACTCGCCCCTTGTAATTGATCAAAAAGATCGCCAATTCGAGGTAAAGGGTAGCGGTTCTTCACGATCAGCTTGTTTAATTCTCTGTAATCGATGCACATGCGCATCGACCCATCTTTCTTCTTAACAAATAAGACAGGCGCTCCCCAAGGCGACATACTCGGGCGTATAAAGCCCTTATCTAGAAGATCCTGTAGTTGTATCATTAACTCTCGCATCTCGGTGGGAGCCAACCTATAGGGAGCCTTCGCTACCGGTTTCGCACCCGGGTTTAATTCGATGCGAAACTCTATTTCTCGTTCGGGAGGGAGTCCCGGCAATTCATCCGGAAATACATCCGGAAATTCGTTCACGACCTCAACATCTTCAAACTTCGGGAGGATTTGTCGAGCGTTTACTACATAAGATAGGTATGCTCTACTCCCGTTAAGTACGTATTTAACGGCTTGAACAAGGGTGCACAATTATGTTTCCACATTCTCCCCTTGAATACTTAGTTGCCTTCCACTTGGAGATTGGACAAGCATAACCTTATTTTCGCAATTAATCTCTACACGGTGTCATGCCATCCAATCCATCCCTACTATCATTTTAAATTCCCCCAAAACCATAGGTATGAGGTCGATATCGAATTCTTCATCTTCTATAGAGAATTTGCAATTTCTACAAATCTCGTGTAACACATAGTTCTTACTATCGGCTATTTCTACTTCTAAAGGTATCGGCATTCGTTCAATCTTAAATGAAGGATGTTGTACGATTTCATTTGAAATAAACGACATAGTGGCTCCAGTATCGAACAAAACATAAACCGGTATGGAGTTTAATAAAAAGATACCTGAAACCACGTTCGGATGGGACTTGGCTTCTTTGGATGTGATTTGAAACATCCTCCCTTTCACCTTAGATCTTTCTTCGTTCTTTCCCTCTTTCTTTGATCCTTGTTGGAGTTTAGGACACTCCGACTTAACATGCCCTTTCTGGAAACAGTTGAAACATGTCTTCGGGTTGCTAGGGAACTTGTAGGACGTATGCCCTTCTTCACCGCATTTATAATACCCCTTCTTACCCAAAAGGCATTCCCCAGTATGGAGTTTCCCACATGTCTTGCAAGGAGTAATACCACTCTTCGGTTTATCTTTCCTTCCTTGATCATGGAACCTCGCCTTTTTAGATGGACTTGCATTGGTCCCCTTTTCTATTGACCTCTTTTCACCACGTTCTTCTTGCCTCTTAATTTCAATTTCTCTATCCCGTGCCAGATTGATAAGCTCGTCAAGGGTTTCACACTTTGAGGGAGTGATGAACTCCCTAAATTCTCCCTTTAGTATACCATAAAAGCGGATGATCTTCATTCTTTCTGTCTTCACAAAGTCTCCGCAAAACTTCATCTTATCCATGAACGTGTTTGATATTTCGTTTATCGTCTCGTTTTTCTGTCGGAGGCGTAAGAAATCCTCCTGAATCTTATCAATGGCTGACTGAGGACAGTGGTATCTCATAAAAGGTTCCTTGAATTCCTGCCAAGTCATCCCTTGTAGCTTGTCCTCCCCAACTTCCTTACTATGCGCATCCCACCAATCTTTCGCCTGAAGAGTGAGTTGACCAGTAGCGAACATCACCTGGTCTTCCTTATCACACCGTCTTCGTATAAATACCGCTTCTATGTTTGAAACCCATCTTTGGCATGCGATCGGATCGATTTTACCATCATACGTTGCAGGATTGCATGCCATAAAATCTTTATACGTGCACCGTCGTTCTTTGCTTTTACCTTTAGATCCCTCAATCAATTCTTCGATCTTACTAGTCATTAAGGCATCCACAACTCCCAACACCCGACTTTCTACTTCTTGAGCTAATCGTGGAAGATTAGCTTGCATAACCCCTTCCGCCACTTCTGTGACCTTGCTATTAAGTGCTTCTTGACGAGCCGTATCATCATCATCATTAACGTTTCTCGCATCCGCCATCTACACAATGTCATGTCTACGTTTAATACGAATCATAAACTTCCAATATATCACATTATTCAACCTTTGATTATCACATTTGTAATCATGTATTTCGATGTTTAATTTTCTAAATTCACCATTCATTTCGTGTCATTCATTTAACACAATTTCACATCTTTCGACTCTTACGATTCCGTTCTATCGTAACCACTAATTATGGTTACATACATCTATTAGGCCTTACATGGACCCTACGTAATCATTAATTAAGCTTTCGGATAACCCGGTAACTCTATGTGTGAAAAAAAAAATTCCGTTACCACCAAATTTTTTTTTATCCTTTCATGACTTAATTTGTCCCATAAGGGCTCAACGGGGCCGTGAATCAGGCTTTCGGGAAGTACGTTTGGCTAAAACATGAAAAAAATGGAAAATTTGCGGACCGGATTTGCACAACCCGTCGGCGACGGGCCTCAGATTGTGGCGTCGGCCACTTGTTTCCGTAGGCAGACAGATAGGGCGTCGGCCCCGGGGGTGTGGCGTCGGCGACGGGCATCCAGCCGTCGGCGACGGCCTGCCATTTGTTAATCCGCTGCTGCTTCCATTTTAAGTGTTTTAACTCTTTTTCGGGTCCGTTTCCAGCCGTACGGTCCCTGGAATTCATCACTTCGCCCTTCATAATTATTCCTTCACATACTTAACTTAACTTTATATCACAGGCACATTACACACTTGTATTTACCAAGAACTTAAATCGTTACCTCGTTGGCGATCTTGGAGTGAACACACTTTCGAACGAGCCGTAGGTTTGAGTTCAAGCACTACTACTTGTGCTTGAATCCCTCAAACCTAGGCTCTGATAACAACTTGTAAAGCCCGCGTTTGCTCCTAATAAAAATGACGACCAAAAGACACTTTAATTTTTAAATTTTCAGAAGCGCCTAATCTTTTCACAATTCAAGGTAATGATACCAATAACATTTGTGCGCAAGTTTAACAAAATTTGGGCATGACCCGTCCATAAAACGAGTGTATCCCTGTTTTAGTCACTTTCAATACATTAAGGTCTACAACCCATTCGAATGACACGACCAAAAACCTTAATATCAAGTTTTAAAAGTAGAGTTACTAACAAGACTATTCACAACAAGTATTTGACCCATAACATTAATACAAAATAGCGGAAGCGCTTGATGGTCATAGTATGTGTGTGTGTTCACTCCAACTTGCCAAGTCGCCTAAGACGAGGATTTACCTACATTCAACATAAACAATAAGTTAGTATTTCCTCACTAACACGATTAACTAATAACCCGATTAGTCACTATCGCGGCCTTACATCTTTCCATTACATTACCAACCGTTAGACGGTTCATTACATGCTTGTCTCAATGTAGAGACTAACATACTTTTATTAACATACCCGCTAACGACGGGTACTAGTATTGTTACTATAACTTTCATTCGACTCATTCATGACGAACGAATATATTCTTTACATACACTTGCACTCCAATCCGCGAAGACGGATCGAGTAAACTTTCATTCGTTCATACTTAACTTCCCATACCCGGTTCAACTAGAAAGAACCGGATATGATGCATTATCTTTCGTATCTTATTCATTTCTCAACATCCTTTTATGACGGATCTAACTTTACTTCCAAACAATCATAGATTTCAATTTTCACGATTTCAACATAACAACATAATACAATTGGGATTATTATACATATGTCAACATAATAGAGATAAGGTGTATACTAACATACCTCGATCTTGTGTGCCTTCCGATTTCCTAATACTTGAACCTTCTTCCTTCACGCCTATATCAACACATTCATTCGTTTATTTAGTACAACCAATCTCATTCCATTATTTTCCAAATTTCACATTTTTATTCTTTCAAGCATTTCATCAAACACTTAGTGGGCATCACATATATAAGCACCATGTACAAGTTTACAAAGCATGAATTCTACTAGTTCATCCTATAACTCATCCACAATTAACCCATGTTTATATCATCTTTTCATCTACATAATTTTCTAAGATTTAAGCATTACATCATCATCATCATCATAATTCAAAATTTCACATGATAATATCTACTTTGACCATCCTATTCATGACACAATTTCACAAAGTGAGTTTTTACTAAAATCTTTCAAATAACCTGAAATCAAACATGATTCTTGTTCAAAAAGGTAATCCTAACTCATATTTACCCCATTTGATACAAGAATTCGAGATTGGGTTGTAACCCTCATCCTACAATTCATAATTTCAGAAAATAAAACTTACCACTTCACTAATTAGAGTTAGATACTCAAAATTAGGGTTTATGCATTAGATCCTCCTTGAGATTTCAAGTAGTTTGATGGCATTTTGCAAACAAGGGTTTTGCTTGTTCTTCCCTGCTCTTGATCGAAACCCAGTACCCCAAATGAGGGTGATTTTCATTTTTTGTTAATTAGTAAACCCCTTTAATCTAGTGTTTACACATTGAACCCTCCCACTTTGAAATAGTGTTTAAATTTAGGCTTTCCATCACTTAACTACTATTTTGCCACATTTCATTAACCATGTTAAATTATTTGTTTATTTTCTCTTATTATTATATTAAACACTTTTGGGGTGTTACAGTGATGTGCTTAAGCGGGCAGGAATCCTTGCCAAAAAAGAGGCCCTTGTGAATTTTTTAACAGACTCGCTTGAAGGGAGGTCCACTCTTTGGCCAACGGATGTTCTTGTGTTTGGTGTTTGATTGGGCAAGTAGGAAACATATCTGTGTGGATCTTGCTAGGGTGTCCCCCCTTGTTGGATTTCGTGACTGGACATGTTGTGTTGAAGTCAGAATCAGGGAATGTCACTAAGCATGAAAAAGCTTGTGCTAAGAATCAACATGTTTTCATTCCCTTTGTCTTTGATACTTTCGGGTGTCTTGCCCATGAAGCTGTCGATTTCCTAGATAGAGTGCAGAAGGTCATGCACAACAATTTCTCGACGCTGAAGATCCAAAGTTTTGTTTTTGATAGAATTGGATTTGCTATTCAAAAGGGGATTGTGTCGTAACTTGTTGCTTGTTTACTAAACTACCATTATTATGTAATTTCCTTTGATGTCCAAGAAATTATTTTTAATCTTTAATTAAAGAGTTCTTTGCAAGTGTGTATATATAGACACTAATTTCCCTACTAAAAATTTAAATGTCTTATTACTATTTATTTATACTCGGTTTAAATAGTATTTTTTAGTAAAACATGGTAATTTTTTAGTTTTTAAGTTCCCAACTCTTCTAAGTGAAAAGTTCATGGAAATATGTGTAATCGGATAACATGATCAGAATGTTGTGATATGATACATTGTTTTTGGGAGAATTCAATAACATTATAATATAATTTATAATTTAATTATACCGAAATAAATTGTAAAAAAGTTCCGACCTGCCGGATTCGAACCAGCGACCTAAGGATATCAGCAATTTACAACTACAGTCCTCCGCTCTACCAACTGAGCTAAGGTCGGTTTGTTATTTAATATCCAATGTGAACTTTAATATAACAAAAATTATGCGTATCATTTCAAAAAGCGTTAAATTTTAGCCGATTCCGAAGGTTGTATATTTATGCGGTCACTTCATGCCTCATGGTCTATAATTTGAAAAACAAAACTTAAAGAGTTCGACTTAAGGTTTTGATCTTGAAACCGGTTATTTATTTTATATCTTCTTTTTTCACCTTTTTAAATTTGCAATAATAAACAAAAATTAAATATTTTACTTCGATAAAAATCAAGTCTTTTTTACTTACACTAAACATTTTCCTTAAAAAATAATTTACATCGAGATAGTTGGTAAACAGGCAACAAGCTCCGCTGCTACCCCTTTTTGAATAACAAAACTAAGCCTTTTAAAAACTACGTCCATAGATCTCGGAGTCATAACATTACTATGCATGACCCTTTGAACTCGACTAAGTAGGTCCACAGCCTCTGGCGCCAGAAAACCAAAAGTATTAAAAGCAAATGGGATAAACACGTGCTGGTTGTCAAGGCACGCTTTCTCATGCTTGATCATTTTACCCGAAGTAGCCTTTAAAGCAGCCTGGTCCACTGTGAAATCACTACTCCCTAAGCCCACAAACGGGGAAACCCCTGTTAAATCCACACAAGCGTGTTTTCCTCCTACCCATCCAAAGACCAGAATGTCGGTTGGTCGAAGGGTAGATCTCCCTTCCAACGGGTCTGTTAAGAAATTAACGGGTGCCTCTTTCTTAGCCGAAATACCAGCGCACCTGAATATGTCAAAAAGGACATCCCTAACCAAATCATGTCGGTATTTGAACCCCGGGAGCTCTCTGCAATGAACTGCATGCTCACCAAAAGAATCCAAACACGCCTTATGACAAACTGGGCATACCTCATCAACTGGGAATAAAGGAATCATGAGGCGATACTTAAGGATAGTACGGTACTCCACCGGCGACATATGCTGGACTAACCAATCTATAGGTATAGCAAGAAGAAAATCTTGTGCATGTGGTGCTCGAAGACACTCAAAAATGGCTTTTTGTCTAACGGTCAAGTCAAACTGCACTTCGATTTCGTGGACAATTTTACGAAAAAGAGCACTCGCCAATGTATGTTGGGCTTTAGGGGGGCGGTGTCCTTATTAGTGAAACCGCTGAAGTCAAAGCTTGGAATCGTATCACGAAGACAAGCCAAAGCACAAACATAATCAGAATCCATATGCCACTGTCTCTTAAGATGTGGTCCTGTAGCACCCACGATTGGGCCCTCGAGGCCACAAAAGCGTAGGATGAAGCCTCTACAGCCGAATACAACCCCAAACCTAATAGGTAGAGAAGCAAGTCGCCATTGGAAGTCTCCAAAGAAAGGACCTCCACAAACCACTAATTCCTCAATCGCCTCACGCAAACCTTTGTCAAAGAACAACGCTGCATCTTCCATGTGTACAGGTTGGCATGTCCTCAAGCCAAAGAAAAGTTTGGCAATGCCCATACAGGATCGAAGCAAGATTAGTTCACTCTGCGGGTCACCTAATTTCGGTAGAAGACGCATCAAATCTACTGCCTTAGCAGCTCTTTTCTTTGCCAACCCACTAATAAAGCTTGCGTCTCTACTAACAGCCCCCCCAAGAAGCTTCACCCCCACTAATGGCCTCCCGATGTCCTTAGGAAATAACCCTTCACGAAACTTGCTACCATCACAAGAAGGCCAAAATAGCTCAGTTTTCTTAATATTAAGTTCAAGACCCAATGTTGGACCCGACACCCTAATGATGTCCAACACTCTAGCCACCTCTTCTGAACTTCCAATGACAGTCCCATCATCAAGATACCAAGCATGAAGGAGAAGCCTGCATTTGTCTCTAATCTGATGCACAAGAGGGGTGCAAAACAAGAGCGAAAAGAAGTGGTCCCAATGGGTCCCCTTGCTGAACTCCCGTGGTAGACCAAATGTGTCCATCTCCAAGATACAATCTTGCTGGCTGCCCATATAGAAATTCCACCCACAAAGAAATAGAAGGGCACCTCATCCTGACCTCACGAAGTAAGGCTGATCTATCCACCTGGTTAAAAGCATTAGAAAAATCTACCAATATAGATTTTCTATTATGACCATAGTATTCTTTTTTTTTTCTTTTTTTTTTTTTTTTTTGTATAGCAAAAACAATATAGTATTCATGTTTTATCTTGTTTACGTCAGATAATGTTACAATTTTCCCAAAATGACCCAGAAATGAAACATAATAAACCCACAAAAAATTGAAATATAGCATATATATATCTAACAAGCAGAATATATCTCAAGTCTGTTAAAAGGATTTATGATTGAATAAAATACAGATTGGAAGAATTCAGATGAATTGCTTAAGAAATTCTGTTGCCACTAATCTTCCCCTAGTGTTCATGGACAATTTCAGTTCACTTATCTCTTTATCAATATCCTGCAAATCAAGTATGTCGATTAGATATAAGTAGGGCCCGCAAAATATAAATTCTCGGCATATATACACTCATGAACAGGGGTGTTTATAAAACGTTGAAACTGACCAAACTGTTTAAATCGAAGCAAGTTGGCCGGTTTAGCTGGTTTGAGATCTATACACTTTGGTTTTAAGACTTAACTATTCTTCCCGTGGTTAGGAACTTGGAACCAGCCAGTTAACATTTTTTTTTAACCTTTGGAATATGCAGTTGTCTAAATGTATCATATCAATGAACCTTATTTTACACTCCAAAACTTTTCATACTTTTCACACCGTCAAACCACTATGACAGGTCAGTCTGGCCGATCCACTAACCCGCTCGGTTTGGTTTGTCATTTTCCGAAACCATAGTTAGTGTTTTGGCCAAAAAATCTGTCAAAAGCTCGCTGAAAACAGTAAAATAGAAAACAGTTGGGTGAAAAGAAAATGGAGTTTTTAGAGTAAAGTACACGGATGGTCCCCGTGGTTTACCAAAATTTTGGATATGGTCCCTAGGTTTCCAAAAGTACATAGATGGTCTCTGTGGTTTGTACTTTGTAACGCATTTAGTCCCCAACTTTTTCCGTAAGTACATGGATGGTCCCTGTGGTTTGCACTTTGTAACGCATTTGGTCCCTAACTTGGACATGCTAAAGCCTTTAGAATTTGTTGATTGCCACTGGGGATTAAATGCGTTACAAAGTGCAAACCACAGGGACCATCCTTGTACTTTTGGAAAGCTAGGGACCAAATCCAAAATTTCGGTAAACCACATGGACCATCCGTGCATTTTACTCAAAGAAAAAGGCTAAAAATTACCCAAATTCAAAAATTATTTTGTAATCATGACTAAGACATTATTTATATGAACATGAGTTTTAGCTTTTAACACTTGGGTAAAACACATTTCTGGTCAAACAGACCCGGCCCAATGTGTTGCAACAGGTCATGTTTCTTTGGCTACCATGGGAACCATAGTATGAATGAGAGGTTTTCAGTTGATGGTTACCTTTTCCAGTCAGTTTAAAAAAATATCAGCCAAAAGGCAATAATAACTAAAGTATACTAAAATCTTACTTCCATGAATTGCACAATGAAGTCGATAAGCTTATGCTTCTGCATCTCTTCACAGTGGTAATTAGTGATAAGAAAACTAATGTCATAACCCTGAAAAAAGGAAAAGATAATATGTGAAAGAAAGTCAAATGACGGTCATATAAATGTGGACTTTGGTAGCTTTTACATACCTGAACTGGTTTTCTCCTCAAAACTTGAAAAGCTTCTGCCCTCATAGACAAAAATCTAAGGAACTTTTTGGTTAGAATGTTTTCAAGCTCGTCTGCCTGCTTTACCTATAAACAAATCATAAAAGAAAAAAATGAAAAATTAATGATTTCGTACGACCAGAAATGCCTTTTTAAGTGTTGGCTTTCTGAAACGACAAACAACACAAAACAGTGTCATTTATTAATTGAATACAAATGCTGTAAAAATTGTTGGCAGTTTCGATGGAAAAGAGTGGGTATTTGTGAAATTCTGTTTAGAATATTATAATTTTTTTACAAGAACTGTAGGTAGAAGAGATAAGTGATTAAAAATTTACTGTAATTACCTTGAGGCTTATGCGCAGTGAATTAATAGAAGTTTCAATCAAGCATTTTTCAGCTTCATTTCGACAAATCACAACCTGAATCGGAAGTATCAACATTAAAATGATGATAAAAATATGGATGTTGATATATTACTACTAAATCTTCGATAAAATGATGATAAAAGTATGGATGTTGATATATTACTACTAAATCTTCGAAAGTATCATCTTCCATACCATTGAGATTAATTTTCTACTCTAAGGGCACACAACTACACCCCTTTATAATGTTTTTGCGCGTAGGTATTACAGACTAATAAGTATAAAGACTCCGTTCTTACTGAATTAAGCAGAAGTTCCGGGCTAGTCCTGAAAATGAAAGGAAAAAACATAAAAATTTTGAGGTTTTCTTTATACTGTGTGCAAAAAATGCAGTTCATATGACATTAAAAATCAGCATAAAAATAAGGCCGATTCAGGTCGGAATTACATACTTCATCTCAACTTCGGGTTTGTTATGTCTTTCAACTTCTTGACAAGGAAAGTTCTGCAAGCAGAATACAACATTAGCGAAATGCTCACCTTCAGAACTCATTCTAGTAGTTAAGCAGACATGTTAAGACCAGATGTTGGTTCATGTTGCAAGAATACATGTGCATGATGCACAGACACCAATTTTGTTGAATTTAATCATGTAGACTTTTAAAATGTTGACTTGAGTTACAAAATTCGAATAAGTATGTAACACTGCAATGAATTTCCAGACGTTTTTTTTTTAAATCTGGCTTCTCCAAGATTACTCGTCACTTTTAGACATGTAAACAGACATCTAGATACAAATTAAACTTTTTCATCTAAATTGCATTTAACATAACATTTTGTACCTGTAAACACATGGCAGCCTCTAGAGTGTTCCGTATGCAAGTCAAGTACAACCTCACCGAACTTGCCTGTAAAAATCATGAAGAATTAATTCATAATTGCGACAAATACACATAAGATATCCCAACTTTCGCACTAAACATCTTAAAACAACAGCAAAACACAAAAGTTCCAGCTTAGCTGATAACTGACTAACATATATCACGTCACTTATGTCATGATCTTTTTTTACCTAGTATCAAACATAAATCATATCAGCCTGAGAATACCAGCAACTATTCATTGACCTGCCATAAGTTTGATAAAGTGACAGTTTCCGGTTAAGTCATTCAAGATACAGAATTCAAAAGAGAAAGTTCAATGTTAGCGAAACAGTCTCTAAGTTAGATGAAATAATGCATATAATTATATAAACACTTCAATTCCAAATATACACTGATCAATACACTACATATTGTTCAATTAAACAGTCTATATGCTATATGAAATACTGCACAATGCACATAAACACTTTAATTCCAAAATACACTGATCAATTCACTACATATTGTTCAAATTAAACAATCTCTATACCAGAAAAAAATACTGCATATTATTCAATTAAACAATCTATATGCTAGATGAAAAATACTGCACATAAACACTTCAAACTTTAATATATACACAGATCAATACACTGCATTTTCTTCAAGCTGTTGATCCTGAATAATTAAAATGTTTATGAACAATACCTAATTTCATCATCATCATCATAAACTAATATCTGCATATGACATAAAATCATCAACAGAAACATTTACCGGCATCAAATCAAACAAAGCATCTCAGATCGAAACTAAAGGAAACGCGAATTCAGATTAACATGAATCAAAATAATAATTAAAAATAAAATGATACGGATTGAACAAACCTAGGGTTTGAAGCGTGTGTGAGAGTGAATTCGATGAAGACTTACCATAGATGTAAATGTGAAACGTGTAGAAGATTACGGATCGAGATGAAGCAACAGAATGAATTCTACTTTTGATCTCAGATCAAAGAGCACAAAAAATATGGAATTGAAAGGTTAAAAAGTGAATATGTAGGAAAAGAAAAAGGTTCCGACCTGCCGGATTCGAACCAGCGACCTAAGGATTTCAGCAATTTACAACTACAGTCCTCCGCTCTACCAACTGAGCTAAGGTCGGTTTGATGTTACATTTGCTATTCGAATATATACAAATAATATATTTGTATAAACATTTCAATTATATTTAATAAAAAATAATGTATTTTTTCTCAACTTTGTTTTGTTTAGTGGTAACTCACACGCTATCAAATTTTACTTATAAATCTATGTGATTGGTCAATGTGATTGTTGACAACATTGGTTGGACTCTCGATATGGTCCAGAAGGACATATTTTCATCACATTGTAATATCGTTAGGCTATAAAACATTTGGTCTTATAATAAAACGTAAGTAAGTAATTAGTATGTATTTGTTATTAGAGTAAATTACATAAAAAGTTAACCCCGATGAGTTAAAAGGAAAAAGATCTAAAAGAAAGTTAAAATATGGACAATATCCATAAGTGTTTTTTTAATGATACGTTTCATAATTTTAGAAATACACTGAGGACATAATTGTAATTTACTATTGTTATTGATGATTTTTTATTTATTATGACCCCAACTCCATAAGATTGGAGTGAGGGATAAGGTCCTTAGGGCTTTAAAGTGTCACGTAGAGATAGGGGACTTTAAAGCCCTCATGCTTAAGTAGCATATTGTGGAATAAAACCCATTTAATCATTTCCTAATCCTTTATTTTTATTTAATTTAATTCATGCTTTTGTTTTAAATAAAACAACACAAGAGAGACACTATGACATGTCTGATTCTATACGCGATTTCTTTAACATATACACCACCAAAATATATCTTTCATTGAACATCGTGCACTTTTTTACATATATACCACCAAAACACATACACCACACAACACACAAATCCTAAGACCCTTAAACAATAGCAACTGCAAAAAAACACTAGTGTCTCTCTCTACGTGTACACAACAATAAAAGAGTTGGTGAATGACGACGATTGGGTTTTCGAAGGTGAGTTGTGGTGATAGGTGGTTTGAAACGATGGTGGTGATAGAGGGTGATTACGAGAGATGAGTTGGGTTGCATCATAATCAAACTAGGAGTACCTCTCAAATTTGAGCAAGCATTTCAATTGCTAATGAAAACTCCTGTTGAAAAATATATCACCGTTTTGATTGTCATTATGATTCACTAACCTTCAAAACACTATTTTTAAAAAAATAAAGCTTATTCAAAAACCATAATAAGAGTTAACGTAACATATAGAAAAGCCCTAGAGAATCATAAAATAAATTAAAAAAACAAAAGTACAGTTCAAAAAAGTACAAGTCACACTTCAAGACAATAGTTATCGGATTCGATAGCTTCTTTTATTTTATGCCCATCCATTAAATGTTTTCACATTCAAAGAACATCATTTGTCCCTACCTACCACTTGATAACTCATACCAATCGTCCTTTGGCCTAAGGATATCAAGGATTGGGAAAAAAAAATGTGTCTCTTCTCAAGTGTTACAGATCTGTTTCAAGTTCAATGGGTGAACAAAATGTGTATATTAAGTAAAATTAGTGAGTGAACAAAATGTGTATGTTTAGGAATAGACTTAGTGGGTGTGTTAGTTAACCGTCTTTTAAAAAAGTAGAATTAGTGGGTGTGTTAGTTAACCGTTTAAAAAAAAAGAAAAAAAAACCCTTGATAGCTTCTCGCTTTTGTCAGTTTTCAATTATATGTTTAAAGTTTTAGATAAACGTCATATAGGCAACAAATACATTAAATGTCATTCCTCCTCCATTCTCATCTTCCTCTTGCATATCAACTCCACCCGAATAAAGAGTAGGTATTCCTCTGTCGACTAGAAAGCATGCCATTACATGTTGGGTAATATGATTAAACGAGACGGCCATTGTTAAAATCTAAGTTTGTCCCTCTCTGCCACTCCCAGTCGGGATAAACGGATTATATACTACCCTCGACCCTTAGTTTGCTTCTAAACACCAAGAAACCGCAACCAATGTTCCCACAGTGTCCATTTCGCCACACATAACCAGGACTACAATTATCATTGCAGCCATCAACCATGACTTAACAAATACCCACCATTGATCGCAAAGCACCATAGACAGCAAACTACTCAGGCTAGATTTTTTTCCTTAACTTGTCAATGTTCATTCCCTCACCAACTTGAAGTTCATTCCCTCTTGAAGTTTACTCCCTCTTGCTAAATAAAAAAATTAACAAAATCCAATTTTGCTACATAAAAAAATTTACAAAATAATTATTTGTCCAGTCATATTGGCTTAAAAGGGTTGGCTAAAGAGGCGTTTCACGGGATAGTGATAATTGGTTGTTGGAGTATCTGGGGTGCTAGGAACGGTCTCAAGTTTGAAAACAAACAAGTGCGGGTTGAAGATATTATTAGAGAGGTGAAAGCGGTTGGGTATCTTTGGATTACTAGTAGGTTAAAAACTTGGTCCGTGTCGTGGATCGAGTAGTGTAACTTTTGTAATTATGTAGCTTGTTTTGGGTTGGCCCCTCATTTTATTGGTTGGTGTGTTTCTAATAAAGTTTACATTTTTTTACCAAAGTAGAAAACAAGCCGACTAAGCCTCCGAATATATCCGCTTAACTTCCAAATTTACCGGCTTAGGGGGGTTGGGGTGTTCCACTTTCCATCACTCACCGAACCCAATCATGTTCTGCCACGTCATCGAACTTGGTTTCATCACTAGTGATGGATTTTAATGGGGGTGTCCATCTCCATCACTCACCACACCCATGATATCATGTGAAGGAGAAGGAACCATGGAGTGTTTGGAAAGAAATCTTCACGCGTTGTCACCACCACGGGTTATCACCACCATGCGTGGTCACTATGAGTGGCGGTGGTGCTCCACGCGTTGTGAGCCACACACAACGTACCATCATTGAGCGCCCCGACCCCCTTAGCCTGATTGTTTTCCATTTTGGAAAACTGAAAGTTCAAATTTCACTATTTTATTAATTTTTCCAAAAAAAAAACCCTTAATATTTAATAATATTTAGACCACCCTTAGTGGCTCTATTTGGGGCGTTTTTTGTGCCTGAAAACGCCAAATCACGCCGGGGATCCACCCCCGGGGCGTGTTTGGCTTGTTTTTTTGTTTTCGCATGATTCAAATCACGCTTTGAACATTTTGAGTTGGCCAATAACATTTAATCTTCCTTTTTTAGTCCAATAGTTTTTTTGTTGGTTTTTTTATTTTTATTTAATTCTTTACGCCCTTTAACATAATGCCCACATCCCCACTACACCCATTTTAGAAAAAAAAACGTTTGCCCCTTGTGTACTGCCACGTGACAAAAAACGCTCAAAGATGAGGCATTATTCACCGTTACCATCTTAGACCGTGGGGTATGGTGGGGCTTGGGTTGGGGGCATGAGTTGACACGTGGAGTTGGAGCCCCCTCCACCGGTGAGTGACGTGTCCGTGGGGTATGGCGGGGCTTGGGTTGGGGCGTGGCTTGGCAGTTTATTAAAAAAAATTACAAAAAATTAAACAAATACACACAACATTAAAAAAAAAGCCTAAAATTTTATTCAAACTCAAACACCCCGCTATGACATGGCCAACAAAGCGAATAGGAGGCCACCACATCGGACCGCTAGCCCGCCCTACGCCCGGCTTCAAACCCAAGCCCCAAGGGCCACGCCCCAACCCAAGCCCACCCGGATGGTGGCTTGGACGTTTTCCCCCCAACCCAAGCACCATACCCCACATTCTTAGTGAAATCTTATTGTATAAAGTACCCAGATGATCCCATGTTACAGCTTAATCCTTTAATCGATGGTGACTGACTGACACCTTGCACGATCCTAGAAAACCCTTCATCTTCGGCATCAAATCACCCTCAACAACATCTCAAAATCCAATCTTGTTTCGACCCACTACGCCAAATCCCAATTTACTCGCTCATGTTCCTCAAGATTCACCTCATAAAAAATGAGGAGGTAATGCAACCTCATTGATCGTGTTTCCAATCGTGTTTTTTCTTATTCTAACGGTTTTGAGATGTTAATCAGGGCTGGTGAAGGAATTATGGTCAATAGATCGACTTATAATCGACACCACTTGAAGAAAATTAAAGGGTTCTTGATCAGATTCAAGATTACAGCTATCTTGATTGCGGTTTTGATCATCTACTTTGTGTTTTTCGCCAGCAAGATCAATCATGTGCAGCCAGAATCCCCATCTGAGGTCACTTTTTACTAATTCTTTTTAGTTTATTTTGTGTTCTAGTGCCAATTTTGAGTTATTACTTGTGGGGTTTAGGTGATCTGGGTGTGTTTGGATGTGCATATTTTAAAATTATATAAAATGATTATAATTAAGATTTTAGGGGGTGGTTGGGATCATAGTTATTAAAGGCGCTTGGCGCACTCACATGGCGATTTGCTGGGCCCGGGGCTTTATTTTGCCTAGGCGCGCCTCGACGCTCGCTTTAATAACTATGGTTGGGATTAGGGGTGTTGCCAGTCTGGTTATGACAAAAATTTTGGGTCGAAGTCGAACCGGTAACTACGGTTTTGGAAAATACAAACCGAACCGGCCGGTTTTTACTGCGTTACGGTTCGGTTTTGTGGTTTAATAAAAAAAAAGTTTTTTTTTTAAAGACAATGTTGTATTGAATTTAAAAAAAAAATGATAAGGATTGTTGATAAATATAATGTATATACATAGGTTTTATATTCCTAAAATGTGTAAAAAATAATAACAAATGTTAAACGGCTGGTTCGGTTTACAAGGCTGGTTCAGTTTACAAGGCCGGTTCGGTTTACAAGGCCGGTTCCAAGTTCCAAGTTCCGAACCGTAAACGTCAAACTTTAAAACCAGACCGTACATATTTCAAACCAGCCTACTTTTTTTGGTTTGAACGGTTTGGTCGGTTTATGCTGTTTATGAACAACCTATTTGGGATTGCTTATGTAAACATATTATGCTTACACTTATAAGTAGGAGACGATAATCACCTATTTTAACTTGTAATTTTGAATCCATTAGTGAAATAAGCAATCTCAAATTGGTTATTCAAACAGATCATTAATTCATTTGACCCTAAAATAAGGTTATTGCAAAACTTCATGGTTTGACTTGAGTTTGACTTTTTTTTTAAAAACAGATTAGTGTGCAAAAACTATGGGGTACTGCCGATTCTAACGGCTGGAGGCCGTCATCAACACCTAGATCTAACTGGCCTCGTATGTGTTCTTGGGGACCTTAATGTACTTGCCTACATTTGTTATAACATGTTACCTTAAATGATGTTTTGATTAATGATCATGAATGGTTTCTTTTAGCTCCTCCAAATGAAAGCAATGGGTTTTTGCGTGTTCGTTGTAATGGTGGTTTAAATCAACAGCGGACCGCGGTATGTTTGTTTAGCTATTCTCATTTTACTGATAAAAAGTATGCCTTATTAAAACTTTTATGTTTGTTGTCTCCTATAATTATTAGTGTCTATGTGTATTAAATAATTACAAGTGGCAATTACAACCCAACCCGTAATATATAGTAATAAAATGGACAAATTGTGGGATAATCCAACCCGCTTGACCCACGTGTGTTGCGACCACTTCCAACAACACATGCATAACATGCGAGTTACATTATGTCTTTTAAATAAACAAGCCCTTCAAGTGCACACTCCTTAACAAAAGGTTAACCGCATCTCCTTTTCAGCCTTTTTTTATTCTTTAAAAAATCAATTAATTTCTAAGAATACATGGTAAATAGATAACCGATACGTGAATTAGTAAAGTTACATAGTTTAACAGCAACTGCATTCATATGAAGTTAATGAGTACGAATTATATAATTTTGTGTAGATATGTAACGCGGTTCTTGCTGCCCGAATAATGAATGCCACCCTTGTGCTGCCCGAGCTTGATACGAATTCCTATTGGCATGATGACAGGTATCTTTAATGTTTGACTATTAGTCAAATATATGATACATCCTTCAATTAAGCAAAAAACATTTCAAGATTTGGTGGTTCATACTAATAAAACAAGTTGTTACATTTTGTTTGGGGCATGATTAATACTTGTGCTAAAAAATTAAGAAATTTAATTACTACTTCTTGCATATGAACAGTGGTTTTCAAGGTATATATGATGTTGATTATTTTATCACGTCATTGCGGTATGATGTTCGTGTTGTCGAAAGCATCCCCGAAATTAGGAAACACGGAAGGACAAAGAAGATAAAATCTTTTCAGGTATGTTTCACGCGTAACCAGTTCCACTTTGTGTGATTTTAATCATACTTAAACGCTAAAATTTTTAATTATTTATTTTTAATAGCTTCGTCCACCTAGAGATGCTCCTATTAGTTGGTATACAACGGTTGCTTTGGAGAAAATGAAGGAACATGGTGCTATTTATCTCACACCATTTTCTCATCGTTTAGCCGAAGAGATCGATAATCCGGAATATCAACGGTTAAGATGCAGAGTCAACTATCACGCCCTTAGATTTAAGCCGCATATCATGCAATTAAGCCAGTCAATAGTTGCTAAACTTCGTTCACAAGGTCACTTCATGTCAATACATCTTCGGTTTGAAAAGGATATGTTGTCATTTGCTGGGTAAGTTCACCATTCAATCATAAATAATTTCTTGTCACAAATTTTGACCCGTTTACTTACGAATGGGTCACCTTGGGTTGATCTTTTTATATGTTAAAGAGTAAATTGCATTTTACGTCCTTTAAGTTTTAGCCAAATTGCAGACGTTGTTCTTTAACTAACAAAATTACATTGGATGTCCTTTATGTTACTGTTTCTGTCATCAGACGATATCCTTTTGCCCTAACGCAGTTAACTTTTTCTGTTAACTCACGTGCCACTCACATGAGGGCATAATGGTCATTTTCACTTGCATCTAGAGTAAATTGCATTTTACATCCTTTTAAGTTTCAACCAAAATTCAAGTGTTGTCCTTTAACTAACGAAATTATAGCGGATGTCCTTTATGTTTCAGTTTCTATACAGGATGTGTCCTTTTGCTGTAACCCAATTACATTTTAGCGTTAAGTAACTTAAGTTAGGTCATGCCCAACCCGCCTAGACCCAACCCGACCCGTTATAAGAATGATCCATTCATAGGATATTGATTTGTTATCCAACCAACCCATCTTGCGACCTCTAATGGATATTGCTTGTATGATAAATAATTTATTGCTTTCTTTCTTTTGCAGGTGTTTTGATATATTTACTCCTCATGAACAAAAGATATTGATGAAATACCGAAAGGAAAACTTCGCTGACAAGAAACTTGTTTATAGTGAAAGAAGGGCTATCAGAAAATGTCCTTTAACTCCAGAAGAGGTACCTTTAGTTTCTTGTTTTCCCAACAAATTATAAAATGCGCATACCGGGCTCGTTTTTTTTATGTTTCATCTTTAACGGGTCAGATGAGTTATGATAAATGATTTTACTAAAATAAACCGGTTGAAAGTCATCTGAAGTGTATTCAAATCTATAAAAACCTCCTAAATCACTTCCTTTTAAGTTATAGTTAATTTTGGATCATGTCTTATCTCTTAGGAGTTGATCAAAAGAAAACCGGTTGGAAGTCATCGAATCGCATTCAGTTGCATAAAACCTTTTTGAGTTATTTTACCAAAAAAAAAAAACTATTATAACTAATATTATGAAAATATAATATTTCTAATCATATTTAACACATGAGTTATTTATATATAAAAAGAAGAGTAAAGTACACGGATGGTCCTTGTGGTTTACCAAAATTTTGGATTTGGTCCTTAGCTTTCCAAAAGTACACAGATGGTCCCCGTGGTTTGCACTTTGTAACGCATTTAGTCCCTAGCCAACAAATCTAAAGTTTTTAGCAGGTCCCAGTGCAAACCACAGGGACCATCCATGTACTTTTGAAAAAAGTTGGGGACTAAATGCATTACAAAATGCAAACCACAGGGACCATCTGTGTACTTTTACAAATCTAGGGGCCAAATCCAAAATGTTGGTAAACCACAGGGACCATCCTTGTACTTTACTCTAAAAAGGAAATAGTGTGCAAGTGTTTTGACCCGTACCAAAAAATAACTGTATTGAGCCCGTTATCTACTTGACCCGACCCAACTAAACCATTACATGGTCTTGTTCAATATTTGTATTAAATTTCCACGTATTGCATCTACTTTCCCAGGTTGGTCTTGTTTTACGTGCAATGGGATTCAACAACTCGACTCGAATATACCTTGCAGCCGGTGAACTATTTGGTGGTGAGCGGTTCATGAAGCCGTTTCGAGCCATGTTCCCACAGCTCGAGAACCACAGCACCGTCGACTCATCTAGCGAATTAACCGACAACACACAAGGCTTACTGGGATCAGCTGTTGACTACATGGTTTGTCTTTTATCAGACATTTTCATGCCAACATATGACGGGCCAAGCAACTTTGCTAATAACCTTTTGGGCCACCGCCTCTACTACGGTTTCCGGACCAATATCCGGCCCGACCGAAAAGGTTTAGCTCCACTTTTTATTAAACGTGAAGCTGGCCACGTTGATGGGTTTGAAGAGGCGGTTAGGCGCGTGATGATGAAAACTAACTTTGGTGGGCCCCATAAGCGAGTGTCACCCGAATCGTTTTATACGAATTCGTGGCCCGAGTGTTTTTGTCAAGTATCTGGGTCGAATCCTGATGATAGATGCCCGCCTGATAATATGATGGAGATGCTGGAGGGTCAGTTACAGAGGGATATGACCAATGTGACCTCCATTGGTGATGAATAATAATGTTAAAGATTGAATTGGTTATTTTGTATCTTTGAAAGTGAAAATGATGATCCCAAGCTGCCATGAAGAGGGGTTTGTTAACACTTACCATAGAATCTGAGGTATGTTCTTTTCTGTCTTGTATCTATATATATATTATGTGTGTGTATACATCAGGTTACAACATCCTATATGTTTCATAATCATATTTAGCCTACGAAGAAATGATTTTAAATTTACAATAATATATATTTTTTTAATATTTTAAATTTAAATATTATAATACTTTATTATTATATTTACTTTTACCTTTTAACATTTTTTTTCCTTTTTCAAACCCATATTTCCTTATCATTTATTTTATGCTTTTTAATAATTTTTGTCTTTTATTAAATCATATTTTCTTTATCAGTTAATGAGTAAATTACAAAAATCATCCTTTATGTATGTCACTTATTGCAAACTGTGTCCTTTGTCTTCAATAATTACAGAAAACGTACTCGATGTTTGCAAACCCTTGCAAGTTATGTCCTTTAGCCCTAACTCAGTTAATTTTTGTAGTTAAATCTGACCAAATGGACCCCACATGAGGGTATTTTTGTGGTTAAATCTGACCAAATGGACCCCACATGAGAATAAAATGACCAAAATACCCCCATGTGGGGTCCATTTGGTCAGATTTAATCACAAAAAATTAACTGAGTTAGGGCTAAAGGACATAACTTGCAAGGGTTTGCAAACATCGAGTACGTTTTCTGTAATTATTGAAGACAAATGACACAGTTTGCAATAAGTGACATACATAAAGGACGATTTTTGTAATTTACTCTCAGTTAATTTAATATTTCTTTAATAGCTTAGGTTAGTTAATTTTTTTTTCTCACGATATTCCGGTATAAGTTTTGTTAAAAATGGTGTGTTCAAAATAGAGTATCTAGTTGGTATCGTTTTACGATACGATGATAAACTGAACCAATTCTGATGGTTTGGTTTTCTAAACAACATGCTTTATTTTCAAATAATGTTTGTTTTACATTATCATTTGCTCTGGTTTGACGCAACGCGCGACGACGACGACAAAAAAGCTATTCATTAAAAGTTGGATAATGTGTGAGCCACATCAACAACCCTTTCCAAGTGTACTTAAAGTGTTATACGGGGAGGGATCTAGGTTGAACGTAAATTATTACAAGAGAAAACGGATAAAAATGATCGAATTATTTTTCATATTAAATAAAAAAAATGTAAATGCTATTGTTTCTCAATCCTGTCTTCTAGAGCTTTAAAAAATATACACAAATTAGTTTAAATGTTCGTTTATCTATAACATGTTAGGTAGCCACTATACATTTCCATAATATAAATTAGCAACACATTGTTGTATTGTGTTGTTGTATCTCAAGCATGAAGGGTTTTTAAAAAATTATGATTTTTTACTTTTAACCCAAAAGTTTTCATCTTTTGTATTTTAACACTTTTAATTTGTTTACTTTTAACCCAAAACTTTTCATCTTTTGTAATTTAACCCAAAACTTTTTTATTTACAACTTTGGTCCCCCATACTTTTTAGCTTTCGCAAGCCTTTTGTTTTACGTTTCGTTCTAAATTTTGCGAGTTAATACGTCGCAACGTGCGTGTGTGGTTCAACGTTTTTTCATCTATTTTTCCACATTTGACAGGAATGTCGCAACGTGTCTATTTTCCCTCTTTGGCAAGTTCTCCGCAACGGGCGGATCCTACATTGACTTGGTTATTCTTTTCTACGTTATTTTGCTAGTTAACACGGCGCAACGTGCGTGTATGGTTCAACGTTTTTACGTCTATTTTTTCCATTTAACAAGTTCGCCGCAACGCGTGTGTCCTAAATCAACATAGTTATTTTTTTATGTTATATGTTTCAGTTTTATTGCTTCGCATTAACACGCCGCAACTTGAGTGTTGGTGGTCGCTACCAACGGTGTGGCATTGATGTTATTTGGCATAGTTTTAGGCTACCGCCGCAACGCTTGGGTGCTTAATTCTAGTTTTTAATATATATGAATAAATTAGCATGATAGTTTTTATGTGGGTTATTGGATTTTAATAATCCTAAGTTTCACCTGTTGGTCGATAATAATCCCAACTCTAAAAATTTCCTACAAGGATCCCAACTTGTAAGAATTTGGCCCCTATCGATCCTTTTCAAACTGCAGGTGCACTTAATTCAGATAAGATGGCTACAGGTGCACTTGAGCCAAATTCTTACAAGTTGGGATCATTGTTGAAAGTTTTTAAAATTGGGATTATTATCGGCCAACAGGTGAAACTTAGAATTATGAAAATCAAATAACCCTTTTTTTTATGTAAATTAGGCATGTAAGATCCATAAAAAAGGTCTTAACAACAAAAACAACATATGTGTGTATTGTGATATTTTTTTTAATAGTAAGTGCGGTTGTGAAAAAATGTATATTTTATGGTTGATGTGATACCAGGTTTTAACAACAAAATATGAGGCATACGATGAATGATTATACAACTTACTGAGCATGGCACACTTCCTGGACTGGAGAAGAGAGCAGCATGGAATTCTATTGTTCTTTAGTTTGTATTAATAATTCACATTATATATACCTCACATAGCCACTGTATCCTAACAGCTAATGCCAATATTTTTATTTGTAAAATAATTTGTCAAATGAAATAGAATACGCATAAATCAAACACATCATGTACCACCTCACAGAAAAAACTTACAACCCAAGTCACCTGATAAAAGAAACTTGCAACCCAAGGTTGCCAGAGTTCAAGACAAGTACCAATCTTGTAGTAAAATACGAAAAATCCACTGCTAATACTTGCTGACAGATTTACAGAAAATAGATTATGCAACACGATAATCAAGAACGTAGCTTGTTGGCAACATAAAGCAAATGACTGATGTTTGTTGACGGGTAACTTTGTAGCAGCTTGAGATTTGCAGTGAAATCCCCTGCGAGCAAACGCCTCCTAACGAGAATCAGCATCGCGCAACATACCCGAAGCAACGTCTCCTGCAATTTTCCGCATTTATAAATTTTAACCAGCTTTACATTTTTTTCAGTTATCAAATCAAAATATGATTCAAAATCTCATGTGGCAAAATAAACAGGTCAGGCAACTCAACTATAAGGTTTAATTAACCACGAAATTTTCAGCTTTAGGTTTAATCTGAGCGGCTTTGGGTCAGTATGACCCGTTTATTGAAAATTATAAAAACTGTGTTTTATGCCATAACACAAACTGACTAGGTATTCCATGCCAAAATTTGAAGATAAAAGAGATGAGAATTATGTTTTATAGTTTAAGCGTAACTGTTTTATATACATTTGTATCTTTGGTTGTAAAATTTGTGATATTAGATTTAATAATATGCAAAAAAATGAACAAAAAATCGTGTTAAACGGGTCGTGTTCATATCAGTCCGAGAATATACTGTTGCGTTCGGGTTCATGTGTTTGACACGATTTTCAGGTTCGACCCGCCAACACACGAACACGACTCATTTAACACCCATATAACATTTTTTAGCAGGTAAAAATAGCTGGGTCAGATTGGATTCTGCAAATTATTTTTTGTCCATCATTTCGAACTTCCCAAATAACTGATGTATTTAATACACAATCACAAAAAGTCAAAAAACTAAAATTGTATCAAATCCCATTTTTTAAATAAGAGGTAACATCAAACCACCATCCTGTTTCCAAATTTAGCAGGAATAATTAAAAATTAATTTATTAAATTCACTTTGCCCATCATCAATAAATGCAACCCATTTTTACATAAATGGGGCAGTAAAAGCAATAACTCACCTGAGGACCTTCTGGGTCACTTAAGAGTGTGTCCCATATGTGAAGAATGTCAGCAAAATTGAATTCTTGGGTCAACAGAAGTGTGATCCATCTAAACGCATAGAACTGCGGATTGACCTGTCATTAAACAATCCAGCATTGATTAAACTTTTAATGTAAAAGGTATCTTGAAATGGTTTCAAATAACCGATTATTGAAGTTTCTTACTTTAGTTGTGAGTTCAAGATGCCGCCATAGCTCTTCATCATGGTGTTTCAAGAGCTGTGACATCTTTGAAATTGTTGAGCGAATGCCAACAACGCTATTATCAAGTTGCTTACAGAAATTATCTCTACAACTGCTCAACAACTCGACAAAACAGAAGAACGTGTCTGCTTCAGCATTTACCTGCATAAGTTTTATACTCAGAAATAAAGTAAACTTATAGAAAATGGAATCAGAAATTTACGCATATGCTTACCACAAAGTCCTCATTGGGATCATTCTTGAAAACATAGAACAAAGGAGCCAAAATTTCATTCATTCCTTGCACGTATCTTATACCCGGGTTCAGCTTTGCGTATATAATCAGAATATTTTTCAAAGCTTCCTGAAAGTATGAGATAATTTAACGGTCAAAAAGGTCTGGTTCGGTTGTCAGATATTTTATAAAGCAATGTCTTGATTATGACTAAATAACGATACTGGTTAGACCTGTAAATGAACCAAACGTTCATGAAGTGTTCACGAACTTGTTCGGCGGGAAGTTCGGTTATTTAATAAACGAACAAACATGAACACTTTTTTTTGTTCATTTAATTAAGTTCATTTATGTTTGTGAACGTCCTTTTATGTTCGTTTAAATTTTTATATATACATAAGTAGTTATATACTTATATAAATATAAACGTGGCTTTCTAACTACTTTTGTTAATATAAATTATTAGTAATTAGGCTTTCTAGTAGTAAAAATAAGCTTTACAATGGAACTTATCGTAATTAATCACTAATTAACATATAAAAAAACTAGTTTATTTCATTTGTCTTCGTTTATTTTGGTCAATTATGTTCATTTGCTTCACCTATGCTATTTCAATTATGTTCATCTGTGTTCGTTTAAGTTTGTTTGTTTGTGTCCATTAGCGTTCGTGAACTGTTCGTTTAGTTTTAAATGAAAACATAAACGAACACGAACATACCCATTTTCTTAAGGAACAAACATGAACACAAAAAAGTTGTTCGATTATATGTTCGTGTTCGGTTAAAGTTAAATGAATGAACACAAACACACCTCTGTTCGTGTTCGTTCGGTTCGTTTACAGGCCTAATACCGTTACAATATTAATCTCTACCCTTGAATAAAACGAGTTAAGAGGTTGTATGTACTAAAGATAGACTTTGGGATACTTTAAACCTGTTTAACACAGTCCCCTTCAATCTAAACTGATTTTATTTAACCCGTTTGAGATCACACACCACAGAAATCGATAAGCAAGCCCAAGATAGAATGTAAAAAGAAATGATCCGATACCTGATTAGCTTTTGCAGAAGCTGAGTCACCAGAGAAAAAATGCATGTCTGGATGTGTGCGCTTTACATCACGGTCTATCTGATCAATGATCTCAGTGTCCTAGAATAAATACTAGAAAACATCAACTTGTGCATTAGATTATGGCTATTTTGATCCATTTACTTATGTGGGTTGATTTAGGTTGTGTTTTATCTTAACATGTCAAAGGAAACTTAAAAAACTTGCTTAAAAGGAAACAGGTAGTCTAACTAGAAGTCTTGTTTAGCAAGTTATTGTTAGTATAAATAGATAATTAGGGGTCAATGTATTTTGTGGTGTGCGTTCATAATAAAAAAAAAGAGTCATGACTCATGAGACGGTGAGAGTTACTCGCAAAATATCGTGTGTTATTTGTGTGATCATGGCCAACATATTGAACACAAAAACTAAATGCATAATATAAACAAAATTGAAACCTTTCTCTCACAATCATTCAAGTAGTTGTGCAATCGTGTTTAATATCAAGCTTGCGCACTCAGAATATTCTCATAACAATTCTACAGTACCATATTTTAACCAAAATTATAGCTCTAATTACCTCTAATAAAATAAAGCATAAATGTTCAATTTTTTCTGAACAAATAATTATGGATATATCTATAGCGGAGTAAATGTATCCTGCGACGTGATGAACTTTTCTCTACATTAAAGTATAAAACATAGCAACAAACAGAAGATGTACATATAATCTGTATGCAGAAGCATTTGGATCCTTTTTATCACATATATAGTTTAATATTTTAAAAGTGCAATCACTGACACACATAGAACTGCGAAGGGCATACATTAAGAACTGAATATAAAAAATCATTGCATAAAACATATATAGCAGAAACACATACCTGAAAGAATTGATTCCAGACACTTGTTTCCCCTAGACTCAAAGGATGCTCCCCCTCAGGTATCTCTGACCTTGAGAGTAAACCCTTGTCTTCGCCATTTTGAGAAGATGTAGACTCTTCCGATTTCCTAGTGATTTCTGACTGACTAGCCACAGAGACATTCAGAATCCCAAATTTGAAGCAAACAAATAAACTTTGAAAAGCAAATACAACTTCTAAGTTCTAAGACTAATCCCTTTATTTAGTAATGTATTTATTTATCGCTTAGATTCAGCGTTTCTTCATATAATGCACTCTGCAATCATGAATTAAGGTCTTTTAACGAAAACTTACAGGATTCTTCAAAAGATCCTCTTTAAAATTCTTGTACTGAGACCTCTTCTTGGCCAATTCTGATGGCCAAACCCCCTTGTCTCTGGGAAGATATCCTAACAACAGCTGTAAGCATAAACAGATAACAGATTACAATAAATAAATAAAAAATCAACTAAAAACTCATTTTAATGACATCCAATAATTCTCCTTTTATAACAAGACCTTCAACAGAAACTATAATTCCAGTAAAATGACAATGAATCTCATTTCACATGCATAATGAATAACCAAACATATGTCAAATCGAACCTTCCACACAGTCGAACGAATGCCAGCACCATCTGGAATACCAAGTGAAGCAAGTCTCTGCAGCTCTCCCATATTTATCGTCTTCTTTGAAAGCTACATCACACAAAAGTAAACCGTTGAACCAAATTAACATCCTAATTCAACAAATTTGTTTTTGGTTGCCTCAGTGGAGACTTCCCAGAAGTTCACCCATCCTAATACTACTACCATCTCCTGAGCATGCGTAACTGAAAATTTTTCATATGCTCCACAGCCAATGCGGCCAAAACGCATTGGTAATTCAACAGATTTGTATGTTAACATTACTAAATTCTCTTGTTCCTTCTTAACTCCAACACAATCAGACTCAAATCACAACACACAACTAACATCTACTACCACCTGAGCACGCTTAACTGTGGATTTTTCATCTGCTCCACAGCCAATACGCCCAAAATGCGTTGGTAATTCAACAAATTTCTATGTTACCATTACTAAATTCTCTTATTCATCCTTAATTTCAAGTTTTCAACACAGTCACGCTTAAATCACAATAACACACAACTAATATTCTCTTTAAGATTATTCAATCTCAACAACAACAAAACACAATAAACCCTAACAAACTGACATTTTAATCATAATTGTGTATTATTGTGTGTGTAAACTGTAAACAACTTCTAACCTCTTGCAACAGCTGCGCCTGACGAGAAGCATCTTCACGAGGACTAATTTCATTATCACTACTACCGCTGCTAACCACCGGATCCCTAACCTCCGTCCTCTGAACCGTCGGAACCTGTCCGGCCGGAGCGGATTTAAACGGCGATCTGGCTGTAACTAAACCGGGAGAAGGTGGCGATTCACGCGGTTCGTTGACAGAAGATTCGGAGGAAGCAACAGAGGGAGGTTTTGAAGTGTGATTACCGTGCGAGGGAGAATCCGGTGGCGATTGCGGTTTGGATTGTGATTTAGGTGGTGGTGGAGGGTGGCTGGTGGTGGGAGAGGACCACATGGAGCTGTTGAGCCACTCTGGAACTCGTTTGTTGACCATATTGTTGGATCGATTTGCTAGGGTTTCGATAAGCACTGTGTGTGTGTAGGGGGGTCGTCTTCTTCCTCGTGGAAACCAGTCACGTGATTAGATCGTGTTGAGAGTTTAACGCCATGATTGTTTGCACTTTGGTTTCTATAGCCACGTGACGGTGGTTAATTTCAAAGTTGGAGATAGAAAGATTGGATTAACGTTTTCTTTTATTTTATTGAAAAAATACGAAAAATATTAAACTTATCCTAAATCAGGAATGAGCTTTTAGTGAGATTTTTAGTGGTTTAGACTTTTTACTGGTTCAGCACTTAATGTTTAGAATATTTGTTTTGCGAGCAGATTCCCTCTGAATGGTTAAACATTATACTAAGGGCATATTTGGCTAAGCTTATTATAGTTAAAAAAGACTTTTGGAAAAGGACTTTTGAGAAAAGGACTTTTTGAAAAGTAGTTTTTAAAAAAAGTGTTTGGATTAGCTTATTGATGTAAAATGACTAAAATGGGCATTCTTTTAGATATAAGGGGGGTAAAGAAGGGGTATATTGGTAATTTGTAGTTTGAAAAGTTAAAAGCTGACCAAGAAGTCACAATATTATGACTTCTTGAAACCTCCTTTTTCTTCTTTGCAAAAAGTCATTTCTAAAATGACTTTTGGCTTAGCCAAACACAAAAACAACTTATTGGCTTTTTGATAAGTCAATAAGTTGTTTTGAAAAGCTTAGCCAAACATGCCCTAAGTCTGAATGGTTAAAACTTCTTATCTGAATTGATCATCTGAACGGTTAAGCCTTATACTGGCTCTTAATGGTTCATACCTCTTACTGGTTCAGCATATAGGGTTTGTTTGGCAACATCTGAATGGTTAAGTGCTGAACCAGTAAGAGGTCTGAACCATTAAGTGCTGAACCAGTAAGAGGTCTGAACCATTAAGAGCCTGTATAATGATGCTTAACCGTTCAGAGGCAAATGTCTGACCAATTCAGATTAGAGGTATCAACCATTCAGACTCTGTATAAATCTTAATCATTCAAAGGCAAATGTCTGAACCATTCAGACATTTGCTCATGAAACAAACAGTCTGAACCATTAAGTGCTGAACGAGTAAGAGGTCTGAACCATTAAGAGGTCAACAAACAGCCCCTTAATGTGGTTTAGTACTTAATGGTTCAGACCTCTTACTTGTTCAACACTTACACATTCAGAAGTTGTCAAACAAACCCTAAGACCAAACAATGTGCGCGTGGAAACGTGGTGTGGTGGCGGGAGCAGGGAGTTTTCCACCCGCGTGGGGGGGGGGGGGGGGGGGGGGGCATTTGGGTTGTGAGGTGGAGACTCTTGATTGGTGTGTGAGTTTTGGGTGTGTTTTAATTGGTTTATTATTATTATTATTATTATTATTATTATTATTATTATCACAATTATAAAAACGCCACTAATCACGCCGCTCCCACTCTTCCCTTTTTTTGCAGCACGCCACTTTCTTTCCCTTTTTTGCAACACGCCACTTTCTGAGTCACATGTCAAATAACGCCACTCTTCCCCCCCCCCCCCCCCCCCCTCCCCCCCTCCGTATAGTCTAATGGGTTGAGTTCAAATACATAGTCTACAAAAAGTTTAAAATTAGAAAGTTGTAGAAAATGTATCAAACGGATTCCAATTGAACTTATTATAGCGATATTGGAACCGTCTTTTTGACTCTATGATCTTAGATTTTACGTTTTTGTTTTTGGATTTTTAACTTGTAGATTTTCGATTTTTTTTCATATTATTGTTTTTTTATTTGACACTGTATTTTTTTTTGTTATTGTGTTTTTTTTTTTCTCTTCTAAGATTTAAAAGATTGTGTAGAATAATTCAATCCTATATCTTTATATCGAATCAAATAATAATGGGGTAGTCGATAACATATTTAAGTAACATGTGAATATGAATTATTATGTTCATATTTCTTATGATAACGCCTACCGTAATGGGGGGCGTTTTTGAGCGTTTTTTTTCATTTTTTTAAAAGACCGCCCCACTACGGGTGGTCTTAGTGACAATGAAATGTATGACCAATTTAGTGTTATTGAGGTTGTACTTTTTTTAATAGCAAATTTGGATCACTGACCACACTTTCACTGGGCTATAATGCATATATACTAATTCAGGAGGAAACCAAATAAATTTGAGAAAAAACCCCTTGTGAGTATTGATCCAGGACCTAATGGTCCCTAAACCTTATCCACCCCTAAGAATAAAGGGTATGAGGAGGGTCATCCCCATGAGGATGGACCGCCACGTAGAATGCCGCATCACCATCCTTCATGGGATGGCCCTCCTAACATTTTGAAGGGGGTGGAGGATGGGCCTACCCCTTGTGAGTATTTTATAATTTTTTAACTTTTTTTTGGTTAACTTGATAAAAAAATTCTTAAAAATTAAAACATAAAACAAAATAATTACTAATCCTAGAAACGGAAAACATAAAAGCGAAAAAAAATAACGATACGACTAAAAAAATACGAAACAACCTACGACGTCCATTTTTTCTTAACTTCCTCTTTCACCATCCTGTAAACCTCGCGTTCATCCTCCGGAACCGAGTCGAGATCCAACCTCATAATCCTAAAATCCTCCGCTCGAGCATAGTCGGCCGACAAGTTTTTCTTATAACTATATTTTTCCGTCGTGAGCTCTTTGAACGAACGGAATTCGGATATCTACTCGTCCATTTTCGAAGCCGCCCCGGAAGATGTTTGGCTCGAGCCGCCCCCTTTTCTCTTTCCGGTCGCCTCTTTTTTTTTGCTTTGTCCCTTCCGGGGGGACGTTCCGACTCGTGAACGGGCAACACCTCCTCGCCAAATTCCGGGTAGTTCTTTATGTTGATTTGACAACGAACGGTGGAGCCTCCCGCACTATTAGTTCCGGACTCGGAAGTTTTACTCCGTTTGGCGGTTGTGACCTCATTTGGAACCGGCGTCCATTTGTTTTCTTTCTTTAAAACGTTCCATGCTCGGAGGTGTTGGAAAGGCGTTGAATTTTTAGAGTCCCATTTAGCCAAAGCAAGGTTGAGAATGTCCTCGTCGTTACTCCCACTAGGATGATTAGTGTAAATTTGGTTATAAAACTCGCTAAAGGTGTTGATGGCCTTGCTCATTTTACGCCACTTTCCAGAGACGTAATCGATATCACGCATCGGGCCTTGCTCCATAAGCGCGTTAAATCTTTCCGTTATCGCCTTCCGAAAACCGGTACCCGTTTGGTTGTTCCCTAAATTTAAAAAAATGCCTTAGTAAAAATAAAAAATAAATCTTTTTAAATTTAAATTAAAAAAATAAACTTTGGTTCATACCGACAATCGGGCAAGTTGAGGACTGTGACAACTGTGCCTACAGTTATCACCAACCAATCCCGAATAATTCTGTAAGCAATAAAACCTTGTATTTTGTTTATGGAATTGTGTAATTATCTATGATATTTACACATATCAATCCTTGTTCAAATTCAAACTCTTAAACACTTTCTGGAAAGTTATGCGCAAACTGATGCGTAAACATAATCAGTTTAACGCAACGAACACTACGGAACAGTGACATAAGCTTAACATACCTTAAATAACCTTTACATAAATTAGAAATAAGTTTTGAAGGGTTTGGTATGGCAAAAACAAGTTTATTCGCTCACAGGGACTATTTGTGTCAAACTGCAAAAGTCTGCCGTTTCATATGGCAACGTACATTTCGGAACATGATCATAAGCTAAACATACCATAAATAACCTTAACATAGCTTAGAAATAAGCTTTGAGTGGTTTGGTATGCGAAAATGCGCTTACTTGATCAAACACTGACTAAAAGCGTCAAAAAAGTGCGTAAGTTTGCATTTACGCGCATATCTTACGTTCTGACCATATCCGGGCATCCAAGAATTTTTCTAGTCACTAAAATATTTTATTTTAGTGATGGGATTGCAAAGATACCATTCGTCGCTTAATTTGAATCGTTTTCGCGTCCGTTCGAGTTTCATCGTAATTAACCGCATAACGCGACCGTACGACCAAACGAACCGACATCCGTGATATTTCCGAGCATATTTCAAGTCCCCTAACTTTGACGACCTTGTAGAGCCTTGAAAATGGCTTAACGGAGGTTAAATACGTCAAAAATCAAGTTATATACATGCAGGGACTGAAATGGAACAAAACTGAAACTTCAGCATGAGAGCTCGCGGGCCGCGACCACCCAGGCTCTATCTGTCACGGGGCGCGAGAACCCCCTGTCGACAGAATGTTGTTTTCAGCAACCAGCTTGTAATTCAGGGACTTTTAAGCAATTTTTCATGTTTTGGACTCCAAGTTAACAACTCTCCAAGTAATATTAGTTGTCCCTAACACATGTATGGCCAAGATTTAATACTTGGGGAATACATAAACACTTGTAATGATCTTGAATCACCTCCACAACTATAAATACCCCTCCATTCTACCTTGTTCATTGCTCATTTCCAACTTTGAACTCTAAGTGGAGGATTTCCAATCTTTGGGAGCCACCTACCTGAGTTCTAGTTCATCTTTTCCAGCCTTTGAACACCTTGTAAGTGTTCTTTCATAGCTTAGTTCTTATTTTCAGCCATTTAGAGCTGAAAGTCAAACAGTTTGACCAACAGTTTGACTTTCGGTTTTGACCATCAATTGGTCAAATCAAAGTTCAATTGAACTTTGCAACGTGATTATAATCACGATGGTTATAATCCTTAGCGATTATACCTACTGATTACCACGTTGACTAGGCGTAGTGACGAGTCAAAGTTTCGGTAAAAATGCGTATTTACGCGCATTTTGCGACGGAACTATTTTTAGGTATCAAGACACTTTGTTTTGATACCAAATCAGTTTTCTAACTTAGTTAAACATGTTTTAACATGTTTAACTCGTCACTACTAGTTTAACGCTTGTTTAGGGTCGTAAGTTAAGCGGTCTCGACAACCGCTTAGACTTTCGAACCCGACCCGATTGGTTGATCATTAGGATCCGACCAAGCTTATTTAGTGACCATAGTTGCATAGGGAATAACCTACTGATGTTATACCTTATGATCACTTAGGTTGGTTAGTTATCCATTAAGTCGTTTATATGCCCATAGAAAATGACCAAAATGCTCTTTTTGAGCATAAATTCATATGTTGCATATGTGAACAAGTTTTTGCCATCTAAACTGATATAGTAACATATTTAAACATAGTTGGGCATATAAGACTTAACATAGGACATAGATAACCATCCGACCTTAGATTTACTCAAACGACGCGTTATAGTAGCTTAAACTACCGTAACAGGTCAAAACGGGTCAAAAGCACTTAGGTAAACTTTCTAATTAGAATGTTAGGTCTATTAAATAATGTCATATGAGTTCAAATACTCATTTGATTTATAGAACCTCATTCTATCCTATCTCCCGATTTAGGATCCGATTATTAACGTAGTTACCTATATTAGGTGTCGTTTTATTCCGTGACCCTTGAAGCTTTATTTGGTCTTTATTTCAAGATTAATAAGCAATCCCAAGTGAGTACATAGTCCCTTTTTTACCGCTTTCAAATATTTGGGGTGATACACATGTGCATACTTGTTACTTTCATGCTTTCATTGCTTTTTATGACATAAACATGCTATGTTCACTTAGTACACCTATAGTACATGATTTCAATTATGTTTTGCTATGTATGTTTACTGAGCATGCTAGCACATTGATTTCATAGACACTTTGTTGCATATGTTTACTCAGCATATGGACACATTGATTTACATTACATTTCTGCTGCATATGTTTACTCAGCATATGGGCACAACTGATTTCATGAACATTTCTACTATGTATGTTTACTTAGCATACTTAGTACATGCTTTTCATATAGCATGCTTACATTGGTATGGCATTTGGTATGTTTAACGGGACAATAATACATTCATTAACATTGATCACGCCGCTCGGTAGTATGTAATGGTACCATAGGACTTGACAAATCCCGTTCCCGACTTCCTAGGTTTGTTTGGAAGTAGGAAATGACAGAATCCGATATACATGATTGATAAACCTTTAACTTTTTAAGGGTTTATGCGACAGTCGCAAGGCTTGAATGTATTCGATAAACATTACTGCATAAATGTTTGTAATCATAAAGCATTGTTTTCTGCAAAACATAACCTTTGATTTAAACTTAGGTTTAATTAAAAATATTGTTTTGTACATTTACATACGGGGTTGAGTAAATACTTTTTATTCACCGTACATGACATTTGGTTACACTTTGAAATTATACATATGGTTTGAGTAGATACTTTTTACTTGCCATACATTATATTCAATTATACATGACATGATTTACATTTGAGAATTGAACATTGTTTACACATAAACATTTTGACATTTGTTTAAACAAGACATTTTGATTGGTTATTGATAAGTGACTTATATAACGAGGCTATGTGTAATATGATAAAATCATGGTGGATAAGCCGCTGGTACTTCCTATATATAAGTGCTTTTATTATATTACATATCGTAGCGTTATCTAAACCACTTAGACAAAGACATGATACATTTTGTACAAAGACACCACATTGTTTTACAAATGACATATTTTATACAAATTCATTTTTACTTGGTTATTTATTTAACCATGCATTATTCTTTTAAATCATTTGATTTTCGCATTGATTTTCATATGATTTTACAAAAGAAAACATTTTTACAAAGGTTCATGGCTACTTTTGAGTTAAACATTTCTTTTAACAAAATCAAGGCCATGAATCCTCAACAACAAAACCTATGTTATTCACAGGCATTTTTATGCTGACGTACTTATTTTCACATGTGTTTCAGGTGTTTACGTTTGACTATGAGTATGCTTCACATAGGGCGGACTTGGGCCTTAGTGACTTTAAAACATACAAGACAACTGTTGTGCAATAAATAATGTAAACTGTTAAACTCAATAAAACAAAACTTTATGAGCCATGTGTTATGAAACAATTTGTAACATGACTCCCCAATGTTTTCCGCCGTGTGTTGTTGTATATTACGCAATTGGGGTGTTACAAGGACTTAACCCACATAATTGCTAGCGCCTCATCCTCTATTTTTGTCCAAGGTCTCGCCTTTGGTTTTGAACCGCCTTTGGTTTCGACTACGGTTTCAACCGTCTTCCCCTTGTTTTTTTGCGCTTGAGATATTGAGGTGGCGATTCGGGGACGACTTCTTCATCATCGTCAAGTGGAACCGGGGGTTGCGATTGGGATGTTGGCGGTTGCGATTGGAATTGCGCTTGAGATTCAAACGAGTTGCGTAGCATCATTTGTTGGAGTGCTTGGTAATGTTGCATTTGTTAAACTTGAGACATTTGTTTGAACGCGTTGGGTGATTGTTGGAAACCCGAAAACGTAAATTGCGGAGACACCCATGAAGGATCGATAGTCGGAGTGTAAGTGGGAGTCGAAAAAAAGTTAGCTTGATTCGGGTTCGGGTTGGGATTGTTCGGGTTGGGATTGCTTGGGTTGAACGGATTCATGATTTTATAAAAAAGATGGAGTTTTTTTTTTTTATAAAAATGGATGAGAGAAGGGAGAAGTTGGAGATTTTGGATATAAAAAATGGATTGAGGTGGGGTATTTATTTAAATTGAAAAAACCTTTTTTTTAAATAAAGTAGCCATTACAAACGGCTATAATTTTGAAAATGGGCCCGTCGAGCACGTCGCTGGGGTGATGGAGAAGCCGGGACGCTCCTAAGGGGGCGGTGTGGGGATGCGGCGCCGGGCCTCGCCGGGCCAAGGCCGGCCCCCATACCCTTCCGTCTAAGATGCCACTAGGCGGTTATATATCATGACCCTTGTCAATGACTTACTAGTTATGGAATGTTCTTGTGACGACTTTCTTGACTTACCATATGACGAAAGCCTGGACTTTGGGGTTTCATTTGCATGATCATACACGTCAAATTCTATCATATTAATTAGAATGTTACTATTGTAATAGTATTTAGACCGGTCGTGGGACTCGTGGGCATATGCGAGCACACAGCGGCACAAGGCCCAAAATTTTGAAGAGCCCAAAAGTTATTTTTCTCCTCATCTAACTATATATAAAAAGAGAAGTAGAGCTGATGTAATTTTGCATACGTGTCAACCAACTAGATATGCCATGTAGGTTTTGCTAATGTCATAAAGATTAATAACACATAATTCAAATCATAATTTCAAAATTTGGCTCCACTTTCAAAATTTCAATTTCAAAATTCAAACAATATTTTCAATCCTTTCAAAATCTGCTCTCTCTCCTCCGCACTCTTCATTCAAATAAAACCCTAGACAAAAATCCTCTGGCGTCTCTCTCTCTCTCTCAATACCATCGACAACCTTCAATCACCGGCGAACAACTCAACGAAGAAATTTCGCTAAAACTTCTGAAGATAACCACCATAGCCGGCGAACAACTCTCCGGCGACCGTCGATTCGCGTTTCCTCCGCCACGTCTCACTGTTCTATTTCAGGTAATTTGAATCTGATTTTTAAGGAAGAAAATTAGTTTAGGGTTTATTGATCGACTTTCTTATCTTAATTGATAGATAAAAGGTACGATGATGAGCCTGTAGATGAAACGATCTATAATGGAAGAAGAAATAAACGGTGATCATTTGCAATTACTAATCCCCATATCGGTATCTTTTAATTTCGCCAGGTATGTTGTTTGGCGAATGCTTGGTTTGTTGTAACACCACGTAAAAACGTGTCCAATTATGTAAAGACACGTGTCCTAAACTCTAATTATGTGAAAGCTTGAGTTTGAAGGACTAAAGTTGCCAAACGATGAAAATATGAAACCAAAGGGACTAAATGTGTTAACATGCCAAATTTGTGCCTCTGAATGACCACACACGAAGAACATATTCTTAAACGAGTAATTAATTGGATATAAGAAGCCGTTTGTGAAAATAAGCGGAATATTTTAAACTACAGGGGTTAAACGTGTCAACATGTTAATTCTTACCTCTGAGTGACCTTTTAACGAACCCGAGGCTTCGAAACATTCAAATATACTCTCAAGAATAAGTAATATAAATTTCATGTGGTTTCGAGATCGTTAAGCAAGTTTTCAAGACTTTGGGTTAAAAGCGTCAATAGTAAGAAACTTGTGTTTATGGTGATCTTTTAACGAAACCGGGCCTAACGGAGTTTGGTTATACTCCATTGAACCTCTAGAAACTAACTACAAGGGCCTTATATGCCAAAAATGAAAGTTATATTGAGTTCTAGAGCATAAGGACTAAAACTGCCAACTTTGGAAACTTACTTGAGGCCGTGGCGACCCATGAAGGACTAAGGCTTTGCCCGTCGCGGGTAGCCATACCCTTACCAGTTTGAATTTTTGCCTTGGCTGCCACACAAACCGCCAAAACGAGTTAGAACCATTACTAGGGGCTGTTTGTCGGTCTTGTAATACTACTAGGACACCTGGGGTGATCCTAAAGCTTCCAAAAACGCCTGCCTTGATCTTCTTGCATGCCATCTTGTTATATAAAGGCTTCTAAGTTCATTTGTTCAAGTGCTCATTCACTTGCAACAACCACAACACTATCATCTGGAGTCTCCTGGCCTTAGAAGAGGATCAAGAAGTGTAGAAAAGATAGCTAGGACCTTATGTAAGTGTCTTAGCCCTTTCTTAGTTCAGTTTATTAGTCTAAAAACCGAAAAGTCAAAGATATCGTTAATTAGCTTTGACCTTCTGTTTAATCACAAATGGTCCAGTCACTGAACGAAATAAAAGTGGTTATGTGACCATATTAAGGTAGGTGATTAACCCTTAAAAGGGCACCTCCTAATTATTTCGTTTGACTAGTTAATTGTCGGGTCAAAGTAATAAGTCAAAAAGTCAAACTGGACAGAATTTAAAATAATGATTTAAACTAATAAAACAGATGTTATAAATTATATTTTAACATTCTAATAACTTGGTAATTAATATTAGAACATGTTTAAACATGTCTAACCCGACAATTATCAGTCTAAGGTCGGTTCATAACCGAAAGTCGCAAAAGCTTGACTTTTGTTTTGACTTTCAGTTCTGGCCCGATTAAGCTTAATTCTCCCATGTTTTAAGCTTCCAATAGGACCACTTTATATTGTAGTATAACCCCCCTGGAGTTATATTACCTGGTCCTTAGTAGTTTGAATTATATGCTCATGATCATTATTTTGCTTATAAAATGCCATATTTTCCCTTTTAACATATAAATGAGATTTTTAGAAATGTGAGAGGACAAAAACCTTTGCTACTGATATATAAGCTTGTCCCGAAAATTTGACATCAGTTCTTGGTCTCAAACTGAAGTTATGCTCGATATCGTAAATAGAAACTTGTTATTAATTAAATTGTGATATCTTGGATAAGACATGTTTAAAATTGGATTTTGACCCAAAACTCATTACCTACTGTTATGATATTATTTTTAAGGATTTTTAGGATTTTTGGTCAGATTATAATCTGATCATATCATAGAGTTCTTGTGTAATTCGGTAAATGACGGTAATACCCTTTTTATGCATAAAATAAGATTTACAATTGATTTGAAGAGTTTGACGGAGCCTCGGCCCCGAAACGACGTGTTCGGTGCGTTTATTACGACTAAGAAAGGAGTAGAAGATAGATACGACACCGAGTAGTCACTTACAATCTAGTCTCTATTGATTATTCAACATTTACAGCACCACGAGACCAGTTGGACAGCATTTCCCCTATGGGAACCAAAAGCTTGTCCAAATGGGAACCCCAAGTCCCTATTTATAGACATAACCTACACTATGTGTCCATCCGATCGGATTTCCATCCGACCGAATGGTCATCCGTCCGGATGGACCTTGACATTTACAAAACCTGTCCAACTTCTCTATTCTATACAATATTCAACACACGCTCTATCTAACTATTCGTACAGTGGCAGACGTACAAAATATGCACCAACAGATTCCCCCTCGGATGTCACTGTTGAATCGTCTTTAAAACTTTGAGAACCTTGAGACCTGTTTGAATATTCTGTAGTCTTCAACTTTTCTGCAACTTCAATCAGGTATCTTGTGTCACACCCCAAAAACGTCACAGCGGAATATAAAACGTAGTGGTGACGGAAGCTGGTGCCTATTTCTATCTTGATGTTTGATGCATTTTAGTGTTGGACATTATTACTTAATTAAAATGTTGATTTTAATCTTATCGTCCCAAACCACCACATAACCATGACAAAATAAAGTAGTCTTTTGATCCTCACGGATCTTATTACATTTAGTCCCAGAAAGTTTAAAAGTCAGTTCAACATTTTAGGTGACAAAACAGGCATCAACAAACACAAGATACGCCATAATTCCCGAAGCCGTACTCAAGTACCTATAGAACACGTTAAAAATCAAGTGTCAACACAAAGGAAGGTGAGTTCACTTATTTTGTTTACTAACAAATTTTATTCCATGGAAAACTTTCTGAATAGGTGTTTATTTGAAAACATCCATGTAGTTTTAGAAAGTCCATTTTACTCCTTTGATAAAATCCATGGGTCTTCCATCGGGTCATTACTCCGACATTTGTAATACTGCCCAGGTTTTGTATATTAAATTATAACGTCTATTTTCAGACTTGTATGTTAGCTAGACGATACGAACTATATGTTAACCATGCAGGGATAACCAAAAGCTAGACAATAAACAGAATTTAAATTCGTCGTTTGACATTGACTCGGGGTGACCGGTCATGACGGGGTTGTCAACCCGATAGATCTACCAACAATTCATCGCATGCAATACTTAAATGATTAACCGCATCATGGGCGCAGGGTTCTTCCTCGAAGAACGATATGATGTCTGCCTCACGTACAATATATATATATATCCTACTAATATGACAATTTAATACACGGTGGGTACGAATCCCCTGAATCTCCATCATTCGAGACCCAGGCCGGCATCCGTACCCCAACTGTACGATCCTGTATCTCTTAAGAAAAACCATACATCCAATATTTATTCATCAAAAACGTTTTACTGTGAAACTTATAACTCATCAAATTTCATATATTTTCAGCGAAAATATACATATTTTTAGTAAAAGGTATGTTTTATTTCGAAAACATTATTAAACCCTTTTAACAACGTGTTCCACCCCCAAAATATATACAAAATAGTAAAAAGAGGGGTTTAGTGACACTCACCTTTGGGTGCGTATTTTAATACCGCAATCCCAGAAATTGATTATATACGTTCTAATATGGGAACAATTATAAATCAAAATAACATTTAATCACAAAAATCCTAAGTTTCTCAGTTTCTTAGAATTATTACATAACTTTGAGATTTTCCCGAAAAGTTGTCATTTTTGATTATGTTGGCACGTTAATATATATATATATATATATATATATATGAGTCCATATATATTTATTATGATTTTGCGTTTTGAACGATTTTATTGGTGACCATTATTGTGTAAATCCGTTAACTCTTCCGTTTATACGCAATATATCTATGATTTGCACGTCGTAATATATATATATATATATATATATAAACGTTCACATAATTTAGCATCGTAACACGCAAAACATTACTAACTTAACTATTTTGTCATTTTTAAAGCAAATATACATAAAACATCTCATATGTACCAAATTTCATGCTCAACACACAAGTTACACATTTAACGCAATTTTACCATTTCTACCGCACAAAACGTACATGCATAGTATAATTTTCCCATTATTGAGTTAACAATTAACATATAATCACATTTACATACTCAAATAACTTAATACATTTTATCACATAAGATTCACTCAAAATTCACCCATACTCATGTTCATTGAAAAATGCGTATTTTAGTGATCCGGTAACGTTTTCGGGCGTCGGAAGTCACGTATGACTAACCAAACACCAAGTAAACTTAAAATTAGTTAAAATATTTATTTTTAAACTAAAAAGATCAGTTTATTTACTGATCTAATTGAGTTTTATAGAAATCACTCGAAAAGCCGATTTTCGACCGTTTTAACGCATAGTTTTGCGTTAAACGTTACCGTAACCATCCCAACTCGAAACGACTTGATATTTTAACACAATACATGTTATTTACTGATTGAAATAGTGATTATAATCAGATTAGTGCAGTTTTTGTGTAAGTCATATAAATCATGCGATTTCACGTATTTTACAACTTATAAAGCACCAAGTACAACATGCAAAGCTAGTAAACTTTATGACAAAGTTGTATACCATTTTAACACTTCAAAATAACCTTATTTTAGTGTTTATATTCTGATCAAAATTCATTTTTATCACATCTTGTTCAAATCAACATTTCATGATCATATTCCAACATGCATGTTCTAGTAAATGCATCTAATGCATACATAACATGTTTTAATCATCTAGCATGAACTTGAATGCATCTAGACCTTCTTTTAACTCATATTTCAAATATTCTAACATTTCATACTTCACATCTTCATCATCACATAATCATTCATACATAATCATTTATACAATGGAAGTGTTCTTACATTTATGAGTGTATGACTAAAAATTACATGCATGCGTACACATATACATACATATATGACATATATACACATACATATGAACTTCCAAAGTTCACTTTTATCATATCAATTTCAAACCTTGAATCACCTTCTAAAACATTCTTTTATGACATATATTGATTTTTACATGCATCCTACTTTTCAAGTATCATGTTTATCATGAATCTTTCAATCAAAAACAAAACACAATCATTTACACACACACGCAAACTCACGGCCATACATATATATATATATATATATATATATATATATATATATATATATATATATATATATATATATACACCCATTTTCATTTTGATTGAAATCTCAACCTTTATTGTTTTCAAGTTTATGTTTAATTCCAAGTTTAAGAGAAACTTTCCATCATCTTTATCTTTACTAAAAATAAAAAATGAATCTTTGAAAATAAGTTTATACCTTTCAAGTTTTTAATGGGGTTTAACAAGATTCTTGATGGTTATAAGCTTGTTTCACCAAGAAAACACTTTTGGATACCCAAAACACCTTGAAACCTTCTTGGAATGAACTTTGATCTTCATGAACATGTTAGAAATTTTGAAAATAGATGAGAGAAGAGAGGTGTTCGGCTGAATTTTTAGAGAGAGAGTGTGTTTTGATTAAATTCTTGAAGTATGGAAGAAGGTGTAAGCTTTTATCAAACATAATCATCACCACCTCAAATTTGGTCCAATAAATGGAGGAGAGAGGAGAGAGAAGTCATTTGCATGGCTGCCAACTAGCAAGCCATGTCTCAAATACACACATACACACTAATACATACATATATATACAATTTATCAACCAAAAACTGGTATTTTACTGGATACCGGGTATTTTATCTAGCGTTTTAATCCCGTTTTAGTGCTTTTAAATTATTTTTAACACTCTATAAAAATAAACTCACCAAAATAATATTGAACAATATTTTGTTTGCCTGGACTGGCTACGTTGTCGGTATTTGGCAGTATACGCGTTCTGCTGCGCGGTGTGCGCTTAAAATCGCAAAAATAGGAATTTAAGCGTTTTTATTTATTTTTATCGTTCTAAAGTAATAAACTCATCAAATTATTATTAAAATGATTATCAGTTGCTTTGACAGGCTGTGTTGACAGTATTTTGTCGGTACACGCGCTACATCGCGCGGTACGCGCTTAAACTCGAAAATAGAGTTTCCTAGCGTTTTAAATTATTTTTCCACACGGATATGATTAAAATAATTATTATAATCATAAAAAACTATTTTTAGGATTTTAACACTGATCGGGTGGTCACTGTTGTTTGTTTCGCATTTTAACTGTTACGCGATAAGCGTTTATCTTACCGTTGCCAACATAATTTTTATCAAAGTTTAAATTTACCAACTCATTAAATTTCACATATAAACATCATAATCAATCAAATATGGCCCTATTACCTATTTAAAACATGTGCTACAATTGTATGGTACGGCCTGAAAAGCCGGGTGTCACATCTTGAAATCTGACTATCCAAATTCCCCCTCGATTGATGATTCGGGTTTGCTTTTTACCGAGTAAAGCATGAATTCCCTCTGAAATGAATCTTCAGGTCTTTTGCACAGTTCACGACTCTCCTCTGATTTGCTAAACTGCAACCTTCATGAACAATCACCAACTAGAAACTAATCAATGCAATATCCTCTGTTTCAACTTTAACCGCATCCGAGCTCAGTTTTTGATATCACAGGTAAGCACCACGATCTTCGCATTCCGCCTGCTCGATCTAAGAATGTACAAAAACTCAACCGGCAATTGATAGAAACTTCAAATTCCCCACAGGTTAACTTCAAATCCGTGATTCCCCCTGAAGATTTGATATCCTGTTTACCGTAATCCACGTTAACGCACCCTAAGAATGACAGATCTGTGTAAACAATATTCTCCACAATAAGCAAATCTTCATCGGAAAAACAAATCATCTGGTAATGTAATCTGATCTCCGAAGCATTCGTCTACAATCAGATTCATCTCCTCGGATGATCTAGATCTCGGAAGCTTTCACCCATGATCACTCTCAGATCTCTGAAGCATCCGTCCACGATCAGATATCAACACCTCGGATCATCTTGATCTCGGAAGCTTACACCCACTGTCACACCCCCAAAATACCACATGCGGTAACCCCGCTAGGCGTGTGACGTACCAGGATCTAGCCACCAATCACATTGAACTAACCATAAGATGTTTAACAAAATTCCCGTTCATTAAGTAAAACATTCATAAAACATATTCCAAGTTAAATAGTGTCAACGGAAGCAAATAGTAAAACACTGTTCAAATGTTTCAAAACCAATGTATGTGAAATCATTAAACAAGTCTTGTAAATCCAAGCGACACGACCCATGACCACTCCAGCCATTCAGATAGCAAGTTCCCCATCCAAAGTACCTAACGACCTGGGAGCATGCAACAAGTGTATTAGACAACGCCCGTGAGTTCATAGTTTTACAAAAATGTTAGTTACCAAGTGTTTAGTTCAGTTCATTGATTACAATGTTGATAATACCCCGAATACAAGAGGGCTCCTGATTTATTTTGCCATTTCCCCAATGCTCCTATCAAAGCATTGGGCATGACTGAGTCATTAGTTCACACCCGTCCTCTCAGGTACGGGGTGAGGGTGCCAAACCTAGATAGCGCTACCAACTAATACTCCGTTACCTCTCAGGTAACAAACAAGATGGGACTTAAGGGTGATAGGATGAGTGTATTATCCAACATTCCAGATTTTACCCACAAGACGTATTCCTCTCAGGAATACCCAATTGATTTACCCAAAAACCTATCCCTCTCAGGGATACCCCATGACTGTCCCACCCACCGGGACGCATGCTCAAGAGGAATGAACTCACCTTAGGTTTGCTCGGTATGTTAAGTTACCCATCCAAGTTGGTCAACCCAAACCCTACCGTGGTTACCAATCAACATTAGTTACATAATAAAACAAGTCACCTATTTGAACACAATTTGCATCTATCACAAGATCACCGTATATCATATGCCAAATACCCAGTTCTATACACGTTCACATCTCATATGAATATCACATATCAACCTACAACATATGGGTGTTTTAACTACACAAGTTAAATCAGTATTCTCCTTATTAATTATTATTATCTTGCAACATTAGTGTCTTGTAACACAAGTATTCGTCATCAAAGGCATCATATCAGTCTACTGTTCCTCCTCTATACTTTGACGGTGAAATACCCTTGTGACGAAGGACCAATCTTCGTCGGGGCAAGGTATGACGAAATACCATATGTTTCATCGATATCAACTATGGCGAAAAACCCTATTCTTCATCGAGGTAAAGTATGACGAAACACTTGTTTTTCGTCGAGTCCAGGTGTGACGAAGTTTCACCAAGGTTCATTAGGGTAAGTTAACACAGCCTTAAACACAAAACAGTTACACGTTTTTAGCATATACAATGGATCAAATGACGGCTACTACGTATAATTTAACAAACCCTCATATGAACCATCATCATAACAGTTTCCAATTCACACACATAATCCTAATCATTGAAACTCACAACCCTAATTTTCAAGTAAATCAACAATAGATCAATCAGTCAACCACCGAAACACAACAATGCCAACATGTGTAACAGAAGATCGTTCATTATGTCACAATCTCAATCAATTCGATAGTTTCCCTTAACGAGTTCCTCTACGGTTCTAGCATGCATTCTAATTCCTACTCATGTTGTCACACAATCTCATAATTATTGTCACAATCCGTACAAAATCACATAGAACTGAGAGTGGGTAACAGAAATCACATATAAACCCTAACCGTGATACAAAAGTGTTTAGACAAGTTGAGATAGCAAAGCTTCGTGATTCCCTGACTGCCGCCGCACATAGAACAGGAAGAGAGGACTTAGGGTTTTGTTTTACGGCAACTAATTACAATACAAGGAGTTATACAACACATAGTTGGGCCGCGAATTATACTGGGCTGAAGGCCCTTTCTCGGCGAAATACGTGCTCGGCGAAAAACCCCCTGGTTTTTCGTCGGGACTAAGGGTGGCGAAAAACTCCTTTTTCGTCTAGCAAACCTTAAATAATTTATATTTAACACTACACAATTATTAACCAATCATTACACATAACACATAAATCATTCAGATGAACTACACACGACGCCATATAACTCAAATTGTAAAGTCAGTGATGTGTATATGAAAAACCTTGGAATCTCGGGTTGTCACATCATCCCCAACTTGAAAGAAATTTCGTCCTGAAATTTGACAAGAAATCCAAAGCAGCAAGACGTTAACTCAGGTTGACTGTGGATTTTCCGCGGGTACCACATCATCCCCAACTTGAAAGGGAATTTCGTCCCGAAATTCACCAGTTACACCAGATTTAGATTTGTCACTTGGGAATAAGTGAGGGTACTTGAGCTTCATCTGATCCTCGCATTCCAACGTGAACTCTGGTCCACGTCGTGAGTTCCAACGAACTCTCACGATTGGGATCCTACTATGCTTACGAACCTTGACTTCCCGGTCCATAATTTCGATGGGTTCTTCGATGAACTGCAACTTGTCGTCAATTTTAAGCTCTTGAAATGGTACTACAAGTGTTTCATCGGATAAACACTTCTTTAACTGCGAAACATGGAAAACATCATGAACATTTCCCAGCTCGGCAGGTAACTCGAGCTTGTACGCCACCTTACCAATACGCTCCAAAACTTTGAACGGCCCAACATAACGTGGATTAAGTTTGCTGCGCTTCCCATAGCACACCACACCCTTCCAGGGTGAAACTTTCAGCATAACTCGATCGCCTACAGCGAACTCCAATGGTTTCCTACGCTTGTCAGCGTAACTTTTCTGACGGTCGCGCGCCGCTGCCATATGGTTTCTGATCTGGACAATCTTTTCTGAAGTTTCAAGAACAAGTTCCGGACCTGTGACTTGGCTGTCACCCACCTCAGCCCAACATAGAGGAGAGATACATTTCCGACCGTACAACGCTTCAAACGGAGCCGCCTGGATGCTAGTGTGGTAACTGTTGTTGTAGGAGAACTCTATTAACGGCAAGTGTTTCTCCCAACCCTTGCCAAAATCAATCACCCACGCTCGCAGCATGTCTTCGAGTGTTTGGATGGTTCGTTCACTTTGACCATCCGTCTGTAGGTGATAAGCAGTGCTCATGTCGAGACGTGAGCCGAATGATTTGTGCATCGACTGCCACAAATCTGAGATGAAACGCGGGTCACGATCAGAGATAATAGAGGTTGGCACCCCGTGCCTAGAAACCACATCCTTCAGATAAACGACAACAAGTTGAGAGAACTTATTTGTTTCCTTGATCGCAAGAAAGTGCGCAGATTTCGTGAGATGGTTAACGATCACCCAAATGGTATCGTTTCCGCTTTGAGTTCTTGGCAGACCAGTGACGAAATCCATGGCAATCTGCTCCCATTTCCACATGGGTATTTCTGGTTGCTGAAGCAGGCCTGAGGGTTTCTGATACTCTACCTTGACTTTCGCACAAGTCAAACACTTACTCATATACGTCGCGTTGTTGGCTTTCATCTTTGGCCACCAGTACAAAACTCTGAGGTCCTGATACATCTTATCCGAACCTGGATGAACAGAGTATCGGGACTTGTGCGCTTCGTCCATCACAAGCTCTCTAAGGTTACCAAACAAAGGGATCCATACCCGTTCCATAAAATAATAAATGTCGTCTGATCTCTTCTCAAGTCGTTTCTCCATGCCCCGTAAGTATTTAGCTTCCAAGTTTTCTTCCTTCAATGCTTCAGTCTGAGCCGAACGGATCTGATCAGGAAGATTCGAGTGAATAGTGAGCTGTAAGGCTCGCACACGCTTAGGTTTCGTCTCCTTTCGACTAAGGGCATCAACTACAACGTTAGCTTTGCCGGGATGATATTTGATAGCACATTCGTAGTCGTTCAAGAGTTCTACCCAGTGACACTGTCGCATATTCAATTCCTTCTGGTCGAAAATATGCTGGAGGCTCCTGTAATCGGTGTAGATAGTGCATTTGGTACCGTACAGATAATGCCTCCAAATCTTCAACGCAAAAACCACAGCTCCTAGGTCCAAGTCATGAGTTGTGTAATTCTTCTCGTGCACCTTTAGTTGTCGAGAAGCACAGGCTATCACCTTCTCGCGTTGCATCAACACGCAACCGAGGCCCTGAATAGAAGCATCGCAATATACCACGAAATCCTCGGTACCTTCAGGTAAAGATAAGATTGGTGCACTACAGAGTTTCTGTTTCAAAAGTTGGAAAGCATCCTCCTGTTTGGTTCCCCAAGAATACACAATACCCTTCTGTGTTAACGCGGTAAGAGGTTGAGCAATCTTCGAGAAGTCTTTAATAAATCTTCGATAATACCCAGCGAGACCAAGAAATTGTCGCACCTCCGAAGGATTCCTTGGTGCCGCCCAGTTCCTGATAGCATCAATCTTAGCCGGATCCACGTGTATCCCGGATTCATTAGCAATGTGGCCAAGGATGTGCACTTCTCGTATCCAGAAGTCACACTTAGAAAATTTCGCGTAGAGCTGCTCCTTCCTCAGGAGTTCCAAAATAAGACGCAAGTTTCGCTCGTGGTCCTCCTTGCTCTTAGAGTAGATCAAGATGTCGTCAATAAACACAATAACGAAATCGTCAAGATACGGCTTGCACACACGATTCATAAGGTCCATGAAGACTGCTGGTGCGTTTGTCAACTCGAATGGCATAACCAAAAACTCATAATGTCCATATCGCGTTTGAAAAGCCGTTTTAGGAACATCCTCCTCTCGGACTCTCATCTGATGGTAGCCCGACCTAAAGTCGATTTTTGAGTAAAAACTTGACCCTTGCAACTGGTCAAACAAGTCGTCGATACACGGTAAAGGATAACGGTTCTTGACTGTCACCTTGTTGAGTTCCCGATAATCTATACACATACGAAAGGACCCATCCTTCTTCTTCACAAACAAAACTGGGGCTCCCCAAGGAGAAGAACTGGGTCAGATGAAACCTCTATCCAACAGTTCTTGAAGTTGATTAGACAACTCTTGCAACTCTCCTGGTGCAAGACGATAAGGAGCACGAGCAATCGGAGCTGCTCCTGGCATAAGGTCAATCTGAAATTCCACCTGACGATGTGGAGGTAAACCAGGTAACTCTTCAGGAAACACGTCAGAAAACTCACGAACAATTGGAAGGTCTTCGATCCGCCTCTCTTCAGGCTGAGGATCAGAAACAAGTGCTAAAATAGGAGGATACCCCTTTTGTAGACACTTCTAATCTTGCATAACTGAGATGATACCAACCATCGCACCACTACGATGACCCAGAACCGACAAGGATTCTCCATTGGGGAGAGGGATACGCATGATTTTCTCTTTATAGAGAATTTCCGCTTGGTGCTTCGACAACCAATCCATGCCAACGACCACATCAAAACTTCCAAGAGTAACGGGGAGTTGGTCAATGTCGAACACTTGACCCATAAGATCAAGTTTACAGCCAAAAAGAACATGTGAAGCTTCAATCGATTTTGTTAGGCCCTAAAGTGTGAGACTGACGCATCAAATTAACACAACAAGCTATGGTTACGAGCTGGGCCATACCGGGTTAGTTTATATTAGGTTGTGGACCTTTATAGGTCACTTGGGCCAAGCTTTAGGCCATGTGGGCCAAGCAGGCCCAAGGGGAGCCCATGTAGGGAAGTGGGCTTGAGTTAGTATAAAAACAAGTTTCTAACTTGTTTTTAGGTTTGAACCTTTGGAACTTTATTGTTACAACTTCTAGAGAGCTAGAGAGAGAGGCGATTTGGTTGTGAGCACTTGTACTAGACGGTTTTGCTTTTCAAGTAATAGAATCGTGTGCAAGTGTTGAAAGTGATTCGGTATTGTTCCTCGTTTTTCATATTTTTCGGTTTATTCTTGAATCACATCAAGTTTGGATTCCGCACAAACTTGGTGTTGTTTGATATCATTGAAAGATCCGGTTAAACGGGACTTACAAGTGGAATCAGAGCCATTAGAACCTGTTTCTAGGCTCGGTGTGATATCAAATATTCAAGATTTTGAATTTTCGTTCATCGCGTTCTTCATGTTCTTGGTAATGTTCATCGAATTTTTATCAAAATCCATATAGTTTGGTGCGTCAATCTGTTTTGAAAGTGTTTAAGATATTGGACGATTTTTGAATTTTAATAAAAATATTCTTTCTTTTTTAAAAAGGATTTCAATTTCCAAAAATATTGGAAATTCTGTTCAGTTACAATTTTCATAAAATCTTTGAAATATTTGAGTTGCAACTGGTCTCGACTCAAACCCAAGATTTTTATTCACTGGTCTCGAGTCATCATACTTTGCCATCAACATCAAGTATCATCTTCATCATTCATCATACTTAGCCATCATCAGCAATCTGATTCCGACTCGCAACCGTCATCAACATTTTGACATAGAAAGGTTTCGAGTCATCAACTCATCACGGTCTCGAGTGATATTTCAGTTACATCAAGTTCCCGACTCAAGGTCTCAAGTGGGATTTCAACCTTCACAAGGTCTTGACTCACTTCACAAAGGTCTCGACTCACTGTTTTGACAACAACCTTCCGAGTCGCAATCATCTCTCAAGGTTTCGAGTTCCAATTCTTGTTAAGGAAACAACGGTTTTGAGAGTTATTTGTGAGGTCTCGAGTCAAGTGAGTTGTTCCGAGTCGCAACCAATACAACATTAACATCACCAGTCTGAATCAGAAGTAAGGTCTCGAGTCATCAATTTTCACGGTCTCGACTCATCTTCAATCACGGTTTCGACTCAACTTCAATTGGTCTCGAGTCACAACCTCCACAGTTGCAACCGCGGTTCCGAGTCCAACGCTTTCGAGTCGCAACCATCAATCACCGTCCATTACCGTACACCTGATCACCTGCAACTATCATCTTCTCTATCTCCGACGTTCTACTCCGATGACCACCATCTCCGAGCACCGCCACCATCTTCACCACCATCTCTGTCATCATCGATCACTACACCACCTCCACCATCTTCTCCGATCACCATCTTCCTTAACTGCTATCACCGTTTCAACCTTCGTCACCGGTAACTGACCACCTCTTAGCAACCATCTTCTCCGATAACCTTTAGCCGGAAACCTGCAACACCCTCGTTAATCATCATCCCCATCGCTATTCATCACACGACAATCACCTTAAACGTTCATCGCTTCTAATCACCATCACCATTACAGAAGTTTCATCACCATATTCCGAGTCGATCATCATCATCACCTCCACTTTTCTGCACTCCGATCACGAAAAAACGACCTCCGTTCATCTCCTTCGTATATTCATCGTTGTCATTTGATTGATAAAACAAAAGAAATTTTTTTTTTGTTTTTTTTTTGTGTGACAGTTGAGATGTCGGTAAAGAGAGTGTGTTGGAAAAGATTGATACAATTGCATTAAAGTTGATCTGACGTTTAGTATTCTATTTTTAATAATACTTATAATAATAATAATAATAATAATAATAATAATAACTTTTGTAATAATAGTTGTTTAAAAATTTGGTTTGATTAAAAAAAATAAAAAAAAGAGGTCTGTTTGTTTCGTGATAACGGTTTTGAAAGGTTTTGAGGTGCGGTTCAGAAAGCGGGTTCATTCGCATATAAAGGGTTTGAGTTAGCGAGTACACGGGTTCTCATTTGGTTTGTATTTTGAGGAGAAGAACAAAAGTATCAACCAGCCACTGAAATTATGGCATTCATGTTTCACAAACCCGTGGCTCAAGAAATTACTCGTGAAGAGATACTTTATGTTTTCTGTACTGCTGAGTGTAGAGAAAGGGTTAATACACAATGCTGAGCTAATTCAAGCCTATCAAGATATAAAAAAATAAAAATTTTAGGTTATCGAAAAACGAAAAACTTTATAAAGAAAAAATTGAGGCTCAGCGAAAAGACATCATCAAACTCAAAGATGATGTAAGTGTAAAAACATCCCATTTTTTAGAAGCTCAGGAGAAAGTATGCATTTTAACTAAGGAACTGGAAGATATCAGAGATAGATATCAAATAAATGAACTTAATATTAGGAAATATGATTCTTCCAGCAAACTAGTTAAAAACTTGTGTGATCAACAGCTCGCATACAAGAAAAAGAAAGGGTGTGGTTTGGGTTTTAATCAGGCTCCTCCTCCTTATAATGACAATTATACTTATTTACCTATGACTGAGGAGGAGATGATGAATGAAAGCAAGATGACTTATGGTCCAAAAACTGATAAGTCATCAATAAATAGTAGACCTGTTGAAAAACGGGTGGTTCAACCAGTTCATTTTGTGTCTAAGGGTATATTTGATCCTAACGCTTCTTCATCATGTGCAGATGAAGTACCTGAAGTGAGGTATGGAGATATGTTTGGGAATGAACAACTTTTCAATTCTGATTTTTCTAAATCTACTTTTGATAAAACTGATTCTGGTTGTGTGTTTGGTCAATCGTTTTTGAACTCGTTTCATAGTTATGTTTCGTCTTCTTTTGGGCCTGATGTTTTGGGCAAAACTTTGAATGCTTGTGATGAATCTTTGAATAATGTGTGTGATGATGGATGTTTTTCAGTAGTTGAAAATTGTGATTCTAATGTTTCTAACTCTTCAGCTGATGACAGTGTGACAGGTGAGGTCCCTCAGGACACATTCAGTGAAACCACTGAAACTTCTTCTCAAGAAAATCAACAGTGTTCTGATTCTTCTTCCGAATCGGTCTCAGTGGACGTCCCTAATGTTGAACCTAGTGGGACCCCATTGGAAACCGAGGTTGAAAAGGAACCATTATCAAACTCAGATGATACATGTGTTGATGAAACATGTGTTGATGAAGTTTCAACATCTTCTGAAATTAAAACTGAACCAGATTTTGAAAAAGAAGAGGTGGTCACATTAAATGAAAAGTCACAAGAAAATGTTTCTGAAATGGAAATTAAAACAGAAACTGAATCGTCTTTTCAAAATGATCCTGATAAAATTATAAAAGACGAAACATCATCCGTCTACATCTCATGCTTGTGCTAGTTCTGATCAACAGATACAGAAGAACTCAGAAAAGGCACATGGAACACAGGCAACGCAAGCTCGGTCATCTAGACCCATCAAATCAGCTAATGCTGCTAGCTCTCAGAAGCTCCATACATTGAAACGACAGACTTGTTTCAACTGTGGAATTCCTGGACACATTGCTAGAAATTGTGTTCATCGTCCAAACGTGCAACAAAATGCCAATACACGCTCTTGTGCTGATGTTTGTGAGCCGGTTCACAACAAGCGGAATGAGACAAAACGAGCAGATCAAAGTCTAGGGTATAGGAAGTCTGCTTATCAAGGACAATCACGATCTCATAAGGCTCGTGACAAGGTGATTGAAAGCTCTAATAAGGGAAAAAGACGAAGAATGGTGCTCAGAGCAACAAGACTTCCGCAAACAACAAATACAAGCACCCTAATTCGTCTTCGTCTAAGAGAAATGTGCAGGTGCATCCAGCGCAAAAAGGACCGGTTTGTCCTTCAGGACCTGCTAGATCGAATCAAGCTGCTCAAAACGTCTTTCCGATGAAAAGACAAACTTGCTACAACTGTGGCATTGTGGGTCATATTACTAGAAACTGTACACGGCGTCCCCATGTACCCTATCATGTGCAAAATCAGAGGGTTGCACCAAAGGATAAATCCCATTCTAAGCCGATGAAGGTATCATCACCTAAGGCAATGAAAAATGTGAATCCCAAGGTTAAACCTTTTGATGGGGATTGGAACGCTGCTAAAAACAAACGCAAGGCTGTTCAAGAACAAAAACGTCTTTCTAAATCTGAATCAGCTAAAGTTGCTCAAACGAAGGCAACAAATATGTTTATTAAACCAAAACAGATTTGGAAACCCAAATCCAAAGCAGCAACGTCTCCAATCCTTGAGACAAAAGGGGACTTGTGTTTGAAAGAAGTGTCTTATTTTGATGCTTCAGGAAATCCCAGGACCACGGTGGCCTGGGTACCCATGTCTTACTAATCTCCTTACCTTTCAGGAACAACCAAGGAGGAGCTGTTGACAATCTCTGGAATGTTGATAGCGGTTGTTCCAGAGATAAAAACGGGTAACATTTCACTGTTGCAAAAAGTTCAATTTTTTTTTTACAAGATGATATGTTTCATTTGGAGGAGATATGGGAAGTAAGATAAGATCGGCAAAAGGTACCGTTTAAATTCAGTACTTTGATTTGAATATTGACTAGTCTTCAATCTAATGACAGAACGGTTAAAAAAATTATTTTTTTCTCTTTCTTAGTTCATTATTTTGTATATAAAGTGTCTTTTCTCTAGTAAATGGTAAATTTGCGCAAAAATACAAGATTTATGCACATATTTAGGGGGGGGGGGGGAGGGACATATAGATAGATATAGAGTTTAGGGGGAGAAAACTCAGAAAATACAAAAAGAGTTTGACTTAAACTTGTCTACAACTGATATATGAAAAAGCCAAAAAGAAAAATTGCATGATATGGGAAGTGAAATAAATGTTTGTGTTAAAGGGTTTGACTAACACATGTAAGGTGCCATAGCTCAAAAGACTAGGATCTACTGCGATATGTCGATAGGCTTGACGCTCAAAATGATAAAAGATACTAAGTGATATAAACATAACGAACTATGTACCATGTGGGTAACATACCAACGACGTATGATTTTATGGTCTTAAATCTTGCGTTGATTGATAGCCAACATCTGAGGTTTCAGGTCTTTATATTGTTGAATCATCCGGGGATATCTTGGCTGTCCTTCTGTTGAATCCAGATTATATGCAGACCTAGACACAGTCAGGATATCTTAAAAGATCCCAAAGAGGAAAAAAACCTTAAGGAATCAAATCTCAAAATGAGAAAATTCCCAATGCTCAAAGAGCCAAATTCGTACCAAAAAGGTATTTGCCTCGCCCTCGTTGGACATAATCATTGGTCGCTCTGCTTTATGAAAGTACTGACCTGTCACCAATGGTCTAACGTTGTAAATAAAAAAGGATGACATCAGTATACTCACCTGTTACGATGAATCGTTGTGCTTACCTTGATCGCGGGGGTATGCCTTGGAATGGGACACATAGGTATAATAGTATAATATTACCTTAAGCATATCATGAAGTTGAAAAATTGAAAGTTGAGCGTTAAAGTTTAAGTGGACAAACATATTTGCAATCGCATAGACCAGTTTGATTAGGCTCGTACTGAAAAGTGTTCCTTAGTCTGTCTGAGAACGAATTTTGATCCCATTGCAATTGTAATTGTATATTATGGTAGTTGTTTATATTTTGAGTCTTTATTTGTTTTTAATTCTTAAAATTAAAAAAATTAAAAAATTAAAAAATACAAAAATAGTGTCTTGTTTTTCTATAAAATCAAAAATCAAAAAATAGAGTGCTTATTTGTTTTTCTTAAAATTAAAAATATAACCGTTCTTGAAGATTTGACTGATCATCAAAAGTTGAAAGAATTTAAATTGTGAAATTTGATGTACCTAGTGTTCATATGGTACTCTCCCTGTTGCATAAGAAATGTTTGCTTATAAGTTTGTGAGCATGTGCAGAACTTGATTTCAATCAAGAACAGGGATTGATGAATATTGAGATGCTGTTAGTTGCTGAAGAAGCCTGAAGCAGCACTACAACAAGATGTACTTGAGTCAGAAGAATCGGATACGAAACGCTGTCTGACAATGAAAGTTCATTTAAAGAAGTACCATGAACCTGCTTGAAAGAAAAAGACTGAAGAAGAAAAGAGCTGTTGAGAATCCTCCTCTCACATTCTTTTAACAAAGACTTTCAAGCTAAAGCTGATTGTGTTCCTGATATGAAGCTAACCACAAGAGTTGAAGAAAGAGACCCAGTGCTGAGAGTTCAGAAGTCAAGAACTTCTACAACATCTGCAGCATAGAGACAACCATAGACTTCGTTGAAGACGTTACTGAATTCATGCTATGAAGATAATTTAATGGCATCAGTCTAGGGGGAGATTGTTAGGCCCTAAAGTGTGAGACTGACGCATCAAATTAACACAACAAGCTATGGTTACGAGCTGGGCCATACCGGGTTGGTTTATATTAGGTTGTGGACCTTTATAGGTCACTTGGGCCAAGCTTTAGGCCATGTGGGCCAAGCAGGCCCAAAGGGAGCCCATGTAGGGAAGTGGGCTTGAGTTAGTATAAAAACAAGTTTCTAACTTGTTTTTAGGTTTGAACCTTTGGAACTTTATTGTTACAACTTCTAGAGAGCTAGAGAGAGAGGCGATTTGGTTGTGAGCACTTGTACTAGACGGTTTTGCTTTTCAAGTAATAGAATCGTGTGCAAGTGTTGAAAGTGATTCGGTATTGTTCCTCGTTTTTCATATTTTTCGGTTTATTCTTGAATCACATCAAGTTTGGATTCCGCACAAACTTGGTGTTGTTTGATATCATTGAAAGATCCGGTTAAACGGGACTTACAGATTTACCATCAGCTAATTCTACTACGTGCTTATTTATAAGAAGTGTAGGAGTCAACCCTAACTGACGACTGAACCACAAAGATACATAACTCCAATCGGCACCAGATTCGAATAAAACAGAAGCAAAAAGATCATTCACAGAAAACGTACCGGTCACAACGTTGCCATCATTGTGAGCTTCCCCGCGCCAATGGTAAACACTCTCCCACACGCACCGTTCCCACCATTGTTCCCGTTGTTGTTATTCTTAGAGTTGTTGTTGCCAGCATTCTGATTGAGCTGAGGGCAATCCCGTCTGAAATGACCCTCGTCACCACACTGAAAGTACCCCTTACGATTTCCCTGTTTCTGTTGAGGCTGCTGCCTCTCTTGTTGCTGTGGCTGCTGCTGCTGCTGTGGGGGTTGCTACTGCTGCTGTCTTGGAAGTGAGACCTTGCAGTCTCTTGCCATGTGGCCCATTTTGTTGCACCTGTGACAGACTCAGGTGCACGTCCCTCGATGATGAAAGTTGCACTTGTTACACTAAGGCTGCTTCCCTGCGTATGAGCCTTGATTCAACTTGTTGCTCTGATTCTGATTCACAGAAGATGACTGGCTAAAGCTGCGATTGATACTGTTGTCTGGCTTCTCTGTGACTGATTCGGATTGGACCTCTTGTCCACATCATTCCATTTACGTTTGCTGTTAGCAGCAGGAGTAGTAGTTGCAGTAGTAGTAGTAGTAGTAGTAGTAGTAGTAGTAGTAGTAGTAGTAGAAACACGCGGAGGTAGCGAGCCACGCTCCACCTCCTGATTGTGATCTTGTGAGCTAAGCGGATGATCTGAGATAAGTTGTTGAGGTTCGCTACAGTAACCAAGCCTTTAACCTGTGGAACCAATCCATTGATGTACAGCTCGATTCTTCGATGTGGGGGTCGTGATAAGTTCGGGCACATATTAGCTAACTCATGAGACCGTTTCGTGTATGCCTCGATCTCAGACCCCACCATTTTCAAATCATAATACTCGTTCTCCAGTTTCTGCACCTCGTCACGAGGACAATACTCTTCACGCATCAACTCTTTAAAATTGTCCCAAGTAGTCGCATTCGCCATCTCAATACCCAACATCTGGACCTGGGCATTCCACCATGTCAAGGCATCATTCTCGAGTGTGCCTGTAGCATACTTCACTCTGTCCCCAGCGGGACAGTTACATATTGCAAACACCGATTCCGCCTTTTCAAACCAATGCAGTAGCCCACAGCCCCTTCAGTCCCACTGAACGTCTGTGGCCTATAATCCATGAACGTCTTAAATGTACACGCAGGCGAATTGTTTTGATTCAGCTTGGCTTGCTGACCTAAAGACGAAAAGAAATACAGCACACGGGTAAGAGTCGTGTACGCGACATAAGAATAAAGGGTAATTGGAACATATCGTACCAGCTTGATAGGCTGCCAAAGCCTCAGCCACACGGGTGTTGATCAAATTTGTCAACTCAGCCTGGGTCATCGCAATGTGACCACGTCCATGACCTCGTCCGCTCATGATTCTATATAAGAGAAGGAGTAGGGTTAAGAGTCAAGATAAAGTAGGAGTCAAACCTCACGAGACTTCTACGGACTACTAAGTTACATCAGACAACAGAGCGGAACCCCTTTCACACTCGTTAGATCTTACTAGGACTCACTTGCATCCCACATTAATATTATGTGTGCTGTCACACCCCGACCGCGTTAAAACAACAAACCGCGGCGGAAACGTCGGGGAGTGATGCGACAGAATTATTGTTTCAACAACCATGGTAATTAAAGTTTTATATTATTAAGATTAATGTTTATATTGTCTTGGAATTTAAATATAACATAACACAATAATTGTCTTTTAAGTCACTAAAGCCCAAGTCCTGCTTAAGTGTAGCACAAGCATCATCATGCATTAGCACCTGAAACACATGTGAAAATAGGTACGTCAGCATAAAAATGCCTGTGAGATACATAGGTTTTGTTTATGCAAGATTCACGACTTGTAGTTTAAAGAAGGGTTTAACAAAAAAGTAGTCATGAACCTTGTAAAATGTTTTCTTTTATGAAATCATGTGAAAATCGATATGAAAATCAAATGATATGAAAGAAATATGCATGGTTAAAAGAATAACCAAGTAAAAGTGATTTTGTATAAAATGTGTACTTTGTATAAAAATGTTTCATGTCATTGTCAAGTGGCTTAGATAACGCAACAATGTATAATACAATAAAAGCACTTATATATAGGAAGTACCAGCGGCGTATCCACCATGCTTTTATCATATAACACATAGCCCCGTTACATAAGTCACCATCAATAACCAACCAAAATGTCTTGTTTAATGTTAAAATGTTTATGTATAAACCATGTACAATGTCATGTGGGAAATGTATCATGTATAAACAATGTAATGCATAGCGAGTAGAAAGTATCTACTTAATTATGTGAAAATGTTAATGTGATAATCAATGTTATGTATGGTGAATAACTAGTAGTTAATCAACCCCGTAGGAAAATGTACAAAACATTGCTTTTGAATAAACCCAAGTTTAAATCACATGTTGTGTTTTGCAGAAAACAATGCTTTATGATTACAAACATTTATGCAGTAGTGTTTATTCGCATACATTCAAGCCTTGCGACTGTGGCGACAAACCTTTAAACAAATTAAAGGTTCATCTAAGTTATGTATATCGGATTCTATCATTTCCAACTTCCAAACAAACCTAGGAAGTCAGAAACGGGAGTTGTCAATTCCTATGGTACCATTACATACTACCAAGCGACGTAGCTAATGTTAATGAATGTATTATTGTTCCGATTAAACATACCAAATGTCATAACCAATGTAGCATGTGAAAACCATGTACTAGTATGCTAAGTAAGCATACGTAGTAGAAATGTTCATGTAAAACAATGTGCTAGCATGTTAAACATACATAGCAAAACATATTGAAAGCATGTATTATATGTGTACTAGGTGAAACTAGCATGTTTATGTCATAAAAGCAATGAAAACACTAAAGTAACAAGTATGCACATGTGTATCACCCCAAAGTATTTGAAAACGGTAAAAGAGGGGAACTATGTACTCATGCGGGATTGCTTATTAGTCTTGGGAATAAGACCAAATAAGGCTCCAAGGATCACGAATCAACCGGCACCTAATGTAGGTAACTATGTTAATAATCGGATCCTAAATCGGGAGATAGGATAGAATGGTGTTCTATAAATCAAATGAGTAATTGAACTCATATGGTATGATTTAATAGAGCTAACATTCTGATTTGGAAGTCTACCTAAGTGCTCTTGACCCGTTTCGACCCGTTATGGTAGTTTAAGCTACTATAACGCGTCGGTTGCGCAAAACTATGGTCGGATGGTTATCTATAAGCTATGTCAATTCTTACATGCCCAATTATACCCTAACATGTTACTAAATCAGATTAGATGTCAAAAATATGTTCACATATGCACAATATGGTTTCATGTTTCAAAAGGGCATTTTGGTCATTTCCTATGGGCATGTACACTACTTATGGATTAGCTAACCAATCCTATGTGATCATAAGGTATAACCTCAGAGGTTATTCCCTATGCAACTATGATCACTAATCATGCTTGGTCGGATCCTAATGATAGACCAAACGGGTCGGGTTTGAAAGTCTAAGCGCTTGTCTAGACCGCTTAACTTACGACCCTAAACAAGCACTAATCTAGTAGTGACGAGTTAAACATGTCAAAACATGTTTAACCTGAAAACTGATTTGGTATCAAAACAAAGTGTTTTTGATACCTAAAAGTAGTTCTGTAGAAAAATGCGTGCTAAAACGCATTTTGACTCGTCACTACACCTAGTTAACGTGGTAATCAGTGGGTATAATCGCTAAGGATTATAACCATCGTGATTACAATCACATTGCAAAGTTCAATCGAACTTTGCGTTGACCATTGACTGGTCAAACTGAAAGTCAAACACTGTTTAACTTTTTTAAGCTAGTAAGCAATAAAAGAATGAAGGAATGCTTACAAAAGGTCCTTGCTTGAACTTGATCTTATAATTCTCAGGTATGACGTTATAAAAACATCAACTTAGAGAATTTAGATCAAGTGTGAGTGAAAATGAGAGCAAGGCATGGCTATTTATACTTGTTGTGGATTAACAAGATCAATCCATGTGTTTGTGTGGCCAACAAGAATAAGATCATAGCCTTACATGTGTTAGGAGCTGATTAGGAACCTTGGTGATCACTTAAACTTGCCCATTACACCAAAGAATTACCATAACAGCCCCTGATTTAACAACAGAATGCTGAAAATGATTTTTGGTCACTGGGCATGCTCACACGGCCCGCGTAAGGATGGGGGGGGGGGGTTACGCGGCCCGCCTAAGCTTTGCAGATCAGCAAAAGTTTCCAGTAATTACAGTTCAGGTCCCTGCACTTGTTTAAGCTCATTTTAGGCCCTTTGACCATCGTTAAGCCCTTTTCAAGGCTCTACAAGGTAAATAAAGTTTAGAGGACTCAAAATATGCTCGGAAAACTCTCGGATGTCGGTTCATTTGGTCGTACGGTTACGTTATTCGTTCAATTACGACGAAACTCAAAAGGACGCGAAAATGAACCAAATTAAGCAACGAATGGAATTTTTGCATGACGATCACTAAAATAAAAATACTTTAGTGTGTACAAAAATTTTGGATGTCCAGATGTGGTCAGAACGTAATATATGCGCGAAAATGCAAACTTACACCGTTTTTGACACTTTTAGCCCCTGTAAGATCATATAAGCATGTTTTCGCACACCGAACCTATAAAAGCTTATTTCTAAGCTATGTTTAGGTTAGATATGGTATGTTTAACTTATGATCATGTTCTGGACTGTACGTTGCCTTACGAAACGGCAGACTTTTGCAAGTTGACGCAAATAGTCCCTGAGAGCGAATAAACTTGTTTTTGCCATACCAAACCTTCTAAAACTTATTTCTAAGTTATGTAAAGGTTATTTAAGGTATGTTAAGCTTATGTTGCTGTTCCGGAGTGTTTGTCGCGTTAAACTAATTACGTTTACACACCAGTTTGCGTATAACTTCCCAGAAAGCGATATAGAGTTTAAAATCAATCAAAAACCAAAACGCACAAAATGTTAAACATAAATAACAAACATTGGGCTCAAAATATTTTTTTTTATTAATATTGTATTGTTCAGAGTCTGTAAAATGATTACACAAGCACAGATGTCACAATCTCCCCTACTTTAGGAAATTTCGTCCCGAAATTTATTTAGAGGAAACTTGTGAGAATAGATATGGATATTTCACTTTCATCTGATCTTCACGTTCCCAAGTAAACTTTGGGCCACGTTTAGATTCCCAGCGAACTTTAACAATAGGAATGCGCTTGCGTTTGAGCTTTTTGACTTCACGGTCCATGATTTCCACTGGTTTCTCAACGAAGTGCATCGTGTTATCAACACGGATTTCATCAAGTGGAACGTGGAGGTTCTCATCAGCTAAACACTTTTTGAGATTGGACACGTGGAAAGTTGGATGAACATTTCCAAGTTCAGGAGGTAGCTCAGGTCTGTAGGCTACTTTTCCAATTCTTTCAACGATCTTGAATGGTCCAACATAACGTGGTGCAAGTTTTCCTTTATTTCCAAATATAATCACACCTTTCCAAGGAGATACCTTGAGTAGGAGGTGATCATCAACTTTGAATTCTAAGGGCTTGCGTCGTCGATCCGCGTAACTCTTTTGACGACTTCTAGCTGTCTGAAGGTTATCACGAATCTTCTTAACCTTATCTGTAGTCTCTAGAATGAGTTCAGGTCCAGTAAGCTGAGCTTCACTTATCTCATTCCAGCAGACCGGTGAACGACATTTTTGACCGTATAAAGCTTCGAAAGGAGCCATGTGATGCTAGGGTGATAACTATTGTTGTAGGAGAATTCGATCAACGGCAGATGCGAATCCCAACTACCACCAAAATCAATCACACAAGCTCTAAGCATATCCTCTAGTGTCTGAATTGTTCTTTCAGACTGACCATCCGTTTGCGGATGATATGCTGTGCTCAAATTGAGTTGGGTTCCCATGGCATATTGCATGGTTCTCCAAAAGCCAGACGAGAATCGAGCATCTCTGTCAGATATGATGTTCACAGGAACACCATGTCGAGATACAATCTCATCAACATAGATTTTAGCAAGCTTGTCAGCTGGTAGATCCTCACGGATTGGTAAGAAATGTGCTGACTTAGTAAGACGATCAACAACAACCCAAATGGCATAATGACCTCTTTTAGTGCGCGGCAATTTGGTAATGAGATCCATAGCAATGTTTTCCCATTTCCAAACCGGAATCTCTGGTTGCTCTAAAAGTCCAGAGGGATGTTGGTGTTCTGCCTTAACCGTAAGACAAGTAAGGCATTTGGAAACATATAAGGCAATGTCCTTCTTCATACCCGGCCACCAATACTGGGTTCGAAGATCCTTATACATTTTGTCTGCACCAGGATGAATAGAATAACGAGACTTATGAGTTTCATCCATAAGCAAGGTGCGAAGATCGTCTATACTTGGGACCCACAAACGGCCCATGAAATAGAATATCCCAAAGTCTCTCAGTTCAAGTTCAGGCTTAGTATGACATGGTAATTCTTTACCCATCAAGTCTTGTGTAACACAAGTATGTTGAGCTTGAGAAATGCGGGTTTGAATGTCAGATCGAACCTGAACACAGTGAAGCTTGACACGTTCCTTACGACTCAATGCGTCGGCCACGACATTCGCCTTACCAGGATGGTAGCGAATTTCGCAATCATAGTCGTTTAGGAGTTCAACCCAACGTCGTTGCCTCATGTTAAGTTCTTTCTGATTGAAAATATGCTGGAGACTCTTGTGGTCAGTAAACACTACACACTTTGTACCATACAGGTAGTGTCTCCAGATTTTGAGAGCAAAAACTACAGCACCTAACTCAAGATCATGAGTGGTGTAGTTTTTCTCATGTACCTTCAACTGTCTTGATGCATAAGCTATGACTTTGTTTCTTTGCATAAGAACGCAGCCAAGGCCTAAGTTGGATGCATCACAGTACACGACAAAATAGTCGTTACACTCGGGCAAAGATAGAATAGGTGCATCACAAAGTTTTTGTTTCAAGGTCTGGAAAGCTTCTTCCTGTTTGGGTCCCCACTCAAAAGGTTTGCTCTTCTAAGTTAAAGCAGTGAGAGGAACAACAATCTTGGAGAAGTTTTCAATGAAACGGCGGTAATAACCCGCGAGACCAAAAAATGAATGAACCTCGGTAGGAGTAGTAGGTGTATCCCAATCCTTAATCGCGCTGATTTTGGCGGGATCTACATGTATACCTTGTTCGTTGACAATGTACCCTAAAAATTGAACTTCCTTAAGCCAGAATTCGCACTTGGAGAATTTGGCGAAAAGCTGTTCTTTCTTTAGAAGCTCCATTGTAAGACGAAGATGTTGCTCGTGATCAGCTCGAGTCTTAGAATAGATCAAAATGTCATCAATGAATACGATGATGAACTTGTCCAAATAAGGCTTACAAACCCTATTCATCAAGTCCATGAAAACAACAGGAGCATTTGTTAAGCCGAAAGGCATAACAGTAAACTCATAATGACCATATCGCGTACGAAAAGCTGTTTTGGGAATATCTTCTTCGAGAACTCGAAGTTGATGATACCCAGAACGTAGATCAATCTTTGAAAAGCAAGTAGCGCCCTGTAGCTGATCAAAGAGATCATCAATGCGAGGTAGGGGATATCGATTCTTGATGGTAAGTTTGTTAAGCTCACGGTAATCGATACACATCCTAAAAGATCCATCTTTCTTTTTCACGAATAAGACAGGAGAGCCCCAAGGGGAAAAGCTCGGACGGATGAATCCTTTGTCAGAAAGCTCTTGAAGCTGCTTAGAAAACTCTTGCATCTCAGACGGTGCAAGACGGTAAGGTGACTTAGCAATAGGATTTGCGCCAGGCACAAGATCAATGCGAAACTCAACTTGGAGCATAGGGGGTAAACCAGGTAATTCTTCAGGAAATACCTCAGGATAATCCTGAACAACAGGGATATCTTAGATAGTCTTACCCTTGCCTTTTTCCTCTACGACATGTGCCAAGAAAGCAACATATTTCTCTCGTAGGTATTTTTGGGCTTGGGTACAAGACATGAGTTTAAGGCTACTGACAGGTTTCTCCCCACGAACTTCTAAGATCTCACCAGTCGATAGAGGTATGCGGACAATCTTCTCAAAACAAACCACCTCAGCATGGAACTTGGCTAACCAATCCATTCCTACTATAACATCAAAGCTCCCGAGTTGCATCGGTGTGAGGTCGATAGGGAAAAGATGGTTATTAAGGTTCAACTGCAATTTCGAAGAACATAGTCGAGTACAATAGGTTCACTACTAGCTACTTCTACTGTTAAGGGCTTTCCTAGTTTTGTTCTAGTCATCGAAAGCAAAGGCTCAAAAGCTAAGGACACAAAACTCTTATCGGCACCCGAATCAAATAGAACAGAAGCAGGATGGTTGTTAACAAGGAACTTACCGTTCACCACTTCGTTATCCGCACGCGCCTCATTTGCATTAAGGTTAAAAGCTCTACCACGAGCCGGTGTTTGATTCACATTTGCCAACCTCGGACAGTTGTTCCTGTAGTGGGTTAGATCCCCACAGTTGAAACATGAACCAGGCGGATAATGAGGTCGTGCAGGATTCTGGGCAGGGTTTTGTGCTACTTGGTTTTGAGCAGGCTGATTTTGGTTTGGAGCAAAACGGCAGGTGTTTGCAAGATGACCAGATTTGCCACAATTTGTGCAGATACGACATTGCACTTGTGGTTGGTGATGGCTATTACAGCGGTTGCACAGAGGTGCATTACCAGCATACTGCCTCTTGGCAGCAGGTTGTGCAGCCTGATTCTGTGCTGCCTGATTAGCTTGAGCAGTGACAGCGAAATTCTTGGAAGCCTTACGCTTCCTAGATTTCTTTGAAGACTCAGCAGCCTTCTTGCCCTTTTTCTCATTGGTGCTATCAGACTGTTTCTGCTTCTTATCACCTTTTCTGTGGAGTTTACCCTTTTTGACTTGCGATTCAGTAAGGGTTGCAGCTAGCTCAATGGCCTGTCGGACGGTAGTAGGGTTACTGCCAGTGACAATATCCTGAACAGGATCTGGCAAACCGTCTATGTACTTCTCAATAGCCTTATCCAAAGGCGTGACCATTGTAGGACAGAGCAAGCTTAACTCCTCGTATCTGTCAGTGTAAGCCCGGTGTTCACCACTGTCTTGCTTCAGATCATGGAACTCATTTTCGAGTGCCCTCTGCTCGTGACGAGGACAAAATTCTCTCATCATGAGAGCTCTAAGTTCCTCCCAAGTCTGACCCAAAGCAACCTCAGCACCTCGATCTCTCATTGCCCCATTCCACCAGGTGAGAGCCCTCTTTTGGAATACGCTAGAAGCAAACTCGACCTTACGGTTGTTCGAACACTGAACATGGCGAAAGGTACTCTCAAGACTCTCAAACCACTGGAGAAGCCCAGTTGCTCCTTCAGAACCACTAAAATTGAGTGGTTTAGCCGAGTTAAAACTTTTGAAATTGCACGGAGCAGGTGCATTATTGTTATTGTTGGCTTGGTTTATTTGAGTGATGAGATTAGGTAGCATAGCAGCCATCTGTTGTGCTATAATAACTGCTAGTTCGGCATCAGGTTGTTGAATGTTACGTCGAGGAGGCATTCTAAAAGAGGAAACATGAGAGAAAACGAGTGAGATGATGTGTTGAAAGAAATGAGATAGCAATAAAATCGACAAAATGCAAGGGTGGTGGTCATTTGTTTGTTACCACAAAGCAAACAAACGACACACAATGACAAATCAAAGTAAAAGGCCATAATAATGTATCGCAGAAGACATGCTCGCTTATAAGTGAACACTCACCCCAAGAGTTCCCAGGTAAGAGTGACTGGTCCGATACTGCGGATTTATACGAACACTCTAGCCTTAGACAGAAAACTCAGGGTACAGGCATTCACTCTTCCAGTTTGCACGTATTCACATTATTTAGACTCAAAATTTGACGAGATTTTGAAAATTTGGAAGGCACAAAGCCAAAAGAAATCATCTAAAGATAGATGATTGATTTCAAAATCATTTTGGAAATTTGTGTTCATGTATTGGTAATCACCTAAGGATAGGTGACGTGTATTGTTTTAAAATCTAAACACAAGAAAACTTGTGTTAGAGTCCTAGAAAGTTATAGCCTAGGTCAAAGCATTACTAATAACCTAATTCCCTATAACCATTGGCTCTGATACCAACTCTTCTGTCACACCCCGACCGCGTTAAAACAACAAACCGCGGCGGAAACGTCGGGGAGTGATGCGACATAATTATTGTTTCAACATCCATGGTAATTAAAGTTTTATATTATTAAGATTAATGTTTATATTGTCTTGGAATTTAAATAAAACATAACAACCAAAATAACCAAAATGTCTTGTTTAATGTAAAAATGTTTATGTATAAACCATGTACAATGTCATGTGGGAAATGTATCATGTATAAACAATGTAATGCATAGCGAGTAGAAAGTATCTACTTAACTATGTGAAAATGTTAATGTGATAATCAATGTTATGTACGGTGAATAACTAGTAGTTAATCAACCCTGTAGGAAAATGTACAAAACATTGCTTTTGAATAAACCCAAGTTTAAATCAAATGTTGTGTTTTGCAGAAAACAATGCTTTATGATTACAAACATTTAGGCAGTAGTGTTTATTCGCATACATTCAAGCCTTGCGACTGTGGCGACAAACCTTTAAACAAATTAAAGGTTCATCTAAGTTATGTATATCGGATTCTGTCATTTCCAACTTCCAAACAAACCTAGGAAGTCGGAAACGGAAGTTGTCAATTCCTATGGTACCATTACATACTACCGAACGACGTAGCTAATGTTAATGAATGTATTATTGTTCCGATTAAACATACCAAATGTCATAACCAATGTAGCATGTGAAAACCATGTACTAGTATGCTAAGTAAGCATACGTAGTAGAAATGTTCATGTAAAACAATGTGCTAGCATGTTAAACATACATAGCAAAACATATTGAAAGCATGTACTATATGTGTACTAGGTGAAACTAGCATGTTTATGTCATAAAAGCAATGAAAACACTAAAGTAACAAGTATGCACATGTGTATCACCCCAAAGTATTTGAAAACGGTAAAAGAGGGGAGCTATGTACTCACTTGGGATTGCTTATTAGTCTTGGGAATAAGACCAAATAAGGCTCCAAGGATCACGAATCAACCGGCACCTAATATAGGTAACTATGTTAATAATCGGATCCTAAATCGGGAGATAGGATAGAATGATGTTCCATAAATCAAATGAGTAATTGAACTCATATGGTATGATTTAATAGAGCTAACATTCTGATTTGGAAGTCTACCTAAGTGCTCTTGACCCGTTTCGACCCGTTATGGTAGTTTAAGCTACTATAACGCGTCGGTTGCGCAAAACTATGGTCGGATGGTTATCTATAAGCTATGTCAAGTCTTACATGCCCAATTACACCCTAACATGTTACTAAATCAGATTAGATGTCAAAAATATGTTCACATATGCACAATATGGTTTCATGTTTCAAAAGGGCATTTTGGTCATTTCCTATGGGCATGTACACTACTTAATGATTAGCTAACCAATCCTATGTGATCATAAGGTATAACCTCAGAGGTTATTCCCTATGCAACTATGATCACTAATCATGCTTGGTCGGATCCTAATGATAGACCAAACGGGTCGGGTTCGAAAGTCTAAGCGGTTGTCTAGACCGCTTAACTTACGACCCTAAACAAGCACTAATCTAGTAGTGACGAGTTAAACATGTCAAAACATGTTTAACCTACTTAGAAAACTGATTTGGTATAAAAACAAAGTGTTTTTGATACCTAAAAGTAGTTTTGTAGAAAAATGCGTGCTAAAACGCATTTTGACTCGTCACTACACGTAGTTAAAGTGGTAATCAGTGGGTATGATCGCTAAGGATTATAACCATCGTGATTACAATCACGTTGCAAAGTTCAATCGAACTTTGCGTTGACCATTGAATGGTCAAACTGAAAGTCAAACACTGTTTGACTTTTTTAAGCTAGTAAGCAATAAAATAATGAAGGAATGCTTACAAAAGGTCCTTGCTTGAACTTGATCTTATAATTCTCAGGTATGAAGTTATAAAAACATCAACTTAGAGAATTTAGATCAAGTGTGAGTGAAAATGAGAGCATGGCATGGCTATTTATACTTGTTGTGGATTAACAAGATCAATCCATGTGTTTGTGTGGCCAACAAGCATAAGATCATAGCCTTACATGTGTTAGGAGCTGATTAGGAACATTGGTGATCACTTAAACTTGCCCATTACACAAAAGAATTACCATAACAGCCCCTGATTTAACAACAGAATGCTGAAAATGATTTTTGGTCGCTGGGCATGCTCACACAGCCCGCGTAAGGATTAGGGGGGGGGGGGGTTGCGCTACGCGGCCCGCCTAAGCTTTGCAGATCAGCAAAAGTTTCCAGTAATTACAGTTTAGGTCCCAGCACTTGTTTAAGCTCATTTTAGGCCCTTTTGACCCCCGTTAAGCCATTTTCAAGGCTCTACAAGGTCAATAAAGTTTAGAGGACTCAAAATATGCTCGGAAAACTCTCGGATGTCGGTTCGTTTGGTCGTACGGTCACGTTATTCGTTAAATTACGATGAAACTCAAACGGACGCGAAAACGAACCAAATTAAGCGACGAATGGAATTTTTGCATGACGATCACTAAAATAAAAATATTTTAGTGTGCACACAAATTTTAGATGTCCAGATGTGGTCAGAACATAAGATATGCACGAAAATGCAAACTTACACCGTTTTTGACACTTTTAGCCCCTGTAAGATCATATAAGCATGTTTTCGCACACCGAACCTATCAAAGCTTATTTCTAAGCTATGTTTAGGTTATATATGGTATGTTTAACTTATGATCATGTTCTGGACTGTACGTTGCCTTACGAAACGGCAGACTTTTGCAAGTTGACGCAAATAGTCCCTAAGAGCGAATAAACTTGTTTTTGCCATACCAAACCTTCTAAAACTTATTTCTAAGTTATGTAAAGGTTATTTAAGGTATGTTAAGTTTATGTTGCTGTTCCGCAGTGTTTGTCGTGTTAAACTGATTATGTTTATGCACCAGTTCGCGTATAACTTCCCAGAAAGCGACATAGAGTTTAAAATCAATCAAAAATCAAAACACACAAAATGTCAAACATAAATAACAAACATTGGGCTCAAAATACATTGTTTTATTAATATTGTATTATTCAGAGTCTGTAAAATGATTACACAAGCACAGATGTCACATGTGCACCCATAATAATAATACGATTTGCATGTTTATCTCAGCTCCTCCTAACTCATGCTAAAAGGTTCCTCAAGTTCTCGCAATAAGACAAAACACCACAAACATAAACCACGAAAAGCTAACGGGATATTGCACTGTGACTCTATCAATCACATAACTCATGTAAATACATATGAATTTAGTCTGAAATGCTAAGTGTGTGCAATCGCATGCAACATCATACATAAGTGTATACTAGATATACTAGGCAATAAATAAACGAGAGACGAACCTTGCAATCTGGAGCTGAGTGTCATGGTCGCTTTCTGAACTGTTCGGTTATAGTCTGGTTTTATAAAAACATTTTGAAAACCTAGTTCACTATAACCTGTGGCTCTGATACCAAACTGTCACACCCCCAAAATACCACATGCGGTAACCCCGCTAGGAGTGTGTCGTACCAGGATCTAGCCACCAATCACATTGAACTACCCATAAGATGTTTAACAAAATTCTTGTTCATTAAGTAAAACATTCATAAAACATATTCCAAGTTAAATAGTGTCAGCGGAAGCAAATAGTAAAACACTATTCAAATGTTTCAAAACCAATGTATGTAAAATCATTAAACAAGTCTTGTAAATCCAAGTGACACGACCCATGACCACTCCAGCCATCCATATAGCAAGTTTCCCATCTAAAGTACCTAACGACCTACGAGCATGCAACAAGTGTATCAGACAACGCTGGTGAGTTCATAGTTTTACGAAAACGTTAGTTACCAAGTGTTTAGTTCAGTTCATTGATTACAATGTTGATAATACCCCGAATACAAGACGGCTCCTGATTTATTTTGCCCTTTCCCCAATGCTCCTATCAAAGCATTGGGCATGACTGAGTCATTAGTTCGCACCCGTCCTCTCAGGTACGGGGTGAGGGTGCCAAACCTAGATAGCGCAACCAACTAATATTCCATTACCTCTCAGGTAACAAACAAGATGGGACTTAAGGGTGATAGGATGAGTGTATTATCCAACATTCCAGATTTTACCCACAAGACGTATTCCTCTCAGGAATACCCAATTGATTTACCCAAAAACCTATCCCTCTCAGGGATACCCCATGACTGTCCCACCCACCGGGACGCATGCTCAAGAGGAATGAACTCACCTTAGGTTTGCTCGGTAAGTTAAGTTACCCATCCAAGTTGGTCAACCCAAACCCTACCGTGGTTACCAATCAACATTAGTTACATAATCAAACAAGTCACGTATTTGAACACAGTTTTCATCTATCATAAGATCACCATATATCATATGCCAAATACTCAGTTCTATACACGTTCACATCTCTTGTGAATATCACATATCAACCTACAACAGATGGGTTTTTTAACTACACAAGTTAAATCAGGATTCTCCTCATTAATTATTATTATCTTGCAACATTAATGTCTTGTAACACAAGTATTCGACATCAAAGGCATCATATCAGTCTACTGTTCCTCCTCTGTACTTTCACGGTGAAATACCCTTGTGATGAAGGACCAACCTTCGTCGGGGCAAGGTATGATGAAATACCATATGTTTCGTCGAGATCAACTATGGCGAAAAACCCTATTCTTCGTCGAGGTAAAGTATGACGAAACACCTGTTTTTCGTCGAGTCCAGGTGTGATGAAGTTTCACCAAGGTTCATTAGGGTAAGTTAACACAGCCTTAAACGCAAAACAGTTACACGTTTTCAGCATATACAATGGATCAGACGACGGCTACTACATATAATTTAACAAACCCTAATATGAACCATCATCATAACAGTTTCCAATTCACACACATAATCCTAATCATTGAAACTCACAACCCTAATTATCAAATAAATCAACAATAGATCAATCAGTCAACCACCGAAACACAACAATACCAACATTCGTAACAGAAGATCATTCATTATGTCACAATCTCAATCAATTCGATCGTTTCCCTTAACGAGTTCCTCTATGGTTCTATCATGCATTCTAATTCCTACTCATGTTGTCACACAATCTCATAATTATTGTCACAATCTGTACAAAATCACATAGAACTGAGAGTGGTTAACAGAAATCACATATAAACACTAACCGTGATATAAAAGTGTTTAGACAAATCGAGATAGCAAAGCTTCGTGATTCCCTGACTGCCATCGCATAGAGAACAGGAAGAGAGGACTTAGGGTTTTGTTTTACGGCAACTGATTACAATACAAGGAGTTATACAACACACAGTTGGGCCTTTCTCGGCGAAGGCCCTTTCTCGGCGAAAACCCCCCTGGTTTTTCATCGGGACTAAGGGTGGCAGAAAACTCCTTTTTCGTCTAGCAAACCTTAAATAATTTATATTTAACACTACACAATTATTAACCAATCATTACACATAACACATAAATCATTCAGATGAACTACACACGGCGCCATATAACTCAAATTGTAAAGTCAGTGATGTGTATATGAAAGACCTTCGAATCTCGGGTTGTCAAACCCACGATCTGATTCACATTCCCCCTGACAATCTGAAGTCGAAACTACCCGAATACAGTTGCAGTGTCACGAATTTCAAAAATGCCAGAATTTCAACATACGATAGTGAAATTTTTATTCCCCCTCATTTTTGCAAATTCTGACGTCTCTCTTACTGAATTCCCCCTCAAACTGAATTCAGTTTTCAATTCTCTTCTTCGAAAAACTTGACCAAACTAGAATATCACAATATTCGCCACAATTGTCAGTTTTTTATCTTTGCGAATTTTACGTTTTGGCCCATTAATAGTCAGATACCCTGAATGGTAAACATTCTGCACCAGACGGTGTCCCCGAACAACCCAGCTTGGTCGTTAAAAACCCGCAAAAATTGTCAATCACCAAACTTTTTCTGGAGACTCTCCTCATCATTGCGATCAAAAAATGCCTTTTTTTAGGCATTTGATCATCTGGTCGAATGGCATGGTGACGGATGGTCATCCGATCAGATTTCCATCCGATTGGATTGTCGTTCGTTGAAAACCAACTGATCTTTCAAACACCCCATAGTAACATGGATCAGATGGTCGTCTGATCGGATTGCCATCCGATTGAAAGCATATAAACCTTCAATAATCGTTCAAGCAAGATAGTGATATGGATCGGATGGTTGTCCGATCGGATGGTTATCCGATCGGATTGCCATCCGATTTGATAAGTTCTAGCAGCTCAAGAACACTCCGAATCAGGTTTTTTCGATCCAGAATCTTTATTTGTGTGAATTTGATGATGAAACTTCACAGGATTGTGCGCGAATCAATTCCGAACAGACTGATGTCTTCAATTCCAAAATCCATCAGTGAATTGACCTTTATTTTGATAATTTTCTCTGTTTAACGTCAAAACTCCCGTTTAATCCAAAATTGATGAGCTTTGGGTGATTTAACCGACTGTTAGATCGATTAAATCGGTACCGTAGCTCTGATACCACTGCTGATTCCAGGATCCGGTTAGTTTGACGGAGCCTCGGTCCCAAAACGACGTGTTCAGTGCTTTTATAACGACTAAGAAAGGAGTGGAAGATAGATACGACACCGAGCAGTCACCTACAATATGGTCTCTACTGATTATTCAACGTTTACAGCACCACGAAACCAGTTGGACATCATTTCCCCTCTGGGAACCAAAAGCTTGTCCAAATGGGAACCCCAAGTCCCTCTTTATAGACATCACCTACACTATGTGTCCATCCGATCGGATTGCCATCCGACCGGATGGTCATCCGTCCGGATGGACCTTGACATTTACAAAACCTGTCCAACTTCTCTATTCTATACAATATTCAACACACGCTCTATCTAACTATTTGCACAGTGGCAGGCGTACGAAATATGCACCAACACAAGCTTCAATTCCAAGAAGCTAAAATCGAAAATGAAAGAATAAATCTAAAGTTGACCAGCTATAACTCCGCTAGCTTTGTTCTTCTGCATTAGTTCCCAAACCAATCGGGAAGAACAAAGCCGGTGAGGATGTCTATTCAGATGGAACAAGGGTGGGTTATCATAATGTTCCACCACCCATGTGCAACAATTTTACATAGAAACAATCTGGGTTGGCTAACGAATCTGAATCAAATGAGAAAACTGATGTTGAAAAATTGCTAGAAAACATTCATGTCACATTCACTTCACAATCTGATGAAGACAGTATTCAATCTGAAGTTGTGAAAAAATGTTGTTGAAAATGTGCTAGAATCTAACAGTGACTCCATAGTTGAAGATGATGAATATTTTCTAAACAATTACATTCCAAAACTTAAGTCCCAGGACAACTTAAGTGATGAACCGACTCTTGTCATGTACAAGATGAGCGGATCTGATAAGTTGTACTCGGATACTGAGTTTCCGATTGAGAATGTGAATGTAGATAAACTAAAAAAGGTTTTCAAACTTGTTGAGATCGATGTTTCTGAGATTGAAGAGTTAAAAAGTTCTAAGAGGTTTTTGAATTTTCAACGTGATAAATCTTACTATAAGAAACCAGTTGTGCCAACACGTTTTAACAAAAACAATCAATGCAGAGGGATGGGTGGACATCAGGGTGGTAAAAATTACCCGAAAAGGAACTTTCTGAAACAAAAGTTTGTTGAAAAGAAAATGTTTGTGAAGAGCTCAAGCTCAATTTCCAAGCAAGAATCGGAATTTTTTTCAAAAATAATGAAGAATTCTTTGCTAAAAAGGCCTCAAAGCCGTAGACCGAAGGTAAAAGTCGGGATGTTGATACCTGTACTTGCTTCAAATGCAACCAAGTTGGTCACATTGCATGAAAGTGTACCAACCTGAAACCTAAGTCTGTGGTTGTTGAGAATCAAAAGAAGAAAAATGATGTTAAAGGCAAAGCGCCTATGTTTGTTGAAAAGAAGCTTCCAAAAATTGAGAACATTAAACCCAAATATGAACCTGTTAAACAACCGGTAAAGAAAAATGATCACTTTTACAAACGGGTTGCTTCTCCACAACAAACATGGAAGCCAAAATCTAAAGCAAAGACATCAAATGAATCAAAACCAAAGGTTTCTGACAGTGCTGCAAAACAATCATCTTCAACCAAACCGGTTAAGATGAATGTACCTTTGGATTTTTACAAAAAGCTTGAGAAACAAACTGCTTCGACCCCACCAGACAAGAAGTATGTGCCAAAGAAGGTTCAACCATCTGGTCAACCATAAAAGGAAGAATTCTTTCTATACAAAGAGGCTGAGGTTGGAACCGAGGAAGGTTTGAAAATGAACGACAAAAATTTCCCACCACTCTACACAACGAAAACTCACATTAACGTCGAGCTACCCGAGTCAAAGGAGGCTTCGGTTGCTTCAACTTCTAACTAATTACATGCGAAATTTGCAGAAGCTCCCAAGATCTATTTCGAAGTGGATTATGGATAGTGGAGCATCCCGGCACATGACAGGGCGGAAGACCCTTCTATACGACGTTAGAGGTTTCAATGGTGGTTATGTTGGTTTCGCGGGAAACCAAGGTGGATGTATTATCGGGGAGGGCACGTTATCTAATTGTCGCAACCCCGACCCCACCCTGGGAGCTGGAGCCGGGAGCCAGTCAGAGCAGATGGTATCGGTGTTTGTTAATTTGGCAGCGGAAATTTTCATCAGGATCGTAGTTAGGAAATATTTTTATCAGAGCTAAACACCAAAATGTTTAAAATAGATAAATGGGAAAAACCCAAGTTTTTGTTAATAATATCTTTATAATAAACCTGTCAAAAAAGTCTTTATAATAAATAAGTGGGACAAAACTTAATTTTCATTTATAATATATTTATAGGGATAAACCCTAATTATTGAAAATAATTCTTCTTCTTATTTAGGTAACTTTTATAGCCACTTTTCTAAGCCTTCAGTGCTCTCCAGCTGGCTTTTATAGGCTTCATACTAAGTTACCTGAAACACATGTTTAAAACATTTTATCAGGAAGAAATACTGGTGAGTGAAAGGTTTTATAATTTTACAGCATTGAGGGCGATCTCGCAATTACATTTGTTTATATTTCTACTTTAATTACCACCCGCGGTACTGTTAATCCATGACTGGTGGTCATGTTACTACTCACAGTGTAGTAACAAATATTTGTATATAAAACCCCAACATACCGACGATAATTGTAGAATAAAAATACTCAATCACTGTTAAATATAATTTAAAGCAATTGAGGTTTTGTAAAAACAATTTGCTAAAGGTTTCACAAAAAGAGGATTACTCACATTTCTACTTTAGGTATTTCCTTGTGACTTGCTGGTTATAATCTAGTTGAATAAATAATGCACATGCGTTAGTAAAATAACCCAAACTGCAATAACCGTACAACTTGAGACAGAACTCCAATGACTGAGTTAGGCAAGGCCCAGACATGCATTACAGAGTCCTAAATCAATCGGGTGTACTCACGAGACAGAATTCCAATGATTGAGTCGGGCAGAGCCGACATGCATTACGAATTTCTAAATCAACCGTGTAGGGTAATAGCAGGGTTATAATACTTACAACGAGGCAGAGCTTCGCTTCTTAGGAGGGTATTAGGCTAGAGTTTTAGCCCTTTAGAAGTTTGAGAGAAAAATAGAAAGTTAAACGAGTTGAAATGCAGGTCTCAGCCCCTTTTATAGCTGAAATAGAGGGCTCTCGCACCCCGTGATGGATGAAGGCTCAGCCTTCGCGCCCTGCGAGGGCCATGAATGCGGTTAAGGACATCGAAGAAAATGAGAAACATAAATGTTTTGATTAGTTCCAGGAAATATTAACTGAATGTGATAAGTTTCACAAGGTTAATAGAGACATATGAATTGAATATAAACGACCTTTAGGGACAAATAGGATTCAATGCCAAAAGAGAACTTACTTTGTTTAAAAAGAACTCTGAATTAATAGTCTCAAGTGAAGATAGTGTAGGATCGTTGTACGACCTGAATGAGTCGATTAGAAGAGTTGTTTATCCGAATCAAAGGCGGAATCAATGACACGGTCGCTCGATTCAATTTAACTGTCTCTTATATTGATATTGATAGTATTACAGCACCTGGAGACGATTTGGCAGCACTTCGTTAGCAAACACAATATCTAATTCCGTTTCAAATGAAACGGAAGCACCCCTATATATAGAGTGGCTAATTCCGTTTGAATTGGTCAAGACATCTTCAAGCGGAATTAACTTGGTTAATTCCGTTTGAACTTGTCACTTGGCAGTTTCAAGCGGAATTACCATAAAACTCACTAAACTCAGTTTCTAGCAACCCGAGCACTGATTATCCTATCTTATCCTATTACATGACTCGATACAAGACGAAGTCAATAGACATAGTGCACTAACAGACTCCCCCTTGGATGTTGACGAAGTCTTCAGTGTAGAGTCTTTATCATGACACATCTTCAGTCTCGATCAGTCTTTATGCTCTGTCTCTGGCTCTAACTTTAACAGCTTCTTCAGGCTCCCCCTTTCATCAAGCTTCCGTGCTTTAGGGATCGACATCTTGCTTTCAGGTTACAAGCTCCCCTTGCTTTGAGCTCGTCTTCAGACTCCCCCTTAGACTCTGCTACCGGGATCGTAGTCTGGTACATTATCTGCAACACTCATACGTTTATAAGTAACAACATTTTAAATTTCCAGGAATCGTAACCTGGCAATTTCAGTTTCCTTTATCAACAAATTTTATGATTTTGCAGTTTCAGCGAACAGGATCGGAAACTGGCTCTTTTACAAAATTTTTAACAATATAAGCATCCAAATCCCTTACAGTTAATCATCCAAGTCCAAACTAATGACCTTGGAGATATCACAAACTGTTTTTGATTTTTGTTAAAAATTCAAGTTTCAAATCAATGAACTTGTTTTATTTTCAGAAACACAATCAGCTTACTTAGATTTTGACACTCAGCATCTCAAACATCAGTTGTCGAAAATAAAGCAGAATCAAAAATCTTTTTGTATTTTCTGAAAATATAAAGCAGTAAAGAAATATTTACAAACATATTTACAGACAATATTTTTGTTTGAGTTTGCGTTAGAGGATCATATCAGTTTATGACAAGTCACAAGTACCGTTGAGCTTAGTTACACATTAAGAATTAAACAATTCACTTAGATTGTCGATATACTGATCCACTTAAATTTTTATACAAATTTCAACTGATTCAGGATACGAATTAGGTGTATTAAGAACTTTAAACTCATTCATGTGTCCCACCTCTTGAATATACTCCAGTATCCAGATCCCAATATTCATTCTTACAGGTAAGGGGTTAAATTGCGAAGAACCGTGAGAGCTCAGGTCAGAACTTCCGTTCAGCAGAGAGATAACGGCTTCGACTTTTGGTGTGTTCCCTTTAGAGGATCTTTTCTTCAACAGCACATGATTTACATATTTTTTTCAATGTTTCATCATTTTTTATGCTGAGGGTAGGCTATATTTCAAGCAAGCGTAAAGTATTCTCCGGGGACTAGGCCATTGCTTTCGCAAAATCAGAAGTCCCGGGATAATACCCCAGATATCACTAAGCATAAAGACCTAGTATCTCAGAAAGAGGGGTCCTTCAAACGAGATTTCAGGGGTTAACTATATATCCAAGTAGTGTTCCCCACGAAATAAGCAAGTTTGAATTTAGGTTTATATCCCGAAAAAGTTTACTAAATGTATAAAAACCTATCGGCATATCATCAGTGAGACTGTTTAACGCTATATAATCATTACATTTCTTTAGCATACTGTAACTGTCTACTGATGTACTATCATTTCCTCTTTTTACACAAAAACTCAATTTTTGAATTTTATCATGTTTTTGACTTTTTCAAAATTTCAAATGTTTTTGTATTTTCTGACAATATTACTCCCCCTAAAATGCAAAATCATTTAAAGAAAATTTGACAACCAATACTGATAGCTTTGTCTCGCCATCCATTTTCTGCTAAAAGTGCTCTGTTTTGCAGAAAATCTAACATACCCCCATGATTTACAACACATTGATATTTTACAGTTTGAAAACCGTTTTTCAATCTTGTGAAATTAATCATGTTTGTTCAGCCATGAGGGTATCGGCGTATTCAATCAACATATTTTTGAATTTTCAAATTTTTGACAAAATAAAAACATATTTTTGGTTTTTACATTTTTCAATTTTTAGGGTTTTTGAAATATTGTTTATTTATGTACAGAAAACAAACAAACTCCCTGTTTCAACCAAACCAGGGTTCAGCAGCCTCCTCTCCTCGTTGTGTCAGGCTGCTCCAACTTCCATTCTCACAATCTTTGGTTTTGTTGAGCACATGCACATTCAAACTACTCAATTACTTGAACAATTTAGCCCAGGTCTGTTTGACCTTAGGCATTTCAACACAATATGCTTCATTCAATTTTGGAAAATCTTTGTCATTCTGAACAAAGACTTTTTCATCTTTGACCTCAACTTTCTCATCTTTTACCGAAGTCACTTGTTTCTTAACACTCCATGTTTGACCTTTCGGAGTACCTCTTTTGTAAAAATGTGACTCTTTTTGAATATTTTGATTTTGAACAACAACTTTTGGTTTCCAAAACTCTTGGGGTTTTGTCATATCAACGGATGTTTTCCAACTTTGAGTTGTTCTGACTCTGGGTGTGTGAGAATTCCAGGTCTGTTTTGAATCGAACCTATTCGGTTTTGATTTCCAAGTTTGGTTTGAAACAAACTTGTTTGTGTTGTATCTCCAAGTTTGTTTTGAATCAAATTTGGTTGACCTTTGTTTCACATCCTCAGATTTTTGTTTCTCAACATTATTAGACTTCTTTTTGTCAACATCCACATATTTCAGATTTGGACACTTTCATGCAAGATGTCCTATTTGATCACACTTAAAACATGTTCTCTTGGACACATCTTTGACATGTGGTTGTTGCTTTTTCTTTTGAGCATAGAACTCCTCATTAGACTAACGCCTGAATTTAAGTTCTTTCTCTTCTTCAGAACTTGTTCCATGAACAAAGTTCATCTTTGTCTGATAATTTGACGATTCATTTTTATTTCGACTTTGTTTCTTTTTATAACCCAAACCAGCCTTCATGTTTTTCTTTTTGTAACCCGGTTTGTTATAAAAAGTTTTGTGATCTTTTCCAGCAAACTTTGGAATTTCAGATTTCTCAATCTCAACCATTTTGAAAACTTTATCAACCTTTTCTGAAATCACATTCTGAATCGGGAATACAACATCTAAGAATAATTTCTCCGATCCAATCATGGTATAAACCAATCCTTTTGAATCATCATTCAATTTTTTCTCGGATTTTGTGTTTTTCAAATATCCATCATGAAAATTACCTTCATTTTCATCCTGTGATTCAGATTTACCTGTATCAACTGACTCTTCTTTCAACACACTTTCAACGACCTTACCTACAACCTCTAAATCACTAGACTCATCAGATTTGGAATAGGTTACGTCGATGTTATCTGGCAATTGATCTACCAAGTTGAAAGCTTTTTCGACCTTTTCATCATCATAAAATACAAACTTTTCCGGTGGCGGAACTTTGATGAAACTCTGAGCCAATGCCTTTCTTGTTTTGCTCAGACTCACCATCTCCCGGTTTTATATTGAAAATACGTTCAAGCACATATGACGACACGTGATAACTTTTTAACTTGTTGTTATCCTGTTCTAAATCAGCAATCTGACGCTTTAGCTTGGCAACATCCTCAATGTAAGAATTAACAACACCTTGTTTTATTTCATACATTCGTTTAAGCTCTTTAGTTGTTTCAGAAAAATAATTCATTCTTGAATGAGAAAACTTCATTTCATCTTTCACTTTTTCATATGACTCTTTTGTAATGTGATATGCCAATTTTATTGAATCATATTCCTTTTTCATTTCCTGACAAACATTTTCTTTTTGATCACATTCTTCTGTCATTTTCAAAACATTTTCTTTCAAAACTTCATTTTCTTTTTCTAACTTTTTATATTTTTCTGAAATTGTTTCATTATTATCTTTCAAAATTTTTTCATTTTCTAACATTTCTTTACATTTGTTTTTGAAAACTTCTTCAATATTGAATTCGAGATTTCTTATTTTGAATTGCTCATCTTTTTCAGTACAAGTACTGCACTTTTCCATGCATTTCTTGCACAGTTCAACAGTTTTTAAGATTTCAGAATCAGAAATTACCTCAGTGATTGGCACTTCGGTGTTTTCTGCTGCATCTGTCTGATCAGCATCTTCTTTCTTTTCTTTAACACCAACTTCATCACCAACATCACCAGCAATTTTCAAATTCTCATTCTTTACTTCAATCTTTTCTTTCTCAGCAACCTTCAAATCTTCCTCTTTAACAACTTCGACTTCCTTCACAACCTCAAATTCAACAGCTTCAGCTTTAACCTCTTCAGCAGCTTTCTTCATATTGTTTACCATTTCTTCAACATTCTTCTTCATTCTCTCTTCATCCCTCTTTCTCAAACACGATGTCATGGCATATTTTATTTCCTTTTCATGCCTTTTTGCATAAGTGTCATCTTTTAATACATTTCTATAGTATTCGGCAGATCGAGGAATTATGAGAAGAACATCTTCAAAAATTATATCGTTCTTCGGAACAACAGGTTCACCATCTCTGTTGAAAAAGCACTCTCTCTTCTTATCCCATCTCTTGTTGATGACAACACTCTCTCTTCTTATCCGATCTCTTGTTGATGACATCACTCTCATACTCTTCTTGGTTAAAGGTAAATTAAGAGCTTGGCAGAATGAAGTATTTATAAAACTTTGGTTTGCGCTAGAGTCAAATAATACTTTGGCGTAAATGTTGTGAACTAAGAACGTACCCGCTATCACATCTGGGATGAGTTCTGCTTCTTGAGTGGTTAGCTGAAATGCCCTGGCATTCTTCTTAATAGTTCCGTCGGTCGCCTTGGTTTTGTTGTCTGCTGGTTTGATTAATTTAGGACATTCAGGTTTAAAATGTCCCTTTTCTCCACAGTTATAGCAGATCGTTGTTTTCTTTCTGCAGTCTTCTTCCCTATGTCCTACCATTTTGAAAAAATTACAGGTTACATTACATCTTCCATAATGTTTTCTTTTGCAATTCTTGCAGAATGGCATAATTGAGGATTTTCCCGTTCCTCTTCTTTTGAAGTTGCTATTATTACCAGTACAAAATCCTTGGGTAATTTTCTGAGCTAATTCCTTCTTCCTGTTTTCATCTTGGGTGCGTACTAATTCGTCAGTTAGGGTATTAGCTAATTCCACCGCATCATCAATAGTGCGAGGTCTCGCAGCTTTAACGATGTTGCGGATTTCACTAATCAGTCCCCAAATGTAGCGAGAAATGAGTACCGGTTCTGGCGAAGCCAACGTTGGTACCACTCTAGCATATTCAAAGAATGTTGAAGTATAACCGCGACAATCTACACCCATCATCCGATGATTTAGGAACTTATTTGTCATTTGTTCCTTTTCATACTCGGGACAGAATTTTCTTTCTACAAGACCCTTAAATTCTTCCCAATTCATGGCATAAGCTATTATTCTTCCTTTTGATTGTAACACAGTGTTCCACCATTCGAGTGCTCCTTCCTTGAAGAGATTTGATGCGTACATGACTTGATCATCTTTAGCACATTTACTTATTGCAATTACTACTTCGGTTTTCTCTAACCAACGCAGTGATGCAGTTGCTCCTTCATTGCCTGCAAATTCAGTGGGTTTACAAGCAAGAAATTCTTTGAAAGTGCAACCAGACGTTGCAGTTTTCATTTTCTTAGGGAGCGGAGCTTGTCTTGGTTCATTATTATGATTAATATGATCATTGCCTCTGTTTACACTATTACTGAAGTTATCTTCAGAAATACGTTTACTAGGAACGATTTGTTGCGGTTCGATTGGATTCTTTACAGCAGCAACGATTGTTGGAATAGCATTGGCTATCCCTTGAGCAACAATATTTTTGATATCTTGCCTAGTCATATATTGATCTCCTGGATGTTGTTCAGACTGATTAACCTCATTTACTGGTTCGTTACCAATGTTTGCCATCTGATAATAAATTTTATATAAATAATTAGTATAAATAAATATAATAAAACATTTTTCACATAATCACATTAACATGTATAACCAAAAGTTATTGATTTCCCAAGTTTCATTTCTATATATTATATTATGCCTCGTACACACGATTATCATACAACGTTTTATTGTTAAGTTATTACACATACTGGTTCTTATGTTTATTTATTAAACAAATATTCCTGCAAACTCCCATTATCTGGTCAGCTAATTTCTTAAAAACGACGCTCCCTTTCGTCATATTTCCAAGTAACTCTTTCTCCCACATCCCTAATCCTATTTCCTGTATTAATTAACTCTTCGCCCCAGAGACGAAGTTCAGCCAGATTCTCCGGGCTCATAGTTGGGTATAGTGGAGGTTCTGGGTCAACTTGTGGGAAAAATGTATCAGGGTTGTTTAAAAGATGTTGGTATTGCCAATCAGTTGTCCACCATTCATCTAATTCTACTGGTAGTGGTTGAGGTTGGACAATAGGATCTGGAATAGCAGGTTCCAGATTAATTGGAATTGGAGCTTCTAGTGGGTAGCTGAAAAGATCTTCTTCAGTAAATATAAGGTTTGGATTAGCTGGTTCAAGGTTTCCATCAGCAGGTCCGATGAGGTCACTCATTACTAGTTTATGATCTAAAACTTCCCAGGGAGTCATTTTCTGTTTCTGTCTAGAACTTTCTCCGACTTCTCTTTCTGTTTGCTTAAAACTCTTCTCAGCTTCTATCTCTACTTGATTAAAATTTTCCTCAATTTCTACCCCTTTTCCTTTGTCTTTTGGTTCTTCAGTTTTAGTAACCTTTCTTGTTGCTGGCTTTTTCCTTCGTACACGCCTCCAGCCCACAAATCTGCTTCTTTTCTTGGGTTTAGGTTTTGCCAGTGGTTTGGATTGAAATTCCATAGGTTCTTCTTTATCAGCAAAATTACCGGTGAATTCCTTGGAAACTTCTATCTTAACGGGATAGAGGTTAAGATTTTCTAAAGCTTCAGATATCCCATTCATGCTGTTTAGCGTATATGCAAAATCCATACCAATTGTTAAAATAACATAACAAAATTTCATAGATAACCCGTAAATATTATTGCATACATACAACAACTGATAAGTACGATTTACTGTGAACTTATTTATTTACTGAATAAGGTTTCTGGAAAATAAAGGTGCAAAAACTTTTGAATATTTAGAGATTGGCATTTTCTGCTACTGTAGCTAGCATATAAAGATCTGCCCATTTCTCATCTAATTTATCCTCCCAAGGTGTTTTACTGGTCAATTCCTGGGTTTCCTGTTTAATCTTCTTCTCTCGGTTTTTCCGTATTTCCTCCTGACTTTTCCTAATAATCAAACTGTTGGTGCACTGAATGTCTGCTGATTACGTCTTATCAAGTCTTTTGTCTAGATAGAATGAATGAGCACACAATAAATTAGAAATTAGGGTTTTACATGTTTATCTAGGGTGTTTCTCTTGAAGGGGTTTCAAGGCAAGTTCAATAGAAACCTATTGATCAGCTTTCTATTGAACTAATATTGTGCATATTCAATAGAAACCTATTGATCAGCTTTCTATTGAACTGGTAGTGTGTCATTTTCAATAGAAACCTAGGGCCTATATATAGGAGAGTGTGTCATTTGAATAGAAACCTGATGGTGTTTGTGTGTGAGTCAAGGTGCTGTCGAAATTTTGTTAGAAATTGATTGTAAAGACTCAGAATCGATTAATAGAAGAAGAATTGAAAGGAACAAAGCTGTTATGACTTTATATATGTTGATTCCGCCTTCATATTTGAAGATGAACTGCCTTAACTGACTTTTAGGGTCACGCAAAGGGTCCAACAAGTGGTATCAGAGCTCAGGACGAGGAGTTCATACCATAGCAGCTTGATTCTACCAGATTTTCTTATTTCTACTCACTTCTTCTCATATTTTTCTGATTTGAACGAGTTCTAACGGTTGAAATGGCCTGATTTTTTCATATGTCGTGTAAAACATAGAATTAACAAATCCTACAAAGTATCAGATCAAAATTCAGATTAAAACTGATAAAAAATGGCTTAAAACTAGGTTTCGTTTGAACTGTTCTTCGAACTTTCTCTTGAAGAAACCAGCTTTCTCTTGAAAAACTCAATAGAAACCTCCATATAATACAGCTTTCTCTTGAAAAACTCAATAGAAACCAACTTTCTCTTGAAAGGTTCATATAATCAGGTTTCTATTGAAAGTAATCAGGGCTTTCTATTGAACTTGGCTTTCTCTTGAAAGTTAATCAGGTTTCTTTTGAACATCAGGTTTCTATTGAAAATTCCATCAGGTTTAGTTTGAATCAGGTTTAGCTTGAATCAGGTTTAGTTTGAATCAGTGCTTTAGCTTGAATCAGGATTGGAGTGTTTTTGCTTAAAATCTCAGTTTGCTTGAAAGTGAAAATTCTGAGTCGAGATCATTTCACGACAACCAAGTATCAGTGTATTTCAGATTATTGGATATAGTTTAAACTGATTGAGTTTGTTTGATTGTTCAGGTAATTGAAGATGTCGAGCAGCAGTAAAGAAGTTGCTGATCCTGATAGATATTGGAAAGCAGACTATGCAAGATGGGAAGTTGGAAAACTAAACGAACCATTCAAAGAAGCCCAGAGAGCAAAAAGATGGAATGAAGAGTTGGAATGTTACATGGATCCACGGGGTAATCCAGTTGTTGACCCATCAAAAGTGGATTTCGAAGCTGTAACAAATTTGGTTCCAAGGCAGGCTACTTTCAACACACGAAGGTTATCTGATAAAACATATTTGCCTGATTTGGAGAAGAAGATAAGAGAGGTTTGTGAAGCAAGTCTACCAAAGGTGGTAGAAATGAAGAAGAGAAAAGAAGAAGAGGTGAAAAAGATGGTTGAAGAATTGAAGAAGAAAGCTTTAGAGGAAGTCAAAGTGGAAGCAGTAAAAACTGAGATAGAGAAAGAAGCTGTTACTGAAAAACAACAAGTTTTGAAGAAGTAATTTCAAAGAAAGAAGAATCTGAAAAGTCTGTATCTGTGAAATCTGAACCAGTGATTAAGAAAGAGATTGCAGAAGACACATCAGTCTTTGAGATTGTTCAAAAGGAGAAGAAACAGACTGAAGATATTCAAACTTTGAAAGATGAGAAGAAAGCTAATGATGAACAGATTTTGGAGTTGCGCTTGAACTGCGAAAAACTAAAGTCTGAAAATGACAAACTTTTGAAGAATATTGAGAGTTTGTCATTAGAAAGCAAAAATTTTAAAGAAAAAGAAAATATTTTTGAAAATGAAAAATTAAAGATTGAAAAAGATGTTCAAAGTCAAATGAAGGTTTTAGAAGATGAAAAATCTGTTATTTTTAAAAATAATCTTGAAAAACAGATTGAAATAAATTCTCATCTTCAGAAAATCATTCAGCTTGAAAAAGAAGCTGAAATTGCTCGAAATAAAATTAACGAGCTTGAGAATAAATTGAAAGGTTTTGTGAATTCTACATCACATGTTTGTCCAAAACTGATCAATTCTGTTCCAATAAGTGACAATGTCACAAATTTTGACAAAGTCAAAATTGAAAATTGTGATGAAATATCTGATGATGAAAAAGAAAAGAAAAATATTTTTAGATTTACAAGAAAAAATTCAAAATACTGTTTTGCAATCTACTGAAATAGGTGAATGCTCAAAGCAAAAACCTGTTAAGAAGAATGCAGAACAGAAACAAAAAGGTAAAAATTTGAAAAATTCTAAAAATGAAAATAAAAGCTCATCAGATAAGTCATCCAATCATTATAGAAAAATAAAAAAATCTAAAAATGAAAACTCACAAAATGTTGGTAATAAGTGGTGCAGGTTTGACCACAGTGCTCAAAAGACAAATCCAGCATTGAAGGAGAAATGATTATTACCAAGCCAAACAATGTTATGATCTGAAGGTTTGGACTGACAGAAGTGGATGGTATGATAACAGAGTGTGCTACACCTGTGGTGTTAGAGGACACATTGCTGTTAATTGCCAGAATTGGAATGTTGGAACACGAAGATGCTATAATTGTCATATCAGAGGACATATTGCCAGAGATTGCCCAAGGAGATCGATGGGAAGATCAAGGGTTGAATCTCAGAGAACGGTGAAGAAACCAGTCAATGTCAAGCCCAAAGAACAGAAGGTTCTAGAACAGAAAGTGAAGCTTTCGCAGGGGCAAAAAGACAGACTGAGGAAAAAGAGGAAGAAGGCAAGAGAGTATTTGGAGAAGATTTTGTCTTCAGGTTCACCAGTTGGTTCGAATAAAAATTCTGATGAATCAATTCACTCGACGGCAAAGTCAAGCAAATCAAATTCTTCAGATGCAAATCTGAGGACAAACAAGAAGAAAAAGAAAGTTATTGGCGATGAATCTGGCTCATCCAAGTTAGACAAGCCAAGTTCGGGCAATGAATCTGATTCCACAAAATCAGATGAGCCACAAGTTGAGGTAAAAAAGGAAGAAACAGTTCCTTTAATGAATGATGAGACATTTCCATCATTACGAGCTGCAAACCTAAAATCAAAAGGTGTTGATGCTGAAAAAATGTTTAATAGCAATGTTAAACATATTTTTAGTAAGATGGCTGATGGTAAGGAAAAAGGAGTAAAAGAATTTTATGAAGAAAAGAGAAAAGCTCAAAATACACCCAAGGACAGTCAGGCTTGGGTGAAACTTTTCAAATAGAAAAATCTGACTTGCCGGAGCTTCCAGGTTGGTAAGTGTTTTGGTCAAAAATTACCGAAGTAATTAAGTGATCAAATTAGTTAAGTGAGGTAGTGTGCTAGAAGTAAGTGTCAAAAATGTGTTAATTAAATTACTTGCAAAAACAGTTTCAGGATACGGCTCGGGATATTGAGCTGTATCAACGATCAAACAATGAGCAAAAAGTAAAGGAAGTGACACGAGATATACGAGGAAAGCCCTTGATCAATCTAGATCGCCGGCATAAAACCTCGGGAGCTGACAATCGCAGCTGCCTTGTTCTTCAATTGCTTCAAAAATCAGGATACAGTGCAGGATGTGGTACGGATCGACTAAGTGTTACAACGGAAATGAAATACAAGTGTAGTGTTTGCTATCAGCTAGAGAGTGATTGTGTTCGAGAGTGTAAGTGTGAATTGATGTCTGTTCTAAGCTGATCCGACCTCATCTATTTATAGTAAAGATAAAATAACTAACTACCCTAAACTCGCGGGATTCACCGAATATTCCTTCTTGGAACGTTGCAGACCTGGTCTTTCGGGCTCAACGTCTCTCTCTCAACAAATTCGTCCGAGTCTTGAGGAGAAGAAGTCCTTGTGACCGTTAGCAAGCCTCTGCCCTTAACCTGCACGTGGTTAATTCAATAAGCTTCAAGATATCGCCCAAGATGTCAGCAATATCCTCTTCCAGCATCCTGATTACAAATAAACAAACAAAGGCAGGATATTGGTCAGGATACATATGTTAAGAAAATGACCCCTAACAATTGTCCCCAAATATATCAGTTGGGATACCAATCCAACGGATATATTTCAAAACTTTACTTCATAACTCAAGGCCATTAATATGACTAGACTCTTGAAATGACAGCAGTGCAACTTCCAAGGCATTATTTACTTTTTACCCCCCTATATTCATCCTATATTAACCGAGGGACTCCTTGTCTTGGTTACCCTTATCTTCAAGCAAGCATCAGGTATCTTCTCTTCTAATCTCCTCTCTTTAATTTTTCATAATTTGCTCAATGGCACCACGAACGAAATCCCGCTCAGACCGGCCAGCCTCAACCCTCATAAGTCAAAACTTTATCACCGATCCAGCAAAGGAGATTTGCTGTTTCAATAATGCTGATATTGCTGCTCTCAGAGACTCCGGTGCCTTTCCCACCGGAACGGTCTTTCGCCCGTTTGACAAGGAAGCCCGATCGGATGCATCATCCGACGAGTGGGTTTGTTTTTTCGCTTATCCTTTCTCCCTTGGACTCCGGTATCCATTTCCACCCTTTATCTCCAGTTTTTTCGACCTCACTGGCCTTAGTTATGCCCAAGTTATGCCAATGGTCTGGCGAATCTTGATAGTGTTGGATCAAATCAAATCTCGTCATTACCCTAACCTTCTTGTTGAGGACCTTCCCGTAGCATACCGATTAAGATCCCACGGCAACCACCGTTATCTTCTATTCTCCATCAAGAGCCCTTTGGTCCTTAAAGCCACCAAGAACGAGGATCGGTGGCGACGAAAATTCTTTTTCGTCAAAAGAGACTCCATTGATAAGGGTTTCGATCTTCCGGTTAAATGGTTAACCAAGGGTAGGATTTAGGGTTTTAGGAATATCCCCAATCATATTTTCAAACTGTATCCCGGACTTATATTCTGACGTTTTTATGCAGCGAATTTCAGAGATTTAGTGCCTCCTAGCGCGGAATCCGAATCCAAGATCAAGGAAATCTACCGTCTTCCTACCAGCGAAAGAAGTTTTTCCCTGTCTCTCACAGATCCTCATCAAAAATCAAACTCAGAAATGTCTGGTAAGCATATTTTCATATGTTAATTATTTTCAAAAATATGATGAGTTTTAAGAGTATCTTCCCTTATGTAGCACCAGTCGTCAACCTTGATGCTTTCGAACTCGATGAACTGGATTGCTATTCCAGCCTTGAACCCGCCAAACAAGAATCCAAGCCAAAGTCGTCTGCTACACCAAAGCCTACCTCCTCGAAAACTGTTTCTGCTCCCAAAGGCCCTCCGGCATCCAGGACCAGGGCATCCAGTTCTCGGAAGAGAAAGGAGACTGACTCCCCAGCTGTTTCTGAAACATTCTCTCTTGAGAATCATGGGTTCAATGACGCCACCTCATTTCTCAAACAGGTAGAATTTTCTTTCCAATATCCTGTATAAGTATGTTAGTCTTTATCCTGCTTATATTAATACCTGTGTCTTTATCTATAGGGTCTGGATCGCCTCATGCATTTATACGAAGATGCTACCGGTCTTAACAAGATGTTGCAGATTCAGCTGGAGAAAGCTCAAGCCACCATAGCTGATCAAGGGACCATCGCAGCTGCCAAATCCCAGCACTATGAGGACAAATACAAGGCAATGACTCAGGAACATCAAGCCGCCCTTCACAAAGCTAATGAGGATGCTCAAGCCAAGCTGGACGCCGCTCTTCTCCAATATCAGCAGAACATGAGCTCATACCGGGATAGCCTAAAAACTTCGGTGGTCGTCTCTCTTCTCCAAGCCAGGATAAGGATGGCTTATGAAGCCATGGATCTGGGTTTTGAATGCCCTTCCTGGAATGTAAAGGCTTGGGAGGAGAAACTACAGGGCCTTGGAGGTCATCCCGTTGCTCATCCTGCAAAACATACTGGTGAAGAGCCTTCTAAGACGGCAGAGGAAGTGGCCAATGCTGATGATGGTGCTGAGAAGAATCCTGAGGGTGATGCTGGGGTGAATGCTGGCAAGGAGGTTGCTGTTCAAGAAGGTGCTGCCCCTTAGGCAGCAGAGTGGGCGATGATGGATATACGTGCCAAGGCCGGAGCCCACTTTTTAATTTCATGGTTGTGGTTGCATAAACAATTTACTTTTCCTGTCCTTGAACAATTTACTTTTCCTGCACTAGAACAATATGATGACCAAAGGTGGATGGGTCCTAGGTTTTAGGATGAAGCCCTTGGTCATCAATTAGTATAATTTGTTTTGAACATAGTAACGGTTGTAGGTGAACGGGTCCTGTTTTGAGACAGATCCTGCAACCGTTACAAAATTATGGTAACAACTAATTGTGCTTTTGGCGGATGGGCCTTACCAAAAACACAACTTTTGACTTGTTAATAATATAACTATCTTTTGACTTATTTTTCTGTTACTTTGCATTATTTAGTGTAAGTCTTAGATTTGTAAAAATTTCATACTGTTATTTTACAAAATATTCTGACCAGTATGCTTAGAAACATACTGCAGAAGCCTTTTATTAAATAGATCTTTCAGACGCTCTTTTAACTTTATAAAAATTTCTTTAGAAAGTAAGAAATAGTTTATCTCTTCAAAACCAGGTTTTGATGATGATCAAAGTTCCAAGCCAATACTAGTTTTAAACATCCTAATCAAATATCCTTAAAAGGACTTTGAGGATATATGTCAAGATACTTAACATGATGTTACTAAAAATTTAAATGAGGCTCACAAAGGAAAAATCATACCAGACATAGGATATAAACCTATTACCGAACTCCAATCCCTTTGCAACTCTTCCAATGAAGATGTCCCCAGTGCAAGGTACTTAATGCATTAGTCGCAAACTTCATTAGTTTTATAGCACCATCTTGTCAGGGATGTCCCCTGTGTACAATGTCTTCAAGTATCTTAGAAATCTATTTAATGTCAGTTTGCATTGCATAAGCAATATTTTACGTCTCAAGGGTAGAACCCAAGGATGTACTGGAGATAAATCCTTTGTAACCTGGGGAAAATCCCAATTTTTCATGCGCTACAGGCGGGAGTGTATAAACTCCAAGACTTAGAAAGGTGAAAACCTTTAAACCTTAGAGAGTATGAAAATACCCTTTCGTGAGAGAGGGTGATCAATCCTCATATACCGTTAGAATTCAGGATATAGCCAATGGTAACGAAATTGTCAGCCACTTTTACATGGACTGGTCCCGCCACCTTGAACTATCCCTGAATAACTTGCGCTCCAGGCGGGGTGTTTAAACCCAATTCGGAAGAAAGGTGAATACCTTTAAACCTGTGAAGGGATCAGTATCCCTTAAACGTGAGAGAGGGGGCCAATCCTCTAATCTTCTGAGTTATCCCGAGTGCATATTCTGGAGCTACATACTGGAACATATCTTGCAAAACAAATGTAAACTAAGGTGGGTGTTAGCTTGGCTAACACCCCTCCGATGCTTAATTCAGTATTGGGTTCAAAAGAATTAATAATATCTGTTGGTGCACTTATGTCTGCACTTTGTCTGTATTCGGTCACAATGTAAAACGATGTCTTGTTAGTCTTGTAAGTTTGACCAAGTCAACCATCCTCCTGGTTTGACTTGGCCAAACAGTCAACATTATGTTTGAAAGATGCTGGGTCGAAGGATGTACCATCGAAGGATTGCATGGATCCTTCGATGATGAGCTCGAAAGATGGACCTTCGATAGATGGACCACGAAAGATCCCATCCTTCGTGGTACATGTTGATCGTTCGAGCTGTTTCTGGTCGAAAGATGATCTTTCGACCAGACTGTTTGATCCTTCGACCAGACATGCTGTTTTGGGTATAAATACCCGTGTGTTGTGTTCACTTCAGAACTGAGACATAGAGAGACATAGTTAGACACTCAGACAGATAGAGAACACACACACACACTAGAGAGAGTTTGCAAGACTGATTTGTAAACATTGAGCTGTAACTGGACCTTTCATACGTTTAATACAAGTGGTGTTAATCGTTGAATATTGCGTGTCGTGTTATTGCGTGTTCTATCTCGGTTTGCTATTTCGGTTGGATTCCGCACAACCGGAGTGGTTAGTATACAAGGATTAGGCGACTAGATCCTCCCCTAGCCGGACCTACAAGTGGTATCAGAGCCTTGGCTCTTATCCTTGTTAAAACCGAGGTGTTCTTGCTGTTTTTCGGGTTTGTGAAAAGTTCATATTTTCTGAAAAACTTGTTAAAATCGGCTGTAATCTTGTTGTTTTGCATTATGTTTGCTTAAAAAACCTTGTTAAAATAAAGCTCACATATTTTTTTGTTGGTTTTTATTAAACATTTTAGCAAAATTCGAGTTTCGAAAATCTTCGGTTCATCAGAAAACTCGCATATCTGGGCTGTGTTCTTGACATATTCAAGTTGGTTCTTGTTGAAATACACCTTTTGATCTTAAAATTTGAAACTTGTTTGTTGTTGGAAGTTGTTTATTTGATTAAAATATTTGGACCTTACCTGGTTGGTGAAAACCTGCATGCTCAGACCTGAAAGATATGGTCTGACCATACTTTCTGCAGAAAGTTTCTACCAACCCGTCAACTTTTTCACCAACCTATCTGTCATTTGTCAACCGTGTCAGCAAGTTCGAAAGATATCCTTCGAACTCGAAAGACCATCTTTCGATCAGTGGAGGTTCGATAGATCATCATCCTTCGAACCAAGGAATCATTTCGAAACATTCATCTTTCGGACTACTGTTCATTTTCGAAAGACTAGGATCCTTCGATTGGGGAGTCTTTCGAAGTCATCTTTCGATTTCATCTTTCGGTCTACAGTACTTTTTCGAAGGATAAGGATCCTTCGGTTGGAGAATCTTTCGAAAAACTTTGTTCGAAATTCAACAGAGATCTTTCGAACCCTGTTGATCCTTCGAACAGGTGTGGATCTTTCGATCATCAGTCTGTTTGTGCTTAACAGTTTGTGTTTTTCAAGTATCTTTCGAACAGGTATCCTTCGGCTGATTAAATATGAATCCAAGGTGGAATACTTTGGTAAATACAGATATGTATTTTGGTACTCCGTCATCTTCCGCACCGGTATCTTCACAAGCTAATGCAATTTCTACCGGTCAATGGGCATTTGTATCCAATCAAGTTCCAAGTGTTCAAAGCATTCTCTTAAGCGAGAGCGAAACTGGAAGCTTGAATCGGCCTCCAAAGTTGATGCACTTGTATGAATATCCAGGATGGATTGATAGATTTCATACATACGTTAAAGGTCAAAATACAGAATTGTGGTTGCGGTTCATTACAGATTTTGATCAAACAATAGAAGTTGCAGCATCATCTGCAGCCACGTTTGCAGATCTTACAGAAGATCAGAAGAAGGTGTATGATTTGGAAAAGAAGGCATATGCCATTCTCACTCAGGCGTTAAGTAAAGACATTTATCATCAATTCGTTAGTTACAAGACAACGAAGAGATTGTGGGACGCGTTAAAGACAAGGGGCGTAGGAAATGAAGCGACACGCCAATTGAGAAAAGAATTGCTAAAGAAAGAGTTTGATGGCTTCACTTGTATGGAGAATGAGTCGTTACATGATTTGACAAGTCGATTTAATCATTTGTTGACTGAATTGGCAAATTTTGAGGTTGTTACAACTGCAGCAGAGATTGTGAAAAAGTTTGCAGATGCGTTGCCACCCCAATGGAATACCTTCTTGGAAATCATGAAGTACAATGGTACTTTAGCTACAACAAGCTTCAACGACTTTGTACAAATTCTAGAAAACAAGAATCAGGAAGAAATTCTCAAGGCAAAAAGAGTTGCAGTGCCACAAAATCCTGATATGTATTATGGAACTTCTAGCACTTCTACAAAACCTTCTTCGCATGCTCCAATTCAAACAGCATTTGTGACTAGCACTGATATGTATGGCAATACTATCCAAGTGCCGGTTCCTCCAAAGACAGACATGTATGGAAATCTGCTAGAACCAGTTCCTCAACAGCAACAGCAAAGCCAACGACCTCTCAGACCAACTGATATGTTCGGGAATCCATTACCAGTTCGATCTCCCGGAACAACAGATATGTATGGGAATCCACTTCCTCCTCAATCTACAGTTCCAACAGACATGTATGGGAACCCACTTCCTCCACAACAGCAAGCCTGTTATGGAAGCACATCATCTGCTGGTCAACAATCAAAGCCAAATACAGTACGGCTCGACACCTCAAGCTTTTCTAAAGTAAGTGTGGAAGTAGCAAAGGAACACATGGAGCTGCTAAACACTGTGGTGAGCGCATACTGTGGATTAGTGGAAGGTCAGATTGGCAACATTAATCTGACTCAAGAAGACTATCAGCAGATAGATAAAGAGGAGATGGAGATGATGGATATTAAGTGGGCCTTTGCCAGTGCTGTTAGGCGAGCAAAGGATTTCATGGAAAGAACGGGCCGAACCAGCTTGGAAGGCAAGAAAGACACCAAGTATGGGTTTGATAAGCAAGCTGTTAAATGCTTCAACTGTGGGGAACGTGGTCATTTCAAGCATGAATGTACAAGACCATCTCAGCATGGAAACCAGAATCCCTTCAGAGGTCAAGGCAACCAGCAGAACCAGAATAGGAACAATGTTCGTACGCTGGTACCTGTCAACAACCAAAGCCAAGCAGGACCATCAAATGCCAACCAGGCACTTGTGGTTCAAGTAGATGAAGGTTGTGACTGGTCACTACAGTTGGGAAATGATGCTCCGGATGGAACGGCGTGTTTTGCTGAGATTGTCAAGGATCTTAATCACACCAGTGGTGGAGAATCTTCCGCCAATGGTGGTGACTCCTCTGAGGATGAAGACTCTTCTGGTTACAGCAGAAGTTCGGATGAAGAATCCTCGAGCTCAGGTGATGATCATGTGGATGAGACATCAAATGCGTCAATCGATGCAAATATTGATGAGCTGTTGGAAGAAGCTGCAACAGGAATTCAAAGAAGATCTATTTTGGTGGATCAAGCTGCTTACTCTTCGTCTTCTCTCCATTCAGCCTTTATGGCGAATGTCGACAGTTCATCAAGTCAGGTATGTGTCGACGAACCCACTTCTGTTAGCTGTAATAACTGTGATAGTTTGCATGATAGATGTGCTGTGTTGGAAGCAAACATGTCGGAGTTGCAAGGCAAACACGATGCTTTACAAGCTAGTTTGTTTGAATTGCAAGACAAACATGTTTCTGTGAATGATAGGTGGTGTGAATTGCAAAGCAAACACAAGGCTTTGCAAGAGAAATATGATGTGACATTTATTCATAATCAGAAATTGACAGTTGATATTTCAAAGTGCACTGAAGCCAATATGTTTTATGAAAACCATGAAAAGGATTATAAATCAATGATTGAAACATTGAAGAAAGATAAAACAGAGTTAACTAAAATGGTTTCCAGAAAACAAACGGACATTAATTTGTATATCACTCGTCTTGAGGTAATGCAAAAAGAAATGGCTTGTGTTAAAACAGAAAGTGAGGCGATCCGACTCAAGTTAGACAGTTATTTGAGTTCTAGCTATGTGTTGGATCACATCATTGATGTTCAAAAAGAGAAAAAGGATGTCACATGCATAGGTTACAAGAAATGTCCACCACCCGTGAGAAACAATTTTGATGCTTTGCCTGATGAGGAGTATAGGACTCACTTTGAGCCATCTGTTCCTTTGGACATTGAGGAATTTGCAGCAGGGCTCGGATACAAGAAAGAAGTATCGTCAGATTCAGATGTGTCTGCAGATACATTTGTAACTGCTGAACAGAATCAGGATCCTCCAGTGGTGGTTGAGGATGTTGATTCTTCTGATGATGAGTCTGATGATACTGATTCGGAAAAGTCTGATGCAGTAATCAAAGAAGAGGACATACCTCTTGAGAATCATATCCTATGTGATCCTCCCACAAAACCTGCTAAGACTGTTCCAACCGAGTCCACATCTGCAAAAGAGTCGGAGAGTGTGGATTTGCTGTACACTCTTGTTGGTGATGATAAAATCTATTCAGACAAAGATTTTCCTATTAAAAATGTTAATCAATCTTTAATCAGTAAAGTCTTTGAAAATTCTACACGTAAGTTTTTGGGAAAGACAGGACCACATGTTACAGTTACACAGTGTCCTCCTATTCCAAAGGCTGAAGTTAGAAAACAGTTTGGGAACAAGAAATTACCAACAGTGCCAAAACAGCAAAACCATACCAAAACAAATGGTAAGACACCGGCTCAAGATCAAAAGAAGCCGAATCAGAAGAAGAAGAAGAATGTAAACTTTGTGAAATCGAAGGGAACGGACAAAATCGAAAAGTTTGCAAATCAATCTAATCTAGATTTTGTCCAAAAGGCAACAGTGATGAAAAGGAATGAACCAAGTAGTTCAAAACCTAGTACCTCGGGTTCACAAAGTTCATCATCGGCAAGACGACCACATGATACTTCGGGGTTTGTTGAACGAAGATCATGTTTTGAATGTGGTACAATTGGGCATATCATTCGAAATTGCCCGTATCTTCATAAGTTGAAAGCCAAAGAAGATGATCCCCGTGGCCCAACTGACCGTAGGCGATCTGTTTCTGTAAAACAAGATCCCCGACTCATAAGAGAAAGGGAAAAGAAACAGAAACGCCAACAGGTCAAGAAAATTGAAAAGGCAATTAAAACCGATGTGGTTCACAAACCATCTGTTTCAGTTAAACCAGATAATTCAAAGTTTTCAAAAACTTCAAACAATCAAACTGGTAAAACTCAACAGACCTGGAAACCAAAAACGGTTACTGAATCAGGGGGACCATCAAAATTTCCGAATCATCAAAAGGTGGAAGTTATTGTTGTTGATAAGAATGGAAGACCCAAGACCACAATGGCTTGGGTCCCCATCTCCAACTAATCGATTGAGTTTATGTGCAGGGTGTTCCAGGAGGAACTATCAGTAGTCATTGGATTGTTGATAGTGGGGCATCCAGGCACATGACAGGCGACATGAAGCTTCTCTACGACGTTAAAACTATTAGAGGAGGTTATGTTGCTTTTGCTGGAGATAAGGGCGGATACATTACGGGTGAAGGAATGATTTCCAACGGGGTTGTTAGCTTTGACAAGATCAACTTTGTGCAACAACTTGATCACAATCTTCTTAGTGTTTCTCAAATTTGTGACAAGCAGTTCTCAGTACACTTTGATGCTAATGGATGTTATGTGCTGAAACCCGGCTTCAAAATTCCAAAAGAATGGATTCTCTTGTCGGCTCCAAGGATAAATGATCTGTATGTCCTTGATATGAGGCAAGCTATCACAACGTCTGCACAAGCAACATGTTTCGTTTCCAAAGCCACAGAAAAAGACACAATCTCTTGGCACAGACGAATGGGTCACATTCACTTACGCAAAATGAATCATTTGGTATCAAATGAATTGGTGAATGGTGTTCCTCTTAAAAACTTCCATCTTCAAGACGTCTGTGTTTCGTGCCAGAAAGGAAAACAAACGAAGAAGCGACACCCTACAAAGAAAGTCAACACGGTGGCTGTTCCTCTTGAACGTTTGCACATGGATTTGTTCGGTCCTGTCAAGCACAAAAGCATTAGGAATGATCAATATTGCCTCGTGATTACTGATGATTATTCAAGATTTTCTTGGGTGGCGTTCATGGCACATAAGAGTGAAACCTTCGGTATTATCAAAAACTTGATCATTCAGATTGAGAATCTTTACAACTTGAAGGTTAGGCGGATACGTAGCGACAATGGTACTGAATTCAAAAATCATGCCATGGCGGAGTTTTGCACTTCAAAAGGTATTCTTCACGAATTTAGTGCAGCTTATACTCCTCAACAGAATGGCGTCGCTGAACGTAAGAACCGCACATTGATCGAGACTGCTAGGACTATGTTGGTAGAGTCGCAGCTACCCATTCCATTCTGGACTGAAGCTGTGTCCTCTGCATGCTATACTTTGAACCGAGTCCTTACAGTCAAAAGGCACAACAAGACCTGCTTTGAGCTTATCAACAAACGGAAACCAGACTTGTCTTATCTTGAACCGTTTGGAGCTCCTTGCACAATTATCGATCCTCAGGGAAAGTTTGGGGCAAGATCAATCGAGGGATACTTTCTTGGGTATTCCACCCCAAACTTAAGAGTCTGGAATCTAGAGACTAAAAGGGTCGAGGAATGGTCTGAAGTCAGAGTACAAAGGCACACTTTACCAGTTAGAAATCCTGGTCAGCCTTGGATGTTTGAGTACGATGACTTTTTCAATTCGATCAATGTTGAAGCCGTTGAAGAAAGTGCTGCGGCAAGGATGTTTTTCGAGAGTGATAATGCAACAGATTCACCGTTGGTTCGTCCCATTATAGTCAATCAAGAACCATCTTCGGTGAACAATAATGCTCTCGACAATGAGGATTTTCAAGATGCTACCGAATTGAACGAATCTTCAGAGGATGATGAATTTCTAGATGCAGATCAAGAAGCTCCAACAGCAGTTCATGGTATTTCTGAGGGTACACCTCCAGTGGATGTCCCTAGAACAGCTGAAACTTCTGCATCATCCTCTTCGTCAATTCCGGGCCTTGAATTGATTGTTGATCTGAATCTCAACAATCTGGGTACAAATATTCCAGTTCAAGATAATCCAGAAACAAGGATTCACAATACCCATCCTCAACATAACATCATAGGAAATGTACAAAGTGGCGTTCAAACAAGAAACATGTTGCGGAACAACAACAATGCAGGCTTGTATGCAACTATCCGAGAATCTGGTCAACAGAATGATTGGTCTTTCGCGTGTTATGTCTCACAGGAAGAACCAAGAACTTGGAAAGACGCTTTGAAAGATAGCTCATGGGTTGAAGCGATGCAGGAAGAACTGCAACAATTCCAGAAGCTTGGTGTCTGGAAACTCGTAGAGAAACCTGCTGGTTACAAGAAGATTGGTACCCGTTGGGTGTTTAAATGCAAAAAGGATGACCGTGGGATCGTTATCCGGAACAAAGCAAGGCTAGTCGTTCAAGGTTTTCGTCAGATTGAAGGAATCGACTACAACGAAGTGTATGCACCTGTTGCACGTCTAGAAGCCATTCGGATCTTTCTGGCTTATGCCTCATTCAAAGGTTTCAAGGTATACCAGATGGACGTGAAGAGTGCTTTCTTACATGGTGTGGTGGAAGAAGAGGTGTACGTCGAACAGCCTCCAGGTTTTGAAGATCCTATCCATCCCGATCGGGTTTGGTTGCTCAACAAAGCTCTATATGGTCTACATCAAGCACCGCGAGCTTGGTACGCAACCTTATCTAATTATCTGCTGGAGAACGGTTTTCGCAGAGGTCTTATCGATTGCACTCTTTTCATCAAAGAACAAGATGGAGATCTCCTACTGGTACAGGTATACGTTGATGATATTATATTTGGTTCTACTAATGATGTTTTGTGTAGGGATTTCGAGCGTGTTATGCAGGATAAATTCGAGATGAGTGCTATGGGGGAAATGACTTTCTTTTTGGGCCTACAAGTACAACAAACAGAGTCTGGGATATTCTTCCATCAGACTAAATATGTTGGTGACATCTTGAGCCGGTTCCAGATGTCTGATGCAATGCCCATCGGTACCCCATTGCCACAAAATCACGGAATTATTCCAGACTTGAAGGGTCAAGATGTTAGCCCCTCATACTACCGGGCGATGATTGGATCTCTTATGTACCTCACAGCATCAAGACCAGATATAATGTACCCAACGTGCCTGCTTGCCAGATATCAAGTGAACCCGAAGGCCTCACATCTTGCAGCTGTGAAGAGGATTTTTCGTTATTTGAAGGGTTGCCCTGACACCGGTCTGTGGTACCCTAGGGATAATAACTTTGACTTGATCGCATTCAGTGATTCTGATTTTGGCGGATGCAAAATCGACGGCAAATCCACAACGGCTGGATGTTAGTTTTTGGGAAATCGCCTAGTCACATGGCAGTGCAAGAAGCAGACGTGCGTCGCTACGTCAACATGCGAAGCTGAATACATTGCTGCCTCGAGTTGTTGCTCCCAAGTCCTGTGGATACAACAGCAAATGCGTGACTACGGTTTTGAATTCCTAACTACTCCTATTTACGTTGATAATTCTGCTGCATTACAGATCACCAAAAATCCTGTGCAGCATTTAAAGACTAAGCACATCGACATTAAGTATCACTTCATACGTGATTGCTTTGAGAAAAGGCTAATCGATGTTGCTTACGTCCACACCGATGACCAACGTGCCGACCTTTTTACCAAAGCTTTTGACAAATCAAGATTTGACTATTTATTATTGGTAAATGGCATTAAGGTCAAGCAAGAGTAAAACCAACATCGGAAAATCATTTTTGTAAATACCTTTGTGTTTTAAATTTATCTTAGTTTGTTGATTTTAGGGGGAGTAAATCCAAAATTTGAAAATCCAAAAACTTCGAAAAATTTCAAAAACACAAAAACAATAGAAAAGCAAAAATGAGTTTCCTGGCGAGCAGAAGAGAAAATGATAGTACATCAGTGGTCTGTCTAAACCTCTTTAAACCTTAAATGAAAAACGATAAGCAGCTCTATATAAGATGTATCGGTAGGCTCACAATCATTTTAAAGTGTGCAGGGTGATATAAACTTAAATCGACTGAAGACCAGGTGGGAACCATTCATTGGCATATGGTCTTAGTACCGAAATTTCGTTTGAGAGATTGCCGAGGTTCTGAGATATTCGGTCTTTATGCTGCTTATCATCTGGGTATCATGGTTGTATCTTTTACCGAAAAAATAACGGGGACGCAAGTCTAGATCTTCCATGATACTATACATACGTGTACATACTGCATACGACCTCAATAAGTGATCAACAATCACATGTCCAAACATAATAAGTGATAAAATATCACAAATTCTTTCCGGGAGTCAAGTTCGTCTCTCTGCTGTACGAAAGTACTGACCTGTTCACGGACTTGCTCCTGTGCCCTCATGCATCGAAAATCAAGTTCCTCATCAATAAGTGATTATATCACATAGGGCTTGTTTTCAAATCAAAATAAGTGAGAATCTCACATCATATACGGTCAAACAGATGATAATCGGTATACTCACCGGTAAGATGAACCCTCGTGCATACCTTGATACGGGAATGTGTCGTGATGTGGATGAACACCGGTCGGTAAGTATAAATCATACCTTAACGTATCCCCTCGCCATGATTACAAATGATAAGTTGAGCTTAAGTGGACAACAATACCGATAATTGTTATAGGATGCTTATCTTAATGTTAACTAATTGAACAAAGAGAGCGTTTTGGCATGACCGTACACTGATATGATTCTCTTACCCTCGAAACTCGCAAAAAGAATGTCTGTAAATATTTATTTACTGCTTTCAGTCTTTACATTTGAAATATTCAAAAATACCAAAAAGATTTTATGTGTGTTTTAATATAAATCTTATAAAAGCCAAAAAGATTTTATTTCTATTTTATTTTCGATCGTACGATGTTGGAGCTCGAGTCTTCGTTACCTGAAACCTGAACGAAAACCGAAAATGACTAAATCTTCATAAACGGTCGAAATTTGCAAGTGTTGAAAGTTAAAATGTAAAATTGATTAATTTTGTTAAACTTTCAAACTGTCGGACGGTGTTTGTTTGAACAATGGTCACATGTGTGTCGTTTGCTTATGATATTCCAAGCAGTTGTTCTCATTACGCGTTTAGATTTCTTGCATGTGCAGATTCTAAAGGCAAGGAGAACATGGTCGATGACAAGCTTCGGAATGAAGACACGACGTGAAGGCACTCAAATGATGAAGATGATCGAGTTGCCGCTGACCATCATCAACACCACAAGGATCTCACTTCATAAAGATAAAGACTTTCACGAGCATAACTCAAGGGGGAGCTTATGTTAAGGGGGAGTTTGTCAACACACTTCCTACATAAAACGGGGAGTTTGTTGATACACTTTCTGCTTTCAAGACGTGAAGACTTTGAAGATCCTCCGACATTGAAGACTTGAATAGAAGTCAAAGACTTGAAGACACGAGAACTTACAAGATCGAAGATCGAGACAAAGCAACAGCTGATTGTTGATAAGCCAGACAAAGCTACAGCCAAGGGGGCGTTTGTTGGTGCACTTATGTCTGCACTTTGTCTGTATTCGGTCACAATGTAAAACGATGTCTTGTTAGTCTTGTAAGTTTGACCAAGTCAACCATCCTCCTGGTTTGACTTGGCCAAACAGTCAACATTATGTTTGAAAGATGCTGGGTCGAAGGATGTACCATCGAAGGATTGCATGGATCCTTCGATGATGAGCTCGAAAGATGGACCTTCGATAGATGGACCACGAAAGATCCCATCCTTCGTGGTACATGTTGATCGTTCGAGCTGTTTCTGGTCGAAAGATGATCTTTCGACCAGACTGTTTGATCCTTCGACCAGACATGCTGTTTTGGGTATAAATACCCGTGTGTTGTGTTCACTTCAGAACTGAGACATAGAGAGACATAGTTAGACACTCAGACAGATAGAGAACACACACACACACTAGAGAGAGTTTGCAAGACTGATTTGTAAACATTGAGCTGTAACTGGACCTTTCATACGTTTAATACAAGTGGTGTTAATCGTTGAATATTGCGTGTCGTGTTATTGCGTGTTCTATCTCGGTTTGCTATTTCGGTTGGATTCCGCACAACCGGAGTGGTTAGTATACAAGGATTAGGCGACTAGATCCTCCCCTAGCCGGACCTACAATATCAAAACATATTAAAAAGAAGTAAGAATTCATACCATCTTGAGTTAGAAATTAAATTCTAGACTCACTTGAAATAGAGCTTAAGGTGTATAGCATTCCAAGATCTCGGTAGCATATCTCCCTCCATATTCTTGAGTCTATATGCTCCTTTCCCTGCTTCTGATTCAACTTCGTATGGTCCTTCCCATTTTGGAGCTAACTTGCCATCGGCAGGATTAGTAGTATTTTGGAAAGCCTTTCTTAATACCCAATCTCCAACCTTAAATCTTCTGGTTCTAATATTCTTATTATATGCCCTGGATATTCTCTGTTGATATGCTGCCATCCTTAGCCTTGCCGCATCTCTTTTTTCATCTATAGTGTCTAAATCCTGACTCAAGGCTTCAGGATTCTTCTCAGGATCACTTAAGATAGATCTTGCAGTAGGTATTGTCATCTCCATTGGAATCACTGCTTCTGCTCCAAATACCAACGAAAATGGGGTTTGACCTGTTGCATTCTTTACCGTTGTCCTATCAGCCCATAAAACAAAGGGTAATTCTTCTGCCCATCTTCCTTTTTTGGCTCCAAGCCTTTTCTTTAAGTTGTTGACAATTATCTTGTTAGAGGATTCTGCTTGTCCATTTGCTTGAGGATGTACCAGAGTAGATGTGATCATTTTGATTCCCCAATTCTTGCAAAAGTCTGTAGTCCTCTTACTTATGAACTGAGAACCATTGTCACAGATTATCTCAGCTGGTACTCCAAATCTGGTCAGGATATTCCTCTTTATGAAGGATACTACTTCTTGGTCTCTAACTTGAACAAATGCTTCAGCTTCAACCCACTTAGAGAAATAATCCGTCATTGCTAGCATAAAGACTTTTCCTCCCGGAGCTTTTGGTAGCTTTCCCACTATATCCGTACCCCACTTCATAAATGGCCAAGGGGAAACAATAGGATATAATGGTTCAGCCGGTTGATGCAGTATGTTACTATGTCTTTGACATGAGTCACATCTTCGAGCATATTCTGCGGCATCTTTCCTCATTGTTGGCCAATAATATCCCGTTCTTAATATTTTTGAGAATAACGATCTGCCCCCAGCATGGTTACCACAATCCCCTTCATGTATATCCTGAAGGACTTCTTTGGCTTCAAGATCCTCCAAGCATCTCAAATACGGTCCTGCAAGAGATTTCTTGTATAAAATATTATCTATAATAGTGAATCGTGATACCTTCATCCTAAATGCCTTAGGATTTTCATCTCCAGGAATGTGTCCTTCTTTGAGATATTTCATGATTGGAGCCGTCCAGGTTTTAGGATCCTCTTCAGGATATTCTGCCCCAGGATCCTGAATACCAGCTACTTCTTTATCTCGAGGATTCGTTGCAGGATATAAGACATGTACTATTGGTATTTGTGTCCCTTCAGGTATCCTGACCGACGATCCCAGATTTGCTAAGGCATCTGCTTCAGCATTATCTTCCCTTGGTACCTGTTCAAGTATAAAAACATCGAAATATCCTGCTAATTTTTTGAGAATATCGAGATATTCGATTAATTTCTCTCCCTTAACTGCATATGATCCATTAAAATGGTTAGTAATTAACAGAGAGTCAACATATACTTGCAAATTTTTGATACTCATGCTCTTAGCCAACTCTAATCCTGCAATTAAAGCCTCACACTCTGCTTCATTATTAGTAGCAGGAAATTCACACCTAATAGCCTGGGGTAATATGTCCCCCTGTGGCGATTTTAGTAGTATTCCTAATCCTACTCCTCTTACATTAGATGCACCATCAGTATATAATGTCCAGGATCCTGAGGATTCTCCTAGCTGTTGAACTTCTAGATCTACCTCATCCTGAATGTCACTACTAAAGTCAGCCACAAAGTCAGCTAAAGCCTGAGACTTTATGGCATTCCTAGGTTCATATACTAAATCATAAGCACTCAACTTTACTGACCACTTGGCCATCCTGCCTGACATCTCTGGTTTCCTAAGCACATTTTTAATAGGATAGTTTGTTTTAACATGAATCCTATGTGTCTCGAAATAATGCCTAAGTTTCGTTGATGCCATAATTAATGCTAGTATCAATTTTTCTAAATGAGAATACCTAGTTTCAGCATCTAACAAACTTTTACTAACATAATAAACAGGATACTGCTGACCTTCATGGTCTTTTATAAGAACGGCACTTACAGCATTCCCTGATACAGCAAGGTACAGGGATAGTGGTTCACCATTTTCCGGCTTCATCAATAGAGGTGCGGTTGAGAGATACCGTTTCAAATCCTGTAGGGCTGCTTCATGCTTTTCCCCCCATTCGAATCTTTTGTTCTTCTTTAGGATATCATAGAAGTCTTTGCATTTCTCTGAGGATCTTGAGATAAATCTGTTTAGAGCTGCTACTCGGCCTGTTAATCTTTGTACATCCTTCATATTCGAGGGTGATTTTATATCCAGGATAGCTTTAATCTGCTCCGGGCTTGCCTCTATCCCCCTTTTCGTCACCATATACCCAAGAAACTTTCCTGCCCCCACTCCGAAATGGCATTTAGCAGGATTCAGCTTCATGTTGTATTGATCCAGGATATCAAATGCTCCTTTAATATCCTGGAAGTGATCCATAGCTTTCATTGATTTTACCACCATATCGTCAATGTACACCTCCATGGTGTCCCCCAGTTTGTCTTTAAACATCATGTTTACCAATCTTTGGTATGTTGCACCTGCATTTTTCAAACCAAAAGGCATAGCTGTATAACAATAAATACCTGTTGGCGTCATGAAGGCGGTATCCTCCTGGTCAGAAGGCTCCATTTGTATCTGTTGAAATCCTGAGGATGCGTCCATGAAGGTCAGCATTTCATGCCCAGCAGTGGCATCTACCATTGCATCAATATGGGGAAGAGGAAATGGGTCTTTAGGACAAGCTTTGTTCAAGTCTGTGTAGTCTACACAAACTCTCCATTTCCCATTCTTCTTCTGTACTACAACCACGTTTGCTAGCCACCTTGGGAACTTAACCTCTCTGATCATTCTTGACTTTAATAATCTTTCAACTTCCTCCTGGATAATTGTGTTCCGCTCAGGAGCAAACTTCCTTCTTTTTTGTTGCACAGGCTTGAATGATTTATCAATTCCAAGCTTGTGGGTGATAATATCTTTGGATATGCCTGTCATATCCTCATGCTTCCATGCAAACGTAGACATCCTGCATTTCAAAAAGTTAATTAATTGTTCCTCAATATCCTGAGGGATATTGGTCCCTACGAGCACCGAAATATCGGGGTTATCCTGGTCCATGATAACCTTCTTCACATCCTGCTCCGGATCCTCCACGATATCCTGGGCCCGTGACTTTAATTGCTATGCTGCGCTAGTTTTGGCTGAGGATTTCATCGAGGAGGAGTAGCACTCTTTCGCCTCCTGCTGATCACTATCAACTTTGACCACTCCCCAAGGGGTAGGTATCTTGATGCATTGGTGATACGTTGATGGCACGGCCTTCATATCGTGAATCCACGGTCTTCCCAATATGATGTTATAGCAGGATAGAGAATCCATCACACAGAAACGTTGTATCGAATTGACTCCTTCAACGTATACTGGCAACTTTATCTCTCCCACTGTGTTTCTAGCCTCTCCACTGAATCCAACAAGCACGGTGGACTTTGAAGTGATATCCATTGGAGATACATTCATTCTCTTCAGAGTTTCTAGTTGGATTATGTTGACGGAGCTGCCATTATCAACCAATATCCTGCGTACAAAATGGTTAGCCACATATAACGTTATTACCAGAGCATCATGGTGAGGATCCTGGACAGTATCCCTAACATCTGCATCAAAAGTGATCACTTTGTCAGTCGTGAGGGTAGTCATCTTGACAGGTCTGTCTCCCCTTTCGGCCTTAGCTTCCTTTGCATGTCTCTTTGCTGCCGAATACGAGGTCCCACAAATGTCGGATCCTCCCGAAATGAAGTTGATTATCTTGGCATCCGAGGGAGGTGACGCTGCTCGTTCAGGATCCTTGTCAGTATCCTGACCCTTATTCTTCTTCTTTCCTAAGAGATCTTTCAGATATCCCTTGCTTAGAAGATAGCTTATTTCTTTCCTTAAAGCAATGCAATCCTCAGTCATATGTCCGAAATCTTCGTGGAAAGCACACCATTTCGACTTATCTTTCCAGTCAGCCTTTTGTTGATTCTTTCGAGGCCATCTAGCCTTGTCTCCTAGGCCCTGCATAGCATACATTAATTCAGGAATATTAACAGAAAAGCAATATTCAGACAACTCAGGATACTCTTCAGGATCCTCATCTTCGACAGCATTCACTCTCTTGTTTTCATTTCTACCATATGGCTTGGGCCGATATGACTTAAATGAGGATTCTGACTTCCTATTAGTCGATTCATAAGTGTTGGACGAGTTCATCCTTTCTTGCATCTTCTTGTCATCTTCCAGACGGATATATCTCAAGGCCCTGTTACGAGCTTCATCGAGATTCCTGCAGGGATTCATTACAAGATCCTGATAAAACTGAGAATCCTTTTGTAATCCCATCTTAAAAGCTTGCACAGCTGTTGCAACATCAAGATGTGGGATATCCAAGGATTCTCGACTAAATTTGTTCACATAATCCCTCAAGGATTCTTGAGGCCCTTGAGTTATCCTGTAAAGATCACTGGTTAGTTTCTCAAAACTCCGACTACAAGAAAATTGACTGTTAAATAAATTAACCAAATGAGCAAATGAAGTGATTGAGTGAGGAGGAACGTTCAACAGCCATTTTAAGGCTGATCCTGTTAGAGTAGAACCAAATCCCTTGCACAAGCACGCTTCCTTGAGCTCCGGAGGAATAGGGTTAATCTCCATTCTTTCCCTATACTGAGCAATATGTTCCTCAGGATCCGTAGTCCCATCATAAAGCTTCATGTTGGGAGTTTGGAATCTCTTTGGGATCTCAGCATCACATATAGGGTATGCAAAACGAGATATCTTGTGGCTATCTTGAGATACTTCCGGGATCGGCTGGACCACCCCAGGTACACTAGATATCATGTCTTTCAACTTCTGAATTTCCCTGGTCAGTGCTGATGTTACACCTGTATCCTGCAAAGATCCACCACTGTTAGTAGTATGAGTATTATTATTATTAGACACGTTACCAGTTGGAGGATTTTGCCCATATCCTGAAGCATATCCTGAGCTCCTCATGGTTGACATCCTAATCGAGGAGGGTATTTCAGGAGTATGATTCTGAGGAAGACTGGGCACGATATTCCCCCTATTATCCTCGGTATAAACAGCTGAGCTAAAGTTCAACGCTCTGGGGTGTAACGGAGTGACATTGTCCTCCGCAGATCTGCTCGAGCCAGCCTTCAGGAGTTGTATCTCCCTCAAAAGCATTTGGTTCGTTTCCTGTTGCTGCCTCATTTGTTCCTGCACACTTCCAAATAAGGTTAAAATTTCATCATTAGAAGCTAAAACGGGAGCAGATCCCTGGACACTCCGAGTCGGGATAACATCTTTAGATTGTGTAGAGGCAGGCATCCTTGGAGGAGGTGGTGGAAGCACCGAACCGGTAGTAGCAGAAGTCATAGCAGACACAGTAGAGGAACTCATGTTTGATCTTGAGGCCATTATAGATAATGTAGCAAAAAGTTTTGAAAATAGAAAACCGACTAGCGATTTGACAAAAAGTTTTAGTAAAAAGAGCACCACTTGCCCCACGGTGGGCGCCAAATTGTTTTGGTCAAAAATTACCGAAGTAATTAAGTGATCAAATTAGTTAAGTGAGGTAGTGTGCTAGAAGTAAGTGTCAAAAATGTGTTTATTAAATTACTTGCAAAAACAGTTTCAGGATACGGCTCGGGATATTGAGCTGTATCAACGATCAAACAATGAGCAAACAATGAGCAAAAAGTAAAGGAAGTGACACGAGATATACGAGGAAAGCCCTTGATCAATCTAGATCGCCGGCATAAAACCTCGGGAGCTGACAATCGCAGCTGCCTTGTTCTTCAATTGCTTCAAAAATCAGGATACAGTGCAGGATGTGGTACGGATCGACTAAGTGTTACAACGGAAATGAAATACAAGTGTAGTGTTTGCTATCAGCTAGAGAGTGATTGTGTTCGAGAGTGTAAGTGTGAATTGATGTGTGTTCTAAGCTGATCCGACCTCATCTATTTATAGTAAAGATAAAATAACTAACTACCCTAAACTCGCGGGATTCACCGAATATTCCTTCTTGGAACGTTGCAGACCTGGTCTTTCGGGCTCAACGTCTCTCTCTCAACAAATTCGTCCGAGTCTTGAGGAGAAGAAGTCCTTGTGACCGTTAGCAAGCCTCTGCCCTTAACCTGCACGTGGTTAATTCAATAAGCTTCAGGATATCGCCCAAGATGTCAGCAATATCCTCTTCCAGCATCCTGATTACAAATAAACAAACAAAGGCAGGATATTGGTCAGGATACATATGTTAAGAAAATGACCCCTAACAGTAAGCGTGAAGCAGGTATCGGCATCATTTTTGAGAAATTCACAGGATGGTAACTGTGATATTTTGTCTTACAAGTGGTTAATCAGGGACATTAAGTTGTACTTGATTTCCTACAAGTGTTTGTGTTGATAGAATCTTGAATTGTTAAATTTTTCAAAATGGTTAAAGGAGAACAAAGTGATGAAGTAATCCCCTAACCAACAAGTGGTTTGTTAATTCAACAAAACTAATTTTTCAAAAGAAACATTTGATTAAAACAAACTTAAGTGTTTTGAAATCACAATGAGAAAATAGTTTGTTGTCAGGGGGAGTTCTGATTGTTTATGCCAAGTGGATGGCGAATTGAAGTAATTCGATATCGGTTGTCAGTTTGTTTTCAAATTTTCCCAGAAAATCAAAATTGGAACATATTTTGATTTTAGGGGGAGAAAAAATTTAAAAAAAAATTAGAAAATGTCAAAAACATTGAAAAAGTAAAAATGAGTTTTGTTGTGAAAAAGAGGAAATGATAGTAAATTAGTGAACTATCACAGCATGCTAAGGATATGAAATGTCAAATGTGATAAACGGCTTCACTGATAATGTGTCAGTAGGTTTTTGCACATTTAGTAGATTGTGACGAGATATAAACCTAAATTCAAACTTGCTTATATCGTGGGTAACATCTCTCGGATATATGGGTAACCCCCGAAATCTTGTTTGAAAGATTCCTTTTTCTGATATACTAGGTCTTTATACTCAGTGATATCTGGGGTATTATTCCAGGACTTCTGCTGAACGGTAGTTCTGACCTAGTCCTCGAATAATACTTTCTACAAATGCTTGAAACATAGCATCACCCTCAGCATCAATGATAAGACAATAAAATTGCTTAGCAATGCTGTTGTAAAAAAGATCCACTAAAGGGGACACACCCAAAAGTTGAGTCATGATCTCTCTGCTGAACGATGGTTCTGACCTGAGCTCTCATGATTCTTCATAATTTATTAACCCCTTACAGATATCATTTGTGTTATAATTGCCTGTAAGACTGAATATTGGGATCTAGATACGGGAGTATATTCTGAGGTGGGACACGTGATTAAGTTTAAGTATCTAAGACATTAAACTCGTATCTCGAAGCAGTTGAACTTTGTGTGAAAATTTAAGTGGACCAGTATACTGACAATCAAGGTGAATCGTTTAGAACTTAAAATGTCAAAAGCTTAACGGTGCTAGTGATTTGTCTCATAAACTGATATGATCCTCTTACACAAGCTCACAAAAATATTGTTTGTATATATTTCTTTATATATTTCTTTACCGCATTTCTTTAAAATCAAAATTCAAAAAGATTTTCGACAACTGATGTTGAAGAGCTGATATTCAAAATTCCAAGTGCTAAACATGATGAATTGGTTTGGAAGAATATGTTGAAAACTTTGAATGTCATATACAAATGTTTTGAAAGATTGTGTGCTTAGTTAATCAAGGTCATTCATTTGAACTTGATGTAACTAGTATGTTTGTTGTTTAAATGATGTCTACCAGTAAGTTTCTTAAATCTAAGTGTTATAAATTTGTGAAACTTATGTTGTGGTAGATGATATGCAGGTTTCAGGAATTCCCACGGAAGCTAAATGTCAAAGCTTGAACCAGATATCTCAGAGTCTAGCATATTAAGAGGGGGAGTCTGTGAAAGGGGGAGTCTGGATCAACAGTCAAAGGGAAGTTTGAAGATGGAACTAGGAAGTGAACCTGAACCTGTGAAGAAAGAGTTTTTGCAATGAGAAGACAAAGTTGATAAAGGCAAAGACTAAAGACTTGAAGCCAAAGACTTCATCAACATCCAAGGGGGAGTCTGTTGGTGCACTGAATGTCTGCTGATTACGTCTTATCAAGTCTTTTGTCTAGATAGAATGAATGAGCACACAATAAATTAGAAATTAGGGTTTTACATGTTTATCTAGGGTGTTTCTCTTGAAGGGGTTTCAAGGCAAGTTCAATAGAAACCTATTGATCAGCTTTCTATTGAACTAATATTGTGCATATTCAATAGAAACCTATTGATCAGCTTTCTATTGAACTGGTAGTGTGTCATTTTCAATAGAAACCTAGGGCCTATATATAGGAGAGTGTGTCATTTGAATAGAAACCTGATGGTGTTTCTGTGTGAGTCAAGGTGCTGTCGAAATTTTGTTAGAAATTGATTGTAAAGACTCAGAATCGATTAATAGAAGAAGAATTGAAAGGAACAAAGCTGTTATGACTTTATATATGTTGATTCCGCCTTCATATTTGAAGATGAACTGCCTTAACTGACTTTTAGGGTCACGCAAACGGTCCAACACAAACTTCTTTTATTAGGAGAAAATGGTTTCTCGTAATGAGCCTTTCTCACAAATATTCCTTCTTCAGGAATTTCATAAGGTTTTGTTTGAGATGAACTTCCCTTCTCGTTGGATGACCTATCTAGTTTAAGATAGATATTTGACAGCTTTTGTTTACCCATACTGTAACTAACAAATAATCAGTTAATAAAACACATAATCACATAATTAGCAATTAGTAAAATTAAGTATTTCTAAATACTTAATAGGCTTAGATCAGTGGCTCTGATACCACCTTATTTTTGTCACGGCCCCCGACCCGGTTTGACCCGTTTCAGGAGCCGCGGGACAGAAATCCCGTGGTATTTAATTAACAGCGGAAGTTTCTTTAGGATCTTGTAAAAACTAAAATATTTTCCAATTATTTTATTTCACAACTTCGGGATAAAACCCGGTAATTTACAATCTTGAGATTTCACGAAGAAATCTTTTATTTTACAAAACATGTTTCTTTATTTTATACTGAGCCACTTCCTTAAGCTGATAGTGCTTCACGACACTTTTCCTGGATCACAACAGATCACCTGAAACATGTTTGAAAAAGGTTTTGTCAGCGGGAAATACTGAGTGAATCATTCTATTTACTAAAACGACACCTTTGTTATAATTTACAGTATTAAGAGCAATTACAATGTTTCAGATATCAACCAACTACCCTCGGTATTTGTCACTCGACTCATTTCTGTACTCGTTGTCCAATGGTGAAGATTATCAAGTAATGTATACAAAACCCCACATACCGGCTGTAATATGGTGATTACAAAGACTTAATCCCTGTAATTATAATTTTGAAAATAAACATGCTTTTGAAAACAAATTTGATAAAAAGAGAATGACTCACATTGCAGATTCAATTATGAACAGAGCTTAGCCTACTGATTAGCCTTGATAACCTAGTTTAAATAATCAAGCACACAAACTAGGTTAGTAACTTAATACAGCATTTACGATAACTCACGAGATTAAAACCTTCACAACGAATGACAAAGTGCGATACTTAAACATCCATCGATTTAACGACGAATGTCAAAGCATAAACCCTAATGTGGGCAGCACTTAATCATCCATTGGATAGTTTAATCGATCGGACATTGAATCGTAGCAGCGATCGAGTTATTACCCTGAATTGTGGCAGCACTTCGTGATCAGTGTGTGTTTTTGTAGTAAACAGTGTCTAACTTTGTGTACGTAAAGAATTTTAACGTCGAACTGAAGCCAGAAATCAAGTCCCAAGCCCCTGTATTTATACCTGAAATTGACATCTCCCGCGTGTCGCGGAAGATGTCCCCGGTTCTGTCGCAACTCGCCTGGGGTAACAATCTACCCTAGGGTAGCCTTGTGTCCCAGTAGGCTTGCTGAGTTGGTTTCGTGTTATTTCAAATTTTTTGACAACAAACTGTTAAGATATTACCGAATAGGGTTTACCCCCCCCTTAGTTTTAGGGGCCCTAATCCCGATTCCAAATGTTCTGAAAATTTTAGGGATTATGCAGAATCACTTGGGTTTCTCAATTAGGGTTTCCTATTAGACACTTTAATTAAATAAATATGACTTTTGATGAGAGTTGTTACATAATGTAAGAAATTCAATCCATTTTGACCGTGAAATCTTGTCAATTTTGAAAAAGAAGGTGTAGAAGTCAGAAAACTGATGATATCAAGCTAAACTCTTCCTCCTGAGCTCTGATACCACTTGTAGGATCGTTGTACGACCTGAATGAGTCGATCAGAAGAGTTGTTTATCTGAATCAAAGGCGGAATCAATGACACAGACGCTTGATTCAATTTAACTGTCTCTTATATTGATATTGATAGTATTACAGCACCTGGAGACGATTTGGCAACACTTCGTTACCAAACACAAGATCTAATTCTGTTTCAAATGAAACGGCAGCACCCCTATATATAGAGTGGCTAATTCCGTTTGAATTGGTCAAGACATCTTCAAGCGGAATTAACTTGGTTAATTCCGTTTGAACTTGTCACTTGGCAGTTTCAAGCGGAATTACCATAAAACTCACTAAACTCAGTTTCTAGCAATCCGAGCACTGAATATCCTATCTTATCTTATTACATGACTCGATACAAGACGAAGTCAATAGACATAGTGCACTAACAGATAGAAGTATGAAAAATGATTTGTCAATCATCAAACTAGAAATCAGTGATGTTTATTTAAATGGCAAGGATACACCGGACACTACAATAGAATGTAGTGTATCATGGTCTTAATACATAATTTTATCAAGACTACTGAAATGATGAGTCAAATGAATAAAGTATGATTAGGGTTTACTATTGGCACAGGCTACACTTTATACAAACATCGCAAGGTGTTGTAGTGATTGAAAGAATTCAATGATTACGGTGACCGAACGAATTCACCGTTTTCGACATTAACTGAAAGTTTCAATGAAGTGAATCTGGATGTTCAAAAGATAGGATGTTCTAAATGAAGAAAGAAATGAATTTCGTAGGACCAATTCAAAGATGAAAGAAATGTTGGAGGTACGTTGGAATAAGAATTTAGGTACCTTTATCTTAACACAAAATTGTATTAAGACTGGTTTAGGATAACGAATCAGTAAATAGATAAATTCGTACCTCAGGTGTAAAAATGAAATGAGTCCAAGTTTCACAGAAATCGCCACCACAAGGTGTCGTATAGATGATACATCGAAAATGAAGACTTTAAACAAGTTTTCTAGGATTCAAACAATGAGATTACCTAAGATATGATGACCTCAATTCATCATATGGGACTTTGAATTGAATGTATATTGTGAACAAGTTCAAACAATTGAGCTTGGTTTGGACATATTCCAACAATGGACATATGTGTTGACAAGAAAAGGGTTTCGATACAATCCGGTAAGTAACTTTGAAAAGAAAAGGAGTTTTTCAAGAAATCTGTTGACTTGATTATCAAAAGTCAACATTATCTAATCATATAGATTACCAGAGTGAGTATAACAAAATATTTATTAGAACTCAAGAATAAATGATCTTTTGAAGTGAATTCACATGCATGACAAGCAATGCACGTATGTCATAGGAATTTTTTAAAAGATGAGACAAATGAGAGTTGGCTCGAAAAAATAAAATAAAGTCCTTTTATTGATGAGATTTTGATTGGACTCAAAAGTCAACTAGCTTAAGTATAGTCGAAACATAAGGGTACTTATTTTAAAAGTTGCCGTTGCCTCCTGTGTTGTGAGTATCTATGCATTCTCCTTAGCTTCATCGGGGTTCGGTCCTCATTGTCGGGTGCCTTAGATAGTTTCGAGCAGTAGGGACGGATGTGGCCTGGGTCTCTGCACTTGTAACATACATTAGTTTTTCTTCTACATTCTTCCTCTGCATGTCCAGCCTTCTTGCAGAAGTTACAGCGAAGTGTTTTCTTAAAATGGCGTTTTCTTGCGTTCTTCTTGTTATGGTCGTTGCAGGTAGGTTGCGTGATTGCTGGTTCCATTCCCTTGCCCTTACATGATTTGTCGGAGCGGAATTCCTTATAAGAGTAGCTATAGGTTGTGATTTTCTTTCGTTTGGAAGATGGAGTTTTGATACGAATATCATGACCTCCATTGATACTAGGGTTAGGTTTGAAGTGATGAGTATGCCTACAGTGGGTAGTAGGATTCTCGTTTATAGGCATAAAAATCTTAATAACTTCAATGATCGAAAGTATGGCATTCGATATTCCTTGAGCTATTATATTTTCTATAGTGCTTTTATCCAAAGAATTTTCATTACTATTCTGGAATTCCTGATTACATGCTATTTCCCTTGACATCTGAATTACAAACATGTTCAGACATAATTGTCACAGAACTAAGCAATTACACATGTACATTTTGTTACTCAAATTAGTACACTTATAATCATACCTATGAGTATTACGCGTTAATATATATATATATATACACATTTTATATTTTAACATTTTCTTTCACTATATATTTTATCAAAATATAAGGAAAGTATGTATGTTATATTATGTGCTGTTTCTTTCTTTTGCTGAAATAAATTTTCTTCTATATCGCCATAATTTAATTATATTTCCAGAGCTCATGGCTGGATACAGAAATTACAGTTGTGGCTAGAGGTAGGGATTTTATGTAAAATTATGAGGTTCTCCGTCATTGACCTACTATAGTTCTTCAAGAGGTGGTGCTAGTACATACATCCTTAAGGTATCTTTTGAATTAAAGCTGGGTATCAAAATAGATTTTGAATAAACATGTAGGTTTGTTTCTTCTATTATATAAAGGCTTGTTTTTCTACAAAAGATATTTGATTATTATATTGTATATATTATCAGAAAAATCGTGTCTTGCATATACATACGTATAAATATAAAGTTTTAAAAATTTCTGTATTATATACATATAATACCAAATTATAAGAATCCAATTACATAACTAACTGTATTAGTTATTCTGTCTATTCCCATAATTTTGTTTATTCCTTTATATTAATAAAATAAATTCTATCAAATTTATTGAACATAATATTTTGGAATAAAAAGGAATTTTACTAAAATAAATTTAATAAAGATATAAATTTTCTGGATTCTTTTAGAATAATTTAATCTTGACAGGTTGACTCAGTTTTAGTTATAACACATTTGGAACTTAATTCAAAATTTTAATTTATTATATCTATTTATCAAAGAAACATAATAGGTAATACAAAGTCTAGCGTTTTTAAATTTGGTTCTTAGGTAATAAAGTATCATTCTCATATTAAAATATATATACATATAACTTAAATATAGTTTAAGAATTTAAACTTATCAAATGATAAAAATTGTTTCTTCTTGAGATATATATATATATATATATATACACATATATTCTAAACCATATAGCTATACCGTACTAAATGTTTTTGTACATATTTTTTACTTTAGGGATGAAATATCATTCGTAATATTGATACAGGTTATATAATATATATATATATATATACACACACACATCTGACTTACATATACTTTAAGAAATAGGTTTAAGCTATTTTCGGTTGATATATAGGTATCATGTATTAAAATTATTTAATTGCACAATACTAAGTTGTTGTACATATTCATGTTTCATAGATACAGTTTTGTAAATTATTTTGTATCTTCCATAATATATGTATATGTGCTTAAATTTTAGAATCGTTAAATTATGAATTATGAACTGTAATAATTCTTGTTCATTATTTGTATAAATTAAATTTAAAAGTTATGTTTTATAAAATTCTTTTAACATGACTTTATTCAAGAGCCAAATATTTTATTATTCCAAAAATATTATTATTAGTTTAAATTTAAAACAGAATTTAATAATATTTAAATTAGTGTAATATATTAATGATGATATATATGTAATAACAGTATATATTAAAGACTTTTCTTAGAGAGCGTTTGTGTATTAAAAATTTCTCTAGTATGTTAATTATCATCAATATTGGCTATACGTAAAATTTCTGAATATTACGTAATTTATCAAATTTTGATGAATACTTTACATATTTAATATTTAAAAATACGATAAAGAATTATAAACTTATTTACAAAGTATTTTAATTATTGTATCTAAACAATGTTGAAACATTATATTAGTATAGTTATATGTTTTATAAAAATGTTGACAAATACATATCTTTGAATCGAATTAAACTTTTGGATTATATCATAAATCATAAAATATACCGCTTTTGTTGAATACAATTTTATATTATGATATTTTCAAAGTATCATATCCGAATTGCATTTATCTTATATTAATATTGAAATATTAGTATTAACATTGTATTATTGATATAAAATTTGTATTGCATTATGCTCCTACATATATGTTAGGATCTGAGTTTCTTTTTGATTGTGTTTTCGTTTAGAAAATAATGAAGATGAACAAGTAATTGCAGCGGAATATAAATGGAAATAAACTTTGCACACAATCAATCAGGAGAAATGCTTTCAACACACATGTTTGAACATTGAACCAAATGATTAAATTTATTCCAATCACCGATTACAACTTTGCATGCATGTAACAAACTCCCCCTCAGCCTGAGCTCACAATGTTTGTTCGTACAGGAAGAAAAGTGATGAAGAGCTAATAGAACAGTACAGGGTACTGTTCTATTTATAGGCACGAGCAAACCATTGTGGCATCTTTACTGACGTCACCATGATAGTGACATCTAACCTCCTAACAAACTCTAACCACTGCCCTTATTACATCAACTGATAGCAAACAACTGATTACAATATATTACATAGAAATAAACTAAACTACTGATTCTTCATACCACTACTTAGGCTTCAGCAGTGCTTCTAGTCTTCAGCAGTACTTTAGACAAGGCAGTTGTTTGAGTCATCAGTATTTTGGTCTTTATCAGTCCTTTGGAATCAACAACAGTTAGGAAAGGCAATAGATTGAATCCATCAGATGTTAGAGCCATTATCAAGGGGAAAGCTTGTGTACAAACATTTGCTTATTCTGGATCCACTGCTCTGATCCAGTTTTGGCTTTAATCAACTGTTCCTTTGGTAGGGTTCAATCCCAACAATATACATATGGATATGATAGATATATAAAATATCACATAATATTATTAATATATATCATATCTATATAATATAGCATAACTATAAGATACAAATATGGGCAACACATATTGGAAATTCAAAATTCGTTAAATGGTATAAAAATCATAATAGACATATTAAGATTTTATGTTTACAGAATAATACATAAGATATAAATTTCCTAACACAAATGTTCAAGGTTTTAGGTATTGGAAGAACACCCAAAGGGCTTAAACCAGTGGCATAGCTCTGATACCACCTTCTGTCGCAACTCCCGACCCCACCTTGGGAGCGGGAGCCGCGAGCCAGTCAGAGTAGATGGTATCGGTGTTTATTAATTTGGCAGCGGAAATTTTCCTCAGGATCGTAGTTAGGAAATATTTTTATCAGAGTTAAACACCAAAATGTTTAAAATAGATAAATGGGAAAAACCCAAGTTTTTATTAATAATATCTTTATAATAAATAAGTGGGACAAAACTTAATTTTCATTTATAATATATTTATAGGGATAAATCCTAATTATTGAAAATAATTATTCTCCTTATTTAGGTAACTTTTATAGCCACTTTTCTAAGCCTTCAGTGCTCTCCAGCTGGCTTTTATAGGCTTCATACTAAGTTACCTGAAACACGTGTTTAAAACATTTTATCAGCAAGAAATACTGGTGAGTGAATCCCAATTTAATCAAAACAGGTTTAATCATTTTACAACATTGAGGGCGATCTCGCAATTACATTTGTTTATATTTCTACTTTAATTACCACCCACGGTACTGTCAATCCATGACTGGTGGTCATGTTACTACTCACAGTGTAGTAACAAATTTTGTATACAAAACCCCAACATACCGACGATAATTGTAGAATACAAATTCTCAATCACTGTTAAATATAATTTAAAACAATTGATGTTTTGTAAAAACAATTTGCAAAAGGTTTCACAAAAAGAGGATTACTCACATTGCTACTTTAGGTATTTCCTTGTGACTTCCTGGTTATAATCTAGTTGAATAAATAATGCACATGCGTTAGTAAAATAACCCAAACTACAATAACCGTATAACTTGAGACAGAACTCCAATGACTAAGTCAGGCAAGGCCCAGACATGCATTACGGAGTCCTAAATCAATCGGGTGTACCCACGAGACAGAATTCCAATGACTGAGTTGGGTAGAGCCGACATGCATTACAAATTTCCAAATCAATCGTGTAGGGTAATAGCAGGGTTATAATACTTACAACTAGGCAGAGTTTCGCTTCTTAGGGGGGGTATTAGGCTAGAGTTTTAGCCCTTTAGAAGTTTGAGAGAAAAACAGAAAGCTGAACGAGTTGAAATGCAGGTCTCGGCCCCTTTTATAGCTGAAATAGAGGGCTCTCGCGCCCCGCGATGGATGAAAGCTCAGCCTTCGCGCCCCGCGAGGGCCATGAAGGCGGTTTAGGGTTTTGCTGAGTCATGGAAGGTCTCGACGCGTGTTAAGCCACATGGCGGTCTGGGTGTTCGCCAAGCAACTGGCTGTCGTGCCCCGCGACAGCCTTGTCTTCGTCTGTCGCAGCCCGCGAGCGAAGGGAAATTCTTGCTTTTCTTGATTTTTGCAAGTACGAAGGTATCTCGGGTCCGTTTTTCACGTATGGGATGTATTTGGTAGCGTTTAGGGTCGCGTGAAGGGTTCTAGGAGAGCTGTTACATTTGTGGTGGTAACTGAAGGAAGTACGTGGCTTTGATTTTGTGAGATTTGTTGTCATCTCTATTTGCCTACCTATGTTTAGCTGTCCTTGGACACACACACACACACACACACACACATATATATATATATATAGGGGTGTCTTGAGAATTTTTAGGAGAGTTGTTATACTAACCGTGTCGTTACATTTGAAAGAGTCAACTACATACCAGAGCTGGAGAACAACTTGCTCAACATTTCTCAGATTTGTGACAGGATGTACACAACTCATTTTACTGACAAGGAGTGTCTGATTCTGAAGTTGGGATTTGTTATTCCCGAGGAGTGGATCATTATGCGAGCACCTCGGGTAAACGATCTGTACATGTTGGATATGAGCGTTGCTACGACTACCACGGGCCACCCTCCGTGTTTCGTATCGAAAGCTACCGAAAAGGAGTCAGTGATGTGGCATAGAAAAATGGGCCACATACACCTACGTAAGATGAACTACCTGGTGTATAATGATCTTGTTAAAGGTGTTCATCTGAAAAGCTTTCATCTGGAGGGAGAATGTATCAGTTGTCCGAAAGGAAAGCAACACAAGAAATCTCATCCCAAAAAATGTTGAACTCAGTCTCTAAGCCACTTGAAAGACTTCACAGGGATCTCTTTGGTCCCGTGAATGTCAAAAGCATTACTGGAGATCTTTACTGTCTAGTGGTTACCGATGATTATTCGAGATTTTCGTGGGTGATGTTCCTGAAGTCAAAAGATGAAACATTTGAGAGTTTGCTGAAGTTGTTCAGAAAGATAGAGAATTTGTACAAGACCCGCATATGCAGACTACGAAGTGATAATGGTACAGAGTTCAAAAACAACAAAATGGAAGAATTTTGTGACAGAAGAGGTATATTGCAAGAGTTCAGTGCGCCATACACTCCACAGCAGAATGGAGTTGCAGAAAGAAAGAATCAGACGCTGATCGAAATGACACGAACGATGTTAGCTGATTCAAAGCTTCCCATCAACTTTTGAGGAGAAGCTGTATCTGCCGCTTGCTATACTCTCAACCGGGAACTCACTGTGAAGAAGCATAATAAAACCTGTTTCGAGCTCCTCAGCAAACGCAAGCCTAATCTTGAATATCTAGAGCCGTTCGGGTCTCCCTGCACAGTTCTAGATGGGTGTTCGTTCCAAGTCTCGGGAGGATTATCGAAGCACAGCACGTGGAATGTCAAGGATACACAATGCCTCCACAGAATCCCGCAGACTCATGGGGATTCAATTATGATTCTTTGGGAGTCATTCGATTTACCACAAGAGCCAGAGTACTTTGATGAATTAGACATATTTCGGGATTATGAAGCTTCCCTGGGTAGATTACCAGCAAAGTCTTCTAAACGTCACTAAACTTTCAATGAAAATAAAGCTGGTCCCAGTCATACTGGTGAAAGTGATGATATTCAGCAAACTCAGACTACTTCGGAACTAGAGTCTGCTCCATAAAATCAGACGACAGTTAATGACGATGATTCAGAGTCTAACTCGGATATCCCGACCTTTGATCGCGGTGATTCAGAATCTGAGGGGGAGCAGATCCAATCTTCAGACCAGACAGTTCATGTTGATGAACAAGTTGCGGAAAAGAATGTAACAAATTTGGAAGGCGAGGTGAACGTTCCTGGTGAAGTTATGTCGAGGACTCTATCATATCACCCTGAGGAGTTGATTATAGGAGAACTACAATCAGGAGTTCGCACAAGAAGCCAAATTGACCATGGCCTTACATGTTTTTATTCTAAAATTGCTCCATTACAAACTGAATTCTCACTCAGTTGCTTTATTTCGCAGATTGAACCTCGAACATATAAAGAAGCATTGACAGAAGAATCGTGGGTAAATGCGATGTAAGAGGAGCTGGGTCAATTTGAGAAGCTCGGAGTTTGGAAACTTGTCGATCTTCCTGACGGGCACAGAAAGATAAACACCAAGTGGGTGTTCAAATGCAAAAGAGACGATCGAGGAGTGATAGTCAGAAACAAAGCTCGACTCGTTGTTTAGGGCTTTAGTCAGCAAGAAGGGATATACTTCATTGAAGTTTACGCTCCGGTTGCCCGACTTGAAGCAATCAGAATATTTCTTGCTTTCGCTTCATGGAAAGGATTTAAGGTTTACCAGTTAGATGTCAAGTCGGCGTTCCTTTATGGAAAGGGGAAAGAGGAGGCCTATGTCGGTCAGCCTGTCACACCCTGACTTTTGCGGAATCGTGGTTTATTTGGTGTGACTTCTTAATACCATAGCAAACAATCATAACAATGCTATACGATAAAAACACGAGATGTTTATCCATTAAAAGAGTTTAGAAAATACCACAATACCATTTTCTGAAAACATCAGTACCAAATTAAGTTACAAACCATGACATGTTCAAATGAGTTCATAAAGACTCAACAAAAGTACTCAAATAAAACCTGAGTTTAGAACCATGTATCCCGTCCAGGATTAGGATACACCCTCTAAACTCAACAACCATGGATAACATCTTTTATTCAAACGCAGCTTGACACATGCATACCCTGCCAGATCCACTAGTTCCCTGAAATACATGTAATTGGAAAAACATCAACAAAAGTTGAGCGAGTTCATGTGTATGTCTGTGTGTATAAACCTTTAAAGTATGTCTGTATGTATGAAAGTCCCTGGTATGTAGCAATTAAGGAAAAAGAGATCACCAATGGTTTGCAAGGCCATTGATATGTGTGAAATGGTGCAGGAAGACTCAAACCTAGCAAACTTGTACCGGGCATCCGGCTGGAAGACATAGTCACCACTATGGGCCACCCTGGTCCCCATGGGTGTGGGGTCGCTACACCCAAATAGATCTATCACTCATGTCCCTCGGTCCTATGACGAGGATTAATGGCCTTAAGTGTCGTACCCACCCTTCACATGATCTAGTAGTAAACCCTCCTTAAGCTAATCATACCATGTAATAAAACGTTTGTAATAATCATAACATGTATTTCACCCTCGAAGTATAAAACTGAAAACAGTTAAAAGAAAAGGGGGGACATGAACTCACAGTAGTGCGTCTTCGGTACCTTCAACTCAAATCTCCGCAGCTAATCACGACTACCTACAGTGTACTAACGTCTATTAGACGAACGGGCCGTGCCTTGGCTTAGAGTTTAATGCTTTGAGTTGCGTTCTTACGTTATTCCAAGTTATAATTATTTGTTAAAATAAATTATTTTAACTTTATATTTAGTTTTTGGAATAATTGTTTAATCAATATTTTTGTATTAATACTTCTCAAGTTTTTATTTCTGAAATAATATATTTTTAAGTCCCACTTAGAAAATATATATAACTTATTTGTCAAAAATAATGTATTCCCAAGAAAATATATATTTTTTTTCCCAAAAATTATATATCTTCTAAATATACTAGGAAAATATATATTTTTATCTCTCAAAAATAATATATTTTCTTTTTGTCGAAAATATGATCTACTTGGTAATATGTTCAAAAATCATATTTTCACCTCTTGTATCCAAAATAGTATTTACCAAAAATATATTTGTAAGAGTATTTTCCGGAATATTTCATAAGTTACGTTTTTGCGTTCGGAGGTTCACAATATCAAGTGTGTAACTTAAATATTTATTCCTTGTAATTTTTGGTATTATTTTGGATTTGTAATTTCATGGTATTTTGTTAAGATATATTATTTTACCCTAAAATAATATAACTAGTTCACAAATCATACAAGTATTCACACAAGTGTCTTAATATAAAATATTTATTCTAAATATATATACATCCATTTTTATTTGTAAAATCAACCTCCAATACTTTGTATTTTTGTAACAAAAGTTATGGCAAAGTTTATATTTGAAAAACATAGTTTAAAATATTCTTGTAACACTTGTTTAGAAAATATTTTCTAAGTGTTGGAATTTTTAGAAAATTTCGCCATAGTTTCCTTTGTAAATGGAGGTGTCCATGCTATTTAGCATATCATTTTCTTTTTCAAAAATCATCCAAACAATCAACAACAAATCACTAATCATCTTACACTTACCAAGTGCAAAAACTATATATTTTACATAATAACATGAACTTGATTTTTCACAAAAATGTGTAGTAACTTGGTAAAATATTTAGTAGCCTTTGTTACCCTCTAAAGGGTGTTTATTTCCTTAAAAATCCCATTCTTAAAGAATTTAAGTGTTTACACCTTGTAAACACATTTTACAAAAATGTTTCTTTATTAATCCTTCTTGTTTCTCTAGTGTTTATACACTTGTTTTTCCACTAAAGATGATGTAGGTTTAAGTAAAAACTATGATATTCCGAAAATCAGATTTTAAACTTAGTTCATTTAGAAAAATCATTCACAAGTTTACTAGTTCACTTTGTTTGTCATTTTACAAGAAATCATTTTATGTTCAAGTTCATGTCTTTACTAGAAGATGATTATCTTATGTAAACACATAATCATCTCCTAACTTGCTAAATCATGTTTTTAATCATAATCTAGCAAGTTCCATGTAATGATCAACATCAATATCTCTAGTAATCAACAAGTAAACATCATCCATATGCTAACAACATCATTCTGTTCATATTTCACCATATGTTAGCTTTATGTTTCAAGATTCAAGTGTATGATCTTTAGTGTTCTTATGATTTTCATCACAACAAATCTTTTAACCACTAAGAATATGAAGTAAACTAAGATTAAAGAAGTCTTACTACTAGCTTCAAGCTAGGGAAGAAACAATGAAGGAAATCGAGTGGATAAAAGCAAACAAAGGTGGTCCTTCAAGATCCAAGAGTTCCAAGCTTCCTAATTCACCTTCTAGCACCTTGTAATGCACTTGGAATAGGTTGGATTGAAATGAAAATAATGCTGTGTGTGGGGAGGAGTTCAGCCGTAGCTTTTTGTGAGGGAGAGGAAGAGTATGGTGGTGATTTGTGAAGATGAAGATGATGAACTAGTGTACTTATAATCAAAACTCTAATATCCAATGGGTTTTATGTTCAAGAAGTACCATACAAGATCACAACAAATCCCAAGGAAAGATTAGTGAAGATTTAGAAGATTTGAAGTAATCTTTGATGTGGGGCCACTTATGTGAGCCGTAAATTAGCATAGGGGAGGGGTTAAAATGTAAGTTTGATGGTAAAAGGTAATTAGTGGAAGGTTGAATGTTATACCTTATGTTTAGTGTGTAGGATGCTGATTTTTTATGATTAATGAAGAATTCTGCACTTTGAGTGGGTTTTAGGCACTTTCCGGCACTTAAACTATCACCTAGTGACGCAATTTTATGGTCCTTACTTCCCTACACTCCATACTAGTGTAGTACCTTGTCTCTGGCTCATACTGGGTTTCAAATTACTGTCTGTCTATGTACTGGTACTGTCAGTATGTTTCTGAGTTATCCGCTAACTGTGCTAATTGTGTTTTGTGCATCATGGATGCCACTAAAGTTTCTATGTAATAAATGGTGTGACAGTATGAAATGTGATGCACATGTATGTATGATACAGAAATCATAAAGCAGTTTATATCATCAGTTGTAATTAAGCACAAATTAATATTAATTAATTGTACGGATACCTGTAATTATGAGGGTTGTCACATTCTCCCCCTGTTAAGAAAATTTCGTCCCGAAATTTAAGTTCTGCTACTAGATGCAGGGGTCTGGGGGAACAAATGTGGGTATTTGGCTTTCATGCGATCCTCACGCTCCCATGTGAATTCTGGGCCATGTCGTGCATTCCATCGAACCTTGACGAGTTTGACACTACTCCGGCGTGTTTTGTTGACCTTCCAATCAGTAACCTCAACGGGTTTTCCAGTAAAGTGGAGTGTGTCGTCAACATGAACTTCGTCAGCAGGAATGACCACTGTTTCTTGAGTTGGACTCTTTTTCAGATTTGATACATGGAATGTATCATGAACACCATTCAGCTCTGCAGGTAGGTCCAACTTGTAAGCTACCAGACCAATCCTTTTCAGGATTTTTCAGGATTTTGAATGGTCCAATGTACCGCAGATTCAACTTCCCACGCTTCCCAAAGCGTGCCACACCCTTCCAGGGTGAAACCTTTAGCAACACCATATCTCCCACCTCAAATTCCAGAGGTTTCCTTCTTCGGTCCGCATAACTCTTTTGACGATCACGAGCCACTTTGATGCGCTCTCAGATCTGCGTAATCTTGTCAGTCGTCTCTTGAACTAATTCCGGACCAACAAGCTGTCTATCACCCGCGTCAGCCCAGCATAATGGTGATCGACACTTGCGTCCATAGAGAGCTTCGAACGGTGTGGCCTGAATGCTTACATGATAACTGTTGTTGTATGAAAATTCAACCAATGGTAGGTGAGTGTCCCAACTCCCACCTAAATCCATTACGCAAGCTTGCAACATGTCTTCCAACGTTTGAATTGTTCGTTCGCTCTGTCTGTCTGTCTGTCTGCGGATGAAAGGCAGTACTCAGATTCAGCTGAGAACCAAAAGCTTCTTGGAAGGATTCCCAAATCCTTGACACGAATCTTCCATCTCTATCAGAGATAATTGAGAGAGGCACTCCATGTCGTGCAACAATCTCTCTCAGGTATAGCTTAGCTAGCTTACTCGTGTTGTCTTTTTCCTTGATTGCCAAAAAGTGTGCAGATTTCGTTAAACGGTCTACAATTACCCAAATCGTATCATGGCCCTTGGGCGTCCTTGGTAATTTTGTTATAAAGTCCATCGAAATCTGTTCCCATTTCCACTAGGGTACTTCTGGTTGTTGCAGGAGACCTGAAGGTTTCTGGTATTCAACCTTCACTTTGGCACAAGTTAAACATTTGCCAACATATATCGCAACGTCGCCTTTCATTCTCGGCCACCAATAGAAATCCTTTAGATCTTGGTACATTTTATCCGATCCCGGATGGATCGAGTACCGTGACTTGTGAGCTTCATCAAAAATAACATTTCTCAAACCACCAAACAAGGGAACCCAAATTCGTTTCATGAAGCACAACGTTCCTTCCCCGTTTGGCACCAACTGCTTCTCCATCCCATGGAGATACTCATTCTCAAGATTCCTTTCTTGAAGAGCTTCTCTCTGCGCGGCATGAATGCGCAACGAGAGGTCCGTTTGAACAATCATTTCCAAAGCCCTAACCCTTATGGGCTTGACCCTTTCTTTCCGACTCAGGGCATCGGCGACCACATTCGCCTTCCCTGGGTGATACTTAATCTCGCAATCATAATCATTCAATAGCTCAACCCAGCGTCTCTGTCTCATGTTAAGCTCTTTTTGATAAAAAATATGCTGCAGACTCTTGTGATCCGTAAAGATTGTGCATCGCGTGCCATATAAGTAATGTCGCCAGATTTTCAAAGCAAACACCACCGCGCCTAGTTCCAAATCATGCGTGGTGTAATTTTTCTCATGGAATTTCAATTGGCGAGAAGCATATGCTATAACCTTCAGACGCTGCATTAGCACGCAGCCTAATCCTTGACGTGAAGTGTCGCAATATACCACGAAGTCGTCAGTGCCCTCGGGTAGAGATAAAATCGGTGCGTCGCAAAGCTTGTTTTTCAACAGCTGAAATGCTTCTGCTTGCTTGTCTCCCCATTCAAACTTCTTGTCTTTTTGTGTGAGGGAAGTCAATGGTTGAGCGATTTTCGAGAAATCCTCAATAAACCTGCGATAATAACCAGCCAAACCTAGGAACTGTCGAATCTCGGTTGGCGTTTTCGGAGTCTCCCAGTTCTTGATCGCCTCGATCTTTGTGGGATCCACATGAATTCCATTTCCGTTAACTACATGACCAAGAAACTGGACTTCCCCTAACCAGAATTCTCACTTCGAGAACTTAGCGTACAACTTTTCTTTCTTAAGTAGTTCCAAAATAGCTCTTAAGTGCTGCTCGTGCTCTTCTTTCATATTTGAATAAATAAAAATGTCATCAATAAACACGATCACAAACTTATTGAGGTACGGCTTGCAGACTCTATTCATCAAGTCCATGAATACTGCTGGTGCGTTTGTCAGACCAAATGGCATAACCAGGAACTCGTAATGTCCATAGCGAGTCCTAAAGGTTGTCTATGGAATGCCCTCCTCTTGAATCCTCAACTGGTGATAACCTGATCATAGATCGATCTTGGAGTAAAAGCTTGAACCTTGTAATTGATCGAACAGGTCATCAATCCTTGGCAAAGGACATCTATTCTTGACAGTCAACTTATTCAGCTCGCGGTAGTCGATACACATATGGAAACTACCATCCTTCTTTTTAACGAACAAAACTAGAGCTCCCCAAGGCAAGAAGCTTGGTCTGATAAATCCTTTATCCAGTAGCTCCTGGAGTTGCGTTGACAGCTCTTGCATCTCTGAAGGCGCAAGTCGGTAGGGTGCCTTAGCTACAGGCGCGACGCCTGGAACTAAGTCAATGCAGAATTCGACTTGCCTTTGTGGCGGCAATCCTGGCAAGTCTTCTGGAAAGACTTCAGGATACTCCTTAACGACTGGAATGTCTTCTATCTTTGGCTCAGCGGCTTCCTTATCCATGATGTGTGCCAAGAAGGTAACACATCCCTTCTTCAAACATTTTCTAGCCTTCAAACAGCTAACGATCCTTAAGGGTGTATCGCGCTTCTCTCCGTGTACCACAATCGTTTCTCCATCCACCGTTGGAATGCGAATGACCTTCTCATGACAAACAATCTCGGCTCTGTTGCTTGACAACCAATCTATCCCTACTACCACGTCGAAGCTTCCCAACTCGACTGGCAGTAGATCTAGTGTAAACTCGTTTTCTCCCAGCTCTATTACGCATCCTCTGATGACTTCAGTCATTTCAACTAGCTTTCCATTATCCAGTTCAATTGAGTATGGAATGTCTAACTTACTAGCAGTTAACCCAAGCATTTTCTTAAATTCTAGCGATACAAAAGTATTGTCGGCACCAGTATCAAATAGCACAGATGCAAAGCGTTGATTAATAGGGAATGTACCAGCAACCACATTTGTATCTTGGCGTGCTTCCCTCGCTCCGATATTAAAAACTCTTCCTTGTGCCTGATTGAGCTTTGGGCACTCCCGCTTGAAATGCCCCATGTCTCCACAATTGAAACACCCTGGTCCTCGACCATTCCCATTCCCATTACCGCCTCGATTGATGTTCGCTCCCCGGTTACTAGCTTGATTCCCAACATTTTCACGATTTCCATTCCCGCCATTTCCTCCTTGTTGGCGGTTTCCATTCCCACTTTCATAACCCCTTTGATTACCACGACCAACACCAGTACCAGCCCAACATGTTTCTTTTGAGTGGCCAGTCTTCCCATAAGACTCACATTTCCTTAATCTGCACTGGTCGGAATGATGATACTGGCATACATCACACTTGGGCAGAGCGCCCATATATCCCTTTCCCTTGACTTCAGCACCAGTTTTAGCTTCAACTGGTGGGTTCACCTCCTCTTCCTGTTGGCGCTGCTTGTACCCTTTTTAAAATTGGAGAACTTCCTTTTGTTTTCTCCTGAGGATTCAACACGAGTTTCTTTCTTTTTCTGGTCGGAATTCGAAAACTTGTTTATTCTGATGGCTTCTTCAGTCAGTGACACGCTCAGATCGATAGCCTCAGTAATTGTTCCAGGTTTTGACGATGTTACCATACTCATAATCTGAGGTGCCAACCCCCAAATGAAACGCTCAACGCGTTTGAATTCCGGAGTAACCATGTATGGTACCACGTGAGATAGATCGTGGAATCTTTGCACATATTCGGTGATCTTCGGGCCATCCATTTTGAGGTTCCAAAATTCAGTTTCCAGCTTTTGAATTTCGGCCCTGGAGCAATACTTTTTACGCATGAGTTCCTTTAGCTCGTTCCAAGTCAAAGCGTATGCTGCTGCCTCTCCCAGAGTTTGGACTTGGAGATTCCACCATGAAAGTGCTCCATCTATGAACAATCCGGAGATATAGGTGACTTGCTATTCTGGTGCGCATTTGCTCATTCTTATCACTGAATCGGTCTTCTCTGTCCATCGAACAAAAGCCACAGCACCTCCAGTGCCGTCAAAATTCAGCGGTTTACAGTCTAATAACTGTTTAAAGGTACAGCCTGTACAAGTAACATCATTCACAGGAAGCGTTAGCAATTGCACATGGAATGTCCAAATGTAATGTAATGTGTCTCAAGCGACTTAAACATTACCATGTGGTGGGTTGTTCCTTGAGGTATTCCCGCTAGTTTCGGTGCATGAGGCCTTGTAATCTGCTATTGCTCGAGAGATCCTTTCTTGCAATTCGGCCTCAGTAGTGGGCAAACGATTTTCCCCTCGTGGAGGCATCTTCTATAAGAAGATTGTAGAGGTCAGGTTTTTACGTATATAAGTATGTAGTACGCGTATGTAATAATCATTCATCAACACAAGTAACACATAACATCCCATGTTATAACACAAAACAAATAATCCAACAACGTATGTAATGAGAGTGTTGCGATTGAGCTATCATATAACAAGACCACAAGTACAGTTTACAAGTTTCACAATTGTATCATACATCAAAAGAGACTAAGGGTCACATCACCCTTGTCTGAATCGTCTAACAATCTACAACAACCAAAATCAAATGTCAAAAGTCATAATGTGGTCTTCAAAAGCTGTGCAATCAGGCTCAATAGCTGCACTCTCATCAAAAGCATGATATCCACAACAAACCAAAAACCTCTAAGCTGATGGGGGAGGAGGAGGTGGAGGAATGAAAAGCAAACGGCGCATACGCGCTAACTCCTTCTCGAGCGCATGAACAAGCTGCAACAAGCAGGCAATCTGCTGCTCCATAGTAAGAAATCAGATGTCGAAATCTGGATAAGGAAATAGTGGAGCAGGTGGAAAAGCAGACTGTGACGGACCAGCACCAGGTGGAGGACGCGAGATCCTCTCTAGCTCAGCGACTCCACGGCTCAACATATCCTGCTGGAGCTGCAAGGATAAAAGCAGATCATCCCTAGAGTATCCAACGTGGAAGGGATGGTATGGATCAGATAAAGGCATGACGTTGGGCGAAAACCACATGAATGGCTCGCCCGTGGGTGCAGAAGAAGAATCAGTGTGTGGAAACTGTGGCATGAACTGATCGGCTGCTGACACAAAAGGTATGTGAGTGTGCTGCTGACTCGAAGGTCCTTCCCCGGGACGGGGAGGAGGAATATCCTGAAGAAACGTGACTGGTAAATCACTGCGATGAACGTCAGATACGTGTGGGTGAAACTGGGTGACATCAACGGGTGCATGAACAGGTGCAGAAGGGGGAGTAACTGGTCTGACAAAAGGAGGATAGTCGTCGTTATCCTCAATCCACCCATTGCGGGTGTGAGCATATCTAGGGTCCACGTGGGTAGCAAATGGAGCATGGTCGACAAGTACAGGGACCGGGTCAGGAAGGGGTGGTGCAACAACTGGTACATCAACAGGGATAGGGTCGTGCACAGGTAGAAGGCCGTGTGCCGGCAGAGGCTCAGGTGCAATCTCAGGCTGTGGGTCAGCTGGAGCAAGTTCATGATCAGCGGGTTTATCGAAGAGCTGATCGTCAGGAATGACATGTGCCTCAAAAGGGTGCTCGTCAGGTACAAACTTAATCTCATGATCTGGGTCAAAGTCATGTGGAAAAATGGGTGCAGCAGACATCGCCATGTCGGAATCAGTGTCAGTGGGGTAGTGCTGCTCGCCCCGTGCGTGTAAAGTAGCGGACGATACAGACTCAAACGAGTCGGGACCAGACGGGTCAGATAAAACCTCCACAACAGGAACCTCGACAGGTGGAAAAACAATGGCATCGACAACTGGAATCTCATCAACAGGGACAACAACGTCTTCATCGACCGGAATCTCAACAAGAGGGATAGCAACATCATCATCAATCGGAGCCCCGCCATCCTCAGTGGGGCCCTCGATGAAAAGATCGATGTCGTCGTCGGACATATCGTCGAGAGGCAGATCCTCCAAAGGAAATGCAGCGAGAGGAAAAGGAGCAGGGATCTGAACAAGAGGTAGATCCCCATCATGAATACCATCAGCTATAGGCAAATCATCTCCGAAATCTGGTAAGGCAAAGGGCTGAAAGTCATCGTCGTTGCTGCTCGTGGTATCTGATGTAAAAACCTCGTCCTCTGGGATGATCTCGTCATTTGATACTATGGTTATAGGGTCAATGGTGTCTGACACTCCACTCTCGGAGGATGATGACATGGTGTCTGTGACAAAACAATCACACATATGCACATATATCAACAATCAGCAATAAACATGTAAACAGCAATGTAAGCATGTATTCATCCTACTCTTCCCCAGACTATCCCACCCAGCCTCTCAGACTGAACTCCCTAGCCTCTTAGACTAAACTCCCCAGTTTCTCAAACTGACTACCCAGTCTCTAAGACTCAATTTCCCCCCAGTCTCTAAGACTAAATTTTCCCCAGTCTCTAAGACTAAATTTTCCCCAGTCTCTAAGACTGAACCTCCCTCAGCCTCTAAGACTGAACCTCCCTCAGTCTCTAAGACAGAACCTCCCTCAGTCTCTAAGACTGAATTATAAATATAAGTTCTGAAATGTGTATTTGTGCCTTTTGTTTGTAAAAATGTTTGTTCCCTGGATCTGGACATTTTGTGTATGCAATGTAAAAATGTTTTCGTGAGAGCCCTAGTGATCGTAGTCTAGACTCGAGAGAGAATCCAAGTTCGCTACGATCGATGCTCTGATACCAAGCTGTCACACCCTAACTTTTGTGAAAGCGTGGTTTATTTGGTGTGACTTCTTAATACCATAGCAAACAATCATAACAATGCTATATGACAAAAACACGAGATGTTTATCCATTAAAAGAGTTTAGAAAATACCACAATACCATTGTAGGATCGTGTACAGACCCGAAATGAGTCAATCAGAGGCGTTCTACTCAAAATGAAAGGCGGAAACAAACATAATGAGTTGAATTCAGCAAGATATTCACTAAAACTGTCTTGTATATTGATTCTTATACGATTACAGTTCTGAAGACACTTCGACAGAGCTTCACCGTCGGAAACACTCAATCTAATTCCGCTCCAAATGAACCTGATCTACTCCTATATATAGACACACTAATTCCGCTTGAACAGGCTCAAGCGAAATACCATTACAAGCGGAATCACAATGTAATTCCAAGCGGAATTACAAGATATAACTCTTTCAAGCAAAATCAAGCAGTTCAAGCGGAAATACAAGCTTCAAGCGGAATCAGCCATTCAAGCGATATTAGACATCTTCAAGCGGAATTACTGATTCAAATTGATTTCTTGATCTTCGTGCCATGTGTAATGCAAGACTCGATACAAGACGAAGTCGACAGACGTATGCACCAACAGACTCCCCCTCGGATGTTGACGAGTCTTAAGTGTTGAGTCTTCAACGTCTTCAGTCTTTATCAGTCTGATCTCTCTCTGAAGTATCTGACAGTAAGCATCCTCGAACTATATCTCTATCTCTTCACCATCAACAGACTCCTCTCAAACCATTTCTCCTCGGATGTCTTCAGACTCCCCCTTTCGAGATGCTGGGATCGCAGCCTGGCTTGTTAAAATCACATAGTCTTCAGGTATCGAAACCTGGCTCTCTATTACTCAGAGACCTGCACATTCTCTACCTCACAATAAATTTCACAAATTTAACCTTTGACAAATTTATTTATTCAGACTCCCTCTCAAATTTAACCTGAATGATTTAACACTGTTAATTACTGATGAACCACTAGTAAAAAATTCAAACTTTTTAGTTTAAACACACGCTCCCCCTCACCACATGCTCATCTTGTTTAGCACTTAGAATTTTGAAAATCAGCTCTCCAACATCAGTTGTCGAAAATCTTTTTGCTTTTTTCAAAATTTATGCTAAAACACACTCAAATCTTTTTGGATTTTTGAATAAAATGAAATGCAGTAAAGAAATATATACATACAATATTTTTGTGAGTTTGTGTAAGAGGATCATATCAGTTTATGACAAGTCACAAATACCGTTGAGCTTAGTTACACATTAAGAATTAAACAATTCACTTAGATTGCCAATATACTGATCCACTTAAATTTTCACACAAATTTCAACTGATTCAGGATACGAATTAGGTGTTTTAAGAACTTAAACTCATTCATGTGTCCCACCTCTTGAATATACTCCCGTATCCAGATCCCAATATTCAGTCTTACAGGTGAGTATACCACAGATGATATCTGTAAGGGGCTATAAATTACGAAGAACCGTGAGAGCTCAGGTCAGAACTTCCGTTCAGCAGAGAGATGACGGCACGACTTTTGGTGTGTCCCCTTTAGAGGATCTTTTTTACAACAGCAATGATTATCAATTTTATTGTTTCATCATTTTTGCTGAGGGCAACGCTATATTTCAAGCAAGCAGAAAGTATTCTCCGGGGACTAGGCCATTGCTTCCGCAAAATCAGAAGTCCCGGGATAATACCCCAGATATCACTGAGCATAAAGACCTAGTATCTTAGAAAGAGGGGTCCTTCAAACGAGATTTCAGGGGTTACCTATATATCCAAGTAGTGTTCCCCACTAAATAAGCAAGTTTGAATTTAAGTTTATATCCCGAAAAAGTTTACTAAATGTATAAAAACCTATCGGCATATCATCAGTGAGACCGTTTAACGCTATTAAAACGGTACATTTCTTTAGCATACCGTAACTGTCTACTGATGTACTATCATTTCCTCTATTCTACAACAAAACTCTTTTTGTATTTTATCATGTTTTTGTCATTTTCAAATTTTCTAATGTTTTTGGATTTTCTGAAAATTCTTAATTCTTATTCCCCCTAAAATGCAAACACATTTAAGGAAATTTGAAAACAAACTATACAAGAAACATGACAACTGATATCGAATTGCTTCTATTCGCCATACACTTGGCATAAACAATCAGAACTCCCCCTTTCAACAAACTATTTTCTCATTATGATTTCAAAACACTTAAGTTTGTTTTAACTAAAATGATTTTTTCGGAAAATAAGTTTTATTGGGGTTACCACTTGTAGATTAAGGGTTCATCATATTGTTTTTCTCAATCATTTGTAGAAAATCAAGTACAACTTAATGTCCCTGATTTACCACTTGTAAATCGAAATCACTTTCGTGAATTTCTCAAGAAAGATGCCGATACCTGCTCCATTCTTACCAACCTGGGAGCTCCGGCAAGTCAGGATTTTTACTTATGAAAAACTTCCATCCAAGCCTGACTGAACTTGGATGTGACCTTCTCAACTTCACCTGGGGTTGGGCTGTAAGTTACCTTCTTTGATTCGTAAAATTCTTTTACCCCTTTTTCTTTCCCATTTACCATTTTTCCAAAAATGTTTTTAACATTCCCATTAAATGCTTTCTCGATATCAAATTCTTTCTTCTCAGAATAGAATTGATTCGAGATCTCAACCTTTCCAACATTTGATTTAAAATTCTCAGCTCTCAATGGTGGAAAGTTCTCATTATCCATTGGAGGAACTGAGTTTTTCTCTTCAACCTCAACCTGTGGCTCATCTGACTTTGTGGAGTCAGATTCATTGCCAGATTTTACACCTGATTTCTTAACGACCCAAGCTTGATTGTCAAGATTTCCCTTTTTCTTGTAAAACCTTTTTGAACACTCACCAACTTCATATGTTTTTCTGAGACTCCCTGTTTTGTGTTGGTTGCCTTAGGACAGTTCCAGGCGATGTGACCAACTTCTTGACACCTGTAACAGGTTCTAGTCTATTTTCTTTGATGAGCTTCAGTTTTCTTCTTTTCAGCAAGAAATTCCTGATTTGACTGTCTCCAGAATGAGCTCTTCTTTTCATCCTCAGCAGAAGGCCCTGACACAAATTTTGTATTTTTAGAAATTTTCTCATTTTTATAATTTTCTGGTGGAATAAAACCAAGTCCTTTCTTTTTGAAATTACCATTATGATTTGGTTTCTTTCGATAACCTGAACCAGAACTGTAACCCATTTTCTTGTTTAAACGTTGTTGAACTCTTGAGGTGTAAGGATTAGGTTTTTTAGAAATATTTTCATCTTTTATCTCAGAAACATTAATTTCTGTTAGTTTGAAAACCTTTTTGATCATTTCAGGTTTAACACCTCTTATTGGAAATTCTTTATCAAAATATAATTTGTCAGAACCATTCAAAGTATATGCAACTTCAAATGTTTCGTCATTCAAATTAGATTTTGACAATAAAAATTCTTTACTATACACCCGTTTTCCCGACGACTTTGAACTCCTGACAGACGAACTCGAACTCCTGGACTCAGACATTGACTCGGACTCCTCATCCTTATCTAACACCTGATCGACCATTATTTTTATTAACTCAGACTCATGATATGTATCGGACTCTGTGAAAGTGATGTCAATATTGTCTGGTAATACATCGGTTATCTCGGACTCCAACTTTATATTGACTGCCTTTTTTACTTGTTCCTCATTTGGTTTTCTAGATGAATACCCTTCCCAAATTGGAGGCGGACACTTGTTATAACTGACACTTTGTTTCTTACCAGTATCCTTTTTCTTCGGCTTCTTGTCTTCAAACACTTCAAAACCTGCAACAGTTGGATAAATTCTGTCAATTAAGTAATCAGAACTTGAATAACTTTTCAGTAATCGTCTGATTCTTTCATTTTCAACCTTTTCAATTTCCAACTCCTACTTCAACTTAGCACACTCTTCAATGTAATAATTGATCTCCTTTTGTTTGGACATCATTGTAGCATTCACCATTGTCAAGGCATTTTCTCCTTCAGAGTTTGTCTTCTGCAAACTATTCATAGTTTTGTTCAAAACATCGTACGACTCTTTCACATTCTGGACATTAAACATCAACTTCTCTTTCAACTTTTCAAGCTCACTAAACCTTTCATCTTTATCTTCACATTGTTTGCAAGGTTCCAAACATGTAAGACAAGGTTTTGTGACTTCAACAATCTTTTCAATCTCCACAATCTTTTCTACTTCAACTACTTTTTCCACTTCAACTATCTTTTCAACAATCTTAACTTCTTTTGTTTCTTTTGCAGCTTTTCTCTCTTTAAGCTTCTTCAATTTATCTGCAAAATAAAATTCAAAACTATCAGAAGATAAATGAGCTTTTCCAATGTTTATCTGTTCAACTTCTTCATCATCATCACTAGTATCTGTTGAACTGTTTTCAGAAGAAACAGATTCTTCATCTTCACTTTTCTCTTCATCAGATAACACTGCTATCCACTCTTTCATCAATTCTGGCTTTTGAACAATTTGAGCAATGAAAGCTTTAAACTCCCCATTCTTATTCACAAACTTATCCCAGCTAAATCCTGGTGCCATTTTCTCATCGTCTTGATCAATGATACCATAATAAGCTTTCTTGTTTGCATCTTCAATCATTTTTCCATGAGCAGTTTATGAATCCTTTTGTTGATGCGGTTGATGAGCAACTTGTTGATATATGGCTTTTCGATAGTAATCATGACCACCAAACGGATTCTTTGCTCCATTTGCTTCTTGATTTTTGCATTCTCTTTTGAAATGACCTTTCTCCCTACATCGAAAACAAGTAACTTTAGATTTATCAAAACCTAAAGCAGAGAGATGTGCATCTAAGAAATCATTTCTTCCTGTAATCATTTTGAATTTCTCATCTCTTCTCAAGACACTTGCTAAGCACCACTTTATATCCATAAGCTCCAATTCCTCTGCATCAATTTGGTCATAATCCTCCTTGGTTAACATAGGATTACCAATTTTTCCAGCAATCAATCCTTCATAAGATTCCAAAGCAGTGACCAGTAATGCCATATGGCTTTTAACAACTTCTTCAGAAAAATTCTGACCATTTTGAAGATGTAACGCAACATTGCACTGAATCATATGTCCATTCCAAACATTTGCATTTTGAACACTTGGAGGATTAACATTTGAAAATCCACTAGTGTTGATTGAACTTTGATTGACTGATCCGGATGAATTTCCTGCACTAAAAGCGGTTTGGATCTTTGGACTTGCTTCAACAGTTTGAATATTTCCTTTATAGTACAATTTGATGTCTTGTTGATTGCTCGAGCTGTTCATTCTTGCAATCTTTTGCGGTTCCAGATCCTGTGCCTCAAGATTCTCAATAAACTGTCCAATAGACAATCTACTAAACTCTCCAAAATTCTTTAAGATCATGAGATAAGTACCCCATTCTTTCTGTGGTAATGCGTCAGCTAACTTTTCAACCCATTCTGCTGGAGTTTTAGTAATTTTCAACTGAGACATAACTCGCACAAGATGACAATATCTCTCAATGAGAGTCTTTGTAGATTCCCCTGGCATACTTGTGAACAACTCAAATTCTTTCTTCAATAACGATTTTTTGCTATTGATCATTTCTGTACTTCCTTCAAATTTCTTCTCAAGTGCCTCCCATATTGAATAAGCACTACCATCATGCTGAAGCAACACAAATATATCCTCTTTGACAGCTTGTTGCAAAAGACTGATCATCATCTTTTCTCCTTTATAACTATCTCTCTCTTTGTCTGAAAATTCTGAGATAATTTTATCAACATTCAAAGCAGTCTGTGGTCGAACATATTTTGTTTCAATGCTTTCCCAAGCTCTTAGATGGTTTGCCTGAACCCAATTCTCAAAACGATTTTTCCAACCATGGTACACCTCAATTCCCATAAGTTTCGGGGGGTTTTTGTAACGTTCCAGTTTCGTTTTCTGCATTCATGTTTTGAGCAATGGCAGCCGGAGTAATCGGGGTTGAAGCAAACGCGTTATAGAACTCTTCTTCCATGATTCGGTGACACATTTTTCAAAACAGTAGCTTTCAAGCGTAATAAGTTCTCCAAGCGAAATCACTTTCAAGCGAGATTACCTGTAACAACAACTTCAAGCGAAATCAAGTTTCAAGCGGGATTACCAATTCAAACGAGATACTCTTTCAAGCGGAATATCTAATTTCGCTTGAAAATACTGCTCTTTCAAACGGAATCAAGACTTGAAGCGAAATCAACTAATTTCGCTTAAAACTTCAAGCGGAATAACCACTTTGGAGCGGAATCACCAAACTAAAACAAAATTTCAGGCAGAATCACTGATTCCGTTTCAACTTTTCAAGCGGAATTAGGGTCTCGTTCAAGCGGAATTACTTGTTTGTTCCATTTTTGTCACTTTTACTTGGAATTTTGATCTGATTTTCTCAAGGGTTTGTTAAAACACTGTTTCGCTTATGTTGTGAAAAATTCAGGCCATTGTAACCGTTAAGATTTGTTTAATAGAGAAAAGAAGGTGTAGAAGTAAGAATACACAATGAAATCAAGCTGAAATCTACAGAACTCCTCCTCTTGAGCTCTGATACCACTTGTAGGATCGTGTACGGACCCGAAATGAGTCAATCAGAGGCGTTCTACTCAAAATGAAAGGCGAAAACAGACATAATGAGTTGAATTCAGCAAGATATTCACTAAAACTGTCTTGTATATTGATTTTGATATGATTACAGTTCTGAAGACACTTCGACAGAGCTTCGCCGTCGGAAACACTCAATCTAATTCCGCTCCAAATGAACCTGATCTACTCCTATATATAGACACACTAATTCCGCTTGAACATGCTCAAGCGAAATACCATTACAAGCGGAATCACAATGTAATTCCAAGCGGAATTACAAGATATAACACTTTCAAGCAAAATCAAGCAGTTCAAGCGAAAATACAAGCTTCAAGCGGAATCAGCCATTCAAGCGATATTAGACATCTTCAAGCAGAATTACTGATTCAACTTGATTTCTTGATCTTCGTGCCATGTGTAATGCAAGACTCGATACAAGACGAAGTCGACAGACGTATGCACTAAAACCATTGTCTGAAAACATCAATACCAAATTAAGTTACAAACCATGACATGTTCAAATGAGTTCATAAAGACTCAACAAAAGTACTCAAATAAAACCTGAGTTTAGAACCATGTATCCCGTCCAGGATTAGGATACACCCTCTAAACTCAACAACCATGGATAACATCTTTTATTCAAACGCAGCTTGACACATGCATACCCTGCCAGATCCACTAGTTCCCTGAAATACATGTAATTGGAAAAACAACAACAAAAGTTGAGCGAGTTCATGTGTATGTCTGTGTGTATAAACCTTTAAAGTATGTCTGTATGTATGAAAGTCCCTGGTATGTAGCAATTAAGGAAAAAGAGATAACCAATGGTTTGCAAGGCCATTGATATGTGTGAAATGGTGCAGGAAGACTCAAACCTAGCAAATTTGTACCGGGCCTCCGGCTGGAAGACATAGTCACCACTATGGGCCACCCTGGTCCCCATAGGTGTGGGCTCGCTACACCCAAATAGACCTATCACTCATGTCCCTCGGTCCTATGACGAGGATTAATGGCCTTAAGTGTCATACCCACCCTTCATATGATCTAGTAGTAAACCCTCCTTAAGCTAATCATACCATGTAATAAAACGTTTGTAATAATCGTAACATGTATTTCACCCCCGAAGTATAAAACTGAAAACAGTTAAAAGAAAAGGGGGGACATGAACTCACAGTAGTGCGTCTTCGGTACCGTCAACTCAAATCTCCGCAGCTAATCACGACTACCTACAGTGTACTAACGTCTATTAGACGAACGGGCCGTGCCTTGGCTTAGAGTTTAATGCTTTGAGTTGCGTTCTTATGTTATTCCAAGTTATAATTATTTGTTAAAATAAATTATTTTAACTTTATATTTAGTTTTTGGAATAATTGTTTAATCAATATTTTTGTATTAATATTTCTCAAGTATTTATTTCCGAAATAATATATTTTTAGGTCCCACTTAGAAAATATATATAACTTATTTGTCAAAAATAATGTATTCCCAAGAAAATATATATATATTTTTTTCCCAAAAATTATATATCCTCTATATATACTAGGAAAATATATATTTTTATCTCCCAAAAATAATATATTTTCTTTTTGTCAAAAATATGATCTACTTGGTAATATGTTCAAAAATCATATTTTCACCTCTTGTATCCAAAATAGTATTTACCAAAAATATATTTGTAAGAGTATTTTTCGGAATATTTCATAAGTTACGTTTTTGCGTTCGGAGGTTCACAATATCAAGTGTGTAACTTAAATATTTATTCCTTGTAATTTTTGGTATTATTTTGGAGTTGTAATTTCATGGTATTTTGTTAAGATATATTATTTTACCCTAAAATAATATAACTAATTCACAAATCATACAAGTATTCACACAAGTGCCTTAATATAAAATATATATTCATCCATTTTTATTTGTAAAATCAACCTCTAATACTTTGTATTTTTGTAACAAAAATTATGGCAAAGTTTATATTTGAAAAACGTAGTTTAAAATATTCTTGTAACACTTGTTTAGAAAATATTTTCTAAGTGTTGGAATTTTTAGAAAATTTCGCGATAGTTTCCTTTGTAAATGGAGGTGTCCATGCTATTTAGCATATCATTTTCTTTTTCAAAAATCATCCAAACAATCAACAACAAATCATTAATCATCTTACACTTACGAAGTGCAAAAACTATATATTTTACATAATAACATGAACTTGATTTTTCATAAAAATGTGTAGTAACTTGGTAAAATATTTAGTAGCCTTTGTTACCCTCTAAAGTGTGTTTATTTACTTAAAAATCCCATTCTTAAAGAATTTAAGTGTTTACAACTTGTAAACACATTTTACAAAAATGTTTCTTTATTAATCCTTCTTGTTTCTCTAGTGTTTATACACTTGTTTTTCCACTAAAGATGATGTAGGTTTAAGTAAAAACTATGATCTTCCGAAAATTATATTTTAAACTTGGTTCTTTTTGAAAAATCATTCACAAGTCTTAGATTCACAAGTTTACTAGTTCACTTTGTTTGTCATTTTACAAGAAATCATTTTATGTTCAAGTTCATGTCTTTACTAGAAGATGATTATCTTATGTAAACACATAATCATCTCCTAACTTGCTAAATCATGTTTTTAATCATAATCTAGCAAGTTCCATGTAATGATCAACATCAATATCTCTAGTAATCAACAAGCAAACATCATCCATATGCTAACAACATCATTCTATTCATATTTCACCATATGTTAGCTTTATGTTTCAAGATTCAAGTGTATGATCTTTAGTGTTCTTATGATTTTCATCACAACAAATCTTTTAACCACTAAGAATATGAAGTAAACAAAGATTAAAGAAGTCTTACTACTAGCTTCAAGCTAGGGAAGAAACAATGAAGGAAATCGAGTGGATAAAAGCAAACAAAGGTGGTCCTTCAAGATCCAAGAGTTCCAAGCTTCCTAATTCACATTCTATTACCTTGTAATGCACTTGGAATAGGTTGGATTGAAATGAAAATAATGCTGTGTGTGGGGAGGAGTTCGGCCGTAGCTTTTTGTGAGGGAGAGGAAGAGTATGGTGGTGATTTGTGAAGATGAAGATGATGAACTAGTGTACTTATAATCAAAACTCTAATATCCAATGGGTTTTATGTTCAAGAAGTACCATACAAGATCACAACAAATCCCAAGGAAAGATTAGAGAAGATTTAGAAGATTTGAAGTAATCTTTGATGTGGGGCCACTTATGTGAGCCGTAAATTAGCATGGGGGGAGGGGTTAAAATGTAAGTTTGATGGTAAAAGGTAATTAGTGGAAGGTTGAATGTTATACCTTATGTTTAGTGTGTAGGATGCTTTATGTAGAAAGTTTAAGTGTTCGGGAACCATAACTAGCTCAGAAAAAGTAAAACAATGTTTTTAGCAATATTTTAGTGTTCCGGGTAATGTCCGGTTGTTCGGTTAGATAACGGTTCGTTAAAGTGCCAAGTTATATCGTATAGTGTCTTTTATGTAACTTTTTGTGACACTTTCAATTCCCGACACTTAGGAAAGCATACAGGACCATTTTGCCATATTTTTGCACATTACTAGCATGTTAAAATGCTGATTTTTTATGATTAATGCAGAATTATGCACTTTGAGTGGGTTTTAGGCACTTTCCGGCACTTAAACTATCACCCAGTGACGCCATTTTATGGTCCTTACTTCCCTACACTCCATACTAATGTAGTACCTTGTCTCTGGCTCATACAGGGTTTCAAATTACTGTTTGACTATGTACTGGTACTGTCAGTATGTTTCTGAGTTATCCGCTAACTGTGCTAACTGTGTTTTGTGCATCATGTATGTCACTAAAGTTTGTATGTAATAAATGGTGTGACAGTATGAAATGTGATGCACATGTATGTATGATACAGAAATCATAAAGCAGTTTATATCATCAGTTGTAATTAAGCACAGTCATTAAGCACAAATTAATATTAATTAATTGTACGGATACCTGTAACTATGAGGGTTGTCACACAGCCACCGGGCTTTACTGACCCGATACACAAAGACAAGGTCTACCTCCTCGACAAAGCGCTGTATGGTCATCAAGCCCCGAGAGCCTGGTACGAGACGCTCTGTCAACACTTGCTTGCCAACAACTTTATCTGAGGAAAGGTGGACGCTACACTCTTCACTAAGGAGGTCGCTGGTCATCTGCTGATTGTTCAGATATATGTTGATGACATTATATTCAGGTCAACAAACGACGAGCTCTACAAGGAATTCGAACAAGTGATGAAGCAGAAGTTCGAGATGTCGTCAATGGGTGAGATGAAGTTCTTCCTAGGGCTACAAGTTGATCAGATGCCAGAGGGAACTTTCATACATCAAACGAAATACGTCTACGACGTTCTGGAGAAATTTGGGATGTCCGAGACGACACCAATGTCCACCCCATTGGCAACTAATCATGGTATCAACCCTGATCTCACCGGAGAGAAGGTAGACGAGATGCTATACCGTTCGATGATTGGTTCACTGATGTACCTGATAGCATCCGGACCCGACATAATGTACCCGACATGCCTCGCGGCCCGATATCAGTCGAGTCCTAGAGCCTCGCATATGTCTATCGTCAAAAGGATCCTACACTACCTGAAAGGAACCCCAAGCCTGGGATTGTGGTATGCCAAAGACGGAGATTTCAAACTTGAAGGAGATTCTGACTCAGATTTCGGTTGCTGCAAGATCAATTCAAAATCAACAACTGCAGGATGCCAATTCTTTGGACCTCGCTTGGTCACTTGGCAGTGTAAGAAGCAAACCACTGTTGCTCTTTTGACTTGTGAAGCAGAGTACGTGTCAACCAGCAGCTACTGCTCGTAGATTCTGTGGATCCAGCAACAGATGCGAGATTACGGTTTGCAATTTCTTACCTCTCCTATATTTGTTGACAACGAGGCTGCAATCAATAAAACAAAAAATCCGGTACATCACGGTAAAACTAAACACATAGAAATTGGACATCACTTCATCCGAGATTGTTTCGAGAAGAAGTTGATTCGAATAGATAAAATCCACACCGACGAACAAAAGGCAGATTTACATACCAAAGCTTTTGATAAATCAAGATTTCAATACTTATTAAAATCAAATGGTATGAAACTTTTGTCGTCAGGGGGAAATATAATTGGCGTTGATGAGAAAACCACAGTAGAGGATGTTGAAAAACAGACTGCTTTGGTTTGTCGACTTTTAAGTTGTTTTCGTATTTAGGGGGAGATAGTATATTTCAGAAAAATACAAAAACAATAAAAAAATGCAAAAATACAAAAAAAAAAAATTCAAAATCCAAAAACATTAGAAAACCAAAAAGAGTTTCGTGTAAAAAGAGGAAATGAAAGTACATCAGCTAGATAGTTACGATATACTAAAGAAATCTAAAGTTTAAAAGCGTTAAACGATCTCACTAATGATATGCCGATAGGTTTTTACACACTTAGTAGACTTTTTCGGGATATAAACATAAAATTCATTTCTTGCTTAATTCGTGGGGAACATCTCTCGGATATAGGTAACCCCTGAAATCTTGTTTGAAAGATTTTCTATTTCTGACACACTAGGTCTATGTACTTGATGATATCTGGGGTATTATACCAGGACTTCTGATTCTGCGGAAGCAATAGCCTAGTCCTCGTATAATACTCTGCACAACTTTAATTCTTAAAGCCTCCCCTCAGCATAAAAAATGATAAAACATTGCAAAATGTGAATCATGTGCTGTTGAAGAAAAGATCCCCAAGAGGGACACACCTTAAAGACGAGCCATCATCTCTTTGTCTGAACGGAAGTTCTAACCTGAGCTCTCATGGCCTCGCATTACCCTTATACAGATATCATCTGAGTATGTTCACCTGTAAGACTGAATATAGGAATCTGGATACGAGAGTATATTCTGAGGTGGGACACATGAATAGGTTAAGTTCTTAAAACATTAATTTGTATCCTAAATTAGTTGAAGTCTGTGTAAGAATTTAAAAGGATCAGTATATCGACAATCTAGGTGAACTGTTTAAAACTTAGTGTGAAATTAAGCTAAATGGTACCTGTGACTAGTCGGCGGCTGATATGATCCTCTAACACGACTCACAAAAACATGTTTGTAAATAGTTTACTATTTACTTTACAGCATTTCATTTCAGTTTAGCTTAAAAATCCAAAAAGATTTTAGTGTGTTTTAGCATAAACTTTCTTAAAATCCAAAAGATTTTATCTTCTGCTTTAGTTTACGACAAACCAAGGTGGAAAGCTGATCTTCAGAATCTCAAAAGTGAAGCAAAGCAGGAAGTTTCTGGGCTGAATAACTGGGTTGGGAGCTAATCTTAAATGTTTGAGTTTTTCAAAGTTAAAACAAGTTCATTGACTTGATACTTGTGCATTTTTTCATAAAAAGTGTTGAAAAAGTTTGAGAAAAATGTCAGTTAGTTCGTTTCGGGTCAACCAAGGTCATTAATTTAGAGTTGGTAGGCAAATTGAGTAACTAGGGTCATTAATTTGGACCTAGGTACTTGAATGGATATCTAAAAACTGACCAAAACAAATAAAACTTTAAAAATTTGAAAAAGTTAAAATTTTGAAATATGATGGTTTGGATCGAATGACCTTCCGATCAGAGGATCCTCCGATCGGATGACCATCCGTTGGTGGTCATGACTATATAAAGGGTCAACTGCTTAGTCAACCTTATTTGATCGAACCACCCTCCGTCACACTTGCACTTTTTCTCTCAACTGATCTTAATTATTGTTCATATTCTTTCTATTCCACTTACATAGGATTATTGGCACACTCATCATTCACTACGGGAAAGGTAAATTTTCTGATTTTCACCGTTCAGTTTCATGAATTTGACGTTTGAACATGTCAGCGGTAATTGTGATAGAAAAACTTTAGATCTAGGCTTGTTTAGGCATTGTTTGCATGATGAGTGTGCCAATAATCATCATTCACCGAGCCAATTTCATGAAAAATACATCATAGATTTGAACATATGATGGATGAGGGTGTCGGTGGGCCGAAGGAGTTTTTGCCAAATTAAACCCAATCTGGGAAGTTTTGACAAAAATTGAACATAGGGTTTTGATTATTGGCCAAATCTTTAAGAGAAATTTTGATCAATTTTGAAAAATGTTGAAATTTTGAATCTTTGATTGATTGACATTCAAACTGTTCTTGACATGTGGAACGAATGACAATCCGATCGGATGACCATCCGATCGGAGGGCCATCCGATCCATGACATATTTTTGTTTGAATTATTTCTATGTGTTGGAATGATAGAGTGTTGTTGTTCAAATGTTTTTCATGTCTGATCAAATGGTGATCCGATCGGATGACCATCCGATCGGACGACCATCCGATCCACATCACACTCATGATTAAATGATCTTAAATGTTTAACTGTTCATCATTTTTGAATCGAATGATCATTCGATCGGATGACCATCCGATCGGATAGCCATCCGATCCAAATGCATTGTCATGTATATATCATTTTTGAACAAAAACTGTTTCAATCGAATGATCATCCGATCGGATGACCATCCGATCCATCAACACATGTCTTGACTATTATGGAATTTATTGGATATTGCTCATCTGATCGGATGACCATCCGATCAGATAGACATCCGATCACTCAGTACTATATAGAGTGATAGTGTTAAGGTGTTAGAAAAATTTTGATAATTTTTGAAAGCTTTTCACTTTTCACTTTATGTCTCGATATGTGTGCATATTCTAACGTTGATATTTTTTTGTAGGCAAGAGCGACTGATTGGCATCCTAATCACAACATCTACTGCATATTGGATGAGAACTATCCAAATATGGAGCCGTTTAAAGAAATTGTACAGTTCTTGAAAGAAAGTAGAATCTTTAAGGCTTTGACGAAAAAACACAAGTGTTATGAGTCGCACGTTAGAATGTTTTGGAAGTTTGTGAGATACGGTGAGGAGGAAAAGGCGATATATTCGGCAGTTAAGTTGAAATATGAGAATGATGAGGACATAGATTTAGAAGTTAAGATCACAATTGAGGATGTGAGAAGGGTTTTGGACTTGAAAGAAAACGATGACGATCCGATTATTATCCCAGAGAGGTTGAGCAAAGGATTGTGGTTTAGAATGGGTTACACAAGGCATGTTAATGATAAATACATTAAGTCTAGATTCTGTAGGCCATACAAGTTTATGGTACATTGTGTGGTGCATGATTTATCGCACATGAAAGGAGCGTATGATGAAACCTCGGATTATATAATGAACATTATAGCTTGTTTGGTGCTGAATAGACCTTACAACATCTCGCAGGTGATATTTAATCACATGGTAGATAATGTGAAAGGTGAGAAGTACATCATGTACCCTAGATTTGTACAAATGTTGTTGGACGATCAAGTTCCTAATCTTCCAAAAGATCCAACAGATGAAATGAAGTTACATCACATGAATAGTGAAACCTTGAATAGATTGAACAAGTATAAAGGTTTGATAGTTGATCAGGAGCCAAGAGTTAAAGGAATGATTGGTAAGATTAAGAAGCCGAGCTATGTGGCACCTGAGAACGATTATAGGAGACATGCAGAGAGTAATTCTGAGGATGAAACTGATCGTTTGAGTGAGATAGTAGAAAAGAAGTTGAGATTTTGGTACGAGAAGGATGAAAAGAAGAGGAAAAGGACACCAAAGATTTCACCTAAAGTGGCTACACTGAAAGTTGTTATTAAGGGTAAAATTGGAAAGTAGGAATCACAAAAGTGGTTGATAGATTATTCTTATTGAATATTATACTAATATTGTTGATCTTTGTATTGTAGAACCAACAAAGAGAAATCACCACCAAAGTTAGCAGATGAGCCTGTGATTCCTCCTACAGAGATGATCCAACAAGGTGTTGATCTTTTGAACGTATCGCTAGAAGATTACTTGAAGAAATCTGAAGCTGATAAAGCTGCACAAGTTGCTAACATTGAAAAAGAAGCTGAAACAATGGAAAAGAATGTTGAAGCTGAAAGTTTGAAAGAAAAAGAAGTTGAAGGTGTTATTTAATTCAGATTCAAGCGCTACTGAAAGTGATGATCCAACAAAGATTGCACCTACATCGTATGTTTCTGGAAAGCAAAAGTTGAAGAGATCTCCAAAGAAAAAGAAGGATTCTGATGAGGAAGATTCAATTTACATTCCAACACCACAAGAGAAAAAGAAGAAAGTTATTAGAAAGAGAAAGGCACGACCTGTAGGAGCTGTTTCAAGAAGTGTTAGAGCAAAGAGAGACTCTACAACAGCCCCCGAGGTTCCAATAGTTGAAAAAGCTCAAAGTGTTCCAGAAATTGAGAAAGTTCAAAGTGCTGAAGCTGAAAAGAAGAAAGCACCTGAAAGTCCTGAATACGAAAGAGTTGAAAAGAATGATAAAGTTCCTGTGAATGTTGAAGCTCCTAAGAATGTTGAAAAGGTTGATGATGTGGAAGTTGAATTTATGGGTGAAAGAAAATCTACACAACCACCACCACCAATCAATCCAAATATTCATATTCACGATGATCCCAGTGATCCATCGCAACCAAAGAAAGATACTACTTCAAGCTCAAGCTATGGATTTCCTAGAGTTCAAGGTGAATATCCAGATGATCTTCCTGAAGGTGACTTTGACATATTCAATGAAGGAAAGATCAATGTTCTCACAAAGAAGGTTAGTTTGTTAGAAAAGGCAAAAGCAAAAGCTGAAGCTGAGCGCGAAGAGTTGAAAGAAAAACTTAAAGCTGTGAAAGCAGAAAATGCAGAATTGAAGAAAGCTGCAAATGATCATGCTAATATTATAGATCAATTGAATGACGATCTTGAAGATCATGCCAAAGTCATTGATAGAATCACTGCAGAGTTTGATGAAGTGAACGAGTAGTATGAGTTAATGAATGAAACCAACAAGACACTACATTAGATGATTGGTGAACTACATGAAACGTCTTCGAATGAAAACAAAGTGTTAAGACAAGAGATTGAAGCCTTATGGGCTGATAAAGCTGTGAAAGACGAACAGTTGAATATGCTTTACACGGTGATTGAGCACAAGCTTGGATTCAATGTTCAAGCTGTGTTTGATTAATTGGAGATTCAAAGAGTCGAAGCAAGAAGAGTAGAAAGGGAAAAGGAGTTGGCTGAATAAGCAAAACAAAAGAAGAAAGGATTGGTGATAGATAAAGAAGAGATTCTTGGTTCGACAAGCTAACCAGATCCATCTGAAGCTGAGGGTTCTATAGATTCAAATCCACTTGCCGTTGTAGCTGTGGGTGATGTGATAGATGTTACACCAGAAGAAATAAAGCTTGACAGACGAAAGATCATTGAAAAACGTCATGAAGAGGAAGAGAAAAAGAAAGAAAAGGATGCAGAGTTGGAGTAGTTGTTTGGTGATATTGACAACTATGATCCCAACATTGATAATGATGATGATGATGATCAAGAGGCAACATGATTGTTAGTTGTAAAGCCGACTACTCAGCATACTCTTGATGACTTCCTAAATGATGAGCTGAATGAACAACAGGAAGATCAACATCATGAAGCTTCTTCTTCTGGAAAACAACATGCTGTGGACCCGGTATTTCTAACTCAACCTAAAGTCATTTATTTACACGCATCATTTGAGGGGGAGTTAGAGGTAGAAAGAACAAGAGAATCTATGTTAGAAGAGTTGGGGATGGATGATGGACACATGAAGTTCGATATAGAAGATGAAATTCCACCATCGCCCGAAAGAGAATATACTTTTAAGTTTGCCAACGAAGCCGACAATTTCAAAGATGTAATCATTGAAGAGGGGTCTGATGTCTCTGACGAAGACACACCCTTTCACTATTTGGGTGTTGATGATACCTTTCCTACCTTCGCCGAAATGTTCAAGACTCATAATGATGAGGAGAAAAGTGGTGGAAAGGATTTCGACTGAAGGTATTCATGAGGTTGTTCCACAAGAAGAGTTATTGGAAGGTCGAAAGAAGTGGTTCAAGGTAATGCCTAAGCAGAGCAAGTACTAGAGGCCTTTACAATATTTCATGGATCATCCAGATAAATCTCTGGGTGATATTCTTTCGTGGGGTTATCTTGAAGATCTGCAAGTTTATGCTATTCGAAGAGAGCATGGGGTTCAGTACTTTGAGTTCTTATCAGATATCAAAACACTCCCATGGTGGGATGTGGAGGAGCTTGTGCAGACGAAGAACATTAAACAATTCTACTATGGTCTTGATGTAAAGATGCATGATCAGAAGTTATGGAATTACATAAAGCTCCAAGCGAAGAACAAATTTCCAGATTGGAAGCCGCATATTCCTGAACAAATTGTCAAGTATGATCGAGTGACATGTGAGAAAGACATAACTCTAAAGATAAAACCTCTAAGATGTCTTAAGAACATGCCACTACGTGCTATGGAACAAGACTTCCATGAAGACTTTAAAGGTTGGATATATAATCAAAGCACAGCGGAAGCAGTGATCTCACTTTATGATAAGAAGACAGGAGAAACAAGGCGCATAAACGTATTAGATCCAATGTGGTTGGTGAACTGCTCGAAGAAAGACATCGACTGTCTGTTCTTTAATAAAATTGTTTATGATGAGCCAGACAGAGCACAAGCGAAACAATATCAAAACACGGTGAACTTATGCTTTGCGAAAGATATAAAATCTGGAAGGTACTGGCAGACAAAGTTCAGAGATATAGAGCTGGAGGAATTCTTGAAAAAGGAGAAAAGGAGTGAAAGGTTCAGGAAGATAGCTGAAAGAGCTGCAGTGTTAGGACGTAGAAAGTTTGAAAGGCCTCCTCCAACCGATCAAACACCAATCAAAGCTCAAGAAGAAAAGATTCCGAGATGGTATAGAAAGACGGATGGAGATCCAGAATACCGTAAATGGTGGAACGAAACTGGAAGGCCTCTGAGAAGACAAATGTTAGCTGAAAGAGCAGAGAAGAGGAGACAAAAGGCTCGTGAGAGCAGACGCAGTGATGTGTAAAAAATGCAACATATAAATTTCATCAATTGCGGCATAAAACTAACCCTTTTTTAGTACTAATGTTGGAAAAAGTGTGCTTTTGTCTTCCTTTTGTATTTTTAGGATTAAATGAGCTCAAATTAACAAAAGAAGCAAAAAGACATCAAAATCTAACATAAATACAAGAAAAGGAACAAGACGTGACATGCCCGACCCCACGAAAGTATCTTCCCAAGCAAAACAAGAGATCAGAAGACTGAACACGCCCCGTGCTCAGCCAGCACGGGGGCGTGCCCAAGTGTCAGCAGAAAAGACAAAGTGGTAGAAGCTTCTATTGCCCACCACGGGGTCGTGCTCAGCGGACACGGGGCCGTGGTCAACTATAAGATTCGCACAATCCAGGCAAATCTTCATAGTACAAAGATTCTTCTGCACACGGGGTCGTGCTCAGCGGACACGGGGGCGTGGTCAACTAATAAGACAAAGCTGCATTAAATGAAGAAAGAGAGGATGTGGACACGGGGTCGTGCCCACTTGACACGGGGCCGTGCCCGAGCTTCTGTTCAGCCTATAAATAGGAGTGCTTGGCTCAAGCTCAAACCATCCCTTGGCACACCACCTCTCTCACACTTCACCCACCACCCACCACCACCATAACACCATCATCCACCACCATCATCCATTGTCCATCATAGAGTGTGTGAGTCGTCTCAGGATCCAATATTGATCGTAGGAGTTCTTGACAATCAAGGCCATGTTTGCCTAAGTCTCTTACATCACTTGGTGAAGACAAAGTGTCTAGTGTAATACTTTTTATTTCTAATCTTTTCGCACTTTTTACTTGGTTTTGTATTAATGACTTTAATAACTAGTTGCTTATGTTGAAGGTGATCTTTCCTTATCGTTTGTCCGTGGTGTCTTGGCATTATTTTACTGTCTATATAAAATAAAAGATTTTCACCATTCATATCTCCACGGTCTATATGGAGGTATGTTGGCTACCTGGTCGGGGGTTAAGGGAACGGTTTGGTAAAGGTCTTGCCATTGTTCAGCGTTTAGAGGTCCTGCAATGGACCTGGGTCAAATTTAGTAGGACCTCCTTCAATACTTAACGGTATTGGATGACGGGGGTCCAAACTCTTTGATCCCCTCATAAGTTAATTACTATTAATACTATAACCCGACTATTTAGGACTGTATCCCTGCTGACTCAGACTACTTAGTCGAGGGTAACGTCACCTCCAAAAGAGGGGCCTACCATAATTTGCATTAATAACTTAATTAATTATCGTCCAATAATCCACCCTTTTAGGATTGTATCCTTGCTGACTCAAACTACTGGGGTGAGGGTAACGTCACCTTCAAAAGAGGGGCCTACTACAATAAATAAGATAATCTCTTAAAATAGTGCAAAAGTGCGGAAATAATCAAAGGTTACACTAGATACGAGTCGGAACCAAGTGATTCATCTTGTCTATCTGTTTTTCTTTTTATTTTATTTTTCAGCATTTTTAGTTAGTTTTTATTTTTCTTAGTTTAAAACATTTTTCTAAACTTTTTGATTTGATTAGACGTTGAGGATAAACCGGTACTAAAAGCTCTTGTGTCCTTGGACGACCTCGGTATCTTGCCAACACTATACTACGCTCACGATGGGTGCGCTTGCCCATATGTGTGTTTAGTGTTAGTAAAATATCGTGTTTTATAAATTTAAAACTTGGCTAAAAATAAGTGTTAAAGGGGCTTAAAATATACACCTAATATATATAACACTTCACACGCATCAAGTTTTTGGCGCCGTTGCTGGGGACACAAGGATTTTAAGAAAGCTTAAAATCGACAGCCTAATCAGTTTTTAAAAACCTTTTAAAACGCGCACACATTTTTCTGCATTTTAGTTTAGTTTTGCATTTACAGTAACCTGTACACGGGGCCGTGTTCAATGAACACGGGGCCGTGCTGCACATTTTCATAAAAATACCCAGTAACAGTAGCTTGAACACGGGCCGTGCTCACTGAACACGCCCCGTGCTCAACGAAATCAGTAAATTTAATTAAAACGCTCAAATACAGATTCTAAACGCGGGGCCGTGTCCACTGAACACAGGGCCGTGTCCAGCCTCTGTTTCCGTTTTTATTTTTGTTTTCTGATCTCGAGACTCGATTGTGGTCTGCTGAGTGATTCTTATGGATCAATACTCAGGAGGTTACAACTACACCTATGAGGAGGATGATTATAGGAGTAATTATTGCACTAATTGTCGTAACACACACTCGATTCAAAATAGTCACTCATATTAACCATCCAATTCATACACCTACTATGAGGAACCCAGGTACGAGCCATCGACTTCATACATATCCTATGAAGACCAAAGGTATGAACCTCCTCCCTCGTACTCATATTTTGATGAACCAAGGTATGAGCCTTCTTACTCATACTTTGAGGAACCAAGATATGAGACACCACCTTCATATGCTTATTATGAGGAACCATGGCGTGAACAACCCACCTCATATGAGTATTATGAAGAACAAAATTATGACCCTTATCCATCATATGCTTACAATGAAGGACAATGGTGTGAACCATCTACTTCACATGGGTATTATAAGGAACAAAGGATCGAACAACCGGATTCAAGCTTTGAAAATCCTGATTCTTTTTCTTTAACCGAAGTGACCGATAGGATATTAGAACACCTTAGAGTTATCGATCGCTATATAAAAGAATCTCGCGCAAAGGAAGAGGAGTCCCGCGCAAGAGAAGAATTAAAAAATGAAGAGATAACTGAAAGTGTAAAAATGGAAGAACAAATAAGTGAAAAACCGACACATGAGTTAAACAACGAAAAAGGTGAGTCCGAAAAAGTTAAAATTCAAGAAGAGCCTAATTTTGAAGAAATTAATCTCTTGTCACCTTCTTTTGAAAATCATTGTTTAGTACCCACTCATGCTAAGTTTTTAAAAGAGTTAAACACTAACACTAAAATTGACGAAACGGTAAGTGTTAAGTTAACTAATGATCAAACTTCGCTAATAAAAGAAGACCCATTTGAAATTAACATTACACCGGTTCCATGTTTCTTTCAAAATTCGTTTATTAGTAATGTCACAATTGATAAAGATCTTTGTGTTAACATAATGCCTAACTACATTTTCGAAAAATTAAGTATTAGTGATTTTTCTCCACTTCAAATACCCATTTTTCTATCCAATCGGAAAGTAATAAAATCAATCGGTGTAGTTGAGGATGTCTTGGTTCAAACAAATCAAATGGTAATCCCAACTGACTTTGTCATCCTCGATGACGCTCCTCTAGTGTTGGGACGACCCTTTTTTAATACACACGAAGCTTTGAAAAACCGGAAGTTCAACAATCTACCTCTTCAATTAGGGGCATTTAAAAAGAGTGTCGACCTTGAGCGATCAATGAAATATCCATTCGGCAATAATGACACCCTAATTGAAGATGAAGATGAACCACCCGATACAAGCGAAGAGATTGACCACTTTGTTGAAGAAGAGGTTGCCATAGAACAAACTTTTAAAGTTCTTGATCGAAATGAGCAACCAAATAAGGAGTCTCCTAAAGACCCACCACTTGAGCTCAAAGAACTTCCAAAAGGTTTGGAATATGCTTTTCTAGACAAAGATGGTAATTTACTTGTAATTATTTCATCTAAATTAGATAGCTTAGAAAAAGAAAAATTAATTAATCTTTTGAAAAAACACAAAAACGCAATAGCTTGGAAACTTGTAGACATAAAAGGAATTAGTCCTTCCATGTGCACACACAAAATTTTGATGAATGATGACTACAAATCGGTAATACAACCACAACGTCGAGTAAATCCAAATGTTCAAGAAGTGGTTAAAAACGAAGTCATCAAATTACTTGACGCCAGACTTATCTATCCTATCTCTGATAGTCCTTGGGTGAGTCCCGTTCAAGTAGTTCCAAAGAAAGGAGGTATGACGGTGATAACTAACGAAAAAAATGAATTAATACCTACGAGAACCGTCACAGGATGGAGAGTATGTATAGATTATAGAAGATTAAATGAAGCTACAAGAAAATATCACTTTCCTTTACCCTTCATTGATCAAATGCTAGAAAGATTATCCGGTCATAAATTTTACTGTTTCTTGGATGGTTTTTCAGGTTACTTTCAAATCCCAATAGCACCCGAAGACCAAGAAAAGACAACTTTCACATGTCCCTACGGAACTTTTGCTTATCGACGCATGCCGTTCGGTCTATGTAATGCCCCCGCAACATTCCAACGTTGCATGGTAGCCATTTTCCATGACATGATAGAAAAGACAATGGAAGTCTTCATGGACGACTTTTCTATCTTTGGGGATTCATACGACCAATGCCTCGATAACCTTGAACGAATGCTATCCCGATGTGAGGAAACTAACCTCGCCCTTAATTGGGAAAAATGCCATTTCATGGTAACAGAGGGAATAGTACTCGGTCACAAGATCTCAAGCGAAGGCATGGAGGTGGATCGAGCCAAAATAGATACCATTTCTAGATTACCACATCCATCCTCCGTAAGAGCTATCAGAAGTTTCCTAGGGCATGCCGGATTTTATAGGTGGTTTATCAAAGACTTTTCTAAAATCTCTAGGCCTCTAACAAAATTACTTGAAAAAGATGCCCCTTTCTTCTTTGACAAGGATTGCAATCAAGCATTTCTAACCTTAAAAGAAATGTTAGTCAATGCACCTATCATGATAGCACCTGATTGGAAATTTCCTTTCGAAATCATGTGTGATGCTAGTGACTTTGCAGTTGGAGCTGTCTTGGGACAAAGAAAAGAAAAGCACTTCCACCCAATTTATTATGCTAGTAAAACACTTAATGATGCACAAGAAAATCACACAACAACTGAAAAAGAATTACTAGCTGTGGTATTTGCTTTTGATAAATTTCGTTCTTATCTTGTTCTTTCTAAAACTATAGTCTATACAGATCATGCAGCCATTCGATATCTCTTCAAAAAGCAGGACGCAAAACCACGTTTGATTCGGTGGATTCTACTCCTCCAAGAATTCGACATTGAAATCAAAGACAAAAGAGGAGCAGAAAATACCGCAGCAGATCATCTTTCGCGCTTAGAAGACCCAGCTTTAGAAGCGACAAGGGACGAGCAAATTAACGAAAAATTTCCAACTGAGTCCCTAGAAATGGTGGAATACAAGGAAGAACCATGGTACGCCGACTATGCTAACTACCTAGCTAGCGGTATAGTCGCAAAAGGGTGGCCACATCATCAAAGAAAAAAATTCTTTACCAATGTGAAACACTATTTTTGGAAAGATCCATATCTTTTCAAAATGTGTGCCGACCAACTCGTCCGACGATGCGTACATGGTAGCGAAGCACGAAGAATTCTCCGCCATTGTCATGAAGGTCCATACGGAGGGCATCATGGTGCCGCTAGTACCGCACGAAAGGTATTCGATTTAGGATTTTATTGGCCAACCATTTACAAAGACGCCCAAAGTCTTGTCAAGACATGTGATGCTTGCCAAAGAACAGGTAATATTTCTTCCAAAAACGAAATGCCACAAAATGGCATTCTTGTTTGTGAAATTTTTGATGTGTGGGGACTCGACTTTATGGGACCTTTCCCACCATCGAAAGGAAACAAATATATACTTGTGGCGGTAGACTACTTGTCTAAATGGGCCGAGGCCGAGGCACTTCCAACGAATGATGGAAGAGTCGTGGTAAGATTTCTGAAAAAATTATTCTCTCGTTTTGGCACACCTAAAGCCTTAATAAGTGATAGAGGTATCCATTTTTGCAACCATCAACTTGAAATTTTTTTAACAAGATATGGGGTCTATCACCGGGTCTCAACAGCATATCACCCTCAAACAAACGGACAAGCCGAAGTGACTAATAGAGGTTTAAAACGAATACTCGAAAAAACTGTAGGGTTAAATAAAAAGGAATGGGCGGATAAATTAGATGATGCTTTATGGGCTTTTCGAACTGCTTATAAAACAACAATAGGCACAACCCCATATAAGTTAGTCTATGGAAAAAGTTGCCACTTGCCAGTAGAAATTGCACACAAAGCCTACTGGGCAATCAAAAATGTAAACTTAGATCTAGAATTTGCTGGTAAAAATCGATTTTGTCAATTAAATGAATTAGACGAGCTTAGGAATTATGCATACTCAAACTCTGAAATTTATAAGGAAAGAATGAAAAATTTGAATGACAAACATATTAAACCTAATGAATTTCGGGTAGGAGATCTAGTTCTTTTGTTTAATTCACGACTTCGACTGTTTCCTGGTAAACTAAAGTCTAGGTGGTCAGGACCTTTTTCTGTCACCCATATTTTCCCACACGGTGCAGTAGAAATTAAATCTCGAAATGGGCCTCCATTCAAAGTCAATGGCCAACGGCTGAAACTCTATCAAGGATTCATTGAGGATGAAGAGGAAGAGATCTCGTTTCAAACGGTGGAAGAATGAAACCAACATCATACCTGGTAAGTTACGAACGATTGAGACGATGTCTAAAGAGGTAAGTTTTCTAACCAAAAGCTTATGGGAAACAAAGGGCACTCACACGAGCACTGAAATTTTTTTTTTCAAAACTTTGCTCGGCACGGGGCCGTGTTCGCGCTGCAGACGGGATAAAACCCCTTTTTCAAAACAGTTACTTCATTCCACACGCCCCGTTTCCCCGAAAAAGCTCTGGTTCCAGGCGATTTTTCACAGATTTCCGACGTCTCCTATCACTCTAACAACATCAAGGTATGATTCTATCACTTTTAGTAGTTAGATTAGTTGCTTGCATGTAGTTAAAACACCAAAAATTTAGGGAAAAATCTAGGGTTCTTGAAGTTCATCCGGATCGAACCTCAAATTTTTTGCTTAGATCTGTTTGCATTTAGTTAGATTAGTGTTATGGGAAGTAAATACACTTGTATTGTTCATAGATTCGCCCGATTTCGCACAAAAATATCAAACCCTTGTTCTTGAACCGAAAAAGATAAAATCGATAGGGTAAACAGGTTATTTTGGGAAAAACGGCACTTAGGGTTTCATTTTCGGGGGAAACCGCACCTATTGGACCAAAAATTTTCAAGTTTACGAAACCGAGTCGAAAAATGGAATTTTGGAGTAACAGACGCCTGGACACGGGGCCGTGTCCGCTGAACACGGGGTCGTGTCCAGCTCACTGTTTGCAGTTTTGTCCAAAAATACTTCTGTTTCGTGCTAACTTTTGGTGTATTCTTTCAGATGGCTAGGAAGTTCACAAGATTCAACGCCAACGAGCTCGATGCTAGGGCTAGATACGAGATACTTCAAACAAGGCCGGAGGGATACCCTAGGCAAGCATGCACGGATCTGTTAACTATGGTGAATCAAATCGACCGTTTCAACAACATTGTCACGAGGCCACTCCGAGTCGCTTTAACAACTCGACTCCGTTCCGTCCACAAATGCACTTTGGAATTCTATAGCACCTTCACATTCAACTCAAGGTGCGACCCGTTCGACAATGATGGGGTAGCATTCCGATGTGGCGGAACGAGGTATTCGATCTCTATGGCACAATTTGGATCGATTGTCGGGTTGTATGCGGAAGAGGATGCGGGAAACGAGCAAAATACCGGAGGGATGCGAGAGATAGGTGAGAACGAACGCCAAGCCATTTGAGCTCAGATTGGTGAAGGGTACTACAATCCGAGCAGCACTAAGAGTACGAAGCTGAGGGATCCGCTCTACAGATACATCCATAGGCTCCTCGGCTACTCTCTTAGCCAAAGGCATGATAGTAGTGGCGTCGTTGGGTTAAGAGATCTTGTTGTCCTCCACTGCATCCACACCCGCTGGCCGCTTGATGTTCCGTTCCTCATGCTCCGAAACATGCATCATAACCGCCTTGCTAGTGCACCGACTCCTATCTTCTTTGGGGGATGGGTGTACCGTCTCTTCCGGCACTTCGCCCACATACCTAGGTCATTTGAGAGGAGCCCATGGTCAGGTATGGTGGATTTACATATATGCCGCTCAATGAACCTGATTTATGAGGCGGAAGACGGGACGGTAAGCTTTCAAAGGATGCAAGGTCATGCATGGAACCCGCAAGAAGCACTTGTCCTTCAAGCTCCACAACATCATCGGTATCAGTATCAACCCCAAGGTGATCTGGGCCAATCCTCCTCCGGAGGCGGTTTTCCTAATTTCCAAAGTTTGCATGATTTGTTGCAGGAAAACCTTATCTGCACCAGGAACACCTATAACATGGCGAGCAACACCTACCACCGGGTTGGAGCTATCGAGAGGAACATATCCGATATTCAAGATGATATTGGATACATTCGGGACCACATTGCGCGCCATGGAGGGGATGATGATGATGATGATGACGACGATGACGATGACGATGCCATGGAGTAGGCGGGAGGAGCGGAGGAAGAGGCGGTTGTTTGATGGTTTCCCAGGTTAACCCCTTTTCTAATCTTGAACAATTGATGGCCTGCGTGCCAAGTGTTGAACAATTTATTTTCCTTAACTTCTTTTATTTTCTGCATTTATTTTCCTTTTAACTTTGACATGGATGTTGACTTTGGTAAAAGTAGGATGTTTGCTATGGAATGGTATGGTGTTTATTGATTAAGCAGGTACATACGAGGCTTAGAGTGCTAAACATTAGTACTACTAAAGCCAGGACAGGAAAACCGGAGAAAGAAACCTGTTCTTCAACTTTGCAGACTGTCCACACGGGGTCGTGTCCAGCCGACACGCCCCCGTGCCCAACCCCCTGAACCTGCTGTTTGTATTTATTCTGCAGACCTTGACAGACATGGGGTCGTGTTCAACCAACACGCCCCCGTGTTCACCTTCTGTAAGTTTTCGTTACTGGCACCTGAGCACGGGGTCGTGTCCACTCAACACGGGGTCGTGCCCAGGTAACCAGTAATATAAAATTTTTGCTTTTTACACCTTTTTACACATTCAATCAACCTAAAAACTTATTTTTGGGACACATTGAGGACAATGTGTAATTTAAGTGTGGGGGGGATGTTAAAACCTTGAATCTTGCAAGTCCTAAATACAAGCCTTACACAAAACTCTATTGGAATCGCTAATCACCCCAAATTTTTTCAAAAATTTTCATTTTTTACTTGTCTAGGTTTAACTCGGGAAATTCAAGTTCTTAAAAAGGTTATATTTTTACGAATTTACAACCGATAGCGTCGTGATAAAAAGAACCAACATAAGAAAATTATGAAAAGGCATGGCAAACGTAGTTAAAATTTGATTATATATACTTGATCACATAAAAACCCATTCCCACAAAAGTGAGTTTTGAGCCTTTATTGAGCATACAATTACATATCATTAGACTAAATGCTCATTTTTCGTTTCTTGTGTGAATAACCGCTTGGTTCTTACGACTCTAGAACTTGCCATGACGATACATTCCCAGTCCTTATCAACTTAAACCCGAGTAAGTAAATGACGGAGGCATTAGGACTAACCCTTTTTATTTCTACACCATTATTTTTTCTTTTTTTTTACCACCTACCCAAAAATCCCCCTAGTTAGCCCCTTTGAGCCTAAACCTTTTCATTTCATAACCCAAACCAAACACCCTTTTACCCACCAAAACCTTTTTATTCTTAACCCTTTGTTTTAGTAACAAGTTCGATTTTTCGTATGACTTTTCAAAAAAAAAAGTGTTGATGATGGAGCAAAAGAAAATAAACAAACAAGTTCATCAAAAATAACTTTGTTTGAATAATAGCTTCATCAAAATAAAAGTTACAAAAATAGAAAGTCTTACGAAAACCGACACTTGTTACGCTTTTCGCCCTTTTTCTACTAACCACTAACCCAACCACCTACCTTTAACCCAAGCCTAACCCTTCACCCAAAAAGCCCTCTTGATATTTACAAAGGTATATAAGTTAAAAAGGAGGAGGATTGATTGCTTGGCAAGCTTATGTTAGGAGTAAGTTCCATGCCGCTCTCGAGTGATCCACAAAAATACATCTTCGGCCGAGTGTTGAGTGATCCCCGTGAGGTATGTGAACTTGTATATAAATTGAATTTTAAAGAGGCATGTTATGCCCCAATAAGTAATTTATCTTATGAAAAGTTTTAAATAAATCACTGCCAATAGGATTGTAAATAAATAAAAATAAAACTAAATAAAGAATCTTGGAAATCCCGACACTCTACGACAAGCCCAAAAACCTTCTTCTCTACCCAATCCATTTGGGAGTGTAATAGCCACATATTAAAGAGTTTTGCTTGAGGACAAGCAAAGATTCAAGTGTGGGGGTATTTGATGTGTTAAAAATGCAACATATAAATTTCATCAATTGCGGCATAAAACTAACCCTTTTTTAGTACTAATGTTGGAAAAAGTGTGCTTTTGTCTTCCTTTTGTATTTTCAGGATTAAATGAGCTCAAATTAACAAAAGAAGCAAAAAGACATCAAAATATAACATAAATACAAGAAAAGGAACAAGACGTGACATGCCCGACCCCACGACAGCATCTTCCCAAGCAAAACAAGAGATCAGAAGACTGAACACGCCCCGTGCTCAGCCAGCACGGGGGCGTGCCCAAGTGTCAGCAGAAAAGACAAAGTGGTAGAAGCTTCTATTGCCCACCACGGGGTCGTGCTCAGCGGACACGGGGCCGTGGTCAACTATAAGATTCGCACAATCCAGGCAAATCTTCATAGTACAAAGATTCTTCTGCACACAGGGTCGTGCTCAGCGGACACGGGGGCGTGGTCAACTAATAAGACAAAGCTGCATTAAATGAAGAAAGAGAGGATGTGGACACGGGGTCGTGCCCACTTGACACGGGGTCGTGCCCGAGCTTCTGTTCAGCCTATAAATAGGAGTGCTTGGCTCAAGCTCAAACCATCCCTTGGCACACCACCTCTCTCACACTTCACCCACCACCCACCACCACCATAACACCATCATCCACCACCATCATCCATTGTCCATCATAGAGTGTGTGAGTCGTCTCAGGATCCAATATTGATCGTAGGAGTTCTTGACAATCAAGGCCATGTTTGCCTAAGTCTCTTACATCACTTGGTGAAGACAAAGTGTCTAGTGTAATACTTTTTATTTCTAATCTTTTCGCACTTTTTACTTGGTTTTGTATTAATGACTTTAATAACTAGTTGCTTATGTTGAAGGTGATCTTTCCTTATCGTTTGTCCGTGGTGTCTTGGCATTATTTTACTGTCTATATAAAATAAAAGATTTTCACCATTCATATCTCCACGGTCTATATGGAGGTATGTTGGCTACCTGGTCGGGGGTTAAGGGAACGGTTTGGTAAAGGTCTTGCCATTGTTCAGCGTTTAGAGGTCCTGCAATGGACCTGGGTCAAATTTAGTAGGACCTCCTTCAATACTTAACGGTATTGGATGACGGGGGTCCAAACTCTTTGATCCCCTCATAAGTTAATTACTATTAATACTATAACCCGGCTATTTAGGACTGTATCCTTGCTGACTCAGACTACTTAGTCGAGGGTAACGTCACCTCCAAAAGAGGGGCCTACCATAATTTGCATTAATAACTTAATTAATTATCTTCCAATAATCCACCCTTTTAGGATTGTATCCTTGCTGACTCAAACTACTGGGGTGAGGGTAACGTCACCTTCAAAAGAGGGGCCTACTACAATAACTAAGATAATCTCTTAAAATAGTGCAAAAGTGCGGAAATAATCAAAGGTTACACTAGATACGAGTCGGAACCAAGTGATTCATCTTGTCTATCTGTTTTTCTTTTTATTTTATTTTTCAGCATTTTTAGTTAGTTTTTATTTTTCTTAGTTTAAAACATTTTTCTAAACTTTTTGATTTGATTAGACGTTGAGGATAAACCGGTACTAAAAGCTCTTGTGTCCTTGGACGACCTCGGTATCTTGCCAACACTATACTACGCTCACGATGGGTGCGCTTACCCATATGTGTGTTTAGTGTTAGTAAAATATCGTGTTTTATAAATTTAAAACTTGGCTAAAAATAAGTGTTAAAGGGGCTTAAAATATACACCTAATATATATAACACTTCACACGCATCAAGTTTTTGGCGCCGTTGCCGGGGACACAAGGATTTTAAGAAAGCTTAAAATCGACGGCCTAATCAGTTTTAAAAACCTTTTTAAAACGCGCGCACATTTTTCCGCATTTTAGTTTAGTTTTGCAATTACAGTAACCTGTACACGGGGCCATGTTCACTGAACACGGGGCCGTGCTGCACATTTTCATAAAAACACCCAGTAACAGTAGCTTGAACACGGGCCGTGCTCACTGAACACGCCCCGTGCTCAATGAAATCAGTAAATTTAATTAAAACGCCCAGATACAGATTCTGAACACGGGGCCGTGTCCACTGAACACAGGGCCGTGTCCAGCCTCTGTTTCCGTTTTTATTTTTGTTTTCTGATCACTGCGATTCTGGTAGCTCCAAGCACATGACTGGAGATAGGAGCTTGCTCAGTAATTTTGTTTCAAAACTGGGTAAATTAGTCAACTTTGGAAATGGAGTAAATGGGAGGATATTGGGGTATGGTTGTACAAAGTATGGATCATTGACCATAAAAAAAGTAGCCAATGTAGAAGGCTTAAAGAACAATTTTCTAAGCTGTGGTCAATTCTATGACAAAGGTTTTCAGGTAACCTTCTTACCAGAAAAATGTTTGCTAATTGGTCTGGATGACAACAAGATTTACTTAAGTGGAAAAAGAATAAGAAAGTCTATCTATTACTTTGATTTTAAAGAAGAAAATGAACATCTTCAAATATGCTTATTTTCAAAAAATAACAAAGGTAATAGTTGGCTATAACACAAAAGGTTAGCCCACTTAAATTTTAAAAATATAAGTAAATTAGCAAACAAAGGACTGGTAAAAGGATTACCTTTCATATCCTCAAAGAAGGATAAGATATGTGAAGCTTGTGAAATGGGTAAATCTAAAAGAAACTCATATAAAACAATTTCCGAATCATCAATTTCACAAAATTTAGAACTTTTGCATATGGATCTTTATGAACCCATAAGCACTAAAAGCTTTTCTGGAAAGAAGTACATACTTGTCATTGATTAGATGACTTTTCCAGATACACTTGGGTAAAATTTTTAAGAAAGAAAAGCGAGACTCCAGATTTGATCATAAATTTTATCAGAAAAATTGAAAATCTTTTAAAATTATCAGTTAGATGGATCACAATAGATAATGAAACTTAATTTAAGAACTCAAAAGTTGAGAGCTTCCTTGTAAACAAAGGAATCTATCATGACTTTTCTGCTCCAAGATCTCCAAAACAAAATGGCGTGGTAGAAAGGAGAAACAAAACCTTGGTAGACGCATCCAGAACAATGCATGCTCATGCAAAAATGCCCACTCATTTTTGGGCAGAAGCAATAGAAAATGCTTGTTTTTCTCAAAACAGATCCACAATTAACAAGAGACTTCATTAAACACCCTACAACATCATAAATGGGAGAATACCAAATGTGAATTTTTGCACACATTTGGTTGTAGGTGTTTTGTTTTCAATGATTTTGAAAGTCTTGAAAAATTTAACAGAAAAGCAGAGAAAGGAATTTTTCTTGGTTATTCAATGTCCTCAAAAGCATATATGATTTTTATCTTAAACACAAGGACAATCAGAGAAAGTTTATATGTATCTTTTGATGATTCATCACAAACAGAAGTTTCTGATGAATACAGGAAGGAAGTAAATCTTTCTGATAAACAAGAAAATGTTGAACATCTTTCTGAAACACTAATAGAAGAATTCCTAGGACCTGATCAAAATCTCACAGAAAAATCAAAAGAGCAATCTTGTACTTACCCTGCAGGACAAATGGAAAATGTATCAGAAACTATGAATTAGAACAATGCAAATACATCTGATAATCTAATTTCTGTTACACTCCATACAAATGAGGCAAATGTTCAGGGGGAAACTTCAAATCTATCAGAACCAACAACTTTCCACAACAAGTTCAGATGGATAAAAGGACATGTTCAATCAGACATCATTGGAAATCTAGAAGATGGTGTAAGAACAAGATCTGCTACAACACATGAATGTGCACTTACTGGGTTCTTAAGCAAGATAGAACCTAAGTCTGTCAAAGAAGCTCTAAATGACTCAGACTGGATTCAAGCAATGCAAGAAGAGCTTGATCAGTTTGAAAAGAGTCAAGTATGAAATCTGGTGCCAAAGCCAAATGACAAATCTGTCATAGGCTCAAAATGGGTATTTAGAAACAAGTCAGATGAACATGGCACAATAACAAGGAATAAGGCAAGGCTAGTGGTAAAAGGTTATTGTCAACAAGAAGGAATATACTATGATGAAACTTTTGCACCAGTGGCTAGGTTAGAAGTAGTGAGAATCTTTCTTGCTTACGCAGCATCCAAAGATTTCAAGGTATACCAAATGGATGTAAAATCTGCATTCCTAAATGGTAAGATTGAGGAAGAAGTGTATGTGCATCAACCATAAGGCTTTGTTGACCCCAAATTTCAAAATCATGTTTATAAATTAAACAAAGCCTTGTATGGTTTGAAGCAAGCTCCTAGAGCATGGTATGAAACTCTTTCAAACTTCTTACTTAATTCTGGCTTCACAAAAGGTACTATTGTAGGTCCCTCTCGAGGATGAGATAAAAACCTTTTCCTTGTTATATCAAACACACTAGCGAGTGCGGAATCCAAGCTAGCATGCAACCGAGACTTTATACGAGAACAAGCACAAACACAACACGCAAGATTCACCGATTAACACCACTTGTATTAATACGAATGAAGGGTCCGGTTACAAGCTCAATGTTTACAGACATGTTCTATAAACTCTCAAGGTGTGTGTGTGCTCTCAACAGAATGCTCTCTCTGTGTGTTCTCTCCCTTCTGTGTCTACTCTTTCTAAAAAAAAAAACACAACACACTACATGGGTATTTATACCCGACACAGCTAACATGCTCGAAGGATAGGGAAATCTGGTCGAAGGATCATCTATCGACCAGAAATCTACCGAAAGATCCATACATACCTCGAAGGATGATATCCTTCGAGGTCCATCTGAAACTATCGAATGTTTATCTTTCGAGGTCATCGAAGGATACAAACCATCCTTCGATGACATCCTTCGACACAAGCATGTTACCCACAATGTGCTAACTGTTTGGCCAAGTCTAACCAGGAGGATGGTTGACTTGGTCAAACTTACATCAACCTTACATTAAAGACATCGTTTTGTATCATGACGAAATACAGACAAAGTACAGACACAAGTGCACCAACAAACTCCCCCTTGGCTGTAGCTTTGTCTCGATCTTCGTGTCTTCAAGTCTTCAAGGCCGAGTCGAACCGAGCCGAGTCGCGTCCACACAAAGTGCATTAACAAACTCCCCCTTGGACGCTACTCGTGATGGTTCGTCTTCTGTCACATTCATGTCGGAGGATCTTCAAAGTCTTCACGCGTCATAAGTAGAAAGTGTATCAACAAACTCCCCGTTTCATGTAGAAAGTGTGTTGACAAACTCCCCCTTAGATTGAACTCTCCATTGAGTCATGCTCGTGAATCTTTTGACTTGACAATTCTTCAGATCCTTGTGGTGTTGATGAAGGGACAGCGGCAACTCGATCATCTTATCCTTCGAGTGCCTCCACTTCGTGTCTTCATTCCAAAGCTATTCATCGAACATGTTCTCCTCGCCTTTAGTATCTGCACATGCAAGAAAGCTAAACGCATAATGAGAACAACCGCTTGGAATATAGTTAACAGTTAAGCTAACGACACATATGAGATCAAATCTCAATCAAACACCAACCGACAGCAGTTTGAAAGTTTAGAAAAATATTCATTTTAATCCTTTAACTTTCAAAACTCGTTAACTTCGACTGTTTATGAAGATGCAATTGTTTTCCGGCTTACGATCAGGATTTTGGGTAGGATAGACTCGAGTTCCAACATCAGTCAATCAAAAATAAACTAGAAGCAAAATCTTTTTGGCTTTTATAAAGTTTATATTAAAACACACCTAAAATCTTTTTGGAATTTTCATTTTTCAAATGTAAAGATGGAAAGCAATAAATAAATATATACCAAGATACATAAACAGGAAACATTAAATAAAAATTTACAGACATTCTTTTTGCGAGTTTCGAGGGTAAGAGAATCATATCAGTGTACGGTCATGTCCAAAACGCTCTTGTTGTTCAATTAGTTAACATTAAGATAAGCATCCTATAACAATTATCGGTATTGTTGTCCACATAAGCTCAGCTTATCATTTGTAATCATGGCGAGGGGATACGTTAAGGTATAATTTATACTTACCGACCGGTGTTCATCCACATCACGACACATTCCCGTATCAAGGTATGCACGAGGGTTCATCTTACCGGTGAGTATACCGATTATCATCTGTTTGACCGTATATGATGTGAGATTCTCACTTATTTTGAATTTGAAAACAAGCCCTTTGTGATATAATCACTTATTGAAGAGGAACTTGATTTTCAGATGCATGAGGGCACAGGAGCAAGTCCGTGAACAGGTCAGTACTTTCGTACAGCAGAGAGACGAACTTGACTCCCGGAAAGAATTTGTGATATATTATCACTTATTTGTGTGGACATGTGATTGTTGATCACTTATTGAGGTCGTATGCAATATGTACACGTATGTATAGTATCATGGAAGATCTAGACTTGCGTCCCCGTTATTTTTCGGAAAAAGATACAACCATGATACCCAGATGATAAGCAGCATAAAGACCGAATATCTCAGAACCTCGGCAATCTCTCAAACGAAATTTCGGTACTAAGACCATATGCCAATGAATGGTTCCCACCCAGTCTTCAGTCGATTTAAGTTTATATCACCCTGCACACTTTAAAATGATTGTGAGCCTACCGATACATCTTATATAGAGCTGCTTATTGTTTTTCATTTAAGGTTTAAAGAGGTTTAGACAGACCACTGATGCACTATCATTTTCTCTTTTTCTCGCCAGGAAACTCATTTTTGCTTTTCTATTGTTTTTGTGTTTTTTGAAATTTTTCGATGTTTTTGGATTTTCAGATTTTGGATTACTCCCCCTAAAATCAACAAACTAAAATAAATTTAAAACACACAGGTATTTACAAAAATGATTTTCCGATGTTGGTTAACTCATGTTTTACCTCAATGCCGTTAACCAAAATTAAGTTTTTAATCAGAAATGATTTAGCGAATTTTGGAAAAAAATCAGTTGGCATGTCGGTTTGCGGTGCGGACCATGACAACATTGTCTGGCCAAAGAGTGCTTAACGAGATAATAATTCACAAAGCAGCTTAAATATCGACAAGTATAGGAGAGATTAGAAATTTAAAACCGTATCCTGCAACTGCATCGTGCATTGCAAGGAATCTGAGAGCTCTCCCAAACTGGATATCCACCCGGTGTGGATTTCAAAGTCGATTCTTTGTAGCTACTTAGAAATCTCTTGACAGCAACAAGATCAGAAACCTTTGGGTCCGGCTGGTCGTTCACATTGCACCAGCGAAGGTCTTTGTCTTTCTCTTTCAGAAGTAGTGTGCGGTTGTTTAATCCACTCCAAGGCATCCGCACACCCGGTGTAGTTTGATCAACCAACACATTTTCTACAAACACACCGCGAAGAAATGTACACTGCACGTTCATCTTGTAGATTGTGAACTTCAGACGTGCTGCAGGTGCGTACATTTTGATTTGAATCTATCCCGGGGACCCGATCAAAGCCTTGAACATTCACATTTTGAAATGATTTTCATTTTGTCGAAGCTTTTCAATCTCTTTCAACAGACATTTCTGTTTCCCTTTCCTTTTTCTCTCCATCAAAGGCAGCAATTTCTTCTGTTGCCTATTTTGTGCAAGGATGCCCCACTATCAACAATCTTACGACTATCGAAAGTTCCTCCTGGAATATCCTACACACTTACTCAAAAATTAGTTGGAGAGAGGGACCCAAGCCTTTGTGGACTTGGGTCGTCCTTGATCATCAAGGTAAGTGATTTCAATCACTCGATGATTAGGAAAAAGAACCTGTGGTGCTCCCCCTGACTGAATTACCTGTTTTTGTTTCCAAGCTGTTTGTCCTTTACCAGTATTTGCATTAATTGTTTTAGCATTTACTGGTTTTACAGTTTTAGGTTTTGCTTGAACAGGTTTTTCTTCTTTGACCTCTGATTTTAAGGCCTTCTCAATTACCTTTTGATTCTTTTGTTTTAACTTCTTTTCCCTTTCTTTCAAGACACGTGGGTCTTGTTTCGGGGAAAATGAACGTTTTTGGTAATTGGTTTCTTGGGGAGCACTTGTTTTTGGCTTCAACTTTTGCAGGTATGGGCAGTATCTTACAATATGCCCAATTGTGCCACACTCAAAACACATTCTCCGCTCTACAAACCTCGGAGAAACATGTTGATGACCAGACGAAGAACCAGACCATGAACTTTGTGATCTAGACGTGCTTGGACCTAAATCACATCCGTTGGTGTGTTGGGTGTAATTATTCTGTTCATTTCGTTTTAAAACTCTAACTTGTTTTATAAAATCAAGGTTAGATTTATCCTGAAATGTTTCAAGTTTGTCTGAACCCGTGGATCCAACAAAGTTCATTTTTGGTTCTCGTTTCTTAACAGGAGCTCTTTTGTTTTGCACCCATTGTTGTTGAACCTTAGGTGCTTGAACATTCTTGTTCTGAGCCTTCTTTCCCTGTCCCTTACCTTTTCCGGAGTTGACTTGTTGTTTTCGCTCAACTTGTGGTTTTTGGTTTCCGTATTGTTTTCTAATTTGGTCACACGGAATTGGATCACATTGAGTGACGGTAATTTTGCCACTTTTGTTCCCCAAAAACTTATCAGTACATCCTTCAAAAATTTGCTCAATTAAATCTTGATTTACATTTTTAATTGGAAAATCCTTGTTAGAGTAGATTTTGTCATCTCCTTTGAGCGTGTACAACAAGTTATTCTCTTCACTTGTAGAAACAAGCGACTCCATTGCTTTTGACATTTCAGTCTTACTCGGTTTCACTGGTGGATCACACAGGATGTGATTCTCGATTGGAATATCTGGTGTAACCGAGTTAGACTGTTGTTTCACAATTTCTTCAGATTCATCATCCGAAGAATCAGCATCCTCAACGATGGGAGGACTCTGTTCCTTAACACATGATGAATCTGTCACAGTTTCAGATTCAGATTCTGATTGACCCGAGGATGATGTACCAGTTGTGAACCCGAGGCCTGCTGCAAAGTCATCTAGACCGAGTGGCACAGTAGGTTCAAAACGGGGCATATCCTCGTCATCAGGCGATTTGGAGTAATTGTGATTCATTGGGGGAGGACATGATTTGAATCCAATACACGGTTTATCCCCCTTTTTCTTTCTCTCTTGAACATCAATGATGTGATCCAATACAAAGCGGGAATTGGAATAGCTTTCCAGTTTCTGCTTAATTGTCTCACATTCACATCGAGCTGTTGCTAACTCTACCATTTGCTTTTCAATTGTGTCAATAAGATTATTGTTAGCATGTTGTTTTCGCAAAACAGCCTTTTGCAATTCTGAAACATCATGTTTTAGTGACGCAATTGTTGCTTTAAATTCCTTTTCATTTCTGGTTAAAAATACGTTAGCTTCAGCTGCTTTAGACAGATCTACAACCAATTCTTGATGGTGTTTGCATGTGATATCATATTTCTCTTGCAAAGCCTCGTGTTTGCTTTGCAATTCACAACACTCATCATTCCTTGAAACATGTTTGTCTAGCAAGTCAAACAAACTAGCTTGTAAGGCATCATGTTTACCTTGCAACTCAGACATGTTTGCCTCTAAATCAGCATTTTTAACACGCAAACTATCACAGTTATCACAACTAACTACAGTGGGTTCATCGACACATACCTGACCTGATGAACTGTCGACATTAGCCATAAAGGCTGAATGGAGAGAAAACGAAGAATAAGCAGCTTGATCCACCAAATTAGATCTTCTTTCAGTTCCTGCTGCATCTTCTTCCAAAAGTTCATCAATATCTGCATCGATTGACGCACTTGATGTCTCATCCACATGATCATTTCCTGAAGTGGAGGATTCTTCATCTGAGCTTCCGCTATAACCAGAACTATCTTCATCTCCAGAAGATGCAACACCATTGGTGGAAGATTCTCCACCACTGGCGTGCCTTAAATCCTTTACGACTTCAGCAAAACATGCTGTTCCACCATTTCCTCCTTCTCCAAGCTGAAGCGACCAATCACAACCCTCATCTATTTGAACCACCAGCCCCCGGTTGGCATTTGATGGTCCTGCTTGACTTTGGTTGTTGACAGGAATCATCGTACGAACATTGTTCCTGTTCTGGTTCTGCTGGTTGCCTTGATTTCTAAAGGGATTTTGGTTTCCATGCTGAGCTGGTCTTGTGCATTCCCTTTTGAAATGACCCCTTTCACCACAGTTAAAGCATGTTACAGCTTGCTTGTCGAACCCATACTTGGTGTCTTTCTTGCTTTCCAAGTTGGTTCTTCCCGTCCTTTCCATAAACTCCTTTGCTCTTCGAATTGCACTAGCAAGAGCCCATTTGATATCCATCATTTCAAACTCTTCTTTATCCACTTGCTGATAATCTTCATTGGTTAGATTGATATTCCCAATCTGACCTGCAACTAATCCACAATAAGCACTAACCAAGGTGTTCAACATCTCCATATGCTCCTTGGCTACTTCGACACTGACTTTGGAAAAGTTGGAAGTGTCTAATCTGACTGTGTTAGGATTGGAAGTGGCTTGAAAGTTTGAAGAGCTTCCATAAAACCCTTGCTGTTGCGGTTGTTGCTGCTGAGCTGTCGGTTGTGCATTCGGTCTTGAAAACATCGTGTAAGCTGAAGGATCAAACTGATCTGTTGTTGAAGGTCCGGTGTTTGAGATGAAGGCTGTTTGAAGCTTCGCATGTTGAGAGGCTGGTCTTTCTCCACTGATACCTCCTGCAATCCCAAAGTACATCTCTGGATTTTGAGGAGTTAGTGTTCTTTTTGCCTTAAGTTTTTCTTCTACATCCTTGTTCTCCAGTTTTTGAATCAACTCATAAACGTTGATTGTGTCTAGAACACCATTCTCTTTGAGAATTTCAAGATAACTGCTCCACTTTGCTGGTAAGCTATCAGCGAATCTCTTCACCATTTCTTGTGGAGTGGCAGTGACTCTAAAACCAAACATCTCGCTCAACAAGTGATGAAACCTTGTAGATAACTCTCCTAAAGTCTCATTCTCCATACACGTGAAACCTTCAAATTCTTTCTTCAGTAATTCTTGCTTGATCTTTCTAGATTGAGCATTTCCTTCACACCGTAACGTGAGCATATCCCACAAGCTTTTAGTAGTCGTGCAGTAAACAAACTGGTGGTAAATGTCTTTGTGAAGAGCTTGTGTGAGAATCATGAATGCCTTCTTTTCTAACTCAAATTTCTTCTTATCATCATCAGACATAGTGCTGTAAGTTTCTGGATTAGATCCTGCAACTTCCAACTCATGGTCAAATGCGGTGAAGAAGCACATCCATAGATCTTGACCTTGCCCCTGAACGTAAGTTCTCAGCCTTTCTTTCCACCATCCCCAATCATTGATATGATTTAGCTTTGGCGGTTTCGTGCTTGTACCAGTCTCACTGTCGTTCTGCATCATAGATTGAATGCTGTTGCTTTGATTTGTGACCAATGCCCATTGATTTGCAGTTATCATTGCTGCTTGAGGTGGGGCAATAGCCTGCATCCATGCTTTGCTGAAATCTGACGCAGATTGTGTAGCTGATGATTGCGTAGCTGATGATTGTGGAGTTAGAGTCCACGCGGTTGGATCCCACTGACTGTTTGTTCCCATTTTATAAAAATTAATATATTAAGTGAAAATTGATTTAAAAATTGAAAACAAGTTTTCTCTTTAAAAATTTAATTTTCACAAACTATGTTAATTTATCGAGAGATAACAAACAGCCGAAAGATTCTTGATCGAAAGACCTGAAACACAAACTGTTAAACACAAACAGATTAATGATCGAAAGATCAATACCTGTTCGAAGGATCAACAGGGTTCGAAGGATCTCTGTTGAATTTCGAACAATGTTTTTCGAAAGATTCTCCAACCGAAGGATATCTGTTGAATTTCGAACAATGTTTTTCGAAAGATTCTCCAACCGAAGGATCCTTATCTTTCGAAAAAGTACTGTACACCGAAAGATGATTTCGAAAGATGACTTCGAAAGACTCCCCAGTCGAAGGATCCTTGTCTTTCGAAAATGAACAGTAGACCGAAAGATGAATGTTTCGAAATGATTCCTTGGTTCGAAGGATGATGATCTATCGAACCTCCACTGATCGAAAGATGGTCTTTCGAGTTCGAAGGATATCTTTCGAATGATTCTGACACAGTTGACAATCGGTGACAAGTTGGTGAAAAAGTTGATGGGTTGGTAAATCTTTCGGCAGAAAGTATGGTCAGACCATGCTTTTCTGCAAAAACAGATTTTGTATGATTATTTTAATCAGTTCCCTTTTTCAAAACACCAACAACTTCGAAAATAACCTAAACAAGATCAAAAGATGTAAACTTTGAAGAACACTTGAAGATATTATGAACACAAAGGGTTTTCCGGTAAAACTACAAACTTCCGAACAAGATTTAAACCCGATAAAACAAAGTTTTTCAGAAAAATACAACTTTTCAAAACCCGAAAAACAGTCCGAAAACTCTCGTTTTAACAAGGAGAAGAGCCAAAGCTCTGATACCACTTGTAGGTCCCTCTCGAGGATGAGATAAAAACCTTTTCCTTGTTATATCAAACACACTAGCGAGTGCGGAATCCAAGCTAGCATGCAACCGAGACTTTATACGAGAACAAGCACAAACACAACACGCAAGATTCACCGATTAACACCACTTGTATTAATACGAATGAAGGGTCCGGTTACAAGCTCAATGTTTACAGATATGTTCTATAAACTCTCAAGGTGTGTGTGTGCTCTCAACAGAATGCTCTCTCTGTGTGTTCTCTCCCTTCTGTGTCTACTCTTTCTAAAAAAAAACACAACACACTACATGGGTATTTATACCCGACACAGCTAACATGCTCGAAGGATAGGGAAATCTGGTCGAAGGATCATCTATCGACCAGAAATCTACCGAAAGATCCATACATACCTCGAAGGATGATATCCTTCGAGGTCCATCTGAAACTATCGAATGTTTATCTTTCGAGGTCATCGAAGGATACAAACCATCCTTCGATGACATCCTTCGACACAAGCATGTTACCCACAATGTGCTAACTGTTTGGCCAAGTCTAACCAGGAGGATGGTTGACTTGGTCAAACTTACATCAACCTTACATTAAAGACATCGTTTTGTATCATGACGAAATACAGACAAAGTACAGACACAAGTGCACCAACAAACTCCCCCTTGGCTGTAGCTTTGTCTCGATCTTCGTGTCTTCAAGTCTTCAAGGCCGAGTCGAACCGAGCCGAGTCGCGTCCACACAAAGTGCATCAACAACTATTGACACAACTCTCTTTCTTAAAACACATAAAGGTCACATCTTGTTAGTCCAAATTTATGTTGATGACATTATATTTGGATCAACAAATGAAAAATTTTGCAAAAAGTTTCAAAAATTAATGACCAGCCATTTTGAAAACCCGTTTCTACGATCGAAGAAAGTTACATCATTCGAATAGGGTCGCAAAAAGGGACCAACACGTGGTATCAGAGCAGATTGGATAAATTATTTCTAAGATCCCTTACTCCTGTAAGATAGACGTATATTCATGATCTGCCAAAGGTAAAAAGAATTTTTTTTTTAGATCTAAAAAAAATAAAGGATGTAGAAGAGTTATTATTTTTTTTCTGTTAGTTTCATTACTTTTATTATTGCTTTTATTACTATTATTATTATTATTATTATTATTATTATTATTATTATTATTATTATTATTATTATTATTATTATTATTATTATTATTATTATCTCTATTAGTATTTTTTTTCTTTCTAGTATAAAAAGAGGTGTAGAAAAAGAATATAAAACACAAAAAAAATGAGTTAAACAAAGATAATGAACTTTAGTTTATCAGAAAGAACAATTTTGACATCTAAAAAGAAAGTTTCTGTTAAAAGAAAGTTTATTCGTATCTTATCTGATGAAATAACTCCAAATTCTGGTTAGTTAATCTTCGAAAAAAAGGAATGATAATGATTAAAAGAGATAAAAAATTGTGTGAAATTTTAGAAAACAATAATTACTATCATCTTTTAAAAAGTTTCACAAAATATTTCATAAAGAAAAGAACAAAGACTTGGAGTTGCACCAGAAAAGCATGTGTAAGTGATATCTCTAAAACTCTACTTATTCCCTCTCATCACAAAAAAAGTCAGATTTTCTGATGCGTTCGTCAGCTTTTCTGATGATTTCTGATGCGTTTATCAGATTTTCTGGTAAAAAAAAAACCTTATCAGAATTTCTATTGATGTCATCAGATTTCCATCAGATTCCATCAGAATTTCTGTTAAAAAAACATCAGATTTCTGATGAGGTCATCAGAATTTTTGATGATGTCATTAGATTTTCTTGTAAAAATAAAAAAGGGGAAAAAATCAGATTTTCATCAGATTCCATCAGATTCTCTAATCCAAAAAAAAAAAAAAAAAAAACTCAACGGTTCAAGATCATTTTTATAGTCTTGCATGGTTTGTTATTTTTTGAAGCCTCATCAATCGATACCCTAAACACTTATCCTATATTGGATAGAAGATACTTATATTCTATGTGTGGGGATACAAGAAATAATGCATACATTTAGGTGGAATTACAAATCGAGGTGAAGAATTATAACAAGGAATGAAATATAATCAGATGATCATCCATAAAAAGTCAGACGTTTGCCAAATAAAATTTCATGCCAATATGCTGAAGATACAGTCAACGAATATCACTAAAACGGTGCCTACATGATAACATGACAAGAAGAAAAGAAAGATACATCTTCAACAAGTTTATTTGTTATTTCTAAGTATAAATGCATTGTTTGTATTTTCAACAACAAATATGGGGTGACTTAGGAAACTTTATTGTATTTGTTGTTGAAAATTGTTTAAGTTACTTAGAATTAATTCCGTCAACACGAACCGATCGACGAACCGTCCCAGAAGCACTAAATATGAAGACCGAGAAAGAAAAAAATCAAGCTTCAAATTCTTTGATTAAAGATCACGACAAAACTAAAGGACTTCAAAATGTTAGCGAGACATTATGGAGTTTACAAGATACAAAGTCAAAGAATTGTGTTAATAAGATAATATATCTTATTAACACATTAAATATCTTTTCCATGAAAAGGCTTTCATAAGAAAAAGAAATGCATTCATCAGAAAAGAAAAGGAAAGCATTCATCAGAAAAGAATCTCAATATGTGAAAAGCTTTCACAGAAAAGAAAAGGAAAATATATTAATATGTGAATAGTTTCATTAAAAAAGAAAAATGCAAGTTGGTGAATAAAGAAGATAAAGACTCTGGGCACACATACCAACATCCTATCAACCAATCACATTTGAGATAGGCACATGAAATTCTCTATAAATACATAATCCCTTCGTAGGAATTATGTGTGTCTTGTAAAGTAAAATTTTCTTATAGAGTTTTTTTGTGTGAGTTTACCTCTTGGTTTGGCCCAGGGGGTGACATTCAAGATTCGAGTTTATTCTCGGATCAACCCCTTCTTCTTTGTTTGATTCGCCAAACAAAGATTAATTCTTATGTTCATAGAATGATTCATTAATTTTATAAGAGTTAATAATTGAAGAATCTCACTCTCACTGTCTCTATTTTTATTCATTTAATGTTTATATACTTCACAAACACCCGTCTCTATGATTGAAAAAAGTTACATCATTCGAACAGGGTTGCAAAAAGGGACCAACAAGAAAGTTTCAAAAATTAATGACCAGCCATTTTGAAATGAGCATGATGGGTGTTTTAACTTTATTCTTAGGTTTACAAGTCAAACAAAGAAATGATGGAATATTTCTGAGTCAATCTAAGTATGTAAAAACAATTTTGAACAAATACTCACTTGAAAAAATGCTCAATTTCAAAAACTCCCATGGCAAAAGGGAACAAACTTGATTCTGATAAAGATGGTAAATGTGTGGATATTAAAACCTATAGAGGGATGATAGGATCATTGTTGTACTTAACTGTAAGCATACCAGATATTATGTTTGCTACATGTTTTCTGGCAATGTACCAATGTAATCCTAAAGAGTCCAATCTAAAAGCAGTAAAAAGGGTTTTCAAATATCTAAAAGGCACATCAGATCTTGGTATCTGGTATCCAAAAGATACAAATTTAGAACTAATAGCATACACAGATGCATTATAGAGGATGCAAGATTGACAGAAAAAGTACATCTGGTGCATGTCAAATCTTGGGAGAAAAATTGGTGTGTTAGGCAAGCAAGAAACAAAACTGTGTTGCAACATCAATAGCTGAATCTGAATATGTAGCTGCAGCAAGTTGCTGTTCACAAGTGCTATGGATGCAAACTCAACTGAAGGATTATGGAGTAAATTTGACAAAGATACCAATTCTATGTGACTTAAAGAGTGCTATTGTAATAACAGAAAATCCAGTTCACCACTCTAGAACCAAACACATAGATATTAGGTATCACTTCATTAAGGATCATGTTGAAAAAGGTAACATAGAAATGTACTTTGTTCCAACAGAAAACCAAATTGCTGACATTTTCACAAAACCTCTTGATGAAAAGAGACACAATTTTCTGGTCAGCAAACTAGGCATGATAAACATAAAAGATGAAGAAATCTCAGAAAACAACCTGTCACAAAAAGAAAATCAATTAAATGAATCCAAAGAAGATAATCAAAATATAGACAACAAAAATTCTGATGATCTCAAGACAGAACAACAGAATTTCTGATACAAATTATCAGAAATCTGATGAATCATCAGAAAATCTGATAAGTTATCAGAAAATCTGATAAATCATCAGAAAATTTAATAACTCATCAGAAAATTTGATGGATTTCATATTTTTAATTCACATCTCATACTTGTATGACCATATAAACTGTAAATAATTTGTTTTTATTTTTTGTTAAACTTAAAATTGTTTAGGATAAGTATAAATAAAAAATCATCAAAGAAAAAGGGGGGAAAAGCCACTTGCATTTGCATTAACAGTTCAAAGCCATAGGGAAATTCAAACGTTACAGGCAAAATTTTCAGGACAAAATTCATTTCTCTTATACTTCCAATGCATGCTTCCATCTCTTAAAGAAGTATAGTGAGACACAGGGGCATAAAAATGATTAGGGGCTATGAAAAGTAGCCGCCTAGTTAATAAATGCAGCATCACTTCATCTCACAAAGTGGGGGTTCAAACCCTGCTACACGCTTCTGATGAAAAATCTAATGCATTCAATGAAGAGTAAGAATAAAAAGATAAGGAAATCTTGAGTTGTTAATACCATTTATGGCAAAACTATCACTTTCACCTGTATAAATTAACAAACTCCTGAAGACTTTCTTCATCACGTCTACCACTTCAAACTTTTCAGAAAATCTCAAAGTGTTCTTTCAAAACCCTAGTGGCAACTGAAATGAAAAGCGAACACTTTCCTCTTACTCTCTACCCTACTCATAATGACGTAGGCACGACTATACACATTTATTTACATTATTTACAATCACACCTGGCGTAACTTTGTGTTTTATTATTTATAAAAATGGTTTATACCTTAACATTAAAACACACACAACAAAGGACAAGTGTATCCCATCATATATGTAGCAAAGTATTGGTAAGAGCCAGATATCGATCCATGGAACACAGGCGTTATTAAGTACTAAATCTTTGTCATTAGATTACCAGATAGGAAGATATGTGAATTGGTTTATTAACTAAAATTATCTAAAACCATATTTAAAACATATTAGACTCCAAATATGAAAAATAAATATTATCTTGTTTCACAAACAACCTAAACATGTTACCTAGATATGTCACAAAAGCACTTAATCAATTTTCCAATTGCAAGACAGCTAGTTACCGGTCTAGATTTCTAGCATTATGATTCTTCGGAAAGTTAATGCGATGGTCACACGGTAACCACCTAAAATCATTCATTAGCGATCTATTGATATTTATTCATGCGAATCTTTAAAGATAGGTTATTTACCGGGTCTGGATTCCTAACCTCACTTATCAAAGAAAGCAATACCGATGGTCACAATATAGCCACGAGGATAAGCAATTAAGTAGATCATATAACAAACTATTTCACATTTACAAGTCTTGAACACAAATCTACCATGTCAGCAATTTCATACCAAAACTACTAAACAAGGTGTAAAGCCATATAATAGTGTAGGTTTATGCTTATCTTTATCAAACACAATTATAGGCTATTGGGCTTAGCCTTGTAGTGAGTTAGAAAATATTAGAATAAGCCATGTGGGCTAATTAAATGTTTTGGGCCTGTTTGATTAGTAATATGCATGTGGGCTTGGCCCAGTTTGTAATTAGATCACCCTATGTGTTATAAATAGGGTGAGCCTAGTTCTGTATTAGGTTGCTGTTCTGTTTCATTGTTCTTTTTAGAGTTTTCGAGTTTGTGTACCAGATGGTTCTTAGAAACCGTGTGCACTTTGTTTAATTCAATCATTTTTGTTCTTGTTCTTATCATTTTCATTAGTATTCCGCACTCTTGATTGTGATTTTGATATCCGATTGGTAGTTTTGGGACTTACAATTGGTATCAGTGCCTAAGTAGTCTTGTGAAGGCTCAGTTTTAATCGGATATTATTTGAAGATCGAAGAACACACTTGAAGATACGAAGAACAGTTAAATATTCGTGTTTTGATCTACTTTGGAGGAATTGCTAAAGTGTTTGCACGTTTTTAGGAAAATATTGGTGGAAAGTAGTGAAAAATTATTGAGTATCCTTGATATTCGGGATTTGAGTATATTTAATTTTCAAAACTGAAGTGTACGGCTGGCTTGGCTTGGTGTATGTGATTAATAGCAAAGTGTGCGATCACTAGTGTCTACAAGTTCAACATTACTGTGCGATAAAATTGGAGTGTGCGACCTTGTTTTCTCAATTTGTGCGACAATTGATTAAGGTGTGCGAGTTTATTCAAGTGTACGACAAGGGCCATCGTCATCTTCAAGTTCATCACCACCATTCAAAAACTTCAAAAACAAGATCATCGTTTATCTGCAATCATCGTATCATCAGCATATCATCGTTCAACTTCACGTTCAACAAATAGTCATCATCATCTCCATCGCACACCGACATCGATCCCGCACACCACCATTACCGCACACTCCGTCATCGATCATCATCACATAATCAGTCATCACCATCTCGCACACCGAACTCGCACACTTTCTCCGACATCGTACACCTCGAACCACCTCACCGGACCTCCACATCTACCTTCACTGTTTTTCTCCGGCTACTGTTTCTTCTCCGGTGACCTTTCGAGTCGTAACTCGCGACCACTGCTTTCACCATCTCCGGTTAATAACCACCGTAGTCCTCCACACTAGCCATCATCGCACCACCGCGCAACACCAACTAAACCTCCTCGTTTCTCCACCTTCGCACCGTCGTATCACCGTCGCAATCACCTTCAACATCATCGTATCATCATCTCCATTAAATCACCGTACCACTCCGACATCGTATCATCTTTAACCTGCAACTTCATCACCGTTCACCATCATAACATCGCCATCTCGTTACCAACATTACCACACATTCTTGGCGGCTGATTGTTTTGATATTAGGGTTTTGGTCGAGCGGTTAAACAAAGAAGACGATCTGCGTTTTTTTTTGTTTGAGTGTTAATTTAGTGTTTTGTTTTTAATATATTAATAATCATTAGATAATCATTACTCAATTATTAATAATAATAATATAATAATTATAATAATAATTATAATATTATTAGGTTTTTCTTAAATATATTTTTAAAAGTTATATATACATATATATATATTAAAAAAAGGTTTATTAAAATAAAAAGGGGGTCTGGTTATTGTTTGGCGATTAGTTTTGACAGGCTTGGAGGCGTGGTACAGGAAGCTGGTTCGTGCGTGTGGCAAAGGGTTTGAGTGAGCGAGTACACGGGTTCTCGCTTTGGCTTGTGTTTTGAAGAAATAGTGTACAGATCCCAAGTGTGCGACTTGTTGGTGCATAATGTCTATAGCCTACGTCTATCAGTCTAGGTCATGTCTGTAGATTGTACAGGGTCAAATATGTAATTTTATAGTTTTTGTGGTAATTCCGCTTGAAATGACACATGGTCATTTCAAGCGAAATCAGTTTGCCTATATATAGGTGTGTTGGCTTCTCATTTCATAGGGAATTAGTGGATCTGTAACGAAGTGCTGTCAAAATTCCACCGTGTAATCAAGTCTAAATTGAATGAGAAGCTTGTTTTAAAGTGAAATACTCTGTTTCTACTCAATTTTTCACTGATTCTAGACTGTTTGTTTGTTTCCGCCTCTCAAACAGTTGTGTATTGCCTCTGATTGACTCATATGGTCGGTAAAACGATCCTACAATTGGTATCAGAGCTAGTTATGAGTCAATACACTTGAATCAGTGCCTTTTTCTACACTTTCTTGGACTTCTGGACAATTTAATGGACAAAATGGACTGATTTTCTGATATTGTGTGTAAAATACAGTTTTAACAAACCCTTGAAAGAATCAGATCAAAATTCGAACTAAAAGTGACAAAAATGGACCAAAAACCTGATTCCGTTTGAACGAGCACACTGATTCCGTTTGAAAAAGTGTGGTTATTTCGCTTGAAATAACTAATTCTGTTTGAAAAGTTGTGGTAATTTCACACGAAATTACCTATTCCATTTGAAAAGGTAATTTCGTTTGGCTAATTCCGCTTGAAAACAGGTTTTTGGTTAATTTCGTTTGAAATGGCACCTGATTCCGCTTGAAGGTGCTATTCCGTTTGAGAAAGTGATTCCGTGTGAAAACCTTATCTCGTGTGAAAACATAATTTCGTTTGAAATAGGTGATCTCGCTTGAAAATCTAATTTCATTTGAAATTCTGATTTCGTTTGAAAGTCCATATTGTTCGTAATTCCGTTTGAAAGTTTGATTCCGTGTAGAAAGCTAATTTCATTTGAAAAGTTCTGTTTTCAAAACTTTAAAATTTTTTCGGTAATCTGATTTCGTAAAATGGACAATCAAGAATTTTATAACTTCTTTGCCGGTGGGGGAATGACGGCAGCACAAAACCCGGCCAGTATTGTACAAAATGTGAATATGGAGAATGAACTTGGGACGATGCAGAAACCTCCTAAGTTGATGAATATTGACGAGTATGCGGGTTGGTCTGGAAGGTTTAAGACATGGGTTCAAGCAAACCATTTCGAGTGTTGGATGAAGATCGAATCGAAATATGTTCCTCCTAAGGATGGTTTGGGTCTTGTGAAGTCGATTGGCAGTTTGACACAAACTGAACAAGAAGATTTCAAGGCAAAAAAGAAGTTGATGAGTATTCTACAACAAGCAATTAAAGAAGATATCTTAGTGTTACTGCAACATCAAGATAATTCACAATCAGTGTGGCATGCTTTGAAAGTGAAGTTTTTGGGAAGTGTATCGATGATAAAAAGCAAGACTGCTTTGATAAAGAAAGAATTTGACATCTTCAGGGGAATTAAAGGTGAAACAACAAAACAGTAGATCGAGAGATACTGTCACCTAGTTGTTGAAGTGAAGCGTTTGGGTATTGAGAAAACTGATGAAGAGTGGGTCGATAAACTGGCAGATGCCTTACCATATGATGAATGGGGTACTTATCTGTTAGTGTTGAAAAATAACTTAGAGTACATTGGATTCAACCTCAGTTCATTCATTGAGAAGATCGAAGCACATGAACTTGAATTGATGAAGATCAGAAAGATGAACTCTGCAGATATTCAACAAGATGTTTCTTTATATTACAAAGGAAGCTCTTCGGCAACTTCAAATCTAAGTCCGAAGATTCAAACAACATTCAGTGCAGATTCAACATCCGGTGTTTCGTCTAATACATCAAGCAACAACAAGCCTTCACCGTTTGCAAGCTATGAGCCAAATCCCAAGACTTCAGAAAAAATGTCTCCACAAAGCTCATCAAGCTCGAACAATCAGGGTTATGTTTCTGGGATACAGTGTAACATTGTTGTAAATATAAAAAATGGACAAGAGTTTACAGAAGCAGCTGCAAAGCAACACATCGCACTGTTAGCTTCCGTTCTGGAGTCATATGAGAGTTTGGTAGCTGGAAGGATCGGTAATCCAGACATGACAAAGGAGGATTACAATCAAATCGATCCAGAGGAGCTAGAACTGATTGATATCAAATGGGGAATGGCTAGTTTGGTAAGAAGAGCCCAAAGATTTATGGAAATTACAGGTCGGAACAGTTTGTCAGGACCAGACAGCAAGCTCGGATTTGATAAATCAAAAGTGACGTGTTTCAGATGTAAAGAGAAGGGACATTTTAAGCGGGAGTGTCCGAATAGAGAGGTCAACAACCACCAAAATTCATTTACCAACAATTACTACAGACAGGCGATCTATCACAAGACAAATCAACAACCTGTCTTTCAAAGACCTCAGATCGAAAACAAGCCGGAAAAAGCTCTCATAGTCAATCAAGATGATGAAAAGGTAGCTGAAGGTTTCAGCTGGGATAAGTATATCCCTGGCAGTGAGGGTAGAGCAATGATGGCTAAGATTGTGGAGGAACTGGAGAGTGTTTTTGAAACAGAGGTTGTTAGTGAAGATGTGTCTAAAGAAAGTTTGGTTGATCTCGAAGAAGTTGCTGCAGAAGTCTACTATTATCAATCTGAACATGAGGTTTTAGCTAGTTCTTTAAAATCAATTATGCATCCTAATGTGTTTGATTCTTTTGCATGTTTTTTCAGTGAGCCAACAATCGGATTTTGCCCACAGTATGATGTTGAGAAAGCTCCGGTTGAAGAGATAATTGATGTCTCAAAAGAAATGACTGAAGAAACACTGAAAGAGATTGCTGACAAAGCCTTAATGGGAAAACTGAAAGAGGTAGACACAGAATCTGTAAAACCAGAGTCTGTTGATACTGAGTCAGTTGAAAACGTGTCGGTCAAAACAGAGTTAGGTCAAAAGGAGTCTGACGGGAAATCCGAAAGTGAGGAGATCAAATCAGAAGGAGTGACTGAGTCAGAGTCTGATGGTGTCGGTAAACAGGATGTTAAAATTGATCAAGAGGAAAAGATTGTTGAAAAAATTGATTAATTGACTGAAACTTCATGCAAAAACTGTTCAAAACCATGCATGGAATGTCTTGAAAAAGACAAAAAGTTTCAGAAATTGAAACAATACACGATAAGATTAAATTTGATCTAAGTGAAGTAAAAGAAGCTTGTGACACGTTGGCTAGATCTATCAAAATGATTCAAAAGAAGAGTCTTGAAAACGATAAAGCCACAAGATTGTTAAAATCAATAGTTTTTGATAAACAAATAGAAATCAACTTTCATTTAGACACAATTGCTTCATTGAAAAAGGAATTAGAGTTAACAAAAATTGAGAATGAAAGAATTGATATGAAATTGATGAGTTATGTTGCATCTTCATATGTGATTGAACATATTGTCCCGCAACAACCAGATGCAACACCTGCCTTTAACAGTGTTCCACCCCCAATGTGGAATCATTACACTCAGAAGAATCCAGATGGGGTGGAAGCTGCTTTGAACCTCAATGTCACACCCGACCACGTAAAACAACGAAACGTGGCGGAAACGTCGAGGAGTGTTGTAACAGAATTAATTGTTTCACAAGCATGGAAATTAAAGTTACGTTTTATTTATCAATCAAGAGAGTTACATTGTCTTAAACAAGAAACAAAGGGTACAAAACATAATTTAACTAGTTCTTGCTTCATTTTAAGTCACTAAGGCACAGGTCCGCCTAAGTGTGTCTCGATCATCCTATGCAACAGCTCCTGAAAACACATGTGAAAATAGGTATGTCAGCATAAAAATGCCTGTGAGATACATAGGTTTTGTGAAAATATGATTCATGACCTGAGTTTAAAGAAACTGTTTAATAAAAAGTAGCCATGAATCTCGTTGAGTGGTTCCTTTCATAAATCATTTGAAAAGTGATAAATAAACCAAATGATATATATGTATAAAAGAATAATGTATGGTTAAGTGAATAACCATATAAAAATGAGTTTGCATAAGTTAAGTTATTTGTAAAACAATGTTTATGTGAGGATTATATTGTAGATGTAATATGTCTAAACTGAAATGGTTTAAATAACGCTACGATATGTAATACCATAAAAGCACTTATATATAGGAAGTACCAGCGGCGTATCCACCATGTTTTTATCGTATTACACATCGCCTCGTTACTTAAATCACTTACCCAAAACAACCACCAAAATGTAATGTTTAACAATTGTAGAAATGTTTATGTATGGTCAAATACGGTTCACACGGTTCAACAGTTACAAACGGTTCATATAATCAAATGGTTACAACGGTTCACATAGTCAATAGTTACAACGGGTCACATAGTCAAATAGTTACAATGGTTCACATAGTCAAATAGTTACAAACGGTTCAAAATGTAATATAATGTGTTCATATGCTGAATGAGCATATGCAACAAAATGCAATGTAAAACAATGTGTCCATATGTTGAGTAAACATATGCAACTAATGTAATGTAAATCAATGTGCTAGCATGCTCAGTCAACATACATAGTAGAAATGTAAAGTAAAACAATGTACTAAGTATGCTAAGTAAACATACATAGCGAAACAATGTAATGTAAATCATGTACTAATAGTGTACTAATGAACATAGCAAGTATATGATGTAAAAACAGGAAAGCACGAAAATAACAAGTAGGCACATGTGTTTCACCCCAAAACAGTTTGAAAACAGTAAAAGAGGGGTCTATGTACTCACTTGAGATTGCTTAGAAGTTTTAGGATAACCACCAAGCAAGCTAGAAGATCACGGAATCAAACGACACCTAATATAGGTAACTATGTTAATAAACCGGACCTACTTCGGAGGATCGGATAGAATGAGGGTTCGTAAACCAAATGAGTGTGAGAACTCATGTAATATGGTTTAACAAAGCCTACATACTAAAATGAAACCTAATCTAAGTGCTTACGACCCATTACGACCTGTTTAGGTAGCTTATGCTACTTTAACGCGTCGTTCGCGTAAAACGCGTTCGGAATGCCTAACTAGCCCTATGATAAGTAAAATATGCCTTAACATGTCTAATATTGTTGCTAAATCAGTTTAGATATCAAAAATTATGTTACATAGGCTTAAAATGAATTTTGGCGTAAAAAGGGCATTTTGGTAATTTACCTAAGGCATATAAACTACCTATCATGCGACTAACCAAACCTAAGTGACCATAAGGTATAACCTCGGAAGGTTATTCCCTACGCTACTATGGTCACTTAACATGTTTGTTCGGATCCTAATGATCGACCAAACGGGTCGTGTTCGAAAGTCTAAGCGGGTGTTTAGTCCGCTTGACTTTCGGCTCCACACAAGCACTAATAAAAAAAATGATGAGCTAAACATGCTAGAACATGTTTAGTTAAGTTAGAAAACAGGTTTTGATATCAAAACAAACTGTTTTGATATCCTAGAGTAGTTTGGTTACAAAAAACGTGAGAAAACGCATTTTGGACGAAACTACGACTCGTCACTGAGCCTAGATAACGTGGTAATCAGTAGGTATAGTCACTAGGGACTATAACCATCGTGATTACGCTCACGTTATGAAGTTCAAACGAACTTCGCGTTGACCATAAACTGGTCAAAGTAGAAAGTCAAACGCAGTTTGACTTTAACGACAAAAACGAATGAAAAGAACGAAAGAATACTTACAGAAGGTCCCCGCAAGCTCTTGATCCGATTTACTCTCAGGTATGAAGCATAAACTTCAACTTAGAGAGCCAAAATCAGATTCAAGTGTGTTTTGGGAGTAAGTGAGGGTGGGTATTTATAGGAATTCAAGAACCGTTAAGATCGTTCATCGAAAACTGAGCTTTGATCTGGACCTTACATGTGTGCCCATGGTTTTCTAAAACCATGGGAGCCCCTAATATGGACTATGTTCATTGAATACCAGCCCATGGTTTTGCAAAACCATGGGTTAAAACCATCAACACTTCAAAATGGACTAGGTCCATTGAATCTGCCAGAAATTTCAAAAATGGTCCCTGCACTTGTAAAACTTGATTTTTTTGCACTTTTAAGCCCCGTTAACCCTATTTCAAGGCTCTAAAATAAAGTTAAAGTATAGGGAACTCAAAACATGCTCAAAAGCATCTAGGATGTCGGTTCGTTTGGTCGTACGGTTGCGTTATTCGCTTAATTACGACGGAAGTCATAACGAACGCAAAAACGTTCCAAATTAAGCGACGAATGGAATTTTATCATGCCAAACACTAAGGTTCTGTTTGTTTTTTGGCCAAAAGTACTTCTGGCCACTTATGTCTGCGCCGCGCAGACACGGGCAGACGTTTGGACATTGCAGATTGTTTGTTTTCTCGCAGACCTTTCATTAAAAAAGGTCTGCGAGACCTCTTCACCAAGCAGACATGTTCCATCATCTTCAAACCTCTTCCAACCTCTTCTCCTCTTCTTCTTCTTCTCCCTCTGCCACCACCACCTCCTCTGCCACCACCACCTCCACCTCCGACACTCCTCCGCCGCCACCACCACCTCCACCTCCGACACTCCTCCGCCACAGAATCAACTCCCAACAAGTCAAAACCCACCACAGAATCAAGAGAGAGAGGGAGCGGCAGGAGAGAGGGAAAGAAGAGAGAGAGATCTGTGATGGCGGTGGTGCTATGGCGGTGGTGGAAACCACAAATCGAATGACGGCAGATGGTGGGTTTTGATGTTCTTCATCTTCAAACAAACCCCCAAATCGAATATCATCCAAAAACCCTAAATCGAACCCCAAATCGGAGATCGAGGGAGCGGTGGGTGGTTGTGGTGGTGGTAGATGAAGGCAGATGAGAGAGAGGCCGAGGAGAGAGAGACGGTGGTGGCGGTTGTTGTGGTTGTTCTTGGCAGTAGATGAGGCCGAGGAGAGAGAGGCTGAGGAGAGAGAGACGGTGGTGGCGGTGGTGTAGTGGTGACGGTGGTGTAGTGGTGACGGTGGTGGTGGGTTTGCGGTGGTGCTTGGTGGTGGTGATGAAGGCAGATCTGTGGAGGGTGTGTGTGAGAAGAGGAGGGTGTGTGTGAGAAGTGGTTGATATATAATAAAAAAACAAACCCTCTTCTCCTTGCAGACTGCAGACCTTTGGTCCACCTCTTCTCCTGCAGATGCCTGCAGATGTGGTCCGCAGACTGCAGACCTTTTGCATCTGAAAAAACAAACACCACCTAAAATAAAATATTTTAATGCTTACATAAATTTTTGTATGTCCGGATATATTTAGAACGTAAGATATGCGCGAAAATGCAAACTTGTGCACTTTTTGACGCTTGCAGTCCCTGAATGACCCAAAAGTTTAGTTTAGCACACCGAACCCCTCAAAGCCTATTTCTAAGCTATGTAAAGGATATTTATGGTATGTTTAACTTATGTTCATGTTTTGGAATGTCTGTTCTAGTACGAATCGCCATACTTTCGCAGTTTGTCGAATTTAGTCCCTGTAAGCGATTTAACTTGATTTTGCCATACCAAAGCCTTCAAAACTTATTTCTAAGTTATGTAAAGGTTATTTAAGGTATGTTAAGCATATGTTGATGTTCCAGAGTATTCGTTGCATTAAACTGGTTATATTTACGCATCAGTGCGCGTATAACCTTCCAGAAAGCGATTTAAAGCTTGAAATCGAACAAGAATTGATATGTGCAAAAGATACACATATTTATTCAAATCCCCGGTATGAAATACAATATTTCATTGGTTTGGTATTTGTTTGATGGTCGCAGTGACACAGGTGTCACAGTCTCCCCTACTTCAGGAAATTCCGTCCCGAAATTTATTCGTAGGAGTCTGTCTGTGACTTTGTGTTAAATGATCATCAGCGATACGCAAGGCATAATCCTGTCATTTTCCTCAAAGGATATTCTTCAGAAGAGAAAATGATCGAACGGAGTCATTTTCCTCAACGGGTTCTTCGGAAATGGAAAATAAAGGAGTTAACTAAACGGATATTCTTTTCCATCAACGGATATTCTTCAGAAGTGAAAATGAATGGATGATTCATTTTCCTCAACGGGTTCTTCGTCAGAAACGGGAATGAAAGAATAATCAACGGATATTCATTTCCCTCGACGGAGACTTTTCAGAACGAAAATGAACAAACAGAGTCATTTTCCTCAACGGGTATTCTTCAGAATTGGAAATGAAGGATTAAACAAACGGATATTCATTTCCATCAACGGATATTCTTCAGAATGAAAAATGAACAAACAGAGTCATTTTCCTCAACGGGTATTCTTCAGAATTGGAAATGAAGGATTAAACAAACGGATATTCATTTCCTCAACGGATAATCTTTAGAAACGAAAATGAACAAACGGAGTCATCTTCAACGGTTGCTTCCTCAGAAACGGAAATGAGAAGGATTAGACAAACGGATATTCATTTCCTCAACGGATAATCTTTAGAAACGAAAATAAACAGACGGAGTCATTTTCAACGGTTGCTTCATCAGAGTTGGAAATGAATTGGGTTAACTCTAGATACATGACAGAACTTGCTGTGATTCTTGTGCACTAAATTCCATAATTATGTATGCATCCATAATTACGTAATTCCTTGCACAGTCCGCACAATTTGTTTTGTAATTGTTTAGGGAAGAAATCAAACCTGTGATGAGGGTGACTAGACTACCATAGGGTCCTTTTAATTAGATCGACATATGATCTTTTTAATTAGGCCATCAACGAGTCCTTTCAGCTATATCATCACATGATATTCCTAACCAGATTTTTGGATCAAACTGTTTAACTAGACCACTCAAGGGGTCTAATTATGGAGTAGTACTTTATAATCCAATGGACTTAACTACAACGTAGAAGTCCATTAAGGATTTTAGGTAGTACCTTTGGGTATCCTACTATGAATCCCTTATACGAAGATATGGAAGATTCTCCGAGGATTTGGATAACATAATTTGGATCACACAAAAACATAAAAGGGAACACATAAGCACATAATCACATAATTGTTTTCTTGGTTATTAATCGTTTTTATCTTGTTATTGATTGTTATTAACTTGGCCCTGATTTGAACATGGGTATTCCAGGCATACCAGGAACCCAGTTGATGGACTTCAACGTCCTCAAGCATCTATCTGAAAAGATAGGACGATCTTCTAAAATTTCGATTTTTACAAGGAATCACCACATTTGAATTAAGGTATATAAGAATTAAGGACTTTACGGAAAAATCCTTTGGTACCCCATTAAGGAGTGGGTATTCGTCCAGAGTTGTAACTTGCGCCTTGTACTTCATTTTCCTTGGAGGAACGGTTACTGTGGAAAACGCAAGAGATCATACAATGGAAGAAATTTTGGGGGTAGTCTGTTCTTCAAGGAATACGGTTCCTTGATTGTCGGTATCGTAGGGGATATGTTGTTTATTCATGCAACCACAATAAACTTATTGCAATGTAAGTAACAGATTTATTTATAAACAACATCAACAACTGTTTCATGGACCTTGACAACAAAAGAAAATAATACATAAGACGTGATTATTTCTCAACAGCGTTGTCTTCCATTCGGTCAGATGCTTATCCCTGCACTGGATTCGCATTAGCAAGCTTTGGGCAGTTTCTTCGGAAATGGCCCATCTCGCCACAGTTGAAACAAGAACCTGGTGGAAAATGACCTTGAGCAGGATTGTTGCCAGCTTGATTTGGTGCAGCTGCGGTTGGGCAAACCCTTGCTGTATGACCTATAAGTTCACAAATTTGGCATTTGCGGCACTTCACACCAGCATGATGATGAAGGTTACATTGATTGCACAAGGGTGCAGTTCCGTTGTATGGCTTTCTAGCAGGGGGTTGAGCTGGTTGGTTGGGGACGGCTTGACCATTGTGAGTGACCATGGCGAAGTTCTGAGAAGCCTTTCGCTTCTTTGACTTCTTAGGGGATCCAGTCTGTTCATCCATGGTCTTTGATTCCTCGATCGGTTTCTTGTCACTTTTTCGGAAAAGTTTACCTTTCCTGATCTGAGATTCAGTCATGGTTGCAGATACCTCAATGGCCTTTCTAACTGTAGTAGGGTTGCTACCAGTCACAATGTCTTGTATTAAGTCAGGGAGGCCATCAATGTACTTTTCGATTGCCTTATCCAAAGGCGTGACCATGTTTGGGCATAACAGACTTAACTCTTCATAACGGTCCGTGTAGGCTCGATGCTCACCGCTATCTTGCTTAAGATCGTCAAATTCCCTTTCTAAAGCCCTTAGTTCATGACGAGGACATAACTCCTTCATCATAAGGGCCCTAAGTTGGGTCCAAGTCTGTGCTAAAGCAAACTCAGCACCACAGTCTCTCATAACCCCGTTCCACCATGTAAGAGCCCTCTTCTGAAACACACTGGAAGCAAACTCGACCTTGCGATTATCAGGACACTGAACGTGACGAAACGTACTCTCAGTGCTCTCGAACCACTGTAGGAGCCTAGTTGCTCCTTCAGAAGCACTAAACTTGAGTGGCTTAGCCGAATTGAAACTCTTGAAATTGCATGGAGCATTATTGTTGTTGTTGGCTTGGTTTAGTTGAGCAATAAGATTTGGGAAGGCAGCAGCCATTTGCTGCGCGATGATTTCCGCCAGTTCGGCATTCGCTATCTGATTGTCGCGTCGAGGAGGCATTCTAAAGGAGGGAAACATGAAAGGAAACGAGCGAGATGATTAGATGAAAAGGATGAGGTGATACAAAAAAAGGACAACAGCAAAGATGGTGGTCTTTTGTTTGTTACCACAAGGCAAACAAACGACACATTGTGACTAATCAAAGTAAATGGATTAAAAATAATGTATCGCGAAGACATGCTCGCCTATAAGTGAACACTCACCCCAAGAGTTCCCAGGTAAGAGTGACTGGTTCGATTATGTGGATTTGTACGAACACTCTAGCCTTAGACAGAAAACCCAGGGTACAGGCATTCACTCTTCCAGTTTGCACATGTTCACACTATTTAGGACCCAAAACTTTGACGAGATTTTGAAAACTCAAAGGGGTTCAAAACCTTATAACAGAGGGTTCAAAACCTAGTAATCAATCATCCAAGAACAGATGATTAATTTTCAAAGCGGATTCGGAATTGATGTTCTCGTTGTGATTATCACCTAAGGATAGGTGACGGTTTTTGTTTTAAAAATCTAAACGCAAATCTTCTTGCGTTAGGGTCCTAGGAAGGTTATAGTATAGGTCAAAGCATTACTAATAACCTAATTCCCTATAACCATTGGCTCTAATACCAACTTTTCTGTCACACCCGGACCACGTAAAACAACAAAACGTGGCGGAAACGTCGAGGAGTGTTGTAACAGAATTAATTGTTTCACAACCATTGAAATTAAAGTTACGTTTTATTTATCAATCAAGAGAGTTACATTGTCTTAAACAAGAAACAAAGGGTACAAAACATAATTTAACTAGTTCTTGCTTCTTTTTAAGTCACTAAGGCACAGGTCCGCCTAAGTGTGTCTCGATCATACTATGCAACAGCTCCTGAAAACACATGTGAAAATAGGTACGTCAGCATAAAAATGCCTGTGAGATACATAGGTTTTGTGAAAATATGATTCATGACCTGAGTTTAAAGAAACTGTTTAATAAAAAGTAGCCATGAATCTTGTTGAGTGGTTCCTTTCATAAATCATTTGAAAAGTGATAAATAAACCAAATGATATATATGTATAAAAGAATAATGTATGGTTAAGTGAATAACCATATAAAAATGAGTTTGTATAAGTTAAGTTATTTGTAAAACAATGTTTATGTGAGGATTGTATTGTAGATGTAATATGTCTAAACTGAAATGGTTTAAATAACGCTACGATATGTAATGCCATAAAAGCACTTATATATAGGAAGTACCAGCGGCGTATCCACCATGTTTTTATCGTATTACACATCGCCTCGTTACTTAAACCACTTACCCAAAACAACCACCAAAATGTAATGTTTAACAATTGTAGAAATGTTTATGTATGGTCAAATACGGTTCACACGGTTCAACAGTTACAAACGGTTCATATAATCAAATGGTTACAACGGTTCACATAGTCAATAGTTACAACGGGTCACAAAGTCAAATAGTTACAATGGTTCACATAGTCAAATAGTTACAAACGGTTCAAAATGTAATATAATGTGTTCATATGCTGGATGAGCATATGCAACAAAATATAATGTAAAACAATGTGTCCATATGTTGAGTAAACATATGCAACTAATGTAATGTAAATCAATGTGCTAGCATGCTCAGTCAACATACATAGCAGAAATGTAAAGTAAAATAATGTACTAAGTATGCTAAGTAAACATACATAGCGAAACAATGTAATGTAAATCATGTACTAATAGTGTACTAATGAACATAGCAAGTATATGATGTGAAAACAGGAAAGCACGAAAATAACAAGTAGGCACATGTGTTTCACCCCAAAACAGTTTGAAAACAGTAAAAGAGGGGTCTATGTACTCACTTGAGATTGCTTAGAAGTTTTAGGATAACCACCAAGCAAGCTAGAAGATCACGGAATCAAACGGCACCTAATATAGGTAACTATGTTAATAAACCGGACCTACATCGGAGGATCGGATAGAATGAGGGTTCGTAAACCAAATGAGTGTGGGAACTCATGTAATATGGTTTAACAAAGCCTACATACTAAAATGAAACCTAATCTAAGTGCTTCCGACCCATTACGACCTGTTTAGGTAGCTTATGCCACTTTAACGCGTCGTTCGCGTAAAACTCGTTCGGAATGCCTAACTAGCCCTATGATAAGTAAAATATGCCTTAACATGTCTAATATTGTTGCTAAATCAGTTTAGATATCAAAAATTATGTAACATAGGCTTAAAATGAATTTTGGCGTAAAAAGGGCATTTTGGTAATTTACCTAAGGCATATAAACTACCTATCATGCGACTAATCAAACCTAAGTGACCATAAGGTATAACCTCGGAAGGTTATTCCCTACGCTACTATGGTCACTTAACATGTTTGGTCGGATCCTAATGATCGACCAAACGGGTCGTGTTCGAAAGTCTAAGCGGGTGTTTAGTCCGCTTGACTTTCGGCACCACACAAGCACTAATAAAAAAAATGACGAGCTAAACATGCTAGAACATGTTTAGTTAAGTTAGAAAACAGGTTTTGATATCAAAACAAACTGTTTTGATATCCTAGAGTAGTTTGGTTACAAAATACGTGAGAAAACGCATTTTGGCCGAAACTACGACTCGTCACTGAGCCTAGATAACGTGGTAATCAGTAGGTATAGTCACTAGGGACTATAACCATCGTGATTACGCTCACGTTATGAAGTTCAAACGAACTTCGCGTTGACCATAAACTGGTCAAAGTAGAAAGTCAAACGCAGTTTGACTTTAACGACAAAAACGAATGAAAAGAACGAAAGAATACTTACAGAAGGTCCCCGCAAGCTCTTGATCCGATTTACTCTCAGGTATGAAGCATAAACTTCAACTTAGAGAGCCAAAATCAGATTCAAGTGTGTTTTGGGAGTAAGTGAGGGTGGGTATTTATAGGAATTCAAGAACCGTTAAGATCGTTCATCGAAAACTGAGCTTTGATCTGGACCTTACATGTGTGCCCATGGTTTTCTAAAACCATGGGAGCCCCTAATATGGACTATGTTCATTGAATACCAGCCCATGGTTTTGCAAAATCATGGGTTAAAACCATCAACACTTCAAAATGGACTAGGTTCATTGAATCTGCCAGAAATTTCAAAAATGGTCCCTGCACTTGTAAAACTTGATTTTTTTGCACTTTTAAGCCCCGTTAACCCCATTTCAGGGCTCTAAAATAAATTTAAAGTATAGGGAACTCAAAAAATGCTCAAAAGCATCTCGGATGTCGGTTCGTTTGGTCGTACGGTTGCGTTATTCGCTTAATTACGACGGAAGTCAGAACGAACGCAAAAACGTTCCAAATTAAGCGACGAATGGAATTTTATCATGCCAAACACTAAAATAAAATATTTTAATGCTTACATAAATTTTTGTATGTCCGGATATATTTAGAACGTAAGATATGCGCGAAAATGCAAACTTGTGCACTTTTTGACGCTTTCAGTCCCTGAATGACCCAAAAGTTTAGTTTAGCACACCGAACCCCTCAAAGCCTATTTATAAGCTATGTAAAAGATATTTATGGTATGTTTAACTTATGTTCATGTTTCGGAATGTCTGTTCTAGTATGAATCGCCATACTTTCACAGTTTGTCGAATTTAGTCCCTGTAAGCGATTTAACTTGATTTTGCCATACCAAAGCCTTCAAAACTTATTTCTAAGTTATGTAAAGGTTGTTTAAGGTATGTTAAGCATATGTTGATGTTCCAGAGTATTCGTTGCATTAAACTGGTTATATTTACGCATTAGTGCGCGTATAACCTTCCAGAAAGCGATTTAAAGCTTGAAATCGAACAAGAATTGATATGTGCAAAAGATACACATATTTATTCAAATCCCCGGTATGAAATACAATATTTCATTGGTTTGGTATTTTTTTGATGGTCGCAGTGACACAGGTGTCACACTCAAGCTGAGAACCATTGAAAATGAGCTGCCTGAGAGTATTGATGTTACATTCTCTCCGTCTGACACTGACAATGAGTCACAGGTGATCAAAACCGTTGTTGACCAAGTGTTAGATGAAGAGAGTCATAACTCGAAGCTTGAGACTGTGAAAACTCATTTTGAAAACTCCATTTCTGATTTTGAAGAAGATGGTAACTTCTTAGACAGATTCATACCAAAATCAGACAAAGTCGCGAATGATGATTCGATTATTGTGGTTTACACAATGGTTGGAACTGATACACTTTACTCTGATTTTGAGTATCCAATTCAAAATGCCAGATTAGAAAATGTTGAAAAGGTGTTTAAACTGGTTGAGATTGATATTTCCGAGGTTGACAACAACGAGTTTCTTTCAAAACCTAAAAAAACTTTTGTGAAACCAAACAACCCTGGGAAGAAAGATTGGGTAGGTAACAATGGGCCTAACAAGAAAAATGGTAACAATTTGAAAAGAAAAGGTGTTGGTTTTGAAAAGAAGATGGCTAAAAGTGAGGTAAAGCCAAAGGAAAAGATGAGTGATGTTTTTGTTACAGGAATGAACTTTGTTGCTGAAAAGGCGTATATTTTTAGTCAAAAGGCAATTGATGATTTCAATGCATCACAAAAGCTGAGAAATGAGACAAACAAATCTACTTTTGTTGAGTATAACAAAAGAGTTTGTTACCGCTGCAATGAGATTGGTCATATGGCAAAACAATGTACCAAAAAGATTGAAATACCCATTTTCAAGAAACCAGTTTTGCAAAAACCAAAATCTAAGACTCCAACTGATGTTAAGGGTAAAAAACCAATGATTTCTCCTATTCGAATCTTGAAAAGAGGTGAATATTTGAAGTCCGAAGAAAAACAAAAATTTTGCAAAATCAATCATGGGTGGCAAAACCGAAACAATCTGTTGAGATCAAGAAAATGGAAAATGAACTAAAATCTGAATCAAAAGTTTTTGAAAATGATGTTAAGAAACTTGAATTTGAGTTAGACAAGATACTCGAGGAATTTCCACCTATTAAAGAGGAAGATTCAAAACCAAAAGCCAAATCTGTTGTTCCAAATGTCATTTTTAACATTCCGAAAGTTGATGTGAATTGTGATTTAGTGTTTTGTAGTGTTCCAAAAGTAAAGAAATCATGGGCTTCATTGTTTGAATGATTTTCTTCAATGTGTACAGGGGCTGCCGAAGTTAATAATCTCGAAATGGATCATGGACAGCAGAGCTTCAAGACATATGACTGGAATGCTAGCTTTACTCTATGATGTCAAATCTATCAATGTTGGATACGTTGGATTTGCTGGGAATCAGGGTGGCAGGATAGTTGGTCAAGGGAATCTAACGAATGGAGTCATTATATTTGATAAAGTGAACTATATAATCGAGCTTGAAAACAATCTGCTGAGTATCTCACAGATCTATGACAAGTCTTTTACAGTACATTTCACTAAAAATGAATGTTTAGTCATAAAACCTGGTTTCAAAATTCCTGAGGAGATGGTGTTGTTGGAAGCTCCATGAGAAAATGATTTATATATTCTTGATATGAGTGTCGCAACAACAACAGATCATCAGAAACAATGTTTTGTTTCAAAAACCAAAGCAACAGAAAAAGAGTCGAGAATGTGGCATCGAAAGATGGCCCACATTCATGTGCGTAAAATGAACTTTCTTGTACACAATGATTTAGTTGAAGGTGTGAATCTTAAAAGTTTTCACAAAAATGATGATTGTGTAGAGTGCAAGAAAGGAAAGCAGACAAAGTAGTCACACCCGTAGAAGCTGCTGAATTCAATCAGAGTGCCGCTCGAGAGACTCCACATGGATCTTTTTTGGCCGGTTAATGTGAAAAGTATCAGTGGAGACTTATAATGTCTAGTAGTGACTGATGACTTCACTAGATTTTCTTGGGTGGTGTGTATGGAGAGGAAAGATCAAACGTTTGAGTCATTGATGATCCTATTCAAGAAGATGGAAACGTTGTATAAGCTGCCAATTAGGAGAATACGAAGTGATAATGGAACGGAGTTTAAGAACAATCGAATTCTCGAGTTCTGTAACGAGAAAGGAATTCTTCATGAATTCAGTGCGCCATACACTCCACAGCAAAATGGTGTAGCTGAACGAAAGAATCGTACCTTAATCGAAACTGCTCGAACAATGCTCGCCGATTCCAAGTTGCCAATATTCTTCTGGAGTGAAGCAGTTGCAGCAGCATGCTATACATTGAACCACGTTCTGACAGTAAATAAATTCAAGAAAACGTGTTTTGAACTTCTTCATCGTTACAAACCAAACTTGAAGTTTTTGGAACCGTTTGGATCTCCGTGTACTTTTATAGATCAAGATGGCAAATTTGGTGCAAAATCTAATGAGGGTTTCTTTGTAGGTTACGCGAGCCCGCTGAAGAGAGTGTTCGTACCATGCCTAGGGAAGATAATTCAAGTTTAGCATGTGGATTGTCAGAAGCATACTGTTCCACCACAACTTCCCGGACAAAGATTCCTGTTCGATTATGACAAACTCTGGGAGTCTTTCCAACTGCCGACTGAGCCAAGTGAAGAGGAACTAGCTTACTTATACCAACAGCAACAATCTATGGTTCAAGAACAGGTGCCAAGACCGTTGGTAGTTTCTTAGCCTGATGTGGGTACAAACATTCCTACAAATGGTAAAAACGATCACGAGGCCGGTCCAAGTGGAACTGCTCACGAACCACCAGAGGAACCAGCTCCAACGTTTGATAATTCTGACGACTCAGAATCAGAATCCGGTCTGACTTTTGACGAGGAACCAAATGTTGCTACGACTGAAGCTGAGGATCACACCGGTGATCAAGATATTACGAACTTAGAATCGGAAGTGACAGTGCCTGACACTGCAATGCCAAGAACTTTGTCGTATCATCCTTCAGAGCAGATAATCGGTGATCTTCAGAGCGGAGTAAAAACAAGAGATCAGATCAACAGAGCTCTTACATGTTTTTATACATCTGTTGCTCCCTTATAGGAAGAGTTCTCACTTAAGTGTTTCATCTCGCAGGTTGAACCCAAGACATATAAAGAAGCTTTAATTGAAGAAAGCTAGGTTAACGCTATGCAAGAAGAGTTGCAGCAGTTTGAGAAGCTGGGAGTTTGGAGATTGGTAGACCTTCCTGAAAATCAAAAGTTGATCAAAACAAAGTGGGTATTCAAATGTAAAAGAGATGATAGAGGAGTCATTGTTCGAAACAAAGCACGATTGGTAGTACAAGGATTCAGTCAGCAAGAAGGCATTGACTTTACCGAGGTGTATGCGCCTGTTGCTAGACTTGAGGCGATTAGGATCTTCCTGGCGTTCGCGTCTTGGAAAGGATTCAAAGTCTACCAGTTAGATGTGAAATCTGCATTCCTGTATGGTAAAATCAAAGAAGAAGTGTATGTGGGACAACCGCCGGGGTTCACTGATCCACTACACAAAAAAAAAGTCTATCTTCTGGATAAAGCGCTTTACGGACTTCACCAGGCCCCGAGAGCCTGGTATGAGACGCTTTCTCAACATCTGCTGGACAACGGGTTCACCAGAGGGACAGTTGATAGCACTCTATTTAAAAAAGAGGTTGCAGGGCATCTTTTGATCGTGCAGATCTACGTTGATGATATCATTTTTGGTTCGACAAATGACGAGTTGTGTAAAGATTTTGAGAATGTTATGAAGAAAAAGTTTGAGATGAGTTCGATGGGGGAGATGAAGTTCTTCCTAGGGTTACAGGTTGAGCAAATGCCCGAAGGAATCTTCATTCATCAAACTAAATACGTGAACGATGTTTTGGACAAGTTCAACATGTCTGAATCGACTCCAACATCAACCCCCTGGCTCAATATCACGGAATCTATCCTGATGAAAGTGGAGAGAAAGTGGATGAGACGTTGTACAGATCGATAATTGGATCCTTGATGTATCTAACTGCTTCCCGCCCGGATATCATGTATCCGACTTGCTTATACGCCAGATATCAGTCAAGTCCACGACAGTCTCACCTGACGATCGTGAAACAAATCTTACGGTATTTGAAAGGCTGCCCAAGCACCGGCTTGTGGTATCCTAAGACTGATGATTTTTCTCTCACAGGTTTTGTTGATTCTGATTTTGGTAGTTGCAAACAAAATGCAAAGTCCACCACTGCTGGGTGTCAGTTCTTTGGAACTCGACTGGTCACCTGGCAGTGCAAGAAACAAACCTCAGTCACGCTCTCTACCACCGAGGCTGAATACGTTTCGGCCTCGAGCTGTTGCTCTCAGATCCTTTGGATCCAACAGCAGATGCGAGACTTTAGTTTGCAGTTCTTGAACACACCGACTTATGTGAACAATGAAGCGGCTATTAACATAACAAAAAACCCGGTTCACCACTCCAAAACTAAACATATTGAAATTCGGCATCACTTCATCCGTGATTGCTACGAGAAGAAGTTGATCCGAATAGAACATATACACACCGATGAACAAAAGGCTGATTTTTATACAAAACCTTTTGATAGAAAGAGATTTAACTATCTTTTGAAATTAAACGGGATGAAAAAATTGTTTTCTGGGAAGGTAATTGAGTGTGAAGCCGAGGAGGACGGTGATCTGATGTGATCCACGTTATGTTGTCAAGTTTTTGTACCGTTTATTTTCTACTTTTGATAAAAACAAAAACTCAAAAATATGTCTTTGTTTTTAGGGGGAGAAAGTTTGCAGAAAAATACAAAAACATGATAAAATTTTCAAAATCCAAAAACATTGAAAAAAGGAAAAATGAGTTTGTGTAAAAAGGGGAAATGATAGTACATCAGCTAGACTGTGCAGTAAGCTAAAGAAATGAAAAGTAAAAATGTGTTAAGCAATCTTGCAGATGATATGCCGATAGGTTTTTACACATTTAGTAGGTTTGTTCGGGATATAAACATAAATAATTACTTGCTTTTATGTGGGGAACATCTCTCGGATATATGGGTAACCCCCGAAATCTTGTTTGAAAGGTCCCTCTTTCTGAGATACTAGGTCTTTATACTTAGTGATATCTAGGGTATTATCCCGGGACTTCTGATTTTGCGGAAGCAATGGCCTAGTCCCCGGAGAATACTTTATGCTGCTTGAAATAAAAGCCCCCCCTTAGCATAAAAAATGATGAAACATTGAAAAATGCTAATTATGTGCTGTTGTAAAAAAGATTATCTAAAGGGAACCCACCAAAAGTCGAAGCCGTCATCTCTCTGCTGAACGGAAGTTCTGACCTGAGCTCTCACGGCCTTCGCATTTAACCCCTTACAGATATTATCTAGGTATACTCACCTGTAAGACTGAATATTGGGATCTGGATACGGGAGTATATTCTGAGGTGGTACACATGTAAAAGTTAAGCCTTAAAACTCTAAATCCGTATCCTGAATAGATTGAACTTTGTGTGAAAATTTAAGAGGATCAGTATATCGGCAATCAATGCAAACTGTTTAATACTAAAAATGTAATCAAAGCTTAACGGTACTTGTGTCGGCAGCTGATATGATCCCCTAACACACTCACAAAAATATTGTGTGTACAGTTTATTGCTTACCTTATTCAAAATCCAAAAAGATTTGTTTTTCATTTTATTTTTGACAACGAGCGTTGGGGATCAGATGATCAAAGTCTTATGTGCTGAAACATGTCTGGATCATGAGGGTTGGGTAAGCAGAAGATTTAAAAAAACTGATTGGAAATTGCTTGAAAGTTCAAAAGTTCATTAATTTGAATTTAATCAGTTTCAAAAAGTCAGCAACTTCAAAATTTGGTCAGCCAGGGTCATTAACTTGGACTTGGTAGGCTGAACAGTTGACCAAGGTCATTAACTTGGACTTGGTTAACTGGGTGTGTCGGTAAAATCTAAAAAAAGGTAAAAAGTTAAAAATTTGAAAGTGTAATTTCGCTTGAAAATGGTAATACCGCTTGAAAATGTAATACCGCTTGAACTGGTGATTCCGCTTGAACTTGCCTCAATGCCTATTTCACGTGGAATTAGGTGGTCTATAAATAGAGGAGGTATTCCGCTTCAATGAGTCAGTTTTCTGATTTCGTTTCAAAGCACCTCATCAGGCGATTTCAAGCGAAATCTTCATATCTTCGATTTCTAGCCAAAACTCTGCCCGATTTGTTACTCATAAACTGATTTTAGTTTATTTACACAACTACTATCATGGGAAAGGTGAGAAATTTGGTCAATTTGACCCAGATTTGTCTGCTTTCATGTTGTCGGCGATGAACAGGATAAAAACTTAGATCTAGGGTTTAATATTGATCTAAAATGAACGATAATCATATGGGTGTGGTCGAAATACATTGTAGATCAGTCTTAGGGTTTTGATTGAACCAGATCTCGTGTTTTCGTTTGTATGACGTTGAACAGTTTTTTCAAACTTAGATCTTGGTTGTGTTTGTGGGTCAAAGTGGATAAAAAAACATACCCATATGCTCGGATTTCATCATAGAACAAAACCATTAAATCAATTTTATCATAAGTTCATGTTTTGGAGATATGTAATTTCAAACGAAATAACAGTTTAATTCCGCTTGAAAGAGTGTTTTTGATAAAGTGACATTCAAACGAAATTAGTGATTCCGTTTGAAGTTAATTCCACTTGAAAACATGTTATTCCGTTTGAAGGTAATTCCGTTTGAACCCATACTGTAATTTCGTTTCAAAGTGATTCCGGTTGAAATGTGATTCCGGATGAAGTGATTTCGTTTGAATGATGGTTTGAGTTGAAAAAATTTCTAAGTGTCTGATTTGATTGTTTGATGTTGTTTTCAGCCTTCGAATGTGTTGTTTAATGCATTACACAACACTTGTTGTGATTTCGATGAGGAGAAGATTCCAAAGTTGTCCGAATTCAAGAGTATTTTGGAATTTATGAGAAGATTGCCTATACAAAAAGCCTTGACGAATCAACATCTGGTGTTTAAATCTCATATCAAACGTTTTTGGGAGAAGGCAACTTATGATGAACAGAGCAAAGTGATCAATTCGGTTGTTGAGCTTAATGGTGAAGAAAAGCCGATTATCATTTCAGAGGCACTTGTACGTGAAGTGTTAGATTTTCCTGATGATATAAATTCTCCGACAAAATATCCAGAGAGAATGGTCAAAGGTTGCATGTTACGGATGGGTTACAATGGTTCGCTAAACAGCGCTAACTATTTGAAATCAAAGTTCACCAAGCCTTACAAGTTTCTTATTCACTCAGTGTTGCTTGCTCTAAGTCACCGAAAGGGAGGTTACGATGAAATGAGAGATTATCAAATGAATATGGTAACAGCTCTTGTGTTAAACAAGAAGTACAATTTTTCGAAGATCGTGTTTCATGATATGGTTGAAAACATTACTTCAAAGAACAAGACATGGGTGTATCCAAGATTTGTTCAAATGATGTTAGATCATGCATATCCTGATCTTGAAAGAGATGAAAATAATGATCTATTGGTGTTATCTCACATGGATAATGAGTCTGTGAAACAACTGGCCAGATATCATCCTAATCATCCAGAGCCATCAACAAGAGCTGAATTTTTTGGTTTCATCAAAGATAAGGATTATCAAGATCCAGATCCAGTCAATCATCAGAACTGGAGAAATGAGGAAGAAATGAAAGAGAAAAGTTATGTTGATGAATTGAAAATTCTTGCAGACTTCAAAGAAACTCAAAACGAGTGGTTCTTGAAAGAGAAAAAGAAGAGAAGCAGAAAAACAACTCCAAAAGTTCAAGAAGAGGAGGGTTCTTCATCACAACCTAAAAAGCGTCAAAAGAAAGCTGCTAAGACATTGCTTATTGATGAATCAGAGGAGGAAGCTGAAGCTGAAGCTGAAACTGAAGTTAATGTTGAAAAAGAACAAGATCCAGAAACTCCTACAATAGAACAGGTATTAGAAAATATTGATTATGAGTTAGAAAAAGAGAAAGCAGCTGGTGATGAAGAAGGTGACGATGTAGACAAAAGTACAACAAGTTCATCTGAATCAGAGATTGATGAAAATGAACGTGCTAAAATAGTACAGGCTGAGATCGAGAAGGAAAGACAGTTAAAAAGAAAAAGAAGAAAGGAGAAAGATGATGATGAGTATACTCCTTCACAAGAAGATGTTCAAACGCCACCTACTTCTGGAAGTAAAAAGAAAGCAACTGCAAGGAAATGTGTGGTTACTCCAAAGAAGGCCAAGACATTGAAGATCTTGTTGAACAAGAAACCTATACAAGAACCCAGTAAACCATCATCACCACCACCTGAACCTACACCAAGACAACCCCCACCACAAATTCATTCTTCACCACCAAGACAACCATCACCTCCACCATAATTATCTCCACCACATCAACAACCCATTATCACTTCACCACATATACTTCAAACACCTCCATCCACACAACCACCAATACAAACCACTCCCGGTTCTTCTGGTCTTAGAAATTTCCCACGTATTCCTGAAAATTATTCTCTTGAAGACATTGGTGATTTCAGTTTCGTGAATGATGAGCTGGTAAAGAAGTTGCAACAGAAAGTAGAAGAAGTGTTGGTTGATAATAAAAGATTGGTTGATCGCGAGAAGAAATTGGAAAAGCGTGTTAAATCTGTGGAAGCTGAAAATTCTTCATTGCTTAAGAAGATTGAAGCTGATGAAGCTAAAATTGATGTAATGAAAGTTCAAATTGCAGAATTGCTAGAAGAGAAAACGCGCAGAGATGAACAAAACAAATACTTTGAATTAAAGAACAAAGAGTTAGAGGCTATCAAGGCACAGAAAGAACACGAGATGTACATGATGAACAAAGTGTTAGAAAATTTGCTCGGAAAGTCTGTTGAGCAGAAGTTTGATGAAATCAAAATTGAAGAAGTTAGAGCTCAACGTCAAGCTGCAATTGATGCAGATTTGAAGAATAAGGGTAAAGGTGTAGAAGGCTCTTCTGAAGTTACTAAAAGAGCAGTTGTTCTATCAACTGTACCAAATCCTCGTCCAATCTCTGCAATTTCTGCTATTTTTGAAGAGGATGTATTATTGGATGTTGATAATAATGATGATGATGATGTTGATGAAGATGAAGAAGGTGATGATCTTGAAAAGGGTGATGCAGATGATGATGAATTTTCTGCAAGTAGTTCTAGTGATGATGATAATGATGATGGTGATCAGGGTGCTTCTGGTATTAAAGTCTCTAAAGCGTCAAATGAAGAGAAAGTCGATGATTATTTGCATGATGATGCAAATGAAGAGCCAGAGAATGCTGATGGCGAGGGGGAGAATGTTGATCAAAGTGTTGATGAAGTAGAGAAGTTAATTCTGCGTCTAGTGCCTGATGTAGAGGAAGGAGAGATCAGGCACACTAACACCATGAATGATATTATTGAAATGACACGTATTGATGATCCTGACTTCAAGTTTGATTTTGAAGAGGAATTAAATCAGTTCGACATCAATCTTCAACCCGAGTATCAGTATAAGTATGTTGAGGATGCTGATCTGTATGATAGGGTTGAAGTCGAAGATTGCAGCGATGAAGAGGATGTGAATGTGGATACTTCTGATTTTCCAACATTAGTCAAATTTTTCAGTCAAGAGAACATTGATGAGTTGAGAAGGAAAGTAGAAGAATGTTTGAAAGATAGAAACTCTGACGGTACTTTGAAAGATGAACAGAAAGAAGAGAGGAAGAAATGGTTCAGGAAGAGTAATGAAAGAAAATTTAAACGTCCTCTAAAGTTCTATAAAAGAGATAGGAATGTTTCTCTTGGTGACATCATCAGTTGGGGCTTTCTACCATAGGTTAATGCTTATGCCATTCGTCGAGAATATGGTGTTCAGTACTTTGCATTCCTTCATGATATCATGTCATTACCTTGGTGGGATGTAGAAGAGCTTGCGAAAGTAAGAACTTTGGATTATCCAGTTAGAAAGAATGACATTCCTATGTGGGGGTTGATAAAATTTGAAGCGTTTAGAGATTTTCAGCACTGGAAGCCACACCAGCCAAAGAAAGTAAGAAGGGTGGATCCAGTTACTGGAAATGAGGAGGCGATCTTGCATGTGAAGAAACCAAGAGTGATGAAGAATATTCCTGTGCCACAAATGGAGCAGGATTTTCATAAAGGGTTCTTGTACTGGGTATACAGCTGTTTGTTGACTGAAGCTGTAATTACCTACAGAGCTGAAAAGGAAATCAGACACATCTTTGTGTATGATCCTTTATGGCTGTTGAACTGCTCTGCAAAAGACATTGAATGTTTGTTTGTTAACAAGATTGGATTCAAAGCTGAAGATAGAGAGCAAGCCATGCAATTTCAGAAGGTTGTTTCGATATGCTTCCAAAAGGGTATCAATGCTGACAATAAATGGACGTCAAAATGGAGAGAGATTGAGAAAGAGGAAGCTCTTAAAGCTGAGAAAGAAAAGAAGGAACGTGAAGAAAGAGATAGAATGCTGCGTGGCAAGTTCATGAGAGAACAAGAAGAAGAAAGACAGAAAGTTGTTAAAGATAATGAGAAGCTTAGGAAGCTGTTGCTGAAAAAGCCTAAGCAGAGGGAAGAAAAGTTCAAGTCGCTGTGAAGAGCTGAAGACCTGACTGAAGACTCCGGCAATATCCAAGGGGGAGTTTGTTGGTGCATAATGTCTATAGCCTATGTCTATCAGTCTAGGTCATGTCTGTAGATTGTATAGGGTCAAATATGTAATTTTATAGTGTTTTGTGGTAATTCCGCTTGAAATGACACATGGTCATTTCAAGAGAAATCAGTTTGCCTATATATAGGTGTGTTGGCTTCTCATTTCATACGGAATTAGTGGATCTGTAACGAAGTGCTGTCAAAATTCCACCGTGTAATCAAGTCTAAATTGAATGAGAAGCTTGTTTTAAAGTGAAATACTCTGTTTCTACTCAATTCTTCACTGATTCTAGACTGTTTGTTTGTTTCCGCCTCTCAAACAGTTGTGTATTGCCTCTGATTGACTCATTTGGTCGGTAAAATGATCCTACACGACTTATACAAGTGTGCGGCTACGGTTTTAACGCGCCGTTTCAGTAAAAAAAAGGCACATTTTCAGGGGATCACATTTTCTGGGGATCAAAGTATAGCAACTTAGAAATGTCTTCTCAGGATGATGTGATTAATCGACATCTTGTAGGTTTTCGCTACGTTCCTGGTGAATCTGTAGAAGCATTGACTGACAGATTTGCTGAACTGCTCACTGATATGAAGAAGGCTGAAATTATGGTACCAAGTCATATGAGCAACAAAAGGCTTCTAGATGTTCTGAAAAAGATTCCAGATCAGCCCAATATTAGCTGGTTTTGGAATGTGAATCAGATCATCTTGACAACCAAATATCTTAACATAAAGCCGTATGAGCTGATTTCACTCATCAAATCATATGACAATGCTGACAAGCAGTCTACTCAAGGCAACACATCTGATGCAGTTTGCTCACCCACTCCTACTCCTACTGCTATATTGTCTGCTGTAGTTTGCTCATCCACTTCTGCTGATTCATCACAAAATTCTGAATCAGGTTGTTGTACAGGTATTCAAATTCATGACTTCACTCCCACAATCAAAGAGGTATGTGTAGACAATATCTGGTGTACTCCTAAATGTAGGGAAGAGGTTAAAGGGTTCAAAGAGCAGGCAGACTCGCTCGTTATGCAACTTCAATATACAAGATCTAATAATTATGAAATTAAAAAGAAACTAAACGGGTACAAGGATATGGTGGAGGCGCAAAAGCTTGATATCCGTAAGTTGCATAACGATATGAGTGGAGCAAATTGTAGATATCTCCACTTCAAAGAATTATCTGAAAAATTAACTGTTGAACTTAATGATTTTGAATCAACTTTTGAAAACACAGAGTTTAATTTTAAAAAGTTTGATATATCAAGTGAAAAAGTTGAAAATATGATTAATCAACAGTTAAAATACAGTAAGAAGGAAGTGAGGAATAAGGGATTGGGATTCGTATGTATACCTCCACCATACAATCACAATTACACTTCACTTCCCATGACTGAAGAGGAGATAGATAATCTGCCTAAAATGGAGTATGGAAAACCCAATGACATCAAGGTTGAGCCGGTAAAATCAACAAAAGTTAAAATCTCAAAACCAGAAAGAGATGAAACAAAGACAACTGAACCATCATCTGCATCTGTCTTTGTAAAATCAAATGATGTCTCTAAGCAAACAGAGACATTGAGTTTTGAGAAAAAAATGAAGAATCGGCAAATACACCAACTGAGCAAGTTGCTCCATCTGATTCCAAATGTGAATCACCTGAAGCAACTGATTCTGAGAAATTGAAATCAGTTGAATCTCGTGAATCCAGCTGTGAGTCTTCTGGAGCAGCTAACTCAGCGATAGAGGATTCAGGAGAGCCACTACAAAAGGAATGTAACTCTAGTGGTTCAACTGAATCAAGCAGTGACTGAGCCCACAACGTCTGAAATTGAAACAACAAGGCCAGTCCCTGATTTTAAATGTGTGAATGTTACTGATGCTTCTACTTCATGTGCAGATGAGGTAAAAGTAGAGGATTGGGTTGAGGGGGATGATGTTGTTTGTCAAAAAGCTGACGATGTTTGTTCAAAAACATCAAATTTGTCTGTTGATGCTCTTCCATATGTGAGAAAGGCTGTTTCTGAGCCAGCTTTGAGAGGCTTTACGAATAAATATGTGCCTCCAAAGCCAACAGTTAGAAATGAAAATGCTAAATCAAGTAAATGTGCTAACTGTTGTAAACACAAAAAGATGAAACAGGGCAAAAAGTCTGAACAGTTTGCAAACAAATCTTCCAACAAATCGTATAACTCATACTCAGCATCGGTTGGATCAAATGGATCGGGATACACTACTTTCATAAAGAAGCAAAGATGCTACAACTGCGGCATACCCGGTCACATTGCAAGGATTACACACATAGTACCTATGTGTCATACTACACATAGCATCTGAAGGCTACATCTAGGGACATATCTTATTCTAAGCCGATGAAGGTTGAAAAGCCTAAGGCAGTGATGAATAAGCATCCCCAGGTTAAACCATCTGATGGGGATTGGAATGCTGCGAAAAACAAAAGAAAACAAGCTTTGAAACCAAAGTTTTGAAAAACAAAAAGGTTGAAAAGCAAACTGTTTTGCCAAAGGCACCTAAGAAATTAGAAAAGCCTAAACAAGTTTGGAAGGCAAAACATAATGCAGCGACATCACCAATCCCTGAAACAAAAGGGGGCATGTGCTTTCGAGAAATATCATATGTTGATGCTTCAGGAATACCCAGGACTGCGTTGGCCTGGGTACCAATGTCTCACTAATCTCCTTACTTTTCAGGGACAACCAAGGAGGAGTTGTTGACAATCCTTGGATGTTGATAGCGGTTGTTCCAGATACATAACGGGTAACATCTCACTGTTGCAAAAAGGTATATTCTTTTTCAGTTGATATGTTTCTTTTTGAGGAGATAAGAGAAATAAGTAAGACAGGATCAGCGAAAAGGTACAAAATTTGAAATTCATGTTCTAATTTTGATATTGATTAGTCTAATGATGGAACGGTTAAACAAAAACAACAAAAATATTTTCTTTTTCTTTCGTTTCAATCTTTGTACATACGTTCTCGTTGTTAGGTAAATTTGCGCATAAAATTTATGCACAAATTTAGGGGGATATCCAGAGATATCTGTAAATAGAGAAAATGAGAAAATACAAAAACATTTGAAAACAGAAAACAGAAAAATCAAAAATATTTTGTTGCATACATGGGAAATGAAATAATTTCACTATGTGGATTAAGGCTGACTCATGTAAGACCAATATTGAAATGGTCTGACTCTAGAGCAATATGTTGGTAGGCTTTATCCTGATGGCTGGATTCTTTGAATGGTTCTGTGAAGAACACTAATATTATTCTATGACCTTAGGAAAGAACGTCACTTAGAATCAGGACATGGTTATTTGAATGCGTGTGTGATGTCCCGATACACACAATTTTGTTCTAGTTCTGAAATCTTTTCTGACCAACTCGTGTATCTCCTTTGTTTTGCGTGAGCAAAGACCTGGAGGTGCTAGGCAACATCAGCTTCTGTTTTGCGTGAGCAAAGACCTAGCTGTACGTTGTCGCGCTATAGATCAAATACACCCGAAAGAGGCCCTGTCACGGCCCCCGACCCGGTTTAACCCGTTTCAAGAGCCGCGGGACAGAAATCCCGTGGTATTTAATTAACAGCGGAAGTTTCTTCAGGATCTTTTTAAAACTGAAATATTTCCCGATTATTTTATTTTACAATTCGGGATAAAACCCGATAATTTACAATACTGAGATTCCACGAAGAAATCTTTTATTTTCAAAACATATTTCTTTATTTTATTCTGAGCCACTTTCTTAAGCTGATAGTGCTTCACGGCACTTTTCCTGGATCACAACAGATCACCTGAAACATGTTTGAAAAAGGTTTTGTCAGCGGGAAATACTGAGTGAATCATTCAGTTTTACTAAAACGACACGTTTGTTATAATTTACAGTATTAAGAGCGATTACAATGTCTCTATCTTTTTAAATTAACTGATCCAGTTGTCACTTGACCGGACGTGTGACTGTGGACATATCACTTGCTGGGTCCGTTCACCCACAAGTGATAAATAATTAGTAGCTATGTGCACATCCCCCCACATACTGGCAGTAATTTCAGATTACATAGACTTAATCCCTGTAATTATAATCTTTGAAAATAAACATGCTTTTATAAAGTAATTTGATAAAAAGAGAATGACTCACATTGCAGATTTAACAGAGCTTATTCTACTGATTAGCCTTCATAACCTAGTTTAAATAATCAAGCACACAAACTAGGTTAGTAACTTAATACAACATTTACGACAACTCACGAGATTACAACCTTCACAACGAATGACAAAGTGCGATACTTAAACATCCATCGATTAATCGACGAATGACAAAGCATAAACCCTAATGTGGGCAGCACTTAAACATCCATTGGATAGTTTAATCGATCGGACATTGAATCGTAGAAGCGATCGAGTTATTACCCTGAATTGTGGCAGCACTTCGTGAGCAGTGTGTGTTTTTAGACTATTTCTATAATAACTCGGAGTGAATTTGGAATTTAAACGTCGCATCAACGTCCAGAATCAAGTCCCACAGCAACCTATTTATATTTGAAAAATCGTCCCCCTCGCGCCACGCGAGGGGTTCTCTTGTTCCTGTCACGTGGCGCGACAGGCCCTACTCTACCCTAGGTTTGCTTCGTGTCACAGTAGCTTAGCTGAGTTGGTTTCATGTTATTTTTAATTTTTGACAGCAAACTGTGTGGATTTTACCGAGTAGGGTTTACCCCCCCTGAGTTTTAGGGGCCCTGATCCTGTTTCTGATTGTTCTGAAATTTTTAGGGTTTACGCAGAATCACTTGGGTTTCTCAATTAGGGTTTCCTAATCAGATAATTAAAATACTAAATAGTACTTTTCGATGAGAGTTGTTACATTCTCCCCACCTTAATAAAATCTCGTCCTCGAGATTTACTGGAATAAGTGAGGATACTTTCGCTTCATTTCTGATTCCAGCTCCCAAGTGTATTCAGCTCCTCTTTTTGAATCCCATCTGACTTTGACTAAAACTAGTCGTTTGTGTTTGAGAAACTTGATCTTTCGATCCTCAATTTGAAGAGGTTTCTCAACAAATTTCAACTTTTCGTTTACCTCTATATCTCGAAGAGGTACTACCAGTGATTCATCTGCTAAGCATTTCTTGAGATTGGATACATGAAATACATCATGTACTCCTGCTAATTCTTCTGGTAGTTGTAAACGATAAGCAACTGGTCCTATACGTTGAATCACTGAAAATGGTCCTACGTACCTTGGACTTAGCTTTCCTTTCTTTCCGAATCTAACTACTCCTTTCCAAGGAGAAACTTTCAATAGTAGTTTGTCTCCCACTTGGAATTCTAACGGCTTGCATCTATTGTCTGCATAACTCTTCTGGCGATCTCGAGCCGTCTTCAGCCTTTCCTTGATTTGAGTAATCTTATCAGTCGTCTCTTGCACTATTTCAGGACCTGATAATTGACTTTCTCCTATTTCTGCCCAACAGACTGGAGTTCTGCACTTTCTTCCATATAGTGCTTCAAATGGGGCAGTTTCAATACTTGAATGATAGCTATTGTTATAAGAGAATTCAATCAATGGTAAATGATCATCCCAACTTCCACCAAAATCTATTACACATGCTTGGAGCATGTCTTCTAGAGTTTGGATTGTCCTTTCACTTTGTCCGTCTGTTTGTGGATGATATGCAGTGCTCAGATTTAATCGAGTTCCCATAGCTTGCTGGAAACTTTTCCAGAAATGAGAAGTAAAACGACTATCTCTATCCGAAACAATGGAGAGTGGAACTCCATGTAAGGATACAACTTCATCTACATACAATTTAGCCAGTCTTTCCATGCTAAAGGTTTCTTTCATTGATAAAAAGTGAGCTGATTTGGTTAATCGATCCACAATTACCCAAATCGCATTATTACCTTTTCTGGTTTTGGGTAACTTAGTAACAAAATCCATTGTTATAAGTTCCCATTTCCATACTGGCATTTCTAATTGTTGTAGTAATCCTGAAGGTTTCTGATGTTCTGCCTTAACTTGTGAACAAGTAAGACATTTAGAAACATATCGTGCTATATCCTTTTTCATTCCTATCCACCAAAAGTTCTTTCTTAAATCTTGGTACATCTTATTGTTTCCTGGGTGCATAGTATACCTAGATTTATGAGCTTCTTCTAAAATCTTAGGTCTTAAGTCTCCCTGCTTAGGTACCCAAATTCTACTTTTGTGGAATCTCCAAATTCCATCTGCTCCTTGTTCTAATTCCTTGATTCGTCCTTTCATTCCTTCAGCATCATCCTTGATTGCTGTAGTTTGAACATTCTTCAATTGTTCCATTAAATCTATTTGTAGATTTAATCTGAGAGCACGAACCCGTCGTTGTTTCTCATAATACTTACGACTTAAGGCATCTGCAACTACATTTGCCTCTCCTTCGTGATACTGAATATCACAGTCGTAATCACTTAAGATTTCCATCCATCTCCTTTGCCTCATGTTTAATTCTTTTTGCCCAAATATATATCTTAGACTTTTGTGGTCTGTGTAGACAGTAAATTTACTTCCGTAAAGATAATGTCTCCAAATCTTAAGGGCAAAAATTATGGCTCCTAATTCTAAATCATGAGTCGTATAGTTTTCTTCGTGCTTTTTCAATTGCCTTGAAGCATAGGCAATCACCTTTTTGCGTTGCATAAGTACACATCCATACCCTAGTTTTGAAGCATCACAATATACCTCAAAATCTTCAGTTCCTTCTGGTAAGGCTAAGATTGGTGCATTTGTTAATTTCTGCTTCAATATTCTAAAGGCTTCTTCTTGCTTAGGTCCCCATTCAAACTTAACTGCTTTACAGGTTAACTTAGTTAATGGTACGGCTATCTTGGAAAAATCCTTAATAAACCGTCTATAATACCCAGCTAAACCTATAAAACTTCTTATTTCCATTGCTGTTTGTGGAACCTTCCAATTGGTAATTGCCTCTATCTTAGCAGGATCTACATGAATACCTTCGTGATTCACCATGTGTCCTAAGAATTGTACTTCTTGCAACCAAAATTCACACTTCGAGAATTTGGCATAAAGCTTTTCTCTTCTTAACAAAGTTAAGAGTGCATGAAGGTGTTCACAATGCTCTGTCTGACTTTTGGAATAAATAAGTATATCGTCTATGAAAACAATTACCAATTTATCCAAATATGGTTTACAAATCCTATTCATCATGTCCATGAATGCAGCAGGTGCATTTGTTAACCCAAAGGGCATGACTGTAAACTCATAATGACCATACCTAGTTCTGAAAGCAGTTTTAGGTATGTCTTCTTCTTGTACCTTCAATTGATGATATCCGGAGCGTAAATCTATCTTATAAAAATATCTAGCTCCCTGAAGTTGATCAAATAGATCATCAATCCTAGGTAATGGGTATCGATTCTTAATTGTAACCTTATTCAATTCTCTATAATCGATACACATTCTCATTGAACCATCCTTTTTCTTCACAAACAACACTGGCGCTCCCCAAGGGGATGAGCTAGGTTGTATGAATCCTTTACTTAGTAATTCATCTAATTACTTTTTCAGTTCTAAGATTTCGGTGGGTGCTAACCGATAAGGTGCCTTGGCTATCGGTGTAGTTCCTGGAATTAGATGAATCCTAAATTCTACTTCCCTGTCTGGAGGTAATCCCGGTAAATCTTCTGGGAATACATCAGGATATTCGGAGACTACTGGTATTTCCTTAAGATCTTTACCCTTAGTGCTAATGATTACCGAAATCATATACACTATTCCTTGTTTTCGTTCATAATTAGCAACTTTCATTACTGATATGAACTTCATAGGCTTACGTGGTTTGTCTCCTGTGATCCTAATTATTTCTCCGGTGGGTGATTGAATTTCTATGGAATTCTGATCACAAAGGATTTGAGCATGGTTGGCTACTAACCAATCCATTCCTAATACAACATCAAATTCAGCTAAATTCATTGGCAATAGTTTTGCAGAGAATTTATGTCCTAAAAGTTCTATGTTTCCTTCTTGCAAAACTTTATCTATTTTAACTGAATTTCCGTCTGCTGTTTCAACTGTAAAAATCTGCCTACTATTGGTTAAAGGTAAACTAAGAGCTTGGCAGAATGAAGTATTTATAAAACTTTGGTTTGCACCAGAGTCAAATAATACTTTGGCGTAAATGTTGTGAACTAAGAACGTACCCGCTATCACATCTGGGATGAGTTCTGCTTCTTGAGTGGTCAGCTGAAATGCCCTGGCATTCTTCTTAATAGTTCCGTCTGTTGCCTTGGTTTTGTTATCTGCTGGTTTGATCACTTTAGGACATTCTGTTTTGAAATGTCCTGCCTCTCCACAATTGTAACAAATTATGGATTTCTTCCTGCAATTTTCTTCACGATGCCCTACAGTTTTGCAAAAATTGCAATATACTTTGCATTTTCCAAAATGTTTCTTTTTGCAATTTTGACAGAATGGCAAAGTTGAAGATTGCCCTGTTCCTCTTTTCTTGAAACTGTTATTATTACCCATACGAAATCCTTGGGTAATTTTCTGAGCTAATTCCTTCTTCCTGTTTTCATCTTGTGTGCGTACTAATTCATCGGTTAGGGTATTAGCTAATTCCATAGCATCGTCAATAGTGCGAGGTCTCGCAGCTTTAACAATATTGCGGATTTCACTAATCAGCCCCCAAATGTAGCGAGAAATGAGTACCGGTTCTGGCGAAGCCAGTGTTGGTACCACTCTAGCATATTCAAAGAATGTCGAAGTATAACCGCGACAATCTACACCCATCATCCGATGATTTAAAAACTTATTTGTCATCTGTTCCTTTTCATACTCGGGACAGAATTTCCTTTCTACTAAACCCTTAAATCCTTCCCAAGTCATAGCATAAGCTATTATTCTTCCTTTTGATTGTAACACAGTGTTCCACCATTCAAGTGCTCCTTCCTTGAAGTGATTTGATGCATACATGACCTGATCATCTTTAGCACATTTACTTATTGCAATTACTGCTTCAGTTTTCTCTAACCAACGCAGTGATGCAGTTGCTCCTTCATTGCCTGCAAATTCAGTGGGTTTACAAGCAAGAAATTCTTTGAAAGTGCAACCAGGCGTTGCAGTTTTCATTTTCTTAAAAATGGAGCTTGATGTGGTTCTTCATTATGATTGACATTATTATTGCCTCTGTTTACACTATTACTGAAGTTATCTTCAGAAATGTGTTTACTAGGAACGATTTGCTGCGGTTCAATTGGATTCTTTATAGCGGCAACGAATGCTGGAATAGCATTAGCTATCCCTTGAGCAACAATATTTTTGATATCTTGCTGAGTCATATATTGATCTCCTGGATGTTGCTCAGACTGATTAACCTCATTTACTGGTTCATTACCAATGTTTGACATCTGATAATAAATTTTATGTAAATAATTAGTATAAATACAAATATAATAAAACAGTTTGCACATAATCACATTAACATGTATAACCAAAATTATTGATTTCACAAGTTTCATTTTTATATATTATATTATGCCTCGTACACACGATTATCATACAACGTTTTATTGTTAAGTTATTTACACATACTGGTTATTATGTTTATTTATTAACACATATTCCTGCAAACTTCCATTATCTGGTTAGCTAATTTCTTAAAAACGACGCTCCCTTTCGTCATACTTCCAAGTAACTCTTTCTCCCACATCCCTAATCCGATTTCCTGCATCAATCAACTCTTCGCCCCAGAGGCGAAGTTCAGTCAGATTCTCCGGGCTCATGGTTGGGTATAGTGGAGGTTCTGGGTCAACTTGTGGGAAAAATGTATCAGGGTTGTTTAAAATATTTTGGTATTGCCAATCAGTTGTCCACCATTCATCTAATTCTACTGGTAAGGGTTGAGGTTGGACAATAGGATCTGGAATAGCAGGTTCCAGATTGATTGGGATTGGAGCTTCTAGTGGGTAACTGAAAAGATCTTCTTCAGTAAAGATAAGGTTTGGATTAGCTGCTTCAAGGTTCCCATCGGCAGGTCCGATGAGGTCACTCATTACTAATTCATGATCTAACACTTCCCAAGGAGTCATTTTCTGTTTCTGCCTAGAACTCTCTCCGACTTCTCTTTCTGTTTGCTTACAACTATTCTCAGTTTCCATCTCTATTTGATTAATATTTTCCTCAATTTCTACCCCCTTTCCTTTGTCTTTTGGTTCTTCAGTTTTAGTAACCTTTCTTGTTGCTGGCTTTTTCCTTCGTACACGCCTCCAGCCCACAAATCTGTTTCTTTTCTTGGGTTTAGGTTTTGCTGGTGGTTTGGATTGAAATTCCATGGGTTCTTCTTTATCAGCAAAGTAACCAGTGAATTCCTTGGAAACTTCTATCTTAACGGGATAGAGGTTAAGATTTTCTAAACCTTCTGATATCTCATTCATGCTGTTTAGCAGATATGCAAAATACATACCAAATGTTAAAACAACAATTTATAGATAACCTGTAAATATTATTATATACACAAAACAACTAACAAGTAAATTATACTACGATTTACTGTAATTTATTTATTTACTAAATAAGGTTTCTGGAAATAAAAGTGCTAAAACTTTTTGAGTAATTAGAGATTTGCATTTTCTGCTACTGTGGCTAGCATATAAAGATTTGCCCATTTCTCATCTAATTTGTCCTCCCAAGGTGATTTATTGATTAAATCCTGGGTTTCTTGTTTAACTTTCTTCTCTCGGTTTTTCCTTATTTCTGTCACACCCCGACCACGTGGAACATACAAAACGTGGCGGAAACATCGGGGAGTGTTGTAACAGAATTAATTGTCTCAAATCCATGGCAATTGAAGTTTTGTTTTATTGATTGAAAGTGTTACAATGTCTTAACAAACAAAGAAAAACAACTTAATTAACTAGTCTTGCATCTTTTATTGTCACTAAAGCCCAAGTCTGTCTATGTGTATCTTGACCATCTTATGCAACAGTTCCTGAAAAACACATGTGAAAATAGGTACGTCAGCATAAAAATGCCTGTGAGATACATAGGTTTTGTGAAAAATAAGATTCATGACTTATGTTTGAGAAAATGTTTAGTCATGAACCTTGTTATTTGCTTTGTCTTTTAAATCATTTGAAAAACGATAAGATCAGATGATAAGTATAAATAAATGTAAGGTTAAATGAATAACCAAGTAAAATGTGTTTGCATAAGATAAGTTGTTTATAAATCAATGTCTTGTGAAAAGTATGTTATTTGTATGAAATGTTCTATGTCTCAAACTGAAATGATTCAAATAACGTTACGACATGTAATACCATACAAACACTTATATATAGGAAGTACCAGCGGCGTATCCACCATGCTTGTATCATATTACACACGCATCGTTACTTAATCAAACCAAACCAAACAATGTAAAATGTTCATGTCAAGATGTAAATCATGTCAAAATGTCTATGTCAAATATCCATGTCAAATGTCTATGTCAAATATCCATGTCAAATGTCTATGTCAAATATCCATGTCAAATGTCTATGTCAAATATCCATGTCAAATGTCTATGTCAAATATCCAAGTCAAATGTCTATGTCAAAATGTCATGTATGGCAAGTGAAAGGTCTCAACTAAACCATATGCACAAAAACAAAGTATTGAAGTAAAACTTGGTTTAAATCAAAGCTATGTTTTGTGTAAATGCATGCAAATATTTAATATGAACATTTATGCGGTATTGTGAAAATGCATACATCCAAGCCTGGCGACTGTGGTGATAAACCCTTTAAACAAATTAAAGGTCTATCTGTCTTAATATCAACGAATTCGGTCATTCCTTTCATCCCCTTTCCCTGGGACGTCCGGAACGGGAGTTGTCAATTCCTATGGTACCACTACCTACTAACGAACGGCATGATCGGTGTTAATGAATGTATTGTCCCATGTAAACAAACCAAATGTCATACCAAAATGTAAGCATGTGATGAAAACAATGTACTAAGTATGCACGCAATGGACATACATAGCGTAAAATGTAAATGTAAAACGATGTACTAAGTATGAACTAAATGGACATACATAGCATAAAACACAATGAGATCATGTACTATAATGTACTAACGAACATAGCAGTATATGATGCGAAAACAGGAAAGCAGGAAAGTAACAAGTAGGCACATGTGTTCCACCCCAAAACAGTTTGGAAAACAGTAAAGGAGGGGTCTATGTACTCACTTGAGATTGCTCAGTTGTCAAAAGATAACCACCAAGTAATGCTATAGATCTCGGAATCAAACGGCACCTAATATAGGTAACTATGTTAATAAACCGGACCTAAATCGGAAGATTGGATAGAATGAGGTTTCGTAAACCAAACGAGTGTAGAGACTCGTGTCATTTGGTTTAACAAAGCCTACATACTAAATGAAACTTAACATAATTGTTTACGACCCATTTCGACCCGTTTAGGTAGCTTATGCTACTTTAACGCGTCGTTCGCGTGAAACGCGTTCGGACCGCCTAACTAGCCCTATGACAAGTGTTATATGCCTAAACATATTACATAATCAGTTATGTGACAAAGGTTTAGGTTACATATGCTTAATTATCAATTATACATGAAAAGGGTATTCTGGTAATTTACCTAAGGCATATAAACTACCTATCATACAACTACTTAAACGATGTGACCATAGGGTATAACCTCGGAAGGTCATTCCCTACCTACCATGGTCACCTAATGTGTTTGGTCGGATCCTAATGATCGACCAAATGGGTCGGGTTCGAGGTATAAGCGATTTATCAGATCGCTTACCCTACGACCCTAGACAACGTGGTAATCAGTAGGCATAGTCCCAAGGGACTATAACCAACGTGATTACACTCACGTTGCGAAGTTCAAACGAACTTCGCATTGACCATTACTGGTCAACGCTGAAAGTCAAACAAAGTTTGACTTTCTGACTCGAAAAGCAGTAAAAATAAGGAAAAGAACGAAAGAATACTTACCCAGGGTCCCCGAATGCTAATCGTGATCGAATAGCTCAGGTATGAAGCGAAAACCTCAACTTAGAGCATTTGGATCAGATTTGGTGGGTTTTGAATGGAAGGGGGGTTGGGTATTTATAGTAAACGGTCCACCGTTAGGATCGTTTCTCGTAGTACGTGATCGAATCCAAGGCGTACACTTGTCGGAAGCTTATGGTAACTAAGTTGGCCACTCACCATAAGGTATCAACACTTGGCATTGGGATTAGGAGTGGTTTGCAGCTGTTAACAACTGTTTAAGAAGGTTCTGATCTGCTGGAGATACCTTACGGACCGTAAGGTCAATAAGGTTGAGGTCCGTAAGCTTGTTGCAGACCAGCAAGTTTGAAAAATGGCAGAATTAGTCCCTGTTGTGTAATAAGGCCATTTTTGACACGTTTAAGGCCCGTTAACCTCATTTCAAAGCTCTAAAATGAAGTTAAAGTATAGGGAACTTAAAATGTGCTCAAAAATATCTCGGATGTCGGTTCGTTTAGCCGTACGAACGCGATGTTCGCTTAATTACGACGGAATGCGCATAAGCGCGAAAAACGATCCAAATGACGAAACGAATGGATTTTTCTTATGGCGAACACTAAAATATAAGGTAGTCATGCTCACATAAATTTTTGGATGTCCGGATGTATTCAGAACGTAAGTTATGCGCGAAAATGCAAACTTGTGCACTTTTTGACACTTTTAGTCCCTGAATGACACAAAAGTTTATTTTAGCATACCGAACACCTCAAAGCCTATTTCTAAGCTATGTAAAGGGTATATATGGTATGTTTAACTTATGGTCATGTTCCGGAATGTCTGTTACAGTTCAAATTGGCATACTTTCGCAGTTTGTCAAGTTTAGTCCCTGTAAGCGAATTAACTTTGATTTCACCACACCAAACCTTCCAAAACTTATATCTAAGTTATGTAAAGGTTATTTAAGGTATGTTAAGCCTATTTCACTATTCCAGAGTGTTCGTTGGATTAAACTGGTTATATCTACTCATCAGAGCGCGTATAACCCTCCAGAAAACGATTTAAAGCTTGAAATTGAACGAGAATTGATATGTGCAAATGATACACATATTTTTACAAATCCCAAGTATGAAATATAATATTTCATTGGTTTGGCATTTGTTTGATGGCCGTGGAGGCACAGGTGTTACAGTCTCCCCTACTTTAGGAAATTTCGTCCCGAAATTTATTTAGAGGAAACTTGTGAGAGTTTAAAACATGAAGTGGAAAAGATCAAACAACATTGGTTAGGGTTCTTGAACTTCTAGTAACCTTAATAACATTATGTTTGCAATGTAAGAGGGACACTTATATACAAGTATATGAAGCGTCATTGGTGCGTCCACCGTACCTCCATTACATCGTTATTATTTTGTTATTGTTGTCGCTATCGGTTCTTACACATAATAAATCTTACTGGGTTTCTGTGCATTGAATTCCATAATTATGTAGGCCTCCATAATTACGTAGTTCCTTGTACAGCCCGCACAGTCTATTTTATAATGTGTAGTGTAAAACCAAATGAATAATCCTGTGATGAGTGTAACTAGACTGCCATAGAGTCCTTTAGACTAAATCAATAAATGATTTAAATAGACTATCAAGGAGTCTGTTCAGTTACATCACTAGATGTCATTCTTTAACCAAATTGTGAATCAATCTTTTTGACTAGACCACTAAAGGGTCCCTTATGAATCATGGAGTGGTACTATATAAATCAAGGGTCTTAACTATTACATAGAAGCCCATTCAGGATTTAAGGTAGTACCTTTTTGAATATCCTACTACGAATCCCTCATATCAAGATATGAAAGATTCTACGAGGATTTGGATAATGAATACCCAGAGTATACCAAAAACACAAAAATCATAGAGGAGAACACATAAACACATATCATATAACCACAAAATTGTTTAACTAGAAGTTTGTTCTGCTAACAGAGTACATGTATTTAAAGCACACTAGGAATCCATCTCGTGGATTTCATTTGGTACTTTAAACATTATCAAGAATCTATCTATAAAGATAGAAAGATTCAAAAAGAAAATTCGATTTCGATTATTAGGAACCAAAGTGTTCGAATTAAGGTACATAAGGAATCCAATTAAGGACTCCGATTTGAATGATGATTATCCACAAGGATCTAAATGTGAAGATAAAAAGATCCCATATGGATTTTAGAAGTTGAAGATGTTTTGAAATCTTGCACTGGACGTGCTTATGTCAAAACATCAAGTAAAAATGCTTTACGAAGTTGAGATGCCAGATATGCCAAGGCGACATATGAAGCAGAATTTTGAAGGTTAAGTCAATGTATGAGGAAAATATTTTTGAAAACTATGCATGGGGTTCTTTTAAGAAAAAGGTGTTTAACGTTTTTGAAACCTTATATATAATATTTTTGAAATAAAGTAGGTGTATTAGGTAGATATATTTACAAAAATATTTTTAAAATCATGCGAGATGAATTTTGAAATTATGTATAAGGTTTTTGAAAGACATGAATGATGCTTTTCGAAATCATGCACTTGATCAGAAAATGTATTGTGTTAATATTGTCTTCAGACTATATGAAATATTTTGAAATTAGAAAGGTTGGTTTTGATAACATGGCCAATGTTTTTGAAATAACACAGACAATGCATCTAGAAAAATTGTTTTCAAACTATATGAAATGTTTTGAGATCATGAAGATTGTTTTGAAATACTGGTACTGTGTATGTTGAAAAAATCAAAACGTAATGGGTATGAGATTTGAAAGTACCCTTAGTTATCTAACCAAGGATTTAAAGGCACAGATGTGCGAAAAGCACGATTACTCATAATGTCACTAAATTTTCTGTACTTTGTTTCTTAGAGTGAAACGAGTACTTAAAATTTTCGAGGGAATCATGAGCAATCATTTGAGAGAGAGAAATCACAAGAGTAGGTTGTAAGGTACATAGTTCCTTGATGTAGGTATCATAGGAAAATCATACACACATGTAACTATACTTGTATATCAGAATTTGTGAACAACGATTTATTTAAAACAAATTGTTTCACATTACAAGGAAACAAAAGAACAAAAGCATAAGACAGCAACATCTTCTGTTCAGCTGAATGCTCATCCGTGGGTCGGATTTGCATTAGCAAGCTTTGGGCATCGGTTTCTGTAGTGGGTCAGATCCCCACAATTGTAACAGGCACCAGGTGGGTAGTGTGGTCGTGCAGCTTGACCCTGTTGCTGAGCAAGAGGCTGAGCAACTTGTTGAGCCGAGTTCTGAACTGGGCGATTCGGATTAGCAGGGATGCGACAGGTGTTAGCAAGATGACCGGATCTTCCGCAGTTGGTGCACTGACGACACTGGAGGTGTGGTTGATGATGGCCGTTACACCTATTGCACAAAGGTGCATTGCCAAAATAAGGCTTCTTGGCTAGTGGTTGCGCAGGCTGATTTGGTGCAGCTGCAGTTGTGCAAACCCTTGCTGTATGACCTATAAGTCCACAAATCTGGCATTTGCGGCACCTCACACTAGGGTGATGATGGAGGCTACATTGGTTGCACAAGGGTGCAGTTCCGTTGTATGGCTTCCTAGCAGGTGGCCTTGCCACATGGCTAGGTCCCGCTTGATTAGGTGTAACCGCTGCGGGTTTCCTTGAAGCCTTACGCTTCCTTGATGTTGTTGCAAGCCTGACTACTGCTTCCTTTGGTGTCTCTTGAGTGGCTTCATTGTCGAGACGAGAGGCTTCATTGTTAAGACGAGCCATGGCAATACCTAAATCCACAGTCCTCTGAATCACTTCGCCAATTTGCTGGACAAATTTGGCTGTTCGCTCGGGCATTTGACCAGTGCCAAGAGGAATAGACATTCTAGGAGAAAATGAAAGACAGAGGAAGAAATGAGTGAAAGGTTATTGGATAATTAATACAGAATGGTAACGAATGAAAATTGTGATCATTTGTTTGTTACCTAAGGCAAACAAATGAGATGGTGACAAATCAAAGTAAATAGGTCAAAAATAATGTATCGCGAAGACATGCTCGCCTATAAGTGAACACTCATCCCAAGAATTCCCAGGTAAGCACAACTGGTCTCGCGTCTGATGAGATGTATACGAAGTGCTTGCCTAGCCAGAATACAGGCATTCACCCTTCCAGTTTGCACGTGTTCACATTATTTAAAACCCAAAACCTTGACGAAGTTTTGAAAACTCAAAGGGGTTCAAAACCATATAATAGAGAGTTCAAAACCTTACAATAGAGGGTTCAAAACCTAGTAATCAATCATCCTAGAACAGATGATTAGTTTTCAAAGCGGTTTTGAAATCTATGTTTTTGTTGCGGTTGTCGCCTAAGGATAGGCGACAGTATCGTTTTATGACTAAACGCAAGTAAACTCGCGTTAGGGTCCTAAGAAGGTTATAGACTAGGTCAAAGCATTACTAATTACTAATAACCTAATTCCCTATAACCAATGGCTCTGATACCATCTTTTCTGTCACACCCCGACCACGTGGAACATACAAAACGTGGCGGAAACATCGGGGAGTGTTGTAACAGAATTAATTGTCTCAAATCCATGGCAATTGAAGTTTTGTTTTATTGATTGAAAGTGTTACAATGTCTTAACAAACAAAGAAAAACAACTTAATTAACTAGTCTTGCATCTTTTATTGTCACTAAAGCCCAAGTCTGTCTATGTGTATCTTGACCATCTTATGCAACAGTTCCTGAAAAACACATGTGAAAATAGGTACGTCAGCATAAAAATGCCTGTGAGATACATAGGTTTTGTGAAAAATAAGATTCATGACTTATGTTTGAGAAAATGTTTAGTCATGAACCTTGTTATTTGCTTTGTCTTTTAAATCATTTGAAAAACGATAAGATCAGATGATAAGTATAAATAAATGTAAGGTTAAATGAATAACCAAGTAAAATGTGTTTGCATAAGATAAGTTGTTTATAAATCAATGTCTTGTGAAAAGTATGTTATTTGTATGAAATGTTCTATGTCTCAAACTGAAATGATTCAAATAACGTTACGACATGTAATACCATACAAACACTTATATATAGGAAGTACCAGCGGCGTATCCACCATGCTTGTATCATATTACACACGCATCGTTACTTAATCAAACCAAACCAAACAATGTAAAATGTTCATGTCAAGATGTAAATCATGTCAAAATGTCTATGTCAAATATCCATGTCAAATGTCTATGTCAAATATCCATGTCAAATGTCTATGTCAAATATCCATGTCAAATGTCTATGTCAAATATCCATGTCAAATGTCTATGTCAAATATCCAAGTCAAATGTCTATGTCAAAATGTCATGTATGGCAAGTGAAAGGTCTCAACTAAACCATATGCACAAAAACAAAGTATTGAAGTAAAACTTGGTTTAAATCAAAGCTATGTTTTGTGTAAATGCATGCAAATATTTAATATGAACATTTATGCGGTATTGTGAAAATGCATACATCCAAGCCTGGCGACTGTGGTGATAAACCCTTTAAACAAATTAAAGGTCTATCTGTCTTAATATCAACGAATTCGGTCATTCCTTTCATCCCCTTTCCCTGGGACGTCCGGAACGGGAGTTGTCAATTCCTATGGTACCACTACCTACTAACGAACGGCATGATCGGTGTTAATGAATGTATTGTCCCATGTAAACAAACCAAATGTCATACCAAAATGTAAGCATGTGATGAAAACAATGTACTAAGTATGCACGCAATGGACATACATAGCGTAAAATGTAAATGTAAAACGATGTACTAAGTATGAACTAAATGGACATACATAGCATAAAACACAATGAGATCATGTACTATAATGTACTAACGAACATAGCAGTATATGATGCGAAAACAGGAAAGCAGGAAAGTAACAAGTAGGCACATGTGTTCCACCCCAAAACAGTTTGGAAAACAGTAAAGGAGGGGTCTATGTACTCACTTGAGATTGCTCAGTTGTCAAAAGATAACCACCAAGTAATGCTATAGATCTCGGAATCAAACGGCACCTAATATAGGTAACTATGTTAATAAACCGGACCTAAATCGGAAGATTGGATAGAATGAGGTTTCGTAAACCAAACGAGTGTAGAGACTCGTGTCATTTGGTTTAACAAAGCCTACATACTAAATGAAACTTAACATAATTGTTTACGACCCATTTCGACCCGTTTAGGTAGCTTATGCTACTTTAACGCGTCGTTCGCGTGAAACGCGTTCGGACCGCCTAACTAGCCCTATGACAAGTGTTATATGCCTAAACATATTACATAATCAGTTATGTGACAAAGGTTTAGGTTACATATGCTTAATTATCAATTATACATGAAAAGGGTATTCTGGTAATTTACCTAAGGCATATAAACTACCTATCATACAACTACTTAAACGATGTGACCATAGGGTATAACCTCGGAAGGTCATTCCCTACCTACCATGGTCACCTAATGTGTTTGGTCGGATCCTAATGATCGACCAAATGGGTCGGGTTCGAGGTATAAGCGATTTATCAGATCGCTTACCCTACGACCCTAGACAACGTGGTAATCAGTAGGCATAGTCCCAAGGGACTATAACCAACGTGATTACACTCACGTTGCGAAGTTCAAACGAACTTCGCATTGACCATTACTGGTCAACGCTGAAAGTCAAACAAAGTTTGACTTTCTGACTCGAAAAGCAGTAAAAATAAGGAAAAGAACGAAAGAATACTTACCCAGGGTCCCCGAATGCTAATCGTGATCGAATAGCTCAGGTATGAAGCGAAAACCTCAACTTAGAGCATTTGGATCAGATTTGGTGGGTTTTGAATGGAAGGGGGGTTGGGTATTTATAGTAAACGGTCCACCGTTAGGATCGTTTCTCGTAGTACGTGATCGAATCCAAGGCGTACACTTGTCGGAAGCTTATGGTAACTAAGTTGGCCACTCACCATAAGGTATCAACACTTGGCATTGGGATTAGGAGTGGTTTGCAGCTGTTAACAGCTGTTTAAGAAGGTTCTGATCTGCTGGAGATACCTTACGGACCGTAAGGTCAATAAGGTTGAGGTCCGTAAGCTTGTTGCAGACCAGCAAGTTTGAAAAATGGCAGAATTAGTCCCTGTTGTGTAATAAGGCCATTTTTGACACGTTTAAGGCCCGTTAACCTCATTTCAAAGCTCTAAAATGAAGTTAAAGTATAGGGAACTTAAAATGTGCTCAAAAATATCTCGGATGTCGGTTCGTTTAGCCGTACGAACGCGATGTTCGCTTAATTACGACGGAATGCGCATAAGCGCGAAAAACGATCCAAATGACGAAACGAATGGATTTTTCTTATGGCGAACACTAAAATATAAGGTAGTCATGCTCACATAAATTTTTGGATGTCCGGATGTATTCAGAACGTAAGTTATGCGCGAAAATGCAAACTTGTGCACTTTTTGACACTTTTAGTCCCTGAATGACACAAAAGTTTATTTTAGCATACCGAACACCTCAAAGCCTATTTCTAAGCTATGTAAAGGGTATATATGGTATGTTTAACTTATGGTCATGTTCCGGAATGTCTGTTACAGTTCAAATTGGCATACTTTCGCAGTTTGTCAAGTTTAGTCCCTGTAAGCGAATTAACTTTGATTTCACCACACCAAACCTTCCAAAACTTATATCTAAGTTATGTAAAGGTTATTTAAGGTATGTTAAGCCTATTTCACTATTCCAGAGTGTTCGTTGGATTAAACTGGTTATATCTACTCATCAGAGCGCGTATAACCCTCCAGAAAACGATTTAAAGCTTGAAATTGAACGAGAATTGATATGTGCAAATGATACACATATTTTTACAAATCCCAAGTATGAAATATAATATTTCATTGGTTTGGCATTTGTTTGATGGCCGTGGAGGCACAGGTGTTACAATTTCCTCCTGACTTTTCCTAATAATCAAACTTCTTTTATTAGGAGAAAGTGGTTCCTCGTAATGTGCCTTACGGACAAATATTCCTTCTTCGTGAATTACATAAGGTTTTGTTTGGGACGACTTCCTTTCTCGTTGGATGACCTATCTAGTTTAAGATAGAAGTTTGACAGCTTTTGTTTACCCATACTGTAATTAACAAATAATCAGTTAATAAAACACATAATCACATAATTGGCAATCAGTAAAATTAAGTATTTCTAAATACTTAATAGGCTTAAATCAGTGGCTCTGATACCACCTTATTTCTGTCACGACCCCCGACCCGATTTAACCCGTTTCAAGAGCCGTGGGACAGAAATCCCGTGGTATGTAATTAACAGCGGAAGTTTCTTCAGGATCTTTTTAAAACTGAAATATTTCCCGATTATTTTATTTCACAATTCGGGATAAAACCCGATAATTTACAATACTGAGATTCCACGAAGAAATCTTTTATTTTCAAAACATATTTCTTTATTTTATTCTGAGCCACTTTCTTAAGCTGATAGTGCTTCACGGCACTTTTCCTGGATCACAACAGATCACCTGAAACATGTTTGAAAAAGGTTTTGTCAGCGGGAAATACTGAGTGAATCATAGTTTTACTAAAACGACACGTTTGTTATAATTTACAGTATTAAGAGCGATTACAATGTCTCTATCTTTTTAAATTAACTGATCCAGTTGTCACTTGACCGAACGTGTGACTGTGGACATATCACTTGCTGGGTCCGTTCACCCACAAGTGATAAATAATTAGTAGCTATGTGCACATCCCCCCACATACTGGCAGTAATTTCAGATTACATAGACTTAATCCCTGTAATTATAATCTTTGAAAATAAACATGCTTTTATAAAGTAATTTGATAAAAAGAGAATGACTCACATTGCAGATTTAACAGAGCTTATTCTACTGATTAGCTTTGATAACCTAGTTTAAATAATCAAGCACACAAACTAGGTTAGTAACTTAATACAGCATTTACGACAACTCACGAGATTATAACCTTCACAACGAATGACAAAGTGCGATACTTAAACATCCATCGATTAATCGACGAATGACAAAGCATAAACCCTAATGTGGGCAGCACTTAAACATCCATTGGATAGTTTAATCGATCGGACATTGAATCGTAGCAGCGATCGAGTTATTACCCTGAATTGTGGCAGCACTTCGTGAGCAGTATGTGTTTTTAGACTATTTCTATAATAACTCGGAGTGAATTTGGAATTTAAACGTCGCATCAACGTCCAGAATCAAGTCCCACAGCAACCTATTTATATTTGAAAAATCGTCCCCCTCGCGCCACGCGAGGGGTTCTCTTGTTCCTGTCGCGTGGCGCGACAGGCCCTACTCTACCCTAGGTTTGCTTCGTGTCACAGTAGCTTAGCTGAGTTGGTTTCGTGTTATTTTTAATTTTTGACAGCAAACTGTGTGGATTTTACCGAGTAGGGTTTACCCCCCTGAGTTTTAGGGGCCCTGATCCTGATTCTGATTGTTCTGAAATTTTTAGGGTTTACGCAGAATCACTTGGGTTTCTCAATTAGGGTTTCCTAATCAGATAATTAAAATACTAAATAGTACTTTTTGATGAGAGTTGTTACACTCTAGTGCCCAAAAGAAACCCGAAAAACCTATATCAAACTGAGAAAATCTCATTTGATCTGTATATTATATCCATCTCTGCAAATGATCTATTCTGTTCTCTTCTCAATCCAGTCCCATTCAAAGTTTCAGAATCCTAGAACGGGCTTGTGAAATATGTGGTAGGGAAACAGCATGTGTGATAACGTGTTCTGATTTAAAATTCCAGGAATTTATTGTGACTGAATTGAGTGTTCATATTAATTAAATTGAAAAACATGATAAATCAGTTGCAGGCCGTTACTTGAAAAAGGCCTAGGGAGATAAGTTTAAGCGGACAAACATACTAGCAATTGCTCGGATCACCTAAAGTAAATTAGTGTTGATAAGTGTAGTCTGGCCTGAAACACTGTGATTTGATCCCATTGCAAATTGCAATTGTATATTAGTTTCTTTGTTTATTTATGTTTCAGATTTTAAAAATTAAAAATCCAAAAATAGTGTTTTATTCTTATAAAAAAAAAGAGAGTGTTTATTTGTTTTATTAAAATTCTAACCATTCTTGAAGATTTGATTGATCGTCATAAGTTGAAAGAAATTTGAATTGTGAAATCCGAGTACAAATACTTGGATGTACCGAGTGTTTATGTGGTACTTTCCTCTGTTGCACAGAAATGTTTGCTTATAAATTTCTGAGCATGTGCAGAATTTGATTCAAATCAAGAAACAGGGGTTATTGAAGACTGATATGTTGTTGGCTACTGATAAAGCATGAAGCATCACAACAACAAGATGTGCATGAGTCAGACGAACCACATACAAGTCATCATCTGACAGTGATAGTACATTTGAAAAAGTACCTGTGAACCTGCTTGAAAGAGAAGGCATTGACAAAGAAAAGAGTTGATAAAAATATTCCTCTTGCATTCTTTTCAACAAGATTTTCAAGCAAAGCTGATTGTGATTAAGAAGAACAAAAAGCCCGAGTTTGAAGATTAAAAGATGAAGTATCTTCCCACAGAGACATGATATCGACTGCAGTTTGATAAAGACAGCATAAACCTAGGGGGATATTGTAAAGCCATATAATAGTGTAGGTTTATGCTTATCTTTATCAAACACAATTATAGGCTATTGGGCTTAGCCTTGTAGTGGGTTAGAAAATATTAGAATAAGCCATGTGGGCTAATTAAATGTTTTGGGCCTGTTTGATTAGTAATATGCATGTGGGCTTGGCCCAGTTTGTAATTAGGTCACCCTATGTGTTATAAATAGGGTGAGCCTAGTTCAGTATTAGGTTGTTGTTCAGTTTTATTGTTCTGCTTAGAGTTTTCGAGTTTGTGTACCAGACGATTCTTAGAAACCGTGTGCACTTTGTTTAATTCAATCATTTTCGTTCTTGTTCTTATCATTTTCATCAGTATTCCGCACTCTTGATTGTGATTTTGATATCCAATTGGTAGTTTTGGGACTTACACAAGGATCATAAACCGCATTCAAGAACATGTAATCAACACCATATAATTCGTTAGAACCCTTACGTGCAAGAAAGTATTCCTAATCAACATAAGATGTATCTTGTATAAAACCAATACCCTGGTCCGGTTTCATGGTCTAAACAAAGTCTACAAACAAGTGATTAATCAAGAAATAGTTACCATCCCACTAACCACAGATTCATTATCCAAGATAATTAAACATAATCAGGAACTCAACATCAATGAAACATTCATTATATAATCATGAAGAATCAGCATGAAAAAGTACTAAAGATTCATACAAACAAGATTACAACATAAAGATTATTCAAGAAACAAGTTTATAACTACTATTACATAACTAACATCAGCTCAATACTTGAATAATGATCAGAATACATGTATAAGAACAAGGAATCGAACCATAAACAAGCAAGGAATTGATGGGTTGGATCGGTTATGCTTCCACTCTCTTGAAGCTTCAAAGTGTTCTGATAAGGACTGCTTCGGAACCCAAAAATCGCCCAGAAATATGGAGAAAAACCCAACATTGAAACCAGTAGCGAATGGCTCTATTTATAGGCAATTTTTGGTTTGGCACGGTCGTGCCGATGGTTGGCACGGTCGAGCGGCAGGTCTTGTCGAGTGATGTCATTTCTTCGATTCGGGGTCAGATAAGTGGACTAGTGGACAAGTTGCATGGGTCACTAGATTGGCACGGTCATGCCATTGATCGCACGGTAGTGCGAGGTTATGAGAATGTTGATCAGAAATCTTGGTCCAGCCGGTGCACGGTCATGTGGCGGGTCGCGCGGTAGTGCGATCCAGGAAAAAATCGGCACCATCAGTCGCACTGGCAGTGTTTCCGAGGCCGGAGGACTCGCACGGTAGTGCGGTCGGGTCGCACGGTCATGCAACACCTGGTAATATCAGATTTTTGTCCGTTTCATCAGAATTGCATAAGAACTTTCCCGTTTTCATCAGATTTGTCTTTTGAACTTCGTTTAAGACCTGAAAATATAAAAGTACCAGATTTGGTACCTAAACGTCGCGGTTTCGGTCAAAAATGCTTAAAACGGAAGTGTTTTGGGGGATAAAAGCATGTATAATTCACTTGAACTTTGCTTGTCCTCAAGCAAACTTAAAATAAAGCAAGGAAATAAATCTGAATATTTACAAAGTTACTAATTTGTTTGGTGGTCAAATTGGTTTACAAAAAGTCATCATCAAATATTTAAAACAAACAAGCTTTGTTGGATGTATGAAAGGATAACAATAAAGCAATGATTCTACGTTCGATTGACTTAGCATGCAAATCTTTAAATTTTTCATAATGTTCACACACACTCGGTTATATTTCTGAATCATACATAAAATGTGTATGTAAAACACTCGATGGCTAGTCAATGGATCATGCAATATCATAAGTTTGTCAAAAGATCAAATCTCCACCAATTACTATGTGAAAAACATAAATCATGAGATCTTTAATGGGTTGTAATGATAGGCTATGGTTAATGGTATGAAATGGATATTTGAAAGTGGCTAAAAGGTCAAAACTCGGTGATTTATTTTCTAGGATTCTGAACACACGTTGCTAAGCTATTGTATATATGTTTAGAGTTTATTCTTTTTATACTTCTTCTCTCTATTTTCTTCTTAATGACTTTCCATAATTCTCTTAGAGAGTTTTGACAAACGTTTTTTTTTTTGAAACATTTACAAAAATTTGCATCAACCTAGAAAGCTACGTCCGAATTTTAATGAAAAGGGTAAAAATGAAAAGGTTATCTTCGGTTAAGTAGGCTTAATATTTGGGTATAATTTTGAAAAATACGGAAAATAGGCTCAACATGGCGAACTAATGGGTAATGTTGGGTGTGGGATATAAACAAAGAAAAAGGTTGACAAAAGGGTATCCTAAGTGCCTCTATCATTTCTATGTAATTTCACATATTCATGATTTTGAAAAGTATACAAATGACAAGTTCTAAATTACATGAAACATCCGGCTCACTCATTTTCCGCAAAAACCAAGAAGCATTGTCAAAAAGCAGTAAAGGCTCAAAAATGTGGTCACGTAAACGGAAGGAATGGGTATAAATATAAAGATAAACATGCAAGTCTTTCTTCTTGTTTTATCACGCTTTTTGTTATCTTTATCAAAAATCAATTTGGCTTGTCGGTTTTTATCAAATTTGATGCTTTCTAAAAACATAATTGACCATTTTTGTTTTATTTTCGAAAAATATGTACATAAATGAGAACATTTTGGACAAACAAAGTTTAAAACCTTTAAAACTCCTCCCCGCACTTGAACTTCACATTATCCGCAATGTGAAATACATATTAGTTAAGCAATTATGAAGAGCTAAACTAATAATGTGAAAAGGGAAAGAGGTACTCCCTCAGAGTTGAAGTTGACTCGTTTGAGTAGACTTTAATTGAAGTCTTCTCAACTTTGTGTGCATTCTTTACAAATCTACCAAGTATGTCACTTGCTAAAACAGTCAACATTACCATTGATTAAAATGTTAGATAACCAAACCAAATCCATTATTCAAATAAAACAAACACACTACTTAAACATAAAAACAGACATAAAGTTTTAAAGACCCCAAATAAAATAAAGTACTAAATAGAAATAAGATAAATTACGATAAAACACCAGATTTTTCTGAATGGTCCACTCCATCTCTTCCTACTCCTCATCATCATCATGATGGTGGCGTGTCCCAGACGAACCCGCCCCGTTGTTACCTGGGTTTCCAAATGAAAACTGTGGAGGCTCTCTGAAGTGGCTAGGATGGACGCTTTGTAGCCCTCCGAAGATGTAGGAAAAACCTGCATGCATCTCCTCCCTCCCTCATGGTGTCTTGAGTCACTCGCATAGTCTCCTGGGTGGCTCTCATAGTGTCCTGAGTAACCTGCATGTGTTGAAACTGCTGGTATAACTTGGGATAAGAAGGGATACCTGGAGGCCAGTTCTGTTGTGGTGGATATTCATACTAGTGCTGGGGGTGTTTGTGTTTGTGTTGTGGCTGATCGTGTGGTGGCTGGTTGTGTTGCGGTAGTGGTTCTAGTACCTGATGTTCGTGCATCTCAATGTCTTTGTCCTATGGTGGTAGTGGATCCTATATCTCTCCATTTAGACCCCTTAGTCTCTGGCCATTGTCTGTATCCACTACTAGACCCATTGCTTTCAAAGACTTCATGTCTACATCCCCTCCTGCATGAACCATTGTGAAACTACTAACTACATCATCTGTCATAATTCCCATATTGTATGCCAGCTGAGTCACATATTCACCACCGTGGATCTCGCTGCTTGTAGTTCTCCCCGCGCTGTTCAAGAAAAATTCTACCATTCTTGCGGCGAGGTTAACATGCACTCCATTCACTATTGAATATAAGAAAAGAAGATCTGGAGTGGGACAGTTTCATGCACTGTCCACGCGTCCATATATGGTGTGACATGACCTGATAAATGAACCTAAGAAGCAAGTCTCGTAGCCTTGATGCTTTTGCTTTTCTAGCATCATAGGGTGGCCCATCTGCCACTTGTGCCCAAAAATTAGCCCGTTGCTGGTCATTGTCAAACTTGTATATGTTGGTGAAAAATCGAGTTCTTCAGCTGAGTATATTCCTAGCCTTCTCCCCAATTTAGCGACTGACCATTTATGCCATTTTCTACCCAACCTGAATTGTATCGTCTCTTTATTCTTAATGTCTGGATTTTCGCTTCTTGGTTTGTCATAGGAGTATGAAGCGAAAAATTCCAAGGTAAGCTCGAGATACACGAGTCGTTCAATGTTTAACAACCTTGACATCGGATATGAAATCATGTTGGATAGTCTCTCATCTTGGTTTAGGGCTGTGAGGGTGGTCCAATTTATCCTTCTTGGCTCGCCGATTTTCCCCTGTCGATTCAATAAGGCCTCCAATCTGGCAATACATGGACGGTCTTTCGTTTTGTTTTCATTGAACTTGAGGAATTGGTGGTTCATCTGCATACAGGAATACAGCAAAATAAGAGCAAAATCAAAAATTTCAAGTGCTGCCACCGTAACAGGCTGTTTACAACGTTCTGTCATCGTTTCAGCAGTCACACGGTCGTGCATCTCAATTGCACTACCGTGCCATTCCGAGATCGTTGACTGAATGTTGCCCGCAATTGGTGTTGCACTGTCGTGCCGATTTTGGCACTACCGTGCGACTCGGAACCGCAGTTCTGCTTCACTGGTTTGGTTCTGATTTTGGATCGGCACTATCATGCCGTTCAACCGTATGAATGTGCGTTTTGAAAAATCATCAGAAATCAGTTTCATTCACTGATTTTAACCTTTATAATTCAAAATCTAACTTGTAAACAGTGAATGAACATCAAATCAATGATCAGAACTATCGATTTAGCCTCAACATTCAAGAACAAGGGTTTATTTGACTTCATGAAGAAAACCCCCAAATTTCTTGATTCAAAACCCCAGATCTACATCAGAAACTAAGTTAAATCTGAAAAACAAGTGGAAAACATACCATGGAAGAAGATTGGAGTGAAATCTAAGCAAAAATTGGTTGATTTTAGGGTGTGGGCCACCTGGAACACCCGTACGGCTGTTAGGGTTTCGAAATAATGTGAAATTTTTACTACACGTTCGCCTAAATACCCTCTTTTTACTGACGTGGAACAGGTCTCCCATCCGTGAAGAGTAGGTGGATCTCTTGTGCAAAGCAAAGACAGGGTGGTTAGGACATCGTCTTTTCATGTCGAAGACCCTTTCGCCATGCATAAACTAAACCAACAATGATTTTCACTCGCACGGTCGTGCCGATCCAGGCCGCACTTCTGGTTTGCCCGACAGTTCCGTGTGGCACGGTAGTGCAGTCGGATCGCACCGTAGTGCAAGTCCGATGACTGTTGGTGCATATGTTCTGTTCTGGTCTGACTACGAAGCACATGAGCGTGCAGATGACCGCACGGTCGTGTGTCACATGGGCACTTTTTGGTTAATTTTAACAGCAAGCTGTTAACTTCGTATTTTTGCCAAATTTATCCATTTTAGCAAGATTTTGTATATTTTAATAGTAAATCAACTTCAAAACTTCAAAACTTCAAAAGTTATGGATTAAACTTGTATGTACCTACGTTTAAATCGAAAAATTAACGAACTAGGAAATAATTATGATAAATTAATATTTACAAAGTTACCGTTAGCGTGTGAAAACACACTCGCTAAATTTGTCAGCGAGTCGATAGCTAGACTCCTTTTCCCCAAACTTGTTTCAAGCGTGCGGGACGTGGAGTTCGAGTATTTCCTCCACCGAGTCAATCGGTCCTTTGATATAAATTTTTAACCGATGGCGATGACCGTTGACTTTGAAACTTGCCCCATTTGAGTCCTCGATAGTTACGGCACCGTACAAAAATATTTCTTTAACTGTGTACGGATCCATCCATCGGGATTTTAGCTTCCCGGGGAATAAACGCAGTCTTGAGTTATATAACAAGACAAGATCTCCTACACGGAAATCCTTATGGTCTCTCAACCTTTTGTCATGAACTCTCTTGACTCGTTCCTTGTATCTACTAGAACTCTCGTAGGCATGGCTTCTTAGCTCCTCAAGCTCGTGGATTTGCAGAAAACGGGCTTCACCTCTGCTTTTCAAATCTATATTTGCCGTTTTCAAAGCCCAAAATGCCTTGTGTTCTAGCTCGACTGGTACATGAAAGGCTTTTCCGTAAACCAACCTAAAGGGAGTGGTCCCGATAGGTGTTTTGAATGTTGTTCTAAAAGCCCATAGAGCGTCATCTAACTTGTCTGGCCAATTCTTGCGATTCTGACTAACGGATCGTTCAAGGATTCTTTTTAAACCCCCGATTCGTAACCTCCACCTTCCCGCTTGTTTGAGGATGGTATGGCGTAGCCAATCTATGATGAACACCATAACAGGACAAGGCTCGTTCTAACTGCGCATTACAAAAATGCGTTCCTCGATCACCGATTAGTGCTTTTGGAGCACCAAATCGGGCAAACAAACTTTTTAAGAACCTCACAACCACCCTAGCATCGTTTGTAGGTAAACCATGTGCTTCGGCCCATTTTGACATGTAGTCAACTGCAACTAGGATGTATTTGTTACCTCGTGAGGCTGGAAATGGACCCATGAATACCCCAAATATCAAAGACTTCACAGACTTGCATTGGATGTTGAGGCATTTCATTACGTGCGGAGATATTTTTTGCCCTTTGGCAAGCATCACACTCTCTAACCCATTTATGCGCGTCACGAAAGATGGTGGGCCAATAAAACCCAGAGTCTAACACTTTCTTTGCAGAGTAATTTGCTCCATGATGACCTCCGGTGGGCCCTTCGTGACAATTGCACAGAATGCTAGCTGCCTCCTCTCCAAATACACATCTTCGGATCACCTGATCAGCTCCGACTCTAAACAAGTATGGTTCGTCCCAGATATAATATTTTAAATCTGCAAAGAACTTCCTCTTTTGCTGATATGATAACCCTTTAATAAGGATTCCGCATGCTAGGTAGTTTGCAGAGTCGGGGAACTAAGGTGTCTCGTCATTCATCTTGATACTCAAAAGGAATTCATGGGGGAAATTGTCATTTAATGGTTCCTCCAGTGAATTTTCAGAATTACCATGCTCAAGTCTCGAGAGATGGTCGACTGCAACATTTAAAACTCCCTTTTTTATATTGGATCTCAATGTCAAATTCTTGTAATAACAAGATCCATCTGATAAGACGCGGTTTTGCGTCCTGTTTGCTAAAAAGGTATTTGATAGCTGCATGATCCGTATACACAATTTTTTTGGACAACACAAGGTATGACCTGAATTTGTCGAAAGCATAAACTACTACCAAAAGCTCTTTCTCTGTAGTCGTGTAATTCTCTTGAGCATCATGTAGAATTTTGTTGGCATAGTAAATAGGATGAAAATGCTTCTCCCTCTGTTGTCCTAAGACCGCTCCTATTGCGAAATCATTTGCGTCACACATTATCTCAAATGGCAACGCCCAATCTGGTGCAACCAAAATAGGGGCTTCAATAAGCCTCTGCTTTAGCTGTTTGAATGCCTTCAACCATTCGTCTGAAAAGACAAATGGAGCGTCTTTTTCTAACAAGCGGGTCATAGGTATTGCGATTTTTGAAAAGTCTTTTATGAATCACCTATATAACCCTACATGACCCAGGAAACTTCTAATCGCTCTTACCAAGGTGGGGGGAGGAAATTTAGAAATGATATCCACTTTTGCTGGATCAACTTCCAACCCGGCTTCAGAGATTTTGTGCCCGAGAACTACCCCTTCCTTTACCATGAAGTGGCATTTCTCCCAGTTAAGTACAAGATTAGTTTCCTCACATCTCATTAATATTCTTTTAAGATTTCCAAGACATTGATTGAAAGAACTCCTGAAAACAGAGAAATCATCCATGAATACTTCCATGGAGTCTTCAATCATGTCATGGAAAATGGCTACCACGCAGCGCTGAAATGTGGCTGGTGCATTAGATAGTCCAAAAGGCATACGCCGGTAGGCGAATGTGCCGAAAGGACATGTGAAAGTAGTCTTTTCCTGGTCCTTAGGAGTGATAGGAATTTTGAAAATATCCAGAGAATCCATCCAGAAAACAGAAAAATGACTTCCCCGACAGACGTTCCAACATCTGATCAATGAATGGAAGCGGGAAGTGGTCCTTATGGGTGGCATCGTTGAGTTTGCGGTAATCGATGCAAACTCGCCATCCGGTGACGGTACGGGTAGGAATAATTTCATTCCTATCGTTTGGAACTATAGTAATACCACCTTTCTTGGGTACTACTTGCACTGGACTTACCCAAATAGAATCAAATATAAGATATATCAGCCCTGCATCTAACAAATTAATTACTTCTTTCCTCACCATATCTTGCATATTCGGATTCAAATGCCTTTGATGCTATGCACTAGGCTTGTAATCGTCCTCCATTAGAATCTTATGAGTACAAAAAGAAGGGTTAGTGCCTTTGATATCCATAATTTTCCACGCCATGGCTTTCTTATGAAGCTTTAGAACCTCGAGAAGCTGTCGCTTTTCCTCTTTTGCTAAAGCTGCTTAAATGATGACTGGCATGTGACACTCCTCATCTAGAAATGCATACTTGAGATGCGGTGGGAGTTCTTTTAACTCCAAAGACGGTGGATCTTCAACCGAAGGTTTCGACTTTTCTTCAACTTCACGGTCAATCTCCACAAATTGTTCTGGACTTTGGGAACCATCATCACCGATTTGGCAAACTAGCTGCTCAACTTTGTGGCCTTCTTGTGAAATGCCATTTAGGTTCCCACACAACAGATGTGCGTCCGTATTAATTTCTTCAATCGTGCCTTGGAAATGAGAGCTTACACAAGTGTCGACAATGTCGACTTAGTAAAGCATGTCATCGTGACTTTGCGGATGTTGCATTGATCTTTTAATATCAAAAGTCACGTGCTCGTCATTTACTCGGAGCGTGATTTGGCCAACTGCCACATCAACAATCGTCCTCTCAGTATTGAGGAACGGGCGTCCATGTATTAATGGCACTTTCGAGTCGTCGTCCATGTCAAGAATAACAAAATCCACGTGAAAAATAAATTTATTGATTTTAACAAGCATATTTCCAACGAATCCACGTGAATACTTGATTGAACGATCTGCAAGTCGAATTCTCATTCTAGTGGGTGAAGGTTCACCCAGATCTAATTTAGCAAAGACCTTATACGGCATAAGGTTTATGCTAGCTCCTAAATCAGCCAATGCGTGACTGACAGACATGCTGCCAATGAGGCAGGGAAGAGTAAAACTGCTCGGATCTCCCATCTTTTCGGGTAAACGATTTTGGAGAAGGGCTGAACAGTTTTCATTCATCAACACACAAGACAAGCTTTCAAGTTTCTGCTTGTTTGTGAGGATGTCTTTTAAGAACTTGGCGTATTTAGGCATTTGAGCCAACACCTCAACAAATGGTATGTTTATATGTAATTGTATAAACATTTATAGAAACTTACCATATTGTTCATCGTTCTTCTACTTCTTCAGTCTGCTCGGGTATGGAATTGGAGGAGTATAATCTGCAACTGGCTCCTGGGGCTGTGCTGTCCTTGCTGGGACTCGCCTAGCGTGCACCTCGTTCGAAGCGTCAGTTTGGACCGTCTCAGTGATCGGTGGTGAGTCCGATTTGTCAGGTCCCGTGGTTTTACCACTCCTCGTCATTACTGCATTAACATGCCCTCTCGGGTTTGGTTCTGTGTTACTTGGAAGACTACCTTGGGGTCTTTCAGACAACATCTTGGCCAATTGGCCAACTTGATTTTCAATGGTTTGTATTGAAGCCTTCTGGCTCCGCATTTCTCCTTCTTGTGCCATGAAACGCTCCTCATGCTGCTGGTATCGTTTTTCAGATATTTGGTTGGCATTGTTGGAGTTGTTTAACAGTTGCGCCATCATCTCCTCTAGTTTTGAGTTATTTTGAGAGACTTGTGGCTGGGAAGTGCTTCCTGAACCTAAACTATTGTAACGTGGGTGAAAAGATTGTCCCGGGGGCTGAAAGGATTGCCCCTAAGTTTTTTTGTGGTGCGGGAGCGCGTTGAGCAAATCCGAGTGGGTTTTGGTTATTAGAATTAGATTTCCACCCAACGTTTAGGTGATTTCTCCAACCCGGATAGTACGTGTTGCTATAGGGGTTACTTTGGGGCCTAATTTGATTGCCTAAATAGTCCACCTCTTTGTGGCCTGTAAACATATCACCCTGCTCACATGATTATTGTACCTGTGAAATGTTCTGAGCTTGATCAAACCTTGCTTCCAAAGCTCCAATTTGTGCTGCAAGAGCCGTATATGTATCCACCTGATGAAATCCAGGAATAGATGATGCTTTATTTCGCTCTCCACTGTGACGCGAACTCGACTTCAAGGTAGCTTTGTCAATAATTGCGTAGGCTTCCGTTGGTGTTTTAGTTCCAAGATCGCCTCCTGCATATACGTCCAATCGTTCTTGTGAGTCGTAGTTAAGTCCTTGGTAGAAGTACAACACAAGTTGCCTTTTGGACAACCCATGATGTGGAACATCAATCAAAAGATCTTTGAACCTCTCCCAAGCTGCATGTAGAGATTCTTCTTCATCCTGTTTGAATGTCATTATACGGTTCTTTAGCTTAGCTGTCTTTTATGGAGGGAAGTATTTTTGTATAAAAAGATCTGCCATCTCGTTCCAAGTCGTAATAGACCCTGCTGGAAGTTACAAAATCCAGGATCGGGCTTTGTCTCGCAAAGAAGATGGAAAGAGCCGCAAACGAATTGCGTCTTCAGAAACGTCTCTTATTTTGAAAGTGGAGCACACCTCGAGAAATGAAGCGATGTGCTGACCAGGATCTTCGTGATCCTTCCCATCAAACTGCATAGAATTTTGTAACATGTTAATTAAACTAGATTTAATTTCAAAACTCGGTGCTGCTATCGTAGGTCGGGCGATGTAAGACCCTTGCTATTATTTAACAGTTTTCGTATGGTTTACGAAAATAAATATGTAATTATGGATACACAGATACTGAAAAATACGGGTTTATTAAAACTTTTATGATTTAAGAACAATATAACGTAATGTAATTGAGTTCGCCGTTTAAAAATAACGACAAAACTATGTGCGGAAGCTTGTACTGCATAGTGTTCGGTTCACTTCATTGCTTGATCGACATCCGGAAGGTAGCTACATTCACCTAACATCAAAAAACCAACTTAAAGGTTAGTTTTGATAACTTAAAAACAAGTATAAACAAGTTCCATAACTTTTTATCTACAAGACTGTTTCGCGTAAATTTTTTTCCCACGCTTCCGTAATTAAATTATGAATCTGTTTATCACCTCGGTTCGCATAAAAATCTGATTTATAAGCGTTAGTCAATATTGTCAATATTGTCAAATGGTGTTGTCACCACCATTTGACCCGTTTGGCCTATATGACCAAACATTCGCATTTGTTTAAAAGCATGGTTTTTAACTACCCATTTCGGATTTTACCACAAAATTTCCTTTTTCTTACATATTTAAGCCATTTTGGCTTACACCGTGGGTATCCATTTAATCTCAACTTTCATTTAGTCATCACGTGACTAAATTACCCTTTTTACCCCCTTTTCCCATTTCTAGTTACGCTATTAGGTAACTTTAAGAAAACTTATAAATTCTTAGTCAATTCATGACTAAATTACCATTTTGCCTCCTTTTACCATTAACCATGGTTTTGATCGTTTTTATTTGTTCCGACTCATTTCGGTTCATGTCGGAACCCATTTTTTTAAACATAATCCATTGTCATATTTATCACCTATAAAATAAACACGTACACTTAAATTGGGTGTAAGCTTTACTTACCTTGCATCCTTGCGAGCTTCATACTTGAACTTGTATCCATTTGACCCGTTCATTTCCAAGCTCCTACCTAGCTTGTCAGAGTCAAACTACCATATCATATCCACAAGATGATTAGATTAGTCAACCATTAACATGACCATCACACCTTATGGATTCACACACTTATTCATCAAAGTATGCTATTTATTCAACAACTATTTTTTTTCCATAATTCTCTCCATTCACTAACCATTTGACCCGTTAGTCAAGTTACTTATACAAACTAGTTAGTAAGTGATTTTGAACACTTTAAGCATGTCATATAAAGTGTTATTTGTTACTATTCAGCTGCTGTAATCGACCATTATGACCCATTTAAAGTCCGAACTAGATTAACATGTTTAAAAATGGATCGTAGAAAACTTCAATACCTTCGCAAGCATACAAGGTACACCTTCTAATGGATTTTCTATGATTTTATATGATTTTTATAAAATCAGCACAACAACTATATTTTCATTTTTCAATCAGCTTTTAAGTTTTCTGAACAGCAGTTTTCATTCACAATTTTGACCTATTTAACAACCACATTTGTTTCTTATGACTGAAAACAGTAAAAATTTACTTCATAAGCTTTCCGAAAAGGTATAGAACACCCAAATCGGATAAACGGTTGATTTTATATGATTTTTTTAAGATTAGTCAAAATCCATATAAAAAGCTACGGAAATCATGTTTAGGGTCATTTCAAATTCGACCCAAACCATCAAATGCAACCCATTTCCATGGCTATAACCCTTATTAAACTCTTGGTAATGGTTAGAAACCTATAACACAGTGATTGTAGGCTAAGAGATGTCAAAAACATCATCTATTTCAAGAAGCCATCAATCCTAATTTTACCATCTTCTTAACTTCATCTTTGTCAAATTAAGAACTAGAACTAAAATTAACATATATTCAAGTTCTATTTGGTGATTCTCATACACCATCATATTTAAAACCCGTACTATTCCATATCACACGAAATTAGTCAAATTAGCCAATTACGTGTTTCTTTCATAATTTCAACATATAAACATTCGTTTAGGCATTTTAACAAGCACCTAGCGGGCATGATTTCTATACCTCTTATTTAGTTCATGGCTAATCTTTTTAACCAAGTTTCAATCATTAAATCAAACCCTTCTTTCTAGCATTCATAAGCAATACCAAGACTTGTATCATAACATCAATTCTACACTATTTCAACATTGAAATTCAGTGTTCATCACATAATTACAACACCCACTTAACGCATGTATGGGTAATTATCAATTTCATAATTTTCATCACTAATTCAACAAGTTATTGACTAGGGTTTACTCCTAGACATGTTTTCATTACTAATTTCATCTAAATATCAATCAATCAAGTTCAGATTTTGATTTCTCATGTTCATCAAAATTCTAAGATGTAACCAAAAGATGAAATTTAACATACCTTGTGATCCTTTCACTTAGGTGATCACTAAAATAAGCTTGGATTTCGATTTGGGACTGATTTGGCCTTCCAATTGCTTGATTTTTGGCTAGTTAGGGTTTGGTTGAAGGAAGCTTATTCGCCCATGTGTAATCTGCGACCAGAACACACACCAAGTGTGTGTTTTGGGTTTTTAGTTTTTGTTTTTGTTTTATTAATAATTATTTTCTCACTTAACCCGTTTAGTCCCTCTAGTTTCTAAATGTTATAAAAAAGTTACTATATCAAGTTCCTTCATTATTTTAAAACACTTAACTAACTAGGTTGATATTCCTAGTTACTTAGTGGGTCCTGGGAGTTATAACCCGTTTTATTATAACTTCCGTTAACTCGGGCTTCTTATAAACTTACTTCTATTTTTTTAAGCATTTATTCTTCTTTTGATTAATATTAGGATTATTTATTTAAATCCTAATATTCACTTGGTTAATTTTACCACTAAGGGTATTTTACCCGTTCATTAATATTAACGTGGTTTGACTATCAAACTTGTTTTCGGAGTGTTACAAGTCTACCCCCCTTAAAGAGGTTTCGTCCCCGAAACCTTATTTACGCAGTTCATTGGTTTAATCAAACGAACCAAGTTTCATTTTCAACGCACCCGTTTCTTTCGGTCCAAAGTTCTCATTTATTTTGACGCATACGTCTTTCATGTGTGAGGCCTAGTGGGTCGTTACTTTCAGCTTGTATCCGTTATCTTTGTTGATTATTTACTTTGGCGGTTAGACTTATTAGTCACCGGTTACCTTATACCCCATCACCTGGGTATACCATATTGCCATCTCCGGCCTTATACGTGTTTACTTGTATTTAAGAATTTATGTCTGAGGATTTTTTCCTTTCCATTATTATTTGATGCTGGGAATCATAACTAGTTCCTACGCTTAACCCAATTGACCCATAGATTTTTTCACTTAGCCTCGTAGGCTATTTATTTAGATTTTCACCTTTTTTACCTTTTTAAGGTGAGACCTCGGCAATTCGTTTCTTTCTATTTGTGACCCGAAGGTCTTTTTGGTCCCATAGACCTTAACATTACTTATAATCCCATAGGTTATGATGATCCTGTAGATCATCTTTTATTCGAGTCTTTATTCAATTGTATATATATCTATGGCGTCAAGGTACCCTTTTTATGTTTAGCATCATTTATTTTTGCTTTTGTATTTCATTTGACCTTGACCGTAGTCTAAGGCTACATTTGTTTTCTTTCGAATTATCTTTCCGACTTTATGACTTCTAACGTCATTTACACGTCGGTTTGTTCTACACTTACCGTTACTCGGTTCATACCTATACTTCTTTACAACCCATCACATAGGTTCATTAATATTTCGCGCTTCCATCATTTGGTTTGGGCTTACTTGTACTACCAAGTTTTTATACTTTATTTATCCCGTTTGACTTATTCGTGTGAGATTTCATCACTTATGAACGTCAAACTTCATCCTTTATTCGACCTGTTTAACTATAAAATAGTTGAACATAGTTATCAAAATTTATGTTTGCAATTTCTCATCGTCTTTTAGTCATGACTCATAATCCGAGTCTTTTGACTTTCTATTTCGCGTTCCCGTCCCTTGGTTTACGCATACTTTCAAAATCCTACCCATCTATCGGGTATTTTACCGAAGTCACTATCAAGGAAACCATCCTGGTATGTATTAAGACTTCGTTTTAATTTATTTGGTTGTCTTAGCGAAATTCATCACTTTTACTCAATCAAGTTCTTTATTCTTTATTTAATTCGTCTGACTTGTCCGTGTGCATTTCATCACTTGCGACAGTCAAACTTTTATCCCTATGCCTTAGCATTCCTATTAATCGGTCTGTATTTTCATTTACTTTGATCCTTGTCCCTTCTCTCGGACTCGTTATTCTAACGTAATACGCTTCCATCATCCGACTTACGTTTACGTTTATTATCAAACATTTTGCTTATTTTATTCATTTGAGTACTTTTTTTTTAATTGTCCCATTCACCCCGTCCTTATTACATCGGACGTAAATGTGTCCATCATATGAAGTTCATAGTATTATGTGTTCACTACTTACTTGGCCAGAGTAAGCGGTCAACACATGACACGCATGACCTTTTTATAATTTTCACATCACGCCTTATGTTAGTAACGCCTCTATTTATTTCTATATCTTTGATTTCATTCCGTAAAACTTTATTTAATTGATAAACGACAATCATTAGTTTTACTTGTTTTGCCCTTTAACATATAGAGTGTTTTCTTCTTTTTTTTTATCAAACTATTATGTAATCAAATTCGTTAATGTGATCGCTACTTTTCTCAATAGTATAATATTGAGAATTATTCACTTGGATAATTACTCCCGTCCAAGTTTCCACATAAACTAACTCTATTATTGTCTCGTTATTCACAATCGTGAATAACACATGTTTCTATTTGATTTTTCTTGGAAACATCATTCTAAATAGATATCCTACTAGCTTAAGAACCCGTGTATTACACGGGTTGATTAAAGATAATATCTCATCATCATAATCGTTTACATAAAATGTTATAAATAAATACACGTGTAGAAACGGATATATTAACCATCAATATGCACAAATCACAATTCGTTGAAAATCTCCTGATACACCACATTAGTTGTTTTATCTGTAGGTTTTCCGTTGTTGTCAACTATGCAGTCCAAATCTCTTAATGCTATATAATTAACATATAACATTTCTTATCATATTGTACAAACTAACATGTCAGTTTAAAAAATATATATACAATGCAAAATATAAATAGTCAAATAAAATATATGTGTTGAAGCAATGGCCGAAATGAGTTTTGTAAACTTACATCAAGTATTTTTTTTTCATTGATATTTATGTTATAACATCCATTATTGTATCAAAATTATCACCAAAACAATTCAGCATCCCAAGTTAATTCTCGCCCCTTAGACCTACTCTGCATCCATATATAGCCATATTCGGATCTCCTCGATCAGATTCTCCGCAGTTACATGTTATGGTTGAAAGCCGCTCATTTCTGCCACCTCCATACGCTCCATACGGTTGTTTGGATGACTAAGTATACAACATTTTTCTATGCATCACAACTTAACCCTGTTGATAATATTCACAAGCCCGTGGATTAATTCTGATTCAATCAAATGTGTACCAAACCAGTATATAATAAAGTCACTAAGCTAATTAATAATTTTATAGCCTGGTACACCCGATTGAACCGCCCGATACACCTGGTTAAACCGTTTTTTAGCCCAATCAGGTACGGTTTAGAAACCGGATTTTAAAATATTTATTATTCTTGCAAACCAAAATAGCAGGCAAGTCCCGAAGAGCAGCCATATTTAACGCTTCTAATAAATGCCCTTGATTGTGAACCAAATCTGAAGAAGATATTCCAAAAAAAAAATCCATGTTCAAAATTCATTTAATCACCAGACTAAAAGTGACCTGTTCCAATTTTTTTATATAGATGAGATAATCAAACTCTATGTTCCAATTTTTTTTTATCTAAACCCATATCAATTTCAACTTGGAAGTCTGGCCTTAAAAGTCAAACATTGACAATGTTTATGTGAAGTAATGAAGGTTTACTTGATATGCTCCTATCAGATATATGAGAATACACGCATTAGCAAAGCCGATAAACCAATACGATTGATAAAACCCGAATGTCGTCAAAAGGTTTTCCTGTGTGTTACAGATAAAAGACCAGGTTCCAGCCGTAAACTGAATTATTAAAAGAATCTTTTACTACAGCTGTAGGAAGAAAGAAGTAACATGCTTTAACAAATTGGGTAAATACGAAGCTTTTCCTGGGATATCATTAATACCTCTGCAAATTGTCAATTTGCAGTTAGTATGAAAACTTAAATGAAACATGTAACCCCTTTTACAAATATAAACAAAAAAATTGAAAAGATTTCCGGTCGTGGATCAGGGCTCCTATCTAAAAGAGCGTTCTCAAGCTCCAAATCTCTGAAACATTTGCCACACAACATAACAACACATAAGTTACCAAAATTTAATCACATACAACATCATATCAATGCCTATGCATAAAAGATCATTGTGTATGCATTTCTTTAATGCCTTCTAATTTGTTGGTGTTCTAATTATGTATTCATTTGTTTAAAAACATAGCGAATGTCTGTGGATGCTTTTATGAATGATAATATAGACCTCCAATATAATCAAGTTGCCTGGTCAATTTAACAATATAAAAATAATGAAGTGTGACAACTATATAACGGGATAGCATAAACCTTGGGTTCACGATGTTGAACATGGCAGACTTGGTGCAAAATTCGTTTGATATGACTGCTAGATTTTGATAGGTCAAAGGAGAGGATCAAGGTTGGGATCTCGTTGTTGTACACGACTTGTTCGTTCATTTGGCGAGCCCGAAACGACCTTATATTTAAGAATCATCGCCTTTCTATTGATAAGATGTTGGAAGACATCTAGACCCAACTTTTCTCTTGGGTCAAGACCGTTTGGCAATGACCCTGGTGCAATATTCACTACAAAAGCATCATAGCACCACAAAAATGATAACAAACATAACCATGCAAAGAGATATACAGATTCCAAAACAATCTTATTTTAGATATCTAAATCCTTAGAAAAATTAGTTAAAGAAACCAATAACAACTCAAATATTTGTAATCAGAATTATAATATCATAGTTCATAATTGCTCAGTTTCACTATTTCGAATACCTCGTAATGAAGGAATAAACAGATCACGCTCATAGTCGACATAATCCATGACTAATCCTGAAGCCGTTTTACGGGGACCGAAACATCCGCGATCACAATTTAAAGAACCGCCATTACCACATTCAAATGTTGTCAAGAAATCAGGATTTTCTTCCACATATGTTCCTTATCTCTCCAGAATCCTCACATAATTATCAAACCGAGGTTGTTTTTCTGGTTTGATTACCAACATCGTCGGATGAGCTGGCGAAACGCTATTGGGCATGAATCACGTAACAGAGGTCTAACATTCTGCATGCATATATATAAACACAATCACACAAATGCATCTAACAGAAAGAATCTATAAATGATTAAACAAAAATACCTTTTGACAGATGACAAATGCAACTTGTTTTGGATTCATATTATTGAACTGTGTCAAAGCAGTTAAAAGCTCCTAAAGAACAATGGCAAAATTGTAAACATCAATTTAATAAATTACTAAGGCTCTTATATCTAGTTGTGATATAGCGATAATCAAATAATTTCAGTGGTACCTCCACACTTTTCTTTCCAAACCATGTCCCAATAGAGCATTCTTCTTGATCTTCTCCATGATAACTATACCGGCATATATAACATTCTCCACTATAAAACCTAGACTGATCAGGGACCGGAAGAAGAGCCTTCTCTTGGCCATTCACATGCCAAACCTGGTGAATACATCCACAGAAATACGATAACATGCCCACATACTGTAGGATCCCCTGGTCAAATTAAGAAAACAAAAAAAAATCTAAAAGTAATTAATATATATAATTTGATTTAACATTGGGATGTATAAACTAAATAAAATAAGGAAAATGGAGGAATATCAACAACGGTTGCAATATAATACATGACTATAACATGGACTTGAATTTTCTCACTCCCATTCTATATATTCCATTTAGAGCATTTAAAATTCCCATGGCTAGTTCTCTATTTGAAAATTTTATCAAATCCACATCCTTCGAAAAAATAAAATTAAAAAGAGGTAAACATAATGTTAAAACAAATAATGGGCATTTCTATAAAAAAAACACCAGGTCACAAAGTAATGAGAACAAACCACAACTTTGGTTCACTATTTTCATTAAAACATAAGAAAAAACCCAATTAATTTCATCAAAAAATTTCATGTTCTAGCCAGTGACTTCCAGCCCTATTCACAAAACCTCTTGCCTGCGACCATCAACCTTAGTAATAATGTTGCAAATTCGCAGACGGACATTAATCAAAGCAGAACAATCCGAAAAAAACAATTCTTATACACAAAATCTAAAACAGATGCAGAGATCTACCCCCCCCCCCCCAATTGAACAACTCGATTAAAAAATCCACAATGATCACAACGCCAATCGAGAAAAAAAATCAAACAAAACCATTGCTTTATAACAACAAAAAACCAAAATAGAGACCTAGACACCCCGATTAAAGATCTAAACGCCCCGATTGTAATTGATAATGCAAAAATAATAAGCAAAAGAAAGAAAAATTGAAAAGCATATAGGAACTTCAAAACAAAATCGGAACATAAACAAACGAACGAACCTACTGTCTACATCACAAAATTTTTATAACACTAATCATACGGATTGAGGGAATTAGGGTATTAGAAACATGCAATTTATTCAATGAACTAAAACCAACTCTAAACAAAAAACGATTACGTTTCACACGATCAGAATCCGATTCATACCCTAGCCCTCAAATTCTTTCTGGATCTTTGAAGTTTGAAGGTCTGAAAATCACACATATCACAATTAGGGTTTTGTAGAAACGTAGGATTATAAGATTAAAATTTAACATACCGAGATCCAGTTCAGATGGTAACGATTTAGGATGAATCAGAGATATATGAGAATTGCCTCGCTGAGAATTAGGGTTATGAAAAAATCATATATGGATCAGATTAAGGATCGAAAATAACTTACTGTGTTGCCTTCGATCAATGCTTTCAATCCTTGCTTTAGACACCTAGTTTTCTGATTTGCAAAATAAGATAGGGAAAAGGTTGAGGAGAGAGATATTGTGCGAAGAAACGTACGTGAGAAGCATAATAGAGGAAAAGAGAGTTTGGCGCCCAGAGCTGAATTATCTGGCCTAAGAGGGATGCCACATCAATAAAAAATTGTTTAAGAAAAGGACATGTGGCATTAAGTGTATTTTTTTAGTATAATAGGTAGATTCGGTTTTTCCAAGTTTATCCTACATATGCAACCGTCATTCTCTACGTGTTTGTTGCATATTACTATTTGTGCGATTAAATGTAAAACGTGCACCTGGTAATGCTTGCCCCAGCGGGCTTTCCTTGCCGTTAACCTTGTTCGCGATTGTTACGCGATTTTTTGTCCTTGGCGAGCATGCTCTGCTTGTCATACTCGGACCGTTTCTCCGTCATATCCAATATTTGTTACACTCTCGCCATCCTCATATGCGAGTATCCTTCAATTAAAACATTTACAAGGATTAGTAATGTCGACTTCAATAAATGCCCGTATCATAATACAAGGCTTTTCTGCTATACGTGTCAACGCACATAATTTCGTTAACTATATCGATCCTTGATCGATTTAATTGGTGTAACGTGTATTACACGATAATCCTATGTGTTACTACAACACTTTAATCATACTAAAACATTACTATATACATCTACTTACCGGATTTGCGATCAAGCCTCGAACCGAACACTTTATTCTTTTAACCTTGAGCTCTGATTACCAACTTGTAAGACCCTTGCTATTATTTAACAGTTTTCGTATGGTTTACGAAAATAAATATGTAATTATGGATACACATATACTGAAAATACGGGTTTATTAAAACTTTTATGATTTAAGAACAATATAACGTAATGTAATTGAGTTCGCCGTTTAAAAATAACGACGAAACTATGTGTGGAAGCTTGTAACTGCATAGTGTTCGGTTCACTTCATTGCTTGATCGACATCCGGATGGTAGCTACATTCACCTAACATCAAAAACCAACTTAAAGGTTACTTTTGATAACTTAAAAACAAGTATAAACAAGTTCCATAACTTTTTATCTACAAGGCCGTTTCGCGTAATTTTTTTCCCACGCTTCCATAATTAAATTACGAATCCGTTTATCACCTCGGTTTGCATAAAAATCTGATTTATAAGCAAACGACTTAAAAATCCTTTGTGTGATTATTTGACCCATTACTTTTAACATCATACTACAAGTTTATTAACAATATTCATTGCTTATCGTTTTTACCCATTCCGGGCTTGCCAAAAATTAGCATTTTCGCTTCCATTACAAGGTTTGTATTCGTGTTTACATTCACCGGTTTATTTTGAAATTTTCCAACACTTAGCCAATCTTAATCACTTGCTTTATTTTTACCCGTTTAACGGTTTTTATGCATTTAAGCATCAATTTCACTCATCTCTTTTCGTACTTCACATTTTTACATTTAAGATGTGTACTTATGTTTCATCACAACTATTTTTGTGGTGAATTAATACAATAAACCGATTATCTCGAGTATTACTTTTCGGTTAGTCATTTAACTAAAAAGACCTATTCTTAGGCATTTGACCCACGAAAGTTTATGCCTATATTCTTATACGTATCAAAAGGGTTACATAATCATAATGTAAGTTCCTAAACAACCTCTAGGGTTCGTTTGCCCGGTTTACCCAACGAGGGCTTTTTGGTCAATTTTAATCCTTCATTTTACAATGAAGGACTTTCGCTAATTAATTGACCAAGAATCGTATGTTTAACTAAAAGCTTGTTTATGCGTACCTAGCTCGGGTCAACATATAAACTCGTTTTATACCTTGCTTTTATTAGCCGCTACTTTATAGCGACGCAATTATCCACTTCCGGTTCACTCCTGTGAACGTACGACTTAACAACCAATGTTAGTCAATATTGTCAAATGGTGTTATCACCACCATTTGACCCGTTTGGCCTATATGACCAAACATTCGCATTTGTTTCAAAGCATGGTTTTTAACTACCCATTTCGGATTTTACCACAAAATTTCCTTTTTCTTACATATTTAACCCATTTCGGCTTACGCCGTGGGTATCCATTTAATCTCAACTTACATTTAGTCATCACGTGACTAAATTACCCTTTTTACCCTTTTTTCCCATTTCTAGTTACGCTATTAGGTAACTTTAAGAAAACTCATAAATTCTTAGTCACTTCATGACTAAATTACCATTTTGCCTCTTTTTACCATTAACCATGGTTTTGATCATTTTTATTTGTTCCGACTCATTTCGGTTCATGTCGGAACCCATTTTTTTAAACATAATCCATTGTCATATTTATCACCTATAAAATAAACACGTACACTTAAATTGGGTGTAAGCTTTACTTACCTTGCATCCTTGCGAGCTTCATACTTGAACTTGTACCCATTTGACCCGTTCATTTCCAAGCTCCTACCTAGCTTGTCATAGTCAAACTACCATATCATATCCACAAGATGATTAGATTAGTCAACCACTAACATGACCATCACACCTTATGGATTCACACACATATTCATCAAAGTATGTTATTTATTCAACAACTATTTTTTTTCCATAATTCTTTCCATTCACTAACCGTTTGACCCGTTAGTCAAGTTACTTATACAAACTAGTTAGTAAGTGATTTTGAACACTTTAAGCATGTCATATAAAGTGTTATTTGTTCCTAACAATAAATACTTCATGACTAAATAAGTATACGCAATCATATGTCTTTTTATGGATTAATAATAACATTATTAATGTGCAGCGATTTTCTATTCAGCTGCTGTAATCGACCATTATGACCCATTTAAATTCCGAACGAGATTAACATGTTTAAAAATGGATGGTAGAAAACTTCAATACCTTCGCAAGCATATAAGGTACACCTTCTAACGAATTTTCTATGATTTTATATGATTTTTATAAAATCAGCACAGCAACTATATTTTCATTTTTCAATCAGCTTTTAAGTTTTTTGAACAGCAGTTTTAATTCACATTTTTGACCGATTTAACAACCACATTTGTTTCTTATGATTGAAAACAGTAAAATTTTACTTCATAAGCTTTCCGAAAAGGTATAGAACACCCAAATCGGATAAACGGTTGATTTTATATGATTTTTTTAAGATTATTCAAAATCCATATAAAAAGCTACGGAAATCATGTTTAGGGTCCTTTCAAATTCGACCCAAACCATCAAATGCAACCCATTTCCATGGCTATAACCCTTATTAAACTCTTGGTAATGGTTAGAAACCTATAACACAGTGATTGTAGGCTAAGAGATGTCAAAAACATCATTTATTTCAAGAAGTCATCAATCCTAATTTTACCATCTTCTTAACTTCATCTTTGTCAAATTAAGAACTAGAACTAAAATTAACATATATTCAAGTTCTATTTGGCGATTCTCATACACCATCATATTTAAAACCCGTACTATTCCATATCACACGAAATTAGTCAAATTAGCCAATTACGTGTTTCTTTCATAATTTCAACATATAAACATTCGTTTAGGCATTTTAACAAGCACCTAGCGGGCACGATTTCTATACCTCTTATTTAGTTCATGGCTAATCTTTTTTAACCAAGTTTCAATCATTAAATCAAACCCTTCTTTCTAGCATTCATAAGCAATACCAAGACTTGTATCATAACATCAATTCTACACTATTTCAACATTGAAATTCAGTGTTCATCACATAATTACAACACCCACTTAACGCATGTATGGGTAATTATCAATTTCATAATTTTCATCACTAATTCAACAAGTTATTGACTAGGGTTTACTCCTAGACATGTTTTCATTACTAATTTCATCTAAATATCAATCAATCAAGTTCAGATTTTGATTTCTCATGTTTATCAAAATTCTAAGATGTAACCAGAAGATGAAATTTAACATACCTTGTGATCCCTTCACTTAGGTGATCACTAAAATAAGCTTGGATTTCGATTTGGGACTGATTTGGCCTTCCAATTGCTTGATTTTTGGCTAGTTAGGGTTTGGTTGAAGGAAGCTTGTTCGCCCCTGTGTAATCTGCGACCAGAACACACACCAAGTGTGTGTTTTGGGTTTTTAGTTTTTGTTTTAATAATAATTATTTTCTCACTTAACCCTTTTAGTCCCTCTAGTTTCTAAAAGTTATAAAAAAAGTTACTATATCAAGTTCCTTCATTATTTTAAAACACTTAACTAACTAGGTTGATATTCCTAGTTACTTAGTGCGTCCCGGGAGTTATAACCCGTTTTATTTTAACTTCCGTTAACTCGGGCTTCTTATAAACTTACTTATTTTTTTTTAAGCATTTATTCTTCTTTTAATTAATATTAGGATTATTTGTTTAAATCCTAATATTCACCTGGTTAATTTTACCACTAACGGTATTTTACCCGTTCATTAATATTAACGTGGTTTGACTATCAAACCTGTTTTCGGGGTGTTACAGGCGATGCTCGGTAGCAAGCCCTCTCCTCCTGGACGGCAGGTCTCATTCAAAGGCTGGTCGTCCTCCGCCATGATGCTTCCTCTTTTGTCCTCTGAACTCTCGCTCTCAGAAAGTACCACTGGTTCGTCGATCGCAGCCGAAATCCTTTGTGCAACGACAAGCGATCTTTCGCGAAGCCGCCTACTTCTTCTTAAGTTATTTTCTGGTTCGCTGGCTAGCTCAGCATTAGCGGGTACAAGGGTCGTGGACATTAACCTGCAATTAAGGAAGGCATTATACAGAAAAAAGAACATAATAATACTATAAGCAATATAAATATAAGTAATAATACTATTATACACTATACATATATACAATTTACGACACATATCTATTTATCTATTTACTTTCTTGTTTATTTGTTTATTTATTTATTCCCAAAAACTGTTTTTTTATATATCAAAAAATATGACAAGCTCTGATGAAAATTTTTCTTTCCATCAGAACTTCTGATAAATCCATCAGAATTTACCAAAAAATCTAGTAAAATCATCAAAAGTGAAAATTGTTTGTCTCAGAAAACTAATGGGTTTATCAGAATCCATCAGAAAATCTGATAAATTCCTCAGAATCTACCAGAAAATCTGATAAATTCCTCAGAATCTACCAGAAAATCTGATAATTTTATCAGAAAGTTGTATTTTATTTTTGTGGAATAAATAAATAAACATTTTAAACAAGCTGCTCGATTCCGAACAAGTAAATAAATAAATAATTGAGTACAAAAGAAACGAATAAATAGCATTTAACTAAATAAATAAATAAATGGACAGAAATGAATAAATGAGTAAATGAGCGTAAAAAAATAAATATAAATAAATGCATAGATGAAATAAATAAATAAATATATATATATATATATATAAGCGGTTCGACGTACGAACACGGGAATAAATATAAATATAAACAGGATTGAAATAAATGAAATACCGAAATAACTATACTGGAATGAAATAAATAATTTGAATAAATAAGTAAATGAAAATGGTTCGATTCCGAACACATAACTGAATTAAATAAATAATTGAAATGAAGAAAATGTTAGTTGAATAATAAATAAAAAGTTAGTATGTTAGTGACTTAGTAAAGTTAGTCAGTTAGATGGTTAGTAGTTAGCTAGTTAGTAGAACAGAAAAAGAAAAGTTAGTCAAACAGTTAAATATTATCAAGTTAGTAAATAAGAAAACAAAAAAATACAAAAATGTACAAGTATTCACAGTTTGTATATCGGTAAAATAATGACTCGGATTGTTCCGAAAATTTCGCCTTCGTCCCCGACAACGGCGCCAAAAACTTGACGTAGGCGCGACTATACACATTTATTTAGAATCACACCCGGCGTAACTTTATGTTTTATTATTTGTAAAAATGGTTTATACCTTAACATTAAAACACACACAACAAAGGACAAGCGTATCCCGTCATATATGTAGCAAAGTATTGGTAAAAGCCAGATATCGATCCATGGAACACGGGCGTTATTAAGTACTAAATCTTTGTCATTAGATTACCAGATAGGAAGATATGTGAATTGGTTTTTTAAATAAAATTATCTAAAACAATATTTAAAACATATTAGACTCCAAATATGAAAAGTAAATATTATCTTGTTTCACAAACAACCTAAACATGTTACCTAGATATGTCACAAAAGCACTTAATCAATTTTCCAATTGCAAGACAGCTAGTTACCGAGTCTGGATTTCTAGCATTATGATTCTTCGGAAAGTTACGCGATGGTCACACGTTAACCACCTAAAATCATTCATTAGCGAGCTATTGATATTTATTCAGGCGAATCTTTAAAAATAGGTTATTTACCGGGTCTGGATTCCTAACCTCACTTATCAAAGAAAGCAATACTGATGGTCATAATACAGCCACGAGGATAAGCAATTAAGTAGATCATATAACAAACTATTTCACATTTACAAGTCTTGAACACAAATCTACCATGTCAGCAATTTCAGATCAAAACTACTAAACAAGGATCATAAACCGCATTTAAGAACATGTAAGCAACACCATATAATTCATTAGAACCCTTACGTGCAAGAAAGTATTCCTAATCAACATAAGATGTATCTTGTATAAAACCAATACCCTGGTCTGGTTTCATGGTGTAAATAAAGTCTACTGACAAGTGATTAATCAAGAAATAGTTACCATCCCACTAACCACAGATTCATTATCCAAGATAATCAAACATAATCAGGAACTCAACATCAATGAAACATTCATTATATAATCATGAAGATTCAACATGAAAAAAGTACTAAAGATTCATACAAACAAGATTACAACATAAAGATTATTTAAGAAACAAGTTTATAACTACTATTACATAACTAACATCAGCTCAATACTTGAATAAATATCAGAACACATGTATAAGAACAAGGAATCGAACCATAAACAAGCAAGGAATTGATGGGTTGGATTGGTTATGCTTCCACTCGGTTTTGAAGCTTCAAAGTGGTCTGATCAGGACTGCTTCGGAACTCAGAAATGCCCAGAAACATGGAGAAAAACCCAACATTGAAACCAGTAGCGAATGGCTCTATTTATAGGCAATTTTTGGTTTGGCACGGTCGTGCGGCAGGTCTTGTCGGGTGACGTCATTTCTCCGATTCGGGGTCAAACAAGTGGACTAGTGGACAAGTTGCCTGGGTCACCAGATTGGCACGGTCATGCCATTGGTCGCACGGTAGTGCGAAGTCATGAGAATGTTGATCAGAAATCTTGGTCCAGCCGGTGCACGGTCATGCGCATGGTCGCATGGTAGTGCGGTCCGGGAAAACATCGGTACTATCAGTCGCACTGGCAGTGCTTCCAAGGTCGGAGGACTCACACGGTAGTGCGGTCGGGTCACACGGTCGTGCGACACCTGGTAATATCAGATTTTTGTCCGTTTCATCAAAATTGCATCAGAATTTCCCCGTTTTCATCAGATTTGTCTTTTGTACTTCATTTAAGACCTGAAAATATAAAAGTACCGGATTTGGTACCTAAACGTCTCGGTTTCGGTCAAAAATGCTTAAAACGTAGGTGTTTTGGGGGATAAAATCATGTATAATTTAACGTATATCACATAACATGAGAGTAAGGTCCAGACTGGACAACCCTACATGGGAAGGCTGCAAAGTGGTGTACAACATGCTGATCCGAAGTCCTTTGGGCTATGCTTTATCAGCATACATCTGGATCCACCCCACACTTCTTCAGGAATTCTGGTGGAGAGCAGAGACTATCTTCCAAGGGACAAGTGTCTGGATAAGACGTACGGTAATGGAAAGAGAAATCATCTTAAGTGAGGAAACTCTTCGAGTTGCCCTCCAACTTAATGATGACACCGATGCCACCTTCATCACAAAAGGGACCCTAGATCAAACCCTGATTGAGATGGGTTATCACACACCCAACCGCTCAAGGCAGATCAGTAGATCGGGTTTCATTCCACCATGGCAGTATCTGGTGACACAGCTCGGTGTATGCTTTTCAAGAAAGCATGGACACTTCAATTAGTTGTCTTACAGGTTGATGGAGGTTGTGCATGCAGTTGTGTAAGAAAAAACCTACAACTTCTCTAACTATCTCATGAGAGATTTGGAGGCAAACATGCATAATCATCAACCCTACCCGATTTACCCTCGATTTGTGATGAAGGTGATCACCGGTCAACTGGACTTTGGAAAAGTGACAAACTGGTATCCAAGGGCCCAGGTTGTTCTACAAGAAGACTTGAATATTCCCTCCTTGGTGCCAACAAACCATCACTTTGGACGTACAACTTACTTGTGGCTTTATGCCACTCTTGTCTATGATGAATAGTTTTTTTTATTTTTTTTTCTTTTCCGTAAGTTTTCCTTTCTTTAATGGTAAATATTTGTTTTGTTAAAGAAAAACTCTATGATAGATCTAGGGGGAAGAAAATGGCATATCTGATAAAATCATGAAGGATCTGATGAAATTTCTGGAAATCTGGTAAAACATCAGAAAATTTGATGAATCACCAGAAAATCTGATAACTTATCAGAAAATCTATTGAATCACCAGAAAATCTGTTAACTTAACAATAAAATCTGATGAAGCATCATATACAATTGCTTAAAACCATATTTGAAACAAGGTCAAGCAAACTTTTTTCAGAATACAAAAAGAAATATTTGATGCATAAAAGTTTCTGACAAAGTTGAAACTAAAAAAAAAATTCAGATTCTGGATGGTTAATCTTCAAAAGAATGATACAAAAAGTGAAATGATGTGAAAATTAAAAAAAATAATAAAAAAAATAAAAATAACTATCTTTGTTTTAAAATTTTTCTTCACAACAACACTCCTTGAAGATCAGAACAAAAGACTTAATGCTCAGAAATGCTATGTAAGTAATATCTTCAAAACTCTACTCATTCCCCCTCATCTCTCAAAAAAGGGGAATACCATTTCTGATAAGAATCCGGGTTATTCTGATGAGGTATTAAAGAAAACTCCAACACTCAAAAGATAAATCAGAAATTTTCTGTTACACGTCATCAGAAGGACTTTTGGGGAAAGAAGTTCAGTTTCAAAAAAGGGATTCTATTGGACCATTCTATAACAAAAGGGTCCTACAGGAAGAAAAGGTGCAACTTGGCTGTTAGTATTCAACAATCAAAGATTTTTTACCTCTCCGATTTTTTATTAAAAGATAAATATCAAAAAAAAATTTGGAGATATATCAAAGGTTTTATTGACGGTTGTTTTATCATCGGATTAAAACATCATTAAGTTGTCATTAAACATCTTAAATACTAACTACCCATGATTAATTCTCCACGATCTCTGTCTTACAAATCCTATAAATACATCTTTAAAAGGCAGAGTAAACCACCTTCAACTTCCAACCTCAAAATCAAGAACCCTAGAAACCTTTTTCGAAGCAAAATTCAAAACACCATGGCCGCAATCAACACTGTTAACCTCAACAATCCACCAGTTGAACACTCCGTTCAATTTATCATAGCGATGCAGAGTTCCTACCTTTAAAAAGCAACAATGAAATGATGAATACCATAATTGAAGATTATGATGTGAAGTGCCAAATATTAATTGGATTTCTGACAAGGCGCCCAATCGCTCAAGCCTTAACCAAGACTTGAGAAGTACCGGAGAATATCATACAACAACTGGTCAAGACCCTCACACGAACAAACACGAACGAACTGACTGCACACTTATAGGGAGACATCTTCATTATGATTACACCAGAGAGGATTAGGGAATGTCTGGAATTACCTGTGAGCCATAACTATGATCCAGTACCAACAAAAGATGACATGTTTGCACAACTTGATGCTGTAATGGGCTACAAGGTAAAAATCTCAAAAATTGCTGATTTTAAAAGGAACAAATTACCTGCCTTTTGGCAAGTAATGATTGAGATCTTGAACAAGTGCATATCATCGAAGATTGGGGGAACAGATCAGATCAACATGAACGTTCTAACAATCATGTTTTGTCTCATCAATGGGATAAACATTGATTTTGGAACAGAAATTTTCAATCTGATAAGAAGATCAGTGTTGATAAATACTGGGAGAATAGATTCTCATCTACCTTTTCCCAGCTTTTATTCAATACTAATTTCTGATGCTTTTGCTGAGAGGAATATGGAACTTCCTGCATCAGAAAACATGTGGAGAACAGAAGTGATGAAACCATGGTTTGCACTAGGCTTCTGGAAATCAGATTACGATGTACCTACCTTATAAGAAAGTATGACGAATCTGATACCAGAGGAGTCACCCTACAGGGCAGAATATTTGAAAATGTTGAACAAAGAACCAGAAGATACTGGAGTGTATGACAGTGTATCCCCAATGGAGCATGATGCCCAAGATTCAACTGCACCACCAACAGAGGAGGAAGCTCAATTAGAACCTGAGGAAGGTGATGAACAAATTCAATTAAGTCCAAGAGCTGAGCAGCATCATGCAGAAACATCCTATATGGGAGAAACAGGTGCACAACATTCTAAACTTAATGTTGTTAAAAATTCTGATAGTGATTATGATGATTCAATTGAGGGTAATTATGTTGTAGAACCAATAGTACCTATTTCTGATAATCAAGGTGTGAGTATTTCCACTGACCTATTCTTTGAATCAGATAATGAGGAGGAGAATATGGTGGCAACAGGTGGAGATCAGTTTTCTGATCAAGGAAACCTGGATGAGAAAAATAAGAGTTTATCAACAACTCATGGAGAACCTGAAAAGGTTCAAGGTAATGAGGAAAATCCGGATTTGAATAAGTTTCAATATCTTGGTAAAGGTGTGCCGGATTGGACTTATTTCCAACCTCACAACTTTGAAACAACAACAAGTTTGTCTTCTGCTGGTGTTAGAGGTGGAGCATCTGGTGTTCCTCCTGTTACCCAACCAACCATGTCAACAGAACAACTTCATAAAGAGCTTGAAAACATAACAAATGTATGCACTTGGAAGACAACCACTGAAGAGAAGCTTCATCTGCTACTAGAAGAGATCAGAAGTCAAAAATCTGATATAAAGGCTTTGTCAGAAACTGTTGAAGGTGTCAGAAAACAAACAGAAGACAACACTGCAATTCTGAACAAACTCCAACAGTCATCAGAAAGAAAAGAAACAACATCAAATTTTGAAAAAGTTGTCAAAGAGATTCAAGAGATCAAGACAAAGATAGCAGAAACTGTAAGTGCAAGAGAAAATACAAGTGCTGGGAAAATTCTGGAAGAAATTCAAGTCTTAAGAGCAAATAACAATGGTTGGCAGAAGCTCTTGAAAAGATGGTAGTGGAATGGTCAACATAGAAAGATTAGAACAAGCTGAAGTTCCAGAAGATGCATGAACAAGAAAAGATGAATGCTCATACTCTATCTGTCACACCCCCAAAATGCCACTTGCGGAAACACCGCGTGGCGTGTGACGTACCAGGATCTAGCCACCAATCACATTGAACTCATAACAATATTTAAATTAAAAACTTTCATTCATTAACATAAAGTGTTACAAAACGTTAAATATAATTCATCTTATACAGCGGAAGCATAAATCATTTGTTAAGTGTCTCTTAAACCATATGTACGAAAACCATTAGACTTTTCTTGCATTTCCATGTATCTCGATCCATGACCACTCTAGCCTCCCAGACAGCAAGTTCCAATGCTAAAACCCTATAGACCTGCAAGCATGCAGACAAGTGTATCAGACAACGCTGGTGAGTTCAAAGTTTGTTAACACGTTTAGTTACCAGATATGAGTTTAAACATTTCAGAGATTTGATGTTGTTAATAACTCGATTACCGCCGATGGCTCTTGATTATTTGCCCTATTCCCCAAAGCCTCTATCAAAGCAATGGTCAAGACTGGGGTCATTAGTTCACTCCCGACCTCCCCGGTGCGGTGTGAGGGTGCCAAACCTAAATAGCACTATTAACTAATACCCCATTGCCTCCCCAGCAACAAATCGGTAGAAGGGACTTGATTGATAGATATCAGTGTATTAACCAACATCCCAAGTTTAACAATCCAGTCAAACCCAACAACCCGACATTCCTCCCCGGAACGTTTACCAGATGTCCCTCCCTGAGACGCATGTTTGGAAAAAGAGCAGTGAACTCACCTTAGATTTGCTCGGTATTTTACGTTACCCGTTCCAGTTAGTCAACCAACCCTACCGTGGTTACCAATGAAATCAGTTACATAAACACATACCCAATTCACATACTCAACAAGTCACACGTAATGCCATACATAACAAATGTTTGGATTTCATTCACATTTATAGCACAAGTTCATGTTCCCAGCAACGGTTACCACTAACATTAGTTTCACAATTAATCAAGTAACTTATCTCACACAGTTTGCATCTATCACAAAGATCACTGACAACATGTAGCAAGTACTCAGTTTTTATATAAACCCACATCCCATATGCAAGTCATATATTTAACATTTAACAACGAATTCGCTATTTACATGAGTCAAGCCAGTTCCTCATTTCTAATTGCTATCGATAACATGAAATACACGTAGTTGTTTAAACATAACTATTCATCATTACATGCATCAACACTATTCAACTATTTAGTCCATTTACACAATTACAGTAACTCCACGAAAGACCAGTTTTTCGTGGAATGCCTTCCTGGCGAAAGACCCTAATGACGAAAGACTGTTCTTCGCCAAGAATGCATGTGATGAAAGACCCTAGTGTTTCGTCGAAGTCTGGTCGACGAAAGACCATGTCTTTCATCGGGATGTCCTTCGTCGCTGCATATACAGTCAGTTACAGTTTTCCTTAATCCCCGCCGCAACGCACGCTAACACTTTGACAGTTTCTCAAACTGATCAAATGACGTTTTCTAATCAAGATCAAAAACCCTAATTACACCAATCGTTTACCGTTTAACAATTTATCCGGAACATACAGTTTTACCATACATTATTACCCAAATCTAGTTAACAACTTATCCTATAATCATCACTGTTAATCAAGCAACACATTAGATAATTATGAAACCAGGATCAGGTATATATAATCATCAACTACAAGTTTCTTAACCAATAAGACCAACATGAACGAGCACCGTAATCATTCGCCTATCGAAGAACCCTAACTTCACATATAAACACAACATCAACATCTTAGTACTACAATGATGAACACTAAACGTGGGATTGGATAGATTGATTTGATCGATGCACAACGACTTCGAGATTACAGGAACAACCGACGAGAGGGAGAGAGAAGCAAAGTAAGGTTTTGATAATAACCTCTCGTACCCATGTGTGTAAATATAATGCACCCGGGCTGTGTCGTAACTGTTTGACCACAAGCCCAACCGGCGAACAATGTCCTCGACGAAATACCTCTTGGAGAAGAACCCATTCTTCGCCAAAGAGTGTGGTGATGGAAGATCCATTTTTCATCGAGAGGTGAGGTGACGAAAGATCCATTTTCGTCGAGAGGTGAGGTGACGAAAGATCCGTTTTTCGTCGACTAAGGTTTTCATCACTAATTGAACAGTGAATCATCACACGTTAAATCAATTAACCAACAAAATATTTTAATCCATCACACAAATTACACATTCCATGCTATGAAATAAATTGTCAAGACAAGATTACGAAACAAGTGAAGCGTAGACAAGGATCTTGAATTCTCGGGTTGTCACATCATCCCCAACTTGAAAGAAATTCCGTCCCGAAATTTGATAAGTAACCCAAAACGACAAGATGTTAACTCAGGATGACTGTGGATATGTTAACTCAGGATGACTGTGGATTTTCCGCGGGTACGACACTATCCATTGTTCAATTATTAGTGAAGAGGTTGCAGCTGAATGTTGCCAGACTGGCAAATATAGATGTGCAAGAGCTGAGAACTCCAATTCCACCAGATATAACATCAAGACAACCAGAAACCTCCCATCAAGCACAACCCAAACAAGCAGAAACATCAACCCCATACAAGCCAAAGCAACCCATGGGTCCCCTACCAGATGTGCCAAGATCAGAAAGGGTGAAGATGCTGACACTAACACCTATAAAAATTTCAACTGAAACCTCTTCCATCTCAAAAGGCCAACAAAGTGTAGCCTTTTCTAGTGAAACTGATTTCAGTGAACAGTTGGTTGATGCTGGGAAAAGAAAATGGCTAGGGGAAGTAACATCATTAAAAAGGCCAAGAATAGAAATCAGAGAAGGTCCTGATGGAAAGCCAAAAGAATACACAGTTCTGGATGCTGATCTGGTCACTATGATGTTCCCTGAAGAACACCTGAAGAACTACTACTGGAATATTGAGGAGGACAAGCTGGAAAGGCCTCTCTCTCCCTTAAGCACAAGAATTATTGATGTTAGACAAAGGAGAGACAGGACTATTATACATGATCTCCTCACAAATCCAGTAGTTGAAACTGGAAAAGTAAGCACTCAAAGTCATGCAGGTAAAGTCCCGGGAACACATGAGCAAAACAAGTACACTCTGATCAGAAAAGATGGCAGCACAACAATTGTTTTGGATGCAAATTTGGCCGATGAGCTTCACCCCCTAGACATCATAAAGATGAAACAAATTGTTAATCAAGAAAGGGGAAACACAAAGTACAACAAAAGGGCCATCCACATCATCTCAGAAGTAGGAAGAAAAGTTTATCAAAGTGCTGCTCTGGCAGACTTTGACTTGTGCATCACATTTGAAAACATCAGGAAAGTGCGCATACCTCCTCCCAACAACATCATTCCAACTGAAATCATGTCCAAAGTAAGAACAAGATCTATCTTTGATGTTTAAAGATGCTAATAATCAAATAGCCTTGTTTAGAATTGATGAAATTTACAGGTACTCAAATCAGACCTTGAATTACATCAAAGATTGCATGAACCAGAAACAAGCTAAGCTCAAGGAGAAAGGAAAAGACAATGAATAGGTAAGTAAGAAGATTGAAGATATAATTGAAGAATGGAAAATTGCTAGAGGATGGTCCAAAAATATGTACAGAGCAACACACAAAAGAATTGATCACAAGAAGCAGTTGAAGAAGGGTGATGTTTTCAAAAGTGGTGTGAAGATAAACTGATGTAACTTAATTTATTTTTATGATCTGTTTAGGAACAATGTCTGATTTTGAACTTGTTTGAATTTTTCTCATTTGGTTGTTTGAAGTTTGTTTGAAATTTGTTTGAAGTTTGTTTATGTTTGATATAAGTTGTCATTTTTCTTACAATACTTAGGGGAAAACTGTTAGGAAACTTTTTATGTAAGTATTGAAGAAAAATATAAACAGCCTGATCTATAGAAGAAGATAATGTCATGAAGATCAAAACATCAACAAGAAACGAGATAGGACACTTGAAAAGAACAACACATCTTCATCAAAGAATCAGAAGCTGATCAAGAACAAGAGAAGACTATCAGAAAATACCAATCTAATGGATCTGATGATATTTCTGATGAAATATCATCAATTTCTAGTAAAATCTGATTATCGGACTTTCTGATGATTTGTTCATCAGAAATTTTGATGAAGTAGTTATCAGAAATTCTGATAAAGACCACTTGTCTGAACAGGTTCTATCCTACCACAATTATCGAAGCAACTTGACATTATTGGATTCAATGAATATGTTAAAAAGCTACTTTTCACAGGACAAGTGCATGAATAAACAAATGTTTATTCACGCCCAAGACTTTCTATAAATAGAAAGCTCTTCAGCAAAGGACGATGAGTTAAGCCTAGCATTCAATACATACTACAAAACTCCATTTCCCTTTCACCTCAGAATTACACAAGTATTCGTTTGTAATAGCTAATAACCTCACAATCACCTTGTAAACCATTTTGTTTCAAAGTGATATAAACTTGAAAATTCTGTAGTTCTTGTTTCTTGAAAGTTTGATTTCTATTTCCGCACACTATTTTCACATCTATTGAAATCACATGCCATATTACGAGAAAAGAAAGTTTTTAAGTCTAACTGGGACCAACAAGATCAACACCACCATTCCAAAACTGTGGCCAAAATCACAACAACCAACGTACACCCACACCTCCACATCAAAACCCGAATAGACAAAACCCATTACCACCCAACATCAACAACCAAAACGTTAACCCCAACCGTGGAGTTAACCAAAATCGTGGCACACCCACGAATGAAGATCAATTCCTCAATCTCGAGGATTTGAGGAATGCTATTCCCGATGATGAACCATTTAGTGTTCCCGGTTATCAATCGCCAGAACATATGAGTATTCACTCGAAATACTCGGACGACGGGGGAAATTATGATGAGAGGGTTAATGATGATATATGGGGGGATGTGAATGCGGATAATTTTTATAATGCTCGGGGATTTGAGATTGAGGATTTCGGCTACCAAAACGCCAACTATGTGGAAAACAACGAGGGTTATGGATACGGATATGGCCAAAACGACGGGTACGATAACAACCACCAACCAAAGGAACCGAGATGATGGGTATTACAACAACAGCAATAATGTTAACCGTAATCGGATACCCTAATTCGTGGGTGGCGGTAATCAAGGTGGTGATAGGGGTGGTGATAGAAGAGGTAACCGAAGACCAGGGGATCAAGAAGTTAATGGTCCACATCGTCATCCGCAACAAGCCCCAAGAGGTGTTAATGGGCGATTTAGACTGGTGGTTACCGAGAATGATTAACCCATTATTCCTCCACCTCGAGGAGTGAGATGGTTTGAATGCAAATCCAATTACATCAACATCCTACCTCACTTTAACGGTAGGACACATGACGAGCCATACACTCACTTGGCGGATTTTTCCGCTATATGTGGCATGATAGGGGGCCATAACTTCAAGATAGGGGAGGTGAAGTTGAGGTTATTTCAGTTTTCGTTGAAGGATAAAGCTAAACAATCATTCCTCACACTTCTGGCGAACAGTATTCGCACTTGGGATGAGATGCAACAAGTGTTTCTCGATGAGTACTATTCGATAGCAAAGACCGATGATGCACGGGATGAAATTCGGTCGTTTCGACAGCTATCGGGGGAGTTACTACATGAAGCCCTTACTTGTTTCAAGGAGTTAGTTCAGAAGTGTCCTCATCATCAAATTCCTAGGTGGGGATTGTTGAAGTGTTTTGTGCGGTGTTTGGATTCGAAAGATCATAAGTACCTCCTATCCGCAAGCAACGGTACTCTATTGAACAATCATGAAGAGGATGATTGGGAGTTCTTAGAAAGGATGAGTAAGATTTCCAAGGCAATTTCTATGGCGGACCGAGCCAAAAAGCCTCCAATCTCAAGGTCTTGGCCTGATTGCGACGCTGGTTCTAAGGATCGGATTGAAGCGTTAGAACGGGAGTTGGCCCGTATGAAAAAGAAAGAGGTGGGTGCGGTACAATATGCTGTGTGTGAAGAATGTGGTGACATCGGTCACCGGACCGAGAATTTCCAAGCCGCTGAAGAGGTGAATCAAGTGTACGGAGACCGAAAGCAATATGACATGAACTCCAACACTTATCACTCGGGTTTGAGGAACCATCCAAATTTTAGGTATGGTAACGTCTCGAATCAAATGAACCCGAACTTTCAATCGGGAAATCAAGTTGGTAACCAAGGTGGCTCATCATATCAAAGCTGACAAGGCGGCAACCAAAGGGGTTACCAAAGAGGTTACAATCAAGGTGGTAACGGTAATGGTAACGGGTCGGCAAATAATCATGGTGGCGGTGATGATTTGAGTGCTAAAATGAATGCCATGTTGAACATGATCAAAGAAACAAGGAAAGAGAATGAGGTGTGAGACATGTCGCACAAAGCATTAGCAAAGCAAGTGGGTCAACTTGCGGAAGAAATGGCCCAAATGAAAAGAAGTGGAGGAAGACTCCCGAGTGACACCACAATAACCCGAAGCATCAAAGCTCTAGCACAATCAATGTGAGGAATGCACGCGTTAGTGCGGTAAGTATTCTTTCAAATGATGAAATATGTAGTGTCGAAAGCATTCCACCACCTCAATACATTGATGGTGTAGTGGAAAATGTAAGTGATGAGTCAGAAAGTGAAACTGAACAAGAAACGATTTCACAAATTAAAATCAAGAACGTAACTAAAAACTCTTTTTGTGAAAAATTTTTAAATCCATTTCATGATCAGGCCAATGATATGGGTGTGGAGTCTAATATCATTCTCGATTAATGCGTCAAAGTTTGAAAAACGGTGCCCACCAAAGGACGAGAGGTGGGAAAACTTTAAACAAGCAAAAATTAATTTACAGTTACTTGATGACATTAAAAAGGTCCTGGCTCATGTGGAATGCTTAAAGGAGTTAAGCACTGAAAAATAGCACAACAAATTACCCGAACCGGTTGATTTGATATCTCATGTTAGTGTCGTTTTATCGAGTGCCTCCCCCCCCCCCCCAAAAGCTCAAGATCCGGGAGATCATTTTATTTCAATCCAAATTGGTACATTCAAAATTAAGAGGGCGCTCCTAGATCTTGGAGCTTGTGTGAGCATCTTACCTGGGAGTCTGTACGACCAATATGATTTTGGTCCATTGAAAAAGTTTGACACCCACGTGATGTTGGCCGATCAAACTCCCACGCATCCAAAGGGGATGATGGAAGATATGATAGTGAAGGTTGAAGATTGCTATTACCCAGTTGACTTTTTGGTAGTTGACTATGTTGGGTGTGTTGAGGACACACAACCGATTGTCATACTGGGTAGAACGTTCCTCGCAACAACTAATGCCATAATAAATTGTGCAACGGGAACGTGTCACACCCCAAATTTCCATATGTCACCGGTGGGCCCGGTGGGGGTATCGTGACGTAGTTGGTATCATCATAGACAAACAACACAATATAATAATGCACAGCGGAAGCAAAAGATAGATTCGTTTCAACTTTAAATAGAATTGTAATATTAATTATCACAAGTAGTCGAAACGGATCCACAGGCGGATCGAAAAATAAAATAGGATAATTGTTCAACAGTTTATTTGTCGTCCAAGCTGCGAGACCTATTATGGACGCTCTAGAAGCCTGCCAGCCTATTTCGTGTAGTACCTGCACTTAATCTTTTTGGGAAAAATACGTCAGTTTACACTGGTAAATACAATTCGACTGACTCATTTTGAAAAGGTTGAAAATTGATTTAAATGCACAAGGCACAAAACATTTTTATTAACTTGGGTCAATTATTTAATATAATAATCATGTGAACGAATTACATGTTACTTGCGTTCAGTGGCCCGGATCTAGTCCGGGCTAAAGATCAATGGACACACCACATAAGCGAGTTATACACTGACGGGTGCACGCCTACACCCCGTGCTCTGGTCGTGGCCATCTCGTAAGATGATGCCAAGGATATCCGGGACATGGTCATTAACCCCCCAAAGGCTTTAAGTAAGCAAGACTGTTTAAACGAGCCGAACAAATTATTCAAACTAAACACCCAAGGGTGTAGGATTTAACGCTCGATCAAGCGGTATTCTATATACCGTAACCCAAGCCCGTATAGGGAAAATAAGCCAAAGAGTATTTACCTGCGTATAGTATCAATCACAATCAAGAAAATGCAAGTATCTTTTACTGGTGCTCCTAATCTGGAACAAAGGTTTATAATAACCTATTAGATTTCTAACGGGTCTTTATTTAAGCCTAAGCCTAGACCGGTTAGTTTAAATGACGATACGGTTCAATCACGATTAAGCGAAGACCGGATGGAATGTGAATTTGACCCGACAAGTTTGAAGACTTGTATAATATGGGTTTGCTGAACACATTCTGGATTTTGAGACAAAAATGATAATGTTTGACCCGTTTCGGTCAATTCATGTAAACTAGTTACATAAACCGAACCGAACGCGAAAAGTGCGTTACGGGCGACCATGGGAGTCATATGCAAGTTCCCTGAGATAATATGCTTTAAATATGATATAATATCAGCAAGTTATGTTCTATTATGCCCCGAATGGATTTAAACTCAATTTACGCCTCATAAGGGCATTTTGGTCATTTAAAAGATTATAAAAGAGTCAATTTGGAAATCTGAGTTACGGGTCTGAATTATACAGTAAATATACTTAATTTGTCATGTTATAACAGTAGGGTATGACCCGTAGACAAAACTTATCATTTAAAATCAAACTATGCACCGTAGGGGTATTTTAGTAATTTCACAAGGGCTAAAAAACGTCAAAACTGGAAATCTGAGTTCAAAATCTTATACTTACTGTTATTATATGAAAATATGCTAAATACATCAGTAGGTATGAGTCTTATATGTTTAATATGAGTATAACGCTTACAATGCGTTAAAAACGCTAAAAATGCGATTTAGAGCCGTTTCCGGGTTTTTAAAAGAAGGCTGAGATTTTTATATTTCCAGAATGCCCAAAATAATTTATTTAACAAATAAAATCAGTAGAAAAAGGTTTGGGGTCAAAAGAATGTATAAAACTCATTTTATGGCTTAAACGGTCAAAACCGGCATTAACCGAATCGACTTAGCGACGTATGATCCGATCAGCCAAAAATTAAATAAAAATCTTCAAAAATCCCAGAATATTATATAACATCAGTGGGTAAAAATTTTTATATCGAAAAGTGGCCTGAAATAGGTTATACGCTAAATGCGCCGTTTATTTAACATAAAGATATAGTTTTACGCTATCGGCCATAACTCAAAATCTGGACCACCAACTGATCTCAAATTTTCGGTGCAAGTTTATAAATTAATAATAAAGATTTCTACTCTTTCACTTTTCCAAAAATCACGTTTTATATCAAAAAGGGCAAAATAGTCAACTTTTAAGCATAATCGGAAACACGCATATGAATCGGTTAAGCATAGACTCAAGATGTAAAAATTCCAGAAAGTTATACATAAATAAAAATGGTCAAAAATACACTCCAATACAGATCTCAAACATGCATGCACGGATCCGAATCGATAGTCTACGAAAAAGTCGTTTTATAAGACTTTCGGTTCCGATCCGAGTTTATACTAAAGATTGTCGAGTTGATTATGAAAAAAAACATTCTTATATTCATTATAAGTTATTTTTGATGATCAAACTGATTGCATGTCATCTACATTACCATTTATGCTATATTTCGCAAAAACGATTTCTGTTGACTTTTTAAGAACATCTTTGACTCGACAAATAGCATGCTTAGAGTGGGAATCAGAGAATACCCTTTGGAGGGTTTGTTTCCCACATAAATACCAACATATCAGTGGTTTCAATTGAGAAATGACAGAGCCAAACTCGTTTAATCGAAAAGTCAAACTATATGAACAACGGTTTGACTTTTAACTAATAATCAAAGCAAGAACGAATTATAAACTGATATGGAAGCTTACAAAGGTCCTAATGAAGCTTAGTTAACACTTAGAGGCTGCCTTGTCGTTCAGAAATGCTCCAGAAGTTGCCTTGAGAGTTTTGCAAGTTGTGGGTGTTCTTGATCACAATGCAAGTGCCTCAAAAATGAGAGCTTTTGATCTAATTTATGGTGAATTCAGATGTTACAAGAGTGCAACAGGTGTCCCAACATGCATGAGGGCTGATTGGTGAGTTTTAGAGGTGATACCAGCTGTCAAGCACTCAAAATTCGGACCCAAACAGCAGCTGATCGCAATTCTGCACCTGGGGCTGCCAAACTTAAATTAAAAATGGCAGCTTTGGTCCCTGTCTTTGCACGCGAGGTTTTGGCTATTTATTTTGACTCGTAAACCCCCAAAATTGGTTTTTAAGAACCTTGGGACATTTACCAACATGGTAATGTCCTCGGATAACTTTGCGCTCACCCGAAAAGCCATGAAATTCGACGTTGACGCTTTTAGCCCCTCAAGTACGGTTTTGGCCATAACTTTCTCATACGATAACGAAACTTCATGAAATTTTTACCACATATTCTAGTGAGTATATTCTAGCATTAAAAAGCTTCGGGGCTGCCAAAAGTTCACTCAGAGGTATAAATTAAACATGTTGACACTTTTAGTCCCTATAGTTTGTAATTCCTCACTTTCGTGCATTTTCCGCTTCGTATGATCCATGATCCATCCGTTTAAGGTTATAAACATTATGTAGGGTTATTATGGAGTCTATTTATCCATTGTTGACACTTTGGACCCTTACGTTCCATAGTTTTCACCGTTTGTCAACTTTAGTCCCTCTAAAGTTTGTTTTTGCATATGCAAAGTCTATGACACGTGTCAAGACATTATTGGGCGTAAAATTTCCGAGGTGTTACATCCTCACCCCCTTAAAAGAAATCTCGACCTCGAGATTTACTGAAACAAATGAGGGTATTTTTCTTTCATCATGGATTCTACCTCCCATGTATATTCGGGACCTCTACGGGCCTCCCATTTGACCTTAACAATAGGTATGTTCTTCCTTCGAAGCTTCTTTACCTTTCGGTCTTCAATCGATAACGGCTTTTCCACAAATTTCAAGCTTTCGTCTATATGTACATCCGTATACGGTATAACCGGTGGTCCATCAGCGGAACACTTCTTCAAATTACAGATGTGAAACACATTATGGATAGCGCTAAGTTCTTCAGGAGAGTTTAATTTATAAGCAACTGACCCGACACGTTCGATTATCTCGAAAGGTCCTATGTATCTCGGGCTTAGCTTGCCTTTCTTACCAAATCGCATCACCCCTTTCCAGGGTGATACCTTAAGCAACACCTTTTCACCTACTTCGAAGTGAAAATCTTTGCGCTGTGGATCCGCATAACTTTTCTGCCTTTCCCTGGCAGCTCTCAATCGTTCGCGGATTTGGACAATCTTGTCTGTTGTCTCGAAAACAATTTCTGGTCCTGATAGTTGGACATCTCCAACTTCTGCCCAACAAATAGGCGATCTACACTTTCTACCATATAAGGCCTCAAAAGGCGCAGCTTTTACGCTGGTGTGGTAGCTATTGTTGTAGGAGAATTCAATTAGGGGTAGGTTCTTGTCCCAACTACCACCTAAGTCGATCGCACATGCACGTAGCATGTCTTCCAACGTTTGAATAGTGCGCTCGCTCTGACCGTCAGTCTGTGGATGATAAGCCGTACTAAACTTCAAACGAGTGCCCAATGATTGTTGGAAACTTTTCCAAAAATGTGACGTGTATCTAGTATCTCTATCAGAGATAATAGCTACAGGTATTCCATGCAAAGCTACAATCTTATCAACGTATAATTGTGCTAACATATCGGAGCTATAAGTCTCCTTGATGGGTAGAAAATGTGCTGACTTCGTCAGTCTATCTACTATGACCCATATTGTATCATTTCCTTTTCTTGTCTTTGGTAACTTGGTGATGAAATCCATCGTCACCATTTCCCACTTCCATACGGGAATTTCAGGTTGTTGTAGCAAACCTGATGGTTTCTGATGCTCAGCTTTGACTTGCGCACAAGTCAAACATTTAGCTACATAAGCAGCTACAGACTTTTTCAAACCAATCCACCAGTAATTTGCTTTTAAATCCTGATACATCTTGTCAGCTCCAGGATGAACAGAATATTTGGAACTGTGGGCTTCCTGGAGGATAACATCCCGAAGTCCTCCAAAAATTGGAACCCATATTCTTCCATTTAGTCTAAGCATTCCGTCTTTGTCATGGGATAACTGCTCCTCAGTTACTCCCAATTTTTCTTCAGGATAATTCGCTTCCAACACAGCTTCCTTCTGTGCGGCTAATATCCTTTGGTTCAAATCATTCTTGATTTCAATGCGCTTGGCATTGATTCTTATTGGTTTAACTCTTTCCTTCCTACTCAAAGCGTCAGCAACTACATTTGCCTTGCCTGGATGGTACTTTATTTCACAATCATAATCATTCAGAGTTTCCATCCATCGCCTTTGTCACATGTTTAGGTCCTTCTGATTAAACAAATGTTGAAGGCTCTTGTGATCTGAATAGATCACACACTTGGTTCCATACAGGTAATGCCTCCATAGCTTCAATGCAAATACAACAGCACCCAATTCCAAGTCATGGGTGGTGTAGTTCTTTTCGTGAATCTTTAGCTGTCGTGAAGCGTAGGCAATGACTTTTCCTTTCTGCATGAGCACACAGCCCATACCAGTGTGCGATGCATCACAGTACACCACAAATTCATCTATACCATCGGGCAGTGTTAGTACTGGTGCATTGCTCAACTTGTTCTTCAGAATATCGAAGGATTCCTGCTGCTTAGGGCCCCAATCAAACTTAACCTTCTTGCGTGTCAATGAAGTAAGGGGCGCAGCAATCCTTGAAAAGTTTTCGATGAATCGCCTATAGTATCCAGCTAAACCCAGGAAACTGCGAATTTCCGTAGGCGTCTTTGGCTCTTGCCAGTTCATCACTGCTTCTACTTTAGCGGGATCCACTTGGATACCACGCTCGCTCACTACATGTCCAAGGAACTGGACTTCTCGAAGCCAAAATTCGCACTTCGAGAATTTGGCGTAGAGTTTCTCTTGGTGTAGCAGTTTGAGAATACAACGAAGGTGTTTCTCGTGGTCAGCTTTGCTCTTTGAGTAGATTAGGATGTCGTCAATAAAGACGATGACGAATTTATCCAGATATGGCTTGCAGACGCGATTCATGAGATCCATGAATGCGGCTGGTGCGTTGGTGAGCCCAAAAGGCATCACTAAGAACTCGTAATGTCCATAACGAGTCCTAAACGCTGTCTTGTGTACATCTTCATCCTTGACTTTCAACTGATGATAGCCTGACCTTAAGTCGATCTTTGAGAAGTAGCTTGCCCCTTGTAACTGATCGAACAGATCGTCGATCCTGGGCAAAGGATACCTATTCTTGATGGTGACTTTATTGAGCTCACGATAATCGATGCACAGACGCATCGATCCATCCTTCTTCTTAACAAACAGAATAGGCGCTCCCCAGGGAGACGAGCTAGGTCTAATGAAACCTTTTGCTAACAAATCGTCTAACTGCGTTCTTAACTCCTTCATCTCCGTTGGAGCCAACCTATATGGTGCTCTTGCCACTGGTGCTGCACCCGGAATGATGTCGATTCGGAATTCCACTTGCCTATCTGGTGGTAAACCAGGTAGTTCTTCTGGGAAAACTTCGGGGTATTCCGAAATGACAGGGATGTCTTCAATCTTCGGCTTAGGTTCATCAACAGTAACTTGCGCCATATAAATGACACAACCCTTCTGCATACATCTGGATGCCTTGAGCATGGACACTTGCTCAGGCAATCCGTGCTGGGTATCTCCTTGGATAGTTAGTGACTCACCAGACGGAGTTTTAACTACCACTTGTTTTCTATTGCACACAATCTGGACTTGGTTTTGTGATAACCAATCCATGCCTATCACTATGTCAAAACCAGCTAGTTTAAAAGGAAGTAAGGATAATGGAAACGAGTGATTCCTAATGGATATAACACATCCATCTAGAATGGTTGAAGCGGTTGCTACGGTTCCATCAGCTAACTCCACTTCATACTTCACACTTAAGGGTTTTACAGGCAATTTCAACAACTCACAAAACTTATTGTCTACAAAGGATTTATCTGCTCCAGAATCAAACAGGACTCTAGCAAAAATATCATTTACAAGGAACGTACCGGTAATCACGTTGTCGTCCTTAATAGCCTCTTTAGCATCCATCCTGAAGACCCTTGCATTGGTCTTCTTCCCGTCTTCGGCTTTCTTGGCATATTTTGGGCAGTTAGGCTTAATATGCCCTTTTTCGTTGCAGCCGAAACAGGTCGCGTCCTTTAGATTCTTACATTCTGACGTCTTATGATTTGTGGATTTGCAAATTCCACAGGGTCGCGGGCGAGATTGGGAGTTTGTCTCAAGTCGACATTTCCCAAAATGGTACCTCCTACAAGTCTTGCATTTGGGTTTTTCTCCTGATTGTTGCCCATTCTTCTTCGATCCCGACCCTTTCCTGTGGTCGTCATTCCCTCTGTGTCTCTTCTCTGACCTTCGTGAGGTATCATCCTCACGCTTTCTCTTGTTCTCGGCCTCTTTGTTTCTTAGCGATCTTAGTCGGACCGCGTCCATTGTGAGGGACAAAGAGAGGTCAGTTACTGACCTGAAAGTCGTTGGCCGAGAGGCCTTCACACTTGCCTTTATTGCGGGTTCTAACCCCCCGATAAAACGAGCGATTCTCCTTGGTTCAGGGGTTACAAGATATGGAACCAATCGAGACATCGTGTTGAAGCTCGTTAAGTAGGCTTGGCAGTCCAGGTTTGTCATTACCAATGATACAAAATCGGACTCTATCTTTTCCACCTCATGCTGTGGGCAGAAATTTTCCTTGATGAGAGCAACGAACTGCTCCCAGGTCATGCTATACAATTGTACCTTTCCGGTGGCCTGGATCAGTGATCTCCACCATGCTAGGGCTTCGCCTTTAAAGGACTGGGACACGAACTTCACAATGTCCCTTTCAGCACATCCACTTATGTCTACCACTGTATCAATCTCATCCAACCAGGTTATGCAGTCAACAGCCCCCTTCTCCCCCGTAAAGTCTCGGGGCTTACACGAAACAAAGTACTTGTATGTGCATCCTCTAGCATGAGGCGCATCATTGTTCACTACCTTCTTATGGGGAACACTGTTTTGGTTAGATGAATGTCGCTCCTCATCGTTTTTCTTGGGTTCCTCTTTCTTAGGTATAACCTTCATAGAGGGTGGCTTACTATGAGCTTCTGATTGGACCTTGGGTTTTGACTTGGGATGAGTTGCAGATCGGGTCCTACTGTGGGTCCCGTTCGATTCACTGTATTGCCTATTCAATGCTTCGACAACAGCTTCATTTACTAATGCTTTCAATTCGGCACCAGTTACTAGTATCTTCGTGTTATCAGGGTCGTTTGCTGGACGACTATTCATTTCTTCCGACTTAGTCATGTAGTCTTAAATGCTACATAAAACAAGGACAAAGTCTATTTAGAAATCTAACTACCATTATCGTTCCTGACGATTTATTAACCATGGTAATTAAAAGCCATATTAGTTAATTTGTTAAGTAGTTTCATTTAGGACTTTTTATCAATAATTTTATCCTAAAATGAAATATATGTTGGCACAATAGGCCTAGTCACATAGACAATCTCTAAATTATAGATTTAGATTTTTATAGGATTAAAGTTTGAATAATCAAAACGAATCAATCCTTTCTTTGGCAGGGAGTCTATAAGCTACGACTGCCTTTCTGTTTTATATGACATTTATTATGACCCGTAGGTATTATGTCACTTTCAATTATATATAAAAATATAAATTGGATAATTTATTAAAAAGGGTGACATGTGTGATTTTTGCGAATCACATTAGTCAAGAATGTTAACATATTTACAGATGTTAACAGAGATTGAATCTTTTTAAGTAGGTTGTACCGTCTTGGCTAGGTTTATAATAATATAACAGCTAGGTTTTACCCTTTTAAGATTCTTATTATTAGAATGGTGAATTACAATAATAAATGCTATTTTCCATTTATTCTTTTATTATATTTATGCATATAATTTAAAAATGAAAAGCTGAAATTACCATTCTAATTTAAAATTTAAAGAGTACAAAATTTGCCCTAAACGGGACTTTGATAAATAACATGCCCACGCAGGGGCTAAACAAATAACAAACCCTCGCAGGGGTCGAAATAAAAGCTATGCCCACGCAGGGGCGAAACAGAAGAAAATTACCCACGTAGGGGTAGAGTACATAAAGATATGTCCACGCAGGGACATGCCTATCACTAAAATAAATAAAGGCTTTAGTAATCCTTCTTGCTCTTACCCTTGAGCAAGTCCACCACCTTCTGAATCCTTCCCCGGTTACGCCTCTCATTATTCTGCAACTCCTGTCGAAATTCCTGACGCACCCCTTGAATCTCCTGTATGATTTCCTGAACTTGGGGTGGCGACATTGTCGGCGCCTGAGGTGGTTGCTGATAGTACAACGGCTGAGGAGGCTGATAAAACGGAGGTTGGGGCGGTTGCGGCTGCTGATACTGTGGAGGCTGAAAAGGCTGCGACTGTTGATACCCATATGGTGGGTACCCATAAGTTGAGGGTCCTGTGGCCCATGGATCACCGAAGGGAGCCTCTTGGTGGAAGGTGTAAGAGTTCGCTGCAACCCAGTATGGATCTTCCGTAAAGTTATACCCCAGGGGATACTGCTGCTCGAATGGGTTAAATGCTGCAGCATTAGTATAAGCAGGGATTGGGTCTCCAAAACCCAATGGTGGCTGAGGCTGTGGCTGTGGCTGTGGCGCGACTGGCGCCGTTGCTACTTCAGAGATGGGATGCGACGACTCTCCCGTCTCTGATTCTTCATGGGCCGGCGAGTACCGGCTACTGCTTGACTGTGGAGGGGTGCGAATACGCACTCCTCCTCGCGAGGACATCCTCGCGTTCGTTCCTCTCCTTCGCCTTGGGGGCGAGGGAGGATGAGTCGGAGGTGGTGGTGGCGGTGGAGTAACCGCCACAAATCTAGAATCCGTAGATGGATCCTGCTGCTGCTCTGGCTGCTGCTCCGGCTGCTGCTGGTGGTGCAGGGGAGAGCTGTGGTAGGAAGGGTGGAGAGGAGAGTTGTGGTAACTGGGAGTGTACACCCAGTTGTGCTGCCTGAAGTTCTCCATGAAATTATCGGGACCATTGTAAGGTGATCCCAAAAATGGTGACCTATCAGATATCTCGATGGGGTGGTTTGGTGTCCCTGAGGGTGGCATGGCGGGATCATCATCCTCCTCAACGTCCATCGGGTTGTCACCCGAAAAGTGGTCCTCCGGTCCAAGTGGGTTAAAACCCACTGGTTCTTGCATGTAATCATCAGGGTTGTACAGCCCCTGAAAGGTGGGTGATGTGTTGTCGAATGGTGATGAGGGTCCTAGAGGAATGTAGGACTGTTGAGAGTGATGAGATGGTGAGGAGACTTGTCCAGTGAAGGACCTCCATAGGTTTTGGGCATCCGTGTTGTGAGTGCCCGAGGGTGTTCGCCGGTGCGAAGGCCCGGCTTCGTGATCATTGCGAGCTGCATGCTTTCCATTTCCTCCGCCTCTACCTCTCATTCTTGGCGGCATGATGACAACCTGTCACAAAGAACAAGTGATACAACAAAATATATAATTAAGACAAGGTTAGAAAATTTAAACGAAAATTTGGAAATTTCCTAAGTTCTTCGTCTAGACTCGAGAATTGAGGATTGTGCAATTGTGTAACTGAGATTAAACACAAAAGGCTAGTGTTTAATTCACTCAGAGTTGGCTCTGATACCAACCTGTCACACCCCAAATTTCCACGTGTCACCGGTGGGCCCGGTGGGGGTATCGTGACGTAGTTGGTATCATCATAGACAAACAACACAATATAATAATGCACAGCGGAAGCAAAAGATAGATTCGTTTCAACTTTAAATAGAAATGTAATATTAATTATCACAAGTAGTCGAAACGGATCCACAGGCGGATCGAAAAATAAAATAGGATAATTGTTCAACAGTTTATTTGTCGTCCAAGCTGCGAGACCTATTGTGGACGCTCTAGAAGCCTGCCAGCCTATTTCGTGTAGTACCTGCACTTAATCTTTTTGGGAAAAATACGTCAGTTTACACTGGTAAATACAATTCGACTGACTCATTTTGAAAAGGTTGAAAATTGATTTAAATGCACAAGGCACAAAACATTTTTATTAACTTGGGTCAATTATTTAATATAATAATCATGTGAACGAATTACATGTTACTTGCGTTCAGTGGCCCGGATCTAGTCCGGGCTAAAGATCAATGGACACACCACATAAGCGAGTTATACACTGACGGGTGCACGCCTACACCCCGTGCTCTGGTCGTGGCCATCTCGTAAGATGATGCCAAGGATATCCGGGACATGGTCATTAACCCCCCAAAGGCTTTAAGTAAGCAAGATTGTTTAAACGAGCCGAACAAATTATTCAAACTAAACACCCAAGGGTGTAGGATTTAACGCTCGATCAAGCGGTATTCTATATACCGTAACCCAAGCCCGTATAGGGAAAATAAGCCAAAGAGTATTTACCTGCGTATAGTATCAATCACAATCAAGAAAATGCAAGTATCTTTTACTGGTGCTCCTAATCTGGAACAAAGGTTTATAATAACCTATTAGATTTCTAACGGGTCTTTATTTAAGCCTAAGCCTAGACCGGTTAGTTTAAATGACGATACGGTTCAATCACGATTAAGCGAAGACCGGATGGAATGTGAATTTGACCCGACAAGTTTGAAGACTTGTATAATATGGGTTTGCTGAACACATTCTGGATTTTGAGACAAAAATGATAATGTTTGACCCGTTTCGGTCAATTCATGTAAACTAGTTACATAAACCGAACCGAACGCGAAAAGTGCGTTACGGGCGACCATGGGAGTCATATGCAAGTTCCCTGAGATAATATGCTTTAAATATGATATAATATCAGCAAGTTATGTTCTATTATGCCCCGAATGGATTTAAACTCAATTTACGCCTCATAAGGGCATTTTGGTCATTTAAAAGATTATAAAAGAGTCAATTTGGAAATCTGAGTTACGGGTCTGAATTATACAGTAAATATACTTAATTTGTCATGTTATAACAGTAGGGTATGACCCGTAGACAAAACTTATCATTTAAAATCAAACTATGCACCGTAGGGGTATTTTAGTAATTTCACAAGGGCTAAAAAACGTCAAAACTGGAAATCTGAGTTCAAAATCTTATACTTACTGTTATTATATGAAAATATGCTAAATACATCAGTAGGTATGAGTCTTATATGTTTAATATGAGTATAACGCTTACAATGCGTTAAAAACGCTAAAAATGCGATTTAGAGCCGTTTCCGGGTTTTTAAAAGAAGGCTGAGATTTTTATATTTCTAGAATGCCCAAAATAATTTATTTAACAAATAAAATCAGTAGAAAAAGGTTTGGGGTCAAAAGAATGTATAAAACTCATTTTATGGCTTAAACGGTCAAAACCGGCATTAACCGAATCGACTTAGCGACGTATGATCCGATCAGCCAAAAATTAAATAAAAATCTTCAAAAATCCCAGAATATTATATAACATCAGTGGGTAAAAAGTTTTATATCGAAAAGTGGCCTGAAATAGGTTATACGCTAAATGCGCCGTTTATTTAACATAAAGATATAGTTTTACGCTATCGGCCATAACTCAAAATCTGGACCACCAACTGATCTCAAATTTTCGGTGCAAGTTTATAAATTAATAATAAAGATTTCTACTCTTTCACTTTTCCAAAAATCACGTTTTATATCAAAAAGGGCAAAATAGTCAACTTTTAAGCATAATCGGAAACACGCATATGAATCGGTTAAGCATAGACTCAAGATGTAAAAATTCCAGAAAGTTATACATAAATAAAAATGGTCAAAAATACACTCCAATACAGATCTCAAACATGCATGCACGGATCCGAATCGATAGTCTACGAAAAAGTCGTTTTATAAGACTTTCGGTTCCGATCCGAGTTTATACTAAAGATTGTCGAGTTGATTATGAAAAAAAACATTCTTATATTCATTATAAGTTATTTTTGATGATCAAACTGATTGCATGTCATCTACATTACCATTTATGCTATATTTCGCAAAAACGATTTCTGTTGACTTTTTAAGAACATCTTTGACTCGACAAATAGCATGCTTAGAGTGGGAATCAGAGAATACCCTTTGGAGGGTTTGTTTCCCACATAAATACCAACATATCAGTGGTTTCAATTGAGAAATGACAGAGCCAAACTCGTTTAATCGAAAAGTCAAACTATATGAACAACGGTTTGACTTTTAACTAATAATCAAAGCAAGAACGAATTATAAACTGATATGGAAGCTTACAAAGGTCCTAATGAAGCTTAGTTAACACTTAGAGGCTGCCTTGTCGTTCAGAAATGCTCCAGAAGTTGCCTTGAGAGTTTTGCAAGTTGTGGGTGTTCTTGATCACAATGCAAGTGCCTCAAAAATGAGAGCTTTTGATCTAATTTATGGTGAATTCAGATGTTACAAGAGTGCAACAGGTGTCCCAACATGCATGAGGGCTGATTGGTGAGTTTTAGAGGTGATACCAGCTGTCAAGCACTCAAAATTCGGACCCAAACAGCAGCTGATCGCAATTCTGCACCTGGGGCTGCCAAACTTAAATTAAAAATGGCAGCTTTGGTCCCTGTCTTTGCACGCGAGGTTTTGGCTATTTATTTTGACTCGTAAACCCCCAAACTTGGTTTTTAAGAACCTTGGGACATTTACCAACATGGTAATGTCCTCGGATAACTTTGCGCTCACCCGAAAAGCCATGAAATTCGACGTTGACGCTTTTAGCCCCTCAAGTACGGTTTTGGCCATAACTTTCTCATACGATAACGAAACTTCATGAAATTTTTACCACATATTCTAGTGAGTATATTCTAGCATTAAAAAGCTTCGGGGCTGCCAAAAGTTCACTCAGAGGTATAAATTAAACATGTTGACACTTTTAGTCCCTATAGTTTGTAATTCCTCACTTTCGTGCATTTTCCGCTTCGTATGATCCATGATCCATCCGTTTAAGGTTATAAACATTATGTAGGGTTATTATGGAGTCTATTTATCCATTGTTGACACTTTGGACCCTTACGTTCCATAGTTTTCACCGTTTGTCAACTTTAGTCCCTCTAAAGTTTGTTTTTGCATATGCAAAGTCTATGACACGTGTCAAGACATTATTGGGCGTAAAATTTCCGAGGTGTTACAGAACGGTGAGCATGAAGTTTGGGGACCGGGAATTGATCTTGAATGTATTCCCTAAGTTTACTAACCCACTTGGTGAGGATAAATGTCCTGAGAAGGATATGAATCCAAACAAAAAGGTATGTGCTATGGTTGGTAGGTTTGGAGAATCGAAGAAGAAACCGGTTAAAACGAAGAAGAAGATGAAGAAGAAGGCAGAGGAGGAACTGAGGAGATTTGGCCCATTCGCGAATAGATGGTATGAATCAGCAGTGGGTGATTTGGATGAATTCGTGGGCGACAAGCACGCCATTCGACCACCATGAGGTGGTAAGTTAATTGTTGTTGTATACTTTTTATAGTTCTTTTTAGTTTATCTCCGTAGTCTAGTTTGTCTTGTTGTACATTTCCATTCCATACTTTGTTTTATTTAGTAGTTAAATGAACGTTGTGGGTGGGTTCCCTATATAACCCTCACGAGACCTACTCGTCCGCCCGAGCTATCGGGAGGTTTAAAAGGGCTTGTTGCATAAGCTAAATGCAACTGTGATTCCTACGAAAGTGAGTTAGGATTTTTGTTGTTGTTGTAAAATTTCTTTTCCACAAGAAAATCAAAGTTGAATAGAAATATTGCTTGGTAAATTCTTTATTAAAAATGGTAGAGCTAGGTAACTAACAAGTTTTGCTGGTTGTGAGAAGCTTCCTTCTACACGAAGGTTGAGATTTGTAGGTACATTATGTGCGCGAGACGACCATTTTTTTAATTGAAGAATGAATAGCACACGAGGAACGAGCAAAACCAGGTGCATATGTTTCTTTTTAGCTTTGATTTTTAGTTCGTTAATAAGTGTATTGTAAATTGTATTTTACTGACCGGGGTGAAATTTTGGTAGGATGGTTGTGTCACATCCCTTGTGCGTATTAAAAGCTCCATTCTCACACATTGATCACAATGTTGACCTCAAGTGTGGGGATGGGGAGAAAAAGTTTTCGGTTTTGACCCCTTTTATTTAAACACTACACATTGAGGACAATGTTGACTTCAAGTGTAGGGATGGGGGGAACATTCCAAAAAAATTTAAAAAATGTCTTTGTTTGAAGCAGTCTAAAAAGCACAAGTAACTAAGTCAATGAGGGATGACACAACTCATTTAGTCTTTTGTCATGGTCAAGTCAAGTTAGTAACATGAGAGGTATTTAGTGGGTGGTTATTTGGGAATAATCCGCCTAAGAAACTAATAAATTATGCATATCACATACCATATCCTTCATACGTGACATTTTAAGCCACTTTTACACATCATATATATATATATATATGGTAGGGTTCCAGCGTGAACAACCTCCGAAGAGTGAACTGCGTGAAGAGATCTGGACCCTTGATTTCCTTTTTAGTTGTTCAGGGTAGGATTGTAATTATACAAAAAATTAGATTTAAATCATTTTTTTAATAATTGAATTAAGTTACATCTTTCTTAATTTAAATTCATTATCCACATTATGTTTTATTTATTAATAAGATAATTATCAATACAAACAACAAATCACCAGATTTCAATTTTAATTTTTATTTTAGATTTCATCACCAGAATTCAAATTTTGATTTTTAAGATCCACGTAACCTTCATATTTCAACGGTATACACATGTGTACTTGGATATAATAGAACAGTACACATGTGTACTCATCATTGTACATATGTGTAATTAGCTACATAATACATACATAGAAACAATACCTGTAAAACTATTTTATATTTAACAAATTACAAGTTCCATAATGTTTTCCAAACCAAACAAAAAAACATATAATTACAAGTTCCAGTTTCATAAAAACAATAAACCCAGCATAATCGAAAAAACAAAAAAACATAATCTTTTACAACTATTCGCCACGTTGTATGCTGAATCATCCTTATCGACCAAGCAAACAAACATATGTGAATCATCCTTATTGTCACAACCCCCGACCCCTACCCTAGGAGCAGGCGGCCGTGAGCCAGTTTCGGTGGTATCAGTGTTTATCAATTTGGCAGCGGAACGTTTCATCGGGACCGTAGTTAGGAAATATTTTATCAGAGTTAAACACCAAAAGCTTTAGAATAGAATACTGGGATAAAACCCGATTTTCATTTTTGTATATTTATAGGGAATAACCCTAATTATTGAAAACAATTCTCCTTTTTAATTTGGTAACTTTTATGGCCACTTTTCTAAGCCTTTAGTGCTCTCCAGCTGGCTTTTATGTGCTTCACACTAAGTTACCTGAAACACGTGTTTAAAACATTTTATCAACAAGAAATACTGGTGAGTGAATCCAAGTTTAATCAAAACAGGTTTTATCTTTTCACAGTATTGAGAGAGATTACAATGTTTACATCTACACAAGTACTCATTGAGTACTTGCCACTTGACCGTATCTGTGGCTATGGTCATATCACACATTGGCTAACCCGTTGTCCAATTGTGAAGATTATCAAGTAATGTATACAAAACCTCGTAATACCGGCAGTAATTGAAGAATTACAAAGACTCAATCATTGCTTAATCACATTGTGAAATATTTAAGGTTTTGTAAAATCAGTTTATAAAAAGTAGATTACCCACATTGCTATTTTAGGTATTTCCCTTGTGACTTCCTGGTTATAATCTATTAATTAAACAATGCACACGAGTTAGTATAATGACCCAATTTACATTAGTTATACCCTCCCAGAGACAGAACCTCCAACGACTACGTCCGGCAGAACCACGACAGCTGTTACGAAGTCCTAGATCAATCGAGCAGCATATCTAATACGTAACCAGGGTTATAATACTTACAACGAGGCAAAGCTTTGCTTATTAGGGGCTATTATACCCGAGCATTACTTTAGCTACCAGAGAGATTGAGAGAGAATTCGAAAGAAATGAACGAGGAATGACTGAAGCTCGAGGCCCCTATTTATACTCCTGATCGACCACTTTCTCGCCGCCCGCGAAGAAGAACAAGGAGGTCTGCGCGCCCCGCGAGGGATGTTAGGTGGTTTTAGGGTTGCTGAGTCATCAACACGTGGCGGCACCGGCTGTCTTCTTGATATTGAGCTGTAGCGGCTCGCGACTAAGATAGACAAGGGCTTCGCGGCCCGTGAGCGATCCCTGTAATTTGTTTTATTTGTTATTTAATGAGATAAAGGTATTTCGAGGCTGGTTTTTGTATACAGAGTGTATTTTTGGATTTGTAGGGGTGCCAGGGGTGTTTTAGGAGGTTTGGTATATTATTTAATAAAATATGTAATGCACTTGCATTAAGTATAGTAACCCAATTCAACTTTATCCCTACGTCACGAGACAGAACCCCAACGAACTTAGTCGGGCAGAGCCTTGACATTCGTTATGGGGCCCTATATCAATTGGACAGGGTATCAGTGATCATGGGTTAAAACACTTAAAACAGGGCAAGGTTTTATTATTATTATTATTACTATTGGGTGAAATAAAAATAGATATGAAAAGAATAGATGGGGCGACAGATATAGCAAGAAAGGAAATTTTTTGTGTGCAAAAGTGATGCTCATCCTTCCCTATTTATAGTTGAAAAATCATTCAACTTGGCAAGCACGAAACACATACGTAGGCATGAAATATTAAAGGCAACATGCACTGTCCTCATTTTCATTTAATGTACGTCCATTTGGACTTTTATTCATGTAGATTTTTATTATTATTATTTTATTATTTATATATTATAATTAATTCAACTGATTCACTTATTTGGCGCTTATAACTTCTAACATATAATGTTTTTTATAAAACAATGAATATGTCATTAGAATGAGAATATTTGTATCTACATTTTGAACTAAGTTTCATTAAAAACGGAGTAGGTTCAAATACCATGTATTTTAATTATTAAACGGTTCCTACGTTTGCCAAAAAACATCTTATATTTCTATCGCTCAACTTACCCATGACCTATTTGTGTAATAACTTTATTTTAAATTTAAAATTTTGGGAATGTTACATTCTCCCCACCTTGTTTTAAATATCGTCCTCGAGATTTGGGCTACGATATCTTTTCGGGGTTACATCACGTATTTTAGTCAGTTATCAAGGTGTCTGGGATAGAATTAAAAGATGAATATAAGGATATCATAGGATAACTGGAATTCAATGGTCTCACAACTTAATTTCAGGAATTGATGTTAACTGAATGAGATGAAATGATACCATTTATCAAGGTGTCTAAGTTTTACAAAAGAGAGGCATAGAATTCAAAATGTAATGACTTGTAGAAACAATAGGATTCAATGCCAGGAGAGAACTTACTTTGATTGTCAATTTGAGGAAGATTCTGAATCAATAATCTCAATTTAAAAATAGAAATATGAAAAATGATTTGTTAATAATCAAACTAGAAATCAGTGATGTTTATTTAAATGGCAGGGATACACTGGATAATATAATAGAATCTAGTGTATCATTGTCTTAATACGTAATTGTATTAAGACTACTTGGATGATGAGTCAAACGAATGACATATAGATATGATAAGGGTTTATTACTTGCACATGCTACAATTTATACAGACACCGCAAGGTGTTGTGTTTGAAATAATTCAATAATTACGGTGACCAAATGAATTCACCGTTTTTGAAATTAACTGAAAGTTTTCAAATGAAGTGAATCTGTATATTCGAAAGATAGGATGTTCAAATGAAGAAAGAAAATAATATTGTAGGATCAATTCAAAGATGAAAGAAATGTTGGAGGTACGTTGGAATAAGAATTCAGGTACCTTTATCTTAACACAAAATTGTATTAAGACTGGTTTAGGATAATGAATCAATAAATAGATAAATTCATACCTCTGGTGTGAAAATGAAATGGGTCCAAGTTTCAATGGAATTGCCACCTCAAGGTGTCGTGATTTAACAAACGATGGATTGGAGTTGTAGACTTTGAATAGGTTTATTGTGATTTAAACAACGAGATTACCTTGAATATGATGATTTCAATTCATCATATGAGATTTTGGATTGTATGTTTATTGTGAACAGGTTCAAACAATTGAGCTTGGTTTGGACATATTCCAACAATGGATATATGTTTTGACAAGAAATGGTTTCAATGAAAATCTGGTATGTACTTTTGAAAAAGAAAAAGAGTTTTCCAAGAAATTTGTTGGCTTGATTATCAAAAGTCAACATTATATAATCATATAGATTATCAGAACGAATGTAATGAAATAATAAATGATCTTTTGAAGTGAATTCATATGCATGCTAAGCAATGCACGAACAACATATGAATTTGTCAAGAGATGAGACAAATGAGTGTTTGACATTATGACAGAGAAATAAGGCACCCGACAACGAGGCCAAAAACCCAGATGAAGCTAAGGAGAACGCATAACCACCAGAAACCACAATAACTTTTAAAATAATCACCCTTACGTTTTGTCTGTACTAAAGTATTAAGTTGACTTTTGATATAATTGAATTAAGTTACATCTTTCTTAATTTAAATTCATTATCCACATTATGTTTTATTTATTAATAAGATAATTATCAATACAAACAACAAATCACCAGATTTCAATTTTAATTTTTATTTTAGATTTCTTCACCAGAATTCAAATTTTGATTTTTAAGACCCACATAACCTTCATATTTCAACGGTATACACATGTGTACTTGGATATAATAGAACAGTACACATGTGTACTCATCATTGTACATATGTGTAATTAGCTACATAATACATACATAGAAACAATACCTGTAAAACTATTTTATATTTAACAAATTACAAGTTCCATAATGTTTTCCAAACCAAACAAAAAAACATATAATTACAAGTTCCAGTTTCATAAAAACAATAAACCCAGCATAATCGAAAAAACAAAAAAACATAATCTTTTACAACTATTCGCCACGTTGTATGCTGAATCATCCTTATCGACCAAGCAAACAAACATACGTGAATCATCCTTATTGTCACAACCCCCGACCCCTACCCTAGGAGCAGGCGGCCGTGAGCCAGTTTCGGTGGTATCAGTGTTTATCAATTTGGCAGCGGAACGTTTCATCGGGACCATAGTTAGGAAATATTTTATCAGAGTTAAACACCAAAAGCTTTAGAATAGAATACTGGGATAAAACCCGATTTTCATTTTTGTATATTTATAGGGAATAACCCTAATTATTGAAAACAATTCTCCTTTTTAATTTGGTAACTTTTATGGCCACTTTTCTAAGCCTTTAGTGCTCTCCAGCTGGCTTTTATGTGCTTCACACTAAGTTACCTGAAACACGTGTTTAAAACATTTTATCAACAAGAAATACTGGTGAGTGAATCCAAGTTTAATCAAAACAGGTTTTATATTTTCACAGTATTGAGAGAGATTACAATGTTTACATCTACACAATTACTCATTCAGTACTTGCCACTCGACCGTATCTGTGGCTATGGTCATATCACACATTGGTTAACCCGTTGTCTAATTATGAAGATTATCAGGTAATGTATACAAAACCTCGTAATACCGGCAGTAATTGAAGAATTACAAAGACGCAATCACTGCTTAATCACATTGTAAATATTTAAGGTTTTGTAAAAACAGTTTATAAAAAGTAGATTACTCACATTGCTATTTTAGGTATTTCCCTTGTGACTTCCTGGTTATAATCTATCAATTAAACAATGCACACGAGTTAGTATAATGACCCAATTTACATTAGTTATACCCTCCCCGAGACAGAAACTCCAACGACTACGTCGGGCAGAACCACGACCGCTGTTACGAAGTCCTAGATCAATCGAGCAGCGTATCTAATACGTAACCAGGGTTATAATACTTACAACGAGGCAAAGCTTTGCTTATTAGGGGGTATTATACCCGAGCATTACTTTAGCTACCAGAGAGATTGAGAGAGAATTCGAAAGAACTGAACGAGGAATGACTGAAGCTCGAGGCCCCTATTTATACTCCTGATCGACCACTTTCTCGCGGCCCGCGAAGAAGAACAAGGAGGTCTTCGTGCCCCGCGAGGGATGTTAGGTGGTTTTAGGGTTGCTGAGTCATCAACACGTGGCGGCACCGGCTGTCTTCTTGATATTGAGCTGTAGCGGCCCACGACTAAGATAGACAAGGGCTTCGCGGCCAGTGAGCGATCCCTGTAATTTGTTTTATTTGTTATTTAATGAGATAAAGGTATTTCGAGGTTGGTTTTTGTATACAGAGTGTATTTTAGGATTTGTAGGGGTGCCAGGGGTGTTTTAGGAGGTTTGGTATATTATTTAATAAAATATGTAATGCACTTGCATTAAGTATAGTAACCCAATTCAACTTTATCCCTACGTCACGAGATAGAACCCCAACGAACTTAGTCGGGCAGAGCCTTGACATTCGTTATGGGGCCCTATATCAATTGGACAGGATATCAGTGATCAGGGGTTAAAACATGTAGAATCGTGTACCGACCCGAACGAGTCGTTCAGAGGAGTTAAACTTCGTTTCAGAGGCGGAAACTAAGAAACAAAGGTAGAAACAGCTTTATCTTCACCTTAAAACACTGATTATACTGAATAAACATTTTGTACAATCGTTCTTCACACCGGCAGAGCTTCGGCGTGGAATACAAGAGAGTTCTTATGATTTCGCTCATGTGACATCTATATATACTAGTTGTGATTTCGCTCATAAGGACATGACAAATGAGCGAAATCACTCAATTACCAAATGAGCGAAATCACATGAAGACTAATAAGCGAAATCAGACATTACACTCAAATACAATTCTATTTTGTCTTATGTGAGAACATGCAAACTAATTATAATCTTCACGTGAGTTGTTGTAGTCATGATGTATGATGAGGTCAATTGGATGATGTCATCATTAAGAATGATGACATCATTCTGGTTCCGAACCGCAACGAACCCAAGACTCGATGTAAGACGAAGACGACAGATGTGTGCACCAACAGACTCCCCCTCAGATGTTGACGAGTCTCACATGTCAAGTCTTTGCATCTTCAGTCTTAATCAGTCTTTGAGCTTCATTCTTTCTCTCAGAATTAACAGACTCCCCCTTGCAATGTGCTGGCATTCCGTTAGTTCTTCAGCATCATCTGCTTCAGGATCGTAATCTGGCTGACTCTTTCTGATGTTGTTCCAAGATCATACTCTGGTTCTCATCCAGCTTAGGATCATCAATCCAGCTCATACTTAAACCTGCACAAACTCACTCTACCTAAAAGTAAATTTTACGCATTTAACAATTCAATGTATGCACTAACACTCACTCTCCCTCAGATAACAAACTCATGATGAACCACTTGTTGATTTATAAAACATATTTTGACATTTTTAAAACATACTCCCCCTCAAAACAATGTCATCATGTTTAGCACTTGGAATTTTGACAATCAGCTTTCCAACATCAGTTGACGAAAATCTTTTTGATTTTTTTTTTCAAAAATTTATGCTAAAACACACTCAAAATCTTTTTGGATTTTTGAAAGTAAAGAAATGCAGTAAAGAAATATTTACAGATAATATTTTTGTGAGTTTGTGTAAGAGAATCATATCAGTTTATGACAAGTCACAAGTACCGTTGAGCTTAGTTACACATTAAGAATTAAACAATTCACTTAGATTGCCAATATACTAATCCACTTAAATTTTCACACAAATTTCAACTAATTCAGGATATGAGTTAGGTGTTTTAAAGAACTTAAACTCATTCATGTGTCCCACCTCTTGAATATACTCCTGTATCCAGATCCCAATATTCAGTCTTACAGGTGAGTATACCACAGATGATATCTGTCAGGGGAATAAATTATAGTACGAGGGCCGTGAGAGCTCAGGTCGATCTTTCGATACGCAGAGAGATGACGGCTTCGACTTTTGGTGAGTCCCCTTTAGAGGATCTTTTGATTACAACAACAATGACTATCAATTTTATTGTTTCATCAATTTGCTGAGGGCTGCGCTATATTTCAAGCATGCGGAAAGTATTCTCCGGGGACTAGGTCAGAAATTCCTTTCAGCAGAAGTCCCGGGATAATACCCCAGATATCACTGAGCATAAAGACCTAGTATCTCAGAAAGAGGGACCTTCCAAACGAGATTTCAGGGGTTACCTATATATCCAAGTAGTGTTCCCCACGAAATAAGCAAGTTTGAATTTTAAGTTTATATCCCGAAAAAGCTTACTAAATGTATAAAAACCTATCGGCATATCATCAGTGAGACTGTTTAACGCTATTTAAACATTACAATTCTTTAGCATACTGTGACCGTCTACTGATGTACTATCATTTCCTCTTTTAGACACAAAAACTCATTTTTGATTTTATCATGTTTTTGCCTTTTTTAAATTTTCAAATGTTTTTGGATTTTCTGAAAATTTTCTACTCCCTCTAAAATGCAAACACATTTTAGGAAATTTAAAAAACTACTAGACTCTTGACCCACTTGAAACATAAAATGAACTATACAAAAACTTGACAACTGACATCGAATTGCATCAAATCGCTATCCACTTGGCATAAACAATCAGAACTCCCCCTATTACAAACCATTTTCTCATTTAGATCTCAAAACACTTAAGTTTGTTTTAATGAAAATGATTTTTCCGGAAAATGAGTTTGTTTTTACCACTTTGTTAAGTACGGAGATATGGTTCATCATCTTGTCAGTTTTTATCAAATGTAGTAAATCAAGTACAATTTAATGTCCCTGATTCACTGTTTGCAATCAAACAACCTCTAAACCACTTGTAAGAATTACCACTTGTAGGATCACAAACAAAACCACTTGTAGGTATGACTAACCAATACCAACTGTAGGAATGTTACGTCTACATGCATCATTTTACCAATCAGGATGCCGATTCCTGCTTCGCACTTACCAACCTGGAAGCTCCGGCAATTCACACTTATCCTGTAATCATTTAAACAATCTTAACAACTTTCATACAAACTCATAAAACATGAATGATGCCGATTCCTGATCCACGATATAAACTTGGGATCTCCGGCAAAGTCCTAAGACTTCAAGGGAAACAGACTTCCATCCAAGTCTTCTCAGACTTGATGGCTTTCAGTTCTTGCGCAGTAGGGTTGTAAGTTGCCTTTTTAGTTGCATAAAAATCTTTAACCCCCTTAGCTTTCCCATTCAACATTTTCCCAAAAATTTTCTTAACACTTCCATTGAATGTTTTCTCGACATCAAACTTAGTTTTCTCTGTGTAAAACTGATTCGAGATATCAACCTTACCAACTTTCTGTTTAACTTCTTCAAATTTCAGTGATGGAAACTCATCATCATTCACTAAAATTTTCTTCTCAACCTGTTGCTCTTCTGGCTTTGTGGAACCAGATTCATCGCCGACATTCACATCAACTTTCTTAACAACCCACACTTGGTTGTCATTCTCTTTCTTTTTATAAAAATTCTTTTTAGAACACTCACCAACCTCATAAGTTGAGTTTTCAAAAATTTTAAATTTTTCGGTTGGTGGTTCACTATCAACAACTTTTTCTTTCAACTTGTTAGAAACTCCCTGTTTTAACTTGGCATTTTTCTGACAGTTCCATGCAATATGACCAGTTTCATTGCACTTGTAACAGGTACGAGTCACTTTTTGATAAAACACTTCAGTTCCATTCTTCTTCTTTTCAGCAAGAAATTCTTGATTTGACTGTCTCCAGAATGGTTTCTTCTGTTCCTCTTCTGCACTTCCACCTGACACAAATTCTGTTTTTGTTTTAGAATTTTTCTAATTTTTATGATTTTCTAGTGGAATAAATCCAAGACCTTTCTTTTTGTAGCTACGATTTTGGTTAGTTTTCTTTTGAAAACCAATACCAGAATTGTACCCCTTTTTCTTGTTTAGACGTTGTTGAACTCTTGAAGTGTACTTTTTAGGTTTTTCAGTAAGATTTAAATCTTTTATTTCAGAAATATTAATTTCTGTCATTTTGAAAACCTTTTTGATCATGTCAAAATGAACACTTCTTATTGGAAACTCTTTGTCAGAGTATAATTTGTCCGAATCATTTAAAGTGTAGGCTACTTCAAATGTTTCATCATCCAAATTTGCTTTTGATAACAAAAATTCTTTACTATAAGCCTTTTTGACCGACGACTTTGGACTGTTGACTGACGAATTTGACCCTCCAGACTCAGACTTTGACTCGGACTCCTCCTCAGTATCCAACACCTGATCGACCACCTTTTTGATTAACTCAGACTCATGATCAGTATCAAACGAGGTAAATGTGACATCAATGTTATCTGGTAAAACGTCAGTTGTGTCGGTTTTTAGCTTTATATTGACTGCTTTTTCAAGTTGCTCCTCGTTTGATTTTCTAGGAGAATACCCTTCCCAAATTGGAGGCGGACACTTGTTATATTTAACAGTCGGTTTCTTACCACTATCTTTCTTCTTTGGCTTCTCGTCTTGAAAAACTTCCATACCTGCAACAGTTGGGTAAATACGATCAATGAGATAATCAGAACTAGAATAACTTTGTAATAAACGTCTAATTCTCTCATTCTCAATCTTCTCTGTCTCCAACTCTTGCTTCCATTTAGCACTCTCTTTGATGTAAAAGTTGATGGCTTTCTGCTTTGTCATCATCACAGCATTCATCATTGTAAGTGCTTGTTCTCTTTCTGAATTTGTCTTTTGAAGACCAGTTACTGTTTTGTTCAAGACATCATAAGATTCTTTCACATAATTGAGGTTGAACAGTAACTGCTCTTTCTTCTTCTCATATTCAGCAATGATGTCGTCTTTTGCTATACATTCCTTGCATGCTTCCAAACACTTCGTGCAAGGCTTTACAACTTCAACAATCTTCTCAATCTCGATTGTCTTTACCACTTCAACCACTTTTTCTTCTTCAATCACCTTCTCTTCTATCTTCACTTTCTCACTTTCAACATTCTTCTCAGCAACATCTTCAACATTCTCTTTCTGAACACCATCTTCAGATTTCATTTGTTGTTGTTCTTTAGCAGCTCGTTTCTCCTTCAGTTTCTCCATGCGATCTGCAAAATAGAAATGAAAACTTTCAGGAGAAAGATGAGATTTTGCAACATTTATATGTTTCTCTTCCTCATCATCACTGCTACTATCCACTGGTGACTGATCAAACAGTACAGATTTTTCAGAATCAACATCTGATAAACCAGAATCTGACGGTGTTTGATCAAATACAACTTCCGTTTCTGAAGTAACAACATTTTGAACACTCTCATCTGAACTTTGTAGACTTTCATCAGCACATTCTGAACTTTCAACAGAAACAACAGACTCTTCATCCACACTTGTCACTGTTTCACCAATAGACTTCATCCACATAGCAAACATGTCTGGTTCTTTGACAATCTTAGCGATGAAAGCTTTAAAATTCCCATTCTCATCTGCAAACATATTCCAACTGAAGCCTTCAGGTAGTCTATCATCATCTTGATCAACTAAACAGACTTTGCTATCCGTAGATATGTAATTGTTCCAGTTAAAATCTACCAAACATCCTCTTTTTGAATCCTCAATCTTCCTACCATGAGCCGTTTGTGAATCTTGTGATTGACCGACCTGCTGATAAATGGCTTTCCGATAGTAGTCGTCTTTTCCGAATGGATTCTGAGCACCACTAGCTTCCCTGTTCTTGCACTCCCGCTTGAAATGACCTTTTTCCCTGCATCTGAAACAAGTAACTTTAGATTTATCAAAACCTAAAGTAGATACACACGCATCAAGAAAGTCATTTCTCCCGGTAATCGTCTTAAACTTTTCAGCACGTCTAAGAACACTAGCAAGACACCATTTGATATCCATCAGTTCCATCTCTTCGGCATCTATCTGATCGTAATCCTCTTTGGTGAGCATGGGATTTTCGATTCGACCAGCCACTAGACCCTCATAAGATAACAATACGGAACCAAGTAGAGCCATGTGGTCTTTAGCAGTATCTTCTGAAAAACTTTGACCTTCTGGAAGATTTAGAGCAATGTTGCACTGAATCACATAACCATTTCCTGTCTTTGTGCTTTGAGACTGAAAGCTTTCTGATGAACTCTTTGGATTGACACTTGGATATAATGAGAAACCACTGCTGCTTTTGTTTGATCTTTGATCAATCTTTTCTGTAGAATCTCCAGCACTAAACGCAGTGTGAATTTTAGGACTTCTCTCAGCTTCTGAAGCCGGAACACTACCTTTGTAATACATTTTTACATCCTGTTGACCACTTGGACTATTCATCCTCGCGATCTTCTGTTGTTCCAAATCTTGACCCTCAATCTTTTCAATAAATTCACCAATTGATAACCCATCATAAACCCCTGTGTTTTTCAGAATCATCAAATAAGTTCCCCACTCTTTTTGTGGTAACGCATCAGCTAATTTGTCTACCCACTATTCAGACTCTTTTTCTATACTAAGCATTAACATAGATCGCACAAGGTGACAGTATCTTTCAATCAGCTTCTTTGTATCTTCACCTGGTAGACTGCTGAACAGATCAAACTCTTTCTTTAAAAGTGCCTTCTTGCTTTTAATCATTTTCTCGCTACCCTCAAATTTGACTTTAAGTGCATCCCAGATTGACTTTGAAGTTTTGTCATGCTGAAGTAGTATGAAAATGTCTTCTTTGATAGCTTGCTGAAGTAGACTAATCATCATCTTTTCAGATCTATACATATCACGTTCTTCATTACTAAATTCATGTATTTTTTATTAACTTTCAAATCAGTCTGTGGCAAAACATATTTCTTCAAAATACATTCCCATGACCTAAGATGGTTAGCCAGAACCCAGTTCTCGAATCTATCTTTCCACCCGTAATACTCTTCAATACTCATCAATTTCGGGGGCTTTTGGGTAGTTCCCGTCTCGTTTTCCAAATTCATGTTCTGAGAAATAGTAGATGGACCAGACGGTGTTGCAAATGCGTTGTAGAACTCGGTATCCATGACTTTTCAAACGAACTGGTTCTCCTCGTAACACGCCTTAATCACCTTAAAATAAACAAACAATCACTTATCAGTTTAAACACTTTTAAACGAATGAAACAAACTGATACTCAGACTGGTGAATATTTTGTGCGGACTGAATTTGAGTGAACTGAGTTTGATGTCAAACTATGCGAACTGTTATGACCCGGATCAACAACAACCGACCTGACTAAACCACACAACCAGGAAAAAAAAATTCGAATTCAAACAAACTGAAACATCTCTTGTGAACTTTGATCAACAAAGTTGGGCCGTAAATGATATAGAAACTTGGGCTGATGACTTTATAATGTTGAAAACTTGGGTCTTTGAAATACTTGAGCTGACAACAATTGACTTTACAATATTTGCCGACAATGTTGATCACTATTTAAATCCCATTGGACCTCAAATTCACTAAATCTGATAATAGTTGACACCTTTATAACCCAACTTAATTTGATTTGGCCTTTAATTCCACTAAACCGACAACATAAAATATTATTGGAACTCGTGAAGTCACATGTGATCACAAATGATGCTTATCACTTCATGCAAACTGACACAACCATGAGATTTCTATTCCCAATCAAACGACAACCTTGATTAATAATACACAATACTCGATGCACTTTTAAAAATTCACACTTTGAAGATTTTTTTTAACAGAATCTGACTATGAGCGGAGTCAAAATGATCACATGAGCGGAATCAACTTGATGTTTGAATAAGCGGAATCACTTGATGTTCAAATAAGTGGAATCACTTGATGTTCAAATAAGCGGAATCAGTTGATGTTCGAATAAGCGGAATCACTTGATGTTCGAATAAGCGGAATCAGATTCTTGGGTGACACAAAAGCGAAATCAGGATTAACTTGTGACAGAAAAGCGAAATCAGAGGTCTATGGATGACAAATAAGCGGAATCAGGTGGTCATAAAAGCGAAATCAGCAAATGTCCATAAAAGCGGAATCAAGTCCGAAGGTAATTTGGTCCATTTTTAGTCCGTATTTCAGTCCGAAACTTTCCAGGGTTTGTTAACATCCAATTTTAAACAATCTGTGAAATTGTGATCCGATTTTGACCGTTAAAACTTGTTGAACTGATGAAAGAAGGTGTAGAATATAGAAAAAACAACGAAATTCAGTTGTAATCTGTAGAACTCCTCCTCCTGAGCTCTGATACCACTTGTAGAATCGTGTACCGACCCGAACGAGTCGTTCAGAGGAGTTAAACTTCATTTCAGAGGCGGAAACTAAGAAACAAAGGTAGAAACAGCTTTATCTTCACCTTAAAACACTGATTATACTGAATAAACGTTTTGTACAATCGTTCTTCACACCGGCAGAGCTTCGGTGTGGAATACAAGAGAGTTCTTATGATTTCGCTCATGTGACATCTATATATACTAGTTGTGATTTCGCTCATAAGGACATGACAAATGAGCGAAATCACTCAATTACCAAATGAGCGAAATCACATGAAGACTAATAAGCGAAATCAGACATTACACTCAAATACAATTCTATTTTGTCTTATGTGAGAACATGCAAACTAATTATAATCTTCACGTGAGTTGTTGTAGTCATGATGTATGATGAGGTCATTTGGATGATGTCATTATTAAGAATGATGACATCATTCTGGTTCCGAACCGCAACGAACCCAAGACTCGATGTAAGACGAAGACGACAGATGTGTGCACCAACAAAACACTTAAAACAGGGCAAGGTTTTATTATTATTATTATTACTATTGGGTGAAATAAAAATAGATATGAAAAGAATAGATGGGGCGACAGAGATAGCAAGAAAGGAAAATTTTTGTGTGCAAAAGTGATGCTCATCCTTCCCTATTTATAGTTGAAAAATCATTCAACTTGGCAAGCACGAAACACATACGTAGGCATGAAATATTAAAGGCAACATGCACTGTCCTCATTTTCATTTAATGTACGTCCATTTGGACTTTTATTCATGTAGATTTTTATTATTATTATTTTATTATTTATATATTATAATTAATTCAACTGATTCACTTATTTGGCGCTTATAACTTCTAACATATAATGTTTTTATAAAACAATGAATATGTCATTAGAATGAGAATATTTGTATCTACATTTTGAACTAAGTTTCATTAAAAACAGAGTAGGTTCAAATACCATGTATTTTAATTATTAAACGATTCCTACGTTTGCCAAAAAATATCTTATATTTCTATCGCTCAACTTACCCATGACCTATTTGTGTACTAACTTTATTTTAAATTTAAAATTTTGGGAATGTTACATTCTCCCCACCTTGTTTTAAATATCGTCCTCGAGATTTGGGCTACGATATCTTTTCGGGGTTACATCACGTATTTTAGTCAGTTATCAAGGTGTCTGGGATAGAATTAAAAGATGAATATAAGGATATCATAGGATAACTGGAATTCAATGGTCTCACAACTTAATTTCAGGAATTGATGTTAACTGAATGAGATGAAATGATACCATTTATCAAGGTGTCTAAGTTTTACAAAAGAGAGGCATAGAATTCAAAATGTAATGACTTGTAGAAACAATAGGATTCAATGCCAGGAGAGAACTTACTTTGATTGTCAATTTGAGGAAGATTCTGAATCAATAATCTCAATTTAAAAATAGAAATATGAAAAATGATTTGTTAATAATCAAACTAGAAATCAGTGATGTTTATTTAAATGGCAGGGATACACTGGATAATATAATAGAATCTAGTGTATCATTGTCTTAATACGTAATTGTATTAAGACTACTTGGATGATGAGTCAAACGAATGACATATAGATATGATAAGGGTTAATTACTTGCACAGGCTACAATTTATACAGACACCGCAAGGTGTTGTGTTTGAAATAATTCAATAATTACGGTGACCAAATGAATTCACCGTTTTTGAAATTAACTGAAAGTTTTCAAATGAAGTGAATCTGTATATTCGAAAGATAGGATGTTCAAATGAAGAAAGAAATTAATATAGTAGGATCAATTCAAAGATGAAAGAAATGTTGGAGGTACGTTGGAATAAGAATTCAGGTACCTTTATCTTAACACAAAATTGTATTAAGACTGGTTTAGGATAATGAATCAATAAATAGATAAATTCATACCTCTGGTGTGAAAATGAAATGGGTCCAAGTTTCAATGGAATTGCCACCTCAAGGTGTCGTGATTTAACAAACGATGGATTGGAGTTGTAGACTTTGAATAGGTTTATTATGATTTAAACAACGAGATTACCTTGAATATGATGATTTCAATTCATCATATGAGATTTTGGATTGAATGTTTATTGTGAACAGGTTCAAACAATTGAGCTTGGTTTGGACATATTCCAACAATGGATATATGTTTTGACAAGAAATGGTTTCAATGAAAATCTGGTATGTACTTTTGAAAAAGAAAAAGAGTTTTCCAAGAAATTTGTTGGCGTGATTATCAAAAGTCAACATTATATAATCATATAGATTATCAGAACGAATGTAATGAAATAATAAATGATCTTTTGAAGTGAATTCATATGCATGCTAAGCAATGCACGAACAACATATGAATTTGTCAATATGAATTTGTCAAGAGATGAGACAAATGAGTGTTTGACATTATGACAGAGAAATAAAGACTTTTTATTATAAAACTTTGATCGAAATCAAAAGTCAACTTAATACTTTAGTACAGACAAAACGTAAGGTTGATTATTTTAAAAGTTATTGTGGTTTCCGGTGGTTACGCGTTCTCCTTAGCTTCATCTGGGTTTTTTTCCTCGTTGTCGGGTGCCTTAGATAGTTTCGGGTAGTAGAGACGGAAGTGGCCTGGATCTCCACATTTATAACATACATTGGTTTCCCTTTTCCTTATACATTCTTCCTTTGTATGCCCAGCCTTTTTGCAGTAGTTACAACGGAGTATCTTCTGAGAATGGCGTTTTCTTGCGTGCTTTTTGATGTGGTAGGTAGGCTGTGTGTTTTCTGGTTTCATTCCTTTGTCCTTGGAGGATTTTTTAGAGTAGAATTCCTTATAGGAGTAACCATAGGTTGTGGTTTCCTTTCGTTTGGAAGATGGAGTTTTGATACGAATATCATGACCTCCATGGATACTAGTGTTAGGTTTGAAGTGATGGGTATGCTTACAGTGTATAGTAGGATTTTTGTTTATAGGCACCGATACTTTAAAAGCTTCAATGATTGAGGGTATAGCATTCGAGATTGCTTGAGTTATTATATTTTCTGTAGTGCTTTTATCCAAAGAGTTTTCATTACTAGCTTGAATTTCCTGATTACATGCCATTTCCTTTGACATCTGAATTACAACATGTTTAAATATAGTTATCACCGAATCAAGCAATTATATAGGCATCTTTTGTTGCTAATATTACGTTTAGCACAAATATAGTCATACCTATCAGCATCACATGTTGGTAGATACATATATGTATATTATATTCTAACTTTTTTTTATATATATAGGGAAAGTGCATAGATAAAATTATGTGTCGTTTTCCCCTTTGGGAGAATAAGTTTTTCTTCTATATTGCTTATATTCAATTATATTTTCAGAGATCATGGTTGGATAGGTATTCAAAAATAAAAGTAAGGGCTTTATATGAAATTCTGAGATTCTCCGTCATTGACCCATCATTATTCTTTTAAGAGGTGGTGCTAGTACAGATATCCTCAAGGTATTTTCTGAATTAAAGGTGTGTATCAAAATAGACTTTGAATAGACATATAAGTTTGTTTCTTTTGTTATATAAAAGCTTATCCTTTTACAGAAGTTATTTGATTATTATATATACTATTAAGAAAATGGTGTCTTACATATAGTTTTAAAATTTCCTGTAATGTATATATATATATATATATATTAATTTATAAGAATTCAATTACATAACTAATTGTATTAGTTATCCCGTTTATTCCTACAACTTTGTTTATTCCTTTATATTAATTTTCTTTTAGATTTATTGAACATAATATCTTGGAATAAAAGGAAATTCATTAAAAGAAATAAATTTAATAAAGATATAAATTTTCTGGATTATTTTAGAACAATTAAATCTTTAACTGACAGGTTGACTCACTTTGATTATAACATTCTTAATTTATTATATTTATTATTTAAAGATTCGTAATAGATAATACAAAGTCTAGCGTTTCTAAATATCTTAAGTAATGAAGTATTATTCTTTTATCAGAATGTATATACATATGACTTAAGTATAGTTTAAGAAATGAATTAAACTCATTAAATGATAAAAAATTTTGTGTCTTCTTGAGATATATATGTACATATTTTAAATAACATAGTTATACCGTACCTAAATGTTTTTGTTCACATCTTTATTGCATGGATGAAATTTTATTTATAAGATTGATACTAATCGTGTGTGTATATATATATATATATATATATATATATATATATATATATATATATATATATATATATATATATATATATATATATATATAGGGGGCCGCTAGAATGAGAACCACCTCCAGTTGTAAGAACCGCGAGAACCACTTTCCGACCATTAGATCAAGTAGATGGATGGATGAGATTAAAAGAATTAAAAAATAATATTAAGTATTTTTTGTCTTATTATGTTTTTAATATTTTATTCTTTAAGGGTATATAAGTAAAATTGTCTTATTTGTCTTTTTATATATATTAATTTTAAATTACCTTTTTTGTCATATTCATTAATTACATTTTTTACTTAATTGTTTTTTATTTATAAACATATTTTTTTGTTAAACAAATTTTTTGAAATCAAATTTTTAGTATATTTTTTTTAAAGATTTGTTAAAAAAAACGTTTTGAAGATCCGTTTTTTTTACGCCCCGGTTTTTTACGTTAACGTTTTTTTTACATTTTACGCGCCAATTTTTACGTTAACGTTATTTTACGTTTTACACGTCGGTTTTTTACGTTTTACGCGTCGGCTTTTTACGTTTTACGCGTTGGTTTTTTACGTCTTACGCCCTGGTTTGTTTCGTTAACGTTTTTTTTACATTTTACGCGCCAATTTTTACGTTAACGTTATTTTTCGTTTTACACGTCGGTTTTTTACGTTTTACGCCCCGGTTTTTTACGGTTTACGCGTCGGTTTTTTACGTTTTACGCGTCGGTTTTTTACGTCTTACACCCCGGTTTTTTACGTTAACGTTTTTTTTACATTTTACGCGCCAATTTTTACGTTAACGTTATTTTACGTTTTACACGTCGGTTTTTTACGTTTTACGCCCCGGTTTTTTTACGTTTTACGCGTCGGTTTTTTATGTTTTACGCGTCGGTTTTTTACGTTTTATGCGTCGGTTTTTTACGTTTTACGCCTAGGTTTTTTTCGTTAACGTTTTTTTTTACATTTTACGTGCCAATTTTTACGTTAACGTTATTTTACGTTTTACACGTCGGTTTTTTACGTTTTACGCCCCGTTTTTTACGTTTTACTCGTCGGTTTTTTACGTTTTACGTGTCGGTTTTTTACGTTTTACGCGTCGGTTTTTTACGTTTTACGCCCCGGTTTTTTTCGTTAACGTTTTTTTCCGTTTTGCGTTTTACGTTTTGCGTTTTACGTTAAACTTTTTATGTTTTTAAATTTTGCGTTTTATGTAAAACTTTTTACGTTTTAAGTTTTACGTTAAACTTTTTACGTTTTACTTTTTTAAGTTTTACGTTAAACTTTTTACGTTTTACGTAAAAGTTTACGGTTGAACTTTTTTTTCACAAAAACTTTTTTACACGAAAACTTGTTTACGCAAGACGAACGCACCCATAAATCGCAAAGTCGGTAGGTGTCTCGGATAGATTTTTATCGTCATCGACGGGGGAAAAGAATATAAAAAACCAACCACAACAACAAAACAAAAGTGTATCTCGAAAAAAAACGAAGTTTTGGCTCAGATTTTTCGATAATTAGAGGCTGCAAAGTGGGGTTGCGGGTTCAAAAAACCCTACCCTCCGCCATCCTTGCCGCGCCATCGTCAGTTTTTTTTTTTTTTTGCATCATCACAGCCGATTCAATAAGGCACCCTATTCAAACGATTTGAACATTCAAAACGAAACAAGAACATCATTCAAACATATTTCAAACCCAGATTCAACATCAAACCCATATTCAAACATCAAACCCAGATTCAAACCCAGATTCAACATCAAACCCATATTCAAACATCAAACCCAGCAACATCAAACCCATATTCAAACATCAAACCCATATTCAAACCCAGATTCAACATCAAACCCAGATTCAACATCAAATAAATATAATAATAATTTGCAACTTACAAGTTATATATTCAATAAATGAAATGGAAGCACCAGATTACAACATCAACCGTACAGCATACAAAAATCAATTTACAAATTTTATCTTGGTCATTATATAAAAAAAATCACGATGACAGTTTAATTATACATCAAAGCTCATGTTCCCATTCAACATTCATTTTCATTTTTGTAGTTTTAGAATCACAAAGAATCAAAAACAAACGCAAGGGGGGTATAGACTGACCAATAGGAACGTGACGAGCCGTGTAATCGGGTAATCCCTTCAGGTCTCCGGAAATCTGCCGTCGAGCTTCACGGGGATAATCACTGCCGATGTCCTCTCGTCTTTGTCGTCCCCTCTACTGACGTTATCACATCGAAATCGACCCGCAACCACCACCGCCATCGTACTTCACCGGTAACTCGTCGGAACAGGGTATAGCACTGCCGCCACCGTCTCCATGATGTCGTCACTTAACGCCGCCGCCGTTCATGGTGGTGGCAAGTTGTATATACAGATGAGGGAGAGAGGAGAGTAGAATAGAGAGGGAGTGTGATTATGAAGGATGAGTGTGGCTGGAAGCATCATCACTGGCAGGTTGCCGGAGCCATTGCTGGCTTCACGGAAACCTCGTCGGAGAGGAGGTTTGAAGGGAGAAGTGAAGAGAGAAGAAAGAGACAGTAAAAATGATGGATGGATGACATTCTGGTGGCATATTAATGAGGAGAGAGAGTGAAAGATTAGACATATGGGATAAAAGACTAAAACACCCTTTTAGTTGGCATATTTTGATTGGTTGAAAGTGGTTCTCGCGGTTCTTACAACTGGAGGTGGTTCTCATTCTAGCGGCCCCCTATATATATATATATATATATATATATATATATATATATATATATATATATATATATATATATATATATATATATATATATATATATATCTGACTTGCACATAATTTAAGAACTAAGTTTAAACTATTTCCTGTTGATATATAGGTATATGTATTAAGATCATTTAATTACACAATACTAGATTGTTGTATATATCCCTGTTTCATAAATACATTTTTATAAAATATTTCACATGTGCTTAAATTTTAGAATTGTCAAATTATGAATTACGAACTGTAATAACTATTGTTCATTATTAAATTAAGGATGATGTTTTATAAAATCATTTTTAACATAACTTTATTCAAGAGCCGAAAATTTTATTTAGTTATTGAAAATATTTTTTCTTCCAAAATTACTATTATTATTTTAATTTAAAACAGAATTTAATAATATTTTAGTTTAGTATATTATATTAATATTAATGATGATAATAACAATGCACATTAAAGATTTTTTTTTCTTGGAAAGCGTTTGTGTATGAAAATTTCTCTTAACATGTTAATTATCATCAATATTGAGTATATGTAATTTCTGAATATTACTTAGTTTATCAAATTTTGATGAATAATCTACATATTTTTAATAATACGATAAGAAGTAATAAAGAATTATAAAGTGATTTACAAAGTATTCTAATAATGCTGAAACATTATATTTTAACAAAATTAGTATGATTATATGTTTTACCAAAATTTTGACAAATACATATTTTTAAATTGTGTAAAACTTTGGGTTATATCATAAATCATAAAATATACTGCTTTCATCGAATAATATTTTATATTATGATATTTCAGTGATATCTTACCAAAGGGTGTTACCTTATATTTAAGATATTAATATCAATAATATTATAATAATTTATTTTGAATTGTATTCACATAAAGATGTGGGTATAATATATCACAAAATTGAATATTATATTATGAATGTATTTCCTTTTTATTTCTATAGCCTAACATTATTGTAAGATATAAATAGGAGTTATATATTTTGGGAATTTAAATGATATAAAATCATTCAGGTATAATACATATTATCTAAATATTTATATTATAATATTTTCAAAGTATCATATTTGAATTGCATTTATCTTATATTAATATTAAAATATTAATATTAACATTGTATAAAAATTTAGATTGTATTATGTTCCTATATATACATATGGATATGATAGATATATAAGATATCATAAAATTTACTAAGACATGATATTATTACTATATATCATTTATATAGATATATAAAATAGCATAACTGTAAGATGCAGATATGGGTAACACATATTGGGAATTTTAAGATTCGTGAAATAGCATAAAAATCATAATAAACACATTAAGATAATATATTAATTTCCTAACACAAATATTTAAGGTTTAGGCATTGGAAGAACATCCAAAGGGCTTAAACCAGTGGCATAGCGCTGATACCACCTTCTGTCACAACCCCCGACCCCTACCCTGGGAGCGGGCGGCCGTGAGCCAGTTTCGGTGGTATCGGTGTTTATCAATTTGGCAGCGGAAAGTTTCATCAGGACCGTAGTTAGGAAATTTTTTATGAGAGTTAAACACCAAAATCTTTAGAATAGAATACTGGGATAAAATCTGATTCTCATTTTTGTATATTTATAGGGAATAACCCTAATTATTGAAAAAAATTCTCCATTTTAATTTGGTAACTTTTATGGCCACTTTTCTAAGCCTTCAGTGCTCTCCAGCTGGCTTTTATGGGCTTCACACTAAGTTACCTGAAACACGTGTTTAAAACATTTTATCAGCAAGAAATACTGGTGAGTGAATCCCAGTTTAATCGGAACAAGTTTTATCTTTTCACAGTATTGCGAGCGATTACAATGTTTACATCTACACAATTACTCATTCAGTACTTGCCACTCGACCGTATCTGTGGCTATGGTCATATCACACATTGGCTAACCCATTGTCTAATTATGAAGATTATCAGGTAATGTATACAAAACCCCATAATACCGGCAGTAATTGAAGAATTACAAAGACGCAATCACTGCTTAATCACATTGTAAATATTTAAGGTTTTGTAAAAACAGTTTATAAAAAGTAGATTACTCACATTGCTATTTTAGGTATTTCCCTTGTGACTTCCTGGTTATAATCTATCAATTAAACAATGCACACGAGTTAGTATAATGACCCAATTTACATTAGTTATACCCTCCCCGAGACAGAAACTCCAACGACTACGTCGGGCAGAACCACGACAGCCGTTACGAAGTCCTAGATCAATCGGGCAGCGTATCTAATACGTAACCGGGGTTATAATACTTACAACGAGGCAGAGCTTTGCTTATTAGGGGGTATTATACCCGAGCATTACTTTAGCTATCAGAGAGATTGAGAGAGTATTCGAAAGAAATGAACGAGGAATGACTGAAGCTCGAGGCCCCTATTTATACTCCTGATCGACCACTTTCTCGCGGCCCGCGAAGAAGAAAAAGGAGGTCTTCGCGCCCCACGAGGGATGTTAGGCGGTTTTAGGGTTCCTGAGTCATCGACACGTGGCGGCACCGGGTGTCTTCTTGATATTGAGCTGTCGCGGCCCCTGACTAAGATAGACAAGGGCTTTGCGGCCCGCGAGCGATCCCTGTAATTTGTTTTATTTGATATTTAATGAGATAAAGATATTTCGAGGCCGGTTTTTGTATACAGAGTGTATTTTAGGATGTGTAGGGGTGCCAGGGGTGTTTTAGGAGGTTTGGTATATTAAAATATGTAATGCACTTGCATTAAGTATAGTAACCCAACTCAAGTTTATCCCTACATCACGAGACAGAACCCCAACGAACTTAGTCGGGCAGAGCCTTGACATTCGTTACGGGGCCCTACATCAATCGGACAGTGTATCAGTGATCAGGGGTTAAAACACTTAAAATAGGGCAAGGTTTTATTATTATTATTATTATTATTATTATTATTATTATTATTATTATTATTACTATTGGGTGAAATAAAAATAGATATGAAAAGAATAGATGGGGCGACAGAGATTGCAAGAAAGGAAATTTTTTGTGTGCAAAAGTGATGCTCATCCTTCCCTATTTATAGTTGAAAAATCATTCAACTTGGTAAGCATGAAACACATACGTAGGCATGAAATGTTAAAGGCAGCATGTACTATCCTCATTTTCATTTAATGTACGTCCATTTGGACTTTTATACATGTAGATTTTTATTATTTTTATTATTATTATTTTATTATTTATATATTATAATTAATTCAACTGATTCACTTATTTGGCTCTTATAACTTCTAACATATAACGTTTTTATAAAACAATGAATATGTCATTAGAATGAGAATATTTGTATCTACATTTTGACCTAAGTTTCATTAAAAACGGAGTAGGTTCAAATACCATGTATTTTAATTATTAAACGGTTCCTACGTTTGCCAAAAATATCTTATATTTCTATCGGTCAACTTACCCATGACCTATTTGTGTAATAACTTTATTTTTAATTTAAAATTTTGGGAACGTTACACTTATCGACCTCATACGTGAATCATCCTTATCGACCTTCCATCTCCACTTTTCTCGTTAACAACATCTCCTATAATAGCACAAAAAAACTCAGCAACTAATACTTTGCATAATTCACAAGTGTACATCAACAACTTTACACATTCAATACACAAAAAATTATGAGATATCACAAAAGCAGACGCTATACACATGTGTACATTGGGTTAAAATTAGAGCAAGATCAGAATACACATGTGTACGTCGCATTAAAAACATAGCAAAATTAGAATACACATGTGTACATCGCGTTACAAACAGAGCAAAATCAAAGAATGAACAAAAAAACTCAGCAACTAATACTTTGCATAATTCACAAGTGTACATCAACAACTTCACACATTCAATACACAAAAAAAAAACTGAGATATCACAAGAAACAGACGCTATACACATGTGTACATCGCATTAAAAACATAGCAAAATCAGAATACACATGTGTACATCGCATTAAAAACAGAGCAAAATCAAAAAATTAAAATCCAAAAAACTTAAATCGGAACCCTAATAGTCCAGCAGATCAGTAAAACAAAAAAAACCGGTTGCAAAATTAACGGTAACCCACAAGGTATCAAAGCTAAAAGGGATTAAAACAAATGCTACAAATTACCGGTGTTTATGGAGATGGCGACGGCGGCGATAAAACTATCTGTAAACGAAAAATAAAATTAATAATAAGAAATATGAGTATAGTGCAGATATACAATGTAACTTTATCAACCTTTAAGAACAGGTGGGGCCCCAGCACACATCTGATAAAATATTCTCACGTGTTAAACTCTAGAAATTAGAATCAAAGATAAAACCCAGTATTACAAAAGCAAATACCTTTTCAAGAAGATCTGTGTGTTAATTCACCGGTTTTGATTTTAGCATGAAAAGTTCAAATCAGTAGCCAAACCCAGTATTATAAAAGCAAATACCTTTTTAAGAAGATACTCTTCGCTGTCGTTGATGTTGATTCTCACCGAATTGACGGCTTCGTCGTCAGTCACCGCCGCTAGGGTTCCGGTAAAACATGAAGATGGTGGTGGTGGTGGCCGGCAGTGATGAAGATGAAGATGGAGGTGGCCGGCGGTGATGAAGATGGAAGTGGCCGGCGGTGATGGTTGCTGTTTTACGGCGGACCCAGATCTAGGGTTGAATATGTTGGTTTACGACGGTGATGGTTGCTGGTTTACGGCGGTGATGGTTGCTGGTTTACGCCGGACCCTGAATATGTTCATCAAGCCGGCGGTGATGAAAATGAAGATAGAGAGAACGACTTCTTCCAGATCTAGGGTTGAATATGTTGATTACTTGATTTGAGAGAGAGAAACGAGATTTATGCAATCAATGCAAAATAGAAATTACACATATACCCTTTTTGTATTTAAATAAATGGAAAAAATTAACCAAATAATTACCATCATGCCACTCACTTTAATCACAAGATCATAAAAATCAAGGGCCCAGATCATTTCACGCAGTTCACTCTTGTGATTTTGTTCACGTTTGAACCTAATTATATATATATATATATATATATATAGGAGAAGGATCCGTTATGAACCACCCTTTATTGTGAGAACCGCGAGAACCAGTGTGAACACAAACAGTAATACCTAAAAAATCTAAAAAACACCAATTTTTTTTTACTATTTTTTTGGAAAAATCGCTATATTTTGTTTATAATAAAAAATTTTCAAAAAAAAATTCAAGTGAAAGTTATCCATGCACATGTGCATTTGTATCATTTCATTGACAAATTCCGTAATTCATTACAAATATTAGACAATTGCACTTTCATTTACACTACCACGTGTAATACACTACCTTTTACGTTAACAATATTAGAAATGCACATATGCATCTATATGTATCAACATGAAATAAGGTGAGTTGGTACACACCTTTGTCTTTCATCTATCATTCCATCCATAATACACAAACATGCACATGTGCATTTTTGTCATTTCTTTGACACATTCCGTAATTCATTACAAATATTAGACAATTGCACTTTCATTTACACTACCATATGTAATACACTACTTTTTACATTACCAATATTAGAAATGCACATGTGCATCTATATGTATCAACATGAAATAAGGTGTTTTGGTACACTACTTTGAATACACTTTCCCTTTCATCTATCATACCATCCATAATACACTACCATTACCTTCTACCGTCCATAATACAATACCATTACCTCCTACCATCCATAATACAATACCATTACCAATATTTTCACTTTATTACATGTATATCAACACCATTTATACCATCCAATCAACATATTACATCACAAATTGACAACTATAACCAAACCATCAACCACTAGATATAACTAACCAAAAATCATGTATATGGGCCTACTCCTCCATTCAAAATCACAAACCTTTTTGTACCTAAACACGTTATATTATGGTTATACATAATGATGCACATGTGCATTTTGAATATTGGTAATGTAAAAAGTAGTGTATTACGGATGGTATTGTAAATCAAAGTGCAATTTTCTATTACTGATAACGTATTACGGAATTTTTCGAAGTAATGATACATATGCACATGTGCATGGATAACTGTTACTTGAAAAAAAAAGTTTTTTTTTTGCTAACTAAATATAGCGATTTTTTAAAATATTAAAAAAAACATTTTGAGTGCTTTTTGATTTTTTTAGATTTTATTTTGTGTTCACATTGATTCTCGCGGTTCTCGCAATAAGGGTGGTTCTCGCATGAACCTTACCCTATATATATATATATATATATATATATATATATATATATATATATAGGGGATCGCTAGAATGAGAACCACCACGAGTTATGAGAACCACGAGAACCGCGACCCGCGGGTGGCCGCTGACCACGAAATTTTTTTTACACCTAGATCCGTATATTTTAGGACCGGGTGTAAATTTTCGGTTCAAACGGCACGCCCGAGGGGGTAGTTTTTTACGCCCAAAGTTTGGGTTTTTTTAATTTTTCTTTTTTTTTACCAAACTTTGGGCGTAAAAAACTACCCCCTCGGGCGCGCCGTTTGAACCGAAAATTTACACCCGCTCCTAAAATATACGGATCTAGGTGTAAAAAAAATTTCGTGGTCAACGGCCACCCGCAGGTCGCGGTTCTCGTGGTTCTCATAACTCGTGGTGGTTCTCATTCTAGCGGCTCCCTATATATATATATATATATATATATATATATATACATATATATATTTCTCTCTTTCATTGAGTGGACCATTAGTCGCGTAATGTAGAACTTGCAACTTTTGATACGTTTAAGACCATAGACTGAATACAAACACAAGAATGATTGAGGCATTAGGTAAACATTTTCTCTTTACACCATTTATACATCCTTACCCAAATAATCCCCTAGTCGCCAACTTTGAGCCTAAACCTTTCGTTTGACCAACCCATTTAGCCTATAACCATTAAACCTTTTATTTTTAACCCGTGTGATGAAAATTCGATTTTAGGATTAGTTTGTTTGTAAAGTTGTGTTTCACTTTATAAAAAAAATAGAAAACATAAAACATCGTGAAAAAGAACAGAAAATTATTGAGAAAAATACGAAAATATGTGTTTATAGTTTGTTGAATAAAAGGCGGAAATTTTTGCCTTCAAGTTGATGTTTGTAGTTAGTGTGTTTAGCGTAGTTGTTTTGTAATAAAAATCAAGTTTTCATCACTTTAGCCACTTTCAAAATATCCTATTCCATACCCTTAGCCTAGCCCTGTTACAACCCGTAAAAGACCTTTTGACTTGTGCTTAGTATTTGTGTTCGATGGTGGAGAATGATTGAGTTGCAAGCCTAGCGGGTACGTGTTCTAATTGGATTGAGTGATTACTTAAAAAATGCTAATGCATCATCTATTAGCCAATTTTTGAAAAGAGTGGAGCGAACATTGTGAGGGATGTGCATGATTTGTTAGTTTCAAGGGCGAATTAATCTCCGGTAACCATCTTTATGTGAATATTCACTTTACCGCTAAATGTTTTGAAATTTGTAAATATCATGAACGGGGTATGACATTAGACCTTAACTTATGTCTCGAGAATGCAATCTGTGTTTTTCGTTCGGCCCACGTGAAAGTGAAAAACAGATTTGCTTGAGGGCAAGCAAAAGGCAAGTGTGGGGTTGTGATGCGTGGTCGAATACCGGTGTTCTATTATGTTTAAGTTTATAATTTTACATAGATTTTAGTTTCGAATAGCCTACTTTTGATTGGAATTGTGTTTACAGGTCTAACAGAGTTTAAGGAGCTATTCCGAAGCTTTACAGAGCATCGGGGAGCGAACGGGATCAACCGGGAATGGAAATGAAGAAAACGGAAACCAAGAGTTGGGCGTAGCGTCGCCAACGCCCCTTGGTTATTCGCGTTAGCCAGAAACTCACGTAGACAGCTAAATAAGGCGCCAGAAAAAACAGGATTTCCAAGGGGCATCGGCGACGCCCTGTCAGGCCGTCGGCAACGCCCTCTAGAAAGTGCTAACGCTGAATCTCGTTTGTTTGATGTTTTGAACGAGTTTAAACCCAATTTTTGGGTCTTTGGAGGGGAGTAACACATATTGTGAGTTTGAAACTTGTTCTTGGAGCCAAGGAACCAACACACATCATCCCTAATCCATCCAATCCATCCATTAACAACCGAATTCATCATCATCACTTCCTAACCCTTATCACCATCTCCCCACCAATCCATTCTCCATAACCATTCATCTCAAACCCTAATCACCATCTCCATCATATTCGAAGCTTCAAGATGTCAAAGTTCGAGCTCTTATCATCCGTTGATCGTGTTCATCCTACCATGAGTGGCTAATTCTTGTGGGTTTCACCCCGGTGTAGACTTTTGTAAGGTTTAGGGTTTACTATTTGTTTGATACTTGGTTTGTGACAATTTGAATTGCATTTGAAACATTGGATAATTGTCTTACGTTTGTATTGAATTTACAAATTGTCGAATGAGTTATGAAATTTGACTTTGTGAAATGAATATGCGTATTTATGCCTTGTCTTATGTTAGGATTTAATTTTCCTAGGTAACGAAGTGCATTGTGGTCCATTTTGAATGTTGATAGCAATTGGCACCTAAGCCTCGTGATCCTAAAACCGTTAATGAACTAATTCATTTAAACCAAGTTAAAACATTTAGTAACCCTAGGCTTTTCAATTGTTGAACCGGGTGTGAACCTTGTTCTCATTTATTGTTTAAAATCGTTAATCCAGTTTTCGTGCATTATTTCAAGTTCCTAGTAGTTAAATAATCAAAACAAATTTATCGATTCATTCCGACAGTCTTTCAAACAAATAAATTGATATTTTTCTTAGCAAGCTTCATAATTTGTGACAACAATACTTAAAATTAATCAATTCCGCACACAAACCACAAACTCTTCGTGGTTCGACCCCTTACTACCACTAACACATTGTTAAGGGTAATTTGGGCTTATAAATTTTATCTTTTACCGGGGCGCGACACTCCAATCAAACCCATATTTACATAAAAGATTTTCACGGGGATAAACCCTTAATTACAAAACACATTTTATTTAGGTGACATAGCCATTTGTTTAAGCTTTAGTGCCTCGTAACACTTTTTCCTTCCCTTCACAATAAATTGCCTGAAACGCGTTAAGAAAACATTTGATCAGCGAAAAATACTAGTGAGTTCACTCAGTTGTATAAAAATAAATTTTCTTATAATTACAGTATTAAGAGTTTTTACATTTGTTTATATCTTACAAGTACCCAAAGGTATTTGTCACTTGGCATTTCTTGTGACTGTGGTTATGTCACTGTTGGTCATTCTCCCAACTAGTGAAACTTATCAAGTAGTGTATACAAAACCCCACATACTACCAATAGTTTTCCAGTAAGAATACAAAGTCTTAATCATTGTAAACATAAGTTACAACTGGAAAACATTTAGGGTTTTGAAAGCATTTGATAAAAAATAATGACTCATAATATTATGAGAAAAGGAGAATGACTCACAATGTTGTGAGAAAAAGATAATGACTCACTTTGCTATATTTTTTGTTTTATCCGGCCTCCTGGTTCTAAGCCCTACTTACACAGAATGTAACTCGAATTAGTGTAAAACCAAATCAAACCTAACAATAATCACGAGATCAACACCACAACGTAAGTTAACAAAGAATTGCCTTATTCAGGCAGAACTTTGGCATTCGTTGGTTGGTTTTGTGATCGATCGGACAGGGTACCATACCAGTGATTCACGGGTTTTAACAAAATATACGAAACACAGAACGAAAGTAGGGATTTTAGAAACGATTTTAAGCATTGAGGCCATCCCAGGCATGCTGTGGCATTTGTGCCTTTTCAATCGTCGTACAATCCCAAACAATTTTGTATTCAATGAAACCTTGTGTTTTATTTCCGGGATTGTATAATTACATGTGACATATACACATTTTTAGTCCTTGTACAATTTCAAACTCTCAAACCTTTTCTGGAAGTAAAATCGTAAACTGTTACACAAACGTAATCAGTTTAACGCGACGTACACTACGAAATAAGGACATAAGCTACACATACCTTAAATACCTTTTACATAACTTAGATATAAGTTTTGAAGGGTTCAGTATGGCAAAAGCATGCTTATTCGAGCTCAGGACTATTTTCAACTAACTGTGAAAGTCTACCAATTCTAGTAGCAACGTACACTCCGGAACAAGGACATAAGCTAAAAATCCTAAATACCCTTTACATAACTTAGATATAAGTTTTGAAGGGTTAGGTATGACAAAAACACACTTATACAACCTCAGGGACTATTTGTGACAAACTGCGAAAGTCTGTCGATTCTTGTATTTTTTAATACGGACCACATATACACATCCAAATTTTTTTTGTAATAATTAAAATCTTGTATTTTATTCATAAGAATGCAAAAATCTCGATCGTTGCGCAATTTCGGTCATTTTCGTGTTCGTTCTAGCGTTTTCTGTAATTAAGCGAAAAACATAACTGTACAACCGAATAAACCGACATCCATGACATTTTTGGGGCATAATTCAAGTTAAATATGCCTTAAAACCTTTATAGAGCTTAAAAATTGGGTTAAAAGGTGTTAGAAGTGACAAAACGCGACGAAACAAGTCCAGGGGCCAAATCTGCCAATTGCCGAAATTTTTGCCCCTGCCCCCTGACATACGGACCGTAAGAGGGCACCCCATACGGTCCGTAAGGGGTGCCCAACAACATGTTTTTGCACAGCAGCTTGTTTTATCATACTTGGAGCCCAAGAATCCGTATTCCCCAAGTTTCAACCTGTTTTAGACACTTGTTTTGATCCCATTTGATGCTTGGGACATGTGGATTGATCCTAGAACTCCTAAAATACTATAAATAGCAAGCTTTTCATTCATCACCATTTGCTCATTTCCTTCTTCTTCTTCACCTATCTGCTCTTAATTGGAGTTTGCTTCCCTTTGGAGGCCTCCTACTGATTATTCTTGCCTTCCTAGAACACAAGTAATTGGAGTTTACTAGTCGAGGTGACGAGTCAAAGTTTCGGTCAAAGATGCACATTATATGCATTTTATGATGGAACTATTTTCAGTATCAAAACACTAAGTTTTGATACCAAATCAGTTTTTATAACTTAGTTAGACATGTTTTGACATGTCTAACTCGTCACTTCTAGTTTAGTGCTTATTTAATGTCGTAAGTCGAGCGGTTTTAACCACCGCTTTGACTTTCGAATTTGACCCATTTGGTCGATCTTAGGATTCGACCAAACACATGCATGTGACCATAGTTGTATAGGGAATAACCTACTGAGGTTATACCTTATGGTCACATCGTTTGGTTAGTGTTATAATAAGTCGTTTCAATGTTCTTAAAAATGACCAAAATACCCTTTCTGCGCATAAATCCATTTTAAGCATATGTAACCAAAATTTTGGCATATAAACTGATGTTGCAACATTATCAAACATGTTTTGGCATATAAGACTTATCATAGGACATATTTAACCATCTGAACACATAGTTACGCAAATGACCCGTTAAAGTAGCATAAGCTACCTTAACAAGTCATAACGGATCAAAAGCACTTTGGATCCTTTCCAAATCAGAATGTTAAGTTTGTTAAGCCATACCATATGAGTTCCAGCACTCATTTGGTTTATAAAACTTAATTCTATCCGAATCCTCCGATTTTAGTCTCGACACACTAACATAAATTATCCGACACATTAGGACACGTTTGAGCTTTGTTATTTCCATTGATTCAAGGACACTTATGCAATCCTAAGTGAGTACATAGTTCCCCTTTTTTACGTTTTCAAATGTTTGGGGTGATTCGTATGTGCCTATTCACTATTTTCATGATTTTGAAACTCTATGATTCTACAAACAAAGTACTTTACCCTTTAACGATTTGAAAGTATTATCTATGGCTTAAATAATGATTTTCAAAGTTTGTAAGACTATTGTTGGTGCGTATTTGTATTCATGCCTAAAATACATTCATTAACAATGATCAAGCCAATTGGTAGCATAATATAGCGCTATAGGACTTGACACCCCATTCCCGCTTCCTAGGTTTGTTTGGAAGTTTGATTAGGGAATGTCAGAAACCAAGTTTACACCAAATAGATTTGCCTTCGTGGTAAATCTATAATGTCACCAAAGTATAGTTTAATATACTAAGGTTTGAATGTATTACCAAATGACCACAATGTGTTGTTACAAAGTTTTTCCAATTAAGCCACAAAAAATTATTTTTATTGATGACCAAAACCAAAGTAGAGTTTGATATACTACCAAATCACAAACAAAAGTATAGTTTGATATACTACCAAAGTATAGTTTGATATACTACCGAAGTATAGTTTGATATACTACCAAAGTATAGTTTGATATACTACCAAAGTATAGTTTGATATACTATCAATTGTGATATTGTTTACCAAAGTATAGTTTGATATACTACCGATTTTGTTGCTTAAAAACCAAAGTATATTTTGATATACTACTAATTCTATTATTACAAAACCAAAGTATATTTTGATACACTACCTATCATATTATTTCGAAGACCAAAATATATTTTGATATACTACCTATTCTATTATTTCAAAACCAAAGTATATTTTGTATATACTACAAATCCTTTTTATCAAAAAGCAAAGTATTTTAAATACCAAACTTTTATCAAGGATTCATGGCTATTTTTGAAAACGTATAATCTTTTTCTTATAATATTTAAAGCCATGAATCTAAATCACAAAACCTATGTTACTCACATGCATTTTTATGCTGACGTTTTATTTTCACTTATGTTTCAGGTTCTATTATGTGATTATTGTTGACGCATGCTACACATAGGACGGACTCGGGCCTTAGTGACTTTAAAACTTGAAAGACAATTACTTGTATCTACTTGATTTGTATCAAAACAATGTAACTTATTAATTCAATAAAACAAAACTTTAAATACCATGTCTTGTGAAACAATTTCCTAAAACGTGACTCCCTGATATTTCCGCCGCGGTTTGTTGTATACGCGATCGGGGTGTTTCAGAGATTGGTATCAGAGCCATGGTTATAGGGAATTAGGTTATTAATAATACTTTTGACCTTGTCTATAACCTTCCTAGGACCCTAACGTGAGTTTTTCTTGCATTTAGATTCTTAACACAATACCATCATCTATCCTTAGGTGATTACCAAAAACAAAACATAATTCATTCTTTAGAGTCAAATTTTTCCAAAACTACACAAGAAATTATCTATCCTTAGATGATTTGTTTTAGGCATTTAAGCCTTTGGTGTATTCAAAATCTCGTCAAAGTTTGGGCTTTAATAATGTGAACATGCGAAATCCGGAAGGATGGATGCTTGTACCCTAAGTTTTCTGTCAATGGCTAGAGTGTTCATACAAATCCGCATATTCAGACCAGTCACTCTTACCTGGGAACTATTGGGGTGAGTGTCCACTTATAGGCTAAAGCATGTCTTCAAGATACATTATAAAGACCCATTTACTTTGATTAGTCACTGTGTTGTTTGTTTGTTTTAAGTAACGAACAAATCATCACAATCCTTATGCTTCGTCGATATTTTAACATTCAGTTTTGACTATTCCTTATCGATCTAATTCGTTTTCTCTCATATTTTCCACTCCTTTTTAGAATGCCTCCTTGTCGCAGCGATACTCAAAGGTCTGAACTGGCTACTACAATCGCCCAACAAATAGGCGTAATACTCGGTGTGACGCTTGAGTTAGTTGTAGCCATATCCTGTCTTGATGATAAGAATACTCACGAGGCATTAGAGAAGACAAAAGCTAAGCCTTCAAAAAAATCAAGGAAACATAAAGCTTCAAAGAATCTTACAGTGATTGCTCCAATTCCACTTAATTAAGTGGGACCTAGTCTGGTGGCCCCGCCACCCGCTAAAAAGCCATACAGAGGAAAAGCACCTCTGTGCAATCATTGTAACTTTCATCACTATGCCAGAGCCCTTTGCCGAAAATGTTCAAACTGTGGATGTTTTGGTCATACAGCTAATGTCTGTCGTTTTGCCGCTACACCAAACCAAGCTATGGCAGTTCCTACTCAACTTATCGCAACTCCTCATGCGATACTAGTTTGTCCTAACGACCCACATGGAATCTGCTACAATTGTGGTTATCTTAATCATTTCAATTGATCTGGCTGGCAAATGACGACTCAACGTATGGGCTGAAGATTAACACTTGCAACATTAAGGCTTGTGCTGATGTCTAAATAAACACTTGAACTTTTATGTTTTCTGTTTATTTTCCAAGAACCTTGAAAACACTTTGATTGTTCTATAAATAAATCTAGTTGTTCCCATTTTATTTACAAAACTAGTATGATTACATGTATGTGTGACATACCGCTACAATACCGAGACCAAGGATATTGTTCCTTGCAAATCAAGCTACTCTCGTGGTTTCATCCATTTTTGTGATCACTCACGATCTCCAAAAAAAATTCCTAGGTACTCGTTTCTTCTAAAAAAAAGTACAAGGTACAAGTTATAATTCATAATGGATACTTGAACTACCACTTTAAATCCTTGCTTGGACACGTAAGGGTACTTTCGTAAGTGCTTAATTAGTCTTATGCAATATGTCAATGTGCCTATCGTTACTTTCTTGTTTTCATTACATTACACATGCTTTGATTATCTAGTACATATAGTACATGGTTTTCAAATACATTTTTGTAGCGCCCTGCTTTTTCGTACTTTCCATAATTAGAAAGCCTTATATGTATTTCTATTTTTGGAAGTCTTGTATTCTTGTAATCGTCTTTTCGTTGTAATCGTTGTAAAATCCGAGACTTGGATCATAAATAAAATTCGTATTTCTTTAAATTCGTGTTATACATCTTCATACTTGTTCATACGTTTGAATTCATGAAACAACTGATACATTATTCGTAATTCTTGGAAATGTGTAATATACTTGCAAATACGTGAAATACGTGAATCATACATCAATTGAATACATATGTTGCCTATTTTACGACATACATATGATAAATCATACTTCATCATACTTGTTTTATGTTATTTGTACTTAACAACCCTTATAATATGATTATATGTCATAATATACCCTTGAAACATCTTAAAATTATCAAAAACAAACTTAAAGGGTCATAATTATCAACAATTGAAACTTAAACCCAGCCCCCACCTGGCTCGCACCCCGTGACTCGCCACCTTACATGGCTTGCGGCTGGTGAGCCTCCCGAATCCGCAGAAACGAGTTTCAGCTCGTTAATTGGTCATTTTGGTGTGTTTTAACTTGTGTTTTCTTCATTTATTACTCACCAACCCAACCCTAATTCGTTCCCTATATAACCCACCACTTTTCCACACATTTTTCACTTTGCAAACACTCTAAACTCACTCTCAAACACTCAAAAACGCAGCTGAATTCAGAAGCAAGTCATATTCACTACAACTCACAAAAGTGAGCATAACTTCATCATTACTTCATCTTTTTAAATGATTCTTCTTTCTAAACACTTGGAACAACCTTAGGTGTGTTTCCACAGGTTTTCCATGGAAAAAGGCTGGAACATCACCATAAAAGGCTCCAAAGTGCAATAAACTTTCTGATTTTGTATAAACACTTGTTTAACACACTTTAAATTGAGCTTTCTCAACACATTCCTATGTCCTTATGCTCATAATCAAGTCTACGATTAGGTGGGCTTAAAAAACAAGGTTGTGACATGTAAATCCAGAGGTTTAATCCCATAAAAATTATGTTTTGATAGGGTTTTTACCCACAAGTGATAAACAAGTCCTACACTTGAAGACTGTGTGATTATGAGGTTAGCTTGGGCTATCCTACTTGAAAATCCAAACATCACTTGATGTTTTCTTAGTTAGCTTGTAGTTATTTCATTCCTTATTGTATGTATTTATGACCATCCTTGTTGTCCATGACAACTTGTGCATTGGTGAAACACAAGAGGTTCCTAAATGGAAGATTTATCTTCCTACCTCCTACATGACTTCTATGTCATTCTTGTATGATAATGGACTAGAATTTATAAATATATACTATATAACCTATATATTATCTAAGTAACCAAACTCTTGATGATAACCTAGTGGTTATTTATCAAGGTATTGGGTTACATCATCTAAAGACCATAGTACTTGTTACAAATCTAATGGTCATTTTGACCCATGAAAACATTTAAACTCTTTTGAGTTTCATAGTGTGAAGAATAAGTATTATGTGATAGACGGTTATTTTCTCATATGTTACTTTCTATATTCTTTTGATTCCGAATCCTTAATCTTCCGTCATCCTCCGATACTCATACACCCTCGTTTCTTCGTGTAGAAGGACTTGGTGTTCCAACCTCCAACGACAACAACTCTCTCGTGGATTAACAAGTGGAAAACTTGCAAAACCTAAGTATACTTGAACTCCCTTTTTCGTTTACCATGTTTTGGGGTGTAAAGAAAAATCATTGCAAGGACCATTTAGTACCCATGTTAATCTATAAAACTTACACGTGTACTACACGGATTAAATATAAAAAAACTTAGATTGAATAATATTTTAATTTATAAGTGTTATAAACCCGTGTATTACACACGTAAAATAAAAAAAAAATATTCTAAATCATACTTCTATATAATCCTGATCACATAGTTAAAAAATGTAATATTAGTATAATCTAGTTATTGCGTTTTTCCAATTAGTATTAATATAAGGATGGTTTACTAAAAAAGATCTAATTGTTATCTTTTTTTATTTTACGATAATAATTAATAAAATACATTGTATTTATCTATAAAACTAATTAAATAGTGCATCCTAATATGGTTATTAACATATTTAAATTAAATTTATTATATTAGTAAGGATAACGATTAAAAAAATATTTTTAAATGAAATGTAAGCCAAAATTGTAGGGTTAAAGGAGAAAATGACACGTAACAATAATTGGAATCTTATATTAAAAGTTAAATAACATTTGATGTTTAGTAAAATTTAAATTAGAGTGACATGTGACATTCAGGGGACTTTTTTATTAGTAGATTTGTTACTTTATTCAGTTTATCTATAATTAGTATTTTAAATCATTTGCTTTTAGAAATATATGTGGTTAATCTTAATGAGATGTTATATTAACAAATAATGTAAATATAATGATGCAATTAAATCGGAGATATTAATAATAAAAAAAATAATAATAGTTTTGTTATAGATAATAATAATAAACTAACGATTAAAAGACTTTTGATTTTAAAGGATATTCATATTAAATACAGACATATTAAAAAAATATAATGACCCTTTATCGTATGTCATAGAGGTGAAGATAAAGTTGTTTAATATCTAAAATCAGTATATTCAAGAGATAAAATAATTCTTATATCTTTATCTATATATCATATAATATAATTTAGTAACTCAATTATCATGGTATATCAATTTCTTTTGAGTGAGATGATATATAAATATATTTATTAAGGTGGACAATTAGGTATTATTTATTAGGGTTGATGTTATATAATAAATTGCCACATGACATTTTGACAAAACCCTTTGTTATGAGATAATGCCATGTGGCATTAAGAGGACTTCTTAATTAGTATTAGATTGCACGAACATTCCTTATACATGCATGCCTACTTGTTTACTTGATACTTTAAACTTAGGGTTATACGTTTTGTGTTAGACTTATCGTTAGCTTCGATCGAGCCTATCCTTGACATATATAACGCCATAGGATTAACGCACCACCCGTATTTTTGAGGTTATGTTAAGAGCTTATTGCGTTTCATCATTGGTTTGATTAGTTAAACACATGCCAATTTTATTGTTTATCTTGTTTCAATAGCTTGCCATGTGGAATTGTTTAAACTCATTTTTATGCTCTGTATGTATGAAAACTTGTATACTCGCCTTTGCTTTCGCATTGAACTTTATTTTAAACATGTTACAGGTTGAGGATGACGATGATATGAAACCGAAGTAGTGATGATGCATAGATACACATATAGACGTCTTAGGTTTAATATGTTGTATCAATTTTGTTCTTGTTGTTATGTTGTTTTCATGTATTAAACATGTTGTATTTGAATTTCCATGTAATGTTTGACAATTTAAGGTATGAAGTGAAAACGGTTTTGATTTAATAATTGTCACAAATAGTGTTATGTGTGACGAGCAACCTTTCTTCGTCCCACTCCGATGATTCCGCCATTGGTTGGGGTGTGACAGATTGGTATCAGAGCCATATCTATAGGGAATTAGGTAGAATTGCCATGTTCGACCTAATCTATAGTAGGTACCTCATTTTTTACCATTCTTGTTATATGCTTAAAATGTTATTCTCCCTACTTTGCTTCTTTCTCTTCTTTTTGGTCTTAATACTTACATAATGTCTTTCCTAAGAAATTTTACACAATACACTTGAAGACTTGAAGACACTCGTAATACAAACGAGACGAGTTTACCAAAATAGGCGTGAAACCCGCAATTTGGTAAACGACTCTTATTCCCCTTATTCTTTATTTTGCACGAAATTATGCCATTACGTTAGGAGTGAAATCCATATCTTAATGGTAAATTTCCAATTCAAACTCTAGTGGACCCTCGTCAAATTGTCGAAATTATATTTTGACCCGACGAGTACCAACCACATTAGGGTACGAAATCATCAAGTTAGGGGTGAAACCCGCATTATGTCGATTAAGTCCTATTCCTCAATTTTCAATCTCGCCAAAGTTTTGATTGTTTCAATCGATTAGAGACGTGTAGTAACTGGAAGGGTAAGATACCGTTAATCGCTTCTCCACGAGAGTATCTTACATATAGGCCAAAGCACGTTTCTCTAATTTGAAAGGACTTTCGATTCACTTTGGAATAGTCGGCATTTCTCTACCTGAAACAATCTCATGTTTTATGAGCCTCTCTTTTATGTGATTCAATTTATATGTGATTTTATACTTGTTACCTCGTTCATTACAAAACCGTTACACAATTCGCACGTCTTTCACAATTAAAAACAACAATAATTCTCAAGAACAAACTAAATTTATACTATTTTTACGCATTCTTACGTCATTATACTTGTGAATACATGTTGAAAACTTACGCTTTGTGTGAATTATACGTGACACATGAACACTTACATGATTATACGTGTAAAACCTTATTTTAAATTATGATCAAGTCTCATCCTTTCCTTTTCTTTCGAACTTCTAGATGGCATCTTCAAGCTCATCCGAAAAGCCCAAGTCCAAGAAGAGTTCCCACAGTGGTTCAATCTCCAAGAAAGAACTTGTAGGTCTCATTGCTGAACAAATGGCCGACCAGATGGCCCGAGTTATACCTGAGATCGTTAGCTGAATCCAAACCAACTTGGATTCGCCCCATAGTTCTGTTGATTCCAAAGTGGAGAAACCAAAGACACCATTCCTTTTCAAGCAATTCATGGCTTGTAAACCCTTGGAGTTTAATGGAAAGGATGGTGCCACCGCACTACTAGATCACGTTCCGTCAAAGTGGCTGTCCTGACGACTTGCACACCCAAAACGCTACAGGGGTGTTCCGCTCGAGAGCTCTCGAGTAGTGGACCGCTGAGCGAAGCACAAGAGGTGAGGATGCTGCCCACGCTTTACCATGGGCTGAACTGAAGAAAATCATGAGGGAAGAATTATGTCCTCCTCACGAACTTAGGAGGTTATAACACGAGTTTTGGCATCTTAAGCAGATTGATGATGACAACGATGATTTAACCCTTCGCTTCAAGCAACTCAGCATCCTTTATCCTAGCAAAGTTGATACCCCTGAGAAATCCATCAACAAGTACATCCACTGCATACCCGATTCTTTCATGAACCTCGTAGAAGCTGCTTGTCCAGCAACTATCGAGGAAACCTTCCGTTTAGCCGCTCGCCTTAACAGCAATCACATCATGCACAGGAATGCCGCAAAGCCTCATTGAAAAACGCACACTAAGCCATCGCTGAAATCACCACCAAAACACCCTCTACCACCAAGAAAACCCGTGGCAAGAAGCGGAAGGCTTCAAGCCAAAACTGTGCGGTCATCACTCCACCAAACCCTCAACCCTTGCAATCCATGCCTGTTGTACCCAATGTTGAACCTTCACGCAAAGGTTACACTAGGACTCAACCCAAGTGTGGCCAGTGCCAGTACCATCATCCTACCAACGTTCTGTGCCGCAAGTGCGCCAATTGTAATCGATATGGGCACTTTTCTCAACACTTCCACAAACCACCTACGGCCAGCCAGAACCAAGCTGTTGTAGCCCAAAACCCTGCTCCAAACCAAGCTCAAGTTGCTCCTGTGCGAGCATGCTTCAAATGAGGGGATCTAAACCACCTTGCAAACGTTTGCCCACAATGAAACCAACCTCAGCCGCAACTACAACAATAGCAACCTCAACAACCAGCTCGAGGCAGAGCCTTTCTTCTCACAACTGCTCAGGCTCAGAACGCAAATGATGTTATCACTGGTACGTTCCTCGTGAACCATGTTTATGCTTCGTGTTTATTTGATACTGGCGCCGATAAAATTTTGTATCATTAGAATTCGAACCTTTTCTTAAGTGTAAACGCTCTAAGTTGCTAAGATCTTTCGCTGTCGAAGTCACTGATGGTAAATCTGTCACTGTGGATTCCATCCTTTCTAAGTGTTCTTTGATTCTTAACGATCATATGTTTCGCATTGACCTCATCCCTATGCAAATGGGTATTTTTGATATCATAGTAGGTATGGACTGGCTTCGGCGAGTTCGTGCCGAAGTTGTCTGTTCTGAGAAGTTCATTCGTCTTCCTTTACCAAATGGTGATTCCTTGCATGTCTATGGCGGGAAACCTTCTCAAGGTCTTAAGCTTATATCGTGCATTCAAGCAAACAAATACTTGCGCAAGGGTACCTTCGCCTTTCTCGCCCACATTGTGGAAAAGAAGGACAAAGGCCCTAGCATGAGTGACATTCCTATTGTACGTGATTTCTCTGACGTGTTTCCCGACGATCTTCCTGGTCTTCCTCCTACTCGTTCTGTCGACTTTCGCATCGATTTAGTGCCCGACGCTACGCCTGTCGCTAAGTCTCCTTACCGTTTACACCCTCTGAGATGCAAGAGATTTCGAGCCAACTTCAAGAGCTTCTTGATAAAGGCTTTATACGCCCTAGCACTTCTCCTTGGGACGCTCCTGTTTTATTTGTCAAAAAGAAAGATGGGTCATTCCATATGTGTATTGACTATCGTGAGCTCAACAAGCTTACTGTCAAAAACCGATACCCTCTTCCTCGCATTGACGACCTCTTCGATCAATTGCAAGGTGCGACCTGCTTTTCAAAAATCGAACTTCATTCTGGGTATCATCAACTTCGAGTTCTCGAAGAAGATATACCTAAAACTGCTTTTCGTACACAATATGGTCATTACTAGTTCGTGGTCATGCCCTTTGGTTTGACCAACGCACCTGCTGTTTTTATGGATTTGATGAACCACGTGTGAAAAGCATACTTAAACCGTTTCGTGATCGTCTTCATCAACGATTTTATTATCTACTCCAAGACTCAAGAAGAGCACAAGCAACACTTGCTTCTTATCCTTCAGCTTCTACGTGCTGAACGCCTTTATGCCAAATTCTCCAAGTGTGAATTTTGGTTAAAAGAAGTTCAATTCCTTGGTCATACTTTCAACGAACTTGGTATTCACGTTGATCCCGCTAAAATCGAAGCTGTGAAGAATTGGATCGCACCTAAGTCTCTGTCTGAGATTCGTTCGTTTCTTGGTCTTGCTGGTTACTATCGTCGTTTCATTTCTAACTTCTCTAAGATCGCCATTCCTCTCACCTCTTTGACTCAAAAAGAGAAACCTTTTTTTCATATATATATATATATATATATAATGGCTTTTTACAATGAACGATTAATTACAAGAAACGCTAGTTAAACAATTTTTAACCGAGTTTTAACACAAAAGGTTTAAAAATAAAAAGGCTAAATTTGGCTAAGTGGGTGAATTGGTTGGGTAAACGAAAGAAAAACACGGGAAAGGCTCGACATGGTTAATCCTAATGGGTAGCGTAGGGTTTAGGGAAACATAGCACAAAGAAAAAGGCTAACAACAAAGGGTTTTCTAGGTGCCTCTATCATTTCTACACAATTTCACACGTTTATGGTCTTAAAAAGCACAATAGTGACAAGTTCTAAACTACACGTGACATCCGGCTCACTCCTACTCCGAAATGAACAAACATATAACAAATTTAAGGCTCAAATATGCTCACATAACGGAAGGAATGGGTAAAAGTGTGAAAATTATCGTGCAAGTCATTATTTGTTTGTCACGTTTTTTTAGTTATCGTTTTCAAAATTTATTTGGCTTGTCGGATTTTTGTCATATCTGAAGCTTTCTAAAACAACAACTAACCGGTTTATTTACTAAAAATATATACAATAGCTTTGAATTTTTTTTTATATATACAGGACAAACAAAGTCAAAATGTTAAACCCCCTCCCCACACTTGAACTTCTCATTGTCCCCAATGCGAAACCCAGAATATAGAGAAAAAGGAGAATAACACTCCCCTGAAGATGACTGAGATGAAACGAGGCTCCAAGGCTGGTTCTGCCGTGTCTTTTCGGTCCAAGATGTGCTTCCAAGATCTGTATGGATGTCACAAAGTAAAGCAAAGCAAAACAAAACAGCAGACGAAACAATCTAGTCGCAACACAAACCGTAATCTAAATAAATAAAAAGAGTACTAAATATCCATATATAAACAAAGCAAATAAACCATAATGTCTAAAAAACAAAATACATAGCCGTGGGTGTTTACCATAAGAACCAAAATGACACCCGAAATAAACTACTAAAATACTACCATAACCACCAGCTCAGACCTCCACCACTACTCATCATCGGCACCTCCACCTATGCCGGATGGGCCAGCCCCGCCATAATCACCTGTGTTCCCGAATGGGAACTGTGGGGGCTCACCAAAGTAGTTGGGGAAGGCATTATGAAGACCCCCAAAGATGTGCGAGAACTCGGCATGCACCTCTTGGCGCATGAAATCCTGATTCGCCCGCATCGCATCCTGGTTGGCTCTCAGCTGCTCTTGATTAACTCTTAGCTGCTCTAGATTGACTCGCTACTGCTCTTGGCTAATCTGCATCTGCTGGAATTGACCATAAAACTCAGGATATGACGGGATGCCAGGAGGCCAATGCTGGAACTGCTGGGGCTCCTGATGTGGTGGTGTGTGTGGTGGCTGTTGATGCTCCTCCTCCTCCTCATCATGCATAACCTCATCATCATCACCCGCTGGCTCTGGAGGCAATGGGTCCCAGACCTCGTTGTCTAATCCCTTTAACCTATCTCCATTGTCAGTCTCTGCGACTATCCCCATGGCCTTCAAAGAACGGATATCCACATACGTACCTTCAGTAACCAAAGTAAGACCTTTAACCACTTCGTCAATCATAATACCCATAACGTAGGCGATTTGGGTGACGTATTGACCACCATGGATCTGAGTGCTAGCGGTCCTACCTGAACTATGCATGAAATATTCAGTCATCCGCGCGGCAAGGTTAATATGAACCCCCTCCACGAGCGCATACAAAAATATGATATCAGGTATAGGACAGTTTCCCAAACTGTCCATGCACCTTGTAATGGTGTGGCTGAAAATGTGGTGCATAACCCTAAGCAAAGGGTCTTGCAATCTCGATGCTTTAGATACCTGAGGATCATATGGTTGGCCAACCGCAATCCGAGTCAAGAAATCGGCTCGCTCATCTTCGCTAGGGAACGTGGATTGATTGGTGAAGAACTCGGAGTTCATTTCTTCGTCAGTGTAAATACCGAGTCTTCTACCCAACCTCCCGACGGTCCAGTTGTGCCACCTACCCCCAACCTGAAATTGATGCGTTTTTTATGTCGGATGTCTGGATTCTGGCTCACTTTTGGCTTTTCATAAGAGTAGGTAGTGAAGAATTCCAACGTGAGCTCCAGATAAATTGGCCGGTTAGTGTTGACCAATCGCGAAAACGAAAGTGTTAACATATTTGCAAGCCGTTCGCGTGGGTTCAGCTCCGTCATCATATCCCAGTCCAATCTCCTTAGAATGCCGATTTGGTTCCGTCTTTGCCAAAGCGCATTGAGTTTTGCAATGCAAAGTTGGTCCCGCTCGTTGTTTTGGTCGAAGTGGAGAAAAGGATGGTCCATCTGCATGAGAATTACTGTCAGAACGAGAGGAGCAGAAAAAATTTCATTCAAAACAGCCTAACACACTATTATGAAGCTTCTGTCCAACTGATCTGGGCAAATCGCACGGGCGTGCGACCAGACGCACGGTCGTGCGTCACCGCGATCAGTGATGGTGGTCGGCATATGTCGGAACTGCACGAACGTGCGATCAATTGCAACCCCGTGCGTCACTGAGACCACAGCGGACATCGTGAACAACAGCGACTGAACGACCGTGCCACCCACGGAACGACCGTGCGAAGTGGTTTTCTGCAGATTTTCAACCCCCGAATCAGAACAGCAAAATTTTTCTGAAAACCAACAATTTTCTGGCAAACGGGGGCTAGGAAACTGACTAGTTGTTCACGAATCGCCTAATTCTAGCAAGGGTTAGGGTTTCAATTGTGTTTATGAAGAGAACCCTAAAAAAAAACCTTGAAGAAATCTGGAAAATATAAGCCTAAAACGAGATTAAAACTGAAAAACAAGAAGAAATACATACTGTGCTTGAAGGATCTGAGAAACGGTGCAAAAAATGGTGGGATTTTGGAGGAGAAGTCGGCCAGGAACGAGGGTGTTGTTAGGGTTCGCGAATGTGAAGAGTGGGGTGCAGATAAGGGCTTTTATATAGTAAATGGACAAAACTGCCCTTGACCTGTCGCACGGTCGTTCGACCTGGCGCACGGTCGTGCGTCTCCGACGTTGGCTAACCCTGACACGCTGATCTCGGAATGCACGGTTGTTGCGACTCAGGGTGCTGGTCCGTAATCGCACGGGCGTGCGAATGTGGCACGGTCGTGCCACATCTGCAGATCAGCCTGTTTGCTGCAGAATCCATTTTCAGCAGCCGTTCCGACCATTTTCCGCCATTTTTGCAATACACTAACTGTTTAAACAATATTCTAACATAGATCCTTCATCCAGCATGATTAAAAACTGTACGGTCCTACGAAAACTACCAAACACACCAAAAAAAAAAGAAAAAGCGGCAAAAAGAAAAAGTTGGACAATTTTACCCCTAAAGCGCACGAGACGCTCTTGCTACATTTTTTATCCTCGAGTCAGTAGCCTAGACTCTCCTCCCCACACTTATGATGTATGCGGGGTGTGGAGCTCGATAACCTCCACCGCCGACTCAATCGGCCCAGCCACGTAAAGCTTTAAGCGATGCCCATTCACCTTGAAAATTATGTTGTCCGCGTTTTCAATTGCGACGGTCCCATACGAAAATACCTCCTTTACCGTATACGGACCCGTCCCACGCGAATGCAACTTCCCAGGAAATAGACAGAACCTCGAGTTGCAGAGTAGGATAAGGTCTCCCGCTTGGAATTGTTTATGGTCCTTCAAGCGTTGGTCATGCAATCTCTTGGTGCGCTCTTTGTATAACACATAGTTTTCATAGGCGTGTTGTCGTAGCTCTTCTAATTCGTGAATCTGAAGGAACCGGGCTTCACCTCCGGTTTTTAGATCCAGATTTGCAGTTTTGAGAGCCCACATCGCCTTATGCTCCAGCTCCACAGGAAAATGGCATGCTTTTCCGTAAACAAGCCTAAAGGGAGTAGTCCCAATAGGCGTCTTGTACGCCGTACGGAAAGCCCACAGTGCTTCGTGTAACACCCCGAAAATATAAAACTTTAAACTAGTTAGCTACAAGTCTAGAAATAACTTATAATAGGGTTAGAAACAACTAAACTTTAAGTTATTCAAAAGTGTAGGGGCTTATCTTGTAAAATCTGAAACTTAATTAGATAAAAAAAAATATTAAGGACCAAAAACACAAAAGTGTGTCTGGTCGTACATGGGACGCAGGGGGCGACCAGGAGAGCTCACCAAGCCCTAGTTCATCACTTAATTCACAAAATTGAAGGTCCAAATCTGATCAAAAACAAAAATTGAGCATAGATTACTGATCCTCATCACAAGAGGATTACAAGGTATGTAAAATTTGATGAAAACTCTCAACTTGAAATTCTCATGAAATTGGGAAAATCTGATATTTATGGTTGCATGTCTGTTTTATGATGGATTAGGAACAATATAGAGTCTAGGGACAAACCCTAGACAAATACAAGTTGAGATCATGTGAAATTTTAGTGAAACCTATGAACACCATTGTAGGTGATTAGTGGGTTTTGTATAATTTGATGAACACTAGGAATTTGGGTGTTGTTCTAGTGTAAATTGACAATTGTGAAGTAACTTCAGAATTATAGAAGCTAACAATTATGTAAAATGGTTGATTGATGTGAAATTAGGTCTAAGTGATAAGCTAGAGACTTAATTTTTAATCGTGTAAAAATCTGCCCTTAAGGTGTTTGTGAAAATGCCTCAAAGAAGGCTTAAAATTGAAATTCAAAGTTTAAACGCATAATTATGATGTTTCGGTGTATTATGCGATATATGGTTAAAAGAGAGTTCTAAACATGTCATAAATGAACTCTATAGGAAAGGACGCAGAAGCGTCAAGCGGACAAGCAGGTGGCGAATCACGTTTGAAAGGCCTACTTTGAAGGTATGTAACTTGACCCGTTACATTAAATGAATCGTTGTTAAATTTTACGAAGTCTCATTTTAGGATAAATAGGGTGTCGATAGTAGAGACCATGATCGTTTCTTGAATTACTAGTCTAAGAATGATAAAGAATCGTTTGGTAGTCATCATATTGGGGAATTCCATAAGATGAGCCAAACGGGTCATTTAATTGTGTAAATTGTTGTTTTAGAGTTTTAGAGAGTCAAAATGGAGTTGGCAATCACAAGAGCATTAAGCCATGAGATTGGTAAAGAATGCGAGTGATGATAAGCCCGGGATGTTGGGTATAAAGTATCATAAGTTTACTAGCTAAATGGTAGTAAATTGTGTCAAGTAGATATGGGTTGAATAAATGCGTAACGACATATAGTCTTTCTGTCCGTAAGTTAAACTTTTGGTATGACAATCGTAATAGGCACGTTGGTAATGAAATTACAGACATATAGGAAAAAGAATCACTAAAAACGGACTTACGAATCACAAGTTTTGGCCATTTTAAGTTGGAAATTGAACAAACATGGAGCTGGGTATGTACAGCATCAGCAAAATCAACATTCTGTGAAAACAAGGGCTAGGCGTGACGCCTAGGCCCTTGCCGTCACGCGGCACCCCCTGATCCGGAAAAAAAAATAAATTTTGACTTTTGACTCTTGGAACTTGTTTATATCCATCCTAACTTTGTCAAAACTAACATTTGTTGTGGTTTTGATCTTAGGTGAAGTTGGAAACTAACCGAAAGATGATCGAGCTAGCTTTTGAAGAACCGAACACTATTTACAAGCTTCCGCAATGTTTTAACCTTTAATAGACTATGTTTATGGGTTGTAAACAAATTGTTAAACAACTTTTGGATGTTTTAACTTAGTCGTTAGTTGACTAAGGTCTTTGCTACTTATGAACTTTACTTATGAAATCTATGTTAATTAGGCATCTTTTATCTAAAATGGTATGAACTATTATTAAATTCAAGTAAAATTAGACGGGTGTTACAAGTTGGTAATTAGAGCTTAAGGTTGTCAACAAAGTGTTTGGTTCAAGCTTGATCGATCGTCCGGTAAGAATTAACTTATTATGTTAACAAATTATGTCTGATGTAAGAATGAGAAAGGAATTGATGTGCATGGGAAGAGCGTGTTAACACACTCAAACCCGGAAAGTGCATTAAATGTGAACGGTTAAAGCAAGTTAAGAACTTGGCTAAACCGAAACAAATGAAGCAATGTTATGAATGAAATGTTTAACGTTTAAATGTAAACATTTCAGTTTCAAGATGTCTGATGTAAACGATGATAATCCGGTGCAAACAAGCACCGAACAAATGAAAGAGATAATTACCGAAGAAGTAGGGAAGGCAATTGAAGGTAGTCTATCCGGGTTTATAGACAAAATTCAAAGCACGGTGTTATCGCTTGTCGAAGAGCGAGTTAAAAGGTTGGAGGATAGTGTCAACCTTATGAAAGATAAAACGGGAGAACGAAGAGGGTGCTCATATAAAGAATTCATGGCGTGCAAACCGCCAATCTATAACGGGGAAGTTGACCCGATAATCTGCCAAAGATGGATAAGTGACGTTGAATGAGTGTTTGAACGAACCCACTGTGACGTAGGTGACTTTGTTGGTTACGGAACGGGTCAATTGAGAAATCAAGCCAAGGATTGGTGGGACAATAAAAAGAAGGAAATGGGAGCCGAAGCGGCAAGAGTCATGACTTGGTATGAGTTTAAGGTGTCGTTCCATAAACACCATAGTCCCAAAGCAGTTATCAACAGGATCAAAGAGGAATTTATCCAGTTAAGAAAAAAGGGAGAATCAATTGATAAGATCACGGGCATCTTCATGGATAAGCTAAGATTTTGTGACGAGTTAGTCACCAATGAAGAGCAGAAGATATACTACTATTACAATATGCTGAGTGCTGAATACCGGGAGTTTTTGACTCCCTCAAAATATGAAACTCTCACAGAGATCATCAACACCGCCCGGGAGCGGGAAATCGAGTTAAAGAAAGAAGTTAAAAGGGGTGAGCAAAGGGCACAAGATGTGAATCCAAGCCCTACAAAGAAAGCTAGAACTGCTGAATCGGGGAAGAAAGTGGAGGCTAAAGGCGGGTCGCCAAGTTGCAAAGTATGTGGAAAGGGGCGCAAAGGTGAGTGCCGCTTCAAAGACAAGCCGTGCCCGGTATATGGGAAGACGGGGCACACAACATCACTATGTCCCGAAAAAGTTTCCGTATGTTACAAATGCTATCAACCCGGCCACAAAAAGTCTGAATGCCCCGAGTTGGTTGGAAGAGAGACACAAAAGAGTCTCCCGCAGAAGCTCCCAAAGCGAAGGCTAGGTCCTTCCAACTTACCGTGGCTGAAGCGAAAACAGAACCCGATGTGGTCTCAGGTATATTCACAATTAACTCAATTCCAGCACGTGTATTGTTTGATACGGGTGCGAATAAATCCTTCATTTCGCACGGATTTATTCGACATCCTTCATTTGTATTGACGAAATTATCTGTGCCCTTAGAAGTTGAAATAGGGGACAACAAAAGTTTTATAGTTTGTGATGTTTTTCGAGGCTGCAAATTAAGCATCAACGATGAGGAATACTTAATGGGGGAATTTCAAGTAGTCGTTGGGATGGATTGGCTATCTCAGCATCATGCAAAGGTCGTGTGTTTTCGTAAAGAGATAAAACTAACATCTCCGAGCGGGAAACACGTCACTATCTATGGCGAAAAAGGAGGCAACCCTATAGTATGCTCAATGATGAAAGCTCACAAGCTTATGAAGCGAGGATGCAAGGCATTCATGATATACGCGAATGAGCCCGAGAAAGAATCACGAAAGATTGAAGATGTACCGGTAGTACGAGACCATGAAGATGTGTTTCCGGAGGATTTACCGGGGATACCGCCTGAACGGGAAGTAGAGTTCGGGATCGAATTGATTCCGGGCGCAAAACCCGTAGCAAAAGCACCGTACCGACTCGCACCGTCGGAATTACAAGAGTTGATGTCCCAGATTCAAGACCTGCTTGACAAAGGATTCATAAGGCCGAGTGTGTCTCCTTGGGGCGCACCGGTATTGTTCGTGAAAAAGAAAGACGGAAGCATGCGCATGTGTATCGATTACCGGGAGTTAAACAAACTCACGGTAAAGAACCGATACTCGCTTCCGAGGATAGATGATTTATTCGACCAATTACAAGGTGCAAACTGGTTTTCAAAAATTGACCTTAGATCGGGGTATCACCAACTAAAGGTCAAGGAGGAAGATGTGCTGAAGACGGCTTTCCGCCCGAGATACGGACATTATGAATTCCTCGTGGTGTCATTTGGGCTGACAAATGCACCCGCGGCTTTCATGGACCTCATGAACCGGGTTTGTAAACCAATGTTGGATAAATCAGTCATTGTGTTTATCGATGATATTTTGGTGTACTCAAAAAGTGAAGCTGAACATGCACACCACCTACAAGAGGTGTTAGAGACACTTAGAGGAGAGAGGTTGTATGCGAAATTCTCTAAGTGTGCTTTTTGGTTACGAGAGGTACAATTTCTTGGCCACATCATAAGTGTCGATGGAGTATTAGTAGACCTGTCAAAGATCGAGGCCGTGTCAAAATGGAATCCCCCGAAGAACCCTTCAGAAATTAGAAGCTTTTTTGGGCTTGCGGGATACTATAGGAGATTCATTCAAGATTTCTCCAAGATTGCGTCACCGCTAACAAAGCTAACCCGGAAGGAAGAAAAGTTCATTTGGGTTGTTGACCAAGAAAGAGCGTTTCAAACGCTAAAAGAGAAGTTATCTCAAGTTCCGGTACTGACTTTGCCGGATGGGGTCGAAGACTTGGTGGTTTATTCGGATGCTTCACTATCGGGACTCGGATGCGTTTTGATGCAACGGGGCAAAGTTATAGCTTATGCCTCGAGGCAATTGAAGATACACGAGAAGAAATATCCCACGCACGATCTCGAGTTGGCTGCGGTGGTATTTGCATTAAAAATATGGAGGCACTACTTATATGGGGTAAAGTGCACTATATTCACCGATCACAAGAGCTTGAAATACTTCTTAGATCAGAAGGAGTTAAATATGCGACAAAGGCGATGGTTAGAAACGGTGAAAGATTTCGACTGTGAAATACACTATCACCCCGGAAGGGCAAACGTGGTGGCGGATGCCCTAAGCAGAAAGACAGATTATGTCCCGATACGAGTACGATCATTGCAACTCATTGTGACCTCGGGCTTACTTGAACGAATCCGAGAGGCACAAGATGAAGCAGTAAAGACGGAAAACTGGAGAAAGGAAAGGATTGTTGGCCAAGTTAAGGATCTCGAAGTAGGAAGCCATGGTTTGAAAACGCGTTTCAATAGAATTTGGGTTCCTAACACATGTGGAGTTAAAAAGCTTCTACTAGATGAAGCTCACAAGTCCCGTTATTCCATCCATCCGGGAGCGACCAAGATGTATAATGATTTAAAACAAAACTATTGGTGGCCCGGGATGAAAAGAGATATTGTGAAGTATGTGGAGAAGTGTTTGACCTGCTTGCAAGTCAAAGCGGAGCACCAGAAACCATATGGTAAGTTGCAACCATTGGACATCCCAGTTTGGAAATGGGAACAAATCACCATGGATTTGTTGACCAAATTGCCTAAAACTAACCGCGGGTTTGATGCTATATGGGTAGTCGTGGATTGATTGACGAAAAGTGCTCACTTCATTCTGATTCGTGAGACTTATACATCAAAGAAGATGTCGGAGGTGTACACCAATGAAATCATAGCACGTCATGGGGTACCGATATCCATTGTGTCAGACAGAGATACTCGGTTTACTTCAAATTTTTGGCGTGAATTCCAAGAACAAATGGGAACTAAATTGTTCATTAGCACCGCTTACCATCCACAAACGGATGGGCAGAGTGAAAGAACAATACAAACGTTGGGTGATATGCTGCAGGCTTGCATTATTGACTTCGGGGGTAGTTGGGATGTCTATCTACCCTTGGTCGAATTTTCATATAACAATAGCTATCACGCGAGCATTAAAATGGCCCCGTATGAAATGTTATATGGAAGAAAGTGCCGAACCCCAGTATGTTGGGGAGAAGTGGGTCCACGAGGACTAGCACCTACTGATATAATCCGAACTATGAATGAGAAGATCGACATGGTCCGAACGCACCTAAAAGCAGCTCAGGATCGACAAAAGTCATACGCGGATAAACGAAAGAGGCCGATTGAATTTTAAGTGGGGGATAAAGTAATGCTGAAAGTATCGCCATGGAAAGGAATAATACGGTTCAGAAAAAGAGGAAAGTTGAGCCCAAGATTTATTGGGCCATTCAGAATCACCGAGCGGGTTGGCAAAGTGGCATATCGTCTCGAATTACCCGAGGAGTTGAGTGGGATTCATAGCACATTCCACGTGTCACATCTCCGAAAATGTTTAGCGGACGAAACTGCTCGTATCCACTACGATGATATCGAGGTGGATAACAGCCTCAATTATGCAGTAAAACCAATTGCGATTTTAGATCGTAAAGAGAAGAGTTTGAGGAACAAAGTGATTAAGCAAGTCAAGGTCAAATGGGAGCACAGGAAAGGTTCAGACACTACGTGGGAGTCCGAAGAGGAGATGCGACGTCTCCACCCTACATTATTTGGTACGTACTTTGGTTTCGGGGACGAAACCCTTTTAAGGGGGGTGGACTTGTAACACCCCGAAAATATAAAACTTTATATTAAAATTATAAAGTATAAATAAACAAGAATTTACTAACTAGGAGTTTTAACCTAGTTAGCTACAAGTCTAGAAATAACTTATAATAGGGTTAGAAACAACCAAACTTTAAGTTATTCAAAAGTGGAGGGGCTTATCTTGTAAAATCTGAAACTTAATTAGATAAAAAAAAATATTAAGGACCATACACACAAAAGTGTGTCTGGTCGTACATGGGACGCAGGGGGCGACCAAGAGACCTCACCAAGCCCTAGTTCATCACTTAATTCACAAAATTGAAGGTCCAAATTTGATCAAAAACGAAAATCGAGCATAGATTACTGATCCTCATCACAAGAGGATTACAAGGTATGTAAAATTTGATGAAAACTCTCAACTTGAAATTCTCATGAAATTGGGAAAATCTGATATTTATGGTTGCATGTCTGTTTTATGATGGATTAGGAACAATATAGAGTCTAGGGACAAACCCTAGACAAATACAAGTTGAGATCATGTGAAATTTTAGTGAAACCTATGAACACCATTGTAGGTGATTAGTAGGTTTTGTATAATTTGATGAACACTAGGAATTTGGGTGTTGTTCTAGTGTAAATTGACAATTGTGAAGTAACTTCAGAATTATAGAAGCTAACAATTATGTAAAATGGTTGATTGATGTGAAATTAGGCCTAAGTGATAAGCTAGAGACTTGATATTTAATCATGTAAAAATCTGCCCTTAAGTTGTTTGTGAAAATGCCTCAAAGAAGGCTTAAAACTGAAATTCAAAGTTTAAACGCATAATTATGATGTTTCGATGTATTATGTGATATATGGTTAAAAGAGAGTTCTAAACATGTCATAAATGAACTCTATAGGAAAGGACGCAGGAGCGTCAAGCGGACAAGCAGGTGGCGAATCACGTTTGAAAGGCCTACTTTGAAGGTATGTAACTTGACCCGTTACATTAAATGAATCGTTGTTAAATTTTGCGAAGTCTCATTTTAGGATAAATAGGGTGTCGATTGTAGCGACCATGATCGTTTCTTGAATTACTAGTCTAAGAATGATAAAGAATCGTTTGGTAGTCATCATAATGGGGAATTCCATAAGATGAGCCAAACGGGCCATTTAATTGTGTAAATTGTTGTTTTAGAGTTTTAGAGAGTCAAAATAGAGTTGGCAATCACAAGAGCATTAAGCCATGAGATTGGTAAAGAATGCGAGTGATGATAAGCCCGGGATGTTGGGTATAAAGTATCATAAGTTTACTAGTTAAATGGTAGTAAATTGTGTCAAGTAGATAGTTGAATAAATGCGTAACGACATATAGTCTTTGTGTCCGTAAGTTAAACTTTTGGTATGACAATCGTAATAGGCACGTTGGTAATGAAATTACAGACGTATAGGAAAAAGAATCACTAAAAACGGACTTACGAATCACAAGTTTTGGCCATTTTAAGTTGGAAATTGAACAAACATGGAGCTGGGTATGTACAGCATCAGCAAAATCAACATTCTGTGAAAACAAGGGCTAGGCGTGACGCCTAGGCCCTTGGCGTCACGCGGCGCCCCTGATCCGGAAAAAAAATAAATTTTGACTTTTGACTCTTGACTCTTGGAACTTGTTTATGTGCATCCTAACTTTGTCAAAACTAACATTTGTTGTGGTTTTGATCTTAGGTGATGTTGGAAACTAACCGGAAGATGATCGAGCTAGCTTTTGAAGAACCGAATACTATTTACAAGCTTCCGAAATGTTTTAACCTTTAATAGACTATGTTTATGGGTTGTAAACAAATTGTTAAAAAACTTTTGGATGTTTGAACTTAGTCGTTAGTTGACTAAGGTCTTTGCTACTTATGAACTTTACTTATGAAATCTATGTTAATTAGGCATCTTTTATCTAAAATGGTATGAACTATTATTAAATTCAAGTAAAATTAGACGGGTGTTACAAGTTGGTAATCAGAGCTTAAGGTTGTCAACAAAGTGTTCGGTTCAAGCTTGATCGATCGTCCGGTAAGAATTAACTTATTATGTTAACAAATTATGTCTGATGTAAGAATGAGAAAGGAATTGATGTGCATGGGAAGAGCGTGTTAACACACTCAAACCCGGAAAGTGCATTAAATGTGAACGGTTAAAGCAAGTTAAGAACTTGGCTAAACCGAAACAAATGAAGCAATGTTATGAATGAAATGTTTAACGTTTAAATGTAAACATTTTAGTTTCAAGATGTCTGATGGAAACGATGATAATCCGGTGCAAACAAGTACCGAACAAATGAAAGAGATAATTGCTGAAGAAGTAGGGAAGGCAATTGAAGGTAGTCTATCCGGGTTTATAGACAAAATTCAAAGCACGGTGTTGTCGCTTGTCGAAGAGCGAGTTAAAAGGTTGGAGGATAGTGTAGGATCGTGAAATGACCTAACGAGTCGATCAGAAGAGTGCTCAGACCGAATCAGAGGCGGAATTCATTGATTCGGTCTTCGTTTAGCTTGTATTCACTAATAAATGTCTTGTTTATTGATCTTGAACAGATTTACAGTACAGAGACACTTCGGCAGGGCTTCGCCGTCGGAAATCAGAAAGTTACCAATGATGAAAGTTTGAAGGCTATTTATAGGACAAGACCCTGACCGTTTGAAGGTTTCATGCCACCCTTCAAACGGTCACCTCTTCAAACGGTCATGCACATGTTCAAACGGTTACCTTCAAACAATTACAACTTCAAACGGTCAACCTCCTAATTTGACTTTCATACAAGTTTAATGTTTCAAACGAACTTCCTTGTCTTCATGTGATGAAGCATATGATGACATCACTCTTGTTCAGCAGTGCAATGAACCCGAGACTCGACATAAGACGAAGACGACAGATGTATGCACTAACAGACTCCCCCTCAGATGTTGACGAGTCTTAAGTGTTGAGTCTTCGCATCTTCAGTCTTTATCAGTCTCTTCTCTTTCTTAGCATATACCAGGATCTTCTCTTTGGCTCTAACCTCGTCAGACTCCCCCTCTCATCTTGATGGGATCGCTGTCTGGAATTAGCTATCACCTTGAGATCAATACCTGGATTTATCTATGTTTAAGCTCATTTCCTGCACAAATTTTCTCACCACCACATAAGTTTTTACTTAAATCAATAAGAAAAACTTACTAGTAATAGTTACATCAAGTTCAAATTAATGACCTTGATTAACTAATCAAGTTTTTTCTTTCTCAAAATCAGTTTCTTCTTTTAAACGCACACTCCCAAACCAGTTCATCATGTTCAGCACTTGAAAATTTGAAAATCTGCTCTTCAACATCAGTTGTCGAAAATATTTTTGTATTTTTCAAAATTTATGCTAACACACTAAAATCTTTTTGGATTTTTTTTAATGTAATGAAATGCAATGCAGAGAAGAAATATTTACAGACAATATTTTTGTGAGTTTGTGTAAGAGGATCATATCAGTTTTTGTGACCAATCACTAGCACCGTTAAGCTTTAAACATTTTCAGTTCTAAACGATTCACGTTGATTGACGATATTGTTGTCCACTTAAACTCAATCTAAAAACTTTCAATCTGCTTACCGATACTTTAAGATATATTAAGATAGCACTAAGTTCTTATGGACCCCACGATCTCAGCATATCCCCTCATCATGCAATACACTATCTCAAGTAATGCCTTTAAACTTTTATCGACTGTGATTTGTGCGAAAACAAAGCAGAATGTTTAAACATTAACAATCAGGTCGATACTTCCGTATACGCAGAGAAAGTCCAATGTTTAAACAAAATAAGAAAAATAAAACAAGTTGAAGTTGTTTAGGCTTTAGCCACCAGGTCGATACTTCCGTATACGCGGAGGAGGTCCAAAGCTTAAACGAAACACCAAAAAAAAAAGCAGAACGTTTAGGCAATAACATCCAGGTCGATACTCACGTATACGCAGAGGATGTCCAATGCTTAAACAAAATAAAGAAATAAAACAAGTTTAAATCTTTGCAAAATGAAATGCACAAAATCACAGTGACTTTTCAGCAAAATTGTGAAAGTTCACAAACTTAACCAGTTTTATGTCTTTCGACAATCAGCGATTACTGAGCAGGCACACAATCAAGAAGGACAAAACTAAGTACTATGCTTTCAATCATGTTTCCCACTAGAACTAGGCTTTTTCATTTAGGTTTGTATCGTTATCGCAAATCTACTAGTCTAGCTGAGCCTACCGTCACTTCTTTAGTGAGATCGCTTATCACATTTTATCTCTCCATTTCTTTAGCATGTTGTGACAGTCCAACTGATCTACTATCATTTCCTCTTTTTCACAACAAAACTCATTTTTGCAATTTTCAATGTTTTTTAAATTTTCAAATTTTCAAATTTTTACTCCCCCTAAAATCAAAATATGTCTCAATTTTGATTTTCTGGGAAAATTTGAAAAACAAACTATACAAGAAACGTGACAACATGATGAGAATCACTTCAATTCTCCATTCACTTGGCTTGAACAATCAGAACTCCCCCTAACAACAAACTATTTTCCCATAGTGATTTCAAAACACTTAAGTTTGTTTTAATCAAAATGGTTTTTCCGGAAAATAAGTTTTGTGTGTCTTTTCACAAATGCGGGGATCTTTCATCACTTTGTTTTCTTCAATCAATTGTAAAAACTAACATTTTTAAGATCAATCCACAAACATCACTTGTAGAAAATCAAGTACAACTTAATGTCCCTGATTTACCACTTTTAAATCGAAATCACTTTCGTGAATTTCTCAAGAAATATGCAGATTCATGTTCCACGCTTACCAACCTGGGAACTCCGGCAAGTCAGGTTTTTCATTTAAACAGATTCACCCAAGCCTGACTGTCCTTGGGTGATTTTGAATTCTTGTTCAACAATGGTGGAAAATTTGTCTCATCCATTGTTAGACTAGAACTCTCAGTTTTTACCTCAACAACTGGCTCTTCTGGCTTTACCACACCAGATTCATTGCCTAAACTTGGCTTGTCTGACTTTGAAGAGTCAGATTCATCGCTAACAACTTTCTCTTTTGTTTCCGGAGAAATAAATTCATCGCCAGATTTGTTAATCTCTTGATTAACTGCCTTCTCTTTCTTTACTCTCTTTTCTGTCCTCAGATTTGTATCTGATGAATTCATTTTGGTTGATTTGTCATTCTTTGGCGAGCAAGACGATTTATCAGAACTTTTATCTGTTTTACCAGTTGTATCCGAGGACAAAATCTTCTCTAGATACTCTCTGGCCTTCTTCCTCTTCTTCCTCAGTCTGTCTTTTTGTCCCTGAGAAAGTTTCACTTTCTTTTCTTGAATTTTAGGTTCTTGAACCTTCTGTTCTTTGGGCTTGACATTGACTGGTTTCTTCACCTGCCTCTGAGATTTAGCCCTCGATCTTCTCATTGATCTCATTGAGCAATCTCTAGCAATATGGCCAATGATGTTGCAGTTAAAACATCTCCTCGTCTCAAAACTCCAACTCTGGAAGTTAACAGCAATGTGTCCTTGATAGCCGCATCTGTAACACACTCTGTTATCGTACCAATCACCATTTTCAGTCCAAACATTTAGATCAAAGCATTGTTTGGCTTGGTGATAATCTTTCCTCATCTTGTTTGCTGGATTTGGCTTTTGAGCACTGTGGTCCGACCTGCACCACTCATTACCAACAATTTTTGAATTTTCATTTTTTACTTTTTGTAATTTTTGATTGCGATTGGATGATTGATCTGATGAACTTTTATTTTCTTTTTGAACATTTTTCAAAATTTTCTCTTTTTGTTTTTGTTCCACTTTCTTCTTCAAAGGTTTTTTCTTTCAGCATTCTCCCTTTTCAGTTGATTGTGGAACAGTTTCTTGAAACTTTTCTTTTAACTTCAAAAATAAATTCTTTTTCTTCATTTTTTCATTTTCATCATCAGATTTCTCATCACAATCTTCAACTTTGACTTTGTCAAAGTTTGTGACATTGTGACTTATTGGAACAGAATTATCTGGTTTTGGACAGGGAATAGATGAAGTATTCACAAAAACCTTCAACTTTTCTTCCCATTCCCTGATTTTACCTTCTAACTCTTTGATTTTCTTTTGAGCACATTCAGCTTCTTTTTCAAGTCGAATAATCGTCTGAAGATGAGAATTAATCATTGTTTGCTTTTCAAGGTTATTCTTGCTAAAAAAAGATCTCCCAACTTCAAGAATCTTTATTTGACTTTGAAAATATTTTTCAATCTTTACTTTTTCATTTTCCAAAAGGTGTATCTGATTTTTCAAAACATTTTCTGATTTTTTAATATTTTTGTTTTCTAATGACAAACTCTCAACCTCCTTCAAGAGTTTGTCATTTTCAGATGTCAACGTCTCACAATTTTTCAGCAAAACAAGAATTTGTTTATCATCAGATTTTGTCTCAACCTTTAGAGCTGAAATATTTTCAACCTGTTTCTTTTCCTCATGAACACTTTCATCCTTACTCTCTTCTTCTAATGAATGATTAAAGATAGGTGCGTCTTCTGCAACCTCTTTCTTTAACTCTGGTTCAGAATTCACAGATACAGGTTTTTCAGATTCTACTTTCTCAACCTTGATAACTGGAATTTGTTCAATCTGCTCAGCTCTGATCTCTTCTTTAACAATAACTGCCTTTTGATTCTTTCTTTTTGCATCTTGTTTTTCTTTCAATTTTTCAATTTTATCGGCATAAAATAACTTTCCACTACGTTGATCAGATGGAAGTTGTTGTTTAAGATATTCAAGTTCACGGATTTCTTCTTCATAATTGTCACCCTCTTCATCAGACGAATGATCAAAAACCGGAAATTTTTCAACAACTTCTTTTGCTGAAACTGTTTCTTCATTAGCCTGAAAATAACTCTCCTGTTGAGATACATAATAATACAACATTATATCTTCAACAGATTCCATTCTTTGGCAACAATTTCACACAACAAACACTATTCAAACAAACTGATCAATCTCAAAATCAACCCGGTTCACTTAGCTAAATTTGGTTCAATTTGAAACCCAAAATTCAGCAGAAAAGCTAACTTCACTGTTCAAAGTCAAAATATCTTGGCCCACTAATGACCAAAATATCCAATATCCACAGCCCAAAATGCAATTCAATTCACAATTTTCAGCTCACACAACAACAATACCCTTTTTTATTGAAGCCGACAACAACACATGATCAATTGTCTCGATTGCCACACTTATATCGAATACTGAAAACAAAAATAAATTCGATCACATGTATTCTGACAAACAATTTCTTAGGCCGATGATCACATGCACATATTATACTTAACTATTGATTGGGACGCAAAATCCACTAACCTGACAAACAAACAATGAGATAATTGTGATTGGGCCGCACTTTTGACTGACAAACTAATATGATTGGGCCAATGGTTTTAAAACACTGCTATATCACGTGAACTTCTCATTGGGTAGCACAACTCATTTAATCAAAGCACATGGTTCAGTGATATGTTTCACATGCAATCTCAATTTAGATTAAATCTTGTGCCGACAACAACTAAGATATTCACATATATCCGACTTAATTCACATGATCTCTATTCCCAATTACTGACACCTCGTAAAATGTTATACACAACTTGATGTATGCACTCAATCGGTTCACACTACTCAATGCACTTTCGATAATATCACATGAAAAACTGAACTACTTTCAAACTGAAGTCGTGTTTCAGACGGAAAGATCAGCTTCAAACTGTTAACCCAACATTTTCAAACTGACACATGCATTTTCAAACGGTAAGGTGGCAGTTTCAACCGATCAGTAGCAAATTTCAAACGGTCAGTCCAGTTTCAAACGGTCAGACGCAGATTTCAAATGGTCAGGCGCAGATTTCAAACTGTCAGGCAGTTTCAAACGGACAAGTGTTGGGCTCGTTCAAACGGTCACCAATTTTCAAGCCATTTTTACCAGTTTTACTTCGATTTTTGATCTGATATTCTCAAGGGTTTGTTAAAACACAATTACGCACACATTGTGAAAGTTTTAGCCGATTTTAACCGTGAAAAGTATCAATTTTGTGAAAGAAGGTGTAGAAAATTAGAATTTGCTAGCGAAAACGAGCTAAACGGTAAGAACTCTTCCTCCTGAGCTCTGATACCACATGTAGGATCGTGAAACGACCTAACGAGTCGATCAGAAGAGTGCTCAGACCGAATCAGAGGCGGAATTCATTGATTCGGTCTTCGTTTAGCTTGTATTCACTAATAAATGTCTTGTTTATTGATCTTGAACAGATTTACAGTACAGAGACACTTCGACAGGGCTTCGCCATTGGAAATCAGAAAGTTACCAATGATGAAAGTTTGAAGGCTATTTAAAGGACAAGACCCTGACCGTTTGAAGGTGTCATGCCACCCTTCAAACGGTCACCTCTTCAAACGGTCATGCACATGTTCAAACGGTTACCTTCAAACAATTACAACTTCAAACGGTCAACCTCCTAATTTGACTTTCATACAAGTTTAATGTTTCAAACGAACTTCCTTGTCTTCATGTGATGATGCATATGATGACATCACTCTTGTTCAGCAGTGCAACGAACCCGAGACTCGACATAAGACGAAGACGACAGATGTATGCACTAACAGATAGTGTCAACCTTATGAAAGATAAAACGGGAGAATGAAGAGGGTGCTCATATAAAGAATTTATGGCGTGCAAACCGCCAATCTATAACGGGGAAGTTGACCCGATAATCTTCCAAAGATGGATAAGTGACGTTGAAGGAGTGTTTGAACGAACCCACTGTGACGTAGGTGACTTTGTTGCTTATGGAACGGGTCAATTGAGAAATCAAGCCAAGGATTGGTGGGACAATAAAAAGAAGGAAATGGGAGCCGAAGCGGCAAGAGTCATGACTTAGGATGAGTTTAAGGTGTCGTTCCTTAAACACCATAGTCCTAAAGCAGTTATCAACAGGATCAAAGAGGAATTTATCCAGTTAAGACAAAAGGGAGAATCAATTGATAAAATCACCGGGCATCTTCATGGATAAGCTGAGATTTTGTGACGAGTTAGTCACCACTGAAGAGCAGAAGATATACTACTATTACAATATGCTGAGTGCTGAATACCGGGAGTTTATGACTCCCTCAAAATATGAAACTCTCACAGAAATCATCTACACCGCCCGGGAGCGGGAAATCGAGTTAAAGAAACAAGTTGAAAGGGGTGAGCGAAGGGCACAAGATGTGAATCCAAGCCCTACAAAGAAAGCTAGAACTGCTGAATCGGGGAAGAAAGTGGAGGCTAAAGGCGGGTCACCAAGTTGCAAAGTATGTGGAAAGGGGCACAAAGGTGAGTGTCGCTTCAAAGACAAGTCGTGTCCGGTATGTGGGAAGACGTGGCACACTGCATCACTATGTCCCGGAAAAGTTTCCGTATGTTACAAATGCTATCAACCCGGCCACAAAAAGTCTGAATGCCCCGAGTTAGTTGGAAAGAGAGACACAAAAGAGTCTCCAGCAGAAGCTCCCAAAGCGAAGGCTAGGTCCTTCCAACTTACCGCGGCTGAAGCGAAAACAGAACCCGATGTGGTCTCAGGTATATTCACAATTAACTCAATTCCAGCACGTGTATTGTTTGATACGGGTGCGAATAAATCCTTCATTTCGCACAGATTTATTCGACATCCTTCATTTGTATTGACGAAATTATCTGTGCCCTTAGAAGTTGAAATAGGGTACAACAAAAGTTTTATAGTTTGTGATGTTTTTCGAGGCTACAAATTAAGCATCGACGATGAGGAATACTTGATAGACCTAATCCCGATGTCAATGGGGGAATTTCAAGTAGTCATTGGGATGGATTGGCTATCTCAGCACCATGCAAAGGTCGTGTGTTTTCGTAAAGAGATAAAACTAACATCTCCGAGCGGGAAACACGTCACTATCTATGGCGAAAAAGGAGGCAACCCTATAGTATGCTCAATGTTGAAAGCTCACAAGCTTATGAAGCGAGGATGCAAGGTATTCATGATATACGCGAATGAGCCCGAGAAAGAATCACGAAAGATTGAAGATGTACCGGTAGTACGAGACTATGAAGATGTGTTTCCGGAGGATTTACCGGGGATACCGCCTAAACGGGAAGTAGAGTTCGGGATCGAATTAATTCTGGGCGCAAAACCCGTAGCAAAAGCACCGAACCGACTCGCACCATCGGAATTACAAGAGGTGATGTCCCAGATTCAAGACCTGCTTGACAAAGGATTCATAAGGCCGAGTGTGTCTCCTTAGGGCACACCGGTATTGTTCGTGAAAAAGAAAGACGGAAGCATGCCCATGTGTATCGATTACCGGGAGTTAAACAAACTCATGGTAAAGAACCGATACCCGCTTCCGAGGATAGATGATTTATTCGACCAATTACAAGGTGCAAACTAGTTTTCAAAAATGGACCTTAGATCGGGGTATCACCAACTAAAGGTCAAGGAGGAAGATGTGCTGAAGACGGCTTTCCGCCCGAGATACGGACATTACGAATTCCTCGTGATGTCATTTGGGCTGACAAATGCACCCGTGGCTTTCATGGACCTCATGAACCGGGTTTGTAAACCAATGTTGGATAAATCAGTCATTGTGTTTATCGATGATATTTTGGTGTACTCAAAAAGTGAAGCTGAACATGCACACCACCTACAAGAGGTGTTAGAGACACTTAGACGAGAGAGGTTGTATGCGAAATTCTCTAAGTGTGCCTTTTGGTTACGAGAGGTACAATTTCTTGGCCACATCATAAGTGCCGATGGAGTATTAGTAGACCCGTCAAAGATCGAGGTCGTGTCAAAATGGAATCCCATGAAGTCTATCCCCCAGATATCAAAGACTTCACATACTTGTATCCAATTTTGAGGCGTTTTGTCGTGTGCCGATATGTCTGCTGCCCTCTGGCAGGCATCGCACGCTTTGACCCACTTCTGCGCATCACGAAATATTGTGGGCCAATAAAACCCTGAATCAAGCACATTCTTAGTGGTGAAATTGGCTCCATGGTGACCTCCGGTAGGTCCCTCGTGACAGTGGCATAGAATGTCAGTCGCCTCCTTTCCCGACACACATCACCTAATCACCTGATCCGCACCAACTCTAAACAAGAAAGGGTCGTCCCAAATATTGTGCTTGACGTCCACAAAGAATTTTCTCTTTTGTTGGTGAGTCAATCCCTTAATCAGAATCCCGCAAGGAAGATAGTTCGCAAAGTCGGCGAACCATGGTGACTCGTCGCACACCTTGACACTCATCAATGACTTGTGTGGGAAATTGTCATTTATTGAATCCCAACGCGTGTCCTTGATGTCTCCATGCTCCAATCAAGAAAGATCGTTAGCCGGTACATTCAACGAACCCTTTTTGTCCTGAATTTCGATATCAAACTCCTGCAGCAATAAGATCCATCTGATGAGACGCAGTTTAGCGTCCTGTTTGCTGAACAGGTATCTGATGGCTGCGTGATCAGTATACACAATTGTTTTCGAAAGCACCAAATACGGTCTAAATTTGTCAAATGCGAAAACAACCGCCTAGAGCTCTTTTTCTGTCGTAGTATAATTCTCCTGTGCGTCGTGAAGAGTTTTGCTCGCATAATAGATCAGGTGAAAGTGCTTTTCCTTTCTTTGTCCCAGAACGGCCCCTATAGCGAAATCGCTCGCGTTGCACATAATTTCAAATGGCAGACTCCAATCAGGTGCGACTAAAATAGGGGCCTCAATCAACTTTTGCTTGAGAAGGTCAAAAGCCTTCAAGCATTCATCTCCAAAGATAAACGGAGCGTCTTTTTCCAATAGATGGGTCATGGGCCTGGTGATCTTTGAAAAATCCCTAATTAATCGCCTATAGAACCCCGCATGACCGAGAAAGCTCCGTATCGCTCTCACAGAGGTGGGAAGTGGAAGTCGTGAAATGATGTCAACTTTAGCTGGGTCGACCTCCATATCAGCTTGCGAAATCTTATGTCCCAGAACTATGCCCTCTCTCACCATGAAGTGGCATTTTTCCCAGTTTAGGACAAGATTCGTTTCTTTGCACCTCTTCAACATTTTCTTCAAATTTTCATGTAGGTCCCCTGGTTCTTATGGATCGTCACAGAATTGTATTTCTAACCTAGAGTGCGGAATCCTCTAGATCAGATTTGTTACAGAAACGAGTAGAAACAGAAATTCACAATCAAACGGGTCTTCTATTGATTATCCAACTTGCAGTTTACAATCAATTCAAGACCTCACAGCCTCACAGCCACTATCTGTGATCTTGTCTACAAACCCTAATTTCAAAATTATTCTCTCTCTATACTTTCTCTTTCTAGAATTCTCTAACTCCTCTAACTACTAAAACCCTAATCACAAAAACATGTTTATATACCACATGTCTGTGAACTGGGCTTCCTACTGGGATAGGCCATTTTCCAAGCCCATTACAACAATTAAACTCCCTAACCAACAAGCTAAGCCCATTACAAAATCTCCAAAGACTAAATAATTAAACTATTAAGCTGTTATCATAGAATATGCACCAACAGAATCCCCCCTTGACAATAGCTTCATAGTGTAACTTTGTCTTCAAACATCTTGCAGTCTTTTTGGTCTTTGGATAGCGTCAGCTACACAGTTTCTGACATCAACAGACTCCCCCCTTAGCTGATGCTTCCAATTTCCAAAACTTTCATTCGTTGTAGATCAGTTAACTAGCAATCCTTGGTTAAGCAAGTAAGCTCCAACTCTTCCATATCTCTTTTTCTCTACAAGTAGTAGAAGGATCCTACCATGCATCTTCACACATTCTTCACTTCACTCTCAATCTGCACTTTACTTGTATTCTGCATTTCATTTTGATAACTGCATCAATCTGTTTAGCAACACAAGCAAGTATCTCGAAAAACCATTAGTCTTTTTCATATTTAAAGATAAACCAACATTTTATCTTATCATGTAAAAACAACAATCATGTCAGTTCAAAATGGAAGTCTTTTAAAAAGAAATCTTTTTGGTATTTTTGATTTTTTTTTCCCTAAAAATGCAAGGAATTTAACGGTGCAGACGGTTTTGTCAAACGAGCTACGGATCAATTTCTATATGCAAAACAGTGAATTTTTTCTTATGCTTGCCAGAAAATATTCCACCACTTTAATTATGCTGGTTTTAAGTTCGCTATTAATTCCGCTGGGTAGCAAATTAATTTCGCTGGTCAAGTAGTTAATTTTGCTGGTCTATTTCGCTGAAAGGTCAAGTTCGCTGTCTATTTTCGCTATTACGATGACCAGTAAAGTCGCCGAAAACCATAATAATTTCGTTGTGGAAAATTATACGGTTACCAAAGCCGCCTTTGGATTTTAATTTCGCCGATAAGTATGCTCGACAGTTAATTTCGCAGGTCTGTTAATTTTGCAGATCCAGTAAATTCGGAAACTTAATCTGTTTGAAATTCTGAAGATTTTATCTCCACTCCAACACAAATCTGCAAAATCAAACAACCTAATCAACACAATATTTTTGAAAAAATATGAAGAACTGATCAAAAGAACACGAAGAACAGTCTTCGAATCTTCAAGTCTTTCAGCCAAAATTCTTCAAACAATCAACCAAAAACTGTCCTGGAAACCTGCAAATCAGTAAAATCAAACAAACAAACTAATCAAACACCAATAAAATCGCTGAAAATTATCAGAACTCAAGAAATTTCAAAACCCTAATTTTCAGGTTTCAAAATTTCTAAAATCTCCCTGTTTCTGCCAAGCACAATTCTGAACCGAGCCTTCAAGAGCCTAATGCTCTGATACCAATTGTAGGTCCCCTGGTTCTTATGGATCGTCACAGCATTGTATTTCTAACCTAGAGTGCGGAATCCTCTAGATCAGATTTGTTACAGAAACGAGTAGGAACAGAAATTCACAATCAAATGGGTCTTCTATTGATTATCCAACTTGCAGTTTACAATCAATTCAAGACCTCACAACCTCACATCCACTATCTGTGATGTTGTCTACAAACCCTAGTTTCAAAATTATTCTCTCTCTCTAGAATTCTCTAACTCCTCAAACTACTAAAACGCTAATCACAAAAACATGTTTATATACCACATGTCTGTGAACTGGGCTTGCTACTGGGATAGGCCATTTTCCAAGCCCATTACAACAATTAAACTCCCTAACCAATAAGCTAAGCCCATTACAAAATCTCCAAAGACTAAATAATTAAACTATTAAGCTGTTATCATAGAATATGCACCAACAGACTCCCCCTTGACAATAGCTTCATAGTGCAACTTTGTCTTCAAATATCTTGCAGTCTTTTTGGTCTTTGGATAGCGTCAGCTACACAGTTTCTGACATCAACAGACTCTCCCTTAGTTGATGCTTCCAATCTCCAAAACTTTCATTTGTTTTAGATCAGTTAACTAGTAATCCTTGGTTAAGCAAGTAAGCTCCAACTCTTCCATATCTCTTTTTCTCTACAATGTAGTAGAAGGATCCTACCATGCATCTTCACACATTCTTCACTTCACTCTCAATCTGCACTTGACTTGTATTCTGCACTTCATTTTGATAACTGCATCAATCTGTTTAGCAACACAAGCAAGTATCTCGAAAAACCATTAGTCTTTTTCACATTTAAAGATAAACCAATATTTTATCTTATCATGTAAAAACAACAATCCTGTCAGTTCAAAATGGAAGTCTTTTAAAAAGAAATCTTTTTGGTATTTTTGATTTTTTTTGTCCTAAAAATGCAAGGAATTTAACGGTGCAGACGGTTTTGTCAAACGAGCTACGGATCAATTTCTATTTGCAAAACAGTGAATTTTTTCTTACGCTTGCCAGAAAATATTCCACCACTTTAATTATGCTGGTTTTAAGTTCGCTATTAATTTCGCTGGGTAGCAAATTAATTTCGTTGGTCAAGTAGTTAATTTTGCTGGTCTATTTCGCTGAAAGGTCAAGTTCGCTGTCTATTTTCGCTATTACGACGACCAGTAAAGTCGCCGAAAACCATAATAATTTCGCTGTGGAAAATTATACGGTTACCAAAGCCGCCTTTGGATTTTAAATTCGCCGATAAGTATGCTGGACAGTTAATTTCGCAGGTCTGTTAATTTCGCAGATCCAGTAAATTCGGAAACTTAATCTGTTTGAAATTCTGAAACTTTTATCTCCTCTCCAACACAAATCTGCAAAATCAAACAACCTAATCAGCACAATATTTTCGAAAAAAAATGAAGAACTGATAAAAAAAACACGAAGAACAGTCTTCGAATCTTCAAGTCTTTCAGCAAAAATTCTTCAAACAATCAACCAAAAACTGTCCTGGAAACCTGCAAATCAGTAAAATCAAACAAACAAACTGATCAAACACCAACAAAATCGCTGAAAATTATCAGAACTCAAGAAATTTCAAAACCCTAATTTTCAGGTTTCAAAATTTCGAAAATCTCCCTGTTTCTCCCAAGCACAATTCTAAACCGAGCCTTCAAGAGCCTAATGCTCTGATACCAATTGTAGGTCCCCTTGTTCTTATGGATCGTCACAGAATTGTATTTCTAACCTAGAGTGCGGAATCCTCTAGATCAGATTTGTTACAGAAACTAGTAGAAACAGAAATTCACAATCAAACGGGTCTTCTATTGATTATCCAACTTGCAGTTTACAATCAATTCAAGACCTCACAACCTCACAGCCACTATCTGTGATCTTGTCTACAAACCCTAATTTCAAAATTATTCTCTCTCTCTAGAATTCTCTAACTCCTCTAACTACTAAAACCCTAATCACAAAAACATGTGTATATACCACATGTCTGTGAACTGGGCTTCCTACTGGGCTAGGCCATTTTCCAAGCCCATTACAACAATTAAACTCCCTAACCAATAAGCTAAGCCCATTACAAAATCTCCAAAGACTAAATAATTAAACTATTAAGCTGTTATCATAGAATATGCACCAACAGACTCCCCCTTGACAATAGCTTCATAGTGCAACTTTGTCTTCAAACATCTTGCAGTCTTTTTGGTCTTTGGATAGCGTCAGCTACACAGTTTCTGACATCAACAGACTATCCCTTAGCTGATGCTTCCCATCTCCAAAACTTTCATTCGTTGTAGATCAGTTAACTAGTAATCCTTGGTTAAGCAAGTAAGCTCTAACTCTTCCATATCTCTTTTTCTCTACAATGTAGTAGAAGGATCCTACCATGCATCTTCACACATTCTTCACTTCACTCTCAATCTGCACTTGACTTGTATTCTGCACTTCATTTTGATAACTGCATCAATCTGTTTAGCAACACAAGCAAGTATCTCGAAAAACCATTTGTCTTTTTCACATTTAAAGATAAACCAATATTTTATCTTATCATGTAAAAACAACAATCCTGTCAGTGCAAAATGGAAGTCTTTTAAAAAGAAATCTTTTTGGTATTTTTGATTTTTTTTGTCCTAAAAATGCAAGGAATTTAACGGTGCAGACGGTTTTGTCAAACGAGCTACGGATCAATTTCTATTTGCAAAACAGTGAATTTTTTCTTACGCTTGCCATAAAATATTCCACCACTTTAATTATGCTGGTTTTAAGTTCGCTATTAATTTCGCTGGGTAGCAAATTAATTTCGTTGGTCAAGTAGTTAATTTTGTTGGTCTATTTCGCTGAAAGGTCAAGTTCGCTGTCTATTTTCGCTATTTTGACGACCAGTAAATTCGCCGAAAACCATAATAATTTCGCTGTGGAAAATTATACGGTTACCAAAGCCGCCTTTGGATTTTAAATTCGCCGATAAGTATGCTGGACAGTTAATTTCGCAGGTCTGTTAATTTTGCAGATCCAGTAAATTCGGAAACTTAATCTGTTTGAAATTCTGAAGGGTTTATCTCCTCTCCAACACAAATCTGCAAAATCAAACAACCTAATCAGCACAATACTTTCGAAAAAAAATGAAGAACTGATCAAAAAAACACGAAGAACAGTCTTCGAATCTTCAAGTCTTTCAGCCAAAATTCTTCAAACAATCAACCAAAAACTGTCCTGGAAACCTGCAAATCAGTAAAATCAAACAAGCAAACTGATCAAACACCAACAAAATCGCTGAAAATTATCAGAACTCAAGAAATTTCAAAACCCTAATTTTCAGGTTTCAAAATTTCGAAAATCTCCCTGTTTCTGCCAAGCACAATTCTGAACCGAGCCTTCAAGAGCCTAATGCTCTGATACCAATTGTAGGTCCCCTGGTTCTTATGGATCGTCACATAATTGTATTTCTAACCTAGAGTGCGGAATCCTCTAGATCTGATTTGTTACAGAAACGAGTAGAAACAGAAATTCACAATCAAACGGGTCTTCTATTGATTATCCAACTTGCAGTTTACAATCAATTCAAGACCTCACAGCCTCACAGCCACTATCTGTGATCTTGTCTACAAACCCTAATTTCAAAATTATTCTCTCTCTATACTTTCTCTTTCTAGAATTCTCTAACTCCTCTAACTACTAAAACCCTAATCACAAAAACATGTTTATATACCACATGTCTGTGAACTGGGCTTCCTACTGGGATAGGCCATTTTCCAAGCCCATTACAACAATTAAACTCCCTAACCAACAAGCTAAGCCCATTACAAAATCTCCAAAGACTAAATAATTAAACTATTAAGATGTTATCATAGAATATTCACCAACAGACTCCCCCTTGACAATAGCTTCATAGTGTAACTTTGTCTTCAAACATCTTGCAGTCTTTTTGGTCTTTGGATAGCGTCAGCTACACAGTTTCTGACATCAACAGACTCCCCCTTAGCTGATGCTTCCAACCTCCAAAACTTTCATTCGTTGTAGATCAGTTAACTAGCAATCCTTGGTTAAGCAAGTAAGCTCCAACTCTTCCATATCTCTTTTTCTCTACAATGTAGTAGAAGGATCCTACCATGCATCTTCACACATTCTTCACTTCACTCTCAATCTGCACTTGACTTGTATTCTGCACTTCATTTTGATAACTGCATCAATCTGTTTAGCAACACAATCAAGTATCTCGAAAAACCATTAGTCTTTTTCACATTTAAAGATAAACCAATATTTTATCTTTTCATGTAAAAACAACAATCCTGTCAGTTCAAAATGGAAGTCTTTTAAAAAGAAATCTTTTTGGTATTTTTGATTTTTTTTGTCCTAAAAATGCAAGGAATTTAACGGTGTAGACGGTTTTGTCAAACGAGCTACGGATCAATTTCTATTTGCAAAACAGTGAATTTTTTCTTACGCTTGCCATAAAATATTCCACCACTTTAATTATGTTGGTTTTAAGTTCGCTATTAATTTCGTTGGGTAGCAAATTAATTTCGTTGGTCAAGTAGTTAATTTTGCTGGTATATTTCGCTGAAAGGTCAAGTTCGCTGTCTATTTTCGTTATTACGACGACCAGTAAAGTCGCCGAAAACCATAATAATTTCGCTGTGGAAAATTATACGGTTACCAAAGCCGCCTTTGGATTTTAATTTCGCCGATATGTATGCTGGACAGTTAATTTCGCAGGTCTGTTAATTTCGCAGATCCTGTAAATTCGGAAACTTAATCTGTTTGAAATTCTGAAGATTTTATCTCCTCTCCAACACAAATCTGCAAAATTAAACAACCTAATCAGCACAATATTTTCAAAAAAAAATGAAGAACTGATCAAAAAAACACAAAGAACAGTCTTCGAATCTTCAAGTCTTTCAGCCAAAATTCTTCAAACAATCAACCAAAAACTGTCCTGGAAACCTGCATATCAGTAAAATCAAACAAACAAACTGATCAAACACCAACAAAATCGCTGAAAATTATCAGAACTCAAGAAATTTCAAAACCCTAATTTTCAGGTTTCAAAATTTCGAAAATCTCCCTGTTTCTGCCAATCACAATTCTGATCCGAGCCTTCAAGAGCCTAATGCTCTGATACCAATTGTAGGTCCCCTGGTTCTTATGGATCGTCACAGAATTGTATTTCTAACCTAGAGTGCGGAATTCTCTAGATCAGATTTGTTATAGAAACGAGTAGAAACAGAAATTCACAATCAAACGGGTCTTCTATTGATTATCCAACTTGCAGTTTACAATCAATTCAAGACCTCACAGCCACTATCTGTGATCTTGTCTACAAACCCTAATTTCGAAATTATTCTCTCTCTCTAGATTTTCTCGCTCTAGAATTCTCTAACTCCTCTAACTACTAAAACCCTAATCACAAAAACGTGTTTATATGCCACATGTCTGTGAACTGGGCTTCCTACTGGGCTAGGCCATTTTCCAAGCCCATTACAACAATTAAACTCCCTAACCAATAAGCTAAGCCCATTACAAAATCTCCAAAGACTAAATAATTAAACTATTAAGTTGTTGTCATAGAATATGCACCAACAGACTCCCCCTTGACAATAGCTTCATAGTGTAACTTTGTCTTCAAACATCTTGCAGTCTTTTTGGTCTTTGGATAGCGTCTGCTACAAAGTTTCTGACATCAACATTTCTAGACACTAATCGAATGAATCTCCAAACACTGAAAAGTCATCGATGAATACCTCCATAGAATCCTCGATCATGTCATGGAAAATTGCAACCATGCATCGCTGGAAGGTAGCCGGTGCATTACACAGCCCGAAAGGCATACGCCGATAGTCGAATGTGCCAAAGGGGCAGGTAAAGGTAGTCTTCTCCTGATACTCAGGAGCGATAGGAATCTGAAAGTAGCCGGAAAACCCATCTAGAAAACAGTAATAAGACTTCCCCGACAGACGTTCCAACATCTGGTCGATGAATGGAAGCGGGAAGTGGTCCTTGCGGGTGGCATCATTGAGTTTGCGATAATCGATGCAAACACGCCATCCTGTGACCGTCCGGGCTGGAATAAGCTCATTCATATCATTCGCAACTACTGTCATGCCTCCCTTTTTGGGCACTACCTGAATAGGACTAACCCAAACTGAGTCGGATATGGGGTAGATCAAACCTGCATCTAGTAACTTTATCACCTCCTTTTTGACAACTTCTTGCATATTTGGGTTCAATCGCCTCTGTGGTTGTGCACACGGCTTGTAATGGTCCTCCAGGAGACTTTTGTGAGTACAGAAGGAGGGGTTGATCCCTTTGATATCCATTATCTTCCAAGCGATTGCTTTCTTATAAAGTCGTAAAACACTAAGAAGTCTGCTCTTTTCCTCGTCCGTCAAAGATGATGAGATAATAACCGGCAGACGGCGCTCCTCGTCTAGAAATGCGTACTCCAAATGGGGCGGAAGCTCCTTAAGCTCCAAAGACGGGTGATTTTCAACTGACGGCTTCGACTTTTCTTCATCCTCACGATCAATCTCTGTAAATCGATCCGGACTCTAGGAACCATCATCACCAATCTGATAGACTGGCTGCTCGAAATTGTGGCCCTCCTGCGTAATGCCATCTAAGTCCTCACACAACAGATGTGTGTCCGAATCAATCTCCTCAATCGTGCCCTGGAAATGTGTGCTCACATAAGTATCGACAATGTCAACATAGTAGAGCGCATCATCCTGACTCAGTGGGTGTTGCATTGACCGCTTGATGTCAAAGGTCACATGTTCATCATTCACTCGGAGCGTAATCTGGCCCGCAACTACATCTACAATGGTCCGAGCGGTAATCAAGAATGGACGTCCGAGAATCAAAGGCACCCTAGAGTTCTCATCCATATCCAGGATAACAAAGTCCACGGGAAACACAAACTTGTCAATCTTAACAAGCATATTCTCAACAAATCCGCGTGGATACTTGATAGAACGATCAGCTAGTCGAATGCTCATTCGTGTAGGCGACGGCTCACCTAGATCCAACTTTGTAAAAACCTTATAGGGCATAAGGTTGATACTCGCTCACAAATCAGTCAATGCATGGCTAACAGACATATATATCCAATCAGGCAAGGAAACATGAAACTGCCCGGATCTCCTATCTTAGTGGGCAGACGATTTTGAAGAATGGCAGAGCAGCTTTCATTCATCACCACACAGGACATATCCTCGAGTTTCTGCTTATTCGAGAGGATGTCCTTTAAGAATTTCGCATACTACGGCATCTGGGCTAAAGCTTCAACAAATGGTATGTTTATGTGTAGTTGTTTAAACCTTTCCAAAAACTTACCATATTGTTCTTCATTTTTCTGTTTCTTCAGCCTGCCCGAGTATGGAACTGGAGGAGTGTATTCTTTGAGTGGCTCATGGCCTTGTACTGTACTTGCTGGGACTCGCCTGGCTTGCACCTCGTCCGGTGTATCAGTCGGGACCGCTTCAGTGATCGGTGGTGAGTCCGATATGTTGGGTCTGGTAGTTCTGCCACCCCTGGTCATAACTGCATTTACATGCCCTCGCGGATTTGGCTCTGTGTTGCCTGGAACACCACCTGGGGGTCTCTCTGACATCATCTTAGCCAGCTGACCAACCTGGTTCTCGATATTCTGAATCGAGGCTTTTTGACTCCGCATTTCTCCTTCGTGAGCTAGAAAACGATCTTCGCTTTCTTGATATCGTTTTTCAGCTAGCTGATTTGCACTCGTGGAGCTGCTAAGAAGTTGAGCCATCATTTCTTCCAGCTTAGAACTTAATTGAGGGGCTTGCTGCTGGGAACTACTCCCTGCACCCTGATTTTGATACGAATATGGACATGGCTGGAAAGGTTGGTTGTAAGGCTGGAATTGCTGACCATGAGCCTGCTGCGGTGCTGGAGCCCGCTGGGCAAATCCTAATGGGTTTTGATTACCCACATTCGCCCTCCATCCAAAATTTGGATGATTCCTCCATCCCGGGTTGTATGTATTGCTGTAGGGGTTGTTCTGCGGCCTCACTTGGTTGCTTACAAAATCCACTTCTTCTTAGCCCTCATACATAACCCCCTGAAAACATGCACCAGGCTCATGTGACACCCCGCACTGGTCACATCCAGAGCTAGCCTGTGCAGCCATCTGTGACTTATCAAACTTTGCCGAAAGAGCCGAGATCTGTGCAGTAATGGCTGTGTAGTCGTCCACAGCGTGTACTCCTGAGCGTGCTGATGATGATGTCCGGCCACTCTCACCGTCTAGACGCAAGCTAGACTTTAACGCAACTTTTTCGATGATAGCATAGGCTTCATTTGGCGTCTTCATTCCTAGATCGCCTCCTGCATTTACAACTAGTCTCTCTTGCGTGTCATAATTAAGCCCTTGGTAAAACATCAAAACCAACTATCTTTTGGAGAAAACATGGTGTGGAACATCAAGTAATAAATCCTTAAATCGCTCCCAGGCCATGTGCAACGACTCTCCTTCGTCTTGGGGAAAAGTCACAATCCGGTTCCTTAACTTGGTTGTTTTCACAGGCGGGAAGTATTTCTGCATAAATAGCTCCACCAGCTCATTCTAGGTCCTAATGGACCCTGCAGGAAGTGACATAAGCCAGGCTTTGGCTTTGTCAAGCAGCGAAAATGGAAACAACCGCAACCGAGCAGCGTCCTCCGAAACATCCCTAATCTTGAACGTCGAATGTACTTCGAGAAAAGCAGCGATATGTCGTCCGGGATCCTCATGCTCACGTCCTTTAAACTGCACCGAATTCTGCACCATATTTATAATACTAGATTTAATTTCAAAAGTAGGTGCGTCTATCGTAGGTTGAATAATGCTTGGCTCCAGGCCTGTTCCTCCGGGCTGATTCGACTCATTCAATGGTTGCTCGTTGTCGGTCCCCTATTCGTATGGATCTTTCACAGAATTGTCTTTCCAATCAAGAGTGCGGAATCCTCTTGATCAGAATATCACAGAAACAAGTAGAAGAACAGATGCAGCAATTCACTTTCAAACCGGTCTTTATTGATTATCAATCTTAATGAATTACAATCAATCAAGACAACAAATTCCTCCAAACCCTAGAGCCTTCACGAATTCTCTCACACAAACTGTTTTGGCTGATTAACCTAAACCCTAAAGCCTAACCTTGTTTATATAACACAAGGTTACTACTTGGGCTAGGATAACCTCATGGACTGCGAATTGGACAGGCCCAATTCGCCCCCACACAACCAATTCATTGGGTTTGGTTAGCCCAAACATTACAACTCACTAATACAATGCTAAACCCGCTAATTGTTTATCGTTTAACTAATTACAAGATATCCAAAGACCAAATCTAAGTTGTTGTCACAAACATGCACCAACAAACTCCCCCTTGACAATAGCTTCATAAAATAACTTTGTCTTCAGTCTTCTTGCAATCTTCATGTAATCTTGCACTGTCTTTGGTCTTTGGATAGCTTCAGCTTCAATAGCTCTGTCAGCAACAGACTCCCCCTAAGCTGATGCATCCAATCACCAAATCTTCAAAACTTTAGCGTTTGAGTAAACACCAGTTCAGCATTTGTAAAACAATCTTCAAACTCTTCATCTTTGTCTGCAATGTAGAAAGGAGGTTCTACCATGCATCCAATCAAACTCTCATCTTCACAGCAACTTCTCAGCAACACAGCAACTTCTCAGCAACACACTGCTTCAATCTGTTTACTATAAAACAAACATCTCGAGAAACCATAAGAATTTTTCAACAAAGTTAAATAAATTATTATTTTTCAAGAGATAGTTAAACTGTATTACAGATTAAGCATTTTCAACTTCTTCACCAACACGCAAAACTTTTTAATCACACCCTATAACCCGCATGATTTAAAATTTTGAACTCACTTTCCAACACCGTCTCCCCCTATCAGTAACAATTCCTCCAAGAATAACAGTTTTCCGTACGTTAAGAATTTTAAACAGAAAAAGACACTATTTTTGGATTTTTATATTTTCTGAAAACAAGTAAATAAATACGAAAAGCAATAAACACTCTATTTTTGTGAGAATCACTGGTAAGAAGATCATATCAGCACAATCAAACCGTTTTCACACTATTATATAATTCTTTATTTAATTTTTCATGAAAAGCAGTCCAAGACGATTACCAGTATGTTTGTCCACTTAAACAAAATGCATGAACATTTCAAGTACCATTACCGTATGATACGTTAAGGTAATATTAATTACTGATATACTAGTGTGTCCCACTTCAGGATATACCCCCACGATCAAGGTATGCACAAAGATTCATCGTAGTAGGTGAGTATACTGATGTCATCCTTTAAGATATCCTGACAGTGCCTAGGTCTGCAAATAATCTGTTTTATCATGTTTTGATTGCTTAACAATGAACACCCAAATAAATACTAATCAAATCCTGGAAATATAAACAACACACTCTATCATGCAAGTATCTTCCCTACCACATATTTCACAAGTCCAATTCAGATTTCTGAAATCTTAACTGGGAATAGGTTGAGAAGAGAACAGAATAGATCTTTAGGAGAGATGGTATAATATACAGATCAAATGAGGTTTTCTCAGTTTGATATAGGTTTCTTGGGTTTCCTTTGGGCACTTGAGGGCCTCTTTCGGGTGTATTAGATCTATAGCGCGACAACGTACAGCTAGGTCAGCATGTATCTGGATGCAGCAGAAGCTGCCGTTGCCTAGCACCTCCAGGTCAGCATATATCTGGATGCAGCAGAGGAGGTACACGACTTTTTTCAGAGAAGATTTCAGAATCAGATCAAAATTGTGTGTATCGGGACAACATACAGACATTCAAATAGAAATGAGCTAATTCCAAGTGACTTTCTTTCCTGGGGTCATGTACAATTTTAGTTCTGAACAGAAGGACAGCCAATATATCCCCAGATGAAATAACAGTATAAAGACCCAAAACTTCAGATTTTGGCAATCTATCAACGCAAGATTTAAGGTCATTAAACCATACACCACTGATGTGTTCCCCACTCATATTCAGTTCATTTATGTTTATATCACATTGGTAAGTTGATTATTTCATGCTTTTTGCCTACTGTTTATATCCCCAGATGAAATAACAGTATAAACCCTTTTATTCGGTGTGCCAGGCACGTAACCTAGAAAGTAGCCATCGTCAGCCACCTCACCGAATTTTTGTTTATCTTTATTTCGCACAATGGTGCAGGGTAATCCAAATGGTTCAAAGCCTTCTAAGTTTGGTTTCTTGTTAAACATTAATTCATGACAAGTTTTATTAAAACGTTTAACAGTCAAAACTTTGTTTAGGACGTAGCAAGCTGTATTCACAGCTTCTCCCCAGAAAAGAACTGGTAGCTTTGAATCAGAAAGCATCGTCCTAGCGGCTTCAATCAACGTCCTGTTTTTCCTCTCAGCAACTCCATTTTGTTGAGGTGTATAAGGAGCAGAATATTGATGTTCAATTCCCTTTCGAAGACAATAGAGATCCAGAATACGATTCTTGAACTCCGTGCCATTATCACTCCTTATCCTCTTGATCCTAGCATCATGAACGTTTTCCAATTTCGTAAAAAGATCTATCAGCATCTCCGCCGTCTCATCTTTTGTACCTAAAAAGAAAACCCATGAATATCGTGAATAATCATCAGTGACAACTAAACAATAGTACTTTCCACCTATGCTCCTCACGTTCACTGGACCAAATAAATCCATGTGAAGTAATTCATAAGGGGCATCTATGGAATTTACTGTTTTAGATTTGTGAGGTTTCTTATGTTGTTTTCCCTTTTGACATGGAAGACATATATCTTCCACGTGAAACCTCTGCATTGGAACCCCTTTCACTAGCTCATTTTTAACAAGGTAATTCATTTTTCGATAGTGAATATGGGCCATGCGTCTGTGCCACAACATCGATTCAGCTTCAGATGCTTTTGATAGTAAGCACGCCACCACAGCATTTGGATCCTTAGCACCCATGTCCATGACATAAGTGTCATTTCTCCTTGGCGCTCGCATCACTATCCAATCGCCCGGAATCTTCAAACCTGGTTTCAACACTAATGCTTCATTTTTGGTAAAATGGACCGAGTGACCCTTGTCGCAGACTTGTGACACGCTCATCAGATTGTGTTTAAGCTGATCCACATAGTTCACTTTGTCCAGTGTGATCTTCCCATTGGTCACCTTTCCTCGTCCTGTAATTCTACCACCTTTAGCACCCGCAAAATTCACATTTCCACCATCATAATCTTCAAATTCAGTCAACAATCTCGCATCCCCCGTCATGTGCCTGGAGCAGCCACTATCAACATACCATAAGTTGATAATCCTCCTTAGCAGCTCCTGCACACACCAACCAAGAAATTAGTTAGATTGGGGGACCCAAGCCTTAATGGTCTTGGGTCGTCCAAATTCACCAACCACTGGAACATCCATCCAATATCCATTACTCCTAACTGGAGTCTTGGATCTCAGACCTGTTGATGGAATTTGATTTTGATTTCCACTAGGTCTTTGGTCCTGAGGGTTCCTATACGTATTTGGACTATTTGTCCTTTGGAAATTTTGATTTGGGTATCTTGAATTTTGATTCCAAGAAGCATTATTGTTGTAATTTCTAAAGCCATTGTTATAAAAAGTTCGACCACCATTATTTTGGTATCGATTTTGATATTGACCTTGACTTCTGAAATTATTTGTATTTCCATTAAAATTGTTCATTCTAGGTGAACTGCTTCTAGGTCAGTCATATCTGACTGGTGGAGATCTAGGCTGAAATCTTTGTTGATTTCTTTGAAAACGAGGAACTTATGGAGTTCCTTTTTCAGCCTTATCTACACCAACAGCAACATTCTCTGGTTGCTTAGGAGCAGATTTCTTTGGAGAGTTAGACTCCTTCTCGTGTTTATCACCACTATTCTCTGGTGACTTCTCTCTTTTCCTCTCACTCACTTGTGCTTCACTCTTTTTGTTAGGACAGCAGCTAGCTACATGTCCCTTGGTGTGACATTTGAAGCACGATCTCTTATTCGAAGACTTCTTTTCTGAAGCCTTTGAACTAGATTCGGGTTTTTCTTCTGATGATGCCTTAGAAGGATTTGGTTCAGTTTGCTTAGTTTCAGAATTTTCTATGTTCTTGTTTTTAGCAAACTCTATATTAGATTCATTTTCAATAACAGCTGTTTCGTTTTTCATGTCACTTCCTTGAACAAAATTAACCTTTTTAACAAAAGTTGGATTGTTATTTTTAGGATGTGATGTGTTCTTTTTCAAAACAGGTTTGCTGTTATTATCCTTCTTAGCATCAGCACTCACAAACACATTTCCTTGACTTGATGTGGAACTACTTGGTGATGTTGACCCAAAGTCCATGAGATCATCTTCATCAGGCAAGAAAGAATAGTCATGACTAACAGGAGGTGGAACTTCATTGAAACCATGAAATCCCACACTAGTTTTGTCATTACTTTTCTTCAAGCCACCCATCATATGTTTCATAACAAAAGTAGAGTCCCTGAATTGACCTAATTTCTTTTCAAGTTCAACAATTTTGAGTTGTGCATCTGACAACTCTTTGCATTTTTCAGAAATCTCTTTTGTTTTCTCTGCCATCATTTCGTGAGCTAAGTCTATGACTTGAAGTTTTTCATTTAATTTGCAGGTTACCGCTTCAATTTTACTTTCATAACCTTTTATCTTCTTCAAGTATGATGATTCATTTCTTTTAGCAAAAAAGTTTGCTTCTTTTATGGTAGACATCTCGCCCACCAGACTTTGGTTTTGTGTGGACAACCTGTCAACTTCACCCTGTAATTCACGACATTTTAAACACACAGAATTAGACTTTACCTCTCCTGTTTGTTTATCAAGGTTGGCCATTAGAGCCGCAAGCTTAGCTTCCATTCTTTTATATTTTGCTTCCTTTTCTTCAGCTTCCTTTTGATGGTTAGACTTTTGCTTATCCTGTTCAGCATCTTTTGTCTGATCAGCCTTCTTTTCGTCAACTTCATTCTCTATCTTCACCTCAGCCTCAGCATCCACTTTTGCTTCAGCATCTCCCACAGTAGCTTCACCATCATCAACTGGAGTTATCTCTGCCATGAATGCCTGTGTGACATTGTCATCTTTTTCCAAGTGAATACTCCAGTCATATGAACCTTCTCTAGCAGTAGAGATCAGCGCTCTTGAGTTAGAGTTGTTTGATGCATTCCTATTGTTTGAACTCTGACTCGAAGTCTCCTGCTTTTGTTTTTTACATTCCCTAGCAAAATGCCCATAACTTTGACAGTTGAAGCATCTCACTTTGGTCTTGTCGAAACCAACCATCTTTCCTATAAACTTCCTGCCTGTTCGGTTCATAAATCTCTTCACTCTTCTAGTAATCATGGCCATTTGCCACTGCAAATACATATCTTCAAGATCATCAGGGTCAATCTGATCATAATCTTCATCCAAAGTGGCAGGATCAGATATATTCCCATGAATGTAGTTCTCATAAGAAGCCACAAATGAAGCAAGTAGAGCAAGATGCTCTTCAGCAGACTTCACACTCATTGGCATTGACTTAACACCACTACTCTGCTTAGAAACTGATGTTTTCTTGGCTCCTGTTGATCCTCCTGAAGCAGCTACAAAACACACATCACCATCTTCATTCACTGTGACCTGCTCATTCTCACACGAAAGAAACGTAGTAGCAGAGTCGCTAGAAGCGTTGTGAGATGAAGAAGATGCAAGTCCATTGTAAATCGTTGGATCTTGAACCTGATCATATCCAGTGTCTTTCTTCTTCATACTGAGCTCATAAGCTCTCAGCTTGCCAACTACTTCTTCCAGCTCCTTTGTCTCATAATCTGCCTCTCCCTTAATCATGAGAGTGTAGATATCCCACTTAGTAGGTAAAGCATCGAGCAGCTTGTCATTCTTCTCTACATCAGTATAGCAATCAATCTTATAGTTTTCCATTTCTGACATCAGATGATAGTAACGTGTGATGATGTCCTCAAGTGACTCATGCTTCATGTGCTTGAAAATAGCAAACTGTTTCTTCAGTAGATCAATCTTGTTTTTCTTAACATCTGCATTTCCTGCATATCGTTTTTCTAATGCATCCCACGTATCTTTTGAATTTGTGTACTTTGTGAATGTATGCTTGATGCTATCAGGTAACGACATTTTAATAGCAGCCAATGCTCTCTTTTCAGCCTCATACATCTTTTTATCATTCTCTTCCATGTTTACATAGGCTGTTCTACGTGGTCTGCCCTCAAAGTCGTGAGTAGGGTTTGTGTACCCATCTTCAATACATATCCACATGCGCATGTCTTGATATTCAATGAAGGATTGGAAACGATCCTTCCATGTCAAATAGTTCTCCACCTTCATCATCTTTGGTGGTTTGTTGGTAGTGCCAACCTCATGCTCCATTCTCAACAGCTCATTCAAACTAGACATGTTCGATATTTTTAACATAACAGACTGATAAAACCGTACAAAATTTCTCCGAAAACAGTAGTTACCAAATTATACCGTTAGAATCGGCTCGAAAAGACGAATCCAATGATATCTAATGTCGAAAACCGAATTCGGGATTTTCCAGATTTTTTTTACCCTAAAAATCCAAGGAATTCAACGGTCCAAACAGTTCTGTCTAACGAGCAACGGATCAATTTCTATTTGCAAAACACTGAAATTTTTCTTACGCTTTCCAAATGAAATTCCACCACTTAAATTAAATTCGCTTCCTTAATTTCGCTGGGGGTGTCTGTTAATTTCGCTAGGTCTGCTACGCTGACAAGTCAAATTCGATGGTCTAGTTCGCTGACAAGTCTGTTAATTTCGCTCAAACTAATTTCGCCGGGTAACCAGTTCGCTATTACGACAACTGGTAAGTCGCTGAAAACCGTAATATTTTCGCTGTGGAAAATTTCACGGTTACCAAAGTCGCCTTTGGATTTAATGTCGCCGGTAAGTTTGCTGGTCTGTTAATTTCGCAGAAACAGTTAATTTCGCAGGTCTGTAAATTAGGAAATTCAATCTTCTCGAAAATTTTGATGATTTTCAGGATTCTCCTAACAACTTCTGCAGAATCGAAACAGCAAAATCAACACCTTTTCACCCAAATTCGATGAACTTGATGAAGAAACCAAGAACAATCTTCGAATTTCAGCCAAACCTGCAAATCAGTAAACCTGCAAACCTGCAAATCAGCAAACAAATAAAACAGAATATCAAAACAACCAATAAATCTCGAAAATTTTTATCAAAACTGCCAAGAATTTCGAAAATTTTTATCAAACAAACAGAAAAATTTCGAAAATTTCAAAACCCTAGTTTTCAAAAATTCGAAAAACTCCCTGTTTCTGCAGCAACCAATTCTGAACCGAGCCTTCAAGAGCCTAAAGCTCTGATACCAATTGTCGGTCCCCTATTCGTATGGATCTTTCACAGAATTGTCTTTCCAATCAAGAGTGCGGAATCCTCTTGATCAGAATATCACAGAAACAAGTAGAAGAACAGAAACAGCAATTCACTTTCAAACCGGTCTTTATTGATTATCGATCTTAACGAATTACAATCAATCAAGACCACAAATTCGTCCAAACCCTAGAGCCTTCACGAATTCTCTCACACAAACTGTTTTGGCTGATTAACCTAAACCCTAAAGCCTAACCTTGTTTATATAACACAAGGTTACTACTTGGGCTAGGATAACCTCATGGACTGCGAATTGGACAGGCCCAATTCGCCCCCACACACCCAATTCATTGGGTTTGGTTAGCCCAAACATTACAACTCACTAATACAATGCTAAACCCGCTAACTGTTTATCGTTTAACTAATTACAAGATATCCAAAGACCAAATCTAAGTTGTTGTCACAAACATGCACCAACACTCGTCGTCCGCCATGATTATGTTTCCTATGTCCCCTGAGCCCTCGGCTTCAGCGGGTACCACCTGCTCGTCCTCACCTGCTGCGAGTAGCAGCACAACCGCACGAGATCTCTCACGAAGACGTCTCCTCAGATCACGCTCGGGTTCCTTCTGAAGGCTCAACAGTGTCGGGAGCGGGGGTTGAGGACATCAACCTGCAAACGAAAAATTGACCGATATGAAAATTATATTATTAAAATAAGGCTGTTTTTTTTAAACAGAATTTTTGTTTAAAAGGGCTGAAAAATTTATAAAAATTCAAAAATGGGCCCGGAGTTTTATAAAAATAAAAACAAATAAAAATAATCGAATCGGCTAGTATAAAAATGATTTTTCGGATCCGAAAACTCAAAGAATAAACGAATAATTAGTCCGAATTCGAACAAATAAATGAAATAAAAATTTACAAGTGTTTAAAAATAAGCTTGAAAACGAGTAAATTAAATTAAAAACAAGAAATATTAACAAATAAATGAACAAATAAATAATCAAGAAAATATTCACAAGTATTTACACCGATCAAATAATGACTCGGGTCGTTCCTAAAGCTCACCACATTCCCCGGTAACGGCGCCAAAAACTTGATGTGTGCGCGTATATACATGTTTTTACAATGAATTTAAAACACGATTCGGTTTTAAATTTATAAAAATGATTTATACTTCAACAATAAAACACACACGAAAGGGCAAGTGTACCCCGTCATATATGTAGTAAAGTATCGGTAAGAACCAAGTGTCGATCTAAGGATGTGGGCGGAGGAATAATACTAAACCTTTGTCATTAAATTATCGGTAGAAAGATAAGTGAGCGATTTGTTTAAACCAAAAATAAGACTAAAACATAAATTTTCATAAACATAATAGACTCCAAATAAGAAAATAAATATATAGCCTTGCTTTATGCACAACCAAAGTATGTGAACTAAGTCGGTTTTGTCACTTAAAACACTTGGTCAATTCTCCATTTTCAAGACAATTAGTATCCCTTTCGGGAATCCTAACTTGACAATTCTTTGGAAAGCTAAAACGATAAACACACTTTAACCACCTAAAATTGTTCTTTAACGCCTAATTGACAAATGTCTATGAAAATCCCCTAAAGATTGGTTAGTCATCCGTTAAGAGTTTTCTAACCTCACTTAATCAACGAAAGTGACACCGATAAACACAATGTAACCACCGAGACAAGCATAAACTAGATTAAATCACAACCGAGTTCATTTTACAAATCTTGAACATAAATTCACCAAGATAGCAATTTTGGCCTAAACTACTAACTAAGCTAACAATTTATGTCAAGAATTCATAACAACACCATTTAACCCGTTAAGATCCTTACGTGAGGGAAAGCTTTCTTGATTAACATTAATTACCCCTTATTAAACCACTAACTATTTCTAGTGTCATGGTGCACACATTTGAAACAAGTTAAACAAGTTCAAAGTCTACTAATACATGATTAATTAAGCTTCTTCTTGCAAATATCTCAACTAACCACATACTAATCATCCAAGATAATTAACTATAATCAAGAAATCAACATCAATAAACAAGGTTGCAAACTAATCATCAAGGATTAACATAGAAAATGCTTCAAAGTGTCATTACAAACATAATTAACATACTAATGGTTGTTATTAAGCAAGGGATACTAGTGTTTTTGCCCTTAGGCTTACAATAATACATAATCATCAACCCAAATGCTTGAAACATGAACAAAAACATGGAAAGATTCAAGAATCAAACCATATACAAGCACAAGATTGAGAATCTGGATAGTAACGGAGCTAATCGGCACAATGGGGCTTGAATCCGGGTGAAAGCAAGAGCCTCCGGAACCTGATAATTCGCCTGATGAGCTCCCAAAAGTCCAGAATGTCGAACTAATTGCTGCCTTCTGTTTTTTATAACTTTTCAGATCACACGGTCGTGCGATTAAAGTGTACGACCGTTCACTTTAAGTCACTGTTCACCATACCGTGTGACATCAGCAAATCTTGACCGGTCTTCGAATTAGCACGGGCGTGCCATGGGTTGCACGAGCATGCATCTTCGAGGTTAGGATGGCACGACCAGCTGCACAGGCAGTGCATTGCCGGGCTGGGGCTTGGTGTCAGATCGGCATGGGGGTTCCTTCTGTCGCACGGTCGTGCGTTTCCAAGATAGCTTGCACGCTGGATCGCACTAGTTGTGCATTGCCGAGATGAGCCCTGCTGTCGTATCCGCACGGGAGTGCCACCAGACGCACGACCGTGCAACTCGCCCAGATCAGATTTTTCCACAGAATCTTCGCAGCTCAGCCATTTCGCCATGAAAATCCTCGTTTTCGTCATCTTCTTGCTTGGCATGCTGTTTTAGGCGTGTAAACAAAAATGCATCCGATTAAGTATCTGATTCTCGGTTTTACGGCCAAAAATGCGTAAAATGGGGGGATAAAACATATATATTTTAGTGAATATCACTCGCCTTAATAACAATCACGTCATGCGTAGGAATGCCGCAAAGCCTCATTGAAAAACGCACACCAAGCCATCGCTGAAACCACCACCAAAACACCCTCTACCACCAAGAAAAACCGTGGCAAGAAGCGGAAGGCTTCAAGCCAAAACTGTGCGGTCATCACTCCACCAAACCCTCAACCCTTGCAATCCATGCCTGTTGTACCCAATGCTGAACCTTCACGTAAAGGTTACACTGGGACTCAACCCAAGTGTGGCCAGTGCCAGTACCATCATCCTGCCAACGTTCTGTGCCGCAAGTGCGCCAATTGTAATCGATATGGGCACTTTTCTCAACACTTCCATAAACCACCTACGGCCAGCCAGAACCAAGCTGTTGTAGCCAAAACCCTGCTCCAAACCAAGCTCAAGTTGCTCCTGTGCGAGCATGCTTCAAATGTGGGGATCTAAACCACCTTGCAAACGTCTGCCCACAATGAAACCAGCCTCAGCCGCAACTACAACAACAACAACCTTAACAACCAGCTCGAGGTAGAGCCTTTCTTCTCACTACTGCTTAGACTCAGAACGCATATGATGTTATCATTGGTACGTTCCTCATGAACCATGTTTATGCTTCGTGTTTATTTGATACTGGCGCCGATAAAATTTTGTATCGTTAGAATTCGAACCTTTGCTTAAGTGTAAACACTCTAAGTTGCCAAGATCTTTCGTTGTCGAAGTCACTGATGCTAAATCTGTCATTGTGGATTCCATCCTTTCTAAGTGTTCTTTGATTCTTAACGATCATACGTTTCGCATTGACGTCATCCCTATGCAAATGGGTAGTTTCGATATCATAGTAGGTATGGACTGGCTGAGGCGAGTTCGTGCCGAAGTTGTCTGTTCTGAGAAGTTCATTCGTCTTCCTTTACCAAATGGTGTTTCCTTGCATGTCTATGGCGAGAAACCTTCTCAAGGTCTTAAGCTTATGTCGTGCATTCAAGCAAACAAATACTTGCGCAAGGGTACCTTCGCCTTTCTCGCCCACATTGTGGAAAAGAAGGACAAAGGCCCTAGCATGAGTGACATTCCTATTGTACGTGATTTCCCTGACGTGTTTCCCGACGATCTTCCTGGTCCTCCTCCTACTCATTCTGTCGATTTTCGCATTGATTTAGTGCCCGGCGCTATGCCTGTCGCTAAGTCTCCTTACCGTTTAGCACCCTCTGAGATGCAAGAGCTTTTGAGTCAACTTCAAGAGCTTCTTGATAAAGGCTTTATACGCCCTAGCACTTCTCCTTGGGGCACTCCTGTTTTATTTGTCAAAAAGCAAGATGGGTCATTCTGTATCTGTATTGACTATCGTGAGCTCAACAAGCTTACTGTCAAAAACCGATACCCTCTTCCTCGCATTGACGACCTCTTCAATCAATTGCAAGGTGCGACCTGCTTTTCAAAAATCGATCTTCATTCTGGGTATCATCTAACTTCTCTAAGATCGACGTTCCTCTCACCCCTTTGACTCAAAAAGAGAAACCTTTTGTTTGGGGTCCCGAACAAGAGGAATCTTTTCAAACTCTCAAATACATGTTTTGTAATGCTCCTATCCTAGCTCTTCCCGATGGTAACGATGACTTCGTCGTGTATTGTGATGATTCAAACCTTGGCCTTGGTTGTGTCCTTATGCAACGAGACAAGGTTATCACTTACGCGTCGAGGCAACTCAAGATACATGAGAAAAACTACACTACGCACGACCTTGAACTTGGTGCAGTTTTTTTTGCCTTGAAGTTTTGTAGACACTACCTGTATGGTACCAAGTGTGTGGTCTTCACCGACCATAAGAGCCTTCAACATATCTTCAACCAAAAAGAACTGAACATGCGTCAACGTCGTTGGGTGGAGTTGTTACACGACTACGACTTTGAAATTCGCTACCATCCAGGTAAAGCGAATGTAGTGGCCGACGTGCTTAGTCGTAAAACTCATGTTAAGGGTATTCGTTGTCTCCAAATCGTTAATTATCTTCAAAACCGCATTCGTGAAGCTCAATATGCCTCTATTAACGAGGGTAGTGTCACACCCCAAAAAACGTCGCAGCGGAATATAAAACGTAGTGGTGACGGAAGTTGGTGCCCATTTATACCTTGTCGGACGATGCACTCATTTGTTGGATATTTTGACATATTAAAAAACATAAGTATTAAACATTACATTTTAAAGTCATGACACAACCACATAAGTTAAGTTGTTTTGATCCTCGCGGATCTTATTACAAACGTCCCAGATAGTTTAAAAGTTGTCCAACATATTTAAACAAAACAGCATGCATCATCAAACATAAGATACGCCATGATTTCCCGAAGCCAAACTCAAGTACCTGTAGAACACGTTAAAAATCAAGTGTCAACACAAAGGAAGGTGAGTTCACATATTCACTTACAACCAATTTTATTCCAAGGAAAAATTTCCGATTAGATGTTTATCTGAAAACATCCATATAATTTTTAGAAAGTCCATTTTACTTCATTAATAAAATCCATGGGCCTTCTGTCGGTTCATCAATCCGACAACTGTAATATATTGCCCAGGTTTTGTATATTAAATTATTGCATCAACTTTCAGACTCGTATGTTAGCTAGACAATACGAACTATATATTAACCATGCAGGGATAATCAAAGCTAGACAATAAACAGAATATCAATTCGTCATTTGACTTGACACGGGGCGACCGGTCACGATGGGGTTGTCAACCCAATAGATCTACCAACAATTCCTCACGTGCAATACTTAAATGATTAAACGACATCATGGGCGCAGGGTCCTCTTGAAGGACAATATGATGTCTGCCTCATGTACAATATATATATCCTACTAATATGACAATTTAATACACGATGTTGTACGAATCCCCTAGATCTACATCATTCGAGACCCAGGCTGGCATCCGTCCCAACTATACGATCATGTTTCGCCTAGGAAATACCGTATCATCCCAATGTCCAACATTTATTCATCAAAAACGTTTTTACTTCGAAACGTATGACTTGTCAAATTTCATATATTTTCAACGAAAATATATATTTTATATTAAAAGGTATGTTTTATTTCAAAAACATTATTAAACCCTTTTATTGAAGTGTTCTACCCCCAAAATATATACAAATCAGTAAAAGAGGGGTTTAGTGACACTCACCTTTGGGTGCGTATTTTAATATCGCAATCCCAGAGATTGATTTTCTACACGTCCTAATATAGGAACGATTCTAAATCAATATACATAACACAAAAATCCTAAGTTTCTTCGTTTCTTAGAATTATCAAATAACTTTGAGATTATCTCGAAAAGTCGTTATTTTTGGATTATGTTGGCACGTTAATATATACATGAGTCCATATATATATATTTTTATGATTTTGCGACTTGAACGATTTTATTGGTGACCATTATTGCGACTTGAACGATTTTATTGGTGACCAACCAAACACCAAGTAAACTTAAAATTAGTTAAAATACTTATTTTTAAACTAAAAACATCAGTTTATTTACTGATCTAAATCAGTTTACAAAAATCACTCGAAAAGCCGATTTTTGACCGTTTTAACGCATAGTTTTGCGTTAAACATTACTATAATCATCCCAGCTCGAAACGACTTGATATTTTAACACAATACATGTTTTTTACTGATTAAAATAATAGTATAATCAGATTAGTGCAGTTTTTGTATAAGTCACATAAATCATGCGATTTCACGTATTTTACAACTTTTAATGGTCCATGTACAACATGCAAAGCTAGCAAACATTATGACAAAATTATAAGTCACTAAACACTTTAAAATAACTTCATTTTAGTGTTTATAATCTGCTCATAACCGATTTTTACTCATTCATACTCAAATCATCTTTTTAAGATCATATATCATCATGCATGTCTAAGTATATGCATCTAGTATGCTCATATCATAATTTTATCATCTAATATGATCTCAATACATCGAAATCTCACTAACATCTTATTCTTTCAAATATATTACATAACACCATAAATCCTTCAATCATTCATGTTCATTCATACTCAAATCTTTTACTTTTATGATCACACATCAACTTTAACATACATGCATACACATATACCTACATATATATACGAAATTTATACACACGTATACTTCTAAAATTTCACTTTTCAATATTTCACTTTCAAATCTCTAATCTCTTTAGAACATTCTTTTGACAACTAACAATTCCTTTAACCATCTTATTTTTCAAGAAATCAAACAACCAAGAAATCTTTCATCAAAAATTCAAAATACAATATACACATATACACACACACCATTCTCAGCCATATATACATACATGCATACACCCAATTTTATTTTATTCAAAACTCATTTGTTTGAAATTTTCAAGTTTATGTTTAGAGTCAAGAACAAGAGAAACTTTCACTATCATCTTCATCACCTTGAATCAAGAGCAAGATTGAAAAGAAAATATGTTATACCTTCAAGATTCTTAATGGATTTTAAGATTTATGATGATGTGAAGCCTTGTTCTTGCTCCAATTTCCTTGAAATCACTTCTAAACCTTCTTGAAAGCTTGAAATCACTTTGAAATGGACATGATTCTTCAAGATTTGATTTTGAAAATGAGATTGTTGTGTGTTAAGGGGGTGTTCGGCTGAAATGTTTGAGGAGAGACAGAGAATGAAGTTTTTAAAGTGTATTTCTTGAGAATATGCAATTTATGGAGGATGTTGGAGTAGTAATCATCTTCATCATTTTCTATGGTGGACAAGTGTCCTAAATGAAAGAATCAAGAACAAGTTGGGCAGCCATGGTGCCGCCACATATGTCCCATCTCACACACTTTATATATACATACATAATTTATATGTAAGTTAGCTCAAAAACAGGTATTTTACTGATTACCGGGTATTTTATCTAGCGTTTTAACCCCGTTTTATTGCGTTTCAAATTATTTTTATTATTCTATAAAAATAATCACTTAAAATTATTACTAAAATAATTACCAGTTGCCTTAACTGGCTGCGTTGACAGTATTTTGTTTAATTCGCGCGGTACGCGCTCAAACTCGAAAAATAGAGTTTCTTAGCGTTTTAAATTATTTTTCCACACGGATATGATTAAAATTATTATTCTAATCATAACAGGCTATTTTTAGGATTTTAACACTGATCGGGTGGTCACCGACGTTCGTTTCGTATTTTAAACATTACGCGAATAGCGTTAGTTTTATCGTTGCCAACATAATTCTTATACACATCTAAATTTACCAACACATCAAATATCATATATTAACATCATAGTCAGTCAGAAATAGTCAGGTTACATGTTCACTATACAGATTACTATTGTCCGGTACGGCCTGAGAGGCCGGGTGTCACACTCTACCTCTATTTAGGGAATTTCGTCCCCAAAATTCTACTTTACATGTTTCGTTTTCGCACTCGGTGGGAAGAGGTGAGGCTATTTTTGTTGCATTTGGTCCTGTCGCTCCCAGGTGAACTCGGGTCCATGCTTAGAATTCCAACGGACCTTGACTAACTCAATCTTACTCCTCCTGAGTTTCTAGGTTTTCCGATCCAGAACCTCCACTGGTTCCTCGATAAATCTCAGTTTATCGTCCACTCGAACCTCTCCAGGGGGTATAATTAGTGTCTCATCAGAGAGACACTTTTTCAGATTGGAGATATGAAATACGTCATGGACTCCAATCAACTCCTGTGGCAATTTGAGCCTATAGGCAACTGGTCCAACTCGAGAGACGACTTCGAAGGGACCTATATAGCGCGGGCTTAACTTTCCCTCTTTTCCAAACCTCACAACGCCCTTCCATGGTGATACCTTCAGTATAACTCTATCACCAACTTGAAACTCCAGCGGTTTCCTCGGTTATCTACATAACTCTTCTGTCGATCCGCGGCAGCCTTCAACCTATTCTTGATCAGGACAACCTTGTCCGTGGTCTCCTGAATAATCTCGGGTCCGGTCAAATGCTTCTCACCGACTTCAGCCCAACAGAGCGATGATCGACACTTCCTTCCATACAGGGCTTCAAACAAAGCGGCTTTTATGCTGGCGTGGTAACTATTGTTGTAAAAAAACTCTGCCAAGGGCAAATGAGTATCCCAACTTCCACCGAAATCAATCGCGCACGCTCTCAGCATATCCTCTAATGTTTGAATGGTCCTTTCGCTCTGACCATTCGTTTGAGGATGATATGCAGTACTCATATCCAAACGAGAACCCAGTGATTTCTGGAGAGATCGCCAAAACCTGGAGTCAAATCGTCCGTCTCTATCCGAAGTGATTGACACTTGTACTCCATGATGGCCTACAATCTCGTTAAGGTACAGCTACGATATCTTCTCCGTATTGTATGTTTCCTTAAGTGCCAGGAAATGAGCAGACTTTGTCAATCGATCCATAATTACCCTGATCATATTGTGTCCACGCGACGTACGGGGTAACTTGGTGATAAATTCCATCGTAAGATGTTCCCATTTCCACTTAGGAATCTCTGGTTGCTGTAGAAGCCCAGACGGCTTCTGGTGCTCAGCCTTAACCTTAGAGCATGTCAGACATTTACTCACATAGGCCGCAATGTCTCTCTTCATCTTTGGCCACCAGTAAAACTCCTTAATGTCCTGATACATCTTGGTAGAACCTGGGTGAATGGAACACTTGGATTTATGAGGTTCGTTCATAACCAATTCACGAAGGTTACCTTTAAGCGGAACCCAGACTCGGTTCATGAAGTACATTACTTCATCCGCTTTCGATATCAGCTTACATTCTAAACCCTTCAAACCTTCACCTCTCAAACCATTATCCTTCAAAGCTTCTCGCTGTGCATCACGAATTTGATCGGTCAAACTCGTTTCTATGGTCAAATCCAAAGCATGCACACGTAGAGGCTTTTCCCGCTCCTTCCTGCTGAGCGCATCTGCAACAACGTTTGCTTTCCCTGGGTGATAACAGATATCAAATTCATAATCGTTGAGTAACTCTACCCAACGTCATTGTCGCATATTGAGCTCCTTCTGATCGAGGATGTGCTGGAGGCTCTTATGGTCCGTGTAAATCATACACTTCGTGCCATACAAGTAGTGTCTCCAGATCTTTAAAGAAAACACAACAGCTCCAAGCTCCAAATCATGTGTTGTGTAATTTTTCTCGTGCACTTTTAATTGTCTGGACGCATAGGCTATCACTTTGTCTCTTTGCATTAAAACACATCAACGTGAAGCATCACAGTAAACAATGAAATCATCACTTCCCTCAGGAAGGGAAAGAATAGGTGCACTTCAGAGCTTTTCCTTCAATGACTAAAAAGCTTTCTCCTGCTTCTGCGTCCAGTCAAACTTCCTCTCCTTCTGGGATAATAGCGTCAATGGCTGCGCTATTCTAGAGAAGTTCTCAATGAACCTCCGGTAATACCCAGCAAGCCCTAAGAATTGTTGCACCTTTGACGGAGTCTTTGGCGCTTCCCAATTCTTTATTGCTTCGATCTTAGATGGATCTACATGTATACCTTTCTCATTTATAACATGTCCGAGAAAATGAACTTCTCGAATCCAAAACTCACATTTAGAGAACTTGGCATACAGCTTCTCTTCCTTCAGCAACTCCGAAATTAACCTCAAATGATGCTCATGATCTTCTTTGGTTCGTGAATAAATAAGTATATCGTCGATGAATACTATCACAAATTTGTCTAAGTAGGGTTTGCATACACTATTCATGAGATCCATGAACACAGCTGGCGCATTAGTTAGACCAAAGGGCATGACTAGGAACTCATAATGGCCGTATCGTGTTCGTTTGAACTTCATAACGTGAGCATAATCACGATGGTTATAGTCTTTTGTGACTATACCTACTGATTACCACGTTATTTAGGCGTAGTGACGAGTCATAGTTTTGGTCAAAATGTGTATTCTTGCGTATTACGCAACCAAACTATTCTTGGGTATCAAGACCCTTTGTCTTGATATCAAACTTGCTTTTAAACTTTGTTAAACATGTTTTAACATGTTTAACTCGTCACTTTTAGATTAATGCTTATATAAGGTCGTAAGATAAGCGGTCTAAACAACCGCTTAGACTTTCGAACCCGACCCGTTTGGTCGATCATTAGGATCCGACCAAGCACATTAGGTGACCATAGTTGCATAGGGAATAACCTTCCGAGGTTATACCTTATGGTCACTTCATTTAAGTAGTTGTATGATAGGTAGTTTATATGCCTTAGGTAAATGACCAAAATGCCCTTTTTACGCATAAATTCATTTTAAGCATATGTAACATAAATTTTGACATCTAAACTGATTAGGCAACATTATTAGACATGTTAAGGTATATATTACTTGTCATAGGACTAGTTAGGCGGTCCGAACGCGTTTTACGCGAACGACGCGTTAAAGTATCGTAAGCTACCTAAACGGGTCGTAATGGGTCGTAAGCACTTAGGTTAGGTTTCGATTTAGCATGTAGGCTTTGTTAAACCATATTACATGAGTTCCCATACTCATTTGGTTTACGAAACCTCATTCTATCCGATCTTCCGATTTAGGTCCGGTTTATTTACTTAGTTACCTATATAAGGTGCCGTTTGATTCCGTGATCCCTCTAGCTTGCTTGGTAGTTGTTCAAGACTTCTAAGCACTCTCAAGTGAGTACATAGTCCCCTCTTTTACTGTTTTCAAATGTTTTGGGGTGAAATATATGTACCTATTTGTTATGTTCTTGTTTTCAAAAGTATAATTGATTATACATATTAGTACTTATCTTTTTACAAACTGAATGATTATTTATGGTTTAAACACTAATTTTTTCAAATATTATAAAATTAAATTGTTGGATAGTACTTATTTTATGTTCACCAGACCGGTTGGTAGTATGATATAGCGTTATAGGATTTGACACCCCATTCCTGTTGTCATGGAATGTCAGAAACCGATATTTTATCCAAATAGGGATTGCCTTTGTGGTATTTCTATAATCTCAAATGTGTATTTTGATGCACTCAGGTCTGAATGAATTCTTAAATCACCTTTTTATTGTATATTTAGTTATACTCCCAAAAGTATAGTTTGATATGCTCTCATGTGTGATAATGTACAAAACCAACATATAATTTGTTAATTATTAAAACATAGTTTGATATTTTTTTTATAAAACCAAAACATAGTTTAATATGTTATTTATAAAACCAAAACATAGTTTAATATGTTATTTATAAAACCAAAGCATAGTTTAATATGTTATTAATAAAACCAAAGTATACTTTTGAGATACTACTGAAAATTATTATTTTGACTACTAAAGTATATTTAATATACTATTTGTTTAAGGATTTTGGAACTGAAATATATTTTAATATATTACTTATTCGACTTTCTTAAAACCAAAGTATATTTTATATATATACTATAAACCTTTTTACCAAAATATTGTTTTACAAACAATATATTTTATTCAAACTCATTTTACTTAATTATTTATTTATGCATTATTCTGTTATATTTATCTGATTTCTTATAAATTTTAAAATGGTTTATAAAAGAAAATATTTTAAGGTTCATGACTATTTTTTATTAAATATTTTTTTAAAACTTATAAGTCATGAATCCTATTATAATAAAACCTATGTATCTCACAGACATTTTTATGCTGACATACCTATTTTTACACATGTTTCAGGTGCTGTTATGTGATGGTTGTTGATGTATGCTATACATAGGATGGACTCGTGCCTTAGCGACTTTAAAACTTGAAAGATAATATTTGTATGAGTAAACTGCCATTTTGGTCCCTGTGGTTTGGCCAGTTTTGCCACTTTAGTCCAAATCTCAAACTTATTACATCCAGGGCCCTGTGGTTTGCATTTTGTTGCCATTTTAGTCCAAAATTCAAAAAGTCTGATTTTTTACTGATTTTCTGACCCTTTTGTCCTGTTGTGGAGGGGTAGTTTGGGCATTAAAGATTCATTAATGTATTTCATTACCATATAATAATAATAACATCATCTTCAAGAACATCATCTTTTATCATCATCAAAACCCAGAAAATCCAGAAAATCAAGAACATCATCTTCAAAACATCATCAAAACCCAGACCTCGTTCATCTTCAAACATCATCAAAACCCAGAAAATCAAGAACATCATCTTCAAGAACATCACCGCATCCAGCAAATCAAAAGCCCTAACTGCAGCAAACTAAACACTTAACTGTTTTCAATCAAAAGCCCTAACTGCAGCAAATCATATCCAATTACTCACCGATGATACAAACTAAACAAAACCTACAAACAACCAAATCTAAACAAATTAATCGAATTAAACCCTAACCTACACAATTCAATTACTTCAGCACCAAAGATGTTCACTACTCAAAAGAAACCCTAAATCGCCTAAAGAGAAGATAACGAACAGAGAGAACAAAATATGCAATTAACCCACTATTGGGACGAAGATCAGACAACACCTGTAACCCTACCTTCCGATCTGTAAAAAAACTCCGCAAATATCTCATTTGCATCTCTCGGATCAAACCTAAACCTCGCACCAGATCTACTCTTATTCGTACCACTGTTTAAACTTCGATTCAGCGACTTTATCATCGGTTGATGATGCGATGTTCTTGTCTGGATGCCATTTAGTCACGAGTTTTTTGTATGATTTCTTCAGATCTTCATCGGTTACAGATATGTGGATTTGTATGTACAGGGGATGTGGATTTGTATGTACAGATCTTCATTGGTTACAGATATGTGGATTTGTATGTACAGATCTTCATCGGTTCAGATCTTCATCGAGTTTTTTGAAGGTAGTTTGTGAAAGGGATGAAGAGAGTGTGTGTGATGAATGGTGGTGATATAGATATTTGGATTTGTATGTGTAGGGGGTGATATAGATGATAGTGTTAATAGGAATTAAATGTATTTTAATGTAGATTTTTAATTATTAATATGTTAAATGAAAAGTAAAATGACAAAAATGCCCCTGAACTAAAAGACAAAATAGGAGGTTGCAACAGTAAAAAAAATGGGGTTTTTGAGTTTTGGACCAAAATGGCAACAAAATGCAAACCACAGGGCCCTGGATGTAATAAGTTTGAGATTTGGACTAAAGTGGCAAAACTGGCCAAACCACAGGGACCAAAATGGCAGTTTACTCTATTTGTATTTATCTGATTTGTAATAAAACAATGAGTTCAATAATTCAATAAAATGAAATTATTTAATCCATGGTTGTGAAACAATGATTCTGTTACGACACTCCCCGACTTTTCCGCCACAATTTGTTGTTTTACGTGGTCGGGGTGTGACACAGTCGAATTCCTATCATCAAGGTTCTATGGGAAGGAAAACGTGTCGTTGAGTTTACTTGGGAACTCGAAAGTGAGATGAAGACTAAGTATCCGCAACTTTTCGTTACTTCTTCCTAAATTTCGGGATGAAATTTCCTAAAGGAGTGGAGACTGTAATTCCCTGCTTTTTTGTACTTTCCATAATTAGAAAGCCTTGTATGCATTTCTATTTTTGGAAGTCTTGTATTCGTGTAATCGTCTTTTCATTGTAATCGTTGTAAAATCTGAGACTTGGATCATAAATCAAATTTGTACTTCTTTAAATTTATGTTATACATATTCATACTTGTTCATACGTTTGAATTCATGAAACAATTGATACATTATTCGTAATTCTTGGAAATGTGTAATATACTTGCAAATACGTGAATCATACATCAATTAAATATATGTGATGCCTATTTTACGACATACATATGATAAATTATTACTTCAGCATACTTGTTTTATGTTATTTATACTTAACAAACCTTATAATATGCTTATATGTCATAATATACCCTTTAAACGTCTTAAAACTATCAAAAACAAACTTAAAGGGCCATAATTGTCAACAATTGAAACTTAAACCCAGCCCCCACCCAGCTTGCACCCCGCGACTGCCACCTTACATGGCTCGCAGCCGGTGAGCCTCCTGAATCCGCAGAAACGAGTTTCAGCTCATTAATTGGTCATTTTGGTGTGTTTTAACTTGTGTTTTCTTCATTTATTACTCACCAACCAACCTAATTCATTCCCTATATAACCCACCACTTCTCCACACATTTTTCACTTTCCAAAACACTCTAAACTCACTCTCAAACACTCAAAAATGCAGCTGAGTTCAGAAGCAAGTCAGATTCACTACAACTCACAAAAGTGAGCATAACTTCATCATTTCTTCATCTTTTTCAATGATTCTTCTTTCTAAACACTTGGAACAACCTTAGGTGTGTTTCCACAGGTTTTCCATGGAAAACCAAGCCTGGAATATCACCATAAAAGGCTCCAAAGTGCAATAAACTTTCTGATTTTGTATAAACACTTGTTTAACACACTTTAAATTGAGATTTCTCAACACATTCCTATGTCCTTATGCTCATAATCAAGTCTATGATTAAGTGGGCTTAAAACAAGGTTGTGACATGTAAATCCAGAGGTTTATTCCTCATAAACATTCTATTTTGATAGGGTTTTTACCCACAAGTGATGAATAAGTCCTACGCTTGAAGATTGTGTGATTATGAGGTTAGCTTGGGCTATCCTACATGAAAATCCAAACATCACTTGATGTTTTCTTAGTTAGCTTGTAGTTATTTTATTCCTTATTGTATGTATTCATGGCCATCCTTTTTGTCCATGACAACCTGTGCATTGGTGAAACACAAGAGGTTCCTAAATGGAAGATTTATCTTCCTACCTCCTACATGACTTCTATGACATTCTTGTATGATAATTGGCTAGAACTTATAAATATATACTATATAACCTATATATTATCTAAGCAACCAAACTCTTGATGATAACCTAGTGGTTATTTGTCAAAGTATTAGGTTTCATCATCTAAAGACCATAGTACTTGTTACGATTCTAATGGGCATTTTGACCCATGAAAACATTTAAACTCTTTTAAGTTTCATAATGTCAACAATGATGTTATGGGTCATTTTCTGCATATATATCCTGACTAATATTCTGGATTTGATTGTTTATTTGCGATCAGGATACCGGATCAGGATATTGGTAACATCCTGAGATGATATCCTGGTACTAACCAATTAGCTCACGTGCAGATTATTGTAACAAGTCTCTAACGTTCAGGAGGACTTCTTCCCCTGGAGACTCGGGCAAATCAGTTAGCTTGTAGACGTTGAACCCGGAAGAAGTGGACTACAACGTTCACTTGAGGAATATTCGAAGCATCCCGGTTTAATAGGATAGTTAGTTATTTTCGTTTTACTATAAATAGATTGATCGGATCAGGTTAAGGCACACACTCTCTTTCGCACACTTTTACTCTCCTGTTGTAAACAATCACTACACTCAAACACTTGTACTCAAACTACATTGTAACACCTAGTTGATCCGCATCATATCCTGCATTGTATCCTGATATTTGAAGTAATAGAAGAACAAGGCAGCTGCGATTGTCAGCTCCCAAGGTTTTGTTCCGGCGATCTAGGTTGATCAAGGGCTTTCCTCGTACATCCTGTGTCATCCTTTACATTTTCGCTCATTGTTTGATCATAGATACAGCTCTATATCCTGAGTCGTATCCTGAAACTATTTTTTACAAATAACTTAACTAGCATATTTCCAACACATATTACTAGCACACTACCTCACAAAACTAATTTGATCACTTAATTGCTTAGGTAATTTTTAACCAAAACAATTTGGCGCCCACCGTGGGGCAAGTGGTGCTATTTCTACTAAAAGCTTGTGCAAAATCGTTACTTGGTTTTTTGTTTTCAAAACTTTTTGCTACACTATTTACAATGGCCTCAAGATCAAACATAAGCTCTTCCACCGTGTCTGCTACAACCTCTGCAATAATTGGTTCGGTGCTTCCACCACCTCCTCCGGGAATGCAATCCTCTTCACAGGGAACTAAAAGTCATGTGGCTCGGGATGTAATCCCCGCTCGCAATATCCAGGGAACTGGTCCTGTCTTGGCTTCTAACGAAGAAATTCTAAATTTGTTTGGTAGTGTACAGGAACAGATGAGGCAGCAGCAGGAAACTAATCAGATGCTGATGCGAGAGATACAACTCTTGAAATCCGACCCAAGTAGGCCTGCTAAGGATACTGTCACTCCCTTGCAACCCAGGGCTTTGAACTTCAGTTCTGCAGTTTACACTTAGGATAACCAGGGGAATATTGTGCCTAGCCATTCCCAGAATCATACTCCTGAGATACCCTCTTCAGTTAGAATGTCAACTGTGAGAAGCTCAGGATATGCTTCAGGATATGGCCAGAATCCTCAGATCGGTAACGTGTCTAATAATAATAATACTCTTGCTACTAACGGTGTTGGATCTTTGTAGGATGCAGGTGTGACATCAGCACTTTCTAGGGAACTTTAGAAATTAAAGGACATGATATCCAGTGTACCTTGGGTGGTCCAGCCAATTCCGGAAGTATCCCAGGACAGTCACAGGATATCTCGGTTCGCGTATCCCTTTTATGATGCTGAAATCCCAAAACGATTTCAGACTCCCAACATGAAGCTCTATGACGGAACTACGGATCCTGAAGAGCATATTGCCCAGTATAGGGAAAGGATGGAAATCAGTCCTATCCCTCTGGATCTCAAGGAAGCATGCCTGTGCAAGGGTTTTGGTTCTACCTTAACAGGATCAGCCTTAAAATGGCTCTTAAACGTTCCTCCTCACTCAATTACTTCATTTGCTCATTTGGTTAATTTATTTAATAGTCAATTTTCTTGCAGCCGAAGTTTTGAGAAACTAACCAGTGACCTTTACAGGATAACTCCAGGACCTCAGGAATCCTTGAGGGATTATGTGAACAAGTTTAGTCGGGAATCCTTGGATATCCCACATCTTGATGTTGCAACGGCCGCACAAGCCTTCAAGATGGGGTTGCAAAAGGATTCTCAATTTTATCAGCATCTTGTAATTAATCCCTGCAGGAATCTGGACGAAGCTCGTAACAGGACTTTAAGATACATTTGGCTGAAGGATGATACAAAGATGCAAGAGAGAATGAATTCGTCCACGACCTATGAGTCAACCAACAGGAAATCGGAGTCCTCGTATAAACCATATCGCTCGAAGCCATATGGCAGAAATGATAACAAAAAAGTGAATGTTGTTGAAGACGAGGATCCTGAGGAGTATCCTGAGTTGTCTGAATATTGTTTTTCCGTTAATATACCTGAACCAATGTATGCTATGCAGGGTTTAGGAGACAAAGCAAGATGGCCCTGAAAGAATCAACAAAAGGCTGATTGGAAGGACAAGTCCAAATGGTGTGTTTTCCATGAGGATTTCGGACATGTTACTGAGGATTGCATCGCTTCGAGAAAAGAAATAAGCTATCTCTTGAGTAAGGGATATCTGAAGGACCTCTTGGGAAGAAAGAAGAATAAGGGTCAGGATCCTGAGAAGGATCTTGAACGTGCAGCATCACCTCATGCGGATGCAAAAATAATTAACTTTATTTCAGGAGGATCCGACATCTGCGGCACATCATATTCTGTAGCAAAAAGACACGCGAAGGAAGCCAAAGCAGAGAGGGGAGATAAGCCGACAAGGATGTCAACCCTCACGACTGACAAAGTCATCACGTTCGATAATGATGACAGGGATACTGTACAGGATCCCCATCATGATGCTTTAGTAATAACGTTATATGTTGCTAACCATTTTGTACGCAGGATATTAGTGGATAATGGCAGCTCAGTCAACATAATTCAGCTGGAAACGTTAAAGAGGATGAATGTATCTCCGATGGACATTACTTTGAAGTCCACTATGCTCGTTGGTTTTAGTGGAGAAGCTAGGAATACCGTAGAAGAGATAAAGCTGCCCGTGTATATTCAAGGGGTCAACTCAATGCAGCGCTTTTGTGTCATGGACTCTCTATCCTGCTATAATATTATATTAGGTAGGCCTTGGATCCATGATATGAAAGCTGTTCCGTCAACCTACCATCAATGTATCAAGATCCCTACTCCTTGGGGAGTTGTCAAGGTGGAAAGCGACCAGCAGAAAGCAAAGGAGTGTTACTCATCCTCCATGAAATCCTCTGCCAAGCCTAATGCAGCATAGCAATTAAAGATACGGGCCCAGGATATCGCGGAGGCTTCAGAGCAGGATGTAAAGAAAATTATCCTGGATCAGGATAATCGAGATATCTCGGTGCTTGTAGGAACCAATATCCCTCGGGATATTGAAAATCAATTGACTAACATTTTGAAATGCAGGATGTCAACATTCGCATGGAAGCATGAGGATATGACAGGTATTTCCAAGGATATTATAACACATAAGCTCGGTATTGACAAATCATTTAAGCATGTCCAACAAAAGAGGAGGAAATTTGCTCCGGAGCGAAATGTGATCATCCAAGAGGAAGTTGAAAGACTACTAAAAAGCAAGATGATTAGGGAAGTAGAGTTTCCTAAATGGCTGGCTAATGTAGTTGTGGTGCAAAAGAAAAACGGGAAATGGAGAGTATGTGTGGATTACACAGACTTGAACAAAGCTTGTCCGAAAGACCCGTTTCCTCTACCTCATATTGATTCAATGGTGGATGCTACCGCTGGCCACGAGATGTTAACTTTCATGGATGCCTCTTTAGGATTCCAGCAGATCCAGATGGAACCCTCGGATCAGGAGGATACTGCCTTCATGACACCAATAGGTATTTATTGTTATACTACTATGCATGTTGGTTTAAAAAATGCAGGTGTGACATACCAAAGGTTGGTGAACATGATGTTTAAAGACAAACTGGGGGACACCATGGAAGTATACATCGATGATATGGTAGTAAAATCCAAGAAGGATGAGGATCACCTCCAGGATGTTGAGGGAGCATTTGATATCCTGGACCAGTACAACATGAAACTGAATCCTGCTAAATGCCATTTTGGAGTGGGGGCAAGAAAGTTTCTAGGATACATGGTGACGAAAAGAGGGATAGAGGCAAGCCCCGAGCAGATTAAAGCTATCCTGGATATCAAGTCACCCTCAAATATGAAGGATGTTCAACGGTTAACAGGGCGAGTAGCAGCATTATACAGATTTATTTCAAGATCCTCGGAAAAATGCAAGGAATTTTATGATATCCTGAAGAAGAATAAGAAGTTCGAATGGGGAGTAAAGCATGAAGCAGCCTTGCAGGATTTGAAGCGGTATCTTTCGACCGCACCTCTATTGATGAAGCCTGAGGATGGTGAACCATTATCCCTGTATCTTGCAGTATCAGGGAATGCAGTAAGTGTTGTCCTTGTAAAGGAGAAGTTCTACATCCTTATTACTTTTCATTATATTACGCTAATCAGTTATTTACGAAGTGACTCTTACCAGACATTTCAGATGATGAATATTGACAGGAACTTGGGATGTGTGTAGTAAAACTCTTGTCACCTTCCGGTAACTGGTAAACTGCTTCGATTCTTTTTTCAGATTCCGCAGTAGGAGGAGCTACTTCCTTAAAGTTCACTGCATAAAGATCAAATAAGAAGATGTTAGCACAGGATAAAAGTCTAGAAGCATCTAGGGATAATCTTGACCCTACCGGTGGTTAACCACTCCACCGGAAGACTAGCACCCTCATAGATGGAGTCTCGCTTGACGAAGAAGAATTTACGTTGCCATCCATCCTCGTTCTTGGTGGCTTTAAGTATAAGGGGTTTGCTGGAAGTTGAAAAGAGCAAGAACCGACTGGAACCATGTGATCAGAGGCGGTAAGCAATCGGCATATCCTCGATGCAGAGGTCAGGACAGTGAAGATTTTTGATTTGGTTGAGTACAATCAATACTCTCCAAACCATGGGCATGGTTTGGGCAAAGGAAATACCAGTAGTTTGGAAGAATTGCATCATGAATTCAGGAAATGAATCCGAAGACCTAGCAAGAAAGGGTATGCCGGAAAACAGACCCAATCGGCAGAAGAAACATCTGATCGAATTGATCGATCAAATGGTCTAAAAACCGTGCCATTGGGGAAAGCGCCGGAGGCTCTCAACGCTGCAATGTCTGCGTTATCAAAAGCACAGATCTCCTTCTCGGGATTTTTGAGAAGGTTTTGCTGAACGAAGGATTCAGACGATTCACCGGTTTGAGAGTGGACTCTAGTAGCCATTGGAAGGAGAATAAAATTAACAGAAAATGAGGAAGGGATGAGTGATTACCTGGAGACTCTGTTGATGATATCTGGTTCTCAAACAAAAAGAGAGAAGATATAGGGGCATAGTAGATATCCATCGAGTGAAAATCGCATTGGAAGTTGCATAGTGCTATCTTGACCGTCGTTTCAATTTAATAACCTCGATTCGCAAGATAAAGTTTTAAAATATATCCGTTGGATTGGTATACCAACAGATATATTTTGGGGACAATTGTTATGGGTCATTTTCTGCATATATATCCTGACTAATATTCTGGATTTGATTGTTTATTTGCGATTAGGATACCGGATCAGGATATTGGTAACATCCTGATACGATATCCTGGTACTAACCAATTAGCTCACGTGCATATTATTGTAACAAGTCTCTAACAGTCAGGAGGACTTCTTCCCCTCGAGACTCGGGCAAATCAGTTAGCTTGTAGACGTTGAATCCGGAAGAAGTGGACTACAACGTTCACTTGAGGAATATTCGAAGCATCTCGGTTTAATAGGATAGTTAGTTATTTTCGTTTTACTATAAATAGATTGATCGGATCAGGTTAAGGCACACACTCTCTTTCGCACACTTTTACTCTCATGTTGCAAACAATCATTACACTCAAACACTTGTACTCAAACTACATTGTAACACCTAGTTGATCCGCATCATATCCTGCATTGTATCCTGATATTTGAAGTATAGAAGAACAAGGCAGCTGCGATTGTCAGCTCTCGAGGTTTTATGTCGGCGATCTAGATTGATCAAGGGCTTTCCTCAATCATCTTGTGTCATCCTTTACATTTTCACTCATTGTTTGATCATAGATACATCTCTATATCCTGAGCCGTATCCTGAAACTGTTTTTTGCAAATAACTTAACTAGCATATTTCCAACACATATTACTAGCACACTACCTCACAAAACTAATTTGATCACTTAATTGCTTAGGTAATTTTTGACCAAAACAAATGATATGTTACTTTCTATATTCTTTTGATTCCGAATCCTTAATCTTCCATTATCCTCCGATACTCAAACACCCTTGTTTCTTCGTGTAGAAGGACTTGGTGTTCCAACCTCCAACGACAACAACTCTCTCACAGATTAACAGGTATTAAACATGTTGTATTTGAATTTCCATGTAATGTTTGACAATTTAAAGTATAAAATGAAAACGGTTTTGATTTAATTATTGTCACAAATAGTGTTATGTGTGATGAGCAATCTTTCTTTGTCCCACTTCGATGATTTCGCCATTGGTTGGGGTGTGACAATTTTTGCTTCGTATGTTTACCTAGCATACCTAGTGTGACAACTGTCAAAATTCCAGGTATCCGTACAATTATTAAATAATGATTAGTGCTAAATGACTGTGCTGAATTACAATTAATGACTTGATTTGCTTTCTGATAATTGCCTTATACATACATGTGTATCACATATTGCAAATGACATATCAGTATTGCATGCAAACTTTATTGATTCAAATGATGCACGAAACACAGTTAGCACAGTTATCAGACAAATCAGAAAAATGCTGACGGAGTTCAGTACATAGACAGACTTTGTATTGAGACACAAAATGAGCCAGAAACCAAGTATTACACTAGTATAGTGTGTAGGAAAGTAAGGATCACAAAACTGCCTTTCTAGAGATAGTTTAAGTGCCAGAAAGTCCCTGAAACTCACTTAAAATGCTGAATTCAGCAAAAATCAGCATAAATCATCATTTAAACACACTAATATCATGCAGAAATATGGTTAAATGGTCCTGAATGCTTTCCTAAGTGTCAGGAATCAAAAGTGTCACAAAAGGTAACATAAAACACACTAAACTGCATAGTTTAGCACCTTAACGAACCGGTAACCAACCGAACAACCGGACACTACCCGAAACACCAAATTTTCACTAGAAGCATTGTTTTAACATTACCAAGCTAGTTATGGTTCCCGAACATCATAACACATCATATAACAACTAGTAACTAAATACCTAACTAGATTACTTGAAATCTAACCATAAACTAACTATTAGTTGAAACCTAGCCTAAGACCCCCCCCCCCCACACCTAGTAATCGGCCAACACAAGGGCCCCACTTATGATTTTACTATGTTATTATAATAGATTATGTTGGCTTTTAAAAAGATAAAAACCAAAGGTAATTGTGAGTTGGAAGTTTATAAGAATAACCTTAAGGACTTAACCATTCATTTCTCATCACACACCAACACTTGAGCTTTCTCTCCCTCCCCTCTTCTACTCTCGGCCGAACACCCACACTTATACATCCATCATCATCCAACAATTCTCATACAATACATATATATACAAGGGTGCTAGAAGGTGTATAACGAAGCTTGGAGCTTGTGGAAGTTAAAGGACCTCTCTCTTGTGCTTTTATCCACTCCATTTCATCTAGTGATCATCCCTAGCCTTGAGCTAGTAGTAACAACATCATACTATTCATTTTACATCTTATTTTAGTGGTTAAAAGAATATACAAGTTGTTAATCATGATGAACACTAAGAATCTTGAACTTGAAACTTGAACATAAGCTTAAAATCATAAGAAATCATGATGTTTATGTGTTGTTATGCTTGTTGAATGTTGTTACCTAATGTTTTATGATGTTGATCATCATATGATCTTGCTAGATAATGATTAAAAACATAATCTAGCAAGATGAGAGGATGAAAGTGTTAAAGATCCATAGATCATCCTCATGTAAATCATGAACTTGAAAGAATAAGTTGTTTTCTTGTTAAGTGATGATCAAAGTGTGTATAAAGTCTTGTAAATCTATGATTTCAAGAATGGTTTTTCAAGAAATCAAGTTAAAAATACAAAGTTTACTTAATCTTGGTTCTTAAATAAATAAACCACATTTTTAGTGGTTGATCAAGTGTGGGATCATGTATTTAACAAGAGAAATCCAAGAAGAAACATTTTTAGAAAAATTAATTACAAGTTGTGAAGATCTAATTTCTTCAAAAATGAAGTTCTTAAATAAACAACTACACATTTTTATAAATTTTCAAGTTCATGAGTAGTAGTTTATGCTTGATTTTGGAAAATTGGTAAGTGTAGATTAATTTGTTGTTGATTTTGTTGATTTACAAAAGAAAATGATATGCCTTGAAGGCATGGAAACCTCCATTTTTAGGGGAAACTATGGCAAATTTTTTCTAGAAATTAAACACTTAGAAAAATATTTTTAAACAGATATTTACAAGTATACTTTAACCATGAATTTTCAAATAAAGTTTGCCATAAATTTTGTTACAAGAATTACAAATATTGGAGGTTGGTTTTTGTAAATAAAAGTGACTAAATATGTATTTAGGAAAATATATATTTAGAAGTCACGACGTGTGTTATTATTTGTATATTATGTGTATTAGTTATATTATTTTAGGACTTGAAATAATATAACTCATCAAAATACCAAAAATTACAATCCAAAATATTACCAAAATTCCAAGAGAATGAACATATAAATTATACCCAAAATATTGAAGAAACCAAACAAATGAATATAACTTACAAAATATTCCGGAAAATTAATTCACAAGTATATTTTGGTAATTAGTATTTTGGACACCAAGAGAATGAAAATGTGATTTTCATAATTGTTACAAAAATATATCATATATTTGACGAGGAGAAAATATATTATTTTTGAGTAGATAAAAATATAAATTTTCTTGGAATTATTAAAAGATGTATTATTTTTGGAAGAAAATATATACTTTCTCAAACAAACATGAAATACGATATTTTTTGATGGAAAATATATTTTTGGATACACATGGAATACATTATTTTTGGGTAAAAATAAGTTTATATATATATATATATATATCTTCTAAGTTAGACTTGTAAATATACTATTTTTGAGACTTGTATGAGATTTATAAATAGTTTTGCTAAGGGAAAAGTTATAAATAATTTTTCTAAGTAATATTTCCTAAAATATATATTGATGTATTTTTATTAAAGATATTATTCCGGACAAAGTTGATACAAAAATTAAGTATAAGGATACTTAATAAACACAATAAAAATACGTATTCTCGTACGTATAAATACATACTGGAATACAAATACACCCATCCTTGGGAAGGATATACATGTGTAAATACATAAAAAGTAACAAGTTAAAATATATTATTTTAACTATTATTCCAAAATTTAATAATATAATTTAAGTTAAAATATTTATTATTTTAACAAATAATTATATAACTTGGAATAATATTGAAGACACAATGAAAAGTAACTCAAAGACACTAATTAATACTAAGGCAAGGCACGACCCGCTTGTCTAATAGACCGTAGTACGTTGTAGGTAGTCGTGTACACCAGAGGAAACTTTGAGTTACAGTCGGATTGAAGAACGCAAAACTGTGAGTTCATGTCCCCCTTTTCTTTAACTGTTTTTGGTTTTTTTATAACTTCGGGGGTGAGGTACATGTTACAAATTGTTTACATACGATTACATTTGGTGTGGTTAGCTAAGGAAAGGTACTGCTAGATCATGTGAGTGGTAGATATAACGCTTAAGACCATTAATCGTCGTAGTAGGACCGAGGGACATGAGTGATAGATCTATTTGGGTGTAGCGAGCCCCACCCATGTGGACCGGGGTTTGGCCCATGAGGTGACTATGTCTTACAGCCGGAAGCCCGGTGCAAAATCTGCTAGGTTTGAGCCTTCCTGCATCATGTCACACATATTAATGGCCTTGCAAACCATTAATCGATCTATTTTCCTTATTTGCTTTCATACCTGGTTTACAAAACATACATACTTACAATGATTACAAAGGTTTATTTGTGCACACATACAAAACACATGAACTCGCTCAACTTTTGTTGATGTTTTCAAACTACATGTATTTTAGGGAATTAAATGTGGATCTGGAGGGCGTTTGGAGGTCTCAAGTAATGTTGGAAATAAAAGATGTCATCCGGAGTCTAAAGGTTTGGATTGTGTGTCTTATCCTGGATAAGATACATAATTCAAAGCCTGGTTTTTATTAATGTCTTTTGTTGAGTCCTTATGGAACTCTAAAACAATTTGCATGGTTTGTAATTTGAATTTGAAGTCTATGTTTGGATTCGGAAAGAATGTTGTTGTTATGTTTTAAAACTTAATTAATGGATGAACATCTTTAGTTTTATCATATAGATGTTTGTTATGGTTTAATGCAATGATATTAAGCAAGTCACACATAATCACGCTTCCGCAAAAGTCAGGGTGTGACAGTTTGGTATTAGAGATTCGATTGTAGTGAACTAGGATTCTTTCTCGAGTCTAGACTACAATCCTTAGGGCTCTCACGAAAAATATTTTTACAACGTGTTTTCATTGCAAACACGAAACGCCCAGATCCATAGAACAAACATTTTTACAAACAGAAAGACAAGAAACATGATTGCAAGGTTTACATTTGTGGTCTAGTCTGGGATAGACTAGGAAGGATAGAAAGGATTTGTGAGGAATAATGAGGATACATGATTTCATGATATGACTCTTTGATTGCATACTAAATGATAGTGGTTAATATATGTGCATATGTTATGATTGTTCTGTTACAGACACTATGTTTTCATCCGAGAGCAGATTGTCTGACACGATGACCCTATGGCTATTGTTTCCAATGACGAGATCGCACCAGAGCCAGAGATCTTTACATCCGATACTGAGAGTGACCCAGATATGCTATCAGACGACGAGGACGACTTTCAGCCGTTCGCGTTGCCTGATTTTGGAGATGACTTACCGCTTGCTAATGGTATTCCAGACGAGGATCCTTTTGTTGTTCCCATTCCAGTCCATGATCATCTTATCATCGGGCATCCCGATGGTGAGCATATTGTGGCACCAATCCTCACTCTTGTTCCTCTAGTGGTCATCCCTCCTGAGGATTGGCCTTTTGATGATCTGTTTGATGATGACGTTGATTTGTTTGTTGATGGTCCTCCTGCTGACGCCCATGGTGATGGAGAGCTAGACAAGGACGTTGTTGCTATCCCACTTCTTGAGATTCCTGTTATCAAGTTATCCTCTGATACTAGTTTGCACTCTGTCTCAAATTCTGTGATGTCTTCAGCTTTGCAGGCAGTTGGATTACAGCGCTATGCCACTGATTCTGATGATGATACGGCCATGTCAGCTGCACCATCTCCTCCACACGACCCCGAGCTTGATCTTGAGCCAGATTTTATTCCCCTTGATCAGCCTGATGTTGCACCTGCTGATCCTGAGCCCATGCCTAATCATGACCCTATTCCTTTTGGTTTACCAGACATTGCACCCCTTATACCTGACCCAGTTCCTGCACCTGTTGATACTCCAATTGTTGAGCCATTTATTCATCCACCCGCACCCGCTGATGTTGCTCCTCTCCCTCCTGTAGAGTCTGATGTCCGTCGCACCGACTTGCCGATCGTTTCCTTACAGGACATCCCTGCGCCCCGTCCAGGGGAAGGTACTTCAGGCCAGCACCCACGTGCTATGATTGTGATGTTATATGCTTGCTGGCTATGATAAATGCTATTATATATACGTACTATTTATTATACAAATAAGACCTGACCTATACAATCTTCTTCTTAGAAGATGCCTCCTCGAATGAACACTCAGCTACCCACAACCGAGGCAGAATTACAAGAACGAATTTCACAGGCAATCGCACAACATAAGGCCCTACGCTCCGAACACAGCGGAAGCACCTCGGGGAATAACCCACCTAACGGTAATGTTTAAGTCACTTAAGACACATTACAATACGTTTGGACATTTCCAAGTGCATTTTGCTAATGCTTTCTGTGAATGATGTTGCTTGTACAGGCTGTACTTACAAGCAGTTCCTGGACTGCAAGCGTCTGAACTTTGACGGCACTAGAGGTGCCGTAGCTTTTGTGAGATGGGCTGAGAAGACAGATTCTATGTTGCGCATGAGTAAATGTGCGCCAGAGCACCAAGTCACTTACATTTATGGACTATTCCCCGATGGAGCTATGTCATGGTGGAACCTTTAGGTTCAGACTCTAGGTGAGGCTGCAGCATATGCAATGACTTGGGATGAGTTGAAATAGCTGATGCGTAAGAAGTACTGTTTGAGGGCAGAAATTCAGAAGTTGGAAACCGAGTTTTGGAATCTGAAAATGGAAGGTCCTAAGATAGCTGAGTACGTGCAGAGATTCCATGATTTATCTCGTGTTGTCCCCTACATGGTAGAACCAGAATTCAAGCGAGTTGAATGTTTCATTTGGGGATTAGCGCCCCAAATTCTGAGCATGGTAATGAAATCCAAGCCTCCAACGATCACTGAAGCCATCAACCTGAGCGTGGCACTGACAGAGGAAGCCATTAGATTGGGCAAGTTTTCGATTTCTGAGGGAAAGAAGAAAGAAACTCATGTTGAGTCGTCTGGAGAGAACAAAAGGAAGTTCTTGAATTTCAAGAAGGGTACCCAAGGAAACAACAACATTGCTAACAAGCGGAGAGATGCTAACCCACCAGCCGAGGTCAGGCCTGGTGTTGCAAGTTTTGGGAACAAAGGAAAAGGATACATGGGCATTCTTCCCAAATGTGATATATGTCAGTTTCATCATGCCGACCAGTGTAGGTATAGGAAATGTGAAACCTGTGGAAAGAATGGTCATTCTAAGGAAACGTGTTGGGTTGGTAATGGTCATGGAAATGGTGGTCAGAGAGGAAATGGAAATGGTAATGGCAATGGCAACCGTGGTGGAAACGGTTATGGGAATAGGAACCAAGGAGGAAACAATAATCAGGGAGGTAATGGAAACCGGAATGGCAACGGAAACCAGGCGGGAAATGGAAACCGCGGAGGGAATAATAACAACAATCAAGGCGGTAATGGGAATGGACGCGACCAAGGTTTTTTTAGCTGTGGTGATGTAGGGCACTTCAAGTGGGATTGCCTAAAGAATAACTAAGCCCAGGGAAGAGTCTTCAACATTGGAGCTAGGGAAGCTCGTCAGGATCCGAACGTAGTCACTGGTACGTTCCCTGTTAATCAACATTTTGCATATGTGCTATTTGATACCGGTGCCGACTATAGCTTCGTATTCCTAGAGTTTAAGAATATACTTGGGTTAGTTGCAAGTAAGTTAGATATTCCATACTCGATAGAACTAGCTAATGGAAAGCTAGTAGAAGCTAACGAAGTAATTAGAGGCTGTGTGATAGAGCTTGGAGAACGTGAGTTTTCGCTTGATCTGCTGCCAGTTGAGTTGGGAAGCTTCGACGTAGTAGTTGGGATGGATTGGTTGTCAAGTAACCGAGCTGAGATCGTATGCCATGAGAAGATTATCCGAATCCCATTGGCGAATGAAGAGGCGATCGTGATTCACGGGGAGAAGCAGGATATGCTTCTACGGATTATCAGTTATTTGAAGGCACGAAAGTTTTTGCGTAAAGGATGTGTTGCCTTCTTGGCTCATGTCGTGGACAGGGAAGCCGAAGAACTGAAGCTCGAAGATATCCCTGTGGTAAGGGAATATCCAAAAGTCTTCCCCGAAGACTTTCCAGGATTGCCTCCTCAACGACAAGTCGAGTTTCATATTGACTTGGTTCCAGGCCTCGCGCCTGTCGCCAAGGCACCCTACCGACTTGCGCCTTCAGAGATGCAAGAGTTGTCGACACAGCTTCAGGAGCTTCTGGACAAGGGATTCATTAGACCAAGCTTCTCGCCTTGGGGAGCTCCAGTTCTGTTCTTCAAGAAGAAGGACAGTAGTTTTCGTATGTGCATCGACTACCGAGAGCTGAACAAGTTAACCATCAAGAATCGGTATCCTTTGCCGAGGATTGATAATTTATTCGATCAACTTCAGGGTTCGAGTTACTACTCCAAGATCGATCTTCGATCACGTTATCATCAACTACGGATTCAAGAAGAGAGTATATCGAAGACTGCCTTCAGAACACGTTATGGACATTATGAGTTTCTAGTAATGCCGTTTGGTTTGACGAATGCACCGGCAGAGTTTATGGACTTGATTAACCGAGTTTGCAAGCCATATCTCGATAAATTCGTGATTGTGTTATCGATGATATTTTGATCTATTCGCTGACAAAAGAAGACCATGAGCAACACCTTAGAGCCATCTTAGAGCTGCTTAAGAAGGAGAATCTCTATGCCAAGTTCTCGAAGTGCGAATTTTGGTTACGTGAGGTACAGTTCCTCGGTCACGTAGTAAACAAGGATAGTATTCATGTGAATCCCACCAAGATCGAGGCGATTAAGAATTGGGAAACTCGGAAGACGCCAACCGAGATCCGACAGTTTCTGGGTTTAGCAGGGTATTATCGCAGGTTCATTGAAGATTTGTTGGTGCATCCGTCTGTCGACTTCTTCTTGTATCGAGTCTTGTATTGTACTAGATAGATCAGGGCACGAAAAACGAGGAAATGTGTTTATAGGTGATTTCGCTTGAAGTGACATAGGGTCATTTCAAACGAAATCATAATGCTAATTCCGTTTGAAGTTCAAACGAAATCAGGAATGTTAATTCCGTTTGAGTCAATTCAAACGAAATAAGGAATGTTAATTTCGTTTGAGTGATTTCGTGCGGAATTAGATTCCATTTGAGCCTGTTTCAAGCGAAATCACCCAGCCTATAAATACCTGATGTGTCTAGTCATTTGTAACGACTCTGATTCTGATAGCGAAGCTCTGCCGAAGTGTCTACAGCATTGTAATCGATCTAATATCAATCTAAAGATAGTTTAAAGTGATTTCCCGTGCAATTCAGCTGAAATAACATCGATACATCTGTTTCCACCTTTTGTATTGGTGAAGACCTCTTCTGATCGACTCGTTTGGGTCACAAAACGATCCTACAAGTGGTATCAGAGCTCAGGAGGAGGAGTTCTAACCATTTCAGCTACAAAATCTATTTTCTACACCTTCTTTTCACAATTAAACAAAATTTCATGGTTAAAATGGCTTGATTTTCAAATATGTTGTGCGCAACAGTGTTTTAACAAATCCTAGAAAGAATCAGATCTTAATTCGGCTTAAAACTTGATCAATTTTTGAAAAAAACTATTCAAAAGTGTAATTTTGCTTGAACGATTGTTATAATTTCGCTTGAACAGTGCTGTATTTCACACGAAATTAGACTGTAATTCCGCTTCAAAAGGTATTCCGTTTGAAAAAGAGGTATTTCAAATGAAATCAGGTATTCCGTTTGAAATAGCAGTTGATTTCACACGAAATTAGCTATTTCGTTTGAAGGTGATTCCGCTCCAAAGGGTTATTTCGTGTGAAAGTTAATTCCGCTTGAAGAAATACTGATTTCGCTTGAAAAGCTGATTCCGCTTGAAAGAAGTTTGATTTCGTTTGAAAGGTTGATTCCGTGTGAAGAGAGATTTCTTTGAAACTCACTGATTGTGAAAAATTTATTACCGAAACATGAAGAACGAGTTTTATAATGCCTTTGCTAGTCCGATGACTATAGCTCAGAATACGATGCTTGAAAATGAAACAGGGACAACCCAAAAACCACCAAAGCTCATGAGTATCGAGGAGTACAGTGGATGGGCTGAACGTTTTGAAACTTGGGTTCAAGCATATCACTTAGATGCTTAGGAGCACACTGAATCTCAATATACTAGACCAGTCGGAAATGGTGGAGTGAAAATTGATATTAGAGATTTAGGGGCTGATGAGGAAAAGAAATACAAAGATGAGAAAATGATGGTTAGCTTGTTGCAGCAAGCGATTAAAGAATACATATTGATTCTACTTCAACACAATGGAAGTGCACATTCAATATGGACAGAATTAGAAGCAAAGTTTCTTGGTAGTGATGAGATGATCAAGAATAAAAAGTCACTTATGAAGAAAGAATTTGATCTTTTCCGTGGATTGAGAACTGAAAATACAAAACAGATCATTGAAAGATATTGCAATTTGTGGAAGAATATGAGCAGATTACACATCAGAAAAGATAATGATGAACTGATTGAAAAGTTAGCTGATGCGTTGCCACACGATACTTGGGGCACGTATCTTATGATGTTGAAAAATAAAACAGGTTTTGATAAGCTAACATTGAGTGAGTTTATTAAACAACTGGAAGCTCAAGAGATGGAACAAAGAAAGATAGCAAGAATGAAGAACTATGATGGAGAACAGGATATTGGGTTGTATTACAAAAGTGGTGTTAGTGAGAAGACCAATATGTCACCAAAGATTGAAACTGCCTTCAATGCAAAAAGTTCTTCTGAAAGTTCATCTCAAGGATCAAGTAGCAAAATGGGTTTTTCGTCATATCCATTGTTTGATCCAAATTTCTCAACAACAAAGAGTGGGAAAGTTCTTCAATGCAACATTGCATTAAACCTTGAGAATGATCAGAACTACTCGGAAGAAGTTGCAAAAAGTCATATGTCTTTGTTGGTGACTGTGCTAGAATCGTATGGAAGTTTGGTTGCAGGGAGGATCGGAAATCCTATGTTGACAAAAGAGGATTACGATCAAGTTGATGCTGAGGAGATGGCATTGATGGATATAAAGTGGTGCTTAGCGAGCGTGTTGAGAAGAGCCAAAAAGTTTAAACAAATTACGGGAAGAGATGATTTCCGTGATGCGAATGTTTCTACTTTAGGCTTTGATAAATCTAAAGTTACTTGTTTTCGTTGCAGGGAAAAGGGGCATTTCAAGAGAGAGTGCACAAATCGCGAAGCAAACGGAGCTCAAAATCCTTTCGAAAACAACGACTACTATCGAAAGGCGATTTATCATCAAGTTGCTCAACAGCCGTATCAACAAGAACAGCCACAAACTGCACATGCTAGGAAGGTGATTGAAGATTCAAAGAAAGCATGTCTGGTCAATCAAAATGATGGAAATTCATCAAAAGATTTCAGTTGGGATAAGTATATTCCAGCTAATAATAAAGCATGTCTGATAAATCAAGATGATGAAAGATTACCAGAAGGATTTAGCTGGGAAAACTTTAGCTGGGATAATTATTGTCCAGACAAAGAGATCTTAAAAGCTAAAGCTTTTGTTGCTCAAATTGTTAAAGATGATGGTGATAATTACATGGTTGATGATTATTGGGCAGAAAAAATGAGAAAATATTTAGCCAGGCAAAGTAAAAAGGCTGAAGAAGAAGTTTGTGTGACAAAGAAGCAGGACAAAGAAATTCCAGTGTTTGAGGTTAAAAAGGAAACAGTTGCAGAAAAAGTAACTGAGAGTTGTGAAAACTATGAGACTATGAAGAAGCAAAATAGTGAATTGATTCATAATTTGAACAGGATGAAAGAGTCATATGATGTCCTGAAAAAAGCCATGAATCAATACAACGAGTCGAGCAGTGAACAAGCATTAGCAATGAAGACACTCAAAGGAGGGTACATGAGACAGCTTGACAATGTTGAATATTACACTAAAAAGTGTGCTGAGCTTGAATTGAAGCTAGAAATACAGAGAATTGAAACTGAGAAAGTAAATGAATTGTTAAAAAGTTACTCATGTTCTACTTTTGTGGTTGACAGGATTTACCCCATTGTAGAAGAAATGAAAACTTTTGAAGAAGAAAAATCTGAAGAGAAGAAGTCTGAAACAAAAGAAGATGATGAAGTGAAGATTTCTGGTAAGAAACCAAGTGTTGTCTATAACAAATGTCCACCCCCGGTTGAAAATGGATATTCTCCTCGAAATCCAAATTCAGAAAGAGTCAAAAAGGCAACAAATTTACATTGGGAGTCTGAGTCTTCAGAGAATTTGCCAGAAAACATTGATATCACGTTCACATCGTCTGATACTGATCATGAGTCCGAGTTAATAAAGAAAGTAATCGATCAGGTGTTAGATAAGGATGAAACGGAGGAGTCAAAATCAGAGACAAAGTCTGAGTCCAACACGTCAAATTCAACAGTCAAAAAGGACAAACGGGTTTATGATAAAGAATTTTGTTATCAAAATCTAATTTGAATGACGAACCGATCAAAGTAGCATATACTTTGAAAGATTCTGACAAATTATATTCTGATGAGATTTTTCCAGTAAGAGGTGTGAAAACTGAAATGATTAAAAAGGTTTTCAAACTAACAGAAATCAATATTTCTGAAATAAAAGATGTAAATCTTTCTGAAAAACCTAATCCTTACACCTCAAGAGTTCAACAACGTTTAAACAAGAAAAAGGGTTGCAGTTCTGGTTCAGGTTATCGAAAGAAACCAAACCATAACGGTAATTTCAAAAAGAAAGGTCTGGGTTTTATTCCACCGAAAAATCATAAAAATGAGAAAATTTATAAACCAAAAACTGTTTTTGTTACAGGAAAAACATCTGAAGAAGAAAAAGAACAAGTGTTCAGAAAGCAATCCAACAAAGAATTCCTTGCCAAGAAGCAGGAAGAAATGAAGAAAAACATTGCTCAGAAGAAGATAGAGACGAGAACCTGTTTTCAATGTAAAACAGTTGGTCACATTGCAAGGAATTGTCCAAAGGCAATCAAATCAAAACAGGGAGTCTCTGAAAAACTCAAAGAAAAAATTGTTGAGAAAATCGAACCACCAACAAACAGATTCAAAGTGTTTGAAAATTTAATTTTGAGATTGGTGAATGTTCGAAAGATGTGTATAAAAGAAAGGAGAAACTTAACAATCAAAAATGGGTTGTTAAGAATTCAAGTGATAATTCTGGTGATGAATCTGATTCCACAAAATCAGAGGAGCCAAAGGTTGTTAAAAAAGAAGAGAATTCAGTAACGCTTTTTGATGATGCAATTTTTCCATCATTGAGGGCTGAAAATTTGAAATCTAAAATTGGTAAAGTTGAAATTTCAAATAAATTCTTTCCTGAAAAGAAAGAATTTGATGTTGAAAAAGCTTTTAACCCCACAGTCCAAAACATTTTTGGAAAAATGATTGACGGGAAGGTCAAGGGGGTTATAGAATTTTATGAGAAAAAGATGGTAGGTAAGCAACCGAATGTTGGTAACTCGGAATCTTCCAAGGACCGTCAGGCTTGGGAGAATCTCTCTAACTGAAAAACCTGACTTGCCGGAGCTCCCAAGTTGGTAATCCCGGAGCATGAATCGGCATCATTTTTAAAAAATTGTTTTGGTAGAAATATGACTTGCCGGAACTCCCAGGTTGGTAAGTGTGGAATAGGAATCGGCATCTTGAGAATTCAACCTACAAATGGTAATGGTTGGTAAGCCATGTAGTTGCAAAAGGGGATGTGATCTTTCAAGTGGTTAATCAAGGTCATTAGGTTGAACTTGGTTGGACCATTCCTACAAATGGTATTTGAAAAGAAAAACAATGTGATGAACCCCTAACCTATAAGTGGTTTATGAAAATAACAAAACTAATTTTTCGGAAAAACCATTTGATTAAAACAAACTTAAGTGTTTTGAAATCATAATGGGAAAATAGTTTGTTGTAAGGGGGAGTTCTGATTGTTTATGCCAAGTGGATGGCGAATTGAAGCAATTCACAACAGTTGTCACTTTATTTGTACAGTTTGTTTTCAAATTTCTTTAAATGGTTTTCCATTTTAGGGGGAGTAAGAATTTCAGAAAATCCAAAAACATTTGAAAATTTGAAAAAGACAAAAACATGATAAAATGAAAAAACGAGTTTTGTTGTATAAAAGAGGAAATGATAATACATCAGTTGACTATCACAGCATGCTAAAGAATTGGAAAGTTAAAATGTGATAAACGGTCTCACTGATGATGTGCCAGTAGGTTTTTGCACATTTAGTAGATTTTAACGAGATATAAACCTAAATTTCAAACTTACTTATATCGTGGGGAACATCTCTCGGATATATGGGTAACCCCCGAAATCTTGTTTGAAAGGTCCCTCTTTCTGAGATACTAGGTCTTTATGCTCAGTGATATCTGGGGTATTATCCCGGGACTTCTGATTTTGCAGAAGCAATGGCCTAGTCCCCATATAATACTTTTTGCTTGCTTGAAATATAGCACCCCCTCGGCATAAAAAATGATGAAACATTGAAAAATGCTAATCATGTGCTGTTGAAGAAAAAATTCTCTAAAGGGAACACACCAAAAGTCGAAGCCGTCATCTCTCTGATTTTGCGGAAGCAATAGCCTGAGCTCTCACGGCCCTCGTAATTTAACCCCTTACAGATATCATCTGTGGTATACTCACCTGTAAGACTGAATATTGGGATCTGGATACGGGAGTATATTCTGAGGTGGGACACGCGAATAAGTTTAAGTGCTTAAAACATTAATCTCGTATCTCGAAACAGTTGAAATTTGTGTGAAAATTTAAGTGGATCTGTATACTGACAATCTAAGTGAATCGTTTAGAACTTAAAATGTTTAAAGCTTAACGGTGTTGGTGATTTTTCTCAGAAACTGATATGATCCTCTTACACAAACTCACAAAAATATTGTTTGTAAATATTTCTTTACTGCATTTCGTTAAAATCAAAAATTTCAAAAAGATTTTAGTGTGTTTTAGCATAAATTTTTGAAAAATTCAAAAAGATTTTCGACAACTGATGTTAAAGAGCTGATTTTCAAAATTCCAAGTGCTAAGCATGATGAACAACAGGTTTGGGAGAAGTGTTTTTGAATGAAAAATGATTGTTTACAAGTGGTCATCAGAAGCTTTTTCATGATAAATCATTCTGAATAAATACTTGCAAATGATTTATATTTATTAAAATTTTAAAGTTGAGAAACTTATGTTTGTGGTAGAGATTGTGCAGGTTAGCCAGGTTTTGATCCAGAGCAGGATGAGAGCCAGGTCATGATCTTAGAACCTATGGAAAAAGAATTCCAGACTGCGATCCCAGCTTTGCGAAAGGGGGAGTCTGATGACAGCAAGAGGGAGTCTGAAGATAGTAGAGACAGATTCAGATCCTGAAGATCACGAGAAAGAGAAAGAGATTGTTTGAGGATGCTTACAATGGAGAATTTTTGGAGAGAGCAAGAAGACTGATAAGGGTTGAAGGTTTGACAACCGAAGACTCGACACCGAAGACTTCGTCAACATCCGAGGGGGAGTCTGTTGGTGCATCCGTCTGTCGACTTCGTCTTGTATCGAGTCTTGTATTGTACTAGATAGATCAGGGCACGAAAAACGAGGAAATGTGTTTATAGGTGATTTCTCTTGAAATGACACAGGGTCATTTCAAACGAAATCATAATGCTAATTCCGTTTGAAGTTCAAACGAAATCAGGAATGTTAATTCCGTTTGAGTGATTTCGTGCGGAATTAGATTCCATTTGAGCCTGTTTCAAGCGAAATCACCCAGCCTATAAATACCTGATGTGTCTAGTCATTTGTAACGACTCTGATTTCGGTTGCGAAGCTCTGTCGAAGTGTCTACAGCATTGTAATCGATCTAATATCAATCTAAAGACAGTTTAAAGTGATTTCCCATGCAATTCAGCTGAAATAACATCGATACATCTGTTTCCGCCTTTTGTATTGGTGAAGACCTCTTCTGATCGACTCGTTTGGGTCACAAAACGATCCTACAAGATTTCTCCAAGACTGATCAACCGCTGACCTCCCTTACTCAAAAGGATGAGAAGTATGAATGGGGAGATAAACAAGAAGAAGCTTTTCAGCTTCTCAAGAATAAGCTTTGCGATGCACCTATTCGATCCCTACCCGAAGGCACCGACGACTTCGTGGTATACTGTGACGCCTCGCGTCAAGGATTGGGATGTGTGCTGATGCAGCGACAAAAGGTTATCGCTTATGCTTCGCGCCAATTGAAGGTTCATGAGAAGAACTACACCACGCATGATTTGGAGTTAGGCGCAGTGGTGTTTGCTTTGAATATTTGGTGACATTATTTGTATGGTACCCGATGTACGATCTTTACGGATCACAAGAGCCTTCAGCACATATTCGATCAGAAAGAGTTTAACATGAGACAGCGGCGATGGCTTGAGTTGTTAAACGATTATGACTGCGAGATTAAATATCATCCAGGAAAGGCAAATGTGGTGGCAGACGCCTTGAGTCGGAAAGAGAGGATTAAGCCCATAAGGGTTAGGGCTTTAGAAATGATTATTCAGACCGACCTCTCGTTGCGTATTCGTGCTGCACAAAGAGAAGCTCTTAAGAAAGAGAACTTAAAGGCCGAATATCTCCGAGGAATGGAGAAAAAGTTGGTACCCAACTAGGAAAGAACCTTGTATTTTATGGGACGAATTTGGGTTCCGCTTTTTGGTGGCATTAGAGATATTATTTTTTATGAAGCTCATAAATCAAGGTACTCGAACCATCCAGGATCAGACAAGATGTACCAAGATTTGAAGGATTATTACTGGTGGCCAAGACTTAAGGGCGATGTGGCTACTTACGTTGGAAAGTGTTTGACTTGCGCCAAGGTAAAGGCCGAGTACCAGAAGCCTTCAGGCCTCCTACAGTAGCCAGAAATACCCATGTGGAAATGGGAGCAGATTTCTATGGACTTCATAACGAAGATGCCCAAGACTCCCAGAGGTCATGATACGATTTGGGTAATCATGGACCGATTGACAAAGTCTGCGCACTTTTTGCCGATTAGAGAAAAGGATAACACAGGTAAGCTAGCTGAGCTGTACCTAAGAGAGATAGTCGCACGTCATGGAGTGCCTATCTCGATTATATCGGACAGAGATGGAAGATTTGTGTCAAGGATTTGGCAATGTTTCCAGGAAGCTTTTAGTTCTCAGTTGAATCTGAGTACAGTTTTTCATCAATAGACGGACGGTCAAAGCGAGAGAACGATTCAAATGCTAGAAGATATGCTACGTGCTTGTGTTATGGATTTAGGTGGCAGTTGGGATACTCACCTGCCTTTGGTTGAGTTTTCTTATAACAACGGCTAGCATACAAGCATTCAAGCTGCACCATTCGAGGCTCTCTACGGATGCAAGTGTCAATCGCCGTTATGCTGGGCAGATGCAGGCAACAGACAGCTGGTTGGTCCCGAACTGGTCCAATAGACGACTGATAAGATCATGCAGATACGAGAGCGCATCAAGGCGGCTCGAGATCGACAGAAGAGTTATGTAGAGCAAAGACGTAAACCCTTGGAATTCGAAGTGGGTGATATGGTTTTGTTGAAAGTCTCACCTTGGAAAGGTGTGGCACGCTTTGGGAAGCGTGGCAAGTTAAACCCACGATTTATCGGACCATTCAAAATCCTGGAAAGGGTTGGTTCTGTAGCATACAAGTTGGAGCTACCAGAAGAACTAAATGGTGTTCATGATACATTCTATGTATCTAATCTGAAGAAATATCCAACTCAAGAGACAGTTGTTATCCCTGTTGACGAAGTTCACATAGACGACACACTCCACTTTACTGAAGAACCCGCTGAGGTTACAGATTATGTCACACCCCCAAAATCCACCTGCGGAGTATCACTGCTTGGACGCGTGACTGACCAGGATCAAGCCACCAATCATATTGAACAAGCATGTAAGAAATAATAAAATCCAACACAATACAATTGGTGTCCAAACAAAACATAGTTTAAGTTGCAAGCGGAAGCATAATGTCTAAAACCAAAGCGAAATTAAATAATGTTTAAGTTCATCATGAACACTCAATGTCCATGCTCCACAACGACCCTTCCCCATGCAAGCTCCTGCTAAACCTATCGACCTGCAAAGCATGTAGTAACGAGTCAACAATAATGTTAAGCGAGTTCACAGTTGGGTGTTTGTTCAAGTTGTTCCAAAAATATTTTCCTTTAACTGGCATCCCTGCCGTGGGGGTTACCCCATAGTTGAAAACGTGTTTAGTTTATTCCCGTTTATTCTGGCAATCCAGTCGTGGGGGCTACCCCATGTTTAATTATCTGGCTCTTCGGCCGTGGGGGTACCCCATGTATATACTACTAGACTCGTTACCATATCGACTGCTGACTGTAGTCATGTTTATGTGCCCTAAACTGTCAATGTCTATCATCATTGACGTGCCCAGATCCATTAGTTCACGCCCGTCCTCTGCGGCACGGTGTGAGGCTTTGTCACACCCCGACCACGTAAAACAACAAAACATGGCGGAAACGTCGGGGAGTGTTGTAACATAATTAATTGTTTCACAACCATGGAAATCAAAGTTACTTTTATTTATCAAACAAGAGAGTTACATTGTCTTAAAACAGGAAACAAAGAGTACATAACATAATTAAACTAGTTCTAGCTTCATTTTAAGTTGCTAAGGCACGGGTCCGCCTATGTTTGACTTGATCATCCTATGCAACAGCCCCTGAAACATATGTGAAAATAGGTACGTCAGCATAAAAATGCCTGTGAGATACATAGGTTTTGTGAAAATAGGATTCATGACTTGTGTTTAAAGAAATTGTTTAATAAAAGTAGCCATGAATCTTGTTGAGTGGTTCCTTTCATAAGTCATTTGAAAAGTGATAAATAAACCAAATGATATATATGTATAAAAGAATAATGTATGGTTAAGTGAATAACCATGTAAAACGAGTTTGTATAAGTTAAGTTATTTGTAAAACGATGTTTATGAGAAGATTGTATTGTAGATGTAATATCTCTAAACTGAAATGGTTTAAATAACGCTACGATATGTAATACCATAAAAGCACTTATATATAGGAAGTACCAGCGGCGTATCCACCATGTTTTTATCGTATTACACATCGCCTCGTTACTTAAATCACTTACCCAAAACAACCACCAAAATGTAATGTTTAACAATTGTAGAAATGTTTATGTATGGTCAAATACGGTTCACACGGTTCAACAGTTACAAACGGTTTATATAATCAAATGGTTACAACGGTTCACATAGTCAATAGTTACAACGAGTCACATAGTCAAATAGTTACAATGGTTCACATAGTCAAATAGTTACAAACGGTTCAAAATGTAATATAATGTGTTCATATGCTGGATGAGCATATGCAACAAAATGCAATGTAAAACAATGTGTCCATATGTTGAGTAAACATATGCAACTAATGTAATGTAAATCAATGTGCTAGCATGCTCAGTCAACATACATAGCAGAAATGTAAAGTAAAACAATGTACTAAGTATGCTAAGTAAACATACATAGCGAAACAATGTAATGTAAATCATGTACTAATAGTGTACTAATGAACATAGCAAGTATATGATGTGAAAACAGGAAAGCACGAAAATAACAAGTAGGCACATGTGTTTCACCCCAAAACAGTTTGAAAACATTAAAAGAGGGGTCTATATACTCACTTGAGATTGCTTAGAAGTTTTAGGATAACCACCAAGCAAGCTAGAAGATCACGGAATCAAAGGGCACCTAATATAGGTAACTATGTTAATAAACCGGACCTACATCGGAGGATCGGATAGAATGAGGGTTCGTAAACCAAATGAGTGTGGGAACTCATGTAATATGGTTTAACAAAGCCTACATACTAAAATAAAACCTAATCTAAGTGCTTACGACCCATTACGACCCGTTTAGGTAGCTTATGCTACTTTAACACGTCGTTCACGTAAAACGCGTTCGGAATGCCTAACTAGCCCTATGATAAGTAAAATATGTCTTAACATGTCTAATATTGTTGCTAAATCAGTTTAGATATCAAAAATTATGTTACATAGGCTTAAAATGAATTATATCGTAAAAAGGGCATTTTGGTAATTTACCTAAGGCATATAAACTACCTATCATGCGACTAATCAAACCTAAGTGACCATAAGGTATAACCTCGGAAGGTTATTCCCTACACTACTATGGTCACTTAACATGTTTGGTCGGATCCTAATGATCGACCAAACGGGTCGTGTTCGAAAGTCTAAGCGGGTGTTTAGTCCGCTTGACTTTCGGCTCCACACAAGCACTAATCTAAAAAAATGACGAGCTAAACATGCTAGAACATGTTTAATTAAGTTAGAAAACAGGTTTTGATATCAAAACAAACGGTTTTGATATCCTAGAGTAGTTTGGTTACAAAATACGAGAGAAAACGCATTTTGGCCGAAACTACGACTCGTCACTGAGCCTAGATAACGTGGTAATCAGTAGGTATAGTCACTAGGGACTATAACCATCGTGATTATGCTCACGTTATGAAGTTCAAATGAACTTCGCGTTGACCATAAACTGGTCAAAGCAGAAAGTCAAACGCAGTTTGACTTTAACGACAAAAACGAATGAAAAGAACGAAAGAATACTTACAGAAGGTCCCCGCAAGCTCTTGATCTGATTTACTCTCAGGTATGAAGCATAAACTTCAACTTAGAGAGCCAAAATCAGATTCAAGTGTGCTTTGGGAGGAAGTGAGGGTGGGTATTTATAGGAATTCAAGAACCGTTAAGATCGTTCATCGAAAACTGAGCTTTGATCTGGACCTTACATGTGTGCCCATGGTTTTCTAAAACCATGGGAGCCCCTAATATGGACTATGTTCATTGAATACCCGCCCATGTTTTGGCCAAACCATGGGTTAAAACCATCAACACTTCAAAATGGACTAGGTTCATTGAATCTGCCAGAAATTTCAAAAATGGTCCCTGCACTTGTAAAACTTGATTTTTTTGGCACTTTTAAGCCTCGTTAACCCCATTTCAAGGCTCTAAAATAAAGTTAAAGTATAGGGAACTTAAAATATTCTCAAAAACATCTCGGATGTTGGTTCGTTTGGTCGTACGGTTGCGTTATTCGCTTAATTACGACGGAAGTCGCAACGAACGCAAAAACGATCCAAATTAAGCGACGAATGGAATTTTATCATGCCAAACACTAAAATAAAATATTTTAATGCTTACATAAATTTTTGGATGCTCGGATGTATTCAGAATGTAAGTTATGCGCGAAAATGCAAACTTGTGCACTTTTTGACGCTTTTAGTCCCTGAATGACCCAAAAGTTTATTTTAGCACACCGAACCCTTCAAAGCCTATTTATAAGCTATGTAAAGGATATTTATGGTATGTTTAACTTATGGACATGTTCCGGAATGTCTGTTCTAGTACGAATCGTCATACTTTCGCAGTTTGTAAAATTTAGTCCCTATAAGCGATTAAACTTGATTTTGCCATACCAAAGCCTTCAAAACTTATTTCTAAGTTATGTAGAGGTTATTTAAGGTATGTTAAGCACATTTTGATGTTCTGGAGTGTTTGTCTCATTAAACTGATTACGTTTACGCACCAGTTGTCGTATAACTCTCCAGAAAGCGATGTAGAGTTTGAAATTGAACAAAAATTGATATGTGCAAATGATACACATATTTTTACAGATCCTAAGTATGAAACACAATATCTTGTTGGCTTGGTATTCGTTTGATGCTCGCAGTGACACAGGTGTCACAGGCTTGTCAGACCTAAATAGCGCTATCTAACTAATGACCCGCTCGCCATTGGCCCGGCGATTAAGTCGATATAAAAAGGAGGCACTTCGTGATAGAGTTTTGGTCTAGTGAGAGTTAACTGTCCATGAGGACGAGGAATTATATTCCTGAACCCGTACTGTCCTACCCAAGAAGGACGAGGAATCCATATTCCTTAACCCATTCCCAACCCCTGGGAATCCCATGCTTTGTAGAAAGAGTGAACTCACCTTAGGTTAGCTCGGCAGATAAACGAAAGGTCAATCGAGCTGCTAGAGGTCAACCACGTCCTAACATGGTTACCATACAAGTCAGGTATGGGTTCAAATAGTGCACGTATGTTTACACAGAGATAGCAAGTTACGAACACATATAGATCATGGCAAACACATATCATCACGTTTAACAGTCATAACATATCCGAACATGTGCGTTCAAAAGATTGGGCTCGCACAAGTTCAACAATCTTGTGCGATTCACCCATTGGATCCCAATAGTACCTGGCCCAATAACCACATAGCCCCAACACATCTATATGCATATACACGGCCCATTTTATTAAACAGTTAATCTATCTTGTGCGACTCAGAACATCTTGTGCGACTCAGAACATCTTGTACGACTCAGAACATCTTGTGCGACTGGACTTCTTGTGCGACTGGACTTCTTGTGCGACTGGACTTCTTGTGCGACTGGACTTCTTGTGCGATCAGATCAGGTCTTGTGTGACCTGATCTTGTGCGACCGAGAGGGGCTTGTGCAATCCGTTTTACCATCCGAATTTTATGTTAATCAGTTACATTGTTTCCATTATCCGATTTAGTCAACAATCAATCAATTATGTGGTTTCCTTTAATGAGATTATCAATCAACAACACCAACAGTTTCCATCATGCACAATCTCGATCAAACCAAGCAACTTTCATCTAATTCATATAAACCCTAAAATCATGAACAACAACTTAACAAAACCCTCAATCACATTATCAGGTCGAAGATTCCTATTTCTAGCATACATTTAATCATGTCATCTTAACAACCATTCGAACATAATACATATAACAGCCGATCACTTGTATCCAATCGGTTCTTAGATTATTATTATAACATCCGATTTGCATAAACATCATCACATAGTCATCATTATTCATCATACATACAACTCTAACCATTTAATCAAATCATGGAATCATAACATCATTCAACAAAGCATAATTCGTGAAACACTAACCGATTAAAGATAGGGTGAGGACGATCCGAATCACAAGCTTCGAGGGAGAGGGGTGTTGTTGCCATCGGGTTCTAGAGAGAATGAAGAGAGAGTAGGTTTTGGTGTGTATTATGAGATTGCAATAAATGAGGAGTATACACTCTCCTCATGGGTTATGCGACACAAGAGGGGGTGGGCCGAACCCTCTACACGGGCTGCCCATTTGGTTTGAGTATCATAAGTGTGGCCCGATTGGGCTTGTGTTGTGTGATCAGTTCGTTAATATACAATACAATTCGTTACACGTAAAGACATAATCATAGCATTTCATTAATCATCATAGTCCACATAATCACATAGGATCCACATACGTTACATTAAACACATAGATAGGTTCTGAAATATGAGTTGTCACATTATCCCCAAGTTGAAAGAAATTTCGTCCTGAAATTTGGTACGTACTCACTGAGGAAGCTAGTTAAGTTGCATGGTTTTCCTGGTTTTCCTAGGGTGTCACATCCTCCCCCGTTGATCTGGAATTTCGTCCTGAAATTCCGTGGTAGCTTCAGCCTCAGTAGTGGTTGTACTGTTTGCGAACAGTTGGGGATACTTTTGTTTCATTCGGTCTTCGCGTTCCCAGGTGAACCCTGGGCCACGACGGGAGTTCCAACGAACTCGAACGAGAAGTATTCTAGTGCGCTTGAGGACCTTAACGTCCCGGTCCGTGATTTCAATTGGTTCCTCGATGAATCGTAACTGCTCGGTGATAGTGAGCTCCTTCAAAGGAACTATGAGGGTCTCATCTGACAGACACTTCTTCAGATTCGACACATGGAAAACGTTGTGAACTCCACTGAGTTCTGCTGGTAGGTTCAGTTTGTAGGCCACTTTGCCTATTTTCTCTATGATGTCAAATGGTCCAACATATCGTGGTTTAAGTTTGCCTCGTTTGCCAAAACGAACCACACCCTTCCAGGGTGAAACTTTGAGTAGCACTCGATCCCCAACCTGGAACTCGAGTGGTTTCCTGCCCTTATCGGCGTAGCTTTTCTGACGGTCACGAGTTGCCGCCATTCGCTGTCGTATCTGGGCAATCCTTTCTGTTGTGTCTACCACAAGTTCTGGGCCAGTGATCTGGCTATCCCCCACCTCTGCCCAACAAAGAGGTGATCGGCATTTACGCCTGTACAATGCCTCAAATGGAGCGGCCCGAATGCTGGTGTGGTAACTGTTATTATACGAGAATTCCACTAGTGGCAGATGTTTTTCCCAACCGCTACCAAAATCAATCACACATGCCCTAAGCATGTCTTCAAGGGTCTGGATGGTGCGTTCCGATTGCCCATCCGTTTGCGGGTGATAAGCTGTGCTCATATCTAAACGTGAGCCAAAGGACTTGTGCATTGCTTGCCATAGTTCAGAAGTAAAACGTGCATCACGATCAGAGATGATAGAGGTGGGCACCCCGTGCCTCGAGACAACTTCCTTCAAGTAAACGTCTGCTAAAGTAGAGAACTTGTCTGTTTCTTTGATAGCCAAGAAGTGTGCAGACTTTGTGAGTCGATCCACGATCACCCAAATAGTATCATTTCCACGTGGAGATCTAGGCAGGCCAGTAACGAAATCCATAGAAATTTGCTCCCATTTCCATTGTGGTATCTCTGGTTGTTGAAGTAGGCCTGAGGGTTTCTGGTATTCGACTTTGACTCTCGCACAAGTCAAACACTTACTAACGTAGGTTGCTATGTGAGCTTTCATGCTAAGCCACCAATACGTAGTTTTCAAGTCGTGGTACATCTTATCTGAACCAGGATGTACTGAGTAGCGAGACTTGTGTGCTTCCTCCATTACAATCTCTCGTAGGTTGCCATAGAGTAGGACCCAAATGTGTCCTGTTACGTAGTAGGCACCGTCTGCCTTTTGTTCTAACCGTTGTCTTGAGCCGCGCAGGGCTTCAGCCCTGAGGTTTTCTGATTTCAATGCTTCTACCTGAGCATCTCGTATCTGTGAAGGAAGACTAGACTGAATGGTGAGTTGTAATGCTCGCACGCGCTTAGGCGTAGTGTCCTTTCGACTGAGGGCATCAGCCACAACATTGGCTTTGCCTGGATGGTACTTGATTGCGCATTCGTAATCGTTCAAAAGCTAGACCCATCGACGCTGACGCATGTTTAATTCCTTCTGTTTGAAGATATGCTCGAGACTCCTGTGATCGGTGTAAATGGTGCACTTGGTACCGTACAGGTAATGTCTCCATATCTTAAGAGCAAAAACCATTGCCCCCAATTCCAAGTCATGTGTTGTGTAGTTCCTTTCGTGAATCTTTAGTTGACGTGACGCATAAGCAATGACCTTATCACGTTGCATCAGCACACATCCAAGTCCCTGAATGGATGCGTCGCAATAAACCACAAAATCGTCTGTGCCTTCAGGCAATGAGAGAATAGGGGCGCTACAAAGTCTATCCTTTAAGTGTTGAAACGCAGTTTCCTATGCATCACCCCAAAGATAGGTGACACCTTTCTGAGTTAGTGAGGTGGGTGGTTGCGCAATCTTGGAGAAATCCTTGATGAACCTTCTGTAGTAACCTGCCAAGCCCAAGAATTGGCGAATTTCTGTTGGTGTACGGGGTGCAGGCCAGTTCCTGATCGAATCTACCTTGGATGGATCAACATGAATCCCATCCTTGTTTACCACGTGGCCTAGGAAATGGACTTCACGAAGCCAGGAGTCGCATTTCGAGAACTTTGCATAGAGCTGTTCTGTTCGAAGGAGTTCCAAAATAAGTCGCAAATGCTGCTCGTGTTCCTCCTGACTCTTAGAATAGATCAGGATGTCGTCGATGAAAACTATAACGAACTTATCCAGGTAGGGCTTGCACACTCTATTCATAAGGTCCATGAAAACCGCAGGTGCGTTTGTCAGCCCAAAAGGCTTGACCAAAAACTCGTAGTGTCCATAACGAGTTCTAAAGGCTGTTTTGGAGACGTCCTCTTCTCGGACTCTCAGCTGATGATATCCCGATCTCAGATCAATCTTCGAGTAAAAGCTCGACCCTTGCAGCTGGTCGAACAAGTCGTCAATGCGTGGAAGAGGATAACGATTCTTCACCATCACCTTGTTGAGTTCACGGTACTCGATGCACATTCTGAAAGTACCGTCTTTCTTCTTCACGAATAGCACTGGAGCTCCCCATGGTGATGAGCTAGGACGAATAAAACCCTTATTCAAAAGCTCTTGTAGTTGCGTAGAGAGTTCTTCCAACTCTGATGGAGCTAGGCGATACGGTGCACGAGCTATGGGCGCTGCTCCAGGAGCCAGCTCGATTTGAAACTCGACTTGACGATGAGGAGGAAGACCAGGTAGTTCCTCAGGAAATACCTCAGGATAGTCGCGTACAATCGGAATATCTTCTATCTTCTTCTCTTTCTTCGAGGTGTCAGTAACGAGAGCCAAAATAGCAGTGTGGCCCTTTCTCAAACACTTCTGGGCCTTAAGGAAAGAGATGATGCTCACCACAGCACCACTCTTGTCGCCACGAATCATAAGAGGTTCATCACCTGAACGAGGAATACGGATAATCTTCTCATGGCAAAGGATCTCTGCTTGGTGTTGGGATAACCAATCCATCCCAATGACTACGTTGAAACTACCTAGAACGATAGGAATGAGGTCGATAGAGAAGGTGTGATCAGCAAGAACAAGGTTACAACCCTTGACTACGTGTGTGGCCTCTAAACTCTTACCATTTGCTAGCTCTACAGTGTGTTTGGTGTTCAATAGTGTTGGGGTACGCTTAAGCATTTGACTAACTTTTAAGGACACATAGCTAGTATCGGCACCCGAATCAAATAAAACCGTAACGTAAAAGTCGTCGAGAAGGAACTTACCCGTCACAACATTGGGATCATTCCTCGCTTCACCCTGGCCAATAACGAATACACGACCCCTTGCACCATTGCCATTGTTACCCCCGTTGTTTCCATTCCCCTGGTTGTTATTATTATTGTTGTTGTTCTGGTTCCGGTTCAGTTGGGGACAATCTCTCTTGAAATGGCCTTCAGCTCCACACTGAAAGCACCCTTTGTTGATGCCTTGCTGCTGCTGCTGCTGGCGTTGATTTTGTGGGGCTTGTTGTTGCTGACGATTCTGGTTTGCGGGGTATAAACTTCTGCAATCCCTTGCGGCGTGGCCTGGCTTGCTACACCGATGACAGTTACTCCTGCTGCACGGCCCGCTATGGTGTAGGTTACAGCGATTGCATTTGGGGTGATTTCCCTTGTACCCACCATGACTTTGACTACCAGATGATTGCTGACTAGGGCTCTTGTAGTCGTCAGTCCTCCTCTGCTGAGACTGAGACTGAACAGAAGTTGAACCTTTGCTTGAAGTTCCATCCCACTTACGCTTATTGTCGATGGGAGTATCAGAAGTAGTAGCACTAATGCGCTTTGGTAACCTCTTCTGCTCCACCGCCTGATCTGTGAGACGATGAGCCAACTTGATGATCTGTTGGATGGTGCCAAGGTTTGCTGAGGTTACGTGACTTTGAATCTCTGGCACTAGACCCTTGAGATACAGTTCGATACGTTTGATGGGAGGGTCTACCATTGTAGGACATAGAATAGCCAACTCATTCGATCTTTTGGTGTATGCTTCAATCTCTGACCCTGTCATTTTTAAGTTGTAAAACTCTACCTCCAGCTTATGAATGTCATCACGGCTACAGTATTCTTCTTTGATCAATTCCTTGAAATCGTTCCAGGGGGTGGCGTTAGCAACAACTAACCCCAGCATCTGGACCTAAGCGTTCCACCACGTGAGCGCTATCCCCTCAAGGGTACCAATAGCATACTTCACCCTGCGAGCCTCAGGGCATTCACACATCTCAAAGATAGATTCGAGTTTCTCAAACCAGTGGAGGAGACCTACAGCTCCTTCAGTGCCGCTGAAAGTAGTGGGTCGGCAGTCCATAAAAGTTTTGAAGGTGCACACAGGTGGCTGAGCAAGTTGACCTGTCGTGGGTGTAAGATGGGACAAGGTTAAGCACAAGTGTTGGTTTACGAGAGTAGGACCTAAAGATCCTAGAGTGAGTTTAGACTATAGGATATACCTCCTGCTTGTGCAGCTGCAAGTGCCGCAGCAACTTGTTGGTTAATCAGAGCCGTCAACTGGGCTTGTGTCATGTTAACGCGTCCAGACATGATCTTCATATCAAGGGAAACATGAGTGAGAGGGGTTCGCGAAAGTGCGATGACAGAAGAGAGTGAGCACACATGTGTTTTCAAACTATCGTTGCTACGTTTATCTAAGCATACCATAAGCGTAGTTCTATGTAATCTAGCAAGTAGGCAATAAAACATAAACCATATCACCTAGAATGTCGAGTCTTGCACGTGGAGCAAAGCGTCGTTGTGGATCATTGAGCACTGTACAGGTTATAGTCTGGTTTTAACAAAAATTGTTTCCCTTATTAAAACCAAGTTCACTATAACCTGGCTCTGATACCAATCTGTCACACCCCCCAAAATCCACCTGCGGAGTATCACCGCTTGGAGGCGTGACTGACCAGGATCAAGCCACCAATCATATTGAACAAGCATGTAAGAAATAATAAAATCCAACATAATACAATTGGTGTCCAAACAAAACATAGTTTAAGTTGCAAGCGGAAGCATAATGTCTAAAACCAAAGAGAAATTAAATAATGTTTAAGTTCATCATGAACACTCAATGTCCATGCTCCACAACGACCCTTCCCCATGCAAGCTCCTGCTAAACCTGTCGACCTGCAAAGCATGTAGTAACGAGTCAACAATAATGTTGAGCGAGTTCACAGTTGGGTGTTTGTTCAAGTTGTTCCAAAAACATTTTCCTTTAACTGGCATCCCTGCCGTGGGGGTTACCCCATAGTTGAAAACGTGTTTAGTTTATTCCCGTTTATTCTAGCAATCCAGCCGTGGGGGCTACCCCATGTTTAATTATTTGGCTCTTCGGCCATGGAGGCTACCCCATGTATATACTACTAGCCTCGTTACCATATCGACTGCTGACTGTAGTCATCTTTATGTACCCTGAACTGTCAATGTCTATCATCATTGACGTTCCCATATCCATTAGTTCACGCCCGTCCTCTGCGGCACGGTGTGAGGCTTGTCAGACCTAAATAGCGCTATCTAAGTAATGACCCGCTCGCCATTGGCCCGGCGATTAAGTCGATACAAAAAGGAGGGACTTCGTGATAGAGTTTTGGTCTAGTGAGAGTTAACTGTCCATGAGGACGAGGAATTATATTCCTGAACCCGTATTGTCCTACCCAAGAAGGATGAGGAATCCATATTCCTTAACCCATTCCCAACCCCTGGGAATCCCATGCTTTGTAGAAAGTGTGAACTCACCTTAGGTTAGCTCGACAGATAAACGAAAGGTCAATCGAGCTGCTAGAGGTCAACCATGTCCTAAGATGGTTACCATACAAGTCAGGTCTGGGTTCAAATAGTGCACGTATGTTTACACAGAGATAGCAAGTTACGAACACATATAGATCATGGCAAACACATATCATCACGTTTAACAGTCATAACATATCCGAACATGTGCGATCAAAAGATTGGGCTCGCACAAGTTCAACAATCTTGTGCGATTCACCCATTGGATCCCAATAGTACCCGGCCCAATAACCACATAGCCCAAACACATCTATATGCATATACACGGCCCATTTTATTAAACAGTTAATCTATCTTGTGCGATTCATTCACTCTTGTGCGACTCAGAACATCTTGTGTGACTCAGAACATCTTGTGCGACTGGACTTCTTGTGCGACTGGACTTCTTGTGCGACTGGACTTCTTGTGCGATCAGATCAGGTCTTGTGTGACCTGATCTTGTGCGACCGAGAGGGGCTTGTGCGATCCGTTTTACCATCCAAATTTTATGTTAATCAGTTACATTGTTTCCATTATCCGATTTAGTCAACAATCAATCAATTATGTGGTTTCCATTTATGATATTATCAATCAACAACACCAACAGTTTCCATCATGCACAATCTCGATCAAACCAAGCAACTTTCATCTAATTCATATAAACCCTAAAATCATGAACAACAACTTAACAAAACTCTCAATCACATTATCAGGTCGAAGATTCCTATTTCTAGCATACATTCAATCATGTCATCTTAACAACCATTCGAACATAATACATATAACAGCCGATCACTTGTATCCAATCGGTTCTTAGATTATTATTATAACATCCGATTTGCATAAACATCATCACATAGTCATCATTATTCATCATACATACAACTCTAACCATTTAATCAAATCATGGAATCATAACATCATTCAACAAAGCATAATTCGTGAAACACTAACCGATTAAAGATAGGGTGAGGACGATCCGAATCACAAGCTTCGAGGGAGAGGGGTGTTGTTGCCGTCGGGTTCTAGAGAGATGGAAGAGAGAGTAGGGTTTGGTGTGTATTATGAGATTGCAACAAATGAGGAGTATACACTCTCCTCACGGGTTATGCGACACAAGGGGAGTGGGCCGAACCCTCTACACGGGCTGCCCATTTGGTTCGAGTATCATAAGTGTGGCCCGATTGGGCTTATGTTGTGTAATCAGTTCGTTAATATACAATACAATTCGTTACATGTAAACACATAATCATAGCATTTCATTAATCATCATAGTCCACATAATCACATAGGATCCACATACGTTACATTAAACACATAGATAGGTTCTGAAATACGAGTTGTCACAGATTACAAGGTTAACAAGACTCGGAGGAGTAGTGTTAAGCCTGTCAAGGTTAGATGGAACGCGCGTCACGGCCCAGAGTTCACTTGGGAGCGTGAAGATCGTATGAAAGCTAAATACTCGCATTTGTTCCCCAACTCCCCTGCTGCTAGTAGTAAAGCTTAAAATTTCGGGACGAAATTTTCTTAACAAGGAGAGAATGTGACAACTATCAAAATTCCAGGTATCCGTACGATTATTAAACAAAGATTAGTGCTTAATGACTGTGCTGAATTACAACTAATGACTTGAATTGCTTTCTGATAATTGCCTTATACATACATGTGCATCACATATTGCAAATGACATCAGTATTGCATGCAAACTTTATTGATTCAAATGATGCACGAAACATAGTTAGTACAATTATCAAACAAATCAGAAAAATGCTGACGGAGTTCAGTACAAAGACAGACATTGTATTGAGACACAGAATGAGCCAGAAACCAAGTATTACACTAGTATATTGTGTAGGAAAGTAAGGATCACAAAACTGTCTTTCTAGAGATAGTTTAAGTGCCTGAAACTCACTTAAAATGCTGAATTCAGCATAAATCAGCATTTAAACACACTAATATCATGCAGAAATATGGTTAAATGGTCCTGAATGCTTTCCTAAGTGTCGAGAAACAAAAGTGTCACAAAAGGTAACATAAAGCACACTAAACTGCATAGTTTAGCAACTTAACGAACCGGTAACCAACCAAACAACCGGACACTACCCGAAACACCAAATTTTCACTAGAAGCATTGTTTTAACATTACCAAGCTAGATATGGTTCCCGAACATCATAACACATCATATATCAACTAGTAACTAAATACCTAACTAGATTACTTGAAATCTAACCATAAACTAACTATTAGTTGAAACCTAGCCTAAGACCCCCCCCCCCCACCCACCCACCCACCTAGTAATCGGCCAACACAAGGGCCCCACTTGTGATTTTATTATGTTATTATAATAGATTATGTTGGCTCTTTAAAAGGATAAAAACCAAAGGCAATTGTGAGTTGGAAGTTCATAAGAATAACCTTAAGGACTTAACCATTCATTTCTCATCACACACCAACACTTGAGCTTTTTCTCCCTCCCCTCTTCTACTCTCGGTCAAACACCCACACTTATACATCCATCATCATCCAACAATTCTCATACAATCCATATATATACAAGGGTGCTAGAAGGTGTATAAGGAAGCTTGGAGCTTCTGGAAGTTAAAGGACCTCTCTCTTGTGCTTTTATCCACTCCATTTCATCTAGTGATCATCCCTAGGCTTGAGCTAGCAGTAAGAACATCATACTCTTCATTTTACATCTTATTTTAGTGGTTAAAAGAAGATACAAGTTGTTAATCATGATGAACACTAAGAATCTTGAACTTGAAACTTGAACATAAGCTTAAAATCATAAGAAATCGTGATTTTATGTGTTGTTATGCTTGTTGAATGTTGTTTGCTCATGTTTTATGATGTTGATCATCATATGATCTTGCTAGATAATGATTAAAAACATAATCTAGCAAGATGAGAGGATGAAAGTTTTAAAGATCCATAGATCATCCTCATGTAAATCATGAACTTGAAAGAATAAGTTGTTTTCTTGTTAAGTGATGATCAAAGTGTGTATAAAGTCTTGTAAATCTATGATTTCAAGAATGGTTTTTCAAGAAATCAAGTTAAAAATACAAAGTTTACTTAATCTTGGTTCTTAAATAAATAAACCACATTTTTAGTGGTTAATCAAGTGTAGGATCATGTATTTAACAAGAAAAATCCAATAAAAACATCTTTAGAAAAATTAATTACAAGTTGTGAAGATCTAATTTCTTCAAAAATGAAGTTTTTAAATAAACAACCACACTTTAAAGGGTAACTAGACTTACTAAATACACTAGTAAGTTACTACACATTTTATAAATTTTCAAGTTCATGAGTAGTAGTTTATGATTGATTTTGGCAAATTGGTAAGTGTAGATTAATTTGTTGTTGATTGTGTTGATTTACAAAAGAAAATGATATGCCTTGAAGGCATGGAAACCTCCATTTTTAGGAGAAACTATGGCAAATTGTTTCTAGAAATTAAACACTTAGAAAATTATTTTTAAACAAATATTTACAAGTATACTTTAACCATGAATTTTCATATAAAGTTTGCCATAAATTTTGTTACAAGAATTACAAATATTGGAGATTGGTTTTTGTAAATAAAAGTGACTAAATATGTATTTAGGAAAATATATATTTAGAAGTCACCATGTGTGTGATTATTTGTATATTATGTGTATTAGTTATATTATTTTAGGACTTGAAATAATATAACTCATCAAAATACCAAAAATTACAATCCAAAATATTACCAAAATTCCAAGAGAATGAACATATAAATTATACCCAAAATATTGGAGAAACCAAACAAAGGAATATAACTTACAAAATATTCCGGAAAATTAATTCACAAGTATATTTTGGTAATTAGTATTTTGGACACCAAGAGAATAAAATGTGATTTTCATAATTATTACAAAAAATATATCATATTTTTTACGAGGAGAAAATATATTATTTTTTAGTAGATAAAAATATATATTTTCTTGGAATTATTAGAAGATGTATTATTTTTTGAAGAAAATATATACTTTCTCAAACAAACATGAAATACGATATTTTTGGATGGAAAATATATTTTTGGATACACATGGAATACATTATTTTTGGGTAAAAATAAGTTCATATATATATATCTTCTAAGTTAGACTTGGAAATATACTATTTTGAGACTTGTATGAGATTTATAAATATTTTTGCCAAGGGAAAAGTTATAAATAATTTTTCTAAGTAATATTTCCTAAAATATATATTTTGGAAATATATATTGATGTATTTTTATTAAAGATATTATTCCGGAGAAAGTTGATACAAAAATTAAGTATAATGATACTTAATAAACACAATAAAAATACGTATTCTCGTACGTATAAATACACACCGGAATACGCCACCGATACATGGCAAAAATATACAAGTATAAGAATATGAATACAAATACACCCATCCTTGGGAAGGATATACATATGTAAATACATAAAAAGTAACAAGTTAAAATATATTATTTTAACTATTATTCCAAAATTTAATGAATATAATTAAAGTTAAAATATTTATTGTTTTAACAAATATTTATATGAGTTGGAATAATATTGAAGACACAATGAAACGTAACTCAAAGACACTAATTAATACTAAGGCAAGGCACGACCCGCTTGTCTAATAGACCGTAGTACGTTGTAGGTAGTCGTGTACACCAGAGGAAACTTTGAGTTACAGTCGGATTGAAGAACGCAAAACTGTGAGTTCATGTCCCCCTTTTCTTTAACTGTTTTTGGTTTTTTTTTATAAATTCGGGGGTGAAGTACATGTTACAAATTGTTTACACACGATTACATTTGGTATGGTTAGCTAAGGAAAGGTATTGCTAGATCATGTGAGTGGTGGGTATAACGCTTAAGACCATTAATCCTCGTAGTAGGACCGAGGGACATGAGTGATAGATCTATTTGGGTGTAGCGAGCCCCACCCATGTGGACCGGGGTTTGGCCCATGAGGTGACTATGTCTTACAGCCGGAAGCCCGGTGCAAAATCTGCTAGGTTTGAGCCTTCCTGCATCGTGTCACACATATTAATGGCTTTGCAAACCATTAATCGATCTGTTTTCCTTGTTTGCTTTCATACCTGGTTTACAAAACATACATACTTACAATGATTACAAAGGTTTATTCGTGCACACATACAAAACACATGAACTCGCTCAACTTTTGTTGATGTTTTCAAACTACATGTATTTCAGGGAATTAAATGTGGATCTGGCGGGCGTTTGGAGGTTTCAAGTAATGTTGGAAATAAAAGATGTCATCCGGAGTCTAAAGGTTTAGATTGTGTGTCTTATCCTGGATAAGATACATAATTCAAAGCCTGGTTTTTATTAATGTCTTTTGTTGAGTCCTTATGGAACTCTAAAACAATTTGCATGGTTTGTAATTTGAATTTGAAGTCTATGTTTGGATTCAAAAACATTGTTGTTGTTATGTTTTAAAACTTAATTAATGGATGAACATCTTTAGTTTTATCATATAGATGTTTGTTATGGTTGAATGCAATGATATTAAGCAAGTCACACATAATCACGCTTCCGCAAAAGTCAGGGTGTGACAGTTTGGTATCAGAGCTTCGATTGTAGCGAACTAGGATTCTTTCTCGAGTCTAGACTACAATCCTTAGGGCATAGAAAACCATAGCAAGTTTTGTCATGTGTAAGAACCAATAGTAATAAGAATAACGAAACAGGAACAATGTAATAAGGGCATGGTGGATACGCCTCTGGTACTTTCTATATATAAGTGTTCCTTCTTACATTGCAAGCTTGGTGTTATTTAAGTTACTAGAAGTTCTGAACCGTGACCAATGTTGTTTTATTTTACTCTTTCTAGCTCCCAACTTTGAACACACACACAAGTTTCCTATGATAGTCTTCATAGGAAACCTCTATAAACATTTTTCCATCCAGTATTCGAAACTCCAACTCCCTTTTTCAAGTTCACACCCTCCTCGAATTCTGCTACAACAAGAATACCACTTTGACATTTACATGGCTCTCTTAAGGCTCGGTAAAATCGAAAATGTCGTACACCTGTCTGTTGGAATGAAGTCTAAATCATCGGATTTGAACTCATTCCTAGAAACAACAGACAAATACGATTGACAAAATTCGCTGGAAATCCAAACGTGGCCTAGATTTTTTACTTAGGGAACGGAGGATTAATTGAAAGCGAAGCACCCACATCTTTTCTCACAAGTTTCCTCTAATTAAATTTCGGGATGAAATTTCCTAAAGTAGGGGAGACTGTGACATTTGTGCCTTTTCAATCGCTGTACAATCCAGAAAAATTTCGTATTCAATGAAACCTTGTGTTTTATTTCCGGTATTGTATAATTACATGTGACATTTGCACATTTTTAGTCCTTGTACAATTTCAAACTCTCAAACCTTATCTGGAAGTAAAATTGTAAATTGTTACGCAAACGTAATCATTTTAACGCGACGTACACTCCGGGACAAGGACATAAGCTACACATACCCTAAATACCCTTTACAAAACTTAGACATAAGTTTTGAAGGGTTCGGTATGGCAAAAACATGCTTATTCGAGCTCAGGGACTATTTTTGACAAACTACAAAAGTCTGCCAATTCTCGTAGCAGCGTACACTCTGGAATAAGGACATAAGCTACACATATCCTAAATACCCTTTACATAACTTAGATATAAGTTTTAAAGGGTTAGGTACGACAAAAACACACTTATACAAGCCTAGGGACTATTTGCGATAAACTGCGAAAGTCTGCCGATTCTCGTATTTTTTAATACAGATCACATATACACATCCAAAACATTTTGTAATCATTTAAATCTTTTATTTTATTCATAAGAATGCAAAAATATCGATCGTTGCGCAATTTCGGTCATTTTCGTGTTCGTTATAGCGTTTTCCGTAATTAAGCGAAAAATGTAACCGTACAACCGAATGAACCGAAGGATAATCCTTCACGGCCCGCGAGCGTAAGCTGAAGGATAATCCTTCTCGGCCCACGAACGACCCCAAAATCTTTTTTTTATTTTATTTTTAATTATATATGGTATTTTGGGCTCGGTTTTCGCATACGGGGTATGTTTTAAGACATATAAGGACATTTTAAATATATTAGTGATGTCGGAAATATTTTGGAGGGTTGTTATATCCTCCCTACCTTGTTTTAGAGCTCGTCCTTGAGGTCTACTGGAACAGGTGCGGGTATTTCCTTTGCATTTCTGATTCAAGCTCCCAAGTGTATTTCGGTCCTCTCTTGGAATCCCATTTCACTTTGACTAAAACAAATCTCTTATGTTTGAGATTCTTGACTTTCTTGTCTTCGATTTGTAGTGGCTTCTCTACAAACTTAAGCTTTTCATTTACCTCTATGTCCTTAAGAGGCACTAATAGTGATTCATCAGCTAAGCATTTCTTGAGATTACATACATGAAATACATCATGTATTCCTGTCATTTCCTCTGGTAGTTACAGCTGATAGGCTACAGGTCCTATTCTTTTAATAATCTCAAAAGGTCCAACGTACCTGGGGCTTAGCTTTCCTCTTTTGATGAATCTTACCACTCCTTTCCAAGGAGAGACTTTCAATAACACCTTGTCTCCTACCTGAAATTCCAACGGCTTCCGTCTGTTATCAGCATAGCTCTTTTGTCGATCATGTGCTACTTTCAGTCGTTCCTTAACTTGAATAATCTTGTCCGTTGTTTCTTGTACTATCTCTGGTCCAGATAGTTGCTTTTCTCCAATTTATGCCCAACTGACAGGAGTTCGGCACTTTCGTCCATAAAGTGCTTCGAATGGCACAGCATTGATACTTGTGTGATAGCTGTTATTGTAAGAAAATTCTATTAATGGTAAATGATCGTCCCAATTACCTTCGAAATCAATTACACAAGCTCTAAGCATATCTTCCATTGTCTGAATTGCCCTTTCGCTTTGTCCGTCCGTTTGAGGATGATAAGTTGTGCTTAGATTTAGCTTGGTTCCCATGGCTTTTTGGAAACTTGTCCAAAAATGAGAGGTAAAAAGGCTATCTCTATCAGAAACAATTGATAAAGGAATTCCATGTAATGAAACTATTTCATTTACATATAGCTTAGCTAATTGTTCCATACTGAAAGTTTCCTTCATTGGTAGAAAATGAGCTGACTTAGTTAGCCTGTCTACAATCACCCAGATTGTATCATTACCTTTTCTTGTTTTGGGTAATTTGGTAACAAAATCCATTGTTATCAATTCCCACTTCCACACTGGCATTTCTAACTGCTGCAATAAACCTGAGGGTTTCTGATGTTCAGCTTTAACTTGTGAACAGGTTAAACACTTAGAAACATAGGCTGTTATATCTTTCTTAATTCCTATCCACCAGAAATTCTTTCTTAAATCCTGATACATCTTATCACTTCCAGGATGCATCGTATACTTAGACTTATGGGCTTCTTCTAATACACGGTGGCGTAGGTTTCCTAATTTAGGTATCCACATTCTTTTCTTATGGAATCTCCAAATTCCATATGTTCCTTGTTCTAGTTCTTTAATCATTCCTTTCAATTTCTCAGTATCATCCTTGATTACTGATTCTTGTGCCCGTCTAATCTGTTCATTTAAATCTACTTGTAGATTTAATTTAAGAGAACGTATTCTTTTTGGCTTTTTGTGATACTTTCGACTTAAAGCATCTGCTACTACATTAGCTTTTCTGGCATGGTATTGGATATTACAATCATAATCACTAAGAATTTCCATCCAGCGTCTTTGTCTCATATTCAATTCTTTTTGCCCGAAAACATATCTTAAACTCTTATGATCAGTGAAAATGGTAAACTTACTACCATAAAGGTAATGTCTCCAAATCTTAAAGGCAAATATTATGGCTCCTAATTCCAAATTGTGACAACTCGAGTTCTCAAGGTCTTTCCTCTGCTCAGCACCTGTTTCACAATCTTGTTTTCACAGTTTACCTTAAGTTGTATTTTGTGCCTGATAATTGAATGATTAAATTATGGTTCTGGTTGTTGCATGTATATGTAAGTGTTGTCTAAGTTGTGATACTTAGATGTCGTATGGCACACTTGATTCATGAAAACACATGTCGACGAAGTCTAGGGACTCTTCGCCAAACACCCCCTGACGAAGGTTAGATACTTCGTCAAAAGAACCTTCGCCAAAAAGAAAAGGGCTTCGGCCCAGAATGTTCACGGCCCAACTAATACTGTTATGTTGTTTGTAAACCCTTGCAATCAGTAGACGTAAACACAAACCCCAAAGTTGTCTCTTTCTCTCCCTACTCCCTGTGCGACAGCAATCTTAGGGTCTCGAAGCCTTTCATCTCGTTTAAGCTAATCTATTTGGTATCATGGTTAGTATCTATCATCGTTAATCACTAAGACTCTAATGTTGTGATCTTTTGTGAGATTAGGGTTCTGTTATAGGATTGTAAACTTAGAACTTGCATGATGAAGATTGGATGATTGGTCTATGTTCAGATCCATGTGTCTTAATAATCATGTTAGATGAACCTGTATTATGATAATCTAGTAGTCTAATCTTGTGTGGTCATTGGGTGATTGGAATCTGTGATTGTTTACAATTTGATGATCAATGATTGTTTAGAATGATTTGATGATGAACAGCAATTAACGATAACTGAGTAACCGTTGTTTAATCCTAAAATCGTGCCAAAAGTTTAGTAACTGTTGTCAGATGATTATTGGCGGACCTCCGTGATACTTCGCCGAACTCCAATTCGATGAAGATTGGGGAACTTCGTCGAATCCCATCTTGACGAAGATTGATTTTTCGTGGGACGATGCCCGACGAACCACTAGGGTCTTCGTCAAAAGCAAACTCGACGAAGGTTGAATCCTTCGTCACATCCGTCTCAGGCGAAGAATGAATCTTCGCCATCGAGATACTTTGCCGAGAAGACCTGGGGTGGAACAGTAGACAACTGTGATGCATGTGTTGATGGAAACTTGTGTTTACAAATACTAGTTGTTGCAGGATAACAATACTGATTAAGAATAAGAAATCTGACTTGTCTTGTGTGATTAGAACATTCATCTGTTATGTGTTGATTTGTAATATTCACATGGGATGTGGACTTATATGTGAATTGGGTACTTGATACATGTTATGTAGTGATCTTTGTGATGAATGCAATCTGTGTTAAATATGTGACTTAATTCATTGTGAAACTGATTTGATTGATAACCACAGTAGGGTTTGGGTTGACCAACTTGGACGGGTAACTAAACATACCGAGCAAATCTAAGGTGAGTTCATTCCTATTGAGCATGTGTCCTGGTGGGTGGGACAATCATTGGGTATTCCTGAGAGGAATAAGTCATTTGGGTAAAAACTAGGATGTTGGATAATATACTCAATTCCTATCACCATTAAGTCCCATCTTGTTTGTTACCTGAGAGGTAACGGGGTATTAGTTGATAGCGTTATTTAAGTTTGGCACCCTCACCCCGTACATGAGAGGACGGGTGTGAACTAATGACCCGGTCATGACCAATGCTTAGATAGGGGCATTGAGGAAAGGGCAAAAATAATTAGGAGCCATCTTGTACGGTACTAGAGTTATTATCAACATTATAATCAATGAACTGAACTAAACACTTGGTAACCAACGTTTTCGTAAAACTATGAACTCACCAGCGTTGTCTGATACACTTGTTGCATGCTCGCAGGTCATTAGGTACTATGGACAAGGAACTTGCTATCTGGATGGCTGGAGTGGTCATGGGTCATACTGCTTGGACTTACAAGACTTGTTTATTGATTTCACATTCATCGGTTTTTGAAACGTTTGAACAGTGATTTACTATTTGCTTCCGCTGAACACGTTAAACTTGGATTATGTTTATGAATGTTTTGTCATTATAAATGGAGACTTTGTTTTATAACTTAATATTAGTTCAATGTGATTGGTGTCTAAATCCTGGTACGTCACACGCCTAGCGGGGTCACCGCATGTGGTATTTTGGGGGTGTGACACAAATCATGGGTTGAATAATTATCTTCGTGATTCTTAAGTTGTCTAGTGGCGTAAGCTATAACCTTTTGACGTTGCATCAAGACACATCCATAACCTAACTTAGAAGCGTCACAATAGACTACAAAGTCTTTGTAGGATCGGATTCCGACCTAAACGAGTCGTTTGGAAGAGTTCTAGTCCATTTCAGAGGCGGAAACTAAGAAACGGACAATGAAACAGCTTGTTTCACACTTTAATCTTCTTGTATATTAATTTGACAACCTTTACATTCAGAAGAGAAACCGGCAGCACTTCGGTATAGCTCTAAGACAAAAGTTCTAACTGTTACAAATGAAATGACAATAAGCCTATTTATAAGGAACATGATTTCGCTTGGAAGTCTTCAAGCGAAATCTACTAACAATTCCTTTGAAGCGAAATCAACGAATTCCCTTTTGTCTTGAAGCGAAATTCTCATGCAAACTTGAAAACTATTTTGTCTTTAGTGAGTGATGCAATCAATAAGTCATAAGTGTGATGTCATCATCCTAGATGATGACATCATGCTTGATAAGATCCACACCGAACCCGCACCGAACCTGAGACTCGATACAAGACAAAGACGACAGATGTGTGCACCAACAGACTCCCCCTCAGATGTTGACGAGTCTTAAGTGTCGAGTCTTCTCAATCTTCAGTCTTTATCAGTCTTTGAACTTTCTTCAGGATCTCTATCTGGCTCTATCCTATCTCCAATTCTCTCTCTCTCTAACAGACTCCCCCTCAAAACATGCTGGGATCATAGTCTGGCTTTTACAGAATTTCAGAATCCTCAGGTATCGGAACCTGGCACTCTATCTGCTATCCTGCACATCCTCTACCCAAAAATAAGATTCACAAGAATAAAATATTTAACAATTTGTCAAATATCATGTACCAACACTGATCCTTCTTCAATCAATATATAATCAAACATTAACAATGATCATTTAACAAATTTTTTATCTCTGAAAAAACTTTTCAATCAAAATCACCCAAACCTATTCGTCATGTTTAGCACTCGGAATTTTGAAATTCAGCTCTTCAACATCAGTTGTCTAAAATCTTTTTGGATTTTTCAAAATTTATGCTAAAACACACCGAAAATCTTTTTGGATTTTGAAATAACAGAAATAAAATGCAGTAAAGAACTATTTACATACAATATTTTTGTGAGTTTGTGTAAGAGGATCATATCAGTTTTTGAGACAAGTCACTAACACCGTTAAGCTTCATTTCATTTTAAGTTCTAAACAATTCACCTAGATTGTCAGTATATGTGTCCACTTAAATTTTCACACAAAGTTCAATTGATCCGAGATACGAGATTAATGTTTTAAGCACTTGAACTTATCCGTGTGTCCCACTACTTGAATATACTCCCGTATCCAGACCCCAATATTCAGTCTTACAGGTGAGTATACCACAGATGATATCTGTAAGGGGAATAAATTATGCAACCGTGATAGCTCAGGTCAGAACTTCCGTTCAGCAGAGAGCCTAGTTGACTTTTAGGTGTGTCCCCTTTAGAGGATCTTTTGTATTACAACAGCCATGATTAGCATTTTTCAATGTTTCATCATTTTTTAGCTGAGGGTGGTGCTATATTTCAAGCAAGCAGAAAGTATTCTCCGGGGACTAGGCCATTGCTTCCGCAAAATCAGAAGTCCCGGGATAATACCCCAGATATCACTGAGCATAAAGACCTAGTATCTCAGAATAAGGGACCTTTCAAACAAGATTTCAGGGGTTACCTATATATCCAAGATGTTGTTCCCCACGAAATAAGCAAGTTTGAAATTTAGGTTTATATCTCGTCACAATCTACTAAATGTGCAAAAACCTACTGGCATATCCGCAGTGAGATTGTTTATCACATTTTTACTTCCATTTCTTTAGCATGTTGTGACAGTCTACTGATGTACTATCGTTTCCTCTATTCACAACAAAACTCTTTTTCAATTTATCATGTTTTTGGCTTTTTTCAAATTTTCAAATGTTTTTGGATTTTCTGAAAATTTTTTACTCCCCCTAAAATACAAACACATGAAAGGAAATTTGAAAATAAACTGTACAATAAAGTGACAACCGATATCAAATCGCTTCAATTCGCCATCCACCTGGCATAAACAATCAGAACTCCCCTTTACACAAAACTATTTTCTCATTATGATTTCAAAACACTTAAGTTTGTTTTAACCAAAATGATTTTTCCGGAAAATAGGTTTTGTTGATTTTACCACTTGTAAAGTTAGGGGTTCATCATATCGTTCCTCAATCATTTGTAGAAAATCAAGTACAATTTAATGTCCTTGATTTACCACTTGACGTTGAAAACCTCTTTCAACCACTTGTAAATAAACACAATCAAAATCTGTTATAAAGAATGATGCCGATTCCTGCTCCACTCTTACCAACCTGGGAGCTCCGGCAATTCCTGCAGTATGACTTGCCAAAATTTAACTATTACAAGATTCATTCACACAATCAATCACTAAGAAAGATGTCGATTCCTGATCCGCAATTACAAACTTGGGATCTCCGGCAAGTCAGGTTTTTTAATGAAAGAAAATATCCACCCAAGCCTGACCAGCCTTGGGTGTAACCTTCTCAACTTCACTAGGGGTTGGGCTATAAGTTGCCTTCTTTGTAGCATAAAACTCCTTTACCCCTTTTACCTTCCCATCGATCATTTTTCCAAAAATTTTCTTTACGTTTCCATTAAACGCTTTCTCAGCATCAAATTCATTCTTATCAGAATAAAATTTATTAGAGATCTCAACTTTCCCAACTTTTGATTTAAAATATTCAGTCCTCAATGATGGAAAGTTCTCATCATCCATTTGAGGAACTGAGTTTTCACTTTTTAGCTCAACCTGTGGCTCCTCTGACTTTGTGGAATCAGATTCATCGCCAGATTTTACCTCTGATTTCTTAACAACCCAGGCTTGGTTGTCAAGATTTCCCCTTTTCTTGTAAAATCTTTTTGAACATTCACCAACTTCATATGTTGAATTTTTGAATACTTTGAATCTTTCAGTTGGTGGTTCAGTTTTGTCAACAATAACTTCTTTCAGTTTTTCAGAAACTCCCTGTTTTGTTTTTGTTGCTTGGGGACAGTTCCATGCAATATGACCAACTTCATTGCATCTGTAACAGGTTCTTGTCTCCTTTCTTTGATAAGCTTCATTCTTCACTTTCTTTGCAAGAAATTCTGTGTTTGATTGCTTCCAGAATGAGCTTTTTGATTCTTCTTCATGGCTAGTTCCTACAACATATTTTGTATTTGTTTTAGAAATTTTCTCATTTTTATAATTTTCAGGTGGAATAAAACCAAGTCCTTTCTTTTTGAGCTTACTATTGTGGTTTGGTTTCTTTTGAAAACCAGAACCAGAATCGTAACCTTTTTTCTTGTTCAAACGCTGTTGAACTCTTGAAGTATATTTTTTAGGTTTTCCAGTAAGATTTAAATCTTTGATTTCAGAAATATTAATTTCTGTCATTTTGAAAACCTTTTTAATCATGTCAAAACGAACACTTCTAATTGGAAATTCTTTATCAAAATATAATTTGTCAGAATCATTCAAAGTATATGCAACTTCAAATGTTTCGTCATTCAAATTAGATTTTGACAACAAAAATTCTTTACTGTAAACCCATTTTCCCGACGATTTTGAACTCTTTTCGGACGAACTCGAACTCCCAACTGACTGACACGAACTTTCAGACTCGGACTTTGACTCTGACTCCTCATCCTTATCCAACACCTGATCAACCACTCTTTTTATCAGTTCTGACTCATGATCTGTGTCGGACGCTGTGAATGTGACATCAATATTGTCCGGTAAAACATCAGTTATCTCGGATTCTAGCTTAATATTGACCGCCTGTTTTAGTTCTTCCTCGTTAGGTTTTCTAGGCGAGTAACCTTCCCAAATCGGAGGTGGACACTTATTATAACATACACCCTGTTTCTTACCAGTATCCTTTTTCTTCTTTGGCTTTGTTTCTTCACCTTTAAACGCTTCAAATCCTTCAACTGTTGGATAAATTCTATCGATTATGTAATCACAACCTTTGTAACTTTGCAGCAATCTTCTGATTCTTTCATTCTCAGCTGCTTCACTATCCAACTCTTTTTTCCTCTTTGCACATTCTTCTATGTATATGTTGATCTCTTTTTGCTTTGTCATCATGGTAGCATTCAACATCTTCAAAGCTTTTTCTCTCTCAGAGTTAGTCTTCTCCAGACCATTTACATGTCTGTTCAATACATCATACGACTTTTTCAAATTCTTTACATCAAACAACAATTTTTCTTTCAAATTTTCTAACTCACTAAACCTTTCATCTTTTTCTATACACTGTTTACAAGACTCTAAACATGTAAGACAAGGTTTTGTGATTTCAACAATCTTCTCGACTTCAACTATCTTTTCAACTTCCACAATCTTTTCAATCACTTTGACTTCTTTTAAATCTTTTGCAGCTTTCCTTTCTTTCAGTTTCTTCAATTTTTCTGCAAAATAAAATTCAAAACTATCAGAAGATAAGTGAGTTTTTCCAATATTAATCTGTTCAATTTCTTCATCACTGTCACTTGTCTCTGACAAACTATTTTCAGATGAAACAGATCCTTCATCTTCACTTTTCTCCTCATCAGATAACACTTCCATCCATTCCTTCAGCATTTCCGGTTTTCGAATAATATGAGCAATAAACGCTCCAACATTTGAATCAGCTGGAATGTACTTGTCCCAGCTAAATCCTTCAGCCAATTTCTCGTCATCTTGATCCATGATGCCATAGTAAGCTTTCTTGTTTGCATCTTCGATCATTTTTCCATGTGCCGTTTGAGGTTCCTTTTGTTGATGTGGTTGATGAGTGATTTGCTGATAAATGGTCTTTCGATAATAATCATCTTTTCCAGCAGACTCCTTTGCTCCTCTCGGCTCCTGATTCCTGCACTCCCTTTTAAAATGGCCTTTCTCCCTGCAACGAAAACAAACAACTTTAGATTTATCAAATCCAAGATTAGAAAGATTTGCATCCAAGAAATCAGTTCTTCCTGTAACCAATCTAAATTTTTCTGCTCTCCTCAAAACACTAGCTAAAGCCCATTTAATATCCATCAGTTCTAGCTCCTCTGCATCAATTTGGTCATAATCTTCCTTTGTCAGCATCGGATTACCAATTTTTCCGGCAATCAATCCTTCATAAGACTCTAATGCAGTGACCAATAATCCCATATAATGCTTTACAACTTCTTCAGAATAATTTTGACCATTTTGAAGATGTAGAACTACATTGCACTGAAGTAGATGACCATTTCCAGTAGATGAACTTTGAACACTTGGAGGATTCACCGTTGAAAACCCACTAGTGTTGACTGATCCTTGACTGCTTAGTGTAGATTGATTTCCAGCACTAAATGCAGTTTGTATCTTTGGACTTGCTTCAGCAGTTTGAACATTTCCTTTATAATACAATTTGATATCTTGTTGATGAGTAGAACTGTTCATTCTAGCAATTTTCTGCTGCTCCAGATCCTGTGCTTCCAACTTCTCTATAAACTGTGCAATTGATAGCTTTTTATACTGTCCTGAATTTTTCAATATCATCATATATGTACCCCATTCTTGTTGCGGTAAAGCATCAGCAAGCTTTTCAACCCATTCTGCTGCATTTTTCTTAATCTTCAACTGTGACATGGTACGTACAAGATGACAATATCTTTCAATAAGACTCTTTGTTGTTTCACCAGGCATGCACGTAAACAGTTCAAACTCCTTTTTCAACAAAGCTGCTTTACTCTGTAACATTTCAGTGCTTCCCTCAAATTTCTTTTCAAGAGCTTCCCAAATAGAATAAGCGTTTTCATCATGCTGAAGCAACACAAATATATCTTCTGTTATAGCTTGTTGTAACAGATTGATCATCATTTTCTCTCCTTTATAACTTTCCCTCTCTTGTTCAGTAAATTCAGAAATGATTTTATCAGCTCCCGTTGTATTCTTTGGCCTCTCATACTCAGTTTCGATACTTTCCCAAGCTTTTAGATGATTCGCCTGAACCCAATTCTCAAACCGTTTCTTCCACCCGTGGTAATCTTCAATTCCCATAAGCTTCGGGGGTTTTTGCATCGTTCCAGTTTCGTTTTCTGCCTTCATGTTTTGAGCAATTGAAGCTGGAGTAGTCGAGGGTGTAGCAAACGCGTTGTAGAACTCGGAATCCATTTCTTTAGCAACTTGAATCTCTTGTAGAAATCAACAAGTACCTTTACATTCACAAATAAAAAACAATCAGTTTAAAGATTTATCAATTAATCGAAACAAATTGGTACTTGGACTGATGACTTTCAGTGCGGACTGAATGTTGACCAACTATACGGACTGAATGACCCGAATCGAATTCAATTGACCTTGACCCTTTGAAATTTTTGAACTCCAACCCGTACGAACTGACAGAAACCACAACTCAAACCACGCAACCTGAGTACACACTGTGCAACTTGACTGACAAACGTACTGATCAAACCGAGCGAACCGACTAAACTCCAAACCTTGTGACCTGATTACTGACAACAAATTTGAACCGAATTTTTTCTTGTAATCTTGTCACTAGTATTTAAAAAGCTTGATTAGAACAATGTTATTATAGTAAAATGATCACATGGTCTTTAAAAATTAGCATCACAACTACATGGGCTTTCACTATTTTCAATACATGGATCAACTACAAACACATAGTGGACGACAACAATCACATGAACTCAATGAATTCTCCTTGGTCCTTACAAATGATATAACCTATGCACATGCAAATTGATATACCCTAATATTCGACAGTCACAAAAAACTATATAGTCAAAATGTGATAAACTTTGATTGGACCTTTTTATGGCTGACACTGACTTTCTCTTGTGAGAACCGACTCAAACTGATAATCAACCCACGTGACCTAGCTGACAACACATCTGATAATATCAAATATGCACATATGTCCTGACAAATATAAATCCTCAACAATATGATTGAACTTCTAATGCATTCACATGATCACATGTAACAACAATATGCATGCAGCCGACACTTTTGATTAAGCTGTAAAACTTTAAGTCACATGCCAACTACCTCTTGACAAACAAATACACATATATCGACAATTAATCACAAGGACCGATGACAACACAAACAACAATCACAATATTTCACTAATTTTTAAGTGAACCGCACACAATCACAAAGACAACTAACTGACAACCTTTTATACTTTACATGCAAACCTTGAACAACACAACTAACACACTTTATCTTTTATCACATGCAAACATACATTACATCTCGATAAGCTCAAAATTCACATATAATATTCAGTTTTAAATTGAGAATCAATTTTGATTAGACCTAACATACCACTAATTCGACAACATTGAACATTATCACATGCGCATATCAATTAAAGCAAGACTGACAACAACTTTAAGTCAATTACTTTTCTAGAAACAACAAACATATGCAACCATCATGAACCGACAACATCATTTAAGTCATTCACATTCCAAACAGTTTCCAAACATTAATTGATAACACCTTTTCATGCAGACACTGACTGAATTTAGTATGTTTTAAAATCTATTTGATCGATGTATCAGACTTCTCATGCACTATATCAACCGATATATTCTCACAACACTATGTATTTTCCACATTAAACACAAATTTGTTCACCAAAAAATACAATACAGTGCACTATCCAGCAGATTCAAGGTAATTCAGATCTAAATGAATATTCAAGCAAACACTCAAGATATTTCAAGCAGACTCAGTGCAGATTGAAGCGAAATCTTAAAACAGTTTGAAGCGAAAACTCAGTTTACAAGTGAAGTACACAATTTCAAGCAAAATCAAGACCAAACTTCAAGCGAAATCGTGTGAAATTTGAATTCTCAAGCGAAATCTAACACAAATCTGAAGCGAAATCCATGTAATTCAACCTTTCAAGCGAAATCAGATCTAAAATGTTGCTGACATCATCATACTTTCGAGCAATTGAAGCGAAATCACAGAAATTTACAAGTTTTAGATTGAATTTTAACTTGAAACTTTCAAGGATTGATTAAACCATGTATACGCACAATATATGTGAAATTTGTTCGATTTTGACCGTAAAAAGTTTTGTTTTTCGAAAAAGAAAGGTGTAGAAACAGATTTTACGGCTGAATCAACAAGAACTCTTCTTCACTGGCTCTGATACCAATTGTAGGATCGGATTCCGACCTAAACGAGTCGTTTGGAAGAGTTCTAGTCCATTTCAGAGGCGGAAACTAAGAAACGGACAATGAAACAGCTTGTTTCACACTTTAATCTTCTTGTATATTAATTTGACAACCTTTACATTCAGAAGAGAAACCGGCAGCACTTCGGTATAGCTCTAAGACAAAAGTTCTAACTGTTACAAATGAAATGACAATAAGCCTATTTATAAGGAACATGATTTCGCTTGGAAGTCTTCAAGCGAAATCTACTAACAATTCCTTTGAAGCGAAATCAACGAATTCCCTTTTGTCTTGAAGCGAAATTCTCATGCAAACTTGAAAACTATTTTGTCTTTAGTGAGTGATGCAATCAATAAGTCATAAGTGTGATGTCATCATTCTAGATGATGACATCATGCTTGATAAGATCCACACCGAACCCGCACCGAACCTGAGACTCGATACAAGACGAAGACGACAGATGTGTGCACCAACAGTCTTCAGTTCCTTCTGGTAACGCTAGTATGGGTGCATTGGTCAATCTTTGCTTAAGAATTTTAAAGGCTTCTTCTTGTTTTGGTCCCCATTCAAACTTAATAGATTTACAGGTTAACTTGGTTAAGGGAATGGCTATTCTAGAAAAATCTCGAATAAATCTCCTATAATAACCGGCCAATCCTAAGAAACTTCTAACCTCGGTTGGTGACTCAGGGGTTTTCCATTTAGTAATTGCCTCGATCTTGGTAGGATCCACATGAATTCCTTCATGATTGACTAAATGCCCAAGAAACTGTACCTGTTCTAACCAAAACTCGCACTTTGAAAACTTAGCATAAAGCTTTTCTTTCCTCAATAAACTTAGAAGTGCATGCAGATGTGCTGCGTGTTCCTCTTTATTCTTAGAGTAAATGAGAATATCATTTATAAAGACAATTATGAATTTATCCAAATATGGCTTACATATGCGGTTCATCATGTCCATAAATGCAGCTGGGGCATTGGTTAAACCAAATGGCATGACAGTAAATTCATAATGGCCATACCTTGTTTTGAAAGCGGTCTTAGGAATGTCCTCTTCCTGTACCTTTAATTGATGATATCCTGAGCGTAAATTGATTTTAGAGAAAAATCGAGCTCCTTGGAATTGATCGAACAGATCATCGATCCTTGGTAATGGATACCGATTTTTAACCGTGACCTTGTTCAATTCACGGTAATCAATGCACATACGCATCGATCCGTCTTTCTTCTTAACGAATAGGATCGGTGCTCCCCATGGCGATGAACTTGGTTGTATGAATCTTTTCTTTAATAATTCGTCTAACTGTTTCTTTAATTCTTGCATTTCTGCTGGTGCCAAGCGGTAGGGTGCTTTGGCAATTGGTGTTGTCCCTGGTAGCAGGTGGATTCTGAATTCAACTTTCCGGTCTGGCAGTAGTCCTGGTAATTCTTGTGGAAACTGAAATACGACTGGAATATCCTTCAATTCCTTTCCTTTAGTGTTAATGATTATAGAAATCAAATACACTAACGATCCTTTTCTTACATAACTTGTTGTTTTCATTACAGAGATGAATTTTGTAGACCTAGATGGCTTATCTCCTTTAATTATGATCTTTTCACCCCTTGGTGAATTTACTTGAATTGACTTTTGATTACATAAAATACTGGCTTTATTGGCTATTAACCAATCCATTCCTAGTACTACATCAAATTATGCCAGATTCATTGGATAAAGGTTTGCAATAAACTTGATTTAAAAATTCTATTCTTGCTCCCTGCAAGATTTCAGAAATCTTAATGGTTTCCCCATTTGTTGTCTCTACTAAACATTCTTGTGGGAGTTTAGTTAATGGTTGATTGAGAAGTTTGCAAAATGAAGTATTAATAAAACTTTGGTTCGCACCAGAGTCAAATAATACTTTAGCAAAAACATCATTAACTAAAAACGTATCGGCGATAACGTCCGGAATCATCTTGGCTTCATCTACAGTCAGAACAAATGCTCTAGCATTTTTAGTAGTCTTGTTGTTCATGGCTGGAGCTAGTTTCAGACAGTTTGGTTTGATGTGACCCTTTTCTCCACAGTTGAAGCACAATCCATTGTTAGGTTTCTTCCTACAATCTTCCTCCTTGTGTCCTGGTATCTTGCAGAAATTGAAATAAGTAGAGCATCTTCCAGAATGTTTTTTCTTGCAGGCCTTACAATAAGGTGCAGAGGTAGAACCTACATTTTCCCCACGGTTGGAATTTTCATAATGAAATTCTTGGGTAAGCCTTTGAGCTAGGTTCCTCCTCTGGTCTTCTTCTCGTGTACGTAACTAATTCATCAGTCAAGGTGTTTGCTAGTTCTACTGCTTCTTCTATAGTTTGAGGTCTAGCCGCCTTGACTACATGCCTAATCTCACTGATTAATCCCCATATGTAACGGGAGATTAATACTGGTTCTGGTGATGCAAGGGTTGGTACTATTCTAGCATATTCAAATAATGTAGTAGTGTAGCCCTTACTATCTACTCCAGTCATTCTAAGGTTTAAGAACTTATTTGCTATCTGTTCTTTTTCATTGGGAGGGCAGAATTTCCTTTCCACCATGTTCTTAAATTCCTCCCATTCCATATAGTAAACTCTGTCACTTCCCCTAGACTGGAGGATAGTGTTCCACCATTCTAAGGCTGAGTTTTTAAACAGATTGGAGGCAAACATTATCTTATCCTCTTCCGCACACTTGCTTATTTTTAAGACTGCCTCAGTCTTTTCTATCCAGTGTAAGGCTGCAATGGCCCCTTCATTGCCAGAGAATTCCATTGGTTTACAAGACCAGAATTCTTTATAAGAATAACCATAAGACATGGTTCTTCTTCTTTTGGGAATGGGCACTTGAAGTATGGGTCCATTGTTTACGCTGTGCTCAGGTTCAGTAGGTCGTTTACTGCCATGATTACTTTTATTTTCTGCTTCCTTAACCGTTTTAATAATATATGGCATTGCGTCTATAATTCCTTGTGCTACTATGTGTTGGATGGCACTGTTATCCACTTGGTTTCCATTATTATTGTTGTTCATGTTATCGTTATTCTGGTTATTGTTACTCTAGTTTTCCTGGTTTACTTCGTTGTCCATCTGAATTTTAAACATTTACCACGTATTAATATCACAAGATAATATTTAATACAAACGATCACACAACATGCATATTGATCAAAATCGTCAAACATTGCGACTTACTCTATTTTATACTATGCATCCATATATTTTACAATACAACTGAAATTGAAATTACAATACTATTAGGCATCCGTAGCTATTGTCTAGATTTTTTTTTCAAACATACACACATATTATATATTATTATTAGTATTTTATTATTACGGTCACTGGTATGGGTTCATACAGAACTCCATATTACGCTCGTCATACTTCCAGACGAGTCGTTCTCCTATCTGCCTCATCCTTTCACTACCTTCTAAAATCTCCTCACCAAAGGTTCGGAGTTCTTGCACGTTTTCTGTACTCATTGGGGGTGCAGGGGCTAGCACGGGGTTTGGGAACCGGGGCATGGGTTCTTGGTAAGGGTAAGGATTCTCTAGAATTTCCCTGATGTATTGGTCATTATCATAGTAGGGGTCTAGAGGGTCCAAATCTGGATAGGCTGCTAGGTTTAGCATAGGTTCATCTTCTGGTATTAGGTAGCATTGCTGGTAATCCATATGGTCGTCAAACCACGGGTCGTAGTCTGGGTCTAAGGGATTGGGTGTTGGTACTCTAGGTATCTCTGCTGGGTCAAAGGCTGGTGCTGGGAATTGGTTTTCGAGGTTGTTTTCAATTTCCAAGTATAGCTTATACTATATAGAAATTCGAGAGAGAAAGAAAAGTTTGAGCAATTTGTCGACTGAACCTCTTGTTGCTATTTATAGGGCTGCTCAGGGGGTTTGTCGCGCCCCGCGAAGACCACACAGGGGTCCTTCGCGGCCTGCGAGCTAGGGGTGTAGGCCCTAGCCTCGTCGAATCACCAGCTTAGCTCTTCCGGGTGTCCTGCCACGTGGCAGGCTAGGGTTTCGCCTGGTGGCACTAGGTCGCGGCCCGCGTAAGCCGAAGGATAATCCTTCGCGGCCCGCGAGCGACCCCAAAATCTTGTTTTTATTTTATTTTTAATTATATATGGTATTTGGGGCTCGGTTTTCGCATACGGGGTATGTTTTAAGACATATAAGGACATTTTAAATATATTAGTGATGTCGGAAATATTTTGGAGGGTTGCTATATGTAACATGTTAAACTATAAACTTACACTTTAACTTTATTCTTAAATGCATAAACATTCCTTATACATGCATGCATACTTGTTACTTGATACTTTAAACTTGAGGTTATACGTTTTGTGTTAGACTTATCATTAATTTCGTACAAGCCTATCCTTGACATATATAGCGCTATAGGATTAACGCACCGCCTGTAGACTTTGGGTTATGTCATGAGCTTATTGCGTTTCATCATTGGTTTGATTAGTTAAACACATGCCGATTTTATTGTTTATCTTGTTTCAATAGTTTGCCATGTGGAATTGTTTACAACTTATTTTTATGCTATATATGAAAACCTGTATACTCGCCAATACATCTTTGTATTGAACTATGCTTTTAAAACATGTTGCAAGTTTTGAGATGATGTTGATGATGCATGGAACATAATAGGATGCTTAGATACACATTTAAAATTTTGTATTTTTATTGTATTGTCATTCTTGTATTTCAAGTTGTTGTATTTGATTCCAACCTTTGTAATTGACTTTTAGAAATGAAATGAAATCCATTATTTAATTATTGTCACTAATAGTGTTATAAAGTCTCTTGCAATCTTATTTCCGTCTCACTCTGATGTTTCCGCCATCGATTAGGGTGTGACAGTAAGAGGGCACCCTATATGGTCCGTAAGGGGTGCCCAACAACAGGTTTTCGAACAACAGCTTGTTTTATCATACTTAGAGCCCAAGAATCCATATTCCCCAAGTTTCAACCTGTTTTGGACACTTGTTTTGATCCCCTTTGATGCTTAGGAAATGTGGATTGATCCTAGAACTCCTAAAATACTATAAATAGCAAGCTTTTCATTCATCACAATTTGCTCATTTCCTTCTTCTTCTTCTTCACCTATCTACTCTTAATTGGAGTTTGCTTCCCTTTGGAGGCCTCCTACTAGGTATTCTTGCCTTCCAAGAACAAAAGTAAGTGTTTAGTCTTGATCATTATTTTAGCTTGTTTTGAGCTAAAAGTCAAATAGTTTGACTTTCTGTTTGACTTTCGGTTCTGACCTTAATTGGTCAAGTCAAAGTTAAACTGAACTTTGCAACGTGATCGTAATCACGAAGTTTATAATCCCTTGCGATTGCACCTTCTGATTACCACGTTACTAGTCGAAGTGACGAGTCAAAATTTCTGTCAAAGATGCACATTATGTGCATTTTACGACGGAACTATTTTCGGGTATCAAAATAATAAGTTTTGATACCAAATCAGTTTTTATAACTTAGTTAGACATGTTTTGACATGTCTAACTCGTCACTTCTAGTTTAGTGCTTATTTAATGCCGTAAGTCGAGCGGTCTTGACCATCGCTTTGACTTTCGAATCCGACCCGTTTGGTCGATCTTAGGATCCGACCAAACACATGTATGTGACCATAGTTGTATAGGGTGTGCTAAACAGACTATTAAAATTAACTACTTTAGACTCTCTAAGCTAGACACTAAAAAACTTTAAATCTAGACTCGACCTAAACCACACAATCGGCAAGTGTACCGATCACTGTAGTATGACCTAAGGAAGTCTGGATATCGAACCACGAGACTCTACTAATCACGTTAACTAGACTTTAACAGACGCTGACAGACACGAATAAAACTGTTTAATTGTTTTTTTTTTTTTTTTGGAGGGGGGGGGGGGTTACTGAAAATCAAGGAAATCTATTAAACTAATTATTAAACTAGAACTAAGCTAATACGGACTAAGGCGAAGACTTTACTTATATGATGGAAGTGACCACCTAGACTAGAATCCTGGATTGATTTTAAGAATTTACCAATTAATTTAACTGCATGATTTATGGAACCGGGATCTTGTGACACTAAACCTATTAAGACACCAACTAAGCCCCTCAACCCGTCTCGAGGCGAAACTTATGGCACTACCTAGGCCGTTAATCCTACCGGTTATTAGACTTCCTTCTGGTTATCTAATTATTGTGTAAGTACCCTAATATTGACCTACTCTTTTCCAATTATAGATCTAGGGTAGTTTGAGTTTCTTAACTTGACTTGATAGACTAATAAACCGACGGGGCAACTAAGGCACGACTTTTTTCAAAGACTGTCTAAAGCAATTCGCCGGGTAAGACCTACCAATAGCCCCGCACCTTCCAGCTATAAGGACTAGTAGAATACTGAAATCTAGCTAAATACTAACTATCACTTCTAGGGTTTATTGGCCAATTCACCCAAAAGGTCAAAGACACGAGGTCAAAGATCTAGCATGAACCTATTCCGTAGCAGATAACCACCAAGACTCACACGAAGCAATTGATAATAGTAAGCCAAATCAAAGTACGCATACACATCAAATTAATAAACCAAACTCTTTACAATACACAATTAACCCATAAAAGACATGCAATTAACGAAAAAAGGTTCAAACTTTATTTCAATCCATTCATCATAGTCTAGGCGGCTTAAAAGTTTAGCCAAGCATATTAATCAATGAAAACAAGACAAAATTGTTCAAACAAGAATTCATCGTTACAAGTTTCGAAAAAGAAATCAACAAACAAGAAATTAGAAAACCCGAGTAAGTCTTCAATCTCCGTCCCGAACTCGTACCAATGATTCCGGTGATCAAAAACGCTCCGATCAGCTCAAAGAATGCTCTTGAAATCGCCTATTGCCTCCCTAATTCGTAATTAGGGTTTTAATTATGATTTCTTGAGTTTTTATACTAAACCCTATCTTATAACGAAGATTAGCCGTCCAAGCACCCCGTCGCGTCACGCGACGGGTATGTGGTCTTGAGGTCGTGTGGCGCGGCGGCTTAAGATGCTGGAAATTATTTGTTTAATGGTGGCGGCACGCGACAGTGAAAGCAGATCATGGTGGCGCGACGTGACGGCCATATTTTCACTGATTGTTGCTTTCTTTTTCCAGCTTCAACATCCCGGAACTTCAGAAAATTTTCTAACTCCGTTTTCACTCGTTTCCCAGCCTTTAACACTTCGTTTTTCGACATTTTTAGCACCGAAGACCTGGAAACATAAAATCCGATCAAAGTAACGAAATTCTAAATAAAATTAAACTAACGAATACGAAAAATGTACAAACTTTACACGAATAAGAGATGTATTTTGCAATACATCAGTCACATCGTTTGGTTAGTGTTATGATAAGTCGTTTCTATGTTCTTAAAAATGACCGAAATACCCTTTCTGTGCATAAATCCATTTTAAGCATATGTAACCAAATTTTTGGCATATAAACTGATGTTGCAACATTATCACACATTTTTTGTCATATAAGACTTATCATAGGACATATTTAACCATCTGAACGCATAGTTACGCAAATGACCCGTTAAAGTAGGTAAGTTATCTTAACGAGTCATAACGGGTCAAAAGCACTTAGGATCCTTTCCAAATCAGAATCTTAAGTTTGTTAAGCCATATCTTATGAGTTCCAACACTCATTTGGTTTATAAAACTTCATTCTATCCGAATCCTCCAATTTTAGTCTCGACACACTAACATAAGTTATCCGACACATTAGGACACATTTGAGCTTTGTTATTTCCATTGATTCAAGGACGCTTATGCAATCCCAAGTGAGTACATAGTTCCCCTCTTTTACGTTTTCAAATGTTTTTGGGTGATTCATATGTGCCTATTCATTATTTTCATGATTTCAAAACTATATGATTCTACATACATAGTACTTTACCCTTTAACTATTTGAAAGTATTACCTATGGCTTAAATAATGATTTTCAAAGTTTGTAAGACTATTGTTGGTGTGTATTTGTATCATGTCTAAAATACATTCATTAACAATGATCAAGTCGATTGGTAGTATGATATAGCGCTATAGGACTTGACACCCCATTCCCGCTTCCTAGGTTTGTTTGGAAGTTTGATTAGGGAATGTCAGAAACCGAGTTTACACCAAATAGATTTGCCTTCGTGGTAAATCTATAATGTCACTAAAGTATAATTTGATATACTATGGTTTGAATGTATTTCCAAACAACCACAATGTGTTGTTACAAAGTTTTTCCAATTAAGCCATAAAATTTTATCTTTTATTGATGACCAAAACCAAAGTATAGTTTGATATACTACCAAACCACAAACCAAAGTATAGTTTGATATACTACCAAAGTATAGTTTGATATACTACAAATTGTGATATTATTTACCAAAGTATAGTTTGATATACTACCGATTTTGTTGCTCAAAAACCAAAGTATATTTTGATATACTACTAATTCTATTATTCCAAAACCAAAGTATACTTTGATATACTACCTATCCTATTATTTCGAAGACCAAAGTATCTTTTGATATACTACCTATTCTATTATATCAAAACCAAAGTATATTTTGTATATGCTACACATCCTTTTTATCAAAAAGCAAAGTATTTTAGATACCAAACTTTTATTAAGGATTCATGGCTATTTTTGAAAACGTATAATCTTTTTCTTATAATATCCAAAGCCATGAATCTAAATCACAAAACCTATGTTACTCACAAGCATTTTTATGCTGATGTTTTATTTTGACATATGTTTCAGGTTCTATTATGTGATGATTGTTGATGCATGCTACACATAGGACGAACTCGGACCTTAGTGACTTTAAAACTTGAAAGACAATTACTTGTATCTACTTGATTTGTATCAAAACAATGTAACTTATTAATTCCATAAAACAAAACTTTAAATACCATGTGTTGTGAAACAATTTCCTGTAACGTGACTCCCCGATATTTCCGCCGTGGTTTGTTATATTACGTGATCGGGGTGTTACACATTCCCCTTATATAGCAAAACTTGACTTCTGTCGCGCGTCGCGTCAGATTAAGGACTCCTCACGCGACATGCTTGGGAGTGAACTAGGGCTTAGGTCAGCCCGTCACCAGCATAGACCTGCCAAGTGTCAACCGGAGCCGACATGTGATGCGCCAGGATTCGCTAGACTCCAGTTCTTCGTTTTTCGTGTCGGGTCTTGTCGCACGCATTTAGGATTTTGATTATGAATGTCTTGGGATATTCTATGAGGGTTATTACAAATGTGTTGATTTGAAATCTATTTATTGTGATGAGAGATACGTATATGTTCCCCAATTTTGATTTCAAGAATTTTAGCTCTAGTTGTTTTATCTCACTTAGGGGACATAAATTCTTAGTACATTCTTGGGTGAATTCTTTTCAACGCATTTGCTTGGCGATGTCTTTTCCTTTGGTAGTAGTATACTATTTTAAAAATGCAATGCTTTTGATTGAATCCAATGCACTATGAATTGAAATTCAGATATGTCTATGACATATTCCATTAGATTTAATAAGCTATGTGCATATATAGCTCCTATATTGACCTCAATGGTTGGAGGGTTACCAAAACATGCTTAACTCGTAAGTACACTCCTTGTACTTACCTTTCTTTTTCCATGTTTCTTTATCTATAAACTTAGTCCTAAAATTGAAGAACTTTCCTCTTGTTTATTCTCTGATTCTCCAGGTTAGTCCTTGGTCGAGTGGTATCCATAATTTTGGCTACTTCAAGGATTATTCTCCAATTTGCTTGCTAGTTTAACTGTACTTTTGCGCTTCCCTGTGTCTAAACATTTTGGAATGAAGTTTTGGTTCTAGAAGTACCATTGTTTCTATTATTTAAGGAGTGTTCGGTTTTCACACTTGGTGTTTTTCTGATATCTTCTATAAGTTAGTTCATATGTTATTTTTTTAACCGAATGACCTCGTTGTACACAATAACACATGTTATCATTTTAGTTATTATGGTTCAAGGATACCGTCACGTTACATACCGCAACATGTACTCTAGTTTGGCCATCATGGTTTAGCCACGTCATACCCATAGCCATCATGTTTCAAACACACGACCATGTCATACTCAACCATATGTTCCCAGTTTTGCCAAAATTTAAGTGCACAGACTCGTCATATGCCGTAATACATGTTCTTAGTTTAGTCGTATTTTGTACATACTTGTACTGGTGTTTCAGATCTTAGGACACAACGCATATTTACAATGGTCTCATATAAAAGATTTAACTATCATTCTTCGTACTAGAGCACAACCTAGTTACCACGACTTACAACAATATTCTTAGTAATTTCTCTTTTCTGTCTCGTTACTACTAAATAGTTGTAATCCTTGCCGTCAAGTCTAAGAGTTGCATTATTCAAACTTAAGTATTCATAGGCCAACTAAAGTAGTTAATTCCTAATGTAAAAGTCTTAGTCATTCTACTACTTGGGGTCATCTGTCAATAATTTTCTATAATTTCATGAAAATACAGCTTTAACATTTTTTTCATTAACTAGTTACAATAATTATTTCACATAGTGCACATAATACCACATATTTTTCAAATATATCACATTGAAATAGGAAGTGGGTACAAAATGGTAACCAAATAAAAGTTTATAGGTTGTAGTTATCACTGTCACACCCTGACTTTTGCGGAAGCGTATACGTGTGACTTGATCAGTTTCCGTTGCATCCGATTATAATAAACAACTATATGACTAAAATAAACGATGTTCATCCATTCATAAGTTTAAAACATTACAAACATAAGTTGTTTAAGTTTTCAATCAACACAAGTATTAAGTTTAAGTTACAAACCATCGTAAGATTTAAAGTTCCACCAAAGGACTTGTTTAACAAAAGACTAGTTTCACGAGGCTTTGCATTCTATATCTCATGAAGGATGGGATGCACGAATCAAACCCTTCAAAAGTGGATGACATCTAAACTTGAAATTCACAGCTTGAAAACAACACCAGCGCCAAAGATCCATCTAGTTTCCTGAAATACATGTAAGTTTGAAAACAATCAACAAAAGTTGAGCGAGTTCATGTGTTTTGTATAAGTTCCAAATAAACTTGTAAACATTTGAGAGATTCTTTTGATAATAGGTATGTAAAGCGTCTATGAACAGATCATTAATGTTTTGTAAGGACATTAATATGTGTGGTGACGTAGGAAGCACTCAAACCTAGCGGATTTCCTCTGGTCCATCCGGCTGGAACAACAAAAGCACTACATGGGCCACACAAGGACCCAAGAGTGGGGCTCACTACACCCGATAGATCTACCACTTATGCCCCTCGGTCTAAACAAGATTAATGGCACTTAAGAGAGATACTACTCATCCACATGATCTAACAGTTCATTCCCTAGCTAAACCATACCATTGAGACATGTATTTCACCCCGAGAGTTATAAATCCGAAAACAATTAAAAGAAAAGGGGGACATGAACTCACTAGCTTGCGTCCGTAACCGTGTGTACTCAAAGTTGATTTCCTCTGGTCGTGTCGCTACCTACAAACGTGCTAGGTTTTATTAGACACCTTGGTCATGTAACGACTCTTAGTCTTAAATATTTATTAGGACTTGTTTTGGAATTGTGTTTACTTTGAGTTGCACTTTCGGTGTATGATGTATGTATAATTTTCGTAATTATATATAATTCCAAATTTAATATATTAGTTAAAATAACTTTATTTTAACTTATGTTATCTGCATGCATTTATTCAAGGGTTTTGTTAAAAAATATATTTTTAACTCGTTGTGATATGTTTTTCCATATACGTGTGTTTGTAGTTTTCGTAATCAAAATACCGATTATTGAATATCATACATTTGTAAGTTTTTCCCAAGTATAGGTATACTTGTATTATGAGTAAATTGATTAATTCTCTTTGTATTCTCATATTTATGTATAATACTTGTATGTGGGTATTTTACCAAGCGTTGGTAGTGTATGTTGGTATCTATTTGTACGTATAGGAATACGTATTTTCTTGTATCTTCATACTTAATATATATTTAATTTTTCTGGAATATTGTTTTTGCACAACTAAAAGTCAATACTCTTGTATTCTTAAAATATATATATATATATATATATATATATATATATATATATATATATATATTAAGATATGTTCATAGAAAAATATCTATATTTTGACTTGGTAATTATAAATATTCACATATCTTAAAAATAATTTATTTTTAAGATCAAAGACTAGAAAAAATATATATTTTTAGTTTCCACCAAAATAATATATTTTTATGTTGTTTATGAAAATAAATATTTTCATACACTAAAATACTATACTTTTAGGTTTGATAACACATGATATATTATTTGTAAAAATATATATTTTGTCACATGTTCGGTTTTCAGAAAATATATCTTTCACCAAGCCTTGATACATATTTTTAATCCGGAATATCTATACAATTGTCCGATAAGTCCATCTGTCCAAAAGTCCATTCTTTGTGTCCAAGATGTATATTTTTGTATTCTTGTAATTCTTGTAATCTTTAAATTACAATTTTTGGTATTTGTGTGGTGTATTAATTCAAGTTCCTAATTTTAGTATAACTAATACATATAATATACACATAGCACATAATTTTTGTGACCTTTAAATATATATTTTCCTAAATATATATTTAGTCATTTTTTTGAAAATCAACCTCCATTACTTGAAAATTTTATATCAAAAATTATGGAAATTTTTATATTTAAAACCATTATCCAAGATTACTTGTAACACTTGTTAAAAACATATTTTCCTAATGTTTAAATTTTACAAAAATTTTGCCATAGTTTCCTTTGTAAAATGAAGGTTTCCATGCTTTTAAACATATCATTTTCTTTTCAAAATCATCAATAATTCATCCATCACAATTTTCATTCTAACATATGCATAGAAATGCATTTCTTCATGAAGATGTGAACTTGAAACTTTGTAAAAATTTGTAGTATTTTAACATGGTGTTTAACAAGTTTCATAAGCTTCAAAAACATGATTTTTTATTCCATAAGAACCATTTTTGTAGAAGTTTCATCTTTACAACTTGTAAAGCATTTTTGTAAAAATTCATCTTCTTTAACTTTTCATGTTCTAAATACTTCAAGTGTTTCATTTTCACATATGAAATTGGTTTACTTTCTTTCAAAAACCAAAACCATGCTTAACAGGAAGTAAACTTTGTTTCTTTGAAACTTTAATATTCGAAATCTTTCATTTTCATGATCTACACTTTGTAAGAACCATATTCTACACTAAATCAAGCTTACTTTTCAAGTTCAAACTTCACATATTACATGCTTAACATAGATCTTTCAAGATCCATCACCATACTTGCTAGATTATGTGTTTAATCATCATCTAGCAAGCACTTATGTGGTGTTCATCACCATACACACAAACAATCATCAAACAACTTCATCACATAGCATAAACAACTTATATTCGTATGATTTTTAGTTTTGTTCATGTGTTCATCTTCTTCGTTTTGTAAGATCTTTAGATTTTTAGTTACACATAAACTTTTACTACTAGAACAAGATGAAAAATGGTTTCAAGAGACACTTACTACTAGCACAAGGATAGGGTAGAAACTAGAAGATGAAAATGAAGAAAAATGGTGGATAAAAGCTCCAAAGAGAGGTCCTTCCACTTCTAAGCCTTGACACCTTCTTAAATCACCTTGATGCACCTTAGAATAAGCTTGAAATAACTAGGAATTGATTGAAGAAAGGTGATGGGGGTGGGGGTATTCTCGGCCGAAGATAAGAGGGAGAGAAGGAGAGTTGTTGGTGAATGTTTTGATAATGAGAATGTTGTAGGTTAAATGGTGAGATAAGGTTTATTACCTTATGGATTTTATTTTCCCTCCACATAATTACCCATGGGACTAATCTTGGCATCTTTGACTAACAAGGCTTTTAGTCAACACAAACAAGGGGTGGGGTCCCCTTGGGGACGGTTAGGAGGGGGTGTTAATTGTTTGAAATTTGTTAAGTGTTATAAGATGGGTAATGAATCTGATTAGTTAAAAAGTTTAGGTGTTTAAAGGTTCTAGATACAAAACATGGTGTTTATTGTCATAAACTAGTTCTATGGTGCCAAATTATTATTAACTATTTCACATAATGCTTCTAGTTGTGTTCGGGTGTTCATTTGGTTATCGGATCGCTTAAAAATGTTAACATTGGTGTCTTGTATGGTGTAATATGTAATTATGTCATGTTAATGTTTTCGACGCTTTTTAAGTTATTCTGAGCGTTCTTGCGTTATTTCAGATTACTACATAAGCTATAAGATGTTGAATTTTGCTGAATTATATTGTTTTTAGCTAGTTTCGGCCAGTTTCTAGTGTTCACTTGTCACTCGGAAAGCGGTATCATAAACCCTTACTTCCTCACATAAGGTTCTAGTATAACATGGGTTCTGGGACTCAGTCTGTGCCCTAAACATGCTGCATGTCTGAGTACTGAACTCCTGTCAGTACTACTAGTTTATCTGATAAGTGTGCTAGTTTCTTTATGTGTACTGTTCAAACTGTTTCGAGTCGAAATCAGTAATAATAAGTATCATGCATCATGAAATGTTTTTATGAGTTCTTTAAATGTAATCCATGAAATCGTACACATCATAAGTTCAAAATGCATAACCATATAAAATAAAATATTGTTCACATTGTACGGAAATTACACGAAAAGTGCCAATTGTCACAATCACTATAAATAGTGCGTGATAATTCTGCATCCCTGTCTATAAACAACTAATAAAAGTATGTATCTTGCTTGAAGCAGGCCTAATATCAAAGGTAGAAGCCTAGATATCCCTACTAAATACCTAATTTGCTAAAACCTTTGGCTCTGATACTAACTATGACATCCCACCCGATAAGGATGCTTTATAACACAGTTGATACAGAAAATGCTTATCTTATTGATGATAAACATATTGTACAAATGTAGAAACTCAAATTACAACATCTAATCAGACTAAGTCTAGCCGAATGTAACAACACTTCCACCATATCACATCGATCTAGGATATACATTTCTACTAGACACTAGTCTAGGACTATAAGCACTGATCATGCTTCATCACATGTGAAACATGCTTAAAAGACGACGCCAACTATGCTGTAGAGTTCATGAATATACATGAGTTATAAACCACATTATATCATCAATGACTTTGTACCCGCCCATGTTATCATAACCAACGTCACCACGTGACACATCATCATACAGTTAATGCCCTCTACACCACAGGTGTAAACCAGACAAATGTCGTCATAGCGGCATGTATAAGGGACCACAAATATCTTGTGTATGGGTGCACAAGTTATGTACATGTGTGCAACAGTCAAGCATTAATATTACAGTTTAGGACAAGCATGTTCACGTATTGAAAGCATTCATAAAACTCATATGTGTAACAATTACTAGTACAATCAGATAACAGTTGCTAGCATAATCAAACGAGATCTATGGGTCCTGATATTACATAAGCAATCCTAGGTTAGATTATGGTATATCTAACTAGTTATTATCAAGGTTGGATATTGGTTCACGCCGTCTTGTTTAAGCATGGTTGCCTAACTAAGGCTAGGCTACCCAATAGTTGCCCTTGACAATGACCCTGATACTTAAAATAATAATACTAATACTACTATTAATATTACTACTAATAATAATACTAAAAATAATAATAATTAACTACTAAAAATAAATAATAAATAACTAAACATAAACTTAAATGAAAACATATCTTAAAACTATCTACGGCAATTTGCTGTAGAGTCTCCCTACTCGTGCTCCCACTCACTCTAAAAACGACTACTAGCAACACCTAAAAGGAGTACTGCATACTTGAGATTCTCTATACTAGAGCGTTCCTGTTAAAATTTGTTACATCAATAACCTATGCTACCTCTTATTTTTAAGGGTTTTTGCATATTTCCCCTTAAAAAACTTTGAAATTGCATATATACCCAAGCCAAAAATTAAATTGCATATTTCCCCTCTATTAACTAGTAAAATTGAAAATATACCAATTTTGATTTAATTTATTAAAATTAAATTATAGAAAGACTATTTTACCCTTCATTTTACTAAACTTTAGAAAATTGCATATTTACCTTTTTTTTACTAGTTTTTGTCTACTTGCAATTTTTCATAAAGTTTTTTTTTTCTCAAAACTAGAGTAACAATCATAAAAAATACAATTGACAATCATCTAAATAGAAAACAAAATGCCAAAACTTTTTTTTAACGGCTAACAAACTCAATCCCGAGCACTCTCGGGGAACCCACTAGACAAACGGAGTACTCCGAGAGTAACCCGAGTCCACCACCAATTCCGGGGAAAACCCGGTAACCCACCTGCCCGTAGGCACGACAGTGAAATTACCGGTAAAACCCGTTTGGCTTAAGAATCCAACCTAGGTTTCCCTGGGTATCCTATCATTGCCCACCAGAGCCTCACTCTGCACCAAGTGGGAGTCGAACCTGCATCTCTCAAGAGAAATGCAAGCCCTCCACCACTTGATCTAGAGATCATTGGCAAAAAAAAATGTCAAAACTTTAATCCATTACATTACCAAAAAATCATCTCAAAAGAACAACCATAAAAATTCAATGTAACAATATCCAAAAAATGAAAAAGAGAGCCAAAATTTTGACCATTTGGCCATTAACAGTTTATATGTTCTTGCGCCGGCACCTTTTGAATCTGTGGCGGCAATTACATGGGCGACATTATCTCTGAATATTGACACTATTGCACCACTGCTGCTTGCAAAATCAACGTGATCAAACTGCATTAAAGATGAATGAAAACATATATAATTCTTATAAGCCTAACCAAAGCAAGAAGATGTAATAAGACAGTTTTCTGGAACAAAGAAACAAAATCAAACATATGAACAAGGTTTAAAAGTACGGCGGCTAAACTCAGTCAATATGACCGTTATTTGACTCCAACAATATAATCATGTTCATGCTGTAAACAAACTATAAGAGAATTGCCAAATTTCAGTAATAATTAGTTTTGTACACCAACCTTTTCATCTGAAACCCACCGTCTCCGCCGCCGTGAACGGCGGCACTGACGCCGGAAATCTCGTCGTCTCTCTCTTTCTCTCACCAATCTCTCACTCAGCTCCGTCTCTCTCTGTTAACTCTGCAAGGTGGGGTGTGTGTGAGGGTGTGCGGCCGGAGAAGACAGCCGGCATTGCTCCGGTTTGCCGCCGGAGATGAAAGAACGAGGAAGAGTTGTGGGGGAGAGGCAAAGAGTTGTTTGGCTTTGTGTGTGGGTTTTGGTTTGGATAGGGTTTGTAGAGAGTTTAAGAAGGGTAGTTTAGTCATTTTAACAGAGAAGGGGAAATATGCAATTTTTATTTAGGCTTGGGTAAATATGCAATTAAGAATGTATTTAAGGGGAAATATGCAATTATTCCTATTTTTAATGGATAGAAGGAGGTGGACTTCAATTTGAGTTTCCATGTGCGATTGAATTAACCTAGTTGGTTGTGTGCTTACAACTTACGCTTCTAACTTTCATACTATAATTTATATATTATAATAATTCAGCTGCTTAACTCGTTTAACTCTTATAACTTTTAGAGTAAACTTTCGTTTTGCTTCCCGTGCTTTGGTCGTTTTAATGGTTCTGCCATAATCCTTTAAAATAGTCATTTTACTCCAATAGTTTACCATGTTTTTTCCATTCTGCTCCCCGACTCTTAACTTAGTTAAATAATTAAACTAAGTGTAGGGATATTTCAGTAATTTTATATATAAGTAATTAACCGAGTTAACTGAAATACCCTTACCCTTAGTTGAATGATTTAACTGAGTTAAGAGTCGGGGAGCAGAATGAAAAAAACACGGTAAACTATTGGATTAAAATGACTATTTTTAAAGGATTGGAGCAAAACCATTAAAACGACCAAACCACAGGGAGCAAAACGGAAGTTTATTCTAACTTTTAAAATATGGTGTTTTATAAAACTAAGATTATATTGTTAAGACGAGCTTATTTTTCTCTACGTTTTGACCCAAGTTTCGTTAAAAAAGGAATTAAGGTCAAATATAATATATTTTATTATTAATATTAAACGGTCTCCTATAATAGCCAAGGCTCGTCAAGATATTTCATATTTTTCATAACCATCTTACTTGTTATTTACTCGTTTGGCAATATATGAATTATAAATTTTATATACTTTTATTTTTGTCTACAAAACAGGGTGTTACACGCTTACAACCCATCTTACTCATCTTTCTGTAGATCCAGTCACTCCGATCAAGCAACTAGTGGTGATACATCTACTAAGAATGCATCCTCTTCACAATCAAATGATGTTTCCTCAACTGTCAGTGAGGAGGTTTTCTTTGTTCATCCATTATCGTATAAAATGTGGGGTGCATTCCTGCATGTACTGATGATCGTCGCGACGTACAACACCCACATTTACAAATTCCCTATTGTTCAGGTAGTGGGTGTGACATTGACAAACATGTCGTTTTTTGTCGCTCATGTGTTTGTTTTGAAAGGATGCGAAGAAAACTTCAGTTCGGTTTCAGTTTTGTTTTTCAAACCAGTTTATGTTTTTTCACACATTCTGTAGTCAACATAAAAAAACACAAAAACCCACTTTTTTAAACATAATATAAAAAAATACCTATCTTCCAATTTACACTTTTTTAAACATAAAAATATTATTATCAATATCAATCAATAAACATAAAGCAAATGAATAGTTGTTGCACCATTAAAAAGTTACCACGTGGCAATTTTTTATTTATTAAAAAGTGACGTTCATTATAAGCTTCCAAATTTCGAACTTAGTAAACAACCTTCTATTAACTCGTTCGGATTCGGCTATAAATTCTTCAACAATAATCTCATCCTTATGTAAATTTTCCAACTCGTCCATCAGTCTACACTAGATTATGTGAAATCTTTCAAGCACAGTGGATATACTCAACATCTTTCTTTTGATTTCATCGCTTTTACACTTGGTCGAAAATCTTATTTCCTCGTCAAATTTAACATTAAAGCAATTCTAAAAAACAGATCATTAAAGCAATTCTAAAAAACTGGACCATAATGATACCTTGTACCTCCCCCCCCCCCCCCCCCCCCCCCTGTAAGTTTAAGGTCCTTGAAGTGTCCAAAAGCAAGCCTAAGGTGTACTTCTCCTCGGTCCAAATGGGAACACTTAGAAAGATTTCGATGGCGAAGTGAAACGTTTGCAAGACGAGAGTATTTTTGCGTTTTTCATAAGAGTTTTTTAAGTTGTGATCAACAAAATACACCCACTAGAAAATAGTAATAATGGATGGCAAAATGCTGTGAGGGGGAGAGGGGGGGGTTAAAAACGTCTAGATTTGAGCCCCAAACGATCAAATGACCTTTTTTAACGGTTGGGACGACCCAATGGTAAAGCGGTATGAACAGGGTCGATCCGGGGATCGGTTTGGGCAAGAAAACGATTCGGGTCGGTTTTGAGATCCAAGGAGCCAAGTCGGTGAGGAACCAGTGGTTTCTATCGATTCGGGACTGGTTTCATGAAAAACCGTTTTGAATACCGGTTTAGGTTGCTGGTTTCGGTCTTGAACCGGTTTTTTGGCCAACTCTACTACTCTAGTTTAGAAGAGATATATACAATTCTCACTTATAAAAGTGCGTCTGAATAACCAATTATTTTTAACTAAGTATTTTGAAAAAGAAACATTGAGTAACGCGTAAAATATCAATCAGTGATTAAAGCTAACATTGTTTGTCACCCACATTGAAACATTAAGGGGCTGTTTGGCTAAGCTTATTTTAGTGACTTATTTACTTATTGACTTTTTGAAAAGTTAAAAGGTGTTTGGGTTAGCTTATTATGTGGGAGGAATCTATATATATACATATATAAAGCGTTTCCTACGGATAGAAATGTAATTTCGCCGCCCTCAATTTCTAAGACGTCATCTGAAAGGTCACAGCTAATCTTCATGATTTTCATCCTCCACTCCCAAATCTGCCCCTCCTTTCAATGAGTTCTTCAGTTTCTTGTCATGGAGTTGTGTAACCGATGCCCTAATTAATTGTACATTCAATTTCGTATTGAATGCAATTGAAGATGTGGCTTGAATGTTGGGTTTGCAATTTAGGTGTTTATAGGCACTCAAAGAGTCGATTACACAGATGCAACAAGATAACATTACTGGCTGCGTATACAAGACAGAGCCATAGAATTATGTGGCTGAATTGAAGAGATTCCGGTCAACTTCGGTTCATCCCTATTCACAATGCATGTTCCTTCTTGCACTTGATTTCAATTTGCAAGAACCATAAGGTTTTTTAATTTATGGTTGGTATTTGCTATAATTATTTAACATCATTTTCAACCCCTTTTGTTGATCTGTACTTGATTACAGTTTGCAAGATCACTGGAATATATAATTTATGCTTGGTGTTTGGTATGATTCTCTAAAATCAATGGTTTTGGATCTAACCCCTTTCATTTGATTTGATCTTGTGAGGTTTGATGATAAAAGACAATCAATAAGAGGCAATGATGACTAAATTTGATTTGATCGGGTTTCAGATTCACCGCATTTGGCGTAGCAGATTCGGAGGATGGTAACTGCAAGATATGTCTTTCATACTGCAGTTGCAACCTTTGTTGCGGCTAGGGTGGCGTAAGTCTGTTTATGTGATGGTAAAATAAATATGACCCTTAATATTTTGCAATAAAATTATCTTTGATATCATATGGCTACTGTTGTTTGAATCTTTCATTTAGGAGCTATCTGTTTTACTTTGTATTAGTGATTGATAATTCTGATGCATAAATAACTTACACCCTCCTCAATTCATGTTTTATTTTTTCATCTTTTGTTTTTATACCATCAATAGTTTAGACATAACAAAGTTTTTTTCAAAGTTGTATAGAGTGATTTCTTTCTGCATACAGGGATGGTAATGAGCGACTTCTTACGGGGTACCATGAAACCGCTGACATCATTACATCAACACCTTTCTATGGATGGCATCCTGTTTCACATAAGCAGGTAAACTGTTAAAATACTTTCAGGTTAATGTTAATATCCAAACCACTGGGTGTCAGCCCAGTGGCCACTGCACCCAACTTCATCCTTGAGGTCCCGGGTTCGAATCCTGTGGCCAGCACACCACTCCACAGGCTCTTCGAGCTCGGTGTTGGGGACTCACCGCCAAACGCCTATGCGGTAGTGCTGTTTGGGGAGGGAGAACCCTGCCGGGGCTAATGGTACCCCGCAATTACCATTTTTTTTTAATGTTAATATCCATTTTTTTCCAACTCTTTAATTATCTTGCAAAAGGGCACACCCATTTTTTTTTTTTTTTTTGAACGGCGACTTTTATTAAAAACTAGCGAGACGCTAGGAACAACAACAAACAAACCGAAATTACAGAGGACATTTGAACCAATCCGCCCAAACTAAGTTCTTACACAGGGACCTATTATTTATCCAAAAAAAGCTCCATGCCTTAATGTCTTGAATTACCTTGGCCGCAACAGTGGAGGAGGAACTAAAAACCCGCTTATTTCGCGTCTTCCAGATGATCCATGCTGCTGTCAAAATTATACCATAAAGAACGCTGCTTTTGCATTTTGAGAGGCAGAGAGTTTCGTGAACCGAGAACAGGTCCGCTGCAGAGAAAGCAAACACCTGAGGGATTCGGTACCAGTTGGACAAACCTGGCACACCCTCTTAACTCTTTATTTTCTAACTTTTACTTTTCAAACTTAAATTTTGTAACATATTTACTTCTGAATTAAATACAACTTTCCCATTTGTAGCTTTATTAAACAAGGTTTTAAAGTTGTCACTAATATTCAAAGAGTCCAATGTAGATTAAACTTGAAGTTGGGGTTCTTTGGTCGTATTTGATGACTTTGATTAGGTTAACTGACTTGCATTCCCAAAAGATTGAACACATATATGTGAAGACTGAGAACATGCTGTTGGACAAAACCAGAATCGTTAAAATTGTTGATTTTGGGCTTGCACGTGTTGAAGCCTCTAATCCAAATGACATTAGTTGTGAAACTGGGACCCTTGGCTATATGCTCCTGAGGTATACTCTCCCCCATTTTCCTTGAAAGTTTGGGCGGGTCGGAAAGTAGGCTAACACAAGTTCAGGTCAAAATGGGCCATCTTTGAATTGCATCTGGATGTGATTATAAGATATTTTGAATAATTTACATTAAGATAACCAGCTCTAACAACATGAGCAATTGTTTGGCGGCTCGGGTTTCAGGTTATAGACATAGTTTGGGCGGGCCTTGTTTGAAGTTTGATAAACCGATAAATATATAACCAGCTATTTGTTCATGTGTCTTATTGAAGAATATAATGTATAATGACCCCTGATGAATATTTACACACCTAATATTGCTTATTGACTATTAAAAAATCATACAATCAAAATCACTATAACCAAATGTTAGAAAGTCAGGTGGCTGTGTGTTTAAGGTTTGAATTGAGAGACATCATTTCTTTATGTACTTGAAGTGATACACTGTCCCTGCCCCTTTCAGCCCAAAGTCCCAAACCCATAATCAAATATGCAAAGTATAGGATTTTTTTAGGAAAACTGAACATTGTTGGGGTAAGCATTAGCCAGGAGACATAAAAAGTCAAAGTGGGATTAGGATTAAAAAATATAGAAATGATAAATCAAATAAAATGGGTAAGAGTGGAAATGTGTTAAGTGATTAGAATGTAGGTGGTCAAAATTACAAATAAAAAGTATGCTAAAATTTTTGACTTGATTGACTTATTGGTGTGAACTCTGAGATTGGCTAGAGCTATTATTTTTGCTCTGGTTGACTTTCCGGTCAAACTTAAAAAATGCACAAGGTAATTTTTTTTACAGTCAAAATTGACCAAAAAGGCAATGAAAAGTCAAAGTCTAGATGAGACGGGTTTAAATTGTTAACACAGGCTTTTTTTACATGACAAAAATAGATGGGATGGAAATTGATAAAGGAATGTTTGATTAAACAAAGTAAAACCAAGATAATCAGTAGTAAATGCAAGGGGTAAGATTGGAATTTCATAAAAGTGGTTAGAATACTTAACTGGAAGGGTGTTCATGTGTTGCTAGCAGCATACATGGTTCAGCCAAGGCTTAAATCTTTTTGATTATTACACCCCAAAATTTATACATGTACACAAACATCCCTTGAGCTACTCTCGGCCACTTATCATGTGTGCTCCAAGCAGCACATGATTTCCCTGTAGTTTTTAAATGCCTAATCCTCTTATTGCTATCTTACTATTCTAGGGTAAAGTTCTTGTACAAATAATCTTAACATACTAAACATACAAATTGAAGGAAAACTCAAAAAGACAAGGTGGCATTTTTGTAATTATCAATAACTATCAAAGTTACTCTACATTTTATTCTCACGCCCTAATTTTTTCTCTCCGTACGACTCCTCTTCCGTACACATAGCAACGTTCACTTTACACCGGCAAACTCCTTGTTTCGCCGGCCGATAGCTTCAGTGTTGCTCTATTTTGCAGGTACACACTCAACAAGGTCAGTTTCTTCACTTCTCTGGTACTAATTCCGGTGAGTTGTACACACCCGGTTCCGTTTTTCTCTCCGTTTCTGGCCTTTTCTGTCTTGACCCGACGTGAGACCCGGGGAACGTTACGAACTAGTGCCGATCATTTCTACCACTACGATTCCTGCAAAATTTTGAATTTTAGTTCAGATCTTTTTTGGTTCCCTTTTCGATTAGCTGGTGCAATCTTTTTCCGGTGATCTTGTTTCCGTTCCGGCGAAAATAAAAGGTGTTGGTCAGGTTCTGGTAGGACTTCCGACAAATTGGCGACATTTTCAGGTTCCAGTTGGCTGGTGTCAAAAGGTGTCGGTCAGGAGTTGGTAGAACTTCCGGCGAATTGGTTGTAGGTACATCTCCGGCAAGTCTGACTTTACGGCCAATATACCTTTGATCCGGCGGGGCTGAAGTTTACAAACTATACCAGGTGTTTTTTATCCAACTTTTCAATTAAGTAATTAAGTAATATCTCGACATCTCTATATTTAAGTATACAATATTAATAATATCTCTATCTCTATATATATTTACGTTTACGATATATTATATACATGTAATATAAGTTTTCTATTATATAACACTCTTTGAATTTAAATTTAGAAATTACATACGTCTATAATATTATATAATTATCTTAATTTAGTTTAGTCCTTGTTTAGTACATATAAAAATATATATACACGTATATAATACTAATAATAATAATAACAATAACATATTTTAGAATACATTTTGTGGGTCCGTTCATGCTTCCCGGTACTCATTGTGTGTTACGTGTTGCCTTTTAGTATTGCGTACTACGCGTGACGACGGATTGATAGTGTGCGTTACAGGCTAATTATTATCATTGTATGCTTGTTGTTGCGCATTTGTATAGCTTTGCCCTTTGTGTACTTTGTGTTGCCCATTGTTTGTTACCTTGTGGTTAGTTATTAGTTGTAATCATAGACAATAGAAGCCATAACTTTTACTTGAGATCATGTCCAAGGACGAGAGGTGCAGGTAAGGGTAAAGTTAGAGGGTGTAGTTTACGTGTGGCGTCTTGGAACGTAGGAACTCTTAGTAGTAAATTGTTGGAAGTGATAGACGCGCTTAAAAGACGTAGGGTACAGATAGCGTGCCTTCAGGAGACTAGGTGGAAAGGACATAGAGCAGAAGAGCGCAATGAGTATAAGTTGTTGTATTCCGGGTCTGATGGGACTAAGAACGGAGTAGGTTTTTTGGTGTCTATAGAATTGCATAAGAATGTAATTGAGGTGATACGACACAACGATAGAATTATGGTGTTAAGGTTAGTATTAGGTGAGCAAGTAGTGACAGTGGTATGCGCCTATGCACCGCAAGTGGGACTAGGAGATCAAGAGAAAAGAGAGTTCTGGGATTGTCTAGATGTAGTGGTAAGGGCCATACCTAGGGAGGAAAAAAATTTTATAGGAGGAGATTTTAATGGGCACATTGGTAAGGATAGTGATGGCTTTGAGTTGGTACATGGAGGTTTTGGTTTTGGCGATAGGAATGAACCTGGTAGAGACCTTCTAGACTTTGCGGCAGCTCACAGCCTAGGTATTATAAACTCGTTCTTTAGGAAGAGGGATTCTCATTTGAGCACTTTTAGTAGCGGAGGACGTAACACGCAAATCGACTATCTTTTGATGAGGCAGGAAGATCAACAGAGGTGGATTGACTGCAAAGTTATACCAAGGGAGACGGCAGCGACTCAACACCATTTGCTAGTAGCAGACATAGCCCTAAAAGTAAGGCTAACCGAGGGGGAGAGGAAAACCCGACCTAGGATCCGTTGGGGAAACTTGAAGGGAGAAAAAATTATGATGTTTAGAGATAAAATTAACTCGATGACATCGATGCAACTAAGTGACGACGCAAACCGGTTATGGGAGGCTATGGCGACTACGATCACTACAGTGGCGAATGAGACGCTAGGGGTCACAACAGGAAAGACTAATGGACATAAGGAGTCCTGGTGGTGGAATGAAGACGTGCATACCAAAATAAAGGATAAGCAACAGAGTTTTAGAGATCTTTTGAGGTGCACAAATGAGGAGGAGCGGCTGAGGGTGAGGGAGATATACAAAAAGGCAAAAAGGGAAGCAAAAAAGGCGGTGACTGAGGCAAAAAACACAGCCTATAAACAAATGTATGAACGTTTGGAAACGAGAGAGGGGGAGCATGATATGTTCAAGATTTCCAAAGCTAGGGAGCGAAGAAGACAAGATCTAGGAGTAGTAAAGTTTATTAAAGGTGAGGATGGACGTGTTTTAGTCAAGACACATGACATTAAGTTGAGATGGCAAACCTACTTCCATAATCTTTTCAACGACGGTAGGGCATACCAACAAGATAACAGCAATCCCAGGACTCAAAGGCGACAACAAAATAATTGCTACTGCAGGAGGATCACACATGAAGAGGTGAGAATGGCACTTAGGAAGATGGGAAGAGGCAAGGCAGTGGGTTTGGACAACATACCGATTGAGGTGTGGAAGTGTTTGGGGGAAGAAGGAGTCCAATGGTTAACACTTTTGTTCAATTGTATCTTCAAGACTGGAAAAATGCCAGATCAGTGGAGGAGTAGTGTCGTGGTGCCTTTATATAAGAATAAAGGAGACGCTCAATGTTGTGGGAACTACAGAGGAATCAAACTGCTAAGTCACACTATGAAGCTCTGGGAGAGGGTAATTGAAACTAGAATTAGAAAAGAAACTCAGGTTTCGGTAAACCAATTTGGATTCATGAAAGGGAGGTCAACTACAGAAGCGATACATATTCTAAGGAGATTGATGGAAAAATATAGAGCGAAGAAGCAAGATTTACATATGGTGTTTATCGACCTTGAAAAGGCATATGACACTGTCCCACGGCAACTGATTTGGGATAGTTTGGAGGGTCGAGGGCTACCTGGGAAGTATATAGACATAATTAAGGATACATACGATAGAACGAAAACTAGTGTCCGCGCGCCTGTAGGGGATACAAACTTCTTTCCCGTGGAGGTAGGACTCCACCAAGGGTCTGCGTTGAGCCCTTTTCTTTTTGCGGTTGTCTTGGATGAGTTGTCCAAGTTAATTCAGGAGACAGTCCCGTGGTGCATGCTTTTTGCAGACGATATTGTGTTGATTGCAGAGACTAAACAGTGCCTGAACGCGAGAGTAGAGGAGTGGCGAGTAGCTTTAGAGGGCAAGGGCCTAAGGATTAGTCGATCAAAGACTGAGTACCTACATTGTGATTTCAGCGGTGTGGCCGATGACGATGGCACCCAAATCACCATCGAGGATCAATTGGTTCCGCAGGTAACTAGATTTAAGTATTTGGGCTCGTTTGTACAAAGAGATGGTGACATAGATAGTGATGTAACCCATCGCATACAGGCTGGCTGGTGTAGATGGAGGGCAGCCAGTGGGGTATTGTGCGATAGGAGGTTCCCAACTAAACTAAAGGGAAAATTTTACAGGGTAGCAGTTAGGCCCGCTATGCTATATGGAACAGACTGTTGGGCTATCAAGAAGACACAAGTGCGCAAGATGGAGGTAGCAGAGATGAGGATGCTGAGGTGGATGTGTGGACACACGAGGTTAGATCGGATAAGAAATGAGGTTTTTAGGGAGAGATTAGAAGTGGCTAGCATATCGGATAAGATTAAGGAGGGGAGATTGAGATGGTTTGGGCATGTGAAGCGGAGGCAAACGACAGCACCAGTTAGAGTAGTGGAAACTCTTACTGTGGAGGGGAGGAGAGGAAGAGGCAGACCCAAACTGACATGGGATGAGCAGATTAGGCGTGATTTACTAGAGTTACATCTTTCTGAGGACATGGTCCAAGATAGGACTTCGTGGAGGCGTAGGATTAGGGTTAAGGACTTTTAGAGGATATTGCAGTAAGGTCTTAGGTGTATTTAAGGGACGTAGGTTTTTCTTATTCTTTATGTTACTTTACCGGTGATTGCCTTCTTGTGTGTATGCCCAAATGATGTTGTATGCTATTATACATGATTTACATTATATTGTGTCACTCTAATCACTTTCTTGGTATTGGTGACTTTTTATTCCTATATTCTTTGACTTGGTGTGTTAGTATGTTGTTCGTTTTCGAGCCGAGGGTCTCTCTGGAAGCAGTCTCTCTATCCCTATGGATAGAGGCAAGGTCTGTCTACATCCCACCCTCCCCAGACCCTATAAGTAGCGTTGCAATTTATGGGATTTACTGGGTATGGTTGTTGTTGTATCAAAGTTACTCTACAAATATACCTAAAAAAACCTAACCACTCCCCCCACCCCCCAAAAACCTAAAAAAAACCTAACCCCCCCCCCCACCCCCCAAAAACCTAAAAAAACCTAACCCCCCCCCCCCACCCCCCACCCCCCAAAAACCTAAAAAAAACCTAACCCCCCCCCCCCCCCACCCCCCAAAAACCTAAAAAAAACCTAACCCCCCACCCCCCAAAAACCTAAAAAAAACCTAACCCCCCCCCCCCCCCACCCAAGCTAAAATGCTAAAAACTAAACCCCCAAAAAACCTAAAAAAAAAACTAAAAAAATAAAAAAAAAAACACACAAATTATTTTATTTTATTTTTTTAACATTTTTTATTAAAAAATCGCTACTTTTAGTAGCAGCAAAAATTTTTTTTTTTTTTTTTTGCTAACGAAATGTAGCGATTTTTTAATAAAAAATGTTAAAAAAAAAATTTGTGTTTTTTTAGGTATTTTTGGTTGTAACTTTGATAGTTGGTGGTAATTACAAAAATGCCACCTTGTCTTTTTGGGTTTTCCTTCAATGTGTATGTTTAGTATGTTAAGATTATTTGTATTTGATCTTTTGCCTACTATTCTAATAATATGGTTTTTGTAATAATATATAAGTAAAACCTTGAGAATCACCAAGTCTATGTTTGTTGTCGGCCTTACCCTAAAGAATTAATGAAAAGTGTTCGTTGTCATAACGAATAACCCACAAACAAACGCCATCCATGCAATAAACCCCAACAACTAGGATGTGATAAAACAGACGCATCTGCTACAACGTGCGGACATTCCTACTTACTATATATTAGATTATTTATAAATAATAAAAATAAGGTTATGGATAATAAACTAATCACATTCATCAACAATATATATTAAAAATACATTCTATTGTATTTGTATATTTGGACTAAAGGACTAATCAATGAACCAAAATTAATCAAATTTAACATTATATGTATTTTGTAATTTTAGAGAAGTTAGTTAAAAATTTAGATGTAAATTGTCGATTCCGCCGCAACACTCGGGTTTTTCACTAGTAAGTAAATAAGTCACTCAATTCTGACTTATTTACTTTTTAAAAAAGTCAATAAGTCACAGGTCACTCCAAAATAAGCTTAGCCAAACAGCCCCTAAGAATCTTTAGATGCGTTTTCTTTTGTGAATTTCCATTTAATTTATTTCCTTTTAATATGTACCACATATTTTATTTCGATATATATTTTTTTAACAAATAAATTCCAAAAAATTTTCTAACTAAAAGCTTCTTGACTTTAGTTCTTCGTTCCCATTACAATAACACACTTATTGTAACTTTCACCAGCTAAAAATTAAGTTAGGTATAACATTAAGAAGAAGATGCTATAAATGATTATTAGAATGTGTGTTAATTTAACTTTGTTATCTAATGTTATATAGTGGAGTGTAAAAGAGTCGAGGTAGGAGGAAAACACGATTGTGTGGATCTAACAGAGGTTTCCCCCCTTGTGGGCTTAGGGGTAGTGCTTTCACGGTGGGTTAGGCTGTGGACTTGCTTAGTCGAGTCCAAAGGGTCATGCATAGTAATGTAATGACCCCAAGATCCATGAACTTGTGTTTTAAAAATACGTAGTTTTGCTATTTAAAAATGAGTAACGGCGTAACTTGTTGCCTATTTACCTTATATTTTGATGTAATTTCTAATTAAGTTTAATATATAAGCTAAATGTCTCATAACATATCATGAGGCCGCTTGGTCATTAAACATGAGTTTTTACATAATATTTTCAATTCCAATTCTGTTTGATTACGTGAACCAAACAGGTCCTAAGGCCGTGGGGTATGGTGGGGCTTGGGTTGGGGCGTGGGTTGGGCATTGGTTGACATGTGGAATGGGTGGCAGACATGGGCTAAACCCACATTCAACACGGTATGGTGGGGCGGGGGTTTGGGGCGTGTGTTTGGTGGGCTTCGCTGGGCTATTTCAATATTATTTAAAATAACAAATTTAATTTTTTAAATATTTTTAAATAAAGAAAATTACAAAAAAAATCCTAACTTTTATATTTGTTTTTTATCTCTTCTCTTAACGCCAAGACTAGTTGTAACTCGTCACCCTGTAGGTGATCAATGGGCTGGGATAGAAATTTCAAATCATCCTGTTTTTTGTTTCGCTGCATCTCTAGCGGCATCTCTAGCTTCTTTGCTCCTTCGTATTTCGGCCCTTTGTTGTTGGAATACGTTGAATGTATCCATCTTGCATGAAATGTCATCCAACTGCTCGCTGTATATTCCCCTACGCGAGCCAGAACTCCCAGCTGAAGGCGATGCCGTATCAGATCCAGATTTTTGAGCACGCCTTCTTGAGGCACTTCTTCCATACTCAGGCCGGTTTGGGCTTGGCGAATCATCCAAACGGTCCTCATACTCTTGATCTCGTGCATCAGATTGAGCTTGGGACGAGGCCCTTGACCTTTTGGAAGACGAGTTAGTTTCGCTACCAATGCGGATAGTCGCCCACTTTGGATGGAACTTACAAATATCCCAACAATGCATGAAACGGAAGTCGGTCTTCACATTTGATTTGAATGTGACCACTGCATTTGTCAAAATATCGGCTTCGGTTTCACCACTTTTAGGGTTTTGCTTTGCTTTATTTAAAAAACCACTAAATTTTGTAAGTTGGGCGCTTATCTCGCTCCACTTTGAGGATAAGCTATCGTTTTCACGATAAGTCCGCCTACCCATTTCTTCATGGAATAGTCTACTAACCGATTCCCACAGGGCGGTTCGATGTTCCGAATTTCCTATTTTAATAAAAAAAATTAATATATTACAAACTTTTATAAAAATTAACCATTAATAAAAACAAAGGTTAAGAATACCTAAAGTTGAATGTTGAGATTGTTCACACCAATCCCTCGCCATGCAACTTCTTCAGCAACGACCCATTTTTGTTGTTTTCGTTTGGCGGTTTCAACTACTTTATCCTCCTCGGTTTTTTTCTTATGACTTCTCTTTTTTATGGGTTTCGGTGCAGAAGGACCATCATTGGGTGGTTGAGTTTCGGGAACGGATTCGTTTTGTGATAGGTCGATGGAGGTTTGTGAAAGGTCGATGGGCGATTGTGAAAACGGGATAGGTATCGAATCGTCGGTGTGTGGGAAGTTAGTAAACACACGATTCCCGATATACGATGCATAACCCGCCATGTCGGGCATAGGAGAGTGTATGAAATATGGACGAGTTATTGGACGATTGGGTGGTGGGCTAGGATTATTTTCTTGGAATCCATACGGGTTGCTCGGGTCAAAAGGACGGTTGTAAGGATGCATTTTTTCGTTTTGTAGAAGGAGAATTGAAATAGAAGATGTGGTTGAATGTGGTAAAAAATGGAAGAAAAATGTGAGTTTTATATTGAAAAAATGGAAGAAAAAAATAATTTTTTTTTAATATAGCCGTTGGCCAACGGCTAGCCCAACGGATCTTTTCTTTTGGCCATACACAGCCCGCCATGTCAGCTCGCTTCCCCCGCCCCACGCCCGGCTTGAAACCCAAGCCCCAAGGGCCACGCCCCAACCCAAGCCCACCCGGGATGGTGGCTTGGGCGTTTTCTCCCAACCCACGCCCCAACCCAAGCCCCATACCCCACGGTCTAAGTTTACACATCACGCATTTCTAAACCTTTGTACTAAAATGGACATCTCAATTAAAATTGATTTTAGGGCTAATCACGAGAATAGCCAAGTTTTGGTCAAAGTTTCAAAAATAGCCAGATGACACCCCATAAAATGGGCTTTCACGAATTTCAACGCGGCTCAAAAAGAGCTTTCCTCACGAGCAATTACCTTTTGCCACGTGTGCAACTGCGTTTCTGCACATTGATGCCTCATGTGCACCTCTGTTCATTATTCAGTCCTACTCTCTCTCTCCATCATCATCACCCTTAATGTCCACTGACACTCCTCTGTGTGTGTATATTGTAAAAGACAAAAAAGCATATAATAGTTCGATATAGTTATTTATACATATCTTCTTCATCTTCACCGAGCACCACCACCACCCTCACCGAGCACCACCACCCTCATCGAGCACCACCACAACCACCACCGTAAATAAACATAATCAGACTGTGACATCCTTCACACCCGTCACACTTTTTTCACCCGGAGAGAGTGGAAACCGGTGGCGACACGACGGAGAAAGTGGCTCTGAGGGGAGAAAACGGTGTCGTTGTATAGGTGGTTTGGGTTTGGTGAAAGTGAAAGGGAGATTGAAGCCATTTTTAAGTGTTTTGTTGCGAATTGTTTATTCAGGTGGAGTTAACTTTATGGTGGTGACGGAGATGCCTTCTCCGGCGTGATTCGGGTGGTGGGACGACGGACTATTTTGAGGAAAGAGGAACAGTTGATTGATGATGAGAGAGGAATATGTAACGCCCCAAAAATGAAAACTCAATAAAACAAGTGAGGATAAATGACAAACGTAACATAATTAAGAATTTATGGCAAGATGGTAGTTAAATGTGGTTTAAAGATTAGATTTGTAATTAGCAACTAAGTGAAGGGGGTAAAGTGCAAAGTGATTAAACTTAAATTAATAAAAAAAACAAAACAAATAAAACCCCAAACACAGTGAGTGTGTCTGGGGGATCGATCGAACAGGGCAGGAGGAGGGGGAAACCCTAAACTCAAGAAATCAAGCAATTGAAGCCTAAAATCATAAGAAAATCCAGTGCATGAGCCCTCTTATCGATCATCTAAGCATACCTAGTGAAGTGGTAAGTCGAATTTCTGGATTTGGTGAATTGTAGAAAAAGGGTTTCAACCCAATCATGAATTCGTGGTATGATTTGTGTTAATTAGATGTTAGGGTTACTCCCTAGAGTGGAAATCATGCTTGATTTTAGTTTAATTGAAAGAAAATTTTATAAACCTATTTGTAGTAGTAGAGATGATGATATGGATGATTATACATGTTCAATGCTTGTGTGATGTTGATATTTGATGTTGATTGTAAGAAGTAATTGTTAGATAATGGTATAAAAGTTATATAATTCTAGTTGAAATTGATAATCTATGTTATGAACTAGGAAGAGTATGCATAAAATACTTGTACTATATGCTTAAATGATGGCATGCACACCAAGTGTTTGATGAAATGCATAGGTGAGATTATTGGATGAGATTGGATGTAAACAATGAATGAATGTGTATAGGAAGTAATAATGGTGTGTTGAATAGTGAATTAACATAAGAAGTGTGCTTTAGATATGATTCATGTAGAAGATTGGATTTGCTAGTATCATGTGGTAGTAGTATGCTTTAGGAATGGTATCTTATGCTTAAATGATACAATGGACTCCATGTGTTGCCGAACTTTCTAAATATGGTTATGAATTAATTGTAAGAACGTGAATGTACAAGGAAGAAGAAATATTCGAATGGTGATTTAGGTTGGCGAATCATGGATTATGATGCTACATGTAGGATTACCTAAATACTAGTATGAATGGAAGTTGTTTATGTACATACGTGGAATCTAGGTGAATGTGGTTGTATGTGTCTTACTACATGAGTGTGAAGCATATATAGTATAATGGGTATGTTCTAACATGCCATGATTTGATGATATGTTAAATTGTATGGAATTGGAATGAAATAATTGTTAAAATAGGACTTGTGTATGTTATAATGGACTAGTGAAAGTCAATGTGACCCATGTGTTGGAAATGGATGTTATTATGTATAAGCATATATGCTAACAATGTTGTAAACATGATAGCTTGAAAGAATAAGAACCATGTCAAGATGGACCAACTCATGGGAAGCAAACGGGTCAAAGAGGAGGCAAAGAAACTAGCATAAACATGGCGAGCACAAGGTAAGTGATTTCCATAATCACTTCTTAGTTTGTTTAAGTAATATAATGTTTAATTATTAAGTTCATATGAAGTTGAGGTCAAATCAATAGATTATTTTGATAAATGCATGAACGGGTCGAACAATTCGTAGATGAATAATAAGCCGAACACTTATAAGTTAAGAAATTCCTTAACTCGGATGTTGGATTTCAAGTTTACATGATAGAATATTAATTTACAATCATGTAGGAAGAAACGGGAGGTTAAACGGGTAAACGGTTTGAAAGTTACGCAAGTTTTAGCGTAAACGGACGAAACAAAGACACAGGTGCCGTAAATTACGCCCCAGGCCGGAATTTACGGCCTCCCCTGCATCAGCATCATGTTTGAGGTCGTAAACAGCAGGCAGGCCGTATTTTACTGGGTAGGCCGTAATTTACGTCCCCTGGGGGTTTGGACGGTTTCCCTTTATAAGATTTTGACCGAATGTGTTATACATGCAAATGGATGGAACTTGTTTGTAAGTAAGTCTATTATCGGATGGTCATATGCATGACTAGGGAGGTGTGTTAATTAAGTTAAGAGAATAGGATGGTATGTAAGTATGAATAACTGGAGTCATGGTGAGTTTAAGTCGTATAAACTAGTATGCGTGATGTGTATAGAAGATATATATATATATATATGTATGTACATAATTATGCGAAAGGCGTACATTGTGTTGTAGTTAAATAGATGCATATAAATGGTTGGCGACCTTTTTACGAAGATGTAGTACTTGAATATGTTGAGATTACGGGTTTGCTAACCAAGTTATTATGGAGTATGTTTGAAAGTGCAGGTTTATGAATGTCGGACTTTCGAAGTGTTGATATAGTAATGAAATGATTGAATGTTGGAAGGATAATCGGGTTGAAGTAACTTAAGCGGTTAGAATATGCTATGGGCGTTTTAGTTTATACAATATTTTATGTTTGGTCGTCACCACCTACTAACGGGTTAGTTGTATGAGAGTATATGTCATACCCATTTAATTGGGTAATCGAATGCATAAGAGAAATGAAAGTACGTACACGAATGGAACTAAAATGACGGTTTTATAAGCAAACAAGTATAACGACTAACTTTTTAAAGCTTTGTTGTTGAATGTAGGTAAATCCTCAATTTAGGCGACTTGGAGAATCGGAGCGAGCGCGTGTTTATGTTATGTCATACCAAACGCTTCCGCTAGCTTGTTCAAATGTTTTTGGTCCAAAATTTGTTGTATTGGTTCTTAGTAGTATTTTGTTGAACGAATCGTAGAAATGTATCTAGTCTGATTATGTTTAAAACAGGGGTATGCTCGTTTTATGGACGGGTCATGCCCAAATTTTGTTAAAATTAATGCATATATGTTATTGATATCATCGTTTTAAATTGCGAAAAGTTGGACACTCTTAAGAAATTTTTATATTTCTAGTGTCCCTTAGTCGTCTTTTATTAGACGCAAACACGGGACCTTACAGAATAGTACAAGGTGGTTATGTTTATTGTACAACGACACCGGAACAAGTGAACAAGTTAACAGCTGGTGATTCAGCTGGTGTTGACAGCTGGTGATTCCGTTCACTTGTTCAGAGAGGAACAGTCCATTCTTTTAAACATTGAGATTTATTTAAATATATAGATGTTATGGGAATGAATGTTTGTGCTGCTTTGATAATAATTTTAAGAGTAAACTGCAATTTTACCCCCTGAGGTTAGGGGTCATTGGCATGTCTACCCCCCCTAAGGAAATAATTGCAATTTTACCCCCCACTGTTCACTGTTATGTCGCAACCTTACCCCCTGTTAACAGTCAACGGTAGTTTGACCTTATAGGTGAGGGTATTTTGGTAATCTTACCCAATATTTATTATTATTATTATTATTATTTAATAAAACCATTTTACAAAATTAAATAAATACCATTTATTATTCCTGTTTCTGGAGACTTCTTGAACGTATGAAAGCTTGAAATGGTTAACCTCATACTCATATGATCATCAATAATATCCCCACAAAACCATTCCAACATGTTGTGTTTTACTCTTCAATTACCAACATGTATACCCTTTTTACAACAACCCTTCAAGATTCAAGAAACTGGCTTTGATCTTTGTTTCAGTTTCATCAATTTGTCGAATACTCACCTGGGTCTCTCTCACCACATCCAACCTCCCACCATCATCTCACCTGCTGCAAGAATCTGCAAGAATGAACCGCCACCATCAGCCACCCCCACCCTCACCAGCCACCCCCACCACAATCCACAACAATCGAAACCATTTCTTGACAATTTCCCCAACTCTCCACCAAAATCCCCAATTTAACCAATCAATCAGTTTCAAACCCTAAATTGAAACCCTAGGCACAAATTTCAACTCAATCACACAAAGATTGAAACCCCTCTGCGATTGAACCAGTCCATCCCCCGTCTCCGCCACTTCTCCTCACCACCACCGTCTCCGCCGCCACTTCTCCTCACCACCACCGTCTCCGCCACTTCATCAGTGGAATCTGGGTTGAATCTGCACATGAACTTGGCATATCTGGGTTTATGTATATTGTATGAAGATGTTTTTGAATATGTTATGTTCATGTGCATATGGGTTATTATGAAGATGTTTTTTGAATCTGGGTTTGTTTTGTTTTTATGAAACATCATCATCAGTTGAATCTGGGTTATTATGAAGATGTTTTTTGAATCTGGGTTTGTTTTGTATGAATCTGTTATGTTCATGTGCAGATGTTTGGGTTATTAAGTCGGTTTGGGTTTATGAATCTGGGTTTTTTTGAAGATTGATTATGAACAAGTCAAAGGGGATTTGTTTTGTATGAAGATTGATTATGAATCTGTGTTCATGTTCATGTGCAGATGTTTGGGTTATTAGATCTGGGTTTGTTTTGTATGGTGATGTTTTGAATATGAAGAATGAACGGTGGTGGGATGATGGTGGTGGTGGTCAGAAGAGGAGAAGGAGGTGGTGGTGGTGATGAACTGATGATGATGATGATGAACCTGATGATGATGATGATGATGAACTTGTTTCGTTGATTTTGTGATTTGTGTTGTGGATCTGGATTTGTTGTTGTTGTTAGGGCACTTAGGGTTTGATGATTTGTGTAAATTTGATGTTGAATGAATTATGAGAGTAATTGTTTGTAGGTGATTTGTGGATCTAGAACACCCAGAATGAATGAACTGATGATGATGATGATGAAGATGAAGAAGAATGAACTGATGATGATGAACTTGATTTTTGATTTTTTATATAATTTTAATAAGATAGGGGCAAAAACGACTTTTCACACATTATAACAGTCAAAACAAACGTTGACTTAACAGAATCTGTTAACAGGGGGTAAGGTTGTGACATAACAGTGAACAGTGGGGGGTAAAATTGCAATTATTTCCTTAGGGGGGGTAGACATGCCAATGACCCCTAACCTCAGGGGGTAAAATTGCAGTTTACTCTAATTTTAAAAATGAAAGAAGTGGGTAGTTGTGTTAAGAGGATGGTTGGGCAGTGGAGGAGGTGGGCCCTTTAATTTATTCATATATTAGTAGGTGAGACATAAAAACAAGGGCACAATATTAATTGGGCAGGGTGCCAGGTCTGAAAAACAGCAGTAGCCACGTGGCAAAATATGAGTGGTTGCTGAGGAAAGTACTTAGATTTTAATTTGAGCCGTGTGGAAACTCGTGAAACGGCTCATTGAGAGGTGTCAAATGGCTATTCTTGAAATGACGGCGTCAACTTGGCTATTTCAGTGATTTTCCCTTGATTTTAACCATCACTGTCACTAGTGCTCTAGTGGTGACCACGGGTATTTAAGTTTCACATATGGTGCGTCCGGGTGAGTTTCCCCTCCAAGTCTCAAGTTCGAGTCTGGGTGATAGAGGTTTCTTATTGAGGGATTTAAATTGGGGATCTATTGTGCGAGGGGACTCTCTAGCGCGGACCCGGTAAGACAACGTATGCTAGACCTCCCGACGTTCGCGAATAATTCACACCTTTCAAAAAAAAAAATTTAAAATTGATTTTACACACATTTTCAGTAAATTCCCATTTAGTTTAAGGGGTTGTTTGTTTACCTCTTAATGCGGCTCTTAATAGTTCAGACCTCAGACCTCTTACTGATTCAACATTTAATAGTTCAGACTGTTTGTTTCACGAGCAGATGTCTGAATGATTTAGACATTTGCCTCTGAATGGTTAAGCATTATATTGAGTCTGAATGGTTAAGATCTCTAGTCTGAATTGATCAGACATTTGCCTTTGAACGGTTAAGTATTATACGAGTTCTTAATGGTTCAGACATCTTACTTGTTCAACACTTAATAATTCAGACCTCTTACTGATTCAAGACTTAATCATTTAGATGTTATCAAATAGCACCTTATATATGTTTCTTATTCTTTTAGTGCGTAAACTTCCCAACAATTTCCTTATCAAAATTATTGGTTTCCATCGCAATAAAGCACTGGCTTTGGGGTGTTTGGGTTAGCTTATTTTAAAGCGACTTGTAAAAGTTAATAAGTTGTTTTTTTTGAGTGTTTGGATTTGCTTTTTTTTTTTTTTTTCAATTAACATTTTTTTTAATTAAATTTTTTGATATAACCAGAAAACTTGTTAAGTTACATCAAAACAGAAGGTAGACGGGCAACAAGCTGCGCCGCCAACCCTTTCTGAATTGCAAACCCCAACCTCCCGAACACAAACCCCTGCCCCCTTGGGGTCGAACAATTCTTATGAATCCCAAACACCCCCTTTATCATAATTGAAACCACTCATCCCTTCCCAGTTGTAGTTCACCGACAATGGTAATTCTCACAGAAGCATCTTCATCAAGTAATACATCATATGAATATGATGTATTTTTAAGTTTTCGAGGTGTTGACACCCGTCTTAGCTTCGTCGATCACCTCTACAACGCTCTTTTGGATGCGGGTATCAACACGTTTTTGGATGACGAAGAGATTGAAACTGGAGAACCTCTTAAACCAGAACTGGAAAGTGCGATTCAAGCATCTAGGGCTTCTATTATAGTGCTGTCCACAAATTACGCTTATTCAACATGGTGTCTTGATGAACTTGTGTTGATCCTTGAGCAACGCTTGACCGCGGATCAACTTGTTATCCCTATCTTCTATCATGTGGAGCCCACTCATGTGAGGAAACAAGAGAGTAGCTTCGGAGATGCAATGGCAGTTCATAGTCAGAGAATGGAGGCAGAAGCAAACGCTGAGAAGAGAGGTCAATGGGCTCGAAAGATCGATGGATGGAACAAAGCCCTTATAGAAGTTGCTCAGTTAAAAGGGAAGGACGCCAAGAGCAGGTAAACCGTTTTCTTTCTTACGTTTGTTTTCAGACTCATCTATACTATGTTTTTTTTTTGAACGCCCAACTAAATTACCGCCCTCAATCGAGCAAATGCATCCCCTCCTCCATCAGAGTTGGATGCATACCCGAGCCACTAAGCCACCAGTTTAGGGAAAACCCGCCGCCCAAAGGCCCACTGCGGTAAAACCCGGTTCGGTTCGGCTTCTAACTGGCGAAACATTCGATTCATATATTTCAAATTAACTGAATCGAATCATTCATATTTTCATATATTTCTAGCTTTTATACCTTGGATTCATATATTTCAAATTTATACCCCCATTTTATGTATTTATACCTAAATTTCATGTGTTACTAATCAAAAGTTTTAGCAAAAGTTTGGTTTTGGCTATTAACCGAAATTAAATGAATCAAACAAAATCCGTCAATCTACTGAATAAACTAAACCAATTAACTGAAAACGGATTGGTTAATAAAATAGACTAATCAATGAGCTCGATTTCGGTTGAGGATAATAATCTAACCAACCAAACAATGAACACCGTTGCAATGTTTGTGTTTCTCACCGCATCGCGCTCACACCTATCGGTTATCAACCAAAACCGGTTATCGGCGAGCAATAACTAAATCGTTAACCTAAACCAAACCGAAAACAAATAAAACCGAATTGAAATCAACAAAAAACTGAATTAACAAAAAACCGGTTATTAGTTTTTTTGTACTCTTGTTTAACCAAAATTAGCTGAACCGAACCAAATCATTCTTATTATTATATATTTCTAGTTTTTATACATTGGGTTCATATATTTCATATGTTATATTTCCATTTCATATATTTATACTTTCATTTTATGCATTTATACCTCAATTTCATATATTTCTAAGCAAAAGTTTTAGCCCAAGTTTGGTTTTTGCTATTACCCGAAATTCAATGAACCAAACCGAAAACCATCAATCTAAGCGAATAAACTGAAGTGATTAACCGAAAATCGATTGGTTAATAAAGTAGACTAACCAATGACTTTGGTTTCAGTTGAGGATAATAACCGAACCGACCGAACCATGCACAACACAATGAAATGGATTCTCCGATTACTTCGTTTTTGATGTATATCTATCACAATAATATTACAATAAATATTATATAAATAAGAAAACCATAAAAAACGAGTATCGCAATGTGATGTGTCGCTCCCACCGCATCGCACGGGCATCCTACTAGTCATTCGGTATATATAATTATATAAATATGTTGGAAAAGTCTTATTTTCTAAATCCATATGTAAAAATAAGTTTCATTAAAGTTTTAAATACTAAATGTGATTGAAAACATATATTATTTTAGAGTGGAATTTGAACCATCAATTCTTTTTTGAGTATTTGGGTTTCACAATTGATAATCTAGATTAAAACATGGAAATTTGGGTTCATCTAGTCGGGGTTGTGGCCCCTTGATCGGTGATGGTTGAATAAAAGGTGTTCTAAAGTTGTTTCAGATGAAAGAATGTAATAAACAATATTTTATCCTTCGGCTTATCCACCAGTTGTACATTGTTTAAACTAATACTAAACAAAGAAAAACATAGGTTTATCCACCTTCGGCTTATCCACCAGTTGTACATTGTTTGAACTAATATTTTATCCTGCGTGTGGCAATGGTATTTGTAAAAAAACAACTTTATTAAAATTTAGAGGCTGTATGACAATTTTATTAAGTTTAGAGGTAGAAAGTAAGTTAGTTAAATGAAAAGAAAAAAAATAGGTTTATTAAAGTTATAATAAAAGATAAAAAGACTTACCATGTTAGAATCTTGTGTAATAGACAGATTAAACAAAAAACCCCTTAAATAATTAATAATGAAGAGCTAAGAATTATAAAACCATATACTAATATATTTTGGCATCGTTAGTCCATCTGGTTTTGTAAAAAAAAACAACACTGGGCACTAACTTCTTTTTGTTGTAATCTTGAGTTTTATGGTTTTATTTTCGTAACAACGTTGGGTATTAATACGAAACTTAGTTTAAACTAACAAGAAAACACGGGTAGTTTTGTTGTTATACTAGACTATTTAATATATATAATTTCACTCACCCCTTGTTTTCCCCCTTAACCTAAACTATATATACATATATATGAAGAATTTTTTTTTTCATAGCCCAAAAACAAATTAATTGCACAAAAATCATAATTTATATTTATTACAAAATATATAAAATGTAAACTTATCCTACAAAGTCCCGAAAAATGAGAAGGGTAAAAAGACGCAACTAATCGCAAAATATAACATAATATCGAGAAAAGTATAACAAAATACCGAGAAATATAACATAATGTCAAAGGAAGAAGACACAATGAGTCGAAAAAAAAACTAATAACCCAAAGATAGAAAAGACACAATGTTAAATAAAAAGAAACAATAATCTAAACAAAAACTCTAAAATCAAAAGTTAAAAATCCAATAGCGAAAACCTAAATCTCATATGGTAGAGTTCGATAAGACGGTTCCAATACCTCTTGAATTAGGTCAATCGAAGTTCGTTTAATACGCTTCCTACAACTTTCTATTTTTAGGATACTATGCATTTGAACTAACCCATATCCAAGTTCAAGTAATGTATATTTACGCCTCCACGTTAACCTAATGTGAATGCTTGTGCATAGCTTCCACATTTTACCTAACCAAGGACATTTAGGTGATATTTGTTTTTCTAAAAAAGATCTGCGCAGGTTCTTCTGTCTGTGCAGCGCAGACCGCACGCAAACATTGTCATCTTTAGACTGTTTGTTTTTTCAAAGACGTTTTATTAAAAAACGTCTGCACAAGCTCTTCTTGGTGCAGACTTGACCCAACCACTTTTAAGATCTTCTAAGATATGCAGAGGGTTAAACACCACCACCATCCACCACCCACCACCTTCCATCACCACCACCGTTCACCACCCACCACCACCGTTTACCACCAGCACCCACCGTCCACATCCACTACTCACCACCATCGTCCGTACACCATCACCAATTTATTTTAGCAGTCTACATACGTTAAAAAACAAACCGCCTTTTTCTTGCAGACTACAAAGGTTTGGTCCACCTCTTCTTCTACAGATATCTGCAGATGTGGTCCGCAGATTGCAGACATTATAGCTCTTAACAAACAAAGTGCACTTTACTTTGGCTACATGCCTACATACAACCATCGAAATCCTGGATTGTATGTTTCTTTGTTTTGACCACCCATTATATTTACCATAGATCAACGATTGCTCCTAATCAGCTACTGATTAACAACTAATCAGGAAAGTAATCGACGACTGCACTTTTTTTGTTCTCCAAAAATCCTGATTGATGAACTACTCCTAATTAATCTCCTAACTTACCGACTCTTATTTCTTTTCCTTTTCTTCTTCTTATTTTTCTTTGGTCCCACCATTGCATAATGAGTCTTCCTCCTAGGTTTACAAACTTTGATATCAATTGATGGAAAATGAGGCCGCTAAAACGAAACCAAAAACACGAGCTTGGCTCATTTGACTCTTTAATTCTTATGAACCCGGATTTCAAATTAGTCCATTACAATAATTCTACAGATATACTATCTAAACGACTCAAACATGAAACTAAATAAAAACTCAATACCTTAACCTAAATTACGAGTTCATAAATAAAACTTATTAGATAACCCTTCTTATTACTATTAAGTTACAACAAAATTAGTCCAAGGTATTATTACTACTGTCTGTATATTTTTAATGCACAACAGATCAATTTTGTATTTTGACTTCGTATTGATAATTTCGTTTTGTATATTCTAATGCAAAATAAATCATTTTAAATTATTTAATACATATCATGAATTATTTATAACTAGCAAAATTCTCACGCGCGTTACAGCTAGAATTTGCTTGCTATCGGTACGGTATAGACTCTCGGTATTATAACCAAAAGATAAAAATCAAAAAGTAAAGCCATGATATGCTCCGATCTATATTCAGTGGTGTCTCTGAGAATTCATGTGCCCTGTTTGAACTCGAAAAATGTGCCCTTATACCTTAACGATAAACAATGCAAGTACGAGAATAACAAAATCATAGTATTAGATAAACAATGCAATTACGAAAAATGAGAAAATTATATTATTCAAATGAGTTACATTACATACCGTAATAACTAATAAACTAATAGCTAATCATTCTTCATAGCAAATTGGTGGATCAACTCTTCACAATTTATATTATCTAAGACTACATTTTCAATTAGTAATGTGCTCAATTAACCTAGTGGGCTAAGTTCTAAAGTCTAAACGATAAAAAAATGATTTGTAAATGAGCCTTACTTGAAATTGGTATGGGTTTACTATTTAAAAAAAAATAACATATATATATCGGATTTTTTTTTAAAACCATATGCCATGCGAAATCACGGGTCCTGTGCGGAAGTCCTCCCCGCACACCATCTAAGCCTCCCCTGTCTATATTGACACTTGTTTTCGTAAACTATAAACTGATACTGCTACTGATGCTGGTCGATCGGAATCGGCGTGGTACCACTATTGTTGGGAGAATATTAGTTCGGATAGTCTTGATTCCCATTGACGCATAAGATACTCTATTGCGAATATAACTCCGTTTTCAAGGAAATATATTACTTAAGGGAAAATTATATTATAATATATATATATATATATATAGAGAGAGAGAGAGAGAGAGTAAAAGTTGGCTACATAGTCCAAAATTCCTAAAAAGTGTAAAAAGTCATAAAACACTATAAAAACACCAAAATTCACCAATAACATAACAAAGATTACAAAACACCATAAATGTAGGTTTTGTTTTGTGTTTTAGATGATAAGGCTCTGATTATCGAATGACTAACATTACTTTGTTTTATGTTGATTATTTTGTTGTGTTTTTATGTTCATAGGTCTACGATGGTGTGTTGGAAGTTTTTATACAATGTTAAGATTATAATATGGCATTTTAGTAATCTTTACTATATTATTTGTGGGTTTTTGGTGTGTTTTATAGCTGAAATTAGATGTTTTATGACTTCGTACACTTTTTAAAATTTTTAGACTTTATAGCCGAACCCTCCCCTATATATATAGGGGAGGGTTCGGCTATAAAGTCTAAAAATTTTAAAAAGTGTTAATTTCAGCTATAAAACACACCCAAAACCCACAAATTATATAGTAAAGATTACTAAAATGCCATATTGCGAGGCCTCATTGTAATTAAGATACAACATCAAGAAAAAAATTTACAACATCAAATAATTCATTTCTTCATTCAAAGCACTCTTTTTAGATTTTTTTACACATGTATAAATATAACAGATTTACATATGTGTAAATGGCAAACTTACACATGTATAAATTTTCTTTATTTACGAATTCACGTAAATTTAAACGTGTAAATTAAATTTCTAAAATTGTATTCGAATAATAATGATAAGTGTAGAAAAAAATTGAATTGTTTTTGACAAAGTTCTCGCGGTTTTTTCATTTGTTTTCACGGTTCTCACAATATTTAGCGTTCTCATTTAAACCTTCCCCTATATATATATATATATATATATATATATAGGGTAAGGATCATTTCAGAACCATAAATATTTACAGAACTTACAGAACTCCTAATAAACAATCTTTTCATTTATATATTTTTATGTTTAGGATAATTTTATCATTTATTATGTGTATTTTTATGATTACATACATGTTAAAAATAATTTTGTCATTTTTTATATGTAATTTTATAATTACACATATATATAATTTGGCTATTATACATATGTAAACTACTTTTAACATGTATGTAATCAAAGAAATACATATAATAGATGATAAAAAGATACTAAATACAAAAAATATATATATAAAATGATTGTTTATTTGGAGTTCTGAAAGTTCTATAGTTATTCAGAGTTCTGAAATGAACCCAACCTTATATATATATATATATATATATATATATATATATATATATATATATATATATATATATATATATATAGGGTAGGGATCCTAAGAGAAGTCCACCTATTTAAGAAACTTGAGAAGCAATCTGGACCACACATTTTCCCTAAGCAAAAAATGCAAAAAAAGGTAAAAAAAATGCAAAATTTTTTTTTTTTGGATTTCTTTAAGGATTAAATTTTTTAATTAAATTTTTTTTTTGGGATTTATACATATGTATAGTTAAAAGATTAACAATATACACATGTGTATAAATCCCCCAAAAAAAAAATAAAAAAAAAATTAAATCTTTAAAGAAAAAGCTGCGATTTTTCCAAAAAAAAAAAAAAATTGCATTTTTTTACATTTTTTTGCATTTTTTTGCTTAGGGAAAATGTGTGGTCCAGAATGTATCTCAAGTTTCTCAAATAGCATACTACTTCTCACATGATCCTTATCCTATATATATAAATGTGTGTGTGTGTGAAATCATTTTAAGATCATTATGCCTAAATATGATAAATATAATTGTGAGCTAATCTTATATGACCTGACATGCTAAATCGAAAAATAATTGCAAGTGAATAGCGAAGAAATAAAAAGCAGAAAAAAATCTTAATGTTGTTTTCCATGAAGATTCGGTAAAGAAGTTAAAAATGCATGTTAAAATAATAATTTAATAAAGAAATTGAAAAAGAAAAATAACCAATTTAGCAAATCTGTTGGTGGTACGCTGACCAAAGTTGCGACTTTAATGAGTCCACGCAAAGACGAACATTTCCCTATAATCTTTCAGCCAATTATCATACACGTAGTTAAAAACCCCTAAAAATGAAATAACAAGTTATTATTAAATTAAACCTACAAGTGTGTATAAGGTGTGAATCAAATGTTGTAAAAAAAACTTACTTCCACGTTTGCAAGCCACAAGTCGATTGTGTAGTTTGTGCAAGTTGTAGTCGTATATACTTTGTTGAAGGAGACTCACACAATGTCCCCCAAAATGACAGAAACTTTTCCCAGTCCTCCTCTTCCAGGGTGAATGTGCTCTTGCAGTGCCTACAAATATTTTGTTGTATGTGAAACCTGCAAAGATAGAGGCGTTCGGAAATACTTGAGCACACACTTTCATTAGGGCAAGCTCTCGATCGGTTACAATCACACGTGGCTCCATACTATCATTTAACATTGCCCTGATCCTTTCAAGCACCCATACGAAGTTATCACTGCGTTCTTTACAAATAACGGCGTGCGCAATACAAAACGACTTGATGGTCGACGTCATACCCACAACCTGGACAAATGGCATGTTGTACATGTTTGTTTTATATGTCGCGTCGGGAATGCACGCCACATATGACCCGAGTAACGATTAACAAAGAATAGATCTGTTACGACATCTGTTTCGGGTTCCAGCTGGGTCTCGTAAATGAATTTGTTTTCAAATAATAGGGTTTCCAATGACAGCATTGGACTCTTTCCGTCTTTCTGCGAGGCTCTAATCTTCTGCACCACATTTTGTACATCTTTCTGAAGATGAATCCTGGAGGGGTCCTGCTTCCTCATCGTTTGAAAAATGTTGTGTGGCTCCATGTTTTGAGCTGTCAGCTAGGGCTGCAAACGAACGAACAAACACGAACAAGACCTTGTTCGTGTTCGTTTGTTAAGAAATATTTGTGTTCACGAACGGTTCATGAACACTTACCGACTGAGATTTTATGTTCGTGTTCGTTTGTTAAGGAAATGAACTCGTTCATGTTCGTTTGTTTTTGTTTGTTAATATTAGGCAACGAACGTTGATGAACAAAAATGAGCACAAATTAATGTTCATGAACACAAATGGAAACAAACAAATATAAACAACCGTTAAAAAACACAGTATATAAAACACTAACACTTATTAAATATTTTATTTGTTGGAATTTTGAAATATATAAATAAACTATAAAAACTAAAAACACTAATGAACTATCGAACACAAACGAACGCGTTACTGAACGTCCACGAACATAAATGAACGAACGTGGCCTCTGTTCATGTTCGTTTGTTTAATAAACGAACAAACACAAACGAACTTCCCACCGAACAGTTCACGAACTGTTCGGCGAACGTTTTGGTTCGTTTGCAGCCCTACTGTCAGCTGCTCCATCAGCTTGTATTCACTGGGAGTAAATCTTCGTACAAACGCATGGCTTGGCAAGTCCTTAGTAGGTTAGTGGTTATACTGACTATTTCCCACTTCTAACCCCCAGACATCATACGGATGGAAACACACCACCACCAGATAAAACGGGCAACCGATTTTTTTGCTGCCGGATTTTCTAACCGTTGCTACAGTACAGTGCTCACCACGACGGTCGCATTCAAGCCATACCCTCCCGGTCCTTCCACTAATTTTCTTTGATCTACGGGTGACAATAATGTAACCTTCCTTGTTTGCTCTTTCTTGTACCCATTGCTTTAATTCATCTAGAGAGTTGAAAAACCAAAACACCGATACGGTGAACTTACATGTTATATTTATTAATCTAGTTTAATCCTTTCATGTTTATTTATTAATATATCTAAAATGCGTACATCACTGTCTCAGGTAAGTAAGTAAATAAATTTAATACCTTCTTAGTTTGGTAAGGATTACCCAAACTCGTGGGTTCCTCGTCATCAAACGGTGGTGTATTTGGAGGCTCACCACTGTATCCTCCGTATCCTTCTGGGTAGTCTTCTTGAAGGTACAAAGAATCTGATGCATTGTAACTTCCGTAGGGATTGCTCAGGTTAGTGAATTGCTCATCACTGTACAATGCGGGGAATGGAGGCTCACCATCGTATCCTCTGTATCCATCCAGATAGTCTTCATGCACGTAGGAAGATTCACCCCCGTATCTATAATCCGGGTATCCTTGTTGCACCAGATAGTATGGTTCCTCAACAAGGGGAGACTCGTTCAAATCCATAAACAGTCTGTTTTGACCGGCCTGTGTACACCAGACACAAGCTCCTCTTTATTGTTAAAATCGGGAAACGCAAGACTTCTCCTGAAAAATGGTATGGCAAATAGTAAATAGTCAACACAACAAGGAATCTAAGCTAATAAATGTTATTAGATCGGTTTCGACCACCCATGAGTCGTTAGAATACTGCCCAAAGAAATAGTTCTCGTCCCAGAATGATGACATATGAAATGTGTTGAATTAATAATCTCTCGTTCAACAATTGGTTAAACAAGCAACATAAAATGAAAAGAAAATGAGTAGAAGCTTGTCGACCATGAAGAATTCTCTATATATCACTATTTGTACACTTTAAAATTCAATTGAGATGCCTCATACAGCCCTTTACGCAGCGTATACGCTTTATCACGTGCCTAGACAACATGGTATCATAGTCAAATCAGTCTTCTAGTACGCTGTGTGCAGTCCTATACATCGCGTACATGTGATTGATTTGATATTGTACGAGGTTGACCACTTGGTCGGGAGACAGGAACCCTGTACGATATTGTACGAGGTTGACCACTTGGTCGGGAGACAGGAACCCTGTACGCCTCGTACAGACCTGTACGAGGTGTCTCAAAGAGTGTCCAAATAGGCATAAGTGTGAATATATTGACCCTATAATAATAATAACAAATTTAAAAAAAAATAAATAAAAAACATAGGAGTTAAGTGCCATTTACGTCCCTGAGGTAACTGAGTTATGAGTTTTATTTAAGTGGGTTGGTTTTTTTTGGACTGAAATAACACATTTCCAGAAAATCAAAGAAGAAAATGATACAATTTTAAAATTTGACCTGAAATGACAAATAAGAACAAAACACAGGGGCTGTATGTAAATGACACTCGAATCTTCTTAGTAACCGTATCACGATTATGAGACCACGTGACGGGACCGGATGAAATGATGTACTGTAATTGTTTAATGACAAAATTCATGCATACATCGCTAAATACTACAAGCATATAACATCGCATATATATTAATTAGTTTCAACAAAAGTCATGCACACATGGCTAAATACTACAAACATATAACGTCCCATATATATTAATTAGTTTAACGGAAAACAAATTTGCTAAAAGTAACTGTGGAATATGGTCTAAATGACATTTACTTTCAGTCATTTGAATCTAGCTAGTTTGTTTGGTTTTGTCATTCTCGATTGAAAACCATTCATTCATTCTCAGGAAAGAGACGGAGTTTATATCGGAGATCGTAACAAACATCCACCGTAGGTTAGGTGGACACTTACAATGTACGCTGCCATTCCTTTTTGGGATGGAAGAGTCCATTGAATTCATTACTTCATGGTTAAAAGATGGATCCTCACATAACGCAGACATTCTCACTATCTCGGGTATGGCAGGAATCGGCAAGACATCTTTGGCCAGATATGTCCACGGGTCACATTATCGTTTATTCGCCAAAAGCAGCTTTATCGATTGCATCAGTGAGAAATGTGCTGAACAAAATGGACTACTTGATCTACAAAAACAACTTTTTGGTGACATTTCAAAACCATGTCAGCTTCAAGTACGTAATAGTTTGGCGTGCACATCTATGATTGAGAACGGATTAACTCGTAAGAAGGTGTTTATAGTTCTTGATAATATTGATACTGTCGACCAGTTGTACGCGTTACTTGGAAAGAAAGGTTTTTATTCAGGGAGCAAAATCATAATAACCACCAAAGATGCGTCATTGACAGAGAAATATGCACCAATCAACCCATCAGTTAAACCAAAGCATACTAAGTTCTTACTTAAAGGCCTAGATAAGAGAGCAGCATCAGAACTTTTAAGTCATCATGCATTCATGAGCAACTGTCCCAATGACGGTTATGAAGATGTTTCAAAACAGCTTATGGCATATTGTAAAGGACATCCTTTGGCTCTTAAAATTTTGGGTGAGTCTCTATGTAATAAAACTATAGCTGAATGGGAGGCTTACATAACTGGGCTGAAGAAAGAAACTAATTCACACATCATGAACGCCTTGAAGGTTAGCTTTGACTCGATGCAATCCAACAATGATAAGGAATTGTTTAAGTATATTGCTTGTTTTTTCGTTCAGAAAGACAAAGTCTTTGCTGAAACAATATTGGAGTCATGTGGTATCCGCACTACAGGGATCAGAAATCTCATTGATAGATGCCTTCTTACGATCGGCCAAGATAACATTTTAATGATGCATCAACTGATTCAGGAGATGGGAAGAGATCTAGTATGTCGAGAATCACCTAACAGGCCAGAGGAGCGCAGTCGATTATGGTGTTATGAGGAGTCATTCAACGTGTTGGAAGAAAACAAGGTAGTTAAGATGCCATGTATACTTTTAATAACCATGCAAATTACAAGTCTTTTCATAAAAAAAATTGAAAATTTACTTACAGTTTTTGATCTTTTATGTTTTGTTCTTAGGGTACAAGAAATATTAAGGGCCTCGTCCTGGACATGAAAATGCTTGAGAGAGAGATGTTATGTGGATCAGTAGAGTTAGAGACATCTGCATTGAGTAAGATGCCTAGCCTAATGCTACTACAACTCAATTTTGTGCAACTCAGTGGGTGTTATAGGAACTTTCCTAAAAAAATAAGATGGTTGTGTATGCATGGGTTCCCTTTAAAGTCTATACCTTTAGACTTACCAATGGAGAATCTGGTTGCTCTTGACATGTCCTATAGCAATATTGAATATTTTGACATGTCTTATAGTAACCCACAATCACCTGCAAAGAGGCAAAACGTAAGAAATTTAAAGCATCTACTTTTAATATCCTTCCATGCTAGGTTAATAAAGTTTACTAAAATGTTTACATATCTCCGTGTCGATAGGTAACCGATTCGTGCTCAACAGACAAAAGGTTGCTTGGATCATTGAAGTTTCTTACTTTGAGTTTCTCTGAACATCTCAGTAGAATCGGTGGTTTTTCAGAACTCCCTGCACTTCAGAGGTTAATTGCAATAAAATGCACAGGTTTGACTGATATCTGTGAATCAATCGACCAATGTGTTGAACTTGTCTACATTGATCTGAGTTACTGCAAAAAGCTTAAAAATGTTCCAGAAACTATAGGTCGGTTAAGGAAGGTCACAAAATTATTACTGGATGGTTGTGATCTTGCTGAACTTCCAACAAAGAAAAGGATAATGGATTCTTCGGAAGTGTTTGAGACTATACCGAAGTTTGTTGTGATATCTTTACCAAGCTCATTAGTTAGGTTGTCGCTTGCACATAATAATTTGTCCAATGAAGCATTTCCCTTGGACTTCAGTTGCCTATCCATGTTAAAGGATTTATGTTTGGACGGCAATCCCATTGTTTCCCTGCCCAATTGTGTGAGAACCCTTCCTAGGCTTGAGACACTTGGTATGAGCAATTGTCTAAAGCTTAAGTCAGTCAAGCATCCTCCATGTACCTTAAGACAATTGAATCTTTATAACAGTTTTTGGAATACTGATTATAAAAATTTGCTACGGAAAATTGCCTTTGATCCAGGAATGGCCCCACTCGAGTTAAAAGCTGACATGAATATATTAGCAGCTTCTTCGTTTGAAATTGAAGGGATGATCAAAATCCAACCTCTGGTAGATGTTAAGCCTGCGGTATTACGTACTTTGGGCTGGAGATCACTGTTTATTACTAAAGAAAATAAGTTTGTAGGAACTAATTATAATTATGGAGGACAAGAGAAATCTCAAATCCAGGTTTTCCCTAATTAACTATCCATCTTTGTGTGGATATGTATATAATATATGTTTATGCTGATTAACGATTACGTTTTGTGCAGATGTATTATGAATTTGGAATATTCAGCACCATTTATACTTCGACACAGATGCCAGACTGGATTGCGTGTAAAAGCAATGGGCCATCTCTATCAATTACCATCCCATCACATTATCGCCAGCGCCAGCTTCAGCTTAAAGGACTGAATTTCTGCTACGTATTGAGTTTGCGTGAAACTGAATTGCCCATCATCAAAATTAGAAATATTACAAAGAAGCGTACCTGGATATACAAGCATTATATTAAATCAGTCACTGCAGATGGACTTGGGTTACCCACATTTTTAAGCCACTGGATGTTTGGGGAGAAGGATATGGAAGTTGGTGACAGGATTACTATAACTCTAGACATGTGTTGTGAAGATCATATAAACATGTGTGGGGCGGGTTTTGTATATAAAACACGACAAGATCTTTTAGCAATTGGTAGAGATCTTCGTGGTGATCTTTCTTATTACAAGTTGTGGAATCACATAATTGGCGGAGATCTTTCTGCTTTTCAATTAATAACAGGAGAATATTTCCTGCACTCGGTGGATTTCTTAAGAAATTTATTTTCTAGTTTCTTCTTCAATGCCCATTATACAGGTAAATGTCATTTTTTTAATAAGTAGTTGTATTTATCGTGGCTTTTATATATATATATATATATATATATATATATATATATATATATATATATATATATATATAGGACAAAGATCCGTTAGGAACCACCCCTTATTGCGAGAACCGCGAGAACCAGTGTGAACACAAACAGTAATTCCTAAAAAAATCTAAAAAACACCCAAATTTTTTTTTTATTTTTTTACTATTTTTTTTAAAAAAATCGCTATATTTTGTTAATAAAACAAATAAAAAAAAATTTTGAGTAACAGTTATCCATGCACATGTGCATATGTGTCGTTTCTTTGTCAAATTCCGTAATTCATTACAAATAATAGTCAATTGCACTTTCATTTACACTACTACGTGTAATACACTATTTTTTACATTACCAATGTTAGAAATGCACATGTGCATCTATATGTATCAACAGGAAATAAGGTGTTTTGGTACACTACTTTCTCTTTCATCTATCATTCCATCCATAATACACAATCATGCACATGTGCATTTTTGTCATTTCTTTGACAAATTCCGTAATTCATTACATATATTAGACAATTGCACTTTCATTTACACTACCATATGTAATACACTACTTTTTACATTACCAATATTAGAAATGCACATGTGCATTCATATGTATCAACATGAAATAAAGTGTTTTGGTACACCACTTTGAATACACTTTCCCTTTCATCTATCATACCATCCATAATACACTACCATTACCTCCTACCATCCATAATACAATACCATTACCTCCTACCATCCATAATACAATACCATTAACAATATTTTCACTTTATTACATGTATGTAAACACCATTTATACCATCCAATCAACATATTACATAAAAAATTGACAACTATAACCAAACCATCAACCGCTAGATATAACTAACCAAAAAACATGTATATGGGTCTACTTCTCCATTCAAAATCACAAACTTTTTGTACCAAAACACGTTATATCATGGTTATACCTAATTATGCACATGTGCATTTTGAATATTGGTAATGTAAAAAGTAGTGTATTACTAATGGTATTGTAAATTAAAGTGCAATTGTCTATTCCTGATAACGTATTACCGAATTTGTTGAAGTAATGATACATATGCACATGTGCATGGATAACTCTTACTCGAAAAAAAAAGGTTTTTTTTTTTTTTTTTATTATGGGAACGAAATATAGCGATTTTTTATTAAAAAATATTAAAAAAAATAAAAAAAAAATTTTGAGTGCTTTTTTGATTTTTTTTAGATTTTATTTTGTGTTCACATTGGTTCTCGCGGTTCTCGCAATAAGGGTGGTTCTCGCATGAACCTTACCCTATATATATATATATATATATATATATATATAGGTAGAGGATCCTGTAAAAAGTGCTCAAAGTGTGAGAAGCGTATTATAACACTACATATAATACTATATAACACCATATAAACACCGTATAACAATATGTAACACCATATAATACCATATAACACTATGTAACACTATATATCATTATATAACAAATATAACACTATAGGTTGTCTGATAGCATGTCTATGATAGATGTACAGTGTTATATTTGTTATATAATGATATATAGTGTTACATAGTGTTATATGGTATTATATGGTGTTACATATTGTTATACGGTGTTTATATGGTGTTATATAGTATTATATATAGTGTTATAATACACTTCTTACACTTCTCACACTTTAGGCCCTTTTTACACTATCCTTACCCTATATATATATATATATATCAGGATCATTTCAGAACCATAAATATTTACAGAACTCGCAGAACTCCTAATAAACAATCTTTTTATTTATATATTTTTATGTTTAGGATAATTTTATCATTTATTATGTGTATTTTAACGATTACATACATGTTAAGAGTAATTTTATCATTTTTTATATGTAATTTTATAATTACACATATGTACACTAGTTTTTTTACATATATGTAATTAGTTATGACACATATATATAATTTTGGCAATTAAACATATGTAAACTAATTTTAACATGTATGTAATCAAAGAAATACATATAATAGATGATAAAAAGATCCTAAATACAGAAACTTATATATAAAATGATTGTTTATTAGGAGTTCTGAAAGTTCTGTAGTTATTTAGAGTTCTGAAATGAACTCAACCCTATATATATATATATATATATATATAGTGGGAGGTTCATTAGGGAACACTAAAATAGTGGGGAACCGGGAACCACTTTTAAAAATTTAACTTAACATGTTAAAAATCAATTTTTTTTTAAATTCGGCGCTTCTCCCTATAAATACTTGTACAAGCATTTTTAATAAAAAAAATCAAAAACTAAAAATATAAAAAAAAACAGTTAAAAAAAGGCTAAATTTTTTTCTTTTACAAAAATTATTATTTTTATTTTGAATAGCTTCTACCCATTTTTATAAGGAAAAGCGCTAAATTTTCTTTTTAAAAAAAAGTGATTTTTAACATGTTAAGTTAATTTTATAAGATATATATTTTTTAAACATTTTTTATATTTTTAGTTTTTGATTTTTTTTATTAAAAATGTTTCTACATGTATTTATAAGAAAAAGCGCCAAAAAATTTAGAAAAAAATAATTTTTAACATGTTAAATATAATTTTTTAGATTGTTTCCCGGTTCCCCACTTTTTTAGTGTTCCCTAATGAACCCTCCCCCTCTCTATATATATATATAAATATAAAGAGCTAGATCAAGAATATATGAAATTTAAAAATTGTGTTAGGTGTAGGATGTAAATGTAGATCATTGATCAAGCCAAATCAATAGTGAAAATGCATGTATAGATGGTAACATATTTGAAAATAGTAGCTAAATTTCAGGAGGTGTTATTTCATTTAAAATTAATGAGTTTTATACTTAATATTTGCTTAGAAAAAATGTGTGGTCCAGTTTTTTTTACGAGCTGGCGTAAAATTTTATTGCAGATAACTATTTTTTTATCAGGGCGTAAAAAAACTTGCATCCCGACAATTTTTTTTTACAGATATGTTTATAATGTTTTCATCTACGTTTGTGCACAAAAATTTTGGCCCAACTCGCGCCGGATCAAAAAGTTCTCACGGTTCTCACAACTCATAGTGGTTCTCATTTTAACTCATCCCTATATATATATATATATATATAGGGAGGGGCTCATGCGAGAACCACCCTTATTGTGAGAACCATGAGAACCAATGTGAACACAACCTAAAATAGCTAAAAAAACCTAAAAAAACCCTAAAAAACCTAACCCCCCCCCCCCACCCAAAAACCTAAACCCCCCACCCCCCCCCCCCAAAAAAAAAACCTAACCCCCCCCCCCCCCCAAGCTAAAAAAAACCTAAAAAAACCTAACCCCACCCCCCCCCCCCAAAAAAAAAAAGCCTAAACCCCCCTCCCCCACCCCCCAAAAACCTAACCCCCCCCCCCCCCCACCCCCCCAAGCTAAAATGCTAAAAACTAAACCCCCAAAAAACCTAAAAAAATCTAAAAAAAATCTAAAAAAATCAAAAAAAAATCCAAAATTTTTTTTTTGATTTTTTTAATATTTTTTAGGTTAAAATCGCTACTTTTCGAAGCAAAAAAAAAAAATTTAAAAAAATTTTTTTTTTTTTTTTGGTTCAAAAAGTAGCGATTTTAACCTAAAAAATATTAAAAAAATCAAAAAAAAATTTTTGTGTGATTTTTAGCTATTTTTAGGCATTTTTGGTGTGTTCACATTGGTTCTCGCGGTTCTCGCAATAAGAGGTGGTTCTCGCATGATCTTCTCCCTATATATATATATATATGGGAGGGTTATCTTGAGAAACACTAAATATTGCGAGAACCGTGAGAACGAATAAAAACCAATCAAAACCACTTTTTTAAATACAACCCTCGTTGTAATTAAAATACAAGATCAAAAAAAATAATATACAACATCAAATATTTCATTTCTTCTTTCAAAATCATTTTTATTATATATTTTACACATGTGTAAATATAACAAATTTACATATGTGTAAATGGCAAACTTCTACATGTGTAAGTTTTCTTTATTTACGAATTCTCGTAAATTTAAATGTGTAAATAAAATTTCTAACATTGTATTCGAATAATAATGATAAGTGTAAAAAAAATTTGAATTTAAATTGTTTTTCACTAAGTTCTGGTGATTTCTTTATTTGTTCTCACAATTCTCACAATATTTAGGGTTCTCATTTAAATCTTCCCATATATATAGAGAAAGAGAGAGAACAATTATTTTGAAAACTTTTTATATTATGAAAATTACAAGAACTCGTGAAAAAACAAACAAAAACATTTTTTTATACTACCGTTATGTTGTTGTTGGATCACTTTTATCAATTTTTTTACGTGTAAGTTTATTTTTTTTAATTTATAAACACATGTAAATTTAAATTTAAGTGGGTATTTTTTATGTTGTATTTTTAAAATAACTAGTTCTTAGGACCTCCGCTTTGCGGTGGGACACCGTTAAACCGAACTAAAAATTGACGTGAAAACGTTCAACCACGTACGTGCGTTTTGATGTGTTAACTCGCTAACTTTAGATTAAAACGTAAAACATTATCATAGAAAAGAATAACTAAGTCAGAATGGTGTGAAAACCCATGTAATTATAGGATTTATTAAAATTTAAAGTAAACCATTAGGGTTATTTTGTGTTCTTTCTAATACTTCAAAGAAAGAAAAGTAAAATGTATTACATGCAATAAAAGTTTGTATACGGACCTTGTAACGATATACCAAACAAAACAAAAAAAAAAGATGGTGGATGTCAAGTGGAATCGACCTAGTGTATCCCTAAATTTACTAGTAAGTTGCGAATGCAACCTAGTTAATAACTAGTTAATATATTATTGTAAATATGGTGTTATAAAAGTTTAAAATAATAAGATAAATATCACATGTAAGTGCCACCTCAACAACAAAAAGCCATATAATCATTTGTAATAATTATTCATTTTCATACCAGAGTAGTAGTGAAGTTGGTAGTATGTGATGTAGTTGTATAAAGTATAAACCAATGAGAAGTAACTAAAATTGAACAGTAAAAATAGTGAGTGAACACTAAATTATAAAATAATAGAGGAATAATAATTGGCAGTGTAAAAAGATTGGTTTCAATTTGGTTTTTAACAAAGTTCTTGCGTTTCTAATGAAAATATACGAGTTCTTATTTAAACCTCACCATAAACACATACAAACATATTCACTAGATAAAACACAACTATATTATTGATACCGGCTGTTCCTCATAAATATGATGTGGTTCAAATTTTTGTAAGTAAAAGGTTATCTGATATTCAATGTAACCTATCATCCATAATTCGATAAAACAACAATTTCTTCTCTGGTTGCTTAGTACTCATTCGTCCAATTAGTGGGTAAATGACATGCATTGCTTTTTCTTTTTTTCATCAGAAAAGATGGTTTCTTTTATTGCTTTCTCGCCACAGAAGTCCGGCAGACCTGGTCATGCAGACGAGGTACACCTTCCTTATCCAAATCCCTTAGACCATGTGTAGTGGGGCGTCTTTTTTAAAAAAAATTCAAAAAAAAAACGCCCGAAAACGCCCAAGGCACCATTACATGGGGCGTTATTTTTAAAAATCTTTGAAAAAATTTGTGATCCGCGTTATATATAAAACGCTCAAAACAATTGCTTTACTATGACATTTTGACTTGAAGGGGCATGTAGCCAATGGGATTATTTAGTCTGACAGATTGCTTTATTTTTTTTTTTATTTTTTTTTTTCAAATGATTGAATGGGGGTTATTGGCATAATGCCCCACTACACATCTTTTGCTATAATGCCCAAGTGTAACTAGGATGCCACGTGTCGTATAATGCCCCATGGTGGGGGCATTATTTTTGTTTACCACTACGGGTGGTCTTACCTTAGAGCATCAACAATAGGAAGTTTTTTCTAGGCTTTAGCCTCTAGAAATGCTACATCACCGGGTTTTAGTATTGAAAAGTTTGTTTTTGACACCCATTTTTTGGCTTGTAGTTCCTCCTAAAAAAACAAGGAAAAACAGATTAGAGTGGAGGTCACAATACTATTTAATATTATATATATATATATATATATATATATATATATATATATATATATATATATATAGGGTAGGGATCCTAAGAGCATTCACATTCAATCCATCAAATTATACATACATTCCACTAAAAAACAACTCCTATATCAATATATTCTCACTAAAAACAAATAATTTTTCTCTTTCCTTTCAATTAAATAATATTATCATTATATTTTTCTCTCACTTCCACTCACAACCACTTTCAAAATATATTAAAAAATTATAACGGGTGAATAGTGTCCCCCCAAATATACAGATGAACAGTAACATTTTCTCTCTCCTCTACTCACAACCACTTTTTATACCCTTTATAATATAAAAACTCCTCCTCACATAATTTGATGGATTGAATGTGAATGCTCTAATAGAAGTCCACCCTATTTGAGAAACTTGAGAAGCAATCTGGACCACACATTTTCCCTAAGCAAAAAATGCAAAAAAAAAAAAAAAAAAAAAGTGAAAAAAATCAATGATTTTTTTTTTTGGAAAAATCGTAGCTTTTCTTTAAGGATAATTTTTTTTTATTTATACACGTGTGTATATTGTTAATCTTTTAACTATACATATATGTATATTGTCAATTATACATATATGTATATACATGTTTAAAATTGAAAAAATATGTGTTATAAATCCTAAAACTTAAACCATAAACACTAAAGCTAAACTTTAATGCTAAAGATGTGGTCCAGAATGCTTCTCAAGTTTCTCAATTAGCCTACTACTTCTCACATGATCCTTATCCTATATATATATATATATATATGTATATATATATATAAGGGATAGATCATGAGAAAACCAAAAAACTAACTAAAAAAACCTAAAAAACATACCAATTTTTTTTTATTTTTATAAAAAAATCACAGGCTTTTATGCATGGAAAAAAATTTTCAAAAAAATAATAATAATAATAATTTTTTTTTGTTGTATTGCACATGTGCACTATTACGGATATAGTGCACATGTGTAGTACACATATAATGCACATGTGCAGTACAACAAAATTTTTTTTTTTGAATTTTTTTTATATATAAAAACTAGTGTTTTTTTTATAAAAAATTGGTATGATTTTTTAGCTTTTTTTTAGGCTTTTTTAGTTAGTTTTCTAGTTTTCTCATTTATATGTAGTTTTCTCATGATCCTCTACCTATATATATATATATATATATATATATATATATATATATGTATAGGCTAGGTGTTGGCTAGAAAGTCCAAATTTCCTAAAAAGTGTAAAAAGTCATAAAACACCATAATGTCAACCATAAAACACACCAAAAACCCACAAATAACATAATGAAGATTACTAAAACATCATGTATGTGGGTTTTGTGTTGTGTTTTAGATGTTAAGGCTCTGATTATGGAATGACAAATATTATTGTGTTTTATGTTGTTTAGCCTTTTGTGTTTTAAATTCATAGTTCTACGATGATGTGTTTGAAGTTTTTATGGACTATTAGAGTTTGAATATAGTGTTTTAGTAATCTTCATTCTATTTTTTATGAGTTTTAGATGTGTTTTATGCCTGAAATTATTGTGTTTTATGACTTTTTACACTTTTTAGGAAAAAACACACTTTCCATAGGATCCCCACTCTATATATATATATAGGGAGAAGATCATGAGAGAACCACCTCTTATTGCGAGAACCGCGAGAACTAATGTGAAGACAACCAAAAATACCTAAAAAATGCCTAAAAATCACACAAATTTTTTTTTTTAATATTTTTTATATAAAAATCGCTACTTTTCGAAGCAAAAAAAAAACATTAAAAATTTTTTTTTTGCCACTAAAAGTAGCGATTTGAGCATAAAAAATATTAAAAAAACAAAATTTAGATTTTTTTAGGTTTTTTGGGGGTTTAGTTTTTAGCATTTTAGCTTGGGGAGGGGGGGGGGTTAGGTTTTTGGGGGGTGGGGGAGGGGGGGTTTAGGTTTTTTTTTTTTTTTTTGGGGGGGGGGGGGGGGTTTAGGTTTTTGGGGGGGAGGGTGGGGGTTAGGTTTTTTTTTAGCTATTTTAGGTTATGTTGACATTGGTTCTCGCGGTTCTCGTAATAAGGGTGGTTCTCGCATGATCTCCTCCCTATAAATATAAATAAATATATATATATATATATATATATATATATATATATATATATATATATATATATAGGGAGAAGATCATGCGAGAACCACCTCTTATTGCGAGAACCGCGAGAACCAATGTGAACACACCAAAAATGCCTAAAAATAGCTAAAAATCACACAAAAAATTTTTTTTTGATTTTTTTAATATTTTTTAGGTTAAAATCGCTACTTTTCGAACAAAAAAAAAAAATTTTTTTTAATTTTTTTTTTTTTTTTTGGCTTCGAAAAGTAGCGATTTTAACCTAAAAAAATATTAAAAAAATCAAAAAAAAATGTTTGGATTTTTTTTGGATTTTTTTAGATTTTTTTTAGATTTTTTTAGGTTTTTTGGGGGTTTAGTTTTTAGCATTTTAGCTTGGGGGGGTGGGGGGGTTTAGGTTTTTGGGGGGTGGGGGAGGGGGGTTTAGGTTTTTTTTGGGGGGGGGGGTGGGGTTAGGTTTTTTTTTAGCTTGGGGGGGGGGGGGTTTAGGTTTTTTGGGGGGGGGGGGGGTGGGGGTTAGGTTTTTTTAGGTTTTTTTAGCTATTTTAGGTTGTGTTCACATTGGTTCTCACAATAAGGGTGGTTCTCGCATGAGCCCCTCCCTATATATATATATATATATATATATATATGGACCACTAAAATGAAAACCACCTCCAGTTGTAAGAAACGAGAGAACCACTTTCTAACAACTAGATCTTCAAGATGGATGGATGAGATTAAAAGTAATAAAAACTATTATAAAATTATTTTTGTCTTATTATGTTTTTAATATTTTATTGTTAAAGGGTATATAAGTAAATTTGTTTTTTTTTGTCTTATTGTATATATTATTTTTTATTACTTTTTTGTCCTATTGCATTAATTATTTTTTATTATAATCAGATTTTTTTTATTAAAGAATTTTTTAAAATCAGATTTTTTGATAGTTTTTTTTTTCAAGATTTGTTTAAAAAACATTTTTAAGAGCTGGTTTTTACGCCCCGTTTTTTACGCGCGTTTTTTTACAACACGCTTTACACTCCGTTTTTTCGCGTCGTTTTTTCAAACGGTTATTTACGCGTCGTTTTTTACGTTAAAAAGTTTTTACATAAAAGTTTACGTTTTACATTTTTGCGCTAAAAAGTTTACGTTTTACGTTAAAAAGTTTACGTTTTACGTTTTACGTTAAAAAGTTTACCGTTTTAACTTTTTTTTTTTACAAAAACATTTTTACACAAAACGAACGCACCCAGAAATCGAAAACTCGGTAGGTGTCTCAGATAGATTGTTATCATCATCGACTGGGGGAAAAAATAAAAAACCAACAACAAAAATTCAAAACAATAAATAAAGTAACTGTTACGGAAACAAAGTGAGTTGTTACATTTTTTGTGTTACAAAAAAAAAGTTACGTTTCTATGTAACATTTGATCATAGAAAAATTATATGTTACGTTTCTATGTAACACATGTAAAAAAAAAAAAAAAAAAAAAAAAAAAAACATGTTACAAAAGTAGATTGTCATATACACATGTAATAAAACCAAAAAAAATAAACGAGCAAAAAAGAATATTGAAAAGTAGTCTTACAACATGCAGACTTTTGTAAGATAAATTGTATTAATGTTCCAAGATTACGCTTCGGTACATGAAATATATTAAAAAATTGAGACAAAAGGACACAAAAGCAACTTATGGGCAAAAGTGAATCCTAGCCATCCATCAAGTATGATCAATGGTTGTTATTGAGTTTTCAGGGTTTATTCAATTCAAGTGGGTTTTCAATTTATCCTTGCCCTATATATATATATATATATATATATATATATATATATATATATATATTACAGGGTTAGGTTAACGTACAAATGCCCTTATCGTACATTACGTACGCTACAATCTCAGCCGTCCGATCATCTTCCCGCATTGAATTCGCATGTTGTTTTTTTGTAACAATTTCGCATGTTGGTTTTTTAACATGCGATTTCATCAAAATTATCACATGCGAAATTGTTACAAAAAAACATGTTATTTCATCAAAATTATCACATGCGAAATTGGTACAAAAAACCAACATGCGATTTCATCAAAAATTATCACATGCGAAATTGTTATAAAAAACATGCTATTTCATCAAAATTATCACATGCGAAATTGGTACAAAAAAACATGCGAATTCATCAAAAATTATCACATGCGAAATTGTTACAAAAAAACATGTTATTTCATCAAAATTATCACATGCGAAATTGGTACAAAAAACCAACATGCGATTTCATCAAAAATTATCACATGTGAAATTGTTATAAAAAACATGCTATTTCATCAAAATTATCACATGCGAAATTGGTACAAAAAAATAACATGCGAATTCATCAAAAATTATCACATGCGAAATTGTTATAAAAAAAAACATGCGATTTTAAAATGCGGGAAGATGATCTGACGGCTGAGATTGAAGCGTACGTAATGTACGATAAGCAATATTGTACAGTACTCTTTACCTATATATATATACATATATGATAAGGATCATGTGAGAAGTAGTATGCTAATTGAGAAACTTGAGAAGCATTCTGGACCACACATTTTCCCTAAGCAAAAAAATGTAAAAAAATGCATTTTTTTTTTTTTGAAAAATCGGAGCTTTTTCTTTAAGGTTTTATTTTTTAATTTTTTTTTTTGGATTTATACACATGTGTATATTGTTAATTTTTTAACTATACATGTTTAAAATTGAAAAATAAGTGTTATTTAGGGTTTAGCATTAGTATTTAGGGTTTAACATTAGTATTTAGGGTTTAGCTTTAGGGTTTAGCATTAGGTTTTAGCAATAGTATTTAGGGTTTAGCATTAGGGTTTAGCTTTAGCTTTTGGGTTTAGCTTTAGCTTTAGGGTTTGCATTAGGATTTAGCTTTAGCTTTTGGGTTTAGCTTTAGCTTTAGGGTTTGCATTAGGATTTTGCATTAAGGGTTTAGCTTTAGCTTTAGGGTTTAGCTTTAGGGTTTAGCATTAGGGTTTAGCATTAGGGTTTAGGGTTTAGCATTAAGATTTAACTTTAGGGTTTAGGGTTTAAGGTTTATAACACATATTTTTCAATTTTAAACATGTATATACATATATGTATAATTGACAATATACATATATGTATAGTTAAAAGATTAACAATATACATATGTGTATAAATCCCAAATTAAAACCCTAAAGAAAAAGCTCCGATTTTTCCAAAAAAAATTTGTATTTTTTCACCTTTTTTTTTGCATTTTTTGCTTAGCGAAAATATGTGGTCCAGATTTCTTCTCAAGTTTCTCAAATAGGGTGGACTTCTCTTAGGATCCCTATCCTATATATGTATATATATAAATAAGTAGTTAAAAATGAAAAGTGATTGATCATGTGTTAATGTATTTTTTTAGTTTTAGGATTTTTATTGGTTGTATTTGAATAAGAGCCCTTTTATGATGGTGTTACCTCACAACATAAACAAAATTATAAAAAGATATTTGTTTTATAAATAATAACAATTTGTATAAGGTTAAATCAAGGCCTCTTAGGTTGCTCATAAATAATGTTAAACTTATCCTCAATTTCTTATTTTCTTTATTCTCAGCATGTTCACTTTTGTATATAATTCGTAACTTCACTTTTGTATTGACGGATGTCTACCCAAATATTTAGCTGAAATTTCTTCTTTTCTTTTTTCTCAGCCTGTTCATGTTAATGACAATAACAGATTTCAAGAACCGCCTTCCATTAGGAATTTCTTTAAAAGTTCTGTTGGTAATGGTATGGAGACGGCTTTTTGGTTGGATCCTTGGTTGTGCAAGAAGCCCCTGAAGGATAAATTTCCTGAGATCTTCAAATTGGAAGTGGAGAAAAAATGCAAGATCGTGGATCGGGTCACTTCGAATACTGGAGGACACTCGTATGTTTGGGCCTGGAAGAGGCCGCTTTCGGCTGGGCGTGAACTGGACGAACTACTTGGTCTGTGTACGCTTCTTTACAACTTTTCCTTGGAGTCGTCAAGGGACTCGTGGAAGTGGGTTGGGGCAAATGATGAGACCTTTAGTGTCAGGGCTCTGAAACGGTTATTGGAAAATAATAGGCTTCAAAATGAGAGTGTTGAAGACTGGGACTGCAAGTGGATACCAGCGAAATGCAATATCTTTATGTGGAGAGCTAACATGAACAAAATTGCTACGTCGGAAGCCTTAAAAATCCGGAATATTGCTATAAGTGATGATAGATGCAAGTTCTGTGGTGAGGATTTGGAATCAGTGGACCATATTTTTACATCTTGTTTGGTGGCGACCACGGTGTGGAATCATGTAAGTAGGTGGTGTAAGGTGGCTCCGATGTTCTTTTTTGAGTTTAAGGACTTACTCCATATCCACGAGCATGTTGGTGTTAACGGGCAAAAAAAGGAAATCATTAAAGGTTTAATGAGAATTGGATGTTGGTGCATTTGGAAGGCGAGAAACGGAGCGGTCTTTAACAATAAAGAGGTGAAGATTGAAGAAATTATTAGTAATATAAAAGCTTTGGGTTTTCTTTGGTGTAATAGTAGACTTAAAGGTTTTTCGTGTTCTTGGTTTGATTGGTGTAAGTTTGTAAATATGTAGGTTGGTTTTTTTGGTTTTGGCTGCCTTGGTTTGAGGCTTGCCGGTGGTTTTAATGAAATTTTCCTTTAAAAAAAAATGTATCAACTAATCATATTCCGTGTTAATCAATTCATTGAGGATCGAATTTATGCAAATCAACAGGATGGAGAATCTCGGATAACATGCTGGTTAGCTATGACATGTTTGAAAACATCTATATATATATATAAATGAGATGGATTTGGGCTACATGGCACTTGTCTTTGGCCATCTTGGCTGATGTGGCAATTCACTTTAGGAGGGAAATTACATTTGTTCGATTTCAATGAAAATGATGCGGGATCCGAATTGATTTTGGGTCGGGTTTTTAGTTTCCGGATAAACCTTATGAAAAATATTCGGATCATTTAAAACCTATTTCATTTTCTTTTGACTCATTCAAACCTACCTCAACTTTACTCTCTTCTCTCTTCCTTTTACGATTCAATCGGTTATCTTCTTACGAAGTTTAAACAAAATTAGGTCATATTCAAAGGTAAATACACTAAATTGAAGCTTTGATTTTATATCTTCTGAATCAAGATCTGAGTTCGATTATATGTTATTCATTTGATTTTATATTTTTTTTCAAGTTCGGAGTTTGATTTTAGTTTTTATTTTGTATGATTTCTGTAGATCCGGGCATAAATCTTGAAGGTATGTTGTTTTACTTTGTTGTTTATGTAGTATTCATCTTTAATCTATCCGATTAAACATGTTTAGTTTTTTTTATAAACCAAAATATATACCAGATGTTGTTGTAGATTTTTGTTTGAAACAAAATCAAGTTTTTTTTTTCTTGATTTCGTCAGATCCGATCATATTTATCGCAGTTACTGATTTTGGTTGAATTTTTTTTCATGTGAATCCATAACTCCGTCATAACAATCCCAATCCCATCATTCGTCAAGCAACAAAGGTTAGTTAAATCTTTTACTTTTTTAAATAATTATTCTGTTTCGTTATATTAAATAATTATTCTGTATTATATAATTTTATTTTATTACCTTTTGTAGTAATTTGCTTAATTTTAGAACATTTACAAATTACATTTCTAATTCCTGGATTTTGATTCCATGTTGTCTTTTCAGAAATTAAAAAATCACGATGGTACAATACCTGTCATGTTTTTACCTATTAAGGAAGAGAGGAAGAGACAAAGGATGTGTCAAATACATTTTAGATTTTACATGTTCAAGGTATTAACAAGAAACCCTATGTTTAATAAGCAACCAGTGTTAGTGTTTTGATGGAAACATTGAGGCGTCGGTGATGTTGTCGAGGAGTGTCAGCAAATGCTAAGTGATATCATTTCCGTACACTCCTCGACAATGTCACCGACCCCTCTTAAAAATTTCATCAAATCTATCTCAGCGATTTTAAAAAATTAGGTAAACATAAAAGGTAAATACACGAAATAGAAGCTAAATATTTGTTATTATAACTTCTGAATGAATATTGGAGATTGATTTAATGTTATTCGTTTGTACTTATATTAACTTTTTATTTGGTCTGATTTATGTAGATCCGACCATAAATCTTGCAGGTATGTTTTTTTACTTTGTTGTTTAGTATTGATTTTGATCTAACCGATTTCAATATGTTTACTTTTATTATAAACAAAAATATATACCAGAGTTTGTTGTAGTTTTTTGTTTCAAATTAAATCAAGTTATTGATTAAAAAGTTTTATGTAGATCCGGCCATATTTATCGCTGTTACTGATTTTGTTTTAATTTTTTTTATGTCAATCCATAACTCCGTCATAACAATCCCAATCCCATCATTCGTCAAGCAACAATGGTTAGTTCAATCTTATACTTTTTTTATTTTTTTTAAGTTTATGATATATAATTTTATGTTTTCTGTTCAATTTTTTTTAATTAATACTATTTTTATGAATGTATTATGGTATATCGTTTATATAATTCATAATATATGTCTTATTCTTAATTAATTAACAGTGTTTTGAAATTATTCTTACTTTATTATTCAGTTATCACTTTTTTAAAATTTGTTGTAGATATATGTTTAATTATTTTTAAAAAGGTTTTTTTTTTTATATAAACAGAGTAATATTTTTAACTTAATTTTTTAATTTTGAATTATAATTATGTTTCTGTAATTATGCATTGTTTCTTTAATTAGGTTGCGGTTATATTTTTTTAAAAAAATTACTTTCCTTTGCAGTTATGGTTCCAATAAACTCTTCAACTTCCCTCCAATCTTATTTCAAGAATACGATCGGTTTCCATATAACAATGTATTTCTTAAGTGGATTTACATATATATATGGTTTGACATTCTTCACCGTATGCATTTACATTTACTCATTCTTGAATCGTTCATCAATATATGACATACCGCTCTCTAAAACTGTAAGTTGGTTTTTTTTTTATTCATTCTTAAATCATTATTCATGTGTTCTTCCTTTTATTTAATGTGTGTAAAGTATGTTTATGTTTATTTAACTCTAAATCCGATTTGGATTGAAAAATATGTTCAATTTTGTGTATTAAGATTATTGTTTTCTTGAAGAATATGTTGTTTACGTTAATAACCTTAAAACCAATGTTGATGCAGAATATGTGTTCTTTCTAATGTTTATTTATTGTATCAACTTTATATGAAACCCTACATCTGATTGTTATGAATATCTGTCTTAAGTTTTATTTGAAATGATTTAAAATAACTTTTATTTGATTGTGAGTGTTAATAATTTGTGAATGTAATGCAAAAGCATAAATCCGAATCCGATTGTAATTGAATATAGTTTTTTTTATGAATTTTAGTATTTTATTTTTGTGTGATTATGTTTATATGATTTTTTTATTCTTATGTATTGATTAAATTTTTGTTATAGAAACCCATATTCTGATTGTCATTGAAATTCTTATGATTTTCTTTTTCTTTCACATCTTTATGTAATTTATCAAATTTTTAGGTGACTTTATCTGTATTTGACGATAGGATAATATGATTGTATATTTGTATTTTATTTAAATGTTGATAATTTTCACTGTTAATCATTTGGTTACAATAATTTATATTATGATGTTTCATAATTTTTATATCATCGGTTGCCTCCATTTGTTATAGATTTAGGAATAAAAGATACTTATTATGATGTTTGTTACATATTGAATGTTATTATAACATTTCTTTCACATTGTTTTTTTTTTCATTTATATTTATTTTAATAATTCATCATTTCATGGTGTGTTTATGTGACGTGTTTTTTTAGGTTTTTGATATGGCTGAAAGTTCATCAAGGTATGTTTTTGTTCATTTTGTGACTTTATGTAACATTTAATTTGTACAATATGAGTTTTTTGTTAATTTATTTATTTTTTCCTCAGATTAACCTTAACATGTTACACTTTATTAACATCTTAATTTTTTATTCAGTTTCAAACTACCGTGGTTCTTAAGGCTAATGAATGGAGCAGATGAACTTATTCTGGTAAATGATATAATATTACATAGATTTTTTTTTACTTATTATTAAATACTTTTTATTATTATTGTATCATTAATATCTTTTCACTATAATCATAATTAATTTTGCATTTTTTTTTATTAGTCCATTCCAGATGATGCTGCGTGCAGACTATGGGGTGTTGATAAAGGCCCTACAAATGTTATCATACACACTGAAGCTGACCGATTATTTAATGTTTATTTAAGGTTTTGTAAAGGAAAGTTTTTCTTCTTCCATGGTTGGTCCAAAGTTGTGGAACATTTGCGACTAACCAGAGGCTGTTTGCTTGGTTTTAAAAAGCGCGCCTTAAGCGCGCTTAAGCGCGAAGCGCATCTAGGCGCCAGTTCCATCGCCTTGTGTGACATAAGGCGCACGTTGTACATGAAGCGCAGCTGAGGCGCGCTTTTTAGGGGAAAATCGACCTAAGGCGCAGGCTGAGGCGCTCGCTTTTTGTACATGGAGTGTTTCTATGGTAAGTGTTGCACAGCAGGAAAAAAATTAAAAAAAAATCTGAAGGTTAAATGCAAAAACTGGCCCACGCGTGCCTGGGGTTTTCGGAGCTGCATTCGTGTCCGCAGGACGTGCGGGCATGCACGAGTGCAATTAAATTTCAATTCAGAAACTCATTTTTTGCACCCCCCCTGCGCGCGGGTAGGACTTGTGGTAAAACATGTCATAAAGCTACAATGGAGTAGTAAAGACTTTACCTTATAAACAACCACTCACTTTGTCCCCACACCGATGTGGGACAAAGTATTTACCACCATTTGAGACTTTCATTCACACACCCAACATATAAGTCCTTTGCTACTAACTATTAGTTTTTGTTAAATATACTTGCTGTTAATACAAAGGAATCTTGTTAAACACTTATGGGATATATAAAATAAATTTTATAATCACTTTGCGCTTCGCGTACGAAAAGCTCACCGCTTTTGCGCTTCGCTTTAAAAAAAAGCTTTTTTCGGCCTCATCGCTTTTGTGCGCTTCCCGCTTTTTTAAACCAAGGCTGTTTGGTAGTATTTAATCCAGTAGATACTACTACGTTTAAATTAACAGCTTTCGTTGATGGGGTTAGTCGTGCCTCTTTTTGGACGTATTTGCTCCCTCCATCATATCATTTTTATGTAAGATAAATTCTATTTTTAATTTCCTATTGTATTGATTTATTACTTTACTTATATTAACACTTAATTTTTTCTTTTTTATCATTTCCCACAGGTCATTCCTGAACGTATCCTGCCAAAAGTTTATGATTATTCCTCAAATGATGTAAGTTGTACTGTAAATGTAGACAACAAAACGTTTAAAGTTGCCATTGAAACGTCTGACGGTAATGTTGGTTTTACCGTTGGTCTTGACGTAATTGTTGCTCAGTTACAGTTGAAGGCAGGTTGTATTTTGTTATTTACAAAAGGTTTTGGTCATTTTTTCCATTTAAAATTTTTTGGAAAAAACGGCGTTGAAATTTTTTTTTCCTGATGTGGATGTTGATGAGGTAACCTGCATTTTGTTAATTAACTATATATGTATATATATGTTAATGTAATACATGTTGTATAACTAATTTGCAGGTTGAAGTTGCACCTCTCGATGCTGAAAATGAGGTTCATGAACAAATACATGGTGGTGTTCGTCGTTTTACTCGTATGGCTGGTGAACGTGATTTTGTAAGTGTTAATATCATTTTACAAACAACTGGAAAACAAGTTTTACAATTGTTTGTTACTTAATAAACATTGTTATTTTACAGAACATATTTATTAATAATTTGATTTTTTCAACAATACAGAGGATTCCTGATCCTGTTTCACGGATGGCTAGACTTGATGAAGGTTTAAAAGATATAACCGTGAGGCTTATGAATCTGAATCCACCAAAGCAAATTACCAACGGTACTAGACGTGAAAAAAAAAGCGGCGGAGGTTGGCGATACGCGTTAACCGGTTGGAAGAAGTTCATGAAAGCTGCTAGAATTAAGGTCCGTGACACGGTTGACTATTGTTTTGATGAAAATGAACAGGTGTTGATTGTTGAACGAGTTGTACGTTACGTTTAGTTATATGACATTTAGGGCATGTTTGGTAGCCTTTCATATGTTAGATATTAAGTTTTTATATGGGTTTTTTGGTTTTGGACATTCGTTATGGTTTTTAATTTCAAGTTATTATATTTTTTTCATATTGTTAATTTCGTTTTAACCACTCATTTGTCATGTGTTGAAAGTTTAGTTTATGTGTTTAGTAGTTATTTATTAAATTTTATAAATCCTTAACTGATGCTAATGATGTTACAAATTTTTTTTTAAAAAGTATATCAAACACTATGTTATGTTAATCAATTAAGCATTTTACATTATTTAAAAAAATATGGATCCCATTCTTTCTTTTTTGTTTTTCATTATTGTACAGATAGTATAATTTAAATTATTATAAGATAGTATTATGAACCTTTAGTACTACATATAGAATACATAGATAACACTATGATTGTCATTTTTAAACCTTTCATTATAGTTTTGACATGTTTCATTATAAGGTTTTTATATAACATTTAACATAAATAACCCAGTTTATATTCGTTTTAATTATAGAAAGTCAAATTTCAATTTGTATGTTGCAATTACAAAATTTCCTTCATAATTTGCAATTGATTAATCATAAAATTTCGTCCTTACTTTGTAAGTTAAAACTTATAATTATGCAGACTCATTATTCGTAAAAATGTAAAAAAAATCTTTTATTTATATTTTAGTAAACGTTGTCAATTATGGAAAATATGATACAAATATAAAATTTTAAAGAATCATATTTATATATAGATTTTTAAATTTTTAAATTCGTAATATGCACTGGAAGTTATATATTTAATATGTGCAGTTTCCGTTTTTTACAAATTTGAATTTATGTTAATTCGTTTTATATAATTATAAATATACCGTTTCCTTATTTACTTTATTTTAAAAATGATGTTTATGTTGAGTAGAATTAGTAATAATATATTACTTAAAATATTAACTTTATTTATTTCATATAAATACATCATTTGTTTTCTTTTTAAGCCCAACTAATTTTTTTGCAACAGTCCTTTGATTTAGAACGTATTTCTTCTTAGCTATAATGGAGAACGAAGGTCAGATCACCTTGCTGAACGATATCGATGCTGTAAGCACAAACTACACTATCAAGGTTAAAATTGTTAGTTTGTGGAGGAAGAAGATGAGAGATAATGAAAGAGAGGCATATCGTGTAGATATGATACTGATGGATGAAATGGTAAATTATTTATTTAATTTTTTTTGTGTTAATTATGCTCAGTTTGATTGCATTTTTACATATCCTTTGCATGTTATTCTGTATTTACACACAGGGTACCAAGATTCAAGCTTCTTGCTTGCATAAGCTTTTTTCAAAGTTTGAGAGGCATCTTAATGTTGATGAATGCCTTATTATTAAACGGCCATCTCTTGCTGCCAACACTGCATCTTTCAAGATTGTTCCTAACAATCAGAAGCTATCTTTTTATTATCATACCTTTGTTGAAAAGTGCAATATATGGGAAGGTCCGCAGTACGTGTTCAATTTTGTTCAGTTTAATGATGTTCTTTCCCAGAAAATTAAAGAGGGTACCACTGTAGGTATGTTTACTTTTGATTTACAATCTTTATATAGCATTATATTTCTTTCTTCATTTTATAGATTTTTTTATGTTTATATATATGCTGACATGTATTTTATATTTTTGATAGATTTCATTGGTTATGTTGGTGTGTGTTATAACATTGAGGAGACTAACAAAAAGGATGGTAGTAAAGGGAAACGCCTTAATCTTAAGCTTCAAGATCTTGAGTAATACATATTATAATTTATGTTTAATTTATTTTTTTTTCATTTTATTCTTTAAAGTTTAAAAAATATTTTTAAACTTATATTTTTTTCTTATATTCTATTGTAGAGATGTTCAGATAGATTTAACTCTTTGGGATGATTATGCTAAGGACATGTATTCTTACATGGTTAGTGAAAAACGTGAAACACATGTTGTCGTTGTTGTCCATTTTGGTGATGTTAAGACATACAAAGGTATTTAAGTCATACTTCATTTTATAGCAAACAAATTTCAATAGATGATGTTAATTCGTATCAATTTTTTTTATTGTTTAAATTATTTTTACCTAACAATAGGCAAATGGGGATTTTCTAATAACTTTGATGGTTCACGACTTTTCATTAACGACAATTTTGATGACATGCTATCCTTCAAGCAAAAGTAAGTGTTATTATTTAAACATATTTTTTAAATTTTATAAACTTTAGGTAATGTTTGTAATTATTTTTAATTAAACATTTATGTTTATTCAAAATGTGTTTTAGGTATCTTGCAAAACTTGCTGCTTCAACTGAGTCAAGTAGCCATGCTGGGTCATATATGATGTCTTCTGTCGAAGATGAATTTTTAAAGAATGATGTTTTTTCACCAATTGCTTATCTTGCATCAATCTTAGAGGTTTTCCTTAACATTTCATGTTTTAGTTGGTATATTTTAACAGCATATTAATGAATTTTTTTCTTTTATTATATTAAACAGCCAAAGAAAGTTGTTGTTGTTGGAACTATTGTAGCAATCGCTTCAGACAAGATGTGGTATTATGATGGCTGTAACTATTGCAAGTCCAAAGTTGAGCAGAAGTTTGAAACCTATGATAAGGATGATGGAACAAGTGATGTTAGAGATGAGAAATTGTTTCAATGTTCTAACAAGGATTGTAATGGAAAAGAAGTTTTCCCGCAATCCAGGTAAAGTGTTTGTTAGTCATACTTTTAATTATTGTTCATACAACAAAAACAACGTAGATCGTCTATATTATCTATTCACATATGTTTGTTAATTATTTATATACCGTTTGTTAAGGTTTAAAATACCTGTTCGCGTTCAAGATTCAACCGGTACTGTGACGCTTACATTATTTGACCATGAGGCTTTGAAGTTTGTTGGGAAAACTGCAAAGGAACTTATAGCAATTCAGGACGAGGTTATATTTAGTTATACATTATATTTTTATAAAATAAATTTTAAACATTTATTGTGATGAAACATTATATATATTTTTTTTAATATAGTTATTGAAGACAAATGATTTTCCAAGAGAATATCCAGTTGAATTTGAAACGTTGGTTAACCTAAAGTGTGCTTTCGTGATTAAAGTAACTGACTTTAATATTGTCAATGCTGTTGAGAATTATGGAATATCATTTGTTACGACTGATGATGACATCTTGGATAAGCTGAACACAAAATTTAAAATTGACCAAGTAAGTGATTGTTTTATTAATATACAGTTGCAGTTTGAAAACCGTTTAAAATATATTGAAATATTTGTTGTTTGCTTATCATGAATTCACAGCTTGATGTTTCTGATTCTTTTGGTATGAGCCAGTCTGAGTTCCAAACTTCTGGTGGTGAATTATTTAAGGTATAACTTAAAAAAAATAAAGTTATATATAAGTTTATAGTTGTATTAGTTATAATTTGTTTATTTCTTTAGGATGCTGATTCTTACACTGGGGATAACACCACACCTGTTTCAAAGGATTATGTGGGTGACTTGAAACAATCATCTTCTGATATGAAGCGTAACCTTGATGATGTTTATTTGAATGAAGAGGGATTGGCGTCGTCAGCAAGTAAGCCTCGCATGTGTGTTGAGAAGAATTGATAAAGAAGATATGGCAAATGGTGGTTTTAATAAAAAAAAACAATTTATTTGGTATTTGAATATTGTTATTATGTTTTGTTCGTATGAGTTTTTGATGTTTGAAGACAGTTTATGTTTTGCCTATATATCGTCACTTTTTGAGTTATCCTATATAACCTTTTTGGTTGAGAATTATGTTTGGTTATATTCTTTATTGTATGAGACTACGTTGATTACTTTTATATTTTTTTAATGTAATAACGCGATAAGACTAAATAATAGAAAAATAAATTTTTTTTTGTGTATTAGTTAGACTTTATATATATAGATTATAGTTTGACTATTCCGTTACAATTCATGATTCATTTTAAGAAATATGCTAATCATGTCAATTTTTACTATTCAGTTACATTTCTAAACTTTTTTTTTTAGAAATTTCGTAATTTTAGCAATTCTATTTTTTCTAAATGACACAATATCTTCAAATTTCGAAACTAATAAATATAGAATTGTTTTCATATTTATGATCATTAATTTGATTACAATTTATTTTTGTAATGTATATTATTAATTCCATAAATAACTTATTCCTTAGGTCTATAAACTCAAATACTTCACAAACTTTTGAAACATCTTCATACTTATCTGAATTTGCATTCTTAGCTTTCTTCTACGGTTGAATAATTTATTTTCATCATTCTTTACATTTCCAGTAAGTTTTTATATAGTTCGTTATAATTTTATTTATATTTATTCATGCGTTTGGTTTTCATTGTAAACCTATTAGTTTTTTTGTTGTAGTTGTTTGTGTTGGTTAAAAAATGCATAATAGGGTTGAACAAGTTACGTCGTATTCTTCTGAACGTCCACATATTGGCCTTGATAATAAATGTAAGTCTTTTTTTTCTTTTATCTCAAACATTTTAAATAGTATTCATTTTTTTTAAAATGAAAACGTTTTATGTTATAAATTCTAAATTTGTTTTCTTCTTATTTATTTTATTGTTTATTTTTTTGCATTTTAGCTGAGCAAGCTAAATGTTATCGTTCGTTAAGAAAACTATATCTTCATAAGAAGAAATCAAGTGCAGATGCATTTCCGGATTTTTTTTTTAGAGGTAAATTTTATATCATTTTTCTATGCATATATGTTTTGATTATATTTAATAACATTTAAGTTGTATATATCACATTTGTTGTAATTAAGTAAAGTAATTTTTTTTACTATTGTATTATTTTTAATGTTTACTTTTACATATGTCAAATTTTATTCTTTATTCTATTTTTTATATTATAGCGGTAGAGGCTAAACACAGGCGCAAGTTAAGAAAACTAATACTTGATAGTAAGAGATCAAAGATTACTAAAAAATTCATTTCTCGAGGTGGTGCTTCAACGTCGTCATCATCAACACGAATCCTTTTAAATAACAAAGAGAATTTAACTCCCAATATTTCAATCACAACCTTTCCTCCTGAATCTTCAAATGTTAGAGGGACAAGTAAGTTTAGAATTATATTAGATAATGTTACAAATTTCACATTACTAATTTAGTTCGTCAACTCCAGTTCGTTTATATTACATATTATATAATGATTGTTTATATCTTATTAGGTAATCCTTTAAATTCTTCCGTTAGTGCAAGATCTTCCATTGTTACACATTCTACTTTGAAGAAGAAAGGAAATGTACTACAAGATCAGTTTACAACACCCAACCGTACACCATTTGCAAACATAGAAAACATAATCCCAGGTTTGTAAATTAAAAAAAACAGTTAGTACTTGGTGATGTTTCACATTTTGTTTGTTTTTACTACATATACTATTTGAACTAATTATTTTTAACATACGTATTTGTATTTTTTTTTGTTGTTACGAAATAATTATAATTATTCGAGAAATGTAGCTTAATCATCTGTAGCATTTTCAGATCATAATAGGTATACAAATGTTTTGCAAGATTCTTCTACCTCAACACGACGAAATACGTTGTCAAACAAAGAAAACATAACTCCAATATCGTGTATTACAAACATACGTTCTCAACTTCAAAGTGTTCCGGATTTTTCTAATGCTATGTCTTCTTTGAATCGTATATCACATGGTAAATATTATAATTATATTATTTCATACATTTTAACTGTTTAATTCATATAGTTAACGAAAAATTATTTTTTCTTTTTTATTCAGATAATATTGCAAGCTCTTCAACTTTATAATTGAATGACTGCTATTCTGTTAATCCCAGAATAAAGAATAAACGTAACACAACATCTTCGACCTCAAAATTTAGTTCGATACAAAAACTGTCTTCTGGTAAGCGTAGACTTATCCATAAACCAATTGAAATAGAACCCATACCAATGGCTGTTCTTGATTCTGATGATGAAAATCATGTTCACGAGGTTGTGTTAGACACCACGAAAGGTGTATCTAAAGGTAACTGATTAATGTTATTCATTGTTATTTCATATTTTATTTTACCTACTTTATTATTCAATTTATGTTAAATGTTCAGATTATGTTGACCATGGTGACCAATCTCTTACGTGTGGTTTATGCTTTGCAAAGTTATGGCCAACCGAAGGTGGAAAGGGTCGCATTACACTTCAAAAGCAAACATATAGCTTATGTTGTGGATATGGTAAAGTTAACTTGCCTGAATATAAAGATTCTGATCCATCTTATCAGATGCTTTTTCGATGTTTAGATCAGGAAAGCAAGTTTTTCTTAAAGAACATAAGACGCTACAATTCTATGTTTTCCTTTACTTCAATGGGAGGAAAAGTAGATACTAAAATAAACAAAGGTAATGCTCCATTTGTTTATAGAATCAGCGGTCAGAATGCACATAGTATGGGTAGTCTTCTTCCTAAGCACGGAGAGCAGCCAAAATTTTCACAGCTTTATATCTATGATACTGAGAATGAGCTTGCTAATAGAGAGTTGTTATTCAGGTATATTTTATTTCTTATCAGTATGTAAAAATTAAGTTACAATGTAGAATTATATTTTTTCCATTTCAACGTTTCAAACTGTAATTTAAAACGTATCATTTTCTTACAGTGATTCTTCAAGCAAAGCATCTATAAGGGCAAAGGAACTTGATGTTAAATTTATAAAGTTTCTTACGAACATGTTAGATTCTACAAATATGTTGGTTAAAACTTACAGGATGGTACGAGACCATCTACATGAGAATCCTAATGTTACCCTTAAGCTTCGTATAATATCACAGAGAGATCGGGATGGTAGGACTTACAATTTACCTACGTGTTCTGAAGTTGCTGCTTTAATAGTTGATGAACCTGATCTCAAGATAGAAAGCCGTGATATTATTGTCGAAAAGCGTTCTGGAGTTCTTAAGCGTATTAGCGAGTTACATCCTTCTTATCTTGCTCTACAGTATCCAATTCTTTTTCCGTACGGAGACGATGGCTATAGGATTAATATTCCTCATAGGGATTTTGGTCCTAATACAAAGAAGACAAGACCAACTTGTACGATGAGGGAGTTTTTTTCTTATAGAATTCAGGATAGGCATAACAAGTTTTCTATAATTCTTAATGCAAGGAGGTTGTTTCAGCAGTTTTTAGTCGATGCCTACACAATGATTGAAAGTGAGAGACTAAACTACATTCGTTTTCAGCAAATCAAACTGAGATCTGATTCGCTTAACAGTCTTAAAAATGTTCAAGACGTTGGTCAGAGTGATTTGAGTCATACAGGACAACCTGTTATATTACCGTCATCTTTTACTGGTGGTTCTCGCTACATGATGCAAAATTACTTGGATGCTATGGCGTTATGTAGGACGTATGGGTATCCAGATTTCTTTATTACAATCACATGTAATCCGAAATGGCCTGAGATTGTAAGATTTATTGGTGAATCTTCAATTAAGCCAGAAGACAGACCTGACATACTTTGTCGATTGTTTAAGATGAAACTTGATGAATTGATAAAAGATATGAAGCAAAAAAAAAATTTTGGCGATATTAATGCAGGTATGTCAATGCTACACCTACTTTGTTTTTATACAAATGTATGGTTTATTTTTATACATTTTATTTAATATTTTTTACTAATCGTTAGTATATTATTTTTTTGTGTAGTTGTTTACACAGTTGAGTTTCAGAAGCGTGGTTTGCCACATGCGCATATTTGCTTATTTATGAAAGCTGATCATAAGCTTCCTACGGTTGAACACATCGATCCCTTTATCTCAGCTGAAATTCCTGATAAAAATGAGGATCCTGAGTTGTATTCTCTTGTGAGTGACTTTATGATTCATGGTCCTTGCAGACATGCCAACATGAAATGTCCATGCATGGTTGGGAACCGTTGTTCTAAAAATTTCCCAAAGAGGTTTTTGGAATCCACTTCCATTGATTCTGATGGATTTCCCGTTTATAGGAGAAGAGATTCTGGTCACACGGTTGTGAAGAAGGGTGTTACTTTGGACAATAGGAGTGTAGTTCCATATAACAAAAAGCTTCTTAAAAGATATCAGGCGCACATCAACGTGGAGTGGTGCAATCAGGCTGGCTCAATTAAGTATTTGTTTAAATACATTAATAAAGGACCTGATCGAGCCACTGTTGCTGTTTTTGATTCAGACAGAGGTCCCGATGAGGAGATCCCAAAAGATGAAATTAAAGAATATTACGAAGCAAGATATGTTTCCGCATGTGAAGCCAGCTGGAGAATATTTGCCAATGATGTCCATTATAGGTATCCTTCTGTTATGAGATTACCCTTTCATCTTCCAGGACAACAAAATGTTGTATTTAGTTGTGACGATGATATTGAGGATGTCCTAAACAAACCTCAAGTAAATTCCTCAATTTTCTTAGAATGGATGAAGATGAACAATTCTAAGCCTGAAGCAAGAGAACTTACTTATGTTGAGTTTCCTTCAAAATATGTGTGGAAGTTAAAAGATCGTTGCTGGCAGCAACGCCATAATTATGTTGTTATTGGGAGAATTTATTCTGCGTCTCCTTCGCTTGGTGAGGCTTATTACCTACGAATTCTTCTTACTAAGGTTAAAGGGCCACGATCATTTGAAGAAATCAGAACATATGATGGTGTTGTGTATCCTACTTTTAGGGACGCGTGTTATGCACGTGGCCTGTTAGATGATGACAATGAATATATCGAGTGTATTAAAGAATCCAGTTTTACTGGAAACGGTCATTATCTTCGTTCTTTGTTTGGAACACTTCTATTGTCTAATACACTTTCAAGACCTGAAGTTGTTTGGGAAAAAACGTGGGAGCTATTGTCCGAGGACATTTTATAGAATATGCGGAAAGATTCTGGCATGAGTGGTATGTTTTTAAGCCTTTTGTTATGTTTTGTGATGTTATATTAACAAGTTGTTTCGTTATATTAAATAAATTTCGTTTTCATTGTAGGATTCGTTGTTTCTGACGAACGTTTAAAGAATATAACGTTGTCAAAAATTGAAAAATTCCTTCTTCGTAATGGATCCAGTTTGCACAGGTTCTCACCAATGCCTTATCCTGATGATGACTATCTAATGTCCGAGAGCAACCGTCTGATAAACGAGGAGCTTTCTTTTGACATGGATGAAGTTAGGGCTGAGTTCAATAATCTTCACAGGTCTCTAAACGACGATCAAAGAGCAGTGTATAATGAAATTATGGATGCTGTTCGAAGTGGGAAGGGTGGTGTGTTTTTTGTGTACGGTTATGGTGGTACGGGCAAGACTTTTCTGTGGAAAACTTTAGGTGCTTCCATTCGATGCAATGGACAGATTGTTATCAATGTTGCTTCAAGTGGTATTGCATCTTTGTTGTTATCACGAGGTCGTACTGCTCACTCTCGATTTCATATTCCAATTAATCTCAATGAAGATTCTGTTTGCCATATCAAGCCTAATACTGAAGTCGCAAATCTTCTATACGAAGCCAAGTTGATTATTTGGGATGAGGCACCGATGGTACATAAACATGCTTTCGAGGCTCTTGATCGTACAATGAAGGATGTTTTGAGTGTGTTTGATTCACGAAATTCAGAACTTCCATTTGGTGGAAAAGCTATTGTCTTTGGTGGTGACTTTAGACAAATCCTACCTGTTGTACAAAATGGAAGCAGGCAAGAAATCGTAAATGCCTCTTTATGTTCATCCCATATCTGGTCCAGTTGCAAGGTATTAAAATTGACAACCAACATGCGTTTGTCGGTTGGATCAAGTAGCTCAAACATCGAGGAGATAAACGAATTTGGTAAATGGCTTATTGAGATCGGCGAAGGCAATGTTGGTGATTGTAACGATGGTGATGCAAATATTGAAATACCTGATCATCTTTTAATAACTGGTGAAAATGATCCAATTCAAGGCTTGATTGACTTTGTATATCCTTCGGTGCTTCATCGTTTTAAAAACCGTGACTACTTTTCTGAAAGAGCTATACTCGCTCCTAAGAATGAAGTTGTTCATGAGATAAATGATCGATTGCTTTCGTTGTTTCTCGGTGAAGAAGTAGAGTATCTTAGCTCTGATAGTTTATGTCCGACAGAGGAAATTAATGATCCGTTACATCAAGATTTATATAATCCAGATGTCTTGAACAGTGTGAAAGTATCAGGATTACCAAATCATAGATTGGTATTAAAATTAGGTGTGCCGGTTATGCTTTTGAGGAATATTGATCAGTAGAATGGTCTGTGTAATGGTACGCGGCTTCAAATCACACGTCTTGGTAAACGTGTTATCGAGGCTGAGATATTATCTGGAAGTAATGTTGGTTCAAGAACTTACATCCCAAGAATTAGCATGATACCGTCTGACAAGAAAATACCCTTTAAGTTTCAACGAAGACAGTTTCCAATAACCGTATGTTTTGCGATGACTATTAACAAAAGTCAAGGACAATCTTTATCGAGAGTTGGTCTATACCTGAGAGACCCTGTGTTCTCACATGGTCAGCTTTATGTTGCTTTGTCGAGAGTAAAGACTAAAGATGGCGTTAAGGTTTTAATATTCGACAAAGATGGGAGGACAACAAATAAAACTGCAAACGTTGTTTACAAAGAAATATTCGGAAAATTGTAGTTTCAACTGTTGTTTTTGAGTTTGATTAATCCTAACATCAATGTTTTACTAATTCTGTTTTGTTATTTTTTTTCATATATATATGTTATCACTGTTGTTTTTCCTAATTGTCATGTTATTAATATATAATATTATTTTTTGTATATATAGACTTAACCTCATTGTTATATCAATATAAGACGATGTTTCTATGTATTAAATATAACATATTAAAAGTCCAAAGTACATAAAGATTGTAACTTTAAAACATGTTAACACAAAAATAGCATGGATCGTTTAAGGATGTTCACATTAGATGCTTATTTGAACGTTACGAATAGAACTACAAATGACGTTTACAAAGAGATATTCTCAAATTTATAGTTTGTTTTATAGTTTGACTTTTTTAATATTAAATTTCAACTGTCATATTATTCCTTGCTTTATTCCGATATTTTTCTTTACTTTTTACTTTAAAATTTTTTTTACATTACATTTGTAATATATGTTACATAAATTTTTTATAAACAATCTGAAGCACATATAAACAAACACATTTTAGTTTGTAAATATATATATTTAAACATTGATAATCAACCAGTGTTTATACACGATACCAACTGTTAATTACATTCAAAAATATGGCACGTGGTTGGATGATTTAATAGTAATTGTCTTTAACCTTAAACTACCTAGGAACAAAATAAAACATGATAACCATAGATGATTTGTCCAACCAAGACTAAACATAAAAACATGATCCCAAAACAGTCATCATTTCTTCTACACAAAAACCTTCATCATTAGATTAGCTGTTAACATGCATTAACCCCATCCACGTGTGATAAGATCAGGAGATTTCCTGAACTTACAAATGTGAAATGCAGTGTCTCACCCAAACGAAGGCCATTCTCCTTCATGAACTTCGGCCAACCTTCTATTGCATACCTTACAGCATTTCCATTCTTCTGTCGCCTAAGATTCATTTTGATGGTTTTTCCATTCATGTTCCTGACTTTCAACTCATGCACTTTATTTCTGAATCCGGCAACTCTTACAACATCGGCAGGCATTCTCTGCATGAATGCCATATTTAACAAGTAAATCAGCCATATGCATGTTAAATCATTTCAGTTTATTATTGAGTATGTAAAAAAAACATACCATACGGTTTTCTGCTTTCTGTGTGAAATCATATTTACCAATTTTCTCAACAGTTTTTGTCCTTGCAACAACTTTTCCTTCAACATCCAATATCTTCAACGCATGATCAAATCTCTTTCTTTTTTCTTTTACCTTATTTTATAAGACATACATTATATTTGGAATAATATCTAAAATTATAACAACTTTTTATCACTACATATTGTTATTTTCTCATATACGTACCATGCGTTTCCGAGTTCTCTGTCCAACTGTTGAGACATTTGGCATTTCAACTTCTGTCCCACATATCAGCTCCTTACTGACATCCGCATGATAATATGCCTCTACCTGTTTTCCTTTCTTCTTAACCTATTAAGAGAACCATTAAATTCACTTAACAATAAGCAACGAGTATTAAATAAATATGTATACATATATTAATGAAACTAATCATGTATCATTGTGTTTGAAATAATTACATCATCTTTTTTTGGTTTATTTGGCTCTTCTGTCATCGAAATCTTTGTTTCTACCTTCGACTTTTCTTTCCTATCAATCTTCTTATTCATCTCCTGTGTTTTACTATCTTCCTGAATCTGTGTATGATAGTTAATAAAATTACAAAATCGGATTGTAATGTATTTTAATCTACATAAATATAAGCTTTGTACCTCAGAAATCATCTCATCTATCGACTCATCATCATCACAGAATGTCTGGTATACAATAACATATTAGCAAAAGAGATGTATTTATTAGTAAACCGTTAGACTTGAAGTTGAAAATACTTACAAACTGGACGTTTTTGTAGTATGTGTCTTTAGGTATTTCCAGTAGAGAATCATCTTCAGTTTCTTCTTTTTTGGTCAAAACAAGCTCAACTCCTCGATGATAAATCTTTAACTCAAATGTTTTGCTGTCCGTCTTCATCAACAACATTATATCATCATCTTCTATCCCAAGATCATCAAATAACTTCGGACAACCTTTTGTAAAAACATAATTATCATTTATTTTGTCCGTCTCAACATTCCAAATCTGACCTGCTGCACTTATGTTATAACAATCGTTTACTGGCGTGTAAGAGTAACATTTTGTGACATAAGCTTCTGGAATAACCTGAAAAGTTATGTAGCATTTCACTCTCAAATATATACGTATATCATTTATTTTACATCTATAGTACATAAATAGATTCATAGATAGTCGTATACTTACTATTATCTTTAAAATGCCGTAACGGTTAACTGTTAAAAAAGATTCACCACAGATGTTCTCGACGAAACAATCCATTTCAATATTTTTATCTTCGATTATCCTTAAGCACAAGAATGTTTGCTTTGTCAACTGAAGATCCCTTACCACATTATTCCAACCATCAGTTATAACAGATTCCCCGCTTATACTTCTCAAATAAACTGGCCAACTTCTTCGACTTTCATGATGTATCATTACTTTAGTTCTTTGCCAATAATCACCATATACACTCTTAACAAAGTCAATTGGCAGCACCTGTCGTTAAATTTATGTTTTAGATATTATGTAACCCAATTTAGATATACTTTTTTTGTAACATTTGTAGCATACCAGTTTCATCGAGAAATCCTCATCTAACACAGTTACGCATGACGAAGTCATTTTTGTATACCTGTAACATACCATCTTTATATTTGATTACAATATACAATATACAATAATACAATATACAATCTACATATAAACAATAAAAAAGGAACTGTTATTTGATCAATGTATTTGATTACAACTAAATAAATACTCTATTTACTTCATCAATTTATAACAACATACCTCTTTTTTTAGTGTTTAATCTTACTGTATACATATATTCTCATATATAATGAAAAAGAAAAGTATATCACTATAATGTAATCCTATTGCAATATAAGTCAAAAAAAATATTATGTAATCCTGATAGTATATTCAATCATCCAAATAACAATGTTAAACAAAAAAAAAATCATAACTTTTTTCACAAGATGATCCACAAAATATATCAATCAAATTACTTTATTAACCTAAATTTTATACTTTCAGAAACATACAGTACAATCTAATCGTCTTATATACACATAACATACACAACAAATAACAATGTTAATCAAGAAATTATATGTTCTAACCTATTCAATCATCCAAATAACAATGTTAATCAAGAAATTTTAATTTTGACAACAAGATCCACAAAATATATCAACCAAATCATCTAATTAAAAGAAATTATATACTTTGAAACACATGCAATAGAATCTAATCTCTTTTATATACACATAACATACAGAACATTATATTTCATAAAAAAAATAAAACCTGATTTAACGTGTAATTTATCAAGAATCGCCGGAAACAAGTCGCTGAAGTGAAGCAAAGCGAAAATTGGGGTTCAAGTGATTTGTTAATAAGTGTGTAAATCAAAGAGAAGATTGCCGTTAAGTGATCGGAAAATAAGTCGGTAAACTTACTTTACCAATTTCTTCTTCAACCGTGGTTTTAAGTTTTCTTGATCTATGTGATTTTTGATTGAAGATGATAGAGTGTTGAAGGAGTATTGAGTTGATATGTGATGATTGTAGTAGGTATTTTAATTTTAATTTTTAATTATTGATATTTTTATTTTGTATAAATCCGTTTATTTCAAAATTTGACCTTAAGGTTGTTTTTTTTTTTGCACATTATTTATTTGAATATTGTACATAAATAGAAAATAGATATTACCTAATGACTACCAATATTTTTTAAATTCGTTAAATGTGTTAATTTTTTATTACTAGCAAGATTTTAGAAATCTATTAAATTTTTATTACTAGGAAGATTTTATATAAATATGTTAAATTTTTATTATTAGATTTTATAATTCTGTTAAATTTCTTTGCCAATATTTACTTGAATAATTATTTACATAAATAGTTATAACAACTTTTGATTCTATATTGTTTTTAATTATACTTTGCCAATTTTCTCATATAAATACATACTCAGTATTTTTTTGTTTCATTCTATGTGTTGCCAGTACTGTTCGATTGTTGGTCTTCTTTCTGAACTTTTGTGTTTCGGTTAACATGTATCGTCATGGTCCGTATTTTATCATAACTATACTTGATCCGCTATCCCTTCAACAGGTACATAAGTTTCAGTATTATTTTATTTAAACTAATGATTAGTATTGTTTTATCTGTTACTAGAAAGAAATTTTCCCTTTCTTTTTTTTATTTTCAGGCCATACCTATATGTATGAGTAGATTTATATGGATGAATAAGTTAGAATCCTCAACTGTTAGTCTTAAATTTGATGAAAAGCATTCATGGTGTGTTGTTATCAAATTAATAGAAGATGTATTCTACTTTACGGATGGATGGTCTAAGGTTTTAAATTACTTTGGCCATGGATATTTCTTTATTATTTTCAACTATCTTGGAGATCGTACTTTCAAGTTCAAGCTCTTCTGTCATGATCCAAATAATGAGTGGGGGAAACCGTTTTGTAAAATTATTCAGAATCCTTTACAAACTCCAATGGTACGTAATTTTATTATAGATTTTTTTTCTTCATTTATTAAAAACATAATACTCATAAATTTGTAATAATTGATTTTTTTACAGGTTCTACCAGATACTTTTCTTTCAAAACATTATGATTATCCTTTACCGGATAACAAGGTTATACTTAACGTATCCGAGAATCATAAATGGGAAGTCCGTATTAGAAAGATTGGTCTAAATTATTGTTTTGCTGATGGTTGGTTTAAATTTATTGAAGATCTAAGGTTAAATCCGGGGGATATTTTGTGTTTTAAAATAAACGACGTGAAACATTTTAATATTACCATATTCAATAAAGACGGTCGTCAAGTTTTGTTAAACAACACTCCTTTGATTGAGCCAGAATATGAACATATTAGCAATGTGGAAGGTTATCGACAACTTAGTGACGATCCTAACTATCCCTTTTTCGCAATGACAGTAACTAATGAATTGGTATTATACTATGCTGTTTTATGTTTATTTTTTTGTTAATTTTTATTGTTTTCATTTAATAACATTTACAAATTTTTAATATTCTTACAAAATGTAGATCCTTCCCAAATTGATTACCGACTTAAGTGGTTTAAATGAGTTTTCGGAAGTAAAGATCAAAGTTGTTAAAGGAAATACTTGGGTTAAGAATCTTCGTACACACAATATTGATGGTCAAATAAGGTTTGTCAATCAATTTAATATCTTATTTATTATTTATCTTTTACCGTATTTGTATATGTATTACTAACAATTTTTTTCATATTTTATCTACCATAGGTACGGTGTTGTTGGATGGCATGATATACTTGAAGCTGAACATATTTCCTTAGGTGACGATTGTTTTTTCAACTGGTCGAAAACGAATTCCAAATTATTGGTTACGAAACTCCAGCAAGCATAAGCGATACAGTAATACAATTTCAGTTTGTATTTAAAACCCGAGAAAACATATATCTTACATTTACTTTTCGATCCCCCTTTATTTACGTTTGCGGTACAATGCGTTTCTTATTTTTAATATTTTAAAATCAGATTGCCATTATAATTTTATTCGTACAGTCCGTTTAGGAAAACTAACATAAATCATTTATATATGTATATATATATTTGTTTAGAAAGATAGATTAACAACCCGTGAGTATTCACGGGTTATAACCTAGTTTAATTATATAATTGGGAGGTGATATAATTGGAAAGTTAGTATGAATAGTAATTTGTTTTTTTATAATAGAGTTAAATGCCATTTTAGTCCCTATGGTTTGGACCATTTTGCAATTATAGTCCAAATGTTTCATTTTTTTGCCTGTGGATCCAAAAAGATTTCACTGTTGCCATTTTAGTCCACTGGGTTAACTTTATCCATTTTTTTTGTTAACGAGAAGGTCAATTCGGTCATTTTATATGGCCGAATTGCTCTTCTAGTAATTACATATAAAATGACCGAATTACCTTTTTCGTTAACAGAAGAAATGGATGAAGTTAACCCAATTGACTAAAATGGCAACGATGAAACCTTTTTGGACGCACAGACGAAAAATGAAACCTTTGGACTAAACTGATAAAATGACAAAAACCACAGAGATTAAAGTGACATTTAACTCTTTTCTATACTATATATTATATACATATTGGGAAGGGCAACTTAGGTCATTTGCCACTTCCCTTAAAATTGATTTAATGCATGATGTATAAGTGTTTAAAGCACATCCATCTTTCATCCAAATTTTGGGCGGCCAAATTATTCATTTTGACTTTTGAATTCCCGCCCATCCTTTACACCCACCCATTACTGAATTCTTCTTTTTTATTTGTAGAGAGAGTTAATCAGAAATAGAGAGAGCAGAAAAAGAGAGAGAGGGCAACATAAATAGAATCAGACCGAACGTAATTGGTGTGATTGCCCAGATTTTCCCCACTCGAAAAGCTAAAATATGCCCGTCCCCCGAAATAGAATCAGACCGAACGTAATGGGTGTGATTGCCCAGATCCCCCCCCCCCCAAAAAAAAAGAAACCCCTAAAATATGCTTGTCCCCCTCCCCCCCATGGCGTTTTCCGGCATGATTGAACCAAAAACCCCCCTCCGGCGTTCTTTAAAACACGCTCAAGTGTCCCTCTTTTCAAATTGTTTGTACAATGAGTTTTTTCCATGTTAAATACAATTAATTTTAAAGAGATAAAGATGGAATTTTTGGGTTTGGGTTTGCCGGAATTTTTGGGTTTTGTGCTTTTAGCCGGAGGTGTTGCAGGGTATACGAAGAAGAAGAAGAAGAAGAAGAAGAAGGGATGGAGGCAGGTGGTTTGTTTTAGAACTTTGCTCAGTTGTCACATTAGGGCCCTGTGGTTTTAAACTTCAATATCTTTAATATTTCAAGTTTCAAAAATACTATATCAGTCCCTAAAGTTTTGTTTATTAAATGTCTCATTTGGATCTTTTATAAAACTTAAAATTGTGCAATGTAATTTTTTAGTATTGTAATTTTTTTTTAATTTAATGTAGTATTTTAAGTTTTTAATTTAAAAAAAAATAATTGTGTAATGATTGGATGGGGCGTTATTGGGCATTATTCCCCTACGCCACTTTTGAAAAAACGCCCAATAATGCCCCCATGCTGACTGGACTGCCACATGGCAGAAAACGCCCTAGGGTGGGGGCATTATTCATCAAACCACTACGCATGGTCTCAGAACCCACCATCAACGTTCGTCATCATCATCGGGGCTTGTGGATGGAGCTGCTGCAATGGCTTTGTCTGCTGCAACAAACATCAGATCGAAACTGCATGTTCACGGCTTAATACAAACCTCATTGTAATTAAGATACAACATCAAAAAAAGAATTTACAACATCAAATAATTCATTTCTCCTTCCAAAATCAATCTTTTTAGATTTTTTACACATGTGTAAATGGCAAACTTACACATGTGTAAATTTTATTTATTTACGAATTCACTTAAATTTAAATGTGTAAATTAAATTTATAACATTGTATTCGAATAATAATGATAAGTGTAGAATTTTTTTTTTGAATTTGAATTGTTTTTTACCAAGTTCTTGCGGTTTTTTCATTTGTTCTCACGGTTCTCACAATATTTAACGTTCTCATTTAAATCTTCCCATATATATATATATATATATATATATACAGGGAGAAGATCATGCGAGAAGCACCTCTTATTGCGAGAACCGCGAGAACCAATGTGAACACAACCAAAAATGCCTAAAAATAGCTAAAAATCACACAAATTTTTTTTTAATATTTTTTATATAAAAATCGTTACTTTTCGAAGCAAAAAAAAAAACTAAAAAATTAATTTTTTAAAATTTTTTTTTTTGCCACTAAAAGTAGCGATTTGAGCATAAAAAATATTAAAAAAAATTTAGATTTTTTTTTGATTTTTTTAGATATTTTTTAGGTTTTTTGGGGGTTTAGTTTTTAGCATTTTAGCTTGGGGGGGGGGGGGGGGGTTAGTTTTTTTTTTAGGTTTTTTGGGGGTTTTAGTTGTTAGCATTTAGCTTGGGGGGGGGGTAGCTTGGGGTGGGGGGGGGGGGGGGGGTTAGGTTTTTTTAGCTATTTTAGGTTGTGTTCACATTGGTTCTCGCGGTTCTCACAATAAGGGTGGTTCTCGCATGAGCCCCTCCCTATATATATATATATATATATAGGTAAAGAGTACTGTACAAATCTCCTTATCGTACATTACGTACGCTACAATCTCAGCCGCCCGATCATCTTCCCGCATTGAATTCGCATGTTGTTTTTTGTACCACATGCGAAATTGTTACAAAAAACATATGCTATTTCATCAAAATTAACACATGCGATATTGGTACAAAAAACAACATGCGAATTCATCAAAAATTATCACATGCGAAATTGTTATAAAAAAAAAACAACATGCTATTTCATCAAAATTATCACATGCGAAATTGGTACAAAAAAAACAACATGCGAATTCATAAAAAATTATCACATGCGAAATTGTTATAAAAAAAACAACATGCGATTTTAAAATGCGGAAGATGATCTGACGGCTGAGATTGTAGCGTACGTAATGTACGATAAGGGCATTTGTATGATAACCGGCCTCTATATATAAATAGGGGAAGGTTCAAATGAAACCCACTACTTATCGTGAAAACTCGAAAAGTAACTAAAAAAAATTTTGGTGTGTTTTTTAGGCTTTTTTAGTTAGTTTTCGAGTTTTCGCAATAAAAGTGGTTTTCATTTGAACCATCTCCTATATATATATATATATATATATATATTGGATTAATATAGGGGACCGCTAAAATGAAATCCACCTTCAGTTGCGAAAACCGTGAGAACCACTTTTCAACCATTGGATCTTGAAGATGGATGGATGAGATGAAAAGTAATTAAAACTAATATTAAATTCTTTTTGTCTTATTATGGTTTTAATATTTTAATGTTAAAAGGGTAGTTTAGTAAATTTGCTTTTTTTGTCTTATTTCTATTTAATGTTTTTTAACACTTTTTTTGTCTCATTATATTAATTGTTTTTTGTTAAAAACAAATTTTTTTTATTAAAAAAATTTTAAAATTAGATATTTTTTACAAAAAAAAAAACAATCTTTTTAAAGTTTTTTTACAAAAAAAAAACGTTTTTACGAGGTGTTTTTTTACGCCCTGTTTTTTACGCGCCGTTTTACCCCCCTTTTTTACATCCCGTTTTTACACGCGGTTTTTTTACGAGCCCTTTTTACGCCCCTTTTTTACACGCCGTTTTTACGCCCCGGTTTTAACGTGCCGCTTTTTACGCGCCGTTTTTTACGCGCCGTTTTTTACTTCCCGTTTTTTTCACGCGCCGTGTTTTTTTACGTACAATTTTTTTTACGAAAAACTTTTTTTTCGAAAAGTTTTTTTTTAAGAAATATTTTTTTTACGAACAACTTTTTTACGAAAGTAAAAACGAGGCGTAAAACAGGGAGTAAAAAAGGCTCGTAAAAAATTGGGTGATAAAACGTTGCGTAAATACGGGGCGTAAAAACGGCGCGTAAAAAATCGGGCAAAAAAACGTCACGCAAAATGCGGGGCGTAAAATGGCCCCTAAATAAACCGCGCGTAAAAAAGGGTGTAAAAACTGGGCGTAAAAAACGGCTCGTAAAAATGTTTTTTTGTAAAAAAAATCTTGAAAAAATCAAATTTTAAAATTTTGTTTAATAAAAAAAATTGATTTTTAATAAAAAACAATTAATGTAATGAGACAAAAAATGTAATAAAAAACAATAAATATAATCAGACAAAAAAGCAAATTATGAGAGAAGAGAGAAAAACTGATTGATGTTGTTGATGTGTGATGGAGAGAGAAAGAGAGAAGACTTTAAAAGAGATTTGACATATTGAGTAAATTACTATATTACCCTTTATGTTTTAAAATAATAGTGCATATTTTTCATAGTATAATTAGTGGAGGGGAGTTCTCGTTGTTCTAGCAATTGGGGATGGTTTTCATTTTAGCGGTCCCCTATACATACATACATCTATATATATATATATATATATATATATATATATAGGGCTAATTTCATACATTAAATAAATTATTTTGAGCATTTAAAACTGATCAAAATCTCAGATTTACATAAACATCTTAATTATCGTCAATTAGCGAGTTTTACACTAATTAGGTGCATAGTATGGTTTTAAACCATATTTAACACCTAAGACTTGTTACCTACTGAACTTTCAAGTAAATTTTAATATAATTACATCAAGTATAACTCATGAACTCAGACTTCCAAAAATGTCCTTAAAAGCATATGTGAAATGACCAAAATGCCCTTTCGGGGCATAGTTTGGCCATAAATGGTAAACCTCACATATGTACAATGTCTTACTGATGTAATGTGATAAAATAAATATTTTTACTGATTACCAAAGACCAGAACCTCAGTTTATTATAAAATCTCTTTTAGAATCATTAAAATGACCAAAATGCCTTTATGGGACTTAAATTGATTTTAATTACTTTTTGGGCATATATGTTAACATCCTACCTGATGTATTAACATATTTTGAGCATAATAACATTTGTGACCTGTATATAATTCATTTGGTTACCCGTTACGCATTTATGCGTTCGGATCGGTTTATGTGACTAGTTTACATAAAATAGCCGAAACGGGTTTAACCTTATCATTAAATCCTCAAATTCCAGAATGTGTATAGTTTGCCCATATTATACAAGTATCCAAACTTGTCGGGTCTGAATCACATTGCTTTGGTAGAAGGTACTTTCATAAGACCTTAGGAATATACGGTTGAGTTACTTCTTCACATCTACTCAGGTAAATACTTTTAACTTATTTTCCCTTATACGGGCTTAGGATATGGTATTATAATAATACCACTTGGTCGGGTATGAAATCATTTAATCGGATTGTGATTAATAAATTTACATAACCCGTTTTAATCTGTTTTGTTTGATAACATAAGCATTGGGGGTTAATACGATCGTGTCCTGGATATCCTCGGCTCATTTCATTTGAAAATAGCCACGACCTATGCACGGGGTGTAGGCATACACCTGACAGATGCAAATGCAAATGCTAATATAACCCACATGTTGGGGATAACTCCTTTGTGGGTTCTATAAGTGGTGAGTCGGTTAATCATGACCGGCTTCCAAACCGGCCCCATATGTAAGACAAACATGTAACTCTGTATACAAGATTATCTTAAATAATTGTCCCAAGTTATAAAAGGTTTGTGCCTTGTGCACTTAAATCAATTTTCATAAATGTTTTCAAATGAGTCGGTTAATTGTATTTACCAGTGTAAACTGACCATTGGGGTCATTCTTTTGAGCTCGCGAGACACTCGGTCTCGTTGAGTTCATCACCCTCGTTTCATCCATCATTTGGGCCACTTATTCCAGACGAGCCCAGCATTCCCATCATTCTCATGAATCACACCATTCTCACCAATCGCACCAATCCTACCACTCTTTACATTCCCATTCTTTTCGTCACTCTGATTCCATTTATTCCCCAGCCCAGTTCCCCAAACGACTATGTCAACGATTTTCTGGGTTACAATCCCTTGGGACCCGAGGACCACTTCTCCCAAGAGATAGAGATGGATGACGACCCCGATCCAGAACCGCAAACCGGTACACCAGGTCACCCTATCAGCATCTCTAGCGGTTCTCCATACCAAGGATCGCCATAGCAAGGGCCCGACTCATGGGCCGAAAGGTGGAACCAACATGAATGGGCATTTACCCCTTCATTTCACAACTCTCCTGCTCAACCTCCTTTCGATGAGCCACGTCTTCAAGCGGTTTCTCCACCGCCTCTACCCGTTGAGGAACCACCTCAACAACTGTGACAACCGTCACTTTTCCGTACATTCCGTACACGAAATGAACAGTAATTTGTGCTTAAATGACTGTGCATGATCTGGTTTACCAGACAAATAAATTTCTGAATTCCATACAAGTGAATTCATGCATGATATATGCTACAAGAGTTACGTTATGATAGCGTTGCGTCAAAAATATTAGTAAACTCACCGGTAAGACACACTGTGTCAACGGAACTGTAGAAAGCAGTCAGACATTAGAATTGAGGCCTAGGTGTAGGTCCGACGACAAAAGTACATTAAAACCCAAGAGTACATGTAAGGGTTTAATTTATAGACATTGCGAAAGCAAAAATAAGCACTAAAAAGCACTCGAAACGCACTTTAAGTGCATAATTTTGTATAATTCAGCTCAATTCAGCATTTAAACATATGAATATTATGCAGAAATTTCGTTTTATCATCCAGAATATTTCCCTAAGTGTTGGGAATTGAAAGGGTACAAGAAGGATACTTAAAAGACACTAAAAATTGTGATTTAACACTTTAACGAACCAGTGTCTAACCGAACAACCGGATAATACCCGGAACACCAAAATAATGCTAGAAGCATTGTTTTTATTTTTCTAAGTTAGTTAGGGTCCCCGAATACCCTAACACACTATATATTACTTAACATACTTAAACACTAAATCTAATACTTAACATGTAACTAGATAGTGTAAGTAACATTTAGGATGGAACTAGGACCCCCCCCCCCCCATAACCGGTTGTGTGTGAGTGGGGACACCCTAAGATTTCTTCCATTTATTTATTGGATCATGTTGGATGAAAGAGGAACACATTAACCTAAAGGTAAACACTTGTTGGAAAATCCTCTTATAAACCACAAGACCTTACCACTTATCATCTTCACTTAGAACCAACACCAAAACTCTCTCCTTCCTTCTTCCTTGGCTACGGCCTCAACTACACACACACACACTTTCATTTTTGATCCACATCCATCCATTCCAAGGTGATATTGGGGTGTAAGAAGGTCACTAACGAAGCTCGGTGCAAGCGGATCTTGAAGGACCTTCACCATTTGCTTTTATCCACCTCATTTGCACTCTTGAACTTCCCTAGCCTTGAGCTAGTAGTAAGTGTTCTAAACATCCTCTTGTTCTTGTTTAAAGTGGTTAATAGGTGATTTAACGGTTAAAACTCAAGAACACACAAGATCAAAACTAAAAGTCTTGAAAGAAAGATAAACTAGTTGGATAAAGACTAGATATATGTGTAAATCATGTGAATCTTGTATGGTTGTTATTATTTGATGTTGTTTGTTACTAGAAGTGGGATAGATCATCATCTAACCATACTAGGTTATGTTCAAGAACATGAACTAGTAGTATGTTAGTGCTAGAGATGTGAAAGATGATGAACCCTTCCACTCATGAAACATGAACTTGAGTAAAAGTAATTTTTCTTGTAAAATAAGACTCTAAACATGTAGATCTAAAGATCTACAAGTGGTTTTTCGGAAGAACCAAGTAAAATATATACAAGTCTCATTTTAAGTCGGGTCTTTCATGAACTAGAGGTGTTTTTGTGAACAAACAAGTGTGTGGACACTTGTGTAACAAAAGTTTTAACAAAGAAATAATTTTCGTAAAAACCGACTAGAAGTTGTGAAACTCCATATTCTTTAAAAATAAAGTTTTTAAGAAATTAAACTTATTTTTAAAAGATAACAAGACTTACTAAATGTGCTAGTAAGTTACTACACATTTTTGTAAATATTCAAGTTCATGAAATGGAGAAATTAGTGATTATCGTTGCTGATTATTGTTGATAATTGTTGTTGATGATTGTTGACGATTTAAAAGAAAATAAACACATGTTTTGAAAACATGGGAAACCTCCATTTTTAGGGGAAACTCTGTCAAAATTTTTATAAATTTTGACACTTAGAAAAATATAAGTTTTTGAGAAACTTATCCCCTAAAAATATACCTAAAAACATTACCAAGGTTTCCCTAATTTTTGGTGATAAGAAATGGTGATTTCCTCAAGAATAAAAATGGATATTAAGTATGTATATTTTTGAGAAAAATATATATATATTATTTGATCACCAACTTGTGTGCTAAGTGAATATAGTATGTGTTATACGTGCTAGTGTATTAAGACTTAAAAATACACTAAATACTCATGAGGAGTATAAACATAAAATGCACATACAACATACAAGATACATAATTCGGGTGCAAAGTGCAAAACACGAGATACTTATATTAATTTTTGAGAAAATAATATAAGTAAGACACTTAGTTAAAAATATAAGTTATTTTTAACACAAGAATACGTACACAAGAGATAGTGACTGTACTTGTGCGATACAAGTCTAGTGACTAACGTTAAGAAAACACGTATAGGTCACGACGCTAGATAAGCAAATCTGGTGAAGTTTACGACGCAGGAACGTAAAGTTGTGAGTTCATGCTCCCCCTTTTCTCTAACTGTTTTTGGTTTTATAACTCTCGGGGGTGAAATACATGTTACAAATATTATAATTTTTACAAAGGGTAAAAATACAAGAAGCACTCTTGGTGAGAACGAGAACCGAGTGCAATATGATTTGAGAATACGAGAAGCACTCGTGGTGAGCGCAATATGATGAGCTTTAAGAAAAGCCTAGAAAATACTAGATCATGTGAGCTTAAACTAGATATTGAGATGCCATTAATACTTAATTAGGGACGAGGGTTAGATCTAACGGGTACGGCCGAGCCCCACTCATGGTCCTTATGTGACCACTTGAGTGCTTCGGTGTCCCAGTCGAGGGAAATCGACACAGTCGAGGTTAATCGACACAGTCAAGGGAAATTGACGCAGTCGAGGTTAATCGACACAGTCGAGGGTAATCGACACAGTTAAAGGAGAAAATACTAATTCTCCCTATGTCCTCACATGCCTTGAGGGAGAAAATACTAATGCTCCCTATGTCCTCACGTGCCTTAATGTCCTTGTATAAACAATCATTTAAAACGTGGGGTACACAAGAAAACTTGAATGATACTTGAGTACGTGGGGTACTCAAGAAAACGGGAATTATACTTGAGTACGTGGGGTACTCAAGAAAGACTTGAACTATACATGACACATACTATGTTTTCATACAAAGTATAAAAACGTGAAATACAAAAACGCATGAACTTGCTCAACTTTATGTTGATGTTTTTCCAAAATTACATGTATTTCAGGTGACAGGATGGATCTTGGGCGCAAGTGTCGTAACTAGAAATAGACTACAAGTTTAGATGTCATCCACTTTTGTTGAATTGTAACCTTGTCAAAGGTCATGTTTTGAAAACTTAAACCACAAGTGTTTGTAATACTCAAATTTTCATGAATGGATGAACATCGTTTTGATCATGTAGTTGTTTATTACGATCGAATGCAATGATAACAAGCTAGTCACACATCATACGCTTCCGCAAAAGACAGGGTGTGACAACAACCACCTCAACCACCTCCCGAGCCGCCGAGGCGAAGGAGGAATGCACGGATGTCCGTGCGAGGGGGACCACGGTTCAGTTCCCCTCAAGGTTCAAGCTCATACCCTCCTATTCCCGAGGACCCACAAATGGGTAGACCCTCGCATGCGGTGCCGGATATTGATCCCCCGCCAGTTTCTGTTGCACCACCGCCACCGCCAGTGGGTTTTGAAAACCCGATACCGATATACCCAGGTTCGTCTAGGTATAACCCATTTGAATATCCAACTTCTACAGAGTATGGAGCCCAAGATCCCTATCTTACGGCAGCACAGTATAATGCACTTTATCCTTCATCTTATCCTCCAGTTTACCCAACTGGATACCTAGTGCAAGGGTATCAATACCCACCTTATCAACAACAACCTCCTCCTCCTCCTCAACAGATTCAAACGCAAGAAATTCTGCATAGGTTGGACCAAGTTGAGCAAAAAGCGGAGGAACGCGAAAAGAAACATAACAAATTTCTCAAGGGCCTTGCGAACTTCATAAAAGGCAAAAAGAAGTAGAAGTTTGTTTATTTTATTTTGTATTATGTTTGAATTAAGTCCCTATGTGGACATTTCATTTTCTGTACTAAGTTCTTGCGTGAACTTATTTTATTTTCTGTAGTCCCTGCGTGGACAGTTTGTGTTATTTCAAGACCTGTTTAGGGCATTCTTGCAATAGGTTAGTATTTTAATGGAATTTCTTATTTGAGGTTTTAAATTTGTACTTTTATTATATCATCATGAAATATCATTTCAATTTTAAATTGATCTGCCAAAGAAATTTCAAAAAGAAGTTCTTAGAGGTATAACCTAGCCAAAATATTAATGGTTGTGATGGTACAACCTTTTTAAGACGATAATTCCCTGTTAACATCTGCAAACATGTTAACATTCCTGGCTGTGTGACTCGAGAGACCACACTAGCTTCCAAAAATACTTGGTTCTTTCCAAGTCACTATCATAGCCTATATGATCAATGTGAATCATGGCTATTAAACATCAATATGATGTATACACCAAAACATCCAATTGAGATGTGTGCCTTTGGACAAAGGTGTATCTATGACAATGATAATTTCATATTATAAACTTCTTGTCAAAAAGGGCAATGAACTATGTTCGACCCTTAAAGATCACTGATCCAAGAGATCATTGGTTATGATTTAATCGTCCTTGTGACAAGGCCTTCTGTGCCATCCTAATGTCCTTCGAGACGATCCTTTTGTGCTATGTCTTTTATGACATTGACAGTTGTGACTTATGTCCCCTGCCTAGAAAATATAAAGGATTTTATCCTATTAATTGCCTATAATGGTTTCATTTGTAGCCAAGGCAAATCATGATCAAATAGATTCTTAATTATTATTTAAAATGGTCTATATGGTTTATTAATACCATGGCCATCTAATCATCAATTCGATGATTCATTATATAATCTAAATATATCATTATTGTTTGGTTTAGTACTCAAATTATGGCTGGCTCTGACGAAGCAAACAGTCATCCTGTGGAAGGAAACAATAATACCAGGATAAATGTTACTGCTACTGAATTGCAAGCGATGATAAACACAGCGGTTGCACAAGATGTGGATAATAAGTTTAAGGAGCCGAGTAATGTTCGGTCCAAGACTCATACGAAGTCCCTGTCTCATTCGCATACACTGAAGAAGGATGAGTCTCAACACTCATCTAATCAGAAACGTGAACCTCAGAGACAAATTGTTTATAATCAGGCTCCAAAGTACAACAAAGGTTGTACTTATAAGTATTTCGTCTCGTGTAAACCAAGAGATTTCACGGGAGAAAAGGGGGCAATCAACTATATGAAGTGGTTGGATGAAATGGAAACCGTGATTGACATCAGTGGGTGTGCTAAGGAAGACATAGTCAAGTTTGTATCTCAGACTTTCAAGGGCGACACCCTAACATGGTGGAAAGCCTTGGTGCAATCCACTGGAAAGGTTCCTCTGTATAATCTTTCATGGGATAAGTTTGTTGATCTTATGAAGGACACTTATTGTCCTCAACATGAAGTTGAAAGAATAGAGACTGACTTCCTCACTTTGGTGATGACAGATTTGGATTGCAGGTCTTATGTGACCAGTTTTAATTCCATGTCGAGGCTTGTACCGTATTTGGTTACCCCAGAACCCAAACGCATTGTGCGTTTTATCGGTGGTTTTAGCCCCAGAGGTTAAGGGAAACGTAAAGGCTTCTAAGCCTTCTACTTATAGATCTGCTGTAGATCTATCTTTGTCCCTTACTCTTGATGTTATAAGGAGTAGGGCAAAGAATGTAACATCCGTCAAAATGTATTCCCAAAATCCAATCCGTTTTGAATTTTTGGATCCTAACCCTTGAAACTCGAGGGTTTCGCAAAATAGTTAATCGTTAATTCGTCAATTTAGTTAAATAAATTAATTAAATTTACAAATAAAAGTCTTATTCTTTTTATTTTATAAAAATAATTTAGTTAGTCCGTTAAGTTTCAAAGTTAGTTTAAGTCAACCTAGTTAGTAACCAAGTTAGTGGCAGTTATTGTAAACATGTAAGTCAAGGGGCCTTATTGTAACTGTTTTGACTATAATAAAAAAAAAATGGAAACAAAAGGTAAGCCGCGGGTTTCGAACCCGGGTTCACCGGCTCAAACAAACAACAACTTAACCACAACGCTGCGGCCTTGACATCGAACAAACATGATACCCATTAAACCTTAAACAAGCGACAATCTCGTTTCACCTTTTAAACTTGCCGCCAAAGGAACAGACCAGCGACAACTTTTCATTTCCTTTTTCTTTTGTTTCCTTTCTTCTCCGCTGATTGTTCGGGATTCGATTAGTCCGCGTTTCCAAACTTATGGCTCAATCTTTCCGTAATTCCATCTTATTTACCAACCAAGAACTCGATTCTGAATCATGGTACATTAACATAACCACCTATTTATACCCCCACATATCGACACCCTCACCATCACAACACATCTCGACCCAATCGCATGTTGGATTAATCGAGTTAGTTTACGGGTCACGGGTTCAGCTCGTGAAAACGATGCGGGTCAAGTACGGTTTTAGATACGGATCAGATGTGGCCCTAAAGTCCAGCAGAAGATATCTATATTAATTATACATGTTTTATTATAGGTTAGTTAGTTAGAGTTAGTAGTTATGTTTGACCGATTATTATGGAGTTGAATAATTGAAGAGTGGGTCACGTACCACCAGTTATTTAGGATAGATAATAGTGTTTTGTTAATCTCACGTGTGCATGTAAGGCTATTTAAAGCCATCTTTTTTATTGATAGTGTAACCCATTTTTTTGTTCACTGCAAGTTTCCACCTTCATAATATATAGAGTTGTGAGTGTGTGCTAGGGGCCTGAACCAACATCGCACACGTACTGTCGAAGGGCCTGCCTATTCGCCGGAGTTTGAACATCTCACCAGAGACATCGTCGGAACTCGTATCGTCATCATAGTCCGTCGGAAGGACGTCACGAACTCATCGTCGCCATGTTTCGGTATAACTTCTTGTTTGTTCTTCGTTTAATACCATTTAATGTTCAAACAACAAGAATTATGAGGTTCATAAACTAACAGTAGATATGTTCATGTTGTAAATGCAAAGAATGATAACTATGTTTACATAAGATAAAAGATCAAGCACTTTCCGATTCTATCCTTTAATCACTTTTATGTTAACTGTTGAAAATATAAGAACCAAAGAAACAACAGTTGATGTTCGGTTCGTTTTGTTTTTGTAGGAGATGATAATAAATTTTCTTTTACTTTATTTTTATTTGAAAGGCTTAGATTTTAATAAAACATGTTTTCTTTCTTAACCAATTATAATCAGTTACAATTTCTTTTTTTTAAATTCAATAACCTAAATAAGTTATATTAATTAATTCATTTTATAATAAAAAATAAGTTATATTGTAAACCATAAATATTATGGTTATATTTAAACCTACAAGTGTTAACGAGTTTGTTACGTATTTATTTAACTTATAAATAACTATGACGTTCACGTAATTCAATATCTAGGTTAATCGCTTTGCTCGTTCTCTTGGAGTCTCCATCTTTACTCGTGCGTTATTACAAGAAATCGCAACGCAACCAATGTGAGTATACATGACCCATTTTTCAATTTTAACACTTTTGGGTGCAATATGTATTCTATATCAAACACACTACTCACTTCAAACAGCTTTATGCACACTCTATCCAAATTTCATGTGATACATTTGATTCATGTTATACATGTTATGCTATTGTAAACTCTCATGACTATGTGTTCATTAACTTTGCAAGCCTCCCCTAACAATGGTAGCGCTATAGGTTGAGAAACGCCCCTCCCGTTATTTTGGCGGGTATTGTTAGGTTAAACTATGTTAAAACCATCTCATTCATTGGGATAGGCATGTTAATTGCGTTAAACTTTGGTTTGGACACGTAGAGTAACATCGTTTCGAGTATATACTGTTAATATGATCATGTTATTCACATTGGATATGAGAAACATTTATACAAATTATTATGCTATGTATCAAACTTGTATACTCGCCAACATTTTTGTTGATTTTATTTTAATACATGTTGCAGGTTGAAATTGTGCAAGATTCAAGAAAACAAGCTAGGATGGCTTTAGATACCCATTTTAGCAAATAAAGAATTGTTTGAATTTATGTTTGTTAATTTGAAACATTGTATTACATTCTAGTTTTAATGAAATGAATTTTAATCATATTGTCACATTTAGTGTTATGTTGTTTTGAGCAATTTGTTCGTCTCATCCCGATGTTTCCGCCATCGGTTGGGGTGTGACAAAGAAAACCACTGACGACGGGAAAAGAAAGAGGGAGGAAGACCAGTCCCATCAGTCGAACAGAAAGAACAAAGGGAACTCTGGTTCCAAGAAAGGGCAGTCGGGTGACAAGCCCATATGCAAGACTTGCAACAAGAGGCACTTTGGAAAGTGCAACCAGGACCCACAAGCTAAACCTTGTGGGATTTTCAAGAAGAAAGGGCACAAGTCTGTGGAGTGCCGAAACATCAAGGATGCGACCTGTTACGGTTGCAACGAAAAAGGGCACATTAAGACTAATTTCCCTAAGAATGCTAAGAAGCCTGATGAGGCGAAGAAAACCAATGCTAGGGTTTTTCAGATGAATGCAAGGGTGGCAGTGAACGAAGGAAACGTTATAACAGGTACCTTCTTCATTAATAATATCTATGCTAAAGTCTTATTTGATTCAGGTGCTGATAAGTCGTTTGTTAATCATAAGTTTTGTAAGTTACTGAATCTGCCTATTAAGACTCTAGACATAAAATATGAGGTAGAGCTAGCAGATGGTACCTTAGAATCAGCTTCAACTCTTCTTGATGGATGCTTTATATCCATTAAGAATCATTCTATCCCGCTATCCCTTTTGCCAATGAAATTAGCTGGGTTTGATGTAGTTTTAGGCATGGATTGGTTGTCGCATAACCAAGCCCAAATTGCCTGCGATAAAAAGCTAGTTACATCAAAACCCCTTCTGGTGAACAGTCACCATTCAAGGAGATACACAATATGGTTTACCCGACAATGTGTCTATTCTCAAAGTGTCGAAGTGTCTGAAGAACGGATGTGTTATTTACATGGCACAAGTAACAGTGAATGAACCGAAACCCAAGATTGAAGATATCCCAATTGTTACCGAGTATCCTGATGTCTTTCCTGATGAATTACCTGGGTTACCTCCTGAGAGGCTAGTTGAGTTCAGGATAGACATTCTGCCTGGATCTGCACCAATTGCGCGAGCTCCTTACCGTCTAGCGCCTACTAAAATGAAAGAGCTCAGGACTCAATTGGATGATTTACTAGAGAAGGGTTTCATACAACCCAGCTCTTCGCCTTGGGGAGCTCCTATATTGTTTGTGAAGAAAAAGGATGGGTCAATACGTTTATGCATTGATTACCATGAGCTAAACAAGGTAACGATCAAGAATCGTTATCCCTTACCCAGGATCGATGACTTATTTGACCAACTTCAAGGGCCGAGCTTCTTCTCGAAGATTGATTTGAGATCTGGATATCATCAACTCAAAGTCCGAACTGAAGATGTACCAAAGACAGCATTCAGAACGAGGTATGGACATTATGAGTTTCTAGTGATGCCTTTCGGGCTCACTAATGCACCAGCAGCATTCATGGACCTCATGAATAGAGTATGGAAGCCATACTTAGATAAGTTTGTCATTGTCTTTATAGACGACATACTTATCTATTCTCGTAATTAGGATGATCACGAGAAACACCTTCGGTGTATTTTAGGGTTGCTTCGACAGGAGAAACTGTATGCTAAATTCTCTAAGTGTGAGTTCTGGCTTCGCGAAGTCCAATTCCTTGGACATGTTGTGAGCGAGAGTGGTATCCAAGTCGATCCTGCTAAAATAGAAGTCATCATGAACTGGGAAGCACCGAAGATACCAACTGAAATTCGCAGCTTTCTGGGATTAGCTGGTTATTATAAAAGATTCTTTGAGAATTTCTCGAGGATAGCAGCACCATTGACTTCTTTGACCCGTAAGAATGTGAAATTCGATTGGGCTCCAAAACAACAAGAATCTTTTGAGATTCTTAAACATAAATTGAGCAATGCTCCGGTATTGTCATTACCTGAAGGAATTGAAGAGTTTGTTGTGTACTGTGATGCTTCACACACCGGTATGGGTTGTGTACTTATGCAACGAGGCAAGGTGATTGCTTATGCATCACGACAATTAAAGGTGCATGAAAAGAATTACACCACCCACGATTTGGAGCTGGGTGCCGTTGTCTTTGCACTTAAGTTATGGAGACATTATTTATATGGAACAAAATGTGTGATTTATTCGGATCACAAAAGTCTCCAACATATATTCAATAAAAAAGAACTCAATAAGAGACAGCGCCGCTGGATGGAAACTCTAAATTACTACGATTGTGAAATTAGCTACCATCCTAGCAAAGAGAATGTAGTCGCCGATGCTCTGAGCCGAAAAGAAAGAATTAAACCTATAAGGATTAATGCCAAGAGCATTGAACTCAAGAACAGTTTGAATGAAAGTCTGTTAGCTGCTCAGAAGGAAGCTGTTTTGGAAGCTAACTTTCCAAATGAAAAGTTAGGTGTATGCCACGGCCCCCGTCCCAGTTTTACCCGGTCCAGGAGCCGTGAGACAGAAACCCGTGGTATTTATTAATTGAGTTGACAGCGGAAGATTTAACAGGATCTTTTAAAACTTGAAATGCCCGATTATTTTATTTCATACTTCGGGTTCAACCCCGTAATTTACAATAGAGGAATTTCACAAGGAAATTCCCTGATTTACAAAACATGTATATTTGTTTAACTGAGCCACTATTTCAAGCTTTGTTAGTGCTCCGTAGCACTTTTCCTTGGTTCACAGTAGTCACCTGAAACATGTTTTAAAAATATTTTATCAGTGGGGAAATACTGGCGAGTCACTCAAATTTGATAAAACGACACGTAGTTATAAATTACAGCATAAGAGCGATTACAATGGCTTCTATCTTATTTTTATCTGGCGCCGTGTCACCTCCTGGTGACGATGGTCATACCACTATTGGGTCCTTTCACCCAAGTAGTAATGATTATCAGTGTTAGGTTGATGAACCTAACCGTGAGAAATTTAGTAATGTGCACAATACCCCACTAGCCAGTGATTAAGATAACCACGACTTAATCCCTGTAATTATAACCTTTGAAAATAACTTGGAGTATTGTAAAACATTATTGATAAAAAGAGAATGACTCACATTGCAGATTTAAACGGGCAGAGTTTTAGCCTACTGATAAGCCTGATAACCTAATTTAAATAACATGCACACGAACTAGGTTAGTAACTAATACAGCATTTACGATAACTCACGAGATTAAAACTCTCACAACGAATGACAAAGTGCAACACTTAAACATCCATTGAATTCACGACGAATGAAAAAGTATAGCCCTAATTTGGGTAGCACTTAAACATCCATTGGATAGTTTCAATCGATCGGACATTGAATCGTAGCAGCGATCGAGTTAATACCCTGTATCGTAGCAGCGGCTTCCTATGTAAAAGTGTGATTTTAAGCAGTAGAACTTCGTTTTTGATCAAAATTTTCGACACAGGTGAACTGCTCATGGCCTAGCAATTTATAGCAAATTTTAGGGTTTTACGCTGCCCGCGTAAACCCTCTCTTCATCTTACGCGGCCCGCGAGGGCCACCTAGTCGTAGACTAGGGCTTCCGTGTCATCGATAGGTCTGCCACGTGGCTTGTAACGCTTATCTGGTCAACACGGCTTTGACGCGGCCCGCGTAAGCATAAGCTTACTCTTACGCGGCCCGCGTGAAACCCAAAAACCTTATTTTCTTGGTTTTTCATGCACGTTAGGGTTTCAGGGGTCCGGGTTTTCACTTACGGGTCGTTTTGGGACATTTTTGAAGGTCCTTACATCCTCCCCACCTTATTTAAAATCTCGTCCTCGAGATTCATTGGAATAAGTGAGGATACTTTCGCTTGATCTCCGATTCCAATTCCCATGTGTATTCGGGTCCTCTTTTTGACTCCCACTTGACTTTGACAAGTACTAGTCTTTTATGTTTGAGAAACTTGATCTTTCTGTCTTCTATTTGAAGCGGTTTCTCCACGAACTTCAACTTTTCATTTACCTCTATGTCTTGAAGAGGTACTACCAGGGATTCGTTAGATAGACATTTCTTGAGATTGGATACATGAAATACATCATGTACCCCTGCTAGCTCTTCTGGTAGTTGTAAGCGATAGGCGACTGGTCCTATTCGTTGGATTACTGGAAATGGTCCTATGTATCTTGGACTTAGCTTTCCTTTCTTACCGAATCGAACTACTCCTTTCCAAGGAGAAACTTTCAAGAGTACCTTGTCTCCAACTTGAAATTCTAGCGGCTTGCATCTATTGTCTGCATAGCTCTTTTAACGATCTCGAGCCGTTTTCAACCTTTCCTTGATTTGAGTGATCTTGTCGGTGGTTTCTTGTACTATTTCAGGACCTGATAGTTGACTTTCTCCTATCTCTGCCCAACAGACTGGAGTTCTGCATTTTCGTCCATATAGTGCTTCGAATGGGGCAGCTTCTATGCTTGCATGATAACTATTATTATAGGAGAATTCGATTAAAGGTAGGTGGTCATCCCAGTTTCCACCAAAATCTATTACACATGCCCTAAGCATGTCCTCCAGGGTTTGGATCGTTCTTTCACTTTGTCCGTCTGTTTGAGGATGGTATGCAGTGCTTAATTTTAGTCGGGTCCCCATTGCTTCCTGGAAACTAGTCTAGAAGTGGGAAGTGAAACGACTATCTCTATCCGATACAATGGAGAGTGGGACTCCATGTAAGGATACTATCTCGTTTACATACAACTTTGCTAACCTTTCCATGCTAAAGGTTTCTTTCATGGGTAGAAAATGAGTTGATTTGGTTAATCGATCCACAATTACCCAAATTGCGTCATTACCTTTACGTGTTTTGGGCAACTTAGTAACAAAGTCCATTGTTATGAGTTCCCATTTCCATACAGGCATTTCTAATTGTTGTAGTAGACCTGAGGGTTTCTGGTGTTCTGCCTTAATTTGTGAACAAGTAAGACATTCAGAAACGTATCTAGCCATGTCCTTTTTCATTCCTATCCACCAAAAGTTATTTCTTAAATCTTGGTACATCTTATTGTTACCAGGATGCATGGTATATCTAGATTTATGGGCTTCCTCTAAAATCTTATTTCTTAATTCTCCTTGCTTGGGTACCCAAATCCTTTTCTTGTGGAATCTCCAAATTCCATCACTTCCTTGCTCTAATTCCTTTACTCGTCCCTTCATTCCTTCAGCTTCATCCTTGATTGCTGTTTTCTGAATATTTTTTAGTTGTTCCATTAAATCTAACTGTAGATTTAATCTAAGAGCACGAACTCGCTTTTGCTTTTTATGATACTTACGACTTAAGGCATCTGCAACTACGTTTGCTTTTCCTTCGTGATATTGAATATCACAGTCGTAGTCACTTAGAATCTCCATCCATCTTCTCTGCCTCATGTTCAATTCTTTTTGCCCAAATATGTATCTTAAGCTCTTATGATCTGTATAGACAGTAAACTTACTTCCATACAAATAGTGTCTCCAAATCTTAAGGGCAAAAATTATGGCTCCTAATTCTAAGTCATGAGTCGTATAGTTTTCTTCGTGCTTCTTCAATTGTCTTGAGGCATACGCAATTACCTTTTTGCGTTGCATTAGCACACATCCTAATCCTAGCTTAGAAGCATCACAATAAATTTCAAAGTCTTCTGTCCCTTCAGGTAAGGCAAGAATTGGGGCGTTTGTTAGCTTTTGCTTCAAAATCCTAAAGGCCTCTTCTTGCCTAGGTCCTCATTCAAACTTAACGGCTTTACATGTCAGCTTAGTTAATGGCACAGCTAGTTTGGAAAAATCCTTAATGAATCGTCTATAATAACCAGCTAACCCTAGAAAACTTCTAATTTCCATAGCTGTTTGTGGGACTTTCCATTTGGTGATCGCTTCTATTTTGGAGGGATCTACGTGAATACCTTCGTGATTCACCATGTGTCCTAAAAATTGTACCTCCTGTAGCCAAAATTCACACTTCGAGAATTTGGCGTAAAGCTTCTCCTTTCTTAACAAAGTTAAGAGTGCATGCAGGTGCTGACAATGTTCATCCTGGCTTCTGGAATAAATAAGTATATCGTCGATGAAGACAATTACAAATTTATCCAGATACGGTTTACAGATTCTATTCATCATGTCCATAAGTGCTGCAGGAGCATTTGTTAGTCCAAATGGCATGACTGTAAACTCGTAATGACCATACCTAGTTCTGAAAGCAGTTTTAGGTATGTCTTCTTCTTGTACTTTCAACTGATGGTATCCGGAGCGTAAATCTATCTTAGAAAAATATCTAGCTCCTTGAAGTTGATCGAAAAGATCATCAATCCTTGGTAATGGGTATCGGTTCTTAATTGTAACCTTATTCAATTCCCTATAATCGATACACATTCTCATCGAACCATCTTTCTTCTTTACAAACAACACTGGTGCTCCCTAAGGGGATGAACTAGGTTGTATGAATCCTTTGCTTAATAATTCATCTAACTGCTTTTTCAGTTCTAGCATTTCGGTGGGTGCTAGCCAATAAGGTGCCTTAGCTATCGGTGTAGTTCCAGGAATTAGATGAATTCTAAATTCGACTTCCCTATTGGGTGGTAATCCCGGTTGTTCTTCTGGGAATACATCTGGGTATTCTGCTACTACAGGAATTTCTTTAAGTTCCTTACCTTTCTTGTTAATGATTACCGAAATCATATACACTACTTCTTGTTTTCTTGAATAACTGGCCAATTTTATTACTGAAATGAATTTCAGTGGCTTTCGTGGCTTATCTCCTGTAATCACCACTAATTCTCCTGTAGGTGTATGAATTTCTATGGAACTTTTATCACAGAGAATTCGAGCATGGTTGGCTACTAACCAATCCATTCCTAACACAATATCGAATCCGGCAAAATTCATAGGTAACAGGTTTGCAGAGAATTTATGGCCTAAGAGTTCTATCTTTCCTTCTCGCAAAACTTTATCTATGTTAACAGAATTCCCATCTGCCGTTTCGACTGTAAAAATCTGCCTAAGGTTGGTTAAGGGTAAGTTAAGTGCTTGGCAGAATGAAGTATTTATAAAACTTTGGTTTGCACCAGAGTCAAATAATACTTTTGCATAAACATCGTGAACTAGGAACGTACCAGTTATCACGTCAGGGATTAGTTCTGCTTCCTGAGTAGTCAACTGGAAGGTTGTTGCGTTTTTCTTGGTAGTTCCTTCTGCAGGTTTGGATTTGTTATCAGCTGGTTTGACCAATTTCGGGCAGTCTGGCCTAAAATGTCCAGCTTCTCCACAGTTGTAGCAGATTGTGGATTTCTTCCTCCTGCAATCTTCTTCTTGATGCCCTGGAATTTTGCAAAAACTGCAATACCCCTTGCATCTACCAAAATGCTTTCTTTTACAGTTATTGTAAAATGGAACAGTGGAAGATTGCCCAGTTCCCTTTTTCTTGAAATTGCTACGGTTACCCACACGGAATCCCTGGGTAATCTTTTGGGCCACTTCCTTCTTTCTGTTTTCTTCTCACGTACGCACCAGTCCGTCGGTCAAAGTGTTGGCTAATTCCACTGCATCATCAATTGTGCGAGGTCTCGTAGCTTTAATGATATCACGGATTTCGCCAATTAAACCCCAAATATAGTGGGAAATAAGTACCGGTTCTGGCGAAGCCAGGGTTGGTACCACTCTAGCATATTCGAAGAATGTCGAAGTATACCCTCGACAGTCTACATCCACCATCCGGTGGTTCAAAAATTTATTTGCCATTTGTTCCTTTTCATACTCAGGACAGAATTTTCTCTCCACTAGTCGCTTAAATTCTTCCCAACTTATGGCATAGGCTACATCGCTTCCTTTGGCTTGAAGTACCGTATTCCACCACTCTAGCGCCTCTTCTTTAAAAAGATGCGACGCGTACATGACCTTGTCTTCCTTGGCACATTTACTTATTTTAATCACCGCCTTGGTTTTTTCCAACCAACGCAGTGCAGCAGTCGCCCCTTCGTTGCCTGCAAATTCAACTGGTTTACAGGCAAGAAACTCCTTGTAAGTGCAACCAGGCGTTGCAGCTTTCATTTTCTTAAGGAGTGGGGCTTGCATCCCATCGTTGTCGTTATTAGTATGGTTGCCGCCTCCGTTTAAACTATTACTGAAATTATCGCCATGTGTACGTTTGCTAGGAATAATTTGTTGAGGTTCAACTGGATTTCGGGCAGCCGCAAGGATTGCTGGAATAGCATTGGCTATTCCCTGAGCAACGATATTCTCGATATCTTGCCTATTCAGAAATTGATCTTCATAGTTTTGTTCAGATTGGTTAACTTCGTTAACGGGTTCATTACCAGCGTGTTCCATCTGGTAATTAACATATATAAGTGATTAGCAGAAAATAATTAACAACCAAACATAACAAAACAATAGCATATAATCACATCAACCCGTATAGCCAAAATTGTCGATTTTTCGAGTTCCATTTTTTTATATTTTATAATATGCGTCCGTACACACCCGTTATCTTACAAAAGTTTTATTTTTTTAGGTTATTTCACATAATTATATTTTTATGATTATATTATTATTAAACAAACACACCACACAACCACACACGATCCCTGATAGCTGGCACTTCAGAAACGACGTTCTCTTTCGTCGTACTTCCAAGATATTCTTTCTCCCATATCCCTAATTCGGTTTCCTGCATCAATCAGCTCCTCGCCATAATGGCGGAGTTCAGCCAAGTTCTCGGAGCTCATAGGTGGGTGTAGTGGAGGCTCCGGGTCAAATTGGGGGAAAAAGGTATTAGGGTTATTAAGGAGATTTTCAAACTGCCAGTCGGTGGTCCACCATTCTTCCAGTTCTCCTAGAGGTCGGGAGTGAACAAGGGGATCTGGAATAGCCGGTTCCAGATTGACTGGAAGTTGTGCTTCCGCTGGGTAATTGAAAAGAGTCTCATTGGCAGGTCCGATGAGGTCGCTATCCGCCAGTTGGCGGTCCAGTTCTTCCCAGGGTGGCATTTCTTGAGCTTGCCCTGAATTCTCCCCAATCTCTATCCCTTTGCCTTTGTCTTTGGGATCCTCAGTCTTCATAGCTTTTTGTATTGCTGGCCTTTTCCTACGCACACGCCTCCAGCCTACAAGTCTTCTTCTTTTCTTCGGTTTAGGTTTTTCCTGAGGTTGGGCTTGGAATACCATTGGCTCTTCTGTGTTAGCCTGGTAGCCAGTAAAGGTACTGGTGGTATCCATATCTGAACAATGGATAGAAAAGTTTTGAAGTGCTTCAGATAGTTCATTCATGCTGTTAGCATCCATGAAGAAACACACAACATTGTAAATTAAATTTTCACAGGCTAATATTTAGTACAACCATTCAAGTATCAGTTTTTTTTTTCACACAGAAAAATGGCAAACATTGCGACTTTTATATATATATATATATATATATATATATATATTTATTACAAATTACAACTGAAATTCAAAATATACTAGGGGTTGTGCATTCATAATTTATTTTAGTCTATCTTTGAATATTAGGTTCAACATGCCTTTATATAAGGTTTATTCTATCTTCTCTTACTAAGTTGTTTATCTAATGGGCAAAGTTTCTTTAAAGTTTCAGGCTTATGGATGATAGGGGTGCTAATACTGGGTCAGGGTGTTAGCAGTTTAACTTAATTAGAAGTTAACATTTACTGCTGTAGTGGCTAACATATAGAGATTTTCCTGAGTCTTCTTATTAATTATCACTTCTTTTGTTTGTGACTTCTTTATTTTCTCTTGACTTTTTCTAATAATCCAACTTCTTTTCTTAATGGTAAGTGGTTTCTCAAACTGTGCCTTACGAACAAATATTCATTCCTCAGTATCTGCTGAGTATCTTGAGGAATTTGATTGAAATGAAGTTCCCTTATCTTTTGGTGAACTATCTAATTGACGATAGATGTCCGAATTTCTTTGCTTACCCATACTGTAATCAAATAGTCAAATAACACAAAACACATGATCACAGGACGGCAATCAGAAAAATTAAGTATTTCTAAATACTTAATTGGCTTAAATCAGTGGCTCTGATACCACCTGTTTCTGTGACGGACCCCGTCCCGGTTTTACCCGGTCCAGGAGCCGTGGGACAGAAACCCGTGGTATTTATTAATTGAGTTGACAGCGGAAGATTTAACAGGATCTTTTAAAACTTGAAATGCCCGATTATTTTATTTCATAGTTCGGGTTCAACCCCGTAATTTACAATAGAGGAATTTCACAAAGAAATTCCCTGATTTACAAAACAAGTTTATTTGTTTAGCTGAGCCACTACTTCAAGCTTTGTTAGTGCTCCGTAGCACTTTTCCTTGGTTCACAGCAGTCACCTGAAACATGTTTTAAAAATATTTTATCAGCGGGGAAATACTGGCGAGTCACTCAAATTTGATAAAACGACACGTAGTTATAAATTACAGCATAAGAGCGATTACAATGGCTTCTATCTTATTTTTATCTGGCGTCGTGTCACCTCTTGGTGACGATGGTCATACCACTATTGGGTCCTTTCACCGAAGTAGTGATGATTATCAATGTTAGGTTGATGAACCTAACCGTGAGAAATTTAGTAATGTGCACAATACCCCACTAGCCAGTGATTAAGATAACCACGATTTAATCCCTGTAATTATAACCTTTGAAAATAACTTGGAGTATTGTAAAACATTATTTATAAAAAGAGAATGATTCACATTGCAGATTTAAACGGGCAGAGTTTTAGCCTACTGATAAGCCTGATAACCTAATTTAAATAACATGCACACGAACTAGGTTAGGAACTAATACAACATTTATGATAACTCATGAGATTAAAACCCTCACAACGAATGACAAAGTGCAACACTTAAACATCCATCGAATTCACGACGAATGACAAAGTATAGCCCTAATTTGGGTAGCACTTAAACATCCATTGGATAGTTTCAATCGATCGGACATTGAATCGTAGCAGCGATCGAGTTAATACCCTGTATCGTAGCAGCGCCTTCCTATGTAAAAGTGTGATTTTAAGCAGTAGAACTTCGTTTTTTATCAAAATTTTCGACACAGGTGAACTGCTCATGGCCTAGCAATTTATAGCAAATTTTAGGGTTTTACGCGGCCCGCGTAAACCCTCTCTTCATCTTACGCGGCCTGCGAGGGCCACCTAGTCGTAGACTAGGGCTTCCGTGTCATCGGTAGGTCTGCCACGTGTCTGTCACGTGGCTTGTAACGCTTATCTGGTCAACAGGGCTTTGACGCGGCCCGCGTAAGCATAAGCTTACTCTTACGCGGTCCGCGTGAAACCCAAAAACCTTATTTTCTTGGTTTTTCATGCACGTTAGGGTTTCAGGGGTCCGGGTTTTCACTTACGGGTTGTTTTGGGACATTTTTTAAGGTCCTTACAGTGTAACTATTGAACAGTTAGCACCTGGAAAGGATGGAATCCTTAGAATGAATGGAAGAATTTGGTTTCCTATTCATGGAGGACTTCGAGATATAATCCTCCAGGAAGCTCACAATTCCAAATACTCAGTTCACCCTGGAGGTGACAAAATGTATCAAGATTTGAAAGTTAATTATTGGTGGATAGGTTTGAAGAAATCTATTGCCACACATGTAGCTAAGTGCCTGACTTGTGCTCAGATTAAGGCTGAACATCAAAAGTCGTCGGGTCTGCTTCAACAGCCAGAACTTCCCACATGGAAGTGGGAGATGGTAACCATGGATTTTATAACCAAGTTACCTAAAACGAGGCATGGAAGTGATACTATATGGGTTATAGTTGACAGACTGACTAAGTCAGCACATTTCTTGCCCATCAAGGAGACTTATAGCTTCGACAAGATAGCTCAGTTGTACGTGGATAAGATTGTATCTCTCCATGGAGTGCCGGTGTCTATTATATCTAATAGAGATACTAGATACACCTCTCACCTTTGGAAAAGTTTCCAGCAATCATTAGGCACTCATTTGAATTTTAGTACTGCTTACCATCCTCAGACAGATGGACAGAGTGAACGTACAATTCAAACTCTGGAAGATATGCTTCGAGCATGTGTTATTGATTTGGGAGGTAGTTGGGATGACCACCTACCTTTGATCGAGTTCTCCTTTAATAATAGCTACCATACTAGCATTCAGGCTGCGCCTTTTGAGGCATTGTATGGAAGGAGATGTAGAACGCCTGTTTGTTGGGCAGAAGTAGGAGAAGCTCAGTTATCGAGACCTGATATAGTTCTTGAAATGACGGATAAGATTGTCCAGATCCATGATCGCTTGAAAGCTGCCAGGGATAGGCAGAAAAGTTATGCTGATAAGAGGCGGAAACCTCTAAAATTCGAAGTGGGCGATAAAGTCTTACTAAAAGTATCACCCTGGAAAGGAGTGATGCATTTTGGTAAGAAGGGCAAGTTGAGCCCAAGGTATATTGGACCATTCGAGATTATCGATTGTGTCGGCAGTGTAGCTTATAAGCTAAACTTGCCTGAGGAGCTGAGTGGAATCCATAATGTGTTTCACATCTGTAATCTAAAGAAAAGTCTAGCTGATGAATCTTTAGCAATGTCTCATAAAGACGTGCAGATTGATGAAAGCCTGAGATTTGTTGAAAGACCTATATCGATCGAGGATCTTCAGGTTAAAAAGCTCCGAAGGAAGCACGTGCCTATAATTAAAGTTAAGTGGGGTGCTCGTAGAGGCCCAGAATATACGTGGGAAGTTGAGTCCACCATGCGACAGAAATACCCTCACTTATTCCAGTAAATCTCGGGGTCGAGATTTCTTTTAAGGGGGTGAGGATGTAACACCACGTAAAAACGTGTCCAATTATGTAAAGACATGTGTCCTAAACTCTAATTATGTGAAAGCTTGAGTTTGAAGGACTAAAGTTGCCAAACGATGAAAATATGAAACCAAAGGGACTAAAGGTGTCAACATGCCAAATTTGTGCCTCTGAATGACCACACATGAAGAACATATTCTTAAACGAGTGATTAATTGGATATAAGAAGCCGTTTGTGAAAATAATCGGAAGATTTTAAACTACAGGGATTAAACGTGTCAACATGTTAATTCTTACCTCTGAGTGACCTTTTAACAAACCCGAGGCTTCGAAACATTCAAATATACTCTCAAGAATAAGTAATATAAATTTCATGTGGTTTCGAGATCGTTAAGCAAGTTTTCAAGACTTAGGGTTAAAAGCGTCAATAGTAAGAAACTTGTGTTTATGGTGATCTTTTAACGAAACCGGGCCTAACAGAGTTTGGTTATACTCCATTGAACCTCTACAAACTAACTACAAGGGCCTTATATGCCAAAAATGAAACTAAAACTTCCAACTTTGGAAACTTATTTGAGGCCGTGGCGACCCATGAAGGACTAAGGCTTTGCCCGTCGCGGGTAGCCACACCCTTACCAGTTCGAATTTTTGCCTTGGCTGCCACACAAACCGCCAAAACGAGTCAGAACCATTACTAGGGGCTGTTTTTCGGTCTTGTAATACTACTAGGACACCTGGGGTGATCCTAAAGCTTCCAAAAACACTTGCCTTGATCTTCTTGCATGCCATCTTGTTATATAAAGGCTTCTAAGTTCATTTGTTCAAGTGCTCATTCACTTGCAACAACCACAACACTATCATCTGGAGTCTCCTGGCCTTAGAAGAGGATCAAGAAGTGTAAAAAAGATAGCTAGGACCTTATGTAAGTGTCTTAGCCCTTTCTTAGTTCAGTTTATTAGTCTAAAAACCGAAAAGTCAAAGATATCGTAAATTAGCTTTGACCTTCGGTTTAATCACAAATGGTCCAGCCACTGACCAAAATAAAAGTGGTTATGTGACCATATTAAGGTAGGTGATTAACCCTTAAAATGACACCTCCTAATTATTTTGTTGCCTAGTTAATTGTCGGGTCAAAGTAATAAGTCAAAAAGTCAAACTGGACGGAATTTAAAATAATGATTTAAACTAATAAAACAGAGGTTATAAATTATATTTTAACATTCTTATAACTTGGTAATTAGTATTAGAACATGTTTAAACATGTCTAACCCACAATTATCAGTCTAAGGTCGGTTCATAACCGAAAGTCGCAAAAGCTTGACTTTTGCTTTGACTTTCAGTTCTGGCCCGATTAAGCTTAATTCTCCTATGTTTTAAGCTTCCAATAGGACCACTTTATATTGTAGTATAACCCCCTGGAGTTATATTACCTGGTCCTTAATAGTTTGAATTATATGCTCATGATCGTTATTATGCTTATAAAATGCCATATTTGCCCTTTTAACATATAAATGAGATTTTTAGAAATGTGAGAGGACAAAAACCTTTGCTACTGATATATAAGCTTGTCCCGAAAATTTGACATCAGTTCTTGGTTTCAAACTGAAGTTATGCTCGATATCGTAAATAGAAAATTTTTATTAATTAAATTGCGATATCTGGAATAAGACATGTTTAAACTTGGATTTTGACCCAAAAATCATTACCTACTGTTAAGATATTATTTTAAGGATTTTTAGGATTTTTGGTCAGATTATAATCTGATCATATCATAGAGTTCTTGTGTAATTCGGTAAATGACGGTAATACCCTTTTTATGCATAAAATAAGATTTACAAATGATTTGAATGCCAAACTTTTTCCTACTGATTTCATCATTAAATAAATTATTTTGAGCATTTAAAGCTGATCAAAATCTCAGATTTACATAAACATCTTAATTATCGTCAATTAGCGAGTTTTACACTAATTAGGTGCATAGTATGGTTTTAAACCATATTTAACACCTAAGACTTGTTACCTACTGAACTTTCAAGTAAATTTTAATATAATTACAGTAAGTATAAGTCATGAACTCAGACTTCCAAAAATGTCCTTAAAAGCATATGTGAAATGACCAAAATGCCCTTTCGGGGCATAGTTTGGCCATAAATGATAAACCTCACATATGTACAATGTCTTACTGATTTAATGTGATAAAATAAATATTTTTACTGATTACCAAAGACCAGAACCTCAGTTTATTATAAAATATCTTTTATAATCATTAAAATGACCAAAATGCCCTTATAGGACTTAAATTGATTTTAATTACTTTTTGGGCATATATGTTAACATCCTACTGATGTATTAACATATTTTGAGCATAATAACATTTGTGACCTGTATATAATTAATTTGGTTACCCGTTACGCATTTATGCGTTCGGATCGGTTTATGTGACTAGTTTACATAAAATAGCCGAAATGGATTTAACCTTATCATTAAATCCTCAAATTCCAGAATGTGTATAGTTTGCCCATATTATACAAGTATCCAAACTTGTCGGGTCTGAATCACATTCTATTCCGGTCTCCGCTTAATCTAGCGTTTAGAACCGTTAAGTATCTTTGAAGCTAACCGGTCTAAGTCCTTGACTTAAATAAAGACCCGTTAGTATCCTAATAGGTTAATAAACCTTCTATACAGATTGAGTAGCTTTGGTAGAAGGTACTTTCATAAGACCTTAGGAATATACGGCTGAGTTACTTCTTCACATCTACTCAGGTAAATACTTTTAACTTATTTTCCCTTATACGGGCTTACGATATTGTATTATAATAATACCACTTGGTCGGGTATGAAATCATTTAATCGGATTGTAATTAATAAATTTACATAACCCGTTTTAATCTGTTTTGTTTGATAACATAAGCATTGGGGGTTAATACGACCGTGTCCTGGATATCCTCGGCTCATTTCATTTGAAAATGGCCACGACCTATGCACGGGGTGTAGGCATACACCTGACAGATGCAAATGCAAATGCTAATATAACCCACATGTTGGGGATAACTCATTTGTGGGTTCTATAAGTGGTGAGTCAGTTAATCATGATCGGCTTCCAAACCGGCCCCATATGTAAGACAAACATGTAAATCTGTATACAAGATTATCTTAAATAATTATCCCAAGTTATAAAAGGTTTGTGCCTTGTGCACTTAAATCAATTTTCATAAATGTTTTCAAATGAGTCGGTTAATTGTATTTACCAGTGTAAAATGACGTATTTTCCAAAGACTAATTGACAGGTACCTCTCGTAAATAGGTTGGAGCTACTATGTGTCAAATAAGAGGATCTTGCAAATCCCTAGATACCTAAAGTCTGTTATTTCAGTTTCTTGTGTTTTATTTTATGATCCGCCTGTGGATCTTTATTACAACCAAGTCTGTATATTCTTTCATTTGGACACTCAGACACTATGGTTTGTAATAGTAATTATTCACCAAGCCTTCCGCTGTGCTATTTATTGTGTATATTGACTATGATGATATCAACTACGTCACGATACTCCCCGCCGGGCCCACCGGTAATATGTGGAAATATCGGGGTGTGACATTTGTGTATACTTCTGATTCGCTTGGTTTGTCTATAGTTTTGTGTTGATTAATCAATTTGATTCAGGTTTTGTGATTAGTTATTAATAATTAGGTCAAATTGAAGTTGTTTGTGATTCGTTTGTGTTTAGGTGTGGTGTGTGAGTGAGGAAGCAGGTGGAATGAGAGTGTGTGGATCGCGAGCTGTAGATTGAACCAAATTTCAACCAGTTAGGGTTTCAATTGAGGCATATGTTGTTGTATCTGGCTCGATTAATCGATTTCATTCAGCTTCAGTAATCAATCATCAATAACTAGGTCAAATTGTTCAGGATAAATTGTTGGTGATTCTAATAAAGGATTGGTTATACGTCTGACTCTTTAAATTGCACATCTAAACATCCTTTGAAATTGATAAAAGTGGTGCTCAGGGGAGTTTGGATGTTCATATTCAAATGGATTGTTACAATTTGATGATTTATTATAGGTGTTAGTGTTCGGTTGGTAATAACATTTATCTCAATAATTAGTTTTCTTAACATACATGCAGAAAAACTATAATCTACTTAATCACTTTAGATATTTATTCAAACACCAGTTCTGAAGACTAGAGTAATTAAGTATTTTGAACCATAAGACATAAGAAAAGGTGTAAACTCCCTCAAAGAGGACAAGGAAGAGAGCCAAGATGATTCAAAGAACCTTACTTGTAAAAAACGCAGTAATTATGCCAACCACCTCTAACTTGAGAACAACATATCCACTTTGAATCCGAATCAGAACGGACGAGGACAGTAGCGGCGTCGGTGTCGATGTTTCAGGTAATTTGAATCTGATTTTTAAGGAAGAAAATTAGTTTAGGGTTTAATTGATCCACTAAACAGAGGACAAGGAAGCTTATGGTAGCACATATCTGGCGGTGGTGGTCGTGCAAGAAGAACAGAGGTCGTTCAATTAATCGTCAGATCTTCATTCGATTTCAAAAGATAAGTAATCTGCACTTTAATTTGATTCTCTTTAATGATTATGATGAGGATGAAGATCCTGTGTCTCATCAAAGTCAAGTATAGTTGGTTAGATGATTAAGTTTTAACTGTGAATTTTATGGTATTGTGAATTTGTGATTAAGTTTTTACTGTCTATCGTTCAAACAGTTAACTTTTTTTAATAAGAACCTAATACTGAAAGAATACAAACTTGTGCAGTTGAAGCTCCCAGAACCTATGTGCCAAACATACCCTTTAAATTTGCAGTCCTAAAAATGCGAAGTTTTTTAAATTGTCAACAAATAAATAAACTGACGTATGTATGGAGACTTGGGCCCACAAGGGTTTATGGAAGCCCACTCTTAACACTCGCATTTTTTCTTTGTCTGAGCATTTTTTGATTGTTTGAGCTACCCGAGAACAGAAAATTTAAAAGATTATGTATCCATTTTGCACGATCGTGTTGTTGTTAAAGTATTGTATGTTTACCTCAGGACTTGGAATGACAATTTAGTGATGTCCAGCCGGGAAATTATCACTGGAAAGAGTAAGCGTCTTAAATTTTATTATTTTGCGTTTCATGGATTATTTAGGTCTTGAAGCATGTTCGAAACCATCACAAAGAACATGTATTGATGTTTTTTATGAACTTCCAGCTCCTGATCAAGGTGAGATATGGGCTGGTGGACACGAGTAGAGAGCGATGGCAGATGTTAGATTGATTAGTTATACATTAACTGTCATTTTTTTGTTTTAATTAGTCATCTGTACATTATTTGTTTATAGGAGAGGTTCAATGTGGGTGTCGTGTCTCCATTTTGTCGATCTAGAGTTTGAAGTCTCAGGTTCAAGCCAGGAGGATCAGAATGTTTGAAGAAAACAAGGCCCTTTAAAGACAAGTTATGCAGAAACGCGAGCGAGAACTTGACAACACCTTCATGCTTCTAGAGGAGACTGTTCACAAGTAAGTATTGTAATTTACATTTTCATTAATAATTATTTACATGGAAGTTGTTTAAAAATATTTAATTCATAGGTATGTTGTCACAGGGTTAAACAAGAATCAGGGTCTTCCTTTAACATGAAATATTTTGAGGATGAGGTGCACAATGGGAATTGGGATGAGGTTGAGACACTTTCTTTAATTCGTGTATATATTAGGTCCAACCTTTGGTTTTGGTAGCTTTGTTTTGCAGAGATTTGGTGTCGACGATCTTACTGAGGTTTGTGTTGTTTTAAGCTTTTGCTATGGATGATATGGTTTGGTTTTGTTTTCATTTTACTTTGATTGACTTATTATGTTGGAAACGATATGTTCTGGAGAATTCAAAAGAAATGCAATTTAGGGGAAAAACGCCAAAAAACCCATTACGGATGGTCTAAGACATTAAGACATAACACTTATGTTTATTTTATTTCATGAGACTACATATTTTAATTTTCTATTTTGAATAATAAGATACATATAATTAGGGATGAGCTCGGTATCGGTACTCAAAATACCGATATTGAAAATCACAAAATATGGGTACCAGTACCGCTATTAAAAATACGGTCCGGTACGGTACCGGTACCGGAAAGCCAAAAGTGGGTACCAATTCGGTATTGAAAAAACCGGTACAGGAAATTCAGTACCGGTACCAAGTACCAAATGCTCATCCTAACATTAAATTATAAAGAGGTTATCTTCCTATATAACAAGTTTGTTCTTTGCATTTTATATAACTTTTTAAAATTTATCTTTTATGTATTTTTTTAAACCTTAATAAGTTCAAACACTGAAACCAAACCGAAACTAAATCGTTAGTAACAACTCGGTTTGGTTCGTTTTAATTGTCAACGGCTTGAATAAAAAACTGTTACTAACTGTTTGGCCCATGGTTTGACCTAAAAATCGTAAAAACCAAATCGTGAACACCCCTGATAAGAATAAGGTTTTTACTGCTCTTTGTCTATCTAAGTTACACTAAAATCTTTTGTTGGAATTTCTTTATCATGTCAAGTCTTTACTTGCTGGTAATTTTCATTGGGTAACTACATGATTATCTCCTATTATTCATGTCACTAATACAAGGATATACTGCTGCAGGCTTTCGAGAAAATTATATTAGGAATGTATCTAGGTGACATAATGACGAGGGTAATTCATAGGCTGTTTTTAGAATCTGATAGCTTTGGACCACTCTTCTTTAAGCTGTCGACCTAGTTCGTTCGTGTTAAGGTACACCTCCATGTTTTCCAATGGCTTTTAAATACTTTTTGAAAAGCTATGAAGTTACTTTCACCTGATATCATAAATTTGATTTAGTTTTTACATTTAGAGTTCTCTCTTATGGATAAACAATTTCGATCACAAAAAAATATAGCAGCGATGGATCGGCTAGACTTAAAATAACTTTAAATGGGTCAAATATGATTTTGTTGTGCGTACAAAGGAATGATAGTAAGGCCGACTTAAAGTTGTTAATAACGGCTGGCCGCGTTTAATGGCATCCAATAATAGTGGTGGTGACCTAACTTCCAGTCTCCGACGACGGCGGGCTAAGGTATCATCACAGATTTGACGGAGCGTCCGCCTCTGCCAAAAATTCCACCACCACCGCCACCGTTGAACAACTGCATAAGGAGAGGCTATCCCCAAATTACTAAATTAGGGTTCTTTGTGGGCTTCACTCTCCTTCAGGTATTGAATCTTCTCACTCTTTTAAAAAAATATTTGTTAACTAATATTTGTTAACGCTTTGGTGCTTTGGCTTCAAAATATTTATTGAATGGAAAATAGAATTTTGATATAACGTCTCTATTCCAACTGATGATCCAATGATCTACCATAGTTTCAAGATCAGTGAGCTCAGTAAGATACTTCTAACCATCGACAACCCGACTTCAAAGAAGAAAACTCTGCTCTACAAGCTCAAAGTGAACCCACTTTCTGAATAGAGACGTTATATCAAGGATTTACATATTATTTGGGCATCAGGTGCTTATTTATTTATGTAAGTTCATTTGTGTGCATATACTTACTTCAATTGATATTGCATGGATTGCAGTCAAATTTGAGGATGTTGGTTACTGTTGGTGCTGGTTTTATAGACTCTCACCTGGTGGATAAATTGATGGAAACTAAAAAGAATGAGGTATGTTGTATACATGACGTCTCTGTTCAAGCAGGGGTGAATCCATATGGGTTGCACAAGGGTCACGCCACTGCTTTGTAAAAAATCTTTTATGCTTTTATGTCTCCTTATTACATGTGATTGCTGCTGATAATTATTTCACTTGCTCGAAAGAGAATCTAAGAAAGATTTTATTCATCATGGTAATTTTACATAAATTATACAATTTTGTCATGGTCCAAGATCTCTTTTACTTATAATGATAAAAATCCTATTACATACACCTATTGCTGGTTGAGGTCGATCAGATATACCAAATTACCCAGTGCATCAATATTTAACTAAATACTTGTGAAATATTTTAATTTCTTAATAGCACATGGTTCAAGGCCAAGAGGCACATGCATCACAAGTATTACATTCTTTTATAGTTTTTATGATTGAAAATCGATAAGCATGATGGATATCTTATATTTCGTGTGCAGATCGAGCGCACTTTCATTGATATCAAGCCAGATGGTGTGCAAAGAGGACTGGTAATCTAACCACCATTATTTCTATGCATTTTAGATACTCTTTTTTATGTACTATTGTTAATCAGTCGAACAAGTTTAATGTATTCTTAAGTATAATGCGAATGTGAATTTATTAAATAATTTCACATCATATTTTACATATAAACGTAGCCTTACATTCAATGTTTACGATGTACCCGCGTCCATCGGACGGGTGTCCACCTAGTTTTACATATATTAAAACAATATGTACTTTATGATTTACCTATTATACACTGATAGAGGAGTTGGTAAAACCATATTCACAACATAGGTGAGGTTATGGGTTCTAGCTCCACTTTCTCTCTTTTTTCTGAGTTCTACTCTTCGTTGGCCCCATTTTTAAATAATTTTATACATATATCATTTTTACTAGTTGTATATGACATTTGGAATCTGATGGACGACCCTAATAGTATTATTACTATTTGATGTCATCTCAAGAAAAGTCTATGTGTAAACTAAAGCCCAAGCTCTCAAATAATCAGCATCTATTATGAAACCAAAGGTAACTCCAAGAAGTAGTGCCACAAATGAGTCGAAACTGACAACTATTTTTGAATATTTGAATATGGATCTCGTGAAGATGACATAAGTTGTTATAGAGAAAACAAAGCGATAGATCTTCCTTGGCCAACAAAATACATTAATACAGACAACTTGAACAATCAAAGGTAACTACGAGTTCGGTAAAATTTACACTTTGAGGCGAAAAACAGAGGGGGTCGGGGCTCCCGTGACCCTAACTAAGATCCTCGAAGCGTTATACATGTTTATGTAGCATTGTATTGCTTATGTGACAATAAAGAATTTTAAGTACTTGGTAACTCATTAACCTAGTTTCATAATAGGTCTACGTGTTGCTTATGTGACAATAAAGAGCTTTAAACCCTAAGACAAAACATGATGAAAGTAAGAAGGTACACTAATATATGAAGAAGCCTGCATTTCAATCGTGAACAAAAGGGTGTTGAGTTTGATTTTGAAAAACTTACATCTTATATCCATTTTATTTAGTTCATAGAATGCATTTACATTTAATACGTTGAATATATGATATTCTCGGTCTGACAAAAACTATAAATTGTATAATCATCATCCATATAGTCGTGTTTTGGTTTTACAATCCCGTTTTTGAGTATATAAGAGCCAAATGGGCATTTAAAACAATACTAAAAGAACCGAAATCTTCATACAACCCTATTAGAATCATGTCTCATTCTTACAATTCTCTCACCCGGCATTATCAAAGACAAAAGAACACAAGTTTAAGCAGGTAACTGGAGCCTTACATTGTTCTTCCAGCTGCAATCATAAAAAGAAAGTCAACAGTCGGTCAGCACCACATAAAATATCACCAATGATCACAAAATTTGTGTGTTACGAACTTACGACAGCTAAAGGTGGCAAACTTCACAGGTTGGGTGGCGGGTGGTTGTGTATGAGTTAAAACTGGTTCGGGTTGAAACGCACTAATTTTTGGTATGCATCAAGGTAGACTGGGTTGAGTTGACCCGCAAACGCTTTTGTGTATAATTTTTTAAATAATGAGTTTTGTGTGCGAAGTGTGAACTTCTGACATGCGTGTGCAAATAACATGAGACTTGTGGGGTTTGGGTTTAGTTTAAACAGATTCGGGTAAATTTCTGTCAAACGTGCGAACACGTTTAACTAAACGGGTTGTGTTTTTGTCAACCCGACTGGTTCATGGGTTAATGTTTAACCCCTTTTTATATGCCAAAACTCAAAAGTTTAAAGATAAATTTGCATAACTTAAACATAATTGCGTAAAAAAAAAACAAGTAAAAGTAGGCAAAAAATAAAAAATAAAAAATCAAAGACAATTTTTTTCAAGTTAAAAGGGTCGTGTTTGTGTCAACCCACAGATACACATGGCACATGTTCGGGTTCATGTGTCTGACACAATTTCCAGATCCGTGTTGGGTTCGATCAACCGATCCACGAGCACAACCCGCTTGGCAGCCATAATGGATGGCGCTAATTGTGATAAATAACAAATTTATTACAACAAAAAACTAATAAGATTATGAAAAGAATTAGGATATTGTATGCAATAAAAGTAGACTTTTGTGACTTTCAACCCATTCAACAAGTTTGACTAGTTTTCCTCCAGTTAGTTTTTTTTTTTTGGTACCCATTTGTGGTCTACAACAATCCAAATCAACCCATTAACGAGAAATTGAATCAAAATTGCCACATCTAAAATTCTAAATTGAGAGAACAAGTATCACTTACCTTTCAAAGTAATAATAGAAGAAATCAGCATATAGCAATGTCTGAACTGTCCCTGCTATCCAAGCTGCAACACCAAAAGAAATATTAAGGGATTATTTCAGCCTCATTTTGTGTAATTTATAAAGAGAATAAAGATAACATACCGATCCAATGCACATAGTGTGGCTCAGTCATGTAACGGTAGATCCAGTTCAAAATGTATAAAGCTCGGTATGCTCTGTCAGAAGCCAATATAAATCAGTTTATATCCAACATCAAACCTTACAAATAAAAAATCAGTTACATAAATTGTATTTTATTACAATAATAATCCAACTTTTTGAATAAAAAGGTTTTACTTTTTTTAGTTTTTGCGTTAAATAAACACGTTTGGCCACTTCAACCTCTTTATCCCAGTTGACTTTTTTGTATAACTAATTTTTATTTTTTGCTCATTTGACACATTAGAGATAAAAGAACATATAACCTTAATCAACCCAATAGACACCATTCACAACTAAATGCGTAGAAATACACCTCTGGCAATTACGACTAATAGATTTCTAAAGGATTACAGAAGTGTATTACCCAAGAAGAAAAACGTATTGGCCAGTCAAGTTATCAATATTTCTCGTTCTTTGCAGCAAGACCAGCTGTGGAAGTATCGCGACTGCTTCCAGATATATCGAAAACGTCCACATTATCTGTATAAAACACATTAAAAACATAAAGACTAAAAAGAAGGAACAAAAACTAGAATTAAATAAGTAACATCTGAATTACAAGATATCTATACCTCTTGGAACGTAAACTTCTCGTGAATAAACAAAGCCAAAAGCAAACAAGGCAGCATCAGGAAATAATGGCGAAAGGTGTCTTGATCTTTATCGTAGGATCTACGAACAATCCTGTGACGTCTTATGTACCACACAATAGAGAAAGAGCTGCCTAAGAAGATCAATTTCATGGTAGTGTTGTATACTGAGACAAAACTAGTAAATATATCTAAGTAGCGAGTAGCAAACACCAGTGCATAGAGCTCCTGCGTTTTCAATGATACTCCTGCAAGTAACACAAAAAGTATAAGATCAAACACAGTTTCAGGAACTTTTGATCTCTATAGTGTATATAGTAAAGTATTCAACCGCAATAAAGAACTATATCAAACATATTAAAACAATATAACACCTACTTGAAGAACATTCTTGTGACCCATTCACAATAAAATGAGTGTGCACGGTTCGGTTCGGTTCGGTTATTAGCATTAACCGTAACCGTAACCGAAGTCAACAGTTAATCGGTTCAGTTTATTCGGTTAATTTGTCGGTTTTCGGTTCGGTTAATTTTGTTTAATAACCAAATCAAATAAGGGCTAATTTTTTTGCTTAGAAATACATGTAATGAAGGTATAAATACATGAAATAGATGTATAAATCCATGAAATGGAGCTATAAATAAATAAAATGGAGGTATAAATACATGAAATAAAGGTATAAATAAATTAAATGGAGCTATAAATACATGAAATTGAAAGTATAAAACCTGAAATGGAGGTATAGAAGCTAGAAATATATGAAAATATAAATGGTACGGTTCGGTTAATTTCGGTTAACCGATGGTACAGAAAATAACCGATAACCAACTTTCGATTAATTCAGTTTCGGTTAATTTCGGTTCGGTTTCGGTTAACTGTTCGGTTATTGCTCACTCCTTAAAATCCATACAAATGAAGTGAATTCAGATGCCCTTAGCAATAATGCTGAACAGTAATGAACATAAACGGTGCAAGCAAATAACAGAAGCTAACAGAATAACATAAGAAGCTAAACCTATTAAATTAATTCAAATTCTACACACCAAAACAAATTCACTTCAACTCTTCACAAACCCTAGGGCTGTTTGGCAACTTCTGAATGATTAAGTGCTGAACAGGTCTGAACCATTAAGAGCTAGTATAATGTTTAATCGTTCAGAGGCAAATGCCCGACCAATTCAGATTAGAGGTCTTAACCATTCAGACTAAGTAAAATGCTTAACCATTCAGAGGCAAATGTAACCAGTAAGAAGAGGTCTGAACCATTAAGAGCTAGTATAATGTTTAATCGTTCAGAGGCAAATGCCCGACCAATTCAGATCAGAGGTCTTAACCATTCAGAGTTTGGTAGCCTCTGAATGGTCATTAAGAGGCTATCTCTTAATGGAAACATTAAAAATTTTACCAATGAGAAAGTAGAAAAATATGGCATGTGATGATTTACCATTCAAATGTTACCTCTTAACCATTCAGACTTGAGGTTACCTCTTATTCATTCAGAGGTTTTAAACCATTAAGAGGTAGCATCTGAATGGTTATTAAGAGGCTACCAAACAGCAAATGCTTAGCCGTTCAGAGGCAAATGTCTGAACCAGTAAGAATAGGTCTGAAGTGTTAAGAGTCTCGTTCGTTAAGAGGTAAACAAACAGCGCATAAGTATTCATCATTCACTAACCTAACAAACTAACTGAACATGAAGTCTCAACGACCGGAATAGAAACCCTAATTTAACAACTGATTAAACGATAAATAACGAAACACATTACCAGCGCATGATTTGATGGTGTGAATTTTGAGGAGCAAGACTAGAACACTCGCCAAATGCGTCATGTCACCTGCTAATCTGAATATATTCATCTTCTCACTGCGACTGATGAAATCAGATCAATTGGTCAGAGATCAGCTTCGAAAACACACAATTTCAAACGGATCTCTCCAAAACGACCAAGATTAGGTCGTTTTGTGCTTGTGCGTGGAGATTGGGGGAGGAGACGACAGTCGGGTCGGGTTTTGTTTTGGTAAGAATAGAGTCGGTTGACAGCGACTTTCCTTGATTTTGATCTTGTAGGTCAACTTTTTATGGATGTGATTTTACGATAATGCCACTAAGTGCATGTTTGGCTTTTTTTTTTTTGAAAGGCGGCATTTCATTAGAACGGACCCACTAGCAAGAAGCTCGAGGGAACACGAAAACTACAAAAAAACAAAAGACAATACAAAAGAAATTACAAGAAATCAAAACTACTCCATCCAAATTCGTTAAAGACTAAACCTTTAGCCCGGTACTTGATCCAAAGATAACCCAAAGCCTTGATTTCTCCAATAGCGCCGCTAACCGAGGCTTTCGAATTGTTGAAAATGATATTGTTCCTCAACTTCCAAATAACCCAGCAGGAGATAAGAATTAAAGCCTGAATAATTTTGCATCTATCCTTCGATGACTTCAGAAAAAGATGACACCGAAGAATATCTTTGTAATCGAAGGCAATAATAGGGGGAATCTTTATCCAAGCCGCGATACCAGCAAGAACCTCTCCTGAAAATCGGCACGCTGAGAACAAGTGATCTAACGTCTCCGGTACCTCTTCACAGAAAGGGCAGAGAAGGGAATCGAGCTGAATGTTACGCCGAGCAAGCGCGTCCTTAGAGGCCAGACGGTTTAGAAAAAGACGCCAACCAAAAACGTTAACTTTGAGCGGAACCCAATTATTCCAAACGAACTCGAAATGGGTCACCGGATTAGAACGAACAGATAGGAGTTTCCTAACTGATTTCACCGAAAAACCATTTCGAGGGTCTGCTTCCCAAGTCCACTTATCCTTATCCGGACCAATGGAAATACCAAACAGAAGTTCGAGGCAATCCATTAATTCCGAAACCTCCTGTTCCGTGGAAGGATCCCGTAGCCAGTTCCAGCTCATAAAGGGGCCATTTGCACCCATTTGAAGCCTATCTTTGACCGTAGCCACCTTGTTCCGTTCCAGACGATATAAACCGGGGAATAAATCCTTAAGCGACCCCGAACCAATCCAGAAATCAGCCCAAAAATTGATGCTAGACCCATCACCAAGCATACCTTTTATCTGATTATCCAAACGAAGGCCGTTGTCGTGAAGATCCATCGTAACAGAAGCGATCTGTTTCCATACACCAGACGCAACCCTCTTTACCGGGATCCATGAATGAGATCTGGGACAAAAGTGAATGGCCTTGATAGTGGAGCTCCAGATTTTCGGGCCTTCGGTTTTCAGTCTCCATAACCATTTGGACAGGAGACTTAAGTTAAACTCCTTAAGAGATGCTAGGCCAAGGCCACCCGCTTTTTTAGGAGAGGTGACTTTGGACCACGCAACCCAACTCGTACAATTTTTATCTTCGTTGCCACCCCAAAGGAAACGTCTCCTCAACCCATCAAGTTTTTGGATAACCCGAACCGGCGCCTTGAAAATCGAAAAATAGTAGACGGGTAAGCATTCGAAAGCAGATTTAAGCAGAGTAAGCCGACCGCCAATGGAGAGGACAGAAGATTTCCAAAGCGATAAGCGTGCCTCGACTAAATCGATCACCGGCTTCCAGTTTTTGTACAACTTCATGTTGGCCCCAACCTGTAATCCCAAGTAAATAAAAGGAAGAGTGCCAGACTTACAGTGAAGTTTTGAGGCAAGACGGGAGACAACATGTTCATCGACTCCGACCCCATATAACAAAGACTTGTGGAGATTAATCTTGAGACCCGACACAAGGTAGAAGGCCCTCATGAGTCTAGAGATACATGAAACGTTTTCCTTCGACCATTTCCCCACAATCAGAACGTCATCAGCGTACATAAAGTGCGTAATACAGGGACCAGTATTTGGGATTTGGATACCTGAGAAAACAGATTGTTGCTCCGCTTTGTTCAAAAAGCAAGTGAAAGCTTCCATGGCCAAGATAAAAATGAACGGCGAGAGAGGGTCCCCTTGACGAACTCCCCTGAAACACTGAAACTCATAGGTCGGAGATCCATTTACTAAAACTGAGGATCTCGAAGAAGCAAGAATTCCTCGAATCCACATACGCCACCTAGCCGGAAAGTTCATTTGGTTCAAAACCGAATCAATAAACTCCCAATTAAGAGTGTCGTAGGCCTTCTCAAAATCAACTTTAAAGACGAGAGCCTGTTGTTTAGATCTTTTCAACCACGAGATAACTTCGTTTACCACCAAAGGCCCGTCCAAAATATTCCTATCAGACACAAACCCCGATTGATTATCCGAAATCACCTTACCAACGATGGGTTTTAGTCTTCTCGCCAAGACTTTCGAAATAACCTTCGAGATACAACCCACCAGGCTAATTGGACGAAAATCGTTGAGAGAGGTGGGGTCCCCCACTTTGGGTATAAGAGCAATGAAGCCTGAACCGCAGCCACGGCTGATTCGACCATGTTCGAAAAAATGGTTAAGAGTTTCAACAAAATTGGGCTCCAAAATGGACCAAAATCTGCGAATGAAGGCGAAATTAAACCCGTCCGGACCCGGGGCCCGATCCCCGTCACAATCCCAAACTGCTGCCTTTATTTCTTCGGACGAGAACTCGAGAATAAGGCTATCTGCCTCCGACTCCGAGATCTTGCCAATGCCGTGACAAGTGAAAGGCGGTCTAGATCGAAAAGGCTCTTGAAACTTAGAAGAAAAAAATCGCCTAACTTCTCTTTTGATCAAAGTAGGCTTCTTGCACCATCTCCCATCAATGACCAGACCATTTAACCGAGATTTACACAGCCGACTATTGATAATCCTGTGAAAAAAAGCGGTGTTTTCGTCACCTTCCACAGACCATTTGGCCCGAGATTTCTGCTTAAGGTCAAGAGCCCGATCTAAATCAATGTCTAAAAGCATCTGTTTGCAATTCAATTCACAAGCAAGCTCCTCCTCCGAAAGTGTTCTCTCCTCCATGAGAACCTCCAATTGAGTCATCTTGTCCTTTAACTGGTCATACTGTTCGTTAACAGCCTTCTTAGATTGTACCAACCAAGCCTTTATGGCATTTTTAAAAATTTTCAATTTAGCGGCCAGAACCACATCAGGAGGGCCTGAGTAAGAGAAAGAGGCATTCGCTTTTACAATGACATGATCCAACTCCGGGTTTTTAAGCCAGGAATTGAAAAACCTGAAAGGCTTGGGCCCAAAGTCACACGGATCAGTGATTAAGGCAATGGGGCTGTGATCGGAATGGCCCTTCGGTAAGGCCGAAAAATCCGCTTCCGGCCACTTATTCCAGAAATCCGCACAAACCAAAGCCCGATCAATTTTACTTAGTTTCTGCGTGTTACCTGCCCGGAAGGTGTATCGGCGACCACTCATAGCAAATTCCATGAGATTCGATTCATGGATAAAATCGTTGAAACGCTGAGCGTTTAAGTGGTTAAACACCGAGTTCAGCCTATCCTCTGGAACCCTAACCTCGTTGAAATCGCCAATGAAGATCCAAAAACCATCGAACGAGGTTTTTAGATTGGCTAGCGAGGTCCACAAATCCCGTTTGTCTAAGGCGCCCTGAGGAGCGTAGACATTCACCACATTCACAATTTCCTGCGAACCCACCAAAGAACCACGGACAGGAGGAAATTTTGGTTCTTAATCGATGACAGCTTCGTGAATTTTCCGGGGTCCCACAGGGAGATAAGCCCCCCAGAACGACCTGAAGCGTTAACCCAATCAAAATCACAGTTCCCCTGCCCCCAGACTTGGCCCGGTAAGAACCGAGATCCATCCACCATCAAGGATTCCTGGATACAAATAAAACTGATTTTCAGATCGTACCGTAACTGTTTTAACCATGCCCGTTTGACCGAAGCATTAACCCCTTTAACATTAAGAGACAAAAAATTCATGACAACTGAATTTGTGCTCCTTCACCATGGACCAAACGAGACACCTGCTCCTGGAAATTCCCCAAATCAATGCCGACCGTGCCTGCAAAGGCCACCGTAGCAGCTTCTTCTTGGCCAACGGAGTTATCGTCTACCGACGGAGACCCAGGCAAGGTCGCAGACCGATTCAGGTCTAAACTGCCTGTACGAATTGGACTGCACATGGCCTCCGTATTCCTGTCCTCTCCTCCTGCCTGAATCGTCGGAGTATGAGAAACCTCCATATGCACCTCATCGGCCACCGCCGGGCTCATGGATTCTGCCACAATCTTTGAGCGGAGCTTTGACTTCTTCTTTTTCTTCCTTGTCGCACGTTCTGTCTCAGCGATTTGTCTAAGGATTTCGTTGATCCCAAAGGGATCAACTTCTACGGATTGTGAGCCTGCCTCAGAGGGCTTCCCAAAAGAGGCCTTGAAAGGCTTGGAAACTTTAATACCAATCTTGGGCCGTGAAGCATTATCCTCAGTATTGGGCCTAAAACGAGTAGGAGACAGCCCATTAATGGGAGCCTCACAATTAAGACAATTAACAGGGGTGGACGCGTGGGAGGGCGCGTGAGAATCCAACCCCTTGGAGTCCCCATGCAACATTGGAGAATGTTCTGCATGCGCCGAAAATCCAGACGTGGGCGAGAAACTAGAATGATTCCCAATCACAGGAGACTCTCCCCCTTCCCACCTCTGGGAAGATAGAGAGCCAGAACCTGTCGGTGAGAGGTTGGTATCCGGTAGGATTTCCGGCAAGTCCAGAATTGGACCCCAACTTTTATCCTCCTCCGACTCCGAAGCCCACACTTTGAACTCAAGATCACCAGATGAAACCAATAGCTCACAATTAATGGAAGACCCATTTTTGACAATAACTGCAATTTTTGCCACAGATAGATTGCTACACTCGGTCGAGACCTCCGCACCTTTGACCAGTTTCCCCAAGGATTTACCGATACTATTGAACGTGTGATCATCCCAATACGCAATAGGAACCCCCCGTAAAGAGATCCATGCAATCCGTTCAAAATCAAGAAATTGGCCCTCCCATATGCAGAGATTAGAGAACCATTTTGACCATTCCGTGCCTTTAGAACGAAGAAAATTACCTGCCGATTCATTGTCATTGAAGACAAGCAGAATCCGCAGCCCTCCGATGTAACGAATCTTAACTTCCTGCAACCCAGAAATATGGCGCACGCTACGAATGTTTTCTAAGGTCTCGAAATTTAAAACATTGCCTATTAAAGAAACCCCGCTCCAAGACGTTTTAGCTTCGGTAACCATGGAGTCCAGAAATATCTTTGGCTGTAGATGACCCTGTTTCATTAGAGAGTCGCTGTAAGACTTGTTCTCCCCATACTTGTTAGGAACTTCAACCTTTCCTTTTGTCCTAAAAACTTGAGGACTCGGTTCCACTGTCACCTTGCGAGTATTAAGTCGTTCCCCTCTCCTGTCAAATCTAGCCATATTTGCATTCACCACAGCACCATCCACCTTGACTGCCTTCAAAGCCTTAATGACTTCATCTTCCAGACCTTCCACTTCCGAGAATCTAAGGAAACCAAAAGCATTCCCAGCAGCATCTGTTCGTTTGGACACGAAGACATCAACAAGACGGTCCAGATGACCGAACACCTGCCAGGCCCTCTCCGTTGAACATCCTGCCGGAAGATTAGAGACAAAGAAAGCCGTAGCTTTCCGGACAATTTCTTCATCGAACGGTCTTCTGTTATGAGCTCGCCTCCTATTTCTTTTCTTAGAAGTCTCCCACTCTTCATCCCATGCCTTAGGGTTGCATCTTCGTTTGCCTATCTCCTCCTCCTTGCGTCTCTTGAGATCTTCGATTTCCTGCCGGCCGATAGTCGACGCCGGTGTAGCGTCCCTTCTTCTCCTAGCGTCCCTTCTTCTCCCCATCCAATACGTTTTAATTATATTAGCGTCCCTTCTTATGTGATTTTACACTTAAACAGTTACAAGTGCATGTTTGGCTTAGCTTATTTTCAACTTATTGAAAAGGACTTTTGGAAAAAAAAAAAAAAAAGTCAGGATTTCCTGACTTTTGCCTTGGTAGAAGTCCTTTTGCCCTAAAAAAGGAAAGGCAAACACAAAAAAAGGACTTTTAGCTCAAAAAAAAGGACTTCTGACTCAAAATAAGGAAAGCCAAACATGCCCTAAACTACTCCACAATACAATTTTTTTTACTCCACTATGCGTATGTACAATACAAATGAGGACATAGTTTCGGTAGAAAACAGAAATGGTTCTTAGATCATATGGAGTGGGCGTACAAATACGGTGTTGGGGCCTCTTCATGTTGGGCATACCTTGGCATACCGCAGCCGATGGCAAAAACATCGAGGCGAGACGTAATATATTGCTTTAAGACGTCATAACACTAAGTTTACGATAATAATTTAAAAATTCAAATTTCATTTCCATAAAGTTGAATAGTACATTACAATGTTCGAAAAGGAAATACGACAAACGGGAATTTCATAACAAATTAAACATCATAATGCATAACTAAACTAGGTGAGTTTCTAAATCCACATTAAGTCGTTTCTTGTGGTAGCTTCATCAAGTATTTCCTACAACATGTATAAAATATCCGTCAACACAAATTATGTCGGTGAGCATACCAGTTTGTCTACATAACATAAGTATGAAGAAATCTCAAATCCACATGTTTATATTTTGCTAAATGTGTATCATACTATGATGCAAAGACTAAATATCAATCTAAAGTTTGGCACTAGCATAATCTTATCACCGAAGTAATAAAACGTAAAGAATAACTTAACAGTGATCCACAAAATAGGTGGTGTGCTAATCCTATAGCGCTATACATGTTAAGGAAGACTTGCAAAGTTAATGATATATAGCAAATCATAAGAATGTTCTAGCATGTATAACAACTTAGCATAACAAATAAGCATGTTTAAGGATTGAGTGTTTGCATAAGTTTGATTGTACGTGTGTATGTGTGTTTAGTATCGATACATGTTGCAACCCAAATAGTGTTGGGTCAGGTATGAACTCATGGTTTGCGAAGAATTTCCACAAAATGCAAGTAAGCGGTTTGAAGGATGGAATCACCAAAGTTACCCTAAAAAGATAAACAAAGGTGTATGAGTATGAGAATTTGGAGGTTGGAATATAAACGAAATTTACGAGTATGAAATTACATAAAACATATATTGTTTTAGACACCTATTTGGACACTATTTTTAGTTTTGTTTTTCATGAGTGTTAAACACTCATTAGAAGCCCAAAATAAGGAAATAGAAGATCAAGATATTCTTCACCTTACCATATCACATTCAGCCATGGATTGGTTGATATCATGGTTTGGTTTTTGGAGTAAGTATTGAATGTATATATTATTATGTATATAGCCAAGCAGGGCCGTCTCCGAAAATCACAAAAAAATGGCTCTGTTCGAGATAAAAAATTTGGGCCCATAAACTCATCAATCATTCAATCAAATATATAAATACTAAAAACCCATAATACTACGATAATTGTTATGAAATAGATAAAACAAATTAACAAAAATAGTGTGGCAAAAATGATCAAATTATCGAACCTACTTTCTAAGCGAACGTGTAGTTCTTCTAGCAGATCCTTATTTTTGTTTAGACTAGTCACTTGGGCTTGTTAATTAGGCCATTTTTTTAAGCTTTTAAACATGCCCTTATTTAAAAAACTTTGGGTCTTTTAACAAGCCCTTATCTATACAAACATCCAGAATTTTTTTAAATATATATATATATATATATATATATATTAAAAAAATTAAATTTTTCCGGGCCCTATATTGATTTGGGCCCTGATCGCATGCACCTCATGCACCCCCTGATAGACGGCCCTGTAGCCAAGCATTGTCAAGCATTTAAGGCAGGATAAATTCATTAACCTCAAGGATTCACCATTGCAAACAATCACCAACATAGTTTATGATTTGGATGGTCATGAATATAAGTAATGAAATGCATATTTAACTTATATATTTTGCTAAGTAACCAAGTGAGGTGTAACCAAGACGAGTGCTTCCAACGTTGCATGGTTGGAGACTTGGTGTGGTATCACTCACATTATTGTTCCAAGAACAAAGTTAAAGAAAGTTCCAAGAATACAGTTAAAGAATAACAAGTATAAAAAGCTTAATAAAAATCCTAACTTGGACCTCAAAATTGGTGGTTTACCATCTTTGTTCACTGAAGGATCTCTTTGTGAGCTGATATTTGAATATTAAACTGATTGTGAAATCAATTTTAATGTGACCAAGCTCTGATACAGATTGAAGGATCGGTCAACTGTAAAAAAACACCAAACATCATAAAATTAACATGGAAATCAGACTCAATCAGACTAATTGTTAATACCCTGTTTAACATGAGACTCAATCAGACACAAATCCGACCCTAACCCTGTTTATAACACGATAATAACTAACACTGACACAAATCCGACCCTGATTAACTAACATTGGGCGATTGTACTTGCCGTGTGGCGGATCACGTATCGGACCAGCCAACAAAGTAGCGGCATTGTAGCTGAAGATCGCCGGAGAAAGGGGTTGGCCGGAGAATGTATCACCGGAGCTCTGAAGATCGGTGGACGATTGTAGCTGAAGATCGCCGTATAAAGGGGTTGGCCGGAGAAGAAGATGGCACATACCAGGAGTGGAGGACCGGTGTGGGAAGGTGGGGGGTAATAATGCTTTGATCGATTACTTATAGGGTGGTGTATTGTATAAGCTACAAAGGTTTGTTGGAAATGACCTCTATACCCTTTGACCATTACATAGTTATGTTGACTATTAACCTTATTTGACGCCAGGGGGTAATTGTGCGACATAACAACAACGTTGGGGGGGTAAAATTGCAATTATTTCCATGGGGGGTGATGTGTGTAAAATGCAACATATAAATTACATCAAATGAGGCATAAAACTAACCCTTTTTTAGTACTAATATTGGAAAAAGAGTGTTTTTGTCTTCCTTTTGTATTTTCAGGATTAAATGAGCTCAAAAACGCAAAACAAGCAAAAAGACAGCTAAATCCAACATAAATACAAGAAAAGGAACATTAGTGGACTGCCCGAACCCTCAACGGCACCTTCCAAAGCAAAATAGAGAAAACAGAAGGCTGAACACGCCCCGTGCTCAGCCAGCACGGGGCCGTGTCCAAGAAGCAGCAGAAAAGACAAACCTATAGAAGCTTCTATTGCCCACCACGGGCCGTGCTCAGCGGACACGGGGGCGTGCCGAAAGTACTGCAGGCGCATTAATTGTAATTGCGAATTACAATTAATGAAGAGAGAGAGTGTCAGACGGGCACGGGGCCGTGCCCAGGCTTCTGTTCAGCCTATAAATAGGAGTGCTTGGTTTCATTGCAACTCATCCCTTGGCACACCACCTCTCTCACACTTCATCCACCACCCACCACCATCACAACACCATCATCCACCACCATCATCCATTGTCCATCATAGAGTGTGTGAGTCGTCTCGGGATCCAAGATTGATCGTAAGAGTTCTTGACAATCAAGGCCATGTTTGCCTAAGTCTCTTACATCACTTGGTGAAGACAAAGTGTCTAGTATAATACTTTTTATTTCTAATCTTTTGCACTTTTTATTTGGTTTTGTATTAATGACTTTAATAACTAGTTACTTATGTTGAAGGTGATCTTTCCTTATCGTTTGTCCGTGGTGTCTTGGCATTATTTTACTGTCTATATAAAATAAAGGATTTTCACCATTCATATCTCCACGGTCTATATGGAGGTATGTTGGCTACCTGGTAGGGGGTTAAGGGAACGGTTTGGTAAAGGTCTTGCCATTGTTCAGCGTTTAGAGGTCCTGCAATGGACCTGGGTCAAATTTAGTAGGACCTCCTTCAATACTTCACGGTATTGGATGGCGGGGGTCCAAACTCTTTGATCCCCTCATAAGTTAACTACTATTAATACTATAACCCGGCTATTTAGGACTGTATCCCTGCTGACTCAGACTACTTAGTCGAGGGTAACGTCACCGCCAAAAGCGGGGCCTACTACAATACTGCATTAATAACTTAATTCATTATCTTCCAATAATCCACCCCTTTAGGATTGTATCCCTGCTGACTCAAACTACTGGGGTGAGGGTAACGTCACCTTCAAAAGAGGGGCCTACTACAATAACTAAGATAATCTCTTAATTATGTGCAAAAGTGCGGAAATAATCAAAGGTTATACTAGATACGAGTCGGAACCAAGTGATTCATCTTGTCTATCTGTTTTTATTTTTATTTTTATTTTCAGCATTTTAGTTAGTTTTACTTTTCTTAGTTTAAAACATTTTTTCTAAACTTTTGTTTTGGTTAGACGTTGAGGATAAACCGGTATTAAAAGCTCTTGTGTCCTTGGACGACCTCGGTATCTTACCAACGCTATACTACACTCAACGATGGGTGCACTTGCCCATATGTGTGTTTAGTGTTAGTGAAATATCGTGTTTTATAAATTTAAAACTTGGCTAAAATAAGTGTTAAAAAGGGCTTAAAATATACACCTAAAATACACGACACTTACCGCACATCAGGGGTCAGAGTGCCAATTGGCTTAAACCCCAGGGGGTAAAATTGCAGTTTACTCTAAAAAAAGTGAACTGTTGCTGTTTACGCTATAACCCAAATAGTGACACTTCATCGATTCGCTACATAGCACGCTATAGCAATCGCTATAATTGCAATTGACAACTATGTCCCCAAGTTAGGCCTAAGCCCACATAGAGATAACTAGGGCCGACTAAACTAAACCTCAATTTAACTGCCAATTAAAAAGACATGTGGGTCGACCCAAGGTTGGGGTCGGCCGCCCTCTCTTGATTGGGCCTCCACACCAATTCGCCAAACAATTTGAAGTTTGTTTGGAAGGATATTTAGGAGGTAAGTTGCAACTTCAAGGGCATGATGCCAGTAAGTATTTGGCTATGAGGATTGTACAAGCAAAGTTCGAATAATATTGTTAATGGAACGAAATTCTTCGTTCGGGTTTGCCATTTTGGGAGGAGGTGTGGGGGCAAGAGTACCTAAAATGCATACCATTTTTGGTTGCAAAACTGTATAAACTGTAAATTTGCATAATCTTTACCATTATCGCATTGAAATTGTTTAATTGATCTTTCAAATTGAGTGGTTATTAATTTGGAAATAAATGGTGAAGATGGAGAATACTTGTGATTTATTGCTAATTAGGTAGGTCCATAAGAAGTTTGTAAAATCGTCAAGATACAATACGTAATAACAGTGACCTCCACTACTCAAAAATGGGGAGGTCCATAAATCACTGTGAACAATATCAAATAGTAGAGATGTATAATTAAAAGAATCCACATGCCACACCCCAACCGATGAAGGAAACATCAAGGCGTGACGAAATAGATTGCTCGAGACGTCACAACTTGCTAATATGACAATATTTAAATAATTCGGATTTCATTAATACTAACGTGGTACATTGTTTGAAATAAAATACGACAAGGAAAATTCAAATACAACATTAAAAGTACATAAATTAAAATGAGTTTCTAAATCCGTCCTACTAGTTTCTTGAGAACGACATGACATCAATTTCCTGCAATATATATATTCAAATAAATTCAACACATAAAGCATTGACGAGTTTACAAGTTTGAATACTAGCATACTAGTAAAAGTTGTCATCAATCCTACATGGCATAATAATATACTAAGGCATAAACATAACATACTAGCATGCATCAAATATATGCCAAACCAAATGTGTTCACCAAGTTGCGTATCTTGTCGTCGAAGCGACATGACTGTGATTGAATGGCTTAACATAGACCTTCCTAAGGGCGGTGTGCTACTCCTATAGCGCTATACATGTTAAGGTTGGCTCGTGAAGTTAATGACAAATATTTATACAAGCAAGGCTTCTAGCATGTATGAATCCTAAGCTTATTAATTAAGCATGTATAAACAGCTTGATTGATTTGAATGTTATGATTGTGAGTTCGATAATTTGTTACATATTGCACCCAAAAGTGTGAAAAAGGGGGTCATGTAATGTAACGCCCTGTGTTTTAAAACTTTTTATCTTTTGGCAAGTCTCGTACTTGTGCTACTTATTGATATTATTTGAGTCTTAAGTATGTTAAACTATGTGAAACTTTGACTCTATATGAAACTTTTACCCTATGTGATACTTTCGTGATATATGAGTAGCACAAGTATGACAATAAGTAGCACAAGTACAAGTGTCAAGTTTGATACTTATTGAACGAGAAACTTTGATACTTATTGAACGAGAAACTTTGATACTTGGTTGAACGAGAGACTTGATGCTTATTAAACGTGAAACTAGCTTGAACGCAAACTTGAAACACGGAAACTTTGTGTTAGTTATATAATAATATCATGTAATGGTTACTCACAATAATACGCAACATAACACTTAGTCTAGCTCGCAAAAAGAACCGAAGTCGGAAAACTAGCAAACGGGTCTCGGCTATCCGAATGGACATCCGATCGGATGACCATCCGCTCGGATGACCATCCAATCGGATGGCCATTCGACCGGAAGCCATCCGATCCTTTGCACTCTACACCGCCTTAGCTGTCAACATCACCTATAAATAGGGCTGTTCACCCTTCATTTCACACTTTACTCTCTGCCATTCGACCACACGCACTCTCAGGAACTTTTAACGAGATTCAAGGCAAACTCGTAAGTATTCTTCCCCGATTCTTATACAACTTTCATCATTTATCACTTCTACACAATAATCTTCATCAAAATCACACAAACACTTCAGCTTTTTCATGAAAACCGACTGATTTGAGTCTCTTGAAGGTGGTTTCCACTCGTTTGTACAAAATGTAGTGGAGCATCATTTGATCAAGATCGGCCCTAGATCTAAGGGAATTTCACAACTTTTATACAGAAATCAAAGGAATCTCACACCTTTACATTAGATCTGATGGAATAACACATGTTTCCGGCTCAGATCTGATGAGCATCACGCTCACAATTGATTTTCGGACTTTTCTTCAACTTTTATATGAAACATGGGTGAAATCGGATTCAAACAGACTTTCGACTCGTTCCTTAGTCGAAAGCCGGCTTGAAAACTGGATTCCACCGGAAAATGGGCCGATCGACGGGTCCAAACATGAAACTTCGTTAGAAATAGCTCGCCGGTTTGGAAAGGGGTGATGCCCATCTGATCGAACGAGCTGTGTTTGGTGTGTTTTCGTTGTTTGACATGTCGTCACACCGTCACCGTTAAAACCGAAACTTAGAAGATTTTCACAAAACTTCACTCACTGACCATCTGTCCGAATGGTCATCCGATCGAATGACCATTCGTCCAGATGATCTGATTATGATGCCACTTGTTTGTTTTATAGGACACTATGATCACAACATTGAAAACTTTAATAGTTCTCAAACACCCACTGTTCGAATGGCCATCCGTTCGAATGGTCATCCGTCCGGATGACCATCCGCTCAGGTATTCTGACGGACACTTTATCTCGATTTTCTAACTATTCGACACTCTGTTACCGACCGGGTTAGCTCTTAGAGGACTTATGCTCTGTTCCCCGCACGCAGGCTGATCCAGCGCTCCCTTCGATCCAATCTTAGTAGTGCTTGGTTTAAGCACCCACTATGAGTATACTCGATCCCCTTTTGTTTTAAACACTTTTGGGATGCAACATGTATTCTATATTGAAAACACTTGACACTTGAAACTTATTTGAAACACACTCTATCAATTTAAACATGAAACATGAAACTTGTGATACTTGATGTCACACCCCTATTTTCCACGTGTCACCGGTGGGCCCGGTGGGGGTATAGTGACGTAGTTGATATCATCATAGTCAAACAACACAATTTAAATGCACAGCGGAAGCAAAAGATAAATACATTACAATCCGATTCAAAAGTAATATCAATTATTACAACGGAATGTAAGTTGGATCCACAGGCGGATCTTAAACAGAAAGATAACATTGTTCAACAGACTTTAGGCATCTAGAACTTGCGAGATTCCCTATTGACGCCCTGAGCTCTCAGCTAATTACGTATAGTACATGTCACTTAAACTTTTGGGAAAATACGTCAGTTTTCACTGGTAAATACAACTTAACTGACTCATTTTGAAAATGTTTAAGAAAATTGATTTGAATGCACATGGCACAAAACTTTTATAACTTGGGACAATTATATAAAAATAATCCTGTATACAGATTTACATGTTCGTTATACATTTAGGGCCCGATGTAGAAACCGAGTCAAGATTAACAGACACGCCACAAGTATAGGCCCACAAGAGAGTGAGATACCGTTTCCCTTATGCAACTTTCAGGTGTACGCCTACACCCCGTGCATAAGACGTGCCATTTTATAATACAATGATGCCAAGGATATCCGGGACATGGTCATTAACCCCTAAAGGCCTTTATTTCAAACAAGACAGATTAAAGCGGGTTACCTCAATAATTTAATCACAATACGATTAAACATTCAATACCCGACCAAGCGGTATCTTTATAATACCGTATCCCAAGCCCGTATAGGGAAATAAGTTAAGAGTATTTACCTGAGCTTAAAATGCAATTTATACTCAGTCGTATTATACTGGGGCCGTATATCCTAATCAGCAAGCACAAGTACCTCTACTGGGGCTCTTAATCTGGAACGAAGGTTTTTAATAACCTATTAGATTCCTAACGGGTCTTATGTAAGTTGAAACTTAGACCGGTTAGTTTTAAGGAAAGGTTTACGGTTCAAAACGCAAGATTAAGCGCAGACCGGATTGGAATGTGATTTAGACCCGAAAAGTTTGGGGAATTGTATAATATGGGTAAACTTAAACACATTCTGGATTTTGAAGTGAAAATGATAAGGTTTGACCCGTTTCGGTCAATTTATGCAAACTAGTTACATAAATCGTACCGAACGCGAAAATGCGTAACGGGTGACCATAAGAGTCATATACAGGTTTCCTAAGTTAATATGCCTTATATATGTTGTGATATCAGTAAGATACCTTCCGTTATGCCAAGGATGATTTTAAACTCAAACTATGTCTCGCAAGGGCATTTTGGTCCTTTTAAAGTTTATAAAAGAGTTTAAATAGTAATCTGAGTTATAGGTCAGATTAAATCAGTAAATATACTCATTTTAATAAGTTATAACAGTAGGGTATCACTTATACGTAAAATTTATTAATTATAATCATACTATGCACCGTAGGGGCGTTTTGGTAATTTCACATAAGCCTAAAAAGTCCAAAACTGGAAATCTGAGTTTAAAACTTTTGCTTACTGTTAAAATATAAAAATTTACTGAGAAAATCAGTAGGCATCAACCCTTATATCTTTAAACTAGTTTTGATACATACTATGCGTTAAAAACGCTTAAAAGGCGATTTGGAGCCATTTCCGGGTTTTGTATAGAAAGCTGATATTTTTAAAATTCCAGAAGGCTCAAAATATTTTATTTAACATATTAGATCAGTAGAAAAAGGTTTGGGGTCAAAAGGATTTATAAAACTCATTTTATAGCCCAAAAGGGCAAAACCGGCAATTACCGAATCAAGCTTAAAACCTTATGTTATGCTCAGCCTAAAAATAATTAAAAATCTTCAAAAATCCCAAAATATTATTTTATATCAGTGGGTAAAAAGTTTGGTATAAAAATTGGGTTTAAATAGGTTATATGCTAATTGCGCCGTTTAATTAATAAAAAGCTTTTTAATTACACTATTAAGCATAACTCCTAATCTAGACCTCCAACTGATGTCAAATTTTAGGGACACGTTTATATATCAGTAATAAAGGTTTCTATTCTTTCACATTTTCAAAAATATCATTTCATGGTCAAAAGGGCATAACGGTCAACATTTAGGCATATAACGGAAACACGCATGAACTAGGATTTCTATGGAACCAAGTTGTATAACCTTGGAGGGTTATACTAACTTATAATATGGTCCTAATGGAATCCTAAGGCATATCTAAACTAAGCTAAATCGGGTCAGAACTGAAAGTCAAAGCAAAAGTCAACTTTTGCGACTTTCGGTTCCGAACCGAGTCTATACTTAGAATTGTCGGGTTGAACATGCTTAGACATGTTCAACTAATATTTACCAAGTTATTAATGTGGCAAAACTGATTTTATGACTTTTAATTTAATAGTTATGTATTTTATTTAAAACTAACCCGTTTGACTTTCATTTGACCCGACAATTAAACTAAGTAAACGTGGTAATTAGGAGGCGCCCTTTTGAGGGTTAATTACCTACCTAATTACGGTCACGTAGCCATGTTCGTTACAAACAATAGCTTAACCGTTTAAAAGTCAAAGCGTTTATCGATAACGCTTGACTTTTCTATTTAAAACGCTAAAATTTAAACTAGGCACGAAAGGGGACTTACAAAAGGGTCCAAGCAAGGAGGGTTGATCCTAATTTCTCAGGTATGAGGAGCAAAGTCCCAAACTTAGAGAATTCAAGATCAAGTGTGGGTTATGAAGGAAGTGGGGAAGGGTATTTATACGTTTTTGAGGACCGTTAGGATCGTTCCTCGTAAACCGTGATTGAATCTGAACCCTACACATATTACCCATGGTTTTATAAACAATGGGCAGCCCCTAGTTTCCAAAAAAAACCATTTACAATTGATAGAAACTGCTGGAACAGGCTGTTTACAGCTGTTTAGCAGCAAACAGCACTTTCATATATGGCAGAAATGGCCCCTGTGAGCTTTTATGGTCACTTTAGGCACGTTTAAGGCCCGTTAACCTCATTTTAAGGCCCCACTATGATGTTTAAACATAGGGAACATGAAACATGTTCAAAAACATGTCGGATGTCGGTTCCTTTGGTCGTACGGTCACGTAGTGCGTCGAATTACGACGAAACACGGACGAACGCTAAAAACGGTTCAAATTACGCGACGAGTGGAATTTTATCATGCCACACACTAAAATAAAATATTTTAGTGCTTACATAAATTTTTGGGTGTCCGTGGATATTCAGAATGCGAGATATGCGCAAAAGTGCAAACTTGTGCACTTTTTGACACTTTTAGTCCCTGCATGACATAAAAGTTTATTTTTGCGTACCAAACACCTCTAAACCTATATCTAAGCTATATAAAGGATAAATAGGGTATGTTTAACTTATGGGCATATTCCGGAAGGTCCGTTACCCTACGATTCGACCTCCTTTTGCAGTTTGACGCAATTAGTCCCTTAATTGCGCAAAGTAGCGCGAAATGCCGTTTAATGATATCTAAGCCTTCCATGGCCCATAATAATAATTCCCAAGCATATATTTAAATATTACTACGCTACCGTTTGCTTAAATGGTCACCGAATGGCGTAGATTCAAAAGTTGACGCTTTAGGCCCCTCTATTGCGCAAACTTGCGCATTTCATCATTTATTAGCATTGAAGCCTCATCTAATCCATATTAGGCATCCTTGAAAGTATTATTAAACATTACGATGCTTCGGGTTCTCTAAAAGGTCATTCAGAGGTATAATTAAACATATTGACACTTTTAGTCCCTCTAACTTGCAAAGTTGCGCGTTACTTTACTTATAGGCATAAAAACCTTAGAAGACCATTAATTGGAATTTCCGAGAGTTATAATCAAATATTATGAAGCTCTCGGTTTGTTAAAAGGTCACTCAGAGGTTAGAATTGACATGTTGACGCTTTTAACCCTTTATTACGCAAACCTTCAATTAATTACGCAAACGGCTACACTTAACCATCAAATGGAACATTTGTGAATATAAACATCGTAAGAGGTTATTTAGAAACTTATTTTAGGTATGCTAACACTTCCAGTCCTTTCATAATCAAAGTTTTCTATTTTTCAAAAAATTAGTCCCTAAATTTCAATTTTTGACTTCATTAGGGTTCATTACACGTGTCAAGACTTCATTGGACGTGATTTTACGAGGTGTTACATCCTCACCCCCTTAAAAGAAATCTCGACCTCGAGATTTGCTAATGTAATGGAAGTACTTTTTGTCGCATAACGGACCTAACTTCCACAGCCTATTTGGGCCTCTAGAGGCATCCTAATTGACCTTTATAATAGGTTCATGTTTTCTTCCTTAGATTCTGATCTTGACGATCCTTAATCGATACGGGTTTCTTATAATATCATAGATACGTCTATCATTATGTGATAATGCTTCTCGACTTATTGGTGACATACATCCTTAAATCATTAGTGTGGGTCACACTGCGAGTTCCACCACATTCCATAACTAGGTTTTAGTTCAAAAGCTATTGACCTTTGATGTATTCGATTTTCCTCGAATGATCCTATATATAATCAGATCTTAACTAGCCTGTTGTATAAAATTTTCAGTACACTCTTCTTAGAGCGATACTTTCAATTTAACGCTAGTCCTTATTAAGGACTTAAGAGGGTTGCGATTTTTATTAATCCTTGATTTTCTGCCGATTACTGGCAACTCTAAGATGATTATGAATTTGTATGATCTTATTCGTTGTTTCTAAGGCAACTTTCAGATCTTGATAATTGAACTTACCAGTTTTCTGTCTAACGATAATTGTTTAACATTCTATCTATACAATGTCTCCAAAGAAGCAGCTTGATACTTATATATCAATTATTATAGAAGAGCTTATCTTAAGGTGAGATAGTTATTCTAACCATTGCTTAAATCTAATATTAAGGAATAGCTAATCGTTGTTGTTAGTCGATCAAATCGACGATCCTGGGCAGCTAATGGCGATTCTTAATTGTTGCCTAAATAGGGTTGCGGTAATCAAGTGCATAAGCAAAATGAACCGTCTTTCTTAATTAACTATACCGAATTCTCAGAATACTAAGTTAGGCTATATGAATCCTCTATTTTAAAACTTACTTAATCAGGGTTTCGATTATTCCCTAATTGGTGGTACTAATCAACATGGAGATTTCATAATACTGCAGCCCTAAGCGGGATGTTTAATCTTAACTCTACTCGCCTCTCAGGAGGTAAACAGGGTAATCTTGGAGAAGATAGTCAAAATGCAAGGAGGTTACAGAGATTTTCCAATTCTCAGGCTCCAGTTCATCCATTATTGCTCGTGTCAAATAAGTGACACATTTATGTTACAAGTCCACGAATTCCTTAATCGGGAACATTTATTTGGACAATTCCATTATGGATATCTTCTTTGAATACCATTAGTTGACTTTAGTACCATATGACTATCGGGATATCTTTGTGGTCCCATGCATTAAACCTCCATATTGATCAGGCATGGAAGCAATCTATGGAACTTATTAAGATACACCAACCACATATGACGCTTTTATCATACCATCTAGTATTCGGAATCGATAGAGATTAAAGAGATATCAACCATATATGCTGACGTACTTCCTCTATAGAGAAGATACTTCAAAAATTTTATGGCTGAAGGTTTCTGACGGGAACAGAAGAAATGGTTCTTATGATTTTCGCCAGTAAGTTTTACCTTACACTTAATATCTAAGGTTCTCATGGGAGTCTTTAAGAGTTTGCTATACTTACCATCTATGAAGGATTGATTGGTATCCGAAATAAAGCAGAACTCCTAGCGTTTTATTCAACTTCATATTTTATGCTTAGGGTTCTAACAGGCAGATTAAATAACTTACAAAATTTATTCCACAACGACTTATCTGCACCTGAATCAAACAATATCCTTGCATATACATCACGGATAAGGACGTACCGGTTATAACATTGTCATCTTGTATGGCCTCTTTTGCATCCATCTGGGAGACCTTAGCGTAGGTCTTTTTATCTCTTTCAAGCTTCTTAGCATACCTTGGGCAATTTGATTTGATATGACCTTTCTTGTTACAGTTGTAACAAGTCACATCTCCTATCTTCTGGCATTCCAATGTTTTATGCTCACTAGATTTGCAGATCCCACAAGCCCTGGGCTGTGGTTGGGATTTTGATTCGAATATGCATTTCCCATAATGGCGCTTTTTGCAGGTCTTGCATACAGGTTTCTGGTTGGACTTTTGTTTGTTCTTCTTTTTAGAACTCTGGGAGTTATCTTTCTCCCTTTTCCTTTTTAGTTCACCCTTTACATTGGAGGCATGAACGAGATCCTTCTCGTGAGTAATGAAGGGTGGTATTGGTTGAGATTTGGAGCAAGTAGCATTGGGCTCCTTGAGCTTTTTCACAACCTTCTTCACAGCTTTTCCAACAGCTGCGTCTATCATAGTCTATAGAACATCCTTGGAAATTCTAAGGTTCACAATTGTGTCATCATTCGTATGTGTCGCATTATCCATAACACGATCAATGGCTGTCTTATCCGAGTTTGTCATACTCGATATTTGATTCCTAACACCAAATAAAACAATTATTTAGTTGCAATCCAACAACCGCTACTCATCATCCTGATGCCCTAATATATACCAACCATGGTATCGTTAAACCATACAGGTTAATATAGTACGAACATTCTCAATGAACGTCATTTAAATATGTATATATATCAATTATGCTTAGCCTAGGCCATAAAAGACCATTAATGGCAATTAAGGTTTGGACCTAGTCCATCACCTGTTTGACAGGGGATCAGTTGTCATGTCTGTCTTGATCATATTGATGATTTTGGATAGCTTGAAAGCTTGACATTAGGATATTGGATAAGAGCGTTTCCTAATGGATATAAAGCATCCATCTAAGGTTGTTGAAGCAGTCTCTAAATGTTATCGGCCAATTCTACCTCGCGTTATAAGCCTAAGATCCTAATAGGCGGATACAACAGCTTACAATATTTATTGTCCTCAATAGACTTTTCTGCGCCAGAAATAACCCCCATATAAGCATCATTGATAAGGAAAAGTACCTTTTACGATGTCATCATTCTATATCGCCTCCTGGTGTCCATCTGGAAGACTCATGCGTTTACTTTCTTGGCCTCTTCAGACTTCTTCTGATTCCTAGGGCAGTTAGTCTTGATGTGCCCCTTCTCGTTGCAACCATAATAGGTCGCATCTTTCAACTTTTTGCAATCCAAGGTCTTATGATCCTTGGACTTGCAGATTCCACAAGGAAGAGGCTGAGATTCAAATCTGCATTTCCCCAGGTGGAATTTCCTACATGTTTTGCACCTGGTCTTTTCACCCGTCTGCTGGTTACCCTTATTAAACTCGGAACTCTTCCTATGATCAGAGTTCCCCCTTTTCTTCTTATCGAAGTGATGAGAACCCTCATCCTCCTTTTTACGCTTCCCTTCTTCCGAAGCTTTTGCAGCCTTGTTTCTGGCTACGTCGAGTGTGAGAGATAGCGACAATTCTGCCGCTGACCGGAATGTAGTAGGTCTCGATGATTTCACGCTTGCCTTGACTTCTGGGGCTAGGCCCCCAATAAAGCGAGCTATACGCTTTGGTTCTGGTGTGATCAAGTAAGGAACCAATCGAGACATAGTATTGAAATTTGTAAGATATGCCTGGCAATCTAAGTCTTCCATGACCAATGCCAAGAAATCGGTTTCAATGTTCTCAACTTCATGTTGAGGACAGTAATTTTCCTTAATAAGAGCAACAAACTGATCCCATGTTTGATTATACAACGGGATTTTCCCAGTAGCCTGGATTAGCGACCTCCACCAAGCTAGAGCTTCTCCTTTAAAAGATTGTGAAACAAACTTCACAATGTCTTGCTCTGCACATCTGCTAATATCAACAACAGTGTCCATCTCCTCGAGCCACGTCATGCAGTCGATGGCTCCTTTTTCTCCTGTGAAGTCTCTGGGCTTGCAGGAGACAAAATATTTATACGACAGGTTTTAACATGTGGTTCTTGATTAAGCACAACCTGTCTAGGCGGAACACTCCTCTGATTTGACGAGTTATGAACATCGTCCTCCTTTGAATCATGTGATTTAGAAGGGGGGTTACTACGAGCCACAGATAGAGTCTTAGGGTATGTACCACTTGACTCATTATACTGTCTGTCAAGAGCTCGAGTAACAGCATTATCTATTAATGCCTGCAGTTCCTCACCACTTATGTTAACTCTGGTAGTGTCATTGTTCTCCCTCGGGTGGCTGTTGACCTCCTCTGATCCAGCCATGTAGCTTGATTGCTACATAAATACTGGCAATGATTTATTTAGAGGTTATTATGAATCATCATTTTTGACGATTCATCAACCATGGTAATATAAACCATATTGGTTAATTTGTTAGTTATATTTAATTAGTATTTTAATTATAGTTTATCCTAGTTATAAAACATTAAGGATATTAAAGTGGCGCAAAAGGCCTAGTCATAAAGACAGTTTTTAAATTTATAAGCCATGATTTCGGAGAATCGAGGCATTTTGGTTTGAACATATTTCATTACCTTTTTCTTGACAGAGGGTCAAAGACTACAACTGTCTTTTGCCCCACAGGGCGTTAATTAAAGCCCGTAGGCACTTCATCCTTAAGGGATGGTTATATAAATAAGGGAAATTGAAATATCCCAATTTAAAGATGACTTATGTGATTTTATCAGATCACAGTTTGTCGAAAATGTTAACATGCTTTCAGATGTTAACAAGAATTTGAATCTTTTGAATAGTTTTTACCATCTTGGCCGTGCCTGAAATGACAGGTAGGCTAGGTTTTAACTTTAAGATTCTTTTTAGTATTAAGAGCAGATCAACCCTAAATGGGGATGTTAATAAGGATCTGTATCTACTTGAGGAACTGTCATCTTGGCCCTGTCCTTAAAATGACACATGGGCTAGGTCTTGTCCTTTTTGGATTTTGCCAATTTATAATATTGGTAGATCCTATAATAGGAACGTTATTTTAAATCTAAACGTTCCATTTAAAATTTAAACAGGTACATGGTTGCCCTAACACATGACTTCTAACAATACTGACTCGCCCATGCAGGGGCTAATCAGAAAAATAACAAAGGAAACAAATAAAGGACAAAAACGAATTAGGAGTAGTCCTAAGTTCTTTGTCTAGACTCAAGAATGTGCAACTGTGTAACTGAGATTAAACACGAAAGGCTAGTGTTTAATTCACTCAGTGTTGGCTCTGATACCAACCTGTCACACCCCTATTTTCCACGTGTCACCGGTGGGCCCGGTGGGGGTATAGTGACGTAATTGATATCATCATAATCAAACAACACAATTTAAATGCACAGCGGAAGCAAAAGATAAATACATTACAATCCGATTCAAAAGTAATATCAATTATTACAACGGAATGTAAGTTGGATCCACAGGCGGATCTTAAACAGAAAGATAACATTGTTCAACAGACTTTAGGCATCTAGAACTTGCGAGATTCCCTATTGACGCCCTGAGCTCTCAGCCAATTACGTATAGTACCTGTCACTTAAACTTTTGGGAAAATACGTCAGTTTTCACTGGTAAATACAACTTAACTGACTCATTTTGAAAATGTTTTAGAAAATTTATTTGAATGCACATGGCACAAAACTTTTATAACTTGGGACAATTATATAAAAATAATCCTATATACAGATTTACATATTCGTTATACATTTAGGGCCCGATGTAGAAACCGAGTCAAGATTAACAGACACGCCACAAGTATAGGCCCACAAGAGAGTTAGATACCGTTTCCCTTATGCAACTGTCAGGTGTACGCCTACACCCCGTGCATAAGACGTGACCATTTTATAATACAATGATGCCAAGGATATCCGGGATATGGTCATTAACCCCTAAAGGCCTTTATTTCAAACAAGACGGATTAAAGCGGGTTACCTCAATAATTTAATCACAATACGATTAAACATTCAATACCCGACCAAGCGGTATCTTTATAATACCGTATCCCAAGCCCGTATAGGGAAAATAAGTTAAGAGTATTTACCTGAGCTTAAAATGCAATTTATACTCAGCCGTATATCCTAATCAGCAAGCACAAGTACCTCTACTGGGGCTCTTAATCTGGAACGAAGGTTTTTAATAACCTATTAGATTCCTAACGGGTCTTATGTAAGTTGAAACTTAGACCGGTTAGTTTTAAGGAAAGGTTTATGGTTCAAAACGCAAGATTAAGCGCAGACCGGATTGGAATGTGATTTAGACCCGACAAGTTTGGGGACTTGTATAATATGGGTAAACTTAAACACATTCTGGATTTTGAAGTGAAAATGATAAGGTTTGACCCGTTTCGGTCAATTTATGCAAACTAGTTACATAAACCGTACCAAACGCGAAAATGCGTAACGGGTGACCATAAGAGTCATATATAGGTTTCCTAAGTTAATATGCCTTATATATGTTGTGATATCAGTAAGATACCTTCCGTTATGCCTAGGATGATTTTAAACTCAAACTATGTCTCGCAAGGGCATTTTGGTCCTTTTAAAGTTTATAAAAGATTTTAAATAGTAATCTAAGTTATAGGTCTGATTAAATCAGTAAATATACTCATTTTAATAAGTTATAACAGTAGGGTATCACTTATACGTAAAATTTATTAATTATAATCATACTATGCACCGTAGGGGCATTTTGGTAATTTCACATAAGCCTAAAAAGGCCAAAACTGGAAATCTGAGTTTAAAACTTTTGCTTACTGTTAAAATATAAAAATTTACTGAGAAAATCAGTAGGCATCAACCCTTATATCTTTAAACTAGTTTTGATACATACTATGCGTTAAAAACGCTTAAAAAGGCGATTTGGAGCCATTTCCGGGTTTTGTATAGAAAGCTGATATTTTTAATATTCCAGAAGGCTCAAAATATTTTATTTAACATATTAGATCAGTAGAAAAAGGTTTGGGGTCAAAAGGATTTATAAAACTCATTTTATAGCCCAAAAGGGCAAAATCGGCAATTACCGAATCAAGCTTAAAACCTTATGTTATGCTCAGCCTAAAAATAATTAAAAATCTTCAAAAATCCCAAAATATTATTTTATATCAGTGGGTAAAAAGTTTGGTATAAAAATTGGGTTTAAATAGGTTATATGTTAATTGCGCCGTTTAATTAATAAAAAGCTTTTTAATTACGCTATTGAGCATAACTCCTAATCTAGACCTCCAACTTATGTTAAATTTTAGGGACACGTTTATATATCAGTAATAAAGGTTTCTATTCTTTCACATTTTCAAAAATATCATTTCATGGTCAAAAGGGCATAACGGTCAACATTTAGGCATATAACGGAAACACGCATGAACTAGGATTTCTATGGAACCAAGTTGTATAACCTTGGAGGGTTATACTAACTTATAATATGGTCCTAATGGAATCCTAAGGCATATCTAAACTAAGCTAAATCGGGTCAGAACTGAAAGTCAAAGCAAAAGTCAACTTTTGCGACTAATATTTACCAAGTTATTAATGTGGCAAAACTGATTTTATGACTTTTAATTTAATAGTTATGCATTTTATTTAAAACTAACCCGTTTGACTTTCATTTGACCCGACAATTAAACTAAGTAAACGTGGTAATTAGGAGGCGCCCTTTTGAGTGTTAATTACCTACCAAATTACGGTCACGTAGCCATGTTCGTTACAAATAATAGCTTAACCGTTTAAAAGTCAAAGCGTTTATCGATAAGGCTTGACTTTTCTGTTTAAAACGCTAAAATTTAAACTAGGCATGAAAGGGGACTTACAAAAGGGTCCAAGAAAGGAGGGTTGATCCTAATTTCTCAGGTATGAGGAGCAAAGTCCCCAAATTAGAGAATTCAAGATCAAGTGTGGGTTATGAAGGAAGTGGGGAAGGGTATTTATACGTTTTTGAGGACCGTTAGGATCGTTCCTCGTAAACCGTGATTGAATCTGAACCCTACACATATTACCCATGGTTTTATAAACAATGGGCAGCCCCTAGTTTCCAAAAAAAACCATTTACAATTGATATAAACTGCTGGAACAGGCTGTTTACAGCTGTTTAGCAGCAAACAGCACTTTCATATATGGCAGAAATGGCCCCTGTGAGCTTTTATGGTCACTTTAGGCACGTTCAAGGCCCGTTAACCTCATTTTAAGGCCCCACTATGATGTTTAAACATAGGGAACATGAAACATGTTCAAAAACATGTCGGATATCGGTTCCTTTGGCCGTACGGTCACTGTGACAACTCGAAATTTAGAACCTTTCTTGTATCCCGATGTAACATGAACGTGTGACTAGTTATCTTGTGTGATTAATGATAAGCGAACCTTTATGTGACTATGTGATTAGTATGTGTTGTGCTTGTATGTATAGTGTGTATATATGCATAAATGAGCCGAAAACCATGAACCCGACTCGAGACCATGTGGTCTCGAGTGAACTAGTGAAACAGTGGGCCGGATCGGGCCACACACACACCCCTTAGTCTTCCCGAAAAGCCCATTAGGGTGCACAAGGTGAAACAAGTATATAACCTTGGTGATTATCCATGTTGCCATTTTCCTTGGTTAACACACTCACTCTCCTACTCCCTTTCACTAAAACCCTAGACACCAAACATCACACTTCTTCTCCTTTATTCTCGGATCAAACCTGTGATACTAGGAACTCTCGGATCGGCACACACACACGCCCATTGGGAAGCTTCATACTCACCCTTGAAACCCATCAATCGGTTAGTGCCTTTATGATGTTTATTGTTGTTAAATGATAGTATGAATGGTATGGTTTAACTAGTTGTATGCTTGATGATGTTGTTGTGAATCGGATGTGTGCGATGTGATAATCGGCTAACATGTTTTGTTTTCGGAAATGTTACCTAATGAACTTATGATGTCTTGTGGCTAAATGTGATTTAAACCATGGTTGTTAATGCTCATGAAATCGGCTTGCACATGTATGTTAGATAATGTTCATATAAATCGGATTTTATACTCTTGTGTTAAGAACCGAAAGCTTACTATTAGGGTGATTTATTGTGTTGATATCATAGATGTTGATAAGTTGTTGTTCATAATTTCATTTGATTAAGGCCCATATGAATGATGATATGATGAACTACATGAATATTTGAAGAACATGATGAATGTGATATGAATGTGTTATGATATTTGAAAATTGCCATGTTTGATCTATTTTGGTTAAGTGTTAGACAATTAGACATGTTAGTGCATTGTTATTGGGTAGTATACAAAAATCACAACAGTGAAATCCCATTGGTCTAGTACAATGTGGAATTCAGCACATGTCCCCAGCCGAGAACTTCAGTCTCGACTCGAGACCACCATATGTTAACTCGAGATCCCCGGTCTCGACACAAGTTGCGAGTCGAGAACCTATAGTCTCGATTCGAGACCATGCTTCATCAACACACACACATCATGACTAGAGACTATGATTGCGAGTCCAGTTACGACTCGAGACCACCGCATGCATGAACCGAGACCTTCACGTTTGCGACTCGAGAACACATGAGCACAACTCGAGACCGCACAGTCTCGACTCGAGACCACACACTTGTGCACGCGGAATTGGACTTGCATGATTATGGGCTTAAGTAATTGGGTCGGACTCTTGGGCCTGATGCATAGATCTTGTACGTTCCTGATTGAACGTGAATGTTAATAGACTGCCATGAATGATTCTTGGATGCAATGTGCTAGCATACGTGTAGAACATACGTGCAACACGTGGTTTGAACCTGACTTGTATGATACAACTATGATAGGACGCGAGTGACCACAATATTGCTTGTTTGACTTTTCTGTGTATCTGCCGAGCAAACCAAGGTGAGTTCACACCCTTTACAAAGCATGGGATTCCCAGGGGTCGGGAATTGGGGTTAAGGAATATGGGTTCCTCGTCCTCCTTGGGTAGGACAGCAATGGTTCAGGAATGCAATTCCTCGTCCTCACGGACAGATAACTCGTACTAGACCAAAACTCTATCATGAAGTCCCTCATTTTTGTATCGACTTAATTGCCGGGCCAATGGCGAGCGGGTCATTAGTTAGATAGCGCTATTTAGGTCTGACAAACCTCACACCGTGCCGCAGAGGACGGGCGTGAACTAATGAATCTGGGGCACGTCAATGATGATAGACATTGACATTTTCAGGGCACTTAAACATGACTACAGTCAGCAGTCGATATGGTAACGAGTCTAGTGTATACATGGGGTAGCCCCCACGGCCGAAATGCCAGATAACTAACACGGGGTAGCCCCCACGGCTGGATTGCCAGAGTAACCGGGAATAAACAAGTCACGTTTTTAACTATGGGGTAACCCCCACGGCAGGATGCCAGATAAAGGAAACTGTTTTCGAAACAACTTAAAACGAATACCCAACCGTGAACTCACTCAACTTGTTGTTGACTCGTTACTACATGCTTTGCAGGTCCTTAGGTACTTAGCCGGAGCTTGCATGGAGGAGGATCGTTGTGGGACATGGACAGCTGTGTGCCATGTTAAACTTTGAAATCATTAAACTTATGTTTTGGCTTTAAGACTTATGCTTCCGCTTACAACTTAAACTATGTTTTGTTTGAACACCAATTGTATTGGTTGGATTTTATAATTACTTATATACTTGTTCAATATGATTGGTGGCTGGATCCTGGTCAGTCACGCCTCCAAGCGGTAGTACTCCGCAGGTGGTTTTTGGGGGTGTGACAGATTGGTATCAGAGCCATTGGTTATAGTGAACTTGGTTTTAATAAAGGAGGAACATTTTTGTTAAAACCAGACTATAACATGTACAGTGCTCAACGGTCCACAACGACGCTCCACTCCACATGCAAGGCTCAACATTATAGGTGATATGATCTGTGTATATATTGCCTACTTGTTAGTTACATAGTACATTGCTCATGGTATGCTTGGTTAGTATAATTACTGTTGCTTGAACACGTGTGTATTTGTTCACTTCTGTCATCGCATTTTTCGCGAACCCCTCTCACTCACGTTCCTTTCAATATGAAGATCATGTCTGGACGTGTTAACCTGACACAAGCCCAGTTGACGGCTCTGATCAACGAACGAGTTGCCGCAGCACTTGCAGCTGCACACGCAGGAGGTATATCCTGCAGTCCGAACTCATTCTAGGATCTTTAGAATCCTACTCTCGTGAACCAACCTTTGTGTTAAAATCTGTCTTTTCTTTCACCCACGATAGGTCAGCATGCTCAACCACCCGTGTGCACTTTTAAGACTTTCATGGACTGCCGACCAACTACTTTTAGCGGCACTGAAGGAGCAGTAGGTCTCCTACACTGGTTTGAGAAACTAGAATCTGTCTTCGAAATGTGCGAATGCCCTGAGGCGCGTAGGGTGAAGTATGCTACTCGTACTCTCGAGGGTTTAGCCCTCACATGGTGGAACGCTCAGGTTCAGATGCTGGGGTTGGTTGCTGCCAACGCCACCCCATGGGAAAATTTTAAAGAGATAATCAAGGAGGAATACTGCAGTCGTGATGAAATTCACAAACTGGAAGTGGAGTTCTTCAACCTCAAGATGACGGGGTCCGAAATTGAAGCTTATGTGAAAAGGTCGAACGAACTGGCAATCCTGTGTCCTACTATGGTGGATCCTCCCATCAAACGCATCGAACTATTTCTTCAGGGCTTAGTGCCGGAAATCCAAAGTCATGTGACTTCAGCGAACCTCGCCACCTACCAGCAAACTGTTCAGTTGGCTCACCGTCTCACGGACCAGGCGGTGGAGCAGAACAAGTTACCAAAACGCATAGGTGCTGCAACTACTTCTGGTACCTCTAGTGACAACAAACGGAAATGGGATGGAACTTCAAGTAAGGGTTCGACTTCGGTTCAGTCCCAGTCTCAGCAGAGAAAGACTGATGACTACAAGAGCCCTAATCAGCAATCGTCTGGTGGTCAAAGTCATGGTGGGTACAAAGGAAATCACCCCAAATGCAATCGCTGCAGCCTGCACCACAGCGGGCCATGCACCAGGGGCAACTGTCATCGGTGCAACAAGCCTGGTCACGCTGCAAAGGATTGCAGGAGCTTATACCCCGCCAATCAGAATCGTCAGCAAGCTCAACAGAATCAACGCCAGCAGCAACAGCAAGGTGATAACAAAGGGTGCTTTCAGTGTGGAGCTGAGGGTCACTTCAAGAGAGATTGTCCCCAACTGAACAGGAACCAGAACAACAACAACAACAATAACAACAATCAGGGGAATGGTAACAATGGGAACAACAACAACAATGGCACCAGGGGGCGGGTGTTTGTGATTGGCCAAGGTGAAGCAAGGAATGACCCCAATGTTGTGGCGGGTAAGTTCCTTCTCGACGACTTTTATGTTTCAGTTTTATTTGATTCGGGTGCCGATACTAGCTACATGTCACTAGAAGTTAGTCGAATGCTTAAGCGTATTCCAACACCTTTGAACAACAAGCACACTGTAGAGCTAGCAAACGGTAAGAGTTTAGAAGCCACACACGTAGTCAAGGGTTGTAAACTTGTTCTCGCTGACCAGACCTTCTATATCGACCTCATTCCTATCGTCTTGGGTAGTTTCGACGTTGTCATTGGGATGGATTGGTTATCCCAACACCGAGCAGAGATTCTTTGCAATGAAAAGATTGTCCGTATTCCAGGTCCCGGTGGTGAACCTCTCATGATTCATGGCGACAAGAGGAGTGCTGTTGAGAACGTCATTTCTCTCCTTAAGGCCCAAAAGTGCTTGCGAAAGGGCCACACTGCCATTTTGGCTCTCGTTACTGACACCTCAGAAAAAGAGAAAAAGATAGAAGATTTTCCAGTTGTACGCGATTATCCAGAGGTATTTCCTGAGGAATTACCTGGTCTTCCGCCTCATCGCCAAGTCGAGTTTCAGATCGAACTAGCTCCTGGAGCTGCGCCCATAGCCCGTGCACCTTATCGTTTAGCCCCATCGTAGTTGAAGGAACTCTCTACGCAACTACAAGAGCTCCTGGATAAGGGTTTTATTCGTCCAAGCTCATCGCCCTGGGGGGGCTCCAGTATTATTTGTAAAGAAGAAGGACGGTACTTTCAGAATGTGCATCGACTACCGGGAACTCAACAAGGTGACGGTGAAGAACCGTTATCCTCTACCGCGTATCGACGACTTGTTCGACCAGCTGCAAGGGTCGAGCTACTATTCAAAGATCGATTTAAGATCGGGTTACCACCAGCTGAGAGTCCGGGAAGAGGACGTCTCCAAAACAGCTTTCAGAACTCGATACGGGCACTACGAGTTTTTGGTCATGCCTTTTGGGATGACAAACGCACCTGCGGTTTTCATGGACTTGATGAACCGAGTGTGCAAGCCTTACCTGGACAAGTTCGTTATAGTCTTCATCGACGACATCCTGATCTATTCCAAGAGCCAGGAGGAACACGAACAGCACCTACGACTTATCCTGGAACTTCTTCGAACAGAACAGCTTTATGCAAAGTTCTCGAAATGCGACTTCTGGCTTCGAGAAGTCCATTTCCTAGGCCACGTGGTAAACAAGGATGGGATTCACGTTGATCCATCCAAGATAGACTCGATTAAGAACTGGCCTGCACCTCGTACACCAAAGGAAATTCGCCAATTCTTGGGTTTGGCGGGATACTACCGGAGATTCATAAAGGATTTTTCTAAGATTGCACAGCCTCTCACCTCACTAACGCAGAAGGGCGTTGTTTATCGCTGGGGAAACGCACAGGAGTTGGCATTTCAGCACCTAAAGGATAGACTTTGTAGCGCACCTATCCTTTCCTTGCCGGAGGGCACAGACGACTTTGTGGTTTACTGCGACGCATCAATTCAAGGTCTTGGTTGCGTGTTGATGCAACGAGACAAAGTTATAGCCTACGCCTCACGCCAGCTTAAGGTTCACGAAAAGAACTACACTACGCACGATTTAGAGCTGGGAGCTGTTGTTTTTGCACTTAAGTTATGGCGGCATTACCTGTATGGTACCAAGTGCGCCATCTACACCGACCACAGGAGCCTCGAGCATATCTTCAAGCAGAAGGAACTGAATATGCGGCAACGACGATGGGTCGAGCTACTAAATGACTACGAGTGCTCAATCAGGTATCACCCGGGCAAGGCCAATGTTGTGGCTGACGCCCTCAGTCGGAAGGACACTGCGCCTAAGCGCGTGCGAGCTTTACAACTCACGATCCACTCTAGTCTCCCTTCCCAAATACGAGCTGCTCAGATAGAGGCACTGAAACCAGAAAACGTCAGGGCTGAAGCTCTACGCGGATCAAGGCAACGATTAGAATAAAAGGAAGACGGTGCTTACTACGTAACGGGACGCATTTGGGTCCCACTCTATGGCAACCTACGAGAGCTTGTGATGGATGAAGCACACAAGTCTCGCTACTCGGTGCATCCTGGTTCGGATAAAATGTACCACGATATCAAAGCTACGTACTGGTGGCCTAGCATGAAGGCCCACATAGCAACTTACGTCAGCAAGTGTTTGACTTGTGCAAGAGTCAAGTCTGAATACCAGAAACCCTCAGGCCTACTCCAACAACCAGAGATACCACAATGGAAATGGGAGCAGATTTCCATGGATTTTGTTACTGGCCTACCTAGATCCCAGCGCGGGAATGATACTATTTGGGTGATCGTGGATCGACTCACAAAGTCTGCACACTTCCTGGCTATCAAGGAAACGGATAAATTCTCCACTCTTGCAGAAATATACCTCAAGGAAGTTGTCTCGAGGCACGGGGTGCCCACCTCTATTATCTCGGATCGAGATGCGCGTTTTACTTCAGAACTGTGGCAAGCAATGCACAAATCCTTTGGCTCACGATTAGACATGAGCACAGCGTACCACCCTCAGACGGACGGGCAGTCCGAGCGCACTATTCAAACCTTAGAAGACATGCTTCGTGCATGTGTAATCGACTTTGGCAACCGCTGGGAAAAGCATCTGCCACTTGTGGAATTCTCGTACAATAACAGCTACCACACCAGCATTAAAGCTGCTCCATTTGAGGCATTGTACGGACGTAAATGCCGGTCACCTCTTTGCTGGGCAGAGGTGGGAGATAGTCAGATCACTGGTCCAGAACATGTGGTAGACACAACCGAACAGATTGCTCAAATACGAAAACGCATGGCGGCAGCTCGCGACCGTCAGAAAGTTTACGCCGACATGGGCAGGAAACCGCTTGAGCTCCAGGTTGGGGAGCGGGTACTACTCAAAGTTTCACCCTGGAAGGGTGTGGTTCGTTTTGGTAAACGCGGCAAACTTAACCCACGATACGTTGGACCCTTCGAAGTCATTGAGAAAATAGGCAGGGTGGCCTACAGACTCAACTTACCAGCGGAACTCGGTGCAGTTCACAACGTTTTTCACGTGTCGAATCTGAAGAAGTGTCCGTCAGATGAGACCCACGTAGTTCCTCTGAAGGAACTCACTATCGACGAACAGTTACGATTCGTCGAGGAACCAGTCGAAATCACGGACCGGGATGTTAAGGTCCTCAAGAGCACCAGAATACCTCTCGTTCGAGTTCGTTGGAACTCACGTCGCGGCCCAGAGTTCACCTGGGAGCGCGAAGATCAGATGAAACAAAAGTATCCCCAACTGTTCGCAAACAGTACACCCACTACTGAGGCCGAAGCTACGGAATTTCGGGACGAAATTCCAGATCAACGGGGGGTGGATGTGACACCCCAGGAAAACCAGGAAAACCATACAACTTAACTAGCTTCCTCAGTGAGTGCCTACCAAATTTCGGGACGAAATTTCTTTCAACTTGGGGATGATGTGACAACTCGAAATTTAGAACCTTTCTTGTATCCCGATGTAACATGAACGTGTGACTAGTTATCTTGTGTGATTAATGATAAGCGAACCTTTATGTGACTATGTGATTAGTATGTGTTGTGCTTGTATGTATAGTGTGTATATATGCATAAATGAGTCGAAAACCATGAACCCGACTCGAGACCATGTGGTCTCGAGTGAACTAGTGAAACAGTGGGCCGGATCGGGCCACACACACACCCCTTAGTCTACCCGAAAAGCCCATTAGGGTGCACAAGGTGAAACAAGTATATAACCTTGGTGATTATCCATGTTGCCATTTTCCTTGGTTAACACACTCACTCTCCTACTCCCTTTCACTAAAACCCTAGACACCAAACATCACACTTCTTCTCCTTTATTCTCGGATCAAACCGGTGACACTAGGAACTCTCGGATCGGCACACACACACGCCCATTGGGAAGCTTCATACTCACCCTTGAAACCCATCAATCGGTTAGTGCCTTTATGATGTTTATTGTTGTTAAATGATAGTATGAATGGTATGGTTTAACTAGTTGTATGCTTGATGATGTTGTTGTGAATCGGATGTGTGCGATGTGATAATCGGCTAACATGTTTTGTTTTCGGAAATGTTACCTAATGAACTTATGATGTCTTGTGGCTAAATGTGATTTAAACCATGGTTGTTAATGCTCATGAAATCGGCTTGCACATGTATGTTAGATAATGTTCATATAAATCGGATTTTATACTCTTGTGTTAAGAACCGAAAGCTTACTATTAGGGTGATTTATTGTGTTGATATCATAGATGTTGATAAGTTGTTGTTCATGATTTCATTTGATTAAGGCCCATATGAATGATGATATGATGAACTACATGAATATTTGAAGAACATGATGAATGTGATATGAATGTGTTATGATATTTGAAAATTGCCATGTTTGATCTATTTTGGTTAAGTGTTAGACAATTAGACATGTTAGTGCATTGTTATTGGGTAGTACACAAAAATCACAACAGTGAAATCCCATTGGTCTAGTACAATGTGGAATTCAGCACATGTCCCCAGCCGAGAACTTCAGTCTCGACTCGAGACCACCATATGTTAACTCGAGATCCCCGGTCTCGACACAAGTTGCGAGTCGAGAACCTATAGTCTCGATTCGAGACCATGCTTCATCAACACACACACATCATGACTAGAGACTATGATTGCGAGTCCAGTTACGACTCGAGACCACCGCATGCATGAACCGAGACCTTCACGTTTGCGACTCGAGAACACATGAGCACAACTCGAGACCGCACAGTCTCGAGTAGAGACCGTACAGTCTCGACTCGAGACCACACACTTGTGCACGCGGAATTGGACTTGCATGATTATGGGCTTAAGTAATTGGGCCGGACTCTTGGGCCTGATGCATAGATCTTGTACGTTCCTGATTGAACGTGAATGTTAATAGACTGCCATGAATGATTCTTGGATGCAATGTGCTAGCATACGTGTAGAACATACGTGCAACACGTGGTTTGAACCTGACTTGTATGATACAACTATGATAGGACGCGAGTGACCACAATATTGCTTGTTTGACTTTTCTGTGTATCTGCCGAGCAAACCAAGGTGAGTTCACACCCTTTACAAAGCATGGGATTCCCAGGGGTCGGGAATTGGGGTTAAGGAATATGGGTTCCTCGTCCTCCTTGGGTAGGACAGCAATGGTTCAGGAATGCAATTCCTCGTCCTCACGGACAGATAACTCGTACTAGACCAAAACTCTATCATGAAGTCCCTCATTTTTGTATCGACTTAATCGCCGGGCCAATGGCGAGCGGGTCATTAGTTAGATAGCGCTATTTAGGTCTGACAAACCTCACACCGTGCCGCAGAGGACGGGCGTGAACTAATGAATCTGGGGCACGTCAATGATGATAGACATTGACAGTTTCAGGGCACTTAAACATGACTACAGTCAGCAGTCGATATGGTAACGAGTCTAGTGTATACATGGGGTAGCCCCCACGGCCGAAATGCCAGATAACTAACACGGGGTAGCCCCCACGGCTGGATTGCCAGAGTAACCGGGAATAAACAAGTCACGTTTTTAACTATGGGGTAACCCCCACGGCAGGATGCCAGATAAAGGAAACTGTTTTCGAAACAACTTAAAACGAATACCCAACCGTGAACTCACTCAACTTGTTGTTGACTCGTTACTACATGCTTTGCAGGTCCTTAGGTACTTAGCCGGAGCTTGCATGGAGGAGGATCGTTGTGGGACATGGACAGCTGTGTGCCATGTTAAACTTTGAAATCATTAAACTTATGTTTTGGCTTTAAGACTTATGCTTCCGCTTACAACTTAAACTATGTTTTGTTTGAACACCAATTGTATTGGTTGGATTTTATAATTACTTATATGCTTGTTCAATATGATTGGTGGTTGGATCCTGGTCAGTCACGCCTCCAAGCGGTAGTACTCCGCAGGTGGTTTTTGGGGGTGTGACAGTCACGTAGTGCGTCGAATTACGACGAAACACGGACGAACGCTAAAAACGGTCCAAATTACGCGACGAGTGGAATTTTATCATGCCACACACTAAAATAAAATATTTTAGTGCTTACATAAATTTTTGGGTGTCCGGGGATATTCAGAATGCGAGATATACGCAAAAGTGCAAACTTGTGCACTTTTTGACACTTTTAGTCCCTGCATGACATAAAAGTTTATTTTTGTGTACCAAACACCTCTAAACCTATATCTAAGCTATATAAAGGATAAATAGGGTATGTTTAACTTTTGGACATATTCCGGAAGGTCCGTTACCCTACGATTCGACCTCCTTTTGCAGTTTGACGCAATTAGTCCCTTAATTGCGAAAAGTAGCGCGAAATGCCGTTTAACGATATCTAAGCCTTCCATGGCCCATAATAATAATTCCCAAGCATATATTTAAATATTACTACGCTCCCGTTTGCTTAAATTGTAACACCTCGAAAATTCATGTTCAATGAAATAACGACACGTGTCATGTAAGACAAAACGCGTTGTAAACCCGGATTTTATAAAGATGTTTTGGCAGGATTTAAAAGTATCGTCATGTTAACTTTACCTCTGAACGACCTCATTTATAAATCCCAAGACCCAATTAAATATTACACACATCTATTATGCCCCCAATCCAGAAAATTGTTGGCAATGATTGAATTCAAAGTGCAAGATAGGTTCCTATGGAAATTCCTACGGTAAACCTTCATCCAAGCAAACATAACATAATGGTAGGGTATGTAACTGTTCAAGGCCATTTTGGGAGGTCCCTAATTGATAATTCAGGTCCCAAAGTCGGAATATGAGGTTGCCCTTTCGAAATACTGAAAGAACAACAAATTTTGGTCCCTGATGAAGGCTTGCGCACCGCAAGCATGAAGCCTTACGGTGCGCAAGCAGTGCCCAGCGACAGGAAATGTTTCTGTTTGCTGTTATGCGCGTGTAACTGCCCTTTAAACGATTTTCCTCATATCCCTTGGCCCCTAAACAACCCCTAAACATCTAGGACACCTGTGGGAATGTTGTGGTCAGTGCTAGACTTAGATGTCAACACATTGTGGTGCCTTGATCACTATATAAAGCTCCAATGTGCAAACACTTTGATCATTCCTTCCTCAAACATCTTCTGATCAATTGTGGAGCACAAGAGCACTCTCCAGGCCTTCCTAATCAACCATTAGACACTTGTAAGTTTGCTAATCCTTCTTTAATTAAGTTTAGCTTAGTTATTTAGCTAAAAGTCAAACCATCGTAATTACGGTTTGACTTCGAGATTAATTAATAATGGCTCAGTCAAATCTCGAATTAAAAGTAGTTATAAGTTGGTAATTATGTGGGTAATAAACCCTTAAAAGGGTTCCCCCTGATTCCCACTCTAACTAGGTCAAATGTCGGGTCAAACTTACTAATAAAAAGTCAACAGAATGTTTAAATTACAATTTATGCATAATTAGCAGTGTAGAACACTTATAACCTGTTTGATCATTAATATAACTTGGTAATGAATGTAAGAACATGTCTAAACATGTTCAACCCGACAATTTTCAGTAGAGACCCGGTTCGGGACCGAAAGTCGCATAGTTTGACTTTTACTTTGACTTTCAGTTCTGACCCGTTATGGTATGTTTTAGAAATACCTAAGAGCTTTATTTGGACCAGGTTACATGCTAGTATAACCCTCTGTGATTATACACCTCGGATAATTAGTTATCCAATTAATATGCATGATTCTGTTAATTGCTCATATGTTGACCATTATTTTGGGATTTTAAAGATTTTTAATTAATTTTAAGCTGAGCATAACTTATAGTCGTAGGCTTAATCCGGTAATTGTCGGTTTTTCCCTTACGGGCCATAAAATGAGTTTTACATATCTAATCAACTCCAAACCTTTTGCTACTGATCACATATGATAAATAAATTATTTTTAGCCTTATGGAATAATAAAAATATTAGATTTCTATATAGAACCCGGAAACGACTTCTAATCGCCTCTTTAAGCGTTTTTAACGCATAGTATGTACTAAAAATATTTTAAACATACCAAGGGTGATACCTACTGATATATGAGGCAAATTATAATATCTTAACAGTAAGCAAAGGTTGTTAAACTCAGACTTCAGTTTTGAGCTTTTCGGCTTATGTGAAATTACCAAAATACCCCTACGGGGCATAGTTTGGTTATAATTGATAAATTTCACTTATATACTTTAACCTACTGATATAACTTAGCAAATTGAGTATATTTTCTGATTACATCAGGCCTGTAACTCAGGTTGACACTTAAACTCTTTTACAACCTTTAAAATGACCAAACTACCCCTACGGGGCATAGTTTGTGTTTAAATTCATTTCGGGCATAATAAATGATATCTTACTGATGTCACAACATATATGGAGCATATTAACTTAGGAAACCTGTAAATGGCTCTCATTATTACCCGTTACGCTTATTACGCGTTCGGTTTATGTAACCAATTTACATAAACTAGCCTAAACGGGTCAAACCTTATCGGCTTTATCTCAAAATCCAGAATGTATATGAAATACCCATATTAAAAAAGTCTCTGAACTTGTCGGGTCTAAATCACATTCTATCCGGTCTTCGCTTAATCGTGCGTACGAACCGTGTCTTTGAAACTAACCGGTCTAAGCTTAAGCTTAACTAAAGACCCGTTAGGATTCTAATAGGTTATTAAAAACCTTCGTTCCAGATTAGGAGCCCAGTAAAAGCTATCTGTACTTGCTGATTTGATATACGGCTGGGATTGAATTTATATTTAGCTCAGGTAAATACTTTTAACTTATTTTCCCTATACGGGCTTGGGTTACGGTATATAGAATACCGCTTGATCGGGCATCAAATCCTCCACCATTGGGTGGGTAATTGAATAATTTGATCGGCTCGTTTAAACAGTCTTGTTACTTAAAGCCTTTGGGGGGTTAATGACCATTTCCCGGATATCCCTGGCATCATTTTACGAAATGGCCACGACTTAAGCGCGGGGTGTAGGCGTACACCCGTCAGTGCACAAAAGAATAATGTGGTGTGTCTATTGATCTTTAACCCGGACTTGATCCGGGCTACTGAACACACAAGGAACATGTAATTCGTTCACAAGATTATATATTTAAATAATTCTCCCAAGTTATAAAAGGTTAATTTTGCCTCTGTGCATTTTAATCAAATTATAAAAGATATTTTGTGCCACGTGCATCCAAACCAATTTTCTTAAACCATTTTCAAAATGAGTCAGTTAATTGTATTTACCAGTGTAAACTGACGTATTTTCCAAAAAGGCTAAATGCAGGTACTATACGTAATTGGCTGGACATCTCTCCTTATCATCAATAGAAGTCTCGCAAGCTTAAGATGCCTAAAAGTCTGTTGAACTATTGTTTCCATTTTATTTACGATCCGTCTGTGGATAAACAATCGACAGTTGTGATATTTGATATTACAATATTATATTCGGTTGTATTATATCTTTTAAATTGCTTCCGTTGTGCATATTATATATTGTGTTGTTTGACTATTATGTTGCCAACCACGTCACGATACTCCCCACCGGGCCCACCGGTGACACGTGGAAATCCGGGGTGTGAAAGGTTGGTATCAGAGCCAACATTGAGTGAATTAAACACTAGCTTTTTGGTGTTTAATCTCAATGACACAGTAGCACATTCCTTGACCTTCTGAGTCTAGACTTAACATAGGAATATTCTCAATCCTCATCTGGAAATTTTGCTTCCAATTTTTATTGGATACGTCGCCAAGCGAAGAAGCCGTAATAGGAGTTCTCCACACCCGGAGCCTTGAAATGCTGAGCTTCGTACCGCGGCTAGAATGAAACGAGCATCCAAGGAGAAAACATTCAGAAATAAAATGAAGAAGAAACTCCTTTTGCTGAAGATCGTTTCCTTAATAGTCCTCATATGGACATGCTTATCTTTCAGTTCCTCCGAGGACACATTATTCCTTTCAAGTCCCGCTTAGGGCAACTCTGTACTTTTATTTTTATATAGTGGATTGATTAAATTAAGTTTTCATTCTAAACATGAAATATGAAATAACTGAAAAATAACATCCCTGTTATAAGATCTACCATTATAATAAAATGGCAAAATCTAAAAAGGACAAGACCTAGCCTGGTGTCATTATTAAGATGCGGCCAAGATGGCAGTTCCTCAATTTAGGTTCAGATCCTTATTAACATTTCAATTTAGGATTGCTCTGCGTTAAATGTTAAAAGAATCTTAAGAGTGAAACCTAGCCTGAGTGTCATTATAAAGACCTGGCCAAGATGGTAAGACCTGTTTAAAAGATTCGAATCCCTGTTAACATCTGAAAACGTGTTAACGCTCCTGGCGGACGTGATTCATTAAAAATCACACACGTCATTTTTATATAGGATTCTTCAAAAGATTCCTAACCCAATTTAATGATCTCCGAATCAGGGGTTTAAATCATCAATTAGGATGATCATATTTTGACCATACGTGGTAATATAATGCCTACGGGCCTTGCTCATTTCTACATGAGCCAAAATACAGTGGTAGCTATGACTCCCTGTCAGAAAAAGGTAATGAACTAGGTTCAAACCTCAAATGCTTTGATTCTCTGAAATCATAGCATATAATTTATATATGTCCTTGTGACTAAGCCTGTTGTGCTAATTTACTTAAAGGCCTTGATTCTCTGAAATCATGGCTTATAATTTAAAATTGTCCTTGTGACTAGGCCTTTTGTGCTATTAAATAAAACTGTTATTGTTGCTTTGATTCTCTGAAATCATAAGCTTAAAATTTATAAATGTCCATGTGACCAGGCCTTGGGTGCCACTAATAAAACTGTTAATGTTTTATAATTAGGATAAATTATAATAGAAATCCTAAATAAATGTTAGCAATAAATTAACCGAATATGGTCTCTGTTTACCATGGTTAATGAATTACCCTAAGGGGCAATTCCATAATAAACATCCCTTAGAAGGGAAGTGCCTACGGGCTATAGTTAATGTCCTCTGAGACTAAAGACAGTGGTAGCCTACAACTCCCTGTCAAGAAAAGGTAATGAACTTTGATTCAAACCTTAATGCCTCGATTCTCTGAAATCATGGCTTATAAATTAAACTTGTCTACGCGACTAGGCCATGTGTGCTATTATTAACTTATAAATTAGGATTTATGATAAAAATCCTGAATAAATTAAATATCCTTCCTTCCCTGCCAGTATGCAGTTTAAAAAGAAACTTAAAGGTGAAACCTAGCCTACGCGGCCAAGATGGTGAAACCTACTCAAGGGATTCAGATCCTTGTTAACACCTAAGAACGTGTTAGCACTCCTGACAAATGTGATTCGATAAAATCACAACAGTTATCCCTATATTGGAAATTGTAAATTCCTAATTTGCCTTATGATCTAGAAATCATGGCCTATATCATCTTATAAGATGATCATAAATTCATAATATTGACATCCCTAGTGATGAATTGCCTACGGGCTATGCTTTATTCTACTATCGATAAGACAAAATAGTGGTGATCTTTATGATCCCCTATTCAAAATGGTGGGATTATACCCAAAACCTAATAGTCAATATGATCGATGTGATCATGACTAATATCATTAGATACGAAAATTATAGATAGACATCCATTAGTGATGTTAATTGGTTTACCTTTCTGTCAAAAGAATCGCCTGTCAAGACGATGACAGTTGTAGTCTATGACTCCCTGTCCAAAGGTGAAGAACTATGTTCAAGCCTTAAGACTCCTGATCTAATAAGATTGCAGCCTATGAATTGATGTCCTTGTGACAAATCCACAAGTTATATTTTAAGTCACCCATAACAAGCCTCCGTGCTATAATTCGTCGTTCGTGACAAGTTAACATACTAAATGTTAACATCGTTGGTGACAGGCCTTAGTGCCATATCCTATAACGTCCTAGAGACAAGGCCATTTGTGCCGCATCTAAATGTCATTACGACAAGGCCTTCGCGCCATATGATTACTTATGTCCTTCATGACTAGGCTTATTGCCATATCTTTCTACGTCCCTCGTGACAGGCTTCTATGCCATTTATGTATATATATATATATAACCAAAGTCATGTAAGGCTAGCCTTTGAGCTATTTATAATCGTCCTTGTAACAAAGACAGTTGTGACATTATGGTCCCCTGTCAAGCAGGTATTGGACACGCTCCAAACCTTGAATGCCATTGATAGTCCTTTTGTGACCTAATCTAAATGTAATAGATATACATTCAAATAGCATTCATTAAGAATGTTCGGAACATAATGGCCTATACGGTTCGTGGATGCCGTGGCTAATCTATGTCAGGTCATCAGGATGATGACTAATAATGGTTTAATTTGATATTTAGTACCAAGTTTTGAGTATGGAAAACTCGGATGAGATAGGCAATAGTCGCGATGCTATTAATGCGACAAAAGCAAATAATGTCTCAAACGTAAACCTCAATATTAATGGAGTGAATTTCCAAGCGGTGGTTAACGCAGCAGTTTGAAAGGCCAAGGGGAAAAAGGTCATGAAACAACCCAAAGAGCCGAATGCTTCTCGCTCTAAATTTCATCCAAAACCACGTTCAAATGCTCGTGAGAAGAGCTTTGTTCACACTTCGGATATGAATGATGAACCAAAGGAGGAGGATAACTCCCAGAAATCTAAGAAAGAGAGCAAGTACATGCTTAATAAAAAGCAACGAAAGTTCAATAAGAAGCCTGTATGTAAGAATTGCTATCAAAGACACTAGGGACAGTGTCGAATAGAACCAGGACCAAAGCAGTGTGACATCTGCTAAGGAACAGGTCATCATTTCCCAGGAATGTAGGGACATAAATAATGCAGTCTATCACGGCTGTGGTGAGTAAGGCCGCATCAGAACTAGATACCATAAAGCTGCCAAAGAAAGTGCAGCTAAGCCTGGAAAGGCTAAAGGAAGAAATGCCTGAACTCACCTGATGAACGCCAGAGGCAGTTCACGATGTCATCAAGTACGTTCATTATCATTTACCAATGATAATTTTCTGCTAAGTGTCCTGATTTAATACAGGCAATAATAAATCTTCATAAACCATAAGCTTAGCAAACTTTTATATTATCCACAAGGTATAACTTACCAAGGAAACCATAGTAACCTATTCTTCTCGTATCGGCAAGAAATCCTTCCGAAAAATCTAAGGGTACTCTCTCTTCGCATAGAGTACGACAACATATGTTATTTTAATTATTTTTCTCATTGTTTTTCTATCGCCTGTGAATGCCAAACTATGTTTGATCAAAGTGCCATATGAGGATTGGCGTAGCCTAGGGTGTCCCATAGATTACTTCCATGCCTGATCAGTATGGAGGTTTAATGCATGGAAACCCTAAGATATCCCAATGATCATATTGTACTAAAGTCGACTAGTAGTATTCAAAGAAGATATCCAGAATGGAATTGTCCAAGTAAATGTTCCCGATTAAGGAATTCGTGGACTTATAACATAAATGTGTCACTTATTTGACACGAGCAATGATGGATGAACTGGAGCCTGAGATATGGAAAATCTCTGTAGCCTCCTTGCATCTTGATTATCTTCTCATAAGTTTTCCCTGCTTACCTCCTGGAAGGCAGGTAGAATTAAGATTAGCATCCCGCTGTGGGCTGGAGTATTGTGAAAACTCCATATTGATTATGGAATAATCGAAACCTTGATTAAGTAGGTTTTAAGACATAGGCTCATATAGCCTGACTCAATATTCTAAGGGTTTTATGTTATTGAATAAGAAAGACGGTTCATATTGCTTATGTATGAATTGCCGCAACCCTAATCAGGCAACGATTAAGAATTGCCATCAGCTACTCAGGATCGTCGATTTATTCGACTAACGACAAGGATTAGCTATTCCTTAAAATTTGTTAAGCAGTGGATGGAATAACCATTCCACCGTAAGATAAGCTTTTCTATAATAGTTGCTATATATGTATCAAGGTGGCTCCTTTGGAGACCTTGTATAAATGAAATATCAAAACATCCGTTGGATGGACGAGACTTTGGGAAGTCCACTTATAAGGATCTGAAAGTTGACTTGGAAACAACGAATAAGATCAAACAAATCCCTAATTATCTATAAGTTGCCATTATTCGGCAGAAGAGTTACGCAGATCCAAAGCGTAAAGCTTTTCACTTCGAAGTAGGTGACAAAGTGTTACTTAAAGTATCACCCTGGAAGGGGGTGATGCAATTTGGTAAGAAAGGCAAGCTAAGCCCGAGATACATAGGACCTTTTGAGGTTATCGAACGTGTCGGGTCAGTTGCCTATAAGTTAAACTTACCAGAAGAGCTCAGTGGAATTCACAACGTGTTCCACATCTGCAATCTGAAGAAGTGCTTCGCTGATGAATCACTGGTAATACCACATACAGATGTGCATATAGATGAGAGCTTAAAATTTGTGGGAAAACCTTTGTCGATTGAAGATCGACAGGTAAAGAAGCTTCGAAGGAAGCATGTACCTATTGTAAAGGTCAAATGGGATGCCGTAGAGGACCCGAATATACGTGGGAGGTTGAATCCACGATGAAAGAAAAGTACCCTTATTTATTTCAGTAAATCTCGGGTCGAGATTTATTTTAAGGGGTTGAGGATGTAACACCTCGAAAATTCGTGTTCAATGAAATAACGACACGTGTCATGTAAGACAAAACGCGTTGTAAACCCGGATTTAATAAAGATGTTTTGGCAGGATTTAAAAGTATCTTCATGTTAACTTTACCTCTGAACGACCTCATTTATAAATCCCAAGACCCAATTAAATATTACACACATCTATTATGCCCCCAATCCAGAAAATTGTTGGCAATGATTGAATTCAAAGTGCAAGATAGGTTCCTATGGAAATTCCTACGGTAAACCTTCTTGTTCGGCACTTTTGAAAAGGATCCAAGCAAACATAACATAATGGTAGGGTATGTAACTGTTCAAGGCCATTTTGGGAGGTCCCTAACTGATAATTGAGGCCCCAAAGTCGGAATATGAGGTTGCCCTTTCGAAATACTGAAAGAACAACAAATTTTGGTCCCTGATGAAGGCTTGCGCACCGCAAGCATGAAGCCTTACGGTGCGCAAGCAGTGCCCAGCGACAGGAAATGTTTCTGTTTGCTGTTATGCGCGTGTAACTGCCCTTTAAACGATTTTCCTCATATCCCTTGGCCCCTAAACAACCCCTAAACATCTAGGACACCTCTGGGAATGTTGTGGTCAGTGCTAGACATAGATGTCAACACATTGTGGTGCCTTGATCACTATATAAAGCTCCAATGTGCAAACACTTTGATCATTCCTTCCTCAAACATCTGCTGATCAATTGTGGAGCACAAGAGCACTCTCCAGGCCTTACTAATCAACCATTAGACACTTGTAAGTTTGCTAATCCTTCTTTAATTAAGTTTAGCTTAGTTATTTAGCTAAAAGTCAAACCATCGTAATTACGGTTTGACTTCGAGATTAATTAATAATGGCTCAGTCAAATCTCGAATTAAAAGTAGTTATAAGTTGGTAATTATGTGGGTAATAAACCCTTAAAAGGGTTCCCCCTGATTCCCACTCTAACTAGGTCAAATGTCGGGTCAAACTTACTAATAAAAAGTCAACAGAATGTTTAAATTACAATTTATGCATAATTAGCAATGTAGAACACTTCTAACCTGTTTGATCATTAATATAACTTGGTAATGAATGTAAGAACATGTCTAAACATCTTCAACACGACAATTTTCAGTAGAGACCCGGTTCGGGACCGAAAGTCGCATAGTTTGACTTTTACTTTGACTTTCAATTCTGACCCGTTATGGTATGTTTTAGAAATACCTAAGAGCTTTATTTGGACCAGGTTACATGCTAGTATAACCCTCTGTGATTATACACCTCGGATCATTAGTTATCCAATTAATATGCATGATTCTGTTAATTGCTCATATGTTGACCATTATGCCCTTTTCACCTTAAAACGTGATTTTTGGAAATGTAAAAGAGTAGAAACCTTAGTTACTGATATATAAACTTGCATACAAAATTTGACATCAGTTTGAGGTGTAGGTTAAGAGTTATGCTCGTTAGCGTAAAATGAAAGGCTTTTGTTAATAAAACGGCGTAATTAGCATATAGCCTAGTTAAGCCTACTTTTTGATACCAAATCTTTTACCCACTGATGTAATATATTATTTTGGGATTTTAAAGATTTTTAATTAATTTTAGGCTGAGCATAACTTATAGTCGTAGGCTTAATCCGGTAATTGTCGGTTTTGCCCTTACGGGCCATAAAATGAGTTTTACATATCTAATCAACTCCAAACCTTTTGCTACTGATCACATATGATAAATAAATTATTTTTAGCCTTCTGGAATAATAAAAATATCAGATTTCTATATAGAACCCGGAAACGGCTTCTAATCGCCTCTTTAAGCGTTTTTAACGCATAGTATGTACTAAAAATATTTTAAACATACCAAGGGTGATACCTACTGATATATGAGGCAAATTATAATATCTTAACAATAAGCAAAGGTTGTTAAACTCAGACTTTAGTTTTGAGCTTTTCGGCTTATGTGAAATTACCAAAATACCCCTACGGGGCATAGTTTGGTTATAATTGATAAATTTCACTTATATACTTTAACCTACTGATATAACTTAGAAAATTGAGTATATTTGCTGATTACAACAGGCCTGTAACTCAGGTTGACACTTAAACTCTTTTACAACCTTTTAAATGACCAAACTACCCCTACGGGGCATAGTTTGTGTTTAAATTCATTTCGGGCATAATAAATGATATCTTACTGATGTCACAACATATATGGAGCATATTAACTTAGGAAACCTGTAAATGGCTCTCATTATTACCCGTTACGCTTATTACGCGTTCGGTTCGGTTTATGTAACTAGTTTACATAAACTAGCCTAAACGGGTCAAACCTTATCGGCTTTATCTCAAAATCCAGAATGTATATGAAATACCCATATTAAACAAGTCTCTGAACTTGTCGGGTCTAAATCACATTCTATCCGGTCTTCGCTTAATCGTGCGTACGAACCGTGTCTTTGAAACTAACCGGTCTAAGCTTAAGCTTAACTAAAGACCCGTTAGGATTCTAATAGGTTATTAAAAACCTTCGTTCCAGATTAGGAGCCCAGTAAAAGCTATCTGTACTTGCTGATTTGATATACGGCTGGGATTGAATTTATATTTAGCTCGGGTAAATACTTTTAACTTATTTTCCCTATATGGGCTTGGGTTACGGTATATAGAATACCGCTTGATCGGGCATCAAATCCTCCACCATTGGGTGGGTAATTGAATAATTTGATCGGCTCGTTTAAACAGTCTTGTTACTTAAAGCCTTTGGGGGGTTAATGACCATGTCCCGGATATCCCTAGCATCATTTTACGAAATGGCCACGACTTAAGCGCGGGGTGTAGGCGTACACCCATCAGTGCACAAAAGAATAATGTGGTGTGTCTATTGATCTTTAACCCGGACTTGATCCGGGCTACTGAACGCACATGGAACATTTAATTCGTTCACAAGATTATATATTTAAATAATTCTCCCAAGTTATAAAAGGTTAATTTTGCCTCTGTGCATTTTAATCAAATTATAAAAGATATTTTGTGCCACGTGCATCTAAACCAATTTTCTTAAACCATTTTCAAAATGAGTCAGTTAATTGTATTTACCAGTGTAAACTGACGTATTTTCCAAAAAGGCTAAATGCATGTACTATACGTAATTGGCTGGACATCTCTCCTTAGCATCAATAGAAGTCTCGCAAGCTTAAGATGCCTAAAAGTCTGTTGAACTATTGTTTCCATTTTATTTACGATCCGTCTGTGGATAAACAATCGACAGTTGTGATATTTGATATTACAATATTATATTCGGTTGTATTATATCTTTTAAATTGCTTCCGCTGTGCATATTATATATTGTGTTGTTTGACTATTATGTTGCCAACCACGTCACGATACTCCCCACCGGGCCCACCAGTGACACGTGGAAATCCGGGGTGTGAAATAAATGGTCACCGAATGGCGTAGATTCAAAAGTTGACGCTTTAGGTCCCTCTATTGCTCAAACTTGTGCATTTCATCATTTATTAGCATTGAAGCCTCATCTAATCCATATTAGGCATCCTTGAAAGTATTATTAAACATTACGATGCTTCGGGTTCTCTAAAAGGTCATTCAGAGGTATAATTAAACATATTGACACTTTTAGTCCCTCTAACTTGCAAAGTTGCGCGTAACTTTACTTATAGGCATAAAAGCCTTAGACGACCATTAATTGGCATTTCCGAGAGTTATAATTAAATATTATGAAGCTCTTGGTTTGTTAAAAGGTCACTCAGAGGTTAGAATTGACATGTTGACGCTTTTAACCCTTTATTACGCAAACCTTCAATTAATTACGCAAACGGCTACACTTAACCATCAAGTGGCACATTTGTGAATATAAACATCGTAAGAGGTTATTTAGAAACTTATTTTAGGTGTGCTAACACTTCTAGTCCTTTCATAATCAAAGTTTTCGATTTTTCAAAAAATTAGTCCCTAAATTTAAATGTTTGACTTCATTAGGGTTCATTACACGTGTCAAGACTTCATTGGACGTGATTTTACGAGGTGTTACACTTGAGACTTTTATGCTATGTGAACGTTTAATCCTTGTGTGTAGTTCTGCCTTAACAATTATAGCGCTATAGGAGTAACACCCGCCCCCTTGAGTCTTGGGGTATTGTTAGGATGAGACATTTAACCTCCCGTTATTCTTTGGGAAAGGCAATTTATTGCATTGGAAACTTGGGCCATCACTTAGACTGCGTTAACTAGCATGGTGAAACTTATTATATGTTTTCATGTCGGATATGAGTTTTTAAACTATTATGCTATGTATTCAAACTTGTATGCTCGCCAACATTTTTGTTGATTTTATTTTAATACATGTTGCAGGTTGATAAGTTTGGATGCTGAAGAAATCAAGCTAGGGTGACTCTAGATACACACCTTAGATAAACAATGTTTGATTCGATGTTTGAATTGTTTAAGATGTTTTGATACAATTTTAACATGCTTGGTTTGTAAGACAATTTAGTTTTATCATGAAATTTGATTAATCACTATCGAAGCAAATAGTGTTGTGGATTCTCTTGAACAATCTGATTCGCTTAGTGTCGTGCCCCGATGTTTCCACCATCGGTTGGGGTGTGACGTGTAAACTCACGGTTTGCATAGCTTCCACTTGAGTTAGATTGGGGAGTTTTGAGTTGGGAGCACCGAAGTTACCCTACGATCGGGAAGCGGAGGTGTATGAGTTTGTGGATTCGATTCGGAATTAAGTTAACGAGATATCGATTTTAGTCTTTTGATAATAAAGAATTATCTAAATGGTCATGCAAGGAGGTAGGATGATTTTCATCCATTAAACCTAATTATATTGTTCACCAAAGCACAAAATCATCAACCTACTTGATGATTTCGGTTGGTGATGAAATAAGAATAAATATACAAAAACCTTTATACGTCTAAGTAGCCAAATGGGTACAACCCGACTAGTACATACCCAACATGGCAAATGTTAGGGATGACGTGGGGTTGGCTCACTTTGTTTCTTGGAAACTACTTAGGAATCTATGTTATCTAAATCATCAAGTAACCAAGTGAACTCAAACTAGACGAGTGCAGTCCAATCATGGTAAATGTTTGGAGACTAGGTGTAGTTTGGATACTTTATTACTAGTAAGTTAACTTGATGATTAGGGTTAAGAATAAAGAACTAATTAAGTGAGTGAGGAAGTGGAATCACAGTTGAAAAGCCATGGCTTCCATTGTTCACACTTTACCAAAACACAAGTCTCACAACATTGAAGATTGTGAGCTTAGATGGTTTCAACACTTTGTAGGTTGTCTGGAACCATTTAGAATAGAATGTTTAGAGGTATTTTGGACCTTAAATCTGATGGAAATCTACCTCACAAAAGCCCCACAATCATGAGTTTGATTGGGAAAAACGTAGGTATAAGACTTCCACAAGAACGGGTATTTTAGACTATCACACCCCAACCGATGGCGGAAACATCGGGGCGCGACACTGAGCGAAACATATTGTCTAAGAGAAATCCATAACAACTAAAATTACCGGATACTTAACATTACGTCCCATACCGTAATATATCAAATAATTCAATTATTACAGACATAATCTCTCAAGGCAAATAAATTGTTTCGACAACTCAGAATTTAAATTGTTTGTTTCTAGACTCTTCCTAACTTGATTCCACATAGCAAGCATCCTAGCATCTCAAACACCTGTCACATACGTTAAAATAGAGGTCAATACACATAGTGTAAAGGTGAGCATACAAGTTTAATAGTATAATAGTAACGAAAGCGAGTTTACACATAACCAGCATGTAACATGTATAATGTGAAGCAAGTAGGTTATCGACAATGAAATATGCACAGACGTGACTGCGAGTTGTAGAATGCGCAACACATATCACCACTGTGACACGTGAAGAAAAGCCCTTAATAACCCCTGTCCACGACAGGCGCTGAGTCCAAACTATAGTACTATCGTTGCTAAGGTGTCAGGCAACAATCACTGTGTAAACATAACATACTAGCATTCATCGAGTAACAGGTATAACATGCAGAACGGTTAGCGTATAAAAGTGTGTTTGCGTTGTGTGATTGATGTGATTTGATATAAGTAACGTATGTAACACCCAAGAGTGCTTAAAGCAAAAAGGGGTCGAGTATACTCACAGAGATGGTAGCTACTAAACACAACCTGTAATTGGATTAAAGGGAGACTAAAGTAAGCCTGATTACAGAATGATAGCATAAGCGATGAGCGGTGCGTTAAACGGTGCGAGTGACTGAGTGACGAAGAGTCATCCGATTGGATGACAATCCGGACGGATGGTCATCCGGTCGGATGGCCATTCGGTCGGTTTGTCATTCGTTTGGGATGGATGTGTTTGTGTATGATGTGAGTTTGAATTTTTCGTTGTAGCATTTTATAAAACCAGAAGTAATCCTACCATTCAGGTCGTCCGGTCGGACGGTCAACCAGACGGATGGCCGTCCGCTCGAATGGTGATCCGAGTGGAGGGATATATTTGAATTTGGTTTTGAAATTGTTAAGTGTTGAACACCATGGGTCATCCGATCGGATTGTCGTTCGATCGGATGGCTATCCGATCGGACAGTGATCCGTTCAGTTAACCTACTAGTTCGAGAACTTGTAAAAATTCGTTAAGTTTGGAACGTTTTGTGATTGCACCGAGACGGTATGACAACGTGTTAAACAATGGAACCCCCATCAAGTCCAAGTCATCCGATCGGATGGGAGTCACCCCATCCGATCAGTTAACTGTTCTTGACGGTCATTCATGCTCAACCCATGAATCGGTTGTCTCTGTGATAGAAATCCGTTCTTGGACCGACACTCCTCCAGAGAAGGGGTAGAAGGCCTGAACAAGCTCAGATTCTATCGGTTTTATGTGAAAAGTTAAGATTATTGAAGAAAAGTTTTAAACACTTTGATTATGTTGAGATTTAGGATGAAATATGTATTTAAACATGTTGAAATCTCTTAGATTTGAGTTGTTCTTGGTGGAATGAGGTCATACTTTGGTGTTCTTGAGAACCCATGATGACATCACCCTAAATCAGCTCAAATCAGGCGATTCCATGGTGAAAAGTTAAGATTTGATGGTGGAAATGATGAAGAAATGTGTGTGGATCATAGAAGTACAAGATTTGAGTGGAAAACTTACAAGAATCGCGAGAAATCGAGAGAAAATAGCCCAAGTGCGTGCTGGTAGAAGGAGAAGCTGTCACATCACACGAATAATGATGTGACAGGTGCTATTTATAGGCAAGAGAGGAGAGGAGGTGGTGTGCAGCGATGGATCGGAGGGCGGTTCGATCGGATGGCCATTCGATCGGATGAGTGTTCTGAGTTGGTTTTTGACGTTTCGTTTCGTGGTTGAGCGTTGCGATGTGTTGCGAGTAAGTGATGCGATAGTGTCACCCATTAATTACACAAATAACCTAACTACTAAATAACATAAATATAATCCTTAAATCTCGAGTTTGCGATGAGATTGCGTTGTGATAGAGTTGTGATTGCGTTTGCGATTAATCACCTCAACATAAACATAACATGCACAAGTAACACGTAATAGCACACACATGTAAAAACAATATCCATAACCTATAATTCGAGTTGTGATGCGATTAGCGATAAGTCGATTAGCGATTAAATATCCATTTATTAGCATATACTCCACATAACACAACTAAAGTAACATAAATTAGAGTGTCGATTGTCAGTCAAAGAGTACAATTATTGATTAGTCAAGGAATGACAGATTCCAATTAGCCATTTTTTCCTTTGACTTGACTTTGACTGTGACTTCAAAAGTCGGGTTGTTACAGCCTCCCCTACTTTAGGAAATTTCGTCCCAAAATTTAAGGCCCGGGTGTAACAAACAGTTGTGGATACTTTGCCTTCATATCACTTTCGAGTTCCCAGGTGAACTCGGCGCCGCGTTTGCCTTCCCAGCGAACCTTCACAATGGGAATGCGTGAGCGTCGGAGCACCTTGGTTTCTCGGCCCATGATCTCGACAGGCTTTTCCACGAAGTGCAATGTTTCATCCACTTGTAGATCCTCAAGAGGGACATGTAAATCCTGATTGGCTAGACACTTTTTGAGGTTCGAAACATGGAAAGTTGGGTGGACGTTACTAAGTTCCTCCGGTAGTTCGAGTCTGTAGGCCACCTTGCCAATCCTTTCCAGAATTTTAAAGGGGCCAACATATCGAGGCGCGAGCTTTCCTTTCTTGCCGAATCTGATCACCCCCTTCCAAGGTGCAACCTTTAGGAGTATGTGATCGCCAACGTCAAATTCAAGGGGCTTGCGGCGTCTATCGGTGTTATTCTTTTGTTGACTCCGAGCTTTCAATAGATTGTCTCGAATTTGGAGGATTTTGTCAGTCATTTCTTGCAATAACTCTGGACCGGTAATTTGCGCATCCCCGATATCGTGCCACACAATAGGCGATCGACATTTCCTTCTGTATAATGCCTCAAATGGTGCCATTTGAATGCTAGAGTGATAACTGTTATTGTACCAGAATTCGACTAAAGGTAAATGCGAATCCAATTACTACCGAAATCTATCACACATGAGCGAAGCATGTCTTCGAGGGTACGAATCGTGCGTTCAATCTGACCGTTGGTCTGGGGATGGAAAGCAGTACTTAGATTGAGAGTAGTTCCAAGGGCAGATTGAAACATTTCCCAAAGACGCGAGGTGAATCGACCATCGCGGTCAGAGATGATGTCACGAGGTGTCCCGTGTCGACAAATAACTTCGTTGGTATAGATTCGTGCTAATCGTTCTACCTTATAGTCTTCCCGTATCGGTAGAAAGTGGGCAGATTTGGTGAGATGGTCAACGACAACCCAGATGTTGTCCTGACCTCATGGCGTGCGCGGGAGTTTCGTTATAAAATCCATAGCTATACTCTCGCACTTCCACATCAGGATTTCATGTTGGACGAGTAAGCCAGAGGGGCCTTGATGCTCAGCCTTGACTTTCGAACAAGTCAGGCATTTCGAGAGGTAGATAGCGATATCTCTCTTCATGCCCGGCCACCAGTACTTGTAGCGAAGATCTTGGTACATCTTATCGGCACCGGGATGAATGGAGTATCGAGACTTGTGGGCTTCGTCTAGCAAAATTTGTCGTAAATTGGTGCGCTTGGGAATCCAAATTCGGTCTAGATAATGGAATATACCATTCGATTTATTCACCATTTGTTCGCCGTTATTGATGATCCTTTTTTTCTTCAAGGTGCATTCGGTAAAACAAGCATGTTGGGCGTCACGGATAAGAGCTTCGAGATTGTGTTGGGCTTGAGCATTACGAATGCTATGCAAATAGCTTCATCGACTGAGAGCATCGGCAACGAAGTTTGCTTTTCCTGGATGGTAACGAATCTCACAGTCGTAATCGTTGAGGAGTTCAACCCATCGGCGTTGGCGCATATTCAGCTCTTTTTGGTTAAAGATGTGTTGTAGGCTCTTGTGGTCGGTGAAGACCGTACACTTGGTACCGTAAAGGTAGTGTCACCAAATCTTCAACGCAAAAACAACTGCACCAAGCTCGAGATCAAGCATAGCTTTGAGGGTTTGAAAGGCCTCCTCTTGTTTGGTTCCCCAAACAAAAGGTTTGTCCTTGTGTGTAAGAGAGGTGAGAGGTACAGCGATCTTCGAGAAATCGGCGATGAATCGAATCCGAGAAAAGAAAACGGGTTCTTTGGTGTAGCCCAACTCTTGACAGCTTCGATCTTCGTAGGATCAACATGAATTCCTTGACTATTGACGATGTGACCGAGGAATTGAACCTCCTCAAGCCAGAATTCACACTTGGAGAACTTGGCATAGAGACGGTTTCCCTGGAGTAACTCAAGAACCAAACGGAGATGTTGCGCGTGTTCGGTTTTTGACTTGGAATAGATCAGGATATCATCGATGAAGATGATGACAAAGCGGTCGAGAAAGGGCTTACACACGCGATTCATTAGATCCATGAAAACTGTGGGAGCGTTAGTCAAACCAAAGGGCATAACGACAAACTCGTAGTGACCGTATCGGGTTCGAAAAGCGGTCTTGGGTATATTTTCCTCCTGAATTCGTAACTGGTGATAGCCTGAGCATAAACCAATCTTCGAGAAACACTTGGCACCTTGTAACTGGTCAAACAAATCATCAATTCGAGGCAAGGGATAGCGATTCTTGATAGTCAGCTTATTCAATTCCCTGTAGTCGATGCACATCCGGAACGATCCATCCTTCTTTTTGACGAAAAGGACAGGTGCTCCCCAAGGAGAGGTGCTAGGGAGAATAAAGCCTTTATCAAGCAGTTCCTGGAGCTGACTCGAGAGTTCGCGCATTTCGGAAGGAGCGAGACGATAAGGCGCTCTAGCAACAGGATTTGCTCTAGGAATGAGGTCGATTCGAAAATTGATATCACGAGTGGGCGGTAAACCGGGTAGATCTTCAGGAAAGACGTTAGGAAAATCACGAACCACAGGCACCTTGTCTATTACCTTAACTTCCTTTTTCTCTGCTACTACGATGTGCGCCAATAAAGCTTGGTATTCCTTGCGGAGATACTTGCTAGCTTGGACACACGACATGAGCTGTAGCTTTTTCGAAGCGACTTCGCCATAAACACACAATTGATCACCATTAGCGAGAGAGAAACAAATCATTTTGTCGAAACAAACAATTTCTGCATAATTCTCCCAAAGGAAATCCATACCTACTATGACGTCAAAACTACCGAGCTGCATCGGGATGAGATTGATCGGGAAAACGTGACTATTGAGTTCAAGAGTACAGTCATGCAGAACGGAACTAACAGTGAAGGTTCTTCCAGTGGTAACTTCTACGTCGAATGTTGATGGGAGATTAACGCGTTTACGGTTTAGGAGCCTTTCGAATTCAAACGATACAAAACAATTATCGGCTCCAATATCAAACAAACACGAAGCGTATATACCATTTACGAGAAAAATACCATTATCCACGTTGTTGTCTGCTTGAGCCTGACGGGCGTTGATGTTGAAGACTCGCCCGCAGACTGCTGCTGCTGTTGGTGTTGTTGCGGTGCTGGCTGCTGCTGCTGTGGCTCTTGCTTCATGATGCGCGTGAAGTGTTATATATATTAGGTGTATATTTTAAGCCCTTTTTAACACATATTTTAGCCAAGTTTTAAATTTATAAAACACGATATTTCACTAACACTAAACACACATATGGGCAAGTGCACCCATCGTTGAGCGTAGTATTGTGTTGGTAAGATACCGAGGTCGTTCAAGGACACAAGAGCTTTTAATACCGGTTTATCCTCAACGTCTAAACAAAATAAAAAGTTTAGAAAAAATGTTTTAAGCTAAGAAAAATAAAAACTAACTAAAATGCTGAAAAATAAAAATAAAAGAAAAACAGATAGACAAGATGAATCACTTGGTTCCGACTCGTATCTAGTATAACCTTTGATTATTTCCGCACTTTTGCACATAATTAAGAGATTATCTTAGTTATTGTAGTAGGTCCCTCTTTTGAAGGTGACGTTACCCTCACCCCAGTAGTTTGAGTCAGCAAGGATACAATCCTAAAAGAGTGGATTATTGGAAGATAATGAATTAAGTTATTAATGCAGTATTGTGGTAGGCCCCGCTTTTGGCGGTGACGTTACCCTCGGCTAAGTAGTCTGAGTCAGCAGGGATACAGTCCTAAATAGCCGGGTTATAGTATTAATAGTAGTTAACTTATGAGGGGATCAAAGAGTTTGGACCCCCGCCATCCAATACCGTGAAGTATTGAAGGTGGTCCTACTAAATTTGACCCAGGTCCATTGCCCGTCTGACACTCTCTCTCCTCATTAATTGTAATTCGCAATTACAATTAATGCGCCTGCAGTACTTTCGCCACGCCCCCGTGTCCGCTGGGCACGGCCCCGTGGTGGGCAATAGAAGCTTCTATAGGTTTGTCTTTTCTGCTGCTTCTTGGGCACGGCCCCGTGCTGGCTGAGCACGGGGCGTGTTCAGTCTTCTGACTTCTCTATTTTGCTTTGGAAGGTGTCGTTGAGGGGTCGGGCAGTCCACTAATGTTCCTTTCCTTGTATTTATGTTGGAATTAGCTGTCTTTTTGCTTCTTTTGTGTTTTTGAGCTCATTTAATCCTGAAAATACAAAAGGAAGACAAAAACACTCTTTTTCCAATATTAGTACTTAAAAAGGGTTAGTTTTATGCCTCATTTGATGTAATTTATATGTTGCATTTTACACACATCAAATACCCCCACACTTGAACTTTTGCTTGTCCTCAAGCAAAACTCTTTAATATGTGGCTTACACTCCCAAATGGAATATGTAGAAGAGAAGGTTTTGGGCTTGTCGTAGAGTGTCGGGATATCCAAGATCCTTTTGGGTTTTATTTTTATCTATTTACAATCCTATTCGTAATGATTTATTTAGAACGTTTCATAGGAGAAATTACTTATTTGGGCATAACATGCCTTTTTAAAATTCAATTTATATACAAGTTCACATACCTCACGGTAGAAATCACTCACACTCGGCCGAAGGTGTATTTTTAGTGAATCACTCGAGAGCGGCGTGGAACTTATTCCTACCATAAGCTTGCCAAGTAATCAATCCTCCTCCTTTTTAACTTTTATACCTTTGTAAATATCAAGAGGACTTTGTGGGTTAAGGGTTAGGCTTGGGTTAAAGGTAGGTGGTTGGGATAGTGGTTAGTGGAAAAAGGGCGAAAAGCGTAACAAGTGTCGGTTTTCGTAAGATTTTCTATTTTTTGCAACTTTTTATTTTGATGAAGCTTTTATTCAAACAAAGTTTTTTTTTTTTTGATGAACTTGTTTGTTTTTCTTTTTGCTTCATCAACAACACACATTTTTTTATTTATTTTTTTTACGAAAAACCGAACTTGTTACTAAAACAAAGGGTTAAAAATAAAAATGGTTTTGGTGGGTAAAAGGGTTTTTGGTTTGGGTGATGAAATGAAAAGGTTTAGGCTCAAAGGGGCTAACTAGGGGGATTTTTTGGTAGGTGGTAAAAGAAAAAAAATGGTGTAGAAATAAAAAGGGGTTAGGCCTAATGCCTCCATCATTTACTTACTCGGGTTTAAGTTGATAAGCACCGGGAATGTATCGTCATGGCAAGTTCTAGAGTCGTAAGAACCAAGCGGCTATTCACACAAGAAACGAAAAATGACCATTTAGTTTTAATGATATGTAATTGTGCTCAATAAAGGCTCAAGACTCACTTTTGTGGGAATGGGTTTTTATGTGATCAAGTATATATAATCAAATTTTAACTAAGTTTGCCATGCCTTTTCATAATTTTCTTATGTTGGTTCTTTTTATCACTACGCTATCGGTTGTAAATTTGTAAAAATAAAACCTTTTTGAGAACTTGAATTTCCCGAGTTAAACCTAGACAAGTAAAAAAAATGAAATTTTTGAAAAAATTTGGGGTGATTGGCGGTTCCAATAGAGTTTTGTGTAAGGCTTGTATTTAGGACTTGCAAAATTCAAGGCTTTAGAATCCCCCCACACTTAAATTACACATTGTCCTCAATGTGTCCCAAAAATAAATTTTTAGGTTGATTAGATGTGTAAAACAGTGTTTAAAAAGCAAAAAATTGTGTTACTGGGCACTGAACACGGCCCCGTGTTATCCGGGCACAGCCCCGTGTTCAAGTGCCAGTAACAAAATTAAAACAAGAGAAACAGAAGTCTGGACACGGGGGCGTGTTGGGTGAACACGGCCCGTGTCCAGTTACCTGAACTGGGCTTTTTTCTGCAGGGGGTTCAGCACGGGGCCGTGTTGGTTGGGCACGGCCCGTGTTGAACCTTCTGAAATGGAGAGAATTGTCGGGTTGCCTCGTTCTTGTGCATGAGTTCATTTTTCTCGTTCCCTTTTTCATCCTTTACCATCATGAGTGTGTTTTATTCCTGAAAATTAAAACTAACTAGAAAACATAAAAACTAATCTAAATTAAACTAAGGATAGTTCCGCGGAATGCCTCCGTGGTGTGCCACGTTTATAAGGGTCCTTGGCTAGACCCAAAGCCGGTCATATGTCACCCAAGTGGGATGTATTGCATCCCATGTTGCACCGTCGGAGAGCATCATCCAAGCTTGAGTCTATGACCTGCATGTAGTTGACCGGGTCTTCGTCCTCAATTCTTTTTCCACATTCAAACTTCACCTCCTCATCCCCAAACTTCAATGTTAACGTTCCGTCATTCATGTCTACCACCGCTTGGGTGGTGGCTAGAAATGGCCTCCCGAGGATGAGAGGGACATCGGTGTCTTCTTCCATGTCTAGGATGACAAAGTCGGTTGGGAAAACGAAATTGTCAACTTTTACCAACAAATTCTCAGCGACACCTTGTGGAAATTTGACGGATCTGTCGGCGAGTTGTATGCTCATCTTTGTAGGGCTTGTTGTTCCTAGGCCGAGTCGTTTGAACATTGATGTGGGCATGAGGTTAATGCTAGCCCCAAGATCGGCTAATGCATTACGAACGGGAGATTCCCCAATCGAGCAAGGAATTGTGAAGCTTCCGGGATCGATTTTCTTTTGTGGAAGTTTGTTGAGCACTAAGGCGGAGCATTCTTCGCCTAAGTTAACTAATTGCAATGATTCAATTTTCCTTTTGTTTGTGAGGAAATCCCTCATAAATTTTGTGTATTTAGGCATTTGGGTTAGGACCTCGATAAAAGGAATATTAACATGCAATTGTTTTAGTAAATTTTCAAATTTAGCGAATTGCTCATCGGTCTTTTGACGATTTAACCTACCGGGGTACGGAATTGGAGGAGTCTTGATGGGCTCTTGAGTTGGTAGAGAAGCCTTTTCTGGCACAGGAGGAGTCACAGGCTGGCTTGAATGGCTTCTTTCATTTGGCGGCGATGGAGCATCCTCGGGACCCACGGTTCGATTTCTTAACGTGATGAGATGTACTTGTGCCTTAGGGTTGGTTTCGGTATTACTAGGTAACGCGCCTTGTGGTCTCTCGGAGAAATTTTGAGCTAGCTGATTTAATTGTTTTTCAACGTTTTGAATGCTAGCTTGTTGATTTCTAAAATTCGATTCCAATTGTTGAAATCGATCCGAGTTTTTCTTTTCAGTGTCAGAGATGAGGCGAGATACAGTATCTTCAAGCCTTTCTCTTCCACTTTGTTGTTGAGGGAAATTTTGTGGTTGTTGAAAATTAGTTCGTTGGTTTTGTTGGTTACTACTATTGCCGGGATCTCTCCAACCAAGATTTGGGTGGTTACGTCATCCTTGGTTGTAGGTACCCGTTGGAGGACCCGACGGCCTAGGTCTATTATCCATGTAGTTTACCGTTTCTGTTTATTCATCTAATTCTTTCATACAACTCCAATTTTCATGTGACCCACCACACCCTTCACAAGCCATAACCGAGGCCGTCTTTGTCATTTCTAGCTTTTTGATTTTTGAAGAGAGGGCCTCGATTTGGGCTTGTAAAGAGGTGCTTTCATCAACCTTATGGGCGCCCGGGGCAATAGATTTATTACCTCGGGGAGTGTGCCACTGAAAATTGGTTTGAGCAATTTTCTCAATTTGATTATATATTTCATTTGGGCGACGATTACCTAAAAGTCCCCCGGAGCTTGAATCAAGTGTTTGTCTTGTGTGTGGCAACAACCCATTGTAGAAAGTGGATACTTGTTGCCATACCGCTAGACCGTGGTGAGGACACTTTCTTAGAAGCTCCTTGAACCTTTCCCAACTTTCATATAAGGATTCCCCATTCTCTTGTGAGTATGTATTAATTTCAGTCATTAATTTAGCTGTTTTAGCAGGAGGGAAATACGTATATAAAAACTTTTGGGCAAGTTCATCCCAGGTGTTTACCGATCCAACTGGGAGGGTGTTAAGCCAAGCCTTAGCTCGGTCTTTTAGTGAAAATGGAAACATTCGAAGGCGGATGGCGTCATTTGATGCTCCATTGATCCGAAAGGTATCACATATTTCTAAAAAGTTAGTAATATGTAGATGGGGATCCTCGTCCGCAAGCCCGTGGAAGGTTGCGGAGTTTTGGAGCATTTGTATCAAATGCGGCCGAAGTTCGAAGTTGTTGGCCTCGACATTTGGTGCATTGATAGCGGCGCCGAGATTGCCTACGGTAGGCCGTAGTAATCCATGAGGGTACGTTGGTCCGCCATTGGAAGTGGGTCCCCCGAAGCTTTCTCTTGATTTTTAGCTTTAAGTCTTTTTCTGAGAAAGCGTTCGGGTTCTTCTAGGGGTTCTTTTATGTCTCTACTAGAACTGGAGCTCATGCACTACGTAGGAGGGTCAAATGTGGCACCTGGGTTCCAAGTCCTGCAATAAAAACAGAAAAGAACGCTGGTCAGAAAGTTCACCACGGCCCCGTGCTCAGTGAACACGGCCCGTGGTCAGAGATACAGTAATTGTTTTCTGGATTCCCAGTTACTGGGAGTTGGACACGACCCCGTGTTGCACCGACACGGCCCCGTGTTCAGCTCTCTGTAACTCAGAAAATAAAAACTGCCAGTGATGATGCTGGGCACGGCCCGTGTCTGACCGGGCACGGCCCGTGCTGAGCTCTGCAGAAGCTGAAAAACTAAGAAAATCCTAAAAAATAAAAAGAAAAAATAAAAGATGATTAGGCCGTTGATTCTTAACTTTCTTAAAATCCTTGTGTCCCCGTCAACGGCGCCAAAAACTTGATGCGCGTGAAGTGTTATATATATTAGGTGTATATTTTAAGCCCTTTTTAACACTTATTTTAGCCAAGTTTTAAATTTATAAAACACGATATTTCACTAACACTAAACACACATATGGGCAAGTGCACCCATCGTTGAGCGTAGTATAGTGTTGGTAAGATACCGAGGTCGTCCAAGGACACAAGAGCTTTTAATACCGATTTATCCTCAACGTCTAACCAAAATAAAAAGTTTAGAAAAAATGTTTTAAGCTAAGAAAAATAAAAACTAACTAAAATGCTGAAAAATAAAAATAAAAGAAAAACAGATAGACAAGATGAATCACTTGGTTCCGACTCGTATCTAGTATAACCTTTGATTATTTCCGCACTTTTGCACATAATTAAGAGATTATCTTAGTTATTGTAGTAGGCCCCTCTTTTGAAGGTGACGTTACCCTCACCCCAGTAGTTTGAGTCAGCAAGGATACAATCCTAAAAGGGTGGATTATTGGAAGATAATGAATTAAGTTATTAATGCAGTATTGTGGTAGGCCCCGCTTTTGGCGGTGACGTTACCCTCGGCTAAGTAGTCTGAGTCAGCAGGGATACAGTCCTAAATAGCCGGGTTATAGTATTAATAGTAGTTAACTTATGAGGGGATCAAAGAGTTTGGACCCCCGCCATCCAATACCGTGAAGTATTGAAGGAGGTCCTACTAAATTTGACCCAGGTCCATTGCAGGACCTCTAAACGCTGAACAATGGCAAGACCTTTACCAAACCGTTCCCTTAACCCCCGACCAGGTAGCCAACATACCTCCATATAGACCGTGGAGATATGAATGGTGAAAATCCTTTATTTTATATAGACAGTAAAATAATGCCAAGACACCACGGACAAACGATAAGGAAAGATAACCTTCAACATAAGTAACTAGTTATTAAAGTCATTAATACAAAACCAAATAAAAAGTGCAAAAGATTAGAAATAAAAAGTATTATACTAGACACTTTGTCTTCACCAAGTGATGTAAGAGACTTAGGCAAACATGGCCTTGATTGTCAAGAACTTTTACAATCAATCTTGGATCTCGAGGTGACTCACACACTCTACGATGGACAATGGATGATGGTGGTGGATGATGGTGTTGTGATGGTGGTGGGTGGTGGATGAAGTGTGAGAGAGGTGGTGTGCCAAGGGATGAGTTGAAATGAATCCAAGCACTCCTATTTATAGGCTGAACAGAGAGCTGGGCACGGCCCCGTGCCCGTCTGACACTCTCTCTCCTCATTAATTGTAATTCGCAATTACAATTAATGCGCCTGCAGTACTTTCGCCACGCCCCCGTGTCCGCTGGGCACGGCCCCGTGGTGGGCAATAGAAGCTTCTATAGGTTTGTCTTTTCTGCTGCTTCTTGGGCACGGCCCCGTGCTGGCTGAGCACGGGGCGTGTTCAGTCTTCTGACTTCTCTATTTTGCTTTGGAAGGTGCCGTTGAGGGGTCGGGCAGTCCACTAATGTTCCTTTCCTTGTATTTATGTTGGAATTAGCTATCTTTTTGCTTCTTTTGTGTTTTTGAGCTCATTTAATCCTGAAAATACAAAAGGAAGACAAAAACACTCTTTTTCCAATATTAGTACTTAAAAAGGGTTAGTTTTATGCCTCATTTGATGTAATTTATATGTTGCATTTTACACACATCACTTCACCACTCTGTTTGGGCAGATATTTGCGAAGTGGTTGGGATCACCACACGCAAAGCAGGCTCTTGCGTGAGCAGGAGCTGCTTGTTGACCTTGAGGAGCGGGTAGAGCAGGAGCTTTAACTGGGGCTGGAGCTTGGCGAGGACCGGTACGGCAATTAGCGGTAAAGTGGCCGTACAGGTTGCAGTGAACACAAAACCGGCATGCGACTCCAACCGGGTGATGATAAGTACAAGTAGGGTAAAGCGGGCGTGGACCAGTATATGCACGCTTGGCCGGCGATGCATTGGCCACATGCGCCGCTACTTGATGGTTTTGAGGTTGCGGTTGAGCGGGTACAGCTTGGAGTGGAGCGGCGGTTACTGCACAATTCTTGTTACTGGAGTTGTTGTTCTTACGCTTACGACGAGAAGACTTGGAAGTTTGCGGTGCGGCGGTTTCAGTGGTGGGAGCAATAGTAACTTGGTGAAGACTCTTGGTGGTTTTTTCGAAATAACCAGTCCGACTCGCTTGTCGTTAATCTCGGCAGCGAGCAGATAAGTCTCTTCGATAGTTGTCGTCTTGGCGGCATGCACAAAGTCAGCAACACAATCCGGTAAAGCACGGATGTATTTTTTGATGGTAATCTCGGGAGTGGTAACTTGGCTCGGACAAATGATACTCAGCTATTTAATGCGGGTGGTTAAACCAGCGTTGTCACCACCCTCTTATTTGATGTGCCAGAACTCGTCCTCCCGCTTCTGAAGCTCGTGGGGAGGGCAGAACTCCTTCATCATGATGTCCTTCAACTCATCCCACGTTAGCCCATAGGCTGCATCCTTCCCTTGCTTGTTTCTCTCGGCAATCCACCAATCCAAAGCCCTGGACTGGAAAACGCCAGAGGCGTTAACAGTGCGAAGGTTTTCGGGACAACCGCTTTGGCGTAGGGTGACTTTGATTGAATCGAACCATTGAAACATGGCCGTAGGCCCGTCTTCTCCGGTGAATTCCTTGGGACCGCATGCTTTAAACTGCTTGAAGCTAAAAGTAGCTTTCGGGGAATCAGTCCTTGATTCCTCAGAGGACTTGCTAGCATTTTCATTAAGCTCACTGACAATTTGCGGAATGACTTTCGCCATCTGCTTTGCGACTAGAGCAACGATGCGTTTATCCTCATGGTTTCAACGAGCGGAGCGAGCAATGTGAGATCCGAATGACGACATTTTCTGCAACAGCCATCGCCATAAGGCTTAGACACAAGTTGATTAATCTAGTATAGCCTAACGAATTCACCCAAGTCTACTTTATAAAGAACAGGAACATATCAATCACTAGACACGTAATCACATATTCTCACAAGCACACGGTAGCACATAAACACATAGACACATAAGCACATAATCCACGTAAGCACATATTTTGTACGTATTCACCTTCCTATTTTGCTCGTATTCACCTATATGTGCTGAACGTGTTCCCTTATCTTTCAAAGTTGTGATTGCGATCGAGAATTGCAAATGCGAATAGCGAGTAGCGATTGCGGGTAACATAGCACGCGATTATTCACAGTGGAGCAGCGATTTATTAACGTATTGAGGTAATTGTGTAGTGCGAGTTGTGCGTGTTTATCGAAGCGAACAGCGAAAAGCGAGTAAATCACCAAAAATCGAAACACATAAACATATAATCACATAAGATACCTTAAATTCACATAAAATCGATAAATCACAGAGTTAGCGGTGGCGAAATCCAGAATCGAAACACATAAAATCGAAAAGAGATTGTCTTGGCTTGATAGACGTCGACTAGCCAAAGTGATTCGACTATTCTCAAGGATGTACTCAAAGTCCTTTTGTCCTAATAGACTGTGCTCCATCACCAGCATGGCATACGATGAATGGCACGCATCCTTTCGGTTATTCACGCAACTCAAGTTGTTGGAATCCATTGAAACTTTGGTGAGAGTTTTGTAAAACCAAAATATAGAGCGGAATAAGTCGTCAAGATTTGGGTTTCACCCCTAACTTAGCTACTTCATTCCTGGTTGTGTGATAGAATCATAAGATAGATAAGGAGAATCACGTCGAAGTATGGGTTTCACTCCTGATTCAACGCAAATTCTCGTGTTTATAGTAAAATGTGTGTCGCATGAGTGATTTGATCGAGAGTTAGCGGTTTCCACACCTAATCTCAATCAGATCATTCGTTTGTGTGTGTTGTCATCCTTAGGAAAGGTTGACCTTGCGCGAAGCTGTAGTATGCGATGTTCGCGCAAGAGTGTAGTGTATATCGAGTTCGAGCGAGAATATCAAGTAAGCTCGTACAAAACCCCTGCCGGGTATGCACAAGTCGGTCTGTTGGTACTTAGACTATAGACTAGGTCACTTCTAAGACATCAACCCGGACTAGGTCGAGTCTTGCCTAATTCCCTATAGTTATGGCTCTGATACCAATCTGTCACACCCCAACTGATGGCGGAAACATCGGGGCGCGGCACTAAGTGAAACTGATTGTCCAAGAGAAATCCATAACAACTAAAATTACCGGATACTTAACATTACGTCCCATACCGTAATATATCAAATAATTCAATTATTACAGACATAATCTCTCAAGGCAAATAAATTGTTTCGACAACTCAGAATATAAATTGTTTGTTTCTAGACTCTTCCTAACTTGATTCCACATAGCAAGCATCTTAGCATCTCAAACACCTGTCACATACGTTAAAATAGAGGTGAATACACATAGTGTAAAGGTGAGCATACAAGTTTAATAGTATAATAGTAACGAAATCGAGTTTACGCATAACCAACATGTAACATGTATAATGTGAAGCAAGTAGGTTATAGACAATGAAATATGCACAGACGTGACTGCGAGTTGTAGAATGCGCAACACATATCACCACTGTGACACGTGAAGAAAATCCCTTAACAACCCCTGTCCATGACAGGTGCTGAGTCCAAACTATAGTACTATCGTTGCTAAGGTGTCAGGAAACAATCACTGTGTAAACATAACATACTAGCATTCATCGAGTAACACGTATAACATGCAGAACAGTTAGCGTATAAAAGTGCGTTTGCGTTGTGTGATTGATGTGATTTGATATAAGTAACGTATGTAACACCCAAAAGTTGTTAAAGCAAAAAAGGGTCGAGTATACTCATAGAGATGGTAGCTACTAAACACAACCTGTGATTGGATTGAAGGGAGCACTAGAGTAAGCTTGATTAGTGATTACAGAACGGTAGCATAAGCGATGAGCGGTGCGTTAAACGGTGCGAGTGACTGAGTGACGAAGGGTCATCCGATCGGATGACAATCCGGATGGATGGTCATCCAGTCGGATGGCCATTCGGTCGGTTTGTCATTCGTTTGGGATGGATGTGTTTGTGTATGATGTGACATTGAAGTTTTCGTTGTAGCATTTTATTAAACCAGAAGTAATCCTACCATTCAAGCCATCCGATCGGACGGTCATCCGGACGGATGGCCGTCCGCTCGGATGGTGATCCGAGTGGAGGGATATATTAGAATTTGGTTTTGATATTGTTAAGTGTTGAACACCATGGGTCATCTGATCGGATTGTCGTTCGATCGGATGGCTATCCGATCGGACGGTGATCCGTTCAGTTAACCTGCTAGTTCGAGAACTTGTAAAAATTCGTTAAGTTTGGAACGTTTTGCGATTGCACCGAGACGGTATGACAACGTGGTAAACAACGGAACCCCCATCAAGTCCAAGTCATCCGATCGGATGGGAATCACCCTGTCCGATCAGTTAATTGTTCTTGACGGTCATTCATGTTCAACCCGTGAATCGGTTGTCTCTGTGATAGAAATCCGTTCTTGGACCGACACTTCTCCAGAGAAGGGGTAGAAGGCCTGAACAAGCTCAGATTCTATCGGTTTTATGTGAAAAGTTGAGATTATTGAAGAAAAGTTTGAAACACTTTGATTATGTTTAGATTTAGGATGAAATCAGTGTTTAAACATGTTGAAATCTCTTAGATCTGAGTTGTTCTTGGTGGAATGAGGTCATACTTTGGTATTCTTGAGAACCCATGATGACATCACCCTAAAACAGTTCAAATCAGCCGATTTCATGGTGAAAAGTTAAGATTTGATGGTGGAAATGATGAAGAAATGTGTGTAGATCATATAAGTATAAGATTTGAGTGGAAAACTTACAAGAATCGCGAGAAATAGAGAGAAAATAGCCAAAGTGCATGCTGGTCGGAGGACAATCTGTCACATCACATGAACAGTGATGTGACAGGTGCTATTTATAGGTAAGAGAGGAGAGGGGGTGGTGTGCAGCGATGGATCGGAGGGCGGTTTGATCGGATGGCCATCCGATCGGATGGTCATCCGGACGGATGTCCATTCGATCGAATGGTCATTCGATCGAATGAGTGTTGTGAGTTGGTTTTCGACGTTTCGTTTCGTGCATTGAGCGTCGCGATGTGTTGCGAGTAAGCGATGCGATAGTATCACCCATTAATTACACAAATAACCTAACTACTAAATAACATAAACATAATCCTTAAATCTCGAGTTTGCGATGAGATTGCGTTGTGATAAAGTTGCAATTGCGTTTGCGTTGTGATAGAGTTGCAATTGCGTTTGCGATTAATCACCTCAACATAAACATAACACGCACAAGTAACACGTAATAACACAGACACATAAAAACAATATCCATAACCTATAATTCGAGTTGCGATGCGATTAGCGATAAGTCGATTGGCGATTAAATAGCGATTTATTAGCATATACTCCACATAATACAACTAAAGTAACTTAAATTAGAGTGTCGATTGTCAGTCAAAGAGTACAATTATTGATTAGTCAAGGAATGACAGATTCCAATTAGCCATCTTTTCTTCCTTTGACTTGTACTTTGACTTTGACTTCGAAAGTCGGGTTGTTACATAGACCACTTTGGGGATCTTTTCCGGAGTTTAACCCTTTTGTTACACCATGGTGAACATTGGGTAACAATCCAAGATGTTATCCAAGTGATTTGAAGTAAGAAAGATGAAGAAAACATGAAGGAAAGTGAGTTAGAAATTCACTTTTGGAGTTGGATATAGTCTGTCCAATCTTGCAAAACCAACTGATTTGAGAGTGTTTTGGGTGAGTTTATGGTGTGGGAAAAGTGAAATGAAGGTGTGGGAGGCTTGGTTGTATAGTGGTTGAGTAGGGTTAGTGTTTTAATGGAGTTATAAGGTGATTTGGGAAGAAGAAAAGTGAAAGTGACCAACCCGGATAGGAGAAATAACTCGGTGCGGATTAAGCAGCCTCGCGCCGTGAGGCGGGCATAAGATATAGAGCCCGCACGACCCGGCGTGTTAGTGTTTCACTCAGAGTTTGGTTTATTCACTTTTAGCCCCTGAACTCTTAAATGTTCGTTATTTTATGTTAAAACTTATGTTTTAACATGTTTCCGAGTATGGAAAGTGTATGTACGTATGTATGTATGTATGTATGTATGCGTAACATATCGTGTATGTATAAATGATAAGTTGAATGTATAACAAGTCTTGGTTTCGCATGGAAACACATGTTTGATTGCATGAAACATAAGTATGAATGTATGTATAAGATGTGAATTTCCATTATGATCAAGGTCTCGGATTACAAGTTGGAAACGAAAAATGAATAGAAGTTACTAAAAATAGAAATGATATTACAACATTCTAAATATGGAAAGTACAAAAATGCGGAGCTCTACAATCTCCCCTACTTTAGGAAATTTCGTCCATATTCAACAGGAAGACTCAACGAACAAGTGTGGGTATTTAATCTTCATATCACTCTCGAGTTCCCAAGTGAATTCGGCACCACGTTTGCCTTCTAATCGAACCTTGACTATGGAAATACGACTGCGCCTTAGTTGCTTTAAGAAAGTTAACGGTAGTTGGCAAGAGTAATGCAATTAGGGAGCTCTAAAGGCTAAGGTGAGTTCATCTTAGATTTTAATTGATTAACTATATTGAATATTGTAGTGTTGTCTATACCAAGATAGGCAAACTCGACTTATAACAAAAGGTCAAACAAGCAAGAAAGGTTTTGACACATAATCTGAAGATTTAAGCAAATTCAATCATACATATCCTTAAGAAAGCAATTTTAGTGTATAATTTACTTTAAAATATTTATGTATCTTGGCAACTTAGCCTCATAAACACAAGCCCTTTCCAAATAGTAGTTGACAACCTAAAGGCCAACACAAACCCCATTCGTATGCTTCTTTGAGCACAACTCAATACCTATTGACCCCTTCCACTAATTTCATGATTTTGCTCTCGAATTAAAATTGAACTAAACTAACCAATTTTTAGTATCATATATGATATATATTTATATGATGTTTTTAAACTTTTGGAATTTTTAAACATTGTCATTTTCTATAAATCCGTATGTGAGTTAATAAATCAACTTAAAACCATATAATTAATAAGATGAATTTATGTTGATCTTAATTCTTAACCACTCAGATGAAGAGAGTATAATTCACGTATTGGGCCTCCAATTTTCTTCTATAATAATTCCTTTATCTTTAATTTCTAGCTTTTGTTTCTTTTCATGGGCCGACTTCAAACGTGCAAACATATCCAAAATGTATAGAATTCTTTTAGGCACTGTTGGTTCCCAAAGTGATGGACATTGAGCACTTTAATACTTTAAGTTCATTATTTACACTTTAACATTTTACGATATTTTGGTAAATTATTTCATAATATTTAAAGAGTAAATTACAAGTTTTGTCCTTTATGTATGTCCAAAATTGCAGGCGCTGCCCTTTGTCTTTAAAATTGATGAGTTTTGTCCTTAATGTATGCAAATCTTGCACGTTATGTCCTTTAGACCAAACACAGTTAGATTTTTTGGTTAAATGAAGGCATCTGCAGGGCACATGAGGGTAGGAATGTAATTTCACCTCATGTGACTGTAGAGTAAACCTCCATGTAATTTTTTGGTGCTGAAGTCACTCTCTCTTCTCTCTCTCTCTCTCTAACATATCAGCCAACCTCCATCACCACCACCAAATCCGTCCACCAAGCACACCAAAGACAAACCCGATGCCATTTATGATACCCTTTCAACTCACAACCAGTCACCTCATGTGACTGTATCACCAGAGTTGTTCTTAGATCCCCTACTTCTTTGGGTTCGAGGACTGCTCTTGCAGAACAAGATTTAGGTTTAGGCGATGAACAATTCGATGTGACCCCATTCTGATTCGCCTAATTTAAGGTCGCGTAGCATATTTGGGCTGCAAATCACCAACAGGAGGTTCGATTGGAGCTAATACTTCCTTATGTGATATCAAATTAGGAGATTGACCATTGCATTAGATTTGACTCCAATCTCAGATTTGTTTCTCCCATTCACTCGTCAGTTCCTGCAAGGAGATTCGATTGAAGCCATGGCGAGGTGAGGGGTTCAGCTCAGTTCCACAGGAGGTTCGATTAGAGCTAATACTTCCTTCGGTCGTGTTGATGAGAGACACAGATATCAGATATGGCAACCCCTGGATCCAGCGACCGCCATCACCGTTTGATGGACAGATAACAGATCCGACAAACCTCTCTCACCTCTTCAAACCCCTGAAACCCTCGTTCACTCTTTTCATCCCCTGAAACATCAACATTCAGACCTGCACAAAGATCTTGAATTTGGGGGTTTTGTTTATGAACGATGGTGGTGGTTGTAGATGGATGCTTATGGTGGCGGTGATGTGTGAACGGTGGTGGAAAGTGGTGACAGGTTATGTTAGAGAGAGAGAGAACGGTGGTGGGCGGTTTAAGGTGTGTTTGATGGTGGCGGTAGTGGTGGTGGCGGCGGTGGAGGGTGGTGGTGATGGTGATGAAGGGTGGTGGTGATGGTGGTCAGTAATTTACTCTATATAATAATAATAATAATAATATTTTAAATTTTTTTGTTTTATTTTTAGATAATATTAAATAAATGGGGTAGAAAGACTAAAATGCCATTGAGTGACCAGATTTAACCAAAAAATCTAACTGGGTTTGGTCTAAAGGACATAACGTGCAAGATTTGCATACATTAAGGACAAAACTCATCAATTTTAAAGACAAAGGGCAGCGCCTGCAATTTTGGACATACATAAATGACAAAACTTGTAATTTACTCATATTTAAACTAGATACAACATATTATGAAAGATAACTTTTTTATTATCATATATAAAAAATACAGTATCCATAATATAATAGCAAAGATTTATTATCAACATTGCATTCATGTAACATATGATAATGATCATGACAATAGTAATCTTTGATCGTGTAATTTGTTGTTGAAAAATAATATGAGATAGTGTATTAAACTGTTAACGACTAGATTAAAGAGCAAAAATCAATATGGGGATAGCCCGCTTGATAGAGGCGCATGCTCTTAGAGGGGAGATCTCAAATTTTAAAACTGGGCAAGGGGGAATTTTGTAATATTTGGTGTAAAGGTAAGGTAAGGTAGAGTAGAGTAACATTTGTCGTTAAAAAAAAATTAAAAAAGCAAAAGTTTCTAACGAAAATTTCCAACAAAAAAATTGTGTTGGAAATTCCTATACATTTCCGAAGAAATAGGCATACAATCCTAATTAGCGTCCAACTCTACGATGTGAGATTTTAGTTTTTCACTTTTGGATTTATAGGTTGTAGATTTTAGAAGTTCTGTTTATTATCATTGTATCTTTTATTTATCATTGTGTATTTTCTATATTTGCATCATTGTGGGGTTTTTTTTTTCGACTCATTGTGTCTTTTTTACTTAACATTGTGTTATATTTTTCGGCATTGTGTTATATTTTGTTCGACATTGTGTCATCTTGTGCGATCTACTATGTCTTTGTACACTTTTTTTTTTTATTTTTAGAAACTTTTGTAAAATATCTTAACTCATTCTACTAATGGTAAAAAAAATATAGTGAACTTAACAGCTTAATACACTATCTCATAGTAATCTATTTACTAATACACAACAAACGAAAAAAAATACACAACAAACAATCTTACATAAAAAGTAAAAGAAGTTATTCATATTCATGTTAATTATATTAGATATTTTATTCAAACAAATCATACACTCAATATTCCCTCACAAAAGTCACTCCCCATCATCCATCTTTAGCTTTACCAGCACACTCTAGTGTGTGTAGTTGTCTTGCTTTACTTCACGAACACTTTGTTCAAATGCAGTGGCGAAGCTTGCCGGAGAAAACGGAGGGGTCGGGCGTATATATACCCAAAAATTTCTATAGAATCGGGGGGGTAAAAACGTATATATCCAAAAATTTCTATACGAAAACTACATATATAACACTACTGAGCGAAAAATCCCGGGGGTCGGGCGACCCCCCCCCGCCCCCAAGAAGCTGCGCCCCTGTTCAAATGGAAATCATCCAATACCGGGCGGTAACAACGGTGGTGCTGGTGGTTCTCTACAGCCGCATCGCGGCTGCAACATGGTGCGTAGTCAGGAGCGAAGCCTCAAGAGAGGCGTTACAGGCGGCTCTTGACTACGCATGCGGCGCAGGAGCTGATTGCGCGCCAATACAGCCGTCTGGATTGTGTTTTCTTCCTAACACAATTCAAGCACACGCCTCATATGCCTTTAATAGCTATTACATGCGCCGATCCATGGCTCCCGGATCATGTGACTTTGCTGGCACTGCCACCATTGCCAAAACCGATCCAAGTTAGTTTACTAGTTTTATGGTTTTATCAAACATTTTTCTTTCTTTACAGTTGATTGATGTTTGATTTTTTTTTTTTTTTTGTGTTTAAAGGTTATGGATCATGCAACTATCCGGCTTCACCGAGGTTTGTAGCTTTTGTTATACGTTGGTTTCCATATTTTATATAAATATATTTATTTAGAATAATTATATGGGTTATATGATTAAAAATATTTCGATTTGTCTTAAGGTTATTGCGGCTTGTTTAGAATTTAAGTTATTGTTTGCTGATCAAAAAAACAAGTTTAGAATTTAAGTAGTTTATTTACTATATGTTTATCTATAATTATAAACATTGTCTATCCATCTCATAATTGGTTAAAATAAGTTTACTTGACTTATAAGTTAATTCTAATAATCATTGTGTTGTGTTGGTCACTAATTATTATTAGTATTACAGATTAGAGACATGTTCAATATCGAATAAATCGTATGCTAGAATTTCATGAATCTTATATTGCATTTGTTTATATTGTTTGGTAAATATATCTAAAGTTAGAAAGAGAATAATATTATTGATTACATATTTTATGGATAACAATTATAAATTTTTATGCTTTCTTTGGGTTATTTATTAAATTTATTTTTGTATTAAACTTGGCTACGCCTGAAAATATATAATTATAATCGATTTTATCTATCCTGGTTGAAAGAAATCCACGTTGCGGATTCTCAACTTTTGTTTTTTTTTTTTGTTTTGTAATGCCAGTTATTTCCTTGCATTGATTTTAGTAATTAAAGCAATTTTAAAATTGGTGAAATATGGAAATTAAGAGATTACTAATCCAAAATACACTTCTTTTTTTCATTTCTTTTTCAATATGATGTTAAAGGATCTATTTCACTTACATGCAATAATTCTTCACTTTTTAAGAATGCATACACACGCTTTCTAATAATATTTATCTTGGTAGTTAAAATAAATTTATAGATAAACTAAACGGTAAATATGTGAAATATATTTAAAACATATGTTGATTATTAAGTGAATATAGTGTCAGACAGCTGTCTGACACTTTCTCATTGGTCCAGCTAAATTACGATTTTACCCTGTTTAAATTTACAGTTTTGCCATTGGTTATGTTTTTTCCTTCACCTAGCCAAATTACGATTTTGCTCTCAACACAAATTTATAGTTTTACTATTATTTTTGTTTTTTTATCAAATTACGATTTTGCCCCTAGTGTAAAATTACCGACATGCCATCGTTTTTGTGTTTTTTTTTTTGAAAAAAAACTATAGTAGTGTTTTGTTTTAATTTGCTAGGTCGGTGTAATTTTTATTCATCATTTTAGTTTTTTTTAGCAAAAATATGTTAGTGTTTTGTTTTAATTGGTTGGCTCGGTGTAATTTTTATTTATCGTTATAGTTTTTTTAGCAAAATTATGGTAGTGTTTTGTTTTAATTGCTTGAATCGATATAGTTTTTTTTATGATCGTGTTATTAGTAGTATGTAGTAACTGAAACACAGACGTACATGTTACAAGAGATAAATATATTTGGCTTAATGCCCCGGGCGGGGCACAACCTAGTTTAATAAATATAATAATTAGAAACGCCTATATGTCTCAATTATATTATATATATATTGATTTCGAGGGACGATGAATAGTAATTTTATTTTTATAATAATATATAGCTTTTTTATTATTTTATTATTTAATATATTATAATAGTTTATTATTATATTTCATTTTAAAAACATATTTTTCTTTTTTTTAAACATCTATTTCATTTACCTTTTTTTGATAATTGTTTTTTTTTCTTTTTTTAACATATATTAATTTATCGATTAATTTGATACTTCTTTAATAAGTTACGTTTATAACTTTTTTCTAAAAACTTAAATACGTAATTGTGCTTAATTTCTTTCCCTGGTATTCCGTTATAAGTTTTGTTAAAACGAGGTTATACCGAAAATAAAGTATTTATCTGGTATTATAAAGCGGTACGATGATAAACTAAATAGTTTTACATTAATTGCTCAGTTTCGCCGCAACGCGCGATATAAAAAACTAGTATTTATAAAAGAGCGAGAAAAAGATAATCTCAAATTTTACAGATAATATTTTTCGAATGTAATGATTGCTTTCATCGCTTTTTCTTTTACTTTCTCATGAAAAAGAAAATAAAATAATCAATAAAAAACAAAATAAAATAATCAAAGAATTTAAGTGAGGTAAGGGATAGGGTGGCGAGAAATGATAGTGTTGGGCGCAAGGGCCCATATTTCTTTAAGATGGGCCCGCATTACCTTTGACTAGTCAAATCACTTTTGGCGGAATGTTCTTTTATCTTGATATATTATTACTTTTCTTTTCTTTTCTTTTTTATTTTATTTTTTTATTATTACTTTACTTTTTTATTTACCCTCTCAATCCCTAAAAATTCTAAACTTGGAGTTAAAATTAATTCTAAATTTTGAGTTAAAACTAAACCTAAAGAGCCGGATATAAATTATTCGGTGGATTTAAATACACTAAAACACAAATCATAAATACTACATATGATGATTTAAAGTTTCTTCTAAAATTAATTATAAACTACAATTGATTCACCGCGTTACAAGGATCTGTTCTTTTAACGTGATCTATGTGTACTATTTTTTTTTCAATTGCTTATAGATCATAAAAATAAGCACAAAAACGTATTATATTTGACATGAGTCATTTTCAAAAAAAATTACGTTGAAACATAAACCAAATTGAATTTATACCAACAAGTATACAGAAATAAGCATGACTCGTTTTAAAAAAAAAATACATCGAAACGTAAACCAAATTGAATTTATACCATAGGTACATAGAAATAAGCACGTAAAGCTCGAGGGGGGTCAAAATGTCATTACGTTGAAATATAAACCAACTTGAATTTATTCCAACCCATACATAAACGTCAAAACGTAGGCTAACTAAAAATGTCAATAAAATAAGCACCAAAACGTATGATACGACTCATTAAACATAAAGTAACTTGAATTTATATCATCTAATGAAAATGTATTATGTTTGATTACACTCATTTTCAAACAAAATTTACGTCAAAACATACACCAACTGAATGTGTCTATTAAATAAGCACGAAAACGTATTATATTTGATGTGACTCATGTTGTGAAAAAATTACATAGAAACGTAAGTTAATTTGAAATTATACCGACTTATACATAAATATAGGCACATAAAACTCGAGAGGGGCTGAAATGATATTTTTTAAAATTTTTAAAAGGTTGAGGGGGTTTAGCTGTCAATGATGAAAGCTGAGAGTTTCAAAATTAAAAAAGAAAAATTAGTTTCCAAATGTTCTTATACTAATAAATGAAAATCTTATTTGGATACGTGTCATTTCCTATGATTTCTCACCTAATTTCCTATTTATCCATCATATTAAATAATAATAATTTTAAACAAAATATTAGATAAGAATAAATATTTAGATAAGGATAAACGTTTGTTTTTATTATGATCACATTAAATAACAACAACAATAATGATGATAATAATAATAATAATAATAATAATAATAATAAGAGTAAATTGCCAAAATCGTCCATGAGATTTGTGTATTTTTGCCATTTTATCCAAAAACAACTTTTTTTTTACCATATAGTCCATTTTTGTGATTTTTTGCCATTTTTATTCAAACGTCTAACTTTTTTTTGCCAAAATCGTCCCTTAGATTTGGGAATTTTTTCCATTTTATCCAAATGTTTGATAGAAAAAAATAAATCAAATTAGATGTTTGGATGGAAATGACAAAAAATCTCAAAAGTGAATGACTATATTGTACAAAAAAATTGTTTTGGATGAAAATGACAAATATGCCCAAACCTCAGGGACGATTTTGGCAATTTACTCTAATAATAATAATAATTTTAAACAAAAAATTAGATAAGAATAAATATTTGTTTTATATAAATAATTCTAAACAAGAAAAAAGATAAGCATAAGTGTTTGTTTTATGATAAGATATCATGTACAAGAGAGAATTATTGTACGAAGTGTAGGAGACAAGTTCAACCATTGATTTCCCAAGATCAATGGCTCAAAACTAGGTGGTGACATTTTCGTAATATAAGGTTCAAACAATTGAAGAAATAAATAGAGAAAGGGTATTCTGCTACTTTCTCACTTGTACTATTTCCCCATTGATTTTCAAACGGCTATAACTTTTTATGCTATAATACTTTTTAAAATAAAATTACACCGTAATAATGAGCATTTCACTCTCTTTAATTCGAGCAGCCTATTACTATAGTTTTCTTAAAAAATTACATGATTTTGAATACTCATTACGTGATCACGGGATTTTGAATACCCAACACATGACTACGTGATTTTGAATACCCATTACGTGATTTCATTATAGTATGTGAAACCACACTAAGTGATTGCGTAATTACGTAACAATAGTTGACTATGTATTATTACGTGACTACGTGATTTTGAATACCCATATCATGATTGTGTGATTTCATTATACTATATTTTATGTTAAGCTACACTGAGTGATTACGTTAAGAGTATAATTATAATAACATTAGTTATAACAAATAATATTGAATATGTAATCATGTAATAGATTTATATTGAATGTGTAACCACATATTGGTTTATGTAGAATGTGTAATCACGTAATGGGTATTCAATGTTATGTAATTTTTTTAAAGAAAACTATAGCAACAAGCTGCTCGAATTAAAGAGAATGAAATACTCGTTAATACGGTGTAATTTAAAAAAAAAATATTAACATATGAAAAATTTATAGCAGTTTGAAAATCATGGGGGAAAGTTGTTTCAGGTGAGAAATGACTAAATTACTATTCAAGCCAATACCACTTATCCTCCTCTCTGTGTCAGGTACAGTTCATATGAAAGATTTGTCTTGTATGGGATCTTTTCTCTTGTTTTTATTATGAGTAGATATATACTTTGGAGTTCGGTGATTAAAATTATGGTAAATTAGGAATCAAAGGTTCTCACTAAATAATTGTATCTCATAATTTGAATGTATCATAAAACGGGATTCAACCCTATGTAATATTTGTGTTTTTAAGATATTAATAAATAAAAAACAAAGTAAAATGTTATAATAAGTAAATAGTACATCAAAGTTCATTTTTAAAAGATAAATCTTGACGACTGGTTGTGTTAATATATAACATTATATTTTATTCAACACGTGCAATATACGAGTTTTTTTAAAACAAAGTAAATTGTTATAATGTTATAATAAGTAAATAGTACATCAATGTTTATTTTCAAAATATAAATCTTTATGACTATTTGTGTTAACATATGGCATTATATTTTATTTAACACGTTCAATATACGAGTTTTTTAAAAGATATATCTTTTTTGTTATTTATTTTATAAAATTACATTTATGCAACCCGTGTAATACACGGGGTTTCAACCTAGTAAAAAAATAAAAAAAATGGTCAAATATATATAATAATTATTAAATTATATTAAATTATTAATGTTGTATGATACGATTTATTTTGTAGAATGATTTGATGTATTTATTTATATTTATTTTAAAAATGAATTGTTTTATCTGATAACTAAATTTATTTTGGGTGGATTTAGCAATGTTGTTTAAAATTCATAGATCTAATGTGTATAATCAGAGAAAATATATATGATCAAAAAGTACGTATAGATCAGCTAACATCATGTTTATAATGTTATGTTTTTGTATTGATAGCGCGGCCGGAGGTATTATTATTCCTCCTGGAGGAGGAGGCGCAGCCACAACAATCGTCACTCCGACTACATACGTCACACCACCACCACCATCCACCTCTACACCGTTATTTGCGGGTGCTGGGGGCCTAAATCCGTTTGGCATGGTACCTACCTTAGCCACACCATCAAATGCTAGAGCCTTGTTTGACTTCTCCATTTTGAAAATTCGGTTTCCAAACCTAATTTTCTTATTAGTGTTAACCTTGTGGATGTTTTTGTAGCATATTTTGTTCTGCAAATTAGGGATGATTTAGGACAATTTTGTTGTAAGTTATGCAATTGTATTTTCTGTCTCATGTTTTTATAATACTATTTATTATCTTATTGACGAGTTTCATCATTTTTGCAAGTTCATTGAATTTGATTTTATTGATTGTTTCAAAATTACATAACTTTTGTGCATAATATGAACTTTTAATAAAAAATGGTACAACAAGATAACAAAGCGTATGATCTATTGTCATTCTTTAAAAAACTACAAACTATACATAGGGATAATGATTATATTATTAAAACTGATTCATACAAGACCCTCATCCGTCTCAAAATCGATTCGTTTCACCGCTTCATGTTCGTTTTTGTGACGAAAGTGACGAAAATAGAGAGGGTGGGCGACAAAGGAGAGGAACCGCGAATAGGTGAAGCATTGTTGTGTTCTGCCATGGCTTTTGTAGGAGAAAGTTCGTATAAAATAAAAAATTTTATTAACTTGAATTACAATACAGAAATGAAGAAAGCAGTAAATTACAATACTGATACAACTGAAATATAAAACTACAAGAACAAAAATCTCAAACAGACTAGAGTTCTTGGCAGAGGATGTGTTAGACACGGGTCCCTTAAAACAAATTTCGAGTCTCCCAAGAGAACTCGTTTATTTCCAGGATAACTATGAATTCTAAACTGGAAATCAGACAAGATTAACCATGAATTGACTTTGCTCAGGGTCAGAGGGGAGGTGGAAAAGATCTCAATACTTTAGGACTAGAAATTGAAGATCTGCAGTCTTCCACTGGAAAGGGATCCAGGAGATACTTTCTCTCTGAACTTTGAATTACAATTCAAATGCCAAATAAGAGAAAAGTTGAAGAGAAATAAAAGTATCCGATAAACATCTGTTTTGGCATCATCTGTTCTAGGGGGAGATTGTTGGACCTACAAAAATAAAGATGATTTTCAAAAGCCAAAACATGACATCTTGATCAAAGAATAATCAGTAGATGAAACATTCTCCTCCCAAAGATAGTGAATTTTGAACACTAATCAAAACATATGTTGAAGACATGCTAACATCTGTTCAAGCCTTGGAACCACTATTGAAGAAGAACCAAGCACCGATCAAGGCCAAAGCCCTGTTGAAGCAAAGATTTGTTCAAGAAGACCAAACATTTGTTCAGGCCAAACAGATGTTTGGAACAAAGCAACATTGGTTTGAAGATCAGCAGTTTCATCAATGTTACAGTATTTTGGTTGTAACAAAGTTTTAGTATATTAGATTAGATGTTAGATTTCCACAAATGTTTGCTAATATATGTGGAATATTTTCTGTTAGGAATGTTAGATGTTACTACCAGGGTGACGCCAGCTAATTGCAAACAGACCTTTTGTACTTAGTATAAATAGATCTCACTTGTTAGAGATCTACTTATCACTTTCATTCCTATTGCACGAACAATAAAGTGAGTGACTAGGCCGAGGGGGAGGTTGTATAATGTCACACCCCCAAAATCCACCATGCGGAGTATCACCGCTTGGAGGCGTGACATGACCAGGATCGAGCCACCAATCATATTGAACAACGTAATTAAGTAAATAAAACCAACCACAATACAATTAGTGACCAAAAGAAAGTAACCAACTTTAAGTTAACAGCGGAAGCATAAAACGTAAAACCAAAACATAAGTTTAATAAGTTCATAAAGTTCAAATGTTAAGCACGGAACATAACAGTCCATATCCCACAACGACCTCCTCCTCGTGTAAGCTCCATAAGCATCTAACGACCTGTAAGGCATGTAACAACGAGTCAACAACAAAGTTGAGTGAGTTCACAGTTGGTTGTTTAGTTTTAAGTTGTTTCCGAAAACATGGTTTGTCTTTTGCTGGCTTACTTGCCGTGGGGGTTACCCCATAGTTGAAAATATGATTAACCAGTTCCTTCTTTATTACCCAAACCATATCCATAATCAGTGGGGGGCTTCCCCATGTGAACCACTAGACCGTTACCATATCGACTACTAACGAAAGTAAGTTGTGCCCTACGTCAATGTCTATCATCATTGACAGTTTGCCATAGTCCATTAGTACACGCACGTCCGACTGGCACGGTGTGAGGTTTGTTAAACCTAATAGCGCTATTAACTAATGACCCGCTCGCCATTGGCCTCGGCGATTAAGTCGATATAAAATGAGGGACTTAATGATAGAGTTTTGTCTAGTAGGTTTTAAGGTTGTTGTCCTACCCAAGGAGGACGAATGTACGTATTCTACCCAAGGAGAATACGCATGATTAATATTGGCATCCTACCCATGGAGGATGGCGGTACATATTCTACCCAAGGAGAATATGCAGGTTCCGTTTTAGTTCTTTTAATATTGGCATCCTACCCATGGAGGATGGCGGTACATATCCTACCTAAGGAGGATATGCAGGTTCCGTTTTAGTTCTTTAACCCATTCCCAACCACCGGGAATCCCATGCCTTAGAAGGAGTGTGAACTCACATTGGTTTGCTCGGTTAGATTAGTTACTCTAATAATCAGAAATCAAGCACGTCCTAATAAAGTACAGATAACAATCAATTTCTCGTGCATGCATAACATGTATCCTACGTACGGTTTATCTACTCATTACTTCTATTACGTACCACACAATTCTAATGTCAAGGTACTTTGTTAAGTTATATTATTTTACCCTAAAATAATATAACTATCTCACAAAATAAACAAGTATCCACACAAGTGTCCTAGTATAAAATATATATTCTAAATATATATTTAACCATCTTACTTGTAAAAATCAACCTCCGATACTTTGTATTTTTGTAACAAAACTCATGGCGAAGTTTATTTTGAAAAACAAAGTTAAAACGTATTTGTGAACACTTGTTAGAAAAATAATTTCCAAGTGTTGGAATTTTTAGAAAATTTCGCCAGAGTTTCCTTTGTAAATGGAGGTGTCCATGCTAATAAGCATATCATTTTATTTTCCAAAAATCATTCAACAATCCTCAATCAACAATATACAATCTTTACTTACCAATCTTGTTAAAACAAGCATAAATTACTACTTCATGAACTTGAAAGTTTATAAAAATGTGTAGTAACTTACTAGTGTATTTAGTAAGTCTTGTACCCCTTTAAAGTGTGATTGCTTCTTTAAAAACTCCATTTTTAAAGAATATGGATCTTTACAACTTATGTTCATATTTTCTAAAAATACTTCTTCATGAATTTTTCTTGTCACACATGTGTTTCTTCACTTTGTTAACTATCAAAAATGATGTATATTTATGTAAGAACCAAGGTTTAGTAAAACTTGTATTTTAACTTGGTTTCTTGGTAAATCATACTTGAAACATTTAGATTTACAAGGCTTTAAACCTTCTTTGTTCATCATTTTACAAGAAACCTTATATTCCTTCAAGTTCATGACTTTTGTGAGGATGATCCATAATCTTTAACATGTTCATCCTCTCATCTTGCTAGATTATGTTTTTAATTATGATCTAGCAAGATCATATGATGATCTACATCATTTTCACAAGCAAACAATAATCAACAACAAATCAACACTAAAATAACATAGTTTCTTCATGATTTAAGCTTATGTTAAGGTTTCATTATTTTGATTCTTAGTGTTCTTGAGATTTCATCTTAACATAACTATTAACCACCAAAAACATGGAGTAAACAAGAATCAAAGAAGCTTACTACTAGCTTTTAAGCTAGGGAAGATCAAGCTTGGAAAGGTAGAGGATAAAAGCAAACTAGAGAGGTCCTTGATGATCCGTGAGCTCCACACTTCATTATTCACCTTGATACACCTTTGTATATGTATGGAATGGATGAAACAAGATTGAATGAGGGTGATGATGGTGGTGGTGGGTTCGGCTGAAGCCAAGAGGGAGAGAAGAGGGAGTTTTGGTGTTGAGTGTTGAATGAGAAAATGAAGGTCATGAGCTCAGTGTGCATTCTTATAACCCATCTTCTTGTAATACCTCATGTATAATGTGTTTCAAAAGGACCAACAAGATCAAATAAACAATTCAAACAAATCACAAGTGGGGTCCCTTGGTTGGGGCCGTAACTAGGTTGGGGGGGGGGGGTAGTAGGCTAGGGTTTAACCATATAATTAGCTCATAGTTGGAAGGTAAGTGTTTGGTTAGATGTTTAGTTAGTTGGTGTTTATATAGTGTGCTATGATATTCGGGAACCATAACTAGCCCAGAAAAAGTGTAACAATGTTTTTAACAATATTTTTGTGTTCCGGGTAATGTCCGGTTGTTCGGTTAAATACCGTTCCGTTAAAGTGCTAAGTTACATCGTTTAGTGTCTTTTATATATATCTTTTTGCAACACTTTTAAATCCCAACACTTGGGAAAGCATACAGGATCATTTAGTCAATTTTTCTGCACAAGACTAGTATGTTAAAAAGTACATGTAAGTATGACGCAGTAATCAGGAAGCAGTTAAGTAATTCAACATAGTCATCAAGCACTTTAATTAACATTAATAAATCGTACGGATACATGTAATTATGAGGGTTGTCACATATAATCATGTTGTAATTGTAATCATTTTATTTCAATGAAAAACAGTTGTTGATATACCTTCTTGCTTGTGTGTTTGCATTATTTTTCTTTCAATTTATAAATTTTCTGTTCCTAATTTGCTTAAAATCCACAAGTATCAAACTCAGACGATGAGCCTATCAAGCTCATCAGTGGTGGTCCACCTGGTGGTCTCCATGTTTGGTAGGCCTGTCCTCAATTTCCATTATCCACCAGAGAGTTGAGCGGATGTTTACTCTAGTAGTTATTTAGTTTTGTGCAATATGTAGGTTAACTTAAGTTAGATTAGATCTTGCAACTTGGTTATGATAAACATGCATTTTGTGTAATATGTAGGTTTTGTGTACTATGATGTTAATCATGGTTATGATAAACATGCATTTTTTATGTTAATGATTAAACTGATAAACATGCATTTTACAATCTTAACTGTTTGTAAGCCAACAACTAATGTATATGTAGGTTTTGTGTACTATGATGTTAATCATGGTTATGTTAAGTCAACAACTAATGTATACTCATTGAGATGTCCAGGATGTATAATTGTAACACCCCCTCTCAGATCAATGACTACAAAATTGATCTTGCAACTTGGAAATGACCTTTATACCCTTTCAACATGTTCACGTTTCAGCAGGTTTGAGTATATGTGTTTTGGGCATGTTTGAACAGGTTTGAGTATAGGTGTTTTGGGCATGTTTGAGTATATGTTTTTGAACAGGTTTGAGTATATGTGTTTTGAGCATGTTTAACAGGTTTAACTATATGTTTTTGAATAGGTTTGAGTATACTGCAGGTATGTGTTTTGCATACTGCATGACCAGTTGAGCATGTTCTGAATGCTTATGTGACAAGGTATGTATTTTGCATACATTTGCATACAGCTGCAACCAAACATCTGCCAAACAGTTAATGCCAAACAGTTAATGTGCATCTTCTGATCCTTGGACATATTGTAATGTTTCTCTTTGGAAGTGTGTGTATTTATAGGCAATCTTTGTGGGTCATAACATTTGACATGAAAAATGTTGGTCTTTCATTTGGGTTCAAGCTCTAGTTGTGCAGACATGTGTGGGTGTGTGTAGTTGTTTTCTAGTGAAGGGTTTTGGTTAAATGAGCATTTGTAGCAGGTTAGGCATTTCAAATACCAGGTTTTACACTTACTTTCTGCATCATTTGACTTTGGCTGGTCAAACCTTTTTGGGTAAAGGGCAATGCCCGGCAAAAGTATATTAATCACAACACAAATACATCAATCAAAGGGGCATTCCCCCGTGTCATCGTCACCCAAAACAAGCTTTGGGGGACCAAAAATAAGAGACTAAACACCCCATTCTCGGGGGACTACGAGTTCTAAACATACGTTTGGAGCTACATCCTAGCTTGCTATTACAAAAATGTAACCTAAACATGGTACAACGAGTTATATTAAAACATAAGTAACCCTTGTACCCCCAATCCCTACGATCATACTCACAGTTGAAGAAATTAGATCAATGCGGTTTTTTCGAACCTTTATGTCACCCTTATACTTGTGACCCAAAACCCAGATGTCAAAACCCTTCTTTGTTATCATACCAGCAATTAAAAGCCACAACATCATTCTAGCACGTTTTATCACAACAACCCGAAGATGGGCCTTCCAAGGGATGTTATTGTACAAGCCCATAGCGAAGTAGTGGACTCTAGACTTCTCATCGTCATGCTTCCCAGTGTGAACCCAAGACTGGGCCTTCACATCCAGATTAATGAAAACGGGCCCGAACAGCAGCAGCCAATTTGCTTGAAACAAAACAGCAACAGACTTCTGATCTCTCCTCTTAAGGATCATGAGATGAATGTTCAGCATCTTCAGCCTGGGCCTGATCAGAGTACCCCAATGATGTAGCCAAGTCTCAACGCTCGGAGTGCAATTAAGAACCAGCAACATCAAGGTGTAATCCTCGTAGTATCGTCCGTTGTTTTTTATCCCAAGGTGCCAAATGCAAGCTAAAATCCACCATGACCACCTGTCCCAACCCTTTAGCCTCGGGTACCCGATTAACATAACAAAGTTAACAAAGATAACAGACACAGGCTGACACAAAACATGGGTTTCCTGGCACGGGATTAGGTACAAGAAAAAAGGTCCAGCCAAAAGACTTCACCCCGTCCCAGCCCTTCCATATATCTCCTAGGCTTGTGTTATCCCCTAACACACAGACAAGACTTAAACTCCCCAAATGTCTCCAGTCTAACAAGGTTCAGGTAATGTAAAAAGCAAAAACTACAGTCCGAAGAAGAAGGAGAGGGGAACAAAACACCAGATAACAACTAGAAAAACTAAAAAGGTTCTCTACCCTCCACCCCCTTATGTCTCCTTACCCCCAACCCGATAAACCATCCCATATCCATAAAAACAGCAGGAGGTAATTCCTGCCCTTCCATCCAGTACAACGACCAACAGCTTCACACCTGCAGTAACAGTCCCATCCCATAACCCACCCAACCCAAACATAACTGAAAAAATTTGAGTGAGAGTAATTTAAGAGGATTTTCATGTAATGAGTGATAGTTTTCTCCTTCCAGTTACTAAAGTTAACTCTCCCAATACCATTCAGAAATCTACCAGCACGAGCAATCCGACCACAGAAACTTAGAATGACAGACATCTTAAACATGAGGCTGCAGAGGAATTGACCATTTAATCCCTTAAAGGTCCCATATTCTAGCCATCTAGACTGAGCGGGCAGATTTAGCTAGAGGGAGGCCCAACAGTCTCAATTTCACAGCATCTTTAATCGGCTTTGTAACATCTTCAGGGGAACGAGACTTATTTTCATGGATACGCCTATTTTGTTCTTGCCAGATATAGTAGACAGAAGCACCCAAAACCAGCCGTTGCATCACACTCCATATGGCATTATTATAGGTATAAGTGTAAAGGTGGGGGACAAGGAGGGGCCACTCATCAGGAATGCAGCCCTAATTTGCCAAAGGATTTAGGGAATTCCAAACCTGTTGGGGGAAGCTGCATTTGAAGAAAAGATGGCTATGGCTGTCTGGAACCTGGTTGCAGAAAACACACCTGTGCACATATGTGTTCTGCCATTTAGCAATGATATCATGGGTATGCAGTTTACCTTTGATGGAAAGCCAAAGGATAAATGCGTGTCGAGGGATGTTTTGGTTAAACCAAACTAGGTTCACCCAAGAAACTTCAGTCCCCACTTCTTGAATAGTCTTCCAAACTTCACTAACTCTAAAATCAACAAGTTCACCCTTGCAGTTTTTCCAAAACACTTTGTCACTAGACGAATTACTTATGGTGACACAGGGAGATGTAAACAGAGTTGAAAATATCCTCAGCCAGTCAGGAGGCCACAACCATTCACCATTCAAGCAGAGATTACTAACAACAGAGTGCCTAGAAAATGAGCCCTCACACATGTTTCGATGAGTAAGGATGTTGCTGAGGGGGCTAAGGGGATGCCAGTTGTCAAACCAAGCTGAGGTAGTCTGCCCATTTCCAATTTTATGGATAATATGGGTTCTCAGTTTGGTTCTAAGTTCTAGGATTTTCTTCCAGCCCCAACACGTGTCACCCTTGCCAGCAAACTCCCAGAAATTGCTATCAGGGTGTCGGTAAGCATGGACCCATTTGACCCACAAAGAGTCTTTTCTGGTTATAATGTTCCACGTATGTTTCACAATAAGATCAGAATTCCAGGTATGAAGACACTTAAGACCCAAGCCACCATGCTTCATAGGCGTGCAAACATCCTTCCATTTGACTTTTGCTTTACCCCTTTTCATTTCCCCATGACACCACAAGAAACCCCGTATAATTTTTTCAATCTCCTTTGTTACTAATACGGGGAGAATAAAGATAGACGACCAATAGACATGTAGGGAATTTAACACTGAAGTAATAAGCTGAAGTCTTCCCGCAAAGGACAAGGATTTATTCTTCCAGTCAAGGGTTTTACATTTGACTTTATCAATGAGAGGGGTACAATGAGTCCGAGAGAGCTTGGTGGAGATGAGAGGGACTCCCAGGTACTTGACAGGAAACTCGCCAACTCGGAAATGGATGTGGCTATTAATCTCATCTTGAACTTCCAATGGCACATTTCCATAGAAGATGGTGCTCTTTGGGATACTCGGGACCAAACTTGAGACTGATTTAAATTCCTCAAGGGCAGACAAAAGAGTGTTCACAGAGTGGCTGTCACCGTGACAAAACAGGACAAGATCATCTGCAAAACAAAGGTGTGTGAGGCCCACTTTTTTACATTTCCAATGGTACACAAAATTATCATCATTATTCACTCTACGCTTTATAATAAGCGTAAGCACCTCCATGATAAGGGTAAATAAATAAGGGGACATGGGGTCCCCCTGTCTCAAGCCTCTCTTACCCCTAAAGAACCCCTGATGGTCACCATTAACTGCAATGGTAAAGGCAGCAGACGACACACAGCTCATAATCCATTGGATCATTTTGTTTAGGAAACCAAAATGAAAGAGACAGGACTTGAGAAATCTCCACTCAATAGTATCATAGGCTTTCTGAATGTTAATTTTGAAAGCACACCTTGCTTTCCCCTATTGTCACACCCCGATATTTCCACGTATTACCAGTGGGCCCGGTGGGGGAGTATCGTGACGTGGTTGGTAACATTACAGTCAAACAACACAATATTTAATATGCACAGCGGAAGCAAATGAAAGATATATTTCAACCGAATATAATTGTAATATCAAGTATCACAACAGTTGAAAATAATCCACATGTGGATAAAAAATAAATAGGAAACATTGTTCAGCAGTTTTGACATCCAATCTTGCGAGACTTATTGTGGACGCTAGGAGAAAGCCAGCCTAGTTCGCGTAGTACCTGGACTTAACCTTTTTGGGAAAATACGTCAGTTTACACTGGTAAATACAATAACTGACTCATTTGAAAAGGTTTAATAAAAATTGATTTGAATGCACGTGGCACAAACTTTTTATAACTTGGGATAATTATTTAAATATAATACTTGTAAACTAATTACATGTTTCTTATGCATTCAGTAGCCCAATCCGTAGACCGGGTTAAAGATCAATAGACACACCACATTATTTATTTTGGCACTGACGGGTATACGCCTACACCCTGTGCTTAGGTCGTGGCCATTTCGTAAAATGATGCCAAGGATATCCGGGACATGGTCATTAACCCCCCAAAGGCTTTAAGCAAACAAGACATTTCAAAACTGGGCATATCAATGATTTAACCTCTATTCGATTAAAGATTCAATGCCGGACCAAGCGGTATTTTTATATACCGTACCCCAAGCTCGTATAAGGGAAAATAAGTTAAAAGTATTTACCTTTGCAAGTATCAATCACAATTAGCAAGTACGTGCAGCTTTTACCGGGTCTCCTATTCTGGAACGAAGGTTTATAATAACCTATTAGAATCCTAACGGTCTTTAGTTAAGCATACGCTTAGACCGGTTAGTTTTAAAGGAAGATACGGTTCGAACGCGTGATTAAGCGAAGACCGGAATAGAACGTGGTTCAGACCCGACAAGTTTGAAGACTTGTATAATATGGGTAATTTAGCCACATTCTGGATTTTGAGATAAAACCGATAAAGTTTGACCCGTTTCGGCTAAATTATGTAAACTAGTTACATAAACCGAACCGAACGCGCATGAGGCGTAACGGGTAACCATGAGAGTCATTTACAGGTTTCCTAAGTTAATATGCCTTAAATATGTTGTGATATCAGTAGGATACCTTCCATTATGCCCAAAACGAGTTTAATCTCAATTTAAGCCCCGTAGGGGTATTTTGGTCATTTTAAAGATTATAAAAGAGGTTATTTTATAATTCTGAGATTCGGGTCTGAATACATCAGTAAAATAACTTATTTTAATAGGTCATATCAGTTGTGATAAGTCTTGTATGACAAAAATGGTTTTAAACATAAACTATGTGTTTAATACGCTTTAAAAGCCATTTTAGGCGATTTCCGGGTTATATAGGAAATCTGAGTTTTCTGATCAGGTTATAAAGTTCAAAATACTATATTTATTATATAAAATCAGTAGCAATTAGATTGGTGTCAAAATATTATGTAGAACTCATTTTATACACAAAAAGGGTATAATCGGTATTTACCGAATCAACGCCATAACCTTAGGTTATGAGCAGGTTAAAAATAATTAAAAATCTTTAAAAATCCCAAAATATTATATTACATCAGTGGGTAAAAGGTTTGGTGTCAAAAATTGGGTTTAGATAGGCTTTATGCTAATGACGCTGTTTAATTACTAAGAAGCGTTCTAATTACGTCATTGAGCATAACTCCTAATCTAGACCTCCAACTGATGTGAAAATTTAGGGACATGTTTATAAATCAGTAATAAAGATTATTGTCCTTTCACATTTCCAAAATTCTCGTTTTATGGTCAAAAGGGCATTATGGTCAACATTAAGCAATTAACGGCAACATGTAAACGAATCGGTCAAACAACGAACCAACCACAGAGGGTCATACTATCATGAAACCTGGTCCTAAGGAAGCTCTAAGGCATTTCCAAATCATACTAAATCGGGTCGGAACTGAAGTCAAAGAAAAAGTCAAAGTTTTGCGACTTTCGGTTCCGAACCGGGTCTAAATAGAAGATTGTCGGATCAAACAAGCGTAGAGCAGTTCTTATACTTATTACTAAGTTATATGAGTGATAAAATAGGTTACATGCCTTCTACATTGCTAATTACATGTTAATTCGCAAATTAAGCTTATGTTGACGTTTTATAAACAACTTTGACCCGACATTTGATCTAGTTAGAGCGGGAATCAGAGGGTGCCCTTTTAAGGGTTTAATGCCCACATAATTACCAACTTATAACTACCTTCAATTCGACTAATCACTGGACCATTAATGATTAATCGCTAAGTCAAACGTTAATTACGACGGTTTGACTTTTAAGCTAAAGACTAAGCAAAACTCGATTAAGGAAGGTTAAGTACACTTACAGAAGTCCTATGCACAATTAGAGATGACTTGGAAAGGCACTTGAGCTCCAGAGATGTTCCACAAATGCAGATGGAAGGTGTGATCATAATGTTGCAACATAAGGGCCTTTTATAGTGCTTTTGATCTCATTAGATCATGACACACAAGGCTAGCATTGTTCCCAGATCATTTACAAGTGCCCCTAAGGTCTAAAAGCATGTAGAGGTCGCCCATGGAGTGGAAAATATCTTCTAAGGTCGGTTATTGCGCTTAAACAGGCTGCTGTCCCAACTTTCTGTATCTGGGGATTGGACGCGGCCCGTGTAAGTTTCTGTTAAGGCTTACGCGGCCCGCCTGAGTCCTGCTGTCAGATTTCAAACTTTTCCATTATTGTATCCTTGGCTCTTGGTCCTTCGGAAGGGCATTCCACTTTATTTCTTGCATTTTGAGCCCTCCAAATTGACATATAAGGGCTCCAAGACTTATACCCACTTTGTTAAGTCCTTGGTTACTTTATGTTTACCCGAAAAGTCATAATTTTCAACGTTGACGCTTTAACCCCTCGCATACGAATTTGATCATAACTTTCTTATACGATAACGAAACTTCATGAAATTTTTATCCCACATTCTAGTGAGCATAATTTACCGTTACAGAGTTTCGGGTTTGCTAAAAGGTCACTCAGAGGTATACTTTAAACATGTTGACACATTTAACCCCCGTAGTTTGTAATCTCTCACTTTCTTTCACATTTAGCTTCGTATGATCCATGATTTATTCATTTGAAGGTATAAACCTTTTGTAGGGCTATTGCAAAGTATATTTATTCATTGTTGACATTTTGAACCCTTATATTCACATACTATCCATGTTTGTCAACTTTAGTCCCTCTAGAGTATTCTTTCACACGTTCAAGCTTATGACACGTGTCAATACATTATAGGACGTGAATTTTTGAGGTGTTACATCCTCACCCCCTTAAAAGAAATCTCGACCTCGATATTTACTGAAATAAATAAGGGTACTTTTCTTTCATTGTGGATTCAACCTCCCATGTGTATTCGGGACCTCTACGGGCATCCCATTTAACCTTTACTATTGGCACATGCTTCCTTCGAAGCTTCTTAATCTGTCGATCCTCGATCGACACAGGTTTTTCAACAAACTTCAAGCTCTCTTCTATGTGCTCATCTGTATGTGGTATGACTAGTGATTCATCAGCGAAACACTTCTTCAGATTGCAGATGTGGAATACATTGTGAATACCACTGAGCTCTTCAGGTAAGTTTAACTTATAGGCAACTGATCCGACACGTTCGATGACCTCGAAAGGTCCTATGTATCTCGGGCTTAACTTGCCTTTCTTACCAAATCGCATCACTCCCTTCCAGGGTGATACTTTAAGCAACACTTTGTCACCTACCTCGAAGTTAAAAGGTTTACGCTTTAAATCTGCGTAGCTTTTCTGCCTATCCCTGGCAGCTTTCAGGCGGTCACGAATCTGGACAATCTTGTCTGTCATTTCAAAGACTATTTCAGGTCCTGACAATTGGACATCTCCAACTTCCTCCCAACAAACGGGCGTTCTGCACTTTCTACCGTACAAGGCCTCGAAAGGCGCAGCCTTAATGCTGGTATGGTAGCTATTGTTATATGAGAACTCGATCAATGGCAAGTGGTTATCCCAACTACCACCTAAATCGATCACACATGCACGAAGCATGTCCTCCAACGTTTGGATTGTACGCTCACTCTGTCCGTCCGTCTGAGGATGGTAAGCCGTACTGAAATTTAAGCGCGTGCCCAAAGATTGTTGGAAACTTTTCCAAAAATGTGACGTGTATCTAGTATCTCTGTCAGAGATAATAGACACTGGTACGCCATGCAGAGATACAATCTTGTCTACGTACAATTGGGCTAACATGTCGGAGCTATAGGTCTCCTTGATGGGTAGGAAATGTGCTGACTTAGTCAGTCTATCTACTATCACCCATATTGTGTCATTTCCTTTCCTGGTCTTTGGTAACTTGGTGATGAAATCCATTGTCACCATTTCCCACTTCCATGTGGGAAGTTCAGGTTGTTGTAGCAAACCTAACGGCTTTTGATGTTCTGCTTTGACTTGTGCACACGTCAAGCATTTAGCTACATAGGCAGCTACAGACTTCTTCAAGCCTATCCACCAATAGTTTGCCTTTAGATCCTGGTACATCTTATCAGCTCCAGGATGAACGGAGTATTTAGAACTATGGGCTTCTTGGAGGATAACATCCTGAAGTCCTCCATAAACTGGAACCCATATTCGTCCATTCAATCTCAGAATTCCGTCCTTGCCCTGAGATAACTGTTCTTCAGTTACTCCTAGCTTTTCATTAGGATAGTTAGCTTCCAACACAGCTTCCTTCTGTGCAGCTAACAACCTTTCGTTCAAACCATTCTTTATCTCAATGCTCTTGGCATTGATTCGGATGGGTTTCACCCTTTCCTTTCGGCTTAAGGCATCGGCGACTACATTCGCCTTGCCAGGATGGTATCTTATTTCACAACCATAATCATTCAAAGTTTCCATCCAACGTCGTTGCCTCATGTTCAAATCCTTTTGGTTAAACAGGTGCTGGAGGCTCCTGTGATCAGAATAGATCACACACTTGATACCATATAAATAGTGCCTCCATAGTTTCAGTGCAAATACAACGGCACCCAACTCCAAGTCATGGGTGGTGTAATTCTTTTCATGTACCTTTAACTGTCGTGAAGCATAGGCAATAACCTTGCCTTTCTGCATAAGCACACACCCCATGCCAGTGTGCGATGCGTCGCAGTAAACCACGAATTCTTCGGTTCCTTCAGGCAATGTCAGTACAGGCGCATTGCTTAGCTTCTGCTTAAGGATATCAAAGGATTCTTGCTGCTTCGGTCCCCAGTCGAACTTAATCTTCTTCCTAGTCAAAGAAGTTAGGGGTGCAGCAATCCTTGAAAATTTTTCAATAAAACGCCTGTAATATCCTGCCAATCCCAAGAAACTGCGAATCTCTGTGGGCGTCTTTGGCTCCTGCCAATTCATGACAGCCTCAACCTTAGCGGGATCTACTTGGATTCCGCATTCACTAACCATATGTCCAAGGAATTGGACTTCTCGAAGCCAAAATTCACACTTAGAGAATTTAGCGTAGAGCTTCTCCTGCTGAAGTAGTGAAAGAATACATCGAAGATGTTTCTCATGGTCGGCCTGATTCTTTGAATAAATCAGAATGTCGTCAATGAAGACGATAACAAATTTGTCCAAGTAAGGCTTGCAGACGCGATTCATGAGATCCATGAATGCGGCAGGTGCATTAATGAGCCCAAAAGGCATCACTAGGAACTCGTAATGACCGTAACGAGTCCTAAAAGCAGTCTTGTGTACATCTTCATCCTTAACCTTCAGTTGATGATAGCCTGACCTCAGATCGATCTTGGAGAAGTAACTTGCCCCTTGAAGCTGATCGAACAGATCGTCGATCCTGGGCAAAGGATACCTATTCTTGATAGTGACCTTATTAAGCTCACGGTAATCGATGCACAGACGCATCGATCCATCCTTCTTCTTGACAAATAAGATTGGTGCTCCCCAAGGAGACGAACTAGGTCTAATGAAACCTTTGGCTAGCAATTCATCTAGCTGTGTTCTCAATTCCTTCATTTCTGTTGGTGCCAACCTATAAGGTGCTCTAGCAACAGGTGCGGCTCCAGGGATGATGTCAATTCTGAATTCCACTTGCCTATCTGGTGGTAAACCAGGTAGTTCTTCAGGAAAAACTTCAGGGTATTCAGAAATAACCGGGATATCCTCAATCTTAGGCTTCGGCTCATCGATAGTCACTTGTGCCATGTAGATGACACAACCCTTCTTTAAACACTTAGAGGCCTTGAGCATAGTCACTTGCTCAGGCAGTCCATACGTGGTATCTCCCTGAATGGTAAGTGATTCGCCAGACGGAGTCTTGATCAGCACTTGCTTCTTATTGCAGACAATCTGGGCCTGGTTATGAGATAACCAGTCCATGCCTAAAACTGACTCATTGGAATCCCACATCCACCTCCCAAAAACAAAGTTGCATATACCTGTTAATTTGGCTTTAGAGAGTTGTGTCTCAAAGACCCCACAAACACTAACTTTTTGAGCAAGAATGTGATCCTTGATTTGACCTTGATTAGCCATATTTGTCATCCCCCGAATATTCCAAGCAGAGACTTTAAACACCATTTAAAGTTGGGATGAATGAGATGTAGCTTGAGCCTCTTGAATGCTCCCACTGCCCTGCACAACCTGCTGCATAAAGAATTTTTCCGATTGGGATTTATCAACACCAACTTCTTCAATGACACTGTCCAGGTTCAACTTTAATAATTTACATTGATCCCAAAAGAAATCCCATTCGCCTTGTTCCCAGTTTGCTTGGTCAATAGCTCTACATGATTTATAGCAAACTAACCGATCTAGGATGGCTTTTTTCTGGCCGTCTGTAATGCCATAATCCATGGACTCTTCTTCATCTTCATCTAACATATCTTGCTCAGCATCTAAACCGTTTCCGTTTCCCATTTGACCACCATTCACTTCAAAACCATCATTATCAACATCCATGATGTGGTTACGGAGGTCCTTACCCTTTAACAATAGATCAACCGAATCTTCATTCAGCATATAGACGTTGTTTGAAAGAGGTAAATCAGCAGAGGTTTGAAGGCTATTAGGGGCAGCAGGAGAATGGGAATGTATAGGTTTAGTGTGTTTAATAGCGGGAAGGGTTTTTCTGGTATACACATTGGCCCTAACTTGAGCTGTAGGGGCATCAGACCTGGGTGAGACATTAATGGCAGAGCCTTTTTTCTGGGAGAGATGGTTCAAAGGTTTTGTTTTCCTTGTTTCAGCCTGGGTTTTGCTGGATTCTGCAACATAGGATTCATGGAGAGCCTTCATTTTTCGTTGGATCACAGGGTCACTACTAGTTAAATTTCCTTTATCTGGACTGTTAATGGGGGCCAGGGATTGTTTCACTGTAACAGGGGGGATTGGTGCTGCTATGGTTCTTCCAGCAAAGTTTCTTTTCTTTCCTTTTTGTTTTCGGGTCACAATCGTGAAGTCATCTTCTTTGTTTTCTACATTTCGATCTTTCTCAGTTATGTTTTCAGTACTCTTTGCTTTGTTCGCCTCCACTTCTAATTCTTCTACAATATTGGGTCTTGCTTTGCACTGCTTAAAGGAGTGACCCAAAACATTACAATGGGTACACACAACAGGCTTCTAGTGGTAAGAAACCTTTATTCTTCCCACACGGGGAGGTTTATGAGGGGCAGCTGGAAATTCAACCTCAACTTCCTCAGGGAGGTTTGAGCTAGCTTTTACATCAACAAGCAACCTAGCAAAGTCCAATTTCCCTGTCTGAGATGAACATCTTTCTTCAGTCACACGATCCATTAACAATGGGAACCATTGGCTACTCATTATCTTGCAAATTCCTATATCCGTCCATAGTTCCAGGAGAACATCATGAGCCGTGACCCAAAGGGGAATAGTAGAGGGTTCAATTTTTTCAAGGCATACACCTGGTTCCCATTTTCTAACAAAAAGTGGGATATTGTTCACAAATCATGACCCTCCCTCTAATACCTCATTCAGGCCCTTCTCATTTTTAAACTTGAAGTAGTAATAGCCAGCTGGGCTTTTTGTGATTTCAGCTATGTCAAAATTTCTCCAATCTCTTCTAAGGCAATAGTTAACACGATTGTAATCCATGGAAGTACCTAAGAAATAGCCATAAAGGTGTAAAGAGTATACCTTTCCCGAGTGGAGCAGGTCTTTGTTTGTTATCATGACCCTACTCTTCCCTTCTGGGGTAATGGTTGGGGGGTAGTATTCAATTCGAACCATTTTCGATTCATTATTCTGCTTGATACATTCAGCAATGGATAAGCCCTTACCATTATTTCGGTTCCAGAAAGCCCCATAGGGGGGGGGGTTAACATCAGCCCTTGTATCTGCGGTATCACTTCTATTCGCTGCACCATACATTTGACCGGTGACAGGGGTTTTTGGACCCCTGACGAAGTAGGTTTCTGAGTAGAAAAAGATCCAGCAGCAGGCTCGAGATTGTAACATCCCTAAAATATAAATCCTTTATTTTAATCCGACACCGCAGTTAAACGGGACGAACTAACTAGTTATAAGATCTAACCTAGTTAGATAAGAGCCAAGAAATATCAAGTTCGAGTGTTAAAAACAATTAAACTAGAAACCTCATGAAAATAGGAGGGCTAATTGTGCAAATTGTGAAACAAGTTTCATTAAAACAAAAAAATTAAAATCCAACACACACTAGTGTGTGTGTGGATCGACTAGAACACAGGGGGGCGACCAGGTTTCTCCCACAAACCCTAACTTGCCCAAAATTCACAAATTGAAGGTCAAGATCAGTCCCAAAACGAAATTCGAGCCTGGATTAGTGATCCCCATTGAAAGGAGATCATAAGGTATGTGAAATTCGATAAAAAAAATTATACTTGAAATTCTCATGAACATAGGGAAATTGAAATCTGATGATGCATGTGTGATATGTAGATGAAATAGGAACATTGAGATGTCTAGGAGTAAACCCTAGACAAGTACATGTTGGAATCATGCTAAATTCTAGTGAAATCCATGGACACCATTTTAGGTGATTAGTGGGTTATGTAGAACTTGATAAACACTAAGGAATTTGGGGTTTGTTCTAGTGTAATTTGACATATGTGAGATTATTTCAGAATTATAGAGGCTAAAATTTATGTTACATAGTTTAATTGATGAAAATTTGGGCTATATGACAAGTTATGAACTTGTTAATGAATCATGTAAAATTCTGCCCTTAAAGTGTTTGTATAAATGCCTCAAAGAAGGCTCAAAACTGAAATTTAAAGCTAAAACACATAATTACGATGTTTCGGAAAATTATGCGATATATGATTTAAAAAGAGTTCTAAACGTGTTATGATTGAACTCTATAGGAAAGGACACCGGAGCGTCGAGTGGACAAGCCGGTGGCGACTTGCGTTTGAAGGGCGTACTTTGAAGGTATGTAACTTGATTCGTTACATTGAGTAATTTTGATAACTAGAATTTGTTTAGTTGTGTTGTAGAATAAAGGTTGTATTGATTGAATGACAATGTTCGTTATTTGAAATTATAGGTTAAGAATCGGCTAGAAGTCGTTTGGTAGTCATCATAATGGAGGATTCCATAGATGAGCCAAACGGGTTGAATAATGGTGTAATAGTAGCGTTAGAGTTATTTAATAGTTAGCATAGGCGGTTACAATCATACGAGCATGAAGCCATAAGATTGGTAATGAAATGCCTGTGATAATAAGCCCCGGAAGTTGGGTAAAAAGCGCCTTATGTTACTATTAAAAAGGTAGTAAGATGAGTGTAACTTGAATGGGTCGAATAAATGTATAGTGATTTTTAGTCATTCGGTCCGTAAACCAAATTTTTGGTATGATAATCATTATAGACGCGTCGGTAATTAAATTACAGTCGTGTAGGGAAAAGAATCACCTAAAACGGACCTACGGATTGAAAGTTATGACCACTTGAAGTTGAATTTGGTAAAATCCGGAGCTGGCAGGAAATGCAGGTCATTAACCTGCATCTGCTGGAAAACCATTCCCCCCGCATCACGCGACAGGACCGCTAGGGTCTGGCGCGACACGTGAGAACCCTCGCGCCACGCGAGGAACTGTCGCGATACGCGACGGAGCTGATTTCAAATTTTATTTTATTTTTCATAATTTGATACATGAACTTGTTTATACACCCTATATAATGATCAAAACTAACATTTTAAGTGGTTTTGACCTTAGGTGACAAAGGGGACTCTCCGGATGGTGATCAAGCATGTTTTGAATAACCGAACACACTCTTTTGAAGCTGTCGCAATAGTTTAACTTTGTTTTAGACAATGTTTTTGAAGTAAACATTTTACGAATCATGTTTTGAATGTTGGAACTAGTTTAGTAGTCAACTAGTATGGGATCACTTTAAAACTTAAATTTTGTATTAGTTTGAAGTAAAGTACTATTTTATCTAAAATCACGTGTATTCACATTAAATTCCATTAGAAATTAGACGGTTGTTACAAGTTGGTAATCAGAGCTCCAGGTTGTCAACAAAGTGTTCGGTTCAAGCCTGATCGATCGTCCGTTAAGAATTAGTTAATTATTTTAATAGATCCTATCTTACGTAAGAAATGAGATGCGAGTTAATGTGCATGGGAAGAGCGTGTTAGCGTGTTAACACACTCAAAGCCAGAAAGTGCACCAAATGTGAATGGTTAAAGCAAGTTACAAACTTGGCTAAACCAAAGCAAATAAAGCTATGTTATAAATGAAATGTTTAATGATTGATGTAAACATTTCAGTTTCAAGATGACGGAAAGAAACGATGATGATCCGGTATCGATAAGCACCGAACAAATGAAAGAGTTAATTGCCGAAGAAGTGGGAAAGGCAATTGAGGGTAGTCTATCTGGGTTTATAGACAAAATACAAAACACGGTGTTATCATTGGTTGAAGAATGAGTTAAAAGGTTGGAAGATAATGTCAACCTCACGAGAGAGAAATCCGAAGAACGCAAAGGATGTTCATATAAGGAGGTCATGGCGTGTAAACTGCCAATCTACAATGGGGAGGTCGACCCGATAATATGCCAAAGATGGCTAAGTGACGTAGAAGGGGTATTTGAAAGGACCCACTGTGACGTGAGTGATTTTGTTGCTTACGGAACGGGTCAATTAAGGGGTCAAGCCAAGGATTGGTGGGACAATAAAAAGAAGGAGATAGGAGCCGAGGCGGCAAGGGTCATGACATGGGACGAGTTTAAGGTGCCATTCCTTAAGCACCATAGTCCCAAGGCGGTTATCAACAGGATTAAAGAAGAATTTATCCAGTTAAGACAAAAGGGAGAATCAATTGATAAAATCACGAGTATCTTCATGGATAAGCTGAGGTTCTGTGACGAGTTAGTCACCACTGAAGAGCAGAAGATATACTACTATTACAACATGCTGAGTGCTGAATACAGGGAGTTCATGACTCCCTCAAAGTATGAAACCCTCACGGAAATTATCAACACCGCCCGGGAGCGGGAAATCGAGTTGAAGAAACAAATTGAGAGGGGCGAGCGAAGGGCACAGGATGTGAATCCAAGCCGTACAAAGAAAGCTCGAACTGTTGAATCTGGAAAGAAGGTGGATGCTAAAGGCGGGTCGCCAAGTTGTAAAGTGTGTGGGAAAGGGCACAAGGGTGAGTGCCGTTTCAAAGACAAACCGTGCCCCATATGTGGTAAAACGGGGCACACGGAGTCTCTATGCCCGGGTAAAGTCTCAGTCTGCTACAAATGTTATCATCCCGGCCACAAAAAGTCTGAATGCCCAGACTTAGTTGGAAAAAGAGACGTTAAATAATCTCCAACAGAATCTCCAAAGGCGAAGGCTAGGTCCTTCCAACTTACCGCGGCAGAAGCAAAGACAGAACCCGATGTTGTCTCAAGTATATTCACAATAAACTCAATTCCTGCACGTGTATTGTTTGATACAGGTGCGAATAAATCCTTCATTTCACATGGATTTATTCGACATCCTTCATTTGTATTGACGAAATTATCTATTCCCTTAGAAGTTGAAATAGGGGACAACAAAAGTTTTATAGTTTGTGATGTTTGTCGAGGCTGCAAATTAAGTATCGATGATGAGGAGTACCTGATAGATCTAATCCCGATGTCGATGGGGGAGTTTCAAGTAGTTGTTGGGATGGATTGGCTATCTCAGCACCACGCAAAGGTCGTGTGTTTTCGTAAGGAGATAAAGCTAACATCTCCGAGCGGAAAACACGTCACCATTTATGGCGAAAAATGAGGTAACCCTATAATATGCTCGATGTTAAAAGCTCACAAGCTCATGAAGCATGGATGTAAGGCGTTTATGATATACGCGAATGAGCCCGAGAAAGAGTCACTAAAGATGGGAGACATACCGGTGATACGTGACTTCGAAGATGTATTTCCGGAAGATGTACCGGGGATACTGATGGGTTGATAAATTTCCAAAGCTTAACGTGTTTAATTTTACCGATTTGTGTGAAATTGAGTTTTAGAATACACTACTTTGAGATGGTTTGTATTTTGCAGGCCTTGACATGTTTAAGGTGTATTTTGGAAGCTTATTGGAGCTTGGGAATGAAGTTAGGAAGAATGGGAGCGAAAAACGGAGCTAAACGACGAAAACCGGACAAAGACTTCTGAGACCGGCGTCCCAGACGCCCAGACCGGTGTCCCAGACGCTGGTCCCCAGCGTGAATTGGGGAAACTTCTTCTTTTGATTAGTTTGAACCCATTTTCGATGGGGGAGTTACACACACTCGATTCTGGACCTCCATAGGCGATTTTGGGAGATTTTTGAAGGTTCCATTTGATCCATCATCATATTCCATCAAGTTTTGAAGATTAATCATCAACCATGAGTGCCTAATTTCTTCAAGATCATCCCCGGGTGAAAGGTTGTGAGTTTTCTAGGGTTTACATTTTCATGCTTTGGTTTGATATAAACATTTTGTAATCTTTTGATTGAAATTGTGCGGATTGATTGTTAGTATTGTTTTGAACTCGAAATTGTTAAGATTTTCTTGCATCATTGACATTGAGAGATGATTACTACTATGAGTTTTGATTCGTGCTAGGGTTTGTTCATTGTTATTGATTTATAAAACATACAACTGTCTTTAATTCATATTGTGAAGGTTTTCTTGCACCATTTGCGTATGTTAGATGATTGTTGATGTCTACGATTAGGTTTTCAATTTACAAACTCAAGAAATCATTGGTGTTCATAAAATAACCAAACCGTGCATGATAAATAACTCTAGATACTTATTAATCCGAAACCCGGGTGTGATCCGTATTCTAATTTCTTGTTTCCACTTTTTAGTTTAGGTTACAATTTTAGTTAATATTCAATTGATTTCGATAACATCAATTTGTTGGTTCATTCCGATTTATTTTAAAAACCAAACAAATAAATAAAAATAGCAATCTTCATAATCACTTTGTACATTATTTGTAAATAGTCTAATTAATCGAATGGGTCGTGCGATACTGACCACATGCTCTTCGTGGATACGATACCCGACTTACCCTAGCTACCTAGGTTTAATTGGGTTTTTGACTGATCGGGACGACACGGTCACGTAAAAATGGCGCCGTTGCCGGGGAGCTAGTGCGCTTAGTATTTCATTGCTTGTTCGATTTTAGTTTAGTTTTCTTTTTGTTTTCTTGTATTTTTGTGATTTTACTTTGGGTGGTCGAGTTTGTTTGTGCAGGTACATGTTTTGCAGGTACCATCTTTCAATATGAACTGGGTAGATGATGATCCATGTGAGTGTTGCGGAAGCGGAGAGCATTATTTAGAGGATTGCTCTGTTTTCTACGAAAAAGTTCAAGCCAACAAGGATCGGGAAGACTACCTCAGCGGATTGTATGAATATAGGAGGGCGGATTATGAAGATTTCAATGGTCCATCCTCACACTATCCATATGATAGACCACCACCACCACCAGATTACCAAGAATATTACTATTCAGAGATGGATTACCATTATGAGCAAGAGAAGGGTTACAACAACTATGAACCCGATTTGCCACATTTCCCGAGTTACCAGGAGGAGTATAATGACTATTATCATGACTCCCCTCAGCTGACATACGAGGAGCCTCAAGATTCGTTAAACTCTAAGCTCGATATGATTATGGACATGATGATAGAAATGAAAAAGAAAGACGAGCTGAGAGACAAATCATTTGAGGCTTTGGTTATTCAGGTTGGTCAACTAATCGAGGAGATGGCCCAACTTAGGCGAGACCAAGAGGTTTTGGCTAATGGTACTCTGGTTGATGGTGATATGGTGGAAGAGGTTATCGATCTTCCCGAGCAAGAAAATGAATGTTTGAACCGAGCGGAAGACATCACACCGCGAGACGAGTCGGATCCGAAAGATGCCCACGTTCATATCCATCCTTCTCCCATACTTATCACTCCAACCAACAAAGTTGGGGATGCAGGTTCGGGTATAAGGATTCGAAGGGTGGCGTTGCAAGACATAGGCCAGTTTAGTAAGAAGCGACCCCAAAGTTGTACAATATGCATGCCGAGCAAAATAAAAAGAGAATGGATCCGGCATGCCAACTACCGAGCGTATGTTGAAAACTCGGTAGGCAAATGTGCACTTCGACCACCATGAGAGGCAAATCTGGTATGATTGTTGTAGAGTTTGTATTATTTTTGTTTTATTTTATTTTCTTAGTTAAATGAACGTTGTGGGTGTGTTCCCTATATAACCCTCGCGAGACCTACTCGTCCTACCGAGCTATCGGGTGGTTTAAAAGGGCTTGTTGCATACTCTAAATGCAACCGTGATTCCTACGAAAGTGAGTTAGGCTTGTTATTGTTGTAAATTATTTTTCTACATAAATCAAAGTGAATTAACGTATGACTTGGTAATATTTTCATAAAAGTGGTAGAACTAGGTAGCTAATAAATTTTAATGGTTGTGAGAAGCATGCTTCTACACAAGGGTTAAGATTTGTAGGTACATTACGTTCGTGGGACGACTGCTTGCTTGAAGAGAAGAAGAGCACATGAGGAATGAGCTCAAAAATCAGGTGCATACGTTTCTTTTTACTTTTGTTTTTTAGTTAGCAAATAAGTGGATTGTAAATTGTATTTTATTTTCCGGGGTGAAATTTTAGGGAGGTTAGCCGTGTCACATCCCTTGTGCGTTTTAAAAACTCTAGTTCTTACACATTGAGGACAATGTTTGCCTCAAGTGTGGGGATGGGGGAGTTAGTAAAAGTTTTTGATTTTTGACCCGTTCATTTAAACACTACACATTGAGGACAATGTTTACCTCAAGTGTGGGGATGGGGAAAAAATTTCAAAAATTTTTCAAAAATGTCTTTGTTGAAGCAATCTAAAAAGCACAAGTAACTAAGTCAATAAGGGATGGCACAACCCATTTGGTCTTTTGTCATGGTCAAGTTCAAATTAATAGTATGACGGGTATTTAGCAGGTGGTTATTTGGGAATAATCTGCCTAAGAAACTAGCACATCATGCATGTCACATACCATACCCTTTATATATGTGAGGTTTTGAGCCACTTTTACATCATAGGATTACATATTCATGTTTCTTTGTTTGAGTGGACCATTAGTCATGTATTGTAGAACTTGCGACTTTTGATACGTTTGAGACCATAGACCGAATACAAGCACGAGAATGATTAAGACATTAGGTGAACCTTTTTCTTTAATACCATTTATCCATCCTTACCCAAATAAATCCCCTAGTCGCCCACTTTGAGCCTAAATGCCTAATCCTTTCGTTTGACCAACCCGTTTAGCCCATAACCGTTAAACCTTTTCTTTTAAACCCGTGTGATGAAAATTCGATTGTAGGATTATTTGCTTGTAAAGTTGTGTTTGAAAAAAAAATCAGAAAATGTTGTAAAAAAAAACAGAGAATAGAAAATCGTTGAGAAAATAACAAAAATATGAGTTATTAGTTGTTGAATAAAAGGGCGGAAAAAAAACCGTTGCCTCGTAGTTGATGTTTATAGTTAGTTTTGTTTAGCATAGTCGTTTTTAATAAAAATCGGATTTTTCATCACCTTTGCCACTTTAAAATACCCTATTTCCTACCCTTCGCCTCGCCCCCATTACAACCCTTCAAAGACCTTTTGACTTGTGCTTAGTATTCGTGTTCGGTGGTGGAGAATGATTGAGTTACAAGCCTATGCGGGTACGTGTTCTAATCGGTTTGAGTGATTATTTCAAAAGCGCGAATGCATCAATTATTAGCCAATTTTAAACCGAGTGGAGAGAACATTGTGAGGGATGTGCATGATTTGTTGGTTTCAAGGGCGGGTTAATCTTGGATAACCATTTTATATGTGACTATTCACTTTACCGTTAGATATTTTGTAAATTGTAAAAAGTTTGAACCGGGTATGACTTTAGACCTTAACCTTAGTCTCGGGAATGGGACGTGTGTTTCTCATTCGACCCACGTGAAAGTGAAAATCAGATTTACTTGAGGGCAAGCAAATAACAAGTGTGGGGATGTGATGGGTTGGTAAATTTCCAAAGCTTAACGTGTTTAATTTTACCGATTTGTGTGAAATTGAGTTTTAGAATACACTACTTTGAGATGGTTTGTATTTTGCAGGCCTTGACATGTTTAAGGTGTATTTTGGAAGCTTAATGGAGCTTGGGAATGAAGTTAGGAAGAATGGGAGCGAAAAACGGAGCTAAACGACAAAAACCGGACAAAGACTTTTGAGACCGGCGTCCCAGACGCCCAGACCGGCGTCCCAGACGCTGGTCCCCAACGTGAATTGGGGAAACTTCTTCTTTTGATTAGTTTGAACCCATTTTCGACGGGGGAGTTACACACACTCGATTCTGTACCTCCATAGGCGATTTTGGGAGATTTTTGAAGGTTCTATTTGATCCATCATCATATTCCATCAAGTTTTGAAGATTAATCATCAACCATGAGTGCCTAATTTCTTCAAGATCATCCCCGGGTGAAAGGTTGTGAGTTTTCTAGGGTTTACATTTTCATGCTTTGGTTTGATATAAACATTTTGTAATCTTTTGATTGAAATTGTGCGGATTGATTGTTAGTATTGTTTTGAACTCGAAATTGTTAAGATTTTCTTGCATCATTGACATTGAGAGATGATTACTACTATGAGTTTTGATTCGTGCTAGGGTTTGTTCATTGTTCTTGATTTATAAAACATACAATTGTCTTTAATTCATATTGTGAAGGTTTTCTTGCACCATTTGCGTATGTTAGATGATTGTTGATGTCTACGATTACGTTTTCAATTTACAAACTCAAGAAATCATTGGTGTTCATAAAATAACCAAACCGTGCATGATAAATAACTCTAGATACTTATTAATCCGAAACCCGGGTGTGATCCGTATTCTAATTTCTTGTTTCAACTTTTTAGTTTAGTTTACAATTTTAGTTAATATTCAAATGATTTCGATAACATCGATTTGTTGGTTCATTCCGATTTATTTTAAAAACCAAACAAATAAATAAAAATAGCAATCTTCATAATCACTTTGTACATTATTTGTAAATAGTCTAATTAATCGAACGGGTCGTGCGATACTTACCCTAGCTACCTAGGTTTAATTGGGTTTTTGACTGATCGGGACGACACGGTCACGTCAGATACCGCCTGAACGGGAGGTAGAGTTCGGAATCGAATTGGTTCCGGGCGCGAAACCCATGGCTAAAGCACCGTACCGACTCGCGCCGTCAGAATTACAAGAATTGATGTCACAAATTCAAGACCTGCTCGACAAAGGATTCTGTCACGGCCCATGACCCGGTTTGACCCGTTTCAGGAGCCGCGGCAGAAAATACTGCGGTATTGATTTAATTGAGTTTAACAGCGGAAACAGGATCGTTTAAAGCTAAAATTTTTCCCCGATTATTTTATTTCACAATTCGGGATAAAACCCCGATAATTTACAATAGTATGATTTTTCTAGGAAATCGTTATGTTACAAAACTTATTGCTTTATTTTATAATGAGCCACTATCTTAAGCTTGAAAAGCTCCACAGCACTTTTCCTGATTTACAACAGATCACCTGAAACATGTTTGAAAAAGGTTTTGTCAGCGGGAAATACTGAGTGAATCATTCTATTTTGCATAATGATGCATAGTTATCAATTACAGCATAAGAGCGATTACAATGGCGTCTATCTTATTTTTATCTGGCATTCTGTCACAATGGTGACGATGGTCATACCACTATTTAGATCAATGAACCTAAATAGTGACGATTATCGCTGTAGGTCAATGAACCTAACAGTGATTATCCCGAGTAGGTCAATGAACCTAACTGGGCGAGAATTAGTAATGTGCACAATACCCCACTAACCAGTAATTCAAGATATCCACGACTTAGTCCCTGTAATTATAATCTTGAAATAATTTGGAGTATTGTAAAATATTTAATAAAAATAACTCACAAACGGTGAGAATAGTTGTATAAAGCAATTTGATAAAAAGAGAATAACTCACAAACTGTGAGAAAAGAAGAATGACTCACAATGCAGATTTATACGGGCAGAGCCTAGCTTACTGATTAGCCTTTTATCCTAATTTCAATAACAAGCACACAATTTGGAATTAGTAATCAATCCAGCATTTACGATAACTCACGAGATCAAATTCTCACAATTAATGTCAAAATGCAATACTTTGTCCATCGAATTAACGATGATCCGTTGAATTAACAACGAATGACAAGGTATAATACTTTACCCATCGAATTAACGATGATCCGTTGAATTAACAACGAACGATAAAGTATAATACTTTACCTATCGAATTAACGACAATCCGTCAAATTAATGACGAACGATAAAGTATAACCCTAATGTGGGCGGCACTTAAACATTCATTGGATATTTAGATCAATCGGACAATGAATCGTAGCAGCGATTGTGCTAATACCCTGATTGCAGCTTCAATTTAGTGCATGTGTGTGTTAATTGAAGTATACAGCAGAAATCTCGGTGTATAATTGAGAATTCTTTCGTCGTAAATTGTCCAGATTTCGAATGCCACAGCCTGCTATTTATACACAAAAATTGACTAGCTTACGGACCGTAAGCTTGCTGATGTTGCGGTCCGTATGACAGCTTACGGACCGTAAGACTCACAGCTTTACGGTCCGTATGGGACACAAAGCTGCTATAGTGTAGCCACGTGTGGGACTAGCTCGGCTGAGTCAACATTTTCTGAAAATTCAACTTGGAGAGCACGTAATTCGGATAATCGTCAAGTAGGGAATGCCCCCCCTGAGTTTTAGGGGCCCTAATCCTGATTCTGAAAATTATGAAAATTTTAGGGTTTGCACAGAATCACTTGGGTGTCTCAATTAGGGTTTCCTATTGGTCAAATTACTTTAGTAATTATGACTTTTGATGAGAGTCGTTACATTCTCCCCAACTTAATAAAAATCTCGTCCTCGAGATTTACTGGAATAATTGAGAATACTTTCTCTTTCTTTTTAATTCCAGTTCCCAAGTATATTAGGATCCTGTCTTTGAATCCTACTTTACTTAACTAACACTTTTTGTTTACCTTTACATCTTAGAAAGGTACTACCAAAGATTCGTCTGATAGACATTTCTTTGAGATTGGATAAATAAAATATATCATGTATTCCAACTAACCTTCCTGGTAGTTGTAAACTATAAGTAACTGATCCAATATGTTGAATTTACTGGAAATGATCCTACATAATTTGGTCTTAGTTTTCTTTTCTTACCAAATCTAACCACTCCTTTCCAAGGAGATACTTTTAATAGTATTTTGTCTCCAACTCGAACTCCAACGGCTTTTATCTATTATAATTCTTATGACTATCTCTTGTTGTTTTCATCCTTTCCTTCGTGATACTGAATATCACAATTGTAGTCATTTAGGATTTTCATTCATCTCCTTTGCCTCAAATTCTTTTTGCCTAGAAATATATATCTTAACTTCTTATAATTTGTATAGATAGTATCCTTACTTCCATACAGATAATATCTCCAAATCTTAAGGCAAAAATTATGGTTCTAATTCTAACTCATGAGTGGTATAGTTCCTTCGTACCCTTTTCAATTGTCTTGATGCATACGCAATTTCCTTTTTTTTTGCGTTGCATTAAGGAATATCCAAATCCTAGCTTTGAAGCATTACCATATACTTCAAAATTTTCTGTTCCTTCTGGTAAAACTAGGATTTATGTTTTTATATCCTAAAAACTTTTCTTTTCTAATCAAACTTAACCATTTTACAGGTTAACTTAGTTAATGGTATAGTTATTTTGAAAATTCCTTAATAAACTGTCTATAATACTAAACCTATAAAATTCCTAATTTCTATTGCGGTTTGCAGAATCTTCCATTTGGTAATTACTGCTATCTTAGCAAGATCTAAGTGAATACCTTCATGATTCACCATATGACCTAAAATTGCACTTCAGCCAAAATTTATTCTTCAAAAATTTTGGGAGTAAAGCTTTTCTTTTTCTTAATAACCAATATTGTGCTAACCGATAAGGTTCCCTGGCTTATCGGTAAAATTCCTGGAATTAGATGAATTTTAAATTCTATCTTCATGTAATCCAGGTAAATCTTCTGGAAATACATCTGGGTATTCGGATTTTACAGAAATTTCCTTAAATTCTGTGTCTTTAGTATTAATGATTACTAAATCATATATACTATTCCTTTGCCTTCGTTCATAATTAGCAATTTCCATTACTGATATGAACTTCATAAACTTACCTGGTTTATCTCCGGTAATTCTAATTACTTCTCTGATGGTTGATTGAATTTCTAAGAAATTCTGATCACAGATAATGATCACAACATCAAATTCAACTAATTTCATAGATAATAGGGTTGCAGAAAACTCATAATTTATTTCTATGTTCTGCATAACCTTATTTATTTTAGCTGAATTCCCATCTGCCATTTCTAATATAAAAATTTATCTAATGCTGGTTAACGGTAAGTTAAGAGTTTGGCAGAGTAAAGTATTTATAAAACTTTGGTTTGCACCAGAGTCGAATAATACTTTCATGTAAACATTGTAAGCTAAGAACATATCGGCTATCACATCTGGAATCATCTCGGCTTCCTGAGTAGTCAGCTGAAAAGTTCTCGCATTCCTTTTTGCTCCTTCTGCTGGTTTGACTTGATTGTCAAATGGTTTATTCAGTTTTGGACAATCTGGCCTAAGATGTCCAGTTTCTCTACAGTTGTAACAAACTGAAAATTTCTTCCTCCTACAGTCTTCTTCTTGATGCCCTGGAATCTTGCAAAAATTGCAATATCCTTTGCATCTTCCAAAATGCTTCCTTTTGCAAAAATTGCAAAATGGACTAGTAGAAGATTGCCCATTCCCTCCTTTCTTGAAATGGTTATGGTTACCCGAACTGAATTCTTGGGTAATCTTTTGGGCTACTTCCTTCCTTCTATTTTCTTCTCTTGTCCGTATTAGCTCATCAGTCATAGTATTGGCTAATTCTACTGCATCATCAATCGTGCGAGGTTTCGCAGCCTTGACGATATTACGAATCTCGGAAATTAATCCCCAAATATAACAAGAAATAAGTACCGGTTCTGGCGAAGCCAGGGTTGGTACTACTCTAGCATACTCGAAGAATATCGTAGTATACCCTCGACAATCTACATCTACCATCCGGTGGTTTAGAAACTTATTTGCCATTTGATCTTTTTCATACTCAGGACAGAATTTTCTTTCTACAACGCTCTTAAATTCTTCCCAGTCCATAGCATACGCCATCCTTCTTCCTTTTGCTTGTAACATCGTATTCCACCATTCTAGCGCCACTTCTTTGAAAAGGTTTGATGCGTACATGACCTGATCATCCTGAGCACATTTACTTATGGCAATTACTGCCTCGGTTTTCTCTAACCAACGCAGTGCTGCAGTCGCTCCTTCATTGCCTGCAAACTCAGTGGGTTTACAAGCAAGAAATTCTTTGTAAGTGCAACCAGGTGTTGCAACTTTCCTTTTCTTAGGGAGCGGAGCTTGCCGTGGTTCATTATCATGGTTAACATGATTACTACCTCCATTTACACTATTACTGAAATTATCTTCAGAAATGCGTTTACTAGGAACAACTTGTTGCGGTTCGATTGGATTTTTAATAGCAGCAATGATTGCTGGTATAGCATTGGCTATCCCTTGAGCAACTATTCCTGGAATAGTGTTGGCTATTTCTTGAGCAATAATATTTTCTATATCTTGCCTAGTCACATATTGATTCCCTGATTGTTGCTTAGATTGATTACCCTCATTAACTGGTTCATTATTAGCGTTTTCCATCTGATATCTATTTTATAGATACATAATTAGTATAAAGGAAATAATCCAATGTCACAATTTAGTTGCACATAATCACATAAACGAATATACAAACAAAATTGTAACTTTTCTAATATTTCCTTATATCATGTTTCTATATACACCCGTTTTATTATTTATTTTACACATACTGATTTTACTATTACTATTACACAAACACAGTTTCATAATCCCCTATCCTTTGTCAGATGATGTTCTAATAACGGCGTTTCTTCTCGTCGTATTTCCAGGAAATCTGTCCCAAAGTCTCTTGGATCCGATTCCCAGCATCCATGTTGTCAAAATGATGAAGTTCAGTCCTATTCTCGTTACTTATTGGTAAATTTGGTAAAGGTTCTGGATTGTACTTAGAAAAAAACCTATAGGGATGGTTTTGTAACAGTATTTCATTATCCAACCATTCGTCTATATTCCAGTGATTTGAAGAATTTGGAATAGATGGTTCTAAGTTTATAAAATTATTTTTATTAACAGGCTCAATAGTATCATCGGTTGCCATTATAAAATCTAATTCTTCTTGAGATGGTAACTCTTTCATTTGCCTAGAACTTTCCCCAATTTCCATTTTCTTAGACTTAGGTTTTTCAAGAGGTAAAGCGTTAAATTCTATAGGTTCTTCTATGTCTGGAATATACTTATTGAAATCTCTGGAAACTTCTATTCTTACTGGATAGAGATTTAAATTCTGAAGGGCTTCCGACAAATCACTCATGCTGTTTAGTAACATACATACAATTATTAAGTCATAACAAAATTTTATAGAACAAAAATAGTATTTCATACTACCAAAATAAATACAAATTAAAACATACTAGGTTTTATTTGTAATTTATTTATAAATTTTCTTGACTGTAGATAATAAAAATACTAAACTTTTAAATCAGAATATTTAAAGATTTATATTTACTATTACAGTGATTAACATATCAAAATCTATATACTAAATAAGTATGATGACTTAATTTATATATATTATTTAGTCATTATCATGGTGAATATTGGTTAGTGCTGCCTTGTTTAAGCATAGGTGATCAGTCCATGCATAACTAAGGCTAGGTTCTCCAATATCTGCTTTTGATAATAACCCTAGTATTTAAAAATAATCTTAATACTACTACTATTAATATATTAAAATTATTAACAATAATTTTAAATAAGAGTATACTTTAAATATAAAATATTATTTCTTTACCACAATATTGTAATACTATATTAGGTAATTCCATATATTAGTCAAATAAATTTATATATAATGTTTTTCGATTAATGATAATAGAGCAACAAATATTACAATATATATAAAAATATGCCCATATTAAAATTAACAAATAGCCAGTTACTAAAACACATAATCACCTAATAGTAATCAGGAAAAATTAAGTATTTCTAAATACTTAATTAGCTTAACCCAGTGGCTCTGATACCACCTTTTTCTGTCACGGCCCATGACCCGGTTTGACCCGTTTCAGGAGCCGCGGCAGAAAATACTGCGGTATTGATTTAATTGAGTTTAACAGCGGAAACAGGATCGTTTAAAGCTAAAATTTTTCCCCGATTATTTTATTTCACAATTCGGGATAAAACCCCGATAATTTACAATAGTATGATTTTTCTAGGAAATCGTTATGTTACAAAACTTATTGCTTTATTTTATAATGAGCCACTATCTTAAGCTTGAAAAGCTCCACAGCACTTTTCCTGATTTACAACAGATCACCTGAAACATGTTTGAAAAAGGTTTTGTCAGCGGGAAATACTGAGTGAATCATTCTATTTTGCATAATGATGCATAGTTATCAATTACAGCATAAGAGCGATTACAATGGCTTCTATCTTATTTTTATCTGGCATTCTGTCACAATGGTGACAAGTCACAATGGTGACGATGGTCATACCACTATTTAGATCAATGAACCTAAATAGTGACGATTATCGCTGTAGGTCAATGAACCTAACAGTGATTATCCCGAGTAGGTCAATGAACCTAACTGGGCGAGAATTAGTAATGTGCACAATACCCCACTAACCAGTAATTCAAGATATCCACGACTTAGTCCCTGTAATTATAATCTTGAAATAATTTGGAGTATTGTAAAATATTTAATAAAAATAACTCACAAACGGTGAGAATAGTTGTATAAAGCAATTTGATAAAAAGAGAATAACTCACAAACTGTGAGAAAAGAAGAATGACTCACAATGCAGATTTATACGGGCAGAGCCTAGCTTACTGATTAGCCTTTTATCCTAATTTCAATAACAAGCACACAATTTGGAATTAGTAATCAATCCAGCATTTACGATAACTCACGAGATCAAATTCTCACAATTAATGTCAAAATGCAATACTTTGTCCATCGAATTAACGATGATCCGTTGAATTAACAACGAATGACAAGGTATAATACTTTACCCATCGAATTAACGATGATCCGTTGAATTAACAACGAACGATAAAGTATAATACTTTACCTATCGAATTAACGACAATCCGTCAAATTAATGACGAACGATAAAGTATAACCCTAATGTGGGCGGCACTTAAACATTCATTGGATATTTAGATCAATCGGACAATGAATCGTAGCAGCGATTGTGCTAATACCCTGATTGCAGCTTCAATTTAGTGCATGTGTGTGTTAATTGAAGTATACAGCAGAAATCTCGGTGTATAATTGAGAATTCTTTCGTCGTAAATTGTCCAGATTTCGAATGCCACAGCCTGCTATTTATACACAAAAATTGACTAGCTTACGGACCGTAAGCTTGCTGATGTTGCGGTCCGTATGACAGCTTACGGACCGTAAGACTCACAGCTTTACGGTCCGTATGGGACACAAAGCTGCTATAGTGTAGCCACGTGTGGGACTAGCTCGGCTGAGTCAACATTTTCTGAAAATTCAACTTGGAGAGCACGTAATTCGGATAATCGTCAAGTAGGGAATGCCCCCCCTGAGTTTTAGGGGCCCTAATCCTGATTCTGAAAATTATGAAAATTTTAGGGTTTGCACAGAATCACTTGGGTGTCTCAATTAGGGTTTCCTATTGGTCAAATTACTTTAGTAATTATGACTTTTGATGAGAGTCGTTACATTCTCCCCAACTTAATAAAAATCTCGTCCTCGAGATTTACTGGAATAATTGAGAATACTTTCTCTTTCTTTTTAATTCCAGTTCCCAAGTATATTAGGATCCTGTCTTTGAATCCTACTTTACTTAACTAACACTTTTTGTTTACCTTTACATCTTAGAAAGGTACTACCAAAGATTCGTCTGATAGACATTTCTTTGAGATTGGATAAATAAAATATATCATGTATTCCAACTAACCTTCCTGGTAGTTGTAAACTATAAGTAACTGATCCAATATGTTGAATTTACTGGAAATGATCCTACATAATTTGGTCTTAGTTTTCTTTTCTTACCAAATCTAACCACTCCTTTCCAAGGAGATACTTTTAATAGTATTTTGTCTCCAACTCGAACTCCAACGGCTTTTATCTATTATAATTCTTATGACTATCTCTTGTTGTTTTCATCCTTTCCTTCGTGATACTGAATATCACAATTGTAGTCATTTAGGATTTTCATTCATCTCCTTTGCCTCAAATTCTTTTTGCCTAGAAATATATATCTTAACTTCTTATAATTTGTATAGATAGTATCCTTACTTCCATACAGATAATATCTCCAAATCTTAAGGCAAAAATTATGGTTCTAATTCTAACTCATGAGTGGTATAGTTCCTTCGTACCCTTTTCAATTGTCTTGATGCATACGCAATTTCCTTTTTTTTTGCGTTGCATTAAGGAATATCCAAATCCTAGCTTTGAAGCATTACCATATACTTCAAAATTTTCTGTTCCTTCTGGTAAAACTAGGATTTATGTTTTTATATCCTAAAAACTTTTCTTTTCTAATCAAACTTAACCATTTTACAGGTTAACTTAGTTAATGGTATAGTTATTTTGAAAATTCCTTAATAAACTGTCTATAATACTAAACCTATAAAATTCCTAATTTCTATTGCGGTTTGCAGAATCTTCCATTTGGTAATTACTGCTATCTTAGCAAGATCTAAGTGAATACCTTCATGATTCACCATATGACCTAAAATTGCACTTCAGCCAAAATTTATTCTTCAAAAATTTTGGGAGTAAAGCTTTTCTTTTTCTTAATAACCAATATTGTGCTAACCGATAAGGTTCCCTGGCTTATCGGTAAAATTCCTGGAATTAGATGAATTTTAAATTCTATCTTCATGTAATCCAGGTAAATCTTCTGGAAATACATCTGGGTATTCGGATTTTACAGAAATTTCCTTAAATTCTGTGTCTTTAGTATTAATGATTACTAAATCATATATACTATTCCTTTGCCTTCGTTCATAATTAGCAATTTCCATTACTGATATGAACTTCATAAACTTACCTGGTTTATCTCCGGTAATTCTAATTACTTCTCTGATGGTTGATTGAATTTCTAAGAAATTCTGATCACAGATAATGATCACAACATCAAATTCAACTAATTTCATAGATAATAGGGTTGCAGAAAACTCATAATTTATTTCTATGTTCTGCATAACCTTATTTATTTTAGCTGAATTCCCATCTGCCATTTCTAATATAAAAATTTATCTAATGCTGGTTAACGGTAAGTTAAGAGTTTGGCAGAGTAAAGTATTTATAAAACTTTGGTTTGCACCAGAGTCGAATAATACTTTCATGTAAACATTGTAAGCTAAGAACATATCGGCTATCACATCTGGAATCATCTCGGCTTCCTGAGTAGTCAGCTGAAAAGTTCTCGCATTCCTTTTTGCTCCTTCTGCTGGTTTGACTTGATTGTCAAATGGTTTATTCAGTTTTGGACAATCTGGCCTAAGATGTCCAGTTTCTCTACAGTTGTAACAAACTGAAAATTTCTTCCTCCTACAGTCTTCTTCTTGATGCCCTGGAATCTTGCAAAAATTGCAATATCCTTTGCATCTTCCAAAATGCTTCCTTTTGCAAAAATTGCAAAATGGACTAGTAGAAGATTGCCCATTCCCTCCTTTCTTGAAATGGTTATGGTTACCCGAACTGAATTCTTGGGTAATCTTTTGGGCTACTTCCTTCCTTCTATTTTCTTCTCTTGTCCGTATTAGCTCATCAGTCATAGTATTGGCTAATTCTACTGCATCATCAATCGTGCAAGGTTTCGCAGCCTTGACGATATTACGAATCTCGGAAATTAATCCCCAAATATAACGAGAAATAAGTACCGGTTCTGGCGAAGCCAGGGTTGGTACTACTCTAGCATACTCGAAGAATATCGTAGTATACCCTCGACAATCTACATCTACCATCCGGTGGTTTAGAAACTTATTTGCCATTTGATCTTTTTCATACTCAGGACAGAATTTTCTTTCTACAACGCTCTTAAATTCTTCCCAGTCCATAGCATACGCCATCCTTCTTCCTTTTGCTTGTAACATCGTATTCCACCATTCTAGCGCCACTTCTTTGAAAAGGTTTGATGCGTACATGACCTGATCATCCTGAGCACATTTACTTATGGCAATTACTGCCTCGGTTTTCTCTAACCAACGCAGTGCTGCAGTCGCTCCTTCATTGCCTGCAAACTCAGTGGGTTTACAAGCAAGAAATTCTTTGTAAGTGCAACCAGGTGTTGCAACTTTCCTTTTCTTAGGGAGCGGAGCTTGCCGTGGTTCATTATCATGGTTAACATGATTACTACCTCCATTTACACTATTACTGAAATTATCTTCAGAAATGCGTTTACTAGGAACAACTTGTTGCGGTTCGATTGGATTTTTAATAGCAGCAATGATTGCTGGTATAGCATTGGCTATCCCTTGAGCAACTATTCCTGGAATAGTGTTGGCTATTTCTTGAGCAATAATATTTTCTATATCTTGCCTAGTCACATATTGATTCCCTGATTGTTGCTTAGATTGATTACCCTCATTAACTGGTTCATTATTAGCGTTTTCCATCTGATATCTATTTTATAGATACATAATTAGTATAAAGGAAATAATCCAATGTCACAATTTAGTTGCACATAATCACATAAACGAATATACAAACAAAATTGTAACTTTTCTAATATTTCCTTATATCATGTTTCTATATACACCCGTTTTATTATTTATTTTACACATACTGATTTTACTATTACTATTACACAAACACAGTTTCATAATCCCCTATCCTTTGTCAGATGATGTTCTAATAACGGCGTTTCTTCTCGTCGTATTTCCAGGAAATCTGTCCCAAAGTCTCTTGGATCCGATTCCCAGCATCCATGTTGTCAAAATGATGAAGTTCAGTCCTATTCTCGTTACTTATTGGTAAATTTGGTAAAGGTTCTGGATTGTACTTAGAAAAAAACCTATAGGGATGGTTTTGTAACAGTATTTCATTATCCAACCATTCGTCTATATTCCAGTGATTTGAAGAATTTGGAATAGATGGTTCTAAGTTTATAAAATTATTTTTATTAACAGGCTCAATAGTATCATCGGTTGCCATTATAAAATCTAATTCTTCTTGAGATGGTAACTCTTTCATTTGCCTAGAACTTTCCCCAATTTCCATTTTCTTAGACTTAGGTTTTTCAAGAGGTAAAGCGTTAAATTCTATAGGTTCTTCTATGTCTGGAATATACTTATTGAAATCTCTGGAAACTTCTATTCTTACTGGATAGAGATTTAAATTCTGAAGGGCTTCCGACAAATCACTCATGCTGTTTAGTAACATACATACAATTATTAAGTCATAACAAAATTTTATAGAACAAAAATAGTATTTCATACTACCAAAATAAATACAAATTAAAACATACTAGGTTTTATTTGTAATTTATTTATAAATTTTCTTGACTGTAGATAATAAAAATACTAAACTTTTAAATCAGAATATTTAAAGATTTATATTTACTATTACAGTGATTAACATATCAAAATCTATATACTAAATAAGTATGATGACTTAATTTATATATATTATTTAGTCATTATCATGGTGAATATTGGTTAGTGCTGCCTTGTTTAAGCATAGGTGATCAGTCCATGCATAACTAAGGCTAGGTTCTCCAATATCTGCTTTTGATAATAACCCTAGTATTTAAAAATAATCTTAATACTACTACTATTAATATATTAAAATTATTAACAATAATTTTAAATAAGAGTATACTTTAAATATAAAATATTATTTCTTTACCACAATATTGTAATACTATATTAGGTAATTCCATATATTAGTCAAATAAATTTATATATAATGTTTTTCGATTAATGATAATAGAGCAACAAATATTACAATATATATAAAAATATGCCCATATTAAAATTAACAAATAGCCAGTTACTAAAACACATAATCACCTAATAGTAATCAGGAAAAATTAAGTATTTCTAAATACTTAATTAGCTTAACCCAGTGGCTCTGATACCACCTTTTTCTGTCACGGCCCATGACCCGGTTTGACCCGTTTCAGGAGCCGCGGCAGAAAATACTGCGGTATTGATTTAATTGAGTTTAACAGCGGAAACAGGATCGTTTAAAGCTAAAATTTTTCCCCGATTATTTTATTTCACAATTCGGGATAAAACCCCGATAATTTACAATAGTATGATTTTTCTAGGAAATCGTTATGTTACAAAACTTATTGCTTTATTTTATAATGAGCCACTATCTTAAGCTTGAAAAGCTCCACAGCACTTTTCCTGATTTACAACAGATCACCTGAAACATGTTTGAAAAAGGTTTTGTCAGCGGGAAATACTGAGTGAATCATTCTATTTTGCATAATGATGCATAGTTATCAATTACAGCATAAGAGCGATTACAATGGCTTCTATCTTATTTTTATCTGGCATTCTGTCACAATGGTGACAAGTCACAATGGTGACGATGGTCATACCACTATTTAGATCAATGAACCTAAATAGTGACGATTATCGCTGTAGGTCAATGAACCTAACAGTGATTATCCCGAGTAGGTCAATGAACCTAACTGGGCGAGAATTAGTAATGTGCACAATACCCCACTAACCAGTAATTCAAGATATCCACGACTTAGTCCCTGTAATTATAATCTTGAAATAATTTGGAGTATTGTAAAATATTTAATAAAAATAACTCACAAACGGTGAGAATAGTTGTATAAAGCAATTTGATAAAAAGAGAATAACTCACAAACTGTGAGAAAAGAAGAATGACTCACAATGCAGATTTATACGGGCAGAGCCTAGCTTACTGATTAGCCTTTTATCCTAATTTCAATAACAAGCACACAATTTGGAATTAGTAATCAATCCAGCATTTACGATAACTCACGAGATCAAATTCTCACAATTAATGTCAAAATGCAATACTTTGTCCATCGAATTAACGATGATCCGTTGAATTAACAACGAATGACAAGGTATAATACTTTACCCATCGAATTAACGATGATCCGTTGAATTAACAACGAACGATAAAGTATAATACTTTACCTATCGAATTAACGACAATCCGTCAAATTAATGACGAACGATAAAGTATAACCCTAATGTGGGCGGCACTTAAACATTCATTGGATATTTAGATCAATCGGACAATGAATCGTAGCAGCGATTGTGCTAATACCCTGATTGCAGCTTCAATTTAGTGCATGTGTGTGTTAATTGAAGTATACAGCAGAAATCTCGGTGTATAATTGAGAATTCTTTCGTCGTAAATTGTCCAGATTTCGAATGCCACAGCCTGCTATTTATACACAAAAATTGACTAGCTTACGGACCGTAAGCTTGCTGATGTTGCGGTCCGTATGACAGCTTACGGACCGTAAGACTCACAGCTTTACGGTCCGTATGGGACACAAAGCTGCTATAGTGTAGCCACGTGTGGGACTAGCTCGGCTGAGTCAACATTTTCTGAAAATTCAACTTGGAGAGCACGTAATTCGGATAATCGTCAAGTAGGGAATGCCCCCCCTGAGTTTTAGGGGCCCTAATCCTGATTCTGAAAATTATGAAAATTTTAGGGTTTGCACAGAATCACTTGGGTGTCTCAATTAGGGTTTCCTATTGGTCAAATTACTTTAGTAATTATGACTTTTGATGAGAGTCGTTACATTCTCCCCAACTTAATAAAAATCTCGTCCTCGAGATTTACTGGAATAATTGAGAATACTTTCTCTTTCTTTTTAATTCCAGTTCCCAAGTATATTAGGATCCTGTCTTTGAATCCTACTTTACTTAACTAACACTTTTTGTTTACCTTTACATCTTAGAAAGGTACTACCAAAGATTCGTCTGATAGACATTTCTTTGAGATTGGATAAATAAAATATATCATGTATTCCAACTAACCTTCCTGGTAGTTGTAAACTATAAGTAACTGATCCAATATGTTGAATTTACTGGAAATGATCCTACATAATTTGGTCTTAGTTTTCTTTTCTTACCAAATCTAACCACTCCTTTCCAAGGAGATACTTTTAATAGTATTTTGTCTCCAACTCGAACTCCAACGGCTTTTATCTATTATAATTCTTATGACTATCTCTTGTTGTTTTCATCCTTTCCTTCGTGATACTGAATATCACAATTGTAGTCATTTAGGATTTTCATTCATCTCCTTTGCCTCAAATTCTTTTTGCCTAGAAATATATATCTTAACTTCTTATAATTTGTATAGATAGTATCCTTACTTCCATACAGATAATATCTCCAAATCTTAAGGCAAAAATTATGGTTCTAATTCTAACTCATGAGTGGTATAGTTCCTTCGTACCCTTTTCAATTGTCTTGATGCATACGCAATTTCCTTTTTTTTTGCGTTGCATTAAGGAATATCCAAATCCTAGCTTTGAAGCATTACCATATACTTCAAAATTTTCTGTTCCTTCTGGTAAAACTAGGATTTATGTTTTTATATCCTAAAAACTTTTCTTTTCTAATCAAACTTAACCATTTTACAGGTTAACTTAGTTAATGGTATAGTTATTTTGAAAATTCCTTAATAAACTGTCTATAATACTAAACCTATAAAATTCCTAATTTCTATTGCGGTTTGCAGAATCTTCCATTTGGTAATTACTGCTATCTTAGCAAGATCTAAGTGAATACCTTCATGATTCACCATATGACCTAAAATTGCACTTCAGCCAAAATTTATTCTTCAAAAATTTTGGGAGTAAAGCTTTTCTTTTTCTTAATAACCAATATTGTGCTAACCGATAAGGTTCCCTGGCTTATCGGTAAAATTCCTGGAATTAGATGAATTTTAAATTCTATCTTCATGTAATCCAGGTAAATCTTCTGGAAATACATCTGGGTATTCGGATTTTACAGAAATTTCCTTAAATTCTGTGTCTTTAGTATTAATGATTACTAAATCATATATACTATTCCTTTGCCTTCGTTCATAATTAGCAATTTCCATTACTGATATGAACTTCATAAACTTACCTGGTTTATCTCCGGTAATTCTAATTACTTCTCTGATGGTTGATTGAATTTCTAAGAAATTCTGATCACAGATAATGATCACAACATCAAATTCAACTAATTTCATAGATAATAGGGTTGCAGAAAACTCATAATTTATTTCTATGTTCTGCATAACCTTATTTATTTTAGCTGAATTCCCATCTGCCATTTCTAATATAAAAATTTATCTAATGCTGGTTAACGGTAAGTTAAGAGTTTGGCAGAGTAAAGTATTTATAAAACTTTGGTTTGCACCAGAGTCGAATAATACTTTCATGTAAACATTGTAAGCTAAGAACATATCGGCTATCACATCTGGAATCATCTCGGCTTCCTGAGTAGTCAGCTGAAAAGTTCTCGCATTCCTTTTTGCTCCTTCTGCTGGTTTGACTTGATTGTCAAATGGTTTATTCAGTTTTGGACAATCTGGCCTAAGATGTCCAGTTTCTCTACAGTTGTAACAAACTGAAAATTTCTTCCTCCTACAGTCTTCTTCTTGATGCCCTGGAATCTTGCAAAAATTGCAATATCCTTTGCATCTTCCAAAATGCTTCCTTTTGCAAAAATTGCAAAATGGACTAGTAGAAGATTGCCCATTCCCTCCTTTCTTGAAATGGTTATGGTTACCCGAACTGAATTCTTGGGTAATCTTTTGGGCTACTTCCTTCCTTCTATTTTCTTCTCTTGTCCGTATTAGCTCATCAGTCATAGTATTGGCTAATTCTACTGCATCATCAATCGTGCAAGGTTTCGCAGCCTTGACGATATTACGAATCTCGGAAATTAATCCCCAAATATAACGAGAAATAAGTACCGGTTCTGGCGAAGCCAGGGTTGGTACTACTCTAGCATACTCGAAGAATATCGTAGTATACCCTCGACAATCTACATCTACCATCCGGTGGTTTAGAAACTTATTTGCCATTTGATCTTTTTCATACTCAGGACAGAATTTTCTTTCTACAACGCTCTTAAATTCTTCCCAGTCCATAGCATACGCCATCCTTCTTCCTTTTGCTTGTAACATCGTATTCCACCATTCTAGCGCCACTTCTTTGAAAAGGTTTGATGCGTACATGACCTGATCATCCTGAGCACATTTACTTATGGCAATTACTGCCTCGGTTTTCTCTAACCAACGCAGTGCTGCAGTCGCTCCTTCATTGCCTGCAAACTCAGTGGGTTTACAAGCAAGAAATTCTTTGTAAGTGCAACCAGGTGTTGCAACTTTCCTTTTCTTAGGGAGCGGAGCTTGCCGTGGTTCATTATCATGGTTAACATGATTACTACCTCCATTTACACTATTACTGAAATTATCTTCAGAAATGCGTTTACTAGGAACAACTTGTTGCGGTTCGATTGGATTTTTAATAGCAGCAATGATTGCTGGTATAGCATTGGCTATCCCTTGAGCAACTATTCCTGGAATAGTGTTGGCTATTTCTTGAGCAATAATATTTTCTATATCTTGCCTAGTCACATATTGATTCCCTGATTGTTGCTTAGATTGATTACCCTCATTAACTGGTTCATTATTAGCGTTTTCCATCTGATATCTATTTTATAGATACATAATTAGTATAAAGGAAATAATCCAATGTCACAATTTAGTTGCACATAATCACATAAACGAATATACAAACAAAATTGTAACTTTTCTAATATTTCCTTATATCATGTTTCTATATACACCCGTTTTATTATTTATTTTACACATACTGATTTTACTATTACTATTACACAAACACAGTTTCATAATCCCCTATCCTTTGTCAGATGATGTTCTAATAACGGCGTTTCTTCTCGTCGTATTTCCAGGAAATCTGTCCCAAAGTCTCTTGGATCTGATTCCCAGCATCCATGTTGTCAAAATGATGAAGTTCAGTCCTATTCTCGTTACTTATTGGTAAATTTGGTAAAGGTTCTGGATTGTACTTAGAAAAAAACCTATAGGGATGGTTTTGTAACAGTATTTCATTATCCAACCATTCGTCTATATTCCAGTGATTTGAAGAATTTGGAATAGATGGTTCTAAGTTTATAAAATTATTTTTATTAACAGGCTCAATAGTATCATCGGTTGCCATTATAAAATCTAATTCTTCTTGAGATGGTAACTCTTTCATTTGCCTAGAACTTTCCCCAATTTCCATTTTCTTAGACTTAGGTTTTTCAAGAGGTAAAGCGTTAAATTCTATAGGTTCTTCTATGTCTGGAATATACTTATTGAAATCTCTGGAAACTTCTATTCTTACTGGATAGAGATTTAAATTCTGAAGGGCTTCCGACAAATCACTCATGCTGTTTAGTAACATACATACAATTATTAAGTCATAACAAAATTTTATAGAACAAAAATAGTATTTCATACTACCAAAATAAATACAAATTAAAACATACTAGGTTTTATTTGTAATTTATTTATAAATTTTCTTGACTGTAGATAATAAAAATACTAAACTTTTAAATCAGAATATTTAAAGATTTATATTTACTATTACAGTGATTAACATATCAAAATCTATATACTAAATAAGTATGATGACTTAATTTATATATATTATTTAGTCATTATCATGGTGAATATTGGTTAGTGCTGCCTTGTTTAAGCATAGGTGATCAGTCCATGCATAACTAAGGCTAGGTTCTCCAATATCTGCTTTTGATAATAACCCTAGTATTTAAAAATAATCTTAATACTACTACTATTAATATATTAAAATTATTAACAATAATTTTAAATAAGAGTATACTTTAAATATAAAATATTATTTCTTTACCACAATATTGTAATACTATATTAGGTAATTCCATATATTAGTCAAATAAATTTATATATAATGTTTTTCGATTAATGATAATAGAGCAACAAATATTACAATATATATAAAAATATGCCCATATTAAAATTAACAAATAGCCAGTTACTAAAACACATAATCACCTAATAGTAATCAGGAAAAATTAAGTATTTCTAAATACTTAATTAGCTTAACCCAGTGGCTCTGATACCACCTTTTTCTGTCACGGCCCATGACCCGGTTTGACCCGTTTCAGGAGCCGCGGCAGAAAATACTGCGGTATTGATTTAATTGAGTTTAACAGCGGAAACAGGATCGTTTAAAGCTAAAATTTTTCCCCGATTATTTTATTTCACAATTCGGGATAAAACCCCGATAATTTACAATAGTATGATTTTTCTAGGAAATCGTTATGTTACAAAACTTATTGCTTTATTTTATAATGAGCCACTATCTTAAGCTTGAAAAGCTCCACAGCACTTTTCCTGATTTACAACAGATCACCTGAAACATGTTTGAAAAAGGTTTTGTCAGCGGGAAATACTGAGTGAATCATTCTATTTTGCATAATGATGCATAGTTATCAATTACAGCATAAGAGCGATTACAATGGCTTCTATCTTATTTTTATCTGGCATTCTGTCACAATGGTGACAAGTCACAATGGTGACGATGGTCATACCACTATTTAGATCAATGAACCTAAATAGTGACGATTATCGCTGTAGGTCAATGAACCTAACAGTGATTATCCCGAGTAGGTCAATGAACCTAACTGGGCGAGAATTAGTAATGTGCACAATACCCCACTAACCAGTAATTCAAGATATCCACGACTTAGTCCCTGTAATTATAATCTTGAAATAATTTGGAGTATTGTAAAATATTTAATAAAAATAACTCACAAACGGTGAGAATAGTTGTATAAAGCAATTTGATAAAAAGAGAATAACTCACAAACTGTGAGAAAAGAAGAATGACTCACAATGCAGATTTATACGGGCAGAGCCTAGCTTACTGATTAGCCTTTTATCCTAATTTCAATAACAAGCACACAATTTGGAATTAGTAATCAATCCAGCATTTACGATAACTCACGAGATCAAATTCTCACAATTAATGTCAAAATGCAATACTTTGTCCATCGAATTAACGATGATCCGTTGAATTAACAACGAATGACAAGGTATAATACTTTACCCATCGAATTAACGATGATCCGTTGAATTAACAACGAACGATAAAGTATAATACTTTACCTATCGAATTAACGACAATCCGTCAAATTAATGACGAACGATAAAGTATAACCCTAATGTGGGCGGCACTTAAACATTCATTGGATATTTAGATCAATCGGACAATGAATCGTAGCAGCGATTGTGCTAATACCCTGATTGCAGCTTCAATTTAGTGCATGTGTGTGTTAATTGAAGTATACAGCAGAAATCTCGGTGTATAATTGAGAATTCTTTCGTCGTAAATTGTCCAGATTTCGAATGCCACAGCCTGCTATTTATACACAAAAATTGACTAGCTTACGGACCGTAAGCTTGCTGATGTTGCGGTCCGTATGACAGCTTACGGACCGTAAGACTCACAGCTTTACGGTCCGTATGGGACACAAAGCTGCTATAGTGTAGCCACGTGTGGGACTAGCTCGGCTGAGTCAACATTTTCTGAAAATTCAACTTGGAGAGCACGTAATTCGGATAATCGTCAAGTAGGGAATGCCCCCCCTGAGTTTTAGGGGCCCTAATCCTGATTCTGAAAATTATGAAAATTTTAGGGTTTGCACAGAATCACTTGGGTGTCTCAATTAGGGTTTCCTATTGGTCAAATTACTTTAGTAATTATGACTTTTGATGAGAGTCGTTACAGATTCATAAGGCCGAGTGTGTCTCCTTGGGGTGCACCAGAGCTATTCGTGAAAAAGAAAGACGGAAGCATGCGCATGTGTATCGATTACCGGGAGTTAAACAAATTCACGGTAAAGAATCGATACCCGCTTCCGAGAATAGACGATCTATTCGACCAATTACAAGGTGCGAATTGGTTTTCAAAAATTGACCTTAGATCGGGGTATCACCAACTAAAGGTCAAGGAGGAAGATGTGCCGAAGAAGACTTTCCGCACGTGAACGGACATTACGAGTTTCTCGTGATGTCATTCGGGCTGACAAATGCACCCGCGGCTTTCATGAACCGGGTTTGCAAGCCGATGTTGGATAAATCGGTAATCGTATTTATCGATGATATTCTGGTATACTCGAAAAGTGAAGCAGAACATGCACGCCACTTACAAGAGGTGTTAGAGACACTCAGACGAGAAAGGTTGTATGCGAAATTCTCCAAGTGCGCCTTCTGGTTACGAGAGGTGCAATTCCTCGGCCACATCATAAGTGCCGATAGAATTTTGGTAGATCCGTCAAAGATCGAGGCCGTGTCAAAGTGGAATCCCCCGAAGAACCCTTCGGAAATTAGAAGATTCTAGGAGATTCATTCAAGACTTCTCCAAGATTGCGTCACCGTTAACTAAGTTAACTCGGAAAGAAGAGAAATTTAATTGGGGTGTCGAACAAGAAAGAGCGTTTCAATCTCTAAAAGAGAAGTTAACTCAAGCTCCGGTATTAACATTGCCGGACGGAGTCGAAGACTTGGTAGTCTATTCGGATGCCTCACTTTCGGGGCTCGGATGTGTTTTAATGCAGCGAGGCAAGGTAATAGCTTATGCCTCGAGGCAATTAAGGATGCATGAGAGGAAATATCCGACGCACGATCTCGAATTGGCAGCGGCGGTGTTCACATTTAAAATATGGAGACACTATTTATATGGGGTAAAGTGCACCATATTTACTGACCACAAGAGTTTGAAATACTTCTTCGATTAGAAGGAGTTAAATATGCAACAAAGACGATGGCTAGAAACGGTGAAAGATTACGATTGGGAAATACATTACCACCCCCGAAGGGCAAACGTTGTGGCGGATGCCTTGAGCAGAAAAGCGGATTATGTCCCAATACGAGTAAGGTCGATGCAGCTTGTTGTGGCCTCGGGTATACTTGAACATATCCGAGAAGCGCAAGTGGAGGCAGTGAAAGAGGAGAACTGGAAGAAAGAAAGAAAGAATAGTTGGTCAGCTAAAAGATCTGTCGGATGGTAAGAACGGGTTGAAGACTCGATCCGGAAGAATATGGGTTCCAAATTCTTATGGGGTTAAGATGCTTCTACTTGATGAAGCTCATAAATCCCGATATTCTATTCATCCGGGTGTGACCAAGATGTACAATGATCTGAAACAAAACTATTGGTGGCCCGGAATGAAGAGGGATGTGGTAAAATACGCGGAGAAGTGCCTGACTTGCTTACAAGTCAAGGCGGAACACCAGAAACCATATGGAAAACTGCAACCTTTGGAGATCCCGGTTTGGAAATGGGAAGATTGTCACACCCCGAAATTATCAGAGCTGGCGTGACTGGACTGGTATCTTCATTGTACAGCGGAAGCAAATAAGCAAAGACTTTCTAGAAATTGAACGCCACTAAGTACTCGTATCTCCAATGGTTCTCCTATTCCAACCGTGCCTTGTCTTAGAAATGCAACCTGAGAAAGAAACATGCAAAAAATCAACATAAAGTTGAGCGAGTTCATAGTTTGTTTATAAAAGATTTGAAATAAATCTTTTTGAATGACCGGTTTTTGTTGTATTGTTTGAGAAAACGAATTTTAAATCATTTTCTTGTCAAGTTATATGGAAACTTTGTATGAAAACATGGTATGTATCTCGTATAACGTATCTATAACTGAGTACTATGAATGTTTGAATGTAACTTGTAAAACGTATATGTAACTGAGTACCATGAATGTTTGTATGTGTCATGTAGAATGTATCTGTAACTGAGTACTATGAATGTTTGTATGTGTCATGTAGAATGTATCTGTAACTGAGTACTATGAATGTTTGAGATCGCTAGTGGTTTGCAAGGCCACTAACATGTGTCACGACATAGGAAGCCACCAAACCTAGGCATTTTTGTCGACTTTGACTGAGACACAGAAGCACTCATTGGTAGAAGTTGGCCAAGAGTGGGGTTGCCTGAAACCCATTAGATCTAACCTTTTGTTCCGCGGTCTGAATGTATACGTTGATTAATGGTGCTTATGGTACCCTATTCGAGACATGATCTAGAATGTTTTTCCGTAGTCTTGTATCCATCATACAATAACTCATGTATTTGTATTTTCTCGTAGTCCAGAAAACTAGAATTCGTGTGTATGCACATTTCGAAAATACGCTTGTTTGCAAAAACCGGTATAAAACATAAGCTTTTCGTAAACCATTTGTGTCCGTTAAAACTTGCTTGTAAAATGGTTTAGAAATATGTAATTCTTGTATGCTTTGCAAAAAGTGCATGTCTTTCCACCCCGAAAACACTTAGAAAAATGTACAACCGTAAAAAGGTGGGGTTATGAACTCACCTGAATATTCATGTGCAAAGCTAGCTAAATACGACTTCGTGATGTTGTTTCCAAGACGTGACTTGCTAGCGTGCATTCTACAACATTCCTAACACGAAATTTCTTATAAGTTACCAATAAACGCAGTAATTAACTACGTGTCATCGAGCTTTACCGAATCGCTAATTGAATGATTCGACTGTGAGTTATGATGGTAAATGAACGACGGTAACTAAACTATGTGTCGTTTAGGTGTTTTGAAATAAATATAACAACTTATATTTATTTAATAGCGTTTTCGTGTTGATGTCGTTTGAAATAAATACGATAGCTTTATTTATTTCATAAAAGAATACGAGTTGTTTGGCGCTTGAAATAAATAAATAAAATATATTTATTTTATAAAAGAATTCGCGTCGTATGGTATTTGAAATAAATATGTAAACTATATTTATTTTGTAAAACGAATACGAGTTGTTTGGCGCTTGAAATAAATATATAAAATATATTTATTTTATAAAAGAATTGTCGTTTTTGTATGTGATAAAGCGTCGTCGAAAGTGATATACACATTTATATTGGTTCTCATAAAAGTCGCTTTTCAATCAAACATGTTTTGCTTTTACGGGTTTTCTCGAAAAACGGACAGGGTTTCCTCTGTTTTTGGACGCCCGACAACACAAGTTGTCTTTATAATTTCAAAATTCAATCAATACTCAAACAATCAATATACACTATATGTAAAAAATTTTGTCAAGGTGTCAAAGGTAACTAAATCATAACGAATCGGTTCGAGCTCGAGTTTATGAAAGTAATGAAAACTATATAGAATAACATTATTAACGCGTGCCGCTATAAGTTTTTACCAATCTTCGTGTCGGACACCGAACCGAACCGTTGACCGAGTTTGACCAGATTGACCCGTTGACCCGGACTGTTGACCAGCGTTGACTTAATGCATCTGTTGACTGAGTTGACTGCTGCTGACCGAGTTGACTGCTGGTGACCGAGTTGACTCGGGTTTGTCCGAGTCGACTCGCTGAGTTGACCCGAATTGTTGACCGAACCCAAACCACGAAACACGAGTCCCGAACATGACCAGGTTGACTTGAACCCACATCTGAACCAAAACTTTGAACCGAAGTCGTTGACCACAGTTGACCGAGCCGTTGACCATGCCCCGACCCGAACCCGAACTGAGCCACAAGATAATCTGAGCCAAACCTGATGTTGCTGACCTGATTGAACCAAGTGTGAACCGAAACCAACTGAGCAAGAACATCGAAACACAACAGCAACCACCACCGCCGCCGCAGACGGCGGCGCTGCGTCTGTCGCCACCGCGACCCACCGTTATCTCTCTGTCTCGTCTCTCTCTTCGTTCCACCGTCGCACCACCTGCCGCCGCCGCTCACGGCTGTGCTGCTCCATCTCCGTCGCTCTCTCTCTCCTCTTCGTCTGTTTCTCTCTCCTCTTCGTAGTGCCGCCACACACCATCGCTCACCACCACCCGATGATGGTGGTGGTGGTCTGTTTTGTTATCGAGGAAAGGGGGTTTGCGGTTGATGGTGGTGTGTGTAGGAGATGCAGGAGAGTCGAAGGGGGTGTGGCCGGTCGGTCATCGACGCCGGCAATCACCAAGCGCCGCCACCAAAGTGGTGGCCGGCGGTTCGTTGTGGAGAGGGAGAGAGGGACTCGAGATGTGTGTTTATGTGTTTTGTTGTCTGCTCAAAACAAAATGAAGATTAAAGGGGCTAGGGTTTGGAAAATGAAGGTGAAGGAGATGTCTGATTGAAGTTATGAAGAAGAAGGATTTGGCTTCTTATAGAGATGTTGAAGATCTCTTAAGATCCCTTGTGTGTACCATCTTGAAACAACAATCTTTTGCAATCTTTTGTAGGGATTTAGTGGGGATTTTGATAAGATCCTCAAATCTTGTACAGATTTAATAAGATTTTGTAGATCTTGATACGATTTTTAAGATCTAATATATTATGTGCAGGTTTAGGCTTGTGGGTTTTGGGCTTGGGCCTAGGGCACACAAGCCCATCTCATGTGTAAGTGGCCCGTAATTCCTACGAGACCCGATATCGCAACCCAAACTCCATAAGCATAAAATATTCGTGTAACATCCATACTTGTCGGCGTCGTCAGTATTTCGTATGGTATCGGTTCGTTGTCGCTTAACGTTCAGCATGTTTCTCCGCAAATCACCGTTCGCGCACTGTAAAGTCGGATAGACGTTCCTAGGCACTCCAAAGGCCTAATTAAGTTAATTTGTGCTGTAAACACTATATATTATCGCGTTAACCGCCTGTTAATTACGAAATTAAGGGCCGTAAATCACCGATTGTCACAAACATATCACTATGGACCTATTGACCAAACTACCTTAAACGATTCGGGGATTCGATGCTATATGGGTGATTCTGGATAGATTGACGAAGAGTGCCCATTTTATTCATATACGCGAGACATATACTTCGGACAAGATATCCGAGGTATATACAAACGAAATAGTGGCACGTCACGGAGTACCGGTATCCATTGTGTCGGATAGAGATACCCGGTTTACTTCAAAGTTCTGGAGAGATTTTCAAGAACAGATGGGAACGAAACTTTTCATCAGCACCGCCTACCATCCTCAAACGGATGGGCAGAGAGAAAGAACGATACAGACGCTGGAGGATATGTTACGGGCATGTATAATCGACTTCGGGGGAAGTTGGGATGTTTACCTACCTTTGGCTGAGTTTTCGTATAACAATAGTTACCATACGAGCATCGGTATGGCACCGTATGAGATGCTATATGGTAGGAAGTGTAGAACCCCGGTGTGTTGGGGCGAAGTGAGTCCGCGTGAATGTAACACCCGTTCTTGTAAACCAAGGTTTAACGTATATTTTGAAAGATAATCATGTAATTAATCACTATCATATACATCGGGAATACGGGTTTATTAAAACTTTTGCAAATCATAAGTTATTCCACATAACGTGGTTGAATTCGTTGTTTAAAATTTACAATGTGTCAAAGTGCGGAAGCGTGTGTCTTTATCGTGTTCGGTTCTTCACTGAGCTTGATCGTCTTCCGGCATCCTAAAGTACCTACATTTCAATAACATGAAATGAATTAGTCATACGGGGTTTAAATCATGTTTGAATGATGTCCGGGAAAACAATTGATTTTTCAATTGAAAAACAAAATATATAAAAAATATCTCCACCGTAAATTACGGTGGGACCGTAATTTACGGTGGCACCTGGATTCAAGCTTTTCTACCGTAATACAGTAGACCTTCACCGTAAACAAATCATCTCCACCGTAAATTACGGTGGGACCGTAATTTACGGTGGACCCTGGGTTCAGCCTTTCCATTTTGCCGTAATTTGACACAAAATCTTCCGTATCTTTCAAACCGCTTATCCGTTTGACCTACCGTTTCTTCCTACATGTTTGTAATTTGATTCTCCATCATATGGAGTTAAAACCCGACATCCGGCTTGATAAAATTCAAGACTTCTAAGTCTTCGGCTTATTACCCTTTATACCAAACTTTGACCCGGTTATGCATTTTATCAAACAAACGTATTTATTTGATTCCTATATTTCATACATTTCATCAAATAATTGTGATATACCATATTAGGTTCTAATCATAGGTTTATTACACAAATTAAACCCGTTTCCACTAGTATGCTTATTTTGACCCGTTAAGGATATTTTAAGCACTTTTAAGCTAAATTTCGCTTTCATTCTAATCTAGCGTTGTAACCTATATCTCTTATCTAGTACTCTTCCATCACAACCTAAATGTGTGTTGGATTTAAAGTAGATATCTATGTGTTCCGAATTTATACCTCTTGAAATACCATTTTACGGCAAAGGCTCATATGGAGTCTTTTGGCCCAAGAATTACATCTTTCACTACCCGTACTTGTTCTAAACTTTTGTTTAATCATAAGACTCCTTTCCAAACAACCTCTAAGAGTTGTTTGTTCAATTTAGCCTACAAGGGCGTTTTGGTCGATTTTGGTCCTTCTTTTACAATGAAGGACTATCACCAATTATTCGACCAAATTAGCACTTTTACATACATCATAAATAAGCGTACCTGGCTCGGATCAACAAATAGACCCGATTTTAATACCTTGCTTTATATTTGCTAATTAAGAACGATGCGAATATCCATTGGATATCTATTCCTGTAAGCATATGACTCGACAAAAGAATCATTAGTCTATATAGTCAAAAGGTGTTGTCTACACCTTTTGATCCGTTTGGCCGAATTGACAATTTATCTTTGCGAAATGATATTTATTATCATCTCCTCTACATGACTCTTCCCGTTTAACGCCGTACGGAAATTTTAAATATAAACCGTGTATTTCTTTCGACATAATGTGACAAATTTATCGATTTACTTCTTTTTAACCATTATTATGGTTTCTATCATCTTTGATTTTCTTGTTCCGTTCGACTACACGACGGAACATCATATTTCAATTGTTTAGCTATCTCATTCATAATTTATATGATAAGAAAAACATTCCACAATTTAAGACTAGTGTAAGCTATACTTACCTTGCATCCGAATTATGTTTTTCCTTCATACTTGCTTTGTTTGACCCGCTTCCTTTCCAAGCCTCCACCTAGCTTGTCAAGCGTCAAACTATCATCATAATTCGTAAGACGGTTATATTAGTCATCATTAATTATGACTATTCCATCTTACATATTTTCTATCACAATTACCATTCGATCTTATTAATGGTCGGTTTGACCATTAAAAGTCAAATCACCAATTAACACATATGATTGCACTATCAAGTTCACAAGACTCAATTAGGCACATTATCAACACTTAGTTCTCATTTAGGCATTTTAACAAACACCTAATGGGCATGATTCTACACATTTGCTAACTAGTTCATAATTAGTCCTTTTTACCAAGATTAACATCAAGATTCAAACTTTCATGTCTAGTGTTCATGAACTACACTTAGTACTAGTATCATAACATCAATATTCATCAATTTAACACTCTAATTCAAGTGTTCATCTTCTTGTCATAAAACCCACTTAGCACACATATGGGTAATCATCAAATTTCTATTTTTCAACACTAGTTTATCAAATTATTAACTAGGGTTGTTCCTAAACATGGATTTCATCACAATAACACTCATAGATTCAACATTCATTCCAGAATTTTGATTATGATTGTTCATCATAATTTCAAAGTATCACTAAATCATAAGATTCAACATACCTTGTGATCCCCACAACTTGGTGATCATTAATATGTGTTCATGCATCCGATTTGGGCCAGATTTGACCTTCAATTTGATGGATTTGTTGAAGTTAGGGTTTGAGTTCCCTAAAGCTCTTCCTGGTCGATCCTCACACACGCACACACACTCTTGTGTGTGTGTTTGTGTTTTATTTTTTTAGTTTATAATTCATTTTCAAGTTACCCGGCTTTGGTCCCTCGTGTTTGGTTAGTTATTAATTAGGTTACAACCTAAATTACTTTCAATAATATTCCCACTTATTAACTAGGTTTTACATTTCTAGTTAACTTAGCGGGTTCGGGAATATTTATGACCAAGTTTATTTTAGGTCCCGTTAACTCGGGCCTTCTAAGCTTTTATTTCTTAAAAGCTTTTATTCACTTTTTATTTATTATTAGGATTAATTATTTAAATCCTAATATTTACCGGGTAAATTTTTACCACTAAAGGTATTTTACCCGTCTTTACTATTAACGTGGTTTGATTACCAAAGCCGTTTTCGGGGTGTTACAGTGAATTGGCCCATAAAGACGTGGTTCAGGCCACTAATGAGAAAATCGATGTGGTACGAGCCCATTTGAAAGCAACCCAAGATAGGCAAAAGTCTTATGCCGATAAGAGACGAAGACCGATTGAATTTCAGATAGGCGACATGGTTATGTTAAAGGTTTCCCCATGGAAGGGCGTTATCAGATTCAGAAAGAGAGGGAAACTAAGCCCGAGGTTTATCGGGCCGTTCAAAATCATCGAACGGGTTGGTAAGGTAACTTATCGCCTTGAGCTACCGGAAGAGTTGAGTGGAATACATGGCACGTTTCATGTATCACAGTTGCGAAAATGTCTAGCGGAGGAAACAGCCTATGTCCATTACGACGATATCGAAGTGGATAATAGCCTCAACTACGCAGTAAAGCCATTAGAGATTCTAGATCGAAAGGTTAAAGACTTGCGAAATAAGAGAATTGATCAAGTCAAGATCAAATGGGAGCATAGCAAGGATTCGGACACTACATGGGAGTCCGAAGAGGAAATGCGGAGGCTTTACCCGGCATTATTTGGTAAGTAATTCCGGTTTCAAGGACGAAACCCTTTTAAGTGGGGTGGACTTGTAACATCCCTAAAATATAAATCCTTTATTTTAATCCGACACCGCAGTTAAACGGGATGAACTAACTAGTTATAAGATCTAACCTAGTTAGATAAGAGCCAAGAAATATCAAGTTAGAGTGTTAAAAACAATTAAACTAGAAACCTCATGAAAATAGGAGGGCTAATTGTGCAAATTGTGAAACAAGTTTCATTAAAACAAAAAAAAATTAAAATCCAACACATACTAGTGTGTGTGTGGATTGACTAGAACACAGGGGAGGCGACCAGGTTTCTCCCACAAACCCTAACTTGCCCAAAATTCACAAATTGAAGGTCAAGATCAGTCCCAAAACGAAATTCGAGCCTGGATTAGTGATCCCCATTGAAAGGATATTATAAGGTATGTGAATTTCGATAAAAATTTTATACTTGAAATTCTCATGAACATAGGGAAATCGAAATCTGATGATGCATGTGTGATATGTAGATGAAATAGGAACATTGAGATGTCTAGGAGTAAACCCTAGACAAGTACATGTTGAAATCATGCTAAATTCTAGTGAAATCCATGGACACCATTTTAGGTGATTAGTGGGTTATGTAGAACTTGATAAACACTAGGGAATTTGGGGTTTGTTCTAGTGTAATTTGACATATGTGAGATTATTTCAGAATTATAGAGGCTAAAATTTATGTTAGATAGTTTAATTGATGAAAATTTAGGCTATATGACAAGTTATGAACTTGTTAATGAATCATGTAAAATTCTGCCCTTAAAGTGTTTGTATAAATGCCTCAAAGAAGGCTCAAAACTGAAATTTAAAGCTAGAATGCATAATTACGACGTTTCGGCAAATTATGCGATATATGATTTAAAAAGAGTTCTAAACGTGTTATGATTGAACTCTATAGGAAAGGACACCGGAGCGTCGAATGGACAAGCCGGTGGCGACTTGCGTTTGAAGGGCGTACTTTGAAGGTATGTAACTTGATTCGTTACATTGAGTAATTTTGATAACTAGAATTTGTTTAGTTGCGTTGTAGAATAAAGGTTGTATTGATTGAACGACAATGTTCGTTATTTGAAATTATAGGTTAAGAATCGGCTAGAAGTCGTTTGGTATTCATCATAATGGAGGATTCCGTAGATGAGCTAAACGGGTTGAATAATGGTGTAATAGTAGCGTTAGAGTTATTTAATAGTTAGTATAGGCGGTTACAATCATACGAGCATGAAGCCATAAGATTGGTAATGAAATGCCTGTGATAATAAGCCCCGGAAGTTGGGTAAAAAGCGCCTTATGTTACTATTAAAAAGGTAGTAAGATGAGTGTAACTTGAATGGGTCGAATAAATGTATAGTGATTTTTAGTCATTCGGTCCGTAAACCAAATTTTCGGTATGATAATCATTATAGACGCGTCGGTAATTAAATTACAGTCGTGTAGGAAAAAGAATCACCTAAAACGGACCTACGGATTGAAAGTTATGACCACTTGAAGTTGAATTTGGTAAAATCCGGAGCTGGCAGGAAATGCAGGTCATTAACCTGCATCTGCTGGAAAACCGTTCCCCCCGCGCCACGCGACAGGACCGCTAGGGTCTGGCGCGACAAGCGAGGAACTGTCGCGATACGCGACGGAGCTGATTTCAAATTTTATTTTATTTTTCATAATTTGATACAGGAACTTGTTTATACACCCTATATAATGATCAAAACTAACATTTTAAGTGGTTTTGACCTTAGGTGACAAAAGGGACTCTCCGGATGGCGATCAAGCATGTTTTGAAGAACCGAACACATTCTTTTGAAGCTTCCGCAATAGTTTAACTTTGTTTTAGACAATGTTTGTGAAGTAAACATTTTACGAATCATGTTTTGAATGCTGGAACTAGTTTAGTAGTCAACTACTATGGGATCACTTTAAAACTTAAATTTTGTATTAGTTTGAAGTAAAGTACTATTTTATCTAAAATCACGTGTATTCACATTAAATTCGATTAGAAATTAGACGGTTGTTACAGAGATCCACCCCCTGTTTTTGACCATCCGAAAAACCATGAGGGGGAGAAGTCGGGTCCAATTCGTGCTCATCTTCATCCTCTTCAGTTTCCCACATCTCATCAACATCAGCGTCATCCCCGGGTTCAAAATTAGGGTTTTTTACCTTGATTGATAGCTTGTATTGCATTATCAAACGAGATATGGTCACTAGGGCTTGAATTCTTCACAGAATGACGAGCATCAACCTCCATGGCGGCATTTTCCCCAGTTCCCGTTCGTAGGTCTGGTTTGGTGCCAAAATCCTGAAGTTGGATTGGTGGAACTTCTGGTATAACAACATTCACACAAAGTTTCGAGAGAGGGGAACAAGTCTTCACTTGATTTTGCAATTTGGGGGGTTCCCTTTGCATCAACGTTAGGGTTTCCCGTGTGTAATTTGTCTCCCACTTGTGCACTTTGTTCACGATTTTTTTGAAGTTGAACGAGTGGAGCGCCGCTTTGGGGTGTTAGTTGTCTGATTAGGGTTCAAGAGGTTGGGGGGAGATCTGGTGGGATGGAAGCACCAGATAAAGGCATCATTTGACACGAAACAACACAATTGGCCAAACAATTAGTGGATGGAGGGAAGATATCGCATAGCCGGCAAGAGAGAAATGGATAGAGAGAGAAACTAGAGAGAGAAAAAAATCACTCAAATGAAAACCTTTTTGGTCAAACTTTTTGGCGGGAAGGGTTTTGGTTAATGCAGGGGGTAATACTGTTTCTTACAACAAAGTATAGGGGTAACAAGAAAGGACAATTTAGTCATTTAACAGTGGGGGGTAATTATGCGACATAACAACAACGTTGGGGGGTAATATTAAAGGGTAAGATAGTCATTTCAAATTCCAGTTAACAGATTTGTTAATTTATTTGACGCAAGTGGGTAATTGTGCGACATAACAACAACGTTGGGGGGGGGGGGGGGGGTAAAGTTGCAATTATTTCCATGGAGGGGTCAGAGTGCCAATTCGCTTAAACCCCATGGAGTAAAATTGGAGTTTATGTAAATTGCAATTAGATGGTCTAGGGTTTTATCTGAGATCTTGGTCTTCCATAGCAAATAGCAAGATCTTCATCGCTCTACTTCAAAGTTTTGCAAAATTTCAACGATAAGGAGGTTAGAATTAAACGCAGTTTTGTTTCGTGTATTTCTTCCGGTGTATGCTTGATTTATGGCTTCATAACCATTTCATTTTATTCATTCCATTACTTTGTTTAGAAATTAGGGCTTGAATCCGAAATTCTGAACTGAGCTGTGTAAATTGATGCCTGTAATGTGTGTTTTATCATGTGTTTGTTTGAATCTGAACTGAGTTGTGTAAATTGATGATCGAATGTGTTAAATTGATGTCCTATTTTTTAAATTGGGGCGAGTACAAACCCTCACTCTGATCAGCTCAGCGTATGAAATACAAGTATTTCTTATCCGTTCATCCTTTTAGTTTTTCTTTTGGTTCGTTTTTTCTATTTTTTCACGCATGTACTGTTTGAAGTGTTTATTGAGCTGCAATTCTGATTGAATTTGAATCAGGTACGGTAGTTTTGGAATGCCAACAGGTTAAAGTAGTTTTTTTTACGTGTTTGTTAGTGACGTTGAATGGTTCTTGTTGTTATTTATCTACTGATATATTCATTATGCACAAGAAAGAAAGAAAGCAAATGGACTTCATCAAGTGCTTGTATGTTTCAATGTATTATGCCTTTTCTCCTGGCATTATATTTGTGATCACTGTATGTTTCAATGTAAATGGTACATACCCTCCTTAATCGATCATCATCATGTTTAGTTTGCATCATTGTATATATGTAATGTATCTTATTCTTTTGTGATACAATTAACAAAAACTGTTAGCTATATATCAGGTCATTTTACAAATGCGATCCTTAAATTATTAGAATGTTGAAAATAGTTAATCAACTGTTTAGCTGATTATTACATCTTCAAAAATCTGATGTATCTTGTTCTTTTGTGATAAAATTACAAAAGGTGGAAGGTATGGCTAGCCACGATGAATCCGGAAAAAAATCAAATGAAAATGAAGTGCCAACCTTCAATGCTGAGAATTTGCAAAGCAACATGAAAGTTGTATACTACTGGTCAGTTTTAAGATTTCATTTGCAAATCTGAAGTGCCAATCTTAAGGTTCTACGTAGAATCATGTTATTCTTTTTATTGATGACAATATGCAGTCGAACATTTATGTCGATCATCGGTGGAGTGATTGCTGGAATATGTGGATTTACAGGCCTCATGGGGTTCGTCGTTTATGTACTGGTCATGGCAATTACATCGGTGTGTCTAACAGCCCGGGCGGGTTTTTCCATCCACTCATATTTTGACAGCTGGAACAGGGTTCTATTGGACGGATTTCTCGGCGGGCTTTTGGTAAATGTCTCGTATCTGTTAATTAAATATGCATTAGTTTTTAAATACCTTTTGTTAGATTTGCGTATTAACCAGCCAACTGTATCTTTTTTGTAGTCGTTCGTGCTGTTCTGGACGTATCCTTTTGTGCTTTATCTTTTTCTTTATTGCACATTTCCCATATAAATCTATCATGAACCCTATTTATGATGAATTTAGAGGTGGCAATTTTGACCCGTTTGCCTCAAAATGGGTGGACTTTGTTTGTATTTTGTCTCCAAAAGGTAAAGTTTGAAAATTTATGTGAAATGGGTCGAAAATCACCAAAAACGTGTACAAATGTTTACAATATAGTTAGTCATTTATAAAGTAGGTTCCTAACATGACCTGTCCCATTTCGATGGCCTGTTACAAACAACTACCTTTGACCCGTTATCTGACCCACTCCCATTTTGCCACCTCTAAATTCAAGATCATGGAAGCAACTTCACTATCGTTAGGGCCACCCTCCCCAGACTCTACAAATAGTTTTGCTATTTGTGGGATTTACTGGGTATGGTGGTTGTTGTAAATTGAAGATCATATAAATTGGATTGTTGCTCATAAAAACTGATTGTTTTAACCACATTAATCACTGATTTGTCTTTCTTGTTTGGTTAATATTTGATGCCTTGACAAGAAAAAAGATTTGCTTATGATATCGTGCACATCTTCTAAGCAAACGCGGTTTAGTCTCTGCTTTCGGGTGCCTTTGTGTTTGGTTTCCCAAGTTACAAAAAGAGGGTGGTGTCTAGAGCTCAGATTTAAGGGTTTTAATTTCTTGTAATTTTTGAATTTTATATTTGTTTTTAGGACACACAATTTGATTGACATTATGATGAAAAGGATTTTAACAGTTTATATATTCTGGAGAGATTATGGTGAAATCAGAAATTTGTTGGTGGGTGAATTTATCACATGTGAAATCATAAAGGATTACTGATGACAATGCCTGTCCACTACAAAGACTACCGGGCCGAGCTCGAGCCCGACTAGGCTCGAGCTCGACTCGTCATGTTTTTATGAAGCTTGAGCTCGGCTCGGTTCGGTTCGAGCCTACTTATTTGAGCTCGAGCTCGGCTCGTAAGTAAAACCCAAAGCTTGAGCTCGGCTCGAGCTATTTTGAGAACAACCTAAACCGAGCTAAAAGCTCGGCTCGAGCCCACTTCAATATCGCTTAAACGAGCTAAAGCTCTGCCCGAGTTCGGCTTGCCAATGTTATCATTATTACTATATTATATATATAAAAATAAACTTTGTTTGGGCTCGTTTAGGCTCGCGAGTCTAAACGAGCTTTGTATTTCAGGCTCGAGCTCGGGATCGATAACTAAACGAGCTCTATTTCGGGCTCGAGCTCGTTAAAGCTTGGCTCGTACGAGCTTTTAACCGAGCCGATAACGAGTAGATCTCGAGCCTCTGGGCTTGTTTACACCCCTAACAAAGACTAAATGACCGATTTAACAATTACTGAAAATGAGAACCAAAACCATAATCTGTAATGACAACAGCACAACACTAAAATTGTTGATATAACTTGTACTTTATTAACAGTTTTTCCATTATAAATGAATTGTCTGTCTGTTTGTTTTATATACTAAAAATGTCACAAATAAACAAATAATAACGCACTAAGGGTGGAGGGTATCGTTCAATCACTTTAGGGTGTTTGAGTTATTCTCTAGCCAATAATATCACGCCATGTCAAGTCCCCATTTCACTTCCCATTTTGCAATCAATCACTGGGTATGGTTCAAACACCTAGAGAGTGGTAAAGAATTAAAAAAAAATTGTGATTGGTTGATAGGGGTTGGGACCCACCATTAAACTCAATCAATCATACTCAAACATTCGGTAAGTATACACCGAAACCCCTCAATCAATCATACTCAAACATTCTGCCGGGGTAGTTCACTGATTGGTGAAACCTATCACCGAACCCATTCAATCAACCCATACCGTACACCCTAAACACTATGTACAACTCTTCTACATGACAAAAAATGATCAACCTTTTAATAATAGAAAATAAAATGCAAAAGCATAATAAATAAATAAATAAAGTTTAGCCTCTAAAAATTATATTCTAGTAGAAGTTAGCAATTTAATTAACGGGGAACTTTGAGAAAAGTATGTGTTAAATTTGTGTATCATATATATAAGAGAAAATGAACAACTTGAAGTGACACCCATATTTGTATACATTATTTTTTTACAACTAAATACCATCAAACCTTGCAAGCGGAAAAAATTGAACCCAAATTATCTATGTAGGGACAAACACCATACCACTAGATCATTAGTGACGACGAGTATATGATTTTTTTGGTTAAGTCATGTGGTGAAAAAAGCAAACATAAGATATTACAACTGTTGATCCACTGACAAAAGGATTAGAAAGAGGGTGATGTGTATCTCTTGAGAATGAAAATATGAAAGACGAAACTAAGATATTACAACTTAATTCATATTCATTCGTATCCAAAACATTAACATATCCGGCTTAGACTAAGGGGTGTGGGGCTCATCCCCAGGACAACGTGCCACGTTGTAGGTCGGCTACACCGCCCCTAGCCCCGTCGCGTCGCCAATCCGGGCCTCCTTTTCAAAATTCTAGCCGTTCAACAGCTCTTTCAATTAAAAAAAATTCCTTTTTTACTTTATAGATACTACCATTTTATTTCATTTTTTCATACAATCTCAACCCAATCTCTCTCACTTTTATAAATCTCTTCATTTTTATAAATACTAGCCATGGATCCCTACAATCAAAACAACCCGAATCAAAACATTTTCTCGTTACCCGCCTACACTCTAACACTCGATCCGAATTGGTCGGCATCACAATTTTCTTTTGCGGGTTTCCAACAAACCCCCAATGCTTTTAATCAAATGAGCCAAATGCAACAAATACAATTGATGCAACAAATGTTAAGGCGAAACCCGTTTAACTCGCAATTTCAATCGCAGCCTCAATCATCACTGCCACCGGCATGATCGTCTCAGCCCGTAGAAGATGAGGTTGAAGAATTTGTGCCCGAAACGCAACCCCAAACATCCAAACGGAAAAAAGGGAAGCAAACGGCGCGTGCAGCCGTTGATCAAACTTCGAAACCGAAGGCCCAACCTTGGTCAAAAATCGAGGAGCCATTTGCTAAGGCGTGATTTAGTACGTCAAAATGCCCAATTTTTTTGTAAGTAATAACATACTTTAATAATATTTTTAATATTAGGATGTTAAAAATTAATATATAATTTTTATTACATTTTTAAAATATACGCAACAACCAAATCGGAGATGGTTTTTGGAAGGAAATACGAGAAAAATTCCTTGCGATTATGGAACAATGTCCGTATCAAGATATCGATTCCGTCTCTTCCAAGTGGCGGAAGATGCATCCTATCGTCAACCTTTTTGTGGGTATTATAACAATTTATATACTCATAAACCAAGAGGGTGAACTGAGGATGACGTTTTCAAAGAGGCGATGCGTAGATACGAAGATGAGCATAGGCATCCTTTCCCACACGTCCGGGTGTGGGAAGTTATGAGGAACGCTAAGAAGTGGGCGCCGGTTCCTAACGAGGTTGCAACCGCTAAACGCTCTAAAACCTCAGAGTCTGGAAGTTACAGTGTGGGAGGCTCGGACGACCGTTGTCAAATAAACATAAACGACGAGCCTGAATTTGACGAGAAAGAGAATGAAGTTTGAGAGGAGGAACGTCCCACGGGAAGTGACAAAGCCAAAAGGGCGGCTGCTGCAAAAAAAAAAAAAAAAAAAGCCTCATCAGGGGCAGTCCGAGATCACAGCCGAAAAGATAAAAGTGAAGAAACACGAAGTTGACGAAAGGGTTTGGTTGAAGGAAGAGGCGGCGGAAAGAGAGGATTGGAAGATCATGACAACCGACATCAACTTGTGTCCGGAAGAAGACCGTGACATCTTGAGAAAAAAGAAAAAAAAGATGAAGTTAGTAGGTTTTTAAAATTTAAGATTATGTTTTTTTTAAGTATGTTATTTTTTTTAAGTTATCTAATGTTTTTCTTGAAATATGTTTTGATTTTGGGGTCTGAATTTATGATTTAAATTATGGGTTTTGGATTTTGAATCTTATCTGATATGGGTTTGATGGGATTTGGGGAATATGATGGAGTAAGTGTTAGAGTTTGAAAGGGATGAGAGGGAAATTATCATTTTACCCTCATGTGCACTGTACATGACAGTTTTTAACTGAGATTTCTAACCAGGTTTGACCTAAAGGACAAAACGTGCAAGATTTTGAAAGGTTAAGGACACCGCCTCTAAACTTTTGGCCAAAAGGACAGCGCCTGCAATTTGATGTAAATATAAAGGACAAAACTTGTAATTTACTCTAAATTATATATTGTTTTAATTATTAAGTTATCTTTCTTTAGTTATTTGTGGTTATTTCTAGTGCACTTTACATCGAACATATCAGAAATATTTATGACATCCACGTCAGGAATCAAAAGTGTTACATTAAGCAAACACTTGGATTATATGTGTAAGTTCCGAAATAATATGAACGGATTATATGTGTAAGTTCCGAAATAATATGAACATGTGAAAATAAGGATAATAGGAAAAAAAAATTTCTTGAAGAATCATATGCTAAAATTATCCAAGGATACAAACCAAGAAAAACAAAATGTCAAACATCTAAGGTTACACAAAATCAGAAGTAACATAGTCTTTGTTCCTAATTGTTATGCTGTGCAAATGCAGAACCTCCTAGAGATATAAACTGCACCAACGAAAGCTACATGAAATGGCAGAAAAATAACACTTGTGATCCCGCCAACCATTTCGAACAATCTTCTACATAGAGACTTCAACATAAAGCTAAAAAGATAGAGATGGACCTATGGTCATCTCTTGGATGGTCTGGCATCATCAGCACCATCATCATCGCCGTCATCATCATCGTCATCTTTCCCGGACCTCTTTCTCTTTGACGGTGCTTCAGATTTCCCTCCATCATCATCGTCATCGTCGTCATCTTCATCTTCAAGATCATCTTCATCGACACCATTCTCTTCGGGCTCAAAATCACTAGCATCTTCTTCGTCTTCTGGGTTAGCCACTGGTCGAACCAAGTATTCAGTTCCCATATCCTGCTCCTGTAAGCCACATCAAAGTTGTCACCATGAGTCAACATATAACAGACTTTTATCTTAACATTCATGTTGATGTTGCTATTGATATGTTACAGAACCTTGGTTTAAAAAAGCGAGAAGCGCACAAAAGCGATGAGGTCTAAAACCGATTTTTAAAAAGCGAAGCGCAAAAGCGGTGAGCTTTTCGTACGCAAAGCGCAAAGTGATTATATAATTTATTTTATATTATCCCATAAGTGTTTAGCATCCAATACCTATGATTTAGCTATAATTAAGCTTTATATATGTTTTAAAATGAAAAAAAAAACCATAAATGTACAGCATAAAAAGCCTGTTGTACAACACTCAGAAGCATAGAAACACCTCATGTACAAAAAGCATGCGCCTCAGCTGCGCCTTAGGTTGATTTTCACCCTAAAAAGCGCTCCTCAGCTGCGCTTCTTGTACATCGTGCGCCTTATGTCACACAAGGCGATGGGGTTTGCGCTTAAGCTAGCTTAAGGCGCGCTTTTTTAAACCAAGTACAGTACAAACTTTAAACACGGATCTACAACCACATATACATGTTCACTAAAAAAACCGAGATTCAAATCAAAATTACTAATTTTCCAAAGAATCATTATTTATTCAAAGTCAAATCATTCGTTGCGAATCATGACCTGTGGTCTAACTCACAAGCTGTTTTGACTATTATTGCTAGATCTGACTTTTTGCCAAAAAACAATAAGAGAATAGCACATTATCATAACAAAAATTTAAAAACTGAAAGTAAAAGCTACAGTGAAACCTCTATTCATAAAATTTCTAGATCCAGGTACAATTTTAATAATTTACAAGAATTTAAAACCAAATAATATGAACAGATCTACAGCTTTAAATTTCAGTGGGAAAATACAACATGAATCTACAGTAAAACCGCTCAGTTAAAAAAATTACTAAATCCAGGTGTTGTATTAACAATTTATAAAACTTGAAACCAAATACAAATATATGCACAGATCTGCAGCTTTGAAATTCAGTGACAAAATACAACATGAACCTATATCAAAATCATGAAACTCAAAATGAACCTTAAGAATAAAATCATCAGATCTGAACCAAAAAAATCACATGTATCATCAACAATATATCCGATTTCATAAACTAGACAGTACACAAATTTGAAAAATATTAATTCATGAAACTTATAAGAAGATTGAAGTCCAAACTCATCAGATCTGACCAAAATTCATCAACAGCAAAATTAATATGTCCGATTTCATAAACTAAACAGTAGGAAAATTTGAAAGAAATATATATTCATGAAACTTAAAAAAAACTAAAGCAAAAATCATCAGATCTGAACCAAAAAACTCTCAAAAATCATCATCACATAATCAATCTCATAACCTAAACACTACAAGCATTTGAAAAAAATATATAGTCATGAAACTTATAATAAGAAGATTAAAGCATAAAATCATCAGATCTGAACCAAAAATCATCAACAACAAGATCAACATAATGACCTAAACACTACAAATATTTAAAACAAAAAAAACACATATAAATAAAGCGTACAGAAACATACCTCTTCTTCTTCACCTTCCTCATCCTCATCATCATCATCATCATCGCTATCTTCACCGTCGTCGTCATCATCGTCATCATCATCATCATCTCCATCTTCATCTTCATCCTCATCCTCATCCTCCTCCTCCTCTTCATCCTCCTCACCTTCCTGCGACGCCGGACCACCGCCGGAGCTCTGAAACACCTCCTGCACATCATCATCATCCTCATCCTCTCCGTCATCTTCACCGTCATCATCATCTTCACCGTCATCTTCTTCAACCTCAACTTCACTGTCAATCTCTACACTATCCTCATCATCAACAACAATTTCCTCAACCTCGCGTTCGATCTCCAAATCATCTTCGATCATCATCTTCATCAAAGCAAATTTTTGTTCGAAATTAGGGTTTCAACTTTCAAATGAGAGATATTCGTTCTTCAGAGTTGCTGTTAGTGACGTTTAATCTGGGCCGTTGAATTTACACTTGAGGGGGAATCGGTGACGTGGCGTTTGATCGGACGGTTGAGATTATTAGAGATGCTTGCAGCGGTTTTGTATTGTGAAGTCACGTGTCTCTCGCGTGATGGTTTTTAGGGTTTTATCCGGTATCGTTTCACGTGAATGTGTGAATAGTGAGGGTAAATTTGTCAATTTGGTTATAGTTTGGATTTTGACCTAAACAATATTGGCTACATGGCCCATTTGTAATGAGCCCATTTTGACTTTTTAAAAAGAGCAAAGATTGCAAGGGCCGTTTCACTGTTTCTAACCAGCCCATCAACCGAATAGTTATTTGTTTTCTACTAAACTAGATGGGCACCTGACGCTGTGGGGGCTTTAAGATGTGTTGTCAAATTTCGATCTTTTTTTAACCTGTAATACGGTGGGGGCATAAAATCGTGACGGCATCGATAACTATACTTTCATCAGAGAGTCGGTTGGGCTGAACTAGAATCCGGTTATTCGTTGTGACCATTTAATTCTAATCATTACACTTACAACCCCACAAAAGGCTCCATGTACCAGCCAATTAGTTGCATATTCAAGTTAAATCATCTATAAAAACAACTCAAATTCAAAGTCTACATAAACTGTAACATTCATATTTTTATATATAAGAATTATAGGTTTGGTTAAATTTATTAAGGAAAATTGGTAATTAATAAACCAACCTTTGCCCCATTGGTAATTAATAATCCTACCTACAGAATTGGTAATTAATAATCCTACGTTTCAATATGTTGGTACTCAATAGACCTCCGTTAGTTTTTTTTAACTGAAGTTAGTTTTTAAGTTTTATTTGTTACACAAACAGTCCCTGTAGTTATAATTTACTAGTTTTAAGTTTTATTTATTACACAAACAGTCCCTGTAGTTATAAAAAAAATCTAAAAAATCAAAAAAATTCAAAAAAATCATAAAAATTCTAAAAAAATCAAAAAAATTCTAAAAAAATCAAAAAAATTCAAAAAAATCATAAAAATTCAAAAAAATCAAAAAAATCATAAAAATTCAAAAAATTCAAAAAAAGCAAACGTTTCGACGCGAACCGTTTCGAACCGTACCACCACCACCACCACCACCACCGCCACCACCACCACCACGGCCACCACCACCACCACCACCGCACCGCCGCCACCACCGCCACCACCACCACCACCACCGCCGCCGTTTTTGAAACGGTACGGGTCGAAAACGGTCCGGGTCGAAACGGTACGCGTGGAAACGGTACGGGTCGAAACGGTACGGGTCGAAACGGTACAGGTCGAAACGGTATGCGTCGAAATGGTCCGGGTCGAAACGGTCCGGGCCGAAACGGTCCGGGTCGAAAACGGTTCGGGTCGAAACGGTACGCGTCGAAACGGTACGGGTCGAAACGGTACGGGTCGAAACGGTCCGGGTCGAAACGTTTGCTTTTTTTGAATTTTTTGAATTTTTATGACTTTTATGATTTTTTATGATTTTTTTGATTTTTTTTGAATTTTTATGATTTTTTTGAATTTTTTAGAATTTTTTTGATTTTTTTAGAATTTTTATGATTTTTTTGATTTTTTAGAATTTTTTTTTATTTTTTAGGATTTTTATTATTTTTTTATAACTACAAGGACTGTTTGTGTAATAAATAAAACTTAAAACTAGTAAATTATAACTACAGGGACTGTTTGTGTAACAAATAAAACTTAAAAACTAACTTCAGTTAAAAAAAACTAACGGAGGTCTATTGAGTACCAACATATTGAAATGTAGGATTATTAATTACCAATTCTGTAGGTAGGATTATTAATTACCAATGGGGCAAAGGTTGGTTTATTAATTACCAATTTTCCATTTATTAACCACTAGTAACTAGTAACTAGTTTATTTTTAATATAAATATTCAACCTAAATAGTTTTAAACACTATTTTATATAGTTGGTTGAAATATTATATTAATTAATTGGCCTGTATATACAGGTGACCTTTCTATTAAAATAAAAGTCTATAAAAACTTATATTATTAAACGGGTAGATTACGGGTAAGTTAAATGTTAGAAATATGAAGTACCTAGACGGGCCTAGTGACCGTATAATAATTAAATTATAAAAATACATTGTATTTGAACCTACTCTATTTTTAATGAAACTTGGTTCCAAATGTAGACAAAAAATATTCTGGTTCTAATTGAAATTCTTTGGTATTTCCTTGATTCAATAGAAAAGATACAGAGAGGAAATATATACACAAAGATCGTAACTGCCTATGAGCTAAACATGGAAATACAAAATTGCCTACTAATTACATTAAAGTACAGAATATATTCCGTGAATATTGGTTGACTAATATCCTCCCGCAGTCGTAGCAGTAGCAGTAGCAGGTCGGATGCAGAGACTGGCTTTAAAACGATTAAATAATTGACGTGAGAGACCCTTAGTGAATATGTCTGCATACTGGTAGTCAGCAGGGACATGTAGCACTCGAATAGAGCCAAGCCGAACTTTTTCCCGGACAAAATGTATGTCGATCTCGACATGTGTTGGTACGCTGGTGTTGGACCGGGTTTTGTGACAGGTACATGGCTGAGATATTGTCGCAGTAAATTATAGATGCTTGTTTAATTGGGACATGCAGTTCAAGAAGCAAGTTACGAAGCTATGTTAGTTCGGCAGCCGTATTAGCAACCCCTTTATATTCGGCTTCAGCGCTGGATCTAGATATGGTAGGTTGACGTTTAGAGGACCATGATATCAAGTTATCGCTGAGGAAGACACAATATCCTGAAGTGGATCTACGAGTGTCAGGACACCCCCCCCCAGTCGGCATCAGAATAGGCAGTCAAATTAAATGATTTGGAAGGGGTTAAGTGAAGCCCATGATTTAGGGTGCCTTTGAGATATCTCAGTATACGCTTCATAAAGTTAAAGTGGGGCTCACGGGGTGCGTGCATAAAAAGACATACCTGTTGGACGACGTATGCTATGTCGGGCCGTGTGATGGTGAGATATTGTAGGGCCGTCAGGTAGTAGTGTTCCAGCTTCTGCACTAAGTTTGTTGCCGGTATCGGTGGGAGTGGCTGATGGTTTACAATTTTGCATGTTGGCTCATGAAATGATATCAGCCGCATAAGACTCTTGAGACAAAAATAACCCACCATTTTGAGTTGTAACTTGAATGCCCAGAAATTGATGTAAGTTCCCTAAATCTTTCATAGCAAATTCCTGAGATAATAATTTTATGAAATGTTGAAGTAGGGAAGTGTCAGAAGCTGTGAGCACAATATCGTCGACGTATAATAGTAAGTATGCCATTTGGTTTCCGCGACGATATATAAATAATGAGCTATCGGATATAGCACTTCGAAAACCGCAAGTAATAATGAAATTCGCGAACCTATGGTACCATGCCCTTGGTGCTTGTTTCAAACCATAAAGTGACTTTCGAAGGCGACACACGTGAGTAGGCCGATTCGAATCGACAAAGCCCGGTGGTTGAAACATATATACGGTTTCGTTTAAGTAACCGTGTAGAAACGCGTTCTTAACATCGAGTTGATGGATGGGCCAATTTTTCGAGATAGCAAGGCTAAGAACCGTCCTGATTGTGTTGGGTTTAACAACGGGACTAAACGTTTCATCACAATCCACGCCCACTTGTTGTGATTTACCATTAACTACTAGTCGTGCTTTGTACCTTTCTAAGGTGCCATTTGCATGGTATTTATGTCGGAATAACCACATGCACCGAATGATGCGAGCATCCGTAGGACGAGGCACCAATTCCCATGTGTGATTTTCTATTAACGCTCTATATTCATCGGTCATGGCATCGAACCAGTGAGGGGGGTCATTGCTTGGGTGTGAGATTTTGGGACGGGGGAGATGTGCGTTTGTTTTTGGGTGGTATCGACATGAAGGTTTAGTGGGACCTTTGGTTTGGTGATCCCGTGTTGGGAGCGTGTGACCATAGGGTGGCGAGGGGGTTGTATGGAGTCGGTTGATGTGGATACGGGTTCGGGTGAGTGTAGGTGATTCGGTGATGGTGGGGGGTGTTGGGATGTGGATGCGGGTGAGAGTGGTTCAGCGAAGGGGCTGTTGAAAGGTTGACTCGGGGTGGTGTAGGGGGTGGGCGACGTGTTGGTGGAATGGTTTGGCGTATTGGCGTGTGAGTTGGCATCGGTATGGTTGGTATGCGTGGTAGTTGAAGGCTGAAAAATAAGTGGTGAAGGTTCATTGTCAAGGAATGAGTAGGGTTGAGGAGTGGTTTTGTATGTTTTGGAGAAAGGGAAATTATTTTCGTCAAATGTTACGTGACGTGACAGAATATTTTTTCCGGTTTGTAGGTCAAGGCATCGATATCCACGATAGTTGGAAGGGTAACCGAGAAACACACACGGACTAGCACGTGGTGCTAGTTTGTGAGGTTGGGTGGCGGTTTGGTTAGGAAAGCAGACGCATCCGAAGACGCGAAGGTGGTCGTATGTAGGTGTTTTTAGGTAAAGAATAGTTGTAGGAGTGTTAAAGTTTAAGAGTTTAGAAGGTAGAATGTTGTGTAGATAAGTGGATGTGTGAAGAGCTTCGACCCAATACGTGGGTGGCATGGAAGCATGAGTTAAAATGGACCGAATTAAATCATTAATTCGTCTAATCATGCGTTCAGCCTTGCCGTTTTGTTGTGACGTGTGTGGGCACGAAAAACGAAACTGAAGTCCGTGGTCTGAAGCAAACGATTTGAAGTTATTATTGTCGAACTCTCATCCCATATCACACTGAAAAGATTTAATTGGCTTGTTAAATTGAGTTGTGATATATTTATAGAATTGGGTAAATTTTAGAAAAGTATCAGATTTGAATTTCAATGGATATACCCAAGTGAAATTGGTGAAATCGTCAACGAGGAGCATATAATATTTATAACCATGTTTGCTTAAAAGTGGGGACGTCCACAAGTCACAGTGTATAATGTCAAACGGGGAGACCGTATGTGAAGTGGATGATGAGAAAGGTAAACGTTTATTCTTAGAAATCTGACATGCATGGCAAACAAAAGAAGGACTTAATTCATTGCAAGAAATAAAACGTTTAGAACTAAGGAAATCCATGACATGAGATCCTGGATGGCCTAGACGATGGTGCCATGATGTTGAGGAAGAAGTGTGGAAAGCGGAAGCGGTATTGGTGGCTGGTGCGGTAAGAGTGTAGAGCGGACCCGAGCTATCATGTCGACTCAGGAGCGTCCCAGTCTTCAGGTCCTTCACAGAAAATCCAAATGGGTCAAAATTCACAGAAACATAATTATCAATGGTGAATTTACGCACGGAAATCAGGTTTTTGATTATATCAGGGGTATGGAGAATGTGTTTAAGTTGGATAGGTTTATCGGTGTGGGATAAGGTGGTGTGACCCGAGCCATGTACCGGTATTCGATTGCCATTTCCAACCAAAACAGATGTAATAGAAGTCCGACATGGGGTAGTGATCATACCTGATTCGGATGCAAGGTGAGATGTTGCACCGGTATCCATCGTCCATTGAGTTGTATCAGGTTCCATTGTCATGGCAGAGAATGCGGCTTCAAGCTCTGAGGAGTCCAGTGGATTGACTTCTGTGAGATGGGCATGTTGTTGGGCTGCATCAGAGGGTTTGTTAAATGTTGGGCCAGAGGAGCCCGGGTTAGGAGGAGCCCATGGAGAAGCCCACCCGGATTCTGTTGGGTAGGGGCAAGGTGGAGGTTGAAACGGGCCAGCCCAATACGGTGGCCAATAGGGTGTGGGTGGGGCCCAATTAGACCGCTGATGTTGCCCATGTCCACCATATTGGCCTGGGTTTTGTTTATAGGCTGTGTTTGGGCCTGGAGTAAAGGGACGTTGATGGGCCGAAGAAGAGGAACGACCCCCCCTACGGTTCCCTGGTCCACCACGAGTGGGTTGGTGTTGATTAGACCCACGGTTATAGTTACTTGGGCCATGATGATTGGATCCTGAATGTTGTTGTCCAGAACCACGAGAGTTCTGTGTGCGTCGATTGGATGACTGAGAAATAGCAGCATGTGCTTCTGTTGGTGTTAGTGCCTCACGAGCTTCCTGACGTTGAATTTCTTGCTGTAGCATGTCGACCGCATCATCCCAAGTTGGGAGGGTTTGGTTGATAATGGCTCCTGTGGTGTCAAACTCAGCCGGTAAGCCACGAACCAACTGAATGACTAACCTTTGGTCGGTGACCGGGCTGCCGACATCCTTCAATTGTTCCGCTAATTCTTTGATACGTTGACAATATGCGTCAAGAGACGGCATAGATCTGAGCGTGATGGTTGAGAGTTGATGTTCGAGGGTAGCGGTGCGAGAACCTTTATTGTTGTGGAAGATTTTTTTGATACGATTCCATGCCTCGTAGGCAGTGGAATCTGGTTCAAGAACGCGAGCAAGGAGTTCATCCGAAAGAGTTCCATAGATCCATTGTAGAACAATGGAATCTACTTCTAGCCATGTCGCATACGTAGGATCGTCTTCTGCTGGGGCCTTTGTTCCGTCAATATGGTTCAAGACTTTGTAACCACGTGCGTGTAACTGGAATAGTTTCACCCACGAAGAGTATGTTACCTTCGTTCCATCAAGAATTCTCACTTTGTTTTGGATGTTTGTAACGGTGTAGACGGGGTGCAACGATTCGGGTTTTGCTGCTGGAGGAGGAGGTTGTGTGGTATCGCCCATAGTAGTAGCGAAACGAGAAGACCGTAGTCTTGACTGAAATCGAAAAAAAAACAGAGGACCGTAGTCCGAGATGAAGGTAATGGCAGAGAGCTTATAGCTCTGATACCATGAAATTCTTTGGTATTTCCTTGATTCAATAGAAAAGATACAGAGATGAAATATATACACAAAGATCGTAACTGCCTATGAGCTAAACATGGAAATACAAAATTGCCTACTAATTACATTAAAGTACAGAATATATTCCGTGAATATTGGTTGACTAATACTAATGACATATTTATTAATTTATAAAACATCGTATGTTATAAGTTATAAGCGCCAAATAAGTAAAGCAGTTAAATTAATTATAATATATATAATAATAAAATAATTATATTTTGTGAAACATGTACGTATACATCAACAATAAAAACAAAATATTAAAATAATAAAATAAAATAACCTCATTTGATGTTGATATCTACGTGTGTAGTGAGATTGATTTCTCATATATGAAATCAATATATGATATGCACGTGTCCTTTTTGGATGAGAATGAGTTCCTTCTTTTTTTCATAAGCAGCAATGAACAAAGCAACTATAAATAAGACACACCATTTTCAAATTAAACCTGTTCACCTCACTTCTTCTCTCGATCGATTCATATATATATTCTTTTTGTTTTTAGAATAGTTCACCCCATAATAATAATAAAGCTCTACCCTGTTTTAAGTGTTTTAACTTCCGATTACCGCTACTCTTTCTGATTGATCTGAGCCTCATAACACATGTCAAGGCTCTGCCTGACTAAGTTCATTGGGGTTCTGTCTCGTGACATAGGGACAAGGTTGAATTAGAGGTACTATACTTAATAAAAATATATATATTTTTAAATAGCTCAGAAATTATACCCAAAATTCTACCAGGAGGTTTTCTAGTTGAACCCTAAAATTTACAAAGTGGGTTCATTCTCTTTTCTCACTATTTTATTCTCTTTTTCCTTGTGATATAATTGGCACGGCCCCCGACCCGGTTTGATCCGTTTCAGGAGCCGCGGGACAGAAAATCCCATGATATTTATTTAACAGCGGAAGTTTTCGTCAGGATCTTTTTAAAACTGAATTTTCCCGATTATTTTATTTCACAACTCGGGATAAAACCCGGTAATTTACAATCGTATGATTTCACTGAGAAATCTTTATTTTACAAAACATGTTTCTTTATTTTATATTGAGCCACTTCATTAAGCTTGTAGTGCTTCACGACACTTTTTCTGGATCACAACAGATTACCTGAAACATGTTTGAAAAATGTTTTGTCAGTGGGAAATACTGAGTGAATCATTCATTTTACTAAAACGACACATTTGTTATAATTTACAGTATTAAGAGCGATTACAATGTTTCTGATATCAAACCAACTACTGATTAGCCTTTTAACCTAAATTTAATAACATGCACACGAACTCGGTTAGTAACTAATACAACATTTACGATAACTCACGAGATTAAACCCTCACATCGAATGACAAAGTGCGATACTTAAACATCCATTGAATTAACAACGAATGACAAAGCATAAACCCTAATGTGGGCAGCACTTAAACATCCATTGGATAGTTTAATCGATCAGACATTGAATCGTAGCAGCGATCGAGTTAATACCCGGTATCGGAGCAGCGCCTCGCTAATTAGTTACTATTTTCGACTTCAGAGTGCTATCAATTCGTTTTTGAAAGTTTTGATCGACACCAGTGAACTGTGCAAGTGAAGGGCTATTTATAGGTAAAATTAGGACCTGTCGCGGCCCGCGTAAATCCTTAGCTCAACCTTACGCGGCCCGCGTAGCCGCCCAGTCTACGAATAGGCTTGACCAGTCACGAGTAGACTAGCCATGTCACACCCCGACCACGTAGAACATACAAAACGTGGCGGAAACGTCGGGGAGTGTTGTAACAGAATTAATTGTTTCAAATCCATGGCAAATGAAGTTTCGTTTTATTAATCAAACATGAGAGTTTACATTGTTTTAAACAAGAAACTAAGAGTACATAACAAAAATTAACTAGTTCTTGTCTCGTTTTAAGTCACTAAGGCACAGGTCCGCCTAAGTATGTCTTGATAAGTCCTATGCATCATCTCCTGAAAACACATGTGAAAATAGGTACGTCAGCATAAAAATGCCTGTGAGATACATAGGTTTTGTGAAAATAGAATTCATGACTTATGTTTGAGAAAACGTTTAGTCATGAACCTTGTAATTTGCTTTGTCTTGTAAATCATTTGAAAAACGATAAGATCAGATGATATGTATAAATAAGAGAATAATGTATGGTTAAATGAATAACCATGTAAAATGAGTTTGTATAAGATAAGTTGTTTGTAAATCAATGTCTTGTGAAAAGTATGTTATTTGTATAAAATGTTATATGTCTCAAACTGAAATGGTTCAAATAACGCTACGATATGTAATACCATACAGACACTTATATATAGGAAGTACCAGCGGCGTATCCACCATGCTTGTATCATATTACACACGCATCGTTACTTAAATCACTTACTCAAACCAAACCACCAAGATGTAATGTTTAACCATTGTAGAAATGTTTATGTATAGTCAAATGTCTAATGTCAAATGTAAATCATGTCAACAGATACAAATGGTTCACACGGTTCAACAGTTACAAACGGTTCATATAATCAAAGGGTTACGACGGTTCACATAGTCAAATAGTTACAACGGTTCAAAATGTAGTATAATGTGTTCATATGCTGGATGAGCATATGCAACAGAAATGCAATGTAAAACAATGTACTAAGTATGCACACAATGGACATACATAGCATGAAATGTAATGTAGAACGATGTACTAAGTACGCACACAATGGGCATACATAGCATGTAATGTAAAACGATGTACTAAGTACGCACACAATGGGCATACATAGCATGTAATGTAAAACGATGTACTAAGTACGCACACAATGGGCATACATAGCATGTAATGTAATGAAATCATGTACTATAATGTACTAACGAACATAGCAGGTATATGATGTGAAAACATGGAAAGCATGAAAGTAACAAGTAGGCACATGTGTTTCACCCCAAAACGTTTGGAAAACAGTAAAAGAGGGGTCTATGTACTCACATAAACACCTTGAAAACATTTAAAAGAGGGGGTTCTATGTACTCACTTGAGATTGCTCAGAAGTCCTAAGATAACCACCAAGCAATGCTAGAGATCACGGAATATCAAACGACACCTAATATAGGTAACGATGTTAATAAACCGGACCTAAATCGGAGGATCGAATATAATGAGGGTTCGTAAACCAAACGAGTATAGAGACTCGTGTCATATGGTTTAACAAAGCCTTCATACTAAATGAAACCTAACCTAAGTGCTTTCGACCCATCGCGACCCATTAAGGTAGCTTATGCTACTTTAACGCGTCGTGCGCGCAAAAGCGCACTCGAGACGTCTAACTAGCCCTATGACAAGTGTTATATGCCTAAACATGTTACAAAATCAGTTATGTGACAAAAGTTTAGGTTACATATGCTTAATTACCAATTATACATGAAAAGGGTATTTTGGTAATTTACCTAAGGCATATAAACTACCTATCATATAACTACTTAAACGAAGCGACCATAAGGTATAACCTCGGAAGATTATTCCCTATATACTATGGTCGCCTAATGTATTTGGTCGAATCCTAAAGATCGACCAAACGGGTCGGGTTCGAAGGTATAAGCGATTTATCAGATCGCTTACCCTTACGACCCTAGACAACGTGGTAATCAGTAGGCATAGTCACAAAGGACTATAACCATCGTGATTACAATCACGCTGCGAAGTTCAAACGAACTTCGCATTGACCATAAACTGATCAACGCAGAAAGTCAAACAAAGTTTGACTTTCAGACTCGAAAAGCAATAAAAGAACGAAGGAATACTTACGAAGGGTCCCCGAATGCTAATCTAGATCAAAATAGCTCAGGTATGAAACAAAGGTTTCAACTTAGAGCACATTAGATCAGATTCTTGTGAGAAAAAGTGAAGGGTGGAGGTGGGTATTTATAGTTTTCGGGTAACCGTTAAGATCGTTTCATGGAAACCGTGCTCGAATCCCACCCGTACATGTGTTGGAATGTTATGGTATGTCAAATGGCCACCCACCATAAGGAATTGACATGTGGAAATGGAATTGAGAGTGCACAACAGCTGGAAACAGGCTGTTAAACATCGAATCTGGTCTGGAACACTGACGCGGGCCGTGTAAGGATACACACAAACCTTACGCGGGCCGCCTGGCCATGTCTGATCAGAACCAAGTTTCAGAAATGACAGTTTTGGTCCCTGTTGTGTTTTAAGGCCATTTCTGACACGTTTAAGGCCCGTTAACCCCATTTCAAAGCTCTAAAATGAAGTTAAAGTATAGGGAACTTAAAATGTGCTCAAAAATATCTCAGATGTCGGTTCGTTTGGCCGTACGAACGCGATGTTCGCTTAATTACGACGGAATGCGCATAAGCGCGAAAAACGATCCAAATGACGCGACGAATGGATTTTTTCTTATGCCAAACACTAAAATAAAATGTTTTAGTGCTTACATAAATTTTTGGATGTCCGGATGTATTCAGAACGTAAGTTATGCGCGAAAATGCAAACTTATGCACTTTTTGACGCTTCTAGTCCCTGAATGACACAAAAGTTTATTTTAGCACACCGAACCCCTCAAAGCCTATTTCTAAGCTATGTAAAGGATATTTATGGTATGTTTAACTTATGTTCATGTTCCGGAATGTCTGTTACAGTTCAAATTGGCATACTTTTGCAGTTTTGTCAATTTTAGTCCCTGTAAGCGATTTAACTTGATTTTGCCATACCAAAGCCTTCAAAACTTATTTATAAGTTATGTAAAGGTTATTTAAGGTATGTTAAGCCTATTTCACTATTCTGGAGTGTTCGTTGCATTAAACTGGTTATATCTACGCATTAGAGCGCGTATAACCCTCCAGAAGGCGATTTAAAGCTTGAAATCGAACAAGAGTTGATATGTGCAAACGATACACATATTTATACAAATCCCAAGTATGAAATACAATATTTCATTGGTTTTGGCATTTGTTTGATGGTTGAAGTGACACAGGTGTCACAGTCTCCCCTACTTTAGGAAATTTCGTCCCGAAATTTAGTTTTAAAGGAAACTTGTGAAGACAGCTGTGACGGTTTCGCTTCAGACAAATCCATTGAACCCTTAAGTAAAACTCTCGGCCATGTTAGGATTCTTAGCGAAAATGTAAACCCTTAAAGTGAAGTCCTTGTAGCAGCAAAACATGGAGTTTCAAACTATGGATAGGAGAACGTTTCCCATGAAGACTTATCATAGGAAACTTAAATTCACGATTGGGAAGTATAAGATAAAATGACATCGGTCAAAGTCCAAGACTTCTCCCGTATCATTACTCTTGCCACTATTGGTCTTTACACATGACAAAACTTCCTGTGGTTTCTGTGCACTGAATTCCATAATTATGTAGGCCTCCGTAATTACGTACTTCCTTGCACAGTCCGCACAGTTCATTTCATAATGCGTATGGGAAAAAAATCAAACGAATAATCCTGTGGTGATTTAACTTGACTGCAAAAGAGTCTCTTTAACTAGGTCACCAAAGGATTAGATCAACGAACAATCTCTTCAGCTAAACTACCCAAGAGAAATATTTAACTACATCAACGTAGGATGTCTTTAACTAGATTTTCGAACCAATCTATTTAACTTAGATCGACGTAGGATCTCTTTAACTAGACCACCAGAGGGTCTTTTTAACTATATCAACGCATGATATATTTAACTAGATTGTCGAACCAATCTCTTTAACTTAGATCAACGAATGATCTATTTAACTAAACTACCCACAGGGAATATTTAACTACATCGACGTAGGATGTCTTTAACTAGATTGTCGGACCAATCTCTTCAACTATATCAACACATGTTGTCCTTAAACTTTGGAATAGTACTTTATAATCCAAGGGACTTAACTACAACGTAGAAGTCCATTAAGGATTTAGAGTAAATTGCCATTTTAGTCCCTGAGTTTTGACCAAAATTGCCACTTTAGTCCAAATAGTTTTTTTCTTGCCATTTTAGTCCAAATAGTTTTGTTTTCTTGCCATTTTAGTCCAAATAGTTTTGTTTTCTGCCATTTTAGTCCCTGGTAGGTGGTGATGGTGGTGGGGTGGGTGGGTGGGTGGTGACGGTGCAGGCAGGTGGTGGCGATGATAGAAGGTTAGTCCCTGCACCGTCACCACCCACCCACCCACCCCACCACCCCACCACCCACCATTTCCACCACCACCGGGCACTTTTACGCCACCCACGTCATTAACCAACATCACCGTCATCATCGTAAAACCAACAACCACCGCCATCATCTTCACTATAAACTGGCACAACATCATCCCCATACCATCGCACCTGCAAAAAAAGAAAGAAAAATGTGGTTCGACCAAAATTCACCTAAGTTAAATAATTTTTTTTAATGGAGTTAGTGGGTTGGATGAAAATGGCAACAAATGACAAAACTCAGGGACTAAAATGGCAGAAAACAAAACTATTTGGACTAAAATGGCAAGAAAACAAAACTATTTGGACTAAAATGGCAAGAAAAAAACTATTTGGACTAAAGTGGCAATTTTGGTCAAAACTCAGGGACTAAAATGGCAATTTACTCAAGGATTTAAGATAGTACCTTTTTGAATATCATACTACGAATCCCTCATATGAAGGTATGAAAGATTCTACGAGGATTTGGATAGCGAATATCCAGAGTATACAAAAACACAAAATGCATAAATGGAAAGACAAGATGCATAAACACATAGTCACATAACCAAAAAAATGTTTATCTAGATCTTTAATTTGTAAGTTTTGTTTTGTTAATTACGTACATGCATTTGAAGCACACTAGGAATCCATTTCATGGATTTCATTCGGTACTTTAAACATTAGCAAGAATCTAACTATGAAGATAGAAAGATCTTCCAAAAATTCGATTTCGTTTTCAAGAAAACGCAATATTCGAATTAAGGTACAATAATTTTTGAATATACGGAAATACCCTTAGGTACCCTATTAAGAATTTATAGTGGTACTTTGGGTATTCGTACAGAGTTGTAACTTGCGCCTTGTACTTCGTTTTCTTGGAAGAAACGGGTACTTAGGATTTTTTTGTGGGAAATCGCAAGAGATAATAAAATGGAAGAAATTACGGGGTAGTCTGTTCTTCATGGAATACAGTTCCTTGATTGTCGGTATTGTAGAGGATACGTTGTTTATACAAGCCATCACATTTGTACATTGCAATGTAAATAAAAAGATTTATTTATAAACAACAACAACTGTTTCATGGACCTTGACTACAAAAGAAAATAATACATAAGGCTTGATTATTTCTAAACAACGTTGTCTTCTAGTTGGTCCGATGCTCATCCCTGCACTGGATTCGCATTAGCAATCTTTGGGCAATTTCTTCGGAAATGGCCCATCTCGCCACAGTTGAAGCAAGGACCTGGTGGAAGACGAGCTTGAGCAGGATTTACTTGAGGTTGGTTTGGACCACCTTGGTTCGGGGTAAATCGACAAGCATTTGCCAGGTGACCGAGTCGCCCACATGATGCACATAAACGACACTGTAGGTGAGCTAAGTGGTGTGCATTACATTTGTCGCATATCGGTGCAGTACCGGCATAAGGTTTCTTTGCAGGAGGTTGAGTTGGTTGGTTGCGGGTGTTTTGGTTGGGTTGAGCTGCAATCGCACAATTCTGCGAAGCCTTACGCTTCTTAGACTTCTCAGGGGATCCAGTCTGTTCATCCATGGTCTTTGATTCCTCGATTGGCTTCTTGTCACCCTTTCGAAAAAGTTTATGCTTTCTGATCTGAGATTCAGTCAAGGTTGCAGATAGCTCAATGGCCTGCCTAACCGTAGTGGGGTTACTACCAGTAACAATGTCCTGAACTGAGTCAGGGAGACCATCAATGTATTTTTCAATCGCCTTATCCAACGGCGTAACCATAGTAGGACACAACAGGCTCAGCTCCTCATATCGATCAGTGTAGGCTCGATGTTCACCGTTGTCTTGCTTAAGATCGTCGAATTCCCTTTCCAAGGCCCTGATCTCATGACGAGGACAAAATTCCTTCATCATCAGTGCTCTAAGTTCTTCCCACGTTTGAGCCAGTGCCACTTCGGCACCCCTATCTCTCACCACACCGTTCCACCACATCAAAGCTCGTTTCTCGAAGACACTAGATGCGAAATCTACCTTTCGCTCGTTTGGACATTAAACATGCCTGAAGGTGCTCTCTAGACTCTCGAACCATTGCAGAAGTGCAGTCGCTCCTTGAGACCCAGAAAACTTTGATGGCTTAGCCGAGTTGAACGTCTTGAAGTTGCAGAGGGCATTATTGTTGTTGAGAGCTTGGTGACATTGAGCAACGATGTTCGGGATTGCAGCAGTCATTTGCTGTGTAATGACAGCTGCCAGCTCTTCAATAGATACCGGGTTTTCGCGTCGTGGAGGCATTCTAAATAGGGGAAACAAGAGAGAAAACAAATGAAATGGCATTGGGTAAGAATAGGATGTTATAACTACCGACCAAAATCATGGGTGATGGTCATTTGTTTAAACCACGAAGCAAACAAATGACACACAAAGGCTGAATCAAAGTAAGTAGGTCCTCATAATGTATCGCGAAGACATGCTCGCCTATAAGTGAACACTCACCCCAAGAGTTCCCAGGTAAGAGTGACTGGTCTGATTATGTGGATTTGTACGAACACTCTAGCCTTAGACAGAAAACTCAGGGTACAGGCATTCACTCTTCCAGTTTGCACGTGTTCACACTATTTAGGACCCAAAACTTTGACGAGATTTTGAAAACTCAAAGGGGTTCAAAACCTTACAATAGAGGGTTCAAAACCTAGTAATCAATCATCCTAGAACAGATGATTAGTTTTCAAAGCGGTTCTGAAATTTATGTTCTTGTTGTGGTCGTCGCCTAAGGATAGGTGACGGTATTGTTTTATGACTAAACGCAAGTAAACTCGCGTTAGGGTCCTAAGAAGATTATAGACTAGGTCAAAGTATTACTAATAACCTAATTCCCTATAACCATTGGCTCTGATACCAACTTTTCTGTCACACCCCGACCACGTAGAACATACAAAACGTGGCGGAAACGTCGGGGAGTGTTGTAACAGAATTAATTGTTTCAAATCCATGGCAATTGAAGTTTCGTTTTATTAATCAAACATGAGAGTTTACATTGTTTTAAACAAGAAACAAAGAGTACATAACAAAAATTAACTAGTTCTTGTCTCGTTTTAAGTCACTAAGGCACAGGTCCGCCTAAGTATGTCTTGATAAGTCCTATGCATCATCTCCTGAAAACACATGTGAAAATAGGTACGTCAGCATAAAAATGCCTGTGAGATACATAGGTTTTGTGAAAATAGAATTCATGACTTATGTTTGAGAAAACGTTTAGTCATGAACCTTGTAATTTGCTTTGTCTTGTAAATCATTTGAAAAACGATAAGATCAGATGATATGTATAAATAAGAGAATAATGTATGGTTAAATGAATAACCATGTAAAATGAGTTTGTATAAGATAAGTTGTTTGTAAATCAATGTCTTGTGAAAAGTATGTTATTTGTATAAAATGTTATATGCCTCAAACTGAAATGGTTCAAATAACGCTACGATATGTAATACCATACAGACACTTATATATAGGAAGTACCAGCGGCGTATCCACCATGCTTGTATCATATTACACACGCATCGTTACTTAAATCACTTACTCAAACCAAACCACCAAGATGTAATGTTTAACCATTGTAGAAATGTTTATGTATAGTCAAATGTCTAATGTCAAATGTAAATCATGTCAACAGATACAAATGGTTCACACGGTTCAACAGTTACAAACGGTTCATATAATCAAAGGGTTACGACGGTTCACATAGTCAAATAGTTACAACGGTTCAAAATGTAGTATAATGTGTTCATATGCTGGATGAGCATATGCAACAGAAATGCAATGTAAAACAATGTACTAAGTATGCACACAATGGACATACATAGCATGAAATGTAATGTAGAACGATGTACTAAGTACGCACACAATGGGCATACATAGCATGTAATGTAAAACGATGTACTAAGTACGCACACAATGGGCATACTAAGTACGCACACAATGGGCATACATAGCATGTAATGTAAAACGATGTACTAAGTACGCACACAATGGGCATACATAGCATGTAATGTAATGAAATCATGTACTATAATGTACTAACGAACATAGCAGGTATATGATGTGAAAACATGGAAAGCATGAAAGTAACAAGTAGGCACATGTGTTTCACCCCAAAACGTTTGGAAAACAGTAAAAGAGGGGTCTATGTACTCACATAAACACCTTGAAAACATTTAAAAGAGGGGGTTCTATGTACTCACTTGAGATTGCTCAGAAGTCCTAAGATAACCACCAAGCAATGCTAGAGATCATGGAATATCAAACGACACCTAATATAGGTAACTATGTTAATAAACCGGACCTAAATCGGAGGATCGAATAGAATGAGGGTTCGTAAACCAAACGAGTATAGAGACTCGTGTCATATGGTTTAACAAAGCCTTCATACTAAATGAAACCTAACCTAAGTGCTTTCGACCCATCGCGACCCATTAAGGTAGCTTATGCTACTTTAACGCGTCGTGCGCGCAAAAGCGCACTCGAGACGTCTAACTAGCCCTATGACAAGTGTTATATGCCTAAACATGTTACAAAATCAGTTATGTGACAAAAGTTTAGGTTACATATGCTTAATTACCAATTATACATGAAAAGGGTATTTTGGTAATTTACCTAAGGCATATAAACTACCTATCATATAACTACTTAAACGAAGCGACCATAAGGTATAACCTCGGAAGATTATTCCCTATATACTATGGTCGCCTAATGTATTTGGTCGAATCCTAAAGATCGACCAAACGGGTCGGGTTCGAAGGTATAAGCGATTTATCAGATCGCTTACCCTTACGACCCTAGACAACGTGGTAATCAGTAGGCATAGTCACAAAGGACTATAACCATCGTGATTACAATCATGCTGCGAAGTTCAAACGAACTTCGCATTGACCATAAACTGATCAACGCAGAAAGTCAAACAAAGTTTGACTTTCAGACTCGAAAAGCAATAAAAGAACGAAGGAATACTTACGAAGGGTCCCCGAATGCTAATCTAGATCAAAATAGCTCAGGTATGAAACAAAGGTTTCAACTTAGAGCACATTAGATCAGATTCTTGTGAGAAAAAGTGAAGGGTGGAGGTGGGTATTTATAGTTTTCGGGTAACCGTTAAGATCGTTTCATGGAAACCGTGCTCGAATCCCACCCGTACATGTGTTGGAATGTTATGGTATGTCAAATGGCCACCCACCATAAGGAATTGACATGTGGAAATGGAATTGAGAGTGCACAACAGCTGGAAACAGGCTGTTAAACATCGAATCTGGTCTGGAACACTGACGCGGGCCGTGTAAGGATACACACAAACCTTACGCGGGCCGCCTGGCCATGTCTGATCAGAACCAAGTTTCAGAAATGACAGTTTTGGTCCCTGTTGTGTTTTAAGGCCATTTCTGACACGTTTAAGGCCCGTTAACCCCATTTCAAAGCTCTAAAATGAAGTTAAAGTATAGGGAACTTAAAATGTGCTCAAAAATATCTCAGATGTCGGTTCGTTTGGCCGTACGAACGCGATGTTCGCTTAATTACGACGGAATGCGCATAAGCGCGAAAAACGATCCAAATGACGCGACGAATGGATTTTTTCTTATGCCAAACACTAAAATAAAATGTTTTAGTGCTTACATAAATTTTTGGATGTCCGGATGTATTCAGAACGTAAGTTATGCGCGAAAATGCAAACTTATGCACTTTTTGACGCTTCTAGTCCCTGAATGACACACAAGTTTATTTTAGCACACCGAACCCCTCAAAGCCTATTTATAAGCTATGTAAAGGATATTTATGGTATGTTTAACTTATGTTCATGTTCCGAAATGTCTGTTACAGTTCAAATTGGCATACCTTTGCAGTTTTGTCAATTTTAGTCCCTGTAAGCGATTTAACTTGATTTTGCCATACCAAAGCCTTCAAAACTTATTTCTAAGTTATGTAAAGGTTATTTAAGGTATGTTAAGCCTATTTCACTATTCCGGAGTGTTCGTTGCATTAAACTGGTTATATCTACGCATTAGAGCGCGTATAACCCTCCAGAAGGCGATTTAAAGCTTGAAATCGAACAAGAGTTGATATGTGCAAACGATACACATATTTATACAAATCCAAAGTATGAAATACAATATTTCATTGTTTTTGGCATTTGTTTGATGGTTGAAGTGACACAGGTGTCACAGTCTCCCCTACTTTAGGAAATTCCGTCCCGAAATTTAGTTTTAGAGGAAACTTATGAAGACAGCTGTGACGGTTTCGCTTTCAGACAAATCCATTGAACCCTTAAGTAAAACTCTGGGCCATGTTAGGATTCTTAGCGAAAATGTCAACCCTCAAAGTGAAGTCCTTGTAGCAGCAAAACATGGAGTTTCAAACTATGGATATGAGAACGTTTCCCATGAAGACTTATCATAAGAAACTTAAATTCACGATTGGGAAGTATAAGATAAAATGACATCGGTCAACACCGGTTTGACGCGGCCCGCGTAAGACCTAACTTGTCTTTTACGCGACCCGCCTGAAACCTAGAATTTTGTTTTTCTTGCTTTGTATTGTAGGATAAGGTTTCAGGGGTCCGGGTTTATACTTACGGGTATTTTTAGCATAATTTTGAGAGTCCTTACATTCTCCCCACCTTATTTAGAATCTCGTCCTCGAGATTCATTGGAATAAGTGAGGATACTTTCGCTTCATTTCTGATTCCAACTCCCAAGTGTATTCAGGTCCTCTATTTGAATCCCACTTGATTTTGACAAGTACTAACCGTTTGTGTTTGAGAAATTTTACTTTTCTATCTTCTATCTGAAGAGGTTTTTCAACAAACTTTAACTTTTCGTTTACCTCTATATCTTGGAGAGGTACTACCAAAGATTCGTCTGATAAGCATTTCTTGAGATTGGATACATGAAATACATCATGTATTCCAGCTAATTCTTCTGGTAGTTGTAAACGATAAGCAGCTGGTCCTATACGTTGGATCACTGGGAATGGTCCTACGTATCTTGGACTTAACTTTCCTTTCTTACCGAATCGAACTATTCCTTTCCAAGGAGAAACTTTCAATCGTACTTTGTCTCCCACTTGGAATTCCAACGACTTCCGTCTATTATCTGCATAACTTTTCTGACGATCTCGAGCAGTCTTCAGTCTTTCCTTGATTTGAGAAATTTTTGTCGGTCATTTCTTGCACTATTTCAGGACCTGACAATTGACTTTCTCCTATTTCTGCCCAACAAACTGGAGTTCTGCACTTTCTTCCATATAGTGCTTCAAATGAGGCAGTTTCAATACATGAATGATAACTATTGTTATAGGAGAATTCAATTAATGGTAAATGATCGTCCCAATTTCCACCAAAATCTATTACACATGCTCTGAGCATGTCTTCTAGAGTTTGGATTGTCCTTTCACTTTGTCTGTCTGTTTGAAGATGATATGCAGTGCTTAGATTTAATCGAGTTCCCATTGCTTCTTGAAAACTTTTCCAAAAATGCGAAGTGAACCGACTATCCCTATCTGTTACAATGGAGAGTGGAACTCCATGTAGGGATACGACTTCATCTACATACAACTTTGCTAATCTTTCCATGCTAAAGGTTTCTTTCATGGGTAGAAAATGAGCTGATTTGGTTAATCGATCCACAATTACCCAAATCGCATCATTACCTTTTCTGGTTTTGGGTAACTTAGTAACAAAATCCATTGTTATGAGTTCCCATTTCCATATAGGCATTTCTAATTGTTGTAGTAGACCTGAAGGTTTCTGATGTTCTGCCTTAACTTGTGAACAAGTAAGACACTTAGAAACATATCGAGTTATGTCCTTTTTCATTCCTATCCACCAGAAATTATTTCTTAAATCTTGGTACATCTTATTATTTCCAGGGTGCATGGTATACCTAGACTTATGGGCTTCTTCTAAAATCTTATTTCTTAATTCTCCCTGCTTAGGTACCCAAATTCTACTTTTGTGGAATCTCCAAATTCCATCATCTCCTTGTTCTAATTCTTTTATTCGTCCCTTCATTCCTTCAGCATCATCCTTGATTGCTGTTTCTTGGAAATGCTTTAGTTGTTCCATTAAATCTAACTGTAGATTTAATCTAAGAGCACGAACTCGTCGTTGTTTCTCATGGTACTTACGACTTAAGGCATCTGCAACTACATTTGCCTTTCCTTCGTGATACTGAATATCACAGTCGTAGTCACTTAGGATTTCCAACCATCTCCTTTGCCTCATGTTTAACTCTTTTTTTCCCGAATATATATCTTAAACTTCTATGATCTGTATAGACAGTAAATTTACTTCCGTACAGATAATGTCTCCAAATCTTAAGAGCAAAAATTATGGCTCCTAACTCTAAGTCATGAGTTGTATAATTTTCCTCATGCTTTTTCAATTGTCTTGAAGCATACGCAATTACCTTCTTGCGTTGCATAAGCACACATCCTAATCCTAGTTTTGAAGCATCATAGTAAACTTCAAAATCTTCAGTTCCTTCTGGTAAAGCTAGGATTGGAGCATTGGTTAACTTTTGTTTTAAAATCCTAAAAGCTTCCTCTTGCTTAGGTCCCCATTCAAACTTAACTGCTCTACAGGTTAGCTTAGTTAATGGTACAACTATTTTGGAAAAATCCTTAATAAACCGTCTATAATATCCGGCTAAACCTATAAAACTTCTAATTTCCATTGCGGATTGTGGAACCTTCCATTTGGTAATTGCTTCTATCTTAGCAGGATCTAGATGAATACCTTCGTGATTCACCATGTGTCCCAGGAATTGCACTTCTTGCAACCAAAATTCACACTTCGAGAATTTGGCGTACAACTTTTCTTTTCTTAACAAAGTTAAGAGTGCAGGCAAATGTTCACAATGCTCATTCTGACTTTTTGAATAAATAAGTATATCGTCGATAAAAACAATTACAAATTTATCCAAATACGGTTTACAGATTCTATTCATCATGTCCATGAATGCGGCAGGTGCATTCGTTAATCCGAAGGGCATGACTGTAAACTCGTAATGACCATACCTAGTTCTGAAAGCAGTCTTAGGTATGTCTTCTTCTTGTACCTTCAATTGATGATATCCGGAGTGTAAATCTATCTTAGAAAAATATCTAGCTCCTTGAAGTTGATCAAAAAGATCATCAATCCTAGGTAATGGGTATCGATTCTTAATTGTAACCTTATTCAGTTCTCTATAATCAATACACATTCTCATCGAACCATCCTTTTTCTTTACAAACAACACCGGTGCTCCCCACGGGGATGAACTAGGTTGTATGAAACCTTTACTTAGTAATTCATCTAATTGCTTTTTCAGTTCTAACATTTCTGTAGGTGCTAACCGATAGGGTGCCTTGGCTATCGGTTTAGTTCCTGGAATTAGATGAATTCGAAATTCTACTTCCCTGTCTGGTGGTAATCCTGGTAAATCTTCTGGGAATACATCTGGGTATTCTGAGACTACAGGAATTTCCTTAAGTTCTTTACCCTTAGTATTAATGATTACTGAAATCATATATACTATTCCTTGTTTTCGTTCATAACTAGCAACTTTCATTACTGATATGAACTTTATGGGTTTTCGTGGTTTATCTCCTGTAATCGTGATTATTTCTCAAGTAGGTGCCTGAATTTCTACAGAATTCTTATCACAAAGGATTCGAGCATGGTTGGCTACTAACCAATCCATTCCTAAAACGATATCGAATCCAGTTAACTTCATTGGCAATAGGTTTGCATGAAATTTATGACCTGAAAGTTCTATATTTTCTTTTTGCAAAATCTTATCTATATTAACAGAATTTCCATCTGCTGTTTCAACTGTAAAGATTTGCCTAAGGTTGGTTAATGGTAAATTAAGAGCTTGGCAGAATGAAGTATTTATAAAACTTTGGTTTGCACCAGAGTCAAATAATACTTTTGCGTAAATGTTGTGAACTAAGAACGTACCAGCTATCACATCTGGAATGAGTTCTGCTTCTTGAGTAGTCAGCTGGAATGCTCTGACATTCTTTTTAGTAGTTCCATCTGCTGTCTTGGCTTTGTTGTCTGCTGGTTTGCCCAATTTAGGACATTCTGTTTTAAAATGTCCTGTTTCTCCACAATTGAAACAAATTGTGGATTTCTTCCTGCAGTTTTCTTCCCGATGTCCTACAACTTTGCAAAAAATGCAGGTTATATTACATTTTCCAAAATGTTTCCTTTTGCAATTCCTGCAGAAAGGCGGAGTTGAGGATTGCCCTGTTCCTATTATCCTGAAACTGCTGTTATTACCCGTACGAAATCCTTGGGTAATTTTCTGAGCCAGTTCTTTCTTCCTGTTTTCATCTTGCGTGCGTACCAATTCGTCGGTTAAGGTATTAGCCAATTCCACCGCATCGTCAATAGTACGAGGTCTCGCAGCTTTAACGATGTTACGGATTTCGCTAATTAGTCCCCAAATATAGCGAGACATGAGTACCGGTTCTGGCAAAGCCAATGTTGGTACCACTCTAGCATATTCAAAGAATGTCGAAGTATACCCTTGACAATCTACACCTATCATTCGATGGTTTAGGAACTTATTTTCCAAATGATCTTTTTCATATTCGGGACAGAATTTTCTTTCTACAAGACTTTTAAATTCTTCCCAGTTCATGGCATAAGCCCTATTTCTTCCTTTAGCTTGTAACACCGTGTTCCACCATTCTAGCGCCCCTTCTTTAAAAAGATTTGACGCGTACATGACCTTGTCGTCTTTGTCACATTTACTTATTGTGATTACTGCCTCGGTTTTCTCTAACCAACGCAATGCCGCAGTCGCTCCTTCATTGCCTGCAAATTCAGCGGGTTTACTAGCAAGAAATTCTTTGTAGGTGCAACCAGGTGTTGCAGCTTTCATTTTCTTAGGGAGCGGAGCTTGCCGTGGTTCATTATCATGATTAGTATGATTATTGCCTCCGTTTACGCTATTACTGAAGTTATCTTCAGAAATACGTTTGCTAGGAATGATTTGTTGCGGTTCGATTACATTTCTAACAGCAGCAACGATTGTTGGAATAGCATTGGCTATCCCTTGAGCAACGATATTTTCTATATCTTGCCTAGTCATATATTGATCCCCCGGTTGTTGCTCAGATTGATTAACCTCATTAACTGGTTCATTATTAGCATTTTCCATCTGATAATTAATATATATATAATTTATTAGTATCCAATAAATAATAATCATACATAAAACAATTATACAAAGTTCATAACACAAATATAGCCAAAACTATCAATTTCTTGATTCCCATTTATATATTTTATAATATGCATCCATACACACCTTTATCTTACAAGTTTTATTTTAGTTATTTTACAGACTATATTCTACTTATTTATTTTACAATCACAGTTTCACAACCCATTATCCTTTTATCAGTTGGTATTTCAGTAACGACGTTCCCTCTCGTCGTATTTCCAGGAGATCTGTTCTCCTACTTCCCTGATCCTATTTCCGGCATCCACCAATTCTTCGCCAAAGTGGCGGAGTTCAGCTAAATTTTCATTACTCATGGGTGGATTTGGTATAGGTTCTGGGTCGAACTGAGGGAGAAAGGAATAAGGACTGTTGAGCAGGTTTTGGAACTGCCAATCATTGGTCCACCACTCGTCCATTCCTAATGGTTGGGTGTGAATTATAGGTTCTGGAATTGCTGGTTCTAAGTTTATAGGGAGTTGATTTTCTACAGGATAAGAGTAAAAATTATTATTGACAGGCCTGACTATGTCACAACTTGCCAATGCACGATCCAATTCATCCTGAAATGGTAATTCTTCAACTTGTCTAGAGCTTTCCCCAATTTCCCTCTGGGTCTGTCTAGAAACTTCCCCAAACTCCTTTTCCATCTGCCTTGAATATTCCCCAAACTGTATTTCCATTTGCCTAGAACTTTCCCCGTCTTCAATCCCCTTTCCTTTATCTAAGGGATTTTCTATTTTAGGAATTTTCCTAGTGACGGGTTTCCTTCGGCGCACACGTCTCCATCCCACAAATCTCCTCCTTTTCTTGGGTTTGGATTTCTCCGGTGGTGGAGCATTGAATTCAATAGGTTCTTCTATGTCTGGTATATACCTATTGAAATCTTTAGAAACCTCTATTTTTACCGGATAGAGATTTAGATTGTGAAGGGCTTCAGACAAGTCACTCATACTGTTTAGCACAAAAATACACAAAAATTGCTAAGTTAAAATTTTATACCAAATTTCATAAATAACCTTTAAATATTATTGCATCCCGTGTGAATCACTTAATACAAAAACTACTGAAAATTTAAAACACACTAGGGTTTATTTGTAAATTTATTTATTTACTGGATCAGGTTTCTGACTTATAATTAATAAGGGTGCTAAAACTTGAATAAAAATATTTAAAGATTTTCATTTACTGCTACAGTGGCTAGCATATAAAGATCTGCCCATTTTTCATCTAACTTGTCTTCCCAAGGTGGTTTACTGGTTAATTCCTGGTTAACTTTCTTTTCTCGGGATTTCTTTATTTTCTCTTTACTTTTTCTAATAACCAGACTTCTTTTACTAGGAGAAAGTGGTTCCTCATATTGTGTCTTTCGCACAAATATTCCTTCATCAGGAATTACAGAGTAATTTGAGGATTTTGTTTGGGATGAACTTCCCTTCTCATTGGATGACCTATCTAATTTAAGATAGATATTTGAAAGCTTTTGCTTACCCAAACTGCACACAATTAATCAAATAATAAAACACATAATCACAAAATGGCAATCAGTAAAAAAAATATTAAGTATTTTCTAAATACTTAATTGGCTTAAATCAGTGGCTCTGATACCACCTTTTTCTGTCACGGCCCCCGACCCGGTTTGACCCGTTTCAGGAGCCGCGGTACAGAAAATCCCGTGGTATTTATTTAACAGCGGAAGTTTTCGTCAGGATCTTTTTAAAACTGAATTTTCCCGATTATTTTATTTCACAACTCGGGATAAAACCCGGTAATTTACAATCGTATGATTTCACTGAGAAATCTTTATTTTACAAAACATGTTTCTTTATTTTATATTGAGCCACTTCATTAAGCTTGTAGTGCTTCACGACACTTTTTCTGGATCACAACAGATCACCTGAAACATGTTTGAAAAAGGTTTTGTCAGTGGGAAATACTGAGTGAATCATTCATTTTACTAAAACGACACATTTGTTATAATTTACAGTATTAAGAGCGATTACAATGTTTCTGATATCAAACTAACTACCCATGGTATTTTGTCACTCGACCCATTGGCCCTCCCGTTGTCCAATGGTGTCTGTGACTATGGTCATATCACCCCTTGGATGCCCCAATGGTGAAGATTATCAAGTAATGTATACAAAACCCCACATACCGGCTGTAATATGGAGATTACATAGACTTAATCCCTTTAATTATAACTTTTGAAAACAAACATGATTTTGTAAAGTACTTTGATAAAAAGAGAATGACTCATTTTGCAGATTTATTTGAGCAGAGCCTAGCCTACTGATTAGCCTTTTAACCTAAATTTAATAACATGCACACGAACTCGGTTAGTAACTAATACAGCATTTACGATAACTCACGAGATTAAACCCTCACATCGAATGACAAAGTGCGATACTTAAACATCCATTGAATTAACAACGAATGACAAAGCATAAACCCTAATGTGGGCAGCACTTAAACATCCATTGGATAGTTTAATCGATCGGACATTGAATCGTAGCAGCGATCGAGTTAATACCCGGTATCGGAGCAGCGCCTCGCTAATTAATTACTATTTTCGACTTCAGAGTGCTATCAATTCGTTTTTGAAAGTTTTGATCGACACCAGTGAACTGTGCAAGTGAAGGGCTATTTATAGGTAAAATTAGGACCTGTCGCGGCCCGCGTAAATCCTTAGCTCAACCTTACGCGGCCCGCGTAGCCGCCCAGTCTACGAATAGGCTTGACCAGTCACGAGTAGACTAGCCAGGTGGTCGCTACGTGGATTCGGAACACTTATCCGGTCAACACCGGTTTGACGCGGCCCGCGTAAGACCTAACTTGTCTTTTACGCGGCCCGCCTGAAACCTAGAATTTTGTTTTTCTTGCTTTTTAATGTAGGATAAGGTTTCAGGGGTCCGGGTTTATACTTACGGGTATTTTTAGGATAATTTTGAGAGTCCTTACAATAATTTTATTCAAAAAGGTCCTAAATTGATCCGTAAGTAAAAACCCGGACCCCTGAAACCCCAATCCATATCAAAAATAAAGAAATCAAGATTTGTGGACTTCTCGCGGGCCGCGTAAAGAAAAGGAGGGAGGTTACACGGGCCGCGCCAGCAAGGCAGATCTCCGGATAAGCTTGAGGGACACGTGGCATCCACCTGGCAGACCTACTGGTGACTCAGCAACCCTACGCGTAGACTAGGCGGCTACGCGGGCCGCGTAAGAGTCGTGCAAGGGCTCACGTGGGCCGCGTGAGACCCAAATTTCTGCTATAAATAGGACAGGCTACGAGCATTCCTCTGGTGTCGAAATCATTTCATAAAAACGAAGTTTGGCTGCTCAAAAGTCGAAATTACAATTAATATAGCGAGGCGCTGCTACGATACCGGGTATTAACTCGATCGCTGCTACGATTCAATGTCCGATCGATTGAAACTATCCGACAGGATGTTTAAATGCTATCCTTTGTCATTAGTCGTGATTCCGACAGGATGTTTTAGTACCACCCGAAATCGGGGAATACTCTGTCATTCGTTGTGAATCCGATGGATGTTTAAGTGATTGCACTTTGTCATTCATTGTGAGGGTTTTAATCTCGTGAGTTATCGTAAATGTTGTATTAGTTACTTACCTAGTTCGTGTGCACTAGGTTACAAGACTAATCAATAGGCTAAAGCTCTGCCTGTATAAATCTGCAATATATCAAGGCTTATCTGTAGACTAAAACTTTGCCCGTATGAATCTGCATGCTTATAATGTGAGTCATTCTCTTTTATCAAATTACTTTCAAAATCATGTTTATTTTCAAGGTTATAATTACAGGGATTAAGTCTTTGTAATCACCAAATTACAGCCAGTATGTGGGGTTTTGTATACATTACTTGATAATCTTCACCATTGGACAAACGGGTGGCCAATGTGTGATATGACCATAGTCACAGATCCGGTCGAGTGACAAATACTATGGGTAGTTGGTTGATATTTGGAAACAATGTAATCACCCTTAATACTGTAAATTATAACAAACGTGTCGTTTTAGTAAAAAGAATGAACTCACCAGTATTTCCTGCTGACAAAACCTTTTTAAAACGCGTTTTAGGTAATTACAGTAGATTGGAGTAAGAGATGGATACGACACTGAAAAGCTTCAAGAAGTGGCTTATTTTATTAAATAAATCAAATTACGAAATATTGTTTTATGTAATTGGGTTTATCCCTTATTAAAAGCTACCTTTGTAAAACATGGGTTTATCCCATCTATTTAATAAATAAAATCCGGTGTTTTCTAAACTCTGATATTTTTCCTAACTCACGGTCCTGATGAAATTTCCGCTGCAATATTTTTCAAAATAATCACCGGTACCATTTGGCTGTTCGCGGCTCCCGATTCCGTCCAGGGTGGGTCGGGGGTCGTGACATAAACCCTACATTAAAGTCATTTAAATTATCAAAACCAATGTAACCTTTTCTTACATTAAAAGCCAAGTTTTCAACAAACCTTAGCCTTTTGTTGAGCATTTTGTGTTTTATGAATTCTAATTATTCGTTCTTCATTTACCCTCTTGAGCTGGATTGAGAGAAATAATCGGAAGAAATAATTGGAATTTAGAAAGAGAAAAAAAAAAGATTTCCAATGTTTAATGTGACAATTCTTAGATAGATTGCTAAGGGGAGGCGGGGTGGGGAACAAAATTCCCGTGATACTTTCTTCCACACGTGGAAAACAAACAAATGCCCACCGCCACCTTAAAGTTTCACGAGTGATAAAATGTGTGCGTGATAAACTTCACGCGTTATGGCACATTCCGTGATAAATGGATGTGAGGGGGTGTGAGAGTTTATTGTTTGGTGTTGTGAGTGATGACAATTGCCACTAAAAAAGGTTGTGAGTGATGGAAAAATGGTTGATGACATGGCGAAACTTAATTGGGTGTTGTGAGTGATGAGTGATGACCACCCCACCCCCTAATGCATCATGTCCATAACTCAAGTTGAGCCTATAAGCGAGTAGCAGCATATATGAAAGCTAGTTTTATATGATTTGTAACAATAACCACATAATAGAGAATCAACATTCTTTAAAACAACCACAAGAGAATCAACATTCTTTAAAACAACCATAAGAAAAAAAAAAGTAACTCCAACTATCCAGCATGTTTTTACTCTTAATCTCAACAGTGGTGTTACAACCGTCAACCACCGGTTGCATTGCTATCCTGTAGGAATCCGTTCGTGTAAAATAAATAAAATAATTTATTAACTTGAATAACAGAAATAATTACAGAATGTAAATTGAAGTACAATACAATTACAACTGAAAAATTAGAAAAACAAGAACAGAAAACACGAACAGACGAAACTGTTCTTGGCTGAGGATCGTGTTAGACACGGGTCCCTTAAAACAAATTTCGTGTCTCCCAGGAGAACACGTTTGTTTCCAGGATACAATAGCCGCAAGCAGTTGCACTGCCGGTCTTGACTTCAACCCGAAGGTGTACCTTGAACGCTTGAAGAAGAGAAGAATTTAAGAGAGGAGATTGTAGAATTACTGGTGAATTCGGTGTTCTTAGCTGCAGTAGGCTCCTCCTATTTATACTGCAAACTGAAGTCGAAACTGAAAAGAATTAAGTGGGCGAATTAAACTGCATTAAACGTCTTCAATGCACCTTAATTCGTCATTAAATTCTCAGTCAAACGCATTAACTACGTCAGTTTCGAATGCTGAAAACGTAACTGCACTGCAGTAACTGCTGCTGGAAGCTTCTGTGCGTGCGCGCAAGACACACTGGTGCGCGCGCAGGTCTGCAGCCCTCGCGCGCGGTGCGCCATACTCACTTAGGTCCATGCGCGCGTGTGCCACGTCACATGTGAGCCTCTACGAGCACGCCACACAGTCGCGCCGTTTTGGCTCACCTTGGTGCGCCGCGCACGTCACATCAGGCCCATGCACCATGCGCGCCACGTGTACCCCGCGCGCATGATTGCCACGTCATGCGCCATCGCGCGTGGACCCACCAGGGTCATGCGCATGCATGCTACATCACCAACCACTTGGTCCTTGCAACCCTCGTGCTTCCCCCACGCGCACGTGGTCAAAAATACAAAGGCGGCTCTCAAGCGGCTCGCGGCGATGCGAGTGTGCGAAGTGCAAAGTGCGCCATCAAAGCGCCACATCGCCCACACCACGCGCGCGCGCGTGTGCGAGTGCGAGTGCGAGTTAGGGTGCTCCGCACCCTTCGCGAGTACACTAGTGAGTGCTTCCATGAAACAATAAGGATGGAGAGTTCCCACTTAAATACCCCTTTAAGTTCCATCTCTCATCCGATGTGGGACAAGGTGCCACTTTCCCACTTTTTCCAGCATTTAAGTTTCAAACACCAAACTTTGAGCATCGATATCTCATTCATCTTAGCTCCGTTTTGGACGTCGTTTAGTTCGTTGCGAAGCCCTTCCGACATAGAACACAAACCCAGAAATAAATATATAAAACCCGCTCATTTTATTATATTTATTTCTAGTCCAAAATAGGAAAAAATCATTTTCCTATATTTGTGAAAAATGCTATTTTCACAAAATTTCCAACATATCCCACCAGTGGCGGACCTACCCACAGTCGTGGGTGGGCGGCCGCACCCCTTGAAAAAAGAAATTTAGTGTATATTTAGGAAAAAATCTGACCGCATCCCTTGAAAATATGATTGAACGCCTCATCCGCACCCCCAACAGATAATTTCTGAGTCCGCCACTGTCTCCCACCCACGTAAGTGATATGCGTAAAATGAAACATATAAATTATATCAGACAAGGCATAAAATCAACCATTTTTATGTACTAATGTTGGAAAAGGTGCGTTTCTTTGTACACTTTTGATTTTCAGAACTAAATGAGCTTAAACGTACAAAAGGAATAAATTAACGGCAAAAACCAACACAAAAACAAGAAAGAGGAGTTGACACACCATGCTGTCGCAACCCCCGGTCCCTAATCCCCGGGAACGGGCGGCCGCGAGCCAGTTTCGGTGGTATCGCGTGTTTGTTTAATTTGGCAGCGGGATTTTTTCATCAGGACCGTAGTTAGGAAATATTGGATCAGAGTAAAATACCACATTTTCATAATATTAAACACATGGGATAAAACCCAAGTTTTGCAGTACACACATTTTCATAGGAATAAATCCTATTTTATTTAATAAAAACATTTATTTCATTTTAGGTAACTTTATTGCCACTTTTTCGAGCCTTCAGTGCTGTCCAACTGGCTTCTATTTGGCCTTCACAATTTGTTACCTGAAACGCGTTTTAAAAACATTTGTCAGTGGGAATACTGGTGAGTGAATCCCAGATTAATCAAGTTTAAATAAAAACCATTGTACAGTATTGAGGGCGATCTCGCAATTACATTTGTTTCCAAGTTATATCAATTAACATCCATGGTACTGTCAGACCCGACTTGTGGAAATGTTACTACTTGACCAAGTGGTAACAAATTTTGTATACAAAACCCCAACATACTCATGATAATTGTATTCTTACAAATACTCAATAACTGTTTAATATATAATTAATCGTGTGATGTTTTGTAAAAACAATTTACAAAAAGGAAATTACTCACAAAAAGGTTTACACAAAAAAAGGATTACTCACAAAAAGGTTTACACAAAAAGAAGGATTACTCACATTGTTGTCTTAGATTATCCTTTAGGGTTTCCTGGTGATAATCTATAATTTACACAAATGCACACGTGTTAGTATAATAACCCATTTTAACATTAGTAATACCCTCCCCGAGACGGCATTCCAACGACTACGTCCGGCAGAACAACGACAGCCGTTACGGAACCCTAGATCAATCGGGCAGCATATCTAATACGTATCCAGGGGTGATAATACTTACAACGGAGCAGAACTTCGCTATTTAGGGGGGTATAATACCCGTGTATAATGTATACTACGTAGAATTGAGAGAAAGAAAGACAATTTTGAACGATTTCGACTGAAGACCCGATGCCTGCTTATATAGTGCTTCACTTTGACTTTTACGCGGCCCGCGTAAAGTTTAGACAAGGGCTACACGGCCCGCGTCAACTATGGTCAACGCTGTAGCTGATCCGGGTCATCGACTAGACCTGCCACGATGATGACACGTGTCATCACCGGGCTGCGCCACCTTCTTGATCTCTAGCGGCCCGCGTAAGACCTTTAAGAGGTTTACGCGGCCCGCGACAAACCCAAAATATTAATTTTTAATTATTTTTAATAATATTTAGGGTATTCGGGGTCCGTTTTCGCGTATGGGGTGTATTTTAGGACATATTGGGATATTTTAAAATATATTAGGGTGTCGGAAAATTTATGAGGGTGTCGGTTTTCTTTAGGGTTGTTATATCCTCCCCACCTTGTTTTAGAGCTCGTCCTCGAGATCTACTGGAATAGGTGTGGATATTTCCTTTGCATTTCTGATTCAAGCTCCCATGTATACTCAGGTCCTCTTTGGAGTCCCACTTCACTTTGACCAGAACTAATCTCTTGTGCTTGAGATTTTTGACTTTCCCGTCTTCAATTTGTAGAGGTCTTTCTACAAACTTGAGTTGTTCATTTACCTCTATATCTTTAAGAGGTACCATCAGTGATTCATCGGCTAAGCATTTCTTAAGATTTGATACATGAAATACATCATGTATTCCTGCCATTTCCTCTGGCTGTTGTAGCTTATAGGCTACAGGTCCTATTCTCCTAATAATCTCAAAAGGTCCAACATACCTGGGACTTAGCTTTCCTCGTTTGATGAATCTTACTATTCCTATCCAAGGAGAGACTTTTAACAATACTTTATCTCCTACTTGAAATTCCAATGGTTTACGTCGGTTATCAGCATAGCTCTTCTGTCGATCACGTGCTGCTTTCAGTCGTTCCTTGACTTTAATAATCTTGTCAGTTGTTTCTTGTACTATCTCAGGTCCAGATAGTTGCTTTTCCCCAATTTCTGCCCAACAGACTGGGGTTCGGCACTTTCGTCCATAAAGTTCTTCGAATGGTGCAGCATTGATACTTGTGTGATAACTATTATTAAAAGAAAATTCTATTAAAGGTAAGTGATCATCCCAATTACCTCCAAAATCAACGACACAAGCTCTAAGCATGTCTTCCATCGTCTGAATTATCCTTTCGCTTTGTCCGTCCGTTTGAGGATGATAAGCTGTGCTTAGATTTAACTTGGTTCCCATGGCTTTTTGGAAACTTGCCCAAAAATGAGAGGTAAAACGGCTATCTCTATCAGAAATAATTGATAAAGGTATTCCATGTAAAGAAACAATTTCATTTACATATAATTTAGCTAACTGTTCCATACTGAAAGTTTCTTTCATTGGTAGGAAATAAGCTGACTTGGTTAGCCTATCTACAATCACCCAGATTGTATCATTACCTTTCCTTGTTTTGGGTAATTTAGTAACAAAATCCATTGTTATCAATTCCCATTTCCACACTGGCATTTCTAACTGTTGTAACAAACCTGAGGGTTTCTGATGTTCAGCTTTAACTTGTGAACAAGTTAAACATTTAGAAACATAGGTTGCTATGTCCTTTTTCATTCCTATCCACCAGAAATTCTCTCTTAAATCCTGGTACATTTTATCATTTCCTGGGTGCATCGTATACTTAGACTTATGGGCTTCTTCTAATATATGATGACGTATGTTTCCTAATTTAGGTATCCACATTCTCTTCTTATGGAATCTCCAAATTCTATCTGTTCCTTGTTCTAATTCCTTAATCATACCTTTTAGCTTTTCAGTATCATCCTTGATTACTGATTTTTTGTGCTTCTCTTATCTGATCATTTAAATCTACTTGCAGATTTAATTTAAGAGAACGTACCCTTTTTGGCTTTTCGTGATGCTTTCGGCTTAAAGCATCAGCAACTACATTTGCTTTTCCTTCATGATACTGGATATCACAATCATAATCACTAAGCATTTCCATCCAGCGTCTTTGTCTCATATTCAATTCTTTTTGCCCAAAAACATATCTTAAACTTTTATGATCTGTGAATATGGTAAACTTACTACCATAAAGATAATGTCTCCAAATCTTAAGGGCAAAAATTATAGCTCCTAATTCTAGATCATGGGTTGAATAATTCTCTTCATGATTCTTAAGTTGTCTAGATGCATATGCTATAACCTTTTGGCGTTGCATCAACACACATCCATAACCTAATTTAGAAGTGTTACAATATACTACAAAATCTTCAGTTCCCTCTGGTAACGCTAATATGGGTGCATGGGTTAATCTATGCTTAAGAATTCTAAAAGCTTCTTCCTGTTTTGGTCCCCATTCAAACTTAATGGATTTACAGGTTAACTTAGTTAAAGGAATGGCTATTCTAGAAAAATCTAGAATAAACCTCCTATAATATCCGGCCAATCCTAAGAAACTTCAAATCTCGGTTGGTGACTCAGGGGTTTTCATTTGGTAATTGCCTCGATCTTTGTTGGATCCACATGAATTCCTTCGTAATTAACTAAGTGTCCAAGAAACTGTACTTGCTCTAACCAAAACTCGCACTTAGAAAATTTAGCATAAAGCTTTTCCTTTCTTAATAGACTTAGAAGTGCGTGCAAATGCTTTGCATGTTCCTCTTTACTTTTAGAGTAAATTAGAATATCATCTATAAAGACAATTATGAATTTATCCAAATATGGTTTACATATTCGGTTCATCATGTCCATAAATGCGGCTGGGGCATTGGTTAAACCAAATGGCATGACAGTAAATTCATAATGACCATACCTTGTTCTAAATGCGGTTTTAGGAATGTCCTCTTCCTGTACCTTTAATTGATGATATCCTGACCTTAAATCGATTTTAGAGAAAAATCGAGCTCCTTGCAATTGGTCGAACAGATCATCGATTCTCGGTAATGGGTACTGGTTCTTAATCGTGACCTTGTTTAATTCACGGTAGTCAATGCACATACGCATTGATCCGTCCTTCTTTTTAACAAATAAAATCGGTGCTCCCCATGGCGACGAACTTGGCTGTATGAATCCTTTTTCCAGCAATTCATCTAATTGTTTCTTTAGTTCCTGCATTTCGGTTGGTGCCAAACGGTAGGGTGCTTTGGCAATTGGTGCTGTTCCGGGTAGCAGATGGATTCTGAATTCGACTTCTTTGTCTGGCGATAGTCCTGGTAATTCTTCTGGAAATACATCTGAAAACTGAGACACTACTGGAATGTCTTTTAATTCCTTTCCTTTAGTGTTAGTGATTATAGAAATCAAATACACTATAGATCCTTTTCTTATATAGCTTGCAGTTTTCATCACAGAGATGAATTTCGTAGATCTAGATGGCTTATCACATTTAATTGTGATCTTTTCACCCTTTGGTGAATTTACTTGAATTAACTTTTGATCACATAAAATATTAGCTTTTTTGGCTATTAGCCAATCCATTCCTAATACAATATCAAATCCTGCCAGATTCATTGGGTAAAGATTTGCAATATACTTTTGGTTTAAAAATTCTATTCTTGCTCCCTGCAAGATTTCAGAAATCCTAACCATTTCTCCATTCGCTGTCTCTACTAGACATTCTTGTGAGAGTTTAGTTAATGGTTGATTGAGAAGTTTGCAAAATGAAGTATTAATAAAACTTTGGTTTACACCAGAGTCAAATAATACTTTAGCAAAAACATCATTAACTAAAAACGTACCGGCTATCACATCTGGAATCATCTTGGCTTCATCTGTAGTCAGAACGAATGCTCTAGCATTTTTAGTGTTCTTGTTGTTCGCAGCTGGAGCCAATTTCGGACAGTTCGGCTTGATACGACCTTTTTCTCCACAGTTGAAGCATAGTCCATTACTGGATTTTCTCCTGCAATCTTCTTCCTTGTGTCCTGGTGCCTTGCAGAAATTGCAGTGAGTGGAGCATTTTCCTGAATGTTTTTTTCTTGCAGTATGGTGCAGAGGTAGAACCTATATTCCTACGGTTGGAATTTCCATAACGGAATTCTTGGGTAAGCCTTTGGGCTAGGTTTCTCCTCTGGTCTTCTTCTCTAGTATGGATTAACTCATCTGTCAAGTTATTCGCTAGTTCTACAGCTTCTTCTATAGTTTGGGGTCTAGCTGCCTTGACTACATGTCTAAACTCTCCAATTAATCCCCAGATGTAACGGGAGATTAATACCGGTTCAGGTGATCCAAGGGTTGGTACTATTCTAGCATATTCAAAGAATGTGGTAGTATAACCTTTACTATCTACCCCGGTCATCCTAAGGTTCAGAAACTTATTAGCTATCTGTTCCTTTTCATTGGGAGGGCAGAATTTCCTTTCTACCATATTTTTAAATTCCTCCCATTCTATGTTATATACCTTATCACTTCCTCTTGATTGGAGGATAGTGTTCCACCATTCTAAGGCTGAGTTCTTAAACAGGTTAGAAGCAAACATTATTTTATCTTCTTCAGCACACTTGCTTATTTTTAAAACAGCCTCAGTCTTTTCTATCCAGCGTACAGCTGCAATGGGTCCTTCATTGCCTGAGAATTCTATTGGTTTGCAGGACCAGAATTCTTTGTAAGAACAATCATTAGGCATAGTTCTTCTTCTTTTGGGAATGGGCACTTGAAGTACGGATCCATTGTTCACGCTGTGTTCTGGTTCAATTGGTCGCTTACTGCTATGTTTACTTTTATTATTCGCTTCCTGAACCGTTTGAAGAATATATGGCATTGCATTTATAATTCCTTGTGCCACTATGTGTTGGATGGCACTATTATCCATTTGGTTTCCATTATTATTGATGCTCGGATTCTCATTAACCAAGTTAATGTTACTCTGGTTATCGTTATTCAGATTTTCTTGATTTCCTTCGTCGGCCATCTGAATTTTAAACATTTACCACGTATTAATATCACAAAATAATGTTTAATATAGTCAATCACATGACACATATTTTGGTCAAAAGCGTCGATCATTGCGACTTACTCTATTCATATACTATACATCTATTACACACCAGTACTGGAATTAAAATTACAATACCGACCGAAATTTAAAGTTACACTACTAGTAATAGGCATCCGTAGTTTTTTTTCATACACATACACACATATCATATTATTTTATTATTATTATTACTATTACTACCGTCTCCACCATCACATTCATGGATATGGATTCATCCAAAAATCCATATTGCGCTCGTCATACTTCCAGACGAGTCACTCTCCCACCTGTCTCATTCGTTCACTACTCTCTAAAATTTCCTCACCAAATGTCCTAAGTTCTTGTACGTTTTCTGCACTCATTGGGGGTGCTGGTTCTAGGACTGGGTTCGGAATCTAGGGTGCGGGTTCTTGATATGGGGGTGTAGGGGCCTGAAATTGGTAAGGATTCTCTAAAATCTCCCTAATGAATACATCGTGGTAATAGGGATCTAAAGGATCCAAACCTGGGTAGGCTCCTATGTTTGGCATGGGCATGTCTTCATGTATCGGGTAACGTTGCACATAGTCCCTATCATGGTTGCAAAAGTCGCTAGGCGCTCCCTAGTCGGTCGACCGGGGAGTTGAGAGTACTCGGTCTTGGCGGAGAGTACACTGGGAGTACTCGGGCATGTTAAATTATAAAGAAATTATTTTTTGGAGATTAAATATATGTCAAATAACAAAAATTTACCAATATTTATAACAAAATACGTGAAAATTATATTCATTATTTAATATGATAGGTATAAAAATTATGTTATATTATTATTTAAGTCAAACTTTGCCCGACTTGACCTACTAGATCCAATTCTGGCCGAGGTTGACCGCGTTTGATCGACTCCGAGTAATTAGGCGGAGTAAAAGAAAGTCGCCTCGGCAGCCTGCCTTGTAGCGACTACTCGGGGAGTACTCGGCCTTGGAAACCTTGTTTTACAACCATGGTCCCTATTGTCATCCCACCAGGGGTCGTAATTTGGGTCTAAGGGGTTTGGTGCAGGTACCCTAGGTATTTCTTCCGGATTGAAGTCATGCATTTCTACTTGATTTTCGGGGTTTTCTATTTCCATTGGTTGGTCAGGAATTGGCAGTTGTGGTTGGGGTGCTATCATTTGTTCCAGGTTAGGGTCAGCTGCAGTGGTTGCTAAGATGTGGATGTTGGCTATACCTCTATTAATTATATCCTGGGCATAGGCATCGGTTTCTCTTTTAACTACTGCTAATGCTCTCTGGTCTTGTAACTTTTTCTTACGCTTCCTACGCTCGTGTGCCCCTCGACTGAACCATCCTCTCTTTTTCTGAGGGAATGGCTCCTCGGATTGAGCCTTAAAAACTAATATTCCTTCTTCCGTATCAGCAGAGTACCCTGAGAGGGCGGGCTGAGAAGAGGAGGTGCCTTCGCTTGTAGGCAAACCAGACAATTGACGGTACGCGTCAGATGGTCCTTGGTCACTCATACTGTAAACTAACAAATAGTCAAATAACACATAACAAAAAAAAAATACAATTATGCACGTATTTCCGTAATTTATTTCCTAACAGATTGAATTTTGATGTCAGCAGAACACTTTTGTGGCTGAATCAGTGGCTTAGCTCTGATACCACCTTCTGTCGCAACACCCGATCCCTAATCCCCGGGAACGGGCGGCTGTGAGCCAGTTTCGGTGGTATCGCGTGTTTGTCTAATTTGGCAGCGGAATTTTTTCATCAGGACCGTAGTTAGGAAATATTGGATCAGAGTAAAATACCACATTTTCATAATATTAAACACATGGGATAAAACTCAAGTTTTGCAGTACACACATTTTCATAGGAATAAATCCTATTTTATTTAATAAAAACATCTATTTTATTTTAGGTAACTTTATTGCCACTTTTCCAAGCCTTCAGTGCTGTCCAGCTGGCTTCTATTTGGCTTTCACAATTTGTTAACTGAAACGCGTTTTAAAAACATTTGTCAGTGGGAATACTGGTGAGTGAATCCCAGTTTAATCAAGTTTAAATAAAAACCATTGTACAGTATTGAGGGCGATCTCGCAATTACATTTGTTTCCAAGTTATATCAATTAACATCCATTGTACTGTCAGACCCGACTTGTTGAAATGTTACTCCTTGACCAGGTGGTAACAAATTTTGTATACAAAACCCCAACATACTCATGATAATTGTATTCTTACAAATACTCAATAATTGTTTAATATATAATTAATCGTGTGAGCTTTTGTAAAAACAATTTACAAAAAGGAGATTACTCACAAAAATGTTTACACAAAAAGAAGGATTACTCACATTGCTGTCTTAGATTATCCTTTAGGGTTTCCTGGTGACAATCTATAATTTACACAAATGCACACGTGTTAGTATAATAACTCATTTTAACATTAGTAATACCCTCCTCGAGACGGCATTCCAACGACTACGTCGGGCAGAACCACGACAGCCGTTACGGAACCCTAGATCAATCGGGCAGCGTATCTAATACGTATCCAGGGGTTATAATACTTACAAAGGAGCAGAACTTCGCTATTTAGGGGGTATAATACCCGTGTATAATGTATACTACGTAGAATTGAGAGAAAGAAAGACAATTTTGAACGATTTCGACTGAAGACCCGATGCCTGCTTATATAGTGCTTCACTTTGACTTTTACGCGGCCCGCGTAAAGTTTAGACAAGGGCTATGCGGCCCGCGTCAACTATGGTCAACGCTGTAGCTGATCCGGGTCATCGACTAGACCTGCCACGATGATGACACGTGTCATCACCGGGCTGCGCCACCTTCTTGATCTCTAGCGGCCCGCGTAAGACCTTTAAGAGGTTTAAGCGGCCCGCGACAAACGCAAAATATTAATTTTTAATTATTTTTAATAATATTTAGGGTATTCGGGGTCCGTTTTCGCGTATGGGGTGTATTTTAGGACATATTGGGATATTTTAAAATATATTAGGGTGTCAGAAAATTTATTAGGGTGTCGGTTTTCTTTAGGGTTGTTATACATGCCTACCCTCCAAGCTACATCACAAGACCAAAATAACAATCCAGAAGACAAGCACGGTACCGTGCCATCTAGACATGGGGTCGTGCCCCACCACAGAATGTGTTCAAGGCCATGCAGAACAAGACAAAACAAAGCAGGCCAGAGACACGGGCTAGCAATGAGGATTGACCCAGTCATCGTATATTTGAGAGATTTTCATGTTCCAACAATGAGTTATGCTTTAAGTCAAGAGGACAAGTTTCAAGTGGCTTTAAGTCATAGAGTAGTGGAGAATAAGTTACAACTTCCTATTATCCCTACTATCTAGTTTTACTTTATTTTTTAAGTATAAACTAGCAATAAGACCCGCGCGCGTTGCGGCGCGGGTACGTCGCAAACATCGCGGGTACGTCTCAAACATCGAATGGATTAGTCCAAACGTTATGTGATGCGTTAATCATATGAAAACGCGCATTTCGACGTATCCAATTAAACTCAATGTAACCTTTATAAGCATTACGATTGGATCAAAACATAAAAAATCAAATTAATACCATACAATCATAACGTGTTATATGTGACCCGACTCATGCATAGAAAACGTAACACATGTAACAGAAAAGTTGACACATATAATTAAAATAGATTAATTAGAGCTTTTGAAAAAAAGGGGGAAGAAAAGAAACCATAATTTGACTCCACTCGAATCGAAACAAAATTTACGAAACATTCATGTAATAAGCACGAAAACATATTATATTTGACTTGACTCGTTTTCCAAAAAAGTTTACAACGAAACATACACCAACTCGAATTTATACCGAAACGTATATAGAAATATGCACGTAAAAATGCTTTTATTAAACGAAAACTTATTATATTTTACCTGACTTGTTTCCAGAAAAAGTTTATGTCGAAAAGTAGAGCAAATTGAATTCATATGGGCACATATATAAAAATATGCACGTAAAAAATAGTTCTTATTTTTTTTTTAATTAAAGGAGGTATATGGGTAAACTCGAAACAAATTATTAGTAAAAAACTTAATAGGTTAAATACGTTCGTAAAATCGTGCCAAGTAACACTAATGCCACACCATTGCCAGCGACCACCAACTTTAGAAGAGCTTGTAAAAGTAAAATAAATAAAAATAAATAAATAACACCGAACGAAAAAAACATACGTAAAATTGTAGAATCACGCACGCCCGTTGCACCATGTTAATGCGAAAAATTAGGCAGTAACATAAAACGTAGAAAAAATAACTAAGTCGATCTAGGACCGTCGCGTTGCGATTAACTTGCCAAACGGAGAAAAATAGACGTGTTGTGACGGACATGTTAAACGGGAAAAAATGACGAAAAAATGTTGAACCCCACACGAAAGTTGCGTTGTGTTGACTCGCAAATTTAGAACGAAACGTAAAACGAAAAACTTACGAAAGATAAAAGTACGAGGGACTAAAGTTGAACATAAAAAGTGTTTGTGTTAAATTGGAAAAAATGAAAAGTTTTGGGGTAAAAGTAAAACATTCAAAAGGGTTAAAATGTAGAAGATAAAAAAACTTTTGAATTAAAAGTGAAAATCATTTTTTTTTGAAAAACACCCAATGCATTAGATACAACATTATAAGCAACAATATGTTGCTTATTTATAGTGTGGTAATAAGAGATAGTTTTTCATTCATAACGAGTACTGTAATTAAAAATAATGTGTCCCCGTCGTATCGTGCGGGTAAACGACTAGTATATATATATATATATATATATATATATATAGGGTGGGGTTCTAGAGTGAACACTAATGTATTTGCGAACTGAGTGAACACATCCTGGCCATTGATCTACACACGTGTATGGCCAAGATCTCATCATCAAATCATAAAATACACTAGTGTATTTCAACATCAAATCCTGGTCATTGATCTACACACGTGTATGGCTAGGATTAGTTCACTCAGTTCGCAAGCTACACTAGTGTTCACTCTTGAACTTAATCCTATATATATATATATATATATATATATAATATTACTTATATATCTTTTTATATAAACTAACAATAATTATATTTATATAAATAATGGGCTTCCAAGTCTAATCGAGCTTTGTATGTGAAGCTCGAGATCAACCTCGTTTATTTATATGAACTCCAGTTTAGGCTCGAGCATGTTTAACACGACTTGTTTCAAGCTTTAAACAACTAGTTTCAAATAGCTTATGAGCGGCTTAACTCGTTTACATCTTATATAGAGATGGGATACGAGTGTAAAATTGGGAATCCCAAATTAAAGCGATTAGTGTCCTTACATCTCTGGTTAGAGTGGCTATTTTATTGCAAAATCCGTGCTTGCCAACAATAGTTCCACTGAAAACTTTATAAAAGTGAAACACGGGGAAAGTGAATATGAGTCTGTTACACACCTAAATTTAGGTGTGAAACCACTCGAAACTACATAGTTTTGATTTAAAACTCTAAAAATTAAAACTATAACACACTTTTTTACTCCTCTTTTTAAGTAATTAATGGTTCTTCTCCTTGCCTACAGTACATCCCCTATTTCGTTTTGCCTTTTATAATATCTTACAAGTATTTCCTTTCATCTATAACATTTTTAAGTTATTATTTTTTTAAATCTCTTAGTCACCGTTGCCAAGAGCTGTACATATGCTAAAACTAATAGGTTATACAAGTAAATTAATGTATTCTTCATTTAATACTTCTATGATTTCGGTCTGATCAAATCAAACAAAATGTTTAGTAAAACTCAATATTCAGAAGAAAGGAAAACTAAAGTATTCAAAATTTGTAACCCTTTATTGTAGGAGCAGGACCCAAAAGACTAAATATTAAATTATGATTTGTGATGGAATTGGAGTAACAAGTGAAATATATTTTGAAATCGATGAACTGTTATGGTGGAAGAAATTGAAATCGATGAACTGTTATGGTGGAAGAAATTGAAATCGATGAACTGTTAATAAAGCTTAAAAGAGTAGTAAAAACATGTGTTTTAGTTTTAATTTTAGGGTTTTAAATCAAAACTATGAGTTTTGAGTGGTTTCACACCTAAAACTTAGATGTGTAACAGCCTCATGTTCAATTTCCCCATTTTATAAACTTTGTTATGTAAATTAATATGAAGCTAAAACTAAGAAATAAACGATTATTAATAATCAAAAAGGGCAACTATAAAAAAATGTACGACTTTTTTGGCTTAAAGCTAAGACACCATTATTTTGTAATCAAGACTTCACATGTGATTCCGATCAAAAGTTAGGTTCTGATTCTCGCCGGTTTTGGCCTTTGGACCACAGGAAGGAGTATAAAATAATGCTTAATAAAAACAACCGTTTACTGCCTTTGTTTTTTAAAATATATTAAAATTTAAACTTTGTTTAGCCATAATCATCAAATAGTAGCTTCAAGCTGCTTTTTAAGATAACGAATCATCCGAACGAGACTCAAGCCTCGACTCGTTTAACTTAAAAGTGTACAATCTCAAGCTGGTTTGCTCAAGCTCTCATGAGTAATTTTACAAGCTCAAACTTAGTTCGACTTGACTCATTTATTTTCATTTATTATATATACACTACACGTAAACTTTTGTATAAATTCTTTTTAGCTACCAATATTTGAACCCAAGAACTCTTAATTATATAATTGAGTGAGCATTTGTGTTCTATAAAGATATTGATGTTACAAAGATAGGACGTATCACATTACATAAATACTTATTAGGTAATTACATATCATCATCATCATCATCATCATCATCATCATCATCATCATCATACTCAGTATATTCCACCAATAGCAAAGCTAAGGTAGGGTCTGAGGAGGGTGAGATGTAGACAGCCTTACCTCTACCCCGTAGGAATAGAGAGGCTACTTCCAATGAGACCCCCGGCTCGATTGTGGTTTTGCATCAAGCCTTGGACATAAGGCACATAACACTCAGCAATTGAGACAAACGCCGATTAGTGCATGCACCCCTTTGTCTTTTGGCTATCAACGCCACCACATGATGCATGATTAACCGTCCCCCTCTTTTAACGTTATTTTCACGAAATTAGTAAAATAACGTTAAAATTAGTGCACTTTCACTTTTGCCCCCCGAGCGCCCACGCATATATACATTATATGAGCATACCGCAAGCGGGGCGTGATTAGGTAATTACATATCACATTACATAAATACTACGTTATTTATATAAATAAGGTGACCATTGACTCATAGAGGATCGTAGGCCCAATAAAGATAGGACGCATCAAGCTTGTATTCGAGTTATTACTAGATGAGCTTCGATATAGTATTGAGCGGCTTAAATTTGTTTGAATCTGAATTGATTCGAGTTTTTCACAAATTAATTTCGCGTAACCTAACTTGTTTAAATCTCTATCGTGATGATTTTAGTTCTAAACCGTAAGTCAAAGCTTGACAAAATGGTCGTGATCACCAAATATATTCATTTATCTAGTTATTTATATTGAGTCATAAATAGCTAATTTTATATGTTGTTTTTAAGATTTAAATGCAAGAATAAAGGGAAAGTAACCATATGAAAACATGGGCTCGTTCGTGTCTTTGCTTACCATCTAGTGAACAAGCACCATGTGCCACTTCCAAACTCTTCCTATACAAATGTTCAAAAAGCAACATACTATGACATGAACATGGACACTTTAGGAATCTCCACATGTGATGTTCATCTCACTTAGAAATGAATGCAAAAAAGTTAATAAACTAAACTATATATTTTTCTGATAAATTCACGGAATGTTTGGATGTAACACAAATAGACAATTACACCCAAGTGATCTCTTGGCATAACACGTACGCATGTATGTGAATACGTATGCATATGTCCGAAGCGATGGTATATACACTTAAGACCATCTGTAGTGGGGTGGTTTGGACGTTTTTTTTCATCCAAAACGCCGCACCACCCGTCCCCCGGGGCGTTTGTTTGTATTTTTTGGCTTGGGCTTGGCAATGAAAACACCGGGTTACTATTTGTTTTAATTAAAAAAAATAAAAATAAATAATTGGGTAATCATTGCAAATGCATTATACCACTACACCCATTTTAACTTCAAGCTCCATAATACCCATTTGCTAACTAGGCTGCCACATGTTGGATCATGCCCAAGGGAGGAGCTTGAAATTCACCCACCACTGCACATGGTCTTAGAATAAGAACATATCAATAATCACCACCGAAGCTAATAATACATAACCTAAATCACTTGCCCAACATATTCATCCTTACGAGCTTCTCTCCTCCCTCTCTATTCCTAGACGACACCCTCTCTTTCAGTGGCGTAGCTTAAACGAAAAATCAAGTGAACTAGACTCTCAAAATCCAAATCAGGGGACATGACTCTTAAAAATATAATATTTCATTCTAAAAAATATCGAAAATTTTTTGGTAAATATAACGCTACGAAACGAAAAATCAGAGGGTACGCCGAGACGCGCCGAGACGCCTCTTACCCCAAAGATGCTTTGCCTATGCTCTCTCCCCACATCACACAAATGCTCTTTAGAACCGGTGCATTAATGGTTCATTATGGAAGGTCTAAGGTCACAAAATTACCATTAAACATAAATTATACACTTGTCTATAAATCTTACACTCCAAAAAACAGAAAAACACCTAAAACATGACGTGGCACGATTCTATTGGCGGATCACATTATTTCAAAGAATGGCTAGCACGTTGCATGCAGCATGCGTGGGTGGAACCATGTCGGGTGGTTCCAATTCTACCAATTACAAATAGATCTGACTTTAATAGTAACTTTGACTTTTAAAAAACCAACATAAACATGTTACTCATAACACAACAATATTATATAAACCCTCTCTCTCTTCACATGAATCTATACTTTCTTAGTATAAAACCCAACTTGCACAAACATTCATCACCCTCTGTTACTCACAAAATGACACAAAACATGCATTTTTCCGGTGATCATTTCACCATCATAGCCACCACTATTCACGGTGGCAGTACCCGCGGCGATGGTGGCAGTGGCGGCGGCGGTGGTGGTGGTGGTGCACCTACTTCTTCTCTTCCGGTAACCTTTCTTGAACCCATCTCACAAGATTCAAGATTTGATCAACCCTATCAAACTCACGTAACAAATTACCATGCAAAAATAAAAAATGACCATAATACCCTTGGAAGGACATCCGTATGTACAGCTAAATCTAAGAAGCAGTTTAGAGGGGTACGGCAACGGCACTGGGGAAAATGGGTGGCGGAAATCCGGTTACCGAGAAACCGAATGCGGGTGTGGCTTGGGACGTTTAAAACAGCTGAGGAAGCTGCGTTTGCGTACGATACCGCCGCGTATATGTTACGCGGCGATTTCGCACACTTAAACTTCCCGAATTTGAAAAGCCAGTTGAAGGCGAATTCGGTTAGTGGTAACACTGCTGCACTGCTTCATGCGAAGTTGCAAGGCGTACCAAAGGCGGTTAAAGGGGTACTGCCATCATTACCGGAGGTTGTTGTTGAAGAGGTCAAGAAACCGCTGTTGGAACCGGGGTTGTTGGATGTTGGAGAAGAGGTTCAGCTTAGTAAGATGCCGTCTTTAGATATGGATGTGATTTGGGATGATCTTCTTGTTTTGGATTCGTGATTATTCGATGATAATGTATGATATGATCAAGAATGTGGCCGGATCAGGCGTGTTTGGCGGTCTTTGATCCCGAGCTAATGTTAAGTTACAAGTCGGATGTCATGGTTTGATTAGTTTCTTAATTCGGTTATTGTTTACACAAACGAAATGTATACTATGTTTCCGGTTTTCTTATGTTATCTAGTCGGGTGAAGGCGTTTTTGTTTTGGTAAAGTGTTTGGCAAGGAAGAGTCGTTGGTGATCTGTCAGTGAAGTCTTTACCGCTCCTTTGACCCGGATCTTTACTATTGATGGAACCTAACTTTGTGTGTGTGTGTGTGTGTGGGGGGGGGGGGGGGGGGGGGGGGGGGGGGGATGATGGATACGTTTGTGGCTGAAGGTCCTCTGATTTGTAGTCTTGTTTGGTGATGCAAATATATCGAGTATCTAGCCGATAAGAGCATATATCAATTATGAAGAATGTTTAACTTAAAACGAACATAACTTTTAATCAGTTTGGCATAAGATAAATCTTATGTACCAAATCAATGACATGAAAACAAGACAAGAACTGACCCTTTATAGCATATGATACGCGACGTTTCAACTATAAATAAATTTAGAGTCGTGTTTCTAGACTTAGACGAGTCATGAAATTTAACGTTATATCACTGATGCTTGGGTTGTTAGTCCGGTTTTGAAAACATTGTCAAAATATAATGTAACTATAATTGTGTTTATTACATGGTTTATGTAGTCACAACTCACACCACATGTTATTATTTTTCTTCAAAATATTACTTTGCATATGAGATATGGAGGTCAAAAGTATTGTGTTTTGATTTTGACTTTAATAACTTTCTCCTTTAAGAGCAAATGACAAGGCAATATATATATGGCCAAGTCAACTTACTCTTGATTGAGGTCAACTTAGATTCATCACTAATTGTTTATCCTACAAATGATCTTTTTGTGTAGCTAGGATCATATGGAATTCACAATAAGGGGAGGGGGTGGTTCACTAGTGATAGTTTCTATCACTCCCACTATCCAATCAAATCATGACATGTCAGCACCCAATATTCTATCACTAGTGATCGAAATGTAGGCGGGATGACTCATATCCTGTTGACCCGTAAAAAAACACATGTTTTGACATGAATCCGTTACAACATAAAAAGAATAAAAAATAAGATACAAACACTTTCCATTAAAGGAGAAACAAAAATCCTATTGCTACGTGATTGAACTTAGTAGTTCATAGTATTCATCTTAAGCATAAATTATTGTAAAATACAAAAATATATCAATTACAAAAATATATCAATTTTATTGTACAAAAATAATCATTAATTTGAATTAGATATTGATTAAATAATATCATTAATGATTTGTATAAGAAAATGCCATGTGTCATTATTTGAAATTTTGAATAAGAAATTGTCATGTGGCATTAGTTGGAGTTTTTTATTAGATTTAGATTAGATTTAAAATTGGTTATGATTCAAAACGTGACAAGATTATAAATAACGAGAATGCACAAATAGTGTAAAAACTTAATTAGCATTTATCATTGACTTTAAAAAAAATTAAGCTCAAAAGCGTTTATATAAACTAGGTATAATGATGCGTTTAGGTTGTCCAGTAACAACGATGCATCTAAATTAGTTGAACAGTACGTTTAGATTAATTACAATAGTGTGCCTCGACAGTTGTGGCCTGTGTTGTGTTGTGACCGCGGCGACGCTCTTGGGTCTTATCTTAAACATTAATAGGAAGAAGAAAGTTTTAAAGAACTTGAATGAAATTCGGGTTTTGGACAAGGTGCTGCCGGCATGCCGCCCCATTTAGGGTTTTTTTTAGCGGGTTTGTGTTACATATGAAATGCAATTGAGTTGTATAGTTTTAAATAATAGAGGGGGTATACTGTAATTGTTGTAGTTGAAGGGGTGAATATGGAAATTAGTTAGTTAAGCTGTTGAATTAGGTTAAATAACACTTGTAACTGTTTGTAATAATCATTCCGGTAATGAAAAGATTCCTCGTTCCCTCTCTTATGATTCTTATCAATTCTTACCGTAACATTGGTATCAGAGCTAACGATCCTTATCGGAAGCTCAGATTCCGTTCAAAATACTAGTTCCGATAAAAAATTCTCGTTCAAAATCATTCTTACTTCGTCCAATTTCACTCAAAATTGTTCAATCCATCATCAAATTCCGTTCAATTCGATTCAGTAATTGATCTTTGTTTGATCAATACCTTCAATTTGATTACGTCATTTCAATTCTTGAAACTGTTCTTTCCGGTTTCATTTTGACCTAATTGTGATATATGCCAACCAGACAACAGGGAATGGAGAAATTAGAGAAACTTTCACAAGCTAATTCGAGTTTGATTGAGAATCAACAAGCAATTTTGGATCAAAATTCAGAAGCTATAAGGTTGTTGCAGATTAGTATGAGTTCGTTGGTGACACAGATGGCTGAAATCAACAGCAAGTTGAGCAATGAAATGGGAAATCATGGTGGTCCTGATCATCGATTGGTTCGTACGGGTAGATTGGATTTTCCCAAATTCAACGGTGAGGAAGTGGAGGGTTGGATTATCCGCTGTAATCACTTCTTTGCAATAGATAAAATGCCGGAGAATGCAAAAGTTCACTATGCAATTATTAATTTGGAAGGGGCGGTGTTGGAATGGCATCAAGGGTTTGTTGATAGTCAAAATAGGGATATTGAAGAAATTACGTGGGATGAATATTCCAGATCTGCTATCACAAGGTTTTCTGAAAGATTAAGTGAAGATGCTATGGAGGAACTAAAAAATCTCAATCAAACAGGTTTACTCTCTGATTACACTAAAGAATTTGATTCATTACTCAATCGAGTTAAACTGAATGATGAGTATGCTGCTAGTCTTTATGTGGGTGGGTTGAAACCAGAGATTAGATGCTTAGTGAAAATTTTTAAACCAAGAACTATGAGGGATGCCATTGCCATGGCCAAACAGCAAAATGTGGTTTACACTACCTTGTTTGGTGAGAAAGAGGTTAAAAAGAATAATTCAGTACAAATGGCAGTAAATTCTAGTAGCAAAGTTGGGCCTATTGTTAGTAATAAAGCTTCAACTAGTTCCAGTAACAATTTGGCTTTATTACCTAGTCCTTCTCCCAATAAGATGCTTAAGAATGTTAAAAAAGTCCCTGCTAGAGTAGCTGAGGAAAAAAGAGCCAAGGGTGAGTGTTTTTGGTGTAATGAAAAGTATTCACCTACTCATAATTGAAAATTTAAACATCTGTATGTGTTAGAGATTCATGATGATGAGGATTGGGTAGAAAATGCAGAGGAAGAGCCTGTAGAAGATCAAGTAGCTGATGCCCAACTTTCTGTTTATGCAATGACTGGGGTTACTTCTTTTTCTACCATAAGGGTGGTGGGTACTATTGGTACTAGGCAGATTCATATCTTAATTGATTCAGGCTCTACACATAATTTTGTCAATTCAAAATTAGCTACAAGAATGAATTGTCACACTAAGGAGGTTCCTTTGATGAAAGTGGTAGTTGCAAATGGGAAAGAATTGGAGTGCAATCAATTGTGTCATGATTTCCAGTGGCTGATGCAGGGAGTATGGTTTAAGACAGATGTTTTGTTGTTACCATTGGACAATTATGATATGGTGTTGGGTATCCAATGGTTACAATCATTGAACGATATTGTGTGGAACTTTAAAGAGCTTACTATGCAATTTAAAGTTGACTCTAAAGTAATTGAATTGAAGGGAATACATAAGAATAGCATTTCTTTATGCTCTATGGAAATATTTTCTTCTATGATTCATAGGGATAATTCAGTGACACAAATGCAGTTTTTTAGTATGCAAGAAAAGGTGAATGGGTCATTTCAACATTAGGCTACTGTAACCACTGCTCAAGAACCTGCAGAGATCAAGGATCTTTTAAAACAGTATGATGATGTGTTTAAGGAGCCTACTTGTCTTCCACCTGACAGAAGCTGTAATCACAAAATTAAGTTGATTGATGAATCAGTAACCATTAATTAAAGAGCTTACAGGTATCCCATGGGCCAAAAGGATATTATAGAAAAGATGGTTCAAGAAATGCTGGATATGGGTATTATTCGACATAGTGTCACTTCTTTTGCTTCACCTGTTGTTTTGGTCAAGAAAAAAAATGGTTCTTGGAGGTTATGTGTGGACTATAGGAAATTGAATGATCAGACAGTTAAGAACAGATTTCCTATCCCACTCATAGAAGAGTTATTGGAGGAGCTAGGGGGAGCAAAAGTATTTTCTAAACTGGATTTGAGATCCGGTTATCATCAAGTGAGGATGCATGAAGAAGACATTCATAAGACTGCATTCCGAACACATCAGGGCCTATTTGAATTTCTGGTACTTCCATTTGGGCTAAGCAATGCCCTTGCAACATTTTAGGGCTTGATGAATGTTGTATTTCAGAAGTTGTCGAGGAAAACAATGCTTATATTCTTTGATGATGTTTTAGTTTATAGCAAAAACATCAAACAACATGTGAATGATTTAAGGGAGGTATTACAATTGTTTCGAGACAATCAGCTGTATGCCAAAAGATCTAAATGCAACTTTGCTGGTTCTAGTATTGAATACTTAGGACATGTGATTTCCAGAGATGGTGTTTCAACTGACCCTTCGAAAGTGGAAGTAGTGAAGAATTGGCCAACTCCTACTAGTGTTAAACAGTAAGAGGTTTTTTGGGATTAACTGGCTATTACAGGAGATTTATATCTTTTTATGGCACAATTGCTAAGCCATTAACCAATTTACTTCAGAAAGATGCTTTCAAGTGGAATGATGAAGCTCAAAATGCATTTGAAGGGTTAAAATTAGCTATGTTACAGGCTCCGGTGCTGGCATTACCTGATTGGACACAAGAATTTATAGTAGAGACTGATGCTAGTTCTAAAGGATTAGGAGCTGTTTTAATGCAAGGCAAGCACCCCATTGCATTTGTTAGTAAAGCATTATCACCCAAACAGTGTGCTTTGTCTGTGTATGAAAAGAAGCTATTGGCAATTCTATTGGCAGTGAAACATTGGCACTAGTATTTGATCCTTAAACACTTTATAATTAGAACAGATCGAAAGTGTTTAAAACATTTGTTGGAGCAGAAAATCACAACACCACTGCAGCACACTTGGTTAAGCAAATTAATGGGGTATGACTATCATATTGTATACAAGAAGGGGGTGGAAAATACTGCAGCTGATGCTCTTTCGAGAGTGCATAGTTCCACTGTTTTTGTGATGGCAGTCTCTTCTTATGATCCTTTGCTAGTAGACAAGATAAAAAAACATTGGCAGCAGGATGTTCAAGCAAAAGAATCGATTGAAAGGTTTTCTAATGTTTAAAACATTTACTAGAGAGGATGATTTTAACGTATTTGCCATGGAAATTAAGCGTAGTAAGTGTTCTCAGCGGTTTATCTTATTACTAGGTTATAGACCCGCGTATTACACGGACTGTGTATATATATGTATATATTATATATTATAAATCTCTAAATACATCATAGAACTGAAATTACATTTTATATATGATAGTGGAAACGGTCAATTGGAGTCGTATTTTATCGAAAAGATTCAACTTAGTAACATGTTTTATTTAAAAAAACAAAAAAATTGAAATGACCAAATGAGTCAAAAAGTATTTGAATGCTATCGTTTTATTAAAAAGAAATCCTATGTCATCCTTTTAATAATATGTTTTCGTTAGTCATTAACAATACATCAAACATTACAAAATGTCTATATATAAAGAAAATAGAATGCACAAAAGTTGTTAAAACTTGGGCCTAACATGACTCATATCCTGTTGACCCGTAAAAAAACACATGTTTTGACATGAATCCGTTACAACATAAAAAGAATAAAAAATAAGATTCAAACACTTTCCATTAAAGGAGAAACAAAAATCCTATTGCTACGTGATTGAACTTAGTAGTTCATAGTATTCATATTAAGCATAAATTATTGTAAAATACAAAAATATATCAATTACAAAAATATATCAATTTTATTGTACAAAAATAATCATTAATTTGAATTAGATATTGATTAAATAATATCATTAATGATTTGTATAAGAAAATGCCATGTGTCATTATTTGAAATTTTGAATAAGAAATTGTCATGTGGCATTAGTTGGAGTTTTTTATTAGATTTAGATTAGATTTAAAATTGGTTATGATTCAAAACGTGACAAGATTATAAATAACGAGAATGCACAAATAGTGTAAAAACTTAATTAGCATTTATCATTGACTTTAAAAAAAATTAAGCTCAAAAGCGTTTATATAAACTAGGTATAATGATGCGTTTAGGTTGTCCAGTAACAACGATGCATCTAAATTAGTTGAACAGTACGTTTAGATTAATTACAATAGTGTGCCTCGACAGTTGTGGCCTGTGTTGTGTTGTGACCGCGGCGACGCTCTTGGGTCTTATCTTAAACATTAATAGGAAGAAGAAAGTTTTAAAGAACTTGAATGAAATTCGGGTTTTGGACAAGGTGCTGCCGGCATGCCGCCCCATTTAGGGTTTTTTTAGCGGGTTTGTGTTACATATGAAATGCAATTGAGTTGTATAGTTTTAAATAATAGAGGGGGTATACTGTAATTGTTGTAGTTGAAGGGGTGAATATGGAAATTAGTTAGTTAAGCTGTTGAATTAGGTTAAATAACACTTGTAACTGTTTGTAATAATCATTCCGGTAATGAAAAGATTCCTCGTTCCCTCTCTTATGATTCTTATCAATTCTTACCGTAACATTGGTATCAGAGCTAACGATCCTTATCGGAAGCTCAGATTCCGTTCAAAATACTAGTTCCGATAAAAAATTCTCGTTCAAAATCATTCTTACTTCATCCAATTTCACTCAAAATTGTTCAATCCATCATCAAATTCCGTTCAATTCGGTTCAGTAATTGATCTTTGTTCGATCAATACCTTCAATTTAATTACGTCATTTCAATTCTTGAAACTGTTCTTTCCGGTTTCATTTTGACCTAATTGTGATATATGCCAACCAGACAACAGGGAATGGAGAAATTAGAGAAACTTTCACAAGCTAATTCGAGTTTGATTGAGAATCAACAAGCAATTTTGGATCAAAATTCAGAAGCTATAAGGTTGTTGCAGATTAGTATGACTTCGTTGGTGACACAGATGGCTGAAATCAACAGCAAGTTGAGCAATGAAATGGGAAATCATGGTGGTCCTGATCATCGATTGGTTCGTACGGGTAGATTGGATTTTCCCAAATTCAACGGTGAGGAAGTGGAGGGTTGGATTATCCGCTGTAATCACTTCTTTGCAATAGATAAAATGCCGGAGAATGCAAAAGTTCACTATGCAATTATTAATTTGGAAGGGGCGGTGTTGGAATGGCATCAAGGGTTTGTTGATAGTCAAAATAGGGATATTGAAGAAATTACGTGGGATGAATATTCCAGATCTGCTATCACAAGGTTTTCTGAAAGATTAAGTGAAGATGCTATGGAGGAACTAAAAAATCTCAATCAAACAGGTTTACTCTCTGATTACACTAAAGAATTTGATTCATTACTCAATCGAGTTAAACTGAATGATGAGTATGCTGCTAGTCTTTATGTGGGTGGGTTGAAACCAGAGATTAGATGCTTAGTGAAAATTTTTAAACCAAGAACTATGAGGGATGCCATTGCCATGGCCAAACAGCAAAATGTGGTTTACACTACCTTGTTTGGTGAGAAAGAGGTTAAAAAGAATAATTCAGTACAAATGGCAGTAAATTCTAGTAGCAAAGTTGGGCCTATTGTTAGTAATAAAGCTTCAACTAGTTCCAGTAACAATTTGGCTTTATTACCTAGTCCTTCTCCCAATAAGATGCTTAAGAATGTTAAAAAAGTCCCTGCTAGAGTAGCTGAGGAAAAAAGAGCCAAGGGTGAGTGTTTTTGGTGTAATGAAAAGTATTCACCTACTCATAATTGAAAATTTAAACATCTGTATGTGTTAGAGATTCATGATGATGAGGATTGGGTAGAAAATGCAGAGGAAGAGCCTGTAGAAGATCAAGTAGCTGATGCCCAACTTTCTGTTTATGCAATGACTGGGGTTACTTCTTTTTCTACCATAAGGGTGGTGGGTACTATTGGTACTAGGCAGATTCATATCTTAATTGATTCAGGCTCTACACATAATTTTGTCAATTCAAAATTAGCTACAAGAATGAATTGTCACACTAAGGAGGTTCCTTTGATGAAAGTGGTAGTTGCAAATGGGAAAGAATTGGAGTGCAATCAATTGTGTCATGATTTCCAGTGGCTGATGCAGGGAGTATGGTTTAAGACAGATGTTTTGTTGTTACCATTGGACAATTATGATATGGTGTTGGGTATCCAATGGTTACAATCATTGAACGATATTGTGTGGAACTTTAAAGAGCTTACTATGCAATTTAAAGTTGACTCTAAAGTAATTGAATTGAAGGGAATACATAAGAATAGCATTTCTTTATGCTCTATGGAAATATTTTCTTCTATGATTCATAGGGATAATTCAGTGACACAAATGCAGTTTTTTAGTATGCAAGAAAAGGTGAATGGGTCATTTCAACATTAGGCTACTGTAACCACTGCTCAAGAACCTGCAGAGATCAAGGATCTTTTAAAACAGTATGATGATGTGTTTAAGGAGCCTACTTGTCTTCCACCTGACAGAAGCTGTAATCACAAAATTAAGTTGATTGATGAATCAGTAACCATTAATTAAAGAGCTTACAGGTATCCCATGGGCCAAAAGGATATTATAGAAAAGATGGTTCAAGAAATGCTGGATATGGGTATTATTCGACATAGTGTCACTTCTTTTGCTTCACCTGTTGTTTTGGTCAAGAAAAAAAATGGTTCTTGGAGGTTATGTGTGGACTATAGGAAATTGAATGATCAGACAGTTAAGAACAGATTTCCTATCCCACTCATAGAAGAGTTATTGGAGGAGCTAGGGGGAGCAAAAGTATTTTCTAAACTGGATTTGAGATCCGGTTATCATCAAGTGAGGATGCATGAAGAAGACATTCATAAGACTGCATTCCGAACACATCAGGGCCTATTTGAATTTCTGGTACTTCCATTTGGGCTAAGCAATGCCCTTGCAACATTTTAGGGCTTGATGAATGTTGTATTTCAGAAGTTGTCGAGGAAAACAATGCTTATATTCTTTGATGATGTTTTAGTTTATAGCAAAAACATCAAACAACATGTGAATGATTTAAGGGAGGTATTACAATTGTTTCGAGACAATCAGCTGTATGCCAAAAGATCTAAATGCAACTTTGTTGGTTCTAGTATTGAATACTTAGGACATGTGATTTCCAGAGATGGTGTTTCAACTGACCCTTCGAAAGTGGAAGTAGTGAAGAATTGGCCAACTCCTACTAGTGTTAAACAGTAAGAGGTTTTTTGGGATTAACTGGCTATTACAGGAGATTTATATCTTTTTATGGCACAATTGCTAAGCCATTAACCAATTTACTTCAGAAAGATGCTTTCAAGTGGAATGATGAAGCTCAAAATGCATTTGAAGGGTTAAAATTAGCTATGTTACAGGCTCCGGTGCTGGCATTACCTGATTGGACACAAGAATTTATAGTAGAGACTGATGCAAGTTCTAAAGGATTAGGAGCTGTTTTAATGAAAGGCAAGCACCCCATTGCATTTGTTAGTAAAGCATTATCACCCAAACAGTGTGCTTTGTCTGTGTATGAAAAGGAGCTATTGGCAATTCTATTGGCAGTGAAACATTGGCACCAGTATTTGATCCTTAAACACTTTATAATTAGAACAGATCGAAAGTGTTTAAAACATTTGTTGGAGCAAAAAATCACAACACCACTGCAGCACACTTGGTTAAGCAAATTAATGGGGTATGACTATCATATTGTATACAAGAAGGGGGTGGAAAATACTGCAGCTGATGCTCTTTCGAGAGTGCATAGTTCCACTGTTTTTGTGATGGCAGTCTCTTCTTATGATCCTTTGCTAGTAGACAAGATAAAAAAACATTGGCAGCAGGATGTTCAAGCAAAAGAATCGATTGAAAGGTTTTCTAATGGGGAACTTATTAAGCACATGTCTTGGAATGGTACTCTTTTAATCAGAAAATCTAAGTTGTGGATCGGAAAAGATGACAATTTAAGAAAGGAGATTTTGGAATTGTGTAACACCCGACTTAATAAATCAAGATTTTAATAATAAAATACACATTTTAATACTAAAATGTGACATTACAAAAACTTTTCATACCAACATTCCTACATGTTTACAATATTTCAAAAATACACAATTTTAATGTAATTGAATTCGTCGTTTAAAAGATACGACGAAACGCCGCGCGGAAGCTTGTATTTTATCGTGTTCGGTTCCTCATCAAGCTTGATCTTCATCCGGGCACTCTTGGCATTCACCTATGATCAAAACCAACTTAAAAGTTAGTTTTGATAGTTAAATAATGAGTTCAAACAAGTTCCATGGGTAAAACAAGCAAAAAATATTTTTTTTTCCGGAACTAGGGGCTTCGCGTCACGCCTAGCCCCCTTTTTCACAGATTGTTGCTTAACAGTTGCTGTATATTCCCAGCATGACCCGATTTCACGGAAACGAGCATAACTCTCTCGTTTTTACTCCGTTTTACCCGATTCTTTTTCCTACGCGTCCTTAATTTAATTCTCCATCATGTGGAGTTAAAATCCAACATCCTACATAATAAAATTTCAAACTTTAACTCTTCGGCTTATTACCCTTTTTACCAACTTTTGACCCGATCGTGAATTCATCTAACAAACTTGTTTGTGGCCCTTGTTTCTTTTGTAAACATATTATTATGATTATTTCCTATTGTACAAGACTCAATTCACGGGTTATTACACATTCTTAACCCGTTTCGCTAATACTTCTATTTTGACCCGTTAAGGGCATTTATGCACTTTTTAAACTTAATTTACGTCCGTTACTTGTATGCATCGTAATCCCACCCATCCATATTAATTGGTTTTCCACCACAACTATGATTGTGGTGGGTTTAATGTGATAGACTATTTATTCCTACTTCTATCCCTCAAATATGTCATTTTACGGAAAATACTCGTTTCAACTCGTTGGACACTAAGGTCCCATATCATCCCTTTTTATACATATCCTAAGGTTTTAATTTATCAAAACACTTATTTCTAACAACCTTTAAAGGTTGTTTACCCGATTTTCCCATCAAGGGCATTTTAGTCAACTTTGGCCCCCCATTTACGACGAAGGGCATTTGCTAATAATTTGTCCCAAAAATGTATGTTTAACCACAATCGTATTTATACGTACCTGGCTCGAGTCAACCTAGTGAACCGTTTTGACACCTTGCTTTTATTACCGATATTCTATGGCGACGCAATTATCCAAATTACTATTCGCACCTGTAACACATGACTTGACCACCACATTAGTTGATTTCGTCAAATGGCGTTATCCCCACCATTTAACCCGTTCGGCCTATAAAACCCAACAATTTCATATGTAACGAAACATGGTTTTTAAATTACCAATCACACATCCGACCCATTTCGGATTTTCTCACTAGATCCCTTTTTCTCCTAAAGTCACTTCTTATATTTTTAACCCATTCGGCTTACGCTATGGGTGTCCTTTGAACTTTAATTTACTTTAATCGATACTTGACTAAATTTCCATTTTTACCTCTTTCGCCATTAATCATGGTTTAAAACGTTTTTTATTCGTTCCGACCCAATTCGTTTCGTGTCGGAACCCATAATTCGAACATAATCCTTTGTCGTATTCATCGCCTATAAAATAAACACGTATACTACAAGTGGGTGTAAGTCTTACTTACCTTGCATCCGAAACTCGTTTTTCCTTTACACTTGATTCGTTTGACCCGCTTCCTTCCCAAGCCTTCACCTAGCTTGTCAAGCATCGAACTATAATCATAATTAGTAAGATGGTTAGACTAGTCATTATCACACACAACTATTCCATCTTACGAATTCTATGTTGAGTCTACTATTCGACTTCATCATTTATTTGTTCAACTTATCAAAAGCTAACTACTTTTAATCACATGATTTTACATAGTTAGTCTAAATCATCATGATGTTTAGAACCCCTATTGCTTCATATCACGCGTAATTGCCATATCATTCAAATACGCATTTTCACTCTAAATTTCGACACTTTAGTTCTCATTTAGGCATTTTAACAAACACCTAATGTGCATAATTTTACATGTTTACTAATTAGTTCATAACTAGTTATTTTCACCAAGATTTACATCAAAATCAACCTCTATGTCTAGTGTTCATGAACTACATCAAGAACTTATATCATAACAATCAATATTCATCAATTTAACACTCTAATCCGAGTGTTCATCATATTGTCATAAAACCCATTTAACATATAATGAGGTAATTATCAAATCCCTAGTGTTGACACCAATTCATCAAGTTTTTCAACTACGGTTTGTTTCTAAACGAAGATTTCATCATAATAACACTCATAGATATAACATTGATTTCAGAATTTCGATTATGATTGTTCATCATAATCTCAAAGTATCACTAAATCATAAAATTCAACATACCTTGTGATCCCCACGACTAGGTGATCATTAATATGTGTTCATGCATCCGATTCGGGCTAGATTTGACCTTCAATTTGCTGGATTTTGTTGAGTTAAGGTTTTGGCTCCTGGGAGCCCTTCCTGGTCGATCCAGAACACGCACCACACACACTTGTGTGTGTATGTTGTGTTATTTTTATTTAGTTTACTAAATACCATTTTCAAGTTATCCCATTTTGGTCCCTCATGTTTGGTTAGTTAATTAAGTAGGGCATAACCTACTTATTTCTAACAATATTCCCCACTTATTAACTAGGTTAAACATTCCTAGTTAAATTAATGGGTTCGGGAATCTATGACTAAGTTTGTTTTAAGTCCCGTTACTCGGCCTTTTTATATACTTTGTTTTCTCAAAGTATTTATTCCCCTTTTTAATTAATATTAGGTTTATTTATTTGAGTCATAATATTTACCGGGTTAATTTTTACCACTAACGGTATTTTACCCGTCTTTACTATTAACGTGGTTTGATTACCAAACCCGTTTTTGGGATGTTACAAGTCTACCCCCCTTAAAGAGGTTTCGTCCCCGAAACCTTATTTACATAATTCCTTGGTTTGATCAGACGAATCTCGTTTCGTTTTCAAGGCATCCGTTCCTTTTGGTCAAAAGTTTTCACTTTTATATCGACGCGTGTGTCTTTCATGTGTAAGGCCTCGAGGGCCGTTACTTTCAGCTTGTATCCATTATCTTTATTGTTTATTCATTTCGGCGGTTAGACTTGTTAGTCACCGGTTACTTCACACCCCGTTACCCGGGTATGCTATTTGCCATCTTCGGCCTTATGTATGTTTAAAATTTTCTAAGTCACCCCGTACCACTTAGGTTTTGTTAAAACGTTACTTTTGACTAAAAACTAAATTCTTAGCTTACGTTTCCTCTTTGTCGTACATCCTTCTCCCGTTTCTAGGAATGTTACTTCTGAGAATTCTAGTCCTTTTCGTTATTATTTGATGCGGAGATTTATAACAATTTCCCAAGCTTAACCCCTATGACCCTTAGGTTCTTTCCCTTAGCCTCGTAGGCTATTTATTTAGATTTTCACATTTTTATCCTTTCTAAGGTGAGACCTTTACAATTCGTTTCTTTCTATTTGTGACCCGAAGGTCTTTTTGGTCCCGTAGACTTTAACACTATTTATGATCCTGCAGGTTAGGATGATCCCGTAGATCGTCTTTTATCCATGTCTATATTCAAATGTATATATACATATGTAGTTTCAAAGCATCTTTTATTATGTTTGGAATTGTTTATTTTCATTTTTGAACTTTAGTTGGCCTTGACCGTAGTCTAAAGCTACATTGTTTTCTTTCGAATTATATTTCTGAGTTTATGACTTCTAACGTCACTTATACGTCGGTTTGTCCTACACTTACCGTTACCCGGTTCTTACCTATACTTCTTTACGACCCATTACCCGGGTTCTTTATCTTAGTGTGTTTTTTTAACATTTTTGTTTCGCTAGTTTGCGTTTTTCCTATATATATTCCTTTATGACCCATCACGTAGGTTCATTAATATTTCGCGCTTCCATTATTCAGTTTGCGCTTACTTGCACTACCAAGTTTTTATACCTTATTTATCTCGTTTGACTTGTTCGTGTGAAATTTCATCACTTGTGAACATCAAACTCCATTCTTTGTTCGACCCGTTCAACTTTAAAATAGTTGAGCGTAGTTATTAACATTTCTGTTTGCAAATTCTCATTGTCTTTTAGTCATGACTCATATTCCGAGTCTTTTGACTTTCTATCTCGCGTTCCCGTCTCTTGGTTTACGCATTCTTTCCAAATACTACCCATTCATCGGGTATCTTTACCGTAATCATTTTCAAGTAACCATTCTTATATGGTTTTAGACGTTATTTTAATTTATTTGGTCGTCTTAGCGAGATCCATCGCTTTTATTCAATCAAGTCCTTTATTCTTTTATTCAATTCGTTTGACTTGTCCATGTGAATTTCATCACTTATGACAGTCAAACTTTTATCCCTATGCCTTAGCATTCCTATTGGTCGGTCTGTATTTTCTTTTTACTTGATCCTTGTCCCTTCTCTCGGGCTCGTTATTCTTACGTAATACGTTTCCGTCATCCGACTTACGTTTACTATCAAACATCTTACTTATTTGATTCATTTGGGTACCATTTAAGTTAGTCCCATTCACCCCATCCTTACTACATCGGACATAAATGTGTCCGCTATAAGAAGTTCATGGTATCATATGCCACAACTTACTTGGCCAGAGTAAGCGATTAACACATGACACACATGACCTTTTTATAGTTTTCACATCACGCCCTATGTAAGTAATGCCTCTATTTGTTTCTCTTGGAAACAATATCCCGAATACATTTTCTATTCGGTTTTCCAAGTTTCTAATTTACATATGCAACAATCATTCCCTACATGTTTGTTGCATATTGCTATTTGTGCGTTTACATTTAAAAGCGTGCACCTGGTAATATTTGCCCCGACGGGCGTTCCTTACCGATAACCTTGTTCGCGGTCGTTACGCGATTTAGTCCTTGGTGAGCATGCTCCTCTTGTCATACTTCGGACCGTTCCTCTATCATATCCGTAATTTGTTCAACCCTCGTCATCTTCAAATGCGAGTTTCCTCCTATTAGAACATTCATAAAAATTAGTAATGTCAACTTTACTAAATGCCCGTATCATAATACAAGGCTTTTCTACTATACGTGTTAACGCACGTAATTTTGTTAACTATATCTATTATTTAATTGAGGTATCGTATATTACACGATAACCCTATGTGTTGTTTACAACACTTTAACATGCTAAACCATTAAAATACACGTACTTACCGGATTTGCGATCAAGCCTCGAACCGAACACCAATCTTTATCAAGAGCATAAGGTTTAAGTCCAAGCATAGTTTTCCCACCATACTTGAATCTCTTAAACCAAGGCTCTGATACCAACTTGTAACACCTGACTTAATAAATCAAGATTTTAATAATAAAATACACATTTTAATACTAAAATGTGACTTTACAAAAACTTTTCATACCAACATTCCTACATGTTTACAATATTTCAAAAATACACAATTTTAATGTAATTGAATTCGTCGTTTAAAAGATATGACGAAACGCCGCGCGGAAGCTTGTATTTTATCGTGTTCGGTTCCTCATCAAGCTTGATCTTCATCCGGGCACTCTTGGCATTCACCTATGATCAAAACCAACTTAAAAGTTAGTTTTGATAGTTAAATAATGAGTTTAAACAAGTTCCACGGGTAAAACAAGCAAAAAATAAATTTTTTTCCGGAACTAGGGGCTTCGCGTCACGCCAAGGGGCTTCGCGTCACGCCTAGCCCCCTTTTTCACAGATTGTTGCTTAACAGTTGCTGCATATTCCCAGCATGACCCGATTTCATGGAAACGAGCATAACTCTCTCGTTTTTACTCCGTTTTACCCGATTCTTTTTCCTACGCGTCCGTAATTTAATTCTCCATCATGTGGAGTTAAAATCCAACATCCTACATAATAAAATTTCAGAATTTAACTCTTCGGCTTATTATCCTTTTTAGCAACTTTTGACCCGATCGTGATTTCATCTAACAAACTTGTTTGTGGCCCTTGTTTCTTTTGTAAACATATTATTATGATTATTTCCTATTGTACAAGGCTCAACTCACGGGTTATTACACATTCTTAACCCGTTTCGCTAATACTTCTATTTTGACCCGTTAAGGGCATTTATGCACTTTTTAAACTTAATTTACATCCGTTCCTTGTATGCATCGTAATCCCACCCATCCATATTAATTGGTTTTCCACCACAACTATGATTGTGGTGGGTTTAATGTGATAGACTATTTACTCCTAGTTCTATCCCTCAAATATGTCATTTTACTGAAAATACCCGTTTCAACTCGTTGGACACTAAGGTCCCATATCATCCCTTTTTATACATATCCTAAGGTTTTAATTTATCAAAACACTTATTTCTAACAACCTTTAAAGGTTGTTTACCCGATTTTCCCATCAAGGGCATTTTAGTCAACTTTAGCCCCTCATTTACGACGAAGGGCATTTGCTAATAATTTGTCCCAAAAATGTATGTTTAACCACAATCGTATTTATACGTACCTGGCTCGAGTCAACCTAGTGACCCGTTTTGACACCTTGCTTTTATTACCGATATTCTATGGCGACGCAATTATCCAAATTACTATTCGCACCTGTAACACATGACTTGACCACCACATTAGTTGATTTCGTCAAATGGCGTTATCCCCACCATTTAACCCGTTCGGCCTATAAAACCCAACAATTTCATATGTAACAAAACATGGTTTTTAAATTACCAATCACACATCCGACCCATTTCGGATTTTCTCACTAGATCCCTTTTTCTCCTAAAGTCACTTCTTATATTTTTAATCCATTCGGCTTACGCTATAGGTGTCCTTTGAACTTTAATTTACTTTAGTCGATACTTGACTAAATTTCCATTTTTACCTCTTTCGCCATTAATCATGGTTTAAAACGTTTTTTATTCGTTCCGACCCAATTCGTTTCGTGTCGGAACCCATAATTCGAACCTAATCCTTTGTCGTATTCATCGCCTATAAAATAAACACGTATACTACAAGTGGGTGTAAGTCTTACTTACCTTGCATCCGAAACCCGTTTTTCCTTTACACTTGATTCGTTTGACCCGCTTCCTTCCCAAGCCTTCACCTAGCTTGTCAAGCATCGAACTATAATCATAATTAGTAAGATGGTTAGACTAGTCATTATCACACACGACTATTCCATCTTACGAATTCTATGTTGAGTCTACTATTCGACTTCATCATTTATTTATTCAACTTATCAAAAGCTAACTACTTTTAATCACATGATTTTACATAGTTAGTCTAAATCATCATGATGTTTAGAACCCCTATTGCTTCATATCACGCGTAATTGCCATATCATTCAAATACACATTTTCACTCTAAATTTCGACACTTTAGTTCTCATTTAGGCATTTTAACAAACACCTAATGTGCATAATTTTACATATTTACTAATTAGTTCATAACTAGTTATTTTCACCAAGATTTACATCAAAATCAACCTCTATGTCTAGTGTTCATAAACTACATCAAGAACTTAGATCATAACAATCAATATTCATCAATTTAACACTCTAATCCGAGTGTTCATCATATTGTCATAAAACCCATTTAACACATAATGAGGTAATTATCAAATCCCTAGTGTTGACACCAATTCATCAAGTTTTTCAACTAGGGTTTGTTTCTAAACGAAGATTTCATCATAATAACACTCATAGATATAACATTGATTTCAGAATTTCGATTATGATTGTTCATCATAATCTCAAAGTATCACTAAATCATAAAATTCAACATACCTTGTGATCCCCACAACTAGGTGATCATTAATATGTGTTCATGCATCCGATTCGGGCTAGATTTGACCTTCAATTTGCTGGAATTTGTTGAGTTAAGGTTTTGGCTCCTGGGAGCCCTTCCTGGTCGATCCAGAACACGCACCACACACACTTGTGTGTGTGTGTTGTGTTATTTTTATTTAGTTTACTAAAAACCATTTTCAAGTTATCCCATTTTGGTCCCTCATGTTTGGTTAGTTAATTAAGTAGGGCATAACCTACTTATTTCTAACAATATTCCCCACTTATTAACTAGGTTAAACATTCCTAGTTAAATTAATGGGTTCGGGAATCTATGACTAAGTTTGTTTTAAGTCCCGTTACTCGGCCTTTTTATATACTTTTTTTTCTCAAAGTATTTATTCCCCTTTTTAATTAATATTAGGTTTATTTATTTGAGTCCTAATATTTACCGGGTTAATTTTTACCACTAACGGTATTTTACCTATCTTTACTATTAACGTGGTTTGATTACCAAACCCGTTTTTGGGATGTTACAAATTGTGCCATAACTCTTCTTTGGGAGGACATTCTGGGGTCAAACCTACATTACAGAGGTTCAAATCTCTTTTTTATTGGAGAAGGGCAGATAAGGATATAAAAAAGTGGGTTAAAAGGTGTGAAGTCTGTTTAAAAGCTAAATATGAAGCTGTAGCATCTCCTGGCTTGTTAAGTCCTTTACCTGTTCCTCAGTCTGTTTTCACAGACATCTCTATGGATTTCATCAGTGGACTGCCCAAATCTGAAGGGAAAGATTGTATTTTGGTGGTGATTGATAGGCTAACCAAATACGGGCACTTCATTCAATTAAAGCATCCATTTACTATTTTTCGAGTTGCTCAAGTAGTGCTAGATAATGTTTTTAAACTGCATGGATGTCCTTTGAATATTGTTTCTGATAGGGACCCTATATTCATGAGTTCGTTTTGAGAGGAGTTTTTAAAATTGCAGGGAATTGAGCAAGCCCTATCCACTGCTTATCATCCGCAGTCGGATGGCCAGACGGAAGTCTTAAATCGTTGTTTGGAGACTTATCTTCATTGCATGGTTATGCATGATCCAAAGACATGGGTTCAGTGGTTATCCTTGGTTGAGTGGTTGTACAATACCACTTGGCAATCAGCCATCAAGATGACTCTGTTTAAGGCATTGTATTGTGTAGATCCTCCTATCCACTTACCGTATACCCATGGTTCTACTCCTGTTGCAGCTCTGGATGATTGGTTAAGTCAACGGGATAACATGATTGCAAATATCAAACAGTCTTTGGAACAGGCCAGGAATAGGATGAAGCGATTCGCTGATAATAGGAGGAGTGAACGAAGCTTTGATATTGGAGATTGGGTTTTTCTTAAAATTAAACTTCTCTAAGAGTGCATAGATACTCCAAGTTATCTCAGAAGTATTTTGGTCCCTTTAAAATTGTGAAAAAGGTGGGGGAAGTTGCTTATACTTTGGAGTTACCTGCAGATTCTCAGTTGCATCCCACTTTCCATGTGTCATTATTAAAGAAAGCTCCTGGTCCTCCACTGCATCAGGTTGTTATTCCAGCTAATAGCTTTGATGAATTGCAGCCATTGGCTATTCTTGAAAGGAAGATGGTAAAGAGTGGGAATAAGGCTGTGGTCAAGTTCTTAGTTCAATGCGCTGATTTGCCATTACATGATGCCTCATGGGAGCTGGCTACTGAGTTTGTCAAGAAGTATCCTACTTTTGATATTGATTCTTGAGGACAAGAATCTTTAAAGGGGGGATATTTGTTACATATGAAATGCAATTGAGTTGTATAATTTTAAATAATAGTGGGGGTATACTGTAATTGTTGTAGTTGAGGGGGTGTATATGAAATTAGTTAGTTAAGATGTTGAATTAGGTTAAATAACAGTTGTAACTGTTTGTAATAATCATTCCGGTAATGAAAAGATTCCTCGTTCCCTCTCTTACGATTCTTATCAATTCTTACCGTAACAGTTTGTATGCGCTATCTCTGATAACAATTTGAATATCCACTACATTATATTTTGTCTAATATAGCATGACCTCATTTGCTTTACAACTAGTAAACTTTAGATATAAGTAGGTAAAAATCGAATAATAGAACCACAATCGAAATAACTGAACTAAAATAATCAAAGCAACAGAAAAGTGATGAATCAACTATCATTTAGTTTTATATTTTATAACTGATTTTTATGATTTTGTTATGGTTATATGTGTAGAATTAACCAAATCAACATTAAAGAACTATCATATATTTTATAAATAGTTATAACTAGTGTTAAGCCTCCCGCGTTGCGGGGAAGAGGCGTAAAACCGTGTTACCAGTATTGCGGGTCCGGGAGTAAAACCATGCTAAATAGCAACCGAAACACAACTAAAACCGGGAAAACCGTAAAACCAAAACATGAATTTTAAACACCAAGTCACATGACATAAAAACGGCCAAACATAGTACTAAATAGTAACCGAACAAAAAAAAACTAAGAGACCAAACGTGACAATCAAACATTATGCTAAGTAGCAATCAAACGACGACCAAATCCTAATGTAATGAATTATAAAAATAAAAAATAAACTTCTAAAACAAAGGATAAAAAATACTCTAAAGTTAACACACACACACACAAAAAAAACCACAAAAGACAAAAATAAATTACTATTCATCAAGATGTGATGAATTAATAGATATACTAGTTGTAACACCCGTGTGAATACACGGGTATGTTTAATAACAATCCAAATCAAATACTAAAAAACAGATTATAATATATCATTTAAATTATTTGCATTTAGTTACATATCTTTATAAAACAATGTTAAAGACAGTTTGTTTTAGTGTACATGTTTGATATAGAAATAAGGTAAGTAATTGATAATATTTTGTCTAAAATGAAAGCATGACCTAATTTTATGTTGTCTAATAACTTCTTATATATGACCTTAATATTTTTTTGACACATTGTTAGTGTAAAATTCAGTAAAGGTCCATTGTTATTGTATAATTCAATAAAAGGCCTATTCAATTTAGGATGTAAATAATCCAATTCAGTAAAACTAAAATTGAACAATAACATAATTCAATAAATGTTATTGATCCAATTAACTTTCAGAATGGGCTTGTGGGTTGAAGCCCATTAGAACTCTTCTTTCAAATATAGCCCTAGAACAAACATCGAAGGTTTACATCTTCCTGACCTAAATTGCGAGAACGAAAAGACAGATTTCTTCAAGGTCTTTGCGACATCATCCACAGGTAATCTATATGGCTTTCGAACAGTTTCTTCTTCTAAAATCTTTTCTTCTGGTAATTTATTATAGCACGATTGTATTTTGATGTTTGATCAGTCATTCCTCTATGTTCCATTCTTGGGTGTTTGTTCTATGTGTTATACTTCTGATTTTCATATGTAATTTTGTATTGATGATCGATTGAAGTTAAAAGTTTTAGTATTTGTCAAATTATTTTATTTCACCTCATTTAGGGCAATGTTAAAAATGACTGTTTATTAGATTTTGTATGAAGATTTTGTAAGATTATGTATGGGATGAGATTTGCTGAACTGGACCAAGGTACCGCAACTCTAGACTAATAATAGATCATGGTCGAGTGAGTATATGTATTTTAACAGAATTTTGGTTTGGTTTTCTAAAAAAATAGTGTAATTGTCAAATGTTTTTTGACTTTAATGCTGAAATGTCTTTTTGTTGGTGAGATTAAAGTTGTCAGCTACTTGTGGATTCGAAATCGTTCAAAATCGTATGGGCTTACATGGGAATTATGGTGCAGCTTTAATATAGATTGTATGGGTGTATGATTGTAGATGTGTAGTCTACATATGGGTGGTTGTTATGTAATGAGCTAACTTTTTGTTAGTTGACCTTTTAAAACAACAAATGTCAGAAATCAAATATGGAGAAATAATCAAAATCTGTAAGATTATGATGTTTAGTATAAAGATTTTGTATAAATATTTTGTAAGATTATGATGTTTAGTATAGTTTCAGTTTGTGTTCTTGACATTGAAAAAGATTAGATATATAATTTTAGTGTTCGACAGATTGAGTTATAATATTTTCGGTGTTTGCTTAGTTGTATACAGGAAATATCTTGACTACTTATGTTAAAAAAATTATTGATTAATTTTGGTCTTTCACAATCTTGTTGATCATATTAAATGTTACTCAAACTGGCTTAACAAATTATTATAAATACGGTTGTGAAAGTATTTGTTGTGATTTGCATTTGATACGGATCAATAGTCAGTGGTTAGTCAACAGGAGATTGAGTTGTAGGTTGGAACAGTAGATTGGATTATTGGTTAGCAACAGGGGATTAGTCAAAAGTTGATTGGATTGAACAGTAGATTGAGTGTGGGTTAGGAACAGTATATTGGAGTCAACAGTAGATTGAGTGTGGGTTAGGAACAGTAGATTGGGTTGATTAGCAACATGGGTTTTGGTTGATTATTCAATCAATGAGCTAGCTGAACGTTAATACAACTTGTCCATTGTTAATCAATCTCGGGTTCATTCATATTCAACCGTTATCAGCACTATCGTAGTTTAGATGATACATTTGTGTTTTCAAGTCTTTGTTTGTATTCTTATCATTTTGTAGATAACATTTGTACATTATCTAATATTTTAGTCTATTAGTTACACTCTTTTTAATTGCAATATATAGAATAACCTTTTAACATTTTATTCTTTTATTTATTCTTTTATTTATTAATGATATTCATAGAATTTTCTTTGATAGTTCAAAGTTATAAGGATGTATGGGTTTGCTTGTTACATGGACGACAACCGAAGGAAATGTTTGGTTAGTACTTTAATCTCGGGTATGGCAAATTTAGTTTTCTTTATAATATCATATTAGACAATTTCTAATTTTAATTTATTTATACATAGATTCTACCAAAAAAATATAAACAATGGATTAAAGAGTTTAACTATCCAGTGGGCTTTGTGAAAGTGCGGACAACTAATGGCCAGGTGTTTGAAGTCAAGGTATATGAGTTAGCAAACTTCTGTTATTTCTACAATGGGTGGTATTCTGTGGTTGAAACTTTGAAACTACAATCTGGATCATGGCTGGTATTTCAGTATGAAGAAGCATTATCAAGTTTCCGGATATTTTATTTCTATGACAATATTGAATTTGCTCCATCTGATTATTTTTACTACAGACCCAATGGTGATTTTGATAAACCTGATGCTATGGTATGTAGTTCACAATCTGAATTCATTATATTGATTATGGTTTGTTATTTATTATTTATTTATTGTTAGTATATATATTACTAATATTTATTTTTTTCGTTGAAGCATATCAATCGTTTATTTGTACATCACAAGATGGACAATACCATTCCAAACTATCCGGTTGTTATTAGAGGTCCTGGGAAGCATAAAGTGTTTGTTCGAATGGATGTTATTGACAATTAGCTTTACATAACAACTGGATGGGATTGGATTAAGAAGAAATTGTCAATAACTAATGAGCATATGCTTGTGTTTGAAATGATTGATCTTCATACTTTTGATATGTCCGTTTTCAATTGTTCCAAGAATGCTGATTTAGTGTTGCCGCCGGAATTATATGCTGCTGTTAAGGAAGAAGTTGTAGAAGAGGTTATCAGTATTTCTGATGCTGAAGATGTGGATGACGTTACTAAGGGCACATAAGCTAATATGCTCCCTGTAACCACGAATGACGAAACTATTCCAGTAGTTTTCCGTGTGGACAATCATTTTGTAAGTTTCTGTAACCAAAAAGTACTAACAGGACTTTAGGATGTATTAACCATATTATAATATTATCTTTCTTAACATAATTTGTTGTTTGTTACAGCGCATTAAAAAAGATCTTGCTAAAAAAAATTGGCTTGGATAGGAAGAGGAGTTTAAAGATTGTAGATGCTGATGGTAATGTTTGGGATGTTCGAGTTGGTATCGAGTCTCCGGATGGTTGGTTTTACATAAAAACATGAATAAGTTTGTGAAGGATAAAAAGATGGTTCCTCGTGAAGAATTTACCCTTAAGTTCGTCATGGGTAAATGTATTTTCTTGTTTGACTGAATGGTTGTACGGCTACTGCAGATAATGTTATGATGTATGGAAACAATGTTTTTTGTTTGTGGTTGTTGGTTTACTTAAAAGTCTTTTGTAATAGTTGAAACCTGTAGTTTTGACCCTGTGGTACGAAGGGTGTACGTACAGATAAGTTTTTTTGGTTGCTGAAACACGGTGATTTCAATGTATTAAAAACATGTAGTTGTTCCTAATGACTAACGAATGGAAGTATTACTTGCATTAGTTATTCCTTGTGTTTTATATATATGTTATTCTTATTTGCCTTTCATTGTCTTATAACTGTTAAAGCTATCAAATTTTAAACATGTATACTATTTGTTAAAACAATACACTAAAATAACATCCATTATTATTAGATAAAAGAAACATGTTGATAGGATATTCAAAAGATCATACCATATTCCTTCATACATGAAAAAGACTTCTATCCAAAATGATATTTCTACGACGACTATAGATTTTGTAGAACTTCTTTGTAGACCACGTTAGTTGTGGTTTTACACACTTGTTTTCCCCTGTCACATATCAAAATCTTCAAACCACTCCTGCTCTTTACTCGAGATACAGCAACGTATAGTTGTCCGTGACTGAAAACCGGACGTGGAAGATATAGTACTACACGTTCAAGTGATTGTCCCTGGCTTTTGTTGATGGTCATTGCAAAGCATAGAGATAGTGGGAACTGTCTTCGTGCAATTTTCACCGGTAATCTTTTATCGCTTGGTGTCATTTTCAATCTTGAAATCAAAGTATGATGACTGATGGAGTGTGTGAAACCCGGATGTTAAAGTGTGTTATATTACATGTTTATGGCTGTTTAGTTGATTATACGCTTTGAATACATTGACTACGCAAGTTTGTGATTTTACAGGTTAACCGCGTAATTCGGTCAAGTTAGAGAACTTAGTGATGAAACGGAACAACCGAGGATGGAATATTAGATTAATTGGTATATGTTGGAGTAGGAAAGATAATTGGATGCACAATAAGGTCGAACCTATAAAGTCCATGGGTATTAAATGTCAAGTTGTTAAGTAGAGATGGATCTTTGAATGAAGACGTAGGTTATGGTTATCAAGTGGAAGCTACGGTGTAAGGTTTCTGAGTTCAACAGTAAACACAGACCGTAAGTTATGGTATTAATCCGTAGCTTACGGTAATTATAAAAAAGACATTGTATGTTTGATTTTATTGGATGGCACATGGGTGAAGGGCATAAAGGCTTATCGTCGGTTACGAGAATAACCCGCCGTGGGACTATATCATGTGGTGTGTCTATTAATCTTTAACCCGGCGTCAATCTGGGCTACTGAACGTATAACGAACATGTAATTCTTTTACAAGTTTATATATAAATAATTATCCCAAGTTATAAAATATTTTGTGCCTTGTGCATTCAAATCAATTTTCTAAACCTTTTCAAAATGAGTCAGTTAATTGTATTTACCAGTGTAAACTAACGTATTTTCCCAAAAATGTTAAGTGCAGGTACTACTCGAAATAGGCTGGCCTCTCCTTAGCATCAATAAGAGTCTCGCAAGCTTGGATGCATTTTAAGTCTGATGAACTATGTTTCCTTTTTATTTGATCCGCCTGTGGATCTGTTTCAACTATTTTATGAGACTTAATATTACAATTTATTCGGTTGAAATAAATCTATCTTTTGCTTCCGCTGTGCATTTAAAATTGTGTTGTTTGACTATGATGATATCAACTACGTCACGATACTCCCCACCGGGCCCACCGGTAATACGTATATAAAATACCGCTTGGTCGGGCATTGAATTTTTAATTGTATGATGATTAATTTATTGAAATGTCCCGTTTAAATTGTTTTGTTTGCTTAAAGCCTTTGGGGGGTTAATGACCATGTCCCGGATATCCTTGGCATCATTTTAAGAAATGGCCACGACCTAAGCACGAGGTGTAGGCGTACACCCGACAGTGCATATATAAATAATAAGGTATAACCGCCGGTTACGGGAATAACCCGCCGCGGGACTATATCATGTGGTGTGTCTATTAATCTTTAACCCGGCATCAATCCGGGCTACTGAACGTATAACGAGAATTCTTTTACAAGTTTATATATAAATAATTATCCCAAGTTATAAAATATTTTGTGCCTTGTGCATTCAAATCAATTTTCTAAACCTTTTCAAAATGAGTCAGTTAATTGTATTTACCAGTGTAAACTGACGTATTTTCCCAAAAAGGTTAAGTGCAGGTACTACTCGAAATAGGCTGGCCTCTCCTTAAGCATCAATAAGAGTCTCGCAAGCTTGGATGCATTTTAAGTCTGATGAACTATGTTTCCTTTTTATTTGATCCGCCTGTGGATCTGTTTCAACTATTTTGTGATACTTAATATTACAATTTATTCGGTTGAAATAAATCTATCTTTTGCTTCCGCTGTGCATTTAAAATTGTGTTGTTTGACTATGATGATATCAACTACGTCACGATACTCCCCACCGGGCCCACCGGTAATACGTGGAAATATCGGGGTGTGACAAAAAATGACCATCCAAAAGATACCTCCATTATCGTTCGTAGTAATAGTAACATTGGCCGGAAGTGTATCAATAATAGGAGGTGTCTGTACAAATTGAACCACACCATGGTTTCTACGCTTATTCAGGATAGACTTTCTTATCATCCTTGACTCTTTAGACTGTTGGGTACTGCACTGTGGAAAACCTTTTCTATCTCTTGGTATAAAATTCTTATTACTCTCCATAACTGCACATAAAAATTGGGAAAAATATGTTTGATTTAGGGCTAGTTACAGGTGATTATTGTTATCACTGTCCAAAAAATCAAAAAAAAATTTTTTGAACCGCTAGTGATAGTTTAACATCCCTATTTAAAACCCAACTAAATAAAACAATCAACGCAGACAAATCTTCAGAATAGATTTAAACAAATGGAATAGAAAAACCTACCATTACGTGTTCATCGATTGCTTTCAAAGTGAGAGGGTGTTAAATTGTAACTTGAGAGTTTGCCGCTAATTTTTGCTCGTGACTTTGATTCAGGCAGAATGGAAACTATAAACATAGTGTTGGTAATGAGATAATGATTTATGAAACCTGATTCAAGTTGTGGGCCTTTGACATGGTTTTATGGTTCACAACTTATGGGCCACAAATACTTGGAAGGTTTATGAGTATATAATTTCAAAATGTAGCCCAATTTGGGGGTCTTTGGTTGATTTTATTTTGTAATAATTTTATATGTTGTAAACCAAATACTGGTTTTTGGATAAAACGTATAAGAAAGTTACATACTGGTTTTTGGATAAAACGTATAAGAAACTCAAATGCTCAACATCATAATTTATATGGATTTAAATACTACATATTTTTAATCATCCTTGTCTTGGTTTTACCAATCTATTGGTTCCTACAATGAAGTTACTATAACGCGACCCACTCGATTTATATTTGGACTTGAAGTTTAATGATACATTCATACGGACTCACATTGTCCAGTAATTTATTTGCATGGATAAGAAGAATATGGATTTAAATACTACATATTTTCTAACCATCATTGTGTTCGTGTTATCAATCTATTGGTTCCTACATTAGTTTATAAAAGGGTTGGTTAATATGTATGAATTATATCCTATCATAACGAAAATTGACTTAAAGTCAAATAATATAACTTCTTTGACATAATTTTATTAATATTAACAATTTCTTTATAATGTGGTTATAAAATAAACATAGATTGAAACATTATATTTAAAAAGTAGTATTTAAACTACTCCTTACAAATCAAAACACACATTGTAAGCAAAGATTATAGTTAGCAGCATAAAACATAGTTTATAATACAAAAAAGTAAACCACATTACGGTTTACTACAAAATCCAATTTCATAAGTTACCAACATCTAACACATACATAACCATTGTTTCAGTAGTTAACACTTACCAACAACAACCCAACTTCAAACAAACACATACTTAAGTACATACCAAAAACATAGATTCACTTAAAGATCAAAAGATATAGAGGTGAAAGGAGCTAGGTGTTAATCCTAGATGACCTCTTCCGATTATTTTTGTTATTAGAAGATAGTTCCCCAGCATTTTGAACTTCCACCTCCTGCAACGAACATTTACCATTGGGACTGGTCCCCGAATCCTTCTCGGCTTCGACAACGGAAGAGTCGGCGGTAACAGATACAACATCCTTGAATTAAATCACAAAACAACTACTAAGGTATCAAATAAGGTAATATAATCTACAGACAATCAGAAACGAAACTATAGAATCCATATTCACCTTTGAAATTGCAGCACCGGCCATCTGTGAGGATTCAGATAAGTAAACAGCTTTGAATTCTGAACCTTCTTGACTAAACACCTAATATCAAAATATTACCAAAAGAAATTCAGCTAACTTATTTAAACTACAAAAAATAGAAACCAAAAACAAATCATTATAAGATATCCCAAAACTCTTACCTCATCAGCAACCTCAAGAGCATTACCATTACCAGCAACTAATTCAGCAATTATGTCCGGATCATCACATACTTTTTGGATAGTGTAAACGTGGTAGTCATGGTTAAGGTTGTAATCAGAAACCTCAATTTTAAAAGCTAACTTCTTTTCGACCAACCGAGATATTTCATGTGGAAAACTTTCAGTATCATCCGCCTTCAGTTGGCGTTCCCTTATATCACTCGCAGTTGAACCAATGAGCTTGATTACATCTTTATCAAACATCACAAAAGACACACTACCGGTTTCATCTTGAACTCTCAAATGTACCTTGAACCTGTAATAAATAGTAATTAAATTAAAGTCCAATTATAGGAAGTAATAAACCTAAAAAGCAACATTAGCTTACTTAGTGGTTATCGATGTGCATTCTTTATCGTATTTTGGGCAAACCAATGAAGTAGGTGACAGATCCATGACCTCATCAGAAATGGTTTTAGCGTATTGTAAGTATTCAGTTTTAGTCAACACCTTCTTGTTACAGTTTCGACATGCCGGATAAAACCACCCATAGTTTTCTTGAACAATTTTGATCGTTGCAACTACCACACATGACATTACCTATAAGATGAAAGATAAAGTTTTTTTAACATACTCAACTGATAAAACATAGAAAACAGTAAAGGAAAATTAAATGCCTATGTATGTATATAGAAAAATTCATACGCTTTCAATCTCGATAATTTCATCAACATGTCTCTTAGGAGTCTCAATTAGAAATTCTTGACGGACTGGAAATACACTCTGGGATGAAAGTATGGTTTGAGAAGAAGAAGCAACAGCTTCAAATTGTTTCACTAAAAGCCTATAAAAATAAAAACACCATTAGTGTTAATACTCACACTTGTGTTAATAAAATATGAAAAATACCAAATATAATTCAGTGATAGTACCTCCTACGAAGTTCATTAACCTCATTGATTTCTTCATTGAGAAACAGTCGAGTTCCAAACTTATCATTCTGAACAGTATATTGTCCTGCACGTAACAATATACATATCCAACAATTCATTATAAGTGTCTACAGAAATAAGAAAATGTTCTTAAAAAATGTACAAATAACACATTGGAAACACTAAAGTATGTGAATCAGTCAAATGTAAATTACCCTGCCACTTCTTAATCTTCGCATGCTGAATGACAGCCATAACATTCTCATTCGGATTGTTTTGTAACAAAACATCATTAAATTGTTGTGCATATCCATTCCACAAAGTACAACAAACTACTTCACCACTACAAGAAAAAGATTAAAAAAAACAGCATTAAAAGTTCCACCAAAATCTATACTGTCTATTAAAACAACATTAATCATTTACAATAAATAATGGGAATGATCTACTCTTTGTTTGTATTAAATGCAATGAAGAATCTTATATATAAAACAACCTAATCATTGGTCTAGTAAAATCTTATGTATTAAATAAGAACAATCATTTAATGTATAAATACAATGATAAGACACAAACAAATTATATAAATGGCAAAGTAGAATTTACTGGACATCTGGAAGATCCAAGTTCATCCTTTTTCTTTCATGAGGAAAGATTTCCATATCTCCACACCAGACAACAGTTCCAGCAACATCTAAAATGACAAACATAGAAACAGTAATCAGATTCGAAATGTAGGCAAAATATATATATCAGACTATTAGAAACATTCATACCAACAGTGAGCAGATTCTTTCTTTCTCCTTTAAGAATTTCTGAATGTGCCATGAAGTTAAATGCGTAATCAACACCTTGCCAACCATTAGCACGTGTAACAACCGTACAACGGTAAAAGTTAATCTTGTAACCATGATTAACAACCTTATAGGCATCAGTGTTTTCTCCAACACCAAATCTGGATAGAATAACAACTTCATCCTCATGAAGTTGTGAGATAAACACAAGTATCAATGGAGCCTTAATACCTGCCTGAATTTTACGACCCTGGCCAAATAAGTGAATTGAGATACCTTAGAAACAAACAAACAAACAAACAGTAACTCAAAAAATATAAAACATACTCAACTATTGTAACATATGAAAGAGAAAAAAACAAAGAATAAATCGTGTTTTTTTCATTAGGCCTAACACTAAAACAAAGAAACAATTAGTAACATACCATAGCATCAGGTATACCTAACCCTAAATAACACTAATCTCTTTCATACTAAAAACATATAACTTGTTTTAAACAAAACTAAACAATAACTTTCAAAAACCAAACAAAAAAACATATAACTTTCAAAAACCAAACAAAAAAACAAACAGCAACTCACAACAAACAAACAAACAGCAACGAACAACAATTCAAAAGATAACCACTTTTGACCGACACAAAACAACAACAAACAAACAAACAGCAACGAACACAAACCTAAATTACACAAAACACAAACCTCTATTACACAACCACCTCTGAGAAACTAAACACAAACCCAAAATCAGGCGGATTAGATAACCACTTATGTATAAACCCTAGAACAGTAAAATAAGAGAATCACAGTTCAAAAATACCGCGGATTAGATAACCATCTCTGTATAAAACCTAGAACAGAAAAATAAAACAATCAACACTTCACAAAAACTAATAACTTCTCATCGAGCAAGATGAGGTCCATCTGAAAGGACTGAACCCATTTACGAATGATTCGACACTTGATATTCCACATATCTTTCGAGGGATTCAAATCATCTATGAAACTGAGTGACAAAGATGGTGATTCACCATCGGATTTCTTTGCTGATGACATTCTTCGTCTTGAAGCTTTTTGAATCGAGAAGAAAGACAAACCCTAGATATCGCCTGTAACTTTGAAGAGAGAAGAAAGAGAGAAATGTGGTTGTGCTTTTGAATTGAGAAGAAAGAGAGAGTTGATTTGATTAGTTCTGATGTGCATTAAATGGCCAAACAACTCCCCATGCAATTCAAATTTGCCTCCTAAAAAAATTAGTTTCTCCTAATATTAATAAAATCAGATTTTAATAGTTTATATATATAATAAATAAATCGTAATTATAACATCACCTTGGACTATGTGGTATAGCTGAGAACTTGACACGTATGCAATTCGATGCCATCATCTAAGCTCCCTTAATAGATAGTATAGATATCAATTACCCATCTATAGTTTAGTAACTTTTCTTCCCCTCACATATTTACTATTCATCATAATTTGTCTTTTTGAGTAAATTACGTTTTTGGCCCCCGTGGTTATATTACTTTTACTATATTAGCCCAAAATAAGAATTTTTAACATATCTGCCCCCATGGTCTCTATAACTAACCATTTTGGCCCCTAAGTCTAGAGATCATGGGGGCCAAAATGGTTAGTTATAGAGACCATGGGGCCAAAATGGTTAGACTTAGGGGCCAAAATGGTTAGATACAGAGACCATGGGGGGCAGATATGTTAAAAATTCTTATTTTGGGCTAATATAGTAAAAGTGATATAACCACAGGGGCTAGAAATATAATTTACTCTTGTCTTTTTCTTTGAGTTTTGTTTACTTTTAACTGCATTCTTTTCAAGTTTAACACTTTGTCATAATTCTTTTTCTATTTTAACCTTAATAGTTTTCTAATTTCAACTTTGTTTCCACATGTTTTTCACGTCGCAACGTGTGGGTCATAATTCGAGTTAGTTATTCTGGTTTTTATTTAATAATGACATATTAGTTGTAGTTTATTTTCCTTTATAAGATTGCTAATGGTTAACTGAATTAACGAACCATCTTTTTTAATAACCTAAACTAGTTGTAACACCCGTGTGAACACACGGGTATGTTTAATAACGATCGAAATCAAATACTAAAAAACAGATTATAATATATCATTTAAATACTAAAAACAGATTATAATATATCATAGGTGGACGCAGGTACATCGTAAACATTGAATGTAAGCCTACGTTTATATGTAAAATATGATGTGAAATTATTTAATGAATTCACATTCGTATTATACATTAAACTTGTTCAACTATTATACATTAAACTTGTTCGATTGATTAACAATAGTACATAAAAAGAGTATCTAAAATGCATAGAAATAATGGTGGTTAGATTACCAGTCCTCTTTACTACATTATCAAGCAAAGAGAAAGAATAAGACTTTATGGCAATGAAAGGGTGTAAACTCCCTCAAAGACCTAAGAAAAGAGCCAAGATGATTCAAAGAACCTTACTTGCATTGGAGGTAGAAGACAAGTGTGTTGTTACTCATGTTCAAGATAACCTCTTTCGTGTTCATGTGAGTAAGAAGAGAGGAAGACACAAAGGATGTGTCAAACACAGTTCAGATGATACAGGTTCAGGTAATAAGAAGAAACCCTATCACTATCACTGGTTGCTTCTTATTACCTGAACCCGTATCATCTGAACTGTGTTTGACACATCCTTTGTGTCTTCCTCTCTTCTTGCTCACATGAACACGAAAGAGGTTATCTTGAACATGAGTAATAACACACCTGTCTTCTACCTCCATTGCAAGTAAGGTTCTTTGAATAATCTTGGCTCTTTTCTTAGGTCTTTGATGGAGTTTACACCCTTTCATTGCCATAAAGTCTTCTTCTTTCTCTTTGCTTGATAATGTAGTAAATAATTGTGGGACGGATTTACGCTGCTTGTTTTCCTGATTCTTATCATCGTGACCATTTGCGTGACAATTGTGGGAACGTATTTTCTGGTTAACGCCGAGAACTACCACTGGCAATGGACTTCATTCTTCTCTGCAGCCTCGAAAACATTCCAAACACAAACAGAACACTTTAATCGCATAAAAGATAGATATAAATTAGGTATAAATAGGTACATATATTGAATAGTCAAACCAGACTTAAACTTTTGACCTGTAAACGGTAAAACGACAACTGCATTGAGCCTGTTAGGCTCTTTTAAGATAGGATAATCAACAAAACGTATCGCAAAATGATAAAGCCGCACCAAATGAACATAAAACCACACACACCTCCAATAAAACTCAACCGAACTGCATAAACTGCTTATTTTGTATGGGATCGCTTTCCGATTTCACATAAATCATACACAGGCATTTCACCAAACACCTTGCATGCAGTTTTAATAACACACAAAACATGATGTTTACAAACATAACCACCATTATCAAACATAACTACAAACATATTGACCCATATCATGATATACAAAGAGGCAGTAAGAAACTTACATTAGCATCAGAAACAACAAATAATTCATCTTCAGGCTCCACCTTCACCGTCACCACGATTTCCCATTCTACAATTTCAATTCAATAATCCAATTAGAGAGTTCATGGTTCTTCTATGTATCAGTAACCTGAAGGTTAAGAAAGTATTTTTTGAAGCAAGTTATAGATACAATGATGGATGAAAATCAACAGATTAAAAATAAAATCGTGTTTCATTTATATAAATAGAAGTATCAATATTTTCCGACTCATGCCACGAAACCAACATTACATGACGAAAGTGTCCCCTTAACAGCTGAATCATTTGATAATTAGAAAAGATAATTTTAGAAAACCAATACACGGGCTGAAATATAGCAAACCTGAAGAAGGATATATAATTTGACAAAAGCTCTTCACCCCGAAAGTCAACAGGATAAGCTAAAAGAAAGTTTATAAGTCTCAACAAATAATCTGCAAATTCAGTAAAAGTGTTGGTACATGCGTCTGTCGACTTCGTCTTGTATCGAGTCTCACATTGTTCATAGCACGAAGATCGAGAAAACAAGTCAAAGGGCTATTTCGCTTGAAGAGGAGATGGCAGGTTCAAGCGAAACCACTTGATTTCGCTTGAACTGCATGATTTCGCTTGAATGTTTAATTTCGATTGTAATGAGATTTCGCTTGGAGCTGTTTCAAGCGAAATCAGAAGCTTATAAATTGGAGATAGGTTTGTTCATTTGGAGCGGAATTAGATTGGTTGTTTCCGACGGCGAAGCTCTGTCGAAGTGTCTTCAGAACTGTAATCGTTTCAGAATCAATATAAACAACAGTTAAAAGTGATATCTAGCTGAATTCAACTCATTATGTCTGTTTCCGCCTTTCATTTTGAGTAGAACACCTCTGATCGACTCATTTCGGGTCCGAACATGATCCTACAAGTGGTATCAGAGCTCAGGAGTAGGAGTTCTGCAGTTTTCAGCTTGATTTCATCTCTTTTTCTTTCATTTACATTTTTTATCAATTGAACACATTTTCGCGGTTAAAATGGCCTGAATTTTTCACAACATAAGTGTAATCGTGTCTTAGCAAACCCTTGAGAAAATCAGATCAAAATTCGGACTAAATCTGATAAAAATGGACTAAAAACCTTATTCCGCTTGAACGAAACATTTTATTCCGCTTAAAAAATCTGTTTCTGCTTGAAAAATTGTTGCCATTTCAAGCGAAATAACAAGTTTCGCTTGAAAAGTGTTATTCCGCTTGAAACATCACAAGCGAAATCAGTGATTCCGCTTCAGCGTGGTATTCCGCTTGAAATCCTTATTTCGCTTGAAGTTGTGTGCAGGTGATTTCGCTTGAAAGGGTTATCTCACTTGAAATTGTCTGTTTTGTGAAAAAGTTTACCGAATCATGAGTGAAGAATGTTACAACGCATTTGCAACATCCCCGAATACTCCGGCTACCATTGCTCAAAACATGAACTTGGAAAATGAAACTGGAACTACGCAAAAACCCCCGAAGCTAATGAGGATTGAGGAGTATTACGGTTGGAAAGATCAGTTTGAAAACTGGGTTCAAGCTAATCACTTGAGATCTTGGGAGTGTATTTTGAAGAAGTATGTTCTACCACGTACTGATCTGCAAGTTGAGAAAGAAATCTCTGAATTCAATGACAAAGAACGAGATATGTACAGAGCTGAAAAGATGATGATTAGTCTGCTTCAGCAAGCTATTAAAGAAGACATTTTTGTATTGCTTCAACATGACAAAACTTCAAAATCAATTTGGGATGCGCTTAAAATCAAGTTTGAAGGAAGTGAGAATATGATTAAAAGTAAAAAGGCATTGCTTAAGAAAGAACTTGATCTGTTCACAAGTCTACCAGGGGAAGATACAAAGAAACTGATTGAAAGATATTGTCACTTAGTTCGTTCCATGTCTTTGTTAAGCATAACCAAAGATCGAGAGGAACGGGTAGACAAATTAGCTGATGCTTTACCTCAGAAAGAATGGGGTACATTCTTGATGATCTTAAAGAACAACGGAGTTTATGATGGTTTGACGATTTCTCAGTTCATCGAGAAGATTGAGGGTCACGATCTTGAACAGCAAAAGATTGCAAGGATGAATAATCCGAGTAATCAACAAGATGTGAAAATGTATTATAAAGGAAATGTTCAAGAGGTTGAAAAGACTCCGAAAATTCAAACTGCTTTTAGTGCTGGAAATTCATCAGAAAATGTTGAATAAAGTCCAAATAGCAGCAGTGGATTTTCTTCATATCCAAGTGTTAATCCAAAGAGTTCAAATGCAAGCTTTCATTCTCAAAGCTCAAAAAGTGGAAATGGTTGTGTGATACAGTGCAACATTGCATTGAACCTTCCAGATGGTCAAAGTTTTTTTGAAGAAATTGCAAAAGACCACATGGCGTTACTTGCAACTGTGCTACAATCATATGAAGGTTTGGTTGCAGGAAGAATCGGAAATCCTATGCTGACGAAAGAGGATTACGATCAGATAGACGCTGAAGAAATGGAGCTCATGGACATCAAATGGTGTCTAGCTAGTGTTTTGAGGAGAGCAGAAAAATTTAAAATGATCACAGGGAGAAATGATTTTCTAGATGCACATGTGTCTACTTTGGGTTTTGATAAATCTAAAGTTACTTGTTTTCGATGCAGGGAGAAAGGTCATTTCAAAAGAGAATGCAAAAATCAAGAGGCTAGTGGAGCAAAGAATCCTTTTGGAAAAGATGATTACTATAGGATTTTGATCAATCACCAACTGATGACAGTGGTGATGATGAGGAAGAAAGACATATTAATGTTGCAAAAATTCATTTATCTCCTGAAAGTTTTCAATTCTATTTTGCAGATCGCTTGGAGAAGCTGAAGGAGAGACGAGCAGCAAAAGAACAAAAGAAAATGAAGAGTGAAAGTGTTGCTCAAGAAGAAGAGATTGTTCAAAAAGAAGAAGTTAAAGCTGAAAAGGTGATTAAAGTTAAACCGGTGATTGAGGTTGAGAAAGTCATCGTAGTTGAAAAGATTGTGGAAGTCATCAAGCCTTGTTTAAAGTGTTCAGAATCTTGCAAGAAATGTGCAGAAAAAGATGAGAAATTGATTGAGCAAGAAAAGATGAAAGAACAATTATTGTTCAATCTCAACTACGTGAAAGAATCGTATGATGTGCTAAATAAAACAGTAACTGGTCTTCAAAAGACAAATTCTGAAAGAGAAGATGCACTGACTATGATGAATGCTGTGATGATGACAAAGCAGAAGGCAATTAATCATTACATCGAAGAATGTGCAAATTTGCAGCGGGAGTTAGAAAATGAAAAGATTGAGAATGAGAGAATCAGACGTTTATTACAGAGTTATTCTAGTTCTGATTATTTGATTGATCGAATTTATCCAACTGTTGCAGGTTTTGAAGCATTTAAAGATAATGAGAAGCCAAAGAAGAAAGATACTGGTAAGAAACAGAGTGTTAGTTATAACAAGTGTCCGCCTCCGATTTGGGAAGGATATTGTCCTAGAAAACCGAATGAGGAGCAAGTCGAAAAAGCGGTCAATATAAAGTTAAAGTCCGACATAACCGATGAATTACCAGAAAACATTGACGTCATTTTTACATCATCTGACACTGATCATGAGTCCGAGTTAATAAAAAGGTGGTCGATCAGGTGTTGGATACAGATGAGGAGTCGGAGTTAAAGTCTGAGTCAAAATCTGAGTCCGGGTGTTCAAGTTCGTCCGTTAAAAGTTCGATTTCGTCGGTCAACAGTTCAAAATCGTCGGTTAAACGGGTTTACAATAAAAAAATCCTATTATTAAAATCTAATTTGAATGACGAAGCAATCAAAGTGGCATATACATTGATTGATTCAGACAAATTATATTCTGATGAGGAATTTCCAATAAGAGGTGTTAAACTAGAAATGATAAAAAAGGTTTTCAAACTAACAGAAATTAATATTTCTGAAATAAAAGATGAAAATCTTTCTAAAAAACCTAAACCTTACACCTCAAGAGTTCAACAACGATTAAACAAGAAAAAGGGTTACAGTTCTGGTTCTGGTTTTCAAAAGAAACCAAACCATAACGGTAATTTCAAAAAGAAAGGTCTTGATTTTATTCCACCAGAAAATTATAAAAATGAAAAATATGTCCGAGATTTTAAATCAAAAATGACATTTGTTTCAGGGACAAGCTCAGAAGAAGAAGCAAAAAGCCCATTCTAGAAGCAATCAAACAGAGAATTCCTTGCCAAAAAGCAAGAGAATATGAAGAATGGAGCTAATCAAAGAAAGGAGACAAGAACCTGTTATAAATGCAATGAAGCTGGTCACATTGCATGGAACTGTTCTCAAGCATCAAAGACAAAACAGGAAGTCTCTAAGAAACTCAAAGGAAAAGAAGTTGTTGAGAAGAATGAGCCACCAACGGAAAAATTTAAATTTTTTGAAAATTCAACATATGAAGTTGGTGAATGCTCAAAGACTCATTTTTTATAAAAAGAAAGCTAAGAACAATCAAGTGTGGGTGGTTAAGAAGATTCATGGCGATGAATCTAACTCCACAAAGTTAGACGAGCCACAAGTTGAGTTAAAAGGTGAAAACTCAGTACCTCCAATGGATGATGTTCATTTTCCACCATTGAGGGCTGAAAATTTTAAATCAAAGGTTGGGAAAGTTGATATCTCGAATCAATTCTATTCTGAGAAGAAGGAATTTGATGTCGATAAAGCATTTAATGGAAACGTGAAAAAGATTTTTGGAAAAATGGTCGAGGGTAAAGTCAAAGGAGTAAAAGAGTTTTATGAAACAAAGAAGGCAACATACACCCTGACTGACAGTGAACTTGATAAGCTTACATCCAAGCTTGCTGAGGCTTGGATGTCTGTGTTTAACATGTAAAATCTGGACGTGCCGGAGCTCCCAAGTTGGTAATCGCGGAGCATGAATCGGCATCTTTCCTATATTGTTTGTTTGAAAAATTAAAAATTGGTCAATAGTATGACTTGCCGGAGCTTCCAGGTTGGTAAGTGCGGAGCAGGTATCGGCATTTTTCTTAAGAAATCACTTTCGTGAATGATGTTTGTTCAATGATTTCGACTTACAAATGGTTGGTGAAGGTTTTTACTTACAAGTGGTAAATCAGGGACATTAATTTGTACTTGATTTTCTACTAATGTTTGAGGAAAACAATGTGATGAATCCTTAAGTGTTTTGTAATCATAATGAGAAAATGGTTTGTTGAAAGGGGGAGTTCTGATTGTTTATGCTAAGTGGATGGCGAATTGAAGCGATTTGATATCAGTTGTCACGTTATTTGTATAGTTTGTTTTTCAAATTTCCTTAAATGTGTTTGCATTTTAGGGGGAGTAGAAATTTCAGAAAATCCAAAAACATTAGAAAATTTGAAAAAGTAAAAAACATGATCAAATTCAAAAATGAGTTTTGGTGTCAAAGAAGAGGAAATGATAGTACATCAGTAGACAGTTAAAATATGCTAAAGAAATGTAATGTTTAAATAGCGTTAAACGGTCTCACTGATGATATGCCGATTGGTTTTTACACACTTAGTAAGCTTTTTCGGGATATAAACTTAAATTCGAACTTGCTTATTTCGTGGGGAACACTACTTGGATATATAGGTAACCCCTGAAATCTCGTTTGAAAGGTCCCTCTTTCTGAGATACTAGGTCTTTATGCTCAGTGATATCTGGGATATTATCCCGGGACTTCTGATTTTGCGGAAGCAATGGCCTAGTCCCCGGATAATACTTTATGCTTGCTTGAAAAATAGCGCCGCCCTCGGTATAAAATGATGAGACAATAAAATTGCTAATCAATGTTGTTGTAAAAAAGATCCTCTAAAGAGGACACACCAAAGTCGAGCCGTCATCTCTCTGCTGAACGGAAGTTCTGACCTGAGCTCTCACGGTTTCACAATTTAACCCCTTACAGATATCATCTGTGGTATACTCACCTGTAAGACTGAATATTGGGATCTGGACACGGGAGTATATTCAAAAGGTGGGACACATGAATAAGTTTAAGTTCTTAATACACCTAACTCATATCCTGAATCAGTTGAAATTTGTGTGAAAATTTAAATGGATCAGTATATCGGCAATCTAAGTGAATTGTTTAATTCTTAATGTGTAACTAAGCTCAACGGTACTGGTGACTTGTCAAAAACTGATATGATCCTCTTGCACAAACTCACAAAAATATTGTCTGTAAATATTTCTTTACTGTATTTCATCGTATTAAAAACCCAAAAAGTTTTTTAGTGTGTTTTAGCATAATTTTTTTGAAAAATTCAAAAAGATTTTCGACAACTGATGTTGGAGAGCTGATTTTCAAAATTCCAAGTGCTAAACATGATGAGCATGTGGTGAGGGGGAGCGTGTGTTTAAAAAAGAAAAGTTTTTGAATATTTTTCGGTACATGTGGTCATCAGAGGTTTCTATCATTGATAAATCATTCTGGATTAATTTGAGAGAGAGTCCGTATAGATAAATTTATAAAATGTTAAATTTGTAAAATTTACTTTTGGGTAGAGATTCATGCAGGTAATGATAGAGTCAGGAATCGATCCTGAACCTGTGGAAAGTGATAAAGAGTTAGGTTCCGATACCTGAGGACTCTGTGATTTCAACAAGCTAGACTACGATCCCAGCATAACGAAAGAGGGAGTCTGAGGACATCCGAGAAGATAAGCTTGTTCGAGGAGAGTCTGTTGATGTTGGATAGGAGAAAGAGATAAAGTTTGAGGATGCTTACACGTTCAGACTGATAAAGACTGAAGACGTTGAAGACTCGACACTTTAAGACTCGTCAACATTCGAGGGGGAGTCTGTTGGTGCATGCGTTTGTCGACTTCGTCTTGTATCGAGTCTCACATTGTTCATAGCACGAAGATCGAGAAAACAAGTCAAATGGCTATTTCGCTTGAAGAGGACATGGCAGGTTCAAGCGAAACCACTTGATTTCGCTTGAACTGCATGATTTCGCTTGAATGTTTAATTTCGCTTGCAATGAGATTTCGCTTGGAGCTGTTTCAAGCGAAATCAGAAGCTTATAAATAGGAGATAGATTTGTTCATTTGGAGCGGAATTAGATTGGTTGTTTCCGATGGCGAAGCTCTGTCGAAGTGTCTTCAGAACTGTAATCGTTTCATAATCAATATAAACGACAATTAAAAGTGATATCTAGCTGAATTCAACTCATTATGTCTGTTTCCGCCTTTCATTTTGAGTAGAACACCTCTGATCGACTCATTTCGGGTCCGAACACGATCCTACAAAAAGATATTAAGGTTAGAATATAAAAGCACTGAAAGGATACAATCGGTCGTTTTTGAAAACGATCAATTGGTACGGGTCATAACAGTATAAGAAAATTTGTTTGTTTTGTTTGATGGTATATTTTCTTGACTTAATAAGGTGAAAATATGCAACCTGTTGATTCTAGGAGGCCTCTTTAAGTGGTTTTTCTAAGGATATGTCTTGTTATGTTAACTCAAATCACATAAAGTTTTTCTTTAAATCGAAATTGAAACCGAACCGTTAAAAATTAAAACTGAACCAAACCAAACCAAACAGTTGCAGTCGGTTCGGTATGGTTTCACGCTTGGTTTAAAAAAGCGTGAGGCGCTCCGAAGCGTTTTGGTTCCAAAAGCTTTAAGCGAAGCTTCAAGCGCGAAGCGAGAACTTCACGTATACGAAGCGCTCAAAAAAAATATTCATACACATCAATATGACATATTCTACTTATTAATCAATAAAAAACACAAAAAAACATGATTAAAACACACACTTAACACATAAAAAACATAATTAAAACATAAATTAAAGTCGATTATTGGAGAAAGTATGAAGAATCGTCAGAGAAGAGGGAGGGAGCGGCTAAAGATGTTTACCAATGTTTTTTTTAGGGTAAAGAAGTAGCGGGCCTCAATTAAACCCTATTAGAGACTATTGGGCCTAAATTAAAAACCTATATCTGACCTGATTAGGCTGAAGCGTCGCTTCAAACCACTGGCGCTTCGGGCTTAAAGCACGCTTCAAAACGCTTCACGTGATTTGTCGCCTCAGAGCAAAAAAAAGCGACAACCCTAGCGCTTCATCGCTTCAAGCTTTAAGCTCGCTTAAAGATCGCTTTTTTAAACCAAGGTTTCACGGTTTGGGCTTATTGAGCTCTTATATAAAATAATAAATAAAAAAAGACTGCCCAATAATAGATAATAAATCTTTTCAAATGATTCAACACATCTTATTTGGTTCAAGCACTTAAATTTATTGTACATCTGTTTTCATATGATTCAAAGAACAAATTATATTGAACTAAGATGGAACATATGTCTAATTCGATTTGGAGTAGTTTAGATTGGGGACTGCATTTGCATTATAATATTAGCCTCACTTCTAGGGGAAGTTCACTAAGAAACACCATGTGTAATTTAAGACACAAGTGTAAAACACTATGTGCAAATTGGCACCTAGATTGGCTATAATGAAGTTGGTCAAGAGTCAACAACGGTTGGCTATACCCATTTTACCCCTCCACCCATTTTGCTCCAAAACCCCATATGACGTGGCAACCCTAAACATGGCATTCATTCATTATCTATGATCAATGGTTCAAGTTCCTGCTTAGCATTTTTAGGGTAAAAAAAACTTTTTACACTAACCCTATATATGTGTGTGTGTGAAATGACAAGAAAAATGAAAAAAACCCTTACCCGAAGGTTCCCGTCACACATGTGGAAATGTGAGTTTTTGTATCACAAATAAAGCGTTGAAGCCCAAAATCTGCTACCTGAATATAAGAATCCAATGAATAACATAAGATGATATTTATGCTAAAAGATAAGTAAAACTGCTACCTTTGGCTGAAAATTGTTGTCAAGAAGTATATTAGCACTCTTGACGTCTCGATGAACAATCCTAGGTTGACCTGCAATGTTAAAAGTAAGTTCCAACAATTTCCATGTAAGGACCTGCAAAAATGTCCCACAACACTCCGTAAGTGGAAACCCGGACCCCTAAAACCCTAATGTGCATGAAAATCAAGAAATCAAGAAAACTGGATTTCACGCGGGCCGCGTAAGCCATAAGGTAAGGCTACGCGGGCCGCGATAACTTGAAAATCTCCGGATAAGCTTAAGGGACACGTGTCGTCCACGTGTCAAGACCACCAATGACTCAGCAAACCCTACTGCCGCCTTTATGGCATCGCGGCCGCGTAAGATCTTATTAAGGCTTACACGGGCCGCGTAAAACCTAAAATGTTGCTATAAGTAGCCTGTGCATGGGACTTGCTTCTGTATTCGAAATTTCAGTTTAAAACGTCCCAATTCTGCTAAAAACGAGTTTTACGGTGTCAAGACGCTACTACAAATCCAGGGTATTAGCTCGATCACTGCTACGTTTCAAACTGTTCAATTCTTTTCTTTTCTTCAGCTTTTATTATAGTAAGTAGTAGCTCGGGATTATACCTTCTAAATTCCGAAACTCTGCCCGTTATTAGGGTAATAACTTTAATCACTGGTACGATACTTTATCCGATCGATTAAAGCCGATCCAATGAATGTTTAAGTGCTGCCAATATCTGGCTATACTTTGTCATTCATTGTGAGGGTTTCGATCTCGTGATTATCGTTAAAGTTGAATTGAGTTAATACACTAATACGAGTTCTTGTGTCTAGAAATTAGAACTGATAATCAGGAAGCTGTTAAACTAGTATATCAAACTTAGCTATTAAGATAGTTTAGCGGTTTAGAAAACTTAATAGCTACGGCAACTTAACAGGAAAGGAAACTTAGCAGTTAAGTAAGTTAATTAATCAGCTAGTTACGTTATTTAATCAACCGGCTAAGTAAATTACTTGATTAAACCGTTAAAATTAATTAATCGGTTAAGTAAAATTAATTAATCAGTAAGCTAGATTAATTAAACTAAGCAAGATTAATTAAGCTAAGCAAGATTGATTAAGCTAAGTAAGATTAATTAAGTAAATTAAACACCTAGATAGATATACATGAAAATAAATATATATGAAATAGATAATATCAAAGGAAGTTGCTAGGAAGGTGTAAGAGGATATATATGTGGGTAGGAAGTTTCCTAGAAAATGTACAGGTAACTTCCTAGAAAAGGTATATGAAATTTCCTAGAAAGCATATAGGAAACTTCTTAGAAATTTCATATTTCCTACCTATAAATAGGAAGCTTAGGATTTGTTGGGATTGAACCCTAACAAAGGAACAGATAATGTAAAGCCAAAACCAGGTCACAACAGAGGATTTTCAATAAACAGTAGTTTATACTCTGCTCTCCCCTTGATAGTGAGTTATAACATCTGATGGTCTATAACTGCTGCTCATAATCAACTGCTGTGCCCATTCAACTGCTGATATGATCCTAAAGACTGCTGAAGACAAACTCTGTTGCTCTATCTACTGCTGTCTCTTAAGTGCTGCTGAAGACACAAACACTGCTCATTCAAGGACTGATCACCTTTGAAGAAAGCACTGATGTTGTTGTTAAGCATCAGTGCTTAGGCTACAACAGTGGAACGTGAAGCAGTTGTTTCCTCATGTTTTGTAGTATTATTACAATCAGTTATTAGACATCAGTAGTTGGTGTAAGGACAGTAGATATAGTTTGTTAGGCTGTTAGACGTCGCTTTCATGGTGACGTCAGCTGAGATTCCTCAGTGGTTTGGTTTGCCTATAAATGTAACAGTACCCTGTACTGTTACATTTGATTGACTGAGCGGGTTCTTCTCCTCATGTCTAATCCTTTCATCTTGTGTGCAACCAACCTTGGGGCATCAGGCTGAGGGGGAGTATAGTTTGTAAGCTTATCTGTAATCTTTTGCTTTTGATTTGTAAATCATTCGACTCTATGAGAAGCAATTGTTTATCAAACTACTATCTCCTGTTATTGTGTTTACAAAGTTTGTTACCATTTCCGCTGCACTTAAACTGTTCATATCTATTTGATTTGTTCAAAATATACAAACAAACACAATCATAAGAGCCTCAGATCCTAACAATTGGTATCAGAGCTCGGACAGTCAAATTCGATCTAACAATCAATTTGACATAACAGTTCGGCTCAAAATTCATTGATACTAAGGTTGGTTGTATTTTGTTGAAAAACAGAGTATCAAGTAAATCATGGTCAAAATGGTTATTCAAAAACTCTGTAAATCAACCAAGATGTCATATGACACACAAATTTCACACAACATGTAAAATCATGCACAAGACACTCATGGTTTCTAGATCTGAAAGCAATATCTGATTAAACCATGAGATTATTCTTATTTTCTAAATTGATTTAAACTGTTGATGTGTAATATGTGATGTTTTCATTAAAATACTGAAGTACAAACCTCAGATTAACAAAACCTATGTTTATAAAAGCATTGTTGTTTTGTTAACACAAAAAGAGGGAAATTAAAACTTTAGTTATTCAGATCTTATGTGTTGAAAACAGGTTGAGTTCCTCAAAAGGACAAAATCAACTATGTTAAAATACATTAAGAAAATTCACAAAAACTCCGAAGTGTGTTTATCTCAAAACTTCTGAAGTCAGAAGAAAAGAGTATAAACATAAAACACTGAAGAGTCAAAGTGTAGGGTAAAAATGGTCATTAAGCAACTATGTGCATTCACCTGTTCTGAAAAGGGTTTTTGATTCAAGTGAATAAATTACAAAAGGAATCATGTTTGCAATCAACTGACAAAGAAAATGGTACCATACAGTGGTCAAAATATGCCCAAAGCTTTCCTACCACTATTGTCAAAATCACTGACCATTTTCAAAAACTTGAAGAATGATATGATTATGTGTTTTATTGAATTTACACCAAATCCTTTTGATGCTGTTCTCAGAAAATCCTTTAATCATTTTTTTTTTCTCAAGGATTTTCTCGAATAATCAGGATATATCATTCATTTTTTTTGTAACGATATATTTGGAACTTTTGCTTGTTTTTGTTGGCAATAGTTTCAGCTCCTGTCAGGATGTAATACCTTATTTTTGATGGTATTAGTGTCCTCATAAATGGGTCAAAAGGAAATGGTACATATGTCATGTTCATGTCATACTCAGGTTTGCTCTTAAATTTTCATTAAAAAAAAAAAAAAATTGATTGCAAACTATGCTTAAATTACTAGGGTACTCGTGTTTTAAATTGAATATGAAACGAAAATGAGTGGCCTTAGCAAAAAAAATTCATCATCTGGGGTACTAAACCACTGTCTTTCAGAATTGACATGTGGCAAAACCTTGAATGAAAATTCTCAAAACTGTTGCTGAAACTACTGTTCTTCAGATCTGCACCATTTACCCTAATCACTGTTTTGGTCCAACGTTTGATCTCTAAACACTGTCCACTGCTGAAAGTCAACCACTGATCCCTCATTTTCTTGAAAAGCACTGATGCTCAAAATCAGTGACTTATCCACTGACATGCTATCCACTGATAGTAAAAATCATCCACTGCCCATTTTTTACCGTTGTAACCTCTGATGCTTGATACGTCAGTGGCTCTTAAAACAACTGTTCTCCATACTTCATCCGTTTCATCAGTGTCTGACACGTGGTCAGTTTTTAGCCCTCAGATCTTAATAACCGCTGCCACATCAGCGATCATTTTTAAATAAAACCCTGCCCTAAACCCCCAAACAGGGTTTTACACTGTCGAATTGAATTCTAAAAATTCTCTTCTCATAACAGTTTTCAACCCTTCTTCTCAAAACCCTCAAAATCATTCTCCGATTCTTCTTCATCAAAATGACGAAGTCAAAAGGAAAATCAAAATCAAAACCTACATCACCACCACCTTCAACTGAGGCCGCTCAAACGGCTGAAGAAATCATTGAAATACCATTCAAACAATCTCATAACTATCTGGGTTTATTCAAAAAACCTACTGATAATCACACCTTTGACACCATTATTGATGCATTATCTGCATCAAAGTACAAAACTTTGTTGACAGCAAATGCTCCCATATATCTGCAAACCCAGAGAGAGTTTTGGAAAAAGGCGTCGCTTGAAAAACAAGACGGAAAAGTCATAGCCATAAACTCCTCGATACAGGGTAAGGCAGTTCAAATAACCCCACAGTCGATCTCCGAAGTCTTTAATCTCAACGATCAGGAAGGTAAACTCTCTTTTGAAAAAGTCGAGATGAAAACTGATTTCGTGAAAAGGGGTTATGCAGAAGAACCAAAGGTAGATACCCTACAAAAGGGTTATTTTCCATCTGCACCCAGGTTTTTATTTCACACACTCTTGATGTGTGCTTCAAATAAAACATCTTTCAACGAAATACCATTGAAAATCCAAAACCTGGGTTACGCTATCTTGAATAATAAAAACTATAACTACTCCCAGGAGATTTTCAATGACATGGTGAAAAACGTTGAAAGTCAAGCATTTTTACTTTTTCCAAGATTTTTGAGTTATTATTTTGAACAAAAATTTGAAAAGAAAAATGTAAATTTGCTCAAACAAGGTGTTCATTGTCAAATAAAAAGCATAACAAAAGAAACATTTTCAAGGATGATGGCACCAATAAAAACAAAAGCAGGGGTACCTGAGCAGACTTTAGTGGTTACAACTGCTCCTCAGGTATCAGCTGCTGAGCCCACTGCTCCAGGTGATCATAGCAGCACTCCCACTGCTTTGAAACCCACACCTGCCACCACTAAAAAGACCAAAAAGAAAACATCCAGAAAACCCACCAAACCCAAAACAAAGGCAACTCTGGAAGATGAGATCCCAGAGGAAATGCCTGTGACAACACAAAAGTCACCACAAATCACTGCTGCTACTTCCTCACAGCAGTTGGAAGAAAGATCTCAACCCATAACCGAAACTCCTCCTGCATCCTCACAAAAGGATCAGGTTGTAAGCACAGGGACACCACAATATGAAGCTCTGAATCCACTCGGATCCATCTTCCTCAGTCCTGATCCCAAGGACATGTCTCTTTCAACCCCCATCCCCTCACCAATAATAATGCCACAATCCATGCTACCTCTGTTGCATGCAGCTGCTATTGCACAGACACAAACCAGTTCCTCTCTATCACCTATCACTGAGAGTATACATCCACAAGTGACTGGGTCTGATGCTTATACTTCTGCTATCCCAGCAACAGTTGAGGAGGTTACACTGCAGGGGTTACAAGTAACTCTTGTCAGTAGTTCAAGTGGAGCAGCAACTACAAATGTTGGATCAACAGGTCTACATTTGGACAGTTGTTTCATCAGTCAGACTCCCTTGAAGGCAATCTCTTCCATAGCACCTCTGAAAATCGCTAGTGAGGCTATTTTGTCCACTAGTAACATTAAAGATTTATCAAGTGCTGAAGAGAGAAGTCCCCAGTACCGAGAACAAGGGGCATCAATGGATGATTTTTGGGACTCTGTTCCTAAGTCACACATTGATATAACCACCACAGGTGGGGATTCAGATGATCCCAGTAAAATGGGTGATGATTCAAGATATCAGGAATTGACGGACAGGGTTGACAAACTGGAAACCTCAGTTGCTGAAATAAAGGAGATGGTGCAAGAGATTTTAAAAGCTCAAAAAGCACAATCCACTGCTGCCCCACCTGAATCTGCTGTTCCTGCTCAAGCACCTGCACAACAGGCATTTGTTGCAAATGAGTTATGGAATATTTTTCAACCCATGCTTGAAGCACAGCAACAAATGGCTGACAAAAAGCATGCCATTCAAGTACAAATGCTGACCAACATGGTTGAATCAAGATTTAAAGATACTCAAGCAGATATCAAGGCTATAAAGGCTAGCATTCAAAATGCTTCTGGCAAGGTTCCTTCTTCCATACCATTTCTTGTAAATCTCCCCTCAGATAATGCCAAAAAGGGGGAGAATAACAAGCTGTTGGGAAATTTGTATAGGAGGGGAATAGAACATGGTCTTCATGTTGAGCCTGAAAAAGCAAAAGAAAAGCAGGTCTCAAAACCTGTTAGTCAAACAGCTGATACAGCAGCAGTTACAAAAACTGCTGCAGCAGCAGTTATAAAAACTGCTGTCTGTAGCCAAACAGCTGCCATTTCATCAACACACACCACTCTACCACACACCACCACAACTACTGCTCCACCATCATCATCTAAATTCAAACCATCACCACTGCCTCCTGTCACAAAACAGAAGACAACAGATGTTACAACATCTGTTGTAATGACAGCAGCGGTTGAAACACCAGTTGTTTCAACCACTGTCAGTCAATCACTACCACAAACCACTGCTATCAAATCTACCATCACTGATCCACCCAAAACATCATCTGCTTCTTCTTCATTAAAAAGAAGAAGAAATCTCATAACAGATGATGATTCACCACCATCACCACCAACATCACCACTTCCATCTCCTGCTCAAAAGCAGAAGACAACTGCTGACATATCAGCAGTTGTTAGTCAGTCATCCACCACTGCTCTCACCTTTCATACTTCACAACCAAGGCTGTTCAACAGAATAAGAAAACCAATAACTGCTGATGAGGGTACATATGATCCTAATGCTGCACAACATCCACTGGAACTTGAAGCTATCAAAAATGAGATGAGGCAATTCTATACAGAAGAAGATCCTTCAAAAAGGAGATTCCCCTCACTCATAGGCTACATGCCACCAGAGGATATGGATGATTACCTAAAACTCAAGACAAAGCAGGCAAATGTAAAAGCCAAGGTTGATAGTGAAAAGGAAAAGTTAAGTGAAGATGGCATTACTAAAAGACTGGAGTTCTACTTAACAAAAGTAAAGCTGATAGAAGGGTTTGTACAAGACCTAAACAAAGAAAAGGCTGATCAAACGAAAGAATTAAGAAAACAATATCTAGCCTTCATTTTGAAAGAAAAATTCTATCCTGCTGAAGAACAACAGTTCAGAGAATGGCCAGTAGCAGCTCTTAAGCGTGAGGCAGAAAGGATTGAAAGGATTAAGAATGATCCTACGAAGAAAAAGAATGCTCCTAACTGGAGAAAATATGAAAAGCTCATTGCTGACTTAACTGCTGAATATAAGAGAAAGAAAAGGGAGCTGGTGGATGCGAAAGTGGATACTGCTGAGGCCATATCAAAGTGGTCTAAACAGCAGACTGACGAAGCCTACAAAAGGCTGAAGAAAAGAAAGACAACTGTTTCAGGCACTTCTAAAAAGCAAGAACAAATGATGAAGCTTGAACAGAAGATGGGAAACCTCGACACATTGTTCCGGTCTACTTTTGCAACAAATCAAGATGAAGGAGAACAGTTGACTGAAGAAGAGGTAAGAGAAAAGGAAGCAGAGTACTTCAAAGATACCATCACAAAAATGGGTCTAAAAGAAGAAACATCAACAAAGCTTCAAAGCCTTTTTAAGGCATTAAACAAACCTGCAACTCCAAACACTGCTGAAGACAAGACAGAAGCTGAACGACAAGAATTTATTGAAAAAGAAACTTCAGAAGATATAGCGGCAGCTGACAAAGTCTTTGAAGAAGCTTTCAAAAGAATGTCTGAAAGTCTGCAGTTGTTTTCAAGGCCATTATCCCTCAACTCATCTTCAAATAAGTCTCTCCCAAGAAACCCACTTGGCTTAAAAATACTAAAGTGGATGTCTGATCAAAAGACTCACGTATTGACCTTGGTCAGAGCCAATGGCGATGTGAAGCATATATCAAGGAAAGAAGCACTAGGCCTTAGTGTTCAAGATTTGCAGGATCTCCTTGAGCTTACACTGTGCAGGGATGAAGATGACCAGAGTGCAAAGGAATTTGAAGCTGAATTCAAAGAACAAGCTAAGGCACTTTTGATGAGTAATAAAGGTCCTGAATAATGAAAGGTTTTGGCATTATCTGTTCCAGGGGGAGATTGTTGGGATTGAACCCTAACAAAGGAACAGATAATGTAAAGCCAAAACCAGGTCACAACAGAGGATTTTCAATAAACAGTAGTTTATACTCTGCTCTCCCCTTGATAGTGAGTTATAACATCTGATGGTCTATAACTGCTGCTCATAATCAACTACTGTGCCCATTCAACTGCTGATATGATCCTAAAGACTGCTGAAGACAAACTCTGTTGCTCTATCTACTGCTGTCTCTTAAGTGCTGCTGAAGACACAAACACTGCTCATTCAAGGACTGGTCACCTTTGAAGAAAGCACTGATGTTGTTGTTAAGCATCAGTGCTTAGGCTACAACAGTGGAACGTGAAGCAGTTGTTTCCTCATGTTTTGTAGTATTATTACAATCAGTTATTAGACATCAGTAGTTGGTGTAAGGACAGTAGATATAGTTTGTTAGGCTGTTAGACGTCGCTTTCATGGTGACGTCAGCTGAGATTCCTCAGTGGTTTGGTTTGCCTATAAATGTAACAGTACCCTGTACTGTTACATTTGATTGACTGAGCGGGTTCTTCTCCTCATGTCTAATCCTTTCATCTTGTGTGCAACCAACCTTGGGGCATCAGGCTGAGGGGGAGTATAGTTTGTAAGCTTATCTGTAATCTTTTGCTTTTGATTTGTAAATCATTCGACTCTATGAGAAGCAATTGTTTATCAAACTACTCTCTCCTGTTATTGTGTTTACAAAGTTTGTTACCATTTCCGCTGCACTTAAACTGTTCATATCTATTTGATTTGTTCAAAATATACAAACAAACACAATCATAAGAGCCTCAGATCCTAACAGGATTCATTTTTCTTTGCTCATTTCTTCTATTCTTCTCTCTATACGTTGGTGTTCTAACCAATAATCACCGATGCGATATTCTGTCCGATCGATTCAGGAACCAACTAATGAATGCCAAAGTACTGTACTTTGTGAATTTCGTTAAACGGATGCCAAAGTGCTGTCTAAACAAGACTATACTTTGTGAATTTCGTTAAACGGATGCCAAAGTGCTGTCTAAACAAGACTATACTTTGTGAATTTCGTTAAGGTTCGGATCTCGTGACCATCGTTAGGTTTGATTAGGTTTAACACTAATACGTATTCCATTCTGTTAAACTAAATGTTTAACTACTCGAAACTCTACCCATACACTTACAATCAAAATGGATGCTTAATCATCAGAGGATTCAGAACTATAAAGTAGATGCTTAGAATCAAGATGCTTATTTAATCAAGACTATATGCTAACAAGGTGAGTCATTCTCTTTTTATCAAATCGTTTTCCTAAAACCCTACTTGTTTTCAAAGTTATAATTACAGGGATTAAGTCTTTGTAATCTTCAATTACTGCCGGTATGTGGGGTTTTGTATACATTACTTGATACCTGTCACCATTGGACAACGGGTTAGCCAATGGGTGATCTGACCATAGTCACAGATACAGTCGAGTGACAAATACCGATTTGGGGTAATTGGTTGATAGAAACAATGTAATCACCCTTAACACTGTATATTATAACAATGTGTCGTTTTGTGCAGCTTGAATGAACTCACCAGTATTTCCTGCTGACCAAACCTTTTTAAAACGCGTTTCAGGTAATGACAATAGATTGGAATAAGAGTGATGATATGGCACCGAAAGGCTTAAAGAAGTGGCTTATTTTATCAACGGGATTAAATTAAGAAAACATGGTTTCATATATTCGGGTTTATCCCTTATTAAAGCTACCTTTGTAAAACATGGGTTTTATCCCATCTATTTAATAAATAAAATCCGGTGTTTTCAAAACTCTTATATTTTTCCTAACTCACAGTCCTGATGAACATTTCCGCTGCAATACTTTTCAAAATAACCACCGGTACCACTTGACTGCTCGCGGCTCTCGTCCACGGTGTGGTCGGGGGTCGTGACATTCCATAACTAAATATCTTGACAGTTTAATAGCAATAGAAAAAAATAGTTACTAATTGACAACTCACAATCCTCATGTAAATGTATACGCCAACCCTTTAGCTAATCCAATAGCTATTTTCATCCTTGTAGTCCAGTCTAAGGGATCATTTCCATTCTCTGCCACATCATAGTATCACATGAAATGAGCTGTTTGGTGTAAATTAAAGGCAAGGTTCATATGGAACATTAATATACCATTTTATATCTATGAGTTATTTAAGGAAAATGTAAACAGCTATACTTAATGAGGTTCAACATGTTTTAGATTAAATATGGCTTCTTTATTGACTAAGGGGCATTTTTGTCATTTTCAATTTCTTTTTACATGTTTCTTGCAAAAAGTGGCATAACAACAACCATACCCGGTAAAATCCCAACCATAGCAAAGCAATTGGTAAGGTCTATGGAGGATGGGATCATAGTTGTCAATAGCGAATAGCAAACGATAGCGACACCCAACCTATACGCTACATAGCGATAGTATGTTTGAGTCTCCTAAGAAACCATAGACACATCTTGTAAGCGTTTAATGTCGTATACAATATTGCCCCTAATTATAAAACATGTAACCTAACCTCCTTAGCTTATCAAAACTAACATATTCCTCAATCAACACCTTACAGGAATCTAAAACCCTAACAAATCTCAAACATACTACACCAACACCACTACCAAAACATATATTCACAAAAACCAATAGTTTCACCAAATACAAAATCACAAAACAACTATCTATATCAACGTTCAACAAACATTACCTCATGCTCTCAAGAGCAACCTTCTATAACCCTTGTTGTTCTGCATCCTGAGTCCTCTCAACATAAAGCTCCAACTGTTGTTTCAACGCCAAATCCTCCTCCAACTTTCACATTCAAAAACAATAATCAGATCTCAAATATACTACACCAACACCACTACCAAAAAATATATTCACAAAAACCAATATAGCATTGTGAAAGTGAATCTTTTGAGGAAGTAGACATTATGAATGCAACTTTACCTGAAAATTGAACTATTTAACTCAATATAGCATTGATGAACTATTTAACTCAAGTCAGACATTAAAGCAGTTATTATTATGACATACAGGATTTTGGAATCACATTTATTGAAATTGTGTCATAATCAAGACAGGAATTTAAACTTTAGAAAATCAAAATCATAGTAAGTTATTTCTCTAAACTGATATGTGTTTTGGTACTAACAACAGATCCAAATTTATTTAACCTAAAATGCATCAGCAACTAAAAATTGGTGAAATATATAAATTTATAGTCATCAAATTCGTCCATGGACAGATCGATCTAGCTCATTCTGAACATAATTAAAACCTGATATTGATTTGAGTACCAAAACACGCGTAATCAATTAAACCAAAGCACAATCCACATATTTAAATTTGTAAAACCTAAAACAAACACTAAGAGGAATTAGATGTAGGTCCCTCTCGAGGATGAGATAAAACCTTATCCTTGTTATATCAAACACACTAGCGAGTGCGGAATCCAAGCTAGCATGCAACCGAGACTTTATACGAGAACAAGCACAAACACAACACGCAAGATTCACCGATTAACACCACTTATATTAATACGAATGAAGGGTCCGGTTACAAGCTCAATGTTTACAGAAGTATTCTATAAACTCTCAAAGTGTGTGTGTGTGCTCCTGTCTCTCTCTGTCTTCCTCTTGTGTCTGATCACAGAAGTGAACACAACACACGGGTATTTATACCCGACACAGATCGTCTGGTCGAAGGATCAGACAGACTGATCGAAAGATCATCTGTCGACCAGAAACAGCTCGAAGGATCAACATGTACCACGAAAGATGTGATCTTTCGTGGTCCATCCTTCGACTTCGAAGGATATCTTTCGAGCTCATCATCATCGAAGGATATAAGAAATCCTTCGATGACCATCCTTCGTCTCAAACATCTTTCAACCATGTGCTAACTGTTTGGTCAAGTCAAACCAGGAGGATGGTTGACTTGGTCAAACTTACATCGAATGCACATAAAAACAAACCTAAGACGAAACTCAGACTAACACAAGACATCGTTTTGAATCATGACGAAATACAGACAAAGTACAGACATAAGTGCACCAACATTAGATCAGACCTGGCCTGAAACAGAGCAATCAGTGGAATTGAAAGGCCATTTGTAAAGAGTTTTTGCAGATCAAAGGTGAGGGTTTAGAGAGGCATGGAAGAATCTGGATTTGAGAGAGATGGAAGATTGAAATTAACAGATAACAAACCCTAAAAACGAAAATTACCTAATGATTAAGTTATTAAACACACTCTGATCAGCGAAAAACGGCTCTTTTGAAACCCTAGGAGAGAAAGAAAGATGAGAGTAAAGACTGGAACTTCAAATGCATATATGATATAAAAGAAATTGAATATTACAGGAACCTGTTTGTTTCTCTCTCTAGAAATCGGTATGAATATTACAGGAACCACAGATCCAGATCTGAGTTTATTGTTCATCGCAGGAGAAGATGTGAGTGAGAGAGAGTTGATGTTTTGAATTTTGAATTATGGATTCTGAGAGAGAGAGAGAGATGCTTTTTAGGTTTTGAGGACATTTATTGAGAGAGAGATTATATTAGGTTGTTTGATTTTGAAATTTAAAAGTCCCGCTTTTTTTTCAACTCCCCTTTATTATTAGAGATTAATATATATATATATATATATAATATATGAATAAGGTTTGGGACACGTGTCCTCTCCTGGTGCAACCATTTTGATGTTTTGGCAGGAAAATGAGGGAAAACACTTATTTTGGCATTTGGATCCCGCACTGGGTATCCATACCCGTATTTTTTACCAGAGTGTATAATGAATGATAAAACCCTAGATCTGCTAATCACTCATTTTTCACACCGTCATCCCCAAAACCAAGATTTCCTGTGTAGATCATGGAAGATCTAGACTTGCGTCCCCGTTATTTTTCGGTAAAAGATACAACCATGATACCCAGATGATAAGCAGCATAAAGACCGAATATCTCAGAACCTCGGCAATCTCTCAAACGAAATTTCGGTACTAAGACCATATGCCAATGAATGATTCCCACCTGGTCTTCAGTCGATTTAAGTTTATATCACCCTGCACACTTTAACATGATTGTGAGCCTACCGATACATCTTATATAGAGCTGCTTATCGTTTTTCATTTAAGGTTTAAAGAGGTTTAGACAGACCACTGATGAACTATCATATTCTCTTTTGCTCGCCAGGAAACTCATTTTTGCTTTTCTATTGTTTTTGTGTTTTTGAAATTTTTCGATGTTTTTGGATTTTCAGATTTTGGATTACTCCCCCTAAAATCAACAAACTAAAATAAATTTAAAACACAAAGGTATTTACAAAAATGATTTTCCGATGTTGGTTAACTCATGTTTTACCTCAATGCCGTTTACCAAAATTAATTTTGAACGAATTTCGGAAAAAAAATCAGTTGACATGTCGGTAAGCGGTGCGGACCATGACAGCATTGTCTGGCCAAAGAGTGCTGAACGAGATAATAATTCACAAAGCAGCTTAAATATCGACAAGTATAGGAGAGATTAGAAATTTAAAACCGTATCCTGCAACTGCATCGTGCATTGCAAGGAATCTGAGTGCTCTCCCAAACTGAATATCCACCCGGTGTGGATTTCAAGGTCGATTTGTAGCTACTGAAATCCCTTCACAGCAATAAGATCATAAACCTCCGGGTCCGGCTGGTCTTCCACATTGCACCAGCGAAGGTCTTTGTCTTTCTCTTTCAGAAGTAGTGTGCGGTTGTTCAATCCATGCCAAGGCATCCGCACACCTGGATGGTTTGTTCAACAAACACATTTTCTTCAAACACACCACGAAGAAATGTACACTGCACGTTCATCTTGTAGATTGTTGAACTTCAGACGTGCTGCAGGTGCGTACATTTTGATTTGAATCTATCCCGGGGACCCGATCAAAGCCTTGAACATTCACATTTTGAAATGATTTTCAATCTGTCGAAGCTTCCAATTTCATTCAACCACATTCTTTCACCATCATTCCTTCATCGGAATGTTTGACTTCTTATCTTTTTCCTTTCTCTCCATCAAAGGCAACAATTTCTTCTGTCGCCTATCTTGTGCAAGGACGCTCCACTATCAACAATCTTACGACTATCGAAAGTTCCTCCTGGAATATCCTACACACTCACTCAGAGATTAGTCGGAGAGGGGGACCCAAGCCTTTGTGGACTTGGGTCGTCCTTGATCATCAAGAAAAGTGATTTCAATCACTTGATGATTAGGAAAAAGAACCTGTGGTGCTCCCCCTGACTGAATTACCTGTTTTTGTTTCCAAGCTGTTTGTCCTTTACCAGTATTTGTATTAATTGTTTTAGCATTTACTGGTGTTACAGTTTTAGATTTTGCTTTTACAGGTTTTTCTTCTTTGACCTCTGATTTTAAGGCCTTTTCAATTACCCTTTGATTCTTTTGTTTTAACTTCTTTTCCTTTTCTTTCAAGACACGTGGGTCTTGTTTCGGGGAAAGTGATCGTTTTTGGTAATTGGTTTCTTGGGGAGCACTTGTTTTTGCCTTCAACTTTTGCAGGTATGGGCAGTATCTTACAATATGCCCAATTGTGCCACACTCAAAACACATTCTCCGCTCTACAAACCTCGGAGAAACATGTTGATGATCAGACGAAGAACCAGATAATGAACTTTGTGATCTAGACGTGCTTGGACCTAAATCACATCCGTTGGTGTGTTGGGTGTAATTATTCCGATCATTTCGTTTTAAAATTCTAACTTGTTTTACAAAATCAACGTTAGATTTTTCTTGAAATGTTTCAATTTTATCTGAACCCGTGGATCCAACAAAGTTCATTTTCGGTTCTCGTTTCTTAACAGAAGCTCTTTTGTTCTGCACCTTTTGTTGTTGAACCTTTGGTTGTTCAGTCTTAGCCTGCTGAACTTTAGGTGCTTGAACCTTCTTGTTCTGAGCCTTCTTTCCCTGTACTTTACCCTTTCCTGAGTTGACTTGTTGTTTTCGCTCAATTGGTAGTTTTTGGTTTCCGTATTGTTTTCGAATTTGTTCACACGGAATTGGATCACATTGAGTGACGGTAATTTTGCCACTTTTGTTCCCCAAAAACTTATCAGTACATCCTTCAAAAATTTGCTCAATTAAATCTTGATTTACATTTTTAATTGGAAAATCTTTGTTAGAGTAGATTTTGCTATCTCCTTTGAGCGTGTACAACAAGTTATTCTCTTCACTGCTAGATACAAGGGACTCCATTGGTTTTGACATTTCAGTCTTACTCGGTTTCACTGGTGGATCACACAGGATGTGATTCTCGATTGGAATATCTGTTGTAACCGAGTTAGACTGTTGTTTCACAATTACTTCAGATTCATCATCCGAAGAATCAGCATCCTCAACAATGGGAGGACTCTGTTCCTTAACACATGATGAATCTGTCACATTCTCAGATTCAGATTCAGTTTCAGATTGACCCGAGGATGATGTACCAGTTGTGAACCCGAGGCCTGCTGCAAAATCATCTAGATTGAGTGGCACAGTAGGTTCAAAACGGGGCATATCCTCGTCATCAGGCAATTTGGAGTAATTGTGATTCATTGGGGGAGGACATGATTTGAATCCAATACATTGTTTATCCCCCTTTTTCTTTTGAACATCAATAATGTGATCCAATACATAGCGGGAATTGGAATAGCTTTCCAGTTTCTGCTTAATTGTCTCACATTCACATCGAGATGTTGCCAACTCTACCATTTGCTTTTCAATTGTGTCAATAAGATTATTGTTAGCATGTTGTTTTCGCAAAACAGCCTTTTGTAATTCTGAAACATCATGTCTTAATGACGCAATTGTTGCTTTAAATTCTTTTTCATTTCTGGTTAAAAACGAGTTAGCTTCAGCTGCTTTAGAAAGATCTACAATCAATTCTTGATTGTGTTTGGATATGATTTCTAACTGACTTTCCTGTTCAGCATATTTAACATTTAAACTATCACAATTTTCACAGCTAACTACAGTGGGTTCATCGACACATACCTGACCTGATGAACTGTCGACATTAGCCATAAAGGCTGAATGGAGAGAAGACGAAGAGTAAGCAGCTTGATCCATCAAATTAGAACTTCTTTCAGTTCCTGCTGCAGCTTCTTCCAAAAGCTCATCAATATCTGCCTCGACTGACGCACTTGATGTCTCATCCACATGATCATTTCCTGAAGTGGAGGATTCTTCATCTGAGCTTCCACTATAACCAGAACTGTCTTCATCTCCAGAAGATGCAACACCATTGGTGGAAGATTCTCCACCACTGGCGTGCTTTAAATCCTTTACGACTTCAGCAAAACATGCTGTTCCACCATTTCCTCCTTCTCCAAGCTGAAGCGACCAATCACAACCCTCATCTATTTGAACCACCAGCCCCCGGTTGGCATTTGATGACCCTGCTTGGCCTTGGTTGTTGACAGGTATCAACGTACGAACATTGTTCCCGTTCTGGTTCTGCTGGTTGCCTTGATTTCTGAACGGATTTTGATTTCCATGCTGAGCTGGTCTTGTGCATTCCCTTTTGAAATGACCCCGTTCGCCACAGTTAAAGCACTTGACAGCTTGCTTGTCGAACCCATACTTGGTGTCTTTCTTGTTTTCCAAGTTGGTTCTCCCCGTCCTTTCCATAAACTCCTTTGCTCTTCGAATTGCACTAGCAAGAGCCCATTTGATATCCATCATCTCAAACTCTTCTTTATCCACTTGCTGATAATCTTCATTGGTTAGATTGATATTCCCAATCTGACCTGCGATCAATCCAGAGTAAGCACTAACCAAGGTGTTCAACATCTCCATATGCTCCTTGGCTATTTCGACACTGACTTTGGAAAAGTTGGAAGTGTCTAATCTGACTGTGTTTGGATTGGAAGTGGCTTGAAAGTTTGAAGAGCTTCCATAAAACCCTTGCTGTTGCGGTTGTTGCTGCTGAGCTGAAGAAGAAGAAGAATCTGGTCTTGAATACATCATCGTGTATGCTGAAGGATCAAACTGACTTGTTGTGGAAGGACCAGTGTTTGAGATGAAGGCTGTTTGAAGCTTTGCATGTTGAGAGACTGGTTTTTCTCCACTGATACCTCCTGCAATCCCAAAGTACATCTCTGGATTTTGAGGAGTCAATGTTCTTTTTGCCTTAAGCTTTTCTTCTACATCCTTGTTCTCCAATCTTTGAATCAACTCATAAACGGTGATTGTGTCTAGAACACCATTTTCTTTGAGAATTTCAAGATAACTGCTCCACTTTGTTTGTAAGCTGTCAGCGAATCTCTTCACCATTTCTTGTGGAGTGGCAGTGACTTTAAAAGCAAACATTTCGCTCAACAAGTGATGGAACCTTGTAGATAAATCTGCCAAAGTCTCATTCTCCATACACGTGAATCCTTCAAACTCTTTCTTCAGTAATTCTTGCTTAATCTTTCTAGATTGAGCATTTCCTTCACATCGTAACGTGAGCATATCCCACAAGCTTTTAGTAGTCGTGCAGTAAACAAACTGGTGATAAATGTCTCTGTGAAGAGCTTGTGTGAGAATCATGAATGCTTTCTTTTCTAGCTCAAATTTCTTCTTATCTTCTTCAGACAAAGTGCTGTAAGTTTCTGGATTAGATCCTGCAACTTCCAAATCATGTTCAAATGCGGTGAAGAAGCACATCCATAGGTCTTGACCTTGCCCCTGAACATAAGTTCTCAGCCTTTCTTTCCACCATCCCCAATCATTGATGTGATTTAGCTTTGGCGGTTTTGTGCTTGTACCAGTTTCACTGTCGTTCTGCATCATAGATTGAATGTTGCTGTTTTGATTTGTGACCAATGCCCATTGATTTGCAGTGATCATTGCAGCTTGAGGTGGGGCAATAGCTTGCATCCATGCAGTTTTGTTGAAATCTGACGCCGATTGCGTAGCTGATGATTGTGGAGTCAAAGATGTTAGAGTCCACGCGGTTGGATCCCACTGACCGTTAGTTCCCATTTTAAAAAAAATTTCACAAACTATGTCAAAATCTCGAAGGGTAACAAACAGCCGAAGGATCTTTGATCGAAAGACCTGAAAAAACACAAACTTGTTAACCTTAAACAGACTGGGATCGAAGGATCAAACCTTGTTCGAAGGATCAACAGTGTTCGAAAGATCACTGTTGAGTTTCGAGCAATGACTTCGAAAGACTCTCCAATCGAAAGATCCTTGTCTTTCGAACAATGACTTCGAAAGACTCTCCAATCGAAGGATCCTTGTCTTTCGAATAAGACCTGTAGATCGACAGATATAACCTTCGAAAAGATTCCTTGGAACGAAGGATAAGTCTCCGACTTCGAAGGATGCTTGAAGGATGACTATCTATCGAACCTCCTTTGGTCGAAAGATGAACTTTCGACTTCGAAGGATATCTTTCGATCTTGTCTGACACAGTTGACAAAGAGTGACGGGTTGGTGAAAAGGTGATGGGTAGGTGAAATCTTTCGGCAGAAGGTATGTTCAGACCATACTTTCTGCCAAAACCAGATTTGAACCAATAAAATAATGCCCAAAAACAGAAAGATCTTATCCAGAAACCGGTCACCGGATAAGCCGGAATTTTGGCCGGAAATCACCAAAATTCTTAAAAACAGATTTTTAAGTTACCCAACCCAACCAAAAACACACCCGGTAAGTTTAGAACACGTTTTAACGTCTGGAAATGCGAGAAAAATCAGTAAAAACGGGTGCTAAACCAGTGAGTTTTTGTCCAAAAACACTCCAAAATCATGTAAAAACTCGGTTTTTAACAAGGAAAAGAGCCATCGCTCTGATACCACTTGTAGGTCCCTCTCGAGGATGAGATAAAACCTTATCCTTGTTATATCAAACACACTAGCGAGTGCGGAATCCAAGCTAGCATGCAACCGAGACTTTATACGAGAACAAGCACAAACACAACACGCAAGATTCACCGATTAACACCACTTGTATTAATACGAATGAAGGGTCCGGTTACAAGCTCAATGTTTACAGAAGTATTCTATAAACTCTCAAAGTGTGTGTGTGTGCTCCTGTCTCTCTCTGTCTTCCTCTTGTGTCTGATCACAGAAGTGAACACAACACACGGGTATTTATACCCGACACAGATCGTCTGGTCGAAGGATCAGACAGACTGATCGAAAGATCATCTGTCGACCAGAAACAGCTCGAAGGATCAACATGTACCACGAAAGATGTGATCTTTCGTGGTCCATCCTTCGACTTCGAAGGATATCTTTCGAGCTCATCATCATCGAAGGATATAAGAAATCCTTCGATGACCATCCTTCGTCTCAAACATCTTTCAACCATGTGCTAACTGTTTGGTCAAGTCAAACCAGGAGGATGGTTGACTTGGTCAAACTTACATCGAATGCACATAAAAACAAACCTAAGACGAAACTCAGACTAACACAAGACATCGTTTTGAATCATGACGAAATACAGACAAAGTACAGACATAAGTGCACCAACATTAGATCAGACCTGGCCTGAAACAGAGCAATCAGTGGAATTGAAAGGCCATTTGTAAAGAGTTTTTGCAGATCAAAGGTGAGGGTTTAGAGAGGCATGGAAGAATCTGGATTTGAGAGAGATGGAAGATTGAAATTAACAGATAACAAACCCTAAAAACGAAAATTACCTAATGATTAAGTTATTAAACACACTCTGATCAGCGAAAAACGGCTCTTTTGAAACCCTAGGAGAGAAAGAAAGATGAGAGTAAAGACTGGAACTTCAAATGCATATATGATATAAAAGAAATTGAATATTACAGGAACCTGTTTGTTTCTCTCTCTAGAAATCGGTATGAATATTACAGGAACCACAGATCCAGATCTGAGTTTATTGTTCATCGCAGGAGAAGATGTGAGTGAGAGAGAGTTGATGTTTTGAATTTTGAATTATGGATTCTGAGAGAGAGAGAGAGATGCTTTTTAGGTTTTGAGGACATTTATTGAGAGAGAGATTATATTAGGTTGTTTGATTTTGAAATTTAAAAGTCCCGCTTTTTTTTCAACTCCCCTTTATTATTAGAGATTAATATATATATATATATATATATAATATATGAATAAGGTTTGGGACACGTGTCCTCTCCTGGTGCAACCATTTTGATGTTTTGGCAGGAAAATGAGGGAAAACACTTATTTTGGCATTTGGATCCCGCACTGGGTATCCATACCCGTATTTTTTACCAGAGTGTATAATGAATGATAAAACCCTAGATCTGCTAATCACTCATTTTTCACACCGTCATCCCCAAAACCAAGATTTCCTGTGTAGATCATACCTTCTTGATTCATGAACCTCTTAAGCAACTAAATAACCCTAATTTTCATAGTCCAAGCTTGCATCTTCGATCTCTAATAGCCACGATCGCAATCTTGGTTTTTTGACTGTCACCGCCACGTTTTACAAACCCTAGATATCAACACAGGTGCTTCTTCTTCTTTCTTCATTAATTGTTATTCTAACACTTCATTTTCATTTTGATTTTTAAGATTTCATTGATTTTAGATATCAATGTTTCTTCATTTTTTTTCCAGATTCAGCATTTGTTTGAAGGTTTATCCGACCCGTTGATTTTCTCTCACATCTTAGTTCTTCCAGGTATGTTGATTTTGTATTTGATATGGATTTTATACCTTTATTCGATTTTTCTTGCTCTCAAACCCTAGAGTGTATCTTCCCCTTTATGTTTCCTAAATGTGAGTTTTTCTTCTTTTTTCAATCAAACCCTAATTTATAATCGCCTCCTGCATGTACTCTAGCCGTTTTACTCTTGGATCAAAGAAAAATTGGAAAATGTTTCAGGCATGCCAAATCGACAAGGAGCTAATTGGTAGAATAGTGGGCTAATTGAATCCACGAAGCTTACACTGTAAGTTTGTAACTAAATGGTTTCTAACTTTTGATTGTAAACAAACAATTGGCTGTATGAATTGTAGCTTAGGGTTTCGTTTTAAGACGATACAACAATAAACATTGTTGATAATCGATTTTATTGAACAGAATTATCACTTTGGAATATGAATTTCGTTGTTACGGTTTCTGATGATGTCGATTAATCAGTTCAGGTTCCTTTATATTAGATTGTATTAAAATGTGAATATTATGTTATACAGTTGCCATTTTTCTTTTGTGGGATTGTTTAAGATATGAAATTAGGTACTTGATATTGTTGAAAGAAATGCAAACGTAGATGAAATATATAAAAGACTTGGTGAGCTCTTGATGTTAAGGACTTGATAAGTATAATGACAAAAATTACATAACTAGAAAAATTATCGATGAAAGTTCTTTAAAATATTGACATGCTTGCTGACATGATTTTTACATAATTGTAGAACTGGCACAATCGACGGTACGATGGTACATGGAAGGATGAAGGTGTTCTTCGATTAACAATCAGGTTTGATGTCTACACTCATGTCTTCGTCAATTAAAGTCTGATTAGTGTTTTTACTAATTGAATTCATGAATATGTCACATTCGTCATCCGTTAGGTTTTGTCATGGTGATGTTGTTTCGCATGGAATCTGTAAACCTGATTATTAAATGTGTTTATGTGATGCGATTGAAGAATGGTTTAGGTAGGATGCGGTTGAAGAATTTGTAAATCTGATTACCACAGGTGTTTATGATGTTGTTTTATTTGAATTCTTGAATATCTCACATTCAGTCATTGCTTTTTGGCATTGGTGTCGGCTGTTTAGTTTTTGGGTCTAGAAAACTTGGTTTGAAAGAGTCATTTTCACAGTTTCGTTTTTCGTAGCAGGTTCTTAGCTTGATCATATCTTGTGATTTAAGGTAACAGTATTGCTTGGCTAATTATTCCTCTTCTTCAATCATCGCCACCACAAACCTAGCTTCAAAAGATTGTCTTCAAGTAAGTTTATGGTTCCGATTTGTAGTTACGAACGTTTGATTTTGTAATTTTCATCTTCACCTTCAAAAATCTTGGTTTAATTGATGTTAGGTTATGTGTAGACTAGAGTTAAAACAACAAATGTGAAGATGTAGACGAATTGTTTATACATAATTTCTTTCAAAGAAGCACTTAAAATCAAATAAGGTTGGATTTGCTTCGGAGGTTGTTGAGGTGGTAAACAACTCTGACCCACGAAAATTAGGCGGGTTTGCTGTGAAATTGATTTATCATGTGTGTATTGTTTTCCTTTTACTTGAGGTGTATTTGATTCATATAACATTATCAGTTTTTCTGTCGAAGTTTACAATCGAATTGATTTCTTTACAGATGGTTTTGATGTATTATCTCTTAACAAATCAGTAAGGAAGCGACTGTGTTTCCATGGACTGATGTGTTTTAGAAAAGTCCAAGTTCATAGCCACCATGGCACCAGGAAAAAAATATAAAACAATTTTGCTGAAAAAGTTAGTTTTGTTAATAAACCATGAAATAAATCGGCAAAAAAGACCTTTATACCCTCTGTTAAATTTGCTTGATCTGAAATATATTAGGTTCTTATCACACTAAGGGCTCTTTTGGTACATGATTGTTGCGATTCTTGATTTTTCTTTATTATTGTGTCTGTAATCACGATAGTACCTCACTGGCAGTGGTTTCGTTGTTCATTCTAGGTTGCACAGGATTTGTCATGTTCCTTCATGCCACCAATTTCATGTTCCACCCTTTCGCTCATCAATCTGCTATTCAATTTCTCAGGTTTACACTTATTCCCTACTCATTTTCTTTTTAATCCAATCAAATTGAATGTTTTTAACAGTCCTTTTAGTCATGTTTTGTTTTGTTTTTTTTACCGTGAAAACGAATCTTTATTGCCACTCAAAAATCCATCCTTAGCAAAGAAACTATGGGGCATCCCATACAAAATGAAAGGATACAACAACCAAAAAAAACAAAACAAACAGTACAAGACCTAGATCAAAGATGTCATGGCCCTCGACCCACCTTGGACGGAATCGAGTGCCACGAACAGCCCAGTGGTACCGGTGATTATTTTTTTTTATTTTGAAAACGTTGCAGCGGAAATTTCATCAGGACCGTGAGTTAGGAAAATATCAGAGTTTAGAAACACCGGATTTTATTTACTTAAATAGATGGGATAAACCCATGTTTTACAATGGTAGCTTTAATAAGAATAAATTTTATTACATAAAACAATATTTCCTAATTTGATTTAATAAAATAAGCCACTTCTTGAAACCCTTTCAGTGCCGGATCCAACTCTTACTCCAATCTACTGTAATTACCTGAAAAGTATTTTAAAAAGGTTTTGTCAGCGGGAAATACTGAATGAGTTCATTCATTTTGCTAAAATGACTCTTTTGTTATAATTCACAGTATTAAGAGAGATTACAATGTTTCTGATATCAACCAACTACCCACGGTATTTGTCACTCGACCGAATCTGTGACTATGGTCATATCCCCCAATTGGCTGCCCCAACGGTGACGATTATCAAGTAATGTATACAAAACCCCACATACCGGCTGTAACTTGGTGATTACAAAGACTTAATCCCCGTAATTATAACTTTGAAAATAAACATGATTTTGTAAATAGATTTGATAAAAAGAGAATGACTCACATTATAATTATGCGGATTCATACGGCCAAAGTTTAGTCTACAGATAAGCCTTTGATATATTGCAGATTTATACAGGCAGAGCTTAGCCTATTACTTAGCCTTGTAACCTAATGCATACGAACTAGGTAGATAACTTAATACAGCATTTACGATAACTCACGAGATCAAATTCTCACAACGAACGACAAAGTGCGATACTTAAACATCCAGCGGATTCACAACTAAGGACAGAGTATAGTCCGATTTCGGACAGCACTCAACATCCCGTCGAAATCACGACGAATGACAAAGTATAACCCTAATGTGGGCGGCACTTAAACATCCATTGGATATATTGATCGGTCGGAAAATGAATCGTAATAGCGATCGAGTTAATACCCGGTATCGTAGCAGAATTCGAACTAGTGTGTGTTTGGTAGTAAACGGACAATATCTCGAAGCGTAAAACGAATTTGTTCGTCGAATCAACGCAGAAAGCTAAGTGCCAACCTCCCCTATTTATACTAGAAAATCGTCCCTCTCGCGCCACACCAGAGATCCTTGTGTGCGCGTCGCGTGGCGCGACGGGGTTACTTTTAACATAAGATTGCCACGCGTCTTGGAAGCCTTGGTGAGTTGACAGATCGATTAAAATCGATTTACACGTAAAACTGTGATGATAATATCGAATGGGAAATGCCCCCCTGAGTTTTAGGGGCCCTGATCCTGATTCTGATTGTTATGAAAATTTTAGGAATTGTGTAGAATTATTTGGGTGTCTCAATTAGGGTTTCTTTTTAGACAACAAATAAATAATAATAATAATAATAAAAATAGTTTTGGTGAGAGTTGTTTATGGTTTGGGACATTTTTTAATATAATTATATTATAAAGAAAAAGGGAATAAAATAGTGAGAAAAGAAAATGGACTCACTTTGTAACTTTAGGATTCAACTAGAAAGTCTCCTGGTATAATTTTGGGTATAATTTCTGAGCTATATAAAAATATATATTTTTGTAAATGGTGTTAAGTATAGTACCCCTAATTCAACCTTGTCCCGATGTCCCGAGACAGAACCCCAACAACTTAGTCGGGCAGAGCCCTGACATATGTTATGAGGCTCAGATCAATCGAAAAGGGTAGCGGTGATCGGGAGTTAAAACACTTAAAACAGGGCAGAACTTTATTTATTATTATTGGGTATAAAAAGAAAATTTGGAAAGAGAAGGAATTGACATCTAGAGAGATAACGAAAGAAAGATGGCGATACTGAGCAAATTGAGATTTGTGATTTCTATTCCCATTTTATAGGAGGTTGGCTGTCAAGGAAAAATGGACACGTAAAGATATACCTGTTGAAATTTGAGATGGAACACGTATAAATTATAGGAGGTTGGCTGTCAAGGAAAAATGGACACGTAAAGATATACCTGTTGAAATTTGAGATGGAACACGTATAAATAATGTTTGTATGCTTATCTTAAATTCACCATTTCAAAGACATAGTTTATTATTATTTATAATTTATTATTTATCATTTATTATTTTATTTAAAATTTGGACATTCACGTCCACATCCCCTTTTTATATATATTTTGATTTTTATATATAATATAATTAATTTAACTGCTTCACTTATTTGGCGTGTATAACTTCCAACATATAACGTTTTATAAAATAATAATTATATCTTTAGAACGAGAATATTTTTGTCTACATTTGGGTCTAAGTTTCATTAAAATAGAGTAGGTTCAAAATACAATGTATTTTATAATTTAATTATTATACGGTTCCTAGGCCCGTCTAGGGACTTCATATTTCTTACGGTCAACCTACCCGTAAGTTACCTGTCTAATAGTATAAATTTTTTATATACTTTTTATTTTATTAGAAAGGTTACCCATATATAGGCCAATTTATATTATTTCAACCAACTATATAAAATAGTGTTTAAACTATTTGGGTTGAATATTTATAGTAAAAATAAACTAGTTACTAATGGTTAATAATTTTAACTAAACCTATAATTCTTATGATAAAATTAGGGATGTTACATTCTCCCCACCTTGTTTTAAATCTCGTCCTCGAGATTTGGATTACGATATTTCTTTTAGACTTATGTCATATTTTAGTTACTAAAAACAATATTAAGGTAAATGACACAGATTTAAAATATTAAATTTTGTGAATACGAGTTGTACCATAATTAGGATTCAATGGTTCAACTGAATTAGTTGAAGAAATCGATGACAAATGAATGAGATGAAATGATATAATTTTCAAAGTGACTAGGTTCAAGCCAAAAGATATATGATCAATAGATATTTAGAATGAATGTGAAGGACTTTTTAGAATTAATAAAAATTCTTTGTCAAAAGAAAGTTTACTTTGATTGGCAACTGAGGAAGACTTAGAATTGATAGGTTCCAAATGAAATAAAAGCATGAAAAATGATTTGTCAAATATTTATGATATGAGAAAATCAAAGGGTTGAAATGAGTGAATTGTAAAGATATACCAAAAGACAATAGAGTTAGTGTATCATTGTTTAGAGTTCCAAGTTGTTTTAATTGTGAAACAATGTGATAGTACACTATTAGTGATCATATTTTTCATACTATGTCCTAGAGATCGAAATATAAAAACAAGTTGTTTTGGCATGACCAACCGTTATATTATATTTGTAAAGCAAATGTAATATATATTATTTGTGTCCATGTCTGAACCGTATCTTATATATCAAATATACATACTATATAATATATATTATTTGTTACGCATTTTTACTATATGTAAATAATCACCACTTTTAAATAAATATGATTTTAGTATTTTACCATACTATGTAAAATAACTATGTAATATATATTACAAAATACCGTAATGAAGTCTATTATAGTATGTAAAAGAAATCACTATTATTTATAACGTTAAATGAGAGTTGTAAATAAAAGTGTAAAAATATTTATTGTACAAAGTATTTGTAAAATATTTTGTAAATATATAACACTTAATGGGTCAATTCTATGTGATTACTTATTTTCATTTTGAAACCATTTAACGTTGTGAATGTTGTAAATAAGTTAAAACGGAGACTATTCTTATACATTACAATGTTCCCTTAACTTAACGTAGTTTGATGATTACCATATTATTATTATATTGTTATTTTCTTGCCAAAGCGTTTACGGCACATAGTTACCACAAATCTTGTGATAAACAATATAATTTTATTCATCTCTCTAAGTATTATTTTATGAAAATATGTCTTCTCCTTACAATACAAAGTAAAATATTTTTATATATAATTAAAATTTACTAACTAAGTATGATGACTTATTTTATATATATTAACTAGTCATTATCATGGTTGGATATTGGTTAGTGCTGCCTTGTTTAAGCATAGGTGGCCAATCCATGCCTAACTAAGACTAGGCTATTCAATACCTGCCCTTGACAATAACCTTAATATTAAAAATAATATTAACACTACTATTATTAATATATTATTATTAATAATAAAATTATCAATACTAAATAAAAATTTTAAATGAGAGTACATTTCAAACATATATATATAAAAATATAATTTCTTCACCGCAATGGATTAAAAATATAGTAATACTATATTTGTAAATTTAGGTAATTCCATATATAATCAATTAAATTTATATATAATGTTTTTCGATTAACGATGATAGAGCAATAAATATTACGAAAGGCTCGATTGATATTTGTAATAATTATTAAGAGATATACCGAAATATAAATTTGGGTATCATTATCTGAGCACATGATTGTTTTAAGATTACTTGTAACAAAGTGGATTTAATATAAATAATTAGATAATTAAATCCGAGATTAGCGCAATCTTCAGATTTTGTGAAAATGTCACCATAAGGTGATCGTGATCGAAGAAATATTTTAGTGAAGTCAAAGGCTATGTTTTAAAACAATTGTAGTGCTAGTTGGTACTATTTTGAATATGATAGCTTCAATCCATCATATGGGATTTTGAATTGAATACGTAATGCGAGCAAATTCAAATAATTGAACTCAGTTTAAATAAAATGAGTTTTAATAAGTTCGGACATGGTCACAACAAAACCATGTAAAGAAATTTGAATTTTTCAAGAAATTCCTTGACTCGATATCAAAGAGTTATCGTTTTGTAATAATGCGGTTCACCGTGCCAAAATCAAGTCTAACTAAAGGATATTTGAGTTTGGATAAAATGACAAATTAGAATGAAGCCTTCCAATGGAATTCAGTAATTAAACGAACCACATGCACAACAAACGGTGCATGTGTAACGTGTGGATTTACCAAGAAATGAAATGAATCAATATTCGCTACTATGAAAGAAATTCTCATGGTATGATGACTATTAGGGGAAGTAGAAATACGAAAGTTAATTTATTATATACAGGAGTCAAAATCTCAATCGAAAGAAATATAAGAACTTTATCTGGAATTTCGTGTGATAACCGTTGTTAAGTGATATTACCAGGGAATGTCAAATAAAATGAAATAGGGAATTTGCAAAAGTATATGACTCCTTTTTCAGTGCTAATACCTATGACTCTGATTAGACTGTGCACTGATGATTGTGAAATCTTATTACAACGTACCTCAGCGAGATTCATGTTGTTTGTAGGATTATGTAGCAAAGTGTTTCTTTTTAATTAGTAGTTCTTCTACTGACGGATTTAACATTGGTGTTATTGTGCCCAAATTATAATTTTTTCAAAGGTCTTGCCTCGAAAGTTGTGTGTAATATACTTCAACGTTTGTGGATATTTAATTTAAGTTTCATGTGTTTTCTTGTGCACTAGCAATATTTTACATGCTTCTTATTTGCGTTATTAGTTTCTGGTAATGCATTGGAAATTCTTATACTTTTAATGGTATTCCAACTTAAAAGGGTTTCTATTGTTATTATTGTCGCTTGAGTTACGAGGTATATGATCAAACGAAATAATGTTGGATATAGGAAAAAGAGATTCCTGATAAAGAAATCTAGATACAGATGCTTGTGCTTTATTCCAAATTGACTTTTGAAATTTCTTATAGATATATATATATATATCTATATAATCATATATTTCACATACTGAAATAAACATACCATTTATCAGGTCAATGTATTTAACGGATTTATATTTCTAAAAACCAGTAAAATATCTAGTCATGATACTATTTAAGGAAATTTTGTCACTCGTTTGACATATTATATACCCCGTCTTATCCGATTCGCGTCGGAGCGGTAACCTCAGTATATCCGGATAAACTGGAGAGTCTGTTACATCATACTCAGTCTTGCCGGAGAAAATTTCCCATAAATAGTATTTTAAAAGTGCCTCTTTTATTAGGTTTTTATCCAAAATTAAGGAAATTTGTATTCCCGTAACATATCTTTATTCTAGACCAAGTAATATCAGATAAGCAATAATTACTATTAATTCTTGCTTATTTATCATATCTTGCAATATTCTAATTACCATTCTTATGGCATACCAAAATCCATCATATTTTATTTATACAAGTACTTAGCTTATCGTGAAGCTAATACTAAAGCATCTTTTCTTAAGTTCAAGTCTAAATGCTATCATGTGTGCTACCAGTTAACAGCAATCTCCTAACTCTTTTATATAAATTTAGGTATTATTATCACAACACCTAAAGGCTTAAAGCAGTGGCTCTGATACCACCTTCTGTCACGGCCCTCGACCCACCTTGGACGGAATCGAGTGCCACGAACAGCCCAGTGGTACCGGTGATTATTTTTTTTTATTTTGAAAACGTTGCAGCGGAAATTTCATCAGGACCGTGAGTTAGGAAAATATCAGAGTTTAGAAACACCGGATTTTATTTACTTAAATAGATGGGATAAACCCATGTTTTACAATGGTAGCTTTAATAAGGATAAATTTTATTACATAAAACAATATTTCCTAATTTGATTTAATAAAATAAGCCACTTCTTGAAACCCTTTCAGTGCCGGATCCAACTCTTACTCCAATCTACTGTAATTACCTGAAAAGTATTTTAAAAAGGTTTTGTCAGCGGGAAATACTGAATGAGTTCATTCATTTTGCTAAAATGACTCTTTTGTTATAATTCACAGTATTAAGAGAGATTACAATGTTTCTGATATCAACCAACTACCCACGGTATTTGTCACTCGACCGAATCTGTGGCTATGGTCATATCCCCCAATTGGCTGCCCCAATGGTGACGATTATCAAGTAATGTATACAAAACCCCACATACCGGCTGTAACTTGGTGATTACAAAGACTTAATCCCCGTAATTATAACTTTGAAAATAAACATGATTTTGTAAATAGATTTGATAAAAAGAGAATGACTCACATTATAATTATGCGGATTCATACGGCCAAAGTTTAGTCTACAGATAAGCCTTTGATATATTGCAGATTTATACAGGCAGAGCTTAGCCTATTACTTAGCCTTGTAACCTAATGCATACGAACTAGGTAGATAACTTAATACAGCATTTACGATAACTCACGAGATCAAATTCTCACAACGAACGACAAAGTGCGATACTTAAACATCCAGCGGATTCACAACTAAGGACAGAGTATAGTCCGATTTCGGACAGCACTCAACATCCCGTCGAAATCACGACGAATGACAAAGTATAACCCTAATGTGGGCGGCACTTAAACATCCATTGGATATATTGATCGGTCGGAAAATGAATCGTAATAGCGATCGAGTTAATACCCGGTATCGTAGCAGAATTCGAACTAGTGTGTGTTTGGTAGTAAACGGACAATATCTCGAAGCGTAAAACGAATTTGTTCGTCGAATCAACGAAGAAAGCTAAGTGCCAACCTCCCCTATTTATACTAGAAAATCGTCCCTCTCGCGCCACACGAGAGATCCTTGTGTGCGCGTCGCGTGGCGCGACGGGGTTACTTTTAACATAAGATTGCCACGCGTCTTGGAAGCCTTGGTGAGTTGACAGATCGATTAAAATCGATTTACACGTAAAACTGTGATGATAATATCGAATGGGAAATGCCCCCCTGAGTTTTAGGGGCCCTGATCCTGATTCTGATTGTTATGAAAATTTTAGGAATTGTGTAGAATTATTTGGGTGTCTCAATTAGGGTTTCTTTTTAGACAACAAATAAATAATAATAATAATAATAATAATAATAATAATAATAATAAAAATAGTTTTGGTGAGAGTTGTTTATGGTTTGGGACATTTTTGAATATAATTATATTATAAAGAAAAAGGGAATAAAATAGTGAGAAAAGAAAATGGACTCACTTTGTAACTTTAGGATTCAACTAGAAAGCCTCCTGGTATAATTTTGGGTATAATTTCTGAGCTATATAAAAATATATATTTTTGTAAATGGTGTTAAGTATAGTACCCCTAATTCAACCTTGTCCCGATGTCCCGAGACAGAACCCCAACAACTTAGTCGGGCAGAGCCCTGACATATGTTATGAGGCTCAGATCAATTGAAAAGGGTAGCGGTGATCGGGAGTTAAAACACTTAAAACAGGGCAGAACTTTATTTATTATTATTGGGTATAAAAAGAAAATTTGGAAAGAGAAGGAATTGACATCTAGAGAGATAAAGGAAAGAAAGATGGCGATACTGAGCAAATTGAGATTTGTGATTTCTATTCCCATTTTATAGGAGGTTGGCTGTCAAGGAAAAATGGACACGTAAAGATATACCTGTTGAAATTTGAGATGGGACACGTATAAATAATGTTTGTATGCTTATCTTAAATTCACCATTTCAAAGACATAGTTTATTATTATTTATAATTTATTATTTTATTTAAAATTTAGACATTCACGTCCACATCCCCTTTTTATATATATTTTGATTTTTATATATAATATAATTAATTTAACTGCTTCACTTATTTGGCGTGTATAACTTCCAACATATAACATTTTATAAAATAATAATTATATCTTTAGAACGAGAATATTTTTGTCTACATTTGGGTCTAAGTTTCATTAAAATAGAGTAGGTTCAAAATACAATGTATTTTATAATTTAATTATTATACGGTTCCTAGGCCCGTCTAGGAACTTCATATTTCTTACGGTCAACCTACCCGTAAGTTACCTGTCTAATAGTATAAATTTTTTATATACTTTTTATTTTATTAGAAAGGTTACCCATATATAGGCCAATTTATATTATTTCAACCAACTATATAAAATAGTGTTTAAACTATTTGGGTTGAATATTTATAGTAAAAATAAACTAGTTACTAGTTACTAGTGGTTAATAATTTTAACTAAACCTATAATTCTTATGATAAAATTAGAGATGTTACAAAAGATCTAAACATCTACTTTGCTGAATTGTTTCCAGTTATCTCATAGCTTAAACAACCTTTGGGACGTCTAGTGCCAAGACTGTTTCAATACGAAAAAATCATGTTTTGTTTACCATTGAATTTCAAATAAGTTAGGATAAGTATGGTTTATTTATTTTAACGAGTTTTTTGGACCCGCGCGCTGCGGCGGATATGTTAAACCAAAAAGCAGACGTTAAAACGTTTAACCTTGCACCATAACACGGACCGTTATGCAAATAAAATGGTAACATTGGCTTGTTAACCAACCTTTGGTGCAACGTAATACACTTAAGCCTATTTTTAGTTCCAACTCAATTTTTGTTGAAACTTTGGTGTTGTGGGTTATGTAAATATATCGTTACCGATGATCCTAGAATTTTTTTTCTTAGGTGTCACTAATATTTTTTTTGTGTCAGCATGGGTATGACTAAATTATAAATTTTTCTATCTGGTTAAATAAAGAAATTGGTAACAAAATATGTTGTAAATATTAAATTCATAGTTGCCAAATATTTTCCATTTACAATGTTTACCCAATATAAATCATTAATTATAACAATGAGACACACTCGATGTAACATCTTACTTCTCTTTATCTATCCATAACTAACAACACAACAGAAGTACAGAACTACCATCAAACTGCCACCGCCACCAACTACCTAGCCACCACCGCAGCACCACCAACTCGGGATCACAACCATGGCAACACCACAATCACACTACCATCACCACCACCACCAACACCGTTATCACCATCACCATCTTCATCATCTCTCTCATAGATGAAACTGAGCTTCAACACTTCCAACCACCATAACCCATCTAGCCGCCACCATTACAACACCGCCATTGCCCCATTTCTCTCTCTACAAACATTCTCCCTAACACAGAACCTGTCGGAATGTTACCATCCGGGCATTGTTCGATCTGTTTGGCGGAATACGCCGACGGGTGGTGAACCTTTCGTCACCTCCGATTCAAACGAAGTGCATCACCACCTCTAGGCCGCCACCAAGCAACTCAGGTAGCAGGTGTTTTGGTTTCCGGAGAGGTTGTTGTGTTTGAAAGTTGAATACGGATAGAAAGAGGGAAACCTAAGATAAAGTGAAAAAGTGAAGATGGGTGATGATCTTGCATCAACAACTTGTACACTCAACTTAATCTGCATTATGTACTTGTAAAAAAATGAACAGTAGTTTTGCCTCACAAAGTAAAAGTGATAAATTATATAGGGGAAAATGTGTCGTACTCCTAATTGGGTTAGGATTGGAGTTATAATAAATAGTCTGCTAGGGGCAGGGCTATTGTTTATGTTTTGTTTTTCGGTTTATTCATATTATGAAAGTGTCAATAAAAAATTGAAGGAAATTAGGTGAAAAGGAAAAGTGCTCTTTGATGTTCGGTAAAATGGTAAACGATACTGGGGTGTCGCGCATGGGTTAGCCGAGATTATGCCCCGTTCTCATGCATTTTGATCTTAAACACGATGCTCATGCAGATGCAAATGTGAAGAACACTTTTAAATACATGATCAACAATCGCTTCTCGAGTGGGAATTACTCGCGTGATGAAGAGAGGAAGAGTGATGACCTTTTGTATTGGTGTCATGGAGCACCTAGAGTAGCCCTCATATTAGTCAAAGCTGCTGAGGTACTAAAAGGTTTCATCTTTGAGGGGATTATCCATCTTTTTTATCATAAGTTTCCATAAAGCTACCCGAAACACTACTTGAAACTGATTAAAAAATAATCAGGTTGTGTTTGGTTGCCCTTTTAACACTTTTAATTATACGCTGGGCTACTAAGTGCATATATAATAAAGAAGTTATTTTTTGGAAGGTACAAAGTTCTTTTATACGTTGATGAATAAATAGAATGAGATGCTAAATTTTTGCGTTTAATATATTATCAGAGTGTCTAGACATCTTAAGTTGGTTATTTAGTTTCCTTGAGAATGGGTCAAACAAGTAAAATCTGGAAATTATGCTGAAAATAAAATGGGTTAAAAAGGTTCAAACGTCAAAAGCCTCCTAGCGTGTTCAAACGTAGACATTATTGATGACACTAACACTTCTTTGGTCTATTGGATTCTAGGCAATCAACGGATGGAGAAGTTGCGATCATGATACTCATGGCTATTCTTTCTTAAATGCTAGCTGAGGTATATCTTTCTCTTTGCTTTAATTATATGTCTTTTTTATTATATTCTTTGTAACATTTTGAACTTTTGATATGGAAAATGGGCCAAAGACTGCTGAGTGTATGTACACGATCAAGTAAAATTAAATTAAAACTGTAGGTTTAATGGTTCAAAGTGTCTTAAAGTTTAAAGTTGACACTAATAATTCATAAGAAAACATTGAAAGTTTTGGTGATGATGATTCTCAGGGAATACCAACAACAATGAATACCAACAACAATGAATTGGCTTCTATTGAGGGAAAAAAATATAGTGAAACAACTGTTAAATGTTTTGAAAACAGCATGGCGTTTTCATCACTTCCATTGGCTATTAAGTGGTGGAGAAATGCTGCTAAACAGAACCGGTATGTTCAATTTCAACTAATTAATCGTACCCGTTTATACTTCTAATAATTTCTTTTTTAATACAATAAAGATGAAACATATATTGAATCCGCCCTTGAACGGGTTGGCTTACGTGGTATGGTATTCATTTATCAAAGATAAAAGAAGGCATACATTGATTTATGTGGTGTACATGCATCCTTTTTTCTTTCGTAAGCTCCTTTTGAAGTCTATTGGTGGCAATTTTGCTTAAAACCTAACCAGTGGGAGAAAAATAGATATTTTTATGTACGGTTCAAAATGTGTCAGGTCAGGTGCTAATCATGACCCGTTCTTTAGAAAGATGGGTTGACTTAGATAACTTTTGTTTAGTAAATATGTTGATTTGGGTCTATTCAAATTATACAATAGATCAACATGGATCACTTTTACTTAGAATGGGCCAAAATGGGCCAGCACCACCCACTGTCACCACTTACTTGTCTAAGGCTCTAAGCCGCCACAACTGCCATCACAGTTACCTGCACCCTTGCTGACCTGCTGTCACCTCTACCTATCGATCACCACTAGCCGCCATACAAAAACATATTTAGTGGGATAACCCACTTTTATACCTTTTCTAAAACCTATTATTATACCTTTTTTTTCTAAAACGAGCTCATTTTATTCGTAATTCGTTTGGTCCAAACCAAAGCGGTACTTTTTAACACAATCATTTAATTTTTTATATTTTTTTATAATGCTAGCTTTAAGTAGTTTATTTGGTAAATAGGAAATGTCCACATTTTGACTAACCAAAACCGAACCAAACTCTCTCCAAAAACTAAGTTAGCTGAAACCGAACGGATTGGAATCCAAAAAAACCAAACTTTTCGGTTTAGTTTTAGTTTTATACAAAAACCGACCCGTAAATGATACTTTCCAACTGTTGTATTCACATTTTTCTATTTAAATTCAGGGTTGGACTCTTACAGTAGCTGGGATTACTATAGCTCTTTGCGCTGCACCATTCACTGCCTTCTTGAATTCAATCGCAATTGCTGTTTGGCCTACTTATGTAGCAGTCGCTATCTCAGAGACTATTCGGAAGGTTTGTTTATCTATTTCCTTGAAACTATTGATTCATTTCCTTAACTTAATTTCCCGATATCGTTTTGTAGGCGGTAACATAGTCTATTCAAACTGATTTTAAGCCATTTGGGTAAATTCATTGATGTGGTATGTTGTTTATTGATCTCTCTTTGATTGGTCAGAGGATGCTTTTCAGTAATCAAAAGATCTGATTAATTGATCTTTGCTTAAAATGTATTGTTTTGCAGGTGGTAACATATTATATTCAAATTGATAGTGTGGAATCTCAAAATGTTTCGACTTCTGGACCAGATATGAATAGGTTATCAAGCACATCTTCACTTCGTTCAGGTGACGATGATCTGCGAAACGATATACAATCAATTAAAGTTCAACGAGCTCGTACTCCGCCCATTGATGCAGTTGCTCCTGATGACAAAGTCAAGGTAATTCAACGTTGTCGTACTACTTTAGTTCTTCATGTTTTTCATTTTATATCCTGATTTTAAAAAAGCGCGTCTTTGTACATAGGCAGATTTTGTGCATCAGGAGGTTGTACAAATAACTTATAGAGGTTATATATATCAAATCATATGTATATTAGCGGATATTATATATATCCAGGTTTATATATAATATCCGCTAATAATGTAGAGGTTATTTTTATATTTAAATTTTGGGCACGTGATGATAGAAAGTTAGAAACATATGAGAATTATAAGAATAGTTATACAAGAATATTGCGCCTTGCGTACATGATGCCTTCTCCTTGCGCCTCGGCTTCAAGAACCATATTGCCTTAGTGCACCTATCGATTTTTAAAACCACATTTAAAATACGTACTCATGTTTATTTGATATGCGGAAAACTGGGTCTGGTTTGAAGGTGTGATGCAGTTGAGGAAGGTCCCAGAACGAGCAACGCCTCTCTTCCCAAAGGAAGAGGAACGCCTCTCTTCCCAAATGCATGAAAATATTATGTTTTGCAGTTGAGGAAGGGCTCTAGAACGAGCAACGCCTCTCTTCCCAAAGGAAGAGGAAAGACACTTTTCTTGAACAGATCCGGGCCAAGGTACAAACTTAAGTTGCTTCATGTTGTTTTCTATTTTACATAATTTTTACATTTTATTAGGAAAAAACAGATATTTGTTTTGACCCATATCACAGTTACCTGAAAAAATATATATTTGTTTTTGGACTAAATGTTTCATATCGATACACCCTGGTCTGTTTTGACCCGTATCAAAATTATTAAAAATAATTGACTGAATAACACTTGTGGTTGGGCAGTCCTCCAACTTGAAGCTAGCTGTCAAAAGCAGGCCCATTGTTATTCGGGGCCCCATGATAAACTTGAGGGTAGCTGCCATTTTAGAAAAAGCAAATGCAATTCGTAGGGGTGTTCATCGAATCGAATATCGAATTTTCGAATTATTCGAATCGAATTGTTCGAATAATTTTTATTTTTCCTTGAATTCGTATTCGATTCGAATTCGATTAAAACCTACCGAATTCGATTCGAATTCATATTCGTATTCGAAAAAAAACCCAATTCGTATTCGATTAAAAATTCGAATTCGAATCGAATTCGAATAAATTCGATTTAATTCAGATTCTTTAAAAACATGTAAAAAACTTTCATAATGAAACATAAATTTTAAAGCAGCCATAAAGCACAATATCACATTAAAAAGTTCCAAACAAAGTACCACAAGTCTAAAATTCAAAACGAGAAGTCGGAAATAACCACTCCACATTACAAGTTAATATTTTTACTCTTAAAAATCTATTGATAGATTTGTTACTTAGGTTTTAGTTATGAGCCATGTAGTGGGTTTGGTAATGGGTAATTTTAATACTTGGAAAAAATTTGAAAATAATTTATAGTATAGCCTAATCAAAGTTATATATGTATTATATATATAAATAATAAATAAAAATGTATAATTTTTATTTGAATTTCGAATCGAATCGAATTTGAAATTATAAATTCGTATTCGATTCGTATTCGATTTACTTAACTCGAATTGAATCGAATTCGAATTCGAATTCTTATAATCGAAACGAATTCTTGATAATCGAATCGAATTTAAACGAATTTCGAATTTTTCGAATTCGAAACGAATTCTGCACACCCCTAGCAATTCGTCAGGCATTTGGTGGAAGTGATGATGAGGCAATGATAGTTGGAGCGACTCATGAAAACATATAATTGATGCTATATCACCATATCTTATCTTGTGTAAATGTTTGTCCTTTTCATCTTGTATACCTGTTTGTCCTTTTCATGGATGTTACTTGGGCTGTATCATTAGGTGCAAATATGTAATTTATCATTTACTTTTTCGGGTTTAGATTATGTTATGTATATAGGTGTTTTAATGATGATACATGTTATAATTTAAACCATTATAATAATTTAACCTTGGCCATTTGCTTAACAGGCCCTAACATTTATTTGATTGTGTTGTATATTCAGAACTTAATAAACACACATGCAATGCGGCTGACACAAACGCTACATGGCATGGACGTTGCGCAGCGCAGCCATGTCTCTGGGTGTTAAATTACGTATAAATAAAGTGTAGGAATAAACGTAAAGTTTCAAAATATACCAGTTTATGGAAAAAAATTTGTGGCCAAATTATAATATAAAATAGCTTAGTGATTCAATTAAGAAAAGTTAACTCTATACTATTAACAAAGTTAGCTTTTAAATAACCATATCATGTAATATAATGTAATGATATTAAGAAGCAAAGCAAATTGTATGCTTTAGTTTAGTATTACTGCCAATGTTATTTGATCATGCATGTGGTCATTTGAGTCTTTGAAGTTTGTTTTCCTTATTGCATGATTTTTTTAACTTCTTTGCTTCAGATGATGATGAGGAGAAATATGTTGTTGAATTAAACAATTTGTGCAATCCAAAAAATTTATGGGTAATAGGCCCCTTTGGCTATTCATCCACCATGGCGTGACTTTTTTGACGTATGAGTTTCAAAAACATTCTTATACAGAGATCTCATTATGAATTAAAAGGGAATTAGCTTTACATGTAAACTTTAAATACATATGGAGGCAAAGTTGGGATACTTATGAAACTGAACTAAAAATTTGTGGTGGAGAAGGGAGAGGATACTTTAGAGGCTCAAAGTGTTATTTATGTACTTTTGTTTATTGTAAATTAAATTTTCCTAACCCGGGATGTTCCCGGGTGATAGCCTAGTGTATATATATATATAAACATTTTAAATTGTGATTTATGACATCAGCAAAGATTACGTGGCATATCTAGTTAGCTGACACATATGCAAACTTACATCAGCGGCTAATCTCCCTTAATAGATAGTATAGATAAGCGAACCATTAATAATAAAACCGGTCGATTATGCAATTTATCTAAAGACCAAAACAACTATTATAGGTACAGCTTTAACCCATAACTGAAGAAACCCCTCTATTATGGGTGAGAATCAAATAGAAAGTTTATTTTGGCTAGGAAGTATAGGAAGCAATAGGATTAGGACATGTGTCAAAATTTAAAATAAAGAGGAAGGGTATTTTAGTCAATCTTATCTTTTTCTTCTTCCTTCTTCTTCCCAGTAACATCAAAACCCACCATTTTCAAAACCCACCATCTTCAACCATTTCTTCACTTTCTATCTCAATAATCACTTCATTATAGTGCGATTTTCGTCACCAATCAATGATTCAAACACCCGATCAACGTGTTCTTCAGATTTTTTTGAAGAAAACCCAGTTTAATTTCATACAAAATCTCGTTTTTCCGGTGATTTTGAAGATAATCACTCGATCCGTTCGATTCGATCTCTGATAAGTGTTTCAATCATTCAAATTTCGTCAATCGTTGAAGAAACCGACTTCGACCCATGTAAGAAATTCTTTAATTTCATTTTTATTATCTGGGTTTTTGATTTAGTCATTGTGTTTTACGATCTTGGCGGGGGTCCAGGGCAGCGCCCCTGGTAGCAGGGTCCCAAGGGCGGCTGCCCCTGGCGGGGTCCAAGGGGCAGAGCCCCTGGCTGGTTCAGAAATTGCCTTAATAAAAATGCATCAGAAATTTTAATTTTCCAGAAATTGCCTCATTTCGAAGACAGTAATTCATAGACAGTTTTTGATTTGCTACTCTCTGGTTCAAGATAAAATTCACAGACATGTCAACTTGTGTCCATTGCGTTTTAGATATAAGAGAGTTTTATGTGTTTTCTGGCCATTACGTTTTAGAAAAAACACATTTTTAAGTGTTTTTTAGTTCATTGTGTTTTAGGTAAACACATTTTTATTTGTTTTCAGTCCACTGCGTTTTAGAAAATACACTTTCTTTTGTGTTTTTAGGCCATTGCGTTTTAAAAATAAGACATTTTATGTGTTTTTTGGCTATTGCGTTTTAGATAAACACATTTTTGAAGTGTTTTTAGTTATTGCGTTTTAGGTAAAACATATTTTTATGCTTTTTCAGTCCATTGCGTTTTTGAAAAAAAAAAAGACATTTTAAGTGTTTTCTGGCCATTGCGTTTTAGAAATAAGACAATTCTTTGTGTTTTTGGTGCATTGCGTTTTAGGTAAAACACATTTTTATGTGTTTTCAGTCAATTGTGTTTTAGAAAACAGACATTTTAAGTGTTTTCTGGCCATTGCGTTTTAGAAATAAGACAATTTTTTTGTGTTTTTGGTCCATTGCGTTTTAGAAAGTACACTTTCTTTTGTGTTTTTAGGCTATTGCGTTTTAGAAATAAGACATTTCTTTGTGTTTTCTGGCCATTGCGTTTTACAAATAAGACATTTCTTTGTGTTTTTTGTGCATCGCGTTTTAGAAAAATGTCATTTTTAGGTTTTTTTTCATTGCGTTTTACGCAACTAGGTTTTTTCCATTGCGTTTTACGCAACTGGGTTTTAAATTTTTTTCTCGAAAATATAGCAATAGTATACTCGTTTTAAAGATAAAAAAACGCTCGTTTTTTTTGTGCAATTTTTATAAAAAAAATAATGTCGTATGAAAGAGTTATTAACGTTTAAAAAATGGGGGGAAATTGGAGGAGAGAGAAACTATTGCCTTTGATTGACTAGAATGCCCCTAAACAAACTCACACGCCTCTTTTCTTCCTTTCAATTTCCCTCATTTAATCTTAGCCATTAATTAACTAAATGGATGGTCAAGATTACTTCCTAGCCTTCTTAGCCAAATAAACTTCCTATTATATCCTAACCCTTATATTATATATAATCACTGATACACTATGGGTCTGTTTGGTATGTGGTAATGGAATGGATGGGGGAATGGAATGGACGAGGTAATGGAATGGATGAGGTAATGGAATTGATTATTACCATTCCATGTCTTGTTTGGTTACCATATGAGAATGGAATGAACCATTCCTTTTTGTTGTTTGGTATGCGAGAAAAGACGAAGGAATAAAATCGGATGGCGGTGGTCAATGATGGGCGACGATGGTGGGTGGTGATAGGTGGAGGTGGTGGTGGTAGGTGACGGTGAAGGTGGGTGGCAGTGGTGGTCAGAGGTGGTAGCGGTGGCGACGGTGGTGGCAGGTGGTAGCGGTGGTGGTGGTTGATAGCGATGAGGGAGGTGGGTGGCGACGGCGGCGGTGATCGAAGGTGGCAGCGGTGATCGAAGGTGGCGGTGATGATCGAAGGTGAGTGGTGGCGGTGATCGAAGGTGGCAACGGCGATGGTGGATGGCGGCGGTGGCGGGGATTGAGGTGGGTGGCGGCAACGACGGTGGCGGGTGACGGCGGTGGCGGGTGGCGGCGGTGGCGAGTGGCGGCAAAGGAGGGTGACGGAGGCGGATGACAGTGGTGGTGGGTGGTGGCAACCGTAGTGAGTTGTGGTGTTGTTAATGAAGGGTGAAGAGAGAATGGGATGGAAAAAAACAAGGGGGAGGGATGGAATGATTTTGAGGCAATGAAATGCATTTTGAAATGGGCGATTCCATTCAATCGACCAACCAAACACTATTTTCTTCATTCCTTCTCAATGGTCCATTCAATTTCACCTCTTATTCCTGCATATCAAACGCTACCTATATGTTGTTGATGTTAGTTATTCTGTTTAGGACCCGAAAGAGAAAGATGATTTGAACAGAATACATGATTATTTATTCTCTAAAATACGCTATATCATGTCAATTTTTTTAGAGTTAAATGTCATTTTAGTCCCTGTGGTTTGAGTCATTTTGTCAGTTTAGTCCAAAGGTTTGAAATGTTGCCATTTTGGTCCAAATAGTTTTTAACGTTGTCATTCTAGTCCACTAGGTTAACCCCATCCCTTTATTTTGTTAACTAGAAAGGCATTTCGGTCATTTTAAATGCAATTCTGTTAACTAGAAGGGCAATTCGACCATATGAAATGATCAAATTACCCTTCTAGCTAACATAAAAAATGAATGGATTTAACCCAGAGGACTAAAATGGCAACGTTTGAAACTATTTGGACCAAAATTTCAACATTTCAAACCTTTAAACTAAACTGGCAAAATGGCTCAAACCACATAGACTAAAATGACATTTAACTTTTTTTTTTTTGTATACCGAAGACGTGGGCCAGACTGGGCTTGATTATTGGGCTTAAGCTTGGATAGGTGTGGCTTTTCCCCTCACAACCGCCTCCCTTTTTTACTTAGGAAAATTGGTTTTTAATAAACCAACATTTGCCCCATTGGTAAATAATAATCCTACCTACAGAATTGGTAATTAATAATCCTACGTTTCAATATGTTGGTACTCAATGGACCTCCGTTAGTTTTTTTTAACTGAAGTTAGTTTTTAAGTTTTATTTATTACACAAACAGTCCCTGTAGTTATAATTTACTAGTTTTAAGTTTTATTTATTACACAAACAGTCCCTGTAGTTATAAAAAAAATCATAAAAAAAAATCTAAAAAATCAAAAAAAATTCAAAAAAATCATAAAAATTCTAAAAAAATAAAAAAAATCATAAAAATTCATAAAAATTCAAAAAACTCTAAAAAATCATAAAAATTCTAAAAAACATAAAAATCCAAAAAATTCTAAATTTTTTTTTCGAACCGTACCGTTTCGACCCGGACCGTTTCGACCCGTACCGTTTCGACCCGTACCGTTTCGACGCGTACCGTTTCGACCCGAACCGTTTTCGACCCGGACCGTTTCGACCCAGACCGTTTTCGACCCGGACCGTTTCGACCCGTACCGTTTCGACCCGTACCGTTTCGACCCGGACCGTTTTCGACCCGGACCGTTTCGACCCGGACCGTTTTCGACCCGGACCGTTTCGGCCCGTACCGTTTCGACGCGTACCGTTTCGACCCGAACCTTTTTCGACCCGGACCGTTTCGAAAACGGTGGTGGTGGTGGTGGTGGCGGTGCTGTGGTGGTGGTGGTGGTGGCGGTGCGATGGTGGTGGTGGTGGTGGTGCTGTGGTGGTGGTGGTGGCGGTGCAGTGGTGGTGGTGGCGGTGCGGTGGTGGTGGTGGTGGTGGTGGCGGTGCGGTGGTGGTGGTGGTGGTGGTGGTGGCGGTGCTGTGGTGGTTGTGGTGGTGGTGGTGGTGGCGGTGCTGTGGTGGTGGTGGTGGTGGCGGCGGCGGTGCTTTGGTGGTGGTGGTGGTGGTAGTGGTGGTGGTGCAAACCTCAGGGACCATTTTGGCTATTAACTCATAGTTAAAACTAGTAAATTGTAACTACAGGGACTGTTTGTGTAATAAATAAAACTTAAAAACTAACTTTAGTTAAAAAAAACTAACGGAGGTCCATTGAGTACCAACATATTGAAACGTAGGATTATTAATTACCAATTCTGTAGGTAGGATTATTATTTACCATTGGGGCAAAGGTTGGTTTATTAAAAACCAATTTTCCTTTTACTTATTAACTAGTAAATATTCGCATGTAAAGTAACCCGAATTAATGAAAATTATTATATGAGTAAACTGCCATTTTGGTCCCTATGGTTTGGGCACTTTTGCCATTTTAGTCCAAATCTCAAACTTTTTACATCTGGGTCCCTGTGGTTTGCATTTTGTTGCCATTTTAGTCGAAAATTTAAAAACCCTATTTTTTGACTGTTGCAACCTCCTATTTTGTCTTTTAGTTCAGGGGCATTTTAGTCATTTTGCTTTTCATTTAACATTTTCTTAATTCAAAAATTAATATATATATATATATACACACATACATAGCAGTTCATCTTCATCATCATCATCGACAACTTCAGCTCTCTCTCTCTCTTCTCTGAACTACCACCACACCACCACCCCCACCACCACCATCCCATTGCCGCCAACACCACCATCTCTCTCTAAAACTTGCACACACACACTCTCTCTTTCTCTCTCCAAACACCCATCTCTCTCTTCTCTCTCTCTGTAAAAAGATTTGTAAAAAGAAACGAGGCTCAGATCTGTAAAAAGAAACGAGGCTCCAACAACAAATCAAAACAAAAACCGATTTGTAAAAAGAAACGAGGCTCAGATCTGTTTTACAATGGGAACAAGGAGGAATAACCGCCATGGCTGCAAACAGAGGTTGCAAGCGCACTTGCGCTCCTCCGATTCTGCCACGCCAAGCTGCGGAAAATCTCATTTTGACTCGGATTAGGTGAAATCATCACAGCCTCGTGGTGAATAAAAGGACTGGGTTCAAGTTTTGATCATCCTGTTTGTTACAAAATCACCCTCAACCACCTATAACATTAACAAAATCACAGATCATCATCCATCATCTCGATCCCTTAAAACTAACAAAATCACAGATCATCATCCGTCTCCCCTCCACCACCGTCTCCCCTCCACCACCGTACACCCTCCACCACCGTACAACCACCACCACCGTCTCCCCATCACCACCCTCTACCACCGTACACCCTGACAACCACCGCTTGCTCTTGCTCCAACCCATATTTAAACTGCCATTTTGTTCCGATTCCTCTTGCTCCAGCCCATATTTAACACCTCCATCAAAATCAAACCCCCAATAAATCTGCATCAAACGCGAATCGGAGATAGAAAAGAGAGAGAGAGAGTTGTATGTTTGGGTGTAAATATGGGGAATCGTAGTCGGGGTGGTGGTGGTAGTTCAGATTGGAGGCGGCGATTTTGGATTACGGAGATCTGGGTTTGATTACAAAGATAGAAGAGAGAGAGAGAGAGAGAGAGAGAGAGAGTTGTATGTCTGTTTGTGTGTGAATATATATATAAATTTGAGTTATAATAAATCTAAATGACCAAAATACCCCTGAGGATAAAGACAAAACAGGGGGGTTTAAGTTAAGGAATCTAGTCAAATTTGAAATTTGGACTAAAATGGCAACAAAATGCAAACCACAGGGACCCAGATGTAAAAAGTTTGAGATTTGGACTAAAATGGCAAAAGTGCCCAAACCACAGGGACCAAAATGGCAGTTTACTCTTATTATATTTTACCCAACTCGTTTTCAAACAAAATTTTATGTTAAAACGTTGACGAACTAAAAACGTACATCAAAACACGAAAACATATTATATTTTGACCCAACTCATTTTAAAAAAAATACGTCAAATCGTAAATCAACTTGAATTTATACCGACAAATACATAAAAGAAAGCACGTAAAACTCGATACAAAGTCTTTAAAAATTTGAGGGGTTATAAGTGTCAACGTTTGAAAGTTAAGAGGTAATGGTAAAAAAAAAACACCGAAAGAAGGAAAAAAAAATAGAGAAAATGCTCTAATAAACGGAAGGAACATTACAATAAAGACACCAAAGAAAAAAAATCTGCTCTAATAAAAGGACTGATTGTTCATCCTAAGATGATCCTTTTGTGCCTAGGATCACATGGAATTTAAAGGAATAAATAAAAGATCAATATATTAATCTGAAGTAATACAAATACTGGACATAAAAGAATTTCATACATAGCATATCCCTCAACACATAAGAATTAAAGGTAAAAAAGCGGATAGTTTAGAACGTCGTAGTGTATATGGCAACAAGTACTGATAATACTATAGGAATGGTTGTGAATCTTATTGAAGTAGCATCAGATGAACCGTTATCTGTTGATGGCACGGTGTTTGTTTCGCGTCCTGGACCCATTGAAGAAGATGGAGGTGTTCCTGAAGGAGAGTTGGTTGGAGAAGCAGCTGTCCAGTTTGAAAACATAAAACAATGAATCAGTTTTATAAATGTTACCCTTTTTAGGCCTTGTTTAACCTAACTTTGACTTTTATGGTCAAACATATTGCATTTGAATTAAAAACTTGCTAAGTTAATGTTTGGGCCATTACCATTGCATTGACTAGTTGGCGGTGTCTGGACATTACAAGCCTTAGGCAACTCAAGAGCCTGAGTCTGGTTAATATTAATCCCCAAAGACGAGCCACCACCGTTAAGAACTTGACATAGGCACTGCGGCTGTGACCGGACCACACTAGCCAGTTGGGTACAACATGCCGACGATGGTGTTGACGTGTTACCCGAAATGTAGTTAAGGCATGGTGACATGCTAATCAGCACACTTGTGCACCCTGATGATTGAGCCTTTGCACCGGCTGCCATTGTGACCACTAGGATCATCAAGATTGTGCTGGTTTTTTGATGTTGTGCCATTTGGGTTCTAGAAGATGGTCCGAGGTTGAAGTTGTGGGTTGGGTTGGTTGAGAATATTGAGGTTTTGTGGTTCAATTTATAAGGGGAATCGGTGTAACTGAGTTAACAATGTGTTGTGTATAGGTAACCTACTTTTTCTACTTTTAGCTAATATCCACCAAAGATATGCAAAGTGCCGGCTCGCAACCAATTTTTTGAAGCCTTGTGTTTGACAATATTTAAGGGTCATTTTCATTGGCCGGAAAAGTAACGGGTTCGAATGGTTTTTATTAAGCATTTGAGGAAGGATGTTGATTAATAAGGTTATAAAGAAAATATAGAAAGTAAAATATAAATAAGAGTTAATTACACAGATGGACCTGAGGTTTACAGCTAGTTTCACCATTAGGTACTAACTTTTGTTTTAACAGGTTTAGGTTTCATGGTTTCAATTTTGTAACACCTTTGGGTACTAACACTAAAATTAGTTAATTTTTGTATTAAATTTTAGTAAAATGACTAAAATACCCTTCTATTTTCAAAGGACCATTTATGTCATTATTCTATTTTAATTCGAAAGACCACTCATGTCATTATTCCAATTTCAAGGACCATTCGTATTGTAACAACAAACTAAAGACTCAAATCTATATTAAGTGAAGTTGTTCGTTTTCGTCTGTACGCCCTCCCTATTCCAAGTAACAATCCCAATGCCATGTTTGCCTCCCTAACATCAAAATAATTGATGATAAATCTGAAACAAATCTATATAGATTTGAAATGGCTACTCAGAATGTAATCATATATAATAGTCGTTAAAGTCTTAAAATGGGATTTTCGAATTAGTAAATAATTAAAAATCTGGACTTGTATACCCTTATTTAAGGCTCCTTCTATACACAGACCCCTATAATTTTATTTTCACATCCCTAGTGTATACGGGCCGTATAACCTTATACGGCCCGTATAGAATGCTTTTGCACAGAAATAAATACAGTGGAATCTTTTTTTTTGTTTCACATGTATACGGGCGGGCCGTATAACCTTATACGAGCCGTATACAATTGTTTACGAGCAATATAACGTTATACGCCAAATGTGTTTATTTTTTGTGAGTTTTGATCAGATTTTTGGGTTTTTAAGAACTGTATACGGGCCGTATAATGCTATACGACCCGTATATAATTTTTTTGTGTAAAACCGAACAACCCTTTAATAAATTTTAGTAATTCTTTAGATAGCATTTTCAATATCCGGAGTTTGTTGGGTGGCGACGACGGTGAGTGTGTGAGAGTACCGAGAGTATGATTGCTGAAGGTTTTCAGTATCCAGAGTTTGTTGGGTTGTTTGTAGCTAGGGTTCAGAATGCTTGAATATGGTGATATTAGAACATTGTACACTGCATGTAAACACAGGGCCTTTGTGATGATATCTTACAAATTGGGAACCACATAATCGTGTGTTGCAGTTTGGAAAGATGACCGAATAGAGATCATAGCCAACCTAAATCCACGAATTCATGCGTCTTGTATTAATCAACGATGTTCTGATGTCGAGTTATACGTTCCTTGTAAAAGATTTCCTAGCTCGCTACTGATGTATGTCGTGTGGGTTGTCGCCAGAACCCTGCCGATGTTCGGCTGTTAACTACCGGATGGAGTACTTTCGTGAACCTAAAAAAACTTGTTGCGGGTGATTCCATCATGTTCATGCGAGCAGATAACAGTGAACTTTACGTCAGAATTAGACGTGCTAAAAGAGAGGGAATCGGTGGGAATAAGTTGATTAACAAAGGATTCATCGCGTATAAGTTGGTTTATGGGAACCGTTTCTAGTTAGGGTTTGTTGGGTTGTTTGTAGCTAGGGTTTAGAATGCTTGAAGTTCTATTATAAACATCTTGGTGAAAGTTATCATCTTTTGGGGTCAAGTGAAGCAATGAATGGAGGAATATATTTTACTTATTTTATGTTTATATATGAAGCATATTATATAAGTTTTTAGATGGTGTTTGTAAGGTTTAACTGCCTTGTGTAACTTTGATTGACATCTATCATTGACATCTATATACGGAAGAAGATTCTTCGAGAACTAGAAAAGGAGAGAATACAGAACGAGATTCTTCGAGAACTAGAAAAAGAGAATGTACGGAACGAGATTCTTAAAGAACTAGGTATGAAACCAGGTAGCAAGAAGATGAATTGATGGTTAGGACTTTCTTATGGTTTGGTATGTTTTATTTTGAAACGTTGTGTTTAAGGTTTCTTGTTATAAAAAGTCCTTGTTTTGAAGTCCAATCTTGGGTGGAAATGATTTCAACATTAACTAATGTCCATGAACCATGAAACAATTCATCCCCCTTTTGTTACACATATATACCCACCCACCCATCCACACACTCCATTTCAGTCACACTCTTCGCCTTCTTCTACTGGAAAATCAACAATTTTCTGACGGAAAACACACCGTCATGGCTGAAGTTTTTGATATTTATATAATATCCATTATCCCCTTGTTGGTGTCTAAACCCTTGAATCCCAACGCTTCTCCTTACATTCCTCATCATTTCCTGAATTCGAGTTCATTAAGAAGTAATGACTGCTGACTAATTGCAAGATTGTTTGTCGGGCTTCCATGTCACACCCCTTCTAAAGGCGGAAGCACGAGGTGTGATCTAAGTGGTTCTCATTGCATACGATAAGTAAACATGCTACACGCTATAAAACAAACCCCACCTTGCCATTCAAAGTTAAATTATCCCAAAATACAGAATTTAGTTTAAAGTTTACATCATAAATAAAAGATAATTGTTTGAAAGTTCATAACACAATTTCAAAACAAAGATCAAGCTTTTGTTTCCTATATCACCACAGAAGGTGGGATATAGTAAACGAATCCACAAAAGATGGTAACGGAGGTTAGACACTAAACATCTTGGCAAGGAGCCCGCCAGCATTATCCACTAATTCCCTGAAATACATGTAAGTTTAAAAATTGTCAACAAAAGTTGGTGTGAATTCATGCAGATTTTCTAAAATGTAACATTTGTAATTGTGTAAAGGCATGGTATGTAATTGTAAAATGTAAGTTTGTAAGTTGTAATGAAATGGAATCGAGAAAACGCCAAAAATTATGATAAAACACGTTGGATATTACAGGAAGATGAAACAACATAGTAACTGAATTTCAGTTATTAACATTTATTAAAAGAAATTCTCTCCTAAATTACGCGCAAAAAACATCATTATATAAACGAGGTAAAACATAGCTTCCATAATCACTTAAATCTATCCATTTCTGCAAAAACATCTTTAACCAAAAACGCCAACTTAACCAAAACGCAAAAAATGGCAACAATCGTTTCGTGGAGATACACTCTAGCAATCAGGCGATTCGTCCTCCGTTTTGACAACAGAAGGAGGGTGTATGTTAAGACGGTCAGGGCAATTTTGAAGATGGAAGAAGAGGTACAGGGGGGTATCTTATCCCTTGGCATCGCTCTAGAAAACGAATGACATGAAACACATATGCTTATGAAAGCGTTAACCAGGAAATTTGGACCAATCAAAGGAGATGTGAAGCCGGACCCTGTCATGACATCATGGCATTTTGATGATGAAACATACATGGTGACCGTTATATACGACAGCGGAGAGCAGAAAGTCTACTGGCTTGAAAACATCATGACAAAGCAGGGTCTTGGTTTCATGGAAGAATTGCATAACGCCACTTGTACGAACACAGAAATAGACTCAAAATTAAAGTTAATGCAAGACATGTTCAAGTGAAGGCTTTAGAATCTTCAGGAACAAGAAGCCGATGAAGGTGAAAGTGATGACATGGATGAAGATCCAGATGAAGACTTCGAGGAAGAAGATGACGCAAGTGATGGATACTTTTCGGATAAAGTACCTTCTGACGAAGGGTTTTAGTTTTTTTCCTCTTTTTTTTTCTTCTGTGTAATCTTCTTTTCTATAGAAGATAATTAAATGATATATTTCTCTCTTTATTAACAAAACGTCAAAAAAAATACTAAAAAAAGTTATTCCTTACAAAACGCCAAAAATAAAAAAAAAATATTTTTCTTGCTCAATATTTTCTTTTCTCCGTTATTGTATTTTTTCATCTTGTTCTGCGTAACGCCATTTAAAAAATGCCAAACTTAGAAGATGGGACGTCTATCACATATAAAACTGATAAAAGCTGACCAAAACAGTAAATACGAAAACAGTAACTGAAAAGACGGTTACTTTATTACTAACATTTATTACAATAAAAAAGTCTCGCCTAAACTACGCGCCAAAAAACTCCTATAAGAGAGGGGTCTATACACAATGAAATTAATCACACCCAGAAAAACAAATGCCATATCCTCTAGAAACCACTCACTTTAAAACGCCAAAAATGTTAGTTAAAATAACCACAGATGGCAAAGCTTTCACTGAATGGATTTTTTTTCTGAGGGGGTTATCTCAATAATATTTTGTTGAATGAGATAGACAAATATACAAGAAAAAGAGACTGATGACAGTGACATGCCATCATGTGAGCTTTGTTCTTGATGAATATAGGCATGGAATAAAGGGATCAACACAAGTGAAAAATGCTATTTTGGACTCCATTATTACAAATAACATCAAGCAAGAGTTGATCTTTAATGACATATCACCAAACAAGAATATCACACCAAAAAACAGGATGCCACTAAGCAGCTTCGTCTGAAAAAGACGGGGTTTATGTAGGAAAGTTGACATCTAGCTAAGGTATTCAAAAGGTTCAAAACGCAAAAACAAATTCAAGAAGAAGGAGTTGATGACAGTGAAGATTCGGAAGAGAAATTAGATTACCATTTTTATTTTTATTTTTCATTTTATATTGTTTTGTTATCAAGTTATCTGTTGTTTTGTTATCTAATTCTCTACAAATAAAATACATTATTATATAAAAAGCCAAAAACTACAAACACCAAAACGCGAGTAGTGTGAAAACTGTGAGAACGGGTGCTGGCAAAGCAACTTGTCAAATGTATTAAACGCCAAAAAATTTACTAAACGCCAAAAAAAACCATTTGGTCTTATTGTTAACTTATGAAAATATTAATCACTCGTAGTGAATTATTATACAAAACGCCACAAAAACGCCAAAAAAATTGACCAGAAAACGCTATAACGCCAAAAAATTATCTATGTGACACAAAAACAATTAATTCAACGCCAAAAAGTTTAATAAATACAATTAACGCCAAAAAAAACTTAGACGCCAGAAAATATTATACCGCGTTGGAAAAATAAAAGAAGATTAAAAGACAAAAAAAACCCCTCAGACCTTGATCATGTCCCGCGCCACGTGTTGGGCCAGGATGCGGTCTCACCGTTCTCACACTTTTGGGCGTTTTCTCCTAATCCCGTTTCTACATACATATATATATATATAGAATTAAGTTCATTTGTGAACAACATCTTTATAGTGAACTGTGTGAACTGATCTTGACCCTTGATTTCCTTTATAGTTTTTAAGGGTATGATTGTAATTATATAAAAAATAAATTTAATTCATTATTTTAATAATTCAAAATCATGAAGATATTTACATCAGTTACCCAATCTCTTCTCAAATTCATTATTTTAATAATTCAAAATCGTGAAGATTCTTTACATCAGTTACGAATCCCTTCTCAAATTCAAAATCATGAAGATATTTTATTATTTTTGAAGATTATGATATTAAGGTTTTAACAAATCACCACATTTCAAGCGATTTACCAGAACTCAAATTACAATCCTATCATCTTTCAAAATTCACGTTCTGACTTTGTCGAAGATTATCATCTTCAAAATTCCAGAATTTCGAGTTCTTACTTCGTCTCCCATTCCCGACGGCAATTGTATTGGATTGGATTCCGGCGAACATTAATCGAAAAATGTAGTTGTTTTTTAAACCCATGTGTGTATCTAGTGATTAGAATCTAAATATCTTTTAATATTTTTCAAAGATCATTATAACAATTTACGTAAATCTCAAAGATCATAAATCTCAGAATTTTAAAGATCGTAAATATCAAAGATCAATATACCCAGTATATGAATTTCACTCATTCATTCGTTTAATAATACCCAGATTTTGATTTCCATTCTTTCAACATGGCAGACCCAGAAAGCAATACCCATAATTCCATCATTTCCTTAGTGTTTCAGTCATTATCTTGATTGTAGCTGCTGTCGTGATCGCCATCGGGCTTATAATAACGCTCTTGTTAAACATTTCGGCTAGAAGACACCTCACGTTTGTGGATAACGCACTTGAAAGTTGTTCACGTTCTTCCAGATCTGATGCTAGTTTATCTATGGGGAAAATTGTTTGGTTTGATTCAAAATCTGATCATGATAACTACTGCACACATGTGTACTTAGTATATACAGACCAGTACACATGTGTACTTAGTATACACAGAAAAGCACACGTGTACTAAGTATATGCAGACCAGTACACTTGTGTACTTAGTATATACAGAACCATACACATGTTTACAAAAACTGCCAGCTGCTGTTAATGCATACCTGTGCAATTAGCTATCTATAGAATTGTACACAGATGTACTATGTATGTACAATATGCACTAAGTTTTCTAATATGTGAATTGGTTATTTTACAGACCTTTACACATGTGTACTTAATTGCCAAATGCATACATACTTCGACGGACGTCCTCTGTCTTTTCTCGATGACGACAATTGTATTGAGAGAGAAAGATGGTTTGTTGAATGAAAGTTGAATATTAGGGGATTGTAAAACTGACTAAAAAAATACTATAGTGATTGACGGAATCAAGAATATATGAAAACTATTCAGTTTCCATATTATGAATTAATTCAATGTGTATTTACATAAATGCCCTTATTAATTTTATTAAATAGAAAAAATTAACCAAAAAATTACCATCATGCCATTCATTTAAAATCTCAAGATGATGAAAATCAAGGGTCTATATAAGTTCACACGGTTCACTCTTGGGATGTTGTTCACTCTAGAACCCTACCCTATATATATATATATATATATATATATATATATATATGTAGAAACGGGATCAGGAGAAAACGCCAAAAAGTGTGAGAACGGTGAGAACGCATCCTGGCCCAACACGTGGCACGCCGCTTAGAGAAGGGCGGAGTGGCTTTTTTGTCCTTTCATATTTCTTTTTTTTAAACACGTGTCACTTCATCTTTCCATTTTTTGGCGTTTAATAAATACGCGGCGTTTTTTATTGTTTTTAGATCAGAATCATAGTAAATATTTTGGCGTTTTAAGTATTGTTTTGGCGTTTTTATTGTTTTTTAGATCAGGATGCATGCCTTTAATGTAAAAAACATCAGTAATTTTCTTGATTTTATTATATCAAGTGTTTTGCCATGTAGGATACAGGCCTATAATGTGACAGAAAATTATGGCATTTTGAAAAGATAAATAAATTTCAATTTTCCATGTAGTGGCATTAATATAACTATAATGTTTGGCAATAATGATATCGTCTCTTTATTTTACCGTTTCTTTCAATTTTCATCTGTCAATTAGTGTTGATTTTTCCAGTAATAATTTGTTTGCGTTTTTTGGCGTTTTATATAGCAACATCGTGCTTTGCTAGCATTCGTTCTCACAGTTTTTCACACTATCAGGCGTTTTGGTGTTTGTAGTTTTTGGCGTTTTATACTCAATTTTTTTAAAATAGTAGAGAATAAGATGATAAACAATAGAGAATTAGATAACAAACAATAGAAAATGAAAAAAAAATAAAAATAAAAATTATAATCTAATTTCTCATCCAAATCTTCACTGTCATCAGCCTCTTCTACTTTAACCTTTTTGGCGTTTTGAACCTGTTTTTGAATACCTTATGTAGATCCTTATTTTCCTACATAACGGCCGTCTTTAGAAGATGTTTATTTTTGTGGCATCCTTTATGGTGGGTGGATATATACTTGTTTGATGACGTGTTGAAGACCAACGCCTGCTCTAATGTATTGATCATTTCATGCCATCAATATATCCATCAAGAACAAAGTGACATGATGTCATATCAGTGTCATCAGTCTCTTTATCTTGAATATTTTTCCATCTCATTCAGCAAAATATTATAGAGATACCCAACTCAGAGAAGAATCCATTCAGTGAAACTTCATTCAGATCAATACTCAATATAGCAGAATCGAGGTTCTGCATCTGTGGCTTTTTTAAATATTATTTTTGGCGTTTTTAAAGTGAATGGTTTCTAGGAAATATGGCGTTTTGTTTCTGGGTTTGTGATCAGTTGATTGTGCAGAGACGTCTCTCTTATAGGATGTTTTTGGCACGTAGTTTAGGCGGGATTTTATTTATAATATATGATATTAATAAAGTAGCCGTCTTTTCTGTTACTGTGTATTTTTACTGTTTTTTTTTGTTCAGCTTTTTATGAGTTTTTAGGGTCATAGACTTTCCATCTCCCAAGTTTGGCGTTTTTGAATGGGTTTAAGTAGTTTTTGGCGTTTTTTTTTTCCATTTTTAGCTTTTATTAATTAATACTTCTGCAAATTACTTTCATTATAGTTTGGGAGTTTTTGGCGTTTTTACTCCATTTATGGCGTTTCATATGCATTATGAATGTTTAGCGTTTTATTAATATAATGTATTTTTTTTATTCTAAGTTGAAAGATACATAGCGAACAAAATTAAAAAAAATAAAAATAAAAACAATTCATTTTCCAAATCTTCACTGTCATCAGTCTCTTTCTTCTTTGAATCATGTTCGCTGGTGGTTTGGCTTAGCCATGCTTGTGTTTTTGTGGCCGTTTGGAAGACAAAATGACATGAGTTTTTTGTTTGAATATGTATCTTCAAACAACTCATTAGTGTCATTCGTCTTTTCATGCCATTATAATATTCATTAAGAACAAAACACAGAAAATGACATAAGTCTGACCCCAACATCTTTTTGTTTATGATTTGTCCATCTCATGCAGCAAAATGCTATTTGAGTCACAGCACCCCAGGGAAGAATGCATTATCCGAAACTTTGGCGTAGAACAATATTTGAATATACAAGAAACGATATTTGGTATTTTTGGAGTTTTACTGAGGAAATAGTGTATCTGAAAGAACCGTCGATTTTTTTTGGAATCTTTGATGTTTGAGTGTTTTGGCGTTTTCTAAGATGAATGGTATATAGTAGAAAATATGGCGTTTTTTGAGTAGTTGTGTTTGATGTTTTGGGGATTTTGGCGTTTGTAAGATGAATGGTATATAGTAGAAAATATGGCGTTTCAGGTTCTGGGGGTGTGTTTTTATGTCTGGGATGTTTTTGTTTATATAGCGATGTGTTTTGGTCCGTAATGGCGTTTTATTCATCAGTATGGCGTTTTGGTATAGAGGTGTAAAGATGCTTTTACCCTTAATGAGGCGCGTCCACGTAATAAAATTGATGTTATTTACGAAAACGCCACCGCGCCAATCTAGTCCATAGATTGTTTTAATCGGACGATCCATAAGCGTTCTCACACTTTCTACCGTTTTCTCTAAATCCCGACCATATATATATATATATATATATATATATAGGGTGAGGTTCATGCGAGAACCACCTTTATTGCGAGAACCGCGAGAACCAATGTGAACGGATGGCAATTTTGTAAATAATAAAAAAAATATAAAAACCCGTTCCCCGCTCAAATGATACGGACGTCAACATTCAATTAAACTATAATATACAATACAAATTCACGTCCAACAACTACCACAACCAAGCACAACTCTCCCAATCAATCGATTTCTTCCCCAAAAAATCTCATAAACATCAGTCCGATACTCACAATTCCAGCGGTTCATCATCAATATACGCCATACGATCATCGTCGCTAGTCAATCGTCGACCGCACATTAGTCACCGGGTCGAAATTAGGGCAAAAACGGTCAAAACGAATCGATTTAGGGCAAAAGACGGTCATAATCGGCATAATCGGCGAGGTAAGTTCATATTATATAAGTTCATACAAAGTTCCTATGTGCTTGTTCATGTAGATTACAGCCGATTATGTGATTGTTCATGTATATTACATCTGATGTAGGTCAATACGATTACGTGTTTGTGTTTGATTTGGAATGCACATGTACATAATTTTGTTCATGTAAATACGATTATGTGTTTGTGTTTGATTTAGAATGCACATGTGCATAATATTGTTCGTGTAGATTACAGCCGATGTTTGTTTGTGTAGATTACAACCGATGTTGTTCATATGTGTTTGTGTTTGATTTGGAATGCACATGTGCATAATCTTGTTAATGTAGATTACAACTGATGTAAGGTTAATACGATTATATGTTGGTGTTTGATTTGGAATGCACATATGCATAATCTTGTTCATGTAGATTACAGCCAATGTAAGTAGATGTAAGTAGATTACAGCCAATGTAAGTTCATACGATTATGTGTTTGTGTTTGATTTGGAATGCACATGTGCATAATGTGATAACTTATGGTTGTACTTATGATTTTGGTTCGTATTTATGCTTGATTGGTATGCACATGTGCATAACGTGTTGGAATCCACATGTGCATAATGTGATAACTTATGGTTTTCCTGATAACTTATGGTTTACTTGTGGTTTTGGTTCGTATTTATGCTTGATTGGTATGCACATGTGCATCATGTGATAAATTATGTTTATAATTTGTAGCCGACTTTGTTTTTTGGGTAATGTATAGGTATGCATATGTGCATAATGTGACAATATATGCATATATTGATAAATTATTTCATAGTTGTATGTATGCACATGTGCATAGGTGTAGTTGCATAGTTATAGTTATGCGAGTGTGTTGGTTCATATATATTGTCGATAAGATATGTCATAGTTATATGTATGCACATGTGCATATCTGAAGTTGCATGGTCATAGTTGTATAGATGCATATGCCCGGTGTATAGCGGATTTTGGGAATGTATAATGGATTTTGTATATGTAGTTTGAACTAACATACTAACAAAGTAATATAAATTAAAGTTGATATACATTCTCATTGTATACAGTAAAATGAAAAAAAAAACAAAGAAAGTTACGTTTGTCCTAAAGCCGATAGATGAAGGGTCGAAAAGAATGCCAGATGCGACAGAAGACGAGCATGCGACTGTTAAGCAAAAAAGTTAGTAAGTGTTGAGTAATATTAGTATTGTTAATGATGCAATATGCGGTTATGCACATGTGCATTATCCGTTTTTTTTCAAATGTTATAACTCGCGCAAACGCATTAATTTTATGAATTCAGTTAAACAATGGAAGATGATTATGCGACTTGCAATGGAAGATGATTACGCGACAGTTAAACAAAGAGGTAAAAATCAAAGAAATTAACTTTTGTTTTGTCTATTATTTTTTATGGAAGCAAACCTGTTGATAAGCTCTGTAATGTTAATGCATATGCATAGTTATGCACAAATGCATATTTTGCCAGATTATGTCAATTAGGTCAGTCATACGGATGAAAATGTGCAGTTAGGCATATGTGCATAAATTGCCAGAATATGTTAATAAGATCATTCATGTTGTTGTACATGTGCATAGTTATGCACATGTGCATAGTTTGCCAGAATATGTTAACAATGTAATTTATGTTGATGCACATGTCCATAGTGTATATAGTAATGATAATGTTAAAGTTAATGTACATATTCATTGAGATTGTATGTTTGTTAATCATATTTTTTTGTTTTGTTTATTATCGTAGATCGATAACGGAAAAAAATCAAAGAAGGTAACTTTCGTTTTGAAATCAAGGGATGAAGAGTCAAAAAAATGTCGGATGCAATGGAAGATGATTACGCAACGGTTAAACAAAGAGGTAAAAAAGGTTGACTAATATTCGATGATGTAGTTGGGAGTTCATGCACATGTGCATCCCTTTATTACTTTCATTTTAAATGATATCATTTATGTAAACACATTAAATATATCCCATGTAGGTGCACAAGAAGAAAAAAAAAACATAAAGAGGATGACAAGTGAGCGAAATCACTATGAAAAAATTGAACAAGTAAACAAAATCCCTTTATTACTTCACAGATTGCAGGTTGTTCGCTATGCGACATATTGAGACGTATAAAGGGAGTGGTGAGAAGTTTGATTGCATATTCAACAAAGATAAAGAAATTCAAGACTTGCAGCTTAAGAACATGAGAGTGAAGATAGCAACAAAAAACTGTCGTTATCAGAGGCGAATGATCATGTTCGTGAATATATGATGTATTATGTTGTTTGGTAGAGGGAATGTTGGTACTACACATGTGCATAGTTTGAAATAACATATATATTGGTATTGTATAATGTATTACAGATGGTTATATTTGTTAATTTAGGATGTAATGTGTTGTTTGGTATAGTATATGTTGGTCGTGCATATGTGCAATAATGATTTTTGAACGGATTATGTGATTCTTATGATGAGGGTGTTATATTTACTTGTTGTAACTGTGTTAATGTTGGTAATGCACATGTGCATTAATAAAAAACAATAAACATGTCGGTAATGCATGTGTATATTTTGAAATATTGTATTTTTGTTTATATCATATTACGTATGTGGTACCCTATTACGTATGCGGTATCACATTACATATGTTGATGTATATGTAAGGAAAACGGATTACTTGTAATTAAAAAATATACATGTATGCACGTGTGCATTGTTCGAAACAATAACCGTGTGTAATGAAATGGTAAACATGTATGCACATGTGCATTGGTCAAAACAACAACGATGTGGAGTGAAACAGTAAACATGTATGCCCATGTGCATTGTGCGAAACAGTAACCATGTCAATACAATGCACACGATCATTATCATTTTATATATAACACGAGCATTATCATTTTATATATAACGACATTGTTTTTGAACAGAACAAGATGCCATATATTCAAACCAGAACTCTAGCCAGGAACTAGAGAATTACGCTTACAATAAACGTATGAACTCCTAATTTTCTATTACATTTACACCACTAATAGAGAAGTACGCTTACAATAAACATATAAACTCCTAATTTTCTATTACATTTACACCACTGGTGTACCACTCTTCAGTCACTAAATTCTCCATTTTGGCTCTAATTCTCCATTTTGGCTATGACTTTCATCCACAACAGAGTACACTCCTTGACTTGTTCCAGTCTTCTAGCATTTGAAATCTGCACGAATTTGAATACATTCTCATTTCTGCTCGACCATATGATCCATAATGTAGCCATCACTGTGCAGTTGACTACCTTTTTCTTCTTATAGAAATCTCCAGCTTACATGTTTGATATTATATTCAAATGAGCACTATGTCGAACACATCAGTGACATCAGTTTTGTTTACTGGCCCAATTCAAAACACATCATGCCACCGTCACCACTATCTCACACCTATGGTCACCACTTTCGATATCTTCCAACAGCCCTGGCATGATGTAAAATAATCATGTAAATAAAACTTAAAAACAAATTAAACATAAAAGATACATGTGATTAAAAAACATAAACTAAATCAAGCAATAATATAATTAATTCAGATTCAATAATAAAACATAATCACATGAACTAGCCGTGAACGGTGGTTAGTCAACTGAAGTACGTCGATGATGGAGTTATAGTCGGAGTAGTTGTCGTTGTCGTTGTGGTGGTAGGAGTGATGTGTTAACGTCGATTAGGAAGCCATTGATGTCGCCGTCACGGATGCAGCCGCCGTGGATGCCGCCGTGAATTGGTAATGGTAACGTGATGAACATGTGCAAGTTGTAGATTATTGGTGATGGTTATAGGGTAATGGTAAAGTGTTGCACATGTGCAGGATGGTATATTTATACAAAATTCAAGTCCGACAGTCGAATTGCATCAGCAGTTCTCAGTTCTCAAGCATCAGCAATTCTCTGTAGTTCGTCTTCGTCTCGATTACATCAGTAGTTCGTCTTCGTCAAAGCGATAACAATACACCATAAACTGTTCGTCATATGGATTTTACCATCAGACATTTCAAAATTCGTCGAATAATTGAGGTTATTGCTACAAAATTCGTATTATAATCGATATTGTTGCAGTAAGAACATAATCATAGATGATATGTTCTTCCTCGATTCGTAATCGAGTATTCCATTCGAAATTAGGGCAACACAAACAAAATAATCAGAATAATCGAGGAGTGTGGCACGATTAGAGTTACAGGAGGAACAATGGTAGGATGAATGGCACGATTAGACTTACAGGAGGAACAATGTATGGGGTGGATCATCAGATGTATGAGGATCGACACATGATGAATCAGATGATGCCATATACCACCGTAATCACTGTGTCGACTACCACCGCCGTGAAATATGTGAACGGCGACTACCTCTCTGCCGTGAAAACCACCGTAGAAGCCCCTTCGCCGCCGTGAAACCTCCATGAACGCCTCTCTGCCACTTGTGAAAACTGTGAACTGGTGAAACTCTTGAAACCCTAAAACAGAGAACAGTAAAAAAAAGAGGAATGCGCGTGTTTTATTATAAATGTGTTATAATTACAAAAATGCCATGTGTTCACACTGGTTCTCGCGGTTCTCGCAATAAGAGGTGGTTCTCGCATGATCTTCTCCCTATATATATATATATATATATATATTTGTCACTTGTCACATTTTTATAATTCTTCCATCACTTGTAGCTAAACCCCGAATCAAACGAGAGGACTCACCCTTTTATGTAGAACTAAACCCCTGGTCCGATTGATTCCGGTCATTCGAACCAGTGTTTCTTCATTGGCGCCCACTGATCCTTCAATTTTCATTCTCATCTTCTCGTTTTGATTCATTTCTCTTCAAACTCTGTTTTCCATGGTAGAGATTCCGTCAAATTGACCATCAGGATCTCGACCGGCGAACTTCACTCATGATCCTCATGTCGAGGGGATTGTAGAAGAAGCCTCCGACGATAACGAGGTCCAACACAACGATCCTGTTACTCCAGGAGCACAACCCGAGATCCCGATAAGTTCAATCTTACCTCCCGGTGAAACCCCCATCTCGTGGTACGTCAGGTCTCAGGGGGCATTAAATGCAGTTTACGCACAACTTTGTGAACTGACTGTTCCTCATGCAACTCAATCACATAGATCTACATCTCATGTACGGGCACCATCTGCACCACGTACATCACAATACGACGCACCATCGCGAGTGCTTGTAGACGACACCGAAGTCTATTCCAGATCTCCTACAAGGTACGAATCTACTCACTCTAAGACTCGACGGAGAGATTACCATGATGAGCCATATTCTCATAAAAGGCAGTCAGTCCATTCTCGGTTGGGCCTGCGTTCTTGCCAAAAGCGGGACACTCAAACCGACCAATACGACAAAACATATCAGGAAGGTGATAACACAAGTGTGTTCAGCCGGCTGCAGCGAGACCATGCAAATTATAAACCCCGCGTGGTTTATAATCCGGATGCAGAGCATGATTATAACCTAATCTACCGCCCGACAGAAGCAGCAGAGAACTCAAAATTCATCAGTGAAATCACCCTGGCTCCCCTCGAAAGGGCGAAATTACCATCAAACGTCGGAAAATTCAATGGGATGTCACATCCAGACGATCATCTCCGTGTATTTACCAGCGCATGCCTGATAGGGGGTTGGACATTGCCTATGTGTTGTCATCTATTTGTCCAAACCCTGACAGGAGCAGCACAGTTATAGTTCGACAACCTACAGGTAGGAAAGTTAACGTCATGGGTGGATTTAAAAGAGAAGTTCCTAGTCCACTTTAGCCAGTAACGCAGATCTGTCAGAGACACCACCGAAGTAATGAATATATGGAGGCGCGATGATGAAAGCCTGAAAGACTTCATAACGAGATACAACAAAGAGGTACTAGAAATCGGTGATGTACAAGAACATCTGATACAAGCACAATTCAAGTACGCCGTACGTTGTGACGATATGATTAATGTTCTGTCAGGAACAGAGGGTTTACCCAAGAGTTGGGAAAAACTAATGGCCGCTGCCAAAGTTTACGCTCAGACAGAGCGTAATCTCAGCTCCAACCGACCGCCTCCACCACACAACCGCCCGCAAGACATGAGTGGGAACAACGGTAAGAATTTCAAAAAGAACTGGAGGGACTCAGCTTTCGGAGCATACTCGTCTGATGATGCCCGATCAACAATTAACAAGTTGACAACGTAGAAAGAGGCTAAACAGGAGAATCGTGAGCGACAGTGGACTCCTCTAACAAAAACACCGGCGAGGTACTTAGTACCGAAGACTATCAATTCAAAACACCCCCGTCGATGAAGAACAAGAGAGGTCAGGATCCAAATCAGCATTGCGAGTACCATAAGGATAACGGTCACACTACAAATAATTGTATAAGCCTCCGCACCGAAATCGAGAAGGCACTAAAAAGTGGCGAACTCACCCACTTACTTCAAAATGTGCGGAACGACATCAAACATATTACTCGTGGGGATGAGGGGCCGAGTAAAAAAGCTAAAACTTAAGCCGCGCAAGAGCACCAAGCATACAATAGGTTCCTTTCATATTGGTTAGGTTCTTCAACTTGCCAATTCATGAACACAGGACTATTAGTATGAGTAAATTAAGTCTCACTTAATTATCCTAAGAAACAACTTTGTAACCATGGCCTCTGAGCCCTATCCAATATCAATACAAAGTTTGTTATATTATTTATGTGTATATTACAAAGTGCATGCAATTCCTTTTGGTAAGCGCAAAAACACTATGGTAACCTTAACACAAGTCTCATGAACGGTCTGCAATCACACGTATCATGCAAGGCCCAGCCTTACGTTCACACATGAGCTTTATACCACCTTTATTCGCCTTACCTCATCAAAGAAATTGTACTCATGCAAAAAATTGTAATTCAGATATGTATTATAACAGTTACTGGCACACCGCGCGCCTTAACGAAAAACCATTTACATGCACGGCAGTACATCAACAAAGTTACTTGCGCCATAGCGCATTAACAAACAGGGATCTACATCCCAAACCTATGTCAACTACCAATTGTTCATACAACCACAAAACAAAGAAAACCTAAGCTAGGTCTTCATCATCATCATCCTCTCTATCTGGGAAAACTTCTCTCAGTTGCGTCATGAAATCTTCAGACTGCAGCGCAACAGTAACAAGGTCCATGACAGGAAGCTGCAAAGTGTTGAATTGAGTCTTCGCAGTAGCAAGAGCATCTTTCAGTATCAAGACCTTGCGTAGCAGACCTACTGGTATCCCAGTCAACTTTTAAAGCATTAACAACATGCTGGGAACATTCTGAGTACCCTTGGGCATACCCATCGTTGCATACAGCAACCAGCAGGTGCGCAACCGTCTTATCTAGTTCATCAGAATTAAGCACAGAGTTGCCAACCTGCACAATAAAACAGGTGAGAAGGCGCATAATCATCTCCAGACATTATCACAAGTAGATACACTTACGCTTATGATTCTGCGACCTTTCAACCATAGCATGTCATTCTTCAACGGTTCAATCTGACTCTCCGCCGTCACCCGGGCAGTCTCAGAACTTTCTAACTTTTCTTCAGTTTCAACAAGATGGCAGGAAGTCTCAGCTTGTTCAAGCTCCAAATCTTTTTTAGCAGATTCAACCACCGCCTTAAGTTGTTCCTGCTCATATAATAAAGAGGTAAGTTTGTCTATCTCCTTTTCCCTAAGAGCAAGGGTGGCGCAAGTTCGTACCTCTCTCTGTTCACTTCTCTCCCTATGAGAGCGTGCTTCATCACGCGCCGCTTCAGCATCAGCCTTTTCTTGCTTCAACCTTTCAATCTCCGCATCTTGTTTCTTCAATTTCTCAACCTCTGCCTTGAGATTATTAATAACGTTACGGAGACCAATTTTTCATGGTTATCTTTCTCACAAATATCTATCCAACGCTTACGCTCTTCCGAAGGGAGAGCAGCTTCAGCCTCTGCCTTCCTTTTCCAACTAGCAACAGACCACTCTTCAGTTTTTTGATCACTCTCAAACTTGGCCCGATCAGCCTCCAATTTGGCCCTCAACAGAGCATCTCGGGCCTCATCCTTAGCAGCTTTCTTCTTGAACGCCTAAAAAGCAGCCCATTCCTTATGCATGCTACGCCACTCACACACTATACGATGCGTAGTGGACGCATAGGTAGCAGCTTCTTCAAGGTAAGCGTGATAAGTCTGCTCATGAGAACGTCCCTCTTGAAATTTAATCTCCCCAGGAGGAAAAGTTCCCTACAACCAGTCACGGCAGACACGCCAGTCTAAAAAGGTGTCACCTTTTTTCAGATTCCACACCGGAGCATGAATTTCATAAGCTTTCTTCTCTGAATAAGTTCTATAATAATAATCCCCAGGAGTTTCCTCCGGGCGGATGGGAGAATTCTCAGCATCATAAGAAAAGGAGCCTTGATCACCAGCGGGGCTCCTCTCAATGTTCACAAGCGTAGAAGCCGAAGCAGGCGCAGGGACTGGTATCACATGGTCTTCATTTATAAACTTTTCTTTCCCTGAATCACGCGCCATAATCTTAGGAGACTTGGGACGAGTACCATCAACATTCGAAGTCTCCGGGTTCTCAACCTTCTTAGATTCCACCTCAACAGGCTTCTCCACTTCAGGAATTTCTGCCTCAACAATTTTCTCCGTCTCATTTTCAACAGCTTTAGTACTTTCTAGCTGTTCACTGATCGATACATGAGGGGGTGAATGTGGAAGGTCAGCATTAACTGCGGATGATGGCTCCGCATGAGCAGGAGAAACTGGTTTTTCTGCAAAAACAAAACTCCATATTACAAACATATAGTACGTGTAAAAAGCAAACAAAGAAGATACTCACCCGGAGGAGGTTTCACAATAAAGGCATCAAGATTTTCTCTTCTGCTAATCTTTCTTCTCTGAGCCTTCTTGACAGGCTGCACCCCAGCCTCAACTTCCGCTTGCTTTCTTTTCCCCACCTTCGTCTTCACCATAGGTTCTGGACTTGATTCTAAGTCAATTGGGTCCTCAGGATTTGAGGCGGTGATGTCAGCAGTATCCCGTGGCTCCGCCTTCAGTTTCTTCACAACTACAGGCACAAGACCTTCCAATGAATCAGACACCACCACATAGTCACACCAGGAGTCAGAGGAATGGCGCGTACCTTTCTTCTCTCCTTTGACATTTTTGACTTTCGACGATTGGGCTTTCACCGTATCAGTCTTTTTCAGCGCAATATTAGTGGCAGGCGCGCGCTTTTTCTTCTCAGGGCCTATGCCCAGGTTAGTCAGTTCACCTACTTAAAGAAGAAAATATTGCAATATTACCCCACGCGCAAAGACAGCAAAGAGTAATATTTCAATATCAACCAAAACTCAAAAGTAAACTTACAGGCACCAGTTGGGGGTTGCGCGGCCAGATCTTCGTCTCGCGGAAGAAGAAAATTCTTCACTATTTGTAGATACCAAAGTTCCTCATCAGCCCTTTTTGGAACGATGGCCATCTTTCCACCTTCTCTCACATACGCAACAACGTACAAAGAGACAACTACACAACGAGAAATAGGAGCAAAGTAAAAAAAAAAAAAAAGAAGAAAGAACAGGGTAAGAAAATCCCAAATCTTACTTTTACCATCCTCCATGTATACCGGCTTATCTTCTCGATCCATCCGCCAGAAGAGGCTCATACCAGCACTAACTAGGGCTTTCTTCGGAAGCTCAATCGAAGGAACGTCCTTCAAATCCTGGTACCAAGTCTCTGGAAAAGGAGTCTGTATGGTCTCGGTGGCAACTTCTTCTTCCCCCTGAAGGTCATCTTCATCGGAATCACACCGGCTTTAATAAAGAAGAATTTCGGTTTCCAGTCATGAAAAGACTTCGGGGGATGCAACAAATTCTTCTTTGCCGAAGCAGGCTGGATAAAGGAGTAAAAGCCCCGTGAACAATGCATTTGGTGCAACACTCGGAAGCGGTTAACCGTCGGCTCGATATGCATTGACCGACAAAGGAATTCGAAATGGCGAACCCGAACCATTCCGATAGGATGCATTTGAGAAATATGAAATTTATAGTACGAAAGGATGTCAAGGAAAAACTTCGTTACAGGCAATAGAAAGTTGCCTGCAGAAAAAAATCCCAAAAAGGGTAATGTATCCAACCGGAGCGTCTGCCGTCGTCTGACCCTCATCAGGATATCGAGCATCCCAACTATCAGGGAACTTAAAACTTCGAACCATGCTGTCAAATGTTTCCCTAGGCCACTTCATTGGTGGAAGACCGCAAGACATTTCTTCGGAAGAATCTTCGTGGCGTTCTCCGGTAGACATAGGGCAAGAAATTTGCAGAAGATATCAAAGAAGGAGAATAGGATTCCAGAGCAATAATACCAAAACAAGGAAACAAAAGGGTTTATATACCCACCGCCATCAATGACCTAGAAAAACCGTAATAGCACCTTTTTTGGGAAAACACGGTTATCTAAACGTCAGGGGCGAGTGGGAAAAACCAAAACGCGAGTTCACGCACGCGTGTAAACCACGATTGATGACGTACAACTGACAAGTGACAGCCTGTCACTCAAAAACTATCATACGTCAACATTCATCACTGTACCTTTCACCCGCCAAGGGTCAAATTTTTCAAAATTTGAAATCATGAGCAATTCAATATCTTCTCCGAGAAGATTCCCCTCATTTCGTGCCAAAACTTTACAAAACACAAATCACACATCTCATATAGTCCAATACTCCACTTATTTGCATAAGAGCAACACTGGATTGGGGGGACTTGAAGGGGTATGGTCCCAAAAACCTCGCGTAGGAACATTGGACAATACTACAACTTCACCACAATAAACCTCCTTTAAGAGAAACCTACGCGGCTGCGCACCGGTTCTAAAGGAGAACTTGAAAGAAAACAGTCTTCAACATCCGCTCACCAATATGGAACTAATAACACATCCTTGCGCAAGTTCACATGACAGGATAGTTAGGAATAAAACCTAACAACATCTCCGCGCAATTATAACCCAGACTTGAACAGAAAGTAACCTTTCTGTTACAACAGAATTAACATGAGATAGAGGCATAGAGGATTACAGCTGTAAACCTTCTAGAAGGCCCCATCATGCATAGTCGTTCGGTTATAACCGAATGGCCACATGGCATCATCTTGAACTTCCATCAAAATCACGGTGATGGCACCAAATTGGAGAAGGGTCCACACTTACCCACTTTCCACGTGACATCTCCCCAACCGTTGATCATGCCCACGATCTGTGTGTATATGCACCACGTTAGTGATTAACGGTGAAGAAATAACCGCTTACGGAAAATACTTTCCGTCACTTCCTCTGTCAACAAACTTTCCTGCTCAAATCCGGTTATAGATAAGACAATTCAGGTACAAATCTCTCAAGTTACTCTCACTTCACTTTCACTATTACTTCTTCTTCTTTATTGAAACCTGTACTTATTCTCACACCGGAGGGTGGTCACGGAGAGAACCCCCATTCTCCCCGTGGCGAGTTTAACTGCTGTTCATTTTGCAGTTATCATTCGAAGAAGGAGCTTAGCTAAACCCCGAATCAAATGAGAGGACTCACCCTTTTATGCAGAACTAAACCCCTGGTCCGATTGATTCCGGTCATTCAAACCAGTGTTTCTTCAATTTTCGTATTTGTCCATGTATCCTTTTTATATGTAATTTTGTATACGTTTATCGTTGAGTATTTCTTAAGTATTTGTATGTGTATTTTTGTAGTATACTCCTTTAGAGTATTTAATGTATTTTTCAAGTTCCTATCATCACTAATACATATAATACACATAATATACACTTAGCACATAATTTTTGTGACATACTTAATATTGTTTTTATACTTGAAGAAAACCTTATTTCTTACTTGTAATTTTTGTATAAAAATTAGAAAACCTTTGTAAATATTTTTAGGTGAATTTTTTGGGAATAAGTTTCACAAAAAAACTTATATTTTTCTAAGTGTCACAATTTTGTAAAAATTCTGACATAGTTTCCCCTAAAAACGGAGGTTTCCATGTTTTCAAAACATGTTTTTATTTTTTTGTTATCATCAAAAATCAATTTCCGACAAATTTCACAAGTAACATACACTAAAATCACCATGAAAAACCTTATGATGAAATTGATTTTTGTTAAAAATGTGTAGCCTTTTAGATCTACACTTTACATTCTTGGATCTTCCAAAAACAAGTGTTCTTGTTAAGTTTTAACAAACTTTTTATGAAACTTTATCTTACTAAGTAAACCATTTAGGGTTTCAAAACCATGAAAAACATATTCTAAAACCATTTTTATGTTCATCTTGATGATCTTTATGTTCATCATCAAGTTTCATCATAGATCTTTCAAGATCCATGCTTAAACTTGTTAGATCTAAGCTTCTAACAAGCTTACACATGATGGATCTAACCAAAGACAGAAGATTCAACATTCACAACTTCATCACATACATCAAACAACTTCAAAACAACTTATTTTCACTTAGATTATGTTAGATCTTTAAGTTACCATCTTTAAAAGTTTATGTTCTTTGAAAGTGTAACTTGTACATAAGCTTAACATGAAGTAAAATAGAGATTTTGAAGCTTACTACTAGCTCTAGTGGCTAGGGAAGTGGCAAGAACAAGAACAAGATGAAGAATGAAGAAAATGAGTGGATAAAAGCTCTCCAAGAAGGTCCTTGAACTTCCTTTGCTCCTAGCTTCCGTAGATCATCTTCATACACCTTTGAATCACCTTAGATTGGCTTGAAAGTAACAAGAAAATGGTGATGGTATGGAGGGCGGTTGTTGCCGAGAGTAGAGAAGAGAGAATGGGGAAGGAGTTGTGAAAATTTTGAATGAATGTTATGAGAATATGGTCTTTAGGTTAAGACTTATAATCCTCCACAAATATATTAACCACTAGACTTCATGTCCCATAAAAAGCACACATTAACAAATATTTTAATGAGAAAGGGTGTGGGCCCCCCTTGGGGCCGGTTATGGCATGGGAGGGGGTAATGTGTAAGTTTTTGGAAGTTGAAGGTAGAAGATGTAAATTTGGGGGTTAATTGGAAGGTTAAGTGTGTTTCTAAGATTTTTAAGGTGTTTTAGCATCATAACTAGCTTTATATCACTAAAACAATGCTTCTAGTCTATTTTTGGTGTTTTGGGTAGTGTCCGGTTATTCATTCGGTTATCGGTTCGTTAAAGTACTAAATAATGCAGTTTTGCAAGGTATGAATTACCTTTTGTGACAGTTTTCACTCCCGACACTTTACAAGTTATTCTGGACATTTAAACCTTAATTCTGCATGTTATTTTGGTGTTAAATTGCTGTTTTTGCTTATTTTCTGCAGAATTTTGCATTTAGAGTGCGTTTCGGGTACTTTTTAGTGTCGATTTTAGCTTCCGGGAAGTGTTTATGTTAACCTTTGTTCACCTACTTTGGTTTCAATGTATTTTTGATGTTGGACCTACATCTAAGTCCTAAATCTATTCTCTGATTGTTTTCTGCAGACATGCTGACGCAACTTGTCTAACCGGTGAGCTTAATAATCAATTCGACGCAACGCTAAAAGTATTGTATAATGTGACAGTTAATATATGGAACATGCACGAATTCAATTGCATATCAAATAAGCACATAATGTTGACGTGTAAACACATAAATGGAGGAAATAAATAATAATTAAAATAGTACGGAAATTACCAGTTTTGGGCCAGTTGTCACAGCCTCCCCCCCTGTTAAAAGAATTTCGTCCCGAAATTCTTGTTGAGTTATCTCTCACAGGAGCTTCCTTGAACACGTGGGGGTATGTCACACCTCAATCGATGGTGGAAACATCGGGATGAGACGAACAAATTGCTCAAAAGCATCATAACACTATTGTGACAATATAGTTTAAATCAAATTCCATAAGAATACTAAAATGTCATACAAGATTCGAACATAATCAAAACATTGTATCAAACATCATCAAATATTGTTTACTTCTAAGATGAGTTTCTAAGTTCATCCTAGCTTGTTTTCTTGATCACTTCGACTGTTAACCTGCAACATGTATTAAAATAACATCAACAAAGATGTTGGCGGGTATACAAGTTTGATACATAGCATAAAGTAGAATAAAAAGTTTAAATGCTCATACCCAACACGAATAACATGATACAAGTTACTAATATGCTGAAACGGTGTCACTATATGTTCAAACCCTAGAATATAACGCGTTAATATTGTCTATCACAAAGAATAACGGGAGGTTAACATGTTTAACTTAACAATACCCAAGACTAAACGGGCAGTGCGTTACCCCTATAGAGCTAAAATTGAAGGATGCTACAGGGTACTTGGCTTTGAACTGATCCTCACGTTCCCAAGTATACTCAGGCCCGTGTTTAGAGTTCCAACGTACTTTAACCAGTTATATACGACTTCTCCTCGTCTTCTGGACCTACCAGTCCATCACCTCAACAGGTTCTTCTGTGAATCGGAGTTTGTCATCAATATGAACTTCATCCGCATGGATGATAACGGTTTCCTGGGTTGGACTCTTCTTGAGGTTTGACACATGGAATGTATCATGTACACCATTTAGTTCCTCCAGTAACTCTAACTTGTACGAAACGGTACCAATTTCCTCCAGAATCTTAAATGGACCAATATATCGTGGATTCATCTTTCCACGTTTCCCGAACCTTGCTACTCCCTTCCAAGGTGAGACTTTCAACAGAACCATGTCTCCTACCTCGAAAGCTAACAGTTTCCGTCTTTAGTCGGTGTAGCTTTTCTGTCAGTCACGAGCCTCTTTGATACGGTCTCGGATCTTGTCAATCGTTTCTTGGACTAGTTTGGGACCAATTAGCTGTCTGTCTCCGGATTCTGCCCAACACAAAGGTGAGCAACATTTGCGACCATATAGAGCTTCAAACGGAGCGGCTTTAATGCTTGTTTGATAGCTATTATTATAGGAGAACTCCACCAAGGGTAGGTGAGTATCCCAGCTGCCGCCTAAATCCATAACACACGCATGGAGCATGTCTTACAGGGTTTGGATAGTCCGTTCACTCTGGCCATCGGTTTGCGGATGGAAGGCTGTGCTTAGATCCAGTTGAGATCCAAAGGCCTCCTTAAAAGATTGCCTGATCCTCGATGCAAAGCATCCATCTCTGTCGAAAACAATCGAAGTAGGCACTCCATGACGTGCCACTATTTCCTTTAGATACAATTTGGCAAGCTTTCCAGTACTATCCTTCTCCTTTATCGGCAGGAAATGCGCAGACTTGGTCAATCGATCAACTATTACCCATATCATATCATGGCCTCTAGGGGTCTTGGGTAATTTAGTTATAAAATCCATCGATATTTGCTCCCACTTCCATACGGGGATCTCTGGTTGCTGCAACAGACCTGACGGTTTCTGATACTCCGCCTTGACCTTAGCGCAGGTCAAGCATTTTCCAACATAATTAGCTACGTCATTCTTGAGATTTGGCCACCAATAATATTCTCTCAAGTCTTGATACATTTTGTCCGATCCTGGGTGGATCGAGTATCTCAACTTGTGAGCTTCATCAAAGATTACTTCCCGAATACCGCCAAAGAGCGGAACCCAAATGCATCCCATAAAGTATAAGGTTCCCTCCTCGTTTGGCACCAACTGTTTCTCCAAACCTTAGAGAAGTTCAGCTTTAAGGTTCTCTTCCTTAAATGCTTCTTGTTGGGCGTCGCGAATACACGTAGTAAGATTCGTCCGAATTGTCATTTCCAATGCTAGAACCCTTAAAGTTTTAACTCTTTCCTTTCGACTCAAGGCGTCTGCTACCACATTTGCCTTTCCAGGGTGGTACTTAATCTCACAGTCATAATCATTCAGCAATTCAACCCATCGTCGCTGACGTATATTTAATTCATTCTGATTAAATATGTGATGCAAGCTCTTGTGGTCTGTGAAGATAGTACACCGAGTACCATACTGATAATGCCGCCAGATCTTCAAAGCAAATACCACTGCACCCAATTCCAGGTTGTGGGGGATATAAATCTTTTCATGAACCTTCAACTGTCGCGATGCATATGCAATGACCTTCTGTCGTTGCATAAGTACGCAACCCAAACCTTGACGCGAAGCGTCACAGTACACCACAAAATCTTCGGTACCTTCGGGAAGAGATAAGATCGGTGCATCACATAGCTTATCTTTAAGAAGTTGAAAGGCTTCTTCTTATTTGTCTCCCCAGTCAAACTTCTTGTCCTTTTGCGTAAGGGAAGTTAGCGGTTGAGCAATTTTGGAAAAATTCTCAACAAATCTTCGGTAGTAGCCCGCTAATCCCAGAAACTGTCGTACTTCGGTCGGAGTTTTGGGCGCTTTCCAATTCTTGATTGCTTCGATCTTTGATGGGTCTACGTGAATACCATCTCTTTCACAACATGACCAAGGAACTGTACCTCACGGATCCAAAATTCACATTTTGAGAACTTCGCGTAAAGTTTCTCCTTCTTCAACAGTTCTAGAATGGTTCTCAGATGTTGCTCATGCTCTTCTTTCGTTCGCGAGTATATCAAGATATCTTCGATAAATACTATCACAAATTTATCGAGATATGGTTTGCATACGCGATTCAACAAATCCATAAAGACTGCCAGAGCGTTTGTCAATCCAAACGACATAACTAGAACTCGTAGTGCGCATAACGAGTCCTGAACACCGTCTTTGGTAAGCTCTCCTCCTGAATCCTCAACTGGTGATATCAAGATCGAAGGTCGATCTTGGAGTAATAGCTCAATCCTTGCAACTGGTCGAATAAGTCGTCAATCCTCGGTAGCGGATACTGATTCTTAACGGTGAGCTTATTCATCTCTCTATAATCAATGCACATCCGCGGGGTTCAATCCTTCTTCTTCACGAACAACACTGGAGCTCCCCAAGGCGAGAAGCTCGGCCTTATGAATCCTTTATCCAACAACTTCTGGAGTTGAGTAGACAATTCTTGCATTTAGATGGCACAAGTAGATACGATGCCTTGGCTACAGGAGCGGCGCCTGGAACCAAGTCAATATGGAATTCGAGTTGTCTCTGTGGAGGTAATCCCGGAAAGTCTTCGGCGAATACTTCAGGGAAATCCTTCACTACTAGGATGTCTTCAAGTTTCAGCTCCTCAACCTTCTTATCTACTACATGTGCCAAAAAGGCAACATATCCTTTCCATAAGCATTTCTGCACTTTCATACAGTTGATGATTCACTGGGGCGTGTCTCGTTTTTCTCCATGAACTATGAGAGTATCATCATTCGCAAGAGGGATGCGGATAATCTTCTCATGGAAAACGACTTCGGCTCTGTTCTTGGATAGCCGATCCATGCCGACTACAACATCAAAACTCCCCAACTGGACGGGTAACAGATCAATATCAAATTGCTGTTCTCCAAGTTCCAACGAACATCCTTTAACAACTTCACCCGATTCAACAAGTTTACCATCGGCTAGTTCTATGGAATAAGGAATATCTAATCTACTAGATTCAACCTCAAGCATGCGTTTAAATTCCACAGACATGAAACTAAAATCGGCACAAGTGTCAAATAGTATGGATGCAAAGTGATTGTTAACGAGAAACGGAACATAATCATCTTCATCATTTTTGTGCCACTTCCCTAGCCAATAGAGCTAGTATTAAGCTTCTTGATCTTGTTTTTACTTCTAATTATCATAATGGTTAAAGTGTTAAGTAAGTGGTTAAACACAAAAGTTACAAAGAAATAAGAAGATGATCACTAACATAAAGCTAAATAACATGAAATCTAAGATGATTAAGTGTATGTATGAAACTTGTTTGTGGATTTATTGTGTTTATGATGTTGATCATCATAATAACCTTGCTAGAAGATGATTAAAAACATGATCTAGCAAGTATAAGGATGGATCTTGAAGAAATCACAATGATCATCATTTATGTGAATCATGAACTTGAAAGTAAGGTTGTTTTAGAGTATGATGATGATTAATACATGTTAAGAGTCTTGTAAATGGATGATTACAAAAATAATTTTCTCAAGAAACCAAGTTTATTTACAAGATTTACTAAGTCATGGTTTCTAAGTAAACTAATCATATTTCTAGTGTTGAATCAAGACTAGAAACATGTTTGTAACAAGAAAAATACAAAAGAATTATTTTTAGAAAAATCATCTTACAAGTTGTAAATGACTAAATCTTTCAATAATGTGATTTACTAACAAATAACCATGTTTTAAAGGGTAACTAAACCTACTAAATAACATGGTAAGTTACTACAAGTTTTTACAAAATTTCAAGTTCATGATGTAGTATAATTTACATGATCTTGGCATATGGTAAGTCTTGATTGAGTTGTTGATGATTTTAAAAGAAAATGATATGCTTTGAAAGCATGGAAACCTCTATTTTTAAGTGGAAACTATGACAATTTTTGTAGAAATTAAACACTTAGGAAAATATTTTTAAACAAGTGTTTACAAATATATTTTAACCATGGTTTTCATATAAAAACTTGCAATAATTTTTGTTACAAAAATTACAAATATTGGAGTGTGGTTTTTGTTAATAAAAGTGACTAAATATGTATTTAGGAAAATATATATTTAGAAGTCACAATTTGTGTGATTACTTGTATATTATGTGTATTAGTTATATTATTTTAGGACTTGAAATAATATAACTTACCAAAATACCAAGGATTATAATACAAAATAATGCCAAAATTTCAAGAAAATAAATATATAATTATTACCCAAAAATTGGACAAACTAAACAAGGAATATGGATTATATATATATATATATATATATATATATATATATATATATATATATATATTCCGGAATTAAGTTCATATATATTTTGACAAAAAAAGTTAAACGGTATTTTGGAAATCAAAGAAACGGAAATTATAATTTTGGCAAGTGTCACAAAAATATGATTATTTTTGTCAAGAAGAAAATATATTATTTTTGAGTAAAGAAAGAATATATATTTTCTTGGATTATTAGAAGATATATTATTTTGAAGAAAATATATTTTCTTAAACAAATTTAGAATATATTATTTTTGGGGTGAAAGATGGATTTATAAATATTTTCTAAGTTAATCTTGAAAATAAATTATTTTTGAGCTTTATATGAAAATATAGTTATTTTTGCCAAGGAAGAATTATAGATAATTTTCTATAAAAGTTTTCTTAAAATATATATATTTTAAGAATATAATTGGTGATTCTTAAATAATATTCTGGAAGGTATAAATACAAAATTAAGTATAAGAGTACTTAATAAATACAACGAAAATACGCATCCTCGTACGTACAAATACACACCGGAATACGCCGCCAATACTTGGCAAATACACAAGTATAATTATACCCATCCTTGGGAGAATACATGTGCATAATTACATGATATACCAAGTTAAAATATTTTATTTTAACAAATATTCCAAATAATGAGATAAATATAATTTAAGTTAAAATGTTAATATTTTAACTAATAATTATATACTTTGGAATATTATAATATACATCAAATATGTAACTCAAAGTATACCAAGACTTCCAGAATAATTCTTAATGAATAAATAAGACAAAGAGTTGATACACGACCTAAGCGTCTACTAAAACATGGCATGTGTGTAGGTAGTTGTACGACTCATAGAAGGACCTTGAGCATACGAGATAGCAGGACGCAAACTTGTGAGTTTATGTCCCCCTTTTCTCTTAATTGTTTTGGATTTATAACTCTCGGGGGTGGAATACATGTTACATATGTTACAATGGTATGATTTGGCTATGAAATGAACTATTAGATCATGTGAGCACAAGCTGAAACTGAAATGCCAATAACTCTCATAAGAATCATGGACAAAGGTTAGATCTAACGGGTACGGCCGAGCCCCACTCATGGTCCCTATGTGACCAGTTAGAGTGCTTTAGTGTCCCACTCGAGGTGATTCGACAACGGTCAAGGGTGATTTGACACAGTCATGGTGATTTGATACGGTCAAGGGAATTTGACATAGTTAGGGTGAATTTGACACAGTCGAGGGGAATTTAACACAGTCGAGGAGATTCGAGAAAGACAAAAGCCTACTCATATTGAGTACTCCCTATGTCTTCACATACATTAATGTCCTTGCAAAACATTAATTGATCTGTTCATAGACGCTTTTCATACCTGTTTTCAAAGGAGTCTCTCAAATGTTTACATGTTTATTAGTACTCATACAAAACGCATGAACTCACTCAACTTTTGTTGATGTTTTCAAAATTACATGTATTTCAGGAAACAAGTTGGATCTTGGGCGCTGGTGTTGTTTCTGGATGTAAATTTCAAGTTTAGATGTCATCCACTTTTGTTGGCTTGTAACTTAATCAAAGGTTGTGTTGTTTGAAACTTAAATGATTGGTGTTTGTAATGTTTTGAACTTTATGAATGGATGAACATCATTTTGATCATATAGTTGTTTATTCTAATTGAATGCAATGAGAACCAAATCAAGTCACACGCATACGCTTCTGCAAAAGTCAGGGTGTGACAGTTTGGTATCAGAGCTTCGATTGTAGTGAACTAGGATTCCTTCTCGAGTCTAGACTACAATCACTGGGACTCTCTCACGAAAACATTTTTACAAAAAGGTTTTTCATTGCATTTACGAAAGCGCCAAGATGCATGAGTCAAACACTTTTCAAGGAAAAGACAAGGCAAGGACATTAGTAGGGAGGAGAATACCCCAAATAAAGTGACATGATGCATCTATTTGCATGTTTATACTAAGTAACATATTTATTCATTAATGTATATGCGTATAAGTGTACGGAATAATTATTGACGTGAACGAGATACCTTCGACTCCGAATCCTATTATTGTTCTTGACTAGCATGATGAGACTATCGACCTCGCGTTTATTGCGAAGCTCATGGCTGGAGTGATTACCAAACGAGATCCTGAGCTGGTTTCCGTAGAAGATGGTTGTTCATCCCTCTCGAATGAGAAGGTGCCCGACTATGGTAGTAACGGCAAGGCGGAGGCGGCAACCTTGGACAACACCTTTATTAGTAGGACGAGGTCCCTGTGGCTTTTGTGAAACAAGATTGACGTCACACTTGACCAGACAAGGAAGATGAAGTACTCATCTTGAAGGTGCCCCTCCAACTACTAGGAATTCTCTTTATTCCTATTAAGTCTAATCATCGTGCCTATTCGCGCGTAACGATAACGGATGTTAGCGCGTGGACCACCGCAATAGTCCTTTCTATGTCGGAGGTATAAGGACAGTAGTGTCCCCTCTCTGGTTGACCATCTGCTTTGAACGAGGGGAAAATCAAGGTAACCATGCAAGGCAATTTATTATTACAGGGGCCCACGTAATAACGACTTGTAGTGCATGGAAATCCTGGTGGACTCTGCGGGTCGAGCTAATGATCACCACCCATCTGAAAATAATTTCTAAGTGTTCACACCTTCATTTAGTAGAACAATATCTAGACAGTTGCTATAACACTCTACAAAGTAGGAAACCTGTCTTTGCCTACTTCGTGTCTGACACTTATACCTGTATACGAATTGTTTGGGAACCGATATCTAAGCAAGTGAAGATGGCTAACACTTGGGAAAGATTTAGTAACTTTACACTTTTTATCACCACTATATGTACAACCCCCATCTCTTGGGAAGTATACCCATCCTTGTGAAGCTAAAGACCTAAGAAAACCAATGTAGAAGGAAAATAACTACTACTTTCATATTATGAAACTTGTATGACCGAGGTGATGTAACCTCGAGTTCATTTTGTTTTCCCCGTTACAAACAATAAGTCAAGTTGTCAAGTCTACATGAAAGTTCAGTAGTTGTTTTCTTACTTATACATTGTTGATTATATATGCATGTGATATTGGGTGATTACATGTTTGCTTGCGTTAATATATACCCATAGACAATCATGGAATGTTGTCTAACCTACCCCATACCTTTTGACAGAAGAAAATGCCGCCCAGACGTTACACGGACACCAATACGTTACCAAGAACTGAGGCCGAACTCAATGAGCACATTTCCCAAGCTATAGCACAGCATGAAGCCCTCCGCATGGAACACAGCGGTGGCACCCCTAGAAATAACCCTCCAACTGGCTACACCTATAAACAGTTCCTGGACTGCAAGCCATTGAATTTTGACGGCACAGGAGGTGCCGTTGCTTTTGTTCGTTGGGTAGAAAAGACTGACTCCGTTCTGAGAATGAGTAAATGTTCGCCCGAGCAGAGAGTTACCTATATCTCAGGATTGTTTTTGGATGGCGCACTCTCCTGGTGGAACCTTCAGGTTCAGACCCTTGGTGAAGCTACTGCTTATGCACTGAGCTGGGACGAGATCTAGGAATTGACGCGGAAGAAATACTGCGCCAGGGCTGAAATCCAGAAGCTTGAGACTGAGTTCTGGAATTTGAAAATGGACGGGCCGAAGATTTCTGAGTACGTCCAACGCTTTCATGAATTGTTTAGGGTTGTTCCCTACTTAGTCGAGCCTGAATTCAAGAGGATTGAATGATTCATTTGGGGACTTGCACCTCAAATCCTGAGCATGGTCACTGCCTCAAAGCCTCCAACCATCACAGAGGCTATCGATTTGAGTGTTACACTTACTGAAGAAGCTCTTTGTATGGGAAAGTTTTCGGAATTTGAGACAAGAAAGAAAGAACTCATGTGGAGTCTTCGGGAAATAAGAAAAGAAAGTCTTCGAACCTAAAGATAGGCACCCAAGTCAGTTATGAAAGCTCTAAAACAAACAAAAGAAGGGAAGTGGACCCGCCTCGTGGCATGCGAGCTTATGGAGCCACCAATAAGGCTGGTGGTAAGGTTTACTTAGGGACTAAGCCGAGATGTGATGAGTGCAAGTTTCACCATGAAGGTCGATGTCTAAGGCCTAAGTGCGATCGGTGTGGAAAAGAAGGACACAACAAGGATGCCTGTTTGGCGAAGCATCCCAAACAAGGAGGAAATGATGACGGCAACCACGACGGAAACGATAATGGTAGAATTCCAGGTTGCTTCAAATGTGGGGACATGGGGCACTTTAGGAAAGATTGACCTAGGAAGAACCAAGTGATGAAGGGTCTTCACGATCGGTGCTCGTGAAGCACGCCAGGATCCAGATGCTATTACGGGTACGTTCCCTATTTATGCATCCATTTTGATTGATATTAGCGCCGACTTTAACCTTGAATCCCTAGAACTTAAGAACCTACTTGGCCTAGTTTCAAGTAGGATAGACACCCCGTATTCTTTAGAATTGGAAAATAGAAGGTTAGTTAAAGCAGATGAGGTGATTAAATATTGTATTTTGGAACTTAGAGAGCGGGAACCTTCTAGTACCGTTGACTTGGGAAGTCATGATATTGTAGTCAGCATGGATTGGATATCCAAGGATAGAGCTAAAGTTGTTTGTCATAAGGAAAATCATTTGCATCCCTCTTGTGAATGATGACACTGATAGTACACAACCTTCTTGCATTAGATGCGAGGGAACTAGGCCCCCCTAAGGTGATGGATTTGCGACATCTCACATTGGTCATAGAGACACAAAAGCGCCTCCGAATAGGCTACGTAGCCTTCCTTGCTCATGTTGTCGATAAAGAGACCAAGAAGACAAAGCTAGAAGACATCCCCGTTGTGAAGGAATTTCCAGAAGCCTTCCCGAAGACTTTCCTGGGTTACCTCTACAACGAAAAGAGGAGTTTAGGATAAACCTGGTGCCAGGAGCGGCACCAATGACGGGTGGCACGTTACCGACTAGCTCCGTCCGAGATACAGGAGCCTCCGATGCAACTGCAAGAGCTGCTAGGCAGAGGAAATCCACCAGGCCGAGCTTCTCACCTTGGGAATCCCCAGTGTTATCCGATAGGAAGAGGGACGACGGTTTTTATACGTGTACACGGCCTAATCTGAGAGGAACTCAGAAGAATTAGTGCGGAAGAAGTATTACGCAAAGGTTACAGGGAGATAGATAACTAACCAGCAAGAATCGATACCCCTTACCGATAATTTATGACTTGTCGACCAACTACAAGGTCCCAGCTACTATTCCAAGATGGACTTAAGGACAGGATATCACTAGTTGAGGACACGAGAAGAAAGTATCCCTAAAAAGACCTTTAGGACTCGCTTTGAGTATTACGAGTTCCTTGTCATGCCGTTTGGCTTAACAAATGCACCGACAGTATTCATGGACCTCATGCATCGGGAGTGTAAGCTGTACCTGGATAAGATCGTAATTTTATTTATTGACTACATTCTTATAAGCTCAAAGACCAAGGAAGGTCATGAGCAACATCTGCAATTTATCTTGGGACTCTTAGAGAAAGAACAGTTGTGTGCTAGGATGTCGAAGTGCGAACCTTGGATTCGCGAGGCAAGATTCTTAGGTCACGTGGTGAATAAGAATGAGATTCATGCCGACCCTGTAATCAAGAACTAAGGAGGCCCAAAGACATAACTAAGAATTTTTGGGGATTGTAGGCTGTATTAGACGACTCCTAGAAAAGTTTTCAAGGATTGCTCAACCGCTAACAACCATATCCCAGGCGATACCTATCTTGTCTTCACCTGACAGTACCAATAGAATTGCGGTTCTTGTGACGCTTCTCGACAAGGTCTCGATTGCGTGTTGATGCAACGAGACCAAGTCATCGCGTACGCGGCACGTTGATTTAAGGATCATGGGAGGAGACCTCGAACTAGGTGCAGTAATTGCGCGTTGAAGATTCGGCGACATTACTTGTATGGAAAAACGCTGCACGATCTTTAGTGATCACAAGGGTTTGCAGCACATCTTTTATCAAAAGGACTTAAACATGAGATGAAGAAGATGGATTGAGCTACTGAATGGTTATGATTGTGAGACTAAGCCTCACCTAGACAAGGCAAGCGTTGTAACGGACGCCTTGAGTCACAAGGATCACGCAAAGGCTCTAAGGGTGCGAGCCTTAGAGATGACCATACAGACGAATCCCGCTACTCGGATTCGTGAAACTGAGCAAGAGACGCTCAAACCAGAGAACCTACGAGCTGAAGAATTACGTGGAATGGAGTGCAATTATTGCCTAAGGTAAACTGAACATTATACTTCATGGAACGACTTTGGGTTCCGTTTCGCAACAATTTACGTACGCTTATCTTGGGACAAGGCTCATAGGTCAAGGTACTCGATCCATCCCGGTTCCAACAAGATGTACCAAGAATTGAAGGATTAGTATGGGTGGCCCATGTCGGAAGCTAATATAGCTACTTATGTGGGTAACTGTCTTACTTGTGCCGAAGATTAAGACAGAATACCAGAAACTATGAGGGCTGCTGCATCAGCCTGAGATTCCCATGTGGAAGTGGAAACGAATCTTAATGGAATTTTGATTACAAAGCTACCAAGAACCCAAAGAGGTCACGTTATGATTTGGGCGATTATTAATAAACTCACCAAGTCTGCATATTTCCTACCAAACAGTGAGGAAGAAAACACAAGGAAATTGTCAGAGATTTAGCCTAGAAAGGTTGTGACACATCGTGGAGTGCCTGTTTCCATCTTGTCCGACCGAGAGGTCGTTTTGTGCCAAAGATATGGCGGACGTTTCAGAAGGCGTATGGGTCACGGTTGAACCTTAGTACTGCATTTCACCCTCAGACGGACGGCCAGAGTGAACGAACGATACAGACTTCGGTAGACATGCTACGAGCTTGTGTGATGAACTTTGATGAAAAGTTGGAATAGTCACTTGCCCTTAGTGGAGTTTTCCTACAATAATATTTATCACACCGCCGTTTAGGCCGTCTCGTGTGAAGCTTTTATGAACGTAAGTGTCGGTCCCCTTTGTGTGGGGCGGAGGCCGGAGATAAACGATTTACTGGCCCCGAATTGGTTCAGGAAAACTTTATGCAAGATTGTTCGGATACGTGATCGTATCAAGTCAACATGTGATATACAGAAAAGCTATGACGATAAGCGGCGGAAACCGTTGGAATTTGTGTTTGGAGATATAGTAATATTGAAAGTCTCACCTTGGAAAGGCGTGGTACGATTGGGAAAGGCGTGGTACGATTTGGAAAGCGTGGGAGGTTGAACCCACAGTATATTAGACCTTTCGAGATCCTGTAAAGGATCGGGACCATTGCTTACAATCTAAAGCGTGGGAGGTTGAACCCACAGTGTAGGAACTTGAATGACCTCTTTGTGGAGTCTTTAACCACTCATTTTCTTCCATAATCATCTTCATCATTTTTGTGCCACTTCCCTAGCCATTAGAGCTAGTAGTAAGCTTCTTGATCTTGTTTTTACTTCTAATCATAATGGTTAAAGTGTTATGTAAGTGGTTAAACACAAAAATTACAAATAAATAAGAAGATGATCACTAACATAAAGCTAAATAACATGAAATCTAAGATGATTAAGTGTATGTATGAAACTTGTTTGTGGATTTCTTGTGTTTATGATGTTGATCATCATAATAACCTTCCTAGAAGATGATTAAAAACATGATCTAGCAAGTATAAGGATGGATCTTGAAGAAATCACAATGATCATCCTTTATGTGAATCATGAACTTGAAAGTAAGGTTGTTTTAGAGTATGATGATGATTAATACATGTTAAGAGTCTTGTAAATGGATGATTACAAAAATAATTTTCTCAAGAAACCAAGTTTATTTACAAGATTTACAAAGTCATGGTTTCTAAGTAAACTAATCATATTTCTAGTGTTGAATCAAGACTAGAAACATGTTTGTAACAAGAAAAATACAAAAGAATTATTTTTGAAAAAATCATCTTACAAGTTGTAAATGACTAAATCTTTCAATAATGTGATTTACAACCAAATAACCATGTTTTAAAGGGTAACTAAACCTACTAAATAACATGGTAAGTTACTACAAGTTTTTACAAAATTTCAAGTTCATGATGTAGTGTAATTTACATGATCTTGGCTTATGGTAAGTCTAGATTGAGTTGTTGATTATTGATGATGATTTTAAAAGAAAATGATATGCTTTGAAAGCATGGAAACCTCCATTTTTAAGGAGAAACTATGGCAAAAAAATTTTAGAAATTAAACACTTAGAAAAATATTTTTAAACAAGTGTTTACAAATATATTTTAACCATGGTTTTCATATAAAAACTTGCCATAATTTTTGTTACAAAAATTACAAATATTGTAGGTTTGTTTTTGTTAATAAAAGTGACTAAATATGTATTTAGGAAAATATATATTTAGATATCACACTTTGTGTGATTACTTGTATATTATGTGTATTAGTTATATTATTTCAGGAGTTGAAATAATATAACTTACCAAAATACCAACGATTATAATACAAAATAATGCCAAAATTTCAAGAAAATAAATATATAATTATTACCCAAAAATTGAACAAACCAAACAAGGAATATGGATAATATATATATTCCGGAATTAAGTTCATATATATATTGACAAAAAGTTAAACGCTATTTTGGAAATCAAAGAAACGGAAATTATAATTTTGGCAAGTGTCACAAAAATATATCATATTTTTGTCAAGAAGAAAATATTTTATTTTTGAGTAAAGAAAGAATATATATTTTCTTGGATTATTAGAAGATATATTATTTTGAAGAAAATATATTTTCTGAAACAAATTTAGAATATATTATTTTTAGGGTGAAAAATGGATTTATAAATATTTTCTAAGTTAATCTTGAAAATATATTATTTTTGAGTTTATATGAAAATATAGTTATTTTTTCCAAGGAAGAATTATAGATAATTTTCTATAAAAGTTTTCATAAAATCTATATATTTTAAGAATATAATTGGTGATTCTTAAATAATATTCCGGAAGGTATAAATACAAAATTAAGTATAAGAGTACTTAATAAATACAACGAAAATACGCATCATCGTACGTACAAATACACACCAGAATACGCCGCCAATACTTGGCAAATACACAAGTATAATTATACCCATCCTTGGGAGAATACATGTGCATACTTACATGATATACCAAGTTAAAATATATTATTTTAACAAATATTTCAAATAATGAGATAAATATAATTTAAGATAAAATGTTAATATTTTAACTAATAATTATATACTTTGGAATATTATAATATACATCAAAGATTTAACTCAAAGTATACCAAGACTTCCAGAATAAGTCTTAATGAACAAATAAGACAAACAGTCGATACACGACCTAAGCGTCTACTAAAACATGGCACGTGTGTAGGTAGTTGTACGACTCATAGAAGGACCTTGAGCATACGAGATAGCAGGACGCAAACTTGTGAGTTCATGTCCCCCTTTTCTCTTAACTGTTTCTGATTTATAACTCTCGGGGGTGGAATACATGTTACATATGTTACAATGGTATGATTTGGCAATGAAATGAACTATTAGATCATGTGAGCATAGGCTGAAACTGAAATGCCAATAACTCTTATAAGAATCATGGACAAAGGTTAGATCTAACGGGTACGGCCGAGCATCACTCATGGTCCTTATGTGACCACTTAGAGTGCTTTAGTATCCCAGTCGAGGTGATTTGACAACGGTCAAGGGTGATTTGACACAGTCAAGGTGATTTGATACGGTCAAGGGAATTTGACACAGTCAGGCTGAATTTGACACAGTCGAGGGGAATTCGACACAGTCGAGGAGATTCGACAAAGACTAAAGCCTACTCATATTGAGTACTCCCTATGTCTTCACATACATTAATGTCCTTGCAAAACATTAATTGATCTGTTCATAGACGCTTTTCATACATGTTTTCAAAGGAGTCTCTCAAATGTTTACAAGCTTATCAGTACTCATACAAAACGCATGAACTCGCACAACTTTATGAATGGATGAACATCATTTTGATCATATAGTTGTTTATTATAATCGAATGCAATGAGAACCAAATCAAGTCACACGCATACGCTTCCGCAAAAGTCAGGGTGTGACATTTCTGAAGACAATTTGAAATGCCCTGCCAATGGAGTCTTCAATGACTTACAACTACCCATAGTATAACTGTTAAGGATCTTCTGAACATAACCAGTTTGAGACAACTTCAACTTTCTCAAACTTCTGTCTCTAATGATCTCCATACCCAATAGATTCTTGGAAATCCCCAACTCTTTCATTTCAAACTCGATCTTCAACATTTGCTTTATTTCTTCTATGTTCTCCTTATGTTTACTAGCCACAAGCATATCATCAACATAAAGAAGCAAGTAACTGAAACACCCTAGACAATACTCCCTGAAGTAAACACAGGAATCATAGGAACTCCTTGAAAAACCATTATTCACCATGAACTCATCAAATCTTTTGTACCATTGTCTAGGAGATTGCTTTAAGCCATATAACGATATTTTCAATAAACAGACCTTCTCTTCATTCCCTTCCTGTATAAATCCAACTGGTTGTTTCATAAAAATCTTCTCTTCCAAGTATCCATGCAAAAATGCAGTTTTAACATCCAATTGTTCCAATTCCATATCTAGAGCTGCAACAATGGATAATAAAATTATGATCGAAGTGTGTTTTACTACTGGTGAAAATATCTTTGTATAATCCACTCCAGCCCTCTGAGTGAATCCCTTAGCTACAAGCCTTGCTTTAAATCTGGGACCTTCTACACCTGGAATGCCATCTTTAACTTTATATATCCACTTACAGGATACTAACTTCTGATCTTTGGGCCTTTCAACTAATTCCGAGGTGTCATTCTTCATCAAAGAATCCATTTCCTCTTTCATAGCTATACACCACTTCCTTTTATCTTTGGAATTGATTGCGTCTTCATATGTTAAAGGCTCATTAACACACTCCTCTTCTGCTGCAATGAACACAACAGCAGACATAGAAACACTTGATGAATCTCGGAATTTTAGTGGCTTTAATATAGTTCTCCTCGGCCTGTCTCTTGCCAAACTAAAATCTTGTGTGTCTTGTTTTTTTTTTTTGGAAGGTGACTTTCACAACAGATGGCAAGGTCCCTCACTACCAACGGTAGCTACCATCGCCCCACTCCCGCAACCAAGACTATGTTGTCTTAACCGGGCCCACGCTTGGTGCATTAGAGTTTGGCTTGGCTTCCCCCGAGAAAATTTCCAGCCCCCTGCCACTTGACAGGAGTTGCACCCTCTGCAAGAGTTGACACTCTCCGGAGTAAATGCACTGTAATAGAAAACTCAGGCGCTCCTCAGGTTCGAACCGGTGACCTTTCAGCCCCCAGCTCTCCCCTTCATTGTTGCTGGCCACTGGGCTAGAGCCAGTGGTTTCTTGTGTGTCTTGTGATACACCACTACTCGAGCTTTCTTCTTAAGGATCTATCCTATCTTCATCACAACTAGAATCCACCTCAATCTGAACTTCTTTTCCCTTTGACACACTATCATTCATACCTGACACTTTATTGCCAACTACATCTTTATACAAGATATCTTCTCTGACTTTCACATTCCTACTCTTTATAATTCTAGGGCTGCCACCTTCCAACTTCCAAACTCTATACCCTTTTACACCTTCCTGATATCCCAACAAAACACATTTATAAGCCCCAGAGTCCAACTTATCTTGACTGACATGAGCATACACCAGGCAACCAAAAACTTTTAAGTCTTCATACCCTGGCTTAACCCCTGTCCACATTTCTATTGGTGTCTTCATACCAACGACTCTAGAAGGTGTTCTGATTATTAGGTATGCATCAGTAGACACAATTTCTCCCCAGAAACACTTAGGCAATCCTGAACTTAACCTCATAAATCTCAGCCTTTCTAAGAGAGTTCTATTCATTCTCTCTGCAAGACCATTCTGCTGTGGAGTTCCTGGTATTGTTAAATGTCTAGCAATACCATTGACCTTGCATAATTGATCAAACTCTTTATTGCAATATTCCAGCCCATTATCAGTTCTTAATTTCTTTATCCTTCTGTTGGTTTGGTTTTCTACCAAAGTCTTCCATTCTATAAACTTCTGCAGTGCATCATTCTTGTGTTTGATAACAAACACCCAAACCCTTCTTGAGAAATCATCATAATAGACATGAAATATCTTGCCCCTCCTAAAGATTCAACCCTTCCAGGCCCCCACAAATCAGAGTGTATATAGTCAAGAATTCCCTTAGTGACATGCTTACCAACCCCAAACTTAACTCTTTTATGTTTGCCCAAAATGCATGTTTCACAAAACCCTACATCACAACTTTTAATGTCACCAAGAACCTTTTGTTTCTTTAGTTCTACCAGCCCTTGACTACTTATATGGCCTAATCTTTTATGCCATAAACTAGCCAACTCATTATCCTTATCTATAATTGCAACAGAAGCCAATGACCCATTATTAACACTCCCATCGAGCACATAGACATTGTTATCCTTTCTTGTACCGATTAACAATACTAAAGATCCCCTGATCACCTTAGCCTTTCCATCATTTAGTCTTACACGACATCCTTCTCTTTCAAATGTACCAAGAGACAATATACTTCTCTTAAGACTAGGCACATACCTGACATTTCGAACTTCTACTTGACTGCCATTCTTTAATTTGAAAATAACTGTACCAACACCAACGATCTTGCAGTGTCTGTCATCTCCAAGCTTCACATGACCCTGATCTTCATATCTCGAAACTTTAAAGAACTTTTCCACCGGTGTCATATGAAAAGAACCTCCTGAATCAAGTACCCATTGTTCTTTCATGTCACTGCTTGTAACATACATTACATCAGAACTATCATAGCCATCTGAGGCTTCTTCTTGAGAGTTATGATTTACATGTGTTCGTGAATTGTTACTAGCCTCATTCTTTCTCTTTTTCCATTCTGGGCAGTCTTTCTTGAAATGTTTCTCTGAGTTGCAGACAAAACATTTTCGTTTAAACTTCGACTTTGATCTTGATGTTGATCCTTTTGACACCTTGTTATGTGATCTATGTTCTGATCTTCCTCTCACAATAAGCCTTTCTCCACCTTCTTCCTTAGGATCAGACTTTTTTTTGAGTTCTTTAGAATTTAATGCAGCCAGAACTTTCTACATGGTAAGAGTTTCTCTTGCATACATCAAAGTATCAACAAAATTCTCATATGAGGGAGGCAATGATGACAGAAACATTATTGGCTGATCCTCATTGTCAGTTTCAACCTCTATATTTTCAAGATCAAGTATAAGTTTATTGAAGTCATCTGTATGTTCTTCAATTGACTTACCAACACCCATTTGAAAGGTATACAATCTCTTCTTCAGGTACAATCGATTAGCCAGGGACTTCGTCATGTACAGGGTCTCTAACTTCTTCCAAACCCCTGCCGCAATGGTTTCCTTGGACGCTTCTCTCAAGACTCTGTCACCGAGACTCAAGATGATTGCACCATGGGCCTTCTCCATTATTTGTTTCTTTTCTTTCTCGGTTAACTCAGCCGGAAGATGATTTTCCCCTTTCAGTGCATCTACTACCCCATTATGCACTAGTAATGCCCTCATCTTCAACCGCCACAAGCTAAAATCGTTCTTGCCATCAAATTTTTCTAGTTCGAACTTTGAAGACACCATCTTGATTACCAATTGAGCTTTGATTCACCGTTTTCTTCTGAATCGAGAGCCACACCAGGCTCTAATACCAATTGTTGTGAAATCAACACCAAGAAAACTCAAAGACGAACCAAATACTTATCAACTTTATTGAATCAAAGATTATTGAACTATTACAACTGAGAATTGAAACATGAACTAAAAGAAATCATGAAAACAAGAAGTAACTAAACTGAGCCCTAACCCCTCTTTTATACCAGCTCCTAACGATCTTTAACAGTCATTAAAGAAAAATGACACAAATACCCTCTGTACTTATAAGGTAGGTGGGGGCGGTGCGTTATATCACCGTGACAGGAGTTTTCAATGCGTGGAAAAAACAATATTCCCACCGCCACCTTAATTTTATAACGCGTGGAAGATCAACGCGTGACAAAAATAACGGCGTGATGAATTGATTTTGTGTGAGGAATTGTTGGTTAGGGGGAAATTGTTGGGTGTGGTGGTGAGTGATGACCAATGCCACTAAAATAGGTTGTGAGTGATGGAAAAATGGTTGATGACATGGCGGAACTTGATTGGGTGTTGTGAGTGATGAAATTCTATCACTAGTGACCATCCCCACCCCTAAGTAATAAGCCAGGTCAACCTTCACCTTCTAAAACTTATTATTTTGACCTTTAACATTCAACACATTCTAGTCACAGTGAACTAGTTCCACAATCATTTATGTATTTCTTCATATCATATTTCATATCTTCAATCAAACGAACAACATTACTGATATTATGATTATTTAATTCTAGGGTATGTGACAGATCGTTTCTCCTTCTTAACTAGCAACAATTACAAATTACAAATTTTCTCTTTTCTTAGCCAACCTAAAAGCAGTGTATCCTGTTTTTCCATCTCTAAACAAAGCAATAATCAATTCTCTCACCAGTTTCCTCAAGTTTAAAAGCCCTACGGCCCGCTGACATTCTTGTTTTTGGATGGGAGGGAGAGAAACACGCGTGTGTCGATTTGACAGGTGTGTCCCCCCTCGTTGGGCTAAGGGACCACGGGTTTGTGGCTAGACAGGCGATAACCAAGGCAGAGGCGGGCAAAGTAGCTAAACACGAAAAAGCTTGCATCGAGAATCAGCACGTGTTCGTCCCGTTTGCTTTCGATACCTTTGGCGCTCTCGCCCCTGACGCTGTGCGGTTCCTAAAGCGGGTTCAACAGGTGGTAAGCAGTAACACCGCACATGTTAAGGGACAGAATTTTGTGTTTAGCAGGGTAGGCTTTGCTATTCAGAATGGGGTAGCGGCGCAACTTGTTGCTCGCCTACCTTCCATTAGTTTGTAATCATATTGAGCTTGTTTGTTATGGATTAATTAATCATGTATAAAAAATCAGGAAATTACGGTTTAACAAAAAAAAAAAAAAAAAAAAAAAAAAAAGGGAACACATCGAGTGTCACTAGTTCGGGTTAAGCTCTAACAATTTCACAAAATCGCCATATTGTTTTTGACGAATTAGATATTTCCTTTTAGATGAAGCTCCAATTGTATTCACAGATAGGGAAAGGTAATAAAATAAAAAATACTCACAATTGCATGTTCAGATGATGCAAGTGCGCCAACTATTCGTTATGAATATGAATGAGTGAAACAATGAATTTAAAATGCATACTTATTTTAATCTATTTTTGTTTTTGTTTTGATCCATTTAGCTAGGGGTGTTCAATAAACCAACTAACAAATTTTAGAATTGATTAATCGAATCTAATTATTCAATATCTTTTGTTTTTACCTGGATTCGATCCGATTGATTCGACTCGAATTCAAAATTTATGCCCAGATTGAAATTTGATTCAATTTGTATTTGAAACTCGATTTGAAAAGAATTAAATTCAATATTGTTCAATATGTGAATTAAATCGACTATAAAATCTTTGAAGTAAAAATCTAAAAGTCGAATATGGAATTATAAAATCGAATATGGATAATGAACTTATTGATGTAATTTAGATTTTGGTCTAAAACTAGAAGCTTTTTTTTTTCTATTTGTGTGTGTATGTGTGCATGTATGTATAAAGAATATAAATATGTATAATTTGAATTCAAATTTTGAGTTGCAGTATTGGATTCGAATTTGATTACTCGACTTGAATCGAACTGAGAATTCGAATATTTAAAAATCAGATTCTTTGATAATCAAATCGAATTTTGAATTCTTCTAATCCGTTTCGAATAACACTCCTACATTTAGCTCACCATGCATGTTAAAATCTTCATCATAAACTTGAACCCTAGCTCTAGACATTGCTAGACTAGCAATGCTAGTCCCATGAAACCGTTAGACCACTTCTCCTCTATCATTAACATATCAAAAAAAAAAAAAAAAAAACTGTGATTTCTTCTCGGCCTATTTTTTATAATTTCTTTCATATTTATCAGATATTGAAGTCTCAATATTTTTTTAACGGCAAATTTCTTTTATTTCATGACGTCTTTGAAGTCTCAATATTTGGTTTTGGTTTTTTACTAGATTTCTTTTGTGAAAATTATATAAGGGTCATGCTATTCACACACGGACAAAATTATTTTCACACCTCAAAGCGCCGCGCTTTGGCCATAGCGCGGCGCTATGCTCGACAAAAGGTGCTTCGATTGACGTTTGAGACATTCGCTACTGTTTGAGAGACATAAAGCTGATTATGATGTTTTGTCGTTAACCCTAAGCGCCGCGCTTTGGCCATAGCGCGGCGCTTCGACCCAAATTTTCACTTTTAAAAGCAAGCTACTGATTGAGGTTTCTTCTTCTTCAGAAAAGCAAGCTACTTATCGTTCGAGACAACGTCGCACTCAATACGTTGTTTACAAACATACGTGGGTATTCGAGTGTTTTGTTGTTTGTTGTTTACAAAAAACGATGTCGTGGTTAAACAACTATATTTTCGGTCAATATTCTGACGAGACAGTTGTTCCTGATTCTTACGAGGGGACCGCTATTTCTGACTCGTATGAGAAACCGGTCTCGTCCAACTTGAGGGAGGCAGAGGTTGTATCTGGCATTCGTTATCGTGATAACACGGTGACGCTGGATTTGAATACCCCTGTGGAGGACCCTTACGCACAACAAGGTTATTCGAATTTCGGTTACGGTGGCGAGTACAGCTTTGTACAGCAGGAGTGTGGTCCAAACGACAGTTACGGTTGTCAACAGAGCTTACAAGGTTATTCGAATTTCGGTTACGGTGGCGAGCACAACTTTGAACATCAAGTATATTCGGACCTCGGTGACGATGGTGAGCCGGGGGATGTGTCTGTTGACGAGGAAGGCTGTTACCCGGTTACGTTTTCGTTTGATACAACGCAGACCTTTTCGTCACGTAAAGAGTTGGTGCGTTGGGTACAAGACACGGCAAAAGACAATGGTTACCTCATTGTGGTTAAGAGGTCGAATAAAAGAGGAGAGAATTACAAGATTTGGTTTCAATGTACTTTTGGTGGGGAGCATAAGAGTATAGCTACACAGAGGAAAACGGGTAGCAAGAAAATAGGCTGCCCGTTCGAGATGATCGGGTTTTCGGAATCATCCGGAAGTGTTTGGAGGATCGAGGTGACAAAGGCGAAGCATAACCACACTCCTATTGAAAACTTAGAGGGTCACGCGTATGCGAGAATGCTTTCTTCGGAGGATAAAAAACTGGTTAAGGAGCTGGCAGAGCAAGACATTCCCAACCAAAGTATCTGGCGAACGCTGACAAAAAACAATCCGGCTAGAAAGCTTATTCCGAAAGATATACACAACGCTGTTCAGAAGATCAACGCCGAAAAAAATGTCGGTAAGTCTCCGATGCAAAAACTTGAAAGCATTCTTCTCGAAAAAAATTACACTTATTACATGCGCACGAATGAGATATCGAACGAAGTTGAAGATGTCTTCTTTGTTCACGAAAGATCATTCACTATGTGGTGTGCCTTCCCGCATGTGCTAATGATTGACGCCACCTACAAAACGAACATGTACAACCTGCCATTTGTTCAGGTCGTAGGCATGACGTCGACAAACAAATCGTTTACGGCTGCTTGTGCGGTAATTTCCGCTGAGAAGTCAGAGAACTACCTATGGGTGTTGCAGAGGATCAAGTCTATGCTGGTAGGATGTATGGAACCGCGCGTGATTTTAACAGACGGGGATTTTGCGCTAATGAACGCGTGTGAACAAGTTTTTCCAAAAGCGCATAAGTATCTTTGTTGGTTCCATATTCAACAAAATATTAATAAGAACAGCAAGAAGAAATTCTCTGACAAGGATTGGAAAGAATTCGTACGTAGTTTTTGGTTATTGTGCGAGTCTACGACCGAAGAAATATACGGGTATAACTTGGAAAACCTTGAAGCACAGCTGAAAGAAGATGACCATGAACGTAGGTATTTCTTACATAATTATGTTCAAATTTTATATAATAACAAAAACTGACTATTTACGTTTTTTTTAATTTTAGAGGTTTTTGATTATATGAAGAAATCCTGGTTGGATCCGTACCGTGAAAAGTTTGTATCATGCTGGATTAACAAAACTATCAACTTTCACCAAACTACGACCAACAGGGTTGAGGGCATGCATGCAACACTAAAAAGTCACTTTCCAAGTCATCGCAACACACTGGATAAACTTGTACTGTATGTTGATCATGTTGTTGATAGACAATACACCGAGATTAGTAGTAGCTTTGAAACAAGCCTCCGAAAAGTGATGACGCACCACAAGAAGCAGCCCATGCTTGCATATATTCTCAGAAAGGTTTCAATATATGCGATTGAGCTTTTGAGTAGGGAACTAAAACGTAAGGAAGACGGGTTGAGAGCCTACGGTGCAAGCTGTGGTTGCCAACTTTTTACCAGCTGTGGTTTGCCATGTGCCTGTCGTTTGGAAAAGTTGGAAAATAAAGGTAATTAATATCTTTGACCTTTCTCGTTATGATTTTGCCACCTAATTTGTTTTCATCCACAGGTCAGCAACTCCGGATCACACACATAGACGTGTTCTGGAAGAAGCTTGACTTCAAGCCTGCAAAGAAAAACATAGAGGATATCGATGTAGACGCGGAATTTGAAAAATTGAAACAAAAGATCGATCCAACACCCCCTCAAGTGAAAAGGAGCTTCTTTGAAAAGTTTCAGAAAATCCTCAATCCAGGGAACAATAACAAAAAACCTCCTGCTGTTCTGAAGAAAACTCGTGGTCGCCCAACATTGAAAACGCAGGAAGAAAGAAAGGTTGAAGCCGCTAGAAAAAGCTCGTACATTCCGTCGGGAGAAACTTGGGTCGAGGCCTCAGACGATCTTCCCCGTCACAGCTCGTACATATCACCCGAAGATTCTAGAAGACAAAAGAATACCAAACCGATCAACCAACACCCTGATTTCCCGATGTAACGCCCCAAAAATCTGAATGTTAATGTTTGTTGTATGTTATTATGTGACACGTCACGAAATAAATAACTAGGCTATTTAACCTAGTTAAGGGTATGGTCAAAAGTATTAAATAATAAAGGGAGTGTCAGTTATGTTTTAAAGACAAAACCCGAGGGGCTAAAGTGGAACTAATGAAAGTTGGGTTATTAAAAAGAAGAGAACACACACACAAACACACACTTCGTGTGTGTTCTGGATGAAGCGATCAGGGGCTCTCAAGAGCCCCAAAACCCTAGTTCTTCAAAAGCTTCAATTTGAAGGAGGAATCAAGGCCCAAATCCATAGCCGAGCATGGATTAATGATCACCAACACGAGAGGATCGTAAGGTATGTTTTAAATCTAAGATTGGTGATCATGGGTGAAGTGGGTTATGTTCTAATCCGTGAGTTAAGATGAAATTAATCATGTACAAGGGTTAGAATCCTCGTGTAGAACATGGGTTATGAAAGGTTTGCGTTAATTTGATGATTTGAGGTGAAACCCGTTAGTTAGGGTGAAGATGATGACTAGAATCACCTCCTATGTTCAAGTCTTGATTGAATGATTGATGTATTATGTGGATATGATGAATTATTGTTAGATGAAAGTATAGGAATATGATGATGTTATGTTAAATGATCATTTGGAATGATATATGATGGTTAGTAGTTGGTTTTGGTGGGTTATGTATGAGTTTAGAAAAATTGTGCATGAAATAGTTGTACGTTATGCTTAAAGGGTTGTACTCACATCAAGTGTATGATGAAATGTATATAGTGTCGTCCGTATAGTCGATTATGATGTTACGGGAATATGATGATAAGTCGATAGTCAAGTATGGTTAATAGTTGACTTTTGAAAGTCAACTAAGTATAAGAAACATGAATTGACTCGTTGTCGTAAAGGTAGGATGATAGGAAGTCGTTTGGTACATGTTATGTTAATATGTATTATTTGTAATTACATGATGAATTACGTGTGATGAAAAGAGTATGAAGTCGATTATATGTTTTAATGCTTGTTAGAAATGATTAAGAAAAGTTAAGTGGGAATTATGCGAATGATATGATGGTTACATGTACCAATGAGTATGCTAATAAGGGCGTGGTTTCGATGAAATGAAAGTATAGGAAACACGTCGAGACGGACTCAAGCTTGAGGTGTTAACGGGTCAAGAAGAGGCAAGGAATCGGATACGAGCACGGACGCATAAGGTAAGTGATTTCCGTAATCACTTCTTAGTACAAGTAAGTAATAAAGTGTTGTAATGAATTAAATATGATGTTTGAGGTCAAATATGTGTTAAAGTCTTCCGTCATAAATGATGGGTTTAAGGTTGACCAAAATGCCCTTGATGGGTATTTTGGGGTAAACGAACGTAAAAGTAACTTAGAAACAAGTTATACGATTAATGTGATGTTTTGGACAAGTATGAAAGTGGGGATTACGGTTTGGTTAGTCGTAGACCAATTAATGCATGAATACCCTTAACGGGTCAAAAGAAAAAAAAATAAGCATATGAACGATAAGGTGTTGAGAGGATGCAAGACATCCAAGAATTTGGTAATTTATGGTAGACGTCACTCATATTACTATGTTTATAAGAGGTTTTAGTAAAACGAACAAGTTATGTTGACGTATGCATGAACGGGTCGAAAAGTGTGAAAATGGTAATAAGCCGAAGAGATAAAAGTCGGAAATTATATTAAGTCGGATGTTGGATTTTAGTTCCATTAGATGGAGAATTAAATTACGGATGCGTAGGAAAAAGAATCGGGTAAAACGGACCAATAACGAAGAAGTTATGACCGTTTCCGTGAAACGCGGACGTGCTGAAATCTGCAGCACTGCAGCAACAAACATTCAGTTTGTTTGATGGCGTCGCGCTACGCGACGGCCCGTCGCGCTACGCGACGGGGTGGCTGTTTGTCGAAAGTTGCTTGTTAGCTCCGTTTTGTATCGGGAACTCGTTTAAACGCGTTTTAAGTCGCTTATAACTAGTTTAACTCGTGTTTTATGATCATTAGGGTAAGCGTATGTGTGAATGTGTAAAGGTGGGATGACATGATCGTGCGTGACGATATAGGTATGTTGGTTCCCCTTGGGATCCCATAGCCCAGGTAAGAATCCCACCTTAGGTTCCATTTATGAACCTTAAAGCGGGATCCCATAGCCCAGGTAAGAATCCCACCTTAGGTTCCATTTATGAACCTTAAAGTGGGATCCCATAGCCCAGGTAAGAATCCCACCTTAGGTTCCATTTATGAACCTTAAAGTGGGATCCCGTACCCCAGGTAAGAATTATTAATTTAATTCTCATTGGCAATCGCCCTTATGTGGATAAGCAAGTATGTATGTATGTATGAGTATATACGGGGATGTAATGATGTAGGAGTAGATAGTATGTATAAGTAGTCAAGGGAGTATGTACGAAGGTATGCACGTATGTAAGTTGTGAGAAGGTATGGAATAAGTATGTATGCATGTATGTAATTATGTATGTATGTTGGTATGCAAGTATGCATGTAGGTTTGTATGTAAGTATGTATGTAGGTATGTATGTATGTATGTAGGCATGTAAGGATGTATGTATGTATGAATGGATGTGTTTAGGTATGCACGAACGTATGTATGTAGGTACACAGGGATGTATGTTGCTATGTGTGACCGTAAGTTTACGTATAGGTTGTATGAAAGTACGTACGCATGTATTCAATGAAATTGAGCACTAACGATAATAACATCTTGCTTGGTGATGAAGTGTAACGCAGGAATGTCAAAGATGTCTCACTACGGATCTTATGATCAGAAGGAAAGACGGGATGTAAAGAGTTAATGAAACGAAAAGTAAACGTGAACAAGTCTTGTATGCTTATGATACGTACTAATGTATGAATTTTATGTGGTGAGCGCAGGTAGTACCAGTCATGAGGATAACCGTGGTTTGGAGATCGAGGATCGAGTCACAAGACAGATTGTACGGGAATGCTTAAATATGTAATTTAGTGTTGATAAGGCATGTTCTTATATTCTAAAAATGAATTATTAGAATGTCAGGATGTATGTCATGAAAGAAATTTTCAAACTCGATTTTCCGCTGCGTTGTGTTAAGGTTAAATGAATTAGGGTCTTACAAGTTGGTATCAGAGCCCTGGTTTGAGGGAATCAAGTACGAGAAGGTAAGTACTTGAACTCAAACTTGTGTGCTCTTGAGATAAGAAATCCGTACAATCTAGGACTCGATCAAGATCCAAAGGTAAAGGTTGATGAAAGTATGTATTTATGTATACGTATAAAGAAACTGACGGTTTTGTATGTGCAAGGTAAGCATAAGTGTTGAAAGAGGATGATCCGTGAATGCAGTCTAGGATAAATACTAAGGCAGGCAAAGAGGTAATAAGACAAATAGGCAAATGAGCCCAGGTACGTGAATGTAATATGTGGAGGTATGTAATGGAAAAGTTTATTCAGGGAAGGGCAAAAAAAAAATTTTAAGATGAAAGACAATGATAGTATAGTAATGAAGTATTGGAAGCAATACACGCGCCGAAGCCTAAGTCTACGGACATAAGGTGACAATTACATGAAGGCACGAAACTTCTAAGTGGATTGTGTACCTGGCCAGTACACGAGAAACGTATGACGTTCGTGAGATCATGATAATTGTTACAGGTATGTCCGGTAGAGTTGGGTAGCAGGCGGGCGTGTGGGTGAAATGGGAAGTAAGACTCTCGGGAAATTGAGAGTACTATGTAAGAATGAAAAACATGCCTGAAAGAATGAAGAATGTTGAACCCGTGATTAAGTACGGATCAACAAGATAAGAATGTAATGTTTGAATCCGCGAGACGGATTCAAGGATGAAAGGCATGAATGAAATGTTTGAATTCGCGAGACGGATTCAAGGATGAAAGGCATGAATGAAATGTTTGAATCCGCGAGACGGATTCAAGGATGAAAGGCATGAATGAAATGTTTGAATTCGCGAGACGGATTCAAGGATGAAAGGCATGAATGAAATGTTTGAATCCGCGAGACGGATTCAAGGATGAAAGGCATGAATGAAATGTTTGAATCCGCGAGACGGATTCAAAGATGAAAGGCATGAATGAAATGTTTGAATCCGTAAGACGGATTCAAGGATGAAAGGTAAGAATGAATGTTTGAATCCGTGAGATGGATTCAAGGAGGAAAGGTATGAATGTAATGTTTGAATCCGTAAGGTGGATTCAATGAATGAAAAAGCATGAATGATGCGTCTGAATCCGTGAGACGGATTCAAAAATATAAGAAGATGAAATTAATCCGCCTAAGAAGATGTCGACAGTTTGACCATGATTGAGTCGAACGGGTCATAGAAATAAGTATAAAGTAAAAAGTGATAGTATAATAGACGAAGTTTTGTATAAGTTACGTATAAGATATGTGAGTAATTGACTCTTAGAAGTCGGGATGAGGACGGGCTGTGACCCGAACAATAATTTAAGTAGGGGCGGGAATGGTAAGTTTGGTAAGAAATATCGAAACGATGTAATAAGGTTTTCGCAAGTAAGCATGAATGGAAGGAAGTACGAGCATGTACTTCAGTTGGCAAAATGATGAATTGAGTGAAAGGATTGTATGTAAGAAATAGAATGTGCGGTATGTTATAGCAGGTACGTAGGAAATTGTAGAAAAGTTATAGGTGGGCAATCACCTAGTTTAATGAATGTTTAAATGATATATGCTAACCGCCGTCGATGTTGATGATAATGTTAGAATTATTGATGTGATGAAACCAATCGTATTGGGGAAAGGATATGCATGAGTGGAAACTCATGACACGGATGAATGAAATCTGGCCTATTATGGCTAGTACTCGAGGAAGAGATGAATCGATCTGGGTTGCAGATCGTGGTTTGGGAAATGAAAAAGAGGTTAGTAAGAATATTTAGCTCATGATTGGATAGATACGAACTAGTATGACACCTGTATATGTGTAAATTAAGTAATGCATGAAGTGAAAGCAATAGTAATGTGAAACGAACGAAATGATTTAAAGATAAAACAAAGGTATGCAAGGTATACGTAACTGTAGAAATGTAGAATGAGGTTAACGTTAGAATTAAGCACGTAGGCGTGATTATGTAATAATAGTTTTGTTGTGATAACAAAACAAAAGTTAAATGTTATACAGAGTATGTAGAGAATGTAAATTTTAAAGGTGAGATGGAGATATTAGATCCATTAAGAAAGGATCATATTAAAGGACGGAAGAGTATGTGTATTGACCAGTTATTGACAGGTCAAGTAAATGAAAATGATATAAGAAAGAATGATCAGGAAAGTATGGGTTAGTAGTCGGATTGACTAGAAGAAAAGATAAGGTGTGTTCGATGAAAGTGAGAAAGGTTTCGGGGACGAAACCTTGTTTAAGGGTGGTAGACTTGTAACGCCCCAAAAATCTGAATGTTAATGTTTGTTGTATGTTATTATGTGACACGTCACGAAATAAATAACTAGGCTATTTAACCTAGTTAAGGGTATGGTCAAAAGTATTAAATAATAAAGGGAGTGTCAGTTATGTTTTAAAGACAAAACCCGAGGGGCTAAAGTGGAACTAATGAAAGTTGGGTTATTAAAAAGAAGAGAACACACACACAAACACACACTTCGTGTGTGTTCTGGATGAAGCGATCAGGGGCTCTCAAGAGCCCCAAAACCCTAGTTCTTCAAAAGCTTCAATTTGAAGGAGGAATCAAGGCCCAAATCCATAGCCGAGCATGGATTAATGATCACCAACACGAGAGGATCGTAAGGTATGTTTTAAATCTAAGATTGGTGATCATGGGTGAAGTGGGTTATGTTCTAATCCGTGAGTTAAGATGAAATTAATCATGTACAAGGGTTAGAATCCTCGTGTAGAACATGGGTTATGAAAGGTTTGCGTTAATTTGATGATTTGAGGTGAAACCCGTTAGTTAGGGTGAAGATGATGACTAGAATCACCTCCTATGTTCAAGTCTTGATTGAATGATTGATGTATTATGTGGATATGATGAATTATTGTTAGATGAAAGTATAGGAATATGATGATGTTATGTTAAATGATCATTTGGAATGATATATGATGGTTAGTAGTTGGTTTTGGTGGGTTATGTATGAGTTTAGAAAAATTGTGCATGAAATAGTTGTACGTTATGCTTAAAGGGTTGTACTCACATCAAGTGTATGATGAAATGTATATAGTGTCGTCCGTATAGTCGATTATGATGTTACGGGAATATGATGATAAGTCGATAGTCAAGTATGGTTAATAGTTGACTTTTGAAAGTCAACTAAGTATAAGAAACATGAATTGACTCGTTGTCGTAAAGGTAGGATGATAGGAAGTCGTTTGGTACATGTTATGTTAATATGTATTATTTGTAATTACATGATGAATTACGTGTGATGAAAAGAGTATGAAGTCGATTATATGTTTTAATGCTTGTTAGAAATGATTAAGAAAAGTTAAGTGGGAATTATGCGAATGATATGATGGTTACATGTACCAATGAGTATGCTAATAAGGGCGTGGTTTCGATGAAATGAAAGTATAGGAAACACGTCGAGACGGACTCAAGCTTGAGGTGTTAACGGGTCAAGAAGAGGCAAGGAATCGGATACGAGCACGGACGCATAAGGTAAGTGATTTCCGTAATCACTTCTTAGTACAAGTAAGTAATAAAGTGTTGTAATGAATTAAATATGATGTTTGAGGTCAAATATGTGTTAAAGTCTTCCGTCATAAATGATGGGTTTAAGGTTGACCAAAATGCCCTTGATGGGTATTTTGGGGTAAACGAACGTAAAAGTAACTTAGAAACAAGTTATACGATTAATGTGATGTTTTGGACAAGTATGAAAGTGGGGATTACGGTTTGGTTAGTCGTAGACCAATTAATGCATGAATACCCTTAATGGGTCAAAAGAAAAAAAAATAAGCATATGAACGATAAGGTGTTAAGAGGATGCAAGACATCCAAGAATTTGGTAATTTATGGTAGACGTCACTCATATTACTATGTTTATAAGAGGTTTTGGTAAAACGAACAAGTTATGTTGACGTATGCATGAACGGGTCGAAAAGTGTGAAAATGGTAATAAGCCGAAGAGATAAAAGTCGGAAATTATATTAAGTCGGATGTTGGATTTTAGTTCCATTAGATGGAGAATTAAATTACGGATGCGTAGGAAAAAGAATCGGGTAAAACGGACCAATAATGAAGAAGTTATGACCGTTTCCGTGAAACGCGGACGTGCTGAAATCTGCAGCACTGCAGCAACAAACATTCAGTTTGTTTGATGGCGTCGCGCTACGCGACGGGGTGGCTGTTTGTCGAAAGTTGCTTGTTAGCTCCGTTTTGTATCGGGAACTCGTTTAAACGCGTTTTAAGTCGCTTATAACTAGTTTAACTCGTGTTTTATGATCATTAGGGTAAGCGTATGTGTGAATGTGTAAAGGTGGGATGACATGATCGTGCGTGACGATATAGGTATGTTGGTTCCCCTTGGGATCCCATAGCCCAGGTAAGAATCCCACCTTAGGTTCCATTTATGAACCTTAAAGCGGGATCCCATAGCCCAGGTAAGAATCCCACCTTAGGTTCCATTTATGAACCTTAAAGCGGGATCCCATAGCCCAGGTAAGAATCCCACCTTAGGTTCCATTTATGAACCTTAAAGTGGGATCCCGTACCCCAGGTAAGAATTATTAATTTAATTCTCATTGGCAATCGCCCTTATGTGGATAAGCAAGTATGTATGTATGTATGAGTATATACGGGGATGTAATGATGTAGGAGTAGATAGTATGTATAAGTAGTCAAGGGAGTATGTACGAAGGTATGCACGTATGTAAGTTGTGAGAAGGTATGGAATAAGTATGTATGCATGTATGTAATTATGTATGTATGTTGGTATGCAAGTATGCATGTAGGTTTGTATGTAAGTATGTATGTAGGTATGTATGTATGTATGTATGTAGGCATGTAAGGATGTATGTATGTATGTATGAATGGATGTGTTTAGGTATGCACGAACGTATGTATGTAGGTACACAGGGATGTATGTTGCTATGTGTGACCGTAAGTTTACGTATAGGTTGTATGAAAGTACGTACGCATGTATTCAATGAAATTGAGCACTAACAATAATAACATCGTGCTTGGTGATGAAGTGTAACGCAGGAATGTCAAAGATGTCTCACTACGGATCTTATGATCAGAAGGAAAGACGGGATGTAAAGAGTTAATGAAACGAAAAGTAAACGTGAACAAGTCTTGTATGCTTATGATACGTACTAATGTATGAATTTTATGTGGTGAGCGCAGGTAGTACCAGTCATGAGGATAACCGTGGTTTGGAGATCGAGGATCGAGTCACAAGACAGATTGTACGGGAATGCTTAAATATGTAATTTAGTGTTGATAAGGCATGTTCTTATATTCTAAAAATGAATTATTAGAATGTCAGGATGTATGTCATGAAAGAAATTTTCAAACTCGATTTTCCGCTGCGTTGTGTTAAGGTTAAATGAATGAGGGTCTTACACCCGATGATCAAGCTCGGACCTAAGACGGATATAGCGATCCGCAACTACGCATCTCAGATTCCCGAAGTGATCCATCCATACATCGTTAGAATAAAGGACGTGAAACCAGATGGTCATTGTGGGTTTCGATCGGTGGCTGTTGGGTTAGGAGTGAAACAAAATTCATATTTGATGATCCGGAAACAACTTATAAAGGAGTTACGTACGAACCAATCGCTTTGGAGGCAGGTTTTCGATCCGGAAAACATAGGACATTATGATGCGCTGGTTAAACGGATCGATTTCAAGGGGGTGGGACGAGCAGATATCGAAAATTACATGACGATGCCTGACACGGGGTTTCTTATTGCCCAACGATACGGTGTGATTGTTCACACCTTCGACATGCGTGGGAGCGATACAATTTTCCCTCTGCTGGGCGGGCCAAACGAAGTTGAGGAACCTCACCGTAGGCATTTCATACATGTAGAGCTTGGAGGTTGTTATCCAATGCCTCCCCCAAACCCACTCTGGACAGCGAACAGAACAAAGCGGGCAGCAGCCTGACATACATTATACAGGGATCAGATCAACGCGTACGAAATGCTTACGTATCGTGCCCCTGACCTTAATGTAACCCCATATGTTCACGATGTAGGTTAAATGTGTTTAATAATAATCACGTTTGTGTTTGTTCAATATATGCGTTACATCACGTTAAAAACCGAATGTCACCGACACGACCCAATCAGATTCAATACGCACTTGTACGACCCAAAATGACCATATACATCATAATACTACAATTAATGAAAAAATACGTCATGTTCATGTGCGGTAGGCGGCTGATACACATAACACCTCTCACAGGAGTACTTGTGCTTTCAAACCAAAATGATACGATATAACGGAATAAGACATCACACGTAACCGATTTGATCCGGAACTTGCAGTATACTCCATATATAATAAAAAATGATGTATAATGGAAAAAACGTAAAATTTATACTATTATCGACGCGTTTGTGAATTAAAAACAATTTTAAAAAATTTAAAAAAGGCCCAAAGCGCCCCGCTATGGCCAAAGCGAAGCGCTTTGCCCTTAAATAAGAACAGAAGCGCCCCGCTTTGGCCATAGCGGGGCGCTTTGGTCCCTCGTTATACCTGAAGCGGGGCAGCTTCTCCCCCATTTCAACACAAAACACAAAACACACACAAAAGGTGCGATTACACACACTGAGCTCCGGATATCTTCGTTTTCAAGCTTTCAACCGCTAAAAGGTAAGATTGAACACCCTTAATCGTTTTGGTTAAATGTACATGTTTGATAATGTTTTGATTGGGCGGGATTGGATCGATTGCTGGTTCAGTTCTTCAAAATGAAGAACCAAAGCGCCGCGCCAAGGCCAAAGCGCGGCGCTTTGGTTCATGTTTATTATTTTTTTTATAATATTTTTATTTGTTTAATATTATTTGTTTAATAATATTTGTTTATTATTTAAATTGTTTAATAATATTATTTTATTTGTTTAATATTATTTGTTTAATATTATTTGTGTAATAACATTTGTTTAATATTAAATTTAATATTATTTGTTTATTATTTAAATTTAATATTATTTGTTTATTATTTAAATTGTTTAGTAATATTATTTGTTTATTATTTTATATTTAATATTATCTTTTCAACGTGCAGGGATGGATTCCTCCGATGAGGAGATTGAGCATATGGAGGTTGAGGGAGATGTGGGAGAGGAGGGAGAGCCGGCATGTCCGTACCTACAGTTTCCGCCGGCGTCACGGGCGAGGGGGAGATGCGCTAGGTTGCGCACCATAGAGATTGGGTCGCACGTAGGGATAGACTGGGACCTGCTGGAGACCGTGGGAGAGGCTGCGCGGGCGCGTGATATAGTTGGACTGGATACTCCTTGGTCGCGCCTATTTGAGCTAGCGATGGAGGACTCGTACCCTGAGCTTACGGTCGAGTTTCTTTCCACGTTTACATACGCGCCGCATCCGGCGGATTACGTGGAGGACCCGGATTTTCCAGTCCACGAGGTTACATTCCGTCTCGCCGGTCAGCAGTTTGAGATGAGTGTGCGGCAGTTTGCTGTCCATACAGGTTTGTTTAAATAATATTATTTATTATTTTATATTTAATATCATTTGTTTATTTAATGTTATTTGTTTATTTAATATTATTTGTTTATTATTATTATTTGTTTATTTAATGTTATTTGTTTATTTAATATTATTTGTTTATTATTATTATTTGTTTATTTAATATTATTTGTTTATACAGGTTTGTACACAGAGGCCGAGCTTGATACTGATTTATATACGCAGCTAGCGATGGAGGACTCGTACCCTGAGCTTACGGTCGAGTTTCTTTCCACGTTTACATACGCGCCGCATCCGGCGGATTACGTGGAGGACCCGGATTTTCCAGTCCACGAGGTTACATTCCGTCTCGCCGGTCAGCAGTTTGAGATGAGTGTGCGGCAGTTTGCTGTCCATACAGGTTTGTTTAAATAATATTATTTATTATTTTATATTTAATATCATTTGTTTATTTAATGTTATTTGTTTATTTAATATTATTTGTTTATTATTATTATTTGTTTATTTAATGTTATTTGTTTATTTAATATTATTTGTTTATTATTATTATTTGTTTATTTAATATTATTTGTCTATACAGGTTTGTACACAGAGGCCGAGCTTGATACTGATTTATATACGCAGACGGTTATGATGATGGACAGGCAGACGCTTATCAGTTTCTGGAGGGCCATTTCCAGGGTTCCCTTTGGGAAATCCTGGCAAAAGGCCACCACCATTAAAGACCCCTTGTTCCAATACCTGCACCATGTTATCGCGGCAACTATCGTGCCGCGGGGTGCCAGCAGGGAGAAGGTCAACCTCAGTGACCTTTTCTTTCTATACTGCCTACTGCGACGACAGCCCTGCGATCTAGCAGCCTGCCTGGCAGATTACTTTGCCACAGCATACCACCGGCAGCTCCGCGGGTACGTGCACACTGGCTCATACATCACCGCCATCGCACGCTCGCTCGGGCTCGTGCCCGAGCATGATCCGGAGCTGTCCGCTCCGGTCCCGTCTACCAGGTTGGGCCGCGCGTCAGTTTCTAGCATGCAGATCACCCGTACCTTTGATGTTGGTCTGAGGTTTAGGGGTGGAGACGGGCTGATTTGGCAGCCGGAGGTGGTGCCGGAGGTCATCCCGGTTGTTATTTGTCACACCCTGGCTTTGCGGAAGCGTGGTTAATTTTGGTGTGACTTCTTAATACCATAGCTTAACCATAACAAGCTATATGAATTTAAAAACCATGCAAGTCATCCATTAGGTTTTGAAAATCAAACACGTTACCATTGTTTTAACATACAACCATAACCTTGTTCAGTAGACATTACAACTTATAACATAACATAAACGTGGTTTAAGGACTGTGTCTTGTCCAGGAAAGAGACACATCCCCTAAACCCTGATGACTCCATGACAAGTGCAGCGGAAAACGTTCCATACCGTGCCAGATCCGTTTTAATTTCCTGAAATACATGTGAGTTGAAAAATCAACAATAATGTTGAGCGAGTTCATGTGTAAGTGAGTATGTAAAACACTTGTGAGTATAAAATAGTTGTGGTATGTAGCAGTGTAAGAGGACTTGTGATCACCAATGGTTTGCAAGGCCACTGACATATGTGAAGTGCAAATAGGGAGACTCAAACCTAGCAGATTTCGCCACGGCAAAGTATGTGGACAAAGTCACCCCACGGTCCGTTTCTAGTTTGGCCGGGGGCTGGGCTCGCTACACCCAGATAGATCTACCGCTCCTGTCCCTCGGTCCCTCCATGAGGACTAATGGCCCCATGTTGTTCCTATCCACTCACATGATCGTATAACACCTCCTTATGTTAAACATACCGTTGTAAAGTATTCGTAAATCATAGTAACATGTATTTCACCCCCGCAGTTAAGTAAACTGAAAACAGTTAGAGAAAAGGGGGACATGAACTCACAGTGAATGCGCGTCTCTACCAAGTGTCTCCAATACAGTAAGCTGTGCAACGACCTACAAGTGCTAATTCTATTAGACGGACGGCCGTGCCTTAGCTTTACAGTTTATGTCTTTGGGAAATAGTTAGACAACTATTTCGTGTTTATGTTCCGTATACACTTGGTAGTTATTCTTCTTCCCAAGGATGGGGGATACAATACATGTGCGTAAGTTACGTTTTATCAAACTTGTGGTAATGTAATTACCGGTGTAACTTATATGTTTGTGGAAGCGTTCGTAAAGTTTTGGAATCATTAACGCTTGTAAATATTATTTTCACTCTAAAATAATATTTATGTATTTCACAAAATAATCATAAACAGTGTTGTGACAAATATATTTATCACGTTAATCTTTGTGAAAACCCCACCTCCGAATATTTAGTAAAATATAGTGCCGGCGAAATTTATATTTTGAAAATATGTCCAAAAATAGTTCTAACACTTGTTGTGTAAATAATTCTAAGTGTTAGATTTTTGGAAAATTTCGCCAGAGTTTCCTCTGTAACTGGAGGTGGCCACGCTTTCAAGCGTATCATTTTCTTTTAACAAATCAATTCAACAACTTCTTTAATCAATCAAACAATTTCCGACACATCAAACTAGTCGACAAGTATGTAAATCGCATAATCGCATGAACTTGCAGTTTTTCCGAATCTATAGTGTAAATCCCCTTTATATATGTAGATCTTTATATAAAGTAACCTTGATCTCGTAAAAACCTTGTGACTAGAGAAATCCGTCTTTACAACTTCTAGTCATTTTTCCCAAAAATAGTTATTTGTCGGATCTTTTCATTTCACAAGTGTCTACACACTTGTGGTTTATAAAATCATGTTTGTTAGTGTATGATCCTTTCTTTAAAATACATGGTTTCTTAAATGTGTGGTCCTTCAAAAATACCACTTGCAGATACGTAGATCTGCTAGTTTTAAACTCCATTGTACAAGTTAAATTACTTTTACACAAGTAAAATATTTCTACACAAGTTCATGTATCTTGTGTGGTAGAGTTTCGCCTTTTAACCCTTGTGGTTACCAAAAACGAGCTTATGTGAAGATCCATGATCTTACAAAGTCGGGTTAAACGGAGATCCGAGCTACCACATCATAGATCGGGTCTAGATAAACACAAATTCCAATTACTACAACTTTTACACAAGTTGTAAGCTATTAACCACCACTTTTATAGTTTTTAGTAGACTTTAACACATCAAAATGTATGTTTACGATATCTAACCGACAATATTCCTTTTAACCACTTTAGATAAGCTTAAAAACAAGTTTTAAACATTATACCTCTAGCTCAAGGCTAGGGAAGATCTTTGGCGAAAAAGAGGTGGATAAAAGCTAACGGTAGAGGTCCTTCGCGTTCCGAGTGCACCAAAGCTCCTAATATGCGACTTGTGAAGTGTGTATGATCTTGGAATGATGAGGATGAAAGTCGAAAGTGGGTGGGTGGTTCTAGGGGGGTTCGGCCGAGAGTTTTAGAGAAGAGAAGAGAGAGTAAGTTGGTGATTTGTGAAGTGATAATGTTCTTGTTAGTTTAAGTGTGTATTTATAGAAAATCTAGGTGTTATTAACCATTGGTTAATATGTCTTCATGATATTACACAAACTAGATTTAGGTAATCACCCTTGTACTTGTGTGTCCCCCATAGTTTGGGGCCGGTTATGAGAGGGGGGGGGGGTTGGTTCGATTTAAACTAGTAATTAGGAGGTTTAGTTTGGTTAAATAGGTTAACTAAGTATTTAACTTAGTTAGTTGTATGTTATGTGTTATGACGGGTGTTAGGGTAATCAGGGACCCTAACTGGCTCAGAAAATTATAAATAGTGAAAATAGTAATATTTTCATGTTTCGGGTAAAGTCCGGGTGTCCGGTTGGATAGTAATCCGTTAAAGCGTTACAAAAGCTTTAAAGTGTCGTTATTGTTATTTTTAGTGACACAGTTTGTTTTCCCGCCACTTTAGAAAGTGTCTAGTGTTATTTTCTCCTTTTCTGGCACTTTACTAGTCAGCTAGAAGCTGGATTTATTATTAAAGTGCTGTGTTTGGTACTTAAAGTACGTTCTTGGCACATCCGAATCAGTGTATCTTATTCCTAGAGACGCGGTACCACAACCCTTATATCCCTACACTCACTACCAGTGTAGCCAAAATATTTGAGGCTCTTAACAGGCCTTAGAGGCAGTGTCTGCCTGATGCTGGTCATATCAGCATGTTTGCCGTGTATCCGTTTAGTGCTACTGTGCTTTTTGTGCATCATGTTTGTCACTAGGGTTCAGTATGTAATTAATGTAGTGACAGCAAATAAAGTATGATGCAAGTAAGTGCATGTATCAGTATGCAGGTAGCAGTTTATCAGCTAGTTCAAACAAGCACAGTAATCAAGTAGTAATTAATCATTAATTAAGTTGTACGGATACCTGGTTTAGTACGGGTTGTCACATTCTCCCCCCGTTAAATAAATTTCGTCCCGAAATTTAAGTTCTGCTTGTAGATGCAGAGTTCTTAGGAAATAAGTGGGGGTATTTCTCTTTCATCCGGTCCTCACGTTCCCAGGTGAATTCAGGACCATGTCTGGCATTCCAACGAACCTTGACGAGCTTGACACTGCTCCGGCGGGTCTTGTTAACTTTCCAATCCGTGACCTCAACAGGTTCTTCAACGAAGTGGAGCGTGTCGTCAATATGAATCTCGTCGATAGGAATGGCAACGTCAACTTGAGTTGGACTTTTCTTTAGATTGGATACATGAAATGTATCGTGAACACCATTTAGTTCAGCAGGTAGGTCCAACTTGTATGCTACTGTCCCAATTCTTTCCAGAATTCTGAAAGGACCAATGTAGCGCGGATTTAACTTCCCACGCTTTCCAAAGCGTGCCACCCCCTTCCAGGGTGAAACTTTCAATAACACCATTTCTCCAACTTGGAAATCCACATGCTTCCGGTTTGGATCCGCGTAGGCCTTTTGTCTGTGGCGAGCTGCTTCGATGCGTTTAAGTATTTGCGCGATCTTGTCTGTCGTCTCTTGGACGATTTCGGGACCAGCAAGCTGCCTATCACCTGCGTCAGACCAACATAGTGGTGATCGGCACTTGCGTCCGTATAGGGCCTCAAATGGCGCGCCACCAATACTGGTGTGGTAGCTGTTGTTGTATGAAAATTCGACCAAAGGTAAGTGTTTATCCCAGCTACCGCCTAAATCCATAACACATGCCCTCAGCATGTCTTTCAAAGTTTGTATCGTTCGCTCGCTCTGGCCGTCAGTTTGCGGATGGAACGCAGTGCTCAGATTCAATTGTGAGCCAAAAGATTCTTGGAAGGATTGCCATATTCTTGACACAAACCTTCCGTCTCTATCAGAGATGATCGAGAGAGGTACTCCATGACGTGCTACGATCTCTCTCAAGTAAATTTCCGCAAGTTTACTAGTACTGTCTTTCTCCTTGATTGGCAGAAAGTGTGCGGACTTTGTTAGGCGGTCAACAATCACCCAAATCATATCATGGCCTCTTGGCGTTCTTGGCAGTTTTGTAACAAAATCCATTGAGATTTGTTCCCATTTCCACTTGGGAATCTCAGGTTGTTGCAGAAGTCCCGAAGGCTTCTGGTATTCCGCCTTGACCTTAGCGCACGTTAAACATTTGCTCACGTAAACAGCAACGTCGCCTTTCATCCTAGGCCACCAATAGTAATCTTTGAGATCCTGGTACATCTTATCTGATCCAGGGTGGATAGAGTACCGTGACTTGTGCGCTTCGTCGAAAATAACTTCCCTTAATCCACCAAACAGAGGAACCCAAATCCTTTTCTCAAAACATAACGTCCCTTCCTCGTTTGGTACCAAAAGCTTCTCCATTCCACGGAGATATTCTTCCTCAAGGTTTCCCTCCTTGAGAGCTTCCTTTTGTGCAGCACGAATGCGCAAGGAAAGGTCGGTTCGTATAATCATTTCCAAAGCTCTAACCCTTATGGGCTTGATTCTTTCTTTACGACTTAGGGCATCGGCGACTACATTCGCCTTCCCTGGATGATATTTTATCTCGCAGTCGTAGTCGTTTAACAATTCAACCCATCGTCTTTGCCTCATATTCAACTCCTTCTGGTTGAATATATGCTGTAGGCTTTTGTGATCTGTGAAGATTGTGCACTTCGTACCATACAGGTAGTGTCTCCAGATCTTTAAAGCGAAAACCACTGCGCCAAGCTCTAAATCGTGTGTGGTATAATTCTTTTCGTGCACTTTCAGTTGGCGTGATGTGTAAGCAATGACCTTTTGGCGTTGCATCAACACACAACCCAATCCTTGACGCGATGCGTCGCAGTATACCACAAAGTCATCAGTGCCTTCTGGTAGAGCTAAGATTGGCGCGTTACAAAGCTTATCCTTCAATATCTGAAACGCTTCATCCTGTTTGATTCCCCAATCAAACGTCCTTTCCTTCTGCGTGAGGAGTGTCAATGGTTGAGCGATCTTTGAAAAATCCTCGATGAACCTCCGATAGTAGCCAGCCAAACCCAAGAATTGCCAAATCTCGGTTGGCGTTGTAGGCGTTTCCCAATTTTTGATTGCCTCGATCTTTGCGGGATCAACATGAATTCCATCCCCATTAACCACATGTCCAAGAAACTGGACTTCGCGTAGCCAAAACTCGCACTTGGAGAATTTGGCGTACAGCTGTTCCTTCTTTAGCAGCTCCAATATGGTTCTAAGATGCTGCTCGTGTTCAGCCTTCGTCTTTGAGTAAATCAGGATGTCGTCGATGAATACAATCACGAACTTGTCTAAGTATGGCTTGCAAACCCTATTCATCAAGTCCATAAAGACTGCAGGTGCGTTTGTCAAACCAAATGGCATAACGAGGAACTCGTAGTGTCCATAACGAGTTCGGAAGGCTGTTTTTGGGATACTTTCCTCCTGTATCCTTAGTTGATGGTATCCAGATCGAAGATCGATCTTAGAGTAACAGCTTGAACCTTGAAGTTGATCGAACAGATCGTCGATTCTTGGCAGAGGATACCTGTTCTTGATCGTCAGCTTGTTCAATTCTCTGTAGTCAATACACATGCGGAAACTTCCGTCCTTCTTCTTGACAAACAGGACCGGAGCTCCCCAAGGCGAGAAGCTTGGTCGGATAAAACCCTTGTCTAACAACTCTTGAAGTTGTGTCGACAATTCCTGCATCTCAGACGGAGCAAGTCTGTATGGTGCCTTAGCCACAGGCGCGGCGCCTGGAACTAAGTCAATGTGAAACTCCACTTGCCTCTGAGGTGGCAGTCCGGGTAAGTCTTCTGGGAAGACTTCTGGATACTCCCTTACGACAGGGATGTCCTCGATTGTTGGCTCAGCAGCCTTCTTATCTACGATGTGTGCCAGAAAAGCAACACATCCTTTCTGTAAACACTTCCTTGCTTTCAAGCAGCTGATAAATCTTAGCGGTGTGTCACGCTTCTCTCCGTGAACCACAATTGTCTCACCATCATCAGTTGGGATACGAACAACTTTCTCGTGACATACTATCTCAGCCTTGTTTCCGGATAACCAATCCATTCCTACCACCACGTCGAAGCTTCCCAATTGGACTGGTAGTAGATCCAGAGTAAACTCGCGTTCTCCCAATTCTATCACACAACCTCTGATTACTTCGTCGGCTCCAACTAACTTTCCATTAGCTAATTCGATCGAGTAGGGAATGTCTAACTTATTAGCAGCTAACCCAAGCATATTCTTAAATTCTAACGATACGAAGCTATAATCGGCACCAGTATCAAATAAAACGGATGCATAGCGTTGATTGATAGGGAACGTACCCGTAACAACATTTGGATCTTGGCGTGCTTCCCTAGCTTCGAGTTGGAATACTCTACCGCGGGCCTGATTCAACGTTGGGCAGTTCTTCTTGAAATGCCCGATTTCCCCGCAGTTATAGCATCCGAGTCTCTGCCCGTTTCCATCCCCATTTCCAGCTGGGGTGTTGTTCTGGTTGGCATTGCCAGCCTGATTTGCATTGTTGCCTCGGTTTCGGTTTCCTCCAAAATTTCCTTGTAGGCGGTTTCCATTTCCACCACGGTTATCATTCCTATTTCCATATCCTCCCTGGCCTCCGCGGCCTGCACTAGCCCAACATGATTCCTTTGAGTGGCCCGGTTTTCCACAAGATTCACAAACTCTCATGTTACAATGGCCAGTATGGTGGCGTTGGCAGTTGCTGCATCTGGGCTGGGTGCCCTGGTACCCTTTTCCTCTCTTGGTACTGCCAGCTGATTTTCCTTTCTTTACTGCCATACTGACGCCTTGTTTGAAGTTTGAAAACTTCCTTTTGTTATCTCCCGAGGACTCAACGTGAGTCTCTGTCTTCTTTGCCTTGACTTCATCAAACTTGTTTAGACGAATCGCCTCCTCGGTGAGAGCCACGCTCAAATCGATGGCTTCAGTGATAGTCGCTGGTTTGGAGGAGGTTACCATGCTTATTATCTGGGGAGCCAAACCCCAAATGAAGCGCTCGATTCGCTTGTATTCTGGCGTAACCATGTAAGGAACCACTTGAGATAAGTCATGAAACCTTTGGACGTATTCTGCAATCTTTGGTCCATCCATCTTTAAGTGCCAAAATTCAGTCTCCAACCTTTGAATTTCTGCGCGTGAACAGTACTTTTTGCGCATTAGTTCTTTCAATTCGGCCCAAGTCAGGGCGTAGGCGGCAGCTTCGCCTAGTGTTTGCACTTGTAGGTTCCACCAAGATAGGGCTCCATCTAGAAACAGCCCTGAAATGTATGTGACTTGCTGATCCTCTGCACACTTGCTCATGCGTAAAACAGAATCGGTTTTCTCAGCCCAGCGGGTAAAGGCAACTGCACCTCCTGTGCCATCGAAGTTAACTGGTTTGCAGTCTAAGAACTGCTTGTAGGTGCATCCTGCACGTATGTTAAAACATGTGTTTGGCATTAGCATCACCGCTAAAATCTCCAACTAGTTCATGGTAGGTTCGAATGGCGTGGTATTACCGTGAGGTGGATTGTTATTGCCTTGGTTAACACTTCCGCTTGCTCCTGGTTGAGATGCTGCGTACTGTGCTATGGCAGCAGTAATAATCTGCTGGAGTTCTGCCTCATTAGTTGGCATGTTTGGTTCGCGTCTTGGCGGCATTTTCTAAATGATGGTTTACGTTGGTCAGGCCATAGCGAAAAGTACGTATATAGTAATAGTAATAGCACGTAATATCTCATGTCATCAATACATCACATATATCAATCATCCACATCTCATACCATAACAATGCAAATAAGTAATCAAGCGAAACAGATATGATGAGAATACTGCGATTGCCATACATCAAGACCACAGAGTAAGTGTATCAGCACATCATAGTGTCATACAATCATCCATCAACTAGGGGCTACATCACCCCTGTCCAAAATCATAACAGATCAGTGTCAAATACAACATCAAGTACATGTCAAAAGTCAATAATCAAAAAGTGGTCTCCAAAATGCTTGTGCAATCCAACAATCGCCGTCTTCTCATCCTCGTCTATCTAATCAGTAACTGGTGAGCTCTATGCAGATGGTGGTGGAGGAGGGGGAAAGTGAGTATAAAACAACCGGCGTAACTGGAGCCAGTCCTCCTCCTAGGCTCGCTGTGTACGAATAATGGAAGCAACCTGCTGCTCCAGTGTAAAAAGACGAGCAGCAAAATCCGGAGGTAAAGGTCGAAACGGCTGTAAAGGGGAGGGTGCCTGTCCATGGCACTGACAAGGTGACAACCGAGCTCTCTCGAGCTCCTGGATACGCTGTGTGTGGGACTCATGCTGTGCGACAAAGGACATCAAGACGTCCTCAATAGTGTGTCCCCTGTGAAAAGCATGATAGGGGTCAGTGGGTGGCATACCGGAGCCAGGTGCCCAAAGAAATGGCTCGCTAGTGGGGTCGAAAGGTGCCACGTGAAGCGGTGCAACAGCGGGTGGAACAAATGACGTCTGAGGCATAAAAGGGATAGGCATCGGTACATGCCCATCAGGGTGTGCTGAAGAACCCTCTCCAGGCCCTGCTGGAGGTATAAACATAGGAACCTGAAATGAAAAGTCAACATGTGGTGCAACAGGAATCTGTGGAGGAAAAGATGGAACATCCTCGTCAGCCGGTATCCAACCGTGCTGTGCGGACTCATCCGGTGGATCCATATGTGCCGCGAACAGTGCATGTCCGGGCTCTAGGGGAACGGGATCAAATAAGGGAGCAACAACGGGGTGAACGGGTGCAAAGTGCTCTATAGGGTGGTCAACAGGTACATCACCAACGGGTAAGGGAACCATGGGATCAACAGCAACATGATCGCCCTCAATCACAGGAACATCTACAGGGAGATCAGCAACAACAGGCTCAAAAGGGATATCAGCATGTACTGGGTCATGCTCTGGTATAGGGTCTAGAGCGGCTGCCTGCTCAGGAGCAACGGCAGGCTCGAAGTCATCAAAAGCCATCTCAAACTCAAAATCTGGGTCAATAGGATCAAATAGGTCAACAGGGTCTGCCGGATCCTCCATAAACTGGTCCATGGGAACAAACTCTAAGTCACGATCTGGGTCGAACCCTGGGGGAAACATAGGATCGGAATCCCCCTCATCATCATGGTCAAAAGCGAAACTGGGGATAGGGGCAACAGAAGATGCCTGATCAGGATCTGATCCATAAGAGAAGTGTTGTGCACTCTGAACATGTGAGGGTACAGAAGCTACAGACTCAAAGGAGTCCGCGACTGGGGAGTGAACAGGTGACTCCGCGACGGGTGCGTCTGCGATCAACAAGGGATCGGCAGCAGGAAGGGCCTCGCCCTGAGCATCCTCCTCGAAAGGCTCCTCATCAAACATATCGATATCATCCTCCTCATCGTCGATGGGTAAATCGTAAGCTGGGTACGCAGCCAGCGGTATAGGAGCAGGGATCAGTGCCAGTGGTAGATCCCCTGCGATAGGACCATCTGCGAGCTCGCCAGCACCGTCAGGTAGTGCAAAAGGCTGAAAATCGTCCTCATCTGTGCTCGTGAAGTCGGACGTGTAAACCTCGTGCTCCGATGACTCAATGTCGTCTGAAACGATAGGCCTCGGGCCTGTGGTGCCTGAACCACCAGTGTCTGCAGAATCCATGTGTCTGTAACATATACGCAAACATGCACAAATAGTCAATCATAAATCAAGTAATCACATAAGTCATCAAGTAAGGCATCACATAATCCTCCTAGTCTTACTAGCCAATACCATCCAGTCTACAAGACTGCTCTATCCTTCACTTATACCAAACCTCGATCCTCCAGATCGATCCTCAGCCCTCCAAGCCGAGCCTTTTCTTCCTAGCCTTGCTAGCCCACTACCTCGGTCACCTAGACCGAGCCTCGATCCTCCAGATCGATCCTATAACAAACCAACGTGCTCAACTACCTTAATCACCTCGATCCTCCAGACCGATCCTCAGCCCTCCAAGCTGAGCCTATAATTAATAAAATGTGCTCAACATTTGTTTGTAAAAAGTTTTGGATCTGGACTTAAGTGGTATGCAGAAAAATGTTTTCGTGAGAGCCCTAGTGATCATAGTCTAGACTCGAGAAAGAATCCTAGTTCGCTATGATCAGAGCTCTGATACCAAGCTGTCACACCCTGGCTTTGCGGAAGCGTGGTTAATTTTGGTGTGACTTCTTAATACCATAGCTTAACCATAACAAGCTATATGAATTTAAAAACCATGCAAGTCATCCATTAGGTTTTGAAAATCAAACACGTTACCATTGTTTTAACATACAACCATAACCTTGTTCAGTAGACATTACAACTTATAACATAACATAAACGTGGTTTAAGGACTGTGTCTTGCCCAGGAAAGAGACACATCCCCTAAACCCTGATGACTCCATGACAAGTGCAGCGGAAAACGTTCCATACCGTGCCAGATCCGTTTTAATTTCCTGAAATACATGTGAGTTGAAAAATCAACAATAATGTTGAGCGAGTTCATGTGTAAGTGAGTATGTAAAACACTTGTGAGTATAAAATAGTTGTGGTATGTAGCAGTGTAAGAGGACTTGTGATCACCAATGGTTTGCAAGGCCACTGACATATGTGAAGTGCAAATAGGGAGACTCAAACCTAGCAGATTTCGCCACGGCAAAGTATGTGGACAAAGTCACCCCACGGTCCGTTTCTAGTTTGGCCGGGGGCTGGGCTCGCTACACCCAGATAGATCTACCGCTCCTGTCCCTCGGTCCCTCCATGAGGACTAATGGCCCCATGTTGTTCCTATCCACTCACATGATCGTATAACACCTCCTTACGTTAAACATACCGTTGTAAAGTATTCGTAAATCATAGTAACATGTATTTCACCCCCGCAGTTAAGTAAACTGAAAACAGTTAGAGAAAAGGGGGACATGAACTCACAGTGAATGCGCGTCTCTACCAAGTGTCTCCAATACAGTAAGCTGTGCAACGACCTACAAGTGCTAATTCTATTAGACGGACGGCCGTGCCTTAGCTTTACAGTTTATGTCTTTGGGAAATAGTTAGACAACTATTTCGTGTTTATGTTCCGTATACACTTGGTAGTTATTCTTCTTCCCAAGGATGGGGGATACAATACATGTGCGTAAGTTACGTTTTATCAAACTTGTGGTAATGTAATTACCGGTGTAACTTATATGTTTGTGGAAGCGTTCGTAAAGTTTTGGAATCATTAACGCTTGTAAATATTATTTTCACTCTAAAATAATATTTATGTATTTCACAAAATAATCATAAACAGTGTTGTGACAAATATATTTATCACGTTAATCTTTGTGAAAACCCCACCTCCGAATATTTAGTAAAATATAGTGCCGGCGAAATTTATATTTTGAAAATATGTCCAAAAATAGTTCTAACACTTGTTGTGTAAATAATTCTAAGTGTTAGATTTTTGGAAAATTTCGCCAGAGTTTCCTCTGTAACTGGAGGTGGCCACGCTTTCAAGCGTATCATTTTCTTTTAACAAATCAATTCAACAACTTCTTTAATCAATCAAACAATTTCCGACACATCAAACTAGTCGACAAGTATGTAAATCGCATAATCGCATGAACTTGCAGTTTTTCCGAATCTATAGTGTAAATCCCCTTTATATATGTAGATCTTTATATAAAGTAACCTTGATCTCGTAAAAACCTTGTGACTAGAGAAATCCGTCTTTACAACTTCTAGTCATTTTTCCCAAAAATAGTTATTTGTCGGATCTTTTCATTTCACAAGTGTCTACACACTTGTGGTTTATAAAATCATGTTTGTTAGTGTATGATCCTTTCTTTAAAATACATGGTTTCTTAAATGTGTGGTCCTTCAAAAATACCACTTGCAGATACGTAGATCTGCTAGTTTTAAACTCCATTGTACAAGTTAAATTACTTTTACACAAGTAAAATATTTCTACACAAGTTCATGTATCTTGTGTGGTAGAGTTTCGCCTTTTAACCCTTGTGGTTACCAAAAACGAGCTTATGTGAAGATCCATGATCTTACAAAGTCGGGTTAAACGGAGATCCGAGCTACCACATCATAGATCGGGTCTAGATAAACACAAATTCCAATTACTACAACTTTTACACAAGTTGTAAGCTATTAACCACCACTTTTATAGTTTTTAGTAGACTTTAACACATCAAAATGTATGTTTACGATATCTAACCGACAATATTCCTTTTAACCACTTTAGATAAGCTTAAAAACAAGTTTTAAACATTATACCTCTAGCTCAAGGCTAGGGAAGATCTTTGGCGAAAAAGAGGTGGATAAAAGCTAACGGTAGAGGTCCTTCGCGTTCCGAGTGCACCAAAGCTCCTAATATGCGACTTGTGAAGTGTGTATGATCTTGGAATGATGAGGATGAAAGTCGAAAGTGGGTGGGTGGTTCTAGGGGGGTTCGGCCGAGAGTTTTAGAGAAGAGAAGAGAGAGTAAGTTGGTGATTTGTGAAGTGATAATGTTCTTGTTAGTTTAAGTGTGTATTTATAGAAAATCTAGGTGTTATTAACCATTGGTTAATATGTCTTCATGATATTACACAAACTAGATTTAGGTAATCACCCTTGTACTTGTGTGTCCCCCATAGTTTGGGGCCGGTTATGAGAGGGGGGGGGGGGGGGTTGGTTCGATTTAAACTAGTAATTAGGAGGTTTAGTTTGGTTAAATAGGTTAACTAAGTATTTAACTTAGTTAGTTGTATGTTATGTGTTATGACGGGTGTTAGGGTAATCAGGGACCCTAACTGGCTCAGAAAATTATAAATAGTGAAAATAGTAATATTTTCATGTTTCGATGCGACTTGTGAAGTGTGTATGATCTTGGAATGATGAGGATGAAAGTCGAAAGTGGGTGGGTGGTTCTAGGGGGGTTCGGCCGAGAGTTTTAGAGAAGAGAAGAGAGAGTAAGTTGGTGATTTGTGAAGTGATAATGTTCTTGTTAGTTTAAGTGTGTATTTATAGAAAATCTAGGTGTTATTAACCATTGGTTAATATGTCTTCATGATATTACACAAACTAGATTTAGGTAATCACCCTTGTACTTGTGTGTCCCCCATAGTTTGGGGCCGGTTATGAGAGGGGGGGGGGGGGGGGTTGGTTCGATTTAAACTAGTAATTAGGAGGTTTAGTTTGGTTAAATAGGTTAACTAAGTATTTAACTTAGTTAGTTGTATGTTATGTGTTATGACGGGTGTTAGGGTAATCAGGGACCCTAACTGGCTCAGAAAATTATAAATAGTGAAAATAGTAATATTTTCATGTTTCGGGTAAAGTCCGGGTGTCCGGTTGGATAGTAATCCGTTAAAGCGTTACAAAAGCTTTAAAGTGTCGTTATTGTTATTTTTAGTGACACAATTTGTTTTCCCGCCACTTTAGAAAGTGTCTAGTGTTATTTTCTCCTTTTCTGGCACTTTACTAGTCAGCTAGAAGCTGGATTTATTATTAAAGTGCTGTGTTTGGTACTTAAAGTACGTTCTTGGCACATCCGAATCAGTGTATCTTATTCCTAGAGACGCGGTACCACAACCCTTATATCCCTACACTCACTACCAGTGTAGCCAAAATATTTGAGGCTCTTAACAGGCCTTAGAGGCAGTGTCTGCCTGATGCTGGTCATATCAGCATGTTTGCCGTGTATCCGTTTAGTGCTACTGTGCTTTTTGTGCATCATGTTTGTCACTAGGGTTCAGTATGTAATTAATGTAGTGACAGCAAATAAAGTATGATGCAAGTAAGTGCATGTATCAGTATGCAGGTAGCAGTTTATCAGCTAGTTCAAACAAGCACAGTAATCAAGTAGTAATTAATCATTAATTAAGTTGTACGGATACCTGGTTTAGTACGGGTTGTCACATTATTGAGGTGAGGCCTGGAGTGTTGGCCCCTCCTGATGTTCAGGCGGCCGCTCGGCAGGCTCAGCTACAGGCTCTGGGACTCGATCAGTTCCCGGGCCAGCCTCAGGCTGAGGCTCAGGCTCAGGCTCAGGCTCAACCTCAGGCTCAGGCTCAGGCTCAGCCTGTATTAGAGGATCCGACTCAGGAGGAGCATGTCGAGGAGATCCCGGTACCACCAATTCAGCCAGCTCCTGAGCCGCCACAGTACCCGCAGCACGTTTACGCTGACCTGCCTCCGGTAGCGCGTGAGGTGGCTCGGGACTTCGACCGGCTCCTCAGACGCCAGGACGCACGCATTGACTGGATCGTCGAGACGCTCGTTGCTCTACGAGAGGTCGCTGGGTTGCCTCCACTTCCCCTCCCACCGTCCCCACCGCACGAGGATTAGTACCTTAGTTTGTTTGTATAGTGATTTGTTATGTATTATGTACTCAGTTGTACCTTTTTGTTTTGTATGTACAAACTGATATATATAAAATATATATTGCAGTTAATCTTCTAGATATATACAAAGTCAGTCCTTGTCTGTTGACCATGGCCAAAGCGCCCCGCTATGGCCAAAGCGGGGCGCTTTAAGTGTGCAAAAAAACAAAAAGCGTGTGCGAATAGACCAGGCCTTATATAAACGTTATGACACAAACACAAAATTCTAACTTAGATATCCTGAGAAATAAAATAAATAATATACAGTAAGTTAATTAAATAATCTAATTGTATATAACAAGTTAAAAACCATAAATTAAAACACAATAAATAAAATAACAAGTTAAAAACCATAAATTAAAACACAATAAATAAAATAATAAAAAGTAAGTGAGTTACTTCAATTAAACTCTTCAGACTTCAGAGGATGGAGCCAATATTTTGCCAGAGTACGTGGTGCAAGTAATATTATTATGTTAATGTGTTGGCTTTATAACTTTGTTGCACATTTGCAAAAACGTGTACACATCTACAGGGTCACAGTGTTTTATCATTGATGAAAAAAAAAATTAAAATATAAATCAACGATTCATGGATCTAATTACTAAAGTGGGTTTCTTTAAATATACTCTATATGTTTCTCAAAACTATAAATATCTAGTTATCACTTATGAATCTAACTAAACCTATATATTATGATAATATTAAACAAAGACTTATTTATTTTATAATATCCTATTATATAAAAATTGTAATATTATATTAATTATATATTTTTTTGTATATATATAAACATAAAATTCCCTTTATAAGTATCAACCATCACTAGGCTTTCCAAAAGTTACCAAGTGATACACCAAAGGAGCCTATACTGAAAACCATGATGATAAAATATTTTGTTTTCCTTCTCTTCATTCAATCCTGCCTGATAATTAAATCCCATTCCAAATCAATAATTAGAAGACTTCCTGGATATGATGGTTATCTTCCTTTCAAACTAGAAACCGGGTACAAATCATCTTTGTATTTTGACCTACTGGCGGATTTCTATCTGTTGGTGAAAGTCGTCTGTTTTGTAGTGGTTTAACTAATAATAAATACGAACGCTCACATATTCTTTTAATTAAAAATTATTAAACTTTGAAGTATATATTTTGCATGGAAGTTATGTGGGAATAGGGGAGAAGGAAGATCTAAAGTTGTTTTACTGTTTTGTTGAATCAACGAGAAATCCAAAAGAAGACCCTCTTATATTTCATATTCCTGGCGGTCCGGGGGCTTCTGCCTTATTTGCCATGTTGGAGGAAGCAGGTATAATATATAATACACATAAATAAATAAATAAGCTTTCACTTTAGTTGTGTTGGTTCATATTTAACCTAATTGCATTTCAAGCATTCCTAAAAATGTCATATTTTTATAAAATCATTATTATAAACCATCCAGGTATTTATTTTTCTCTTATGTCATTTCTGACCAAATTTATGCCGTAAAGTTGTAAAATAACAAAAACTTTCCTAAACGTAACAGATAAAAATAGTACATATAATAATTAAAATGTGAAATGTATTCTTGTTTCCACAAACTAAACAAATATAAATTTTCGTAACAATAATAATAATGCAACTAATATTTAGGCTAATACATACATTGCTTTTATGCAGGTCCACTTACGTTAATTAGCGACAACCTCACATTAACATTGAATCCCTACGCATGGACAAAGGTTCAACTAATTTTTACATTATTAATTCAATTCATTTTTCAACAAGCTGATGTATAATTAATTATATATTTCAAGGAATGATATGTTGTATTTTTACATTACAGATGGCTAATATCATATTCGTGGATATACCTGCCGGTACCGGCTACTCTTACGCAGAAACCAAACAAGGGTGGATTAGCAGTGATACTATTCTAGCTGCCCATGCTAATGAGTTTATTAAAAAGGTTTAACTAAATTTGTATATAGTTATCTTAAATTTGTACAATCAGTGGCGAAGCTTGAGATTTCCAACGGGGGGTCGAAAACGTATATACCCAAAAATTTCATAGAACCACGGGGTCGAAAACGTATATACCAAAAAAAATTATAGAACCAGGGGATCGAAAACGTATATACCCAAAAATTTATATACGAAAACCACATTATATTACCCCTTCTAGCTTGCGCCAATGCGTACAATTCACCGCTAAAACAAGCATCCGACAGTAATGAAATTGCATGACTGTATTTCTAATGGAGTATCACCTGTGGATTCTCACCGGTAACTCACTTCACTGACGTAATCGTCTGTCTGTGATGCTCATTTGTTTGGTAAATGGTACTTTAAAGTAATCAATATGATTAATATAATCATTCTTATATTAAAGCATACAAACAGACACACAGTTGTGTTAGACTACGGATGAACACTTGATACTGAGTACTGAAAAATAGCGGTATTAGTACAGAACCCATTAATTAGTTTTTGGGTGTTTTTAGGAAAACTAACACCAAAAACATTTATTAAAACAAGTCGGACAATAAGAAAAACACGGTGATTTGACAAAAATGACAAAAAATTGTCTATTGTAGATGCTTTAAGTGTACGTTTTTAGTGAACTTTGCCTTTTATGTAATGTAATGAATAGTTTCTGATTGACCACCCCAAGTTTTTGCGGAATCCATTATACATATCGGGATACTCTTACACCGGCCTTGTCGCTCCAAAAGTTACTCTAGACCTATATGAAGGTAATTCTGGCAATTGATTGATATTTTTCCTTTTTTTTTTTCTTTCTTTTTTTTTTTTTTTTGAACTGCATGATATTTTTCTTTTCATTTGATGAAGGATGAAGTTTTAATCCTTGGAAAATGGTCACATTTTATAGGTATTGAGCGCGGGGAGCAACCACCAGTGAACATTCAAGTAAATCCCTTTTTTTTCCTAAAGTTTACTTTTGGGTCTTTAAATGGTGGGATTATATCAGCGAGGGAATTTGGTATATTTATAAAATATAAAATAATATTTGTAATACTATCGATCTAAATAAACAAAAGTTACAAACATAAAGTTGCAAGTTACAAAGTTTCGTTGCGGTACGGGAGTTAAGCAAAAAAAATTATTTACAATTGTTTAATAAAAAAAATTGTCTCATGTAACTAAAAAAAACAAACCCTTGTATGCGCAAAAGAATAACAACACGTGTTTTACATCAACTGAAAAAAAAAGAAATATCGATATTGGTTTTGATAATACTGATACCAATGTTGATGATATCGGTTTTGATAATATTGATACCAATGTTGATGTTGTTCGGCCAGTATCAATGCAGTTCGTTACGGTACCGACATTCGGTATAGTTTAAGATACAAAAAAAAATGTTTATTAACAATGATTTTGTTACATAAAAATTGTCTGATGTAACCCACATTTATAAAGTTGTGTTTTACATCGATCGAAACAATATATAACAATAAATACCGATACCGCTTCTGATAAGTTTGATATCAGGCTCGGTGTTGTTTGATCAGTATCAGTTTGGGTCGTACGGTACTGGTGCCATACACATACTCGATATAGCTTATGTTAACAAAAGATACTCTATTTTAAATACAACTATATTTTCAACTATATGGCGGAATTTTGACAAGAAAAAAAAAATTAAACACAACTATGTATTCTGTATTTTTTCAAAATTAACAAAAAAAAGTTTTCAAAGAAAAATTGAAACAGTAAAAATATAAAAGGTTAAATGTGTATATTATCCATCCTTAATTTAGCAAAAATACATTGTGAGAGCTTTTTACTATTCAATTTATTTACATATTTGACCCCTCAACTTTCATTTTTATGCACATCAATCTCTTTCGTTTTCATTTATCAACCTTTTTAATTTTCATCATTTAGTTTTCAACCCCTTTAGTTTTCGCTTTTCACTTTTCATTTTTAATCCTAACATGTTTCCACTTTTGACTTTGGTACCCTACAGTTTTCATCTTTTACAAAATTGTTGTTTTACGTTTCGATCTAAACCTTGCGAGTAAAAACACTGCAACACGCGTGACTGGTTCAAATTTTTACGTCTATATTTTGGTGGTTTAACGGCCCCATCACAACTTGCGGGTCCTAAGCTGACTCAGGGACTGTTTGGCAACTTCTGAATGGTTAAGTGCTGAACGAGTATGAGGTCTGAACCATTAAGAGCCAGTACAATGCTTAACCATTCCAGAGGCAAATATCTGACCTATTCAGATTAGAGGTCTTAATCATTCAGAGGCAAATGTCTGAACCATTCAGACATCTTCTCGCGAAACAAACAGTTTGAACCATTAAGTGCTGAACCAGTAAGAGGTCTGATCAATGATCTATTAAGAGCCCATTAAGAGGTAAACAAACAACCCGTTAGTTATTATTTTCTATGTTTTAGGTTTTAGTCTAACTTTTGTGAGTTAACATGCTACAACGAGCGTGCGTGGTTCAACGTTTTTACGTTTACTTTTTGTTCGATTTAACGGTCCCACCACAAAGCGCACGGGTCGGGTCCTAAATACTAGTTATATATAGTATAAAAAGATAAACCGAAATGAAAAAGAAACTAACTTTTAGCCATGCATAAAGTGGCTAACAAACAATATTTTTGGTCATACAAACTCTTAAGTGAGTATGTGTATTAATTAGCTTTTAGCTACATCATTAAAAAAACTATTGTGGTTGTCAATCAAATTTGACCACAATTTTCTAATGTAACTACCAAATGTCACAATTTTTCTTAAAATGTGGCAAAAGATTTTAAAAGTATGTTCTTTTGCTCACATAAATAAAAAAAAACAAAACAAATATTATGGCGGTATTTGGCAATACTTTTCTAGTGTGTCTACAAAATATCATAGTACAAAATATCATTTTTTTAGAGTAAATTACAAAGTTCGTCCTTTATGTATGTCATATATTACAAAGTATGTCCTTTATCTTTAATAAGCTCAGAAAACATACTCAATGTTTGTAAACCCTTACAAGTTATGTCCTTTAGTCATAACACAATTAGTTTTCATGGTTAAAGTTGACTAAGTCAACCCCACATAAGGGTATTTTAGTCATTTTATCCTAAATATTATAATAAATAATCATAAACCCAATAAATAAAATAATTTTAGAATTATATATGTGTATATAGTTATAAAGGTAAAGGATCCTGTAAAAAGTGCCCAAAGTGTGAGAAGGGTAAGAAATAATGTGGTGATGACAAGTGTCATATATCTAAATTAATTCAAAAGGGTGAATTAGTAATTTTCTGCTTTCCTTCAATTAATTGATTTAAAGATAACTGCCCAAAATAACTTCCACCCTTTATTATAGGAATTCGATTTTAGGAATTAATCTACGAATGTGTGTAGTGTTATATAATTCTGTAGTGCAACAACCATTCAGAACTGCATAGTGTTATATATTTTTTATATAGTGTTATATAGTGTTACTTGGTGTTATATGGTGTTATAATATGGTTTTTGGTGTTATATAATTCTGTAGTGTTATATAATTCTGTAGCGCAACCATCAAAAAACACTATATAACACCATCAATTATTAATTCTGTAGTGCAACCACCATTTAGAACTGTATAGTGTTATATATTTTTTATATAGTATTATATAGTGTTACATGGTGTTATATAGTGTTCTTTGGTTATATAGTGTTATATGATGGATGCATAGTGTTATATAGTGTTATATTTTTCTGGTAGCATGCCTATGATGGATGTATAGTGTTATATATTGTTATATGATGGATGTATAGTGTTATACGTTTCTTTGCAGCAGTTACATATTTTTCTATTTTTAGAATTTGGGATCGAGATAATTTAGCAATTAAATTTGAATAGCTAGTTTTTAGGAGATTGATGGCGGTTACCATATTTGAAACATTGGAAAAGACACTATTGCCCTTCAATTTTACATAAGGTCCTTCTAATTAAAACACAATTTACATTTTATACCCTATTGATCTCAACCATTAGATCAAATATCCAATGGTTTAAAACACTTCTTACCCTTCTCACATTTTAGACACTTTTTACCATATCCCTACCCTAGTTATAAATATATACAGATAATTATGTCTTCTCCCTCTCTCTTTCTAATTATCCTACCCCACAACCACAACCCACCTGCCACCGCCGCCGCCACCACCACCACCACCACCGATCTGCCACCACCACCACTTCACCTGCAAGTTTACTCTCTGTTCTTCAACATTTTTAACCTTCAATCTGCAACAATGGCTGATAATTCTTCAGCAAAGCTTGTGCTTCTACATGGCGATCTAGATCTCGAAATAATCGAAGCTAAAAACCTACCGAACATGGACATTGTCACGGGCCACATCCTCCGTTGCGTCTCCTTCGATCCCTGTCCCGAAGACACGCCTGTCGCCGGCTCCAGATCCGGAACAGAAAGGGGTTCGGAATGCATACTTTCCGATGAGGAAAGGTTCGCGGGTGAGAGAGAGAGTTTGGTCATTTGTTGTTCACATATTATTGCTGTTAATATCGTTATCTGAATCTTTGATGCTCGTTGATATGAATTCTGCGAATTTTGTAATGATTTGTTCTTTTTTTGTGTTTTCTTTGATGATTAATCGAATTTGTGGATCGGATTGAATGATTTTGTGTTTATATATTTGAAATTGGTTTGTTTATGGTGAATTGTAGTTGGGTTATGGATAGTTTTGTTAATAGTGAATGTTAGTTGGTTGATATTTATGTTTGTGTTATGGATTGAAAACCCAGATGGTAGAATTGCGGCGGCGGCGGCGGTGGCGGTGGCAGGTGGGTTGTGGTTGTGGGGTAGGATAATTAGAAAGAGAGAGGGAGAAGACATAATTATCTGTATATATTTATAACTATATACACATATATAATTCTAAAATTGTTTTATTTATTAGTTTTATGATTATTTATTATAATATTTAGGATAAGATGACTAAAATACCCTTATGTGGGGTTGACTTAGTCAACTTTAACCATGAAAACTAATTGTGTTATGACTAAAGGACATAACTTGTAAGGACTTACAAACATTGAGTATGTTTTCTGAGCTTATTAAAGATAAAGGACATACTTTGTAATATATGACATACATAAAGGACGAACTTTGTAATTTACTCTTTTTTTAAGTGTGACTAAACGTTTTAAACTGTTATACAATAGTTACATGAATAAATAGAATGTCGGGCTAAAAGCATATTAGAAGGTTTTTAAATGTGATTAATGATCTTTAGTCACACAGCTAATCGAAACTGTAACAAAGGAGTTTTAAAGAACATAAGGCTAAAAGTCTGTTTTAACATGGTCTTAGACCACTTCCATTGGTGACCCGTCATAAATTAGGTTTACACTTGTCAAGTTAATATTGGTTTCATTAAAATAAATAAAAGAAAAAAGAAAATAAAAGTTGCAATCTGGTCGTGTGAACGACCTAGGTCATGACCCAACTTTTCCAAATTTTGCTCAATTATTTTGCCACTTGTCCTACTTTGGTTAGTCCACTATTTTTTATTTCTTTTTCATTTATTATCTAAACTACTTCTTCCCCTAATTATTAAACTACTCAAATAATTTATCTTATTTAAACTTAAAAATAAAACTAAATGCACTGTATTTTTTAATTTTTTTTGTGAACATGTCGGTATAAATTTTATTGAAAACATAGTTCGTTTGAAAAAATATTTATTTAATATAAATATGATTTAAATACGCTTTATAAATATAAATAATTTAAATACACTTTATTTTTATTCTTAAAATAAATACCTTTTAATTTTTTTAAATAAAAATAAATATTGTTAATATTATTATTTTTAATACAATAAAATATAATCATATATATATTTATTTTATTAAAACTTAGGTTGAGTTAGGTTGTAAATGTGTGTCAAAAATTAAGTTGGGTTGGATTGTGTATGTGGAAGAGAGAGAAAATAGTTTTATATTAAAGGTTGGGTTGTGAATGAGGTTAGTCTTAGGGGTTGTTTGATAGCCTCTTAATGACCATTCAGATGCTACCTCTTAATGGTTTAAAAACTCTGAATGAATAAGAGGTAACCTCAAGTCTGAATGGTTAAGAGGTAACCTCTGAATGATAAATCATCACATGTCATATTCTTCTACCTTCTAATTGGTAAAATTCTTAATGGTTTCATTAAGAGGTAGCCTCTTAATGACCATTCAGAAGCTACCAAACAACCCCTTAATGTATATCTTGATCACTATAACACTATTCATAGTTTCATAAGGCTGAAAGTCTGTTTTAACATAGTCTTAATGTATAGCTATAACACTATTCATAGTTTCTCTTTTGTATATATATAAAATATAAATATAAATAAATATAAATAAATTCTTATTAAATTAAATTTTACATCAAACTTGTAGAGATTTGGACCATTCATTTATTTATAATTAACCATAAAAGTTTGACATGAGTCTACTAAATGGAAACATAATATACGGAAGATAAAGAAAAAATTATTCAATGGTAACTAAGTTAATTTTTCTAAATGTTTTATTAAAGCTAGTCACTTTTTTTCTCTCTAAACTCACTCAATTTTTATTAGGTATTTTAATGTTTTGAATTTTGATATAGATAGAGATGTTCAAGTTTCTTTAAAATTAAATTAAATGAGGAAATAAAATATATATGAACCTTGGATACAACAAGTGATACTTTTATTTTTCTAGTTAACTCGAAGTAGGTGAAGAAAAAAAAACTAAATATTAACAAAGTTTCAAAATTGCTTAATTTAAAACAAATTATGAAAATCACTAATATTAAAAAAAAATTCAAATATATTATATTGGCCTCCCTTAGTTTTAATTTCTTTTTTTTTTTTATATCAAATGTACCTTTATATTAGAAGGTTAGAGCAAATTACAAATCATGGGTTGGTAGACGGGCAACAAGCTGCGCCGCCACCCCCTTTTGAATTGCAAATCCTACTCGGCTAAACACATAACTATGGCCTACAGACACTGTCGCATGCGCAAGTGCTGCCTTTTACATTTATAAAATAATTATTTAGATTGAAATATCTAATAAAAGTTGATTTTTTTTTTTTTGGTAAAGAAGTTGAGTTATTTTATAGAAAAAAGAAAACTCTAAATGTTGAAACCAGTTTCGAAGCTTGAGATTTCCTACCAAAGGGTTGAAAATGTATATACCAAAAAAAATTATATGAAAACTACATACTCTCCACTACTGAGCGAAAAGTTCAGAAGATCGGCCGCCCCCTCCCGCCCCCACTATGTTCCGCCCCTCAAAACTATAGAAGTTTCAGATGAGTCCACTGATAAATATTTTAATATACTGAACAATCTAAAATGATTTATAACTAGTGCTAACCCCCTATCCCCCGTGCTCGAAACTACAGAAGTTTCAGATGAGTCCACTGATAAATATTTTAATATACTGAACAATCTAAAATGATTTACAACTAGTGCTAACCCCCTCTCCCCCTATTATGGTGGTGGTGTAAAACCATGCTAAATAGCACCAATGTCAACTACTGTCAACGACCACCAACACTGAAGTCGTGACATGTTAATGCGAAGAAATTAGATCGAAACGTAAATCATAGAAAACAATAACTAAGTCGGATTAGGACTTGCGCATTGCGATGAACCTGTCAAACGGGAAAAAATAGACGACGTAAAAAGTTTAACCCACACACGCACGTTGCGGCGTGTTAACTCACAAAATTTAGAACGAAGGGTAAAACGAAACGTAAAATGTTGAACCACACATGCACGTTGCGCCATGTTAACTCGCAAAATTTAAAACGAAACGTAAAAAAAATCGAATCATAAAAAGTATAGGGGACCAAAGTTGAAAGTAAAGAATTTGTGAGGTTAAATTGTAAAAGATGAAAACTTTTGAGTAAAAAGTAAAAAAAAAAATCAAATAGTGAAGAAACACGTAACTAATTTTAGAGTTAATTAGTTGGGTTTATGTTTGAAACATGAGAGTTAATCTTCTTAATCTTTCCTGAGCTCCAATGTGATCTGATCTTCCTGCCAAACAGCAACACCATTAGCTCGTTAAGAGGGGAATATGGGGGTTTCCCTCTTAACCAGACTCAGGCGTGAGAATAAGTAACCGTTTTGAGGAAATAAAATGTGTGTTAAGAGTGAGAGTAGAGAGAACGGAATGTTTAACATGTGGTATGAAGGTCCCTATTTATAGCCGGAGTGGTGAAAGTGGAGATGGGCTGATAGGCCTTGGGCCTGAGGGCGACGACAAGGAATATCCTCTTTGTCTCACTGATATCGACCGTTAATGGCTTCTAGAAGATCTTGTGTGCTGGCGCATCTTGATTGGAGCCACGTGTCCAAGTTGTCGTCTCTGTCGCCCTTCTGACATCAGCAAGTTAGTGGAGATCATGGGGCAGTTGTCGCCGCCCCCTGATTGGTGCCACGTAGGCGTCCTTGTGTACCTTTGGTCTCCTGCACGATTGCATATCGTGGAGCACGATATGGTACAGCCTGCTGGACGCTGATTAGCTTGCTTTCATGCCACCTGTACCTTTGGTACTTCCTGAAATGGCCTTGCACCGTAACTCCCGCGCGGCCTTTGCTGTGTGTTTCACTAGCCGGCACGAGGTGTACGAGTTGAGGGCTCTTATTCAAGATGCTAAGTATAAAGATGATGTTATCTCATCTTTGGACATCGCGCGGGGTTCAGGTTTTACCCAAGTAGCCCGCGCGGGGGTTTGTGGATTAACCAGTTTACTGAGTAAGGAGTATGGTCCGAAGCGCGACCTGAATGGTATGCGCGGCTTTTTGGGACCATACCCCTTCAAATAGTTTTGGGTTAAAAGTACAATATCAATTCTTATTTATTTATTTATTTTTAGAAAACTGCATGGGATACAATCTCTTAGTGCATAAAGATTGTTGCAAATTTATAACATGTAAATATATGATAGCATTTGATTAAATTTTATTTTAGAATATGGGAAAATATATTATTGTCAATGTTCGCAAACCTATATGCATGTAGGGCTACATTCTTGGCAGTCCTCTCACCGATAAGTTCATGGATATTCATTCAAGATTTGAATATGCTCATCGTATGGCATTGATATCGGATGATATTTACAAGGTAATCTTCCTACTTTAGTAATATAAAAAAAAAAGGTGAATTTGGATTAGTATAGTGAGTTCTATGTATGACACTTTGATTTGTAGGAAGCCATAGACAATTGTGATGGTAATTATGTGGACATTAATTTGGCCAACTTAGCATGCACAAATAGTCTCCGAAGTTATGAAGAGGTGAGAATTATGAACATAAGTATCAAAGCATATGAACCTTGTGAATATGATACAATGCAAGAAATTTCAACCTGCAGTGCACTAGTCATATTAATCTGGACCAAATTTTGCTACCATTTTGCAACAAAAGTGATCCGACACTAGATTGTGAAGTACGATCTCTCTCTCTCTCTCTCTCTCTATATATATATATATATATAATTCTGTTAACTAAAAGTACAATTCGGCCATATAAAATAACCAAATTGCCCTTCTCGTTAACAGAAGTCAACGTAGTGGACTAAAATGGCAACAGTGAAATCTTTTTGGAGAAAAATGAAACCTTTGGACTAAACTGGCAAAATGACCCAAACCACATGGACTAAAATGATATTTAATTCATTCATTTGTTATTTGTATACTAAGAGTTAGCCAATTATTATAGTTTAAAATGATAAAATCTAGTTGGCCTAGTTGGTTTAGTGTTCGTCCGTGTTGTAAATACATGTTCACCTAGTTCATAAGGTCTTCTTTTTTGGATTTAGGTAGATGACTTCCAATTAGCACATATATCTCACATTGCTTATTATGCCCTTTTAGTTTCGTATGTCGAAAGCATTAAGTAAATGGGCCAACACTGATCTTGTACGACAAGCTCTCAACATTCATCAAGTAAGTATCAACTTTTTCTTGTGGATATATACATATATAAATGAACTTGAACTACTTTTATTTCATTTAACAAATATATTTTTTAGGGAAAGGTTGGAAAATGGGTGGTTATCAACCAGACCTTGCATTACAAGTATGGAAAGAGTGACACAATTTACTACTCTTATGACATCTTTAGTAGTTTCACCTATCATAAACAACTTTCTAGTAAAAATTGTAGAGCTTTGATCTTGAGGTAACATATGGTTCTCACTCCCAAACTATTAACATAATTATCATTTGTGTACATTCACTGATTAAATGTGTTTATGATCACTACAAGAAATTAGACATGTGGGGACAAATATTTTTAAGTCTGTAGGGAGGACATGTCGTCCCTACAAGTCTCAAGAGCTTATAGGGACGACATATTGTCTCCATAAGTTTCGTCTCTACAGGGCTCTCCCAATAGGTCTCCTAGGTCGTCTCTAAAGGTGTTGTCCCTATAGATTAACTTTTAGAGACGACTTGTCGTAACAATAGAGCTATTTTAAAAAAAATACTATTTTAAGTCTGTAGGGACGATATGTCGTCCCTATAGATTTAAAATACATTTTTTTTTTATTTTTTTTGTTATATGTTTATTGGGACAACATGTCGTCCCTAAAGACTTGAAATAAAAAAAATAAAAAAAAACCTGGAAATCCTGTAGGGACGATATGTCGTCCCTATAGATTTAAAATAATTTTTTTTTGTTTTTTTGTTATATGTTTATTGGGACAACATGTCGTCCCTAAAGACTTAAAATAAAAAAAAAATAAAAAATCTGGAAATCCTGTAGGGACGACATGTCGTCCCTATAGGTGTACGTTTAAGAAAAATAAAAAATAAAAATTTTTTACCTATAGAGACCACATGTCGTCTTTATAGGTATATAAAAAATAAAAAATGTACCAGGTTTTTAAACCAAAAAATCACACAAATCAAATAAATTTAAACTAGTTAAAACATGTTAAACGAAACTACAAACACAAATAACAAAGCAACAATACTAACAAACTATAATTAAATGCTAACTTTTAGTTGTTTAAAATGGGTTCGGGTCTAATTCTTAGTTAAATGGGTCAAAATGACCCGAGCGCACTTTTATTAAGCTATTTCCTAAGCAAATTCTATCGGAACACAACAGGCAAAAGATAAAAGATTAAGATCTTACGGTAACTAGTGTTACAAGGGGACTTTCATTCCTGTAAATCAAATTACAAAATTTTTCAAACACGTTAAAGAAATGCATGAACTCTTTCATTAATATTGTAATACATCTATGAGCAATATACCTGTAGAACAAATGTAGAAGATGACAACGAAAGTGCAGTGCCAGTTGTTATAACCTCATCAATACTTCTGAGGATCGATCACCTGCAATCTTTATAAGCCAATAATCAGTAACCACACTTAACAAAACTGAATACAGCATATGATAATTTCAATATACAAGTGTTCTATTAAGCCTTTCTTCCTTGACCAACTTTTACATTGATGGCAATGCGACAACAATATACCAATGTATTTACATCAGCAAAACACAGACGATTGCTAGTTGCTACTTGCTACTGATCAATATAAAAAAACATGAGCATCAAAATAGTTTCTCACCATATCAGATCTGGAGCGAAATAGGAACTCCAGAATCCGAGTGCCAATAGCTCCATTAGGTGGGAGTTCGAAGGCTATGAAAGTAAGAGTAGACGGAACACCCTATGACAGAACATAGATAAATAGTTGGTCAATAAAAAGAAGGTGTGTCATTTCTACAGAGCATGTGTGAAGCAATCTTACCTGAGATACACCCATACCAAAGACAAATTCAGCAAGAGCCTTCAAACGTGCAAGCGAAAGCTCTAAGACCATCTTAAATAGCTGGAAAGATGATAAAAAGTTGCACAAGTAAAGGATGAATCTACCTAAATTTATTAACAAAAAGTTTAGGTGCCAACTTTATACGAACAAAATGAAGTAGAAACTGAAACATGGCAGCAGTGAGATTTAATCTTGTTAGTGTGTATATCCAGGGAAGAGGCAACAACTTTGTCGTTTTATTTAGTTAATAAAATATGTTATTATTCATCAACTAGAAATATATAAAATCACGATCACCATATATCTGATAATACCTCGAGTCTCCTAGTAAGTTCCTTGGTATGCAAAACGTTAGCGAGCTTCGAGATTTCATATGCACGTGTTGTCGTGTTGCATTGTACTCACTGCATATATACACAACAACAGGTATATGCATTAAACATATTAAATAATTGAAGTTATTAATCTTAGTTTTTAAATTTTATTTTCATAATAAATACTTTTAACGGTTTCAACAAATTTGAGGATTATCTGCAAGCAATCAAAAATAGACAAAATCATGGCTTCCATTAGATATGTTTTTCCTATTGATTTTCGCATAATTGATTTTTTAGGAAATAAAATACTGGGAGTTGTTAAAAGGTTTTATTAAATAGATGTTTTGGCAATCTTACCGGCTAAGATAAACCCATACCAAAGGCGAATTTAACAAGCTTTCAAAAGTTCAAGCTATAGTTTGGGTCATATCATTAACTCCTATTTGGAGTATAAAATCTTCATGAGGCCATTCCTAATGGTGAAATGCCCATTGCCAACTCAGCCCATTTGAACATGGATCACCGCCCCTCAAGGGGCGGGGTGTGAGTAGAGCGTTTTTGGGCAGAAAGGTAATAGAGCTCTTTAACATAATTGAACCAACTGTAAATTATAAGAATTAAGAAGTACCAGTGCCATGAATGGATCTAGTGGAGCCAAAATTTGCGTTAATTGTTCCAAGATTTGGCATTGGCCCGTTAAACTAAAAAAATGGACATAATAAGTGTATTAAAGTGGGTTCGGCTCATTTTGACCCATTTAAACTAAAAAGCTGGACATATTAAATGTATTAAAGTAGATTTGGGTCAAGCACTAAAATATCCAACTTCTAGTGTATTAAAGTAGGTATGGGTTACTTGACCACACATAATAACAAGATACTTAATCATACAACTGAGTTTTTTACTCACCCAATCTACTGCACAAGCATCGTTTGCCCATCCCTGCCTTGTAATGTGTCTTTTCAAAAACAGCAATATGGTTCGCGCTTCCAGTTTTTTGCTCCTTGTAAACAAAAAAAAACTATTGTATTCAATAGGTAAGTTAATACGTTCTTGGGTAAAACTAACAATTTTTCATACCTCTATATATCGCTTTTGAGCATAAGATTGGCTACCATGATAACTGGGGTATTTTTGGTTTTCTCTGTTTCTTTTATTTCCATTGCATCGTCTTATATAGGCGGGATCCAAGAACACCGTATCAATAAGGTCAACCCACTTTCACAGTTCAAACAACGAAAATGGAAGCAGCGACCATCTAATCTAAGTCGACCCGCAATTTTATTCATGTTTCTATAGATTTTTTTTGTTCTTATCAAGTGTTAGTGTTGACAGAAGATGCATCTACCAGTTCCATTGTGTGGAGAAAACCAATAAAGAAACACAGAAAAAAAGAAGTAAAAACTGAAAAAGAAGAGAAGGAAAAAAACTAGTTAATTAAATGAAACAACTTACAAGACTCACCAACACTATGGATTGTGTTTGGATTCCTATTGGGGTCCTGACTCCCACCATCTCCCCCGTGTCCATGTGCAACATCAACCATTCCTTCGACAAAAAAAATAACGCGTAGTATAGATATAATAAACAAAAATAATGAATTTAAACAATTTAAGATGAATTAATTATAAACATACATTCAATCAGAATCATCACTAGAATAACATGTGTAAAAAAGATCGTCGGCCATAACATCGTCATTTATTTTGACTTCCTCATCTGAAGGGTCATTTTCTTGTATACTATCCCCAAAAAACATGGTAATTTATTTTGACTTCCTCGTCTATATGGTGTTTGGGTTAGCTTATTTTGGAGCAACTTATGACTTATTGACTTATAAAAGTTAATAAGTTGTTTTTTAAGTGTTTGGGTTAGCTTATTTTGAAGGATTTTGTGTGTTGAGAAGTTATTTTTGAGAAGTTATTTTTGAGAAGTTAGAATTTCTAACTTCTCACTTATGACTTATATAAGTTAATAAGTCATTCTTGAGAAGGAATCCCAAACACCCACATAGACGAAACTCGTCATCCCTATTGGAGGGTCATAACAAATTTTGAACATAACTAAACTAGTTATTTAAATCCTAATAAGCAGCACAAAGTTTGAACACTTAACTAGTTGCTGAAATGTTTATCCATTGACAAAAAAATGGGTCAATTAACACCTTGACTACTTTTCTAAACCACTAATCCATTACCAGCAATCAAGGTAGATGGGATTAATAGTTTAAAGTGTAGTAGGGTAGGTGGGGATTAATAGTTTGACTTGTGAGGTCCAGTTGGTGTGAAAATATTACCCTCTGCAATGGAACAAAATACAACAAATATCCAGCAAATAAGGAGCAGCAAAAACAAGTAAAATATAGTACATAGACATTTTGTAATACTACAATTTGTTGAATCATGTAGTCAACCCCAATTCACCACTAAAAGGGGCACCCAATTGGCCTGTACACAAACCCTAATAAAATTCCAATTGACCAGTACACAAACCCAATTGTCCAGTACAACGAAACTGAAATATTAAATCTCAAAAAGCAAAAAAGTAAATGGAGAAATATGAAAGGATTACCAGCTGCTTGTGGAGTCTTTCGAACTGTGCAAAATCCGAAACACGAACTCGAAAACCGGATTTTATGTTAGAAGTCAGCTACTAGTCTGCTTGTGGAGCCCAAGTTTCATGATTTGGATTTGGAACTTCGACTTGGTGGAGATTACGGCGGCGGTGGTGGTTTGAGGTGAGAACGATGGTGGTGGTTTAACGATGGAGGTGGACGTTGCGGTGGTGATGGTTGCGTAGGTGGTGGCCATGTAAGGACTAAGGAGATGGTGGCTGGATTGCTTGTGTGTAATGAAATGGGGGAAAATTGGATTTGTGATTGGCGTGTAAAGAAATGGGGGAAATGGATTTGGGATTGGCGGTATGTGAATTACAGTAACTTTTAGGGACGACAATTCGTTTCCATCCGTTAACATAAAAATAAAGAAAACAAATTATCTACAGAGAGTACAAGTCATCCCAATAAGTTAACTTAAAAAAAAAATTATTTAATCCTTTATCCGCACAACAAGTTGGTTTCTATAGCTTAAAATTTATATTATTTGAGGAAAATTATTTTTTAAGTATCTGTGTTTTAGAAGTTTTAACTATTTAAATTTAAAATTAAAAGGTTTAACGCTCTGAGTCTGTATAACCACTTTTCTTAACATTTGAGTCCAAATTTTTAACATTGTTAGAATTATTCTGTTAACTTTTGCTAAATGACCAAATTACCCCTATACATTAAAAAACCACCGCACCACCTCCACCAACATACATACACACATACACATATATATATATATATATATAGCCATCCCTTGGGATTTAAGTGCCTCGTACGAACCGAAAAAAAAGTCTTGTAGGCTTAACGAATTATATAAGCAATTTTTTAAATGACGATTAACGTTATAAAATATACATTGCAAAAAATATAGTATTAGAATAATAGGATTAGATACACACAGCATCCCGCTTGCGGTATGCGCATATAATGCATATATGTGTGGGCTCTGGGGGGGAGGGGTAAAAGTGAAAGTACACTAATTTTAACGTTATTTTACTAATTTCTTGAAAATAATGTTAAAAGAGGGGATGGTTAATCATGCATCATGTGGTGACGTTGATAGCTGAAAGACACGGGGGTACGTGCACCAATCAGTCTCTGTCCCGATTGTTTGAGTGTTATGTGTCTTAGGTCCAAGGCTTGATACAAAACTACAATCGAGCAGGGGGTCTCACTGGAAGCAGCCTCTCTATTCCTACGGGGTAGAGGTGAGGCTGTCTACATCTACTCTTCTCAGACCCTATCTTAGCTTTGCTATTGGTGGGATTTACTGAGTATGATGATGATGATGGTGATTAGATACACACACTAACACAATAACACATACATACACATATACTAACACATACACACACTAACACAATAACACATAAATACACATATACTAACACATACACACACTAACACTAACACATACTACATACGCATATACAAACACGTACTCACATACATACACCCACACAATTACTTACATATACACATATACATCGACATACACACACATACAAAACACACACACATCCATATACACTAACATATACATACACTAACACATACACACATAGATACTCGTGAATTGAAGATGATGCAACTTCGAATGGAATAACCGTCTCGCTCACTTGCTTTCTTAACTCCATTAGGAAGAAATTTCATATTGAGCATACGAGGCATACCTTTAAGACATTGGCCAAGTGCCCCAACATGGCTACTTTTTTCTATCCCATCGTTACCGAGCAAAATTGCCTAAGGAGGTGTTCATCCTCCCCACCCGATAAGGACTTCGCCCCTCTATCATTGTATGAGGGGATACCAACATGACACTATAAGACACAGTGTTATACGATACTATAGGGCCTAGTATAGGGTTACACGATACGATATGACACTATACAACACAATGATACACTATACTAGGGCCTAATATAGGGATATACGATACTATGTGATATATAAGATACGACACTTTATGACACCGTATACGACACGATGCTATACTATACTCTACCATTATAGTATACAATAGTATACTACACGATATTATATGACACGACACGATGCGAAACGGCACTATGCGATACTATATTATACGATAATTATACACATATACATATACATGTACAAGTGAAAACATTTTCTTACTATTTTTAATAATAATGATAATTATATTAATAATAATAACTATTATTTTTTTGTTATCTAATAAAAATAATAAAAGTTATTATATTATTTATAAAATTAAATATATTAATAATAAATGATATTTGTAATAATTATAATAATAATAATAATAATAATAAAGTTTTTCTCTAATAATTACAATAATAGTTCTCAAACAAGGATAAAACAAAAGGGAATACATAAATCTGACTTATAGGGAGGACTTATCCTCCCTATAGGGTTGATAAAGTGGTGGGAAACTTTTGGCTGTGTGGTGGGAAATGTTACCGCCTAAATGAAAAAAAATTTACTTTTCAAAATTTGTAGATACAATTTGTAGGGATGAAAAGTCGTCCCTATAGGTCGAACTCTTTTTTTTTATTTTTTCTTAATTTCTTATATTTTTAACACTACCACAATGAAAATTAAAAAGAAAAGTATTTAACGCTGTAGGGACGAAAAGTCGTTTCTACAAATTGAAGAGGTTTTTAGGATTTTAATTTATTCTAATGAAAGTAAGAAAAATAAAAAGATAATTATTTTCAGCCTATCGGGGCAACATTTCGTCCCTATATGGTAACCTAAGTTAGAAATGCATGTAAACCCTATAGGGACGACATGTCGTCCCGATAGGTAGTTCTATAGGGACAACTTTTGTCCTCCCTATAGGTTTTGTCCCAACAAGTGTTTTTTCTTGTAGTGGATTGATAGTGGGGATCATGATTTCACATTTCCACATGTTGGCACTGAGCAATGGATAACTTTACTAAATCTTGAAGTCCAAACGCCATGGAAACCATTCTACGTTGATGATCAAGTCGGAGGGTGAGATAAGGCGTCGTTCAATGATTTTTTTGTATATTTAGTTGGTTTACCAATAGCAACAAACATTTATAAGCGGTTTTCTTAGCAGAGCCGGCTCAAGGGGGAGTAAAATAAAGCAAACGCTTTAGGCTTCCACTTCCCTAGGGCCCCAAATTCTTAAGAAAACATATTATATGTAGGTGATTTTGGCTTTAAAATTGTTGGCGTTGAGGTTTATGACATATAACTATGTATACATAGAGATGGTATATGAATCATAGGATCAAAAGCATTTTTTTTTTTTTTACGAAAAAGGCCTCAATTTTGTTATCCATTTTGAGCCGGACTTGTTTCTTACACGCATGCAAAACTAGGTAAGTCTGAAGGGGAGCAACTTTGGACTAGATTTATGAAGGGTGGAGAGGGGTGACTTTACTCCTCATTTGACACTTTGGAGTAAAGTCCGTCCCCTCCCCCTCCATCCCCCCCCCCCCCCCCCCCCCCAACCCCAACCCCAACCCCAACACACACACAGAAATGAAAGGGTAAACCACCTAAGCATAATAAGAACTTGTTTTGTTTCTTGTAAAGTTCCACAATTGATTTTTTTTTTTTTTTTCATTTCTCTTATGCAGATATGTAACAGAATATACACAAAACAATTATTCGTTGACATATGCTTCGGTTAGGGTGAGAAACAATTATAACTGTTTTTCTTTATTGAACTTGATGTATTATATATATTTTTTTAAACTCATACGATAGTTGGTCCTAAAAAAGTATTGCGTGTGAGTGAAATCATGCTCATGAATACCTTCCAAAACTTCAAAAGTTATACGTATATATATAATCTTGTTATATTAAAGCAGGTTTTAATGTGTACAGGGCGCAGGGCATACAGTTGTATTTTTCAAGCCTAAGGAATCTATGGTATTGGCACAAAGGTGGTTTTCTTCACAAACTTATTCAAGCGATTCGTAGATGAGACGAAAAAGACGCTACTAATGAGTTGTTTTAGTCGTGTGATTCACCAAGGAACCACTCTTACTTTTAGTATGCATCATGCATGCCCATCTTGTTCTGTAGATTTGTTCATGTGTTTTGGCTTGAATAAGTTTAGTGTTGGAAAAACTGAATGAAATAAACACAAGGGAAGTAAATAATGGTGAAATGTTTGTTAGATTTAATCAAAGCTATTGGAGTTAAGGTGTTGCTACCCTTGAAGTCAAGGGTTCGAGCCACACTGAAGACGGATTGGTGTAAAAAAATTTGTTGTTAAAAAAATATCCATTCCTTTTTAAGTAGGCATGAGAACATACACAATCGAAATGCTTTCTACCCTTGTGAGAACTTGTGTAGTAAAAAATAGGAATAATTGCATATTTCCCCTTAAAAACACCCTTAATTGCATATTTACCCAAGCCTAAATTAAAAATTGCATATTTCCCCTTCTCTATTAAAATGACAAAACTACCTTTCTTAAAATTAAAAGATCTTGCTTAGAGAAAAATCAGGTTCATAGTTATCATTCTAGATTCACACGCACGACGTTTCAGTTTCTTCTACGGCGACACTCCAGCAGTAGTTTTATGTATGTACGTTTCGTATAGAATTTTTTAGGTATCTACGTTTTCGATCCCTCGGTTTTATAAAAAAAAATTACTTAAATAGAATTTTTAGGTCCGGTGATTTCCGACCCCGTGAAAATTTTCAAGCTTCGCCACTAATAAAAAACAAAAAAACTATTAGTATGAAATCTAATTGATGCTTATGTAATATGAAAATAATATTATCTTTCCTACGGTAAAGTAATCGAAGTGCAACATCAAGAGCCAAAATTGGTGTTTTCTCCGATACAAAAGTGGGTTCTCTCTGGTAGTGCCTCTGCACAGTTAAAGGGATTTAAGGTGATGACACAAAAGCAAAGGTTATGTATGGGGTTGTAATTAGTGGTTGGTAGTTGAGCATCATCACCGGAAAACTCAGTTGCAATGCCAAACATGAACCGCCGGAGACTTAACATCGTTCTGCAACCGACATCTGGAAGAGATATGCAACTCTGCTGCCCGGCGTTGTTCTTCTACAATCGAGATGCAACCCCCGCTGCCCGTTTCCCGGCGCCTTTCTGGCCATTAGTGGTGGTGGCCACCGGAGCCGGTAGTGGCGACCAGCAATCTAATTTCAAGGGGATGAGAATGATTGATGTAATACAACAGTAAGTTTGAATACATTTTGAGATTTTTTTTGAATATGATTGCAGTTATAACTATGAATTAATGAAGGTTAAAATAGTCTTTCTATAATATAATTTTAATAAATTAAATCAAAATGGGTAAATTTGCAATTTTACTTGTTAATAGAGGGGAAATATGCAATTTAATTTTTGGCTCGGGTATATATGCAATTTCAAAGTTTTTTAAGGGGAAATATGCAAAAAACCCAAAAAAATATCCATTCCTTTTTAAGTAGGCATGAGAACATACACAATCGAAATGCTTTCTACCCTTGTGAGAACTTGTGTAGTCGATGTCACTATACCATGTTTCTTTGGACTACAAGAAGCTACTCCCATCCATTCTAAAACACACTTTCCCAAAATGCTCCCTCTATCCTTGTGAAGACTTGCCCAATGATGCCATAGTACCCTATGAGCTTGATATCATTGATTTCTCATACCACATACCAAGTTCATAAGTTTGAGCAATTTACCAAGTTAGTTTACCATTGTATGTACAAGCAATGTACCATTTAACCGTGTTGGTTTACCATTAGGTAGTATTTGGTATACAGGAATGAAAGGCGGAATGAAATGGATCATTATGAGGGAATAAAGAAAATGGTGTTTGGTTGGTCAATGGAATGAAATCACCTATTTCATAAGGCATTCCATTCCCTCAAAATCATTTCATACACCCCCATGTTTTTTTCAAATCCATCCCCTCTTGCACCATTCATCAACACCACAACCCACCACCTTCGCCACCACCCACCACCACCACCGACGCCATCACCGCCTCCACCCGCAACCCGTCACCACCGCCGCCGCCACCACCCGCCACTGTTTCCACCCACCACCGCCACCAACCACCACCGCCTACGTTCGTTCATTTAATAAATGAACGAACATGAACAACAAATCGTGTTCTATCTGTTAAATGAAGGAATACCAACAAAGGTCACATTTCTTCAATTGTGTTCGTGAACGTTCGTTCATTTGCGTTTATCCATGTTCGTTTCTTTATGTTCATACAATTTTTGTACGTTTATTTATTATATCTAACTTTTTACATATTTTTTAATGCTTGTTTATTTTATCACCCTAACAAATAAAACATAAAACCGTTTTCCCACCATGTTTAATTGTTTATGCACGGTTCCCTCTCCTTCTCATTATTCACATGGACAAATACTATTAATCTTTGTTTCACGATTATGGCTTCATGTTCCAGCGCTACTGTAACATCCTGAAAATCGATTTGGTAATTAAACCAAATTAATCAGGGATGAGCGGGTAAAATATCATTAGCGGTAAAATTTAACCCGATAAACATTAGGACTTAAATAAATAAACCTAATAATTAAATAAAAGATGAATAAACGTTTTCATAAGATAAGTTTATAAAATGCCCAGATTATCGGGACCTAATCTAGGCCAGGTTGTAACACCCCCACCTTCATAAAGTGAATTATTATGTTCATTTAACAAGTGACAAGATGTATACAACAATGAATCTTTAACTTAGTTAGAATACTTTTTTATTTAAAAAGATAAAGGGTTGTAACATCAAATTAGATAATAAAACATGGAGGGGCTAAATGGCACATGATGTATTGCAAAATACATCTATTTATTCTTGTATAGTTTGTACGTTTTTATTTAGATTTAGTTTCGTTTTTATAGGGTTTTTTATTTTGTTTTTTGTTAGGTCCTAATACGTATTTGACAAAAAGTCGCAGCAGAAATTCGTGCCATAAAATTTCTTTCATTACAAACGTCTTGACTTACTTGAAAGTTCGTTTTAATATGAATCTTTTACAAAAATAAAGTATAAGTCCTGTTTACTAAAGTACATACTCAATTATTCCCGTACAATCTATCCTATGACTCGGTCTTCGATCTCTAATCCTCGTGATAATCGCCCGTGATTCGTACAACCTGCACTCACCACATACATTCATAACATTAGTGCACAATACATAAACAAGATTCATTCTCGTACACTCCCCATTTCGTTATCTTTCTAACTTTAAGCGTTTCCTCTACGTATCCATATCCTGGTGAGGCTTCAATAATGTACCTGCATTACTTTTCATTCTCAAGGCACACTATTAATAACGTATTACTCAACGTATCTAATTCATGCATACATACATTCTTACATGCATACATACACATCTACATATGTACATACCTTCCATTATCTCTACATACATGCATATACACATACATATCCTCATATATACATAATTACACATCTACATACGTACATACATCCCTACGTTTCTACATGCATGCGTACACTCATACGTATCTTCACATATACATAAATACACATCTACATACGTACGTACATACTACGTACACGTTCAAGATCTTATATACCTCTTGTATATCCATACATTAATTACATAGTACTTAGACTTAGATTTATAGCCCATAGACGTCAAAAGAACGATCAAAATCATGTTTGGGAGGCCCGCCGTGGTCCACGGATAACAAACCGAAGCCTACTATACACAAACCAACTTAGATAACAAATTTCAGGTTTTTGAACATGGGGATGCCGTCGGCGACGGCCCTTGCAATTGCCCGTAGCCCAAAACTTCCGTAGACAGCCAAATAACCTGTCAGCCAAAAACTGACTTTCTAGAGCCCGTCGGCGACGCCCCTAAGGCCGTCGGCGACGCCCTTTAGATTTTGCATTTTTCTGCAGTTCCGTTTCGTCGTCCGTACGCACTAAAACACGCATAACATTTGAACCGTTTACCCGTTTAACCTCCCGTTTCTTCCTACATGCTCGTAAATTCACATTCTATCATATGAACTTGAAATCCAACATCCGGTTTAAGGAAAATATTCACTTAAAGCTCTCGGCTTATATACCCGCTTTCACTTATTCGACCCGTTCATGTTTTCGTCAAACTACTCATTTGTTTTAACCCAAAACTTACATAAACGTTATAACTATAATACTTTTACATTATCCGGGGTTCGTACTTAGGATTTATGCACCCGATAGCCGGTATGCGTTAAACCTATTCATGTCATTCATTTATATGAAAGCAAACTTTGTTAATACAATTTCAAATGCGAAATTGTTTGTCCATTAACCATGACTCACAACCGAGTCTTTAGACTATTAATCCGCGTCTCCGGTTCTTGGTTAGCGTACTTATGTACAATTCTACCCATACCCGGTTATAGTACCGTAATCAATTACTTATACAACCCTTCTGGTATAGTAATAAAACCACATTTTGACCCATTCGGCCTACTTAACGTAAATCATCAATTTCATACAACCCTTCCTTATTTGACTTCAATTATCATGCCTAATTAACTAGAACACAACCTTACTTAACAAACTAAGAAGTGATTTGGAAATCACTTACCTTGTGCATCCGTGTCCGTATCCACTTCCTTGCCTCCTCTTGACCCGTTAGCCTTTCATGCTTGAGTCCATCTTGATATGATTCCTCTACTTTCATGCCACCAATTCACATTCTCGTTAGCATACACAATGGTACATGTTAAAGATCATATCAATTGCATATTTCACATTTGACTTTCATTAGTCAATTATAACAAGCATAAGACATATACCCACTTTCACATACTTTCAAACTCATATAATTCAACATGTCATTCCATGTAACGCGTATTGATGTAACATGTAACATACGACTTTCTAATATCCTATCTTTACAAAAACAAGTCAATTTATGCTTCCTATGTGTAGTTGACTTTCAGAAGTCAACGGTTTATCATATGAACTTCTGACTTATCCGCATATATCCGTAACATCATTTATGCTATATCAATGACACTATATACATTTCTTACTTATGATGCAAATATGCTTACAATCATATGATCACCTAGTGATATTAAACACAACGTACAAGTCCTTAATGCATAGTCTTGACCAAGACATACATTCAACCCGAATTCTTGTATAAGTTCCATCTAAAGCACATTCTTCAAGTTAGTATACTACTAATTACATCATTACCTCATCTCATTCATAAATATCAAGCCATTTCATACAATCTCACATCTTAACTTCACTTAGACATTTCATCAAACACTTGGTGTGCGTACACCATTTAGTGCACATTGTACAACCAATTAAAGCACATTCTTCCTAGTTCATCCATGAATTAACATAATCTATCACAAATCATTATCATAACCAAGCATCATATGTTTTATATCAAATTATCCATCTAACTACTTTCTATAACGCTACTCTAACATCAACATTACACAATTCATCATAAATCTTCACTAAACTTCATCTTCCTACAAATTCTAAGTGGGTTTTATCCCAACTCATCAATACAATCAAAATTAAGCACAATACCACTTTACATGTTGATATTATCTAGTATTCATGCTCAATTTTATTGAACATTCACGGATTACACATAACCCACTTCATCAAAATCACCAAAACAAGAAATTAAACTTACTTGATGTCAAGAACACTTAGCTAATCAAAGTTCATGTCTCATGCATTCGATTAATCTTTGATTTCCCTTTCAATTTGAGGGATTTAGGGATGTTAGGGTTTTGAAGGGAAATGTTTCCCCTGGCCTCATCTCACGATCGCACATACACACATATGAAGCACTGAGTATTTTTTTGTTAAGTGTTTTGATGAGATATTGTTCATTTTAACCCCCTCATATTTTCATAACATAACATGTCACTTTCCCCCATTTCTACATACTAACCTAGTAAACCTTCATGTATACATAAGAATTTTAGATTTACTAAAATTTATAAAACTTTAATAATGGTAGAAATCCATGTTTACCATTTCTTTTCGTCAAAATATTGCGATTAAAACATTATAATATGTCTTATGAAATTTGGGGTGTTACAAGTCTACCCCCCTTAAAGAAGGTTTCGTCCCCAAAACCTTTCTCATTCTAAGAAGACCAATACTACTCTTACTTTTTCATCTATTCATTCACGATGCTCATTACAACATGAATACATTCGGGATATTGGTCAAAGGTTGTTTCATACCTAAACATGATTGTACGCATTGTCCTTACGTTCTTAAATTATGTAATTTACTTTCATAATCACCTAAAACTCAGAATCTGACCCAAAGCTCTTATTAGTGTCGTTTTCATTATATGATGCTAGTTCCTAGCAAACCTCCTTACTAGCGATTCATTCATCGAATTTATTCCAATTGTATACAATTATTAATCGTACAAACCTAAGTCTATGGCTTGTTTCTAACTTCCTATTTAAGCATATTACATTCATATATTTACTAATCGAAATAAATCGATTTATTTCGTACGACTCATACATCATATGCTATCTTTCATTTTGTTCACTATGAGCCATCCTAAACATTCCATTACTAACATTACTTTTGATTACTTTTAAGCTCATAGGATGGGTCGATATATTACCATACGCATACTATAATCATTCAAAGACTTATTATTTCAACCAAATTCACCCTTCTTAAACTTACTTATCCGTACTTAACACGAAGACTAAGCATTATTTCCATGGTTACTATTGTTATTTATGCCATGCGTATCTTTTCTACAATGTCTTGTTCAAATGAACATGGCCAACAAGCCGAGCATCAAAGTTAGCATTTCTTAGCGATACTTGCCGTCTCGTATATTCTATCAGAATTTCCACAGTTACGAGCATTCAGGTTCAATACCACTCGACGATCGTTACGAACATTTTGAAATTCACTCCACATTTTGCATTACGGTATGTATATATACATTCTATTCTGACACATCCATCTCTAGTCGAGTCATAACCTCCTATTAAAGTTACAACCCTTTTTATACATACCTGACGGAAGTAGATTCCATTGATTCGTTATCCTTATCTTACGATGATCATTCCTTTCCGATTGGTGACATTGCGTGTCCATTAATCAAGCTCACCTATGAGTACAACACTTAAAAAATCAAAACATTAACTACCGAGTTCAAATGGCGATCGCCATCTGACCCGTATGACCCATTTATCCTTTCGACCATTCTTGCATGCAACGTATTTGCATAAATATATTCATATATATATATATATATATATATATATATATATATATATGAAAGTTTAAACATAAATTGAATCATATCACTTAAGGAATATTTACTTGTTTGGTCCGTAATTACTTACACATTCGGATATTTTCATTCTTATCATTCTTTTGTTCATTTCCTTTACATTTACTTATATGACTTGTTCGACACAAACATGGTCAAACTATCGACGCATCCTGAGGTGGGCTAATTTCATCCTTTTTGTGTTTTAAATCCGTCTCACGGATCCAAACGTAACATCCCTGCCCTTCATTCCTTTTATGTTTGAATCCGTCTAGCGGTTTCAAACATATCGTTCATATCTTCCATTCCTTACATATGTTGAATCCGTCTCGCGGATTCAAACAGGTCATTCATACTTCATTCCTTTCATGTTTCGAATCCATCTCGCGGATTCTAACACATCATTCATACTTTCATTCCTTTCATGTTTCGAATCCGTCCCGCGGATTCTAACATATCATTCATACTTTCATTCCTTTTCATGTTTCGAATCCGTCCCGCGGATCCTAACATATCATTCATACTTTCATTCCTGAAAGTCTTGCGTTTCTCTTTACCCTCACGTCCACCTAGTACCTAATTCTAACGGACATACCTGTAACAATTATCACGGTCTCGCGAATGTCATATGTTTCTTGTGTACTGGCCAGGTACACAACCCACATACTAGTTTCGTGTCTTCGTGTAATTGTCACACCCTGGCTTTGCGGAAGCGTGGGTTTATTTGGTGTGACTTCTTAATACCATAGCTTAATCACAACAAAGCTATATGAAAGTAAAACCATGCAGAATCAACCATTAATTAAAGTCTTAAAAACAAAATACCACAATATTGTTTGAAACGCTGACACATGCTTCGAGTTTACAACACTACCAAATAAAACATTGTTTTTAAGACGCAACCACAAACTTAAAATGGACGTAGTTTAAGAACTGTGACTCGTCCAGGTAAAAGCCACAACCCCTAAACTTGGATGATCCCATAACTCTAACGCAGCGTGAAAACGTAGCATACCGTGCCAGATCCTTAGTTCCCTGAAATACATGTAAGTTGGAAAAATCAATATAAATGTTGAGCGAGTTCATGTGTAAGTGAGTATGTAAAACCTTTGTAAGTATAAAATCCCTGGTATGTAGCAAATAAGGAAATAAAGAGATCACCAATGGTTTGCAAGGCCATTGATATGTGTGAAGTGCAGTAGGAAGACTCAAACCTAGCAGATTTTTGCGTCGGGCACCAAGTCACCCCGAGGTCCGTACTGTTGGGCCTGGGGCTGGGCTCGCTACACCCAGATAGATCTACCGCTATTGTCCCTCGGTCCTACACTGAGGATTAATGGCCTTCAGTTCCCGCCTACTCACTCACATGATCTAAGTAGTAACCTTCCTTACGCTAAACATACCATGTGTAAAGTATTCGTAATCACAGTAACATGTATTTCACCCCAGCAGTTTAAAAACTGAAAACAGTTAAGAGAAAAGGGGGACATGAATTCACCGAAATGCGTCTCTAACAAGAATTCTCCCGGTCAACCTGCTGTGCGACGACCTACACGTACTAACTTCTATTAGACGGACCGTCGTGCCTTAGCTTAAGGTTTAATGTCTTTGGGAAATAGTTAGGCAACTATTTCGTAATTACACTTCGTAATTATTTTGTAAATATATTCCTTCCCAAGGATGGGGGTTTTAATACATGTGCGTCCGTATAAACTTCGAAATATATTATTAAGTCTCACTTAATGTAATATATTTTATTTCATTTGTCTAAAATACTTTACTTCCAAAATATATATATTTTTCCCAAAAATATTATATTTTATTCCATATAATTTCCAAAATAATACCCTTGTCAAAATACACACTTATGAGTATTTTCTGAAAATACGTAAGTTACGTTGTAAGGTTCGGGTGGTATAAATAATACCGGTGGAACTTAAATATTTATTATGAAGGCGTTCGTATTATTTTGGAGCCGTGAATATTCAGTGTGTTCCAGTAATATTATTTTTACTCTAAAAATAATATTTGTATAGTTCACTAAATAATCGTAAAAATTCACACAAGTGCTATTATGAAAAATATATATTAAATATATATTTAACAAGCTTTATTTATGAAAATTCCACCTCCGACACTTGGTTATTTTGAAATAAAATCATGGCGAAATTTTGTTCGGAAAAACAAGTTAAAAATATGTTCATAACACTTGTTACCAAAAATATTTCCAAGTGTTTATATTTCTGGAAAAATTTCGCCAGAGTTTCCTCTGTAACTGGAGATGGCCACGCTTTCAAGCGTATCATTTTCTTTTATAAATTCAATCAACAATGTTCCCAACATCAACAACCAATGTTTCAACATCAAACTAGTCAAAAGAAGACATAAATTGCAAACACATGAACTTGTAAGTTATGTTAAAGTGTGTAGTAACCTTCCATCATTTTTAGTAAATCTTTCTATCCTTAAAAATAAAGTCGGTTTCTTGAAATCTTTATTTTTAAAGAAAATACATTTTTACAACTTATAGTCAAAATTGCAAAAACATTTCTTTGTTAAATCCTTTTGTTACACAAGCGTCTACGCACTAGTTTGTTCACAAAAACACCTTTGTTTCAAGAAAGATCTGGCTTCAAAACATGATTTCATTTGACACTTGGTTCTTCGAAAATACCACTTGTAGATCTTTAGATCTACTAGTTTTGGACTCTATTTTGTAAGAAAAACTCTTTTTACACAAGTTCATGTTAATAAGTAGTAGTGTTCGTCATCTAATCATTTTCACACTTAAACATACACTAGTTCATGTTCCATGAACATGACTTAGCCGGGTTAGATGACGATCCGAACTACTACTAGCATCAAACAACATAACATAATCATAACAAAACAAGATCCAAGAGTTTTACACTAATAGTTACTCATTAACCACTCTGTTCATCATTTTTAGTAGACTTTAAACTTTGATCTTAGTGTTTATGATTTTTATCCGACAAATCTCTTATTAACCACTTTAGAGAAGATCAATAGGGTGTTCAGAGTCACTTACTACTAGATCGTTGTAACACCCCGTGTTTTCATAAGTGAAAGTCAAAGTCAAGGTCAAGTCAAACGACCGGTTTCGCGCAACTTGACTTGTAGGAATTACTTTATTTTATTTGTATTATGTGGAGTAAGTGTCGTTCATTGCAATAATCGATGAGTATTAAACATATTTCAATCGATCTACAACCGTGAACTATAGGAAGTAACAATGCGATAAAGTTAATCAACTGATAATCAAGCTATGTTAATCGAATCGACATCAAATCGTAACTCGAACTACGTGGTTGTACTTACTGTTCATACGTGTGTGTGTGCCTTACGTGTTACCTGTGCATGCTTATTTATCTATGTTGTGGCAATCAAGCGAACTCAATCGAACTCGAAATCTAACTCGAATATAATCGAACTCGAACCCAAATCATGATCATGATAGATAGTGGAGAAGAGACCACGCTAGATACGAAGTAGTAGAGACTAAAAGTAATTTGACTAGGAAACCCTATCGAAACGGACCGCTCGCAATCTGAATCAAAGCACCAAAACTTTTCGCGTCAAAATCTCAAAGCAAGCGCCATCCGTCTGGATTGCCACTCGACCGGATTACAATCCGATCGAATAGCAATCCGACCGGATAACCACTTGAGGGAGGATGACAGGTGCAATCCGAACGAATCGCCATTCGACCGGACAGTCACCCAAGCGATATGCCATACGACCGAACAGCCCTTTCCCCTTTTGGCATCCTATAAATACCCCTGTCATTGTCATTCTTTCCACTTTTGGAAATCCCTGTTCGACCAACACGCTTAATTCAACCTTTTCTCAGATTTCTCTCAATCCAGGTAAGATCTCGTCCAGAATCTTGTACTTTCTCGATCTACACGCGCTCCTACACCTTTCTATCTTTTACATCTTAACTTTTAACCGTGAAATCACTGGATTTCGGGTGTTCTAAGGTGACGTCATCATGTGTTCTTCAAGAGCTTCATGTTTTGACCTCAACCCACTAAGAACAACCTAGATCTAACCGATTTCCACAAAGATCTTGTAAAGATCTCGACACAAGTGTGGTGAAATGGGATTGAAAGATGGTTTTAACCATTCTTTCGACTCTTTTTACACTTAAAACACTCCGAACCGGTAGAACCAGGTTCTGATCTAGTCTCCTACTCGTCCTTAGTGTTGTACTGGCTCAGATCTAGATTCTACTCACGAGACTACCGACCTCGGGTTAACCAAGAACAACTGCCTCAAGCCGGCAACCAGTCGGGCTAGGGTGATTCCTAGTCGGGTTGGTCAACTGGGTTGAACTAGGGGTTCCGTTGGCTAACGCGTGGTCAAAGTGACTCGACATAACGACAAACCTTCAAAACAACCAAGTGTAGAACGAACAGGACAATCCGAACGGATTACCATTCGACCGGATTACCATTCGACCGGAATGACCATTCGAACGAATTACCTACACTTGGGTCCCACCTTTAAAACAACCCTAGTTAAAGTTTGGGTATTGAACGAATTGCAATCCGATCGAACGACCCTTTGAAAGGATTACTCTTCGGATCATGAGATACTAAGACTTTAAAAGACTTAACAACTTTCAATATGTTCGTGGCACGAGTTGACATTCGATCGAATTGCCATTCGATCGAATGACACGTATGTAGTGAACTTGTTTCAATAAGTAACCTCATCATTAAGTCACCAATCGACCAGATGACCATTCGAATGAATTGCCATCCGCACGATTAGTCATCCGATCGACCGACTTGAAGGATAGAGATACTTAAATGCTTTTTAAATGCTACAATGAAAACTTCAAAGGACAAGCCATCATACACAAACACATCCTTGACATAGGAAGAAACAATCCACTCGAATCATCATCCGAACGGATTGCCATCCGCATGAATGACCACCCGAACGGATTACCATCCGCACGGATTACCATTCGAACGAATTACCATCCGCACAGATTACTGTTCGACCGGATTTACCGTTCGAACGAATTACCATCCGCACAGATTACTGTTCGACCGGATTACCATCCGATCGAACTACTATTCGACCCATCTTCACTTGTTTCGTTTCCTTATCGTTATGCTATCGAATCTATTAAGGCTAACCGTACTCGCTAAGCGCTCCCTTCAATCCATAATCACTGTGAGTATACTCGATCCCTTTTTGCTTTAAGCAATTTTGGGTGTTACATACCTTACGAATATTCAAACTACAACTATCACACTACTCAAACTATTTGAACGCTGACCAATAATGCATGTTGTACGTGACTTATGAATGCTTGTTTGTTATGTTTACACATGGAATGCTGTCTACCTGCCTTAGCAACAATAGTACTATAGTTTGGACTCAGCACCCGTTCACACGGGGGTTGTTAAGGATCTTTTACTTGCATGGATTACGGTGGTAATCATGTATTGCGAACTGCCTCGGGCAGTCAACCCGCACTCATTGGTATCGATGGATCTATGTCGATAACTAACGTGCTTCATTTCACTATGTGTACGTGCTGGTTATGCGTAAACGAATTCGAACTTTATATGCTACTATCAAACTTGTATACTCACCTTTACATTATATGTATTGACTTTATTTTAACGTATGTGACAGGTGCTTAGGACGCACATGTGGTAGGAAATTGAAGCTAGAATAAAGCTTTAGAGCCCAACAAATAGTTGTCTGTAGATAACGAATCAGGGGTCTCTAGAAGCAGATAAACAACTACTATTCATGTTTAAATCTGAGTTGTCGAAACAGAATATTTGTTTTGATGTTGTCTGTAATAATTTGTTTACTATTCGAGACATGGTATGGGACATGTTAATTTAAATTGAATGGTAATGATAGTTGTTATGGAAACTTCTGGACAATCTGTTTCGCTCAGTGCCATGCCCCGATGAATCCTCCATCGGTTGGGGTGTGACAGATTGGTATCAGAGCCATAACTATAGGGAATTAGGCAAGACTCGACCTAGTCCGGGTCGAAGTCCTAGATACCTAGACTATAGTTAAGAACCAGCAGACCGACTTGTGCATAACCAGTAGGGATTTTGTACGAGCCTATATTCTTCGCTACATTCACTTACTTCACGCTATCACCGCACTCGAAATTTTAATTATGAGCAAGCAATAAGGTTGAGAATAGGTGTGAAAACCGCAAACTCTCGACTAAAGTTGCTTAATCAACTTGCATTTTAACTACAAACGAGGGGAATTATGCCAAATTAGGAGTGAAATCCATATTTTGATGAATAATCTCCTCAACTTTATCAAAACGGGGACGAAGTTGTTAAGCCAGGGGTGAAACCCTAACCTTGACGACTTGTTCCGCCCCTTATACAACACTCTCACCAAAGTCTCGATGGACTCCAACGACCTAAAGTCACGATAGGACCAAAGGAATGCGTGCCAAATGCCCAAGAATCGAGGCAACGGCACCGTTCTGGAGGTTGATGTGCGCAACAGGACCTTGTGAATAGTCAAACTACTTTGGTTAGTCGAAGTCTATTAGCCGCAGACAATCTATTCCTCGAATTTTATGTGTTTCGATTTTGAGCCGCAACTGCCGACTCTGATGTTTCGCCTATTTTAGTGCTTATTTATGTGCTTTCATGTTTATGTGTCTAAACTTTGAGATTTACTCGATTTTTGTTTTTACTTCGATCGACACACACGCGACTCGCACTGCATCCTGTGATTCTGTGCTTATTTTGAACCGAACGTGTGACGTACGGAATCCGTACACGAACAAGACCGAACACACGAGACGTAATTATGACTGTGATTCTTTGATAGATCTGAAAACATACAAGAAACGTGAATCACCTTTTTCCTTTCTCTCTAGTTTCTCTCCCTGGCTTACGTTACGTTCTTTTCGAACGATCGCAGACTCGGAATGATAGGTTTCTGTTTACTGATTGCCTCTGGTGATTAAGTGCGCAAGTGTTCCTTAGTTTCCTTGCTTTACATGCTTAGGAATTGTGTGATTATGTGCTCTATGTGCCTACGTGATTTGTGCCCTAAGTGTTTACGTGGTTATGTGATTAAATGGTTCTGTGACTCGCATGGTTATATGTCTATGTGTTTACGTGGTACGTGTTACTGAGCTTTAGTAGTAGTAGACGTGTGAGGTGAGATTCGAATACAATGTGTTGAGATTCCGTGGCGATGTCTATTGCAGACAATGTCGTCCGGGTCCCGTCATGCACTCTCTCGCCAGGAAAAGAGGGACAAACGCCTTGCTTCCATCATCGCTAAGAGTGTAGCAAAAGCCGTGAGTGATGTTTACGAGAACGCCAGCAAGTCATCTGAGGAGTCAAGGACTGAAGGTCCTAGAACTGTCACCAGACCCTTCAGTTACAAGCAATTCAAGTCGTGTGGGCCAAAGGAATTCACTGGCGAAGGAGGTCCCACTGCACTATTTCACTGGTTTGACTCTATCGAGGTTACTCTGCGACAGAGTGGTTGCCCTGATGACCTTCGAACTCTGAATGCTACCGGCGTTTTCCAGTCCCGTGCTCTAGACTGGTGGACGGCCGAGAGGAACAAGCGAGGGAACAATGCAGCCTACGGCCTGTGGTGGGACGAGCTCAAGGAAGTCATGCTAGAGGAATTCTGCCCTCCTCACGAACGTCAAAAGCTGAAAGATGAATTTTGGCACATACAGCAAAAGGATGGAGACAATGCTGGTCTCACTGCTCGTTTCAAACAGCTCAGCATTATCTGTCCCGATCAAGTCAAGACTCCCGACATGACCATCAATAAGTATATCCGAGCTTTGCCCGACTGTGTTGCTGATTTCGTGCAAGCGGCTAAGACTACGATGATCGAGGAGACGTATCTGTTGGCCGCTGAAATCAACGACAAACGGATCAAGGCTGGGGTATGGGATAAGACTTCCAAACATCTGCATCAAGCTACTGCTACCGCACCAGCTACTGAACCCACCCAATCAAGCAACAAGAGGAAGAACAAGAGAAAGAACAGCTCCACCAACAAGAATTGTGCGATCATTGCTGCACCGATTCAAGCTGTACCTGCCCAACAGCGTCAAGCAGCGGCGCCTGTGGCCAATGCACCGCCTGCAAAGCGTGCATACACTGGGCCACATCCGCTCTGCCCTACTTGCACCTACCACCACCCAACTGCTATTCAATGTCACTTATGTGCTCATTGCAACGTATACGGCCACTTCACTGCCAACTGCCGTATTCGTCAAGCTCCTGCCAATCAAGCTCTACTCACTGCCCCACAGGGTCAACAAGCTCCTCCGACACCCACAGTCAAAGCCAGAGCCTGCTTCGCGTGTGGCGACCCGAACCATTTCGCCAACGTGTGCCCGAACAGGGTTGTGAAACATGAGCCTCAGCAACAGCAACCACAGCAGCAACTGTAACAACCCACACTTTTGCGCGTTGTTACTACTCGATATACTAGTTACGCCTAGCACCAGAGATTCAGATCATAATGTAACTATATTGCATATATCGCTATTCGAAGGATAATCGCATATTTTCGAAATACAATATCACTATACTACACTATTATCACAAACACTAACACTAACACTCACAATGACATTGAGTGAGGACCTATTCTACCCTCCTCGGTGGCCGTGATGTGTCGAAACGCAGACAATTAACGCTAACAAGGACTCTCGGGTGAGTGCTATAGCTCCAGTCGTTGTGACGATGACGACAATACGAGTGAACGGTACCCCGTCAGTCTTTGCGGCACTACACGCAATAACGTTCACGATGACATCAAGAAAGGACCTATACTACCCTCCTTGATGGCTGTGAAACGTCGCTAATAATCACATACTCGAAACGATAACCGAGTGTAATTATCAAAACTGTGGTTTATGGATACGTAAATACGACCCTTAGTGATATATACATATATAATAATAATAATAATATAACTCAACTATAGAAGCGCGCACCTCAAAAACTATCAAAAACGGAGAAATTCATCGCGTCAGGATAGCCATCCGGACGGATAGCCATCCGGACGGATAGCCATCCGGACGGACAGCAATCCGGACGGATGGGCAATCCGGACCTGTGACTCCCTTCTCCTCTTTTCGCCTATAAATAGCCTGCCACACCACTGTTCAAAGTGATGTGACAGCTCCCACTCAACCAGACACGCTTCAAGACCCTTTTCTCTCGATTCCTCGCGATTTCGGTAAGATTTCAACCTAGAAACTTGTACTTCTATGATCTACACTCCATTCTACATCATTCTATCTTTTAAAACTCAATTTCTAACCGTGAAATCTGCTGATTTGAGGTATTTTAAGGTGATGTCACCAAGAGTTCATATGAACTTCAAGTTGTGACCTCATCCCACCATAAACAACTCAGATCTGGGTGATTTCCACATGTTTTGATAACAAATCTCACCTAAATCTATGTATTTAACCAAGGCACTATGCGATTTCGAGTTAACCACGAGAAACCGTCAGGAACGGCCAGTTTTGATGGAGCGGGGTGATTCCCGGCCGTCAGAGCGGGTCGGAACTGATGGAATTCCAAATGTTAGTGCGAAATTACACTGTCCCGGCGACTCTACACGTATTCCTTTCGATAAACACTCAGAAACAGTATTCAGAATACAAAACAGACGTGTTGTCCGCACAAATCACATGTAACCCACACGGATAACATGTAATCCGCACGGATAACATGTAATCCGCACGGATAACATGTTATCCGCACGGATACATGTCATCCGGACGGAATACATGTCAATCCGCACGGATAACCTGTCAACCTCACAGATACATGTCATCCGAACGGGATACATGTCAATCCGCACGGATGACCTGTCAACCGCTCGGATAACATGTCATCCGGACGGATACATGTCATCCGGACGGGATACATGTCAATCCGCACGGATGACCTGTCAACCACATGGATAACACTTACAATCTGCACGAGTCACCCTTGTTCGAACGAATGACAATCCGCACGAGTTAACACTTGTTCGAACGGATAACCATCCGCACGAGTTAACACTTGTTCGAACGGATGACAATCCGCACGAGTCAACACTAATCCGACCGGATGAAAGCCATCTGACTCCGATCCATACGCCATCCGATCGGATGAGCCCATCCGAATGGGTGAGCACCATCTGACCAGATCACTGACTTTTCAATGCTATTCTCGCTTAACTGTGCATCGTTTACTATATCCTTCAATGATTAACGCAGACGTACTCGCAACCAATCCAATCAAGTTGTATTCCCGCTAAATACGCACTGTGAGTATACTTGAACCCTTTTTAATCGTATTTTGGGTGTAACATACGTTTCTAGCAAAATCGAACTTATCAAACGAATTATTCAATCAATCGAATTATCACTTGCGAATGACTGTTATGCATAGATATACGTGATGCTAGTTGCATATGTGCTAGGGTTTATACTCGCGACGTCCCACCATGACTAGTATAGTACTATTGCGCCCGACGGGGTCTAGTTTGCCTCGCATATTCGAGCATCGAGGACTTAGTTGGTAGTATCAGCTTTGTGAGTATATATGTCATGTGTTACGTTCTTGCATATGGAAATTCGCTACACTTTTTATCTATTACGCTATACATATCAAACCTGTATACTCGCCAATACTTTTGTATTGACAAATATTTTAACGTATGTTGCAGGGTAGATCGCAGGCTATATCAAATTAAGCTAGGAAGTCTAGAAACTCAACTAAAATCTAGGTTGTCGGATTTGTATTGTTCGAGAGGGCAAGAAATCTGTGATAACTTATGTGATTGTATTATTTGTTAGTATGGGATAACGAATGTATTAAATATTATCGCAACATAGTTGTTATGGATTCTCTTGAGCAATCTGATTCGCCTAGTGCCGCGCCCCGATGATTCCGCCATCGGTTGGGGTGTGACAGATTGGTATCAGAGCCATAACTATAGGGAATTAGGCCAGACTCGACCTAGTCCGGGTCGACGTCTTAGAAATTGACGTAGTCTATAGTCTAAGTACCAACAGGCCGACTCATACAAACCCGGTGGGGTTTGTATCGGGCTTACTTGATACTCTCGATCGAAATTGCTAAAAGCTACAACTTTGTGTGAATACCGCATACTACAACTTCACACGAAGGAGCCTTTCCTAAGACTGAAATATTACTTAGCCTTTCCTAAGGCCGACACAATACACATGTTTTTGAAAATACTCGCATAACGAAATCGAGCGATCCAGTCGAGATCAGGCGTGAAAACCAAGAACTCTCGATAGGATAGCTCACTCAGCGCATTTTCTAGCACAAGAACCTTTCATCGAGTTAGGAGTGACATCCACATCTCGACGGAAGTCTCCATTTCGAAATCTGGAGGAACTCACGAATTTATTCGAAGAGTACAACCACAATTAGGAGCGGAGCTGTTAAGTCAGGGGTGAAACCCGTACCTTAATAAGGCGTTCCACTCTCTAAATTGGTTTTCGAAAGCTCTCACCAAGGACTCGACTGTCACGATAACTCGAGCCACGCGATGACAAGGAAGACGAATGTCGTGAGCTGCATCCCAGTGGAAGCATGAAGTCTTCCAGGTCAACGCACGTGCACGAACTTGTTGAACATAGTTGGGTTACCTTGGGTAGTCGACGCCTAAACACCCAAGGCACTCTATCATACGACCCGCCAATCTTACAACTGGTTGGAAACTTACTTACGTTTTGAAACTTTACGCTTTATCGATTTCTCGATCTAACTCCCTACTTTATAAACGCACAATTCGCATAGCCATCGCAATCTAAAACCCAACCCGAATGTTCGCGACAAAACTAATACATAATCTATCGCCTTCGCTCTCGTTTTCTCAACTTCAAGGCGTCCTCGCATATTCTAAATCGACCTGTATGTGTATGATTACAAATTACAAATAAATGAATATATATATATATATATACGTATAAACAAACAAGTCATTGTGTGAGAACTTAGGAATTTCGTGTTTCCTATGTGGATCCTATGTGATTCGTATTACTACTATATTATCGCACCAAGTTTTGAACACGCTCAATCGCATCGCAAAACTCGAAAATCATTATATCGAATCTCACTCCAAGTCTCTTCCTGTCTAGATGCCTTCCAACAACTCTACCTCGAGACGAGTAGCTAGGAGGAGATCCAAACGAAGTGCCAATAAGAGGATTGCATCACTTGTGACTAAAGAAGTGGCAAAGCTTATTCCTCGAATTGCCGCTCAAGTGCACTCCCTCAGCAACTCTCGAGCCTCGGAAGACTCCCAGACGGAAGCGCCGCAACCTACTTTTCTATACAAACACTTCAAAGCCTGTGACCCGATGGAATTCACAGGTGAAGGAGGTGTGACTCAACTACTCCAGTGGTTCGATTCTATCGAAGTTACCCTTCGTCAAAGTGGGTGTCCCGATAGTTTCCGTACTACTTGCGCTACCGGAGCATTCCAATCACGAGCACTCGACTGGTGGACCGCCGAACGTAACAAACGTGGGATCTCCGCAGCTTACGCTCTCTCTTGGGATGAGCTGAAAGAGCTCATGAAGAAGGAGTACTGTCCTCCTTACGAAATTCAGAAGCTGGAAGATGAATTCTGGAAAATCAAACAAACCAAAGGTGACAATGCTGGCTACAACGCAAGGTTCAAACAGCTTAGCATAATCTGCCCAAGACAGGTCAACACTTCAGAAAAAGCCATTTCGAAGTATATTCGCGGCTTGCCAGAGTGTGTGGGTGATTTTGTCGAAGCTGCAAGACCTGCTACCATCGAAGAAACCTACCGCTTAGCCGTAGAAATCAACAACAAACGACTCATCGAAGGGTTTTTCTCCAAGAATCATGTCAAGCAAGCTTATCAAGCAATCGCCATTAATCCTTCAGGCGAACATGTCAACGATTCTTCTGATGAACCTACTGACGAATCTTCTGACAAATCTGTTGGCAATTCTTCTAACGAATCTGCTAACGATTCTTTGAACGAATCTGCTGACGATTCTTCCGACAAATCTGCCGACGGATCTTCCGATAAATCAGCCAAAGATTCTGCAAGTGAGACCTCAGACGAATCCTCCAACGACGACACCTCTTCACAAGACACCGACAAACCCAGTCGCAAAAGAAAGACTTCAAGCCCGAGCTCATCAACAACCGAACTGCTGCAACCGAAACCTCTTCGAACAGTTCCGATGTTTCCAAAACGAGCCTACACTGGAGCTCATCCTCAGTGTTACTCATGTACCTATCATCATCCAGTTGGGGCTGACTGTCGATATTGCAGTAACTGCAACCGTTACGGTCACTTCACTCGCAACTGCCGCATCGAACCGTGAACCTGAGTACAACAACAACGGCTCTAGCAAAAGTCTTCAGCATCAAGCATCTAGCAAGCGTAGGATAAAGTTATAATGATGCGATTATCAACGTTAATTTCTATGTATTGAACCCACTCTATTACTCGACGTTGCCACTATATATAACGTTAACTCTCGTCTTCGTTCTCTCTTTCACTCTTTAATCGTCACACCTAGACTAGATTCACACACATACTATATACTATATACTATATCACGAAATAATGTGTTTTACCCTCACTACACTCTTGGAACGAGGTGCGATAAACGTGCAAGGAACAACTAATCACGGGTGCATACGGGGTTATTTGGGTCAGTGCACGGAGATCGTAGTGAATTCTAAGGTGCCATAAGCGTTTGAACAAAATATGACACCAAAACACGAGATTTAAGTAATAGGGGTTAAGCAAGGTGTGCTTTACCATACTACCAAAGTTTCGTGCAAAAAGTGTCGTGTGGAGTTGAACGTTATTAGACCTATTATACTATTGTGATTATTTTCAACACACTACACTCAATCGCAAGGCATAACAAACCGTATCATCACGAGACTTGTCGTAAGTCTGCAAACGCAGTGAAATCAGCTCATCTATGGACTCTGGGAAGTCTACCTCGCAGGACAATTGCATCAACGCAAGACTGGTCGTAAGTCTATTGCAATGAATCTCATCGAGTACATAAACGCTCACGACGTTATTGAGTGAGGACCTATTCTACCCTCCTCGATAACTGTGATGCGTCGCAACGAAACGTAAAGCTTATTCGAAACAAGAATCGAACTCGACAAATCGCAAATTACTTATCATGTGTAACCCGCAATCTCTATCGCTTATCGTGTGAACCTATATCGTTGACTACGTGTCAATCTATCGCTATACCGTTATCTGTGATATTTGTGTTAAGTTAGCACACATGACCTCGCTTCACGAGACAAAGCTCATATGGTGAAGGCAAGGCGTCTTAGTCATATCAGCGGCCTTTCGTGGAAAAAGGCCATGTGGGGCCTGATGATAGTTAAACTCTGTGGTGTTAATCAATCAAATCGAACCGCATAAATCATGTATACCTCCATCGATTGCAACGCAACAACTGCCGAGTATCGTAATTCGTTATCGCCGCCGTCATCACTGGTGTTGTATTATTCGCTTAATCCTCTAATCGCTTATCGTTTATCGTGTATAGTCTACCGCTTGTCGCTCGTTTGGTGTTCATTACAGTCTGTGTGGTGTTAACACACATGACATCGCCTCACGAGGCAAAACTAACCTGGTCAAACGTGGTGTTTCTCCATGTTAGGAAACTCTCGTGGAAACATGCCATATGAGTTTAATATGGAATCTAATCGAAAACGCGTTATTCGCTTATCGCTTATCGCTTATCGCTCTACGCCTACCCAGACACGACACACAAGTGTTTCGTGTCATCGGGCGACTCGCGCACGTTGCTACAGCTATGTTCACAAATCAACTCGTCGGATTAACCTATTCGATTCTATCCTATGCTCAGTCCGATTTTCTATCAATTGGACCAAGTAAATGCAATACTACCCGTGACATAATCGGCGCACATGACACCGCCTCACGAAACAGAAGTAATATGGGCAAAACATGGTGGATACGCCGCTGGTACTTCCTATATATAAGCGTTTTAATCATATTAACGAACTTCCGTGGGAAGGTGCCAAGTGGGGCTTGATGCTAAATTATCTTTTCAAGCGGCTAAAAAAAACTGATTTTTATTAAAACTTTTATTAAAACTATGGGACAAGTGAAATTCCTCACCATGTGGAGGTAACATCGAATAAGCTTAACTCCATGTTTAAAAGAAACTTTCATGAGTCCAAATTTTTCCTTAAAACCTTTTGCAATATCAAAAACACGACTTTCTTGAGACGTTGGTTCAAACATCGAGTTCAGCTTGAACCCATGCCATAGAAGAGTTTTCTTAGCCCCAGTTTCCATCTTGAATTCCTTAAAATGTTTAAAACTTAAACTTTCTCGTGACAATGGTTAACGATCGACTCAGTTAACCCTACGTCATGAGAAAACCTTTCAAGTTCTTTAAATTACATCGCATCGAACTAACGGATTCTTCATAACACAAGGTACTTTGGAACGCCAACTCGTGGGATATTACTTTCGTCTTTACGTCGCTTCTCGCTATCGCAATCGATCTCACTCATTCGAAGCACTCTCGCTTGTCAACTCTTCCCCGATTAACTCGTTGTATCGCTACTTATCCAGGATCAACTCTCAAAGGTCTACCTACTGGATTAATTTCGGGACGAAATTTCCTAAAGTAGGGGAGACTGTAACAACCCGCACCTTTTCGCGTTGTTACTACTCGATATACTCGTTACGCCTAGCACCAGAGATTCAGATCATAATGTAACTATATTGCATATATCGATATTCGAAGGATAATCGCATATTTTCGAAATACAATATCACTATACTACACTATTATCACAAACACTAACACTCACAATGACATTGAGTGAGGACCTATTCTACCCTCCTCGGTGGCCGTGATGTGTCGAAACGCAGACAATTAACGCTAACAAGGACTCTCGGGTGAGTGCTATAGCTCCAGTCGTTGTGACGATGACGACAATACGAGTGAACGGTACCCCGTCAGTCTTTGTGGCACTACACGCAATAACGTTCACGATGACATCAAGAAAGGACCTATACTACCCTCCTTGATGGCTGTGAAACGTCGCAAATAATCGCATACTCGAAACGATAACCGAGTGTAATTATCAAAACTGTGGTTTATGGATACGTAAATACAACCCGTAGTGATATATACATATATAATAATAATATAACTCAACTATAGAAGCGCGCACCTCAAAAACTATCAAAAACAGAGAAATTCATCGCGTCAGGATAGCCATCCGGACGGATAGCAATCCAGACGGACAGCAATCCAGACGGATGGGCAATCCGGACCTGTGACTCCCTTCTCCTCTTTTCGCCTATAAATAGCCTGCCACACCACTGTTCAAAGTGATGTGACAGCTCCCACTCAACCAGACACGCTTCAAGACCCTTTTCTCTCGATTCCTCGCGATTTCGGTAAGATTTCAACCTAGAAACTTGTACTTCTATGATCTACACTCCATTCTACATCATTCTATCTTTTAAAACTCAATTTCTAACCATGAAATCTGCTGATTTGAGGCGTTTTAAGGTGATGTCACCAAGAGTTCATATGAACTTCAAGTTGTGACCTCATCCCACCATAAACAACTCAGATCTGGGTGATTTCACATGTTTTGATAACAAATCTCACCTAAATCTATGTATTTAACCAAGGCACTGTGCGATTTCGAGTTAACCACGAGAAACTGTCAGGAACGGCCAGTTCTGATGGAGCGGGGTGATTCCCGGCCATCAGAGCGGGTCGGAACTGATGGAATTCCAAATGTTAGTGCGAAATTACACTGTCCCGGCGAATCTACACGTATTCCTTCCGATAAACACTCAGAAACAGTATTCAGAATACAAAACAGACGTGTTGTCCGCACGAATCACATGTAACCTGCATGGATAACATGTAATCCGCACGGATAACATGTAATCCGCACGGATAACATGTCATCCGCACGGATACATGTCATCCGGACGGAATACATGTCAATCCGCACGGATAACCTGTCAACCGCACGGATACATGTCATCCGGACGGGATACATGTCAATCCGCACGGATGACCTGTCAACCGCACGGATAACATGTCATCCGGACGGATACATGTCATCCGGACGGGATACATGTCAATCTGCACGGATGACCTGTCAACCGCACGGATAACACTTACAATCCGCACGAGTCACCCTTGTTCGAACGAATGACAATCCGCACGAGTTAAGACTTGTTCGAACGGATGACCATCCGCACGAGTTAACACTTGTTCGAACGAATGACAATCCGCACAAGTTAACACTTGTTCGAACGGATGACCATCCGCACGAGTTAACACTTGTTCGAACGGATGACCATCCGCACGAGTTAACACTTGTTCGAACGGATGACAATCCGCATGAGTCAACACTAATCTGACCGGATGAAAGCCATCTGACTCCGATCCATATGCCATCCGATCGGATGAGCCCATCCGAATGGGTGAGCACCATCTGACCAGATGACTGACTTTTCAATGCTATTCTCGCTTAACCGTGCATCGTTTACTATATCCTTCAATGATTATCGCAGACGTACTCGTAACCAATCCAATCAAGTTGTATTCCCGCTAAATACGCACTGTGAGTATACTTGAACCCTTTTTAATCGTATTTTGGTTGTAACATACGTTTCTAGCAAAATCGAACTTATCAAACGAATTATTCAATCAATCGAATTATCACTTGCGAATGACTGTTATGCATAGATATACATGATGCTAGTTACATATGTGCTAGGGTTTATACTCGCGATGTCCCACCATGACTAGTATAGTACTATTGCGCCCGACGGGGTCTAGTTTGCCATCGCATATTCGAGCATCGAGGACTTAGTTGGTAGTATCAGCTTTGTGAGTATATATGTCATGTGTTACGTTCTTGCATATGGAAATTTGCTACACTTTTTATCTATTACGCTATACATATCAAACCTGTATACTCGCCAATACTTTTGTATTGACAAATATTTTAACGTATGTTGCAGGGTAGATCGCAGACTATATCAAATCAAGCTAGGAAGTCTAGAAACTCAACTAAAATCTAGGTTGTCGGATTTGTATTGTTCGAGAGGGCAAGAAATCTGTGATAACTTATGTGATTGTATTATTTGTTAGTATGGGATAATGAATGTATTAAATATTATCGCAACATAGTTGTTATGGATTCTCTTGAGCAATCTGATTCGCCTAGTGCCGCGCCCCGATGATTCCACCATCGGTTGGGGTGTGACAGCAACAGCAGCAGCAGCAACAACAGGCTGCACGCGCCAGAACTTTCAACCTCAACATGCGTCAAGCCCAGGCCGACAACAACGTGGTCAATGGTACGTTCCTTGTGAATGGTATTTATGCTTCATGTCTGTTTTATACTGCAGCCGATAATTGCTTTGTGTCACTCGAATTTGAGAAACTCCTTAGTCGTAAATGTTCCCAACTCTCCTCGAAGTTCGATGTAGAAGTCGCTACCGGAAGAACCATCGCTGTTAGTTCTGTCATCCGTGATTGTACTCTTGAGCTCAACAATCACATCTTCCCAATCGACCTTATTCCAATGCAACTCAGAAGCTTTGATGTCATAGTAGGCATGGACTTTCTTCAGGAAAACCATGCTGAAGTTGTGTGCTTCGACAAAATGATTCGTTTTTCGCTCGCAAATGGTGACTTATTGTGTGTTTATGGCGATACTACCTCAAAGGGGCTCAATCTTATGTCATGTATCCAAGCCAGCAAGTATCCCCGCAAGGAATACAGGGCTTTCTTGGCAAACGTTGTAGTAGCGGAGAAGGAAAAGAAAGATAAGAAGGAAGTGAAAGACGTTCCTTTGGCTCGTGAATTTCCTAACGTTTTTCCAGAGGATCTTCCCGGATTACCTCCAAGTCGTGATATCGACTTTTGTATCGACCTCATTCCTGGAGCCAACCCTATCGCTAAAGCTCCTTACCGACTCGCACCGTCAGAAATGCGCGAACTCTCAACCCAACTCCAGGAATTACTTGAAAAAGGCTTCATTCGCCCGAGCACCTCTCCTTGGGGCGCGCCGGTCATTTTCGTCAAAAAGAAGGATGGGTCGTTCCGGATGTGCATCGACTATCAGGAATTGAATAAGTTGACTATCAAGAACCGCTATCCTCTACCTCGAATCGACGATTTGTTTGATCAACTACAAGGCGCTACGTGTTTTTCGAAGATCGATCTACGTTCAGGTTACCATCAGCTACGTATTCAAGAGGAGGATATACCCAAAACTGTGTTTCGTACTCGTTACGGCCACTACGAATTCGTTGTCATGCCTTTCGGTTTAACAAACGCACCAGCGGTTTTCATGGATCTGATGAATCGCGTGTGTAAACCTTATCTCGACCGTTTCGTCATCGTATTCATCGACGATGTCTTGATCTATTCCAAATCGAAAGCCGAACACGCGCAACATCTGGGTTTGGTTCTCGAGTTACTCCAGGGGAACCAACTCTATGCCAAGTTCTCCAAGTGCGAATTTTGGTTAAGGGAAGTTCAATTTCTGGGTCACATTGTTAATAGTCAGGGTATTCACGTCGATCCTGCGAAGATTGAAGCTGTCAAGAGCTGGATTACACCTAAGAATCCGTCTGAAGTCCGTTCTTTTCTCGGGCTAGCGGGCTATTATCGACGATTTATTGAAGGATTCTCAAAGATCGCTGTACCACTTACCTCTCTTACACATAAAGACAAGCCTTTTGTTTGGGGAACTAAACAAGAGTCTGCCTTTCAAACCCTCAAACACATGCTTTGCAATGCTCCTGTTCTCACATTGCCCGACGGAAACAATGATTTCGTTGTCTACTGTGATGCTTCCAACCTTGGTCTCGGTTGTGTCCTCATGCAACGGGACAAGGTCATAGCTTACGCATCTCGTCAGCTCAAAATCCACGAGAAGAACTATACAACCCACGATCTCGAGCTAGGCGCGGTAGTTTTTGCATTAAAGATTTGGCGACACTACCTATATGGTACCAAGTGTACGATCTTCAACGATCATAGGAGCCTACAGCACATCTTTAATCAGAAGGAACTTAATATGCGTCAACGCCAATGGGTAGAACTTCTCAACGATTACGACTGTGAGATCCGTTATCACCCAGGCAAGGCGAATGTTGTTGCCGACGCACTTAGCAGACGGAGCTATCTGCTTAGCACTCGTAATGTTCAAGCCCAGCACGACCTCGAAACTCTCATCCGCGACGCTCAGCATGCATGTTTTAACGAACGCACCCTAAAGAAAGAAAGAATCTACCACGATGGAGCCGAACTTGTGAGCAAATCGAATGGGATATTCCACTATTTAGACCGAATTTGGATTCCCAAGCGGACCAACTTGTGACAGATTATCATGGACGAAGCCCATAAATCCCGCTACTCGATTCATCCCGGTGCTGACAAAATGTACCAGGATCTTCGTTATACGTACTGGTGGCCGGGCATGAAAAGAGATATCGCCCTCTACGTCGGAAAGTGCCTAACTTGTGCTAGAATCAAGGCCGAACACCAAAGACCCTCTGGCTTACTTGAACAACCACCAATTCCCATGTGGAAGTGGGAAAGTATAGCCATGGACTTTATAACCAAGCTACCACCCACGTCATCAGGTCACGACAGCATATGGGTTGTGGTCGACCGTCTGACTAAATCAGCTCACTTCCTACCTATACGAGAAGACTACAAGGTAGAACGATTAGCCCGAATCTACACCGACGAGATCATTTGTAATCATGGGACGCCTCGTGACATCATCTCTGATCGTGATGCTCGGTTTACTTCGCGATTGTGGGAAACATTTCAAACGGCACTCGGTACAACGCTTAACCTAAGTACCGCTTTCCACCCTCAAACCGACGGTCAGACTGAAAGAACGATCCGTACTCTCGAGGACATGCTCCGTGCGTGTGTTTTAGACTTCGGTGGTAATTGGGATAGACACCTGCCGTTAATCGAATTCTCGTATAACAATAGCTACCAGTCTAGCATCCAAATGGCACCATTCGAAGCATTATATGGAAGAAGATGTAGATCGCCTATTGTGTGGCACGAGATCGGTCACTCGCAACTAACCGGTCCGGAGCTACTACAAGAAACGACAGACAAAATTTTCCAAATCCGATACAACCTGGTGAAGGCTCGGGATCGACAGAAAAGTTACGCCGATAAAAAGTGCAAGCCTCGAGTATTTGGCGTTGGTGACTACGTACTCCTAAAGGTATCACCTTGGAAGGGTGTAGTCCGATTCGGCAAGAAAGGGAAACTCGCGCCTCGATACGTTGGACCTTTTAAGATTCTGGAAAGGATTGGAAAAGTCGCCTACAGACTCTAACTACCGGAGGAACTTAGTAACGTCCACCCGACTTTCCACGTGTCAAACCTTCGAAAGTGCATCGCCGACCACGACTTACATGTCTCTCTAGACGATCTACAAGTGAACGAAACATTACACTTCGTGGAAAAGCCTGTCGAAATCATGGATCGCTAAACCAAGCAGCTCAGGCGCTCACGCATTCCTATTGTGAAGGTCCGATGGGAAGGCAAGCGAGGCGCAGAGTTCACTTGGGAACTCGAAAGCGATATGAAGGCTAAGTGCCCGCAGTTATTCGAAGAGAAAGTCTAGAAAGAGAAAGACCTCACACGTGATTCACAGCGTTGTAACGGTTTCCAGCTTAATTTCGGGACGAAATTTCCTAAACAAGGGGAGGCTGTAACACCCCGTGTTTTCATAAGTGAAAGTCAAAGTCAAGGTCAAGTCAAACGACCGGTTTCGCGCAACTTGACTTGTAGGAATTACTTTATTTTATTTGTATTATGTGGAGTAAGTGTCGTTCATTGCAATAATCGATGAGTATTAAACATATTTCAATCGATCTACGACCGTGAACTATAGGAAGTAACAATGCGATAAAGTTAATCAACTGATAATCAAGCTATGTTAATCGAATCGACATCAAATCGTAACTCGAACTACGTGGTTGTACTTACTGTTCATACGTGTGTGTGTGTGCCTTACGTGTTACCTGTGCATGCTTATTTATCTATGTTGTGGCAATCAAGCGAACTCAATCGAACTCGAAATCTAACTCGAACCCGAATCATGATCATGATAGATAGTGGAGAAGAGACCACGCTAGATACGAAGTAGTAGAGACTAAAAGTAATTTGACTAGGAAACCCTATCGAAACGGACCGCTCGCAATCTGAATCAAAGCACCAAAACTTTTCGCGTCAAAATCTCGAAGCAAGCGCCATCCGTCCGGATTACCACTCGACCGGATTACAATCCGATCGAATAGAAATCCGACCGGATAACCACTTGAGGGAGGATGACAGGTGCAATCCGATCGAATCGCCATCCGACCGGACAGTCACCCAAGCGATATGCCATTCGACCGAACAGCCCTTTCCCCTTTTAGCATCCTATAAATACCCCTGTCATTGTCATTCTTTCCACTTTTGGAAATCCCTGTTCGACCAGCACGCTTAATTCAACCTTTTCTCAGATTTCTCTCAATCCAGGTAAGATCTCGTCTTGAATCTTGTACTTTCTCGATCTACACGCGCTCCTACACCTTTCTATCTTTTACATCTTAACTTTTAACCGTGAAATCACTGGATTTCGGGTGTTCTAAGGTGACGTCATCATGTGTTCTTCAAGAGCTTCATGTTTTGACCTCAACCCACTAAGAACAACCTAGATCTAACCGATTTCCACAAAGATCTTGTAAAGATCTCGACACAAGTGTGGTGAAATGGGATTGAAAGATGGTTTTAACCATTCTTTCGACTTTTTTTACACTTAAAACACTCCGAACCGGTAGAACCAGGTTCTGATCTAGTCTCCTACTCGTCCTTAGTGTTGTACTAGCTCAGATCTAGATTCTACTCACGAGACTACCGACCTCGGGTTAAACAAGAACAACTGCCTCAAGCCGGCAACCAGTCGGGCTAGGGTGATTCCTAGTCGGGTTGGTCAACTGGGTTGAACTAGGGGTTCCGTTGGCTAACGCGTGGTCAAAGTGACTCGACATAACGACAAACCTTCAAAACAACCAAGTGTAGAACACAGGACAATCCGAACGGATTACCATTCGACCGGATTGACCATTCGACTGGATTACCATTCGACCGGAATGACCATTCGAACGAATTACCCACACTCCCACCTTTAAAAACAACCCTAGTTAAAGTTTGGGTATTGAACGAATTGCAATCCGATCGAATGACCCTTTGAAAGGATTACTCTTCGGATCATGAGATACTAAGACTTTAAAAGACTTAACAACTTTCAACATGTTCATGGCACGAGTTGACATTCGATCGAGTTGACATTCGATCGAATTGCCATTCCATCAAATGACACGTATGTAGTGAACTTGTTTCAATAAGTAACCTCATCATTAAGTCACCAATCGACCGGATGACCATTCGAACGAATTGCCATCCGCACGATTAGTCATCCAATCAACCGACTTGAAGGATAGAGATACTTAAATGCTTTTTAAATGCTACAACGAAAAATTCAAAGGACAAGCCATCATACACAAACACATCCTTGACATAGGAAGAAATAATCCACTCGAATCGTCATCCGAACGGATTGCCATCCGCACGAATGACCACCCGAACAGATTACCATCCGCACGGATTACCATTCGAACGAATTACCATCCGCACGGATTACTGTTCGACCGGATTACCATCCGATCGAACTACTATTCGACCCATCTTCACTTGTTTTGTTTCCTTATCGTTATGCTATCGAATCTATTCAGGCTAACCGTACTCGCTAACCGTTCCTTTCAATCCATAATCACTGTGAGTATACTCGATCCCTTTTTGCTTTAAGCACTTTTGGGTGTTACATACGTTACGAATATTCAAACTACAACTATCACACTACTCAAACTATTTGAACGCTGACCAATAATGCATGTTATACGTGACTTATGAATGCTTGTTTGTTATGTTTACACATGGAATGCTGTCTACCTGCCTTAGCAACAATAGTACTATAGTTTGGACTCAGCACCCGTTCACACGGGGGTTGTTAAGGATCTTTTACTTGCATGGATTACGGTGGTAATCATGTATTGCGAACTGCCTCGGGCAGTCAACCCGCAGTCATTGCGAACTGCCTCGGGCAGTCAACCCGCACAGAGCCTCCTTGTATGAACTCTAGCTTCTATGTATGTGTGTAAAATGGCTAAGCAAGAATTTGATGTTGGATGGATGTTGGTGTGGGAGTTTGGCCGTAAGTAATGGCAAGAGGGAAAGAAAGTTGAATTTTCGTGTTGTTGTTGCAAATGAAAGTCTAATTTTATGGTTTTATTTATAAACCATATACTTGTATTATCCAAAGAATAATGTGCTACAAAGATATTAAGCATAGATTAATATAATATTCAAAACTTGTGGTGGTGGTTTCCTAGGGGAAACCGATCGGTTGTAGTGGTGGTGTTTATAATTGGATTTCAACTTCATAGTTAGATTAGTTTGTTAGTTTAGATTTAAATTTAGTGTAATATTGTGTTGTAATTTATAACGGGTGTTAGGGTATTCGGGGACCCTAACTAGCTCAGAAAAGGAAAAATAATGTCAATGACAATATTTTTATGTTCCGGGTTAAGTCCGGTTGTACGGTTGGATATTACTCCGTTCAAGTGCTAAATAAGTATTTAAAGTGTCGTTAATATTATTTTTAGTGACACAATTTATTCCCGACACTTTGGAAAGTGTCTAGTAATATTTTTCTCATGTTTTGGCACTTTACTAGTTAGCTTAATGCTGAATTTTTATTTAAAGTGCGGATCTTTGTACTCAAAGTACGTTTTAGGCACATTCGGTCACTATAATTATCACCTAGTGACGCAGTTCTACAATCCCCACCTCCCTACACTCCCTACTAGTGTAGTAATCTATTCTCGGCTCATACTGGCCTCAGAGACAGTAACTGTCTGATGCTGGCTATGTCAGCATGTTTACTGGGTATCCCGTATAGTGTGCTCACTGTGCTTTTGTGCATCAAGGTTGTCACTAAGGTTTGTGTGTAAATAATAGAGTGACAGTATAAGATGTGATGCATGAGTATGTATGTATCAGAAATCAGTAAGCAGATTAATCACAGTTGTAAGCAAGCACAGTAATTAAGCAGTAATTAAATATTAATTAATTCGTATGGATACCTGGTTTGGTGAGGGTTGTCACAGTAATCGCCACCTTATGTCCGAAGAATTAAATTTCGGCACGTGTATTATTTTCAAAACTTCATTGCCATATCACTATTATATATTTCATTTAAAAATTTTCTTTCACTCACTTAATTATACCATTTCATACGCCCACACGTTAAATTTAAGTACCTTAGGTCCATTCGTCTTATCACTTGTCTTGATGTCGGTTCTAGACCGCATTCCTGGATCATCCTTTCCAAGCAATTATGCTTACCTTTAGATCTTGATCGAGTCATGGACTGTACGGGTTCCTTATCACAAGAGCACGCAGGTTTGAGTTCAAGTACCTATCCTCTCGTACTTGATTCTCTCAAACCAGGGCTCTGATACCAACCTGTTAGGTCCTAATACGTATTTGACAAAAAGTCGCAGCGGAAATTCGTGCCATAAAATTTCTTTCATTACAAACGTCTTGACTTACTTGAAAGTTCGTTTTAATATGAATATTTTACAAAAATAAAGTATAAGTCCTTTTTACTAAAGTACATACTCAATTATTCCCGTACAATCTATCCTATGATTCGGTCTTCGATCTCTAATCCTCGTGATAATCTCCTGTGATTCGTACAACCTGCACTCACCACATACATTCATAACATTAGTGCACAATACATAAACAAGATTCATTCTCGTACACTCCCCATTTCGTTATCTTTCTAACTTTAAGCGTTTCCTCTACGTATCCATATCCTGGTAAGGCTTCAATAATGTACCTGCATTACTTTTCATTCTCAAGGCATGCTATTAATAATGTATTACTCAACGTATCTAATTCATGCATACATACATTCTTACATGCATACATACACATCTACATATGTACATACCTTCCATTATCTCTACATACATGCATATACACATACATATCTTCATATATTCATAAATACACATTTACATACATACGTACATACATCCCTACGTTTCTACATGCATGCGTACACTCATATGTATCTTCACATATACATAAATACACATCTACATACGTACATACATACTACGTACACGTTCAAGATCTTATATACCTCTTGTATATCCATACATTAATTACATGATACTTAGACTTAGATTTATATCCCATAGACGTCAAAAGAACGATCAAAATCATGTTTGGGAGGCCCGCCGTGGTCCACGGATAACAAACCGAAGCCTACTATACCCAAATCAACTTAGATAACAAATTTCAGGTTTTTGAACATGGGGAGGCCGTCGGCGACGACCCTTGCAATTGCCCATAGCCCAAAACTTCCGTAGACAGCCAAATAACTCGTCAGCCAAAAACTGACTTTCTAGAGCCCGTCGGCGACGCCCTCTAGATTTTGCATTTTTCTGCAGTTCCGTTTCGTCGTCCGTACGCACTAAAACACGCATAACTTTTGAACCGTTTACCCGTTTAACCTCCCGTTTCTTCCTACATGCTCGTAAATTCACATTCTATCATATGAACTTGAAATCCAACATCCGGTTTAAGGAAAATATTCACTTAAAGCTCTCGGCTTATATACCCGCTTTCACTTATTCGACTCGTTCATGTTTTCGTCAAAATACTCATTTGTTTTAACCCAAAACTTACATAAACGTTATAACTATAATACTTTTACATTATCCGGGGTTCGTACTTGGGATTTATGCACCCGATACCCGGTATGCGTTAAACCTATTCATGTCATTCATTTATACGAAAACAAACTTTGTTAATACAATTTCAAATGCGAAATTGTTTATCCATTAACCATGACTCACAACCGAGTCTTTAGACTATTAATCCGCGTCTCCGATTATTGGTTAGCGTACTTATGTACAATTCTACCCATACCCGGTTATAGTACCATAATCAATTACTTATACAACCCTTCCGGTATAGTAATAAAACCACATTTTGACCCATTCGGCCTACTTAACGTAAATCATCAATTTCATACAACCCTTCTTTATTTAACTTCAATTATCATGCCTAATTAACTAGAACATAACCTTACTTAACAAACTAAGAAGTGATTCGGAAATCACTTACCTTGTGCATCCGTTTCCGTATCCACTTCCTTGCCTCCTCTTGACCCGTTAGTCTTTCATGCTTGAGTCCATCTTGATATGATTCCTCTACTTTCATGCCACCAATTCACATTCTCGTTAGCATACATAATTGTACATGTTAAAGATCATATCAATTGCATATTTCACATTTGACTTTCATTAGTCAATTATAACAAGCACAAAACATATACCCACTTTCACATACTTTCAAACTCATATAATTCAACATGTCATTCCATGTAACGCGTATTGATGTAACATGTAACATACGACTTTCTAATATCCTATCTTTACAAAAACAAGTCAATTTATGCTTCCTATGTGTAGTTGACTTTCAGAAGTCAACGGTTTATCATATGAACTTCTGACTTATCCGCATATATCCGTAACATCATTTATGCTATATCAATGACACTATATACATTTCTTACTCACGATGCAAATATGCTTACAATCATATGATCACCTAGTGATATTAAACACAACGTACAAGTCCTTAATGCATAGTCTTGACCAACACATACATTCAACCCGAATTCTTGTATAAGTTCCATCTAAAGCACATTCTTCAAGTTAGTATACTACTAATTACATCATTACCTCATCTCATTCATATATATCAAGCCATTTCATACAATCTCACATCTTAACTTCACTTAGACATTTCATCATACACTTGGTGTGCGTACACCATTTAGTGCACATTGTACAACCAACTAAAGAACATTCTTCCTAGTTCATCCATGAATTAACATAATCTTTCACAAATCATTATCATAACTAAGCATCATATGTTTTATATCAAATTATCCATCTAACTACTTTCTATAACGCTACTCTAACATCAACATTACATAATTCATCATAAATCTTCACTAAACTTCATCTTCCTACAAATTCTAAGTGGGCTTTATCCCAACTCATCAATACAATCAAAATTAAGCACAATACCACTTTACATGTTGATATTATCTAGTATTCATGCTCAATTTCATTGAACATTCACGGATTACATATAACCCACTTCATCAAAATCACCAAAACAAGAAATTAAACTTACTTGATGTCAAGCACACTTAGCTAATCAAAGTTCCTGTCTCATGCATTCGATTAATCTTTGATTTCCCTTTCAATTTGAGGGATTTAGGGATGTTAGGGTTTTGAAGGGAAATGTTTCCCCTGGCCTCATCTCACGATCGCACATACACACATATGAAGCACTGGGCATTTTTTTTGTTAAGTGTTTTGATGAGATATTGTTCCTTTTAACCCCCTCATCTTTTCATAACATGTCACTTTCCCCCATTTCTACATACTAACCTAGTAAACCTTCATGTATACATAAGAATTTTAGATTTACTAAAATTTATAAAACTTTAATAATTGCGATTAAAACATTATAATATGTCTTACGAAATTATTATAATATAAAACTACATACTAACCTAGTAAACCTTCATGTAGAAATCCATGTTTACCATTTCTTTTCGTCAAAATATTGCGATTAAAACATTATAATATGTCTTACGAAATTTGGGGTGTTGCATTTTTATAGGGTTTTGTCTTTTATGTTTTCTATTTTTCTTTGATTTTTGTTTTTGTATATATATTAATTTTTTTGTTTTGTAAAAAAAATTAGTTTTGTTATATTTTTACAACAAAAGTTAAATAATTTAACTTTTTATATTAGTTTTTGTTTTACACTTTTTCTCGGGTTTGGTTGCTACTTAGTATGTTGTTTGGTTGTCACATTTGGTCGCTCGGGTCCCCCTCCCCCCCCCCCCCCCCCCGATTTTTAATGCATGTCATACATTCGACTTCGTCTATGTTTTACGGCACGTGGGTCACTCGATGTTAAAAATTTGTAATTTTGTTTTACGTTTTTTTTCTGGTTTGGTTGCTACTTATCATGGTTTTACATCTCCCGCCCCGCAACGTTGATAGCACGGTTTTACGCCTCATCACCCCGCAAACCGGGAGGGGGGGGGGGGGGGGTTAAGACTAGTTAGCATTTAGTTCAAATTGGCTTGAATCCACCCAAGTCCAAAAAGACGTTGATTAACAGATTTAGCCAAAACAATCTTCCAACAACCGAATTAACTGAATTGTTTATAACTTATTGGTTATGGAAATTAATTAAAAAACAAACAGACAAACAAAACATTGGTGTAGATTCAGTTTTAACACATCACAAATGTGAATCGGACCGAAGTCACCCATGTTCTAAGTGTATGGTTCCTTATGTATCTATACACAGGCGCCTAAGTTCGTCATCTTTTTCTTTCAATTTACAGGTCAACGGGCTCATTACAGAGTTCGAGTTTCAAACTAAAGATGCAGAGGTTTGAGGGTAGGTGAAAGCATACGTTATACAATTATCAAATTATTTACCACTGTATAATATCAATTGTTTAGAAAAACTAAAATTTTCTGTTTTTGTTTTTGTTTTTGTTTTTATTTTTATTCTTATTTTTCAAGCTCTTCTTGGTGAATGGATGCATATGTTTCACGATGAACATATTCAAGGGCAAAATTAAGAGCAAAATTATTAATGTATTTTGAGCAAGATGATGTTACTTGTCACGTTAGCTATTGCTATATTTAAATAAATAATAGTCTTTTATAAAATGTTGATTTTCTATGATATCAATCATAAGAAATAAATACGATGTATGTTTCAAATTATTGAGCTAGTTGCTTCTGAATTATGATTATAAATGAAATAAATTGATGGAAAAGCTTAAATCTTGAACACAAAAGGATTATACTTTGATAGTGACCAAACTAAAACAAAGGCCATAGAATGTGAAAAACAACACGTCAAAGTTAGGGGCTGTTTGGCAACATCTGAACCAATAAGTGCTGAATGAATAAGAGGTCTGAATGAATAAGAGGTCTGAACCAGTAAGTGCTGAACCAGTAAAATACTGTTTGGTTACACATCTGAATGACTTTGTAAAATGACATTTTTACCCCTATAAACAAAACTATTAACAAATAATGCGCCTGACAAACAATTAAAAAAGATCTAATGATTCTCTCTCTTCATTCTCATCATACAAGATCAGTTTTTTCTTCATGATTCTCTCTCTACAAACCATAGTTTTTTCTTCATGTAAGATCAGTTTTTGACCTGGTTTTCGAGGTGGGTTTGGTCTCAATTGCAATACCCAGTTCCCGATTTGGATCTGTTTCACCGGAAATGGACGGTGCTGGTGGCGGCGGCGGTGGTTCGGAGGGGGAGAACAAGCTCATCTCCGGCGCACAAATGACCGGAACAAGAAGGTCGCCGCCGTTCACCGCTGTTCTCTCTAAACTGTTGTTCTTTGTCTGCTTCTCTCTCTAACCGGAACAAGCTCTTTCTAAAAAGCTCGCCGCCGATCACCGCTCATCTCCGGCGAACTGCTGTTCTTTGTCTGCTTCTCTCTCTAAACTGTCGGTGTGGTGGCGGTGTTCTTTGTCTGCTGTTCACCGCTCATCTCCGGCGCACAAATGACCGGAACAAGAAGGTCGCCGGCTGGAATATGATGAAGAAGGAGATGTTTATGTTTTTTAGGATTGAGGGTATCCAAGTCACAATTGTCATTCAGAGTTGGTCAGACTCCTCTCCATGTCTGACTCGGACAGAGCAAAATAAGAGGGATGATAAGTTTTAAGAGGCATGAAACAAACAGTCTGAACTCTGACTCAGTCAGACATGGAAGAATAAGAGGCTATTAAGATGTAAACAAACAGGGCCATAGACAGACTAAAAAGCAGGTATACTAATTTTCCTACACAAAATATAGGGCGAGTTATCAAAAACACTAGGAAGTAGTAAAAAGGGGCCCTACAAATAAGTTCGTCTTTTTTTCCCTAAAAGTAGACATAATTGTTCGAAATTTAGAAAATGCTACTCACCTAATGGGCTTTTGTTTAACTCTTAATAAGACTTTTAATAGTTCAGACCTCTTACTGGTTCAACACCTAATGGTTTAGACTGTTTGTTTCGTGAGCATATGTCTGAATGGTTCTGACATTTAGCTCTGAATGGTTAAGTATTATACGGAGTCTGAATGGTTAAGACCTCTAATCTGAATTGGTCGGACATTTGCCTCTAAATAGTTAAACATTATACCGCCTCTTAATGGTTCAGACCTCTTACTAGTTCAATACTTAATGGTTCAGATCTTTTAATGATTCAGCACTTAACCATTCAGAAGTTGTCAAACAGCCCCTAAATGGTAAAATGCTTGAGTCCAGGCTTTGTTTATGAGTTCCACTAGGCTATCATGTATAAACAAGTCTTATGAGTTCCACAAGGCTATGAGGTATAAAAGAGTCTATCATTTATATAAATATATTTGATATTAGAAATATATAATTACGTAATAAATGTCATTAAATATAATTACAATAAATGTTAGTATAAAGTACATATATAAGTTATATATAGAAAATAAAATTAACGTAATAAATGTCATTAAATATAATTACAATAAATGTTAGTATAAAGTACATATATAAGTTATATATAGAAAATAAAATTAAAGATATATAAAAATAATTATAATTGTATTTACAAATAAGGGGATGGTTCAAATAAAAACCACTTTTATCCCGAAAACTCGAAAAATAACTAAAAAAGCCTAAAAAAAATTATTTTCTTCAATTTTTTTATTAAAAATCGCAGGTTTTTATATATAAAAAATTTGTAGTGCACATGTGTGTGTACATGTGTAATATTACACATGTGCACTACAAAAAAAAATTGAAGAAAAGTTTTTTTATATAATTTAAATAGCGAAAATTTGTATGCAAAAAAAAAATTGGTATGTTTTTTAGGTTTTTTTAGTTAGTTTTCAAGTTTTCGCGATAACTAGTGGTTTTCATTTGAACCTTCCCCTTACAAATAACAATTAAATAACTAATAATTATAATCAAGTTGAGTTTAGCCAAACTCAAATTTACAAATTTACTCATCACATGAGCTCGAGTTTTATATATAAAGCCCGAAACAAGCTGAACTCAAGTTCTTTTAAATTATAGAAGCCAAACTCGAGTTTTCTTAAGGTGAAACAAGCCACAAACCGAGTTTAAGCTTTGAAAAACTTGAGTTTGAACAAGCTCGGCTCGAGCTTTAACTACTTCAATCTCATCTTGTTTGCAGTAGAGAACTTGTTTCCACAGCAGAGCACTTTTTTTCTTTTGTATTTTCTCTTCTGTTTTGAAAAAATAACAATTTCTTTCTTTCTTTCTTTTTTTTTATTAAATTCTTCCAAGAAACATGTTGAAAAAAGTCATACGTACGGTTTCCACATTCACGCGTTTTTATCGTGAGAGGATGACTTGTTCTTATTCTCACCGGATTCATGAACTAAAGTATATATCATAAACTAATTTCAAAATGGCCCCCCTTATTTTAACACCCCTTATATATTATTTTCATACCCCCTGTTGTATACAAGCCGTATAACTGCTAAAATATATATCATAAACTAATTTCAAAATGGCCCCCCTTATTTTAACACCCCTTATATATTATTTTCGCACCCCCTATTGTATACGGGCCGTATACAGTTATACGGCCCATATAGAATGTTTTTTAATAGAAAAATACGTAGGGAATGTTTTTTTGATTTTACTATATACGGCCCGTATATAGTTATACGAGCCGTATACATGTGTATACGATTTGTAAAACGTATACGGCTCAATGGATTTATTTTGTGAGGTTTTTGATGTTACCAAATGTATATGGGCCGTATAACTGTATACGGGCCGTATATAATGATGTTTTTTCAAGTATCACGTTTTTTCCAGTAAAAACACAATCATTTTAGAGTTTCTAAACTCTTCATCACCTTTAACAATGTCGATAAACGTTGATCGGAACACGCCGCTTAAATCGGAGCACAAGTAGAGTAACGTTACCGATCAGTCCTTTTATGGAAACCTTAGCGATCGCAGAGATCTTCGTGTTGGTTATTTATCGATTCTGCTAGTTATCGGCCGGGATGGGTACAGAAACCACCAAGGGTGATTATGGATTGGTTACAGAAACCACTAGCAGAAGAACCCGACACGTCTTCTATGATGATCCGAAACATTCCGAATAACTAGCAGAAGAACCCGACACAAACAAGTTCTCCATAGTTTGTTATTCAGATCTCTATTCGGTCATCTTTCCAAACTACAACACACGATAACTTTAAACTTTATATTGTGTGATTTGACCAGGAAATGATTGGAGGTGATTGCTACTTTTAATAAGTTGTCATAGTTGTCAAATTCGTTGCGTGCATTCATATTGTTTAGACAATAACAAATAATAAACGGATTGTTGGACTTCTTGTTCCAAATGCACGCCTAAATTCATCTTTTTTACTCTTTTCTTCGATTTCAACAAATCTTTTCGTTTTCCTTCAATTTCTAGAACATTCTCCATAACATGAAGACGTGTCGAGTTCTTCTACTAGTGGTATTTTAATGAAGTACTGAAGATTGAATGTGGAAACCGCAACCGTTTTTTACTACAGAAACGGTGGCTATGCGAAATACAAACCGCAATCGTTTGTGACTATGGGAAACACAAGTTTTCTTTTTGAGATTGATGGATGTCCGTTATCTCAGTTGAGGCGTGCATTGTTTAAATCTGAATATAACTAGATGTTACATGTAACTTCAATAAACCAAGAACAAAGCCTATTTCAAAACACATGTAGATGAAGTCAAATGTGATCAAACTTAGACATCAGACGTAAATCTTGAAGCAAATATGTGGTTCCCAATTGGTTACAGAAACCACTAGCAGAAGAACCCGACACGTCTTCTATCTAGTCTAAAACTTGAAAATGGATATGATCGTGTCAAGATCTTTATCTATGACCAACTGCTCGAAATCTCTTTCGTTTCTCATGTTAGGGAGAATGTTCTCGAAATTGAAGGAAAAGGAAAAATGGTTACTGATGTTTGAGAATTAAACGCATGTACGTGACAAAACAAGGATCGTTCTAATAGATTAAAAGAAGGGGTTTACGGTGTTTTGGTAGGTTGAAAGAGGTGAATGGTCTTGAAAGATTTGTTGAAATCGAAGAAAAGAGTAATTAGCAGAAGACGTGTCGGGTTCTTCTGCTAGTTATTCGGAATGTTTCGAATCATCACAGAAGACGTGTCGGGTTTGTATTTCCCATAGCCACCGTTTCCGTATACAAAACGGATGCGGTTTGCATATTCAATCTTCATTGCTTCATTAAAATTAACAACCTGATTCGGATCATCTTTAGTAGTGTTTGTTTGAGAACCTGATTCAGATTTAAACAATGCACGCCTGATTCAGATCTCTATTCGGTCATCTTTCCAAACTACAACACACGATAAGTTTACACTTTATAGTGTGTGATTTGACCGGTTGTCAAATTCGTTGCGTGCATTCATATTGTTTAGACAACAACAGATAATGAACGGATTGTTGGACTTCTTGTTCCAAATGCAGTTGTAGGATCCGTACTTAAAGGTCTCTCTAAAATATGCAACCGAGACCGCCTTGTTAATTTTAATGAAGCAATGAAGATTGAATGTGCAAACCGCAACTGTCTTTGACTACGGAAACGGTGGCTATGAATGCTTGGAAAATTGCATCAACTCTCCTATATCAACATACTCTTCTCCAAACGCTTAGTTGTTATGAATGACAACTTGAGGGGTCTAGTTAACTTTCAGATTCAGATTCAGGAAGCAGATGATTTGTCAAAAGACATGGTCAATGTAGTAAAATGTGAGCTTTTACACCAACCATATCGAGATACTTTGTGTTAGTTTGATTTGAATTTTGAAAGTTTGAAACATTTGTTCGATGGATGTCCGTTATCTCAACGCTTCTCCTTACATTACTGATCTGGGAATTGGACAACCACAACCGTTTTAGTGCTTCTCAATCAGATATTATTAATTGAATCATAACTGAAACAGGCGGAAAAAAACTAAACCGAACCAACATAGTTGAAGGTGTAAGAGAATGGCGAGTAATCGGTTGTATTTTTAATGATTTGTTTCTTATTGGCCATTATTCGACCGAGTAATCAGTTGTATTTTTTTACAGACATGTCGTGCATTGTTTAAATCAGAATCAGGTTCTCAAAACAAGGATCGTTCTAATAGATTAAAGAGAATAAACCATTTTTTACCCATAGTATACTGGCCGTATAATATTATACGGCCCTATACAATCATCGTATACATTGTATACAATCTGGTAAATTTTTTTCACTTGTATATACGGGTCGTATAATTGTATACGGCCCGTATTCTTAGGGTAAAAAATGATCTGGTAAATTTTTTTTCACTTAGTGTACGGGATTATACGGCCCGTATTCTTATGGTAAAAAAATGGTTTATTCTCTTTAATCTATTAGAACGATCCAAAAAACGAAAGGGATTTCGAGCAGTTGGTATTGAACCAAGAATACGAAGATCAATAAAGATGAATTGGTATTTAACCAAGAATATGAAGATCAATAAAGATGAATTGGTATTAAACCAATCATTTGTTGATGTATATAACAGAGTAACCCTCACTCTCAGTCATATCTATAAAGAGAGTTGAGTTTTCAACAAATCTTTGTGAAGTTATTCGGAATGTGCTTGTGCTGTAGAAACCAACAAAATCTGATGGGGGTGATATAGTAATTTTCAATAATGTAGGAAGGATTGTAGTTATAGAAACCGGTTGTGTATTTGCTTACTCTGGAATTGGAGAACCGTTGTTTATCTGAATCAGGTTCTCAAACAAACACTACTAAAGATGAGTTGGTATTGAACCAACATTCCTTCAAACATTCTAAACCCTACCTGGAAACAAACCAACAAAATCCTGATAGTGAAAAACATCAGCAACCATTTTTTCTTTTCCTTCAATTTCGAGAACATTCTCCCTGTGTATGTGCATGTGTTGTAGAAACTGGTGATGAATTTGTGTACACAACTGAACGTTCATTACTGATATGAAATTGGAGAACCATTGTGTATTTGCTTACTCTGGAATTGGAGAACCGTTGTTTATCTGAATCAGGTTCTTAAACAAACACTACTAAAGATGAGTTGGTATTGAACCAACATTCCTTCAAACATTCTAAACCCTACCTGGAAACCGGTGTATGTGCTTGTGCTGTAGAAACCGATGGTGAATTTGCGTACACAACTGAATTTTAGGTTCAGTGCACGAAAAGTTTCTTACGAAATGTACGTGACAAAACAAGGATGTTGGGAATTAAACGCATGTACGTGACAAAACAACGATCGTTCTAATAGATTAAAGAGAATAAACCAAGTACAAATCATGTGCTTTCTGAATCTGAATGTTAACTTTGGCTCATAAACCCTTGAATCCCAACGCTTCTCTAAAAAAATTGTTTCTTTCCTTTTCATGAGGTAAAACCGGTTTCAACATCAAGGGTTGTTTTTCACCTTGTGTAAGCATTGGAAACCCGACAAACAGTCTTGCAATTACGTCTTCAATTAAGACCGCATTGTTAATTTTAATGATGATTCGAAACATTCCGAATAACTAGCAGAAGAACCCGGCACATCTTCTATGATGATTCGAAACATTCACGAACCACAATGGACTCAAACTCATACTACTCACCCTCCCCTGAGGAAAAGTTTTCCCAACGACTCAAGATAAAGCAGTTGGTTTGTGTTCATATCAACGTTGTTTATCACCCTGTGTGAGCACTGGAGCCCGACCACTAGCAGAAGAACCCGACACGTCTTCTATGATGATTCAATACAATGGACTCAGACTCATACTACTCACCCTCCCATGAGGAAAAGTTTTCCCGACGACTCAAGATAAAACAATGGACTCAGACTCATTGTTGGAATTTGGTTTCTTCGGTACAGGCTGATGAAACCGAAGCTGTTATTTCGGTTGTTCAGTACTTTCGAGACGATTCAAGTGAGGTCCTATGAAGCAAGTGTATGTCTATTCAATTGAGAGGAAAACACAAGTTTTCTTTTTGAGCTTGATGGATGTCCGTTATCTCAACGCTTCTCCTTACAACTCTCATCAATGCCTCACCCTTCCTTTTATTCTGTAAATATTGAATAAAGAATAACACCATGCCCGTAACCTCGCGTTGATAGCTTCCGTTCTATTACAGTCATACAACACGGCTTTTTGTTCTTCAATCTTTGTTACTTTTTAATGTTTTAATTTTTTTCCTACTTTTAGAAAGGTTTGATCACCTCACGACTGTAAAATGTCTCGTGTGATTGGCACCTTAAATCACTTAAATACTTTGAGAAAAAACTATTTTTTTGAAGAATACGGGCCGTATAACATTATACGGCCCGTATACAATGTTCGTATACATTGTATACGACCAGACAAATTATTTATACATGGTGTATACGGGCCGTATAATGTTATACGGCCCGTATGAAATAAAAAAAAACTGACAAAGTCTAGAATACGGGCCGTATAACAGTATACGGCCCGTATACAATGTTCGTATACATTGTATACGACCAGGCAAATTATTTATACATGGTGTATACGGACCGTATAATGTTATACGGCCCGTATGAATTAAAAAAAACTGACAAAGTCAGACTTTGTCAGTTTTTTTAATTCCATACGGGCCGTATAACATTATACGGTCCGCATACACCATGTTTAAAATAAGTTTTTTTTTCCATATATTAATATTAGGACCCTTTCAAAATACATGTTTGATTTGTTATATGATATGATAAAAAATTGATAGATATTATTTAATTATATAAAAAGACAGTTTTGACCGATAGAAAGTAACGACATTTAAAATTAATATTTTCTAGTTTGACAACTTGGTTTAAGACATTTAAAATACATCTAAATATTGATTATATTGTGAAAAAGATATAATCTTCTACGATTGTTTATTATTTATATTGTGAAAAAGATATATAATCTTCTACCACGTTTATTATTTTAAAGATTTGATATGTGTTCATTTTCCACATCTTGACTAGATTCTTTTTAAAAGATGTATTTTTTGTCGTATAAAACATTACTAGTGTTTTTTTAATATGGATTAGGATCAAATACAAGGATCCTAATTGTAAGAAGTGTAAGAAGGATTTATAGAGTGACAAGTGTCCAATAACCTAAAAAACCCACTACACAAAAAAACCCACTAAAAAAAAAGAGTTAAATGCCATTTTAGTCCCTGTGGTTTGGGCCATTTTGCCAGTTTAGTCCAAAGGTTTCATTTTTAACCTGTGGGTCCAAAAAGGTTTCACAGTTGCCATTTTAGTCCACTGGGTTAACTTCATCCATTTTTTCTGTTAACGAGAATGCCAATTTGGTCATTTTGTATGTAATTCTGTCAACTAAAAGGGCAATTCAGCCATATAAAATGACCGAAATGGCCTTCTGGTTAACAGAAAAAATGGATGAAGTTAACCCAGTGGACTAAAATGGCAACTGTGAAACCTTTTTGGATCCACAGGTTAAAAATGAAACCTTTGGACTAAACTGGCAAACTGGCCCAAACCACAGGGACTAAAATGGCATTTAACTCAAAAAAAAAAAAACCTTAAACATCCACCAACACCAACCCCCCCCCCCCCCCGCTCACCCCCCCCCCCCCCACCACCTCACCCACAAAAAAAAAAAATTTTTTTTTTTTTTTGCCGAGGGGGTGGGGGGGTGGGGGTTTAGGTTTTTGGGTGGTGGTGGGGGTGGGTGTTTAGTTTTTTTTATACATGCATATACACATACATATCTTCATATATTCATAAATACACATTTACATACGTACATACATCCCTACGTTTCTACATGCATGCGTACACTCATATGTATCTTCACATATACATAAATACACATCTACATACGTACATACATACTACGTACACGTTCAAGATCTTATATACCTCTTGTATATCCATACATTAATTACATGATACTTAGACTTAGATTTATATCCCCATAGACGTCAAAAGAACGATCAAAATCATGTTTGGGAGGCCCGCCGTGGTCCACGGATAACAAACCGAAGCCTACTATACCCAAATCAACTTAGATAACAAATTTCAGGTTTTTGAACATGGGGAGGCCGTCGGCGACGACCCTTGCAATTGCCCATAGCCCAAAACTTCCGTAGACAGCCAAAAACTGACTTTCTAGAGCCCGTCGGCGACGCCCTCTAGATTTTGCATTTTTCTGCAGTTCCGTTTCGTCGTCCGTACGCACTAAAACACGCATAACTTTTGAACCGTTTACCCGTTTAACCTCCCGTTCTTCTACTTGCTCGTAAATTCACATTCTATCATATGAACTTGAAATCCAACATCCGGTTAAGGAAAATATTCACTTAAAGCTCTCGGCTTATATACCCGCTTTCACTTATTCGACTCGTTCATGTTTTCGTCAAACTACTCATTTGTTTTAACCCAAAACTTACATAAACGTTATAACTATAATACTTTTACATGTATCCGGGGGTTCGTACTTGGGATTTATGCACCCGATACCCGGTATGCGTTTAAACCTATTCATGTCATTCATTTATACGAAAACAAACTTTGTTAATACAATTTCAAATGCGAAAACAAACTTTATACGAAAACAAACTTTTTAGGTTTTTGGGGGTGGAGGTGGGGGGGGTTAGGTTTTTTTGGGGGTTTTTTTGGTGAGGTATAGTTTTTTTTTTGTTTTTTTTTTTTCTTTGCGGGGGGGGGGGGGGAGGGGGGGGGGGGTTTAGGTTTTTGGGTTGGGGGGGGGGGGGGGTTAGGTTTTTGGGTGGTGGTGGGGTGGGGTGGGGGTGGGTGTTTAGGTTTTTGATGGTGATGTAGTGGGTTTTAGTTTTATGTTATTGGACACTTGTCACTCTATAATTCTTCTTACACTTCTTACAATTAGAAGTCTTTGTAGAATAACTTGACCCTTTTTAATATTTACTAATAAATTAAGTGAAGTGGTGAAAACAAGAAAATGCACTCCAAAGGACGGGGGTAACATGTGGGGTAGATACCCATGGCATTATAGCCTAGTGGTATCTTGGTGGTGGGATAAGACTTATGCCATTAGGTCATGGGTTCGATTCCCACAAAGGGGGTTTTTCCATTTATTGGGTTTCCTCCTGAATTGGTGTACAGACATTATTGCCTAGTGGAGATGGATATGATCGGGGTGGTTCTGCTGGTGGCACGATAATACTCCAGTGGTCCGTCAGTGATCCAAATTTACCGTTAAAAAAAAAAAAAAAAACATGTGGGGTAGATGCTTTCTTGAATGACATAGATTGCTTGATTTTTTGTTTAAAAAATAATGTTTCAATTTTCATCAGTGTATATATTTTGAGATTTTAAGTTGTAATATAAAAATTAGAATTATTTGTATAACTCTTATTAACTTCTTAAGATATATAAACTATAGGTAGACTTTAAAGATTTGTATGATGTATATTATTATCGGGTATATTAAAAATATAAGTTATGTAATTTGTGAAATATTATTAGTTTTTATATCAAATTTAGAGTTACGTAAATATTTAGTGTAAAATGTGTGGCCTGGTTAAGATGTAAGAACATATACATTGGTGAAGTTTTCATCATAAACGAAAGATATTTAAAAACTGGTGTGAGATGGTGTGATAATTGTATGAAAATAACTAGGATGGTCAAATAAAGGTGTCCAAGTAATAACCAAACTAATTCGAGACAATCTACACAACCGATTTGAGTGAGCAGCACTCTTGAGTCACCTTCCTTTGGGTGCTCAATCAGATCATTTCATAAGAGCTTATTACCCTCTACAGTCTACACGATCAAGAGGCAAGTAATGACGCCAACCTCTTGAACTGGCGAACCGATCAGTGGTTGGATTGAGTTTTTCAAATCTTTTTTCTTTTTTTTTTTTATTTGCACTTTTGTTTCCAAATCAATTGCTACTAATTAGTTATATGTATCGGATTTGAGTTCATCTGGTTTGTTTTTGAAACCAGTCCGACCAGTGGACCTGTAATGGTTTCATGATTAATCTTAAAAGATTATAAAAAGATTTAAATATAATAAGGGCATAAACCATACATCAAATAAAGAAAAAAGTTTTCGGTGACAATGGAAGACGAGTACAAATTAAAAGTCACCGATTAGATAATAAGAAATTTG